>JAPVLO010000068.1:13152500-15652500 GCA_027257055.1 Cephalopachus bancanus | reverse complement strand
TTTATTGACTTTCTCCTCTTATTGGAATGTAAGCTCCATGAAGACCATTATATTTAAGGCACTGTTCACTGCTATGTATAGTTTTTGACACACAGTAAGTACTTATGCAATAAATATTTGGTAAATGAATACTATGAATTAACATATTAAGGCCACTTGGAGACCCAGGGCAAAAAGCAAGGAGGTGACCATGATGGTTTAGGCCAATTGGTGTTCCCTGTTTTGAGGCTAGGTCTTATTGCCACCTGCATAAAATAAGAATTCTCTTAGTAACAAAGGAGATGGTTATGTAGTTGGCAGTCAACAACAAATACCATTCAGAGAGGGAGAAGATGAAAGGAGGTGTTTGAAGTACTTAAATGTGTTTTTATTTTTGAAACTGTAAGTTAGAATATAAGCAATTTGTTTCTGTGCATATGAATAGGTTATGCTGTCTTTAGTACTTTTTATATTGTTTTTAAGAAGTTTGGATTATCAGAAAGCAATAGAAACCTTTGAAATTCAGAAATATTAATTAAAATTCCAGTGGTCTTATGTTATCAAAATCCCTATGGCATCTTGTAAAGACAGAGTTTTTATTGCTATTGCTTTTTCTCTGGACTCCTTTCTTTTCTTCTGTATGCTGATGTCGACAGAGAGGTTATCTGAACTCGCACACTTTCAAGTCGATTTTGCTGTACACAGAAATAAAAGAAAAGACAGACCAAGAATTCTGACAAAATGCACCATTTTTTGGTAACTTTGAATGATAGTATAGGTACTTTTGTCTATTTCATACATTTTTTAGTTCTCTCAATGCCCCAAATGGGATGGTAAGGTGAGTAATACGCCATGAATAAACATGCGTGCACATGATCTAAAGCTCTGGACCCTATTGTGACTTAAACACTCGATTTGATGTAAGAATTTATAGCACAAAAATGTGAGTTATGCAGGACATTTTATTTGAGTCTATGAAGGATGCTTCATGTGAATATATAAACTGCATCTACATCTAAGTACAAAAATGATGGAAAAGTTCTCATATAAAAAGATATAAAATCGATGTTTTTAGTAGATTTACCTTGGAAACATCCACAAAAATAAGCTTCACTATGGATCAAATGTTATCAACACAAGGCATGAATCAGAAGACATGTGTACCTCATGCCTTTAGCCTCTAGGTTTTAGAAAATAAAACAGTGATCTGCATCTCCACAAAATGACACAGAACAAAATAAAATGAAATAAAAACTAAAAGAATTTCTTACATGTCCCTGTCTTCAAGAGAGATGTTGACTAGCATTACTTAGGATACATCAATATTCAAATGTTTTTTTTTTTTTTTTTTTTTGAGTTGGAGTCTCACTCTGTCGCCCAGACTGGAGTGCAGTGGCCGCTCCCGGCCACCGCAGCCTCGACCTGCTGGGCTCTGGCGATCCTTCCACCTCAGCCTTCCAAGTAGCCGGAATTAAAGGCATGTGCTATCACGCCCGGCTGATTTTTTGATTTATTGTAGAGATGAGGTCTCGCTGCCCAGGCGGGTCTCGAACCTGCAGGCTCAGGCAATCCACTCACCTCAGCCTCCCAAAGGCGCGGGATTACAGGCTGAGCCACCAAGCCCGGCAGATCCAGAGCCCAAATGCAAGAGAGAACCTGGAACAGGGCGGCGCTCCTCCTGCCGAAGGTCTCCCATCCAAGCGCTGAACGGCAGCTACCCTGCTTAGCTTCAAAGTCCCTGGCGGATCCGTAGCCTGAGCGCAATGAAGGGCCCTGGTTCAAATGTTAATATCGCATAAGGAGCCCGTCATGCAGAGTCCACCTCCACTCCCTTCTACTAGGCAGCTCCCAGCTTTGTTCTGCTGAAACACATGGTGTGTTATTGTAGGCATATTACCTCAGACTTTGGAAAATGTAGAACCATAGGATAGTGTGTTCTTTGTATTTCCTGGATAAATGACATACACTTGTGAGGCAGGAATGGGCCTTTTCTTTAAAGAAGGTAAGCGATTTGTAAAATAAGGTGTTGAGGAAGAACCATTCTCTTTGAGGAGACGGAAGGAGAGAAAGATGAATCTTGAAAAGGAAAGCAATCACAAGAACTGGTTATGTGAAGTTTACGTATGGATGAGGTAATTTTAAAAATGTTCTCTTTGCACTCTGAAGGTTGTAATATTTAATCCATCTTATATTTGTTTTGCTCTATATTGTAACTCCAACTCCATCTTGTCCCAGTCTTCAATGAAGTCTTACTACATATAAAATCATTTCATGTTAGGAGCTGTGAAAGAAGTATAAACTTTCTTGCCTCTGTCTTTGCAGTGGTCACTGTAGTTGTGTTAAGTAAAAGGTGAGAGGTGCCAGGATTCCAGGGAACGGCCCTCAGTAAAGTTGGCAGAACGTCCTGGCAGAGGAGAGAGGGATGGGTAGCAGTCAAGTCAGAGTGGAGAACATGGCTACATTACGAACTCTATGCTGTGGGACTTTAAAGAGGATGTCAGACAGTTGGGCTTTCGTGTATTTATCAGTGTTTCTCACCCCAAAGGCATAAGAGAATTAAGGCATCCTCTCAGGAATTCTACCAAAGAAACGAAGGAATCTGGGATTTATAAGCAGTTTATTTTATCTTAAACATTCAAGTGTCAGGGTAACAAAAACACAACCACAATGAGTAATGTAAAATAAGGCATTTATCATAGAGATTGACCAAATGCATTGTAAATATTTGTTAAACATTCTATTTCTGCTCCTAGGGTTAGGAATGAGGTTGGTACAACAGGCAAGTGGGGAAGAAAGATGAATGTGACATAGGGAAAGTACTGGAAAATAGAACCATAATGTCTCCTATTAGTTCGTTCCTTACTGATGCAGGTGCCTAAGAATAAGCTGGGGCTCTTGACACGAAGATGCACCCTCGCTTGGCCCAGATGCTGGAGGAGCTGAAAGAGGAGACCTGGCAGGAGCTGGAGGAGTCTGGGGCCTGTTGGTTTCTCCACAAGACAAAACAGCAGATCAGCAACAACATGCATAAGCTGTGATAGCTGTTAAACTTACACTCACCTTTTTAGTATAGATATGCATGCTAGTTTCCTGTTGTCTTTTAAATCATATGCAATTTTTTTCACTTTTATTTTTATTTACTTTCCATTAGTTTACATCCTTGAGGGGTACAGCATCACATGGATTGTGTGTCCAATGGTCTTAACAGAAAGGTTGCTTTAAAATTTGGCACGAATTATGCCACTGTTTTCATGGCCCTGAGTTACCTTTCCCCAGATTACTCTGGTTTTGTTTGGTTTGCCACCAGAAGTCATTGTGTTGTTCTTTGCTTTATATACATAAGCACATCTCCTACCCAAATAGAATGCAGTTTTATCTCAGGCATAAACACCTTCAATTTTGAGAAGAGCTGTGTGCTCCCTTTGGTTCTGGAGACCTCGCTTATAGTCAACAAAAATGGCTTTGGACCATAACCCTCCAGACTTATTTACCCTTTTAGAATTCCTGTTCCCAGCATTCAGGCCATACTGTGGGGCGTAGCAACCCAGTGACTTTATTTGTCATCACAGAATCTGATTCCTTTGAAACCCAGAAGAAAAGGGAAAGTGTTAGGACTAAGAAGGGTTCTTTGCTGCTTTGCTTATTACCAAGAAGACTGTTTGCCCGTATGTATTTCAGGATTTCTTGATCCCTTTTATTAATTCACAACTTGTGGCACCAATTTATCATCCCAGAACCTTGTTCTTATTTCTCTCCTCACCTGGGTCCCCAGTGCTCTGTGGAGCTAATGGAAAGTAACTTTGCACTCCCTCATCATATTGGAAATAGCATACACAGGTCACAGCTTTGATCTGGAAGAGCATTGATTACAGGGCAGCATTGATCCTTTGGTCAGCATTTGATGAAAACTCCCTAAAGTGGGCAACACTCTTCTCCTGAGAAATTGATCATTTCTTGTCCCTCGGAGGAATGTGTGCTTAGGAACTACCAATTCCTGCCCCTCCAGGGGAAAGGGATTTCTGTGACAAGAACCTAGCATGCTGGCTATTTCACACTATGACTTGATAAAGGAGTCATCAATTTTAAACAATAGGAAAAGGATTTGGTGGGGCAGGTGTGAGATTTGAGGTCTGGAGTTGGCCTTGTATTCTGAAAGCTGAGAAACCTGACTGGCATGCTGGAAGGCTGGTGTGGACAGAAGGCCATGTTCCCACCTTATAGCAAAAGTGGGCTGTGAAGAGCCTTTGGCCAAGCCAAGGTGTTCTCCAAGAAGCAGGTCGGAGTGTGTTCTCCCTCCTGGGGAGAAAAGAACCTCATCCTTGACGTACCCACAAATCAAACCAGAATAAATTAAGGAAGATACTGGGTAGACTAATATCCTTTGGCTAGCCTCCGAAGAAAGAACTTTTAAAAACCAATTCCAATGAAGAAAAATGTAGCAACACCTGGAAGTAACACTGGATAAATAAGCTGTTCCCCAGGTTAGAATCCCAAGGTCCATGTCTAACTTTTTTTTTATTTTGAGTAGGAGTCTTACCCTGTTGCTCAGGCTAGAGTGCAGTCGCATGCTCATGGCCACCACAGCCTGAACTTGCTGGGCTCAGGTGATCCTTCTGCCTCATCCTTCCAAGTAGCTGAAACTACAGGTGTGTGCCACCACTCCTGGTTATTTAAAAAAAAATTTATTGTAGAGAAAAGGTCTCACCAAGTTGCCCAGGCTGGTCTCGAACCCCTGAACTCAGGCAATCCTCTCACCTCTGCTTCCCAAAGTGCTGGGATTACAGGCATGAGCCACCATATCCGGCACAAGTCTAACTTTACTTAAGCTCCCTCAGCTTCCACAGTCATCTCCTGGTCTTCCATTTTCTTGATGAACTTGAAAACTTGAAACACTTGGGGACTTGACAGCAGGCTCACTTTTCCTGTGGCCTCTGTGTTCTCTAGGGCACTCTGTCCCTTTGCCTGTGGGGAAAGAGCTACTTGTCAGGAATTGAAGAGGAGACACTGGTGAGAAAACTGGATTTCCCAACTCTGGACCAAATAGGCAGTTTTCAGGTTTGAAGTGACCTGAAGCTCTTCTGGTTGAGAGCAGTTAGATGCGACCCGTGCAGATCCCTCAGAGTTTGTGATTGAGCTTTCGGTGACTCCTGGCCTGCTGAGTGTATACAGATGGTGCCAGGTTCAAGCCATGCCTGATCCTGGCTTGCTTTTCTCACTGCTCTTGGGAGCTGTCATCCCAGTCAAGGTTTCTATACTTCCTTGCTCATTACTGTCCAAAACAAGCACCTGTTGAATGCCTTTGTGCTAAGAGACAAGTGGGATTTGGAAAAGACTTGCCATTTCTGCTGTTGAGATTTCAGAGGCTGCACTTCTGACTTGTTCTGGATGGGAGACAATGGGAAAGGGTTATACAGCATGAAACATTGACCCACCTGTTGTTGTGTAAAAACTGTGTAATTCTTAATGCATATTTATAAATTTTTATTTTTGTATAACTTTATGGGACTTCTTAGAGGGAAAAAGTCACAAACAGAGGCAGATTAAAAATGTGATTTATAAAAAACTCGTAATAAAATTTCATAATAAAAATTTTGTAAACAAACAAACAAACAAAAAAGATGCCTTACTGGGGCTGTGTATTAGGCTTTATTTTAGGTTAAGAGAAAGATACTTCATAAGATTTCTGAGACTAAGTATTAAATAAAATATGAAGTAACACAAGCAGTTAAGTTCCAAATATACTGCTTCTAACATAATAAGTTTACCAAAAGAAGAAGCCATGGAATTAATGCCAATGTTGATTAAAATATGGAGAGGATGATGATGGTGATATAAGGACACAAGATGTGGTATTAAGTAAAGGAAAACCATTAACTACTATTTTCAAGGTATCAATGACAGTAGTTCTCATAGACAACTGAAAAAAAATCACATATTAAGTGGCAGCTGTAATGACCTACTCATCTTGTTGTAACCTGATTGTGCGAACTGTTCTCTGAATGTCCTTTGTTATCTCCATCCCATAAATGACTCCTTTGTGAGGGTATCAAATCTGTTCATTAGCTCAACTATCAAATGTCAGTGACCTCTGTTCAATTAAGGGAGAATTTGACTTTCAGGCTTCCATGGCATAAAGCATGACATCTTTGGGTACAGATAAACACATATTCAGCAAAGACATGGCAGGCTATTTGGTTTTATGGACTAAGCGGTCTATGTATACCTGTATATTTCTGAATGATTATATTACTCTTGACATTAATGTTCCTAAATCAGAATTTTTTTGAGATAGAAAGGCAAGGGATTTGAAGGATATGGCACAGAGATCTATTTTGTTTTGAGAGTATAAAAGGAATATAATGCATAATTTCTGATTTGTTTGATTTTTAAGCTACAGAATGGTACTTTTCCTACTGTTCTTCAGAGGAATATTACAGTTCTAATTCTGGATATATGGTTGAATTCCACTTCCTCATTCCCCTCCCCACTACCCACTGCACTTGAAGTCATTTAGGCACAACAGTAAACTGCTGGAACCAATGAAATGAGAGGAGAAGTGAAGTGTGTCCACTCCTGTTGAAGAATGTAACTGTAGGCACTTTTCTCTAAACTTTTTTTCCCCCAGTGCAGTGATTGTCACGGCAAGTGTTGAGATGGAGTGTCCATCAGCCCGGGGCTGCTTTGAGTGACTGACTACATTGAGCTGAACTCTATGCTGTACCTTTGAACATTCAAGATGAGTGAAATACACAATTTGTGTGTGTGTGTGTGAGTGTGTGTGTGTTAAGCCACTGAGAATAGGGTGGTGTTTGTTACTGCATCCTGACATAGCCCACCCTGACAAGTACAGATGGTGGCCTTCAGTGCTTACATACCAAAAAAGGATCATCCCAGAATACACAGTGTAAAATCGCTCAGTCATTTGTTATAAAATTTATACGGTGAGGAAGAGGCCACAGATCCACAGATGGTCGGCCAAACTCCTTGGGTGGTTGGTATTGGGAGAACACTTGTTAGGCCTGGGGAGAATGTGTGGGCAGCCATCTGTCTTTGGCCAAGTGAACATGCTTATGTTCCAGGTCTTTAGGCAACAGCAGAAAAGGGATGACAGCTTTCAGCTCAACACACAACTCAAGATGCCAAACTTTTTTTTGTTCTATGCCTTATTTTTCTAAGAAGCCTCTAGATCTCCAGTTCTCAATCAGCAACAAAAAACCAAATGAAAGCGTGAATTTATGTTTATCCTACTTTTTTTGCAATAAATAATTTGAGGCACTCAATGAGCCTGACCATGGAAGTGTTTGGTGGATTATTTGCACTGTTAGGATTATGAGAAAAAAGTATATTCAATTTATTTCATATTTTAAAAGAATTAAACATCTTGGACTTAAAACTGCTCGATAAAAACATGACTGCTATATACATTCTGAATATGCTTCTCTGTATTGGAAAAAATCAATTAAAATATTTATTTAGCAGAGGTGGTTAATGATTAATGCTTCACAATTAATGCCCAGAGATTTGAAGTGGTTATTAATCTATTGCAATGTTCTCTTTAGGATTATGTGTGTTTAACTTTTTCAGGTTAAAATAATGTATTATGTATAAAGCAATGCGATAGGGCTACTAGGTATGGTTCATAATAACTTTACCAGAGCACTTACTTTAAATTACCCGGAGTTTCCCTAAGTCTAATTAGCAAAAAAAAAATTTTAAAAATTTATCAAAGGTAAAAGATCTCATAAAGCTTTTATTATAATACCTATGTCTAGAACAGCTTAATGTCAAAATCGATAAATATTTATTATGAGCATATTATGTGTTAAAGATTGTGCTAAATTCAAAAACATGCATTGAAAAGCACACAGAGAACGTGTCTGAATATACTTTGCAGTCTATATTAAAATTGATATTAAACAAATGATTACACAAATAACTTGTTATCATTCTGATAAGTGCTACAAAGGAGAAATTTAAGCTATTGTAAAAGTAGATAATAGAAGGATCTACGCATATCTGGGGTCATGGAAATTTTTGTAGAATAATCAAATCTAGGCTGAAATAGACACTTGAAAGGTAGATAAGAAAAATGCTAAGGAGCAGAGGAAGAAACTTCCAGACAGTGGGGTAGCAGGAAATGGTGTGATTCTTTAAAGAAATAAAGTGAGAACAAGTGTACAAGAAAAAGAAAGCAGGGGAAGAGTTGAAAAAGACTGTTTGGGAGACATACACCTTTGGATCTCTCTCTCTCTCTCTCTCTCTCTCTCTCTCTCTCTCTCTCTCTCTCACACACACACACACACACACACACACACACACAGTCGCCCCTTATCCCAGGTCTTGCTTTCTGTGGTATTACATGAAAAGTTCCAAAAATAAAGACATTTATAAGTTGTTCTGAGTAGCTGATAAAATCTCATGTAATCACACTCTGTCCCTTTGCGTGATTAGATCAACCGTCTCAGTATCACAGTGTTTGTGGCAAGTAACTTATTTTACTTCAAAATGGTCCCAGAGCAAAAGGGTAGTGATGCTAACAATTCAGATATGTCAAAGAAAAATCAAGAAGTGCTTTTCCTTTAAATGAAATGGTAAAGATTCTCAATTTAATAAGGAAAGGAAATAAAAATCTTCTTAGTTTAGGTTGCTGAGATCTACAGTGGAAACAAATATTTTGTCTGTGAAATTGTGAAGAAGAAAAAATAAATTCATGCTGGTATTGCTATTGCATGCTGCAAAAGTTTCAGCCACAGTGCACAATAAGCATTTTAAGATGGAGAGGCATTAAATTTGTGAATGGAAGACGTGTTTCAATTTACAGCAAATGGGTTCCGTACTTTCTGTGGGTTCAGGCATCCACTGGGAGTTTTGGCACATATCTCCTGCAGATAAGAGGGGCCACTATATGTAATATATAAAATTGTATGAGTGAATTAGCTCTACCTAAGGAGAACATTTGGAATAAGATCCAAATGGTATTACATAAATCAAAGAGTTTTTCAAGATGAGAGAGTGGTGGCTTCCACCCAAGCTAATCGTTGTCTTGCAAGAATGGAGATTTTTGATTTTATAAAAAAACTGGAATCAAAATATGTGAAATCTCTGAATTTTTAAATCAAGTCTTTCCTGTGAAAACTCTACAGTTCTTTGACTTCTCTGGTGAGAAAGATGCCAAGGTATTTCATTTTTGTGTGTGTGTGTGGCTATTGTGAATGGGATTGTACTTTTTATTTGGGGTTCTGTTTGTTTAATGTTGGTGTATAGGAATGTGACAGACTTTTGCACACTTATTTTATAAACTGAGAATTTGCTAAAGTCCTTTATCACTGCAAAGAGGGTTTTGACAGATTCGCTTGGGTTTTCAAGGTATAGAATCATGTCATCTGCAAAGAGGTATAACTTAACTTCTTCTTTTCCTATTTGGATACCCTTTTACAATAAAAACTACAAAACATTGTTCAAAGAAATCAAAGATGACACAAACAAATGCAAAAATATTCCATGCTCATGGATGGGAAGAATCAACATTGTTAAGATGTTCATCATACCCAAGGCAATCTACAGATTTAACGTAATATCCATTAAATTACCAGCAGCATTCTTCTCAGACTTGGGAACAACAATACAGGAATTCATATGGAAACATAAATGACCATGAATAGTCAAAACAGTCCTCAGGAAACAAATCAAAACAAAAACAAAACAAAGTAAGAGGCATCACACTCCCAGACTTTAAGCTTTATTATAAAGCTACAATAAACTAAACAGCCTGGTATTGGTACAAGAACAGGCATATAGACCAATGGAACAGGATGGAGATTCCGGAAGCAAAACCTCAATTTCTCAACCAGCTCATCT
Organism: Cephalopachus bancanus; assembly: GCA_027257055.1. Taxonomy (NCBI): domain Eukaryota; kingdom Metazoa; phylum Chordata; class Mammalia; order Primates; family Tarsiidae; genus Cephalopachus; species Cephalopachus bancanus. The sequence goes on along the minus strand of JAPVLO010000068.1, from coordinate 15,642,663 downwards.
TTGACAAAGCCTCTACCATCAACCACTGGGGAGAGGAGAACCTATTCAGTAAATGGTGCTGAGAAAACTGACCACAGGCAAAAGATTAAAATAAGACCCCTACCTACCACCATACACAAAAATCAACTCTAGATGGATCAAAGACCTAAACGTTAAACCTCAAACTCTAAGAACCTTAGAAAATGCAGGAGACACCCTTATGGAAATTGGAACTGGCAACCAATTCCTGATCAAAACCCTGAGTGCCCCAGGCCATAAGAGATAAGATAGACAAGTGGGACCTCATTAAACTGATAAACGTCTGCAAAGCAAAGAAACCATCAAGACAACGGAAAGACAGTCCACAGAATGGGAAAAAATATTTGCCAACTGTGTATCTGACAAAGGTCTAACATCTAGGATCTACAAGGAACTTAAACGTGTCATTAAAAAAAAAGTCCCATTACAAAGAGGGCAAAAGATATGAACAGAGACTTCTCAAAAGAAGACATACCGAGCACCCAACTGATACTTGAAAAAATGCTCAACTGAGCCGGGCTCGGTGGCTCAGCCTGTAATCCTGCGCCTTTGGGAGGCTGAGGTGAGTGGATTGCCTGAGCCCGCGGGTTCGAGACCCGCCCGGGCAGCGAGACCTCATCTCTACAATAAATCAAAAAATCAGCCGGGCGTGGTAGCACATACCTGTAATTCCGGCTACTCGGAAGGCTGAGGCGGAAGGATCGCTGGAGCCCAACAGGTCAAGGCTGCGGTGGCCGGGAGCGGCCACTGCACTCCAGTCTGGGCGACAGAGTGAGACTCCAACTCAAAACAAACAAACAAACAAAAAAATGCTCAACCTCACTAGTCATCAAAGAAATGCAAATTAAAACCACGCCGATACCACCTAACTCCAGTCAGGATGGCCATCATTAATAATTCAAAAAACAGCAGATACTGGAGAGGATGAGAGGAAAAGGGAACAGTTTTACACTGTTGGTAGGAATGTAAAGTAGTACAACCTCTGTGGAAAACAATGTGGAGATTCCTAAAAGATCGAAAAATTGACCTCCTATACAAACCCATGATCCTCCTACTGGGAATATACCTGGGGGAACTCAAATCACTCTATGAAAAATATACCTGCACATGCATGTTTATTGCAGCATTATTTACAATAGAAAAAACATGAAACCAACCATGCTGCCCATCGAAAGACAACTTGATAAAAAAAAGTGGTACATATACATGATGGAATATTACGTAGCCATAAAGTAGGACAAAATTAAGAACTTTGCAGCAACTTGGATGGACTTAGTGGCTATAATACTGAGTAATCTGTCACAGAAACAAAGAACCGAGTATCACATGTTCTCACTCATAAGCGGACCTTGAACAACTATCGTAATACTGTAAGAAAGGGACTGGCAGTAGTGGGAAACTGCCGGGGGCGGAGGGTACACTTCATCAAAAAAGGTACCTGCATAATGAATATTTGTATACCTAACCCTGAATTGTACCCCACATCTTTAAAATAAAATATTTACATATATTTAAAAAGCTACAAATTCTGTCAATTGCCTGGAAAAAATATAATTTTTTCAAACTCTGTTACACAAAAATTTGTACTCAATAGTGAAAACTGTTTAGTTTAATCAGGCATGTGGAAAATTAGCAAAACATTTTGCCATAATTCTCAATTTAGCAGGCATTCAAAAATTGTACAGCCATCAACAGGGACACACTGGAAAGAAAGAAAGTCCATAGAAGTTTTACAGCTCAGGTGTTCAACTCAAGTCAAGGTTATAGTATTCAAACTGTGTATAACACCAACAAATGCAGTCATGATCTTAGAAACAGGGAAAGAGCTACACACGAACAAAAATAGGTCCATTATATATTTTCCTGCTTGTTCTACTCTATGCAATAGAAAAAAATCTCTTTCATCTCTCTGATTTCTCCAAACATTCCCCTACAAGAAAATTTGTTGGTATCTTTGGTGACATAATTGTTCTTTCTTTAACTAGGTGGTCAGCACTGTTGTGTACAGCCTGCATTTCTCCAAAGATGCACTCAAGGGGAAGCTGTATAAAGTCATGTTCACATCCAGGACTGCAATGTCTACTAGTTCCCACTAGGATTGTACCGTGGCCCCAACTGAAGCATTATCTCTTCTCTGGAAGTTCCGAGTACTCTTTATTTTACTTGACACTAGACTGATACTTTGTGTGCATACTGGCTCTTTCCTTTTTATTCCCTACTGATTTCTGAAATGCACATAAAAACACAAGGGAAACCTGCCAATGTGGACTTACATTAGACTAATGGAAGAGGTTGACAAAGGAATAATTTGAATAGAAAAAATAACTAAGTTAGAACTTATGTCAACTTCAAGATAATTCCTCCTCTTCTGAATCTAAATCTTGGACTAATATTTTTGGTGTTCCTAGCAACTATAAACACAACTCATTAACTATGATTTTAGAAGTTGCAAATGTTTTTTATGAATTTAAATTTATTTGACATGTATTCGTATCACAGGAGACAGAGATGATAAAAGAACTTGACTGCATTCTTGATCCTTTTGTTCTATTAGACTCTTCACCCCCTGAAATTATAAACTGTAATTCTATGAGCATTTCTTTTCTTTTAACTTTTTAACATTTCTTATTTCCTAATGTGCGTGGAAATAGTAAGAATTGTGGCTATCAAAGTCCTAATTTCCAAAAAATATAAATGAGTTTTCAAATGAAGTTTGATGTTAAAATCAGATTTCTAATGTCTATATTTCAGTTATTTCCATATCTATGAAATTTGAAATAATGTCATTAAATTGAATGGTAAATAAATTGAATTTGCTGACAAGCCTAAAATATAGTGATGTATATAGTGAAGGCAGTGGAAGACAGATTATTTTTAATATATCACATATAATTAAGCAGGTGATCTGTTATTGTGTCATTGAATATAATATATAATTCTTATTTCTACAAGATGAAATTCCCCAAGACAGTAGGATGTGATTGGAACATTCATGAGTCCAGTGAAGGTCCCTGTTTTACTCCTTACAGGATGTCCTATTTCTTTACTTGTGACTTTCCTGGTTGAATGCAAGTTTTTTGTTTGTTTGTTTTTTCTAAACCTGACTTGCAGAAAGAAAGGAACAGTTTCTGATCAAAAGTGATGAGTTAGCTTGTTACAAAACAACTTCATTATGAACAAAAATATAATCTTGCTGTAGACTATAGTAAAATCTCCACCTCTTTTAGACATAGAATCTACCTTGGGCAGGGTTCCAACTACAGGAATTTAGCTCAGATGATTCAAATATAGGGACTTTGTGTCTGTGTGTGTGTGTGTGTGTGTGTGTGTGTGTGTGTGTGTGTGTATTGGAGTCTCACTCTGTTACCCATGCTGGAGTGCAGTGGCACGCTCTTGGCCACCGCAGCCTCGACCTGCTGGGCTCAGGCGATACTTCTGCCTCAGTCTTCCAAGTACAGGTATGTTCCACCACATCCAGCTAATTTTTTTTATAATTTATTATAGAGACTAGGTCTCACTAAAATTACCTAGGCTATTCTCAAACCCATGGACTCAGACAGTCCTCTCACCTTGGCCTCCCAAAGTGCTGGGATTACAGGCTTGAGTCACCGTGCCCGGATTCAAATATACTGAATTTAGTGAAATAACTATTTAAGAGAATTGTGGAAAGTGATGAAGGGACTGCTTAAAACAGCAAAAACGAATATCAAAGGAAGTGTGTAAAGAGTAACAGTTGAAGCAGTTGAAAGGACAGGAGGAAACAGTCTTACTTCTAGAGCTCAGACTGACCTGGAGAAGTCAAAGATTGCCTACCAGAAGCTTTGGTTACAGAGGGATGAGGCTGGACAGCAAGAGATCTAGATCTAGGGTAATTAATACCCAATATTTCTCTCCTCTCCCTCTCCAATCATCTGCTGATATTGACTAGCGGTAAACTCAGTGAGCAAAGTAATGAACCTCAGCACTCGCTGGAACTACAGGCACGTGCCACCACGCCCAGCTAATTTTTTAAAAAAATTTATTGTAGAGACCAGGTCTCACCAAATTGCCCAGTCTGGTCTTGAACCCGTGGGCTCAGGTAATCCTCTCACCTCGGCCTCCCAAAGTGCTGGGATTAGGCTTGAGCCACCACACCCGGCCTCAAATACAGGGAATAGGGTGCAGCCAACAAAGCACTGAGCAGGACAGAGAGAGTTAAGAAAGGACTGAGGGTGCAAGTAGAAATAATTGAGCACAGATCCAAATCTAAAGAGGCAGAGTGGGTCTTCAGGACAAACTCTGGCAGTTGTTTAGGACTGGGCTCAGAAAGTTTGTCGAGAACCTTGGAAACGCCAAGTAGCTCTGCTTGGAGAGGTTCCTAAGGAACAGTAACATTCTGGAAGTGATGGTGTCTAATGCCCTTGAATATGGTTGTGCCAGGAATGGTATCTAGCCCTACCAAATCCTTTGTCTTATTTTTTTTCGTAGTAATCATAATTTTATTAAACAATATTCATTCAACAATACTGAATGTCAACATGCTACTCATCGGAAATACAATGATCATCAAAACCAACATGGTGCCTGCCTTCATGGGCCATACAGGCTGGTGGCCATTTATGTATTTATTTTTAGAGTTTCATAAGTTTATTGGCTATTCATTGCATTTTGTTTCTTGGGAGAGCACTGGCATTTTTCTTACATGCTTACATATATGAAATTCATGCATATGAGAACTGGGTCACTTTGATCCTTTGCCATGGTGTCACAAAAGTGAGGACAGCCTGTATGATGGTACATAAATGGGAAAATAATATAATACCATTTTCCCTTGACAACTTTCCTGCCCCAACCTCACTTTCTCAGCAACTCATGCCTAGTTCCCCATGACTCAAATAAGCCATATTAAAAATGTATAGGTTTTCTTTCCCATTTTTTCCATAATTATATAATCTTATACATATACATTCACACAGGCCCACATAGAGGTATGCTCACAAGAACAGATACACACAGGACTTTTTTCTGCAGTCATTTGTTTTATACACACTTTTCTGCATCTTTCACAATATCAGCCACAAATATTTCATCAGAAAAACCACTCGAAGTAATCTGCTGTGACTCTAGATCTTGTTTTTATTTTCATTTTTTATTTTAAAGATACAATTCAGGTCTACAAATGGTCATTGCAAAGGCACAGTTTGGGCCTCACTTTGGTCCCCACTTCACCTGGTTTGAGATCAGGTACCCTCGCTGGGAGGAACAATGACAGATGTTTCATATATTTTTTTCAAAGCTGATTTTTGAGGGGTTAAATACCTGGTAATTAATGAGACTGGTCTTCAGGCTGAATTCTCATCGTGTCTTCAGCCTGTATCCCTCCTTTATTCCATGCTTCCATCTGACATTTGAAAGCATTTGCTTTACTCAAAGGCATAGCAGCAGCAGCAAAAACCCTTCATCTCCTCTCCTGGTGGTAGCAGTGACCAGTTTTGTCAGCAGGATTATCACCGAGGTCTTTACTTCAGACCTTCCAACTCTGTTGCTTTTTCAGATCTGGCTTCAACCCAGACATAGGACTAACTTACTTTCCTACCATCTGGTCACTTCTTTCTTATTTTATGCTGGCTCCAGTCCTTAGAGTCTAGTCAACTACTTCCCACAAAAAAGAAATCTTCTTGTGTTTGGAAGAAATTTGGAATCAAATATGAAGAAAGTGAAGGAAAAATTTAGAAGTAAGTGAAGAAAAGAGGATAGCAAGGGTTCACTGGCATTGCTGTACTTGTTCTGAAGTGGGCAAAGGAAGTCAGGCTGCTGGGACCTGGGCTGCTTTTCTGAAGCTTTGGACACACCGTGAGCCCAGAAGAGAGCATGCGACTTCTTTAGTTTGTAGTTTTGAATTTAAACCTCAAAAGGAACTGGAAGAAAGCAGAGCAGGAGTGGACTGAACTGAAACTGGCAAGAATTACACTTCGGCAGCCATCTCTTTTGTGGGCTAGTGGAGCTGTTTGTTCCACAACTGGATTTTTTTTTTTTTTCCTGAGAAAATAGAGAAAATCTAGCAGGATTTTACCTGCTAAACACATGAAAGTTATATGAAAGATACTTTCCTAATTCAGAGTACTACTGAAATATGGAAACTTTGCTTAACAACGGAATCTATTACATTTATATTTTTGCATGCATTTTGACGACCGTGGCCTCTGCTCTCTCTCTTTTCTTCTGGGGCAAAAAATATCACAGGATCCCTCACTTGTCTGGGTTCTTTCAAGACCTTATGTCTAATTTTGCATTTGTAGTTTGGTATTGTTTTTCTTAAAGAGAGCCTTCTGGGAGTTTTAGGCCTCAGAAAAGAACAGGCTGTAGCGAAGGCTACAAATCCTTTCAGATTCTTCACCCCTGATAGATTCTTCACCACTTTGTAGAGCAATACCCTGTCAGAATTGCTACCCTTGACTTAACTTTACTGCTCCAAAACACATCTTAAAAAGAGCTTTAATCAGTGACAAATTCCTATGTGATAAATTGCCTCCAAGATCTTTTTTTGCAACACTCAGGCCAAGTCAACTTGAGAAGTTTAATGCATGCATGTATTAAGTGCTGCAAGCCTTCAAGGAAACTTTCAAACCAATGAACTCTAAATTGCGTGGAAAGGAAAATGGAGAACAAGTTGTCCTTTTGATGCATTATTGCTCTTTAAAATTATTATTCATCAGTAGTTTTGGAATAACAGTTGATTTTATTTTTTTCCTATGGATCTATTTTATATTTAGACCACATCTACAAACACAAGCATGCATTAATGAGGAAGCAATAAAATAGACCTAGGGCCTGCAAACTTCTTCTATAAGGGGCCAGATGGTAATTACTTTCAGCTTTGAGGGATGTACAATCTCTTTTGTAACTACTTAACGCTAATGTTGTCGAATGAAACCAGCTATAGACAGTGCTTAATGAATGAGTGTGGTTGTGTTTCAATACAGTTTTATTTATGAACACTGAATCTGGAATTTCACATAATTTTTATGTGTCAGGAAATAATATTCTTTTGTATTTAAAAAGAGTTTAAAGTGTAAAACTATTCTTAGCTCACAGGCTAAAACAGGCTGGATTTTGACTGTGGACCATCATTTGCAGACCCTTGAAATATTGTAATAATAGAAAGAATACAAATTTTAGAGCATTCAGACTTGGTTGTCAATTCTTGATTCTGTTGCTATTAGATCAATGAACTCGTGCATCAGTTTGCTAATTCTCAAGATCCTTAGCTTTCTTATTTGTAAAATGGGTTTGAACAACCTCTCTGAGGGTCGTTGGTGGGGTTATATGAGGCACACCATTTCAGAGCACCTAGCATAGATTCTGGAGGGTAGTAGTCTATCAATATATTCAAATTTTCTTCTGTTTTCTTGACTATTTGACTAACTTGACTAATATAAATACCTTGAGCAGATGTTTTACAGTCACAAAAAATTGAAAAAAACAAGTTTTGAAAATAAACACTAATGTAGTTTTCAAGTAAGTAAGTTCATAGGACAATACTACAAAAATCTCATTCATATTTTAAAAAATTCATACTGCCATTATTTTAACATGGACCTTTGTAGTCATATAGTCTTTGCATTTAAAAAAATTCTCTTACATTTAAACGAAAATACTTTGTTTCTGGAATTTGATATATTCAGTGTTATAATAGTATGGTACTTCTGCAAATTTGTACCATATCTGGTCCAATGGACTTACCTTGTATAATTTATAGTGAAGAGGACATTGACAGCTGAGGACCACAAAGCTACATGCCACTCTCATAGTGTATGTTTATATGTCAATGTATGCATCAGGGATACAACTCTATTAGTACACTAGGGGACCCCATAAAGATTCCAGAATTTATTTATGAAAAATTGTGTATTTATTCTTACATGTTTAAACCTGAGTCACTTTCAAAGTACTCTTTGCTTGATGCAATGCACCTATAAAAATGCTTTTCCCACTGCTCAAAACGGTTTTTGACTTCATCAATTTTGATGTCTTTTAGTGCTTCTGCCATTTTTTTTTTGTTTGTATCACCTCTTACATATCAGCAAAACTTTTCTCTTTGAAGACTTTTTTCATCTTGGGAAACAAACAAAAAAGCCATTTGGGGTGAAATTGGGTGAATAGGGAGGGCGGGGTGCAGGAGTCATGCTTTTGGTCAAAAATGGTTGAATATATGGAAGGTCAACTTTTAGGAATTGCCACACTGCTGTCCATAGAGGTTGAACTAGCTCGCTCTCCCACAAAAAGTGTAGAAGGTTTCCCTTTTCTCCGTACCGTTTTCAGGAACTATTGTGTTTTCACTTATTATTCATGACCACCCTTATTGGAGTTAGGTGGTATCTCATTGTAGCTTTAATTTGTATTTCTCTGATGATTAGTAATGCTGAACATTTTTAAAATGTATCTGTTGGCTTCTTGTATATCTTCTTTTGAAAGGTATCTATTCATGTCCTTTGCTCATTTTTAAAAAAGAATTGTTTGTGTTTTTCCCTTCAGCTCGTTGTTTGAGTTTCTTGTAGATCCTGGATGTCAGGCCTTTGTCAGATACATAATTTGCAAATATTCTTTTCCCATTCTGTGGGTTGCCTCTCCACTCTCCTGATGGTTTCTTTCACTGTGCTAAAGCTTTTCAGTTTGATGAGGTTCCACTTGTCTATCTTAGCTTTTATGGCATTCAGTTTTGGGGACTTGGCCAAAAATTTGTTGCCTACTCTGATGTGCATAAGGGTGTTTCCTATGTTTTTTCCCAGGATTCTTAGAGTTTGAGGTTTTACATTTATGTCTTTGATTCATTTTAAGTTAATTTTTGTGTATGGCGATAGGTAGTTAGGGGTTCAGTTTTTTCTTCTGCTTGTAGTCAGTCAGTTTTCCCAGCACCACTTTCTAAATATAGTCTTCTTTCCCCAGTGATTGTTATTGGTGGCTTTGTCAAAGATGAGCTGGTTAAGAAACCATGTTTTTGCTTCTGAAATTTATGTGCTGTTCCATTGGTCTTTGTGTTTATTCTTGTACCAATACCAGGCTGTTTTAGTTACTGTAGCCTTATAATAAATTTTAAGTCTAGAAGTGTGATACCTCCTGTTTTCTTCTTTTTGCTAAAATTTGACCTTCCATATGATCCAAAAATCCCTCTTCTGGGAATATACCTGGAGAAATATAAATCCTTCTACCAAAAAAAAAAAAAAAATACCTGCACATGCATGTTTATGGCTGCACTATTTACAATAACAAAAACATGGAACCAACCCTGCTGCCCATTGAAAGTGGACTGGATAAAGAAAATATGGTACATACACATAATGGAGGATTATGCAGACATAAAGATCTAAATCATGTTTTTTTGTGGCAAATTGGATGGAGTTGGAGACCATCATACTTGATGATATAGCACAGGAACAAAGAACTGAATACTGCATGTTCTCACTCATAAGTGGGATCTGAACATTAAACACATTAGGACAGAGGAGGGATCAGCAGTCACTAGACACTGTCAGGGAAGGGAGGGAATGGGAAAATGCAACAACACAAAGGGTACCTGGTCCCAAACCAGGGGATGTGAGGGCCAGTTGAGGCCCAAACCTCACTTACTTCACTTGCATGCAGCCTGATTATGTAGTTAATCCGTACTTGTACCCCACATCTCTATAATAAAATAAAATTAAGACACAAAGCTGTTGAACACTCAGCATGGTATAGGCAGACGTGCTTATAAATCCTCCATCATGAAATGTGCAAGTGCATTGAAAGAGTCTTCAAAAAAAGAAAAAAGAAAAAAAAAATCACTGAAACCGAACACAGTCTTTCAAAACACTAACTGGTACACTAATACCATAGGTTCCTAGAACACTTACCTCGTGGAGAAGCCTGAACTCCAAGGGACCCACCCTCCAAAAGATAATTCTGGGTTTTTGGGGGTTCCCCTCATACACTTAAGGTTTACACTGAAGGTCACGAGAATCCATAGGGAAAAAATGGATTACTTCTAGACAATCTGCATTCAATTATTTATTTATATGGGGAATATTATCAATATCTCCTCTTATTAATTAATTAATAATATGTTCACATTCTAGGACAGTAGTTCTAAACAGAGGGAAGAGGTAATAGACTTTAGGCTTATCCAAGGAGTTAAAAAATATATATATACGTCTCCTGATTCTTCGCCACCAGCCTTGTCCATCTTCTCAACATACAAGGAACTGTGGGGTGGGGAACGTGGTTTATTTGTATTTTCATAAAGAAAATCTCCTCAGTTGAGTTTGACACCCTTACAAATACACAAGCGTGCACACTGGCACATGCACACAGCCCTTTTGGAGGTCAACGGCAGTACTTTTCTTTTTTTTTTTTTTTTCTGAGTTGGAGTCTCACTCTGTCACCCAGACTGGAGTGCAGTGGCCACTCCCAGTCATTGCAGCCTCTACTCGCTGGGCTCGGCGATCCTCCCGCCTCAGCCTTCCAAGTAGCCGGAACTACAGGCACACGCTATGCTACCATGCCCGGCTAATTTTTGACTTATTGTAGAGAAGAGGTCTCGCCAAGTTGCCCAGGTGGGTCTCGAACCCGCGGGCTCAGACAATCCACTCACCTCAGTCTCCCAAAGCACGGGATTATAGGCTGAGCCACCGAGCCCGGCTGGCAGTACTTTTCTATTGGTCTGGTTCTTCCTAGTGGAGTAGTTATTTTGCTTCAAAACCTACTCTAGATGTGAAGGTTTATTACCAGGGAGTTACATTCTGTTTTCTCCAGGGCAGCAGTCTGAATTTCAACAGTTTTTTCCTCTGGTCTTTGATGCTGGAAACAGCTACTGAGCATTCACTGTTGGAAGGACACTGCCACATATAGTGAGATACAAAAAAAAAAAAAAAGACTGCTACTCCTCATTTTTGTGGAGGTACAATAAAATACTTAAGACTAAATAATACACATTAAGTATATACCACAAGGTTAAGTGAGTGGTATGTAATAGAAATGCAAAGTCCTATTGAGAATTAGATTATTGTGATATCATTCATGATTTCAAAAGCCAGGAAAGGTTTTATATATAATCGGAATACTTAAATGTTGCTAATGTTTAGGAAAATGAATAAGTGGACATTTCTTTATACTCCAACATTGCTCATAAATGCATATTTGATTCATGCTCTTGAAGTGTTAGGTGCATCTTGATTTAAAAAAAATGTTTGAGTCATTCTCAGGAGTAGCAGTCATAAACAGCTTAATGCATTTGAAGGTGACAGCTTTCCTAAAATAGTCTCTTTCATTTTTATAAGGCCCATAGCTGTAAAACCCAAAATTTCCTTAATGTAATGATTCATCATCCCAATGCAAATTCTTCAAAGGGATCAAGACATACTATATTTAGCTTTTTCCTCACAAATGAAGGATCTGTCATGGTGCAGTCTAACTTTTCTGACTTTCATTAAACAGAGAATAAAGAAAAAATTTTTCTTTTAAAAAATTCACCAATATCTTTATTGCAGCACTATTCACAATAGCAAAAACATGGAACCAACCGTGCTGCCCGTTGAAAGTAGATTGGATAACAAGGAGTACATATACACAATGGAATATTACACAGCCATAAAGAAGGACAAAATTATGAACTTCGCAGTAACTAGGATGGATTTAGAGTCTATAATACTGAGGGATCTATCACAGAAACAAAGAACTGAGTACCACATGTTCTCACACATAAGTGGACCCTGAACAATTATCATAATACTATAAGAAAGGGATTGGCAGTAGTGGGACATTGCCAGGGAAGGATGGAGGAACACACTTCATCAATAAGGGTACCTGATCTCAAACCAGGCAAAATGGGGACCAAAGTCAGGCCCAAACTTTACCTGTATAATGACCATCTGTATATCTAATCCTGAATTGTACCCCACATCTTTCAAATAAATAAATAATTTTTAAAATTCACCAATATCTGCAATGTATGAAATAAGAGAAATAGTCTCTAGAATTCTCACAAAGCATGCAGACCCAAATATATTCAACAGTTTTTGTTAAACTTTACAGTGCTTAAGCAAGAATAGTTTAGGTTGCAAACAGTGCACACGGAAATCACAATTTGGGTAAATTGAGCACCAAAGATTTGAAATTTGATGATAGATATGTTTACCAGTTTCTTACCTGTATTTTTTAATCTCTTCAAATTATTTAGTAAGATATTTTGATCATTTGTTAAAGTCTAGCTTGTTAGATTACCCATAAAAATTAGATAAGACCCGGCTGGGCAGCTAGACCTCATCTCTACAATAAAAAAAAATCAGCTGGGCGTGGTAGCACATGCCTGTAATTCCGGCTACTCGGAAGGCTGAGGCGGAAGGATCGCCAGAGTCCAGCAGGTCGAGGCTGCGGTGGCCGGGAGCAGCCACTGCACTCCAGTCTGGGAGACAGAGTGAGACTCCAACTCAAAAAAAAAAAAAAAAAAAATTAGATAAGATTTAGTTCAACTTAGTCATGAATAGGCTATGGGATATTTAATTTATATTAAAATGAGTTTTATTTCTCTCCTAATCCCTACTTTTAACTTCACTGAGGAGACTTTAGTCATAAAGATATGGTACTTTGAAATCTAAATTGACATTCAGAAATGCTTCAGTAAGACCAGGGCTTTTAAAAAGTAAATATTTGAGTGACATGAATTGCATCAAATTTCAATAACTATTTTAAGTATAAGAGATAAGTAAATCAAATAAAAAGCATGTATAGTATTTTTCTTTTTTGTGTGACTTTAAACATTTCGCTTTACTAGTTTTTCTACTCATCAAAGAGAAATACAACTTACAGGGGATTATATGTTTGGGCAGTTGCTCTCAGAATATATTTAAAAAAAACGAATCATTAGATAAAAAAATTTTTGTTATCTTAATTTGTACCATTCTTTCACACTTAAGAGGGCACCTCCTTCTGGACACTTCACTCATAGCTTAGAAGGACACATGCACAAAAGTGTCACCCACAGCATTCCAGTGACTCAAGTACAAGAATAATTATTATACTGGATGAAAATAAGACTGTAAAATGAACATTCTAGAATGGGCATACCTTTAATTTTTAATGTTAATGTTGCTGTTACATGGACGTTAGTAATTTGAATAAATATATAGTTTGTGCATTATGTTTATTGACATAGGACAATTTTATCTCTTATACCAATGAAACCTAGATAAAAAACATGCAATGTTGTTACGAAAATGGCTACATCCATAGCACTGTCATTTTCCTAGCATTAAAAGATTTGTGTCAAAATTTCATTTTGAATTTTTCCTGATGTTTGATCTTAGTTACAAGTCTGAGGTAAATTAATTATTTATCCCAAATTCTTCTAATATTTTTTATTCACTTATTTTAATAAATAACTTCTATCATTTACAATCCTGTGGCAGTTGTCAAATCAAGTTCTAGCTATTTTATTTATTTATTTATCTATTTTTTTGAATTGGAGTCTCACTCTGTCACCCAGACTGGAGTGCAGTGGCCGCTCCCGGCCACCGCAGCCTCGACCTGCTGGGCTCCGGCGATCCTTCCGCCTCAGCCTTCCAAGTAGCTGAACTACAGGCACGCGTTACCATGCCCGGCTAATTTTGGTTTTATTGTAGAGATGAGGTCTCGCCAAGTTGCCCAGGTGGGTCTCGAACCCACGGGCTTAGGCAATTCACTCACCTCAGCCTCCCAAAGGCGCGGGAAGTTCTAGCTATTTTAAAACTAGGTGTTTGGAGTATAAAGCTTGGTCCCTGTTAAGAACCCAAACTGTAATACATAATTCTGGCTCCTCTGCTTTAAAACCTACCATCAATAAACTGAAAAGGGGTGCAAGATTTTGTAAAAAATCATTAAGCGAAAACTCATCAAAGTCCATGAAATATACTATAGACAGCTTGGCAATGGCTAACATGATTTCTCACACTCATATTCCTTAAGTTCTGGCTAATACATAGTAATTACTAAAGTATGATTCTATTATTAACCATCAGTGCCAACATACTTGTTAAACTGGGGGAATATTAGCCAGAGATATGAGTACATATTTGTCCGTATCTCATTTGCTTCTTCATTTAATTTAGAAATCTTCTCTTTGCTTTTGAATCCTTTCCTGGTCCATACTCTTGTGCCTTGGTCAGAAAGTTCTTTTTTTTTTCCAGTTATCCAAAATTCAGTCCTTAAAAGAACAAGCTTTCTGTCTTAGATGTATAGGCAGATACATGTTTCTATTGTTCTTATTTTTTATTCCTAACTGCAATTAAACAACTCACATAATGCAGAAAGTTAACTCTCAAGAGTGGCTCTTTTGAAATTCTCTGGAATGCTTGAAAGTATCTATGCAAGCATAAGTAGTTTCTTTGAAGCATTTCCCTCCCCTAAGAACACCCTAATGTTAGACAAGAGAAAAGGTGACATCGTCCAGTTCAAATTACTCTCTTTTATTACTCTAGCACTTTCTCTTTCTTTTAGGGCTGTTCCTGTCTGTCTATAGTTATAATGATTGGAAGAACATTCTACATTCTAAGGTTTTAAACTTATAGCTCAGAGGTTACGTTTTAACTCTTTTATAGCTATTAGTACTGATATACAGCCTATTGCAAGAGGAATTAATTCTACCTGAACAAAGAGCAAATCAGAAAAAAAATATTTGCACTATTCAGTCTGTGGGTCCAAATTTTATTTTCAGTATGTTTGTCATTTAACATATACAGTGTCTTCTGGATGCATTAATTGAGCAATATAATTATAATCATTTATTCAGTTCTGTGCAACTTTGACCTTTTGATCAGATCTATTGCCATTTAAAGTAAGACTGATCAAAGATATAGATTTATAAGAGTGCCAAAGAATCAGAGAGAGAGGTTATCAATGACCCCTATTAGTACTGCTACAAACACTATTATAATGAAGACTATTGATTTTAATAATTACTTTCTTAAAACCTTTACATATATTCTCTTTTATCCTCAAAATAACACACACAAAACATTGGAAAGATTGCATTATTACTTTCCTTGTATTGATGAAAAAACTGAAACACAGAGAAGTTATTTTGAACAATATCAGACAATAGTAATGATGGAAGCAGGATTCCGGTTAAGACAGTCTGACTTCAGAGTCTATGCCTTAAAACTCTGTTACATGTGTATTCTGTTTTCACTCAAAATTTAATAAAAGCTCAAGTATTAATCATCAACACAGGCACCCAGATGCTCTGTTATGAAAATGAGGGAGAGGTATCCATCCCCAAGGCACCTTGAGTATAATAGTGACAAGTATAAAAGACAGTAAATGAAACAAAAATTGGTTCAATAAAAATCTGCATAGGTACTATGAGAATATAATGAATAGATAGTTTATTTAGCTTTTGAGCAAGATGAAAATCAGAAAAGTCTTCACAGAAGGCATACATTTGAGAATTGCACCTTAATATCAGATTGGTGTTTGTCAGGAAGACACAGAAGACCCCAGAATGAAGTTACTACATGAGTAGAGGCATAAAGAAACAAGAAATCACAAGAGATTTTGTATGGATGTGTAGAAGAGTTTAATGGTTGAGAGCAATACAAACATCTAGAAAGTGATAACAGAGTCAGTCTTGGAAGACTATGCATAGGATATTGGAGAATTTTTCTTGTAGAAATGGAAAACTCATTGAGGGGTTTAAGTCCGAATGTTCTGGGTTTGAATGCTGGACCCAATAACACAGGTGATTATGTGTAAGGCATTGGAGACCTGAGAATTTCAGTTCTTTTAATTGTGAAGTACAGATTTTAATACTTCATTTTTTTTTGGTGAGAGTGAGTGGATGGTTATACGTAACATACATCAGGCCCTTCATCTTCTAGTTGAAAGAGAAAGGGAAAACAGAAAGAGTGTGCATGCCTCTGTGTATGGGTGGAGAGTCACTAGTGGCTTTTTAATTTATTTAAAAAATTTTTAACTTTCAAGATGTGGGGTACAGTTCAGGGGTTAGTTATGCCAATGTTCATTATGCAGGTACCCCTGTTGATGAGGTGTGCCCCCCCTCTCCTGGCAGTTTCTCACTACAGCCAATTCCTTTCTTATAGTATTATGATAATTGTTCAAGGTCCACTTATGAGTAAGAACATGTGTTACTCAGTTGTTTGTTTCTGTGATAGATCACTCAGTATTATAGACTCTAAGTCCATCCAAGTTACTACTATTATAGACTCTAAGTCCATCCAAGTTCATAATTTTGTCCTACTTTACGGTCACATAATATTCCATCGTGTATATGTACCACTTTTTTTTTATTCAGTGCTCTTTTGATGGGTGGCACAGTTAGCTCCAAGTTTTTGCTATTGTGAATAATGCTGCAATAAACATGCGTGTGCAGATACCTTTTTCATAGAGTGATGTGAGTTCCTTTGGGTATATTCCCAGTAGGGGGATTGTGGGCTGTATGGAAGGTTGATTTAGATCTTTTAGGAATTGCCACACTGTTTTCCACAGAGGCTGTACTAGTTTACACTCCCACCAACAGTGTAGAAGTGTTCCCTTTTCTCCTCAACCTCTCCAGCATCTGCTGTTTTTTGAGTTATTGATGATGGTCATCCTGACTGGAGTTAGGTGGTGTCTCAGTGTGGTTTTAATTTGCATTTATTTAATGACAATTGCGGCTGAGTATTTTTTCATGTATAGGGATGCTCAGACAACGCAGCTGATAAGGCCATTCACAACATTTTCCACCTCTTTATGAGTTATGGCAGGATTATTCCTTGAACTTGGGCATGGCCATTGATGGTCTGGTCCAGTGAGATGTTAGCAGAGCAATGTGTCTAATTTTAGGTAGGAGCACTTGACTGCCATGCAGCCCTCTGTTTCCAGCTGTGTATTCATGGAAGCTTCTATGGGAGTAGAAGTTCTATGTCCTGCTGAGTGCTCAAATTATTTTGAGCCCACTCTCTGTGCCTGCTGGGCCTGCACTATGATAAAAAAAATCTTGTTGAGATAAGAAAATTTGGGAGTAGTTATCAAAGCATAACCTATCCCATCCAACAGATACATAGGTCATAATGAGTCTAGCCTACTGATAGGAATAAATAGGATTGGGGTTGAAGCAAGGAATCATTCATGTGGGGTTATGAGGAGAGGGAGACTAGTGATCACTGAAGAACTTGAGGTTCAATACCTGTAAAAGTCAAGAGACCAATATATAACTGGAATCCTTACTCCAAAAGAAAAGTAACTAGAATAGTAGGCTGGGAGAAATATAAACCAGCCATTGACTGTCTGTGTGCTGCCGATGGTATGGATAATATGTGCATCTGAGGACCATCTGATTGCAAGAATATTGTCTTAAAATTCAGGGAAGAAACCAATAAGGTGTCTGACATGCAATTTAAGCCCAACAAATGTCAGTTGCCTTATTCATCTTCCTTTTCCTTCTTTTTTTTCCCCCTCTTTTGTTTCTTTCTTCTTTGGTTTGCTATTCATTTACCAAAGGGCTGAGATTGTTTAACCTGAATAACTTTTAAAATGATGTCTATACAATAATTCACCTTTGCAATTTAGTGTTCCTAGAGTTAGGACCTTCACATGCAAACGTAAGTGTGCTCAGAATTATTTCTTGTGCCCTCATTCATTATTTAGTAATGTCTAAGGCAGGACTTCATGATTTTACATTTAGCAGAGTATAAGACCCAACCTCTTTTTCATCCCACCAAATTTTACTCCATTGCAGTTGCATTTGTATGTATATCTACAGGATGTTTCCAATTATAGCATTTCATTGGGAGACTATCTGGAGGCAAATACTTTGATGTTAATAACTTACCTTTGTAGTTGTCTCCGATGACTAAGCAGTCAGTGAAGGGCTGCACAAAGAGAAGGTTGTGTATCTAATTAACATGTGTGGTTGTAGCATGTTTTATTTAGCATATTATGATGTGTTGAAAAGTTCTGGGAGAATAGTCTATAGTCTAACCCGAGGAATAGATTGTAGAATAACATCTAGCCCTTGGGGATGGACAACCATAAGAGAAGTCACCAGTAATGACAGATACAAAAACATATGCAATTGTGCAC
Source organism: Cephalopachus bancanus (assembly GCA_027257055.1). NCBI lineage: Eukaryota > Metazoa > Chordata > Mammalia > Primates > Tarsiidae > Cephalopachus > Cephalopachus bancanus. The sequence continues at coordinate 15,624,579 of JAPVLO010000068.1, read as the reverse complement.
TGTAGGGGTTGAAACTGGAAGTTTTATCACAATCAAGTATCCAGTGATTGAGATAAAATACAACTCACCAGTAACTGGCATCAGAATCTCACCACTTCCTTGCTTGTTGTTGCTGTTATTATTATTAATATTTTGGAAAGGGACCAGCAAGAGAGAGTTTAAAGGACTGCACAGTGTGGTTTTCATTTGCATTTCTTTGATGACTAGTGTGGCTGAGTATTTTCTATGTATCTGACTCAGAAACAAAGAACTGAGTACCAAATGTTCTCACTCATATGTGGACCTTGAACAATTATCATAACACTGTAAGAAAGGGATTGGCAGTAGTGAGAAACTACCAGGGGAGGGAAGCTGGGATTGGCAGTTGTGGGAAACCTCTAGGGGGTGGGCACACCTCATCAACAAGGGTAGCTGCATGATAAACATTTGTATACCTAACCCTGAATTGTACCCCACATCTTTAAAAAATTTAAAAGAATTTTAAAAAGATTGCACATTTCAGTAACACTTAATCAAGGACTAAGTGAATTTCTAAGGACTTACTGAATACTCTAATACTCTACTAGGGCTAACAAGATGAATTAGACATAACCCAAAAGTTCACACAGTTTAAGTACAACAGTTAAATTAATGTATAAGTTTATCTTAGAGTTTTGGAAAGAGAGAAGTTGAACTGAGTACTAATATTTTCAGTCTGAAGTAAGTAATATGAAGAGTAATCATAATATCATCAGTTGGTAGGAGCCTTATCATTCACCTGGTGCAATCTTTTAACCAATTAAGAATCTTTTAAAAGGTCAAGCATTCTTCACTGGAAACACTTCCAAATAATGACTTGAGAATGTATTACATCAGCAGGCATTTTGTTAACTTTAAATCTTCCATTTAGCAATCTTCCTTTTACTAACGAGAAAGTTCTAGATACATTAGGTAGACTATTTGAAGTCATAAACTAAAAAGAAATATATGTTTCTTTCTTTCTTTCTTTCTTTCCTTTTTTTTTTGAGTTGGAGTCTCACTCTGTCACCCAGACTGGAGTGCAGTGGCCGCTCCCGGCCACTGCAGCCTCGACCTGCTAGGCTCCAGCGTCCTTCCGCTTCAGCCTTCCAAGTAGCCAGAATTACAGGAATGCGCTACCACGCCCGGCTGATTTTTTTTTAATTTATTTATTTATTGTAGAGATGAGGTCTCGCCACCCAGGCGGGTCTCGAACCCCCGGGCTCAGGCAATTCACTCACCTCAGCCTCTCAAAGGCGCGGGATTACAGGCTGAGCCACCGAGCACGGCAAAATACATGTTTCTTAATGTGTAGTAAGCCAAATCAAATAGGTTTACATGACAAAATAAAAATGAGCTAAAATTAAAATTAGAATAAATATTTTTTCTTAGAAATTGGTTTGACAAGTTGCTCAAGATAAAAAGACTGCTATATAGTGCAGTGGACTTTTAATAATAGAAATCTCTAGACTATATGCTAAGAGTCTAAGGTGAGAGAGCACTAGGATTGTGAGCCTGATCCAAACTTGTACCTCATATTACAGGAATCCTAGATGTCATCCATAAAACTCTAATACTATATGATAAATAGGAAAATGATGCTGTGGTTTTCCAACTAGTTTATTAGTAGGTTTAAGGACTTTCAATTCAGTGCTTTCTCTAACATATTATGTTTTATGACTTGATCAAAAGTAGAAACCGTAACTCAATCTGTTTTACTCTCCTCATTGACCAAAATTTGTTGGTATTTTGGTACATATTATGGGGAATCTATGTTTTTCAGTATTTCTAAAATAAATAAATATATCAAATAGACTATGAATTATATTGTAAAAATCTTTAAGCTACAGAAGTGGGGGTAATTTAAGGGAGAAATAAAAAATCAATATCTAAGATAGCTAAGAGTTATTAACTTCTAGAATAGGTAACATATCCACTCCACAATGTCTTTATAAAATAGACAATTTATGCAAATTAAGACTAACCAGTAGGGCAAAAGCAATAAAGTAATGTCTAAAGATGTAAGAGCAAGTAAGAATTTTAATGAAACTTTAAAATAAGGTCTACATTTACATTGAGTCATTAATCTCAATAAGACAGTTGACAGGTTTGTTTAAAAAACAGAAGCCACATTAAATTGTGTAGATTTGATAATATTATTTAGGGGTCAGATTATTTAAGATTTTAATGTATGAGGCTTCACTATATTTCTATAAAGTATATTATAGGCTTACTTATTAACAATCTTTTAAAAATTCCCCATGGGAATATATATATATATATAATACTTTTTTGAAGATGATTAGAAGATGACTTTTTATTTTTATAACTCTTCACATCAAAATTGCCTTCACACTCAGTTTCTAAGGTACTTGAGGGAAAATAAGGATCATTACTAGGTAGTTATATTTTCTTGACATCTGAGTTCTTTCTGAAGAAACACACTTATTGTCAAAGAATAAAGCTTTGCCAACATTGAAGATATTAAAAAGAAAATGCTGCTGGTCTAGAGGTAAGATGAAAGAGGACTCAATAAAGTGTTTTGAGCAGTGACAGCATCACTGAAATAAATGGACATCTTTTTCTTGGAAATTCTGTGTAGCTGACAATGTTCATTTGTTCAAGACAGCAGTGCCTGGCGGGTGCAGAAAAAGAGCTTCTATACATTCCATTCTTTTTTTATCAGGTTCTTAAATATGGGTGCCATCTAAGGTTCTGCCATCTCCCTTCATTTATTCTCATTTGATAAGGGCTTGTATTCCCAGCTTTATCACAGTTATGACCACCAAATTTATCCCATCAGGCAACATCTCTCTTCTTGATTTTACAGCAATGCATCCAGCCTCTTGCTGGACTTCTCCACTTGCTGATATTTTGCAAATACTTCCATCTCAACATGATTGAAACCAGCCTAGTCCTTTACCATCTTACAAGACCCTCAATCTGTTTTTGTCTCTTTTTGGTGAATGTCTTCATCCCTACGTGCCCTGTTATGCAAGCCATATGCATAAGCCTACTCTACATTCTTCCTTAACTCGTAGTTCTTGCATCAACCAGTCTTCAAACCCTCCTCTAAATATCTCTTTGGGAATCTCTCTTCCTCTTTCTCCCTGTCACTTCTTTATAAAGGTTCTTATACTTTCTACTTGGAATGTAACATTCTTTGATTAGGTCTGATTGACTCCTGCATTGCTCTTGTAACCTATTTTCAACAGTGTTGCTAAAGAAAAATATTACATTATTTCCTTTGACTTTCTTTAGATAACTTAGGTTTCATTTCCTCTGTCTGAAATGCCCTTTTACGTCTACTATATTGAACAACTACACTTGATAGGCCAGCTTTCCTCTGAATTCCGTCTCCATTTTCCATGAGACTCAGTTGGTCCCACCTCATGTGAGATGTATAACTCATGCAATGAGGGTAGGTTCATATTGAGTGACCTTCTATGTCTGAAATTTGTCTCTTTTCTCTAGTAAACTGGCTTTTTCTTGAGGGTCAAGATTTTTTTTTTAATCTCTATCTTTCCAGGATCTAGAAGAGAATCTTCAGGTGTTTGATGACTAGATGAATGAATGAGAATCTCCCACATTCTATGAACTGTAAAATTGAGAAAAATGATACACATAAACTGGTTTTGAAAGGTGGTTTATAGCATGCTGTGAGTGGTCTACTTACACACTTAGTTCAACGGATACAGTAGAAATTAAAATTATATTGTGGTGACAGTTCACTATTCTATATACAGAGAGGATTAATTTAAATATTAAATTAATAAATTTAAATTATTTAATTTAAATAATGTAACAGGTAGAATATCTGTCAGAACATTTAAAATTATGGCTAGATTTAGGAAGTCTATTAACATTTTAAATGCAGAATGTAACAAAAGACTCAAGAAAGGCTTGATTTTTATTGCTTTTAAAGTTAAAAGATAAATATGATTTACATGTAAGCACTAGCATAACTCAATGTTATCATCTGCCACTGACTAGTGTTTTTATAATAAAACATACTTAAAGAGAAATATTTTATTAGCAAGGATCATGAAGACCTCCAAAAATGAAAACTAATATATGTTACAAGATCAAAATTTAAAATTTAAAATTTGCAGTTCCTCCTCAAGTGTCTTCATAATAGCATCAAGATTAATGCAAATCTGAAAACATAACAAAAAGTGACTTAGTTTGACCTTAAATTATGCAATTTTCAAATATGCTTGCATGTTATATCTGAAAATATATTTATCTAGGTTTTTTAATAATTATTTCCCCTGAGCTTAGATGATTAATAAAAACTGTTTTAATTAGATAATTCAGAATAAATCCCATATAAATGAAAGATCATTCAACAAGGCAGTCATATAATGTTGATACAGAAACCAGTTAATGTCTGCTCATATTGTCACAGTCCCTAGAGAGGGCATGAGAAGAGTGCAAGCACTCCTGTACATTCCTGAACAATATTCCTGGGAACTAATAAAAGGTGCGCTTCTACTTATCTCCTACACACTCCCAGTAAGTAGCTTCAGAGGACCCTTGACATCTCTGTAGTCTACACCCAATCATCTGAAAGATGAAAATTTCCTTTTATTCTCTTTTTCTGAGTTGCTATAAGTTTGAACAATATCATGTAATCATAAATCTTGTGATCTGTATAACTTTTGTATCAATGTAATTGTAAGTTTTGTGATTTGTATAACTTTCACCTAATGTATGATGTCTTAGGCGCTTTACTCTATGGCAAGTTTGATTAATGCTTCTGCCAGGCCCTACTGATAAAAGGTATGAGATAACTCTGATACCTGGCACCAGGAAGTCTGAACTGAAAAATGTCACTATCCATAAATGCAGCTGAAACTCAAGTTCTGTATAATGCTCTGCTGGTCACGTGGCTAATGTATAGGTACTAACAACTCTGGACTTATAAAAGTTAACCATGGAGGGAGAGCAGAACCATTTTAGAAAAATCTTGAGTCTGCCTCTGCTACCTGGATCCAAACTCAGAAATAAATGTCTTTCTACCAGTTCCTTGCCCTTTTGATTTACTGGTATCAAGGGGAGCAGCTGAGCGTTACTCAGACCATAGCAATTTTACAAAAAAAAAAAAAAAAATTTCTCAGGAGTATTTTATATATTAAAAATGTAACTTTTTACATTATAATATTTATATTTTTATATTAGAATAATAAAAACTAAGGTTATTAAACACTGGAAAACCTGAATCTAACGCTTTAAGATATCTGAACATCAACTTTAAGATCATACTTTTTCACATATAAATTTTCATAGCTACATCTTTCCAAAGCACCAATGGTAAAATTAGGGGCAATTAAGACTTTACTTGGTACTTTTAAGTTGTCTTTACATTAAGCGAATTTAAAATATTACAAATACAGAATAGTATGAGATTGGAGATAAATATAATACTTCCGGAGCCTCCTAGGGCCCCTTTTCCCAACTCCTAGACATAAGTGCCCAACCTCCTGTCATTACAGACACTTATGTGAACACATTTGAGAATAGTTGAAAGTGGCTTAAACAGAATTGTACATTGCAAATCCAGCTAAGGTTAATGCTCAATTATTCATGGGAATAAAGAAGCTGGTGTACAACTTCCCCATTCTTATCCTTGCATAGGTGATTTTAGATGGAAGAAACTGGTGGTAGCTTTGTTTCCATTTTGCCCCACAGAGATTTTTTTTTTTTTTTTTGAGTTGGAGTCTCACTGTCGCCCAGACTGGAGTGCAGTGGCCCGCTCCCGGCCACCGCAACCTCGACCTGCTGGGCTCCGGCGATCCTTCCGCCTCAGCCTTCCAAGGAGCTGAAACTACAGGCGCGCGCTACCTTGCCAGGCTGATTTTTTGTTTTATTGTAGAGCTGAGGTCTCGCCAAGTTTCCCAGGCGGATCTCGAACCCGCGGGCTCAGGCAATCCACTCACCTCAGCCTCCCAAAGGCGCGGGATTACAGGCTGAGCCACCAAGCCCGGCTAGGTCTTGTTTCTAATATCCCAAAATCTAAATCTTTTTTTCTAAGTTGGAGTCTCACTCTGTCACCCAGACTGGATGCAGTGGCACGCTCATGGCTACCCCAGCGTTGACCTTTTTGGCTCAGGCAATCCTTCTACCTCAGTCTTCCAAGTAGCTGGAACTACAGGCGCGCTACCACGCCGGGCTAATTTTAAAAACTTATTGTAGAGACGAGGTTCCACCGTGATGCCCAAGCTGGACTCGAACCCGAGGGCTTAGGCAATTCTCCGACCTAGATCTTTCAAAGTGCTGGGATTACAGACTTGAGTCACCATGCCTGGCAAAATCTAAATCTTTATATTTACTGTTTCATTTTTTTTCTAATTACACTACATGATTATTTTGCTAATGATATCAATTCAAAGTTTGGTGTTATAACATGGCCATATCTTTAATGAAATCAGCATTATATCTTCTTTATAATTTATCTAAAAACAATGACTAATGTTAACCATTTTTAAAAATATACATGTAATAAATGAAGATTTTCGGAAGGATGAATTGAGTTGTGGGACAAAAATACACTATGTTTTCACAACTCCTAAAATTTGAATTTATTATATATGTATGTAATATATATTCATGAATATTTATAAACTTGAGCACATATATATGATATGTACATTGCATTTATAATGTGTTTTTAAAAGATTCAAAATTATACTTCATTACAGAGAAAAAATAGTATTACAAATATTTATCATATTTCACTCTTCCTTAGAAAAGCTTTAGGACCAATTGAATTACATGATAGTGTAGACGTTATCGTGAAGATGCAGATATCATCTATTGATTTTTATTGTTTGATTTCCAATTTGAACTCAAATCTGTAACTTCAGCTACCTGGGAGGCTGAGATGGAATGTTTGCTTCAGCCGAGAAGTTCCATGCTGCTATAATATCATCATGGCACTCCAACCTGGGTCACAGAGCAAGACCCCATTGCTTAAAACAAACAAACAAATAAAGAAAGAAAGAAAGAAAATATTTTTCAGAATATTAAAAAGTGTTGAAACTGTAATATGATTTTTTCAATCTCTCTATATAAAGAGAAAGTTTAGTTTTATAAAACAACTAAACATCCTATGTGATGTGATTCCTATTAATTGGTCAGCCATAAAGCAGCCATAGAGCTCTATGAACTATTATATTTAAACTATATATCTGAGTATACCCTTTCATGATTGTTTGCCAAAGGAAATTAAAACGACCTGTACAAATGTAAAGCTAAGAGGAATGAAGATGACCATTATAAAGACTTATGTGATAGAAGAAGCTGGACTTGAAGACAGACAAGTGTGGTTTTTTATTTTGTCCTGGGCCAATCTGTTTAGTAGGTATCCTGTGGTTACCCACATGAGACCCCTAAGCTTTGTTTTGCTTATTTATATTATGGGTCAGTGGAAACTGCCATCACATATTATTATCTGGAATCAAAGAGGTCAATAAGTTAAAGCTAAAAGTAGGAATGAGGTCATAGTTATAGACACACAGACAAATATTACTATTTTTATCATAATTATGACTACTTGGAAATTTTGAACAACTTTCTATTGATTTTTTTACCAATATAAAAACTCAGCAATTATTTTGTTATGCGTATTTTGATTGCAGCAATTTTAAAAACTTGACAATATTTAAAAAACTTGACAATATTTATTTACTTATTCATTTATTTATGTATTTTAAGCATTGGAGTCTTGCTCCAGCCTGGAGTGCGGTGATGAGATAATAGCTCACAGCAGCATTGAACTGTACTGAAACAATCAGCTGGGAGTTGCAGGCATGAGCCACCATACCCAGCACTTTAATCTTTTTATCCTTAGTCTATAACTAGTTCAATTTGGAAATGAAACAGCAAAAAGCAATAGTTGATATTTGCAAAAAGAGTCTTCCATATTATGCCTTTAATTATCTCAATGCTTCTTGGAAATTGTGCCTTTCAGAAATCTATTTTGACTTTAAATAGTAGAAGTCAAAATTAGGTAATTTGTGAAAGGAAATTAATTTTAGAGGATTACAAAGTGTAGTTTAATAATTGTGACTATAGTCAAGTAAAGTTTTGTTATTGTTTTCTTTTGTCTTTGGATCTTTTTAAAAATCTGTTTTTGAGTTTTGATCTGTGAATATTTACCATACACTTCTGAATAATCTCCCATGGATGCTAAGTCCAAGTTCACTTTGGTAGTGAGCAAATAGAGGACAGACTATGTGGTTATTAGAAAAGTTAGTCATGTTTCATGACACATCAGAATTTATCGGTTTTAGAGTTTAATTTTCCAAAGGAAGATTAGTTTAAAATTATCAATAAAATTGCCATACGGTGATAAAAATATCTTATTTTTCAAATTAGTTTTCATCTTTTTAAAAAATTTAATGTTTGAAAATACTCTGGACCTGAACAACAAAAAAACCTGAAAATTTGTTGGACCAAAGCAGTGAACAGCAAGGTCTAAAGACATTCAGAGAGAGGAACGAAAGAAAAAGGGTATTGTGGAAGTCTGTCCAAGAGAAAAACACTAAAAATGTGAAAATGTGGGTTGCATTACTGATCATATGGATCTTTGCATTTACATGTTTGTGTTTCAGATTGTCCTTGTGAAAATTGATGATGATGGCTTCATATATAAAAGCTGGTAGAAGAGAGTACACTTTACATTTTACTCACTGATGTTACCAGTTATTGGATGCTATTAGGAGCTCTTTTAGAAAGATTTACGATAATAAGTATTCATCACAAAGCCCATCATTCTGGAGAACAAAAAGTGATGCTGCATTCATTTTGTATGATGAATGATTCACACGTAATGAGGAAAAACGTTCAGGACTAATCTACAATTGTAAATGAAAATGAACTTTATAAAGAGATTTTTCTTGTTCATGTCAACAAAAGAAAGGAACCCTGCATATGTGTGATATTTGCAAGTATTTACATCAAGTAACAAGAAACATTATATCAAGCAATAAGACAATCTGTTAATTTGTGTCATAATTAAAAACTCACGTTCTGTAATATCTCAGACCTCTAAGCATATTTAATAAAATTTAGGTGGTGTATTTATTTTGTTATCCCAGATAGGATATTAATGAATGGGCTGATCCAAACCAAATTTGCAAAGTGAGTGAGTATAATTAAAATCAGTCTTTCATTAAAAGCTTACAAGAAGATATTTAATCTGTAATGTAATTGCAAAAAGGCAAGTAGTAGAGCTTGTTTTCAGTTCTAGCACTTTCGGTAAGATCAGTTGTACAAGAAAACAACTTAGGCATATTGTTTGGTTAGTTCCTTGCCATTGAGCTTTGGCAATGTAATCATTTATTTTGGGCAAGTGTGATTTAAACTTCATTAGGGTGTTAAAGCTCTGTAAACATAAAATGAGAGATGTTCATTCTTACTGTGGTATGGATATTTATTTTCCTTTCTGAACTGTGTTAATTTGCTAGTTTGAATAGTACCCCCAAGGTGGAGAAGCATTGTTCAACAAAATACATATCAAAGCTAAAAAAAATTGATTCTCATGTAATGAAGCTAACCCTTTCCTTAAAAAAACTTTGACTTTGCATATACAATGATAATCTTATTTTTTGTTACATAAACAAAAGAACTTTGATTTTATTTAAAATATTGTTAAAAATTTATTTAAAAAGTAAAAAAAAACCCTATGCTTTTCATTAATAATTTTGCTTTTTTACTTCTTTCTGATATGTGGACCAGTTCTGTGTGGTTGCTCTTCCTTTCTCTGAATATAGCTAAACCACTTCTAGCATGCTATTTAACTGGGGTAGGTTAAAACAGGGGCATTGACTGCCTGTTATCTGATTAATCTTTAAAAGTCCTATTGCTTTGAGTCTCATGATTAAATCTGTATCTTTTCGTTATCTGATATCTCCTTCTGAACACTAGATTTCTTTTCTTTTCTCTTTCCTTACATTTCATGGCTCTATTCTCAAACGGTTTGTTTCCTTTCCCTTGAAACCCAATTTCTTCTTGTTTCATATTGACTTCTAGTTTACTTATGGCTTCTGCAAAGATTAAACACCTTAGCTTACTCGATAAGGTTTCATTGATTGACTCCAAGGATCGTGTTCTGATCCTTGATTTCTGTTGATCCACTTTCTGAAATTGACCTATTACGTGCATTCAATTACGATTTCCCTATAACCTGAAGTAGCAAGTTTAGTGGAACAGACATCTCTCCTGGTATGGGAAGAAATGTTGTTGTATAGCTGCACCCAAGTAAGAACTAAAACAACAACAACAAATAGCAACTAATTACATCCCAGATAGCAATTACATGTTTCACATTATCAAGCAAGAAATTGAAAATTCTTCCTTGTTTGCAATATCATGTGGGGTCTTCATTACAGTTTCTTGACACAAACTCACAGATGCTATGTAGCCTAAAGCTAAGATGCCAAGAAATAAAGCCATGTTGTTGGTGTTGGGTTCAAATTCTAGTTTTTCTAATATGAGCCATATGAACTTGAGTTGTGTTAATCAGAAATGGAAAGCATTGAAGAACTTCTGGCATCTTGCCTGTAGGCACCTGACGTGTAAAAATTATGATATGCAGAAAAAGTATATCCGGAAGGTAGATATATTCTTTTACAGTAGTGGTAAGGGCTGACCTCAAAAGCCTAGTTTTTAAAATTCAACAGTCAGATAAATTACTCCTATTTCAGAAACTCATGTGTGTAAAGGTGGGGCAAACAGCCTAGACTGTTACTCCAGGAGAGAAAAACTTACAGTTGTAAATGCATACGTTAAAGAAGAAGAAACCGTTCAAAGTAAAAAGAAAGGTTTATCTCTCCCCCAAGATTTGCAAATGTTAGCTATGATTTTATTAAACATGTTTTCTACATCTTTTCCCTTCTTTTCTCTTCCTGCAATGCCCATGATATGAATATTTGCTTACATAATGGTATCCTGTAAATCCTATAGGCTTTCTTTATTGTGTATGTGTGTGTGTGTGTGTGTGTGTGTGTGTGTGTGTGTGTGTGTGTGTGTGTGATTTCAAAAGACCTGTCTTCAAGCTAAGAAATTCTTTCTTTTGTTTGGTCTAGTCTGTTGTTGAAGCCCTCAGTTGCATTTTTAAAAATTATTATTACATTCATTAAATTCTCCATCTCTGGAGTTTCTGTATTTTGTGTGTGGGGAGGGGGGGCAAAGTGCCCTTCTACTGCAATTATTAGACTCTGTGTTTCTAACAGCAACCCATCCATTTATGTACTACATACTATCTTTCCTTACCTACTTAAAATAATTGCTCTGGCAATTTTCTTTTGTGCCTCACTTATTGCCAAATTCCATCTCCATCATTAGTTCCATCATCATACAGGCAAACTTTATTTTATTTATTTATTTATTTTTTATTTTTTAAATTTTTTTATTGTGAAATTGTGGGGTACAGTTAAGGGTTAGGTATACAGTTGCGTTTCATTCAGGCACCCTGTTGATATAGGATGTTTCCCCGTACCCAGACAGATATTTGCTACTGTAAATCCCATCTCCCTCCCCCCACCACAGTTTCCCAGTACGGTCAGTCATTTTCGTATAGTATTGCATTGGATGTTTAAGGTCCATTATATGAGTGAGAACATGTGATACTCAGATCTTTGTTTCTGTGAGAGGTCACTCAGTATTATAGACTCTAGTTCCATCCAGGTTGCTGTGAAACTCATGATTTTGTTCTTTTTTATGGCTGCATAGTATTCCATCGTGTATATGTACCATGCTTTTTTAATCCAGTCCTCTTTTGACGGGCAGCATGGTTGTTTCCAGGTTCTTGCTATTGTGAACAATGCTGCGATAAACATGCGTGTGCAGGTATCTTTTTTATAGAGTGATTTGTGTTCTTCAGGATATATTCCCAGTAGGGGGATTGCAGGGTCATATGGGAGGTTGGTATTTAGAGCTTTTAAGAATCGCCACACTGCTTTCCACAGAGGTTGCACGAGTTTACACTCCCACCAACAGTGTAGAAGTGTTCCCTTTTCACCACACCCTCTCCAGCAGCTGTTATTTTTTGAGTTGTTGATAATTGCCATTCTGACTGGGGTTAGGTGGTATCTCAGTGTGGTTTTGATTTGCATCTCCCTGATGATTAGTGAGGTTGAACATTTCTTCATGTATTTGTTGGCTGCTCGGATGTTTTCCTTTGTGAAGTGTCTGTTCATATCTTTTGCCCATTTTATAATGGGGTTGTTTGTTTTTTTCTTTTCAGCACGCTTGAGTTCCTTGTAGATCCAGGATGTTAAGCCTTTGTCGGACCTGGAGTTGGCAAATACTTTTCCCAAGTCTGTAGGCTGTCTCCTGCTCTCTTGATGGTTTCTTTGGCTTTGCAGAAGCTTGTCAGTTTAATAAGGTCCCACTTGTCTATTTTCTCTCTTATGAGCTGTGGGTTTTGGGTTTTGTTCAGGAATTGGATGCCAGTTCCGATTTCCATGAGGGTTTTTCCTTCATTTTCTAAGGTTCTTATGGTTTGAGGTTTTACATTTAGGTCTCTGATCCATTTGGAATTAACCTTTGTGCATGGGGATAGATAGGGGTCCTGTTTCAATCTTCTGCATGTGGTCAGCCAGTTTTCCCAGCACCATTTACTGAATAGGTTCTCCTCTCCCCAGTGGTAGGTGGTGGAGGCTTTGTCAAAGATGAGTTGGTTGAGAAATTGAGGTTTTGCTTCTGGAATCTCAATTCTATTCCATTGATCTATATGCCTGTTCCTATACCAATACCAAGCTGTTTTGATTATTGTAGCTTTATAGTAAAGTTTGAAGTCTGGCAGTGTGATACCACCTGCTTTGTTTTTTTTGCTGAGGATTGTTCTGGCTATTCTTGGACATTTGTGTTTCCATATGAATTCCTGCATTGTTTTTTCTAGGTCTGAGAAGAATGTTGCTGGTAATTTGATGGGTATTGCATTGAATTTGTAGATTGCCTTAGGTAAGATGGACATCTTCACAATGTTGATTCTTCCGATCCATGAGCATGGGATATTTTTCCACTTGTTTGTGTCAACTTTGATTTCTTTGAGCAGTGTTTTGTAGTTTTCCTTGTAAAGGTCTTTCATGTCTCTGGTTAGGAAGATGCCAAGGTATTTCATTTTTTTTTGCGGCTATTGTGAATGGAATTGTGTTTTTTATTTGGGTTTCTCTTTGTTTATTTTGGTGTAGAGAAATGCGATTGTCTTTTGTACATTTATTTTGTATCCTGAGACTTTGCCAAAGGTCTTTATCAGTGTAAGGAGGTTTTTGACAGATTCTCTTGGGTTTTCAAGGTATACAATCATGTCGTCTGCAAAGAGAGATAACTTGACTTCCTCTTTTCCTATTTGGATACCCCTGATTGCCTTCTCCTCTCTGATTGCTCGAGCCAGGACTTCCAATACTATGTTGAACAGGAGGGGTGAGAGTGGGCATCCTTGTCTTGTTCCAGTTTTCAGGGGAAATGGTTCTAATTTTTGTCCATTTAGGAGTATGCTTGCTGTGGGTTTCTCGTAGATGGCTTTTACTATTTTGAGGTATGTTCCCCGTATGCCTAGATGTTCAAGGGTTTTTATCAAGAAGGGGTGCTGGGTTTTATCAAAAGCTTTTTCTGCATTTAATGATATAATAATGTGGTTTTTGTTTTGACATCTGTTAATGTATTTAATAACATTTATGGTTTTACGAATGTTGAATCAGGCTTGCATCCCAGGAATGAAGCCTACTTGGTCATGATGGATGATTTTTGAGATGTATTGCTGAATCCGGTTTGCTAGGATCTTGTTGAGAATTTTAGCATCTGTGTTCATCAAAGATATTGGCCTGTAGTTCTCTTTCTTTGCTGGATCTTTACCTGGCTTGGGTATCAATGTGATGTTGGCTTCGTAAAATGATTTGGGGAGTGTTCCATTTTTTTCAATCACCTGAAATTCCTTCAGTAGGATTGGTATCAGCTTCTCCTTAAATGTCTTGTAGAATTCTGCTGGAAAGCCATCTGGTCCAGGGCTTATTTTTTGTAGGAAGTTTTCTTATTACGTAGTCAATTTCCTTGATTGTTATTGGTTTATTTAGGGTCTCAATCTCTTCTTGTTCCAACTTAGGTAGGTTGTGTGATGTCAGAAAGTCCTCCATTTCCTTAAGGTTTTCAAGTTTGTTTCCATACAAGTGTACGTAGTAGTCTCTAATAATCTTTTGTATTTCTTTAGGGTCAGATGTGACTTCATCTTTTGTGTTTCTGATTGTGCTTATTTGGTTTTTTTCTCGTTTTTTCTTGGTCAGTTTAGCTAGGGGACCATCGATCTTGTTTATTCTTTCGAAGAACCAGCTTTTTGTTTCATTGATTTTTTTCTATTATCTTTTTGTCTTCTATGTCCTGGATTTGGGCTTTTATTTTGGTGATCTGGATTCTTCTGCTGAAATTGGGGTTTTTTTGTGGTCTTGCTTTTCCAGCTTCTTTAGGTGGCTTTTTAGGTTGTGAATTTCTGTTCCTTCCATTTTCCTCATGTGTGTTTGTAGGGATATAAATTCCCCTCTTATTACAGCTTTTAAGGCATCCCAGAGATTTTGGTAAGATGTTTCTTCATTTTCATTTGTTTCCAGGTATCTTTTGATCTTTGTTTTGATGTCATCATTGACCCAGGAGTTATTTAGCATCATGCTGTTTAGTGTCCATGTCTTTGTGGGTTTTGGAGGGACTTTGTTGGTGTCAATGTTTATTTTTATTTCACTGTGGTCCAAGAAGGTGCATGGTAGAATTTCAGTCCTTTTAAATTTGCTTATACTTGATTTGTGTCCAATTATGTGGTCGATCTTAGAATATGTTCCATGTGGTGATGAGTAGAATGTGTATTCTGTGGTCTTTGGATGGAGTGTTCTATAGGTATCAATTAAGTCCATTTGGTCCAGAGTCTCATTGAGGTTCCGGATCTCCTTGCTGAATTTGTCCTGATTATCTGTCTAAGGTTGTGAGTGGTGTATTAAAGTCCCCAGTTATTATGGTGTTAGAATCAATGTCTTTCTTTAGTTTTCCTAGAAGTTGCTTTATGAATGTTGGCGCACCTATGTTGGGTGCATATATTTTTAGGATAGATATTTCTTGTTGATGGAGTGAACCTTTTATCATTATGTAGTGGCCCTCTGTATCTTTTTTAATTTTTGATAGCTTAAATGATATTTTTTCTGAAATTAGGATCACGACTCCTCCTTTCTTTTGTGTTCCATTCGCCTGAAAATTTGTTTCCCATCCTCTTACTTTGAGTCTGTGTATGTCCTTTCTAGTGAGATGGGTCTCTTGAAGCAGTATATTTTTGCCTGGTGATATTTTATCCAATTTGTCATTCTATGTCTTTTCAGTGGTGCGTTTAGTCCATTCACATTCAGACTAATTATTGAAATGTGAGAGTTCATCCCTATCATGGACTTCTTATTGAGTTGTTGTTCTTCCACTTGGTTTTTTCTTTTTCTTTTTTTCTTTTTGTCTTTCTTTTGGTTTTGGGGTTGGTTCGTGTATATTTTATTCTTTTCCTGTACTCTTGTGAAGAATGTTGTTCTTTTTTCATTTTTTTCTGTGTTTAGTACTTTCTTAAGTGTTTCATGTAGAGATGGTTTGGTGGCAGCATAAGTTCTTAGGGATTGGATATCTGGGAAAGATTTTAATTCTCCCTCACTGATGAAACTTAGCTTGGCTGGGTAGGTTATTCTTGGTTGAAATTGTTTATCTTTTAGGACTTTGAAGATAGGGCTCCAAGCTCTCCTAGTCTGCAGTGTTTCTGCAGATAAATCTGCTGCTATTCTGATTGGTCTTCCATGGTAGGTGATCTGGTCTTTTTCTCTTGCTGCCTTTAGGATTTTTTCTTTTATGCCTACTTTATTTAGGCGAATTTTTTTGCCTACTTTATTTAGGCGAATTATTATGTGTCTAGGAGTTGGTCTTCTCATTTGTTGTCTTGTGGGGGTTCTCTGAATCTCTTGTGTTTGAATTTTTGCATCACTGATTAGATAAGGGAAGTTTTCTTGAATGATCTCATGGAAAGTTTGTTCCAATGTGGTCTCTGTTTCTCTTTCTGCCTCAGGGAGTCCGATTATTCTTAGGTTAGGCCTCTTGAGGTAGTCACTCATCTCTTGAAGGTTTTGTTCTGTCTTTTTGAGCTTATTTTCTGTGTTTTTAAGAGTTTGGGTTATTTCTATATTTTGGTCCTCAAGCTCTGAGATTCTTTCTTCTGCTTGGGTAATTCTGCTTTCCATGCTTATCAATTTGTTATTTATTTCATTCACAGTATTCTTTATTACTGTTATCTCAGATATCAGCTCCTTCCTAGTTTCTTCTTGTGTCTCCTCAATTCTTTTTAATCTCCCCATTATTGTTTTGATATCTACATTTGCATTTTGAGACCCTTCATTCTGGGGGCTTTTCATTGTTTGCATTCCAAAGTCAGTTTTCTCAGTGTCTGCTCTCCCAGGTGTCTGGGAGAAACCCATACTCTTCTTTTGGTTTTTCTTCATTTCTGTAGATTTTTCTCCCTCTCCCCCTTTCCCTCCCCCTCTTCAATTCTGTTTTTGAGGGAAGGTTTTGGTTGCTTTTATTTCTCTTCTGCAATGACCTGTTCTTCCTTATGAGGGTCTTCTGGCTTTGTTCACTTTTCCCTCTGCTTTACAGTCTGTCTATTCAGCAATATGCAGCCTTGGTCCCTAGATTTAAAAGAGGGCATATAAAAGAGGAAAATAATGCGGGAAGGGGGGTCAATAGGGAGTTAGAAAGAGAGAAGTGCGAGAGGGAAAACAGATATACATACCAACTATCAGGTGAGAGAGAGACACAGGGCCAGGAAGAAGTGAAGAAAGACAAGTAAGAAAGATTCCCTAAAAAATACTGATAGTTACACAGAGACAGGCCAATAAAATCAAGAAACAGTTTAAGTCAGAAGGTAAACACCAAACGTAATCTAAACCAACAGTTTCAATGATAAAATCATAAGTTAAAATAAGCAATCAGACTAGAGTCACTTCTGTGATCTCTGATTCCAGCCTCTCCCTTTTGTTTTTCATTGCAGCGTAGGGGTGGGGCTTTGTCTCCTGTTTCGAGTTGTTGCCTTAGGAACTTAGGTAAAGTTTGTTGATAGGTGGGCGGGGCAATGGAAGTCTCTGCCTGGAGAATGGCGAGGCAGTTTAAGCAGATTTGTTTTTCTCCGCTTGTCTGGGTCCTCTGGCTTGAGGTCTCATGCTGAGTGCCTCAGCCAGGGTGGACCCGGAGTTCCAGAGCTCCAAAGTTCCAAAGGGAAGGCGGTGAGTGGCAAGAGTGGCGCTGGGCCCCCTACAGAGTACTTCAGCCAGAAAAGGGACCAGAGTCTCTGAGGGGTGGGCGCCCAGAGCCTCCCTGTGTGACCGGCAGTGCCGGGTTCCAGGTGTCGGGCTGGAGACAATGCAGCCGGGGAAGGATCTGGAGGGGGCTGGGACTGGAGACTTCCACACACGAGTAGAACAGCAGCAGTGGTGGGCGGTGCACAATATCTGGCCTTGCGTGGGAAGTTCCCGGGCCTGGCACCAGCACAGTTGGTGGTGGGCTGGGGGATGGGGGAAGAGAAGTAATAGCCTTTTTGGGAACTCATGTTCAGAGAATCTCACCAGTTCACCTATGCCATCGACATCTTGCCCTGTCTCCAAACTTTTTTTAAAAAAGCAAAAGCAAGCCGGGCTTGGTGGCTCAGCCTGTAATCCCACACCTTTGGGAGGCTGAGGTGAGTGGATTGCCTGAGCCCACGGGTTCGAGACCGGCCTGGGCAGTGAGACCTCATCTCAACAATAAATCAAAAAATCAGCCAGGGGTGATAGTGCATGCATGTAATTCCGGCTACTTGGAAGGCTGAAGCGGAAGGATCGCCGGAGCCCAACAGTTCGAGGCTGCAGTGGCCAGGAGCCACTGCACTCCAGTCTGGGCAACAAAGTGAGACTCCAACTCAAAAAAGCAAAACAAACAAACAAACAAACAAAAAGCAAAAGCAGAAACAAAATTCTCAATGTCTTTATTTGTTAAAATTATAAAAGTAATACCTAAATATATTTCTATTAAAAATATTGAAACAAAGTAAAGAATAATATTTATATTTACTTGTTAATACTATTTTTATTCTTCTTTCCATAGCAGTCTCTTAATGTCAGTTTTCCTCTGAATATTATCACTTTACTTTGATTCCATTTGCAAAATTTCTTAGAAAAAAAAGTTTTCCATACTAATTTAATTCTGCTTTCTCTTAATCTCACTCTGGAGAGGAGGAAAAAGAATTTTCTTCTCCACACTTTCTCCAAATAGCTTTTGTCAGAGTTACCAATGATATTTATGCAGCTATTATTATGGTGCATTTCCAGTTCTCATCTTGTTTGACCTGTTAGTGGCATTTGACATAGTTGATCACTTCCTTCTTCTTGATTTACTTTCTTTTCATGGCTACCAGAATATTACACTCATTTTCTACTACAACTGTGGATATTTCAAGTATTTCTTGAGTTTTTATTGGTTTTATTTCATATATTTTGACGCTTTGTTGTGTTACATAATTTAGATGTTATTTATGCACTGGTTACTACTAAGCTAGATTTGTATTGGTTTATCATTTTGTATTGCTTGCAGGGTGGTTTAAAATGGTTATATTACCTATCATTCTCATCCATGTACATCCTTCCTGCATCATTTAGATTATTAATAAAAAAGTATTTTGCTATGTATTTGAGTTGACAAATCTTGATATAACCATTCATAATTCTTTTATTCTCTGGCACATTTCCAGCTTAATTTAAACGTAACATTTCATTTTGGTTTATTGCCTTTTTATTGAGTTATTTCTAATGTTTCTAATATTTTCATACCTGATTGACTTTGCTAGGATGTTCCGGATGCATCTTTTTTGTTTACCTGATTTCTCTATTTTCCAACTTCAGGTAAATTTTGGCTCGTGCCTGAATTTCTTTTTCCAACAAGATGCTTCTAACTTGCAGGGTGGAGATTTACGTCTGTCAAATTTATTGTAATGGTTGTTGTTTGGAACAAATGTTACCATTTTGCTCTTTTATCATTATTATTATTTTTTTAGATTAGACAATATAGTTTATTTAGAAAGTAAATTAGTGAGAGAGGAGAGAGAGAGAGGAAATTCACCTCCCCAAGGGAGGGGAGGGGGTTTTTTGTTTTAATTTATATTTCTGTATGAATTTTTCTTTTGTGACTTTATATTGATTAAATATTTATTTTTATATTTATTTTGTTATACTAAAATATATAAAATATCTCCTTAATATTCCTTTAGTGTCTATTTTAAGAATTTAATTTATATATTTAAATTTATGCCTAGATATGATTTCCCCCCCAAAAAGGAAAAGTAGCAGGTTCCCATTTTCTTTCCTCTCCTATCTCTCCCTTTCAGATTGAGTTTATTTTGAGTATCATTTATGAAACTTATTTATTTCACATACTAATGCTTATTTAAATAACAAATTTTAATGATTTCTTGGCACATTAATTTTTTAAGCTTATGTATTTCTTTTTATTGAAATCAGTCTTTATGAAGTGCAGTATGTATAATTTTTTTCATAGAGAGTTTAATAGATGGCAGTCATTTTGATTTTTTGTATGATGAAAAAAATTTTTTCTCTCTCTCAAGAATTAAAATTTGACTGGTTATAGAATTCTATGCTCATATTCCATTAGAGGTTTAAAGATATTTCTTCTCTTTTTCTAGCATTAATTGTTGCTGAATGAGATGTTAGATATCTCTCAATGTGATCCTTATTTCTTTATTTGTGGTGTTTAGCATTTTCACCATTATATGTTTAGTTTGGATTCATTTCTTTAAGATTTTGGTGACTATTTATTTTAAAAACATACATCTTCTTTTCTGGATTATTTTCCTCTACTTATCTTTAATTTTCTCCCTCTCTGCCTCTCCTTATTGCTTCCATCTTTGACTTCTCTTAAGTAGGTAATTGGGCTTCTGATCTCTCCTTATCTATCAATCATTCTTTCATATACTTTTATGTGATCATTTTGATTATGATTTTTCTGCTTATTTAATAATTATACATCTTTCTTCTCAGCTATTTTTATTTTGTCATTGGGCTAATCCCAAATAGTTTCACCTTCCCTTAAAAAAAAAAAAAAAGAACTGTACTTTTACTTTTCATTGTCTTTAACTGATTTTTTAAAAATAACAGCTTGTGCACGTGATATCTTCTTCAATGTCTCCTAGAATATTAATTTTACTTATCTTTCAGTCTTCTTCATTTTGTTTTATTAGCTCCGCATTTTTGGTGTAGATTATTTTGTGCTGATTTTTCTTTTGTATTTGTTTAATACAGAAGGCCTCGTTAAAACTATTTTATTTCAAATGTTTCATATTTCTTCTGATTATTCGTTTATTTAACTACCAATGAACCTATTTGTAATTGTCAGCTCTTATTTTATAATACTGCCTTTGGTGATTAGGGGCCAGGAGTAAAATATACTCTCAAATGTGGTGTGCCAATACCACACCAAAATGTGGTGTATTTTGAGAAGCATTTTTCAGGAAGAAAGTTGTTTGCTCTTAACCATTGAAGGCCCTGCCCTTCAAGCTCCAGTGCTAATACTGGCCACCTTGGCTTGTGAGCCAACTTGGTGGTGGCACTCAGTTTAGGACAAGAAGAGAGATACTGATTTTCTCAGCTTCCCTAAAGGTATTTTCTCAAATAACCCTCATAGGATCCTGGAAGACTCATTTAATTATGATGTAGGGACACAGTTCACAACACACCAGCTCCATGGCAGTCCTCTCCAATACTACGTCTTCATGAGATTTTCTTTAATCTCACCTAATTGTTGATTCAGTCCTGTCTATTTCTCTTATTACAAATTGTTCAATATCATTCTTACACTTTGACATTGTTTCTTGCTGTCCATCCTTATTATAAATTTATATATTTGAAAATATCTTTTTCTGTCTTTTCAAGAGCGTTTAGGCAGAAGGCAAAGATACATGTTCTCTGTTGTCACAAAGACCTTTTATTTTAAATATACTTTACTTTTAGCATTTTTTTTCTTCTATTTGAACTTATTTGAAACAATATCATTTTATCATTGTATGGGTTATTTTGTTTTTTGTGGCATAAAATAACATATTAGTAGACTTTTGCTACTAATATTTCCTTTGTCTTCCTTTTTCCGGTTGAACATTAAAATCTGAAGCTGATTTTATACATTCTTTTTTTTTTTTTTTTTTTTTTTTTTTGAGTTGCACTCTCACTCTGTCGCCCAGACTGAAGTGCAGTGGCCGCTCCCGGCCACCGCAGCCTCGACCTGCTGGGCTCCGGCGATCCTTCCGCCTCAGCCTTCCAAATAGCCGGAATTACAGGCATGTGCTACCATGCCCGGCTGATTTTTTGATTTATTGTAGAGATGAGGTCTAGCTGCGTAGGTGGGTCTCGAACCCGCGGGCTCAGGCAATCCACTCACCTCAGCCTCCCAAAGGCGCAGGATTACAGGCTGAGCCACCGAGTCTGGCTTATACTTTCTTTTCTTTCAACAGTTACTACCATTATGTCTCTATTGTTTATTATTCCCTCTCTTTCCATTTTGCTATGTTAATTTATATCTCTTGTCTAACTTACTTCTTTAATTTCATGTTTATTACATTTTTATTTCAATATGAATCAGTGGATTTAATTTCTTTAAATTTTTTGACATCTTGGAAACTTTTGCCCAGGAAGATAAAGGTTGAAAGTAATCTTATGGGTATAAAGAAGGCCACTTAAATGAACATCAAATTGTTGAATTTTAAAAAAGATAACATCAACTCCTTGAACTTTTTAAAAGCTACACAATACCCAAGCTCTGCTGTATCCACCAATCTTAAACTACAATTCTCAAGATCACTCCCTAATCCACTCACACATATTGGAAGATCTGCCTTAAATCCGATTCCAAAGTCTTCCAAATATCTTGATGTTGTTCTTCTCTCTGAGAGGCTGCTAAAACTGCTTTGGTAATGTTTTTCTGTACTGAGATAATGTATGCCTAGTTTTGTCTGATTAATAGGTTGCTTGGGCGATATTTGTGAGGGAGCCAACATACAAGTATGAGCTATTTATCTGATTTTCCCACTTGGGGCACCAGAATGTTGCATTATAAGAACATAAACTTATTTGAGAAAGGGTAAACTACACTATAGCAACAATACACATATATAAAATAACTACATAGGTGCTTAAACACATTTCACACTATGACTGTGTTAGCCTCAAATATTCCTTAGAAAAATAAAACTCTTAGCCATGTGTGCCTGAGAAAAAATTTTTGTTGAACAGGTTTTATCTGAATCCTTGTTAGTAATGCTGACTTTATGTCATTCATCTGTTCATTTTCTTTTTTTCTTTTCACATTCAACACCATGTATTTAAGTGATTACTTCCTCTTTTTATTTTAAGAGTAGTATGTTCCCCAATAATTTTGCTCCAAGTTGTTCATTGAAGTAAAAAGGTCTTTATTAATAATATTTTAAGGAAATCTCTTTTCTTTCTATATGCAATAACTCCTTACAGTTCTATGTTCTGTTTTCCATATTTTATCCTTATTTCATCTTATCTTTGAGTTTTGACAGTGGATTTGGTAAAGTGTAAGAAATAAATTTATGTTTAAAAACGACTCTCTTTTTAGAAGGATAAGACAGCTTTCAGAGGAAATCTATCCCTAGAATGTAATATTCTTTGGGGAAAAATGTATTTTTTTAAAGAAAAATTGTGTGTAGAATTTAAGCACAGTCCTCTTGGATAGAAAGCTGAAGCTGTTTAGGCTTTTGGTGAAGTTTTGTGCCATAGCCCATTTCCTTCTGTAGTACAAAAAATCAAGATAAGAAGAAAGAGGTTTTTCCACCTTCCTCACTCATGTAAACTCTTGTTTTGAACATTGGAGACTACTAAGTTGCTTAAGAAATTTTATTGCCAGTTAGTCATTAGAGAGAATTAGATGCTAAAAATAATATATTAGTTCCACACTCTACACATACACTCTATACAGTTTCCCCTCTAATGTTATTAGACATAGAACAAAATGATTACAGGAAATCAGTTACACAAAGGTATGAAAACTAGCATGGTAAGATGCAAAACTGACCAAGCACTAAACCTTATTAGACACACATTGGTGAAATAACTAGTCTTAATAGACCCCCTAATAGAAGATTATATTATGAATTAGCTAAAGGCAATACAAAATGTAATTGGTTACTTGGCATGGATATTCAGCATGCCCTAAAAATGGAAAGTATAAGTAACAATGTAAGTATGACTTTATTATTTTTTGCATAAAAATAGCGAATAATTTTAAAAGCGTTTTTGCCTTTTTTGGTACATTTTAGAAAAAAGTTCAATAAACATTTATAGTAAAAGAATTAACAAAATCATAAGCCATATGTAAACACTCATATAAACACATTTTATAATTGCTTTTGCCAATTTAGCTGTATGGGTAAAGTAATTATTACTAAGGTCAGTGAATAAAATTAACTGGGCTATATCATCAATTTGTTTATCTATACAATGTTCATAACACATTTTTCAGATACCAATTTTATTATTCTATCTCATAGATATGGGTACACTGAACAATGACAGCTTGAAAGATTAGGGACACGTATTTCACAATATAGTAAGAAACATTAGATAAAATACATGGTTGAAGGAAACAGTAATAAATTCAATTTTGAACTTTGAGATGGCTCTGATTTCTAACTTCATTATTACCAATAAAAGCCTAGAATTTCAAAGTAAATTTCCTGCTGGAGATACTTCTGAGAGCATGATCAGTCTACAGCTTATAGATAATCGAACGTTGGGTTAAATGGGGCCTCCTTGTTACAGTGTGTAGATTGAGCAAAGATGAGGACTAGGAAAGAGCAAAGGAATAACAGCATGGCTGATTCTGGAGAAGAGAAGTAGGAGGAGACCGAATGCTTATAAAAAAAAAAATAAAAGGCAGTGAAATGTGTTAAGAATCTGTAATAGATACTGTAACAGATTGATGCATTGGTATTTACAAATCATTCTGTAGATCCTAGATAAAAATTAATGATCTAAAGAATTTGGCTCTGACTATTAATGCATTTATTACGTTTAATCTTGCCTAACAGCCTGGAATGCAGACTTTAAATTATAGAAGAGGAAGGATTCCCTTTGCCCTCTGTCCTGAATTCAACCAGGTTGACCTTAACAGTTTATTATTCTGAGCTTGATCAGGCCTGAGTCATTAAAGAATAGTCTTAAAATTTTGGAGAATTGGATATCACAGATCTGTGAGTCTGATCTGACACTCAGTACGCTCTCAGAATATAGGAGGGATTCAATAAATCTTTGCTGTAGGTTAAATAAATCTCTCTGGAGTTGCACATTAGTCTCTATCTCCGATGTGTGCCTTTATCACTTACACATTTACTGCATGGATAAGAAGAGGGAGAAAGTGTAGATGAATAACATTTAGGATTATGTTAATGCATAAATTCCTGCTGTAATAATATTTATTCAGCTCATAGCTTTCTTAGGATTGCCCAGAAATTTGGGTATGTTCATGATTTCCCAAAGGCTTCATAATTAGTGTTTCCAGGACACTTTGAGAATTACTGGTTCAACTGATACCCAAGTGTTGATATTATATTTGTAATATAAAAATGTGAAAGCATTGATATTTAATTCCTTTCTTTGTATGTCATGTTTTGTTAAATGCGCCCATTTGTAACCAATCATTTCCTTTATGATTTATTATAATCTATCCTGCTGTGCAAAACTCTCTAAAAGGTTTCTAAAGTTTATGATGTGAAACTTTTTCAGTTTTATGCAAAGTTTTTTGACTTTTAAGTGCTTCCTTTAGTTTATAAATTAGAAATAATGGATTTACAGCCAAATTTTCCATGCATTAATGAGATCCCACAAAGCCTTAGAAATTTTAGACTATCCAACTTGGTTTTGATCTAATAAATATTTTATAGTTCCTCTGGGGTTATTTTTCAAGCATTACGTTTCTAGACTTAAGTTTAAATTGTTTCTTATTTCCAAATATAGTTTTTGTTTGTTTGTAGACTCACCCAAGAATGGATATTCAATAAATATTTAATACATATTTTAAAATGAAGGACTAACTACAAAGTAAAGTGTTTGCAAACACCATATTTTGACTGCATATAATTGATATTCACATTATGCTAATAGCAAAGTGCAATGTTTCATTCCACTTTTGCTCCTGGCTTTTTTGCTTTTATAGGTATAACAAACTGAAAAAGATGACAGTTTGAAAAGTCTTAGCAAAGAGATTGAAAAAAAAAGATGATATTGAAATCAGTTTTTAAATATCTCTTGTCTAGATTTTAAAGAAAGATATGAAAAGCCACAAATACCAATGTCAATACTAATTTAATAAAAATTTACTCAATGCTTCCTATTGATCCAGGCTCCCAAAGAGATACAAAAGAAGACTTGGTGACTACATATAAGGAGCTCTTTTATAAGATCCCTGTGGGTGTAGGATGAGGCAAACAAAACACTTGTGATTCTGTGACTCTGTGTTTCTATGAGTTCTGATGCAGGAGTCCAGGGGCCAGACACTGAAACCATCTAAAGAGAAATATAGATTCTTAGTCTTCACCCAAAAGATAATGAGTGGTCAGGATTCTTGCTCTAAAACAACAAATATTGTAATGTATTCACCTCAGGTACAAAATTTAGGCACCAAGAAAACATGGTAATCAAGATAAATATTATTTTAATGTAATATTAAAAAAAATCACTGCAAAATGCAAAAGTGATGAACAAACTATAAAACTTTTAAGTAAGGCTATAATCAGTATTATTGATCTTTCTTTTGCTTCAGACTATGATATAGCTGAGCAGGACACTGTATTTTAAAACACAAACCACAACAGTACTGTGAAATATTCTCAGTTATAGGCCAAGTGATAGGGCAAATGATTACCTCAGTGGCCAATGTTAGCTGGTTTCGTTTCTTTTCTGTCAGGGAATCTCTAAAGTTATAGGTTGCTTATTTGCAGCAGCTGCTGGGCTCTGCAGGGATCACCAAGGAGGCAAGAAATATTTGCCTTGAAGGGTAGGGTTGTTGGAATTACGACTCCTGGACTTCATTTCAAGAGGCTTACTAATTTCCATTATAGGCATATATCTATATTCACAGTCATCATTGCATTAGAAGTACAAGTCTGAGGAATGATTTAGATCTAAATTAAGCAGAAATAAATAATAACAAAAATGTTTATTTGAAGATTTATCATTCCTTAAGATTCAGAATGCAGCTTAAACTGTGATCAGACAGTACGTATCTCCTCTTTTTAGTGCTATTTATGCTACTAATGTGAATGATGATAAGTTAATTGAAGGTTTTCTTTGACATATTGAGCAATACTAGTTTAAATATGTTTACAAAATACTGTGATAGGAGAAAAATAGTTTGTATGCTTTTGATAATCACTATAAACATGTGCAGATGGAAAACAGTTAAAAGTAAAATGTGTGCTAATTCTCACATAGACTGTTAATTTTTAAAAACAATATTTATTATTGTTTACTATCTACGTCACATATATATGTAAAATGGGAAGGCAAAAAGGCAAATTTCCATAATTTTTTTTTTGAGTTGGAGTCTCACTCTGTCGCCCAGACTGGAGTGCAGTGGCGGCTGCATTTAAACACACTACAGGAATTATCTTGCAGATACAAAGACCCTTAATGTCACCAGTTCCCACTCTGAGAATTATAAACACATAGGGTAGGCTGAAATGGAAAGTCCTCCTAGGCACTCTTGTCAACAACAATTTCATAATTTGATCAAAGGGAATGGGGTAATATGTACACTTTATTCATTTCTATGACACTCAAAAGAATCTGTGAGCTCTGTGCAGAAGAAGGAGAAAAACAATCCATTTTGCTTGAAAAAGGTAACCTGTTTTGTATCGTCATGTGCAATTCTTCCTACTGGTTATATTTCCTAAACTATGCATGATACAGTGTAATAGCAATACTCCTACAAACAAATTGTGTAAAACCATGTCTCCTGGAGGCTCATAAACTTTCTCTGAAAGTCTCAAGGACGAAAATGTCTAAGTATATGACATTGAGTTAACTGATTTAACATGTCTGGATATCTGGATTTTTCTAATTTTTCTACTAGAAATCCACTAGGAGGATGGAAGCAAAGAGGGTAAACTGAGGGCAAAATGATGAACAAAACATTAAAATTTCACTCTAGGTGGTGAAAAGAAACAAGAGAAGAGAAACAAAATCAGCAACTGTAATTCCTTTTGAGCACTTTTGCTATGGGGAACGAAGAGCTCCTTACTGTTTAATAGCTTCACTTGCCCATCATTGAATTGCAGCTTCACAAAATAAATAATAATTGAAGCAGTGATCCTGGTTCTTCCTAAGAGGTGCAGAGTGTATTCAATAATTCTGTTGAAGAATATAAGAAAGTAAACATTTTCAAACACTGATTTTCTTGCTTGTGTGTCAGAATTAAATGACCACAACAATGGAAAAAATAGATACTGGGGACACTAAGAAGGACAAGTTGGGAGGGGAATTAGGATTCAGAAATTATTTATTGGGTGTAATGTTTACTAACTGGGGAATGGGCCACCTGAGGCTCAATCCTTATACAATATGCCCATGTAACAAACAGGGACTTTTACCCTCTGAATCTCAAATAAAATAAAATTATATTTTAAAAAACTTAGGTAAATGCTTGTATACATGTTTTAAAAGGCTTCTATCAAAGCATTATGTGTATGTGTGTGTATCTATGTGTGTGTATGGGTACGTCTATTGATAGATGTTGACATCAGTAAAACAGTTACTTTAACAATTGTCTTATGATACCAATTCTTTATGTTATAATAATATATATTATGAAACACATGTTTCTCTATTTTGAGTATTCGCTTAACAAAACATTAGGAATTGTGCCTGTCTCCTGAAGACAATAATAATAAAAATAATTTCTTTGCCTCCGCCTATCTAAGAAGACAGAGTGATTGTAGAAGAAAAACGCTAGCCAGGTTGGGTGGCTCAGCCTGTAATCCCACGCCTTTGGGAGGCTGAGGTGAGTGGATTGCCTGAGCCTGCGGGCTCAAGACCCACCTGGGCAACTTGGCGAGACCTCATCTCTACAATAAACCAAAAAATTAGCCAGGCTTGGTAGTGCACACCTGTAGTTCCAGCTACTTGGAAGGCTGAGGCGGAAGGATCGCTGGAACCCAGCAAGTAGAGGCTGCGGTGGCCGGGAGCGGCCACAGCACTCCAGTCTGGGTGACAGAGTGAGACTCCTACTCCAAAAAAAAGAAGAAGAAGAGAGGAGGAGGAGGAGGAGGAGGAGGAGGAGGAGGGGGAGGGGGAGGAGGAGGAGGAAGAGGAAGAGGAAGAGAAGAAGAAGAAAGAAACTTGGTATTAGAAATCCTTGCTGTGCAACTCTGTCCCATAATTTACTTACTCTGTGATCATTCATATAAATCACTTAAACTTTTGGACTTATGCTTACAGAGAAAAATTCTGTCTGTCCTGTCAACTTTGGTATGGTGTGGATCAAACTGGATAATGAACTTGTAAAAATGTACATGTGTAAAGTACTATATCCCACTTAATATTTACATCACTTTAAAAAAACTTGGACGTGGGAAACCACTGTGATGGTTTCACAGTGAAAGCCATCAGAATCAAACTGGGCTATTAGTCTAAATTTTCAACAATGAGTCTTATGATTTTTTAAGACATAAGTTTTAGAAATGTTTTCTCAGCAGGAGTAAGTTTAAACAATGAATCTGTCCAAATCTATTAAGACTTTTATATGGAAAGTTTAATGTCACTTTACAGCAGTATCTTAAAGTTGGGTTTCTGTAAAAATAGTGTTAACATTCTCATAGAAAAATACTTATAATAAGCCCAAGTTAAAAAGGACACATGTTTATTTTACATAATTCTGACAATTCTTCCCAAGTAATGCTAGTAATAGAGATTTTCGTGGTAATTAAACTTTTTTTTTTGAGTTGGAGTCTCACTCCATTGATTCATGAGGCTGAGCATGTTTTCATGTATCTATTGGTTGCTCATATGTCATCTTTTGAGAATTGTCTATTCATATCTCTTGTCTACTTTTTAATAGGGCTGTTTATTTTTTTCTTTTCAGCACATTTGAGTTTCTTGTACAGCCTGGGTGTTAGGCTTTTGTCAGATACAGAGTTTGTAAATATTTTTCTCCCAGTCTGTGGGTAGTCTCCCTGCTCTCTTGATAGTTTCTTTGGCTTTTCAAAAAAGCTTTTCAGTTTGATGAGGTCTCACATGTCAATCTCATCTTTTGCAACATGGGCATTTGGGTTTTTGATCAGGAATTGGTTGCCAGTTCCAATTTCCATAAGGGTGTCCACTGCATTTCTACATTATCTAAGGTTCTTATAATTTGAAATTTTTTGTTTAGGTCTTCGATCCATTTAGAGTTAATTTTTATGTATGGTGATAGGTAGGTATCTTGTTTTAATCTTCTGCATGTGGTCAGCCAGTTTTCCCAGCACCATTTACTGTATAAGTTCTCCTGTCTCCAGTAGTTGTTAGTGGAGGCTTTGTTGAAGATAAGTTGATTGAGAAATTGAGGTTTTGCTTCCGGAATCTCTATCCTGTTCCATTGGTCTATATGCATGTACCAGGTTGTTTTGATTATTGTAGTCTTATAATAAAGTTTAAAGTCTGGAAGTGTGATACCTTCTACTTTGTTTCTTTTTCTGAGGTTTTGTGTTTTTTTTTTTGGCTATTAATGATTGTTTGTATTTCCATATGAATTTCTGTATTGTCATTTCTAGGTCTGGGAAGAATGATGTTGGTAATTTAATGGGTATTGCATTAAATCTGTAGATTGCCTTGGGTAGGATAGACATCTTAATAATGTTGATTCTTTCAATCCATGAGTATGAAATATTTTTCCATTTGTTTGTGTCATCCTTGACTTCTTGGAGCAGTGTTTTGTAGCTTTCATTCTAAAGGTCTTCTATTTCTCTGGTTAGGAAGATGCCACGGTTTCATTTTTTTTGTTGTTGCTGTTGCATTTGGGATTGTGTTTTTATTTGGTTCTCTGCATGTTTGTTGCTGGTGTATAAGAATGCAACTGTCTTTTGCACATTGATTTTGTACCCTGAGACTTTGCCAAAGTCCTTTAACAGTGCAAGAAGATTTTTGCTAGATTCTTTTGCACTTTCAAGGTATAGAATCATCAGCAAAGAGGGATAACCTGACTTTCACTTCCTCTTTTCCTATTTGGATAGTGCATCTGATTTCCTTCTCCTTTCTGATTGCTGTAGCTAGAACTTCCAATACTAGGTTGAACATGAGGGGTGAAAGTGGGCAGCCTTATCTTGCTCTATTTTTCAGGGGAAATGCTTTCAATTTCCATCTATTTATCAACATGTTGGCTGCAGGTTTATTCTAGATTACTCTTAGTATTTTTAGGTATGCTCCCTCTCCTCCTAGGTGTTCAAGGTTTTTATCAAGGAGGAATGCTAGATTTTATTAAAAACTTTTTCTGCATCTAATGATATAATCATAGAATTCATATTTTTACATTTGTTGATGCATTTAATTATATTTATGGTCTTGCAGATTTTGAATCACCCCTGATCCTGGGGATGAAAGCTACTTGGTCATGGTGGATGAATTTTGAGATGTTTCCTGGGATACAATTTGCTAGAATTTTGTTGAGTATTTTTGCATCTATGTTCATCAAGAATATTGGCCTGTAGTTCTCTTTCTTTGCTGGATCTTTACCCATTTGGGGTAACAGTGTGATGTTAGCTTCATAAAATGATTTGGGGTGGGTTCTGTCTTTCTCCATTGCTTGTAATACTTTCAGTAGTATTGGCATCAGCTTCTCCTTGTATGTTTTGTAGAACTCTGCTGGAAGCTATCTAGTCTAGAACTTTGTTTTGTAGGTAGTTTTCTTATGATAGAGTTGATTTCCTGGGTTGTTATTGGTCTATTAATGTCTCAATTTCTTCTCTTGATTCGACCTTGGTAGGTTGTGTGATGTCAGAAAGTCCTCCATTTCATTTAAGTTTTTGTTTGTTTCTGTAGAGGTGTACACAGTAATCTTTGTTAATCTTTTATATTTCTTCAGAGTCTGTTGTGATTTGATCCTTTGCATTTCTGTCTGTGTTTATTTGGGCTTTCTCTCTCTTTTTTTGGTCCATCTGACTAGGGGCTCATCAATCTTGTTTATTCTTTCAAAGAACTATTTTTTTGTTTCTTTGATTTTCTTGTATGATATTTTTGTCTTCTATGTCCCGTGTTTGTGCTTTTACTTTGGTGATCTGGATTCTTTTGCTGAAGTTTGGGTTTTGATGGCCTTTCACCTCCCTTAGGTGATTTATTAGGCTGTTCACTCATGACCTTTCCATTTTCTTGATGTGTGTCCATAAAGAAATGAATTTCCTTCTCAGTACTGTTTTCATGGCATCCAGAGGTTTTGGTAAAATGTATATTTATTTTCATTTATTTCCAGAAATATTTTAATTTCTGCTTTGATTTCTGTGTTGACATAGGAGTTGGTCAGCATCATGGTGTTTAGTGTCCATGTCTTTGTTGGTTTGGGGGAAGCTTTGTTTGTGTTGATATTTCTTTTTATTTCACTGTAATCTGAGAAGGTACAAGGCATATTTTGATTTTATGGAATTTGTTTATGCTTGATTTATGGCCAAGGATGTGGTTGATCTTGTAGTATGTTCTATGTGGTGATAGTAGAATGTATATTCTTTGGTTGCTGGATGGAGTGTTCTGTAGGTATCTATTAAGTCCATTTGGTCAAGTGACATGTTGAGGTTCTGGATCTCCTTGTTGATTTTTTGCCTTGATGATCTATCTATGGTTTTTAGTAGGATATTTAAGCTCTAGGTATGGTAGAGTTAGAGTCACTATCTTTTCTTAGTTTACCTAGAAGCTGCTTTATAAAAGTTGGTGCTCCTATGTTGGGTGCATGTATGTTTAAGACAGGTATTTCTTGTTGATGGATTGAACCTTTTATCATTATGTAGTGACCTTCTGTTTATTTTTAAATTTTTGATAATTTAAAGGATATTTTGCCTGATATTAAGATTGTAACTCTTGCTTTTGTGTTCTGTTTACCTGAAAATTTGTTTACCATCATTTAACTTTGAATCTGTGAGTGTCCAATTTGGTGAGATGTGTCTTCTGGAGACAGCATATTGTTGTGTCATGTCTTTTTTATCCAGTTTGCCATTCTATGTCTTTTAGTGATACATTTAGTCCATTCACATTCAGGCTAATTATTGATACGTGAGAGTTTACTCTTGACATGAGGTTCTTATAGAGTTTGTTGTTGTGTTTGTTTATTTGTTTGTTGATTTTCTTTTGATTTTGGGGTTGATATACGTTTGTCTCTTCAATCTTTTTCCTGTATTCTTTGGTTATTCTTTTTTTATTTCTTCTGTGCTTAATACTTTCTTAAGCATTTTTTGTAGAGCTGGTCTGGAGTGGCATAAACTCTTAGGAATTGAATGTTTGGGAAGGATTTTAATTCTCCACCACTGATAAAGCTTAGCTTAGCTAGGCAGGAAATTATTGGTTGGAATTGTTTATCCTTGATAATTTTGAAGAATGGACTCTGGTCTCTTCTAGCCTCTAGTGTTTCTGTAGATATGTCTGCTGCTATCCTAATTGGACTTCTCTTTCTCTCTCATTGCCTTTAGAATTTTTTTCTTTTATACCTATTCTGTGTGAGTGAATTACAGTATTTCTAGGAGTTGGTCTTCTCATTTGATGTCTTGCAGGGATTCTCTGAATCACTTATGTTTTAATGGTCCTGTCTCTGATGAGATGAGGGAAGTTTTCTTGGATAATTTCATGGAATGTTTTATTATTCCAGGGTGGTCTCTGTTGCTCTATCTGCATCAAGAATGCCAATTAAACATAGGTTTAGTCTCTCGATATAATCACGCATCTCTTGGAGGCTTTGTTCTGTCTTTTTAAGCTTCTTTTCTATGTTTCTAACAGTCTGGGTTAGTTCCATATTCTGGTCCTCAAGTTCTGAGATTCTTTCTTCTGCTTGGTTAATTCTACTTTCCATGCTTATCAGTTTGTTATTTATTTCATTTACTGTATATTTTCTTGCTGACATTTCAATTATCAACTTCTTCATTCTTTCCTTTCATCTTGCCTCATTTCCATTCATGCTCTCTATTAATCTCTTGATATGTGCATTTTTGGTTTGAGATCAGTTGTGGAGGAGCTCTTCATTGCTAGAGTTCCAAAGTCTATATTCTCAGGTTCTGTCTTCACAGGAGTCTGGTTAAGACTTGTGTTATTCCTTTGGTTTTTATTTCTTTGTGATAATTTTCCTCCCCATTTTCCCCCTTGTTTAATTCTGTTGCTCAGTGATAGGGGGATAGCTTCCACTTCTGTTTGCTCAATCCCCTGTTCTTTCTTATGCAGACCCGCTGGATCTGTTCAATTTTGAAGCTAGAGTGGGAATGAGGGGCTGTGCTTTTTGTAGTTTTGAAATTTGATTAAGTTTTTTGGGGAGTTGTGGTTTGGAAGCTATCTGCAGAACACAGTATCCTCTGATTAGTGTGTGGGCCCCCTGGAACCCACTTCCCACCACCTTACAATCTGTCCATGCAGTGGAGCTGTATGTATGCCCCCTGAAAGTAAAATGAGGTAAGAAAAAGGAAAAGAATGGAAAAAGTAAGAAGGCAGGTGAAAGGAAGATAGAGAGAAGGAGGCGGAAAACAGGCAGGCACAGCAACTAATGACGAAACAAAGAAACCAAGAAAAACAAAAAAGCAAAAACAAACAAACATAGAAACAAATAAAACCTGATGATGCACTCATCCTCAAAAATACTAAAATGCAAACAGAAAAACTAAAAAACAACAACAAAAAAGAATAACCTAAACAAAACATATACAAATACATAAACAAAAACAGAAAAATATAGCTTTCTCTTCTCTGTGACTGTTTCTGGAACTTCTGGTTCTTTTCCTCCCCCCCCCCTTTTTTTTGTTTACTTGCCGGTCCTAAGCACTGCTGCTGCTGCTTTTGGCTGCCACCACTGTAGGGAGCAGGCTCTGGTCTCCAGCCCTTCCCCTTTTCTCTGGGCAAGCCAATCAGGTTGCTTTCTGCATGGGTCAGATGCCTCAT
Source organism: Cephalopachus bancanus (assembly GCA_027257055.1). Taxonomy (NCBI): domain Eukaryota; kingdom Metazoa; phylum Chordata; class Mammalia; order Primates; family Tarsiidae; genus Cephalopachus; species Cephalopachus bancanus. The sequence continues at coordinate 15,590,365 of JAPVLO010000068.1, read as the reverse complement.
GGACTGCTGGGGGAGGAGGATGAATCAGATCCCGACTCACCCAACTGATCTGCTGCTGCTGCCAAGTCTCCCGCTTGGAACAGATGTGTCTATGTCTGGTCCATCGTGGGGCTGGGGCATCTTTCTTTCCATGTCAGTTTCTGAAGTTTCCTCTCTGGGACAGCAATGATCAATCCCACTGAGATTGCCTCTTGGTCTCGAGTCTCAGGTTGGAGGCTGAACACGGTTGGGTGGGCCAACTCAGGTTTCTGCCCAATCCTGGGACAGAGAAAACGTCAGATGTTGGTGTCTCCTCACTGGTGGGGTAGGGGGTGGGTTTAGCTCCAGATTTCATCCACGTGGCATTTCCATGGTTCCTGCTGCCTTAGATGGTGGGCAAGTTGCTAGGCACTGAGGAGCAGTTGATCTCTGTTTCCTTCTCCGGAGAGACCCCTGAGAATGGCAGATGGTCCTGCACAGCAGGGGCTCTGATCTCAGAGCAGTGATGGCTTGCAGTTGCCTCCAGAGGGGAATCTCAGATGCTTGATCCTGAGTCTCCCCTCAAATGGACTTTCACTCACCCACCTGCACACTCCATGCAGGCAGACAGTGTTTATGGAGACTCACCCTTGCAGAGACTCTCACACTTCTCCGAGTTCTGTCGCCATCTTACTTTGCCCCTTCTCATCTCAACTAGCTCTAAAACTCCAAGGAAACAGAAGCAAGTTCTCCTTGATAGTTTCTAGAGGGGTCGTGATGGAATGGAGACAGAGAAAAGATAGGGTAACCGAAATTTATGTCATGGCTATCACCGCCAACTCTCAGTTGATGCTTACATTGTTTAACTGTGCGGGTATGAAGGCTGGAGGGAAGGTAGAAAAGTCAGGAACAATGCTAGTTCCCTATGGAGTTTCATTGATATGCAGTTGATCTATAAGTTCTCCAGTAACACCACTGAGGGAGCAGAAAGCTGAGACAAGAGCTTTCATACCTCCCATGAAGCTGAAATTTTTAGGGATGAGATTACTCTGAATATGGAATTGCAAAGTCAACATCTTAACTGAAGAACCGTGTAAAATTTGTGCCCCAAAATAAAAATGTGTCATGCCTGAAGATATAGAGATGGAGCCAATGACTCAGGGAAAAAAAACTATGATCACTAAAGCTAATAAAATCATAGATTTCCAGGGCTAGAGCAACACCCCACATCTCTCACCAGCCTCTAGATTTACCACTGGAAACCATGCCAGGTACGCAGGACAAGCAAAGACCAGAGACTAGCACTCAGTAAATGAACTAGCCTCAAGTTTTCCTCTTGAACCTAGATGTCATAGTAGGGAGTAGAAAAAGTGTGGGAGAAACAATTCTGATAGGAGTTTGAACTTTATAAGATCTGAATACTAATACAGGAGAGATTAAGTTGAAATGTTGTTTTAAAATAGTGACAGTTATCATAATCTTGTTCTAGTAGCTCAGTGGCCTCTGATGAAGCTATTTCAAATATAGAAAGATCATTTTATTAGTAGTCTTAGTTGCTTATAGATCTTGATTCTGCTACAATGTGTTAGGTAGGAACTCAGCAAATGCAAAAACAATAGAAGAAATGACATGTCCTCATTTATATATTATCCTCCATTTGCTCTTGGGTACTTTGTTTAGGATTCAATTTGCTTTTTAATTTCTAAGGTGACTTTAAGTCCATGACTTCTAGCTGATCAGCTGTGGCATTAAGTTGTAATATTTTTAGTATTAACTACACAGAACTGTGAAGATTCCAGCCAAGCAAAAATCATTTATCCAAGAACTGGAGGAAGAACTTGAACTTGCTAGGGTCAAGGGGTTATTAAGAAATCTGGAGCTATTCAGATGACTCTGACATCATTTTACGATCTACCAGCTTCTCCTTTATCAAATTCCAGCCCTTTATGTTGAGAAATACTTTATGTCATCATAATACTTTTCCTGTCTTGTTCCAGGCTCTAGGACCAAATCTGGCTTTAGTTAGGAGGGATTTAAGATGTTTGGGAGGCTGAGGTGAGTGGATTGACTGAGCTCGCGGGTTTGAGACCCACCTGGGCAGCGAGACCTCATCTCCACAATAAATCAAAAAATCAGCTGGGCGTGGTAGCGCACGTCTATAGTTCCGGCTACTTGGAAGGCTGAGGCGGAAGGATCACTGGAGCCCAGCAGGTCGAGGCTGCGGTGGCCGGGAGCGGCCACTGCACTCCAGTCTGGGTGACAGATTGAGACTCCGACTCAAAAAAAGAAAAAAATGTTTGAACAATCATGTAACTGAAGAACAAGTTAGTTTTTCTACTAGATTGATTTCAACCTGTCTTCAGTTCAGCGTGTTTTGCCTCTTTACTCAGACCAAGTTTTCCCTATGTTCTCCTCTGCTTCTTTCTATCTTTCTGTTATTTCTAGTGTCCAAATTCTGCTTTATCATCTAATTAGTATCAGTCTTCAAAGATTGAATTTCTGTCTCTCCTTCTAAGAATTGGCTGATTCTTCCTAAATACTGGCTCTGTAACTAGGACAGAAAATTGTGACAGATTTATCGTTTGCGCCACTGGGTTTCAGAGTACTGCTTATAGAGGCACCTTCACTACTTTGTGTTGGGCAGTCAGGAGGCCAAATGTTTGCTTGCATTACCATCTGCTGTCTGCATTCTTCCTACTGAGTTTTTCTTCAACTCATCAGGTGCAGTTGACTCTTTCTACCTCGGACGATTTACAGTTCCAAGTACTTACTTTTCCTGTCTAACCCACACCACATGCTTTTAGACATAATGATTACTCTTTTGGGAAGAACTGTAGATCAATTTGGCTATACATGGCTTTCTATAAAGGAGAATCTGGCTAAAACTGTTACCTGCAATGTAGAAAAGTATTAGTTTTCAAATCTTGAAGATCAGAAGTAGGATAACTTCTGGGTTGAGATCAACTAATGGCTCTATAATCATACATATGTATGGTCAGGGAGGCACACATATGGTACAGTGCAAAAGTAGAGTTTTAAGACATCTTTCGAAAATAAACATTATATTATAAAAATATGCTGCTCAAAATTATCTGATTATTAGAGAATATGATATGGTTTCTTCTTGTCACTAGTGATGCATCAGGAATTTCAGTCAGTCATTTCTAGCACTTACATCCTGATTTACAGAATGGAATAAAGGTTTTAGAATACAAATAAACCAAATTAATAGGAACATAAGGACATTTTTATTCATTATCTTAACTTGGCTCATGAAAGGGTGTTTTTAAAATAACTGATAGATCGAGACCCGCCTGGGCAGCGAGACCTCATCTCCACAATAAATCAAAAAAGCAACCGGGTGTGGTAGCACATGCCTGTAATTCTGGCTACTTGGAAGGCTGAGGCGGAAGGATCGCCGGAGCCCAGCAGGTCGAGGCTGCGGTGGCCAGGAGCGGCCACTGCACTCCAGTCTGGGCGACAGAGTGAGACTCCAACTCAAAAAAATAAAAAAATAACTGATAGAAAAGTATAGACTTAGGTATCTTTTCTTGGAAAGTATTTATTTAGAAGAATCTTTAGCAAAAAGGCAGTATTTTTTCCCTAAGACCTTAATCTACACAATTCTGTGGCCAGGTACATGGCTTTTGATACAATATTTATTAGGCTAATGTTGTGTCAACTGGCTCTTTCCAAACAGGATTTTTATCCTTGCCGTATTCAATTTTATCTCTAAGAATACTAATCTTAAATCAGTATTGATATTTATGATAAAATCATTATCTTGTTTTTCTGCTTACTTCAATTGTATGTATTTCAATACATTCTCATTACCCATGTGTCAACCCATAATTATTTAGATTAAATTTAAGGTTATTGTTATATTTTAATTTAGATATTTTGAAAATAATGATATTGAAATTTAATAAAGCATTGTTTCTATCTTTTTGTTTCATCACAAAACTATTTGTCAGGGGCTGGAGGCAGGAGGGAATGGTTCTACAAACTGAGGGTTCGTGAAGGTCTTGTATGTAAAAATCACTTTCATGTGTATCATTAATTCTGATTTTTAAAATACCATAAACCAGGCTCAGTGGCTTACATCTGTAATCCCAGCACTTTGGGAGACGAAGGCAAGAGACTGCCTGAGACCAACAGGATTGAGACCAGACTGGGCAACATGGTGAGAACTTGTCTCTATCATAAATTAAAAAATTAGCCAAATGTAGTGACGTGCGCCTGTATTTCCAACTACTTGGAAGCCTGAGGTGTAAGGATTGCCTGAACCCAGTAGGCTGAGGCTGCAGTGGCTGTGAGTGTGCCACTGCACTCCAGTCTGAATGACAGTGAGACTCCTACTCAAAACAAAACAAAACAAAACAAAAAAACTTTGATTAAGTTTATATTCTGTAACTTAAGACAGATGGTGGGATATAGTAGGAGTTGTGCTAGAGTTGAATCTTGACCCCTTCTTTTATATCCGCAATCTGCCTCTTATCTTCATTGAGACTTCAGATAATTGTCTTAATCTTATATCAATGGCAGAGTTTCCCCAACCTAAAATAAGAATTGGAATACGTATTTTGTTTCACTTCTGGGAGTTATAGAATAAAACAATTAAAATAATGTGAGATCTTAGTATCATAATAGTCTAATATAAATACAGGTTTTGACTGAAGAGGTTTACTTCAGACATTCACGACTGAGATAAATCAAGTTTGTTTGCTTATTTAAAAAAAATACAGAAATAAGCTAGTCAGTTAGGATATCCTACAGGGAAATCCACACTATTTTAAATTCTGCAAAGAGGTTTAAGTTTCCCATACCCTACAAAGCTCTCAGAAGTGGACATACAATTGCAGATGGTAAGTCTTAGTGAACAAGGGTCATATCCAATCCTTGGAAGCTCAAGGGCTTATACACAAATGACTGGAGACATTCACAGCATCTACTGGGAGCCATCTCATTTTAGGCAGGTCATCAATGTTGGTATAATTCAGTAAACATTGTGAATACAGACCGTGTTCTCAGTGCTCTAAGGAACATGTGTCCTCATTAATCGCCTCAATATCTGCAGTATTGGCTTAAACTTAGAACTGCAGAATTGGAAAGACACTCAGTTACCAAGACGTCCTTACTTTTCAGTCTCTTGGATTATCTCCAGAATATATTTTTCAGGTCATTATGTTTACTTAGCACTTTCCATGTATGTGGTCATAACCCATCTAAAGAATTTGACATTCAAATTTTGTTCCCTAAATATCATATTCTCTGTGTCAGAGAATCAGATATCCAAATCAGTCATAAGGGATCTCACGAAGAAGTGAGTGACAACTGTGACTAATATCCTGTTATCTAATTTGCAAGAAGACAGCTTCTCCTGATTTTATAACTATTAAAATACAGATCTTTTGGAACCTTCGTAACTAGGCAGCTATATCATACTGTTTAGCTAATAATCAATTCTTGTTTACCAAGTCACAGGTGATTGGAAGATAAATGAAAATGCAAAGGGTTACATACATATGTGGCTGACAGATGAAAGATATTGTAGCAATTTACAATAACTGAGTAAATTTACCTGAATAGTAGTAAGCTTCACATGTAAGATACTTTCATATTTTCAAATTCCGAACAGGAACCTCGATTACATTCAAATGAATAATCCCAATAACCAGTTCTAATTCATTTGGGAGAGTGGGAAAATTGTGCCTTTGTAAGTTGTGAAGGACAGCACTTTTATTCTCCCAATAAGGTCATTCTCCCATTTCCCCCATTCCCTGTTCTACTGAGGTAAAATAATTAAAAAATACCCAAACATATTTTCACTTATTGATTTAAGTAGTGATTTGAGGTTAAGTCATCTTTAATGAGGACATAATATTTTAGCTCTAGATTTAAGCAGGGTCAAGATAAAAAAAACTTTTTTGTCGATAGGGTTAAGAATGCTGTGTATCAGTTGAGATCTAACCTTTTTCTATAAGCCCTTTCCTTGAATAACTATGCACTGTAAAGTAGTCATCACTACCGATCCTACAAACTATGGTCAATTTCTTCCACACATATATTTTTTTACTTGGGTTGCATTTTGTGAGACTAAAAAGATGTTTTGCATATTAAAATTGCATAAATGCCTGCATGATTCCTTTGTTTTATTTTGCCTTAATAATCCATCCAAGGCTTTACCATTTTCTGATTTTTTTCACTTTGTCCTACTCAGTGTAGAAAACTGCTAAGTAAGGTACATGTTTACATTGATCTGGGATGATAAATTCACTAGTAAACCATGGTTAGAAGATAGGATGGCAAGAGAGGCCACAGGGTATCAATAGCAGAATTGATAGAGCTTCACACTGTAGTTCAAACACATTTACCAGTACATGTGTATTAGTAATGATAGTGATATACAATTTATGGAGTTCCTACTTTGTATCAGGGACTTTACAGTGCATAATTATTCAAGGAAAGAGCCTGAAGGAAGAGCTTAGGTTCTAACTGATACATAGAAAGCTTAATCCTGTCAACAATATAGAAATTTTAAAATATGTGATTCTTTATATTTCCTTTTATTTTAATTCTCACAAAATCCTATGAGTTGTGTGTAAAATTATCCCACCTTCCTTTCTCCCTCTTTCCCTTCTTCCCTTTTTTCTACTTTAATTCTTTTCTTTTTTCTTCCTTCCTTCCTCTTTCTCTCGACCTCTCTCTTTCTCATTATCCTTCTCTTTCTTTCATTTCAGATTAGAAAACTTGACCAATCTACAATTATATAAGTAGATTTGATATCTTTATACAACTATGCTTTATGGAAGCTGAGAGGCTTATAGATTATTATATAAGTGCCTATGGTGAAAGAAAAGTGAATGTCACTGCAAGGTCTCAAGATCTTCCTGGAGGTGATTTTTTTTTTTTTTTGAGTTGGAGTCTCACTCTGTCACCCAGACTGGAGTGCAGAGGCCGCTTCCGGCCACCGCAGCCTCGACCTGCTGGGCTACTGCGATCCTTCCGCCTCAGCCTTCCAAGTAGCCGGAATTACGGGCATGCGCTACCACACCCGGCTGATTTTTTTGATTTTATTGTAGAGATGAGGTCTTGCTGCCCAGGTGGGTCTCGAACTCGCGGGCTCAGGCAATCCACTCACCTCAGCCTCCCAAAGGCACGGGATTACAGGCTGAGCAACCGAGCCAAGCTTAGAGATGATTTTAGAGGGTAAAAATCATATTGCATTTATTGCTGACTGAGGTATATACACACACATAGTTATGAAGAAATAATTCACAGAAAAATATATATTCATATGGCTTTATAACTTTTTATTTTTAAATAGATAAGTTCTAATTAAACTAAAATGGAACAATCATTATCATTTACCCTTACAATTATACTTTATAGATTATTGTACTAATTTGAACAAAGCAATACATTTTGATTTATTATCAAGCTTAAGATTCTGTTAATGGCTAACAAAGCCAGAAACCAATTTTGCTCTTTCCTAAGGAAAAAAATCAAATGAGAATCATTAACTGAGTTATAATCATGAAAATATGCAATGCAGTAATAGTAATAAAATGATATATATTCCATAAAGATATCCTTACCAAAATATTTATGGGTAAAGGAATTTGTAAACAAAATACAACTGCTGCCTGGGAACTCAATCCTTTACCTTGTGGAATGCTCAAAATGTTGCCACAGAACGTTAATGCCCACAGTTTTTACTGTTTCAAAAAAATTCTAAAAAATTACTGACCGAAATACGGTAGTCAGTCATCTGTAGCTGAACCTTTAAGTCCTTTTAAACTGGCAAGATACTATATTAATCAATTTGTGATTTATATTAGACTTGTAATTGATTTTTATTTGAAATCATAAATATAAAACAGTTTCCATCAAAATAAGCACACACTCTTAACACTAAGATAATGCACTGTTCTGACAATGCAGACTTGAAATACAAGTTCATAAATGGAAGAGCTGAGTTCAAGTAGCTGAAAAAAAGCAGAATTAGATTTGTAACTCACTCTTGAAAGTAAGATCAAAAATAAAAAAAAATCAAAGTACCCTTGTATTCTAAATAAATCATTTTAAGTACAGGCCTAACAGCAACTCTTTCTCAAATATTAATTTTTATAATTTAAGTTCTATTTGTAACATAATTCTCTGTTAACAAAATTTCCACTTCTCTTTCAATAGATATCTGTGGCTAGTATGATGATAGTAAGTTTGAAATAGCATTTGTACTGTCCTATATCTAGTATTTCTTCTATTTCCTGTATCTTAAATGTGTTTTTTAAGCAACTGTATCCACATGCAATGGGTGAGCAAGTAGTGCTATTAAACAGAATTTGCTTACATTACAGCAGAAAGAGTTGGATGTATAATCCAAAAAATACAAAATTTGACATATTAACAAATAGTAAATTTGAGTCATACAAAAAAAGCAGAAACGGCTTATAATTTAGTCAGGAATATTTTTTAAAGAGAAATGATAAATTTAGGAAAGAAGTTTGTGCATTTCGATTTCAAATTTCATTTCTGATAAACTTCTGATGGAATAAAAGGAAAAGGCATTTGTAATACAGGTGTGATGATGGAGTCTCTTAATATTTCAAAAATTCATGTTTTTGAATTCAGAATGTTTAGCAGTGAAAATATCTGAGTGACTATTTCCATGTGAGATTAAACAATGCATGTTGGTGTTGGTGTTTTGACTTTGTATCCCCACATTTGGTGGACATCCTCCATTCTAAAAGTCATGGGATTTGAAGGTCCTCTTTCATTCATCACATGGAAATACTATCCCTTAAGCCCACTGGAAGCCACTGAGTCTATACTCTCCAGAATGGCACCCTGATTCTCTCTTATGTTGGCAGAATCCTAATTTCCCGTTAATCCAAACCTGACTGTCCCCCATGTCCAGTGCTGAATCCAGCATAAGAGGAAGTCTTCCATGGTCACCCACTACCAACCAAAACACTTGAGAATTTCATTCAATGTTAAAGGGAGTTGGGGATATTCATTCCACAGATGTTTGGGGTTTGTGTGTGTGTGTGTGTGTGTGTGTGTGTGTGTGTGTGTGTGTGTACATATGCATATGAGAAAGCACCTTTGACGTATCTCTTCTGACTTCCTGAATAAATAAATCGATTATTAGCATTTTTTTCATTGTCTAAATCTGTTACTACCATTTTATAATTTCTATGAGAACACGTACATTGCCTTCCAAGAAAATTTTATAACATATAAATTGTAGTATTTTACTGCCTGTATACATCTGTCTATACCACAAATAGATGATCAATTGCAAAATAAATACAGCATATTCAATATGTTTAATATATAAATGAATATTGCACACAATTTTTGTTAATGATTTTTAGGGCTGTCATTAAAAGAATTATTCCTCAAGAAGAAGAGAGATACTGTAATACTTATTACTATGATTATGATTGTAGTGTCACCAAGTAGAATGGACTTGAATGATACAAATAACTACATCACTGGTTTTCTGTGAGGATTGAGAGAATGTACCTAAACTGTCTCCTATAGTTCCTGGAACATATGTCTATGCTCATGACAGGTCTTTTGCTGTTTATTTCAATGAGGGCAGATTATGGGTGATTTGAACTATGTCATTTACTTATTTGCATATATTCCAACTTTTCTAAAATAAATTATTTATTTTTGCAATGAGAAAAAAATACAGAAGAAAAGTAAAACATCTGGTACATACTAAGTATTTCACAAAGGTAGATATTGTTTTTAATGTCAACTATATACATATCATTTCCAACTTGCCTTCCTACCCAAGTTTAGATTGTGAACATTTCTCATTTTATTAAGTATTCTTTAAAAAATATTTTAAAGCTATATTTGAGATTTAATGTTTCCTCTTCTTTTCAATTTTAAAGGTGTTGCAATGAATATTCTTATAAATAAGTCATTTGGTGGTCTTCTGATTTTTTCCTTTAGGATAAATTTCCCAAAGTGAAATATCGTGTTAAAAAAAACCATAATTCTGCAGCAGTATAAATTCAGAATCCTGTTCAATTATTCTACATGCCTGTTCTTGTACCAATACGAGGTTGTTTTGATTATTGTAGCTTTATAGTACAGTTTAAAGTCTGGAAGTATGATACCTCTTGCTTTGTTTCTTTTGCTAAGGGTTATTTTGGCTATTCATGGTCATTTATGTTTCCAAATGAATTTCAGTATTGTTGTTTCCAAGTATGAGAAGAATGATGTTGGTAATTTAACGGGTGTAGTGTTGAATCTGTGGATTGCCTTTGGTAGGATGGACATTTAACAATGTTGATTCTTCCAATTCATGAGCATGGAATATTTTTTCATTTGTATATGACATCTTTGACTTCTTCGAGCAGTGTTTTGTAGTTTTCATTGTAAAAACCGAAAAGCTTCTGCAAAACAAAAGAAACCATCAAGAGAGCAGAGAGATAGCCTACAGAGTGGGAAAAAATATTTGCCAACTGCATATCTGACAAAGGCCTAACCTTCTGGATCTACAAAGAACTCAAACATGCTGGAAGGAAAAAAACAAAACAATTCCATCAAAAAGTGGGCAAAATACATCAATAGACAATTCGCAAAAGAAGACATACATCAGACACATGAAAAAGAAATGCTCAGTCTCACTAATCATCAGAGAAGTGCAAATCAAAACCACATTGAGATACCACCTAACTCCAGTAAGAATAGCCATCATTAATAAAACAAACAACAGATGCTGGTGAGGAGAAAAGGGAACACTTATACACTGTTGGTGGGGTTACAAACTAGTTCAACCTATATGAAACAGTGTGTAGATACCTAAAAGAACTAGAAATGGACCTTCCATATGACCCATTAATCCCCCTTCTGGGAATATACCCAGAGGAACTTAAAATCATCTACAAAAAAAGATACTAGCACACGCATGTTTATTGTAAAAACATGGACGCAACCATGCTGCCTATCGAAACTGGACTGGATAAAAAAATATGGTACATATACATGGTGGAATATTATGCAGTCATAAAGAATAATAAAATTATGGGCTTCTCAGCAACATGGATAGATTTAGAGTCTATAATACTTAGTGATTGATCACAGAAACAAAAACCTGAGTACCATATGCTCCCATTCTTAAGTGGACCTGATCATTTACCATAATACCTTAGAAAAGGATTAGCATTAGCTGGGAACTGCCAAGGAGAGGGAGGGTGGGGTACATGACATTAATAAGGGTACCTGATCTCAAACTAGGCAAAGTGGGGACCGAAAGTAGACCCAAACTTTACCTGCATGATGATCACTTGTATACCTAATCCTGAACTATGTCCCACATCTTTAAAATAAATAAATGTTAAAAAAGAAGGATAAAGATAAAGTCATGCACTCAAACATGTTTGAATATGTAACCTATCTTTAAACTCTTTAGACTAGAAGAAGGAACCATTATATTAAAATGTGATAAAGCTTTCAACAATAACAACAACAAAAAAAAGAACAATACTAAGGGAGACAATATTTTTCCTGGTACTCAAGTTTCAGAGCCATAGGCCATGCCCAGACTGGCCATAATAATTTCCTTCTAGGCCTAAAGTTATACATCGTGTGATTACACAGGTCCACTGACTGGTCCTCTGCATATATGTGTATACAGTAGTTGCAGTGTGACTGCCTGTGCATAATTTCCTAGTTGTAATTATACAATCTGTGGTCCAGGAAGTCTGGAAAACTGGAGGTAAAGTTAAAATTGTACCTGATGTCTAAATCCTTTGAAACTAACCTTTAATATACTTTGGCATAGTAAAGTTTAGACTGTCAGGTGACATGGTAGAAAGTAAGGAGGTTTGACAAGCTCCTTCCTGGGAGAGATTTATGTTAGTATTTCTCTCCGACTGGTGGAATGACACCACCACCAACCAAGCATGTCTGCTGCAGGGAGCTGGAAGCTCTGAGGAGCCACATTCAGCCCACACTACCCAGTCTGCTAGGATTTGCTGAGAATACACTCTTGGCTCACCCAGATAAATTGTAACTTTTGTGAGATTCATATATGAAACTGCTGATTTCCTCAAGTCCTCTAGCCGGATCTACTGTGAAACTAGTTCAGACATTATGCTGGACACAGTAAGTGGCATAACACATAATATCAGAGGCAATGATTTTATGTTAATTGAAGCAAGAGTACACATGTAACTTTTTCTTGTGAGGATGTTAATAGGTGTTAGATATTAAAAAAATAAATTTACAGACAAGTCCCTTTAGGATACTTTGGATTTGCAAGTTTAAACATATTTCCTTGCTAAAACACACAGAACCCTTGATATGCTACTATATGTTGTGATTGTATATTTCCAAATTTTTAATGAAACTTCCTTCGCCCCACACCTCCACATCAGGAAATTTACTGGGGTTATTATTCTATGGTTTTATCATTTGGAGAAATGCTACCTTAGCAAATATATTTTTCATATCTTGTACATTATCATAGATAGTTGAACGAAGCTCTGTTGAAAAATAAGATGCAGTGTATGTGTATATAGTTTTTTATATACATATATACACATATATAAATCATATATATGAAGAAAAAGGCAAGTGATAGTTCTAGATTTGTGGGAGGCAGGGTCATATGGGAACTTATTGGAAGCTTTTGACTGGCAGGGCAGGAAGCATTCTTTGGGTCTCTGATTAAATCAAAAAGAGCACAGAAGAGGCAGCACATAAGAAGAAACTTTGCTGGAGTCAAAGAAAGAAGTCCTTAAAGACGGACATCTCAGTTTTGCCAGAGTCATTCCAGAGTGCAACAATTTGACTTCAAGAAACAAAACACTAAGTTGGATGCCTTGGTGTAAGCCTGTAGTCTCAACTACTTGTGAGGCTGAGATGGGAGGATAGTTTGAGCCCAGGAGTTTGAGGCTGCAGTGTGCCCTGATTGCATCTATGAATAGCCACTACATTCCAGCAAGATACTAGAGGTTGAGATACAGTTGAGAAATGGATAGACCTTTTGTTGAAAATTATTTTGTGGGAGTGATGAAGCATAAACTTGAAATGATCAGTGTGGAGTGACTACAACTAGAAAAGACAATGCTCAGGACATATTTTCTACAAAGCAAAGCGGTCTTTTATAAATGTTACTTCCAAAGTAATAAGAATTCCTGAGCTAAAGTCTTGCATCTTTTTTTCTCTATTTAAAAAGATTGTTACACAGAGCTTGGATGCAGGCAGTAAGCCTAGGCTATATATTAGCATTAGGATACACACACATATACAATTTATATGTACACATATATGCATTATTTACCATTTTTCTAGAATAATAGATGACTATGCATCCGCTGAAATGCAAGCAAACTTAAATCAACCATAAATGAATAAATTGTATTCGCTGAATAGACTATATGATGTGTGTATGTGTGCTACATGAACAGATAAATTTTTCCTTTTATGATTCAGTATGAAGTGTCCAGGGTACTTATTGATAACATCTTCTTAGTATGGTTTATGTATTTAACTGAAACATAAGTAAAATAGTAGGTATAATATTTTAAAAAATTAATCTGAATAAATATTTTCAATTTTAAGAAAATGTAGGGCTACCTTACTCAAACAATGTTTAAAAATAAATTGTTGATTCATTTCTAAAAATTGACATATAGGTGTATTCAAATTTCCATGTCTAAATAATTTCTGTAACAGTTTCTTTCTAGATATAATCTTCTTAGATTATTTGGCAAACAAGTGTTTTTAGAAGGCATAATTTAAAGATATTTATATAATTTTTTTTTTTTTTGAGTTGGAGTCTCACTCGGTCGCCCAGACTGGAGTGCAGTGGCCACTCCCGACCACCGCAGCCTCGCCTGCTGGGCTCCGGCGATCCTTCTGCCTCAGCCTTCCGAGTAGCTGGAATTACAGGCACGCGCTACCACGCCCGGCCAATTTTTTGATTTACTGTAGAGATGAGGTCTTGCTGCCCAGGCGGGTCTCGAACCCGCGGGCTCAGGCAATCCACTCACCTCAGCCTCCCAAAGGTGCGGGATTACAGGCTGAGCCACTGAGTCCGGCGCATAATATAATTTTAATGGAAAAATAAAATATTTCCTCTCTTGATATATACATATTATAGATATATATGTAATCCTGTATTCATATCGTTGTATAGTTTCCAAAGAGATGGCTTTAAGGTCTCTTAGTATAAACAATACACAAATAGAACAAAAAATTGATATTTTAACAATTTCTGACTGAAATCCCATTTGCTTTGACTTAGACATACAAACCTAAAGAACATGAACAATGTGATAAATAATGTGACATCCTACTTAGCAAGTTTGCAAAACATTTTTCTCGGATGTCTTAGACCTTAAGAAATGGATTTTAAAAATGCTCAGTGACAGCTTCACTTTTCCTCCAATGGATTGTAAATCTATTGATAGATTAAGAATGAATCACACCAAAAGTGTGAATAAATTTGACATCATTCTTTGATTTGTGGCCAAAAGTTTCTTAACACATCTTCTAAGTCTAGGCTTTGGGATGAGTTAGCCAAGCAGTATCAGGATCTCCAGATAAACAATAGCTGACTGATCATTCAACCCATAATAGGCAGACAGAACTGTGTGCAGGTGAAAAGATAGGGGATCTAATAGATCTTTCTTCCAAGCTCACCCATGCAATGATTCTCAATCGTGGTTCAATCACTTCAATTAGAATATATGGTAGTGGAACCAACTATGGCAATTTTAAGCAGTTTGCAAGTGGTAGCAGTTACATGCAGCCAGAGGTAAGGCGCTCGGAAAACTGAAACCCTGTCTCATCAGTACCTTGAAATTCTGAAGTGGGAGAGTTCCTACTTTGTAGGCAAATATGGAACTCTTGGAGGAGTTTTTCCTGTTACATAGACTGAATTATCACACTTTTCTTATATTTAGGCTTGAATCTATACTGTATTTAGGAGAGAAGTCCTTAACTTTTTTTCAGCTACATAACTAGTAACCCAAAACTTTAAAACTAGTATTAACCTAAAACAAGCTTGAGAGGGGCTCAGGGAAAGAAAGTTTATGTATTTGAAGAGAAAGTATTCTTTATATAGGAAAAGTCACTGCATATAGCAGAAAAGATCTTTGAATCTGAATGAAAAGGCTATGCATTCAAGTCTCAGTGCTGATTTGGACTAATTGTACTATGCAGATAACCTCCAATATTCTTTCTATTTTAAAAATTTTGCAATGCTAATTTGGTTTTAAGACCCTCATAATTCTGTTTTCGTTTCCCTTTCTCTTCCAGTCTTACCTTTCTCTCTCTTCTCAAGATGTTCCTTGCAATTAACTATTGTTTATTTTAACAGTCTGGATTTTAAGCTCTAACCTCTCCCTTTGTGCATTTAAACTTATCTGTTGAATGTGTAACCAAAAAGTGATCTACTCTCTTTTAGTTGTAATTTTATAAATAATCAGATAATATTAGGGCCATAGTAGCTAATACAGTTCCTTTCTTGATGTTTTCTTCAATTAATATTGAAGAATTAATATTAATATCTTCATTCAGATAAGAGAATAGGAAACTTTCAGTTCTTAATGCTAGGTCAGGAGAGATTAAAATTCTAGAGAAAGTACCCCTATCCAAACATGAATAAATATGTACTTATGTGTAAAATCAGTTTTAAATAATGGTTATCCTCCCCTAATTAACCTAATGCTGGAATTTTCTCTCCATATATCTTCCTATCCCTTTAACAGACCATAATTCAGACAAGATCAATATATAAATGTTGCATCAATTCAGGCATACCTCTTGCTACATGTAATTTTTTTAAAAGTTAGTTTATGAACATATAAACAGTTTCAAAGGGATGAAATATGATTTTAGAAATTGTATAGGAATTTAATTATATAATAACTGACATGTAACATTTAATGTTCAACAGGAAACATACATCTGTATCAAGGAACTAAAATTCACTGTGTATCAAAGTGGGTTGAGACCTTAGAAGTCACGTAATTCAAATCACAAACAAATTGTATTCTTTGAAGTGTGAGCAATTTAATTTATCCGGTCAATAACGAATAATGCAGAGATGGAGTCAGAGGTATATTTCCTCTCAATTAACTGTTTTCTGGTTATTGGTTTTAGATTGTTTTCTGACAATTTGATGCTTTACTGAATTGTATTCTGCTGTGTTCAATTGTGCCCCTTCTAATTCACACTGCTGACAGATCTTTCTAAAAGGCAAATCACATCATGTTACTTCCTAATTATCCTCTTTATGCAGCTTCTCATTGCCCGAAGCATTGATTTTCAGCACTGACTACATATCAAACCTGAAAAGTTTCCTAAAAATATTGATGCCAAGGTGACTCCCTTAGTCTATTAAATATGAATCTTTAAGGTTAGTGTTTGGCTATAGGCATGTTTTTAAAATTAGTATCTCTGATGATTCCAAATACAGTCATTCTTGGGAATAAGAGGCTAAATACCCAAACCCAAATTCTTCAGCATGGCAAATAAGTCGGATGGTAACAGCAGAGACTACCTCTTTTGCCTCCCTAAGTCTCTTTTGAATTGTACCCTATTTTCAAAAATACATGGACACACATGCAGGCACACCATGATCTGTTGCTTTTTAATTCCTTAATGTTTCACAAATGAACCTTAGGTGAGATTTAGGTAGATGTGATCAATACATGTTCGGGATCATCCAGCCACTCTGTCAGAGGAAACTCCAGAGGAGTCTTTGCTTTGTTCAGTTACTTTGATCCTGTGTAGATGAGTTCTGCCCCACTGATCCTTTCTCTACCTGCAAGGTGATCCATCCGGAACCTTGGTCCCAATAGAACAGGTAATGGGCTGACCAGAACATGCTGGTCACACTGCAGACAGACAGCCAATTGGCCTTCTGGAGTAAAACCTCCTCCATACTCCAGGGAACAACTATATTGTGTTTCCTTACTCTGAGCTGCAAACACCTGTGAAAGAGATAGGGCACAAAGGCCAGCTGTTCATTTCTAGTGTCTAACATTTATTATTCCACTAGAATTCTACTAGTCCTAGTTATCCGCCCTCCTCCACACTTCAGGAGGAGGAAAAGCATTCTCCAGGATTCACGTCCCACTTTGCTTTAGAACTAGCAAAGTGCTGTGTTGATAATAGACATACACTAAAGTTTGTTGAAAATGGATGATAATAACAGTAATAATAGCTACTATTCATTATTCTTCTATGTACCAGGGAGTGAGATACACACTTTTAATATGCTGCTATATTG
The DNA here is from genome assembly GCA_027257055.1 of Cephalopachus bancanus. Taxonomy (NCBI): domain Eukaryota; kingdom Metazoa; phylum Chordata; class Mammalia; order Primates; family Tarsiidae; genus Cephalopachus; species Cephalopachus bancanus. Next base: position 15,573,135 of record JAPVLO010000068.1, on the reverse strand, counting down.
TAATTGTTACCAAAAACTCTATAGGTAGAGTTTATTACAGCAGTATTATCTCCATTATACTGATGAGAGAATGGAAAAAATAAGGGAAACAAGGTAACTTGCTTCTAAAAATCATCATCATCATCACAATTAATATTTACTGAGTTTTCCCTTTTGCTACTCACTATACTGTCTTACACATATTAATTAATTTGATTTTTATTATAAACACATGAGTTACGTATTGATGTTATCCCAGTTTTGCAAATGAGAAAATTGGAACAGAGAGAAATAAACTTGCCCAGGGCCATGCAGATACTAAGCATCAGAGTTTCGGTTTAAACATGGTTTGACTTCAGACCAGTGGTCTTAACTGTGATACAGTGCACTGTTATTTAAACATAGAATTCTGACTTGAACTTTCTTATTTTAACCACTATTTAATGATATATAATCATTATATGACTTACAAAAATTACTCCTTTTCTAAAAATTGGAAACAAATTTTCTTACTTTTTCATTTAATAAGCAAAATCTAGATTTGAGGTATTTAGGAAATGAATATATAAGAAAGAAACACGCCTAGGGTACATCAAATTGAAAAAACAAATGTTTTACTACGACCTGAGAAATAAAAAGAAATTAATTGATATAAACGATTTAATTAACAAAAGCATAAAGACTACACTGTATTAGTCCCTTGGAGAACTTTCTTCATTTGCACATTTGTGTAAGCCCATTGGCCTACATTTGGGTTGATATTTTAAGAAACTGATTCTCTGAATCTCTATGCTTTGCTAGTGCATGGTTGCTGTTGAGGTGATTTTTAAAAATGATATTCCACAGTGTCTTCCTAATTGGAAACACTGGGGAAATATCTTTCTCATCTCATTTTCATTGAAGGTTGTGCCTCCCATGAGAAAATGAGTTGCTTTAATCTTTTGAACCTGTGAATCATGTAGCATATTTTGATTACCCTTTTATTTTGGCTGGTAGAAATCACAGAGACAAATTTATGACATACTTTAGACAAATATTTAGGAAGTCATAGTCCGCAATTGGTATATTAACTTCAATGCAATCTATATTTTGCATTCCTACATTTATCTCACTATGGATGATAAAATTTCTTGTAAGCTAACACTATGCTAATGCAATTATTCATATCCATTTTAGCAGAGAAATTTGTCCCACTTTAGTTTGCTTTGATTCCATCACACTGGAAATAAGGATAATTTATTTTTAGAGATTGAAAGCACAGAGTACCTAAAATGAAATAACCAAAATGTGAGGATTTTTGAATTTGCAAAATATAAGAAAGGGAATGCTATTTTTCCTGAAGGAACTAAGTGTGTAAGTCTAAGGCAACTATAGTCACAATAGCAGTGATCATCACCTATATGTAAGCACTGGGTTCAAAGCCCACTTCTTGTTGTTACAGCAATCAAGTGAGCTACTTAATGTTTTTGTCTTAGTTTTTTCTCATTTGTATAATGGAGATAATAGTTCCTACTCTACAGGTTTTTGCAATGATTAAATAAGTTAATTTGCATAAACTTCTTAGAATCGTGTCTGTCATATTACAAGCACTATAAAAGTGTTAGATATTATAATTTGCTTATATCTTGTGACTGTTGCTGCTGTTATGTTAGATGCTTAATTCGTATGCTTCCTTTATAGATCTGGAGTGGAAAACACTGCTTATTTTACATAGTCAGTAACAATATGAATAAAGCAATTTCTTTCACAGTTTACATTGAAATGGCAAAAGGAAAATTATTGACATTATCTCTTGGATTATTGTTTGTTAGAGTTTTCACGAACTGCTGTTATTACCAAGAATGATGATAAAAGTAACGCTAGAAAGAAAAAAAGAGTTAAGATTTTCAACAAATGGTGGGGAATAACTGGAGGTCAGTTATTTATTGTATGGGGAGGAGGAACCTGAGTAAGTACTTTAAGACAATGTGCTATTTAAAGGACAAAGGAAAAAATAAAATATTTAAAGGTGCAATAGGACTAAGCAGGATAATATACCCACCTCCAGATTGTGGTGTACACAAGTATAAATATAGTCCAGCTTCCACCTGAGAGGACTGCAGAGAAGTAATATTTCCTTCCCAAACTAGTTTTCAATTAATGAATGAAGGTGATAAAAAAGTTAAACAAAAGTTAAAGATGATGGATATTTGCCATTGCTGAAATTATCTACCACAAGTTACAGTTTTCAAACTAACTTTCATGTTCTCCTTCCATTCTCTGGGCTGTGTTTCTCTCAGGTGTGTTTCTTAATTATTTCAACTCTTAATTAATTTCTCTTGCACTTTCATGTATGTTTCAATCCTCTTCGAAATAATGACTGATTTCTTAAGTGTTTCAGGTACTTAAATCTAGAGACTGTTGCCACTGTTGTGTTAGATCCCCAGCTGGCAAGCTTCCTTTTTATATCTGAAGTGGAAACCACTGATTATTTTATACGGTCAGTATCAATATGATTGAAGCCATTCCTTTTACAGCCTATATTGAAATGACAAAAGGAAAATTATTAACGTTATCTCTTGAATTTCACCCACGTGAGGACAAAAACATGTCACTCAAAAGATGCATCATCTGGTTGCCAGACATCAAAAACACTACTTACTTAATTTACAAATCATTGTGGGGTAGATGAGAAACTAGGAGATGGTATTATTGATTGGTAGGCATTTATCACCTATCTCTTATACTTTTTTATATCATAGAAAGTTAAGAGAAACAAACAAACAAAAAACTCATGAGTCCATAAGTGATTTTGTTTGGTGCTTGGGGTATTAAAAAAGCAGAGATGCTGGAAATACCCAAGACATCTGGAGGCAATCAATGCTCAGTATCCATCATTTAATGATAAAGATTACTAAATGTATCCTTAAAGTCTTCTAATAAGGAGATGCCATAACTTTATTTTGGGTGTGAGCAGAAACAAAACTTCACCAAAGAGGGCTACAGGGAAACAGTATTCTCATAAAATCCAAGTTTTGGTTAAGAAGGCAATACAAAATTAAAACAAATTTGATGGAAATTATAGGGATTTGTTGGTCATTCCACAAGATTTTAACAGACAAAATTGGAGAGTTTTTTCTTACTTCCTTTCTTTTTCTTTTAATTTTAGAATCATGGGGAACATGTGAGGACTTCTTACACAGGCATATTTCATGAAGAGGAGGTTTTGACTTCTGACGAACTCCACCCATCCCTGGTAGTGCACATCGTACCCAATGAGAGATTTTGTGTTCCTTATTCTCAACCCCTTCTTTTTATTATTATTATTATTTTATTTTAAAGCTGTGGGGTAAAATTCACCATTAAGTATACAGATAAAGTTTGGGTCTTCCTTTGGTCCCACTTTGCTTGGTTTGAGATCAGGTATCCTTACTGATGTTGTGCCCTACTCCCTACTCATCCCAGCAGTATCCTGCTACTGCCAATCCCTTTTTTACAGTTTTATGGTAAATGTTCAGGGTCTGCTTATGAGTGAGAACATGTGGTACTCTGTTCTTGGTTTCTGTGATAGATCATTGAGTATGATAGACTCTAAATCCATCCAAGTTGCTACGAAGTCTGTTTGTCCTTCTTTATGACTGCATAATATTCCATTGTGTATATGTATCACATATTTTTTACACAGTCCACTTCTGATGGGCAGCATGGTTGGTTCCATATTTTTGTTATTGTGAAGAATGCTGCAATAAACATGTGTGTGCAGATATCTTTCTTGTAAAATGATTTAAGTTCCTCCGGGAATATCCCCAGCAGGGGGATTGCTGGATCATATGGAAGGTCAATGTGTAGTTCTTATAGAAATCACTACACTGTTTTCCAAAGAAGTTTCACTAGTTTGCATTCCCACCAGCAGTGTAGAAGTGTGCCTTTTTCTGTGCATCCTTGCCAGCATCTGTTGTTGTTTGTTTTATTAATGATGGCAATTCTTACTAGGGTTACGTCGTATCTCAATATGGTTTTGATTTGCATTTCTCTGATGGTTAGTGAGGATGAGCACTTTTTCATGTGTCTGCCTATGTATCTTCTTTTGAGAAGTGTCTATTCATGGCTTTTACCCACTTTTTAATGTTTTTTTTTTCTTTTCACCACGTTTGAGTTCCTTGTAGCTCCTGGATGTTAGACCTTTGTAAGATATACAGTTGACAAATATTTTTTCCCATTCTGAGGGCTGTCTCCCTGCTCTCTTGATGGTTTCTTTTGCTTTGCAGTAGCTATTCAGTTTGATGAAGTCCCACTTGTCTATATTATCTCTTATGTCATAGACACTTGGGGTTTTGATCAGGAATTTGTTTCCAGTTCCAATTCCATAAGGGTGTGTCCTGCATTTTTTAAGGTTCTTATAGTTTGAGGTTTTACTCTTAAGTCTTTGATCCATTTAGAGTTGATTTCTGTGCGTGGTGATATGTAGGGTCTTTTTTCAATCATCTGCATGCAGTCAGCTAGTTTTCCCAGCACCATTTACTGAATAGATTCTCCTCTCTCCAGCATTTGTTGGTGGAGGCTTTATTGAAGATGAATTGGTTGAGAAATTGAGGTTTTGGTTCCAGAATCTCTATTCTGTTCCATTGGTCCATATGTCTATTCTTGTACTAATATTAGGCCGTTTTGATTATTGCAGCCTTATAGTGAAGCTTAAAGTCTGAAAGTGTGATACCTCTTGCTTTGTTTCTTTTGCTGAGAATGGTTTTGGCTTTTTGTGGTCATTTATGTTTTCATATGAATTTCTGTATTGTCATTTCCTGGTCTAAGAAGAATTATGTTGGCAATTTAATAGGCATTGTATTGAAACTGTTGCTTGCCTTTGGTAGGATGGATGTCTTAACAATATTGATTCTTCCTATCCTTGAGCATGGAATATTTTTTCATTTGTATCTTCTTGGATTTCTTTGTGCACGTTTTGTAGTTTTCATTGTAAAAGTCTTTCACTTCTCTGGTTAGGAAGATGCTGACATATTTCATTTTTTTAGTGGCTATTACAAATGGGATTGTGCTTTTTGTTTGGTTCTCTGCCTGCTTTTTGTTGGTATATAAGAATTTGACTCTCTTTTGAACATATTTTGTACCCTGAGACTTTGCCAAAGACCTTTATCAGTGAAGCAGACCCAAATAAACACAATGAGAATGCAGATCAAATCACAACTGATCCCGTAGAAATATAAAAGGTTACAAGAGATTTCTATGCACACCTGTATGGAAATGAACGTGATGACCTGAGTGAAATGGAGGACTTTCTGACATCACACAGCTTCCCAATGTTGAAACAAGAAGCCACTGAGACACTAAATAGACCAATAATAATTCAGGAAATTGACTCCATCATTAGAAAACTAAAAGCCAAAAACCCTGGACCAGACAGCTTTCCAGCAGAATTCTATAAAACATACAATAAGGAACTTATATCAATCCTATTGAGAGTATTCCAGGCAATTGAGAAAGACAGAATTCTCCCCAAAGCAATTTTACGAAGCTAACATCACACTGACATCCAAATCGGGTGAAGAGCCACAAAAAAAGAGAACTACAGGCCTATTTCCCTAATGAACATAGATGCAAAAATACTCAACAAGATTTTAGCAAATTGGATCCAAGAACACATCTCAAAAATCATCCACGATGACCAAGTAGGCTTCATCCCCAGGATGCAGGATGTTGTATTATGGTCTTGTGGTTCAACATTCACAAGACCATAATATAACAGCAAATGAAAAACAAGAACCACATGATTATATCATTAAATGCAGAAAGAGCTTTTGATAAAATCTCCCCTTGGTAAAAATCCTCAAACACCTAGGTATAGAAGGAACATACCTCAAAATAGTAAGTGCCATCTATGATAAACCCATGGCCAGCATGTTGCTAAATGGACAGAAACTTGAAACATTTCCCCTGAATAACCAGAATAAGACAAGGCTGCCCCTCCTCATCTTCTTGTTTAACACTGTGTTGGAAGTCTTAGCAAGAGCAATTAGGCAAGAGAAGAAAATCAGGGGTATCCAAATAGGAAAAGAGGAATTTAAGTTATCCTTCTTTGCTGACAATATGATTCTATACCTCGAAAATCTCTCAACACCTTCTTTAATGGTGCCCTGGGTCTGTTGCTCCCATCTTTATGCCTGTGTGCCTAGTGTTTAATACTCATTTATGAATGAAAACATACAGTATTTAGCTTTTTGTTTCTGTGATAATTCACTTAGAATGATAGTTTCCAGCTGTATCCATGTTCATGTTGCTGTGAAGGACATGGTTTCATTCCTTTTTTATAGAGCATATAATTCCATAGTGTATATGCATCACATTTTCTTTATCCAGTCCACCATTGATGGGCACAGATTAATTATTCACAAAGGAGTAAGATGGTAAAATATGGATGGTGATAGATGCTCTGGGAATTTTGAACTTCTGAAAGTGAGATATTCATGACTTTAAGACACAATGGAACAGTCTTGAAAATTGTTTAAAGGAAAGTAGCCTATCAATTCAGTCTAGCCTGTATTGGCCTCGTGACATAGGGCACTGCCTCCCAGGACCCTGAATGATGCATGCACAAGACGGAAGACAATCTCACAGGGAACACATGATAAGGTGAAGACATCTGTTCAATTTTTTCCATAGGCAGACATAAAAGGTATGGCAGCACCAGAGAAAGATACTAAGTGAGAGTCCTTCAGAAGACTTTTTTATTTCTTTTTAATGTGGTCGAAATGAAAGAGAGCCTATATAAAATGGATTTATCCTTTAATAGGCCAGAGCCACATGAGATAAGTGGATATCTTCTTGAAAAGTGATCCAGTAAAGGGATACATGCCTTGCTCTCAGGAAGTTTTCTGTCATTTGGAAAGAAGGCTGAGATGCGTAATAAAAATCAGGTAACAAAAATAGAGTATTCTAGGAATAGTTCAGGCCATGCCTCTGAGGTGTAAAAGAATTTGCACAGTAGAGAGGCTGAGGGGTCAAACTAACGAGAGTACAATGACAAAGCTGTGGAGTGGTAATATAAAGGTGCTAAAGGTATATTTGAGGTTTTATCTTGCATGATTTTAAGCAGTGGGTTCAAATGGCAGGTTTGCTTTGTAGGGAGCTAGAGGTTTAGGTAGAACATGATAAACCTGTAGCAAGTCTAGAGTATAGGAATTTGCAATAACTATGGAATTCAACTGTCATCTGGAATTATCCTGTCCAACGACCCATGTCTTATAGGAAGTCAATGTAGTCCCCACAATGTCTTTGAATTCTTGAAGTCTTATGTTCTGTTGGTCAGCTTTTTAAACTTAATTTTCTATTGCCATTGAGTGCTTGGTGTGTCACATTGCTCTTCCCACTGTTGAAAGCTTTTCTTCCTTGATCTGCATCAGCCAGTTTAATTACACCAACGGAAAATTGCAGTTTATTTTCCATGCTTTCTTTTTTTTTCTGAGTTGGAGGCTTACTCCATCGCCCAGGCTGGAGGTCAGTGACACACTCATGGCCACCCCAGCGTTGATCCACTGGGCTCTGGCGATCCTTCCTCCTCAACCTTCCATGTAGCTGGAACTATAGGCATGTGCTACCACGCCCGGCTAATTTTTTTTATTTATTGTAGAGATTGGAGTTAATCTTTGTGCATGGGGATAGATAGGGGTCCTGTTTCAATTTTCTGCATATGGTCAGCCAGTTTTCCCAGCACCATTTACTGAATAGGTTCTCCTCTCCTCAGTGGTAGGTGGTGGAGGCTTTGTCGAAGATGAGTTGGTTGAGAAATTGAGGTTTTGCTTCTGGAATCTCAATTCTATTACATTGATCTATATGCCTGTTCCTATACCAATACCAAGCTGTTTTGATTGTAGCTTTATAGTAAAGTTTGAAGTCCAGTAATGTGATACTACCTGCTTTGTTTTTTTTTTTTTTTTTTTTTGCTGAGGACTGTTCTGGCTATTCTTGGACATTTGTGTTTCCATATGGATTCCTGTGTTGTTTTTTCTAGGTCTGAGAAGAATGTTGCTGGTAATTTGATGGGTATTGCATTGAATTTGTAGATTGACTTAGGTAAGATGGACATCTTCACAATGTTGATTCTTCCAGTCCATGAGCATGGGATATTTTTCCACTTGTTTGTGTCATCTTTGATTTTTTTGAGCAGTGTTTTATAGTTTTCATTGTAAAGGTCTTTCATGTCTCTGGTTAGGAAGATGCCAAGGTATTTCATTTTTTTTTTTTGGCTATTGTTAATGGAATTGTGTTTTTTATTTGGGTTTCTGTTTGTTTATTATTGGTGTAAAGAAATGCGATTGTCTTTTGCACATTTATTTTGTATCCTGAGATTTTGCCAAAGGCCTTTATCAGTGTAAGGAGGTTTTTGACAGATTCTCTTGGGTATTCAAGGTATGCAATCATATCATCTGCAAAGAGAGATAACTTGACTTCCTCTTTTCCTATTTGGATACCTCTGATTGCCTTCTTTTCTCTGATTGCTCGAGCCAAGACTTCCAATACTATGTTGAACAGGAGGGGTGAGAGTGGGCATCCTTGTCTTGTTCCAGTTTTCAGGGGTAATGGTTCCAATTTTTGTCTGTTTAGGAGTATGCTGGCTGTGGGTTTCTCGTAGATGGCTTTTACTATTTTGAGGTATGTTTCCCGTATGCCTAGATGTTCAAGGGTTTTTATCAAGAAGGGGTGCTGGATTTTATCAAAAGCTTTTTCTGCATCTAATGATATAATCATATGGTATTTGTTTTGACATCTGTTGATGTATTTAATTACATTTATGGTTTTACGAATGTTGAACCAGCCTTGCATCCCAGGAATGAAGCCTACTTGGTCATGATGGATGATTTTCGAGATGTATTGTTGAATCCGGTTTGCTAGGATCTTGTTGAGAATTTTAGCATCTATGTTCATCAAAGATATTGGCCTGTAGTTCTCTTTCATTGTTGGATTTTTACCTGACTTAGGTATTAATGTGATGTTGGCTTCGTAAAATGATTTGGGAAGGGTTCCATCTTTTTCAATCACCTGGAATACCTTCAGTAGGATTGGTATCAGCTCCAACTTAAATGTCTTGTAGAATTCTGCCTGAAAGCCATCTGGACTAGGGCTTTTTTTTTTTGTAGGTAGTTTTCTTATTACGTAGTCGATTTCCTTGATTGTTATTGGTCTATTTAGGGTCTCAATTTCTTCTTGTTCCAACCTAGGTAGGTTGTGTGATGTCAGAAAGTCCTCCATTTCCTTAAGGTTTTCAAGTTTGTTTCCATACAAGTGTACGTAGTAGTCTCTAATGATCTTTTGTATTTCTTCAGGGTAGATGTGACTTCATGTTTTGTGTTTCTGATTGTGTTTATTTGGGTTTTTTCTTGTTTTTTTCTTGGTCAGTCTAGCTAGGGGACCATCGATCTTGTTTATCCTTTCAAAGAACCAGCTTTTTGTTTCATTGATTTTTTGTATTATCTTTTTGTCTTCTATGTCCTGGATTTGGGTTTTTATTTTGGTGATCTGGATTCTACTGCTGAAATTAGGGTTTTTGTGGTCTTGCTTTTCCAACTTCCTTAGGTGGCTTGTTAGGCTTTAATTTGTGTTCCTTCCATTTTCTTCATGTGTGTTTGTAGGGATATAAATTACCCTCTTACTACAGCTTTTAAGGCGTCCCAGAGGTTTTGGCAAGATGTTTCTTCATTTTCATTTGTTTCCAGGTATTTTTTGATCTCTGTTTTGATTTCATCATTGACCCAGGAGTTGTTTAGCATCATGCTGTTTAGTGACTATGTCTTTGTGGGTTTTGGGGGGACCTTGTTGGTGTCAATGTTTATTTTTATTCCACTGTGGTCCGAGAAGGTGCATGGTAGAAATTCAGTCCTTTTAAATTTGCTTGTGCTTGATTTATGGCCAATTATGTGGTCGATCTTAGAATACGTTTCATGCGGTGATGAGTAGAATGTGTATTCTGTGGTCTTTGGATGGAGTGTTCTGTAGGTATCAATTAAGTCTATTTGGTCCAGAGTCACATTGAGGTTCCAGATCTCCTTGTGATTTTTTGTCCTGATGATCTGTCTAGGGTTGTGAATGGGGTATTAAAGTCCCCAGTTATGATGGTGTTAGAGTTAGTATCTTTCTCTAGTTTTCCTAGAAGTTGTTTCATGAAAGTTGGCGCCCCTATGTTGGGTGCATATATATTTAGGATAGATATTTCTTTTGATGGAGTGAACCTTTTATCATTATGTAGTTGGCCTGTGTATCTTTTTAAATTTTTGATAGCTTAAATGGTATTTTGTCTGAAATTAGGATCGCGACTCCTCCTTTCTTTTGTGTCCCATGTGCCTGAAAATTTGTTTCCCATCCTCTTACTTTGAGTCTGTGTATATCCTTTCTAGTGAGATGGGTCTCTTGAAGGCAGTATATTGTTGCCTGGTGATATTTTATCCATTTTGCCATTCTATATCTTTTTAGTGGTGCATTTAGTCCATTCATATTCAGGCTAATTATTGAAATGTGAGAGTTCATCCCTATCATAGAGTTCTTATAGAGTTGTTGTGCTTCCACTTAGGTTTTTTTTTTTTTTTTTTTTGTCTTCTAGTTTTGGCATTGGTTCATGTATATTTTATTCTTTTTCCTGTACTCTTGTGAAGAACATTGTTCTTTTTTCCTTTTCTTCTGTGTTTAGTACTTTCTTAAGTGTTTCATGTAGAGGTGGTGTGGTGGCAGCATAAGTTCTTAGGGATTGAATATCTGGGAAAGATTTTAATTCTCCCTCACTGATGAAGCTTAGCTTGGCCAGATATTCTTGGTTGAAATTGTTCATCTTTTAGGACTTTGAAGATAGGGCTCCAAGCTCTCCTAGCCTGCAGTGTTTCTGTAGGCAAATCTGCTGCTATTCTGATTGGTCTTCCATGGTAGGTGATCTGGCCTTTTTCTCTTGCTGCCTTTAGGATTTTTTCTTTTATGCCTACTTTGTTTAGGCAAATTATTATGTGTCTAGGGTTGGTCTTCTCATTTGTTTTCTTGCAGGGGTTCTCTGAATCTCTTGTGTTTGAATTTTTGCATCACTGATTAGATAAGGGAAGCTTTCTTGAATGATCTCATGGAAAGTTTGTTCCAGTGTGGTCTCTGTCTCTCTTTCTGCTTCAGGAAGGTCAGTTACTCTTAGGTTCAGTCTCTTGAAATAATTGTTCATCTCTTGAAGGTTTTGTTCTGTCTTTTTGAGCTTATTTTCTGTGTTTTTAAGAGTTTGGGTTAGTCCTATATTTTGGTCCTCAAGCTCTGAGATTCTTTCTTCTGCTTGGGTAATTCTGCTTTCCATGCTTATCAGTGTGTTATTTATTTCATTCACAGTATTCTTTATTACTGTTATCTCAGATATCAGCTCCTTCCTAGTTTTTTCTTGTGTCTCCTCAATTCTTTTTAATCTCTCCATTAATGTCTTGATATCTAGGTTTGTAGTTTGAGACCTTTCATTCTGGGGGCTCTTCATTGTTTGCATTCTGAAGTCAATTTCTCAGTGTCTGCCCTCCCAGGGGTCTGGGAGGTCTCCCATACTCTTCTTTTGGTTTTTCTTCATTTGTGTAGATTTTTCTCTCTCTCCCCCTTTCCCTTCCCTTCTTTAATTCTGTTTTTGAGGGAAAGTGGGATTGCTTTTATTTCTCTTCTGTAGTATCCTGTTCTTCCTTATGAGGGTCTTTTGGCTTTGTTCACTTTTGAGGTTGGAGTGTAGGCTGCAATCTGTACTTTTTGCAGTTTTGAGGTTTAATTGAGGGGGAAGCTGTGGTTCAGAATGTATATGCTGATTCTAGTATCCACAAACAGGTGTATGAGCACACTGGAACCTATTTCCCTCTGCCTTAAAATCTGTCCATTCAGCAGTATATAGTCTCGGTCCCCAGATTAAAAAGGGGTATATAAAAGAGGAAAATAGTGGAAGAAGGGGGGTGTCAATAGGAAGTTAGAAAGAGAGAAGAGCGAAAGGGAAAACAGACATACATACCAACTATCAGGTGAGAAAAAGACACAAGGCTGGAAAGAAGTGAAAAAAGACATGTAAGAAAGATTCCCTAAAGAATACTGATAGCTACACAGAGACAGACCAAAAAAATCAAGAAACAGTGCAAGTCAGAAGGCAAACAACAAACGTGATCAAAACACAGTCAAAATGATAAAATCATAAGTCAAAATAAGCGATCAGACTAAAGTCACTTCAGCTCTGATCTCCGGCCTCTCCCCTTTGTTTTTTGTTGCAGGTAGCTAGATTTACTCATAGTTTGGGTTTTGTTTTTTTTTCTAGTCAGCTGCCTGGGGGTTGCTTTTGTCTGATTCAGCGTAGGGGTGGGGCATGGTCTCCTGTTTCGTGACATTACCTTAGGAACTGAGGTAGGGTTTGTTGATAGGTGGGTGGGGCAATGGAAGTCTCTGCCTGGAGAATGGCTGAGGCAGTTTTTGTAGATTCGTTTCTCTCCACTTTTCTGGGTCCCCCAGCTTGGGATCACACGCTGCGTGCCTCAGCCAGGGTGGGTCCAGGGCTCCAGAGCTCCAAAGCTCCAAAGGGCAGGTGATGAGCAGTGAAAGTGGCCCTGGGCCCCTCACAGGGTACTTCAGTCAGGAATTGGACAGGTGTCTCTAGGGGCAGGCGCCCAGAGCCTCCCTGAGTGACTGGCAGCTTGGTGCTGGGTGCTGGGCAGGAGATAATATAGCCAGGGAGGGAGCTGGGACCTGAGACTCCCACACATATGGTGGAACAGCAGCAGCAGGAGGCCATAATATCCAGCCCTGTGTGGGACCAAAGGTCCCCGGGCCTTGGACCAGCGTGACTGGTGGTAGGCTGGGGGATGGGGGAAGAAAAGTAAGAGTCTTTTTGGGAACTCATGTTTGGAGAATCTCACAAGTCCACCTATGCCATCACCATCTTGTTCCCATCCTCTGCTCTGTTGATTTATTCCTTTGCAGTGCATAAGCTTTTTAGTTTGATGTAATCCCATTTGTCCATGATTACTTCTGTTGCCTGTGCTTTTAAGTTTTTATTAAAAAAAAATCCTTGTCTAGACCAATGCCATGGAGCTGTTTCACTATGTCTTCTTCTGGTGATTTCATAGTTTTGGGTGTTACATTTAAGTCTTTAATAGGTTCTAGTTTATTCTTCTGCATGTGGATATCTACTTTTCCCAGCATCTTTTTTTAAAAAAGAGGCTATCCTTTTCTCATTGTATATACTCAACACTTTTGTAAAACATCAATTGGCTATAGATAGGTATGTTAATTTTTAGATTTCTTATTCCACTTCATTGATTTATGTGTCTTTTTAATGCTAGTACCATGCTGCTTTGCTATTATAGGTTTGTAGTATGTTTTGAAGTCTGGTAGTGTGATGCCACCAGCTATGTCCTTTTTACTCAAGATTGCTTTGGCTATTTAGTGTTTTCTGTGGTTCCACATGAATTTTAAGATTGTTTTTGTCTATGACTGTGAAGAATGTCATCAGTATTTAGATAGGAATTGCATTGAATCTATAGATTATTTTGTTTAGTATGGACATTTTAACAATATTAATTCTTCCAATGAAAAAGAAAACATACAAATGGCTAATGGAAAAAATGCTCAATATCATTAATTAGCAGGAAAATGCAAATCAAAACTACAATGAGATATCATCTGATTACAGTCAGAATGGCTACTATCAAAAAATCAAAAGACAACAAGTGCTGGTGAGGATTTGGAGAAAAGGTAGCACACACTGTTGGATGGGAATATAAGTTAGTAAAGCCATAATCAAAACCTCAAAAAATTTAAAAATAGAACTACCATGTGATACAGCAACCCCACTACTGACTATACATCTAAAGGAAACAAAATCAATATGTTGGTGGGATGACTGTACTTTTATGTTTTTTGTAGCACTTCTCACAATACCAAGATATGGAATCAACCTAAATGTCCATCAACGGAAAAATGGATAAAGAAAATGTGATACACACACACACACACACACACACACACACACACACACACATAGTATACATACTATTTTAAATGTGATATATATAGTATATATCTGGTATATGTATATATATGCTATTATATAGTATGTATCATATATGATATATAGTATACATCATATTTATTATATAAGATATAGTATATATAATATACAGTATATATTATACGCACACACACGCACACACAGAACTACCATTCAGCTATTTAAAAAAATAAAATCCTGTCATTTGTGGCAAAATGAAGAAACCCGAAGAACATTATATTAAGTGAAATAAGCCAGGCACAGAAAGACAAATACTGCATGATCTCACTTGCAGACGGAATCAAAAGTTATTATTATAGAAGTAGAAGGCAGAATTATGGTTACCAGAGGATGAAGAAAGGATCAGTAAGTGGGGATGGTGCAACATTGGTCAAGAGATACAAAGCTACAGTTAGATAGCAGGAATAGGTTCTGGTGTCCTATTGCATGGTAAGAAGACTAGCATTCACAGTAATGCATTGTGTATTTCAAAATATCTAGAAGAGAAAAGTTTCCAAATGCTCATATAACAAAGTAATTATAAATGTTTAAGGTAATAAACATGCCAATTACTCTGATTACTCTGATTTTATTATTACACAACTTATACATGTGTTGAAACACTGTGATGAACCCCACAAATATGTACAACGATCATATGTGAGCCATAAATTTGAAAAACTCCATAGACAGCTAGCACAGTTTACTGAGAAAATAGCACATTAAAGGAGATCTGTAATAGAGATCAGGAGTTGTATTTAAATGGAATAAATCATACTGAGTTCATTCTTACCTGTTATCATCTGAGTTATTTCCCAGTGCAATAAGAATTAATAAATTTATAAATGATTATATACTGGCCTCTTTTTTAAGTGCACATAAAGATTATTTACCAGCATCAAAGTGTAAAAAAATAATTAGCTACAATTGTAATGTTTGTAACTATTTACTTTTACTGTTTTACTGACTTTTATTCTCCAGTCCAAATAGAGTGCATGGGAAAACGAGGATAGATGGGGAAAAATAAAAGCAGACTTTGAAAAGAAGTTTGCTTTTAAGATCTGCAGCTGAGATGGGAGATAGAGAGGCTTAGCCCAAAGGAAGTCCATTTGTTTCTATGTCGTTGCTCATAAATCTAGTTATACGTTTCTTTTCCTTCATGCTGAATTTTCCAGACGAAAAGTTTTATTGAGATAACAGAATATGCTTTTATGTATCCTTCAAAGTGACTTTCTAGATATAAATAGAAATACTTGCATGTTTAAATAGCAGGTACCCATTTGTTAAACAAACTACAGTCACCAATAAATTCACTCATCTTTGCTTAAATTCACTATCTTGCAAAGAAACACATTTGGTTTCCAATGCTTTTGAGTTCTAGAATGAGGGACCATTGATTCTGGAATCAATCCTTCGGGCTGCTTTGCTGGAGTAATCACTTAAGTCCAAGGGCAGTTTGTTTTCTCCACGTTCAGAATTCATCCAAACTGTTCTGACTTGAGGGCTTACTTTAAATTTATATTGAGTATATTCATATAAATATAGATGACAAACAAAATAGTGTGTGAACAATTTCTGATAGCATTCACCTAAAAATAAATTACATTTGAACCTTGACCCACATGGGTTTAAACTACATGAGCCCACTTAAATGCAAATTTTTTTTCAATAAATATATTGGGAAATTTTGGAGATTTGCCACAATTTGAAACAGCTTGCAGATAAACTGTATAGTCTAGAAATACACAAAAATTAAGAAATCATTAGGTATGTCATGAATCCATAAAATATATGAAGATTCTAGTTTATCTGTGTATTGATTATTGGTGTTATTGGTAGAACTTCCAGTCAACTGTAGGATATTAGGTATATTTTTTGGGAAGTCAAAAGTTATATGCAGTTTTCTGACTGTGTAGGGGTTGATGCCCCTAATCTCCACATTGGTCAAGGCTCAATCTCGTATTGCTATTTCAGTCACTATCGAATTTTCGGCATACATAGCAATGAAGTCATTGATGTAACTGATAATTTATTGTACATGGTATTGAAGTAATTCCACAAGGGGGCGCCCGTGCTCTAATTTTCGGACATTTTTCTTAAAATGGACTATGACACTTTGGGAGAGTTTTTATCTTTGCAGAAGAACTTAATAAACCAATTTTAAATGCACCAGAAACTCTGAAATATATTAATGGGTCACATTAACCTGAAAGAAATAAGTGCAGCCTCCATACCATGGGGCATCTAATTTTCCTTAGTGAAAACTGTTCTTTACTAAATGTCATTTTTGTAGTCAACTATGACAAAATTATGCTTCTCTAAGTTGTACAAAGCCAACTGTATCACTGACTGCATAAGCACCAAGTGACATAATTGCAGTGGTGAGGTTCTTTCAGACCTTCATGATTTCCATATGACAACATGCTATTTCAAATGGACAAACACATAGCACATATCACCAAGTTGCCAGGGCTGGTCTCACCAAGTTGCCAGGGCTGGTCTCGAAGCCCCGGGTTCAGGCAATCCTCTCGCCTCTGTCTTCCGAAGTGCTGGGATTACAGGCTGAGCCACTGCACCCGGCTCTATAACATCTCTCTTAACCAAGGGGGGAAAGAAGAAGAAGAAGAAGAAAAAAAAACACTGTACTTTCTTTTCTTCTTCAATAAACTGGGATTTTGGAATATTTGAAAATATCTAGACAAGTATCTATTAGCTACTTTTCCAGGGATTCCACTATTCAGTTTGTTTTGAAAAAAAGATTTGAGTGCTGGTTTCACCGCAAATACTGTTTTAAAATCCAGAGGAATTGTGTATATGAAGAAATGATACCCCCTAGCAGCTCACAATTTTATAGGGGAGTGGAGAGACACAATTGTATGGCAAAATGATGGAGGTGCTGAATACAGGGCGGTTTGCAACTTGATAAGCCAGAACGGAAGTATATCAATTTATATTAGGTTTAAATAAATCTGAATATATTGCATTATCTGTCATTATGGGGACAGATATTTGTTACCCCTTTGCCTTGTGTCAGACATTGTGCTGATAATCTGCAGTTTCAGGCCTTTGAGCACTGCTGGACCTCAGTCAGCAATGGAAGACTCAACAATCCCTCGACTCCCAGTCTGGCCTCTAGGTGGCGCACAAGTCTTTTTTGACGTGGAGCAGACGTCGTTGTGGTCTATTTCCCCCCTTTTCTGAGAAAGAGAACAATTCCTCAGAAAATACTACAATATGCTCTCAAATTTTGCAAAATTCTGGGAACAGCAATACGATTTAGACATTCATTCTCAGGAGGAATTAAACACGTGATGGTAAGTTTTATGATGCCAAGTGCGACCCTCAAACACAAATGTTTTTAAGGGGGTATGGGAGTTTCTGAAGGATCAGGGGAGAGGAGGTGGAGGGATGTCCGGTCAGAGGGCACAGAGTTTCAGTCATGCAGGATGAATCAGTGCTGGAGCGCTCACGTACAGCATGGTGACCATAGTTAATAATACTGTACTGCATGCTTGAAATTCGCTAAGGAGTAGACCTGAATGTTCTCACCACAGGCATACTCAAAAGGTAACCACGTGAGTGACGCGCATGTTAATTAGCTTGATTGTGGTTATCATTTCAAACTGTATTTGTTTGTCAAAACGCCAAGTTGCAATCTTTAAATATGCCATATATAATTCCTATTTGTCGATTATACCTCAATAAAATTAAAAAATAAAAGGGAGGTGGGAACTAGGGAACATTGACATTTTGGAATGATAGAATATGAGCTGACCATGGAAGGTAAGCTCTAAAAGATCAAGGATATTTATCTTTTTGTTCCCCCCTTTCTGTATCCCTAGCACCTGGTATATTGTAAAGATTCAAAAACTACCAGGTTGATAATTGCCTCCCAAATATTTTCTGTTAAAACCCAGAGAGTATTTTTAAGTTTGTTGGCCATATGTGGTCTGCAGCAGTTATTCAATTCTGCTGTCTTAATGAGAAAGCAGCATAGCCAGTGTAAGAAAGAATAAGCTTGACTTTGTTTCAGTAAAACTTTATTTATAAAATACAGGTGGCTAGCCTATTAGCTGTAGTTTGCCAACCCATGGTCTAGATGTTTCTACTCCTACTGTGCTGTTCTTTGGGTGTTCAAGATTTTAGTCGTGGGCACTTAATAGCTCATGACAAACAGATACTATAGCAGTGTGGAATCCTGTCTTGATATTTACGTTAGGATTTGTTTGCTTATATGAGACATCAATGGGAATGAGAAACCCAAAGTCACTCTCTGCATTTCTCTCCTTTGAAGGCTGCAGTTCTTTTGTGAACACCACAAACCATCTGGGAAAAGTTTCCAATCTCGTACTCTAAGTTGATAACAGCTTTGGGAATGAGTAATAGTTACCTCTCAAGTAGTAGAAGATAATAGAGGTCTTTATCATCAAATTGTTTTCAGCTTAAATGTTTGCTTGGCATAAAACTATAATATCTTTCATTACCCAAATAACTTGAAAAACAAATACAATAACAAATCTGCTTTCAAACTCCTCTATTCATATGACTCAGCAAGAAAGACTATCAGCTTGAGAGTACAACTTGAGAATACATAGGTTTTCAATCATGCTTTTAAAAATTATTTTATTTTATTTTAAAGATGTGGGTACAATTCAGGGCTAGGTATACAAACTTTGATTATGCAGGTACCCTTGTTGATGAGGTGTGCCACTCCCTTTGAGGCAAGTGGATTGTTTGAGCCCGCAGGTTTGAGGCCAGCCTGGGCAACTTGGTGCAACCTATACAATAAAAAATCAAAAATTAGCCAGGCATGGTAGCACGCACTGGTAGTTTCAGCTACTTGGAAGGCTGAGGCAGAAGGATCACTGGAGCCCAGCAGGTTGATGTTGGGGTGGTCATGATCCTGCCACCGCCCTCCAGCCTGGGTGATGGAGTGAGACTATGACTCAAAAAAAAAAAACCAAAAAAACTCTTGTTACCATGCTTTTAAAGAACTAAAGTTTAATGACCAGAATTGTGGCAAACTCTGTGACTATCATTCTCCACTCTCAATGCCTGCATCCACGTCTTCAGGAAGTCACTGTGGTAAGTGCTGATGAAGAAAACATAACAAAATCCCTAAACATACTGAGATCTCCTTAAAAGAGAACAAAGATGTACTTAGATTCTCTATTTCTCATGTATTAATTTTTTGTATATTGTGTTGCATAATTTTATGTGTCAGTTTAACTGGACTATGGGACATCCAGATGTTTGATTAAATGTAATTCTGAGTGTTTCTGTGAATATGGTTTTGGATGAGATTAGCAGAGTTAGTAGGCTGAGTAAAGCAGATTGCCTTCCATAATTTAGGGTGGGAGGATCATCTAATCAGATGAACCCCTATATAGAACAAAAAGGAAGAACTTCTACCTAGTCTTTTTGTTTTAAGGCCTTCACACTGGGATATTAGCTTATTTCCTGCTTTGGGCTGAAACATCACCATCAGCTCTTCTGGGTTTTCAGCTTTCCAGCTCACCCAGCAGATCTTAAGACCTGCCATCCTCCATAGTCATGTGAGTCAATGCCTTATAATAAGTTGCTTTCTACACATACTTTCTACACTACACATACACATACTGACATATGCTTTCTCTCTCTTTAAATACATACACACATGCACATAACAGATAGTCATGAAGCTTCATGGCAGTGATACTTTCTTAGAAATGTGCCATTAGGCGATTTTAGCAATGTGTGAATATCACAGAGTACACTTATGCCAACCTAGGTGGTACTGCCTACTGTACATCTAGACTACATGGTATAGGCTACTGCTTCTAGGTTACAAGCTCATACAGCAAGTTACTGTCTGGGACACTGTAGGTGACTGTAACACAATGGTAAATATTTGTGTATCCAAACATATCTAAACATAGAAAAGTTATAGTAAAAATTCAGTATAAAAGTTTAAAAATGGTACACCTAGATAGCACACTTATGTGAATGGAGCTTGCAGGACTAGAAGTTGCTCTGCATAGTCAGAGAGTGAGTGGTGAATGAATGTGAAGGCCTAGGACATTACTGGACATGAATATACTTTACAAACACTGTACACTTACAGTGTACACTGTACACTATACACTTCATGACAGAGAGCGGGAAGACAGAGAGGCTGTGATACTGAGGCTGTTTTAGAAAGTAGCAGTTTTATT
The DNA here is from genome assembly GCA_027257055.1 of Cephalopachus bancanus. Classification (NCBI taxonomy): domain Eukaryota; kingdom Metazoa; phylum Chordata; class Mammalia; order Primates; family Tarsiidae; genus Cephalopachus; species Cephalopachus bancanus. The sequence continues at coordinate 15,552,951 of JAPVLO010000068.1, read as the reverse complement.
AGTGCTGATACGACTCAGTGGGCTAACGCTCCCAGGTTGAGCACCCTGGGGAAGGAGGAGAAGGGTCTTATACCTTAGTTTAGGTAAGGGGTGGGGGCCAGGTTGAGCGATTATACATCTTCTTTGGACTTCAGAAGGTTGTACTCAGCAAAATCAGATTTTTCGAAGAACAAATGGTCTCCAGGATATGCGTAGCAAGCAGGGGCTATAAACCGATGACTTCATGAAGAGTGAACTGGTCATTATTTTGCATCTCTAAGAAAACCATCTTTGGCTATTTGTTTTTTTCCTCAAGCAAAACCTGTCAGGCAGGGGTTTTCGGAGCCTACTGATTGACTTTCAAAAGGAATATTTTTAACTGTTATCAGCCCCTCTCTGCCACAATACTACATCCATTAAAAAATATTTTTTCTTTACTAACTAGAGTCTATCACACACGATGATCTATCACAGAAACAAAGAACTGAGCACCACATGTTCTCACTCATAATGGACCCTGAGCACCTATCATACTACTACAAAAAAAGGGATTGGTACTAGCGGGACTCTTCGTGGGGGCAGGGGGCACATAACATCAATAAGGATGTCTGATCCTAATCCAGGTGCCGTCCAATGGGAGGCCCCAAACTTCCCCTGTACGTCAACCACTTATGTAAACAATCCAGACTTGTACCCTACAACTTTAAAATAAAATAAAATAAAATTTAAAAAAGACAAATAATCTTAGTTTACTGTAACTATTTTTTACTATAATATAAATTTTTAAAAGTTTTACGTTTTTGACTCTTTTGTAATAGTATGTGGTTTAAAATATAAACCCATTGCACATTTGTACCAAACCTATTTTCTTGGCCAGGTGTGGTATCTCATTCCTGAAATCCTATCACACTGAGAGACCAGGGCAGGAGAACCGATTGAACCTGGATGTTTGAGACCAGCCTAGGCAACATAACAAGGCCTCATCTCTACAAAAAAATCAAAAACATTTCCGGGCATGGTTGTACATGCCTGTAGTCCCAGCTACTTGGGAGGCTGAAGCAGAAGGATCACCTGAGCCCAAGGCTGTGGTGAACCACAAACATGCCACTGCACTCCAGCCTGAGTGACAGAGTGAGATCTCTACCTAAAAGAACAAAAGTGACATATTTTCTTCATATTCTTATTCTATGAGTTTTTTTCTATTTTAAATGTTTTTAATTTTTTTTTCTTTTTAAGCTTTTTTTGTTAAAAACGAAGACTCAAGCATACACATTAGCCTTAAGCTATGCAAGGTCAGGATCACCAATGTTTGTTTTCCACATTTACATCTTGTATTACTGAAAGGTCTTCAGAGCAATAACATGCATGGAGCTGTTCTCTAAGATAACAATGTCTTCTTCTAGATTACCTCCTGAAGAACTTGCCTGAGGCTGTTTTTTGGTTAACTTAATTTTTTGATAAGTAGAAGGCATATACTCTAAAATAATCACAAAACATATAGTATAGTGAATACATACACCTGTAACATAATCATTTATTAAGTATTCTGTACTGTGCATAATTGCATGTGCTATACTCTTACAGGACTAGCAACATAGTAGGTAGGTCTGTTTACACCAGCATCAATACAAACATGTAAGTAATACATTCTGCTAGGATGTCATGAGGTCTATGATGTCACCAAGTGATAAGCATTTGTCAACTCTATTTTAATCTTATAGACCCACCATCCTATTAATGTAAGCAATGATCAAAAAGTCATTGACCAAAATGTCATATGGCACAGAATTCTCTCCCATTCTCCTCCCCCCTTCTCTTTCTCTTTCTATCTCTGTCTCTCTGTATGGTTTCACTGAGCCCCCTACCTTCCTGTACTTTACTAAGCTCTGTGTTTCAATGGTGAACACTGATTACAGAACCTTCCTCTACTTTAACTAAGAATCAGTGAATTCTTAACTGGGTTCAGTGGCTCAGCCTGTAATTCCAGGACTTGGGAGGCTGAGTTTAATGGATTGCCTGAGACTGCAGGTTCAAGACCAGCCCGGGCAACTTGGCGAGACCGCATCTCTACAATAATACAATAAATCAAAGATTAGCTGGGCTTGGCAGCACGTGTCTGTAGTTCTGGCTCCTTGGAAGGCTGAGGCGGAAGGATCGCCGGAGACCAGCAGGTTGACGCTGGGGTGGCCGTGAACCTTCCACTGCACTCCAGCTTGGGCAATGGAGTGGGACTCCGACTCAAAAAAAAAAAAAAAAGGATCAATGAATTCTTTACTTCTTTGGCTGCCTGCTGCAGCTGGAACCTTGAGATTCTTGCTTCCACTATGAAAATTTTTACTATGAAATTTGAATATAGGAAGGGAACACACTACTCCCACAGCTGAGTGTACATCAGGGGAAGAAAATGTGTTTGGCATCTCAAATTAGAACATTAGTGTGTTTTCCTAGTACTTTCTAGTAAAGCCAAAATATAAGAAAAGTTTTAATTTTTTTTTAGATTTTTACAGAAAATAAGGATTATAACAACATTTTCAAAATAGAAAGACATTCAGCCTTCTACACAATTCACTAGTAACTCTTGAAACACAATGCACATACAATTTATAAATCAAGAACTGCTTTGGTTAGTTGCCCAATTTCTTAAGTTTGGATTGATTATTTTTAAATTCTCTGGCTCATGAACACATGCTAATTTGTTTAATTTCTTTAATGGATCAAAATAAAGACATTAAAATGAATTGACATCAGTGATGAGATTGAAGAAACAAAGACATTAATTTACATAAGTTTCTATTGAAATATCTGGAACCAAAGAAGCAGTTTGTATTTTAAGGCTGTTTAGATAACAAGGCATAAATCTTTTCCTGATAAGAAAAACAAATCAATAGAAAACAAAAAACACTTATATGTTTCTGATAGCATTACAAATGGGGAATAGAACACATAGGTTAACCTGTTGTTCAAGAAGAGTCATTCAACTCTGCCGTGTTCAAAGAATATGATTCAGGAATTTTGATAAAATTTGAAGTATGTGCTTCTATTTTTTAAGTATCTCTATCCTCTCTTTTATAAGTTGAAAATTTAATAGATTTTCTCATTTTTAACACTGTTAGATTTTTTTTCTGCAAAGTGCTGAAACAAACAGAAAAAAGAACACAGTGTCGCTACTTATAAACGAGGGAAAACTACTTTGACATTCACAGTTGCTAAAATCATTTTTTTTAAGAGCAAGAAAACACTAAGAAATAGGAAGCTGCAGCAATGAGAAAAAAAATAACTATGACTCCATATATTGACTATTATACCAACAGATAAGGCTAAAAGATTTATAGCCCTACAGATTATGTTGGAAAGCAAACTTCTGTCAGATCTTGACTTGGTTTATAATTTTGTTAGTAATGAAAATAATGAAAAATAATCTTTATATTATACTCTTCCTCTTGTATAATGAAGAGTTTCTTTTTCTTTTTGTTTATGATTCTACTGAAAAATCTTAATGATGTGTTACTTGAAACAGAATCTAGCATTGTGAAAGAGTGAATTGCTCAAGACATTTTTATTTCTAAGCTATTGCAATTGGTAGACAAACGTGTCTATGATTCTAGAAAGAAATTGCACCAAAAAGCAGAGAAAGGCATGCACCCTATTTTTCTTCTCCTAAGGCTGAGTAGAACTCAACTAGGCTTCATCACCTCATTTATTTGTTTATTTTTTAAATTTACACATAGTAATTGCACATATTTATGGAATACAGTGTGATGTTTCCATACATATATATACTGTGTAATGATCAAATTTGGATAATTAGCATTATTCATCACTACAGACATTTATCAATTCTTTGTGCTTCACCACCTAACTTTAAAGTAGATTTTGGACATCCCATTTGGAGATGGATTTTGGTCCCTCAATGTGTCCTTTGCAAAATGCAAATATATTTTTTTCTGGTCACATGGCACATGCTTGTTGCTTCTGCTTTGACATTACTAGATACCACATTAAAAGGATATTTGGAACACATGTGGAAATGGCACAGCTCTTTATATTGGGAGAAATTTTCCTTCTTCAGTCTGAACAGTGTGTTCCAACTCTAAAGTAAAACTTTTAGTGATTGTAATTCAATGCCAAAAAGAGAAAAAAGGAAGAAAAGGAGAAAGGGAGGGAGAGAGAAAGTAAAGAGGAAGAAAGGAAGAAGGGGAGAAGGAAAGAAGGAAAAATCAGCTTGTGCTACATTTTAAAATTTTGGATTTCTACTTCGATCCTATATCCCTTCACCCTTCTCTTGTTTTCACTGGCGTTCAGGTTGGTTTGTTGGTCTGCAAATGCTAATTTGTTTGAGCAAGTCTAAATTTGCGTTCGTCTGATAATATGGTACAGGTATAAAATACAGGCAGATGGAATTTCATGAGAAATATCACTTATTAGTGAGACAAAATTTATAAAAATCGTCAGAAGAGTGGATTCACAAACCTCTGGCTGTGACCTAATTTTCAGGAGTTCTCTTTAGAAATCTGGAAGGTGATTGAGATGGTCTATGTGAATCAGTTAAAAATGCTAGAGAAATATTTGAATTACCTCGAACATATTAATTTAGCATTATTCTCAGAAAGAATATTATGCAATGGCTTTTTTCCCCCACAAAAGTATCAAAGACTTTTGTGCTCAGCTTTCCCTTTATCTTTACAATGTTTTTTTGTTTTAGTAATCAAATGCCCCCATAATAATACATTAAATGATAGACAAGATGGATCCATCCTTAGATGGTAACAAATCTCCATTCATCATATGTTAACTGCTATCTTATTTTACCAGAGTATATGTAGATACCTGTAGAGTGATGTGGGAAAAAGAACATTAGACTGAAAACAAAACTGAATTCTAGAATTGTACTCACCTATTTTTGGACTTCAGATTGACCAGGGTTACTGAAACCCATGGATTAGAGGGGACTACTGTACAGATTCTTCTGATTTATTTTGTGACCTTAACAAGTTTACTGATTGAGCCTTTTTGTTTTTCAAATTAAAGGACTTTGTCTTGTATAATGATGTTCAGTCCTTGACCAATTTAATGCCCCTGAATGTTCCTTAAGAGGTATTTTGAGGATGCCTCACCCTGGGGGAAAAATGCCCCTGGCCCACTTGAGCCAGACAGATCTACTTGTAGGTATTTTTCATAATGGCATCTCTAAAAGACATAACTAGAATAAGTAATTCACTAGTAACATTTCTATCATAATTTTCCCACATAGTCTCCAAAGTCTTTTTAGCTGTAAGAACCTGTGACTTATTTCTTAAAGTGATGAATTTGTAAATCAAGTAAAACAAAAATAAAGTCATTCATATAGTACTTAAAAAACTCAAGGACTTTTCTAAAAACTTGAAATAAGGTAACACTTTTATATCTTACCGAAAACCTATGAAAATAGTCATATATACATCCCCACTTTCAGAGAAGAAAACTGAGTGTTTGAATGACTTCCCTAATTCAAATCCAGACAGGCTGGCCCCTGATTCTAGCTCCTAGTCCCACACTATTGCCTTGGCTGCCAGCAGTGAGACACATTTAGAAGGGCAGACACCAGACAGGCCATTTCTAACTGCTGATTGATTTGACTTGGGATTTTATGTTTTGGTCTTTGAACTTGTGTAAATTATTTACATTGGAGAAGACAAAAATGGGAAGATTTGTGTTTAGAGCCTATTCTCTATTACATAGACATTTGCCATCATTTGTTTCATTTTTGCTGCTGAAAATGGAACAAATATTTTTGAAAAAGATATTTTGGAAATATAAGAGAATTACATGGAGAAGATTTTGTTGCCTTGATCACGGCTCTTTTTTATCTGTGTGATCTTCAACAAGTTAGTTAACATCTCTGAGCTTAGATTTCCTTATTAATTATGTTTTTGGATTTTATCTTAAAAATATACTGGCTGAATTTTTCTATAATGAAATTTTATAAAAATACTCTATAAATTATAAGACATTTATTTTTCTTCCTCTCCTCCTGCTCCTCTTCCTCCTCCTCTTTCTCCTACAATTTTTTTCTTGCTTTTATTTTTATAGTGACAGGGATAAAATTACTTTATTCTACTTATCAGATATTTATCCTCTTGAATGCATCCTGCTTAAAATCATTTAACTTGCACTTCACATCTTTAAAATAAAATAAAGAAAAAAAATTACTTAATTATTCATTCTTCAAAACTTTTCTTTCTGAAGACAATATTGCAAAATTTATGTGTTACAGATAATTCAGATATCCCTCTAGCATATCTAATCTGTTTCATTTGGAACATCTATTGGATTTCTGGAAAGAACATTCTAAGAATTGTACCAAGTCCATGGGGTTATGATTTTATACTTTTGACCATGTCTTTGTTGCTGTTATTATTCACATGCATTGGACAGTCATTTAATAATCTCAAAATGAAAACAAAGTCAATGATTGGATAATGGGTCAACAGAGAATTTCTGGCATTTCCCCATAGCCTCTATTATTGGACAGTTCTCATGGTGTAAAAGCTTTAAGCAATATTTGATGAAATAGCTTACCTTTTTTCTTTGATTATGCTTCCAGTTTTTTTAATGAATGTGCTTTCTCCCCACTCGTTTATTTCTGTTAATCCTTCAGGGCTAATATTTGCTTTTTTGACCATTCCAAGATTCTCACTATCCAGGAATGGTTTCAGGGTTGAGGTTTCAGGATTCCAGGATAGTCTCACCATCCTATGGTCACATTTCTGTTATTGAGCTTATCATGTAGTATTACAACTACATTTGTATTGAATGTTTCTCTAAAATTGACCATGTGCTTCTTAAAGAAAATGATTATGTCATGAATTTATTTGTGTTCTCCCTTTGAATCACATAGTGCCTGATACTTACTGAAAGGTCAAACAACGTGTGAATGAGTTACCGGTTATATCAAAACCTATTATTTGCACCAATTCTATTTGCTTATTCCATTCTTTACTTGAGAGGATAAATAAATGGCTTAGAGTTGTTTTAATTTTAGAATGAATTCTACTTTATAATGTTGGTGCTAATGGATGCCAGAATTTTTCAAAAAAAAATTTTTGTCCATTCTGATGGTACTTGAACTTATTATTGATTTTAATAAAATTAAAATAAATAACCAGTAAATAATTGGTGACTTGAGAAATTCCTGACTTCCCATGTTACAATAATTTAAATTATTGATATTATTTGCTATGGTGCTGGCAATTTGACCAAGTGTCCTGCCAAGTTAGTAATTAAAATATAAATTGGTTTTATGAATCAAAGTACTTAGTTTCTGTATAAATAAATCTTCAGAGACACTGCAATTGGCATCATACATATTTGTGAAGTCAAACAAGAAAAGGTTAGTAGCAATTGTAGGAAGAAAATGTTTGGAGGTATTCAGGTTTATATTGGCAGAATAACCCTAAAGAGAGATTCTGGGTCTAAACACTATCATCCATTGTGATAAAATTTGCAAGAAAATCTGCACTATCAATATTTGTTTAGTTCATATTTATCTCTTTTAAAATACAGATAATCCAGCACCCAAATATCTATGTTTATCTATAAATTTATCATTTCAAACTGAGATGAATAAGCATATCCCATAATGTTCCTGTTCCCTTTCCATCCCTCACAGGCTTATTTTACATAGACTATTCCTGGTGAATGTACTACATTAAAAATATTTAGTGATGCATGCATCATACTTAGAATGCTATTGCCTTGAAACTTTAACTTTAGAAACTCATCATACATGTTCCACAGGGAATTGAGTGTAATTGCATTCCTTTGGAAAAGGGACAACCTGAGGCATGAATTCCTTGGAAGGAAAACCAGGTCCTAGAAGATGAGCACTAGAGTGATGCTTTTCAGAGGTGCTTAGGTAGGGATTCCTAGTGAGAATCTGAGGATGTGAGAAAACGGGAACAAAAGCTGTAAGTATAAGAACACCAGAGATGGTTCATCACCCTATGAATGTAGTTGCTTTTTTAATTCCCCTAACATTTCTCTTCACCTTTATTGAGAATAGAGAAGGGGAAGGCATAAGTGACAGCAGTGAAGATTCTTTCCCTCTTTTTCAAGTGTTTCCTTGTTCAGGTTGATTTGATTGAGTATGACTTGTGAAAATAGTTCTAGTTCTTGGCATTTGAATAATTTCTTTCCTTCCCAACATAGCTTGTAGCTCTTACTTTTCCCTTGCAGTCTTGCTGAAAGCCAAATGGAATATTCCAACTACTTCTTTCTTTAAATAAAGTGAAATTCAGACACTTTCTTCTAGTCATTTCTGTGCTGTTTCTGGTCATCTGGTGTCTATCCTCCACATTCCAACCAAAATAAGAATCCAAATATTGAAGTGAGGAAGAAAAATGATAGGAGGATGAAGATTGCTTTTCTGTCTTTTTTCCTCTGACAACGTAAATACATCATTCTAGCTACATAAATGCTGCAGTCCAATCTAAATCCTGGTTAAAGAGAGCAAGAGAGAGACAGTGATTGGTTCTGGGGTATAGTTAGCTCAGTAATTTGAACTTGAACTACAAGGTTGGTGGAGAGAGGGCAAGAATTTATTCTCCCACACATCCAGAGAACAAGAACTGTCCATGAAGAACCAGGGTAGAGATGCCACTTTTAGGTAATATAAATATAGAAGAACAAGAGAGATGCCTTGCATTCTGTAGACATTGTTTTCTATACGATGGAGGGTTCTTATGTTTTTCCTAATTTCATAGGCTATATTTACTATTTAAAGAACAAAAATTATTACTAGTAATAATAAACTAAGTGAAAAAAATAAATATTATTTAGGAATTCTGTCAAGGATGCTACTATATTTGTCCTAAAATTTTCTTAACAAACTCACTTTAGGTCTGGTTGAAATTTCCACAAGTCTTAAGTTGATAGAACCATCATATGTGAAGAGGGCAAACATTTGCTGGTTATTCCAGATGGGAGGTTTAGAAAGAAAGAGTAAAGGAATAAAGGAGGGAAAGGGTAAAATCTGCACAATATGAGATGATCCTACCCTTTAGTCCTTCAATATGTTGGTAAAGATTTAAAAATTCACAGAATGTCGTAGACAAGTAATTATTTCTTTTTTTATGGGGAGGAGTGAAAGTGTTGGGCTTCATGGTTAACTTGATGCAGATGAAATTGTGTTAATGAATTTGGAACACAGAAAGACAGGCTGAGAGAAGAAATAGTACAGAATTTGAAAAATTCTGAAACTTTGCAGAGGGGGATAGTCTGAGTTAGCATAGGACAAGACACTGAGAGTTCAGCTCAAATTTGATCTTGTCTCCAGCAGGAACCTGCTGATAAGTGGTTTGTAAGTAAATTTGGAGTCACATACTTGTTCTGGTTTGTATGTATGTGTATAGATGTATACTTCATGCAGTTGAAATCTTACTAGATATAAAATACCTCCTCATTTTTATGACACTATACTTTGTCTAAAAAATCCTAAAAATGTAATAGCAAACATAATTTTAATTTACTGTAATATTTCATAAGTTGAATGTTGTATTTTACCTTTCAGTTTCCCTATTTAGATTTTTAAAGTTAGTCTGGAATTATACTTAACACTTTCATAAACAACCATGCTCTTATAATCAGTTATGAATCTGATGATCTTCTTTGGAAAAATTTCTGGAATTATTATAATATATAACATTTTGGAAGCTCTTGATACTTACTGACACATTCTTTCCAGAAGCTTCTATGTTTTGCTCTCACCAGAAACTGGAAAATCTCCTTTTACCCACTTCTCATGAAGATGTAGCACTATTACATTCTGATATTTGCTCATTTGGTAACTGAAAGTGTTTAAATTTAAGTATCAATAAACTCAAGTAGTTTGAATTTGTTAGTGTTTTGGATGGTCTTGGTGGTTTTCTAACAAATTTGTTTGACTTTTTATAAGAATAGTATTTGTATAAAATATTAATGAATAATAAATATCCATGAAATGTTTCAGATATGTTATGTAGAGGTATCTTAATATAACAATTTTTGGAAGTATTTCTGTGAGATCTAAATAAATTAACTTATTTATAGCCCCTGGAAGGGCTTCTTGCCTTTAGAAAGTATTCTGTGTGTTATGTTTTTGTTACTGTTAGTACTTCACTTGCAAATTCATCAACTATAGAAAATAACTGATAGATTCTTACAACTGAAAAGAGCTTAGAAAAATGGATAAAAGTGATCATAGATTTTCACTGGTGAATCATTTATTCTAATTTTATAAAGTGTATTCTTACAAAACAAAAACAAAAACAAAACAACTACAAGTATATCCATTCAGGCTCAAGTGAGCAGGGGACCCAGGGTGTCACTAAGTCAGTTTTCTTTGTTCCCAGGGTGAACCATCTCCAAGCCATCACTGAAGAAACATTTAGTGCCATTGAATATCTGTGATTGAGCTCTATTGCAGAAGACCAAATTCCTTATTAAAAAAAAAAAAAGACACAACCATCTCAGTGAGGCAAATTAGCTCTTGGACATATAAGAAGTAGCACCTCTTATGCCTTGACTTTACAGTAGATACAGAATATAAAACAAAATCAATCTAGTATATTTTCCAGGAGTGTGAAGCAAAATAGCCCTTCTTTCAAAACATTTTGGAAGGAAGAAAACCAGAATTATTTGCATAATTATTCTATAATACTAGCAGTGAAATGCATGTGAATCATCTAGACACATCTTTATTTCAGTCATCTTAAAATGTTGACAGAATTACACATTAAACTCTAATTGCATAAATATAATGAAAATGCCAGCTCATCAATGATTCCTATTTAAAGCACACACATCTTTTTAAAAAGTATAAATTATATGAAACTACATGACATTAATACAAAAAAGACAATTAGATATCAGAAGAAATCTCAAAATCATGAGTAGTAATATTTTTCTTTTCCCAGGTGAGCTAACATTTTATATCTTAGTATTTTATTATCTGACAATTTTTATTTTTATACTTACATGTTTATTAGCTGAGAAATTTCAGAATTTTTGCTTACTCTTCCCAAACATAATGTGTCAATAACATTCGTTTCCATATTTCTTACTTAAAAGTAATATTTTAAGTGACAAGTATTTGTTTTCATGTTGCATGCAGCACAGGACACACACACAAAATGCTGTTTTTCAGCAAGCCTGAAGTGCTTTATTTTTGCTTCCTTTCTTAAATTTGCTTTGTAAGATTACTAAATAGGTTATGCTTTTTTGAGGCCTGAGAAACCTAAATAGGACTTTATTCTTTCCTTTGAATTTGGGAGTTTAACTACATGCACATAACAATGTGCAGTCCATCTTTATGCAAATAGTTTAAAAGGCAATGTGCCTGAAGGGCTGTTTTATGGCATTATTTGGTTTTATATCTTTGCAATCAACACTATGCTGCTAACATGGCCATGTAAATTCATGAGAGATTTTTCCACTGAAACCCAAACAAGGTCACCTGCTTTTGAAGATCAGAATGAGATAAAAGTGACACTGTTTCTACAATGGTACTAAAAACAATGTGTGCAGCCTCTGTTAAAAAAAAAAAAGCTATTGATTTCATCTTTGAAAATATCTTAATTTTTTTTGTAAGTTTGGATTTCTAGTACTAATTCTAATGAGGAAATTTGGTATAAGTTCTGCTACTAGCTATTTATACTTATTTCCTTTTACAGTTTGTTCCTTAAAGCATTAAAAAGGTATCAAAATCTGTTTTGTTCTCAGAGGCCAGAGTTAGCTTTTTTTAGGCACTGCATTTACTGTGAAGGTCAGTTTGCATCTTACATGACTTTATGTGTCTTTAGGATGCATTCTTTGCTATATACTATCATATAGACATGACACGTTTGAAAAATCAACTGGCCAATGGATTTAATGAGATTTCTTTACATTTTTCTTTGTTTTCGGTGTGAGGTGACTTACTTTTTCTCTCCTTTTCTCCCCTCTTTTCATAGTGCCATTTTTCTTAAATGATGCTCATGTTCACTTATACACATGATTGGTCTTGAACCAGTGTAATGTGTTCCTGGTAATTTATCTATTCAGGGTGTGGCTTGCTTCATCCTGTATGTGGGTACCTTTTAACCGAGAACATAAACTAGCTTATCCAGAGATTAATCTCAAGATCTTCTCATTATTATGCTGTCATTTTCACACATGGGAATGTTCTTCTCTTACCTCCACATGGTCAAAGTTCTAATAGGACCTATGCTTAGCACTTTGTAGATTATCTAGTTCATTCTCAACAACCTATGTCCAGATACTGTTATTATTCCATGTTACTGACAAGGAAATGGAGGCAGAGCATATGTAAGTTGCCTGCCAAAGACCAGGCAGCTAGAAGGTGGCAGAGCAGCAATTCAAAGGCAGGGCCTTCATCTATCCATTGCCTCAAGAGCCATCACCTAAATTTAAGAGCACCAGTCCCTCAATTATTCTTAACAAAACTGAACAAAATAAAGTGTTGAGCAAGGAAAGTAGAAGGCCATATTAAAATTTCTTTAAGTGTTTGTTTTTTGTTTTTGGCCAATTCTGGACAAGTCCAGTAGAGATGGTGAACTTACCCAGAGTGCTGACAGAGGCCCTGAAGGAGAGTGAGAAGTTGCTTACATGCTTTGGTGCTGGAAATACTGGCATTGAACTTTCATCTCACCTTTTAATAATTGTAGGAAAAAGTTGGGGTGGATCTCTTCACCTCTTTGAGACTTAGTTAATGAAATAAGATGCTCATTTTTCCTCACCTAAATAAATCACAGGGAAGTTATGAGGTATTAAATATATAAGTGTAGAGAAAAGCATAAAGTATAATATAAGTATAAAGGATTATAAGTGAGAAAAAATTTTCTCTTTACAAGAAAGTTTTGAAAAGTGTAACAATTATAGAAAAAGTTTAAGATGTACAGAAGTAAGTAATCACCATCAAGCATTCACTATGTTTATATTTTGTCATTTTCATATGAGCTTAAAAAAGAAGACAAAAACATTTTTTTCCCCTATCTCAAAGTTCATTTCTCCACCTTCCTGCTCTGAGGCAACCAATGTGACGAGTCTGTGTTTGATGAACATCTCACAGACTGTGTTTTTATATTTTGCTGAAAATCTATGTATCCATAAACAATGTGTTTCACTGTTTTGTGTTTACACAATTTTACCTAAATGCTGTCAATCTGTAGAAATCAACTTAATCATGCAACTTAATTTTTCATTCCTCATTATACTTTTGAGCTATTCCTGGTACATTACCATACCTCTGATTCAAGTGTATGAACACATCACAAACATGTATCCATTCTCCTAATAGTGAACAATTGATTGATCCCAAATTTAGCCATGCTTTGGTAGACATCTTTGCATACATCTTCTTATGTTATGGCCTTGGAAACATTCCTCTCCATGTTTTCTTAAGATTGAAGACTCACCAGGGTTTAAGACACAGTGACCTAAATGTGATAAGCACACGTCATTTGAACTAAAGTCTTGTGTTTATTTCCTTATTTCCTGCACTGAATTACTAAATCATTTCCAAAGGGCACAGTGAAACAAATATTTGGGGGTTTAGTATCTTGATTTAAAGTGTCTTGAAAAATCTTCTGTGGGTACTAAAGAAGAAAGCACTTAAAATAATGTATCATGTAGCCATTGGAATTTATTTTCAAAAACACACATCCAACCATCAAATTCTTCAGTGTAAAGCCTTTCAATTAAATTGACATCCTATGACTACCAAATAGGGAACAAATTCTTAGCACGCTTGAAAGAACCCTTGATGGTCTCACTCCTATATTCTGCCATAATCTGCTGATTTGTGCCCCTCACTATGCTTTATCTACACTAAACCCCTTGCAGTTCCCAATTTGTTTCTTATAATTTAATACCTTTATGCTTGGTTAATGCTGCATCCTCTATCATCCTTGAAAAGACAGTTCTTTTGTGCTTGATGAACATATATTCAACTCCTGGTTTTTTTGTTTTATTCTTTTTGAAACTCTTTGTGATGATTTGTTCATCCCCCTTTGCATTCTACCTGGTCTCTAACTTAATGTCAATTGTTTTTAAGATCAGAATTGCCAGAAAGGCCCACAAGACTTAATGTGTTCCCATCAGTCATTTTAATTAGATTTGAAGGACTCAAAGCAGGCAGCATAGCCATTCACAGCCAAACATCACTCCTATGGGGAGGTCTCAGTATCTCAGGCCAGCTGCCAGGCCACTCCAAGTACTGGATGTGCTCTGTTGTGGGCAAGGGACTGGAAGGGAAGCCTTCCTTCCCTTCACCAATCATGTATTATGCTTGTCAGAAAGCCGTGCTGGGCATCTGTGCCAAGCTACAACCCTCCTGGGGACGCTATAGGGGCTCACAATAAACAATTCTGAAACCCGGTACTATCTGCAAAATTGACATAGCATGGACTAGTTACATTAAAAACCAGAATTCACTGTGCTACAGAGAGTAGTGGTACAATAAGATAAAACCAGACCTTTAGTCTCCGCCTGTCTCTCCCTATTCCTAAAACAGATATTATGATTTGAATGTGTTGCCCCATGAATCATGTGTTGAAATACTTACCTCCAGTTCCTCAGACTGTGACTGTATTTGAAAACAGGGCCTTTAAGAGGGTGATTAAGTTAAAACAAGGCCTTTAGAATGGGCCCTATAGTAATCTGACTGGTGTCTTTACAAGAAGAGGACATTTAAGCACACAGAAAGATACCAGGAATACATTAGCAAGGAGGAAAGACCATGTGGGGACAAAGTGACAAGGTGGTCATCGGCAAGCCAAAGAGAGAGGTCTCAGAAGATAGAAATCCAGCTGGCGCCTTGATTTTGGACTTGACAAAATCCAAGATTGTGGATTTTGGATTGTGAGAAAATGAACTCTTGCTGTTTAAGCCATCCAGTCTGGTATTTTGCTATGGTAGCCTTAACAAACTAGTACAAGAGAATTGGTATGTCATCCTGCACCTTGGCCAATTTACTGCACTTATTCTTTTAAACATTTGTTTTCTTCATTAGATGGTAAACTTCAGTGATGCTTTCCTGACTATCCAATACATAACTTCCTCTATTTTTCCAGTATTACTTAACTCTTATTATCCTCTTGCAAATTACAAGTTTTTCATGTATTTGTTTCTCAACTGGGACTCATACTATTCCTCCCTTTTCCTATATCTAAACACATCAGTAGAATTTAAGCTGCTGGAGAGCTAACATTTGCCTTTGCTTTGAACACTTTCCAATAACTCATATCTACAGCACTGCCCACTTCCAAGAGACTGTAAATAACTACTTGTTGTATGAAAAGAAGGCCAATTTCAAAATTAGGACTCCATCATATTTCTATGCAGAGCAAACATGTGATGTGACATAGGTACGGACTTTGTAGATGTTTAAAGAATTTTTTTGAGTGAACACAAGCAAATTTCAAATATCTTCTTCAGAAAACCTAGTAATTATGGGATTTCCATGATCTTACTTTAAAAAAATGTATGTTGTCTTTCAAATTTAACAAATCTTATATCATGTGTGCAATGCTCTGGACAGAGTTCTACAGTTTCATTAAAATGGACACATTTAACTCATAACAATTATCTGTTGGAATTTTTTTTGGGGGGTTGGGGTCTTACTCTGTTGCCCAGGCTGAAGTGCAGTGGCATGCTCACAGCCACCCTAGTGTCAACCTGCTGAGTTCCAATGATCCTTCCGCTTCAGCCTTCCAAGTAGCCGAAACTACAGGCACACGTTACCATTATGAGATCTCACCAACTTACCTGGGTTGGTCTCGAACCCTCGAGCTCAGGCATTCCAATCTGTTGGATTTTTAAAAGCAAATTGTAATCTCCTAAAAAGTAGAGTAGATGGAGGAATTGGTGGAGAAAACATCCTGGTTTGAACTTTGGCCTGTTCAGAAATCATTCCTTGATAGATGTGGAGATCAATGGAGTCTTTGAAACTCAGGTTAGCTCAGACAATAGGAGAATCTGAGGTCATTGTTGCTGATTCTATTTAGTACATGGGGAATATGTAACCCAGGGATATATTTTAAAAACCATTCAGTTGGTGGTATTTCTAATTTACATGGGTAATTTACATGGGATGCAACTATATGATTATTATTATCTTTTATCTTAGTGCATCCTTGTGTCAAAAATAGTGACTGTTCTGAAAATTTTCCTCACTTGCAAGGAAACAAGGTTAAGCTGTCACAGTTTTACATGTCCTGGCAGAAGACATAAGACATCTGTATCAGAATAATGAATTTTATCACTCATGACTTTGCAGGTAGCATGAGTTTCATGTCTACATCATTCCCTTCTCCTTACAATTCCATGAGGTCAGTGTGGAAACCCAGGTAGAGGCTGCATACACATTAAGTTGAGGTATTCCATGGTTAGAAAGTCTCTATCCTTAAAAAAATGAAGCTCCCCACAAATCTGCCCAGCCTTTTACCTGGAGAAAGACATTATTATCCCGAAGAGCAAACAAATCTGTCCTTTGTCTCAAATAGAGATACCATACCCATTGTCCAAGACTCTTTCTATAAAAATATCCTTGAAAAGATAGCCTAGGTGAAAAAAGCTTCCATAAGAAGTCCAGAAATGCAAACTACCCATAAAGAATGGTCTCCCAACATGTTTTTCATTATTCTTTTCATACATTTTTTATGAGAAGTTGAGAGACTGGTATCCTGCACCTGGAATCTTTGTTGTCCTTCTTTTTAATGTTCTTTTTTGTGGTTTTAAAAAATTCATATAATCATTTGTACAGTTTCTTCTGAAGCTCACTCTTAATTCCAGTTTGATATACTATGCTAACTGATTTAGTCAACACATATTTACTGAGGACTTACCATGTACCAGACACTGAGCTAGCAACCAAGAGGACAATAAGAAAACTCCTCTTTTTTGGGGAGGGACTGTTGGGTAATTAACAAATAAATAAATGAAAATTAATATAATTTTAGGGACAGCTGATACTATTAAGAAATAACCAAGAGTTCTGTGATAGAGAATGATTTTGCAATGGCAACATTTAATGAGAGGCATTGGCAAAAAGCCTTCTGAGAAGATGACTTTGAAGCTGAGATTTCAAAGATGAAAAAGGGTAGCAGAGGTGACGAGCTAGTATAACGATTTTGGATTGGATGAGGTGTGATGTTTGATGAAGAGAGAGAAGGCATGTGTGACTGGAACACAGGATGAGAGAGAAAATTTTTTGGATATGTGGTCTACAGGAGATAGAGTCACAAACAGGCAGCATTCTCTGCAAGTCATAGTGAATAGTTTGGATTTTATTCGAAGTGTTACAGAAACAATTTTTCTAAGGATAATGTATGGATTTCAAGAAGAGCTGGCTTAGTCTAGGGTAGTGACTGTCAACATGGAGAACAGTAAACTTCTAGTTTCAAAACTTAGAGCCAATGTAGTGATTTTATGTTATCTGCTCCTCACAAGTTCAGTTTTATCCTCAAGCTGATTGTATATTCAAGTTTAACTCTGATACCCACCAATGACAAAATCTTTTCAAACATAAATCAGATTTTTAATTATTTTATTTTATGTAATTTAATTTGTCAAATCATCTCAAATATATCATAAAAAGTAAAGAAACCAGGGATAATGGAATAGTCTTGCTAAGAAAAGAATATTACTTGATACAATGAAATAATCATCCAATAATTAATAGTGTCTAACCGTACTGAGGGGAAAGAAAATGCAATAACTTAGCTATTACTGTTGAGTAGCTCTGATTTGGTTTTACGATGGACAGAATGACTAACTATTATATACATTTGGGACAAAGCAAAGATTCTTCTTAATGTATTTAAGTTACCACAGCCATGAAATTTTAAATATTTCTTAAATCTTCTTGAGCAGTCAGTTCTCAGCTGAGAGAAAAATCTTGTTTTGTAAGATTGTTGCAATATGCTCAAAGCTAAGAGATGGGAACAAGATTAGTAGAAATGAAGGAAAAAAACCACAATACAAAAATATTTTACCTCAAACATAAAAATGACAAGAAAACCTCGGATTCTCATTAAATATAATGCTAAAGTATTTAATATTGAATTTATTCTGTAACAATTTGTCGTGCTTTTCTTCCATCTTTATTTAAAAACAGAGACAAATGTTTAGAGAAATAGAAAGCTAAAAATTTTAAGTGAAAGCAATTTGTTTCATGATCTACTTAGATCTAGTCTCTAAAAGTGGTGACTTTTACTGGAAGCAAAATGATTATATGAATTTAAAGATTCATCATGCTAATGAATCAATATAGTCCTAAGTGGCAGAAATATGTAAGCTAAACGTTCTGAGGTCATAATTGTTTATGCCAATCAACAGATTTTATCAGTTAACACATTGATAACTTATTTGGGATTTAAAGATAATTTTTAAAATGTAGTTATAATGTAGACCTACACTATCTAATTTGTTTTCAATTTAGTTTGCATATTCTTTTAAAATGTAGTATGAGGGCCTAGATATAGGATTAGCAAATATTTTGTAAATGTTGCGCCAGGATCTTGAGAAGCTTCCAATTGCTTGATATAGATATTTAAATAGTTGATCTGATTATTGGAGTCTACCAGCCTCTATTAATTAAAAATATATTGTCATTTTAATGTTAGAAAAATAAAATAAATAAATAACTACTTGTTAATAGCTTGAAACTTTCCTGAGCAGTACAGGAAAGAAAATGATGGCACAGCTTACCAAGAGTATGTTAGGTTGCTCTAGTGTATCTAATATAGTTAACCATATAAGCATATAAGAATAAATCAATTTCCATACTTCCACATTTTATTGATAAGTACAACAAGACCAGACAACTCTTTGAGCATTAGGGAAACTAATTTTATGTACTTCATTTTTTTTTTTTTTTTTTTTGCTTTACTTTTAAAGAAGTAGATCTTTTACCATAAGAATTTCCTGAAATACAATTTACTAATTGATTTTCAAAAGAGCTACAGTGATGATTCTTTTATTTGCATTAAAGCATCTCAGAAACTTGATAGGCCAACTGTCCATTCTATACTGTACAGGTGCAAGGACATTGATTCTTGGAGTTCTGGGGTTTACCATCTATATAATTTCCTTATGGGACTTTGCTTAACAGTGCCTTGTGTATTATCTATATATCTGTTGGGTAGCTTGTCGCTCTCTTTTTTAATGTTTTTAAATGCCTATTATTGTATTATTAAGGTTTTTATTTAGCATTCAGCTTGTAGTCCATTATCTAAAGCGGTGTATGACACACAGTTACCACCAGCCTCCATGTATCCTCTGTTCCACATTTACATTGGATTAAACATTATATATTGCTTGTAAATTGGCTGAAGTTTATCAGCTTGTTTTCAATGATTTCTGTCTCTATTATTATGAAGTATGACTCATGAGTGACATTACTGAACGTTCTCATAAAGACTTCTTACTGAAGTGTGTTCTGAGGAACACAATATGAATACCGCAAAACTGCTTTATTTACATCTTTAGCCTTGTCCTTTTTATTGCCCTTTCATGTTATATTTTTTAGTACAGGTATCACATCTTTTCACCACCCACATCATTTTAAGAATACCACCTCTCTCTTTCAAATTTTCCACCACTGAATCATTGTTATTCGTTTTGACCTCCAACAGCTTCTGACAAATTCCGTTCTATTTTCTCTTTTATCCACAATGAACCTTATTTTGCACCAAATTCAATTGAATTGCATTTTCTTGGCTTAGTCTGTAGAATTCCAACTTGCTAATTGTTTTATATATCTTTCTAAAAACAATTTTTGGGAACAGATGGCTACAACTGCCTAGGATTAGCGGCCAAAACCACTACCCAACCAGCAACAATCTTTGGCACCTATACTAGTTTCTTGTTATGAGATCTCTGGGGACAGGTTGATAGAATTAGGACAATTCCTTTCTTACAGTCTTTTGACGCTGGTGTTTTCTAAAATAAAACATAACTACACTGTCCATAGTAACACTTATAATTTTAACACTATCATGACCAATCCCACTGGGAGAGCTGTCAACATGAATCCTTGATAAGAACATGGAGATTTTTATTGTTGTTTTCCTAATCAGAGGTAATTACTGAAGCAAATAAATGTCCACAGGGAATTGCAACCTAGGTTATACAGACTTTCTTCAGGTTACTGTGACATACTTCTATCAGAATAAATTACTTTTCACACCAGTGAAAATGTAGCAGAATTT
This sequence comes from Cephalopachus bancanus, assembly GCA_027257055.1. Lineage (NCBI taxonomy): Eukaryota > Metazoa > Chordata > Mammalia > Primates > Tarsiidae > Cephalopachus > Cephalopachus bancanus. Next base: position 15,532,747 of record JAPVLO010000068.1, on the reverse strand, counting down.
AAACAGATATACTTCCTATCCATATTATTGTTATCAGATTCTAGTTTTCAATTGCTCTGTCTATGTTGAGAGACAAACTGAATAAATTTCCCTTCTAACAAACATTTATTGAATGCCTATTTTAAGAAGTATAATGTCTTATCTATTATTATTTTTTAAAGTCCTCAGAGCTTTTAAGACATTTCTTTGGGGATTATTTTCTTTATATAGATGCAATATCTGTTGGATATCGTCTTTGTATGGCATGTTTTCATCCTGGCTAAGATGTTCCTTTTTTGATTCAGTGCCCTCCAATTTAGGCAATATTATTCCAGTGAATTTTCTTCTAGATAGAAAAAAAAATTGTGATCAAAGTTATCAGAAATATTGAAACAATGTAGAGCTGCACACTTATAATTGAGCTTTATCAGAGGGAGGCAAAAACACAGGCAGCAAATGTTCAAACTCTGGTCTTCAGTGAGTTTCCTTAAGTGTTTCTTTGCCCTGCATTAACAATACCATTACATCAGTTGCTCAGTGGCTTCTCCCTGGCATAACCTCCATTACAATATCCTCTTAGGATTCCTGTATTTTAATCCTACACCGATAGGTGTTTATCAATGACTATTTTGGCTCAACGGGAGAAACAGTATGCCCTGCATGATGGGGGGTGGGGAGGGGAAGGGGGCTAAAACAAAAAAGGTTCTTACTCTCTTTATCATGAGGTTGGCTTTGTTCTCTCTATTCCAAATTGTTCTCTGCTCTAGAAAACAGATGTAGTAGACATCTCTTGCTTTTGCCTAAACAGAATCCTCTTTTCCTTCGAGTGTTGAAGTTACCCATTCCTATAATACATAGTGCCTGAAGGACTGAAAATAACGAACCTCAGCACTATGATCAGACCTGGATAATCAGATTATCTCTCTTCCTAGCATACAGATTGATCTGAAAAGTGGGAATATGAGTTATTCTGTGGTGTTGACATGTGGACACTGAGAGAAAGAACCTTATTTTGTCCTTCATTGACTGTAATACATTATGACTACCTAAAATATATTTGCTGGCACTTGGAAGAGGCTTGTCCACAATTCATGAAGTAAAGCAAGTTGTATGGATGAAAAAATAAAAAGAAAGTAAAAGGAAGAAAGTAGATGAAAGACGATGCAGATTGTACATGGTGGAATCGAATCTCAGTAGTAAGAACCAACACCCTTTGCTTCTGTGATCGTTCCCACTGTCTTTCCTAGGTTCACTAACATTCCTTCCCTTTTTTTCTTGTTCAAGTTATCTTGAGTTACTGTTTTATAAAATTGCATATGAAAGTGTTGATGAATACAATATAGTTAATAGGATGAATTTTTAAAGTAATTAATAAGAACAATAATAGCTAGTTAATATTTCACAAATACTGTACATCAAGAACTGTTTCAAAGGCTTTATACATGTTAGCTGCTTAATCCTCACATAATGCAATAAGAAATTCAAGGCAAAGAGAGGTTAAATGAATAGCCCGAGTTTCAGGGCAAATGTCAAACTGAGTCCCCGGGTAATTTGACTCCCAAACTGACTCTAAACCATGTTTATATGTTGAAAAGGAGAGATGAGATCTGTAGCAACTCTAAAGGCATCACTTTTGGTGGAATGAGACTTAAAATAAATTGATTGCATATTTGATTACTTGTCAATGCTGAAATTGGCACTCCGTAATTTTAATCCTGTCAAACTTTTTAAGTTTTTGAAACTATTGAAGAGTTAGAGTTTCTTCATTTGCAAATCATCTTCATAAACCTGTGGTATAGAGACGATTTGCAAATGAAGAAACTCTAACTCTTCAATATTATTAATTGTGTCCAAGAATCACAACTAGTGCGAAATGGAAGACAGGATCTAACTAGCCATCTACATCTCAGACTCGTGTCTTCACATTGTTTGACTGAACAGAGCTATCCTGTAAATGATATGGATCTCTTTCAATACAAGTATATAAAAGAGATGACAATTGATTGGGGCTTGAAGTATAAGGGGAACTGTCCAGGCAAAGGAATAAGATATTCAAGGCAAATTAAAACAGCTGGAGCAAAGCAAAGTGAGAAAGTGAAAGAAAATTGTATGGTTCACTGTCAGTGGATTTTAGAAAGTATGAAGTAGAATTATTGATATGAAGCTTGAAAAACAGCCTGGGGTCAGGGTGTTGAGAGCTTTGTTTGCTTATATAAGTAAAATGCAGTAGGCAGTGGAGAATCCTCAAATATTTTTGTGCAAGGAGGTAGTGTGAACAGTTCGCTCTACAAATATTTATTGAACATTCATCATGTACAAAGTATTGCTCAAGCACTGTAGGAATCAAGGGAATAAAAGTTTATCCTGATATTAGAGAGTAGACAACAGTTATGTAAATATACATGACATAGTGGAATTAGTTCTATGATAGGTATATGAGCAAAGTTGTACAGTATTATGTAGAGTACTGTTGATGTGAACCCTGGAATAAAATGCGATGGAGGGGGGATTAAAGGGAAACTGAGATAGTTTTTAAAGAAAATAAAGTATGGAACCAAAACACAATCAATATAATCAGCAGTAAGCTATCTCCCTTTTAAAAATTGTATTCATAATTACTTCTGTATTTGAGTACATAACCTGTTAAATCTTCCTAATAAATATCAGATGATAATGGTGCAGAATATATAAAGATATAGTAGGGAGAAATTTAGAAGAATCACTCCATATTGCAAGTTATTACTCTTTATGTAAATGTATTTTTTTAAAAATGAGAAATCAAAATAAATTGCCTTGGATATTATTTTATAGTCTATATTTTGTCCAATATTCTATTGTCTAATTTTCATTGGAACCACATAACATGCTTGAATAGGACCATGATAACTTCTCAATAAATATTTTTGGAGTGAATGGCCTTTATATATCTCTTTTGCCTAAACAGAAATGTGTTTGGAATCATTAATGCACATGCCATCATAAATGTTTACTATAAATATTTAAATTTACTTTCCCTTTCTCTCATTCTATACAGAGTTGATTGCTTTTCAACTCATAAGTGAAAGGTCACCACTTAAAAGTAGAGGAAAATGAAATTGGTGACTCATAAACACATTTATTTAAATGGAATCAGGGCAACAAAATCTAATTCCATGTATAGTATTGTGAATTATTCATATTTCCTATAGAAGTGGGCCACAAGCATTTGATGACATTTTGTAAATTCTAACATTTTTATTATGCTAAGTTCTATTATGCGGCAGATTTGCAGTGACTTTACAGGTATCCTAAAACCATAAATACTAAGACATTAGCCCCCCAGTACACATTGTTTTAATTACAATTGTATTTTCAAAAAGCCTAATTAGTTGACACATCTTTGAATTACTCAGAAAACTGAATAGCTGAATTATTTTTGGCTTAGTAGGAGCAAACAGTGATTATAAAGACAAAAATGTTAAAAGAAAATGGAACAGAGCTGACTCATTTATAAGATTGTTGATTTATATTCAGACTGATTCAGAGTTGTTGGCATTACTAAAAGCAGTGTCAAGGTTCTACAATTCTCAGTGGTTCTTAATTATATAGTTGACCTTATTCTCCTAACACGTATTGAGATGCTATTTTCTATATATACCTATTAAATTTAGGTGCTAAGAGGAATTAAACAAAAGAAAAACAAAGTCACTTTAGCTTAACTATTCAAAGGAATGTTTCTGTTTACAAAGATTTGATCTGAATATTCATTCATGTAATTCTGTCACCATCACATTTATTTTCTGATGATGTTCATTTTTTTCTATCATCAATGGTAAAACTTCAAAGACGGAAAATACAAGAATGGAGTGTTATGATCACTGATGGTAAACAGATTCTGGAAGAAATAAGCATTTGAGCTTAAAATCTCCATAAGTCCTTGCAAAAGTAATGACCAAAATATAATCCATTAGTTATTCTACTTTAATAACTGGAGGAATTTAATGTTAAATTTAACATTCAAAATCTTTTTCTTCAATAAGTCTAACTTTTTCATTGTTTATAGGATTAACTAATAATCAGTTAATTTATTTTCTGTCTCCTAATGATGGTAAATACATGTATTCAATATGTGATCGTTACTTTGTTATTCTGTATACAGAAATAGAAGTGTTTTATAAGAGTGTAGTTCAGGAAAAGAGTGAAGAACAGGACATTTTGATTCATCAAGTCCCATTTCTATAACAGGCCTAACTTCTCTGGACCTCAAATATTTAATCCATAAAAAGTGAGCATAATTGCCATGCTTATGGAGTAGCTGTGAATTAATAGATGGAAAACCATTTTTGAAAAAACATTTTTATAAGTTATGCAAATCCGAGGTGTTAAGAGATTGTTGTATAAAAATGAAAGATTGGCCTACCATGCTACAGAAATGATAAATTTTAATGTAAGCTTTATGTAAATGATCTTTTGATGCTTTGCAGGCAAAGGCCTAATCTCTCTGACCCATTAATACCTCCCTTCATGCTTGCTTAAAATAAATTTAATAAGGTTTATGAATGAAAAAAAGTAAACCTGACCTTGCCTTACCTTGCTTTCATGAACTTTAATGCTGTCACACTACATGCCTTTATACAGCAGAGCCAATTGATGTTATTTTGAAATAATCAGGATTTAAAGCATATTTTCTAAGAAGGAGCAGTATTGACAGCTCTCATTTCAATAGTTTAAGCTACCTGTTAAAGAAGAAAATAACCATATGAATCTTGAGCTAATAGAAAAAGGAAGCTCTTTAAATTAAAATAGAAAGTCCAATGAAGAAAGCTTCATGTTATTAAAAAAAGAAGAAGAAAAAGAATGGAGAATAAAGAACAACCTTAGTTGGGAATTACTTAAAATAATTGTACCTACAAAGAAAGCATTTTTATATTGCAGAATCTTTTCTCATGAATGCCCCAAATGGTAAAGTGATCCAAAAACAATTTAGCATACTTACAGAATTAGGGTAGGCTAATGAGTTTTCTTGCATCTATAGTTAATGATCTAAAATGTCAATATTTACAGATAAAATTTCAAAGGTGTGAAATGACTCTATGAAGTCCGAATTCTCACATGGCATACTAACTGGATATTTTTCTGTAACAGCTTACTTTTGCGGTATAATCTGCATGACACCAAACACTTTTTTGATTAATTCACATGCCAGTTGTCTTGTGGCTATATCAGCATGTTCTTACAAGTAAGTGAATCCTTTACCCAGTATTCCTTCAAGGTTTATGGAGAGTTTATGAATTTTTTCATTGGATCACATATATTTTGAGAACTTGATACAAATTTTGGCCCCACTGCACAATAAATGCACCTACAAACTTCATTCTATATGCCATTTCACAAGGTTCACAAACCTGTAAATTATGTTTATAGATAATTTAGGGCAAGGGTAGGTAGGAAAATCTTTCTTTAAAGGACCAGACAATATTTTTGTCTTTGTAGACCATATGGTCTCAGTTGTACTATTCAATTCTGCTGCTACACCACAGAAGAAACCACAGACAATAAGTAAACAAATGGACATGACTGTGTTCCAATAAAACCTTATTTACAAAAGCAAACAATATGCCCTATCTGATCATGGGTAATAGTTTGTTGACATTTGTGTTAGGGAACCATTTCACCAGATTAAAGACTATTGGAATAGGGCATAGTTGTTAACGTTAGGATTTCACTCATCTGGTGTTTGGAAGCCAGTGATTATAGAATCAGGGTAACTAAATTTTTAGCTCCTGAGACTGTAAGCCATTTCCAAAAATTTCATTATTTTCTTCTTCTTTTTTTTTTTTTTTTGGCCTATGAGTGCATTTGCCAAGATCATAAACAGCGTTCTTGTTAGAGACTGCATGTGCTCCCCTCACATTAATATGTTGAAGCCCTAACTCCTAATGTGATGATATTTGACAATGAGGTACGTTTAGATGAAGTCATGAGGGTGGAATTCTCATAATACTATTAGTGCTCTTATAAGAGGAAACACCAGAGAGATTGCTCTCCACAAAAACCACTATTGCACCATGCATCTGGAAGGCAAACTTCTGCAAGTCAGCAAGAGAGCCTGACCACGCTGGCACCCTGATCTCAGACCACAAATATAAAAAAATTAATTTTTTGTTGTTTAACCACCCAGCCTATGGTATTTTGCTATGGTAACCCAAGCAGACTAAGACAAATTCCCAGTTTTTGTTGCTATTGGTTATGTCTGTGGATCATGAGAAAAAGGGCAACTGACTTTGGGATAACAGAACAGTGAGCTGGAAGGAGACCCAGGTTTCCTGAGGATTTTGTGGAGCAGACATCATACCATTTCTGGACAAAAAAAGGATATGAATTTTATGTGAAATAAACCATTGTTTTGTTAAATCATCAGATACTTTACTAGTTGCTTTTGGTTTTCTCTTATGTACAACTAAATATACCTTTAAGTAGTAAAGTGGATGTGAATAGATTCACCCCCACACTCTTATGTTTCTGAAGCTATGGTTTAGTTTTTCCAGGCATTTTCTTGAATATTTGTTTTCTAATAAATCTTGAAAACAAATATGTTGGGGATCAATACCATAGATGCATTCAAAATTGTCATGCATCTCAAGTTGGTGATGAAAAACAAGGCTCTGAGACAATCTGATCAAGTATAGCCCTTACAATATCCTGACCATATATGTGATATTCGGTGGATTTTTGCTGGGGACCAGCTCCAGCTGGGTTCAAGGTACCCCAAAGGTGGAGATGGCGTTGGCAATTGGGGGGAAGAAGAGAGAAAGAGAGAGAGAAAGAAAGAGACTGGACTCCGATCTAGTGCAAAAGCGATGTGAGTGTATTGGGAATTACAATGGGTCTTTTATACACAAAGTCAGATGTGGGAGGGGCATCCCCCACCCACCAGAAACCTTAATCCATGAAAACTTAATCAATGATTGCCTTTAAACCCTTTACATATGATAATCTTAAAATTCCATAACAAAGGATAACCTAATCTGTGACTGACATATTCTATAAACCTTTTTCATCCTAAACTGATTGATTTAATGCCAAGTTAAACAATTCTATAGAAGCTTAAGTATTTACTTTACAAATGAAAGTGGCCCATCCCAGAATGTTTGGAATGTGGCCCAGTCCAAAGTTCACAGTGGGCTACCTGCAAGTAACCCAGCCGCATTCTTTCAACAAAATGGCTGTCTTCTAAAACTGTATTCTACAATTTACACCTTCAATAAATCCTAAGATCATGACCCAGAAGCCTGTGACCAATACTAGGGCTCTTAGATGTGACACGAGTTTGAATTATAAGTTGTGTGAAAGTCAAAACTGCAGTTTGTGGAAGAATGGGAGCAATGAGCTTCTAAAGTTAGCTTGTGTTCATCCTGATCTCAGAGTTTCTATGTTTTGAGCTCACAGGGGCTTAATCTGGTTAGTGCTGAGTAGACAAGGGGAGGAAATGGGGTCAATAGCTCCCAAACGCATCCTAGTGGTCTCGGGGTCAACGACCCTTCCTGATCCCTAACGCTCAGTGGGCCTCCGTGGCCGGCTCCCAACAGATTTTGGTAGGACTACATACCTCTCGTTATAAGCTTGTCCAAGACTGTAATTAAATTAATGTTGTACTCAACCTTTCTGTTATCTATTTATTCCTGTGACTTTTGGAATCTCTTTTTCCCACTTGGTTTCTAGCACTTGATTTCAGGCCAGCACCATAAATGGCAGCCTGGGACCTCATCACCTTTATTTTTATCTAAGCACTATGGAGAAAGACCAATTGAAAGTGTCTCTCCTACTTATACCACTATTTCATTTTGTTAGTCTAGTTCAATTTGTCCACATCCTTTCCTGATACAATGTTTTGCTTGTTAGAGCCAGAAAGCAAGCATTTTTACATGAACCATCCTAGAGAATAGATGGCTTTATAGTTAAGGAGACTCTGCTGTTTCTCTTGAATCTAGCATACCCTTAGATGGAACAGAGTGGTACAACCCCATGGAGTCTGTAGCAGCAACCATTGAAATAAAAAGCTAGAATTAGTGGCAGTTTGAAAAATAATGTGCTAGGCTGGGCGTAGTGGCTCAAGCCTGTAATCCCAGCACTTTGGGAGGCTTAGGCAAGAAGATTGCCTGAGCCTGTGGGTTCAAACCAATCTGAGCAACATGGTGAGACCTAGTTTCTACAATAAAAAATTAACTGGGCATGGTAACGTGTGCCTATAGGTCTGGCTCCTTGGGAGGCTGAAGTGGAAGTATTGCCAGAGTCCAGCAGGTTGATACTGGGGTGGCCATGAGCATGCCACAGCACTCCAGCTTAGGCAACAGAGTGACAATCCAACTCAAGAAAAAAAGAAAGAAAAGAAAAATAATGTCCTAAACATCTCATTTTTATTTATTCAAATTACTGGTTATCATTAATTCCCAGTAAATTTAGAGTTTTCCTCTATTTTAGTTTTTATCAATTATTAATTGAACCACTGTTTGGGGTTAGAAGAATGCCCAAGGGTAAAGTTAAGAATGCTTTTGTGTATTTGCTCTTTTAAAAACCCATCAACCACTCAATTACTTCCTCTTCCTAAAAAATAAAATAAGAGGTGGAATTCCAGGGTCACAGCCTGAACATAAGTGGTGGTGAAATGGGTTTCTTAGTCAGCAGCAACATGGTCATGTATCCCAAATGCCAAGAATAAATAGTAGCCGAGAAACTAATTGCATAATGGATTTTTCTTGATAATTCACAACTCTTCAATTTCCACGGAACTATCCAGAAACTCATATGAAATAATAATTTAGCTATAAGATTGGCTATCACAATCTTGTCCTTATTTGGCGAGAATTCTGGTTTCCCACACATCTCTCCTTCTCTTGGAACTTCTTCCTATATCATTTACACTTCCCTACCATCAGAACCACTGCAGGAAGCGTCCATGCAAGGGCAGAAAATGACCTCAGAGAATTATCCTGTGGTACTCGTAAGAGTTATTTTTAACCAAAATATATTAACTTAAGCATGTACTTCACTTTGAGTTCCCAATTCTGTAGAAATATTCAGCCTCCAGAGTAGTAAGGAGTGGCCAGCAGCTACTTCTAAACACTGACAGGTCATCACATGCCAAGAATTCTCACAGGCAATTCCTGTGCCAGATTTGGTTCTTACCACTGTTTCCAATTACTCATATTAAATCACAAAATCAACATGACAAATGCTGAGGAGTATGCCAAAAAAGCTAGGCCAGGTTAAGAGTGTTGATCCAGGAAGATGACTAAAAAGGTATGATTGAATCCACCTGAGGTTACTTCCACTTAGCTCTAATAGCAATCAGGAAACAGGCAGTATAAAAAAATACCCAAATATTTGTACTCAAATATACACTTGATCAAGGCTACACTTTCCTGTCCTTACCCTTTCCCTCCCAACAACATACCTAAAGTTTGGGGGTCTTAGTAGTCTTAGTAAAAGGGGAGGAGTACATGATCAGAGAAGTCAGAGGATGGAGGTGGAAAATCATGTCTTCTTTAGTAACAATCAAGTGAACTTGTTTTTCTGAAGTGGAAATATCTGACTTAAGTATGCACTTTACTACTCATTCATGAATGAATTCATTCATTCATTTATTAAGCTAATTTTTTTGTTTTACTAACTCTGTGTAAGCTGTAAGAAAACATAGAAAGATAAAATAAAAAAATAAATCAGGATGGAAAGATGGTTTGAATACAAATTGCAAGTTGTCTTCAGTACATGAGGTTTAGTATTATTTGTTCTCTAGGTGAAGAGAAACTCTAATCCCCATGAATCCAAGGATAAGACTTTTAAACAATAGCATAACAAGGAACAGTTGTTTAAGAGATGCTTAACTCCATAGAATATGTCATTCCAGGAGGTCATGTAAAGAGACTCTTCTAGCCAAAGATTGTATATAGTCTACATAAATATTTTCCTAGTGTATATAACATGTCGGAATGGTTAAATTAAATAAAAAGATGTTTGATTAAATACACAATGAAATTTAGTGTCAAAATCATGATTACCAACTAATACGAGTGGTTTTCTCCATTTCCTTGATAGGATTTATGGGAGGTGAAAATTTCCTGATAAGAAGAAAAGCTTGCAGAAGAATGATTAGAAGGAAGACAGGTTAGCTAAATGACCACAGACCTAGAAAGATTATGATAATAACATAGTTCTGTACTGAGCATACCTAAAATGTCAACAAATCTTATTAAATAATATGATCTTGATGTCCTCATAAAGGATTCCTTACAAATTTACAGCATTCACATTCTGTTTAAAAAGTCTAATTTGTAATATAGTTGTCATGTAAAATGCCATGCTTATCCCAGGAAAAGCAACTATTTTCAAATGTTTGGGAGCGTAGAAGCATAATTATATTCATAATGTCAGAAAAAATTTCATTTAGAATATTACAAAATATCAGATAACCTTCAGGGATATAAAAATCCAATTTTTATGTGGAGTGAAATAAAGTGGCTGCAAATTTTTTTCAAAACTACAAATATTTAAGCGTGATTATTTCCAAATGTATTTTCTGGGAATTTCTTTGAAGCATCAGATTCACGTTAGGAAATGCTTCTAAGGCCTCCAATTTATCCCCCAATATTTGATGTGGTAAAGGGACAACTGAGGCCAATTTAGTTCTATAGGAATATAAAAAGCACCTTTCTGAAAAAGCTGAGTATTTCTAATAAAGTATAAAAGATTTGCTAAGGGGAAAGATTAGTGAGACAATAAAAATAAGAGAAGACAAGTTATAAATACAAAATGGCAAAAGAAGAAATAAATGTCAACATATAAAAAATACTCTCCCTCAAGCAACAATGTATTTTCAAATATATTCAAGGAAACAACACATATACTCGTTTTTCCCTTTATAAATGATAGTGAAACTGGGAGAGTGGTTTAGAAACTCTTAGATTTAACAACTATTTGGCAACCATGTATAAAAATGCACTGTTTGGTTTCTGAAAGGTAGCTTATTTGGGGATTTGATTCATGGTTTATGAGAATATGGAAAATTTTAGTTTGATTAATGTTAGGAAAAAAAATGAAACAACCTTTTGTCCTACATTGAGCTCTCACAAGAATTCAGTTCTTACTAGGGAAATGAAAACAGGCATATACATATATAAAAACAGTACATAAATCACCAAACAGATATTTAAGGAATTCAAACACAAAGGGTCTGCATTTCTTACTGACTGTTTTGACTAAAATTTACCTCGAAACAAATATATTTAGAGAGAAGAAATCTAATAAAATATTAAAATTACTAGAGACTCAATTTTATAAAGTAAGAAAAATAGACATACATTTTGCTATTAAGATGCTATCCAGTTAGTCATTGGGAATAATAGTTAGGGTTTGTTGTTGTTGTTGTTGTTGTTTTTGCCCAAGATAACTGAAATACCAAAAGAACAGCACATCAATTTACTAAATAAGACAGTGTTAAGAAAGGGGGTTGCATGCTACTTCAGTGATTTAGTAAGGAAGGTGAATGTTTTTGACTACAGTTGTAATGCTCTGATTCATTGACCAACTCACATACTATTATTTTTAAACAGGAACACATTTATCAGTAAACATAATTTAAATGGCTAAATCAAAACACTATTCATTTGTGCAATTTTAGTCATGATATTGATCAAGTCTTTGTGCAAGATATATCTTTTATTTTCTCCGTATCTGTTATCATTAGGGAGCATTTGATACTTTGTCACAAATATAGAGCCATCTTCCCTCACTACTTCCTTCAGTCCAGGTCTTTCATTAAAACTAGCATAACAGGCCGGGCTGGGTTGCTCAGTGTGAATTCGCAGCACTTTGGGAGGCAGAGGTGAGTGGTTTGCCATTCTGCAGGGTTCCAGACCAGTTCAGGCAACTTGGCGAGACCTCGTCCCTACAATAAATCAAAAAATTAGAAATTACCTGGACGTGGTAGCCCACGCCTGTAGTTCCGGCTACTTGGAAGACTGAGGCAGAAGGATTCCCAGAGCCCAGCAGGTCCACGCTGGGGTGACCATGAGTGTGCCATTGCACTCCAGGCTGGGAGACAGAGTGAGACTTCAATTCATAAACAAACAAACAAACAAACAAACAAACAAACAAAGCTAGCACAATAAAATTGGTGGGGGTGTATATGCATTATGCCTCAATTCCAAGGAAATATTATGATTAGATTATTTTTCTTATCTACTCAATACAATGAAATGGAAGGCAACATAGGGGAAAGGTGATGGTAAATGAGTTGGTGACTGGCCATAAGTTCTAAGATCTCAAATGAAATGATACCTCTAATTCTATTCTTTCATTATTCATAGATTCTATCATAGAATCATAAGATCCATGTAGGAGAGATCTCAAGTCACTTTTCATATTATTGGGAACTTTCTTCAATTAGCCAAAATCTATAAAACACTTTATTTGCCAGTGCTCAGTGTAACAAGACAGGACACAAGACAAGACACAGGACTCATATGTCTATCCGTTTTTCTTTCTCTTGCTTTTGCTTATACCAGTTTTTAATCATCCTGTCTTCTCATTTTCTATCATACATTTTTAAACCCTTGTTCCTGTATACTAAGAATGTTTATAATATGAAAAGTGACTTGAGATCCCTTCTACATGGATCTTATGATTCTATGATAGAATCTATAATGTATGTTTTTCATTTACATTGTGGATTCATTCTTTACATTTTAGGTTAAGTATAAAACTTATTTCAAGCAAATGGTACCTGTATACATTTTCCTATCTGTACTCCAAATTTGCCCATGCTTAGGAAAATGTAGTAAAATGGCAATAATCAGGAAACATGAGTTTCTTTTTTTAAATAAAAATTTAAGATATTTTTAAAGGGTAAGAATAATGCTGCTGCTCATGACAAGTTTATATCTAAAAAGCTACCAGATGCACCACCATATATAGTTCTTACTATTTCTTTTGTTTCTAAATCAAGCATTTTTCAGCTTGACCTGGGAGGCAGTATGATTAGTGAAACACTAGTAGTATTGAGAACTTGTAAACTTGGGTTGATGTCATGGTAAGTAATTTATCGTGTGCTTGTAGGCACCCTCTGAACTTGTCTAAGACTGATTCCTATCTATAAATTGAAGATAATAAAACCTACCTTAAAGAGCTATTGCTGGGGAGCAAGATGATAATGTATGCAGGGATGTTTATAATTTATTAGGCATTGCATCAATGCTAGCTTGAATTATTTATTACATTTATTAATGAATATAATGGAACTGAATTGGAAAGACAGAGTGGAGAGCTGTGGTTTTATTGAACACATGTTTAAAAAATACTTTTAATTCTCCCTTTCTTTCATTACCCACAACTAATCTATCACAAAGTCTTATTGGTTGTAGACATAAGATATTTCTGGATGCCATTCTCAACCTTCTATCTTTAATGTCTGTCACTCCTCATTCCCTACCTCCATAAAAGCTAAAATCATCTTTTAATGGATGTTGCAAAAACCTTATAAATAATCACTCTATCGTCACTCTTGCACCCTTTGAAAACTTATTCTTTCTTTAGAATTCAAAGTTGTCTCTTTGAAATATTAAACATAATATTTTGCTCCTTGCTTAAAACCATTTAATAATTTATCTTTGTTCTTAGAATAAAAACTAAGCAATAATAGTGCCGCCTTTCTATCCATTACCAATCCATATGTTCTCTTCCTCTTTTAACATATTTCAGTCACATTGTGTGCAAATTGGGAGAGTGGTGGAGACAGGCTATAGTATGTCCCTAAACTGATGATCCAAAGATTTAATAATACCAAGAGAAATGAAGAGTCTGACAATGCTAATTGAAATAAGCCAGGAACAAAAAACACAAATGTTGCATGTTTTCACTTGTATGTGGAATCTAAAACAACCAAACACATAGAAGCAGAAAACAGAATGGTGGCTACCATAGGCTAGGCGAGACGGAAATGGGGAGATACTGATGAAAAGGTACAATATTTCAGTTACACAGGAGTAATTAATGATAAATGTTTGAAGTGATGGATATATTAATTGGTTTGATTCAATGATTCCACATAGTATATTAGATATAATAACATCACTTTGCACCCTATAAATATATTTAACCATAATTTGTCCATACTTAATAAAATAATATTTTAAAAAGAATGAAGATCCTGCATAACTTTCAGTCTTCAGCAAATCTCACATTATAAACAAAAACATTATAAACTTTGAGCTGAGCAGTAGAGGGTTATAGTTTTATCTTCAGTTGATGACTTTTTTTTTTTTTTTGAGTTGGAGTCTCACTCTGTCGCCCAGACTGGAGTGCAGTGGCCGCTCCCGGCCACCGCAGCCTCGACCTGCTGGGCTCCAGCGATCCTTCCGCCTCAGCCTTCCGAGTAGCCGGAATTACAGGCGCGCTACCACGCCCAGCTGATTTTTTGATTTATTGTAGAGATGAGTTCTTGCTGTCCAGGCGGGTCTCGAACCCGCGGGCTCAGGCAATCCACTCACCTCAGCCTCCCAAAGGCGGGGGATTACAGGCTGAGCCACAGAGCCTGGCTGATGACTTCTTACACAAGCAATCTGAATTGGTGATTGAGGACGGATCAATTTGCATTGGAAATAAAGTTAAGCATAAATCTTGTCTGAATAAGAAGTCATTTTATTTCCCATGGTGGAGATCCTGGTGAGCATAAAGAACAATGGATAAAAATGTGTAAATTTATCAACATATTCGATGTCCATTTGTTCAAATTTCTTTCTATCTGTTTTCCCAGAAAAGTGGAAAATAGTTCAGGAAAACTTGAACTGGTACATAAATGCAAGGGAGTCCTGATATATGGGACAAATAATAGATGACAAGCTTGGGAGTCAAGATAGCTGAATCTAAGCTGAGAGGCATAGCCTGTAAAAATAAAAATAAAAAATCTTCTTAGAGTGTATGTAACTGTGATCTGTGACTTGAGAAGGCAATAGAAAGATTTTACTCTAATACACAGTGTATTTTTAAATAACTTAATGCTTAAAAATTATTATTTAAAATTTTATTGGGATGATTGAGAAAAAAGAGAATTACAAAAGTTGGAATTAAACAATATAATGAATAAGGTAAATTATTTCCATATATTGAAATTTTAGCATTTAAACAAATAATATATTTTTCAAGTTGTGTGTATTATGGTTTATAAAAGCACTATAAATTCCTTATAGCAGAGATTTAACAAGCCATACATGATGGCACCAGTTCAAAAACAAATAAAAATTACACAATTATTGAAAATTCTAATGTAATTTCCTAAAGAATCTAAAAGTAATAAATGGTAATACAAATAGTACCTTTTTTATATGATATAGCTTTTATAGCTCATAATTATTGTCAAGAAAGGCATCTAATATTTTAAAATATTAATTATTGATTTATTAATTTATTAATCTATTGCAAAATGATTTTTGAATCCTTGCTAAGTATTAAAATCAGACATTAATTTCTAAAAAAATAAATATTTATTATTCCAATTTTTAAATTTTAAAATGGATTAGTAAATCAAGAATGCAAACATGAAAGAATATTAATTCAAGCTATACTAATAATGTATAAATACTCCTTGACTAATTGCCCAATTTCTTGTTTCTCCCTGTGAATAAACTTTTTTAAAAAAATTCTAAATATGTTTTTCCAGGATTTTTTATGGGATTTTTGCTCTCACATCCTTAGAGATTATTATATCTATGTTTCCTTTATTTTCTATTAAGATGGTAATTGCGTTGAATTTCTATATTGTTTTTTAATGCTGATTGATTTGCTTGTATTTAAATGTTTTAAAATGAATAGAGTTGAGTTTTGCTTTTTCTAACTGTTTGTATTAATTTGCTTGGACTGCCATGACAAAATAACAATGATTGGAAGGATTTAACAACAGAAATTTATTTTCCCACAGTTCTGGAGGCTGAAAGTCTAAAATCATATATCAGCAGGTTTGGTTTCTTCTGAAATGTCTTTGGCTTGCCAAAAGCCACAATCTTATTGTATATTCACTTGGTCTTTTCTCTGTGTGCAGAGGTGTATATTTCAATGTTCTCTTCTTGTTAGAGCAGTAGTTATAGTGAATTGGGGCCCAACCTAAAGACCTCTCTTAACTTATTATCTCTTTAAAAACCTACCTCCAAATACAGTTACTTTCTGAGACACTGGAAATTAAGAGTTCTATTTATGAGTTTGTGGGAAGACACAATTCAGACTATAAACCTGCCTAACAATCTCTGCCTTTTAATTAAAATGCTCAGTTTATTTACATTTAATGTAATTTTTAATATGTTTGGATTTAGGTCTGCCATTTTGCTCACTCTTTTTCTGTTTGTCCTATTAGTGATCCCCCCCATTCTATGATTTGCTTGCCTACTTTTGGATTTATTGAATATTATTCAATGCTGTATTTTGATTCCTTTATTGTCATTTTAGCCATACCTCTTTGCATTTTTGCCTGTGTGTGTTTGCTCTAGGGATTATCATATGCATGCTCCACTTATTTTATTCTACTTAGAGTTGTTCTTGTTCTACTTCATATAAAATAAATAACTTTGCAGTAATAAGTACTATTTCCCCCTAAAGTTTGTGCTGTATATATACAACATATACATAACATCTACATATGCAAGTCCTGCAATGTTGAAACTTTGTGTTTTAATAGTCATATATCTTTGACTTTTATTAGTAAAAAGAAAATAAATTTTTTCTGTTGTTTTTTCCTTTCTTTTGATAGCAATTTCTTTCATCCTGCAAAGCTTTCATTAGCATATTTTATACTGCAGATTTTTCCTGGTATGATTCACTGTGATTTTTTAGTTTATTAATTTATGCTTATCACCAATTTGAGAAACTTTTAACCAATGTTTTTTAAAATATTTTTTTACCTCATCCTCAATCTCCTCTGCTTTTAAGATACACAGCACACATATGAGAAAATGATTGATATTATCCCACGTTTCATGGTTTTAAGTTCATCTCACGTTCTTTAGATTTATTGATTTCATCTATCATTACCTTGAGCTTCAGATTTAATACGTTTTTTGCTTTATCTTTAGTTTACTATTTTTTTCCCTCTGCTATCTCTTACCTGCTGTTAAGACTATATATTAAATTTTTTATTGATATATTATTAATTTCTAATATAGAAGATACAGTTTAGTTTTTATAGATGATTTCTATTAATGCATTGCAATTCATTAAAAATATTTCTGTTATAAATCAGATATGTTACTTTAATAATCCTGACATTTGATATTAAATATAGTATTATCACTTAAGTGTATTTACTGATTTATGTAATGATAATGCTGAAAAATAATACTATAGCACTTTCAGCTGATTTTCTTTTTTTTGTATTTTGTTTCTTATTTTTATTTATTTTTAAATTTTTATTTTATTATAAAATTGTGGGATTAATTACATAAGTAAGGATTAATTACATAACTAGGCTGCATAAAGGTAAAGTTTGGGCTTCTAATTGTCCCTCAATTCCTCTAATAATGAAACAAGTACATTTTGTGTTGTTACATGCCTCCCACCCTCTGCTTTCCCTCCCTTCCTTAGTAGTGCCCAGTGACTGTCAATCCCAACCAACAGGTCAAGGCCCACTTATGAATGAGACCATCCAATATTCAAAGTATGATGGTCTCCAACCAATTTGCTACGAAGTCCATGATTTTGTTCTTCTTCTTGGCTGTGTAATACTCCATCGTATATATATACCACATTTTCTTTATCCAGTTCACTTTCAATGGGCAGTAGGGTTGGTTCCATGTTTTTGCTACTGTGAATAGTTCAGCAATAAACATGTGTGTGTAGGTGTCTTTTTGCAGAATGGTTTATGTTCCTCCATATATATTCCCAGGAGAGGAATTTCTGGATCGTCTGGAAGTTCAAATTTTAGTTCTTTTAGAACTTGCCACACTATGTCTGTTGGCTGCTTGTCATCTTTAGAGAAGTATCTGTTCATGACCTTAACCCACTTTGTAATGGGGTTGCTTATATTTTTCCTTTCACTTTTCTGAGTTCCTTATAGACTCTGGAAGTTAGGCCTTTGTCAGATGCAAAATTTGCAAATATATTTTTTCCATTCTTTATGTTGTTTCCTTAATTTCTTGATGGTTTCTTTTGCTGTGCAAAAGCTTTTGTTGAGGTCCATTTGTCTATCTTAGCTTTTATGGCATTCACTTTTGGGGGCTTGTTCAATAATTCATTATCTACTCCAATATGCACAAGGGTATTTCCTTCTAGGATTCTTATAGTTTGAGGTTTTACATTTAGGTCTTTGATCCATTCAAAGTTGATTTTTGTATGCAGTGATAAGTAGGGGTCCAGTTTTATTCTTCTGCATGTGGACAACCAGTTTTCCCAGCACCATTGCTAAATATGGTCTTTTCTCCCCAGTGATTGTTATCGGTGACTTTGTTGATGGTGATTTGGTTGAGAGACCACGTTTTTGCTTCTGGAAACTTGATCCTGTTCTATTGGCCTATGTGCCTATTCTTGAACCAACACCAGGCTGTTTTTGTAAATGTGCCTATTCTTGTACCAACACCAGGCGGTTTTGGTCACTGTAGCTTTGTAACATAGTTTAAAATCTGGAAGGGTGATACCTCCTGCTTTGTTGCTATTGTTGAGGATTCTTTTGGCTATTAATGCTCTTTTCTGTTTTCATATGAATTTTGTACTGTTAGTTCCAGGTCTTGAAATAAAGATATTTATAATTTGAAGGGTTTGAATTTGTAGATTGAATCTGTAGATCTGTAGATTGCCTTGGGTAGGATGAATATCTCGACAATATTAATTCCTCCAATTCATGAGCATGGAATGGTTTTCCATTTGTTTGATGTCATCCTTGATTTCATTGAGCAGCATTTTATAGTTTTTGTTGTAAAGATTTTCACTTGTCTGATTAGGTTTTTCATTTTTTTGTGGCTATTGTGAATGGGATTGTGCTTTTTATTTGGTTCTCTGCCTGTCTGTTGCTGGTGTATAGAAATGTCACTGTCTGTTGCATGTTGATTTTGTACCCAAAGATCCTACCAAAGTCGATTATCAATGCTAGGAGGTTTATGACAGACATCCTAGGGTTTTTATGATATAGAAGAAATAGCTTAAGTTTCTCTTTTCTTATTTGGATATCCTTGATCTCCTTTTCTTGCCTAATTGCCTTGGCTAGGACTTCCAGCAGTATGTTAAACAGGAGGGTTGACAGTGGACATCTTTGCCTTGTTTCCTTTCTCAGAGGGAATGCTTCCAACTTCTGCCTATTGAACAAAACGTTGGCTGTGAGTTTATCATAGATAGCTCTTACAATTTTGAGGAATGTTTCTTCTATGCTTAGGTGCTCAAGCGTTTTTATTGAGAAAGGATGCTGGATTTTATGGAATGCTCTTTCTGCGTCTAATGATATGATCATGTGGTTCTTGGTTTTACATCTGTTGATGTGCTGAATTACATTTATGGTCTTGTGGATGTTGTTCCAGCCCTATATCCCAGATGTGAAGCCCATCTGGTCATGGTAGATGATTCTTAATATGTGTTGTTGGGTTCGAGTTGCTAGAATCTTGTTTAGAGTTTTTGCATCTATGTTCATCAAGGAGATTGTCCTGTAATTCTTTTTGTGTGGGATCTTTGCCAGGTTTGGGTATCACTATGATGTTAGCTTCATAAAATGAATTGGGGAGAATTCCATCATTCTCAATTGTCTGAAACACTTCTGGTAAGATTGGTTTTAACTCCTCCTAGTATGTCTTATAGAATTCAGCTGGAAAGTCATCTTGTCTAAGGCGTATTTTGCAGGGAGATTTCTTTTGATTCAGGAAATTTTCTGGATTGTTATTGGTCTGTTTGTGGTTTCAATTTCTTCTTATTTCAACCTTGGGAGGTTATGTAATGTGAGAAGGTCCTCTATTTCCTTTAAGTTTTCTAGTTTATTTGCATACAGGTGTTCATAGTAATTTCTGATAATCTTTTAAATATCTTCAGGATCAGTTGTGACTTCACCTTTTGCATTTCTAATTGTTTATTTGAACTTTCTCTCTGTTTTTTAAGTCAGCCTAGCCAGGGTTCTGTCAATCTTTTTCATCCTTTCAAATAACCAGGTTTTTGTCATGTTAATCCTTTCTATGATATTTTAGTCTTATGAAACATACAATTTTGATTTTGTTTTGGTGATCTGAAGTCTTCTGCTGAAGTTAGAATTTAGTTGATCTTGTCTTTTCAGCTCCTTAGGTGTGATGTTAGGCTATTTACTTGTAATCTTTCTGTTTTCTTTATGAATGTATGCAATACTATGAATTTTGTCTTAACGTTGGTTTCATCGTTACTGAGATATTCTGAAAAAGATGTGTTTGTGTTTGTTTCTGGGCATATTTTTATTTCTTGATGTCTTTGTGTGTTTTGAGGGGAGGGGGTCTTGTTGGTAGTGATATTTATTTTTATTCCATTGTGACATGAGAAAATACATGGTATTATTTTGATCTTTTGAAATTTGTTGATGCTTGATTTATGTCCAATAATATGTTAGATCTTGGAATTTGTTTCATATGCTGATGAGTAGAATGCATATTCTGTAGATGCTGGTTAGTGTGTTCTGTAGATATTTAGTAAATCCATTTGATCAAGTGTCAAGTTAAGGTTCTAGATCTCCTTGTTGTTCTTGCCTCAGTGATCTATCTAGAGCTGTTAGTGGGATATTTAGTTCTTCAAGTATGATTGTTTGAGAGTCAATTTCCTCTCTTTGTTTACCTAGTAGTTTTATAAAACCTGGTGCACCTGTGTTGGATTCATATATGTTTAAGATGGATATATTTTGCTGGTAATTGAGACTGTTATCATTATGTAAAGTCTTTTTAAACTTTTGATGGTTTGAAGTCTACTTTGTCTGATACCAGAATAACTAGTCCTGTTTTCTTCTGTTTTCTATTTGCCTGAAAGACAATTTTTTCAGCTCCTAGCTTTGAGCCTGTGGGTGTCCTTTGCAGTGATATAAGTTTCCTGGAGGCAGTAGACTGTTGGATTATGCTTCTTTATCCATTTTACTACTCCAAGTCTCTTCAGGGGCATATTTGATCCATTCATGTTCAAATTGATTATTTAAATGTGAGAGTTTATTCCTGGGGCTCTTAGGGGATTGCTTTGTTTTCTTTTTACTTTTGTATTTATATGATTGTATTTTCACTTTTATGAGTGCTCTGTATACCTGTTGACTCTGTGCTTGCCTGTACTTTTGTGATGGGTATGACCTTTTGTGTGTGTGTGTGTTCAATACCTTAAGTTTCTCCTGAAGTGTTGTTCTGGAGGTGGCATATTCTCTTAGGGATTGAATGTCTAGAAAGAATTTTAATTCTCTGTCTCTGTTGAATTCTCTGTCTCTGTTGAAAGGAAGCTTAGCTTGGTAGGGTAGGAAATTCTTGGCCAGAATCATTTATCATGAAGAGCCTTAAAGACTTAAAGTCCCTCTTGTTTGTAGTGATTCTGCAGATAAGTCTGGAGCAATTCTAATGTGTCTTTCCCAGTAGTAGTCTGTCCTTTCTTTCTTGCTGTCTTTAGGATTTTTTCTTTCCTACTTACTTTGTGGAGGCAGATTGCTATGTGTCTGGGGGATGATCTTCTCATGTGATACTTTGTGGGGGTTCTCTGAATCTCTTGTGCTTGCATAATCATCTCTAGCAAGATGTGGGAATTTTTCTTGGATGACATCATTTTTCTTGTTCCATGGTGTTCTTAGTTTTCCTTTCTGCTTCAGGGAGCTCAATCAGTCATAGATTTGGCTTCTTGACCTATTATTATATCTCTTGAAGGCTTTGCTTATTCTTTTTGAGCTTTTTAAAAATTTGACATACTGCATGAATTCCATATTTTGTTCTTCAAGCTCTGAGATTATTTCTCTGCCTGGTTTATCCTATTTCTTATGTTTGTTACTACATTTTTAATTTTCAGAATGAAGTTCTCCATTATTACAGAGTGGGCTTTTCTGAAATCGGCCAACTCTGCTTTTACTTCCTGGACAACTTTGGTTAGTTTCTTTTCTGGTTTCCCCTAGTTCTCTGTTTATTTCTGTGATGTTTATTTGGGACAGTTTATTTGGGGGGATTCTATTGTTTGTGCTCTGATAGCTGCTTTTTGGGGGTGTTGTTTCTTTAGTATTCTGAGGGTTGCTTATTTTTGTTGTTGATTTTTTTCTTATTTGTGACAGGTCTCTCTTCCTTCTCTATAATTCCTATTGATTTTATTGCTCTGAAGCTAGCCACTGACCTTCTGTTCTAGGGCCCTTTCTGTGTTTCAATATAGGTCACTCAGTGAGAGAGGGAGGGGCAATCATATCTGTTCCCTGTTCCACCCTAGAGCACCTTTCTCAACCTTAGCCATGCTTTCTGCTAGCACTCTGTGAAAAGTAGGTGGGGATATGGGTCCCTGGATCTACTGTCTGTGGTTTGTAGCCCTGAAGACTCCCCAATGAGAAAGCCTTTGGGTGTCTTTTGTGTCACTCTCTCCTTGTTGAAGTCCACACTCTGCTCTTGAAAAAGAACAATTTCCCTGTCATGGGGGATGGGGTGAAAGAATTCACCCTGTAGGCATGTAGGACTTGGAGATAATTCTTCCTGATCTGGCTGGGAAGATGGTCTGGGTCTCAGTGAGGTTCCCTCTGCAGTTGGGCTTTCCCTGCTTAGGAGCCAACCACTGGGCTCCACTGGTGGAAGCCATGCCCACAGCTGCTGACCCAGTGTGACTTTTTTTTTTTTTCATTCCACTTGGGATTCAGTTGCCCACACTGTACCCCGACTAGGACTCCTCCCATGTGGGACTGATGACTCATGCAGAGCTGGGAGGGGGTGAATGGAAACAAAGCCTCTTGAGTACCCTCCCCCACTCTTGTTCACTAGGCAGGACTTCAGTTACAGTGTGAGTCTGGTGCATGTCAGGGGTTGGGGCACCTGCATTCCCACATCTGCTGTCATTTTATTGCCTCTATGTATTCAAAGATAGCTTTGTTGGGTTCAGGGTGCTTCACTCATACAAAAGTGTTTAGGGTATCTCCATCAATTGGTGGCTTTGTCCCTAGTGTCTGCCTTTCTCTGTGAGAGAGGTACTGGTCTGCTGCTCTACAGTGCCACCTTGGATCCTCCCCAATTTTCTTTTGTTGAAAAGAAGCAGGGAAAGTTAATTTAGAATTAAATAGTTAGATGTAAACATTAAATGGAATAAGTATGCTAAGAAAAACCTGATGAAAAATTATGAATCTGCTTCTAATACCTTCTAACAGCCAATATTCAGCATTGATAATTTAACCTTAAACGTTGCTTAATTTATTATTTCATTTTAACAAATATTAAAAGTGTTAATGTAAGAGATTTGGTAAAATATACCTGTCAGATAGTGATCAGTTTTCAGTGTTATGTAGTTTTCTTTAGAATGAGCAGCTAGCTTGTTTTCTACATATAGTATATTTCCCTTATTAAATCAGACATTGAATGTCTGGGCTGGTTTGCAGCTGAATCGTATTCTTTTTTCCAAGCTCATGTACATGGACAATAGTAGGCCTTGGTTTCTCACCACACAGGCTTCTCCATAGACTACCTGAGAGACCTCACAACATGATGATGAGAGAAAGAGAGAGAGAGAGAGGAGAGAGAGGGGAAGGGAAAAGTAACATACATGACTAGGAAAGGGTAATAAGCTTCTTAAAAATAAATAATTTTATTATTGTTGTAGACAAGCAGTTTGCTAGGTTTTCCTCCCACAAGTTAGTTAGTCTGCAATTTTATTGCAACAATAGTAAATATTACCATAAGAATATTAAAACTGGGGTAAAAAAGTATAGCACATATATATATAAAACAAATGTTACAAATTTGCAAATCAGATGAAAATGTGATATATTTAATAAAAGTATATTTTAATAGTTATTTTATAGTTATTTTAACAATAGAAATGACACATATTAAGATTTAAAAAATAAATGAGCAAGGAAATGTAATAGTAACAAAATGGAGAATTTCTTAGTGTAAAGATAATTTTTAAAAATGTTTAATATTATCCATGCACTAAAATGTAGCAAAAGTGCTTCTACTTAAGGTCAGTGATACACACTGCAAATACTTTCACTAAACTAATAACTATAGTGCTAAGGTTATTATGGTTTAAAAATTAAAATTTTGAGAATTCTTACATATGAAAGACTAGTATTTTCTTCATTACTTTTCTCTTACCTTTTGATGTAATTTACTGCAAAATTACAACATTTTACAAAGGAAAGAAAAGTAAAAATTACCTGTCTAATCCACTTATTTTAGAAATGGGGAGACTAACTTGGTGCTCTGTAACTTGCTTGTGGTCATAGACTTTCTAGAGCTATTTCTAAAATAACATGCTTTTGTAATTTACATTTAACTTTTTAAAGAAGCTTATTACCTTTTCCTAGTCATGCATGTTACTTTTCCTTTTCCCTCTCTCTCCTCTCTCTCTCTCTGTCTCTCTCTCTCTCTCATCATCATGTTGTGAGGTCTCTCAGGTAGTCTATGGAGAAGCCTATGTGGTGAGAAGCCAAGGCCTACTATTGTCTATGTACATGAGCTTGGAAAAAAGAGTATGATTCAGCTGCAAACCAACCCAGAGATGCTTAATAGCTTAACTAAATCCTCATAGGAATTCTCAGTCAGCTAAGCTGTGCTCACATCTAACACACAAAAGCTATGAGATAATACACGTTTACTGTTCGAAACCTCTAAATTTTGGGGTAATTTGTACATAACAGTGGATAACTATTATACTAGAGTTGAACAGAAGTAAAAACTAAAATCCAGAGTATCATCAATATTTTCTTTTCCATTCCAAAAGTATTGCCTTTGGAGAATAGCTTTCAGCTAAAGGTCAAAATAAATCTTGGCATTCTTTTTAATAACTTTCTTGTATTTACTTCCCAGAAGAGCATTTAAATATTTCCATAAACTTTAAAGCTACACTAAGTTTCATGTATGTTTTAAATAACAAAATTACTCTGAAAATTACATCGCTTTTTTCTTCTAATCATCTGGGAAAATGGAAGAGAAATTATTTGCCAGTTAAGTTCCCTCATAGTAACACTCCACAGCTAATCAGCGTTCTCACTCTGTAGTTACAGAGAAACTGTTAGAAAGAAGTTCCGCTTTATGATGCTGCAGGGCGGCCATTATTCACCCTTAGTTTAACACCATGTAGAGGTGGCAATAAGAAATCTAATGAAGAAAACATCAAGCCTGGAGTAGTAATTTCAGGAGAAATCATGCATGGTTGTTTGAATAGGGTTGAGTAAGAATTGACATTTTATGTTATTGACTATTTTATAGGTGCTTTACCCTCTCATCTTTCGCATGTTTGTGCCACTGTGATTCTGTTTTAGAAAGCAATAGAGCATATCTTAACCAGAACCCTATCATTGTGCCAGACTTTCCTGCAGCTGTTCCAGCAATACTTTTTTTTTTTTTATTTTTTATTAAACAACAATCTTTAAAAAAAAGGTTTTGAAAGTTTTGCTGATTCTTTGGCTGTTTTTTATCATTCCTTTTCTATAAAATCAGATAGCCTAACTTAGAATGCAGAGATTATAGTAAGGGCTTGTTTCCTTCCAAACTCAGGTGTCTCTTTTTCCCCTTTTAATTAAAACCAAGTAGAAATGTTTATATATTTTATAGAGTTATGATAAATGCATATAGCCAAATTATCTTTTTTTAAGAAAGGTGAACACAGACGTGTTGATAAGATTGAAATACAGCTATTATAAGCATATATAGTCTTCTTGGGATAATTTATTATATATTTTTGTATTAAGAATCTATATACTCTAACTTCAAGGGTAACGTAAGAAAAGAGTTTTGGAAACTGGAACTAAAAATTTTAAATTTTGTATGTTTTGGCCTAGATTATTATATATTTTTTATGTCTATAGGAAGAGAAACTACCACATGCTTATAAAAAATAATTTGGCACACTTTGTCTATCTAATACATACAGTAATGTTCCTATTACATTCGTGCAACCTTTCTTTAAGAAAAACATAGTTATAGAGGATGCAAATGTATTTTGTTTTATTAAGCTAAAGAGTGTATTTCTATTTTAAGGATTTAAAATGGTGAGTCATTGGTATAATAAAATTATCTGAAGAGAAGTACTTAATCATCAACTGAAATTTAACTTTACAATCCTTAAAACTATGTGATTCATCATCTTTGGTTGAAAAATCTGTAACTGAGGTAACTATTGTTCGTTATTTTCCTCCCTAATTGAGTTTTCCCATTGAATGTTAAAACAGATTCTTTTAAAAATGAGCAATAATCTGGGGAGAATTTAACCACAAATCACATACCACCAACTTAATTTTTTTCCAAATATCTGAAAGCAGAATTATTCCAATTTTTAAGGATTTTGTATACATCTGAAGTCTAACTTCTGTAAGCATATTTAAACCTTAGGTTCTGCTGCCCCATGGCAAAGACACTAAGACAGCTTATTTAGCTGATAGGTCTCTAAGAGACCAATTGAAGCTATTCCCCTCAAATGGTATAAAAGAATTCAATCCATGTGCCTCACTGAGTTATATCTGAACTTAATCAAGAGGGTACAAAATGAGCCTGGTGGCATTTCATCTGGGATATAATTGTTGAAGAAATAGACTCATGGGTGAAGATTAAAGAGGCACTGATAGAATACTCTAATTTCTTTAGTCACCTGTTTAAATAAATATTTTTCATTGTGGCCTATTTCTAGCAGAAGCAGCAAACTTGTACATATTTTCATATTGTGCTCAACAGTAATACTAAATTCAGAATATTGCATAATAAATCTGTTCCCCAATTTCACTAGCCTTTTGGCTTATGGAAACAAATACTTTCATTAAAGTTTGAACATTTGAAGAGTTTTTCCCTTTTCAAGTCATGTGAAGTCTGATGTTTGTAATTCTATTAGGTTTCTCTCCAAAAAAAATTTCAGCATGTTATTGAACACTGCTTATGTGTGCCACAAAACTGTCCTGGTAATTGCTCTGACTCACTTCTTTTAGAATTACTGCTGCTTACTAAAGAACCCTCCAGGACTTTGAAACCAACTGCCTGTTTGCCCTGTGGATGTTCCTTCAAGTCATATGCAGGCTCTTCCCTCAACTCACCAGACTACACTGAATCCAGCTTGGGCTCTAGGTGTGACCCTAACAGATGTGAAATGTGAGAGAATAAGAGAGAAACAATGATGGAATGGTGCACATTGATCTCGCAACTAATTATTTCTTCTAGGCTGTTCCCTGCTTACCAACCTCAGTTTTTAACCCAAGTCTCAGTAGGGTAAATAAGTCTCCCTTTACTCATTATACACTAGTAGTCTAGGAGGCAGATGGTAGTGACTGAAGCATAGAGGATTTTTATCATGGGTAACGAGAATGATTTGGAAAGTGTTTAGGAGTAAGATGACTAGACGTATTGATGGATTGGATGTGGAGGTGCTGAGAAACAATTAAGTTAGAATAAGATTGAGTGATGGAAGGGATGTGAGAAATAAGGGGAAAAAAGCTTTTCTCATGGCTTTGAAGATCTGGAAATCCTCTTTTGCTCACAGTGAATGAAATTCATTGCTATTCCAGTTCTTTTTTTTTTTTAATCTTTTAATTTTTTATTTTAAAGATGTGGGGTACAATTTAGGGTTAGGTATACAATGTTCATTGTGCAGGTACCCTTATTGATGAGGTGTGTCCCCTTCCCCAGGCAGATTCCCACTTCTGCCAATCCCGCTTCCCCCCCTCCCACCTCAGTTTTCTGCTACTGCCAATCCTTTTCTTATAGTATTACAATAGCTGTTCAAGGTCCACTTATGAGTGAGAACATGTGGTACTCAGTTCTTTGTTTCTATGAAAGATCACTCAGTATTATAGACTCTAAACCCATCCAGGTTGATGCGAAGTTCATGATTTTGTTCTTCTTTATGACTGTGTAATATTCCATTGTGTATATGTACCACTTTTTAAAATCCAGTCCTCTTTTTGATGGGCAGCATGGTTGGTTCCATGTTCTTGCTATTGTGAATATTGCTGCAATAAACATATGTGTGCAGGTATCTTTTCTATAGAGTGATTTGAGTTCTTCCAGGTATATGCCCAGTAGAACTGTGGAGTGGTATGGAAGGTCAATTTTTAGAACTTTTAGGAATCACCACACTGTTTTCCACAGGAGCTGTACCAGTTTACCTGCCCACCTACAGTGTAGAAATGTTCCCTCTTTGCCACATTCTCTCCAGTATCTGTTATTTTTTGAGTTACTCCAGTTCTTCCGCACACTGCACAGGCTCACTAAGGGCTGAAAGGAAGTGCAGCATGCAATACCCACTGCTTCATAGCAATTCGCTTCCCTTAAAAGCTCAGATGGTTACATCATAATAATTCTTATTTAATTGAACAGGTTATAAATTGCTTCCTTAGATTAATAAAGTGGCCTAAGTAGAGACAGTTTAACATATAAAAAGTTAATAGGTGGATACTTGTTTAAATAGATTATATAAAGCACAATATGCAAAACAGTGTTCAGCCATGAACACCCATTCATAGTTTTTCACCACATTTTGTAAAATGACTAGACAGATTTTACTTGAATTTAGAGCATATGTGTATAAAAATCTCTTTGGAGACCCTCAGTGATTCTCTCAAAGTACAGGCAGATATTCTTTGGCAAAGTTAAAACTGGTAAGAGAGATACCTTGTATGAGTGACTACCACTCAAGGAAGATGCGGCTTTTCTCCATGATAATTTCCTCAGAATTCTTTCTGATCATAATTTAATTTTTTTTTTTTAATTTTTTTTTTGAGTTGGAGTCTCACTCTGTCACCCAGACTGGAGTGCAGTGGCTGCTCCCGGTCACCGCAGCCTCGACCTGCTGGGCTCCGGCGATCCTTCCACCTCAGCCTTCCAAGTAGCTGGAACTGCAGGCGCGCGATACCACACTGGGCTCATTTTGATTTATTGTAGAGATGAGGTCTCGCCAAGTTGCCCAGGCGGGTCTCGAACCCGGCAATCCACTCACCTCAGCCTTCCAAAGGCGCGGGATTACAGGCTGAGTCACTACTGAGCCTGGCTTCTGACCATCATTTTAAAACAGCATTCCTCACTCTAGTCTCTTGGTCTACTTAACTTTACTTCATACTGTTATCTGACCAAATTAGGTATTTAAGTTTTTACTTTTATTGTCTGCATTTTTTCCCCAGAACCATAATGAAATCTGTGCTTTGCTCTGTGTTGTGTTTACCACTGTATCTCCAGCATATAGACTAATACCTCATACTCAGCAAAGCAAGCACTTATGATCATTTGTGGAAGGTGTACATGATGAACAAATGCTCCAAGTGTGACTCGGCCATGGTAATCAGCTGAATTCTGACATTTAGCTTCAATTCCAGCCCTAGCATTTTAAAGACAAAATAGGGAAATGTCAACTTCAATGTCATTTCTGACATTCTTGAACTGGTATGTGATCAATGATTATGTTAGCACACAGACTACCATCGTATGGCATCAGTAAAACAACATCAGTCATAAGAACATGACCTGACTAACAAAATATTCACTTGAAAAGGTAAGAATTATAGATGTATCTTGCAGCAAAAAATCACCTTATAGGCTTTATGTTTTGACATTTTATTAGTCTGTTAAAACAAAAAGATCTATTCTGTGTAAAATAATATAATATTTAATTATGATTCTGAAAGTCATTACCTGCAATAGCAAAACAACTATTAAAAACTTTCAGATATCTTCATAACTAGCAAATAGATTGACAGTTAATATAAATAATTAAGAGGATGTCTGCTAAATTGTTTATTATGAACCTATTTTATATGAATAAATATGCCTATACAATTTTATCAAAATATGAACTATAGAGATAATTATTATACTTGAACTTGTAAAATTTTTAAAATAACTTATAAACTGCATTTATTTACTTATTTATTTCCACCTAGACCAACGTTTCAAGAAAGATTCTGTTAGAAACGCCACACATTAATAAAGTGAAGAAGAAAGAAAGAAAGTTAAAACAATAGCTTTGCCACCCAAAGTTTTCGGGGAAGAAAGATCTCCAAAACCACTTACAGCATATACAATCAATTATCTTCCACCCAGTCTAAGGAAGAACATAGAAAACGATGCAAAAAAAGGAAGAGCTAAAGTAAATGAGGTGCCAACAACATATTTTGTTTTCACAAATCAAACTTCATAACAACAGATTTCTCAAAAAGACATTAAGTGTAAAATATGCTTTTTTAAAAAAATCAAGAATAAACTTGTTTCAAAAAAGAATTTCTTACAGTTCTGAGAATATGGAAGCTAAAGATTTAATCAAGTATACAGAAATGGTTGTGCTGGAACACCGAATTTTTTTTTTTTTTGAGTGGGAGTCTCACTCTGTCTCCCAGACTGGAGTGCAGTGGCCGCTCCCGGCCACCGCAACCTCGACCTGCTGGGTTCCGCGATCCTTCCGCCTCAGCCTTCTGAGTAGCCAGAATTACAGGCGCGCGCTGCCACGCCCGGCTGATTTTTTGATTTACTGTAGAGATGAGGTCTCGCTGCCCAGGCGGGTCTCGAACCCGCGGGCTCAGGCAATCCGCTCACCTCAGCCTCCCAAAGGCGCGGGATTACAGGCTGAGCCACCGAGCCTGGCTCGAATATTTTTAGTAGTTGAATTCAACGTAATTTTGAGCTCCAACAAATATATAACTAAGATAAGCAACTTGCTTTATTTAAAAAAATACACTATTAAAGCTTTTTTGGAATAATATTATTCTATAAAAATAATATTTAGTGAGCCGATCCCAAATCCGCCATCAACATAAAAGTCATAGTAGTTAGCAGAGAGAAAGCTAGTAGTTGGTAGTATAAAGAAATTAATTCCTTACTATCAAACTTTACAAATTTGACTCTAATATTTTAAATAGTAAAACTGGAATGAAAACTTGATAAAATCTTCAGTGGATTCTTCATTCTAACAGGGCTTTAAAAATGTATGTATTAATGAATATATTGATTGATTTAGGCCTGTATACATTAATCTTTCAGCAAAATGTCTGCTGGGTATATTATTGTTGTGTAAAGATGCCTTAGGTACCTAACACAAAGAGTGGTTTCATGTTTGAGACCTCAGTTCCTTAGCACAAGGCGGAGCGGATGTTCTGAATTTCATGTACTGAACTTTGAAGATGTGGTTTCCCGTCAGGAGATCTCCATTTAGCACTCTTTGTGGTGAAGATCAGCACATGGAATTCAGTTATTTAACAAAGTTTCAAGATTCCTTATTGTAACAAAAGGGAGACCAGCTTGATACAACACTGTCTGCCCTTTTTGAAGCACTAGCCTGACTTATGTTGTTGCCACAATAAGAAAATCCTTGGCACCTGGGGTTGTTTCCTATAAATGTGCTATGAAATGGCCCTTAAAATTGGTACAGTCTCTTTGTAAAGAACACATGTTTCCCAAGAGGCAGTTCTTAATTTGTCTTATTTTCATCCATACCATGATGCAAGATAAAAGATGGTCAACATAAAACATTTAAGAGTAGAGAATTTGTATGGGAAAACTTTGAAATTAGTATTTTATAAAGTAAATAAAGTTAGCTTAGCTCTTAATCACATTTCTCTTTAACTTGACTGATGATGACAGTCTTAGCCACCAATTTAACAATTTCTTTATGTATCATTGATTTCTAGCAAAATGAAAACAAGGAGATGTCATTTAAAATTAGAATTCCTATCTGAAAGGATTTTGTGAGGTAATAATGTCTTTTTGGCTTTGGCGTAGTAAAAAATAGAAGATATTGATATAACCAATATTGTGTGTGTGTGTGTGTGTGTGTGTGTGTGTGTGTGTTTGTGTATATATATATATATATATACAGAACTACATTAGAAAATCCCTGTTATGTCGGCATAAATATCTTATATATGTACATTCTATACAATTATACTTGAAAGTATCTAGAAATTATATACGTAAATAGAACATTTTAACTGAAAGTTTTATAGAACAAATAAAAATACATTGAAATCTAAAATATAACTCAATACTTTGTGTAAAATAGAAAGCCTATAGTATTTTCTGTCTTTATCATATTTATGATTCCTCTATTTTATGTGTTTATGAAAAAGAAAATTAAAAATCTAAATAAGAGAGTTTTAAATTTTGCCCATCACTACAAATCAGAATCATGTGGAAAGCTGAACCTATCTTTGGCAATTATTTATGTTTTCTGTAGAATGTGCCTCAGTCATTATCACCTAGAAATATGAAAACAGTTTTCTCTAATGCAAAGAATGTTACAACTTTTCTCAATTCTTCTCTGTAAAGGTTGAATTTGATTGGAAAAGCAAAACCATTACAGCTAATATGGAAATAAGGAGTTTCATTTAGGAATTAGGTTTTCCATTAGTATGGAAGGAGATGAAGTTCTGAAGATTAGGAAGACTACAGCCAAAATCAGATGCTGTAACAGTTTGCTTACTACAACAGCAGGAGGTCATGGAGCGGAGGAAGGAAGCCCTTCAGCTTTGGGAAGGCTGCAAATTGCCTGACCAGAAGTTCCTGGCAGCGTGCCACATCAACGGGCTGTGAAATGCTGGCTTTTGTTTCACTTCCACCTTGCAAATTTCTGATGCCCTCCTTTAATCAGCAAATAATCGTTAGTAATACAGAGAAGGCATTCTGAGGGATATAGTTGTTACTTTTTGAAAAGACTATCAATGATGCCAAGTTGACAACAGCCAACTAAATTCTAAGCCATTTGACACTAAATCCAAACTTGAGGTGAAAACTTAAAATTTCCATGTAAGTTACCTAGTCCATTACCGTCCATCACCTAGTCTTTTCACAGAACATGAGGGACCTGGAAAGGGAGTGGCAATAACACAAAGTCCTGTACAAAGTGGCAGAAACTCACAGGGAGTTTGTGTGTGAAAGCTTTAATTTAAAGTGGAAACCCAGAGGTGCTCAGAAAATATACCAAGTTCCTTCAAATGCTGCCTGCTAGGCAGTCAAATATTAGACTTTAATCCTTTCAATTTAAAGTTTTTTTATTTCTTCTTTAAATTAAAAACTTCCTACAGTGGGTATTCTTGAATGACTATAACATAATCAATTAGGACTCTTAGAAGATGTTTTAATTCAGGAAATAAAGAACGTGAATGCAAGAGCCTGGGCTCACTGAATGAAAGCCCAGAAGAATTGAGTCAGGAGATCCTTGGAAGCCTTTTTCCTCTACTTTACGATGATGTGTGAAATGAGTCTTAGGGGTTCTTTCAAATATTCTGACTTTCAGAAGCACTTTTATATCCTTATTGAAAACTAAATAAACAATGTTTTTCAAAAATAACCATATGGTAACATTACTGTTCTACCTTGTTACACACACACACACACACACACACACACACACACACACACACACACGTATCTTGATTTTAAAAAAAGGTAGTTCAAGCAACTTTATTTATCAACAGTGCAGTGCACTTAGTTTTTAAAGACCAGTGATGGTCTTGATCCTGCAGAGGGAGGATATCAGCTTTTAAATTTCCTCTAGTGTAAACTTAAGCCTAATCACCTACTTATGAGGCTATAATAGTGTAGTGTTTTCAGATTATGTGGAAGGTCTGTAGAAACTTTTAGTAATGCATCTTACTGATACTAAAATTGTATTACCTCTTAAGAGGTAACCATATCTCGAGGAGCTATAGAAGAGAGAGTTAATTGAACTGTATTTCTAAATATTGCACATTTATTGAACACCCCTCAGAACCCTGGACGACATATGTATCTAAAAACAATTCTTCTAATCAGAAGGAGAAGGAAAAAGAAAACATATGAAATAGGATCTGTTCCATATATAATTAGTGCATTTACATTTTGAATAAATCCATTGAGTCGTCTAAAATTTCATTTTTCTTTAAGACTCATTCCAGGAAAAAAAAAGTATAATAATCTCAGGGTAAATAAATATAAACAAGACATCTGTCTGGATATTTTTCATTTTACTGAACAGTAAGTATTTGTTTCTGTAATTGTTTTTCTGGACCTAGAAAATGCTCTTTGTCTTGGTAAGTAATTTGAGTACAGTTAAAAGTTAGGTATTCAAAAAAATTCATCAGTTACATCTGGGCTTTTATAATCATTGTCCTTAGATTAAAAGAAGAAATCTATCAAGTTCCCATTTTTGTCTTTTGCCTCTTCTTAGTGCTTTAAAAGACTTGTGACGCAGGCTTTTCAAACAGTCATGGACAGAATGCTCTAGCATAAAATATAAAAGTACAATGCTCATTTTACTTGCCATAGTATGCTAGAAAGCATAACAGAGCTAGTTAAAAAAGGAGAAGCTCTTTTATGCTAACTACATTTACGGCTTTGAACATTTTATTTAACTACTTTGGGTCTTAAGCTGCTTATATGTTAATTTATAAGGGTAGCCCAGTGATCCCTTTTAGTGCAACATTTGATGATTCTGTTGCCTTGTGTCATTTGCCAAACTAAAACTGGGGGAAATAGTTTCAGACAGACTATGCTCCGGGATAGAGAAGAAGGTAAGTCTGATGCTTCAATATCTGATGGGACTTTGGAGAATTAAAAAGAGTCTTTTAGAAGTAATTAGGGGAGAGATTCCTAAGAATTTACAAGGGAGATTTAGGATAGCTCCCCTCAGAATCCCTTTACCCATCCTGCCTCCCCAGAAAAGTCCTTTAGTGTCTGACATTTAAGACAGTATTTTATTAATCGGCTATTCACGATGCTCCTCTCCAGACTTGGAGGTGTAATACAAGGAAAGAAAAAGGAGTAATGGTTAAGAACATGGATTCTGAAGCCTGTCTTTCCTGGTTTATAATCCCGACCCTACCACTTACTGAGTCATCATAGACAATTTACTTAGCATCTGTTTCCTCATCTGAAGGAAAATGCAGTAGTGGTTAAAAGCATGGACTCTGGAGCCCACCTTTCCAGGTCTCTAATCCCAATCATACCACTTACTAACTGAGCAGTCATGCACAACTTACTTCTGTTTCCTTATCTGTATGTTAAGGGACAATTCTCCATGGTGCTTCCTCATGTCTAATGACAGATTTTGTCCTAGTCTAACTTTTCAAAGTTATTCGAGTAGCAAACAGTCTTGAAAATAGAGATAAGTTCTCCCAATAGGTCAGAAAGTAGATTTGTTTCCTGATTAAGACAATATAGAAAATGGCTCTTTCAGGGTCAAAAGCTGGGCAGGTTTGATTGCAGCCCCCTATAAAAGACAGGTTGGTGTTACTTTTGGGGGGGCACAAACCCACTGTGTTTACAGCATTCACCTCTCCATATGAGCATCTCCCCCACGGGACATGAGTGGGAAAGGGAAAGTGGAACTGAGGTGAATGTCAAGTTCATGCAGCTGCTGTACCATTAGTAATGCAGCTCTTTATGTCTGACCCTTAAGATTTGTGTTTTTGGTTAACATCTATGAAACTGCGGCAGGCTATTTAATTACTAGAAAGCAAGGTAAAATCTTCAACACTTTCCAGTGCCTGACACTGTAAAAAAGTTCAAAATAATATCCATCTCACCAGATTGTTATAAAGATTGGAGATCATAGTACTAGCATTTGTAAAAATCTCAGAAAGGTAATTTGTATATCATGTGTTTGCTATAAAAAGCAAAATATAAATTAATCAAATAAAGGTTACAACTCCATTTCTCAAGAGCATCTTTTCTCACAAGACTATTAATTCTCACATGGATAAGTTGTTATATTCAAAGAGACTTTAGGAGTACACAGACATTAAAACTATAGTTGGCACAACAGCTGCATTTTATTATTCCCATATTAAAGCCTCTGTTTGAAACTCCAAAACTTGTGTGTGAAATTCTGCTCCACAATTTACTAGTTTTGTGGATGTGAGGAATGTATTCAACCTTCATAATGAATACTTGTATTACGCCAAACACCAAGTGTAATTTTACTTTCCTATAGCTGAACTAAATTTCTTTTCTATGAAATATTCAATGGGATAATAAAACAATAGTAAACTCTGCTAATGAAGTCTTTATGGTTATTTCTGAGCACTGGAGATCTTTGTGATATCAAGTTCACAGGGCTGAGGAGAGACACTCTTCAGCTATCACATCATTTCAGCTGCACATTCAGACTGAGATATATGTTATCAAGGATGATCTGTGTTTTGTATGTATTGGTAAGTGTACATTTGTTGGTGGGTGGGAAAGATTTAATAAAAATAATACAGAATTATGAGCACAAAACTAAATATAAAAGAAAATATTTATTCATAATGAGAAAACACATCACAACAATTTGCAACTGTCAAAACGTTGATCAAGATCACCTTAACTATCATAAACTCCAGAGAAATAACAACACACATTTTTAAACTCCTTGTTATCTACAATTTTGACTTCATTTTAAGTTATCTTTTCAAGAGAAGCTTGCTTTTTTACAGAGGAAATAGAAAAATACTGTTTCCCTCTTGATCTAGTTTTGATATTTGTTATTGATAGTTGGGATCATAAAATACAATTTCACTTGAAGACAAACTATTTACTATATTAAAGGTTTGTGACTTACAGATAAAGGGGCTCTGATAATATGTATGGTTCATATGTATGGTTCTTATAGATTATGTTATGCAAGACCATAATAATTATACACACTACACCAATTAAATTTTTGACAGATAAAACCTCCTGACAGAGATGACACCTCATAGACTATCTTCTGGGTCTGCACATTTCAAATCTTGTTTCTCACTCACTACTCATTCTTTTTGTGCCAGGTAACCTCTGCCAGATTACACTCAGATTTATCATACCAGCTGAGAAAGTTAAATGGGCAGTAAAATATTCCTGGAAGATATTCACTCACATGAGGCTAGCAATAATAAGATATACTTGAGAATCACCTAAATATATCCTAGTGCCTTTAAACTATATATATATATAGTTTAATACATATATATGAGAATATACACAAATTCTACTTTTTCTTTGCCCGATCCCTAATATGCCTGCAACCACCCTAATGCCACCCTACATGAGTGAAGGTATGATAGTGAGGAAGTCACTGTGAAAAGAAGCAGTTTCTTTGTTTTCTTTTTTGAGTTGGAGTCTTACTCTGTCTCCCAGGCTGGAGTGCACACTCACGGCTGCCACAGCCTCAATCTGCTGAGCTCAGGTGATCATTCTGCCTCAGCCTTCCAAGTAGCTGGAACCACAGGCATGTGCCACCATGCCCAGCTGATTTTTTGATTTATTGTAGAGATGATATCTTGCCAAGTTGCCCAGGCTGCTCTCAAACCCCTGAACTCAGGTAATCCTCTAGTGTCTGCCGCCCAAAGTGCTGGGATTGCAGACATGAGCCATCTTGCCAGGCTGAGGCAGTTTCTTAACAGATCACAGTTCATTATTATTTATTATTTCTGTAAAGTAGATGACAAGTCTAGCTTCTGGAAATGTTAGGGTATCATATATAAAATTAATGTTTCTTCCAAAGAAAATTATGCTTTCTAGACAAATTATTATTTTTAAAAAATAAGCTGGTTGAAGACACAAAAGGGTGACCAAGCCAGGCAGAAACTAAAGGGTACATAATGCCTGAAAGTAGGTTATGAGATAGGGTGAAACCCAGATCTATCCAGCTTTCCTCTTCTAAACAGTGCCAATAAAATGAAACTCAAGTTAAATAGTGGTCACTATTTGAATTGAGAAGCCAGAGATCAGAGTTCAAGGTCAAAACAGCTGGAAATTGAAAACATAGTAGAAAAAGGAAGTCATAAATGGGATAGCCAAAAATTGACATACAGGCTCTCCTTGGCTATTTCTTGAATTGTGTATGCATGGATTGAGACTTCAAACTGCTCAGGAGAAGCAAGAGCTTGAAGACTGGCAGAGCTGAATAGAAATATCAGCAGACACTGAGTTCTGAGACGACGAAATGTAGACTTTCATTCCTGTCTAGTAAAAGAGTTTTTGAAGAAATGAAAAAGGTGATTCTAAAATTTTTATGGAAATGCCTACACTTAGAATGGACAAAAAAATCTAAAGAGAGAGGAAAAAAAAGCACAGATAAGAAGATTATTTGTTCTAGATGAGGGCATAAAAGAACTTTCCTGGATGAGAGAAATGTTCTGTGTCTTGATACAGGTTGGATTGGTGGTTACATGAGTGTACATATTTGTCAAAATTCATGGAACTTGATGTGCACTTAAAATATGTGCATTATATTTTTGTAACATTATTTATTTAAGCAGGATACTGGAAAAGAATAAGTTAATTTCAACACATCTTGGAGGAACTCACACAAGTTAGGAGTCCTGAAATTAAGTTTGAATAGCATCATGAAAAATCTGTCTGGCATGTACCCATCGTGTCCTCTGATTGTGACATGGATGCCACTGCTGTTGGCATTTCAGGTTGATCCTGCTACTCTCACTTTCCTTGGTTCCACTATTCCCACCTTCCCATCTTAGAGGCCCTGTGAAGATTTGACTGATTCTGTGCTCTCTTGCAGGTCAGAAACTTAGCAGAGTTGCAACATGCTCCATCATCCTCCAAATTTTTATCTTTTTTAAAAAATATTGATTTTAAAGATGTGGGGCATAATTCAGGATTAGGAATTCAATTGTTCGTTATGCAGGTGCCCTTGTTGATGAGGTGTGCCCCACCCCCTGGTAGTTTCCCAATCCCGCCACCCTGGCAGTTTCCCACTACTGCCATTCACAATAGCCACAAAAAAAGAAAAGAAATACCTTGGTATCTTCCTAACCAGAGAAATGAAAGAACTTTACAGCAAAAGCAACACAACACTGCTCAAAGAAATTAAAGATGACACAAACAAATGGAAAAATATTCCATGCTCATGGATTAGAAGAATCAACATTGTTAAGATGTCTATCCTACACAAGGTGATCTACAGATTTAAAGATACCCATCAAATTACCAGCAGCATTCTTCTCAGACCTGGAAATAACAATACAGGAATTCATATGGAAAAATAAACTACCACATTTTTCTATGGGTCAGTAAAAGTTATACTATTTTTTTATGAGAAATGCTGGAGTGCATGGATGCAGTATGAGAGTAACAAGGTAAATTTCGGCCCTCTGCCTAGACCTATCACACTAACATTTTTTCCTATTCTGACCTGATGGTGGGATGGGCTTAGGGGAATTCTGGACTCTTTCAATTTCTCCAGTGTCTGACCATATTAAAGGGCATAGATTCACTATTTCACTGATTTCCCAATATGCTGATTTTTTAAAAAAATATTTTACCCCTTAGTTGAATTTATCTAAAGGGCTTAAGAGTACAGAGTATAAGAATCTTTCCAGTCTCTCAAATCATTTCTTGGATAGGGGCATGGGGGTTGGGATGGAAGGAAAGGTGAGGGGAATTGGGGGGATGCGAGGGTGGAGGATTTGGAGAGGTTTGAAACCTTATTTTACTTAATATCCAGGTGATCTGAGCAATATAGCTATTTCAGGTCTCTAAGATTTTTGTAAAATGTCACAGGTAAGATATCTATAAAATACATGTAATTATAGCATGTATCTCCTAGTGTTTATCAGAGGGTTAAATGAAAGAATATATTTACAAAACTTTCTTTTATGTTGTAAGATATCAAATAGAACAAAATCCAGTTAGTAGCTATAACAGACTACAAGTTTGGGAAAGAAATGGGAAATTTTTTAAAAATCAGAAAGTCTAAAATTCTGTGGTGTCTTATTGTCCCTGAGGCATTGGGCATAAGATACCCTAACTTAGATGAATGAAAGAAAAAGTTACCAAGTAACAAGAATTATATGGGGGGAAAACACACCAGATTAATATACAAAAATTTTGCCCTGGTTCATTTCTCTAGGGCATAGTTTCCTATGTATAAAATAGATTTAAAAAACATTCTCATAGAGTTATTGCAAAGATTGCATACGGAAGTCATTTGTTTAAATGTCTTATCAGAATGCCTGATATATAGTAAATAATCAATAATGTTAAGTGAATTGACTTGTACAATCAATCATTTCTCATGATCTCAGAGAAGAGGAACACATATAGGAAAACATTTATCAGAAGTAAAGTGTAACAATTGCAAGTTATTTCCAAAAGTACTGACCTGAGCAAATAATCCATCCAACAAAAATACTGTACCATGACTTTTCTAACTTAATAGCAACTTACACTCAGTACTACATCCTTATTTCATAAAATCCTATTACGCTAATCATCTGAGGGAATTCTGAAAACTTATCAGCTAGATATCTCTATTAATGAGAGGTTACAAGTCCTGCCAGAGGTGACACACAGCTCAGGGTCAGCACTGAAATATAAACCTATGTATTCTGATTCAAAATATCTAGGTCCTTCCTCCAGTCCAGAACTTTTTCATATGCAAAAATAGAGCAGGCTATTTCTGACCCATCTGAACTTTTCTAATTAGGACTCCCCTGAGATTTATCTCTTATCCAAGTTCTTTCTGACTGCTTATTCTTCAATGAAAGTTTTTGCCTCTTATCTTTCTAATTAGTTTCGAAACAGAACAATCTTGTGCATTTTTTTCACTGAGTCTGAGCTACTGCAGAGATTGAAAGAAAGCTGACAATATGTTGTGGGCGTGGAAGGTATGAGCACTTACACAAAGGAAATAAATGGAATTTAAATGTATATGTCTGTTTAGAAATGAACAAGAAAGAACCAAGAAAATGGTTTTCATTTATCTTCCTTTTAATCAAAAGCCTGCATTTGAGGAGATGAAGTCCATCCGTCAAGGAAGAAGGCTAAGGGCTCTGTAGTAATCAGATGTTAATCTATGCTAGGACAGAATCTGCTGTCTACCTCTTTCTCCAAGTGGGGGAAATTCATCACTTAAAGATGCGTCTTCAGTTTATCTTCTGGATAGATGAAAACTTATATCTAGTAAACTTGATAATAATTGATTTTATAAAATTTCACATTTGTTCATTTGTTTCTTTGTATGTAAAATATTGCAAAATAGCAAAGACAGATAATAAAAATGTGCATAAAAATATAGCCTGTGCACCAAGACAGTAAGTGTAGTACTTACCAGTATAAGTATTTTCTGTATTAATGTATCTCAAAAGTTAAAATTGATTTTTCTATAATTATTCCTTCATTAAGTTTCAATATTTTGGTCAACTCATTATCATATTGCAATTTTGCATGAACTTTAATAAGTTCAAGTGTTGATTAGAATACAATATAATTATTTTTGGGGAAGTATGCATTATGGTTAAGAAATATTATATTAAGAATCATATAATAGTGAAACTAAATGCAGATGTATCATTATCTAGCAGAGTTATAAACATTCATAATTGAAAAGTCATGTAGCATCATACACCAAAATCCTGACATTTAAATTTAAAATTAAATATTACTAACACCTTTGTTGAAGAGGACAATGTAAAGTGCCTGAATCATATCTTGCTGTCACAGGAAAAAAATGTTTCCCAAGTAAGTCTCTAATAATTCATTCTTCAAAGTTAACAATGACATAAAATAAAGAACATGGTAAGAATGTTTACATTTTATTCTAAAATGAAATATATTCATTGGTTAGTATAGCCTACAAAAGGAAACCTACTTACTCTTGCCTAAATTAAAAAGCTAACTACCCAGATGAAGACGTAACCCCTAAAAGGTCTAAGTACAATAAAGAATAAGACAAAAATCAATGATAGCAGTGGCCTAAAATAGTGATAGAAAATATTGTTGAATGTGGTACTGCTCTCTGGAAACAATTATTTATTTACTTACTTATTTTTAAAGCACATGTAAATGTTACTAATAAATATCAGTTTGAAGTGTCTTCCAATGGGCCTAAGAGTTTGTAATCAACATTCACTGTTTTTTCATGGAAATGGGAAAGAATACTTCAGATATGCATGATATCCTTTGGGTCCTCCCTGAATTTTTTAGTGGAATGGCACGATTGATATGAGTCTTGGTTTAGGACAACTAAAGACTTACAGGATCTCTTGGCAATTTGAGGTAAAGCTCTGGTACAAGTTGTTGGAAACCATGTCCTAGCAATTTGCATCTTTATCCTGTTTCTCCATCTTTGTCCTACTTCTAGACTTCGACTTCATGACCTTGTAGGGCATAGGAGAGATTCTGGGTTTCCTGATGTTCATGTGAGACCATAAGATGTGACCATCATCACTTCAGGATCTTGTTATGTGTCTCCTGTTGCTTCATGTCCTAAGTTATGGGCAGAGTAGAGAGCTCTTTTTTGGCCTGTAGAAAAATCTTCATGGTTTGTTACTATGCGGTCTACCTATTGATTTGTCCTAAGGAATTCAGAAAAAAATATGTTTTCCTTTACAAAGTCTGGCATTCAAAGATGTTTCTGTTGCATGCTAAAAATCCTGTTTTGGGTATCAGAAACTAAACAATAA
Source organism: Cephalopachus bancanus (assembly GCA_027257055.1). Lineage (NCBI taxonomy): Eukaryota > Metazoa > Chordata > Mammalia > Primates > Tarsiidae > Cephalopachus > Cephalopachus bancanus. The sequence continues at coordinate 15,490,278 of JAPVLO010000068.1, read as the reverse complement.
ACTCTACTCTAGCAATTCTTATTATGCCCTGTCCTTTAAGACTCCTCTTCCATACAGATGAATGTCTGAGGAAAATGTGGAGAAGACTGGGATATAAAGCTACATAGAGAAAGAACATACTAATATTTTTTTTTTTTTTTTTTTTGAGTTGGAGTCTCACTCTGTCGCCCAGACTGGAGTGCAGTGGCCGCTGCCGGCCACCGCAGCCTCCACCTGCCGGACTCCGGCGATCCTTCCGCCTCAGCCTTCCGAGTAGCCGGAATTACAGGCATGCGCTACCATGCCCGGCTAATTTTTTGATTTATTGTAGAGGTGAGGTCTCACTGCCCAGGCGGGTCTCGAACCCGCGGACTCAGGCAATCCACTCACCTCAGCCTCCCAAAGGCGCGGGATTACAGGCTGAGCCACCGAGCCCGGCTCCATACTAATATTTTTAATAAAACTATATTTGTTATACAAGTGTAGATAATTATTTATTAATGCCTTTGCATTAATATATTGTCTTGAATCTCTGACTACCTTGTATTGGTCATTTGGAAAAAAAAAATTTGCTTTTATTGTAGTGAATTGTTAATATTTTAAAAATGTTAAATTGCATCTGGAAAACTGTGTGAGGCAGCCGTACAACCTTACCAACCTCATCTTGACTAATGAAAGAAGAAGAGAAAGAGGATGAGAGAGAAACAAAGACAGGGAGAGAGAGAGTGAACTGCTGAGAGAGTTGTGCTTCATTGTATTTACATTAAACTGAATTGGCATCTTTTTCCACATCCATTACTTACATTTTTGTCTGTTTATGACTCTGGTCATTTTAAAGACTGATGCTTTTGCTATCAATATTTATGGACTCTTTCTACATTGAGCATATCAAATCTTTGTCACATTTATTACAGCTCATTATTTTCCTTTAGTTTTATATTTTATCTTCCTGATTGTATTGCCTGTTGTAATTGTAATTTTCCTAAACCTTTTAGACTTTAAGTTTTGCAAGTAAAAAAAACCTCAATTGTTGTATTCTTGAGTTTATCCAAAGTACTTTAGAACAACAGATTCAAATATTTTTTTTACTCAATAAATATTAATAAATACATATTTGAATCTTTTCCAGTTTTAGAAAGTCCTACTTATATTAATATAAGATCTATAATAACCTAAGGAAAGTTAAAACTAATCAAAACATGAAAAAAGAAAACTTCAACTTTTGCTATGTAGAGTGTTTTTTACTAGTTTACAATTTTAATTTTTCTTTTCAGTTGTAAAAGCAACTTATATTTCTTATATAAATCATTAAAAAATCTAGAAGGAAATTTTAAAAGAACTAAATTCTACCACCATAAAATGTAAGTTTTATTGCTATTTTAAATATTTTATCTTTTTATGGGTATGTTTTACATTTAGCTTATATGTATCTCTAAACATATTGAATGTATAAATAACAATTCTTTTTTTTTGAATTAAACATATAGAACACTGACTTGGACACTGAAAGGAGCAATCTTCCTAATATGTTTTAAGAATAAAAATTCCATCTGGCTACATTTTCTTTTCAAATGTGTATTGACAACTCTTTTCAGCAATAGCTTCTCCATTGTTGAAATCAACATTAGTTTTTGACAGTGGTTAAAACTGAAAAATGCAGGCTGCTAGTGATTTCAGTACTAACAGGTTAAGAAAACTGATAATGGCAAATGCCAAATGCATTTTAAATATATATATATATATGTATGTATGTATATAACAAATTCATATATATTTCAAGAGAAATATACTCATATATACATCAACATAAACTTGAAAAATGACATATCTAGTGAATAATCATGCATATGTATTTCTGACCCCTTCTAATATCTATCTTTACCTTAGTGTCTTCCTGGTCTACTGTGTGATGATAACAAATATATCTGCCAGTCATCCCCCAGATTTACAACCTCATTAAAATGAATTAGCTCCACTTAAAAAATGGTTGATTTGTTTACTTTTGTCCTCAAAGCATAAATTCCTCATTTTCAAAGCAGACATTTTGAAAACTGCTCCCTACATGCCTATCTCTCAAAATAATAATAATAATAAAATCTTTTGAGTTCACAGCAAAACCCAATGACAATTTGCAGAATTATGGACTGCTTTAGCCCAAATCTGTGTAAGTTATGTTGACAGGTGTTTCTATGGAGAGGAATGTAGGCATTTTTAAAAGACAAAAGAACATTTTGTTTTTTCATCAAGGAGACATTTCAATACTTTAAGTGCTCATTTGCAATCTCATAAAGTGTTTTCTTTCCCTTTAAATGTCAAGGTGATACTTTCATGATTAATATAAAATCAAACAGCTCATTCTTTACACCTTAAATGACATAAACAGGTGGGAGACAAACAATTATAAATAAAATTTTTGGAGGCTAAAGCTAAAACATTTCCTTTAGAATTTACATTCTTATATAAGAAGTAATAATTTTTAAAACATTTTCTGCTCCAAATATTTTTAAGATGTAAAATAAATTCTAAAGTATCAACAGGGCAAAAACACTCTTATATGCTCACAACATATTTAATTGCATACCCAGCAGAGAGGCAGCCATATTTAAGTTTGTCTATTATTACTCAAATAATCAAATTTATTTTAACTACCAAAATTAGACCAGCTACAATAGATGTTATGTTTTATCATTCACCACATTTCCAAATTACATTACTTTGCTCACAACAATCCTAGGAAGTATGTAGATTGAGTATTATTATCCTCATGAAAATCCCAAGGCAAGAGAGAAAGACAGGGTCCAGCTGATAAATCACACAAATAATTAGCACTAAGGATAGTATATCAAGATGGTTTTATTGTGTTGTTTTTTTCAACTAGATTAGCTGTCTCTATTGGTAATAATATAAAGTGCTTTGCTATATTTAATATTTATGAAGCAAGCCTCAATTCTTAAGTCTATAGTTGAAGGTCTATATAAAGAAGTGAAAAATAGATTGTGAACACTGTAACCAGAAAAAGAAAAATTATATCAATATTGATATAAATGAAAATTCAGTGCCAGGCAACAGTCACACCCACTCAGCTTTGTGTGGCCTCATCTCCATGGCTTCTGTTGGAGGCTGTCTAGCTTATTAAAACTGAAGTGGTGGCCTTGATGATTTACGGCTCTCAAAGTCATTCTTCTCTTTTCTTGAACAATAACAGAACTTTGCAGAAGAATATTCTTATAATCCTCTCCTGCAGAATTTAAGAAGTAAAATAGCCTTCCTTTATGTATCTAAAAACATTACCTTTTTTCCATTGTTCAGTAACATTTTGCTCATTCCTATCAGAGGAATTATCAGAACAGACTTTAATGTCCATATTTCTAAATATTATGTGCATAATTATTTATATAGTCTTTAAGAAGATGGAGGCTTTTTCTATAGCTCTCCCTTTTCCTTATTTGGGACCTTAACAGAATCATCTTTAACCTTTCCTTCCTGACAGTATTAGCCTTTTTCTAGAATGCACTTCAAAACTCTTCAAGCCTCTACCCATTATGTAGTTTCAAATTTGTTTCCACAATTTTTGGTATTTGTTATAGCTACGACCCATTTCTTAGTACCAATACCTGTCTTCATCACTTCTGGTTACTGTATCAAAATTCTATAGACGAAGTGACTTACAACAAATATTATTTCATATGAATATCAATATAAATAATAAATATGTTAGTATTGATGTAAATATAGTATTATTCCCTTTGAAACTATATATACATCCTATAATAAAATGCAATGTCTAATAGAATGGCAGAATGAATGAAAAATGAGTTAACCATATGCTGCCTACAAGAGAGTCATTTCATTTTTAAGGAGACACAAAGACTGAAAGTAAAGGAATAGAGAAAGATATTCCACACAAATGGAAACCAAAAGAGAGTAGAAGAAGCTATGTTTGTAATAAACAAAAGAGATTTTAAGTCAAAAACTGTAAAAAAGAGACAAAGAAAGATATGATCTGATGATAAAGAGGTCATTTTATCAAGAGGATATAAAAATGTAAATATATATACCCAACTTTGAAACAGCTATATGTATGTGCATGTATAATTACATATGTGTGTATATATTTTATATAGTGTATATATATTATGTATATATATAATATTAAAGGATCTGAAGGGAGAGATAGATTGCAATATAATAATATTAGGAAATTTTAGTACTTCACTTTCAACAATGAACAGATTATCCAGACAGAAAACTAGTAAGAAAATATTAGACTTAAATACTTTTTATCACATGGACTAAACACACATATACAGAACATTCCATCCAATAGCAACAGAATACATTCTTCTCAAACATATATAAAATATTTTCCAGGGTAGATTGTATGTCAGTACATAAAACAACTGTACCCCAATATAAACAGATTAAAATTATATCGATTCCTTTTTTTTCTGTCTACAATGGTATGAAGCTGGAAATAAGGAATAAGAAGAATTTTGAAAAGTTTACAAATACATGGAACTTAGATCAATGGGTCAATGAAGAAATTAAAAGGGAAACTTAAAAATATCTTGAGATAAATGAAAATTGAAACACAATATGCTAAAACTTATGAAAAACAAAGCAAAAAGGTCTATGAGGAAAGTTTATAGCACAAAACACCTACATCAAACAAAGAGAAAAAAAATCTCAAATAAACAACTTAAATTTACTCAAGGACCAAGAAAAAGAATAAACCAGGCCCAAGGTTAGCAGAAGGTATTAATAAAGATCAGTACAATATCAGCAAATATGTTTTTACTATCATAAAATAGATAATAAAACAATAGAAAAGATCAATGAAATTGAGTTGATTTTTTGAAAAGAAGAACAAAATTGACAAACCATTGACTAGAATAGGTAGGGAAAAAAGAAAAGACTCAAATAAATAAAATTAGAAATAAAAGAGCAGACATTTCAATAGTTTTCACAGAAATACAAAAGATCATAAGAGGTTCGTATTATATGCCAATAAATTGATTAATTTTAAAAAAAGCTATTCTAAAATTCTCATGGAATCACAAAAAGCCCCGAATAGTCAAGGCAATTATGAGCAAAAAGAACAAAACTGAAGGTGTCATACTATCTGATTTCAAACGACAGGCATAATTTAATTTGTTTCACTTTATTGTGCTTCACAGAGTAGAGGATGGAGGGAATGGGAAGATGACGGTGAAAGGGTACAAATTTTCAGTTAGACAGGAGGAATACTTTTTGTTTGGAATCTACTGGTGACAATACTTAATGATAGTGTATTATACACTTCCAAAAGGATAAAATAGTTTTATTTTATTTTATTTTACTTTATTTTATTTTTGAGTTGGAGTCTCACTCTGTCGCCCAGACTGGAGTGCAGTGGCCGCTCCCGGCCACCGCAGCCTCGACCTGCTGGGCTCCGGCGATCCTTCCGCCTCAGCCTTCCAAGTAGCCGGAATTACAGGCATGCGCTACCACGCCCGGCTGAGTTTTTGATTTATTGTAGAGATGAGGTCTCGCTGCCCAGGCGGGTCTCGAACCCGCGGGCTCAGGCAATCCACTCACCTCAGCCTCCCAAAGGCGTGGGGATTACAGGCTGAGCCACCAAGCCCTGCAAGAGTAAATTTTAAATGGTTCTTACCACAAAACATAGTATTTGAGGTGATGGTTATTTTACTTATCTTGATTTAATTATTTCACATTGTATTTATAAATCATAACGTCACTTTATACACCATAAATATATACAGTTATAAACTATAAATTTATAAATAATTTTTAAAAATTAAAAATATTATTAAATGATGGTTGAAACTAATAAAAATATTTAAAAATTATGCTTGTTATGGCAGCATATGCACTAAATTGGAGTGACTCAGAGATTAGCTGAGCCCTTGCAAAGTATGAGACACAAATCCATGAAACATTCTATATGCATTCGGTAAAACACATACTCTTGTTCAATTATAAATTTGTAAGAAATTCTGTAAGAATTTCAGTGGTGGATAACCACACTTACTAGAAGTAGCTTAAACCTTTTTAAAGTTATAATTTTCATGTTTAAAGTAATTTTTAAATAATAAATTATAGATCTTATGTGTGAAAATGGTCTATTATAGTTTCTGAATTAACTAATACTACTTTCCCCCATACTCTACTTTACTCTCATGAAGTGAACTTAGGAATAAATAATAATTATACTTTAATATGATGCTATTAAATATAGTATTGAGATACTATTTATAACCTTCCAATTTATTTGTGCTCTTTTTGAAATTTCCAAGGAGAATAAAAAATACCATAGAGAGTGGGAAAAATGCATATTAATATTACAAAAGTACCATACAGTTTACAAGTAAATTCTAAGAAACTACAATGCAAAATACTAAAAATATGCTTTGATCAGAACAATTTACCTTGTTTTTAAATTTTTTGTCAGCTACTGCATCTCCTTTTTACATTTAGAGATGCAGATTTTTGAATACCACTTTATAATTTATTAAAAATAATTTTCCTACTGTATAGTTATTTGAGCTTGAAATTTCCCTTTTGAGAAAATATCACTGAAAAGGTGTTAAGGTGAAAGAAAAAGGTGAGAAGAAAATGGTAATTTTAGGAATATCAGTGTTAAAAAAGTACAGCATATTGGAATGCCAGTTTGGAAGAATATGTGCAGCATAGTAATTAGTGTAATAGAAGACAGTATGTAAAACAATATTTCTAAATTCAGAACCAGCATATTGAACGCATATGAAACTCAATTTAGGAAGAAGCAATTGTTATCTGTTCTCATCAAATGGAAAATTATCTTATAAAATTTAAAAAGCGATAAACAAATGAGGAGCAGGAATGCATGAGTTTAAACAAGTATACATTTTACTTTAGAACTGATATTCTAACAGAAAATAAAGAAGCAACTTTATAGGAACAAAATGCAAATTAAAATTTATGTTGGTGTGATCTGCAATTAAAAGACAAGTTGAAAGAAAAAACATTCTAAGAATTAGTACATTTTTCATTGACTATGCATTCTGTTATAGAAGAGTCACAATTACTTATGATTATACAGTCATACATGGCATAACAAGATTTCTGTCGATGACAGACCACATATACAATGGTGGTCCCATAAGATTAGAATACTGTATTTTTTATTGTACTTTTTCTCTGTTTAGGTAAGGTTAGATACATAAATACCATTGTGTTACAGCTGCCTGCAGTATTCAGTAACTTGCTATACAGTATTCTTGGGACAATAGGCTACATCATATACTCTAGCTGTGCAGTAGGTTATACTGTTTAGATTTGTTTTTTAATTTTTTGTCAGTTACTGCATCTCCTTTTTACATTTAGAGATGCAGATTTTTGAATACCACTTTATAATTCATTAAAAATTTTTTTCTTACCTGTATAGTTTTTTGAGCTTGAAAGTTCCCTTTTGAGAAAACATCACTGAAAAAATGTCAAGGTGAAAGAAAAAAGTGAGAAGAAAATGGCAATTTTAGGAGTATCAGTGTTAAAAAAAGTACATCATATTGGAATGCCAGTTTGGAAGAGTATGTGTACTACTATGTTCACACAATGACAGAATCATAAGGGACACATGATTGTATATTTCTTAAGTGTCATGGGAAACTTTAAAATGTTTGTATTAGATGCGTGTATCTGATTTGATCTGTACCCCAAATAACTTAATATCCACGATTATTATGTTTTGAAATGTGATTAAAATGAACATGATTTCATAATAATGTAAGGAAATGAAGTTACTCAAATAATTTATACCTCAAAATTTTGCATGTAATGCTGTTTTTATAGTTTTTAAACTAATTTCAGTAAGAAAAAAAAGACAGTCCTATTATACTAGAAACCGGTCATTCATTCAAAAGCCATGTATGTGTTCTTTTTTTCATTATTATAATTTATTCTATCCAAATAAAAATGTTTTAAATTTATTTGACTTCTTAACTTCAGTAACTGATAAGTTCAATTGTTCTTCTTATGATAGATAAGTTTATTCAGATGCCTACCCATAAGTAGTTTTAACTATCTTACACTCACTTCTCTTGGTGGCTAAATTTTTTACTTTACACTGCCCTACATCTCCTTGTTTATAAAGTTGACTAATCCAGAGCAAATTCTTGAGCTAGGGGCAATAATCTGTAGCCAGGTGATATTTTTCTCAATGAAATTTAAAATAAAAACAAATGAGAGAATAAGTTAATTATGTAAGAATAGCAGCCGAATGGTCATAAGGAAGCGTTATGGTAAAAAAAAAAGTACTCAAAGGGACATATTTAGGACAAAATTATGCAAAAAATGAATTAATCTTAAGCAGTGGAATGCTGATAGGGAGAGGTATGCAGTTACAATTGTATATCCTAAGAATGAAAAGACTGTTAGCACAGTGTAGCAGAGTCTTTTTGATTCTGGATGACTTTCACATGTCTCCTACATGTATGTTCACAATAGCATTCTTCCTTTGACTGGGTACATTTTCCTCAACAAAATTTTACTGTACCAGATTTAAAGAGAGTTACTTGCAAAACCATATAGGGAAGAAAATTCCTCTATTCAAACAAAATTTCTATAGAGAATTTTTCTAACATTTCCTTTTATCCAAAGGTCAGCAAAATGGGCTCTAAAATTACTTGATATAATAGACATGCACATAGAATCATATATTGCCAGTTTCTTAGGTTAAGAATGCTTAGTTTGTGAAATTATACTCATGATTTCTACCAAGCTAATTTTTCATGACTAAAGCCTCTATATAACCTAGTATGTCAATTTCAACAAATAGAAACTCAGGAAAAATAGGTAGTAATTTGCGTTCATGTGTTAAAATAAAAATAACATCTTAATGCGATAAATTATACAGATAATTGGTAGACACAAAAGGACAAACATGAATATTGATTGCCCTAGTCATCAGAATGGTGCCCACTTTAAATTCCCTTCAAGGACCTTTACTTCCCACCTCCGCCAGGTTTTGAATGTTGGAACAGGAACTAGAAACCTCATTGTGACATTTATGCATTATTAAATGATAACAATTCATTTCTTTTCCATCAGTCTAATTTTAAACATATTCATTATGCAGAAATCTTAGCTCCATTGACTCTTTACTGAGTAAAGCTATTATGCTCATTCTAGTATACTTAGTAGTCTGTTACATTTTCATTTTTCCTTCAAGATATTGAATGTTGAATAAAAATGAAATTTTTAATATATTATTTCAATCTAAAATTCAAAAATATTTTTAATAGAGTAAAGGGGCAACAGTATGACTGGATCTACTTATAAAGAAGCACCTTTCTAATCCAGATCCCCAGAAGCAGAAAAATTAAAAATGAGTTCACATTTCATTTTTTCAATTGCACTCTTCTGTTTAGATTTAAATTTCAGAGTGACTTACACTAATCTGTATTCAACACTATTTTGTTTCAGTAAAAGGGCAAGAGTTAGGTGTTAGGATTCACTTGGGAAAGAATAAGTTCTGCAAAGAAACTTTTTTATTAATAAAGAAAAATAATATTTACTGTAAGAACAACTTTTTGAATTTCTTTTCATTGTCCTTGGAAGAATTTTAACTGAAAAGAAAGATCTATCATACCTTTTTGCTAGTCTCTTGAGTCCTGTTACAGGATTAGCTCTCGGAAATCTTGGGGCCAACTTGAATTTGAGTCTCTAAAGGAGAAACGCCGGTACAAATTCAACCTCCAGGAGTTTCTCTGCTGCATTGGCTATCTGGGAAGCTGCCAGATTGTTATGTGTCTTTTGGGGGTTAAAAACCCTGCCACCTTTGCCCCTAACATAGCTGTTCTATGTCTAAGTCTGACCTTAGGTTTTCATAGTGCTTTCTGGACTATGGGGAATCAATTCAGAATTACCAAATGCTTTATAATTATAAGTATTAATTTTGTAATTCTCATTTTGCTCCAGCTGAGAATCAGAAAAGTCTGTGATTTATGTTTGGCATTTTCAAAGACATTTAACAAAGCACTACTTCTTGCTGATTCCATTGTTTACAAGGTTATAAGCATGCCAGTTCTCAATTACTTAAGTCAGTGGGTAACTGTCAATGGACAGAGGGTATATTCATTTTAACCAGTTGTTACAATTTCCTCTTCCAACTCACCTAATGTCAGAAGTAAACCCTGGAAATGAACTTGAACTATTTTATTAAAAAAAAAATTTCCTTTTATACCTCTTGATAAGAGTTCCCACATTGAACTTGCTCTTGCATGGATCATCAATGATTTTTGCATTAGAAAGAAAATGGATTTTTTTTAGTGTTGTTATCTTGCTTAAATTCTCTTCATTCACTTAATGAATTATTGAATATTTGCTATTGCTAGGCACTGGGGACACAGAGGTACCCAAGACTGAGACAGACCAAGTCTTTACTGTGTTTACAATTGACATTGAACATGTAATAGCAGAGGTGCAAAAAAGGGGCCTCAGGAACATGTAATTGAGCAGCCTACTCTAGCTTTGAAGGTAGAAAAGGTGTCTCAGTGGAAGCAATTTTTAGTTCCAAGTTTAAATCAAGACTTGATTAGTGAAGTGGGAATAAGCAAGGATTCTTTTTAACACAGGGAAAAGCAAGTTCTACCTCCTCACTCCTTTCAGTTAACACCTACTCATCTAGCAATAGTCTAGATGAAAGATAATGAGATTTTAGAATTGGGGGTGGAAAAGAATGAATGTATTCAATTGTATGAAGAATGGGAATTCAAATGGACTTGGTGATTGAGTGGATGTAATATAAGGGAGAGAATTATGTTAAGAAATTCCCACCATTCCTCTATTCTGATTGGGTCACTAAGTAGATGATGGTGCCAACATTGGGACTACCTAAAGGGAAACAGGCTTGGAGACAGTTCATGAAGCCAATTTTTTTTTTTTTGAGTTGGAGCTTCATTCCGTCGCCCAGACTGGAGTGCAGTGGCCGCTCCCGGCCACTGCAGCCTCGACCCACTGGGCTCTGGCGATCCTTCCACCTCAGCCTTCCGAGTAGCCGGAATTACAGGCCCGCGCTACCACTCCCGGCTTATTTTTGATTTATTGTAGAGATGAGGTCTTGCTGCCCAGGCGGGTCTCGAACCCGCGGGCTCAGGCAATCCACTCACCTCAGCCTCCAAAAGGCGCGGGATTACAGGCTGAGCCACCGAGCCCGGCTATGAAGCAAATTTTGAATGTTAAGTTTGAGAGGCCTGAGACATAAACTAGTGGCAGTGATAGCAAGGCAATTTAATATATGTAGCTCCAGAAAAGAAACTGGAGATACAAGGAGGTATCTAAAATGAAACATATCTAAAACTGAAGTCATCATCACACAGTTCAAAATGTGATCTGTCTCCCCTACATCTTTGTGATCGTGGGTCAAGTATCCATCTTGCCATCAAAGCCAGGCAGAAGCTGGAGACTCTCTCACACTTACCCCTCATTTTTTCTCATTCTCCATGTCTAATCCATTACTCTGCCCTCTCCAATTCTAGTTTTCAAGTTTTTTTGAAGTCACTCCTTCAGCCTTACGCTTTCATTTCATTCTTTACTTCCTCAAACTATGCCTTTCCTAAGGAATTGCAGTATCCTACTAACTACAGTTTCTTTCCTCAGTAGCATCAAGTCCCTAAAAATGAACATTTATATTGCTGCCAGCATGAGCTATTTAAAATAGAAACATTTCTTTTTCCCTTTTCTCTTCCCAGTGTTAACTTCTAATGGGTTTTTTTATGCTTCTTGATCTTACCATTTAAGTTCTTTCTGTCTCATTTTTCCATACTTATCTTTTTCCAAAGTATATATGGGCATAATTTATCTTCAATTATTTTCTCATTTGCCAACTGTTTTGCTTACAGGCTAGTGAATATAGATTTTAAAGCAGTATTTTCATTATGGAGTCATAGAAAAGAATAAGATAATGGATAATAGTATGTCCTACAATGACTGGAGTCAGATCCTAGCCCCAATGTGCCATCTTGGTGACCTTGGACGATTTACTTAAATTGCCAGTTCCTCATCGTCTTTATTTGTAGCATAGGAATAATGATAACAACTTTTTTATAGTGTTCTGAGTGTATGTTCCTATTTTTAACTACATAAATGATTATTTCTGAATACGGAAAATAGAAAAGATGCATATAATATTAATGAACTTAATTAACTCAGTTATTAATGTAGTCAAGATTTATTGAGTACCTGGTGTGTTTCAGTCATTGTCCCAATACTGGTCATGCAGCAGCCAGCACATAATTCATAGTTCTTTTTATCAGGAAACTTAGTACCTAGAGGAAAAATATACATTACACATACGTGAAGAGTGATATGTTTATTATCACTTAAACATTGTGTGAATAACAAATATTTAATATTTTGGAAATAAGATTTATGCTTTGCCCATAAAACTACTTTTCTCTGCTTTTCGTAATGAAAACATTGCTAAACATACGTTTGGTCTGTTCAGAACAGGGAATTGTCCTCTACTCCTTGCCCTCACTTTTATTGAACAAGTATTTATTGGGTGTATTGTTTGGTGATATAAAATTGAACATTGTAGACACAAACCCACTCCCTCGTAACCTATGTTATGCTACTGTGACTATCTTATACTTATTTCATGGGTAATTTCCTCAAGGAGGTAGTAGTCTTGGTGGTAAGAAAAAGTTATACATTTCCAAAATATTAAATTTAATTAAATAGTTAAATAAGGCAAGAAAACTATATAAGAGTGACCGTAAGTCATCATCTGTCTCTAAAGTGAAGGAGACAGGAATGTGGAGACAAGAGGAGGTCATCTTGGTTAGGAATGATCACTCAAACTTTTTCTCCTAGAGATGGGATTTGAGAGATGATGGTATTTCCCTCTTACCTTATATATTACAGAGCAGTAATTAAATTAAATTCATTATTTGTTCACTGGAGCTGATTATTTTCCTTTATTGTCTGGTCAAATGACTGAATGTTGAGATACCATCTCAGCCACAATGTAGAGGGCTAGTTTCCGGAAGTAGAAAATAAGGAAGAAGACACCAAGGTTGTCCAATATTGAGCATTTACCTGGCCAATCCACAGGGAACCCAAACATCCACCCTAACGCCCAAACTGTCCTTTATCATGTGTTCATGATTTGTTCAATTTATTTAGAATTGTTTCTGTACATGATTATCAAATATTTCTGAGATGACTGTTGGATTCTAAATGACCCTCACAGTCTTGGAATAAATAAAGCTTAAGCTAGTTTGTCTTGGAAGCAGAACTGATGGGAGGAAATCTGAGTGGCCCAGCAAAAAAAAAAAAAAAAAAAAAATAGTACTACCCCTACACAAGCCCTACAGCTTTCTTTGTCTGCCTCTTTCCCAAGTCTAAGTTAACTTTATGTCTTTTTGTTTCTTAGTTTTTGTAAGTGACAAGTTTTTGCTATGTTGTCCAGGCTGGTCTTGAACTCCTCGACTCCACTAATCCTCCTGCCTTGGCCTCCCAAAGTGCTGGGATTACAGGAATTAGGCATGTAGTGCCCTGCCAACTTTATCTCTTGACTCCATGTTTATCCCATGCTATCTCCACTGATTCTTGTCCCCATGGGACCATATCTTTACATTTGCTTATTCTCCTTGCCCAATTGACAAAGGCCTTACCTCAAGCTCTGCCAGTAAAATGTTTCATGAGATCCTAGTCATTTGTCTAAGTTCTGCCAGTTCAATGATCCTGGCATTCCAGACAAAATTTGGCATTCCATTAACATAATTCCCTGATCTGACACAGTCGTTTAATAAAAGCAAAAGATCTTAATTAAAACATATGATTAACTTTGTCAATTCAAATGAAAATGACTCTCTAATTTAGGCATAGGCATAGAATTTTAAAGTTAGAAGAGGCCTTAGAGATCACCAAGTAAATGAATAGTTTAGGTAATTGTTCTCCCCTGCTGTGTACATTAGCATCTGCACTGAATTCTGTGCTGTCAAATAGATATTTTTAAGCGATAAGACACGGCCTTAGAAATATGGAAAGTTTCAGAGAGTTGGACTTCTTAACAATCTTGCTAAACTCCTCTGACCCTGTAGTTCATGAAATAATTATTTATTAGTCTTGGGATGGAATCATTTATGGCTTAGCGTAGATAATAAAAGGGATTACTACCCAGGCAGTGTCTCCCTTAAACTCACAGTTTTCCTAATCTCCTTCCCTATGGCAGCAGAGCAATTACTTTTCAGCATGTTGATTCCTTTGTACTTTAAATATAGATAAATGTAATCATGCCGAAAACCTGGGGTTAGCTAGTACTCCTGAATTGAAATCTCAAATAGCAGAAAAGCATTGCTCTGTGGTTTAGTTTTCTACAACCGGGTTACAACTACATGCAAAAGACCCAACGGCTCTTAAAAAATCCATAACTACCATAGTTATAAAGAATACAATCTCATATGCTTGAATCTTAATTAAAACATTGTTTTCAGAAAATGGAATAAATCCTGTGTATGTTTTAGAAATTACAATTTGGTTGACATAGAAAAAAGAATATGAAAATAAAAAGAAAAGATTAGTTTCAGGTGGGGAAGGAGGGAAATATTACAGCTGGACAGAATCTTTGGAATTATGTGAGGGAATCAATCATTCATACTATACCTGAAAACCAAATTTTACCAAAGAGAGTTATGTCTTAAATTAATTTTCACAAGGTATCAAATGAACTTAGGGAATTTAAACCATGGTGTTTCATTTGAAATAAGTCTATCTCAATGACTAGAATACTTGAATTAAGAAACATTTTCAGAAGCATGCGCTAAATCATAGTGAATTCCATAAAAAATGGAAAGTCCACTTAAAACACTATGAGAATTGGTGTGTTATAGATGGATTACTTTATTTTTATCAGTTCTCAAATAGCTCACAAATCTTGTGTATATTTAGAAGCTGGTATAATTTAAGTTAAAAAATTGTTTTGTATCAGGAGTTTTTGTTTACTATCACTATTGAAATAAGCCCTGAATTTTTTATCACTTGGATTAGAAAGACTGGAGAACAAATAGCTTAATTGTTTGAAGATTTTTTATACTCTTTTCAAGGATAATATTTAAACATATCATTGGAAATTGTTATAATCTTTAATTCTCTAATCTGAATGGTAGAATGCAGGTCATATCTTTTAATGATTAAAGGGGATAAAAAAAGAAAATCTCTACAAAAATGAGGAGTATGCGGCATTGTGAACATTGCTGTTCAGTGATGGTAGATGTACATTTTCAGACAATCTAACTTCTGCTTCTCAGTTCTAAAAGTAAAAAGAAGAAGTTGATGATTGAGTAGGTGGCTAACTTGGTAACATACATTATTAGATATTGTCTACATTTGTGAATATTGTTTCTTGTATTCAACTAATGCCATCATAAATAAAATGGTATTTTTGAATTAGTCCAATAATCACAGTAGCCCAATAGCTAAATTGGTATTGTTAAATTACATTTTCAGTTATGGAGTGAATAATCATTTCTATCCTCATATTTTTATGCTTTGTGGACAGTTGATAAAGGCATTCATTTGAGTCCTATTGTGTAGAGCAAGTAGAAATGACTAACAACGTATATTTAATACAAATCATATAAAAAGTCCTGCTTGTGTTGATAAGGTTATACTTTTATCACTTAGCCAGTGCTGAGCCATAGGTAATATTCGAAGGCAAAAGGATGATACAATCAGATTTGTCCCTGAAAGATAATTCAAATAATGTGAGGAGGCGCTAGATGGAGCAAGATGAACAAAAGGCAGGTGACCTAGGAAGCTGTTGCAATAATCTACATGAAAAAAAAATGTTTTGAAGCCAGAATGAAAAACATTATAATGGAGAGAATGATAAGGGTTAAATGAATAAATAAAAATTAGAATTTTATAGGTTTTGCTACTTATTTGACAAGGGGTAGGGAAGAGAGAGAGAAAGAAAAAGAGAGAGAAAGAAAGAGGAGAGAGAGAGAGAGAGAGATTCTGAAAGAAAATAATCTAGGAGCCGGGCTCTGTGGCTCAGCCTGTAATCCCGCGCCTTTGGGAGGCTGAGGTGAGTGGATTGCCTGAGCCCGTGGGTTCGAGACCCGCCTGGGCAGCGAGACCTCATCTCTACAATAAATCAAAAAATCAGCCGGGCGTGGTAGTGCATGCTTGTAATTCCGGCTACTCGGAAGGCTGAGGTGGAAGGATCGCCGGAGCCCAGCAGGTCGAGGCTGCGGTGGCCGGAAGCGGCCACTGCACTCCAGTCTGGGCGACAGAGTGAGACTCCAACTCAAAAAAAAAAAGAAAATAATCTAGGATAATGATCACATTTGTGTCTTGGGGGATGGCAAGTGGAGGATTATTCATTTTCTCAGGTGGTGAATACCAAAATAAAATATGTCTTTGAAGGGAAGATTTTGAGATGAATTTTGACTATGTAGAGCTTGAAAAGAGTCTGTGGCATTGGTAGGTAGGTCAAGTTGAGAATTTATATGATTTGGTTGGTAAAATCATAAGTGTGGCTGTGTGAGCCCAGAAAACAGAGCATAAGATAACTGAGGGTGGAATTCTCAGAATCATTTCCTTTAGGTAGATGAAACTGAGGAATGAAAAGATGCTACTTGATTTGTGAAAGAAATATGATTAGTATTCTTAATTCATGAGTGTTACCAGGGAAGTGCTCAATCAAACCTGGAAATATTCTAATAGTGAAAGCTAATTTCTATAACTAGAGTTTTATAAAGCAGAGAGCTTCGAAATTTGACCACAAACACTTATAAGTTAACAACAATAACAAAGAATTCCACTACTCTTAAGTAAAGCCATCTATTTATAATTTATATAAACATTCTCTACTAATATAAGCACTTTATAAATCATACAACATGATTAGACATTTTGAAACAGTTGAAGAATGTAGAAATAAATACAACATTGAAAATAATTATATTTCAGCTAATATAATAATGTTATAAACATGTTTGTTCTCAGTTAAAGAAATGAAAGAGGGAATAGAAAACACAATCTATAACATCCCTTTCCGATGGTATAAAAATGTTAAATTAATTGGTAAGAAGATCCTGCAAAAAAGTCAACCAGGAAGCTTAGTTTCCTTCAAAGATTAACTCAAAGTTATGAGCATCCTTCTTTAAGTGAAGCTTTTAGTCTGAATGACAAAAGAAGGCAGTAGTTTATTTTAAAAGGGAGGAGAATTCCTACTGTGGTTTATTATTCATATTATTTTGATCAAAACATCTACTGTTTAGCACTGAAGGGGAAGAAGACTTCTAAAGTGAATTCTCATCCTAGGAGGGGAAAAATCCCATTACAATTATCTCACTACTCCCCAGCATCTCCTCATGTCCCGAGGACAAAAAAATGAAAACAATTTCAAAAGCTTTCAAAGGCAAGCTGATCATCCTGATGATACAGTAGACAGGAGTAATGTAAATTCTCTAAACATCAACCACCTCCCAATAACATTACAATAATTTCATTTAAGCAATTTGTCCTTAAAAGATTAATTTTTCTTTTTGCATAGATTATTAAGAAATATTTTTAAGAAATATCCATGCTTTAAAAAATCTTTTCACGAAATATGCATTTTTTTAAAAAAGAGAATGATTTTCATTTGTAATGCATAGCCATAGCAGTGAGAAGGGTATTGGATCACTAAAAATATATATATTTTTCCCTGACGAAGTTATTGTTCACACTATTTTTTACTATTATTTGATTGTAGGGCTACTACATCACATTTTTCTTCTGTGTCAAATAATACATAGGTCTTGGAAAATGTACCACCTCCTCCTACATTGTGTATCTGTATTTTATTTTTTCAACATGTTTACCTGGTGCTTATTTCATTGCTAGCAGATTTTTAGTTGGGTGGATCTGTCATTTTTGGTCCTAAAGTTATGTAAATTAAAAAAAATCAGATTTAGATGGAGTATTTAGTTCCTGATTCAAAGATGTAAACATGTAACTCATTATGAGATGGACAAGATGGAAAAGTAAACTGAGCAGTGAAATCTACCTAATGTTAATCCTTAATGCAAAAAGACTCTATTGTGCCCTTGATATATCAGATCTATTAATCGGCCTCATCTTGAAAAGTGAAGCAAATTTAGCCGCATCTCATTGGAATTTCAGGATTCAATGTAAATTAATTTCTGATTACAACATATTCTGAAGAAACAAACACATGTTAAGAATCAAGCTGTAGGCAAGTTTCCATTACTCTCTTCATTAGCCAACTCTGTAACCTTGAATAAGTCATATAAACACTGGGAGCTTTGGTATCTTCATAGCAGCAGGATAAATTCTAAATTGCTTTGGATGGCATTGCAGGTCCTTATGGACTTTCTCTGACTAATTAGTTCAGCCCTATCTTTTCTTCCTCCTTCTTATCTTCCCCCCACTCTATACATTTTCTTTTTATGTTTGGAGAATACTCAATTACTTGTAATTCCCAGAAAATACTCTATTTCCCATACCTCCTGTATTCTGTGTTTTTCTCTTTTTGTGCACAATGCTTCCACTTCAGTAGTTGTTCTGAATTAGTTCCCTTCACTTTCAGCCTACCCTGAAGTGCTCTTTCCTCTGAGAAGCTGAGGTGCTGTCTGAGGTATAGGGTTTCTGCTGGCAGTGTCCATACCACGCTTGTTCGTTTCACTCTTCATGACTTTAATAATTTGAACTTTACCAAGGACAGGATCAAGGATATGATATTAAGGAAATAAATTTATTTGGCTATTTATAATTTTACTGAATATACTCACAAAATAGATTTATTGAATGCATTTAATTAGCAAAAGTTATCAAATTAATTTACCATCGCATATTAAATATTGAAGATCAAAGAATGGTCTAAACATCTTTATTGAGCAACTAGTATGTTCTAGAACAATTGATACATACTGCGAATATAAAGCTGAATTAGGCACGGCACTTGTCCTAAGCAGAGCTCACCACCAGAGGAGGAGGCAAGGCTATGAACAGACAAATAAGGCAATCTGTGGAGTCCTTTTGAGAGATAAACAGAGTTGTACACACAGTTTGAAGCTAGATATTGAAGAGACTAACCCTGCCTAGAAGACATATGGAGGTTTCATCAAGCAGAAACAATCTGAACTGGTCTTGAAGTTTTGATAAGAGAAGGGAAGGAAGGACATTCTAAGAGAAGTGCATGGAACATGCAAAGACAAAAAGAGTAGGCTTTTTAGAGGACTGTGAGATCATTATGGTGGGATATGACCTGCAGGCATAAGGTGAGTAGGATGATAGGAGAGTTTACAAATATGTATTTGAACCCTGGTTCTACAAATTAATTTCTAGGTGAACTTAAGCAAGCTATTTAAATTTCAAAGACTCTTTCTTGTCTCTATCTGCAAGACAACACTAAAAACAAACCTTGTCGATCCTTGATGTTAGATCTTTGTCAGACATGGAGTTGGCAAATATTTTTTCCCAGTCTGTGGGCTGTCTCCCTCCTCTCTTGATGGTATAGCCTAACATCAGGGAACTACAAGGAATTCAAACATGCTGAAAAGAAAGAAGCAAACAGCCCCATTACAAAGTTGGCAAAATATATGAATAGACACTTCTCAAAAGAAGACATATGAGCAGCCAACAGACACATGAAAAAATGTTCAGCCTCACTAATCATCAAGGAGATGCAAATTAAAACTACACTGAGATACCACCTAACTCCAGTCATAATGACCATCATCAATAACTCAAAAAATTAACAGGTGCTGGAGAAGATGTGGCGAAAAGGGAATACTTCTACACTGTTGGTGGGAATGTAAACCAGTACAGCCTCTGTAGAAATCAGTGTGGTGATTCCTAAAATTCCTAAAAATTGACCTTCCAAATGATCCCGCAATCCCTCTACTGTGTAAATATGCCCGGAAGAACTCAGGTCATTCTATAAAAAAGATACCTGCGCACGTATGCTTATCGCAGCATTGTTTACAATAGCAACAACCGTGTTGCCCATCAAAAGAGGACTGGATTAAAAAAATGTGATACATATACACAATGGAATATTACACAGCCATAAAGAAGAACAAAATCATGAACTTTGCAACATCCTGGATGGAATTAGAGTTTATAATACTGAGTGATCTGTCACAGCAACAAAGATCTGAGTATTACATGTTCTCACTCATAAGTGGACCTTGAACAACTACCATAATACTGTAAGAAAAGGATTGACACTAGCGAGAAACTGTGGTGGGAGGGAGCAGAGAGATGGGATTGACAGTAGTCGAGATCTGCCTGGGGAAGGGAGGACACACCTCATCAACAAGGGTACTTGCACAATGAATATTTGTATACCTAACCCTGAACGGTACCCCACAATTTAAAAAAAAAGAAAAAAAAGAGCAAACCTATCAGTGGTAGTTCTAAGAATTTTAGGTCACTTTTCCTTCCAGTTTTTCCTCCTAGGAACAAAGATAGATAGTTCTTCCTGGTCACCTTATGATTGAACCAATTGTGGTCCACGAGTTGTGAGCAGAAGTGCAGAATACTATGTTATAAGCCATTGTGTTTAATAGTGGATGCAAGACCTCTCTTCCCCACTTCTCTTTTCCCTCTGACATGGCGACAATTGAGATATTGTTTGCTTCTTTAGATTGTCCCCCCATGATAAGCAGAGTTCCCCACACTCCTCCAGAATATTCGAAATTAAACAGGACATAAACCTTTGTTCTTCTGCATCAGTAATGTTTTTGTGATGCTAGTTACCTTGGAAAAAAACCAGTATACCCTAAATGATACAGTATCGAATTTTAAAACTTAAATGACATAAAATCTAAGAAAATACTTTATTTGCCAGAAATCAGCATACAGATATTTATTTTTATATTCTTAATTATGGTCAAGTGTTAACATATAAAACATTAAAGTACATTAAAAAGAATATCCAAAACATTCCTCAATCTAAAAAATTGGTCAGTAAAACAATTGAAAAGGTACCATTTGAAATTATTTTAGTACAGTTAATGTATCAAAAATTATTTTGGATAGTTCTTTAAAAGTTATTATACTGGAGTTTTAAATTACTATGCCATTTGTAGTGTTATTACTTTTATTTAAGCTCTGCATCTTCATTACTTTATACATGTACTTTTAATTCTATTCTTGTACTAATAAGGAAAAAAGTGCCAAAATCTCTTGTTAACAAATCCATTCAATAATTACTCTGACTTCTGGATACACTTGCAGTTTTAATGGTTGATAACTTATTATAATGAAATTAATAGTATTCATGTCTAATATACCAGTTCACTGCAGATTGTAGAAAATAAAAATAAAGCAGGTAGGGTGGCTGATACGCAGCAGAACTTAGATATGTTTCCCTCTATTAAGCTAATTATAAATATGATTGACATATAATCTTTTCAAAGTGAACTAGAAACTAACTTTTGTTAATTAACACATATAAATTTATGAAAGGGTTATAATTTGCTAAAAAATGATCAGATCAAGTTTGGGGTCAAATGAGGAATAGATTTCAAAAATATCTCAGAAAGTGCTCTATGTGTGAATCAATTATTTTTTAACTTGGAATAACTTCCAGAACCATAGGAGAAGTCTTGGATATAATGAGGCTTCAGGAGGGAGGAATTTGTTAAGAATGAGAGTACCACACCATTCAGGAGCCTTGTCTGCAAGTATTTGAGTTTCATTCCTCAAGCAGCCAAACAAAAGGTGAGTAGTCATTGCCACTGCATTGTAATTTTTTGTGCTCTTGTGTGGATCTCTTTATTTTCATTAACTTTCAGGGTCATCACATTTTGAAATTGGGTGGGAGTGAAAGGACTCACTTCCTCTGCCAAGTAACAAATTAGCATCTTACATTGTTTAATAACTGCATCCAATTGCAAATGTCACCAAACAGTTATTAAACAGCAAGTCCCATGCACAAAAAGTTAATGGTGTATGACACCACTGATTAGGTGCAGTTTTTTTTCTGAAAGAGTGATTATTCTTAGAAGGAATATTTCATTACCTTTAATTTGAGTGCAGTTTTTACAACCATAACCTGAAGGCTCATAAGGTATATAACTAAATAAACCTCTATCAGTGTTTGTGCATTATCTTGGTGAACCATCTGTATGATTGAAACGCACTATTCTGAGTCATGTGTCAGAGCTTATTAAAACTCTCAACAATTGCATTGTTGAAATTTTAAAAAGGTTTTACTATTTTAATGCATGATTTGTATTACCCTTCACTTGAAACAAAGCAGTTCTCTGCAGTTTCCAAGCAACACATCTTTTTCAATTACTATTTAGCATTGAATTCTGTCCCTAGATTCCTGATGCACTTCCTTTCTTCACAATGTGCATATTTAGCGCCTAGCAGAAGAGTGAAACCGTTGCATTACTGCGACAGAATCTGATGTATGTCATGTGTAAACCATCTGTAAATAAGATAAATGCATTAGGACATTCAAAACTGAATTACATCAGTTGAACTTACTTTCAGTAAAGGAATAATTCAATTTAGTTAAAACTGTTCAAAAACGATTTTTACTAATTGGAATTTTCATCTTATTTAGAGTAAAAATTCTGAACCCAGATACCATATTCACACTTACCTAATAATTTTTTAAAGATAAGATTACAGCTACATAACAGAAATAACGTTTAATAGAGGTGGGCTCATTAACGTAATGATACTGATGACAACAATAATGATATACTTATATGTGCTTATCATGTGCTTGACCTTGACCTAAGTCCTTGACATCTAGTAGCTTTATTAATGCCTAGATCAACAGATAGTTTACTTGTTAACATTAGTTTTGTTTTAGAGCTTAGGAAACTGAATGAGTTTATATGACATACGCAAAGTCAGTAATTTAGTGAGTGGCAGACCAAGTGTTTGAACCAAGAGAGTCTGACTTAGAAAGATTAAATAATGAATATATATTTCAAAATTACTTAATTATAATAATTTATTGCCCTAGTTAAAGTTAAAACCAATGTGCTATCAAAATAAATTACCAAAGTATTTCCAAATATTGGAAATTAGTCCTGAGTTTTATAGCAAAAATTGTACAAGAAATGTTTTGTTTAAAAGCAGTCATGATTATCTAATATAGTTTATTGTGGAAAATATTGCTAGACGACAAATAATATGAGATACATTTTATTCCCCTTGAAGTGGAGTTCCATAGCTATTCTTTAAATCGTCTCTGAATGTTCCAAGGGCCATCTTAACCTTTTTATTTTTTTTTCCAGAAAATCCACTTCTGTTTCATATTGCAGGTGATTGTCCCTGGAAAAAATAATAAGGGTGTGCAAAGGTTCTGCAAAGAGACTGTTGTTGCAGACAAGAGATTCTCTATCAAATGGCTCTGGAAAGAACATTGTTGGGACTGGAGCCTCTTTCTCTTTGTTTCCCTGTAGGTTTGTATTTTATTGGTACGTGGTAACTTCAAGGATAGCTGGAAAATAAAGCTTAATAAAAATCCATCAGTCCATCATATAACATACTTTACTCATTTGCTTTAACAAATATAGGTTGTCTTTTCCATACATAGACAGTAATTTACAAACGTTTAAGCTTTTTATAGTGCATTCTATAATATATTTTGATAAAGTGACACCATCCAGAAGACAAAATTGGCTTCTAAAAAATAATTTTAATGCTTTGGTAGGTTTCTTGGGGTAAGTGGACAGAGTCTGTATATAATAAGCTGAGAATCTGCCAGCGATTTAACAGTTTTGATATAATTATCCAGTACAACAATGTAAACTGCATAGCAACATTGACTTAGCAGCCAAAGAAAAAAAAAAAAAGGTTACCATGGATATATAAAAATAGTTTTGCGTGGCAAGAAATTTTTTGGGCATCGTTGTTGGGAATAGGTATTCTATGCTCTACTTTTCCAAAGCCTAAAATAAATGGGACAATTCTGAATTTTTACTTTTTGTGCCTTAAAGTCAAGGATGCTGAAAAGTTTATGCTCACCCTTAATTCAAAAATATGCTACTCCATGGGTTGCCTTCCTAAGAAGTAGTGTATTATCTGTTGTTTATAACTTCATGTAAATTGAATGGAATTCACAAGAAAAAGTTTAAGTGATTAGGAATGCCATCTATGAGGCAGAGTCTATGTATACTTTTTGAAGGCAGAATACTTTAAGTAATCTTTTTATTTTTACCCGCCCCTTTATGCCCATGGCTAACCTCAGAGCCTGCTGCAGAGTACGCAGACACATAATAAAACATTGTCTAACAAAGACAAGAGCTCTTAATGGTCCAACCAACCAGCATGGTATACCTATATGGCAGCATGAAGAGACATCAGGACAACTATTATTAATGTGACTCTCACTCAGGCAATGACACAATGCTTTATCCTAACCATGCTTTGTATGAATCTTCCGGGGAAATTAGAAGAGTAATCAGGTGGTGGTGGTGTGTGTGTTTTTGTGTGTATATGTGTGTATGTCTGGGAGGAGTATAGTTGGTAGGGAAAGCAGAGCAAAATTAGGAGCATCAGCAATGATCCGTATGAAAAACCTATCCTCAGATTGTTTTTCTTTCATATTTGTCATCTCAAATCCATTTACTCTGTCATAACCTGAGTAATCTTTCTGAAACATAAATTGTATCAATATTCTCTCTCCACATAAATTTCTTTCATTTTATTTGTATGTTCCCACATTATAAGCATAAGTTTTTTCATCGCCACCACTCATATAATGGCCCAATCATACTAAAAATTATCATACTTTTATGAGGAAAAGACCATTATTAGACAACTCTGAAATGTTAAATATATAAGTTTACCATCATCAATATGTATTTTTATCAATTTCCCCTCCAATTTATCTGGAGGAAGTATCTTTTTCAGAAAACATAATCATTCACAGTGTGCTTTTATTTTTTCATCCATTTATCCACTTTAATCTGTTCTTTGTTTCCTTCTTGAGAAATTTGTATATTATCAAAAGTGCCTTGATGTTCTTTGAATCTTCAAACTTTCCCTCTTTGGTGCATCTGCATTTAAACATAATCCAGTACTTCTCATAAAAATTCATTTTAGCTGGGCTCGGTGGCTCAGCCTGTAATCCCGTGCCTTTGGGAGGCTGAGGTGAGTGGATTGCCTGAGCCCGCAGGTTCAAGACCCGTCTGGGCAGCGAGACCTCATCTCTACAATAAATCAAAAAATTAGCCGGGCGTGGTAGCACGCGCCTGTAATTCCGGCTACCTGGAAGGCTGAGGCGGAAGGATCGCCGGAGCCCAGCAGGTCGAGGCTGCGTGGCCGGGAGGGCCACTGCACTCCAGTCTGGGTGACAGAGTGAGACTCCAACTCAAAAAAAAAAAATTCACTCTAGAATCCATATTCTCTTTATAGTTACTATTCTCCATTTCTTTTCCTTCCATATACATAACTCAACTAATTTCTAGGCCAATAAAAATCAATGTGACTTCTCTTGCTCCAGCCACCATTGACTTCAATCATGCTGAATAAGAAACCGGATTCTGTTGTCTGCGCTCTGTATCGTGAAACAGTTTGAGCTCTGGGATTCTGCACGCTCATTGCTTATTTTTAACCCTCTGATCCTTCCTGGTTACCCTTCCTAGTTTCTCCAATTCTGTTAAAATTTTAAATGCAAAAGTTCCTTAGGGTTTTGTCCTATACACTCTTTCATTTGTAAGCTACACCATCCTTGTAGACGATAAAAAGTCTCATTTTCTTTCACAAGGAAAAAAAATTATCTATATGTCAACAAACTCCAGAATTATAACTACAGCTGAGGCCTCATTACTGAGTTGCATGCACGTATATCTATCTATTCAGCATATGCACTTACATAGTGTCCAGGCATCTTACACACAATCTGTCCTCATTTGAATACCTGACCATGCTTTTTCCCCCTTTCCTCTCCTCATCCGTCCTTTCTCAGTGTTTCCCCTCTCTGTTGATAGCCTCAAATCCTTCAAATGAATTCCCTCCTATATTCAATCATCCACTCTGTCTCAATCTCATTCTTTATGCATCTGATTATATCTCAAATCTGTCTCCTTTTCTCCCTTTCCATTATAACACTCCAGGTCAAGCCAACAACAAGGTTGCCCATATGGATACAGTGACCTTTAAGTTTGCCTTCACATATCTTTTTTTACTTTCCTCTAAATTACTGTCCATAAATAAGCTATAGCAGGGGCTCCCAACCCCTGACCCATCGATCAGTTTCATATTCCTGAAAAAGTAGTTAGCCATGAAACCAGTCCCTGTGCCAAAAAGGTTAGAGACCACTGAGCTAGTGCAATCTTAACAACAACAAAAACCTCTGCAAATTTGATCATGCCAGTTCTTTCCTTAACATGCTTTGACTTCCTTTTGCTATTAGAACTTTTGACATGCTATTAGGATAGCATTCAAAATATTTAACCTGGCTGACAAAGAACATGATATTCCCCACTGCCTAGTTCATAAACTTTACCCTAAACAACTCTGCAACGCTTGCCATTTTGGTCTCCATTTCTTTGCTTAAAATGGGCACTTAATAGTTCCCTCCGGAGAATACAATCTACATATACTCTTCTGCCAAAAGGCTTGCATTATCCTATTTAGCCTTGAAAATTTCTAATCATCTGACACTTCAGAAATTAAATCTTACCATTCTGGAAATCTATCCTTGACTCCCCAGGATGTTTTGGGAGATTCTCTGTTATAATCTCTGATTGCATCTGGGCTCGATGGCTCATGTCTGTGATCCCAGCACTTTGGGAGACC
This sequence comes from Cephalopachus bancanus, assembly GCA_027257055.1. Lineage (NCBI taxonomy): Eukaryota > Metazoa > Chordata > Mammalia > Primates > Tarsiidae > Cephalopachus > Cephalopachus bancanus. The sequence continues at coordinate 15,463,530 of JAPVLO010000068.1, read as the reverse complement.
AAGGCAGAAGGACTGCTTAAGTCCAAGGGTTCAAGGTTGTGGTGAGCCACAATTGTGCCACTGCACTCTAGACTGAGCTAGATCTGACAAAAACAAACAAACAAACAAAACCCCCAAAACTAAAAAAAAAAACAACAACCTTCTGTTTGCATCTTACTTTTTCTTTGTGTAATGAAATAAAAATTTATGTAATTGTTGAGTATATGTATATTCTACAACTATGAATTCCATAAAGCAAAGAACCTTGATTTTATTTTCATCACTCTTTCTCCAGCATAGTTTCTGCCACATAATAGATACCAAATAATAATCTATGAAATGGATACTGAATAAGTTTTGCTACTATGTTACTGAAGCATTTTTTCTTTAGCAGGATTTGAAAAATTTAGCAGAAGTCAGAGGAATAAGTCATTCTGATTTTCAGTTTCCTAGCCTTCTGTGACCCATAGGTTTAAAGACTTAATATTGGTGATTATGTAACTGACTGGTGACTTTTCCTATTATTTAATACATATAAATAATATGTATCATATTTAATATGCATGATATTTAATATTGATATGTGATGACATATATGATTTTTAATAAATATACTACAAATTGTTGCTTTGAACCTTGAAAATAAAATAAGCAAGTGATACAATTTTATTTTGAAAATCCATATTACATGTATACTAGATCCTTTTGTACTACCATATTTGAGACTCAGCGATTTAAATGAATCATTTGAAGTCTGTCTGTCACTAGCATCAAGACTAAATATGCATTATTTTATTGCATATTTTATTAAAATTCATGAAGTGACCTATGAAAATACAAAGATTTAAAAATTCTGAAATACACTTTATTATTCATTTTAGAGTTTTCCTCATACCTGTTTGCGAAAACAGAGAATTTTCACTTTCAAAAAAACTTAGAATGTGCTGACCAAATACATCTTTCCAGAAAATCTTAGATTATTTCATTTGATATTTGCTTGCATGTCACAAATTATACTATATTCATGACCCACTGCCATGAAAATTTAAAATGTAAAATAGCAGTCAGTTCTTTAAAAAAAAAAAAAGCTAGTTTCATTATATAAAATTGAAATAGTGAATATTGAAAATATAGGACTGGAATTTTGTAGTTAGTAATATTGTCCATATAGCTTTTCATTTCATGTAATAATATTAAACATATCTCACAGCACCTTTATTTCATAATAAACTAGAAAATCAGGGTAATATAAATGTTCTTTGTAGTGTACAAATGCATTAAATCTCTTCATTCAAAATAGAGATCATTTGTGTTAGTTAGAACACAAAAATAACAACAAAAAGGACAAAAAGGACAAAACAGACTAAAAACATAGCAAGGGACAGGAAGACCTATAGTAGAACGGTACTTTACAGTTGTAGAACTACTCTGAGATTATTATGTTCAGAAATGTACAACATTCATGTACAAAAACTCAACTGCATCAAAACCACTTTCATTGAATAACAGTGCTCTTGACATACATAGCAATATGCCTGTTTGAAGATATTTATCAACCACAATTTTCTTAAAATTGTGAACTAAGTAGCAAACTTGTACTGAAAGTATATCTTTATATTCAAATAGACATGTTATCATAGAGTGAGAATGGAGTGGAACAGAGATTAGGAGTCAATCTTTTGAGAGGTCCTTTACCCATGTAACATATCTGCCTGAATCAATCTATTCCTCCAAAGAGAGTATGGAAAAGACAAATACAATATTCTCCTGGGAGGAGTTGAAGCATTTTGCTCCGTTTATAAAGCAATTATAATAACATCATTTGATTTCAGTTACAGACTGTTTAAGCACTGCTTAAATATTTGAAATATCAAAAAGCAATCTAAAATGGAAAGATTTTGTCTTATTCAAAATTATTTAAAAATTCGTATCAATTTTAGTAGGATATTTAAATAAATGATCACATTTTTTGGTGACTTCATTCTGTGTTTCTTCTCATTGGTCCCTAAGCTTAATGTGACAAAATGCACACATAGGCAGTGGGGTCTAGTCGAATGACAAGTACCCAAATATGAGTCTTAGTTTCAAGAGTGTATGCTCTCCCCACAGGAAAAGTCACTTAACATCTCTGAGATAATTATATATACCTTGCAGGAAGGTTATGAAAATTGCTGATGATAAATATAAATTGACCAGCTATGCTTGGTTCACACTAGACACAAAACAAATGATAGTTATTTTATATTAAATGATTAAAAAGAATTCTACATCCATAATTTTGAATATTACTTGTTCTCTGGGAGTCTCAATGTATAAATGCGATCTTGCATACTTTGCTTTCAGGTGTATGTAAAGGGTCTGCAGAGTCAGTGAAGTGTCTTTTTCAAGGTTTTGTATAAGGAGTAGCTGGGGAATACTCCGGAGAAAATGCTTCTATCAAGTGAACAGATAATTAAATTCAATATTGTGGTTCAAGGGCAATGAGTGATTTTAAGAATAATTATTTTTAAGCATTACTAAAAAGTAATGCTTTGCCATTCATAAGCATGTGGCTGGCCACCATAAAAGCAAGTACAAACAAAAAAAGTTGCTTTTATTTGTCAAAATTGAACACATCTATAAAAGTATTAACTATTCTGTCCTGTGTACTTTGGATTCATTAATAATACCACCATGCCTGGCATAGAGCAGGTACCTAAGTAAACAGGGGTTTACTAAATGACTATGAGTGTTGAGCAAAAGGTAGATTGGGCATACAGTAGTTAATTCAAGATTAAAATTTCATTCAGTAGATTGTGTTAAAATTTTTCAGCATTTTATAAGCTTTTCTTAAATGAAAATCATAAATATCTATTGTCATCACTTAGACCTAGAGAGAGACGGAAGACAACAGGTATCAGTGTTTTCTGCAGTCGTTTCAAGACACTTTACTGCATGGAGATAGACCATGGTAAAACAATAACACTAAACAAGAATGCTCTTTTATTATGTCACATTGAATACTTCCATGAGAAATCATAAATATATTTTATAGAAAGTTGATAGCATTGGGATTCTTATAGAACAGATGACTTTGGGACTACAGAGACATTTGTTCTTACTATTATTGTGATCCTATTTTCTGCTCAAAAGTTGAAGTAGCATAAAGCAATATAAGTAACATATAGATAATCAACCAAATTGTTCATTTATGTGGTTAATTAAAAACTCTGTATTGAAAAGCCCAAAGAAGAAATAGCTTTGAGTGTAATCATTTATTTTTTCACAATTCAACATTGCATTATGAATTTCAGAGTACTCAAAGTATAAAAACATGAATTTGTCCATCAACTACTATGGGTGATTTGGGAAGGAGTGGGATGGGGCTGGGGTTTGGAGATATCAAATGGTCGATGTATAAGAGGAATTTGAGTATCAAATCTCTTAAATTATTTTCCATCTCTATAATATGATAGAAAATAATAGAAAAAGAACAAAAATATTTGGTAGAATTATGAAAGAACAGGTATCTTCCTTAAACAGAACAATGCAATAGAAAGAAAAAGAAGGAAGGAGGAAAGAAGGAAGGAAGGAAGGAAGGAAGGAAGGAAGGAAGGAAGGAAGAAAGGAAGGGAAAGAAAAAAAGGAAGACAGAAAGGAAGAAAGGAAGGGAGGAGGGAAGGAAGAAAGAAAAGAAAGAAAGAAAAGAAAAGTTAGCCTTTAAATAGTGTTAATTTTTGTGCTGGGTACTTTACATATTCTGTATCATATAATTCTCTCAAAAAACATCCCATAGATATTTAAATCCCTAGATTGCTCAAAGACAAGATTTTAATGCAATTTTCATGTTGACTTTGAAACCAGTGTTCATGCTGCCTCATTCTGCACTCTAGAATCTCTGTGAATATCTGCCTTGATTCACTGAGAAAAGCCTAGCTCTATCTTCTAGTGAAGGGCAGGGGACAGAGCCCAGGCAGAGAAAATCTGGATCTAAAGTACGTGGCAGAGCTTGTCTACAGGTTCATGGCACTGAGAGCACTAAGACTTCCTGCCAAAATCTAGGCACAAGATGGCTGACGGGGAAGGTGTCTGGCAATCTTTTGATTCTGTATCTGGGTGGCTGCAGGTGTACATGCATGATAACTTTCTGAAGACATAGCCATCAGTATACCTTTAATTTAAGTGCATGTGTCCATGCATTTACACACATACATACAGATATATAAATACTGTGTTTTGAAGTTTAGATAACAAAAAAGTCAATATCCAGTATGCATTTATAGCAAAGGCCTCTGGGAAGGAGTGACAGAGAATTTCCCAGTGAAACAGCATTTAAGCTTTGACCTGAAAGACAGAAAAATCTAGCTATAGTACGCAGCAACAGAAAAATAGAAATGTGTTCAAAATGGTATAGAGGTCAAGGAAATATTCACAAATAGACAAAGACATTGAGAGACCAGCCAGAGCATAACTAGAGTGATCTGGACAGAGCAAGCCACGTCTCTTGCAGACATAGCTTGTGAGTGCTACAAAAACATTTACTAAAAGTATACAAAGTCAATCACTTTTACAAAGAAGCAAATGGCAAAATCTCATGTTTTAAGTTAATATTAGTCATAATGCAACTTTTATGTGGAAATACAAGATATTCTTTATGACTAGATTACTTATAGGGAGGTTATGCTGTGAGAAAAGTTTTTTAATTGGTTGTTTTTCTACATTTTATGAAATGCAATTTTAAGAACTCGTTCTTTATCAGCAAAATTGATATTTTGCGATCCTTGTAGAGCCTCTATTATAATGAGACATAGGGACTTTTTCGGGGATACAGCTGACAGCCTGTTGAAGATTTATATTCAATTTTATAAATAATTAAATAAAAACAGAATTTCTTAAATTGGCTCAAGATCTTGCTGCCTCTGATTAGAAACTGGTTGGGAGAAAAACAAGAAATATGATTAAAGTCTGGACTATTATGATGATTTGCAAAATTTACTCTTACAGCAGTTGTTCTCAAGGTGCCATCCATGAACCAGCAGCCTCAGAATCACCTGGAACTTGTTATAAATGTAAATCCTTGGATCCCACCTCCACCCTCCCAAATCAGAAACTCTTGGAGTGGATTCAATATTCTGTTTTATAGACCCTCCAGATGATTCTAGGGATGTTTGGTACTTGTTTGGAGAACAAGTATTTACAACATCCCACTTTAAGCTCCCTGTTGATTAGAAACTACACCAAAGAAGACCATAAGTATCTGTATTAGTTGAGGTTCTCCAGAGAGACAGAATATATAAATAACACTCAGAAAACTACCTGACACAGAGTCCTGCTCATATGATTAGAAGTTTGAGAAATGCCATGATCTGCCATCTGCAAGCTGGAGTGGACACTCGGGAAAGTTGTAGTCTGAAGACCTGAGAACCAGAAGTTCTCAGGGCAGAAGACCAATGCTCCAGCTCTAACAGCTAGGTGGAGAGAGGGCAGATTTAAACAGCCTCTACCATTTTGTTCTATTTAGGTTCTCAAGGGGTTAGATATTGCCCACCCATGATGGGGAGGGCCATTGTCTTTACTCAGTCAACCAATTCAAATGTGAATCTCTTCCAGAAACACCTTTACAGATACACCCAGAAATAATGATTTAATCAGATTTCTGGGCATCCCGTGACACAGTCACCTTGACACATAAAATTAACCATCATAATATCTAACAACCCCGCTTAGCATGGCTTTTCCACTTGATGTCAACATTACCCAGCAACGTGTATGTTATATCTTTCTCTAAAGACACAATATGCAGCAATAATCCATGTACACCTTATTCCACATCAGCATTCCCTCCTCTGCATGTTTTGACTCATAGCTGTCTGGTTTTTAACCAAAATATTTTTCTCCATCAGGTTACCTCAATGAGTTTCTCACTGGTAAGTGGCAATTCATGGTCTTATATTACATAATAATTTATTTGTTTATTGTCTGTCTCCTATTAGAACTTAATATCCATTAGGAATGTGTTTTTTTCTGTCTTGTTCACTGTCATAGTTTCAGCAAATAGAAGAGTATTTGACTCAGATTAGTTACTCAATAATATTTTTGACTGACTGTTTTCTTCTCTAACTCAACATCTTTGAAGCACTTTGCAAGGTTAACAAACTTCATTAAAACCAACTTTCAAAATTATTAAATCTTTTCCTTTGATTTTGAATGTACTTCAGTCTCTGACTTTCTTCATATGCTTTCTCTTTTTCATTCTCCTGATCTGAAGATTCTTTTTTAATTTGTTTCTGGGAAAACTTATTACTTCTTAGTACATCCTAACATCATAGAGGGAGAGAAAAAGATAGTAAGAAGATAAAATCTGAAATCAGACCCTGAACAAATTACCTTTTACAAGCTTCATTTTTCTCATCTAAAAATTGGTATATTTATGTTTTTTATCTTATAGTATTATTTTGAGAACAAAATGGAATATATGTAAATTATAGTAACTGGTCCTCAGTATTCTTTTTTATTCTTTTTTTTTTTTGAGTTGGAGTCTCACTCCATCACCCAGACTGGAGTGCAGTGGCCGCTCCCGGCCACCGCAGCCTCGCCTGCTGGGCTCCGGCGATCCTTCTGCCTCAGCCTTCCAAGTAGCCGGAATTACAGGCGCACGCTACCACTCCCGGCTGATTTTTGATTTATTGTAGAGATGAGGTCTTGCCAAGTTGCCCAGGCGGGTCTTGAACCCGTGGACTCAGGCATTCCACTCACCTCAGCCTCCCAGAGTCGCGGGATTACAGGCTGAGCCACTGAGCCCGGCTCACTTTTTTATTCTTAGTTATTGTTTTCCTGCAAATGATTGGAATTACCAACCTCAAACTTTTAACTACATTTTAGATGTACATTTGTAACTTCCTGTTGGACATCAACACAAAAATATCACTTCAAAACTTTCTGTTTAACTTGCCAAATATCAGACTCATTAGTTTTTCTCCTAACTTCCCAAGACAGATCATTTTGCATTCTTTGACTCAATGTTCTTTACTTACCTTCAGTGTCCAATCAAAAGTCAACAACAATTATGTTTTCATTTTTTAAATTATTTTTTTTTCTTTTTAATTTATTGTAGAAACGAAGTCTTGCTATATTGCCCAGGCTAGTCTCGAACTTCAGGGTTCAAGTAATCTTCTTGCCTAATCCTCCCATAGTTCTGGGAGTACAGGTGTGAGCCACAATGCCTGGTCTACAGTAATTATTTTGCAAAATTAGCTCTTAATTATCTTTTTACATGAAAAGTGGGTTTCCATTTCCACTGCTAACTCACTGGTACAAAATCTGTAGATATGCCTACTACAATAGGCTTCCAATGCTGCCTGTACTCTCTCTTTCCCGTGTCAACTATTTCAGCATTTTGCAGTCAGAGTGTTCTTTCTGAAACTCAAATCTGATATTAAAACTATATATTTTCTTCTCATTTTTATCAGCAAAAGTGAGGATCAAGGATCACAATTGCAGTCAAGGAGTCTCAAGCTTTAGTGTCGCCCCAATCTTCTAATGTGCAGGGGACTTTCCTTCTTGAAGCATGCTGGAAATATTGGGTGCAAGTGCTGTAGGATGACAATAACTGGTAATGGAGAGGATCATGTAAATCCCATGGCCTGGAAAAAGTTGAATGGCCCCATATTTGACCCTGGTATGAGGTGCTGAGTGGTTGAGATGGAACTTACTCAAATATATTTGACAATTTCAACTCACTTAACTCCTTCTAGATGCTCTTGTATTTCTATTTTATTTTATTGTTTTCCATTATGTTTTTCAGGTTCCCAATGCCCATAATAAATGTAACAACCCCTCCTCTGGTCAATTCTAGGGTTCCCAAGTCCTCATCTTCTGTATTTTCCCTGCTGGTTGTTGGAAGAGGTCTGGAGAGGAAGGGACAAATTTTAAAAATCTTATCTTTTTTTGTCATTTCATTAACATCAGAATATTAATTCATTCTTTTCCCCTAAATGACAGAAAGAGCTTTAATTCAAACATCCTCAGGAGGTGAGAACAATATATTCTCTATATATTTCTGACACATTCTCAAAAAGAATGTAAAGATAATGCAAGGGTGTTTGCATGCCCAAATACTATTGCATGAAGGGAGAGACAGTCTTAACATCATCTACAATGTCCTTCCTTGTCCAGGCCGTACCTCTCTCTTCAGTCTCATTTTACATTTTTAGCCTTCTTACTGTCTTCTGAAATCACTACTGTACTGTATCTTAGTTTCTCAAACTTTCTATGCCCCGTCCTCCTCTGAAACTGTTTGTAATAGAACTTTAAATACTCTTCCCTTGCAACCAATATTCATTAATGAACCTATGATTAATAAATACTTTAATAAGCCTTTTATTGTAGAGTCTGTTCTCTCAGTTTGCAATCTTCCTTTTTTTTCTTTCACCATTATTTCTCTACTGCTAAAAAATAATCCTCTGTTCTCTGTTATGTTAACAAACTTCTTGACTCAAATTTCAACCTCAGGCAATTTATATTTCCTACTGAATATAATGTTACAGTCTCAAAACTCAAATAAGGTGAAGTTATTTTTTTTCTCAAATTCTTCCACTCGCCCTTCATGTGCATAAGGCATAAACACATATGTTATAGCATGGCATTGAAGGTATTTATTCTCTCGTCTGAACTCCATCTTTGTCATATTTACCCTACTTAGAGCATCTGTACAAAGTATCTTCAGTGTTAACCACATAAAAATATCTGCCATTCCATAAATATATACTATAACCTGGGCATATAGCTATGCATCAAAAACCTTAAACATGAGAATGACTGCATGTTTTTCTTATTGGCACAATTGGATATGACTGAATAGTGAAAATAATTTCCTAATTATTTAACTATATACTAGTTTTATATAAAACATTGCTGAGAACTAAAGAAAGAATGCAAAAGTGATTAGAAAGAAACCGCTGTCTTCAAGAAGCTTAGTGTCTTATGAGGATCATGAACAGGAACATTATTATACTTAATGCAAGGCAAAAAATATAAAGTAACCCAAAGTTAAAGAAAAAGGAAATGCTTTGGTAGTACTTGGAGGAAAAAAAGATTAATTTTTACTGAAATGAATGGAGCTGACTTAATGGTATAAGTGACCTTTGACCTAAGTCAAAGCAAGAGGAAGATTTCATTAGCCAGAGATAGGGAAAGGGATCACTCCAGGTTAAAGGAGAAGTATAAGGCAAAGCACAGAGGTGAACAAAGGCAAGACTTTGAAGCAAGACAGCTCGAACAACAGAACTGGAGTTTAGACAGGGTTTCTGTAAGAAGACTGATTCATGTGTGAGACGAGGCTCAAAAGACAGATTGAGGTCAGACGGAGAAGTCATGAATACCATGCAAAGAAACTTTGATTTTATGAGTGTGGCAAAGGGCAATGGCAGATATCACTCTTGTTTTGTTGTTTCATTTTGTTATTTTAAAACTGACAAGGATTTAATTTCTAGCTGTCCCACTTACTATCTCGATTACATTGGAAAACATTTTAAACTATCTTACCTCCATCTCCTAATTATCACAAGGAGGTTATCCCATCATATTATGTTTTGTTTTTTGGACATTTACTCTGTGTTAGGCTCTGTTCGGGAGCTGATAGTACAGCAATGAAAAAAAGAAAAAAAATATACATCTACATGAAGATTAAATGTTTGAGGGAGAGAAGTAATTGAAAAATAAATATATACAGCATGTGATGTGAAGATAAATTCTATGAATGAAATTAAAGCAGAGTTAGGGAACAGAAAGCGATGGAGTCCCCTCTTTTCAACAAAGTATTTAGAAGGGCTCACTGAGACAAAAACTATGGCTCAACTTCCCTTGTGGCTTTGTAGTATTGAAAATACAGACAAAGAAGACAGCTGGTGCAAATGCCAGAGGTGGGAGTGTGCTAGGCATGTTCCTAGAAGAGCCGGGAGTATAATGTGGTCGAAACAGGTTGATAGAACATTAGAGTGGGAGGTATGAGTTCAGAAAAATGGTCAGGGACTAGATACCACAGAGTCTTATTTCTATGGAAAGATCTTGGATTTTCTTCTGGGTAATAAAAAAACACTTTAGAGGCTTTGCATATACATTTGATAAGGTCTTACTTCCATGTGGGTCGGGTTACCCTGGTTGTTATGTGGAGAATAAATGAGCATTATAATAATGATATATTGATGCTATTGGAACAAACTATGTGAAGGATAGAATGGCTTCAACCAAGGTGGTAGAACAATGGGTGGTAAAGTGGTTGGATTCCAGATATTTGCAAGGCACAGGTGACAATTATTTTCATCTGGATCAAATAGGCGATATGTGAAAAAGAGAGTCCCAAGGGATGACTAATGGTTTTTTGGTCTGAGCATTTAAAGAAATTAAGATGCCTTTTACTAAAAGGGTGATATAGTAGGAGGAACAGGTAAGATAAAGAATCCAGACTTTTGTTTATGATGTTATTTTTATGTGCAAGTAGTGATTTCAAGTGACCAATTGTTATATAAGTCTTTAGTTCAAGGAATGTTGAACCTACAGATACACGTTTAGGAACCATCAGTGCAGAGAGAGTATTTGGAGCATAAGACTGTGTGAGATTATTAGAGAAATAATATAGAGAACCAAGACTAAGACGGAGTACAGAGACTTTCTGTTTTCTTATGCATTAGTGTTGAGAAAATGAGAAGGGTCCAGTATTAGCACCTGGGGAGGATGTCCAATGATGAGAGAAAGAAAGTCAAGAAAGGGGGTATTCCAGAAGGAAGGTAGAGAAAGTACCTCAAGAATAAAGAAGTAATCAGCTATGTCATGTGCTATGAATAGCCCAAATAAAGTAAAGACTCAGAATTTTTATTAGATTTAACAACAGAGAATTATTAGTGAATTTTGTCAGGACAGTTTGAGTAGAAGAATGGCTTACTTCACAGCAATTTGTGAGGTTAAAAATCTTTCTCACCAAAAATCCTGACACTGTAAAAATCTTTTCTACCAAAAGCTCCAAAACATTTTTTAAAAAAATTATTTAAACTGAACATCTAAACATTTAAAAACTTCTTAAATATAATTGAACTGAAATTGCAAGAGCAATCTATGAAGAACAAAACAACAACAAAATATACAGAAAGAAATACAAGATGGGAACACAATTTTTAGCTGTAAGTGAGTCATGAAGCAATAAGTGTTCTAAATGTTTCTACTAAAATTCCATTTGCCGGTAATGTTATTTATAACTCCTAAGAGAGAGACAGGGAGAAAAATGAAACTTAGGATATATAATTATGTGTAGTAGTATTAGGGACCCTGGCATCAAGCTAGGGTTCCAATTGAGCTACACCTTTTTCTGAAAGAGTGATCTAGATAAAAGCAATATATAACTCTCAAAAAGAGAAAAAATATGTATCGGTCACAGAATCAGATGGGTGGAGAAGAAAATACAGAAACTGAGTCTTTGAAACTACAAGTCTTGGCACATGCAGTTTGAGGTCTGATTACAGTCTCTGAAAAATATTGTCTTCAGTCTCATTCAGTATTTATATGAATACTGGATAGAAAATGTCTTCAGATGTCCAGCAGAAGTAATTGCAAATTTTTTGTTTTAAAGGTAGCTTCTTCATTTCGGTGTTCAAATAATCCTCATAGGTAAATTTTTTTTTTAACAAATATCAACTTGTTAATAAAATAGATGAGGGAAAAAAGACACCATAAATGAAAGTCTGAGAAAAAAAACAACAGAAGAAGAGAGTGATGGAGGATGATACTCCATATAAAGGTAAAACATCTTTTAAACACTCAGATTGAGTTCAAATTCAGTTATTATTTTGCAGCTTTACAAAGTATAACTCATTTTATTTTTAAATATTATTTCATAATCTTGTAAAGATCTTTTGAAAATACTCTTCATTTTCTCACCTAATTTCTTCAACATTTTAATCAATGAGCAAAAGTGAGTATTTTATTCTATTCTTGATCTTCAGATATATATTTTTGCTGTATTTCTCTCGCTCTTTCACTCTTTTTTGTGTAATTCTTATTTATCTGTGAGTATGCTTGGTAAATTTTGATTGAATTACCGATTTGTGTGAAGTATCCTAGAGAAAGTTTGAGGATCTGAGTCATCTCCTTTAGAAATAATTTCATTTTTTCTGTTAGCAGACAGTTAGTGGAAGAAAACATCTCCTTAACCCCAGTAGAGTTAAAGTTGATTTGGTAAATCTTCTCTATATGTTGTTTACCATTTTCCTGGTATTCTCAACTAAAACTTCAGAGTGTTTACAAAGGCCTCGCTTCTTGGTAAGCCCTGAATCCAGTTTTGTTTCAGTTTTCTGTAAGATGCTCAGAGGATTTTCTTATCTGATAAACCCATCTATCACATTCTACCTGGCTTCTCAGTTTAGTGACTTGATTGAGTAAAAACAAAAACCCCAAAGGAAAGGCCTAGACTGTTAGGCTCACCTGTCTAGGCTTTATTATCCCTCAAGAGCACACAGTCTGGTTAGCTTTTCAATACCTTCAAATATATACCCTTAATATATTTTTCAATTTTTGTGTGACCTTTTTTCCCCTTTCCCTGAAATCTGAGAATTTGGACATTATCTGAAAGACTGTGAAGTAGAAGGAGAATTTTTCATTATTTTTTAAATTGTCTACAATCCAAAAGTCACGCTGATGTGCGCTGGAGTGGAAACTGCATTAATTATGTCATGCATATAGCACAGAGCAAAGCATGAGTACTTATAACAAGAGTATGATGCATTTATGTTTCTTTCTGGCCCATTTTCTTCTTAAAATTTTTTTGAGAAAGGAGAAGCAAAATAATGAAAGCAGTAGAAATCTTAAAAGTTAAGATGGAGTTTTGGAAAAGACAGAGTTGAATATGAGGTGAGGAGTGAGGGAAAGGGAGGAGTTTGAGATAACTCTTGAATTTCTAAATTCCATAACTGAGAGGAAAGCAAGAGCCTTACATAAAATAGGTGATGCAATGACAGTTTACTAAATTAATATTTAGTTCCAGAGTTTAAGGAGAGAATACAACACTCTGTTTGGGAAACTACTTTAATATGGCTTGCAAGTTAGTGTTGATGTCCAGTGTACCTACAGGATCTCAAGTTATGGTAATGTGGTCCTTTAGAAGGGGCAATCTGTGAGGTAAAACTGTGCTCTACTTGAGTTCAGTGTGACTAACGCTTCATGCTGAGTCATGTAAGGATCAGCTAAAAGCAAAATTATTCTCTTGTTGCCATGCTTAAATGTCCTAATTCCTTTATTTTAATGAGTCTGGCTATGTAGAAACTGTATTCCAATAGGGAATAGTAGCTCAATGTGTGATGGGGGATATCTCTGTAATCTATAAGGATTGTTATCAACTGGGATTGCTAATTTGCATTGAAGTGGTCAGTTTGACTTCTGAGAGCACCTTTGCTTGAGATGGGGAACATTTGTCAGCTGATTCATCATTCTTTGTTGCTCTGAGTAGTCCTCTATATGCAAAATTGAAGGTACTGTCACTCAGAGGGAGGGTTATATAATTAGAAAAATGTAAGAAATTAAGGGAGAATAATTATAATAATTTATTTTTATTTCACCTAACATTAAACATATTATAAACTATCAATACCAATATTTTTCTCAAGGGGATAAAACTTTATGATAAAAATGCTCTTAAGAAAAATTGCCTTACTATAAAATGTGCCATATCCAATTTGTGGTTCACTGTATTCTTGAGCTATCAGTCTTATGAAGCAATAAATTTCTGTTGTATACTCCATAAGCTCCTGTGATAACATTTTATATTGCTTGTCTGATGCCTGAAGGAGGAAGGCAAAATATTATTTCAATGTTCACTTTGCATCCAAGAAAACTAGACCAGTGTATTGCAAGAGTCCCATTTTCTTTACTCTAGGGCAATGGTTATCAGATCTGAAAGAGAAAATGAGAAGGATTTGTTTCTCTTCCCTAAGGAAAGGAGGAGAGAAGAGGTGGAAGAAGAGAGGAAAATGAGAGCAGGAAGTAAACCATTGACATATTGAAAGGTGAAAACTAAGTAGATGATTGTCTAATCACCTCCTGAAGCAACATGTCCCTAAGTAGTGGATGCCTGAACTATCATGTAAGAATTACAATGTCAAGCATGTAATGTAAAATAGTTGCTCTTTGATGAATGTTATAATTCTAGCAACATCAGCCTAATATCCTCATTATTGTTTTATGGAAAGCATTTTTTTTTTTTTTGGTTATTGTGCATGTGGTCCCTGAGTTACAGGTTAGGAGTCAAGTCTGGTGTTTGGGCTAAATTGTGAATCCCAACCAAATTTGTATGTTGAAGTCCTAAGCCCTGTACCTCAGAATGTACTTGTTTGGAAACAGGGTCATTGCAAATATAATGAGTTAATATGAGGCCATAAAAGAGTAAATGAGGCTCTTGATCCAATATAATGGGTGTTCTTAGAAAAAGAACACCATGTGATGAGAAAGACATGTACAGAGGGAAGACGCCATGAAAAAACAGGGAGTACACCCATCTGCAAGGAACACCCAACATTGCTAGAGAATCACCAGAACGAATTTCCCCCCACAGCCCACTAAAGGAATCAGTCCTGCAGACAACTTGATCTTGGACTTTCAGCCTCCAGAACTGTGCTACAAAACATTTCTGTTATTGAAGCCACCCAGTTTTTGGTACTTTGTTGCGGTACTCTACCAGACTAGTATCTTTTAACCTGGTGAAGAAGAAAAACAGCATGAAGGAAAATGTTTCTTAGAGCTAGAATCACCTGGTGAGGTAATTTGAGTTTTCTGAGAAATAGACACTGAGAGATTACAGGTAAAATATTTGGGAGAGGAAGTGCTCGTGAAAGATAAAGGAAGAGAACAGGTAGCATCTTTATACTACAAAGCTAGTCTGACATCTATGAGACAGAGGGAAGAAAGAGGAACTGGGTAGGAAGGGTCTCAAGCTGCAGCATAGTTCTTTGAAAGTTTAAGCCAGGCAGCCAGGATACACTCAACCCCAAGTTACCTACCAAGGAAGCCCTCTGTCTTGAAGTAATATGCCTAAATAGTATCTCTGCCATGCTCACACATTGGCTGAGATCCTGAGGGAGGTGTGGCCTCAGCAAAAATACAGAAAGCTGGCAGCCGGGATCTGAACACCACACCCCACAACGGGAGATCCCAGCTGCACATTTCTGCGATTATCATACTTGGAAATGTAAGGTTGCATTAGGAGAGGAAATAGTGTATTTTTTGAGAGTCAGATGATGAAATATATTATCTGTTTAAGGTACCACCAGATATTATTACAGTGAGGAGGAAGGAAATCTTGAATGATGATAAAAAGACGTCTGCTTTCAAATCAGGGATTGGATTTGACCTGTGGACAAAATCCAACTCCTGGTCTGTTCTTACATTGCTTGTGGTTTAAGAGTGGTTTTTACATTTTAAAGACTAAAGACAAAGGAGAGAAAAAGAAAGAAGAGGAGAGGGAGGGGTAGAAAAAAGAAGAGGAGGGGGCAAAAATTCAACAGACTGACGCCTGTAAAGCTTAGGATTTTTATTATCATATTCTTTATTTTTAAAAATGCAGACCTGTAGAACAACCATAAGTGTTAGTGTTCTACCAGGATGCCAGGGAAGCTGGTTTGAGAGTATTCATAAATCAGCACGTTATTCTTAGACCTATGCCTCTAGAACTAAGCCAAGTTAGGCATGACGTATTATGGTGGCATGTGTAGGTAGTGCTTCCTATAAAAGGAAGGAACATGGACTCATTAGGCATAAAGGTCTGGCTTCTTCTGTTAGTCATATGCCACATTAATCAGGCTTAGTTTCTCTTGTTTTCTCCTTTTCAGATGAGCAGGATTTTCATGTGCTGTATAGTGGATATGTCTCAGGTCGCAGCCATTGATCTGTTGAAAAGTGATAGGGGCCAGTGATCCATCATACAGCCTAACCCACTGCGGTGTTAACCTACATCATTGAAGCCAGCTCATCCTTACTGGTCTTTCTAAGTGTCCATACAAGTTTATTTGATCTACTTGATTAAATTCTAATTAAAATTTTAAAAGTATTCTGACAAAATAAGTCTTGAAATTATATACAAAGCAATAATACATTTTGAAAAGGAGAAGACATATCTATAATAATTTAAAATGTATTATAAATTAAACATTTTAAAGATAAGATACCAGCAAATGAATACACAGACAGATACATAACTTTTACTTGGAGTGATATGTAAGAGCGATATTTTGAGCAAAGAAATGACATCATATTTTAAAAGAATCACTCAAGCTGCTGGGATGGGAATAAGTGCCACAAAGTAAGAAAACAATATTAAAAGTCCAGAAATAAACCCAAGTGTATATATGCAACTCATACAGAATAAGTTAAACTCATTTATTATCAGTTTCCACCTTCTTATCCTATCAGCTTTAGACTCAGTTGATCTTTGCATTCTGTTATGCATTTTCTTCACTTGGTTTCCAGGATGAGGGATAAGTGGATTATTAAAAAAATTGTGTGGGAACAGTTGGTTAATCATTATAAAATATCTTACTCACTTTTTTATATCAAAATAAATTCCAGATAGAACTGGGTTAATATAAAAAAGAATATCCCTAAATACCCGTTAAAGATGCATTTTAAAATCAAGAATATTAGTAAGAATGAAAATATTGCAAAGAAAGAAAATAAAGTCACAAATTAGAAAAGATAAATAAAAACCCATTATTAATGTTCAGTCATTCATTAAATATTTATTTCATGTTCATTATCTTTCAAGAAGTGAATTAGGCACTTGGGGTATATTAGTTAATGAAGCAAACACAAAATAGACCACGTGTGAAGTTTGTTTCTGGAAAGAAATCAAAAAATAAGAAGCATAATTAAAAACAATAAAATATTTGCTATTTTATATGATAAGTTTGTAGGGATCAAGTCACCTATCAAGGAAATCCTATATCTTGAGGTAATGCACTTGAAGTAGTGGTAAGGAGGGAATTGGGGCTTGTTTGTAGTATTAGGAAGTATGCTCTTGATAAACCTTACTGAGAAGCTGAAGTTTGAACAAAGATTAAAAGAGAGAGATTTAGCCAAGCAGACATCTGGAGAGATGTTCTAGGTAGACAGAAAAGCTGAGCAAAAGTTCGTGTATGAAGTATTCTAGGAAAAGGAATGTGGTCCGGGTGACTGGGCTGTAGTGATGGAGAGAGAATCATTGGAGAGAAGGTCGGGGTAGAAAGTGAGCCAGATAACGTTGGACATTGGAGACCTGTAGAGGATTGTGGCTTTTACTATGACTCAAACAGAGCAGATTTTTGGTCAGAAAAAAAAGATATTATCTAACTTGTTTTCTAAAAGAATTATCCAGCTACTGGTATGAAAATAAATGGTACAGAACAAGGGAAGAAGCAGGAATATTTTTTAGGAAGCTATGATACTGCAGCAATTTAAGTGAGAAATAGGGATATAATTTGAACCAGGGAAGAGGAAATGGTGACGGTAAGACAATTTTGAATTCTAGATATATTTTGTTGATAAAGACAACTGGATTTAGTGACAAATAGAATCTAGACAAGAGAAAAATAGGAGTGCAAGATGGTTTCAATATGCTACTAGAAAGTTGCATTTGCAACAAATGAAATAAGGAATTAAGGAGAAAGTGGTAAGGACGTTTGGAGAGAGGAAGCAGATTGCAGGGATCAGATTAAAAAGTGCTGAATTTGAAATGTTTAGTAGGCATATCAGTGGAAATGTGGAGTAGGCAGTTATGTGTTTAATCTGGACATCAGGGGTAAATTAGAGGTAAAAATTTTGAAGACATCAGCATGTGAGTGGTAATTGAAACTCTGAAAACAAATATATAATCTTCTAAATAAAGAGTGTTAGTATCAGGCAAGGAAACAGGACTAAGTTTGTAAAGTATTATAATTTTAAAGGCTAGAGGATTAAAGACAGAACCAGCAAAGGAGACTGTGAAGAAAAAAACACTGACAGGAAAAAAAGATAGGAAACTGTGGTGTTTTGCAAGATAAATTAAGAAAAGGCGGAGAGAGAAAAAGAGAATATCAACTGGATATAATTCTTATGTATCAAATAGGATGAGAATTGAAAAATTGACTGTTAGATTAGCCACAGGTGGTCACTGGTGATTTTGATGAAAGCTATTTCAGTGCTTTTTTGGCCTAATTGAAATGAGTTAAGAGAGTCTGGGAAGGAGATGAATCAGAGAGAATAAAAATAACAAAACTTTTGAAGAGTTTTGAAGAGTTTGCTTCTGTAAAAAGAAGCAAAGATATGGAGTAAAAGGGCAAGCATATCCTGATAAATCTCATTAGAGATGGGTCAAATAACAGCCCATTCCATGAGATTGATCCTGTGCACAGTAATACATACAGCATGTTGAAGTGATGTTCTTGAGTTGGTGAGATAGAATAGGATCTGGTGCTCCTGTGGAGGGTCTGGGTTTAGACAGAAGTTTGGTAAGATCATCGCTGATAACAGATGGGAAGAAAAGAATGAGTGGCAAATATGCTGGTAGATGACCTGTTTTGTTGGTGGAATCTGTGAAATTCTCTGCTAATGGGCTTCGATTTTCTCAGTGAAGTAGAAAGCAAGGAGATTGTTGTGAGAATTCAATTAGAGAATTGAATGCATAAATCTCACTGTTACATTCCTAACTTGTGATAATAAACATATTGACACAGAAAATATTCATAGCATATTAATAATTTTAGAGGATGATTACAAATGATATGTAGGGTATGATATGTAGACTCCATTTGCTGGGTCTAAACTTTTTTTTTAGGATAAATACTAAATTTTTAACAGCAGGACTCTTGCATTGAGTCTTTGACCAAGAGTCAAAGCTGAAGAAAACAAAGGATGTCATAAACCTCAAATAAAGATTAAGGTGCAAGCCAAGTTCAGGATATGTGCCAAACTGTAACAAATTAGACATAAGTTTGGAAGCAATGTTAGGAGGAAATATTTGGAGGAACTCAAAAAAGTGTGTCTTTGTTTATGGCCTTTATACTGTCCTTAAGGTAGAGTATGGGGTGAAGTATTGTAGGGTGGAGACTTTAAAAATCAAACAAGTTATTTTATTTCCCACATAGCATTACATCGACTATTGTATTGGTAGTTGCAGACTAGAATATCCAACTCTTGAGTTTATGTGTGTATGCTGAGAAACAGCTGTAGTCAGATGATTATTTGCAATGGTCTAAAGAAATCTTATTTAACATTCTTTAATAAATCTTCACAGATTCCAAATTGAGTTCATGACTTGTCCAGAGACTAAGTACAAGTATGTTTTTGATAGTTTAAAATAATTTCATAACTTGAAAGATATAGTTTATGCAAGTAAATTGTTTTATAATTATATGGATTGAAATCAAAAGAATTTTATGAGTCAGAACAATTACTTTTTAAAATAGTTTAAGCATAGTTTAAGTTAAAAAGACTTTTTAAAGAGATTTATTCTCTGTAATATGCATTGCTCTGCAAATATTTTATCAATATTTTCTCTTTTGGCAGGATCATGACCCACATCTATTTAAAAATAATTTGTTTTTTGAAGTTTCAATTCTCCTTTCTGGCTGCACTTGAATATTTTAATCTATATTTTGTTTTGTTTCAATTAGCTAGGGAGCCTTCCTAATTGTTTCTTTTTCACAATCTAGTGATCAATCAATGTGACTTTGAAGACTAGTGATTAATGTAAAAAATTTTACTTTTAATTATGCCTTCCATCTCCCGCTGCATTTATTTTTTATGTACACATTATGACCACAAACAAGTCACTTTTTATCTCAGAGATTTCAATTTCTCATTTGGAGAAAGAGTACATCAGATTACATAATACAAACCTTTCAATTGTAAAACATATTTTTTCTGTTTATTTTTTCATGAGTATTTCCAATCTTTCCCAAACTTTTAAAACTTGGGAAGAGCAAGGACTACATATTTTCAATTCATTTAAGGTCATATTTTGCCAGATAATGTTTTAAAAATTAGTTAATAACTCAGGCCCAGTGCTGGGTTTTCAATCGATGGTCAAGTATTAGTTCTTCATGGCATATTAACAAAAATATGTGGTAAATACAATCAGAATTCCCTCTTGCTCAGGGGACATCCATCTTTGGTTCTAGTCAGGCCTATATCTGACTGAATGAGGCCCACTTACATTAGAGAGGGTGATCTGCCTTACTCAAAGTCCACCAATTTAAATGGCACTCTTATTTAAATACATCCTCACAAAGCATCCAGAAAATGTTTGCCCATATATCTATGCACCATGGCTTAGTCAACTCGACACAAATAATTAACCATCACACTCTAAAACTAGTATTGTCTGCAGAGAACTTCAACACTGAACTCCCTCTGTTGGTTACAAGACACAAAAGCATATGAGAAGAAACCAAAGCATTAACTTCCAAGTGGCTGCTAGTCAGATATGAATAAAAATAACATAAAGATAAGGGGCCCATTTTTTCTGACTGCAGAGATTCATGGAGTTGTGAAGACCCATAACACTAATGCATCACAATCATAATTTGGTGTTATTATAACATTTATGATAGTATAGCTCTCTTATCACAGAGAATATTTGTTAAAATATGTGAAATTATCACCAATTTGTCCATTATGGTTAATTATTGCTCCATCAAATTAAATTTGACCTGTGGTAGCTTCTATATAAGTCTTATATAATGAATTGCAGTCTAACTTGGTACGTAAACAAACTGAAAATCTAATTTAGGAATTTGTCACAAAGAGCTGAATCTCAGCCAAGCTTTGTCAATAGCAGGAGGCTAATTGATCAAACCATATTCAATTAAATAAAAAGCTCAGGTTTAACCAAACTGCCTCTGTGCCTTACTTCCTTTTTCTCTATGTCACTGACTTTTCTCTAGCCATAAATATAGTCTGCATATGTGATGGGGTGGAGCATTTCAAGTCATTTTTGGTCCAGGTTTCTGCTTGATTCTAGAATTGCAAAAGCCAGTTAAGATCTATAAAACTAGAATTGATATAGTTTTGTCTTTTTACATTATAAAATAATTAACCACTATAAATGATAATGTAAGCTAAACTTATTGAAAAATGCATTTATATTTAATTTCATTATCCTATTTATATAACCTAGAAGTACTAGTCACAAGGCTAGACCTGCACTTTAAGGTAATAAACACTAGTAATTTTTATGATTAATTTTGTGGCCTGAGAGCCCTACGATAACTGAAATTCAATTTGTTGCAAGACATTTCAAAAGAAGTGTCTTCACACTTTCCTGTCCCATAGATATATGATTGCTTTGTTCAAGGAAAAAAAAATGTCTTGAAGGAAATATTATTTAACTATCTAGCTCTAGAAATTATAACTAGTAATTTATTTTTCAGCTAGGAATTTTACATATACTCTGTTCATATACTAATTCTGTGGCCTTGCATAATCGCAAGCGATTGGGCCTGCATCTATCACCCAAAGACTTTGCTAAGTAGTTACTAGGGCTGCAGGTGTGGGAGAGGATAGCTTTGATCCAATTAAATGGGAGAGTAGGTTCTAGTTTCCAGATTTGGTTTGGAAGGACTTCAAACAGGAAAAACTTTAAAATTGCTCTAATCAATTCAGGTTACAGAAAACACTGATGCTGATGAAGGGAATTAGCAAGTTGAGGAGAGAAATGCAAAACCATACTGTACAATATAGAGAAAGAATGAGATACCTCACCAGTCTTGCATCTAGCAAAACAAAACAAAACAAAACAAAACAAAAACAACAACAACAAAAAAACTCAATAACTCTTTCAAATCATTTAAGGAACCTGGAAAAATAAACCTGAGAATATAAGAGCATTGTGAGATCCAGTGAAGAGAATAAAAAAGTCACATCAATGAAAGGTTGCTGTTATGGGCTAATAATGTCTCCCAAAGTTCATTTGTTGAAGTCTTAAGCCCCAGTGACTCAGAATGTGACTTTATTTAGATATGGGGTCTTTAAAGACATAATGAAGGTTAAGTGAGATCATATAGGTGGGTCCTAATCTAATATGACTTGTGTCCTAGTAAGAAGAGGATATTAGGGCACAGATATGTGCACACACAAAAAACCCCTATGAAGACTCAATGAGAAAACAGCTGTCTGTAAGTCAAGGGGAGAGGCTTCAGATTAAATAAAACCTGTTGCCACCTGGATCTTAGACTTCTAGCTTCCAGAACTGTGAAAATATAAATTGCTGTTGTTTAAGTCTGTGATTTTTTGTTAAGGCAGCCTGTAGCAGTTACTACAGTTACTATTAGTTACTGGGTGAGAACAAGTTGTCAGAGACATGGTGCAAGAATATAATGCCTTCAGACTCATTGTCTGCAAGAGTGTACAACTTACCAAAGATAATTCTCATTAAAACATGCGGTTCCCATAATTTCATTTTATTTATTTTTAGAAAAAATATTTTATTTGGCAATGCAACTTTTATTTATTCATGATTCATGGTGTATAACATAATGTTTTGGAATATGTATACATTGTGAAATGGCTAAATTGAGCTAATTAACATATCTACCTCACATTCTTATCATTTAAAATCTATTCTCTCAGTGATTTCCAATATACAATACATTGTAACTATCTATAGTCACCATGTGGTACAACAAATCTCATGATCTGATTCCTCCTGCTTATCTGAAATCAAGAAAAAAATTTTATTTACACTAGCTACCAAAAAAATACTTAGAAATAAATTGAACCATGGAAGTGAAAGCTCTATAAACTGAAAACTGTAACACGTTGATGAAATAAATTAAAGAAGACCCAAATAAATGAAGAGATATCCCTTGTTCACAGATTGGAATAATTTATATTGTTAAAATGTTCATATTGCCCAATCCTACCTATAGATTCCATGTAATTTTTATTAAAATTCATATGAAGTTACAAAATATGCAATATAGCCAAAGGAATTATAAGCAAAACAACAAACAAACAAAAAAGTTGAAGGTATCATACCACCTGACTTCTAAATCATATACAAAGACATAGCAATCAAAAGAGTATGGTAAGGGCATAAAAACAGACATGTAGACCAGTGGGACAGAACAGAGAGCCCAGAAATAAATCCACACATGTATGCTTAATTGGTTTTTGACAAAAGTACCTAGAATACACAATATTAATGAACAGTCCTCCAATAAATGGTTCTAGAAAAACTGGATATCCACATGCAAAATAATAACATTAGATTCTTATTTTATTTTACACAGATGTTCCTCAACTTGCAATGGGGCAGTGTTCCAATTAACCCACTGTAGTTTCAAAACATTGTGACTTGAAGATTCACTTAATTAATCCAACTACAGAACATCATAGCTTAGCCTAACCTATCTTAAATGTGTCAAGAACACTTACATTATTTTATGATAAAGTGTTAATATCTCATTTGATTTATAGAATACTATAGTGAAAGTGAAAAACAGAAGGGTCTAATGGGTACCTGAAGTAATTATTATCATTTTTTCATCACCCTGAAGTTAAGAAATGGTAAGTCAAACAATCATTGTCATGGACTATCCATATTTTTATAAAGCACCAAGTTAAATAGCAGTTTTACATATTTATACATTCTTGAGTTGCATGATCAGTTATAAGTATTTGCATCAAGGTTTGATGTTCCAACTAAAATAAAGCAGGTAACACAGATCCTATGGAAATTCCTTTTTGCCTATAATACTCCTTTTTCTTACATAATTTTTTTTAATTTAAAAATTGCTCATATTAAATAATAAAACTTGCATTAGAAATACATTAGACCAGTATCCTAGATAAAGTCATATGTTTATTGGTACAACAAGAGTTGTTGCCAACTATAAATATATTCTAGATAAGATAGGCATAATATTTATGATTATTATACAATTATACATTTGTAGGCATTGTAATCAAAACCTGAGTTTGGAATACATCTGTCCCCTGGGTCTAGTTATTCACTCCAACCATGTCATTTGTGAATAAATTATAAGTAATAGGAAAAATACGAAGTTTTATTATGACTATTTTGATGTTTTATCACAGCCAAAACTTAAGTGAATATGTATAGGAAAAAGCATAGGCTTAAAACTTCAGTTTTCAATTGGAAATACATTTTAGTAAATTTTGCTTTAAAATGTGTTCACAGGATTGGGTTAAAAAATGTGGTACATATACACGATGGAATACTATGCAGCCATAAAAAAGAACAAAATCATGAATTTTGCAGCAACCTGGATGGAACTAGAGTCTATAATACTGAGTGACCTCTCACAGAAACAAAGATCTGAGTATCACATGTTCTCACTCATATAATGGACCTTCAACACCTTTCGTAATACTATAAGAAAAGGACTGACAGTGGTAGGAAACTATGGCAGGAGGGAAGGGAGGTGGAATTAACGGTAGCCAATATCTGTCTGGGCACGGGGAGACATCCCTTATCAACAAGGTGCCTGAATGAAGCATATTTGTATACCTAACCCTTAACTGTACTCCACAATATTAAAAATAAAAAATATTGATTTAAAAAACAAAACAAAAAATAAAATAAAATATGTTCACAAACTGTGCACTATTTTTCGATCATTTTGCATTCATTCCACAAGCACTCACAAAATCTGTGCTTTTTTTGTTGACAATTTTGCAAATCAAGAGAAAGTTCAATAGATCTTAATTTATATGAGTCATATGAATTTATTGAGTATCTACTATATGACAGGTCGAAATCTAGATTACATAAAAGAGTGGAGAGCAGTCTGAATCACTGTGCAGCTTCTAACCTGTACAAGCGTTCCTTACTAATTCAGAAATTGTGTGATCGACAAGAATTTTGAAAGAAATCCCCTGCTGTTAGCAAGATAGAGGCATAACTCTTGTGAATTACTCACAATGTAGAAACAGAGATTGGATTAACACATCTGCACAAATGAATCATGTGAGATCTTAAAACAAAAAATATGTACTTAAAACAGCTTCAGTGGACTCTGCCCAAGTGAATTATTTACAAAAGAAAACAATTGCCATTTGACTCCCAAGCACTCATTTTCAAAGACCTGATACTTGTAAATGTGTCTATACCTTCTATTTTAAAAATATATCACTGGGCATGACTCATTACAGTTTTAAAAATGATCATGTGCATATCTACTTCACTTTTTTCAAAATAACTTTCTTGAGAGCATTGAGAAATTTCTATTTTATTTGCATTGCTGATTGTTTCAGTATGATAGTCATCTGGTGTACTTTGAACCTACAGGGGAGATTTATTTAAAAATTTGAAAATTCTGGATTATTGGAAGCATAGATGATATGCTATATGTTATATGGAAGCTGATCTCATTGCCTAGGAATTATTTTGGGGTAATTTGCCATTCTGGAGGGAGTTTCTGAGTTACTGACCTGTATATATGTAAGTAAAATGGAGCTTAATTTGCAGGTTTATAGCAATACATTTCAAGATACATAGGTACAGATGGAGAAATATAGAAATTTTAGCTTCTACTTCTATATCTAGAATATTTATAAAATATTACAAAATTTATTAAAATTAAGTGTGAATATTGTTTCATTGTATCCATATAGTACATTGAGAAGATTCTTTAATTTAGTATTTTTAGCTTCAAAAATGCTTTGTCAGAAAAAACAAATTCAATCTTCCACAAAGCTTTCTCTTATGGATTGCTTGTATTGACCATTTTTGACAACAAAATTGTTCTACTTCATTACAATCTTATTTGTTTGTTTGTTGATTTATTTATTTGGAGGTGGGGTCTCACTCTAAGAAATCAAGATCTCTTAAAACTTCAGAGTGCAGAGTCATGGGGAAAAGAAACAAATTCTCCAACTAGGTTACTAGGAAGGATGATAAGTGAGAACTTTTCTACTTTCACCCCTTGGTTCCTAGACCTATGTAAACTATTTACTAGGGGCACAACTCCATAATATACAGATATAGGAAGTATACTGTTTCCTGGAAGAAAGTGCCTATCTTCACAAGGCATTCTCTCCAAGCTGGGATCTCAGCTGTGCCATCAACTGTTACATCATTCCAACAGGCCAGCAGCTCCTGTTTGATATCGTTCATGACAAGACTAGTAGATATCTATTGCTGTTAAGTGAGTTCCTACCTTTGATTCAATGTTATGTGTGATCCACTGGCAATAAATCAATCTATAAATCCCTTAATAGTGATACTTGTTGAGGGTTTATAGGTAAGAAAAGCAAAGTTAGGTACAAAAATTAGAAACTTTTCTAGTCAAAATTAATTCTGGTTTAAAAGAATTCCACTGTCAAAGCTGCCCACTCTCAACCCTCCTGTCTCACATTATGTTGGAAGTCCCAGCTAGAGCAATTACTAGAGAAGGAAGTCAGAGGTATCCAAATAGGAAAAGAGGAGGTTAAACTGTCTCTCTTTGCTAATGATCTGATCCTAAACCTCGAAAATCCAAGAGAATCTGTCAAAAACCTCCTTGCACTGATGAAGAACTTTGGGAAAATCCCGGAATACAAAATAAATGTGCAAAAGACAGTTGCATTCTTATACACCAACAACAAACAGGCAGATAACTAAATAAAAGGCACAATTCCATTCACAATAACCACAAAAAAAAAAAAAAAAAGAAAAGGAAAGAAAGAAAGAAAGAAAGAAAGAAAGAAAGAAAGAAAGAAAGAAAGAAAGAAAGAAAGACCTTGGTATCTTCCTACCAAGAGAAGTGAAAGACCTTTACAATGAAAACTATAAAATACTGCTCAAAGAAATTCAAGAAGACACAAACAAAAGAAAAAATATTCCATGCTCATGGATAGGAAGAATCAACATTGTTAAGATGTTCATCCTACCCAAGGCAATCTACAGATTGAACACAATACTCATTGAATTACCAACATCATGCTTCTCAGACCTCAAAATGACAATACAGAAATTCATATAGAAACATAAACAACCATGAGTAGTCAAAAAATATTCTCAACAAAAGAAACAAAGTGGGAGGTATCACACTTCTGGATTTTAAACTTTATTTTAAGGCTACAATAATAAAAACAACCTGGTATTGGTACAGGAACAGGCGTATAGACCAATAGAACAGGATAGAGATTCTGGAAGCAAACCTCACTTTGACAATCAACTCATCTTCAACTAACCCTCCACCAACAACCACTGGGGAGAGGAAAACCTCTTCAGTAAAAGGTGCTAGGAAAACTGGTAACATGCAGAAGAATGAAACAGGACCCCTACCTATCACCATATGCAAAAGTCAACTCGAAATGGATCAAAGATCTAAACATAAAACCTCAAATTATAAGAATCTTAGAAACTGCAGGAGACTGACCTACAAAAGTTGAAACAGGCAACCAATATCTAATAAAACACCAAAGTCCAAACCATAATAAATAATATAGACAAGTGGGACCTTATCAAACTGAAAAGTTTCTGCAAAGGAAAAAAACAACAACAACAATAAATGAGTGGGGAGACAGCCCACTGAATGGGAAAAAAGTATTTGACAACTGTCTATCTGACAAAGGCCTAACATCCAGGATCTAAAAGGAACTCAAATGTGTCAAGAGAAAAACAAACACCCTGATTAAAAAGTGGTCAAAACATATGACTAGACATACCAGCAGCCAACAGATACATGAAAACAGGCTCAGTCTCACTAATCATCAAAGAAATGAAAATCAAAACCACACTAAAATGTCAGCTATCTCCAGTCAGGGTGGTCATCATTAATAACTGTTAAAAACAACCAATTCTGGAGAAGATGTGGAGAAAAGGAAATGTTTTTACACTGTCGGTGGGAGTGTAAACTAGTACAACCTCTGTGGAAAACAGTGTGGCAGTTTCTAAAAGATCTAAAAATCCACCTTTCATACAATCCAGCAATCCCCCTTCTGGGAATATACCCGGAGGAACTCAAATTATTTTACAAAAAAGACATCTGCACACACATTTTTATTGCAGCACTACTCACAATAGCAAAAACATGGAACCAACCCTGCTGCCCATCAAATGTGGACTTGATGAAAAAAATTGTGGTACATATACATGATGGAATATTATGCAGCCATAAAGAAGAACAAAATTATGAACTTCACTGCAACTTTGATAAATTTAGAATCCATCATATTCAGTGATCTACCACAGAAACAAAGAACAGAGTATCATTCTCACTCATAAGTGGACCCTGAACATCTACAATAACAGTATAAGAAAGGGATTGGCAGTAGTGGCATACTGCTGGGGTGGGGGTGAGGACATCAATAAGGGCAACTGATCTCATACTAGGGGACTTAAGGGAAGCCCAAACTTTATCTGTACAATGTCCATTTGAAAATCTAATCTTGAATTGCACCCAACATCTTTAAAATAAAAAAATATATAAAAAAGAAATCACAAAAACAAAACAAAACAAACACAAACACAAAAAAAGAAGTCCATTGTTTTGACTTGCCAAAAGTAGTCAGTTGATTTTCTCAATAGGTGATGCTGTTATTAGGACCCAGTGCTGGTCTTTCTTCCTAGCAGATTAGGAATTTGGTAGTAGCAGTAGATAGCTCAAATTTGGTGTGTAGGAACTATCAGGTGCCTCCATTCACAATCAGGCTGCGCAGTGACAGAGGCTGGCTATAACAGCTGACCAAATCAATTTATCTCCTGGTGATTTAGTGCCTCTTCCACAATGAATGCTATCTGGTAAGCATTAGCATGAAATACAGTGGTCTTCATATTATATTCTATTTCCCATAGGTTCATCCAGATTCTTCTGCCCAAACCCTTGATCCAGATCTTCTAATATTCTGTCTTCCAGGCCCCTGACAAAGGCACTGGTTTCTTTCTATTAGTTTGTGCACATTCTAACCCCAGTAACTTCTATTTCCACACAAAATGAAAGATCAGGTACCTTGCCAAAAGTTATGCCCATTGGGAAGATTTTCTATTAGTGCTGTTTTTCAAAGCTGCCCCTGATTGGGACTATACTTCAGTTACATTTTATTTCAGTTTACTTTGATATATGAAGCCAACTTATGCTTGTTTCAGATAACATTTGAACCAATCCTGGCCTTTTCCCTCCATCTGCTCCATCCTTCCCATTAGGGGAAATGAATAAGATATTGTATCGCTGCTTTCCTCAGCCATTATTTAGGGGCGTCTGAAGATGAATGTAACTTCAGTTACTCTCTCTTGCTTAGTTATTTTCCAGAAGGCATACTGGAAAGTGTGACTTCAGATCAAACGATGAGGCAGATTCAGAAAGATCTAAAATATAGGAGATATCAGCTCATCATAATTTTTACAACTGAAAATCAAGTCCTATCTTGCTTTTTTTTTTTTTTTTTTAAGAGTTGGAGTCTCACTCTGTCACCCAGACTGGAGTGCAGTGGCCGCTCCGGGCCACCGCAGCCTCGACCTGCTGGGCTCCGGCAATCCTTCCACCTCAGCCTTCCGAGTAGCCAGAATTACAGGCATGGGCTACCACGCCCGGCTAATTTTTTTATTTACTGTAGAGATGAGGTCTCGCCTACCCAGGCAGGTCTCGAACCCGCGGGCTCAAGCAATCCACTCACCTCAGCCTCCCAAAGGCGTGGGATTACAGGCTGAGCCATCGAGCCCAGCTGCAAGTCCTATCTTGAAGAGCTATCTAATTGACATATTTCTGTGCCATTCATTAACATCAATATATACCATTTAGTTTTTCAGGGCACGGTGGTTCATGTCTATAATCCCAGCACTTTGGGAGGTCAAGGGTTCGAGACCAGCCTGGGCCCACAGGTTTGAGACCAGCCTGGGCAACTTGGCAAGACCTCATCTCTACTATTAAAAAAAAAAAAAAAAATTAACCAGACCTGGTGGTGCATGTCTGTAGTTCCAGCTACTTGAAAGGCTGAGGTGGAAGGATACACTGAGCACAGCAGGTCAAGACTGTGTGGCTGTGACCCTGCCACTGCACTCTAACCTGAGTGACAGAGTAAAACTCTGACTAAAAAAAAATATATAAATTAATTTTGTTTTTGTGTATCACCAGTAAGCACTTACAGTAAAATGTACATCTTTTTTTCATAATCTTGTTAATGATTTCCTCTACTTTCTTGAACATATGGAACATTTTTATAGCAGCTACTAATTCTATCATCTGTGTCATTTCTGAGTTTGTTTATATTGATTTGTTTTTCTGCTTTTTAGTTATGGGCCATATTTTCATGATTCTTTGCATGCCTGGTAAATTTTTATTGGCTATTATATATTTTTACTTTTACATTGTTTGGTGTTGTACTTTGCTTAGTAAAGATACCTGAAATTAGATAGGTCTTTTTGAATTTTACCTTCCTAGTTATGACATCCTTCAGTATATTCCTAATTTAGCCCTACTAAGATGACAGCATTTTTAGGATCCTAGCCAGTACCCTGTTTTTATGAAGTCTTACTACTCTGGCTGTTAGGACGCAATTTATTGTGATGCTCAGAAAATGTTTGACTTACTTTCTTTCCAGCAGTTCTTTCTTAGTAGTTAACCAAAAATTCAAGGAGTTCTCTTTATAAGGGATTCTCTAGTGTCTTTCTCCGTCATTCTCTCTCTCTGCCCCACTGCTTTCTATCTAGTATTCTGTCCTATAAATTCTAGCTGTCTTGGCTTCCCTAAATTCTTATCTTAATCTCCTCAACTACATTGCAAGACTCTGTGAATTACCCCCTCCCTTCATCTCTCAACCTGGCAACTGCTGCAAGTAGTAAGCTGAGGCAATTGTAGGGCTCACTCATCTGCTTATTTTCCTAAGGTATCTGAGTCCTGCCAGGCCTGTGTCCAATGTGTGAAAATCATTATTTCATATGATTTGTCCAGTTTACTACTTGTCTAAGGTGGAAATGTAAATCAGGTCCTGATTACTTCATTGTGACCAAAAGCTGTAATCCAGAAAAATATATTTTCCTTATCAGTAAAAATTATCAAATGCCCGGAAACAAATTTAAGAAAGTATTTGAAAATCCTTTACAAAAACCGTAAAACAGTATTCAGAGACTAAAGGAAGATCTAAGTCAATGGAGGACTATACAATACTTGTATATTGAAAAATCCAGCTGGGCATGGTGGCTTATAACTGTAATCCCAGTATTTTGGGAGGCTGAGGTGGGAGGATTGTTTGAGTCCAGGAGTTTGAGACCAGCCTGGGCAAAATAGCAAGATGTCATCTCAGAAAAAAAAAGAAAGAAAAGAACAATTATAAAGATATCAAAACTTTCCAAATTAATTTATGATTTCAATGCAATGAAACTTAAAGTTAACAAACTTATTCTAAAATGTATGTCAAACTGTAAAGGACAAATATACCTTGAAGAATAACAGGTGTAAACATTTAGTTTATCAGAAAGTGAGTAACACTTTAAAACTTCTTGATTTACTCAGAATAAAATAAGTACAAAGAATATCAAAAAGATAAATGTAAGAGAATAGATCTACACATATGTGGTCATTTGATTTATTACAAAAATGATATTGAATAATATTGGGGAAGGATGTTCTTTTCAATAAAAGGTTTTGGATTAATTGGATTGTCTCATGAAAAGAAATGAAACTCGACCTTTATCTTACAGTATGTACATAGATTTATCTCATGTTGATTGTAGATCCAAAATATAAAAGGCGTGACATTAAACCTTTTAGAATGTACTAAACAAATCTATATAAATTTAGAGTAGGTAAATAGCATGTAAAAGTCTCAAATATAAAGGAAAACAAAAATAAGTTAGATAATATTAAAATTAAGAATTCTTTTTGTAAACTATAACCATTAAAAAAGTCAAAAATGAGCTACAAAGAAGAAGAAAATATTTGAAATGCATATAATTCACAATGGACTATATCCAGACTGTATGAGAAACGTCTATGCATCAGAGTAAAAAAGACAGGCAACCTAATAGAAAATTGTCAAGAGACCAAAACAAGAGCTTACCAAATCTGGCATCTAAATATTAAATAAGCATGAAAAGTTAATCAAACACTAATAATGATAAAATGCAAATTAATACAGCAATATTATATTCTGATACTCATGAGTATGACTAAAATAAAACAATCATCAACAAATCAACAGTCACTGCATTTAAACTAATGATAGTTGTAAAAAGTTGCATACATAGGCATATATATAACAAATCAGACATAAGTATAAATGCTGTATGACTCCTTTTATAAAAATTAAAAACAAAACAAGCAACTTTGTATAGTTTTAGAAATTGGGTTAAAGGTGATGTTTGTAAGATGGAAGAGTGTATAAATTAGAATTTAACACAAGGCAATCAAGTTTTTTTTTGGTATCTTTTATTTTTTGACCTGGTTGGTGAAGATATCACACATATGGCTGGTTACTTTGGAATCATCCTTTGAATAATCTAGTTATGGATTTATATAATTCTTCATATCTGTTATGCTTCAATTACTTAGAAAATATAAAAGGGAGAAAGAGCAGGAAAGATAAGGAAGAGGAGATAATAAAGGAAAAAAAAAGAAAATTTGCCAGACCTAATCAATGATGTAAGACTTTAAATAGAAAGTAATCACAAATTGGCATGCAGAAGAAATTTTAAATACCCACATATGTTTTATTTTTTGAATTTCCAATGTGCTAGGAATGAGAAGTTCTCAAAAACTTCCAAACTGAAAAGAAAGAAACAGGTCAGCACAAAAGAAGCAAGGCTAAAACCTGTATTTTAATCAAAAACAGTGTACTATAGTAGATAAAGTAAAATAGCATAAATTCTTAAGGAACATGATATTTGACCCGGTATTCCACCATGAGACAAATTGCCCATGAATTATAAATGAAAATAAATGCATTTTCATAAATGATGGCATTTAAAACATCTCCCCTCCATGCACCATTTCTGAAGCAGTTTATTCAATACAGAGGTAAACAATAAGAGAGAATAGAGGGTGTAGAACTGCAGAAACAATGACCCTGATGGAAGAGCTCAAGGAAATTAAATCCTGTGAGGATTATTTTGAGCAGGCCTTGAAAGCAGTTATATCAGAATTGAATGTCAGAGGCTCCAAAATGGTTACCTAAAAGACACACTGAACAGTCAAGTGAATGCATGCATAAAAAGCTAGAAGAAAATAGCATATATATATATATATATATAATATGCACATATAATTATCTGTTTTATATATACATATATAATTATCTGTTTATTTTTTTCACCACAAGATAAAAGTTGAAAATGAGAAAATTCAGGAAACACCAACACACAAAGCAAACTAACAACAAACTAAGCACAAGTAATGGAAAGTCAAGGTCTATACATGAAGCAGAGTAAAAATGTGATATTATTTGGAACAATTAATGGAATGCAAGAAAACAGAATTTTGTTTGTCCTTAGTATTAGGAACATTCCTCTGTGAACAGCATTTTTGTCCTGATATTAGACCTTAGAAAAGTTAATAAATTAGAGAAGAAAATGCTTCTTAGCTCTGCTGTGTGTTTGGCAATGAGAAATATTTACATACCAAATTTCATGTAAATGATTATCAGTCTTCAACTTTCAGAAATTATCTGTGGACAAAAGACCGAATGCATCATTATTTTTAAAGGGAAAATTACTAACTCTAATAAGATAAAAATACAGGGAGGTACAGCTGTTGAAAAATGGAGCGGGGACAGAAAAGAGACTGGAGGGGATGGGGGCATGCTACTAATCATACTTACTTAGCAATTGAGAGACAATGTCTAAAGGAGATTAAACAAGAAATAAAAAATATGTATCATCCACAATTACAAAATAATCAGTTGAAAATCTAAAAATACTTTAAAATTTTGATCCAGTGGGTATGAGGGAGAAAGAAGCAATAGCAAGTAAAGTAAATTAGTTGTACCCCCATTATCCATTGCAAGAGACAAGGTTAATAGAAAAGCTAATACATTATGAAAGAGTTTATAGGCAACATTTAAAAAATATGGCCATTAGTATCAGATAACCATAACTGATACGATTAAATAAAAACTTAAAAAGGTTATCAAGAGAGTAGGAACTATTAATTATGAGTGTAAATTCTTGGATACCATTGTTTACATTTAAAAACATTAAAAGAATTTATAATTTTGAATTATCTACCCTCTCTTTAGTATGAAAGATTTAATAATACTTCTTCCAATCCTCCTTTTCCATTTCCATTTTCATTAAAATGACCAATCTTCACTGTCCTTGGCTGACTTTAACAAGATTAATTCCTAAAATTCCTCCCGATATTAGCGAGTTGATCTTCTTCATGCTTTAGAAAAAATTGTCATATTTGGTCTGGGTAGTATGAATATTCTTTTGGGTCAGCTAGTGTCTCTCTCCTCACTCATCCCCGAAGGGTGTAGAGGAGAGAATTAAGCAGCCAAAAGCTAAGACCCGTGAGTTTGCCAAGTCTTGTTTCAACCAAATGTTTTTGATGTGAATTTCTGCTTCTGGCTGCTGTGATGGCCCTTTCTACTACATTAATCAGTCAGTCCTATCAATTAGCAATAGTTGATGTGAAAAGGGGAAGCTAAGGGGGAACATTTGGAACACACTGAGAATAAACTTCTATTCATTAAGCTGCTTCCTTCCTCCAGCCTAAGACTGCATTCCCTGCAGTATTAAATGACCTCCATTCCTTCCATTTTGCTAGTCAAGTCATGCTGAAATGATTTCTCAATAAATGTCCATTAAATAAGTTGCAATTTAGAAGAAATCAGATATACTTTACAGCTGTGAAAGTAAAGCAGTATATTCAGCAGTTTACCAGATGAATACTCGGCATATCCAAAAGATAAGACAACATAATTTGCCAAAACGGTTGCTTTCTTTAATGTGACAGGAGACATTTCATCAGCATATAACTTCACAAAGACATTGACATTTTCTTTATGAAAAATAGTTGTTTTTTTTTTTAAAGCATGGATTTTACTTGAAACTTTCTTTTGTCTTGAACACTGCAGAGGTAGTTGCTGGGGTCAAGCACAGTATGATACTGATCAATCAATGGCATTTTCAACTAATGTTGTAAAGTGCATTTCTGACACATTTCCAGTTGTTTCCTTTTTATATAATAGCATCATGTGCATTCAGCATAAGAACAGATTGCTCATTAAATTTGCTATCAATCTTTGGTTAGGTACATTTAAAAGATGTTGAGGAAATTGCATCTATAATGATATAATCTCCCAATTGTTGGTTTTTATCTTCCCTGTGGTGCTGCTAATATTGACATCAGTAAGCTAACTTTAATTTGTATTGTCCAGGTAGATCTCATAAAATAAACTACCTAAAATGAAGGAAATCACATATACTATGTTGTTTTTATATACTGATATGGATCAATGAGAAATTTCAACGTTTATTATTAATGTCAATTTTATGAAAATTTCATTAAGTCACAATATTACATATGATAATAAAATTGATTATAGCTAAGGATATTGAAAAATGAATGACAGACTTCTTAAGAACCTGTGTAGTTATAATTATTCATTTATTGAGTTTAATTCATTTATAGCATAGTAGTTAATAGATATGACTTGTGTCACAGTGCCTGGATTTGAATATTGGCTTGGTAATTTACTAACAATGTGGCATTCAGTTTATAAAAATCTATAATAGGTGGCTAATAATTTACCTATATAATAAGACTGTTAAAATATTAAATAAGTGATACATAAACTAAATAAATCATGTAGAATAGCACATAATATGGGTTATGTAAATATATGCTCTTATTTTTTCCATTAGCCATATATTTTGTTCATTCAACAAATAGTTATTATCTGCTATGTTCATTTTTAAAAATTATATATATCTTTTATTTTAACTGTGGGGTATGGTTAAGGGTTAGGTGTACAAATATTCCTTGTGCAGGTACCCTTGTTGATGAAGTGTGCCCCCTCTTCCCCAGACTGTTATTGACTACCGTTAATTCCCCCTTCCTGCCCCTCCCCGCCCCCCCATAGTTTCCCACCACTGCAAATCCTTTTCTTATAGTATTATGGTAGTTGTTCAAGGTCCACTTATGAGTAAGAACATGTGAGACTCAGATCTTTGTTTCTGTGACAGATCACTCAGTATTATAAACCCTAATTCCATCCAGGTTGCTGCGAAATTCACGATTTTGTTCTTTTTTATGGCTGTATGACATTCCATTGTGTTTATGTACCACATTTTTAAAATCCAGTCCTCTTTTGATGGACAGTACAGTTGGTTCCATGATCTTGCTATTGTGAACAATTCTGTTATGTTCTAATAGATACTCGGAAATTCCAGATATTTCAGATATTTCAAGAATCTCAGATACATTACTTGAGAATATTATAGAGTCCAGAAGTAACTATTGTGTATAAAAAATTATTAAGAACTTGTGATATGCAAAGATGTTCAAGATGTATTACTGCTAAAGAGAAAGCAGTGCTATTTATCATATTAGATGAATAAACAAAGATCTAATAACAAATTCAGAGAAAGGTTTAGAGGGGAAAAGCAACAAAGTGTTGAGTATTCTAAATCAGGTAATAATGACTTTGACAATCTATTATTCATTGTTTTTGTGCCTCATTTCACTGTTTCTTATAACAGCATATTCACTATGTCTTTATTTAAGATTCCTTTTTTTTTTGAGTTGGAGTCTCACTCTGTCGCCTAGACTGGAGTGCAGTGGCCGCTCACGGCCACCGCAGCCTCAACCTGCTGGGCTCCGGCGATCCTTCTGCTTCAGCCTTCCAAATAGCTGGAACTGCAGGCACGCGCTACCACACCCGGCTAATTTTTTTGATTTATTGTAGAGATGAGGTCTCGCCAAGTTGCCCAGGTGGGTCTCGAACCCTCAGGCTCAGGCAATCCACTGACCTCGACCTCCCAAAGTGCGGGATTACAGGCTGAGTCACCGAGCCCGGTCTATTTAAGATTCTTACAAAGCAAAATTATATAGTTACTATATTGTGGTCTGAAATGCCATACAAGGGAAAATATTGGCATTTAGTGAATAATTTTTTCCCAATTTTCTGTCATGCAACGTTAAATAACTACTTAATTTAGTGTTGTGAAGAATACATTTGTTTCAAGTAATAGCTTTTTTCCAAATACAGGAACTACTAAGATGAATCTGGAGACCTTTGAGGAATCAATAATAACTATACTTGACCTTTATGCATGTGGAAAGGTTTCCCTGAGCCAACCCTCACTAAAACATCCTTGTGGGTTATCACTATGTTTTCTAGGGGGCTTCACTATGTTTTCTTTCCTCTCTGCCCACCTATACCTGACTCATTTTCCATAAGCATAGCCTTTCAACTTGTTGATCCTTTCACCGGCCTTAGAATTAACTACTTGGCATCTCACATTCATGACAATCTGGAAATATACATGTTAGTGACAGTATAGGGGTTGATGTATGAAGATCTCAAGAGAATGACTTTTGTTCAAGAGATGGCATAACAACTTTTTAGAGATAAAAATGTAAATGGAAAGAATGTTAATACTTATGAGAATTTCAAATAATCATGTAGTCTAGAGGAAGAAATTTTGAGTTGGCAAGATATTAAATCTGACTTCTCTGTACCCATCTGGTGTATATTTGCTCCTGCTATTATGAAGGCCACCATATTTCAGCTAGTCTATTTTTTAACACTGCAGAAGACATGTAAATTAAGCCCTGCACTCTATTCAAATACTTGGGCAAATTGCTGCAAACATCCCCTGAATTTTTGCTCGTACTCTTCCCCTATTTACAAATACCAAGTTCACTACTCTCATGCCATTTAAATTCTCCCATTCTTCACGAAGTAGTTTAATTATTTTAATTGTCCAGGTAGATCTCATAAGATAAGGTCCCTAAAATGAAGGAAATCACATATACTGCAGTAAATCACCTGAAATAATTTCCTGCTTCCCTATGCTTCTAAAGTATTGTTACTGTAGTAAATAGCATCCTTATGACCACTAAGAAATGTCCTTTATATCTCATTGGCATTATTGTTGTGTAACTTATGTCACATCTCTGTTTTGGGAGATTCTGAAATGTACTGCAAAAGCCCTAGAAAAGCTTTGGAACTAGAGACATGCTATGCATTTTCTGAATGACCTCTATCAAGCGATTAAATCTTTGTAATTTCCAGTCCTCTTATTTACAAGAATGAGTAGGATATCTATCTTCACATGTAAACACCTAGTATAGCCCAGATGGTAAGGGCTCAACACTTATCAATCTCATCATTTTTTGAAAAAGATCAGAGACCATATCTTGTATTCTTTCAATTCTCCACAGTTCTTAGATCAGTGTATTGCCATTTACTTTGAAATTCAAACACATAGAATTGATTTTGCTTAATAAAGAAAAAGGAAATATGGTTTGCTGGAGTGTGGCAAAAGACTGTGAATATTTTGATATATAATGTGAAACATTGTCTTGCTGCTATTGATTGTAGAGAAGCAGCATCAGCAGCAAGATTGTGATGGTGCCCATCAATCAGAAATGTGCTGAATTGAGTATATCAAAAACATTAGGCAACCAATGAGGAAAGAGGCAGAACATTAAACAAGTTTAGGTTTTGCCAGCAGTATTCTGAGTCTCCAACTGGAGGACAAATTACACGTATTCTTACTAGTAAACGAACTTTAAGTCATGTAGTTTTCTTTTAAGCCTCATTTAGTCATACAAATCACACAATCAATGATAATGCCATTGTCGGAAGAGAAATACAGATCTTCAAAAGCTGAAATATATTCAAATACCTTATGCAAAACAGCTCTCTTGATTCACATCATGTTTTGTTTTGTTTTGTTTTTTGCTCCCACTTTTGATTATTTTCTCTTGGGCTTGACATACTCAACTGGAAGGAAGGGGATATTTTTGATGCTAGAGACATTGAGAACTGATATAATTAGGATGTGGAGTGAAATTATTTTGATTTGGGGTTCAGTTGTTCCAAGCAGGAGGAGTTGTCTTAGATGAAAACATAGGAGCTTTTCTCCTCTGCTTTATCCACAACTCCTGAGAAAATCAATTGTTTGACAATTAAAAGTGGAGGCTCACTGCTGATCAACAGCAGGTATTGACAGGTTATGATAAGACACCCAACTGCAGCTATTTTTCTCCTGCCTGACTGTTGGCATTGATTGCTGTGGAATTCTAGTTCTGAGGGCTATGGAATTTGATTTAGATATTTGGAATATAAAAAAAATATAAATTAGTTTGGAAAATAAACAACAGTTATTCTTTTGAATTTTTTATGGTTTTTTTTTTTAAAGGCTCATAGCCTGAGGTCATAATACACATTGTAATTACCTCATATTCTACTCCCAGCCCCCTCATCCCTGAGGTACAGCAGCAACCGCCAGCAAAAATTCTATTTTTCTAAGTAAAACTAAATAATTCTATGCATCATATATTTCTCTGAAGTATATACGTTTGGCCTTAAGATCAATAGGAGTAAACATTTTGATAGGGCTGCAAAAAGGTTAATTTGATCTTGGGCTGGTGAATGTTGTTTGATGGTGTATGAACTCCATGACCTTTGGGGTCCTATGATTTCATGGCTGGAGAAGGGTGAAACTGACATCATTGTTATTAATAGGTAGAGCCTGGCTAGAAACACCAATGTTCCCTAAGCTTTAGATAAGTAAAGAATTTCTTTGTTCAGCAAAACTGTTGTGTGCAACCAGGGTGTTTAAAATACATTACACTAAGATTCCGGAAACCTAGGTTGCATCCCTTGCTGGTTCTCTGACTAGCAATGTGACCTCAGCCAGCTCAATTAACCTCTCTATATTCCTTTCCTTGCATACAAAACAGAGAAAACAACACCTGCCTTTTCTGACTTTCAGGATTGTTTTCCAATTCGACTAAGATAAAACATATGAAAGTGTTTTAGAATGTATTGTACAGCATACAAATGGAAGTTAATAATCACTGCCAACTGTGTTTATGACTCTTTTTCTTTCAAAGACTGTCCTTGCTCAGAATGAGTCATTCCTTTAACTGCAATTACTTCAAACTGATTATGTGTTCATTCCTCCCACCCCTGAGCATTCTATAGCCACATAACATCCACTGCAGATCTCTTGCTTGTGTCTTCACAATTTTTCTTTGTGTACCGCTTTGTGTCTGCCCAATCAAGCTTGCCTGTCATCCTGTAGTTGTTTTTGGACATAGATATTGCCCATTAAAAATGTTTACTCAGTTCAGTAAAATTAACTTTTAGTAAATGATGTGTCATTTAACAATGCACCACGTTCTGAAACCTTGTTCTTAGCCATATGGTATAAATTCACTGAGTTATACATGGCTTGTAAGTGATATTGATAAAACTGTTTAAGAAGTTGAATACAGTTGTTTTAGGAATTCCATGTCTGAAAAACCTTTATCCTATTTTAGCTATAAGTCAATATTTTATGGTAAGAAGCTTGATATCCTGTCTATTCACCCTCTGTGGTTATTTTATCCATTTGGTCCCCAAAAACCTGGGTCAAAAGACATACTTCATTATTTGTTTCTTCATACTTGTAAAACCTAAAACTCTGCCTCCAGATCCATTTTCATAATATCTGACTCCTGCCTTTACATCAAAAGCATTTCCTATGGAATTGCAGTGTTGTCAGAACTTATCTACATACCTTAGAAGACAACATTTATAACAGTTACAGGACTGATGGAATATTGCTAATGAGGCTTGTATCTAGCAGGGCATTTATGCAATTAGACGATTTGGGAGCAAGACGTCCCCTTTCAGAGTTCACTTTTAAGTCTGTGGGAATTCTAACTATCCCAAAAGTCCTGTTCCACCAAATCATGATATCTGACTCTAACCACACTGACAGGTCATTAATGATGGGAAGAAGAACCAGGGTGGGCTTACCATACCACGGAAATCAGATGACAAAAGCACATGAACCTGCCTGTGCTAATACTCATTCACTACTTTTTTTCTTACTCAAACTGAAAGCTTCACTTCAGATTACTGTTACTAGTTTCACCTAAAAGCTTACTAGACAAGTGATTTGAGAAATTATTAGAAAGAAGAGGCAGACAGTCAATTGTGTACCAAGATGGCAGCTACGCAACTGGCTTCATGCTGGGCTCTTTTGTCTGTGGGGAGAGTGTAGTTATTTTTTTTAGAACAATGGGTCTCTGTTCTCTGATAATGGATTGTTAAGTTTCCAACTTCACTGACCATACTCTGGAAAATGTAAGAACAGGGAACTTATTTTGTGTTAAGATTATCAAGGCCCAAATTGCTTACTATATGGGATGCCTACTAACTTAGATTTCATAGCCCATATGCCACAGGTGCTTGGTTGAAAGAAAAGATACTGTTTCACAAAGAGTTGATTTCAGATAGTCTGTAACCTCCTTTGAAGATAGTAAGATATCCATTTCAATATACGTTACAACTGATGTACAGTCTGACTGAGAAATGACTTTTAGATTGTAAAATTCCCAAGCTATTCCAAAACCCAGTGAGCCATATTTCCTCGGACTGACTACCTCATCATAAAACTGCCCTCCCTTGAATTGATTTCATATAAGCCATGTTTGAATGGCATTAGAACCAACTACAGGAACAGTAATATCTCTAGGCATTGCATTAATTTATGCTTATAAATTAAAATTCCAAGACTAGATACAGATGGTGTTAGCAGAGATAGAATCTTTCTTAGAAGTACAACTCTGGGCTACATGGGCAAAGTTTTTTTTGGTATTTTATTACTATGCCATAGATTCAGACTACTTATTTAGTCCTTATTAATATCCTAAAGGAAGGGAAATAATTTGAATCTCAGATATATTCAAAGTACTTTTAGGAGCAAAAGTCCTCTTTTTCAGTTATCAGCTGGGAAATGACTGACATCTATTTTTTAACTCATGGGGAAATCAGAAAACTTGTTTTCACAGTCTCTGGCATGTTGGCAGCCATGTTACCTTGCCCTCCAATCCCCTCTTCTGCCGGTCCCATTCTATATTATTATCTTTAGACTGGCTCCATTTCTCAGTGGTCATCTGGAACAAACTTGGGCAAAGAACATTTATGTTTCCTTGGACACCCTCTTCCTGTGCCCACCGTCAAAGACCGATTTACTCAACTGAGATGTAGTTTCACAGATTTTTTGAAAATAGGTCAAAATGATGGTTCATTGTATGGGTCAAGTTGGCTAGGTCATGGCACCCCAACAGTTGGCACAACAGTTAGGTCATGGCACCCCAAATTCTTAATTTGACTCTGCCACTTTAGTTTTTATACTCCTCACAACATGCAGGACTTCAGTTATCATCATCATCGTAATCATCATCATTTTGGCTATCAAAACTCAACTTGGTAAAAATTCCATGCCTTCCACAGACGTGGATTTTATTTTTTGAGTTCTTCCCAGGGTGATTATTTCAAAGATCATCTTTTCGACTTTTTTTTTTTAAACAAAACTCCAGAATGATGTTAGATTCCAAGATTGGAGAACAAGTTTGAAAGTGGGTCATAGAATTATAATTCATTCTTAGTGGTAAGAGCTTTGCACATGCCAGTCGTTTTGCTAAATGACCTTTTCGGAAAACACATCTATCCAAATGCATTTTTTTCTTGGTCAAAAGGAACATAGCCTAATTCTGTATTGAGAATAAAACATATTTATGGAATTAGGTTCTGGGTTTCCCTTTATAGTGAATGAATCCCCAATGTCAGTTTCAGATATATACACTCACACACACACTCACAGGGTTTGGGTGGTAGGGGGGAGAACTAACACATACAACATAGTAATTTCCTTTTTTTTTTTTTGAGTTGGAGTCTCACTCTGTCACCCAGACTGGAGTGCAGTGGCCGCTCCCGCCCACCGCAGCCTCGACCCGCTGGGCTCCAGCGATCATTCCGCCTCAGCCTTCCAAGTAGCTGGAATTACAGGCATGCGCTACCACGCCTGGCTGATTTTTTGATTTATTGTAGGGATGAGGTCTTGCCAAGTTGCCCAGGCGGGTCTCGAACCCGCGGGCTCAGGCAATCCACTCACCTCAGCCTCCCAAAGGTGGGGGATTACAGGCTGAGGCACAGAGTACGGCACAACATAGTAATTTTCAATGACCATTCTTATTTTGCCACAGGAATGGGAACCAGACTTTCATTTTATTGTAATTTAATTGCTTTTTAATACAAAGAAGGGAAATTCTTTCCAGTTCTTTTCTGGATAAACCTTTTCCTCCATTTTGGCTTATTCTTACCATTCTGTTACAGCAGGAGTTCCCAAACCCCACTGGCAGAGTGATACTGGTCCATGGCCTGTTGGGAACAATGGTAGCACAGCAGGAAGTGAGTGACCGGAAGTAGAGCTCCATGTTCTGTCGGATCATCAGCAGCAATCATTTCTCAAAGGAACACGAACCCTTTTGTGCACTGCACTTGTGGGGGACCTAGGTTGAATGATCCTTATGAAAATATAATGCCTGATGACTCCCCCTCACCTCTGCTTCCCCTCTCCCCTTCCTCTCCCCTACCCACTCCCTGTCCCTGGAAAAATTGTCTTCCATGAAACTGGTCCTTGATACCAAAAAGGTTGGGGACTGCTGTGTTACGGGACCTCTGCTAATAAGCATGTCTTGTTTGAAGTGGCTATGTAGCTAGAAAATCATCTCTTTCATCCACAGATGTTTCTTATATCTACTTCAGGTGATCTGATGTCAAGAAAGGACATTATTCCTGATATTACAATCGTAGCATAAAGCTACATTATGTGACTAGCTTGAGTAATGCAATGTCCAGACACTGTAAAGGTACCTATGTGTTAGAGCTTGCTTTTCTGGGGCCATCGCTTCAGGT
Source organism: Cephalopachus bancanus (assembly GCA_027257055.1). Taxonomy (NCBI): domain Eukaryota; kingdom Metazoa; phylum Chordata; class Mammalia; order Primates; family Tarsiidae; genus Cephalopachus; species Cephalopachus bancanus. Next base: position 15,419,718 of record JAPVLO010000068.1, on the reverse strand, counting down.
TGTTGTCCTTGCCTCTGTCTGCCATCATTTTCTAGCCATCTCTATTGCAATGTGAGATGTGTTACACAGATTCAGTGGGGTCAGAAATTATTTCTCACACACTCCCTTCCCTGGTTTGATTCTCCTCTATACCTTTTATCATTAAAGGTTACTACATTTTACTCCATAGCCTTAAGCTGGAAACCGGGGTGGTACATTCACTTTATCTTCCCTGTATTCTCCTGTATTTAATCGTTCAACAATTTCTGTTGATTTCTCACTCTTACTATATGAGGAAAATGGAGTCAGTCAGGCTTCCTCACCTGGCTGGAAAAAGATAGTACTCCCTTATAACTAAACAAGCTGATGTAACTTGTTCAATATGACTATGAGCTCATGATCTGGCTGCAAGCCACTACTGTGTAAGTCTGTGTAAAAACGGACGTAGATAAACCATAGTGCGAACACCTTTCCCACCGTGGTCAACCGTTGCCGAGATTAAAGTCTGCTATGAACCTTTCTTTGGCTCCTTAATTGCTTTTTTGACCTGTTCGAATCCAGTGTGAACCTGTTTGGAATAGAGTTCCTCCAGAGCTTACTAACTCTCAAATATGACCTCTTTTTAAAAAATATATCTGTACTGCATCCATTAAAAAAAAATTATTAAGCTTTTTTTTTAAGAGCAGTTTAAGTTTACAGCAATATTGAGTGGAAAGCACAGAGTTCCTATATTCTCCCTGTCCCTACCTTAGACAAGCTCTCTCATTTTCAATATCCCCCACTACCGTGTTACATATGCTAAGGTCAATGAACCTATAGTGACACATCGTTATCACTCAAGGTCCATAGTTTACATTTGGGTTCCTTCTTAGTGTTTTTACATTCATTGGTTTTGACACAAGTTTGATGACATATATCTACTGATGTAATATTATACAGAAAAGTTTTACTGCCCTAGAATCTTCTGTGCTCTTCCTATTCATCCCCTCCCCATTTAATCCTTGGCAAACCCTAATCTTTTTTCTCTCTCCTAGTTTTCTCTTTTTATGTTTATTTGCTTTTATGCAGGATATTCATGCCTATTTAATACAATTTTGTATATCCTAAGAAATTTCCCTTTCTATTAATTTTTCATAGAGAAAGTTGATCTTTCTGATACTCAATTTCATCATGCCAGTGTTATTCTTTTTTTTTTTGAGTTCAAGTCTCACTCTGACGCCCAGACTGGAGTGCAGTGGCCGCTCCCGGCCACCGCAGCCTCGACCTACTGGGCTCCGGCGATCCTTCCACCTCAGCCTTCCAAGTAGCTGGAACTGCAGGCACGTGCTACCATGCCTGGCTAATTTTGGATTTATTGTAGAGATGAGGTCTCGCCAAGTTGCCCAGGCAGGTCTCGAACCCGCGGGCTCAGGCAATCCACTCACCTCAGCTTCCCAAAGTGCGAGATTACAGGCTGAGCCACAGAGCCCGGCTCCAGTGTTATTCTTAAATGATTTTCATTGTCTTCAGTATGATGTTCCCATTACTTAGCATCCAAAACTCTTTAAAAGGGTTCCTGCTTACCTTCTACTTTCATTTTATGCAACTTACAAGCTTGCATACTATATTTCTGCCATACTGAAGTATTTAGAGTTCAGAGAACAAATTGTTCTGTCTTGCCTATGTATATTCACTGATTCTTTTATTTTGTCTTTCCTAGGAATACATTTGTCCCTCTCATCACCAGGATAACTTAATCTTATTCTTCAAGTTTCATCATAGTATTCCTTTTTTCTTTTAGAGTAAGTCAAGATTATCTAAGACCATGATTATCTAAGACTTAGATAGCATCCTGTATTATGCCTCCTCATCATTATACAAGAGTACTTGACTAAAAATATCTGCTACTAACTAACCTTCTATATTGGGCAATAAAGTCCCAGAAAGCAGGAGTTGTTCTTCATTGTTATTGTTTCTCCAGTACCTGTTGATAGAGTAGGCAGATTAGACTAGGAAAACTATAGAGCTGTAGAAAAGTTCCAAGATCACTGATGCAAGCAGCAGCTGGTGCAGAGTCATGCATACAAGCAAGGGACCTGTTAGTATCTTATCAGATACACCTGCAGCACTGTAGCCTTACTGAGGATGCTTGCAGTTAAGAGTTAACCACAAAGGCAGGAACTAGCTTAGAGACCACTGGAGCATGGCAACAATAGCCAAGGTTTTCCTAAGATAATCATAAACCTTACCATAAACCTTCACTGTAATTACTATTAACATAACATGCTAAGGGAGCTTCCCCTCCCATTATACACTTGATGCCCTGACAGTACCAATATGACCCCATAAGGCCTAAAACTCCTCCGCCTAAAGTGAGGGAGGAGTGACAGACACTCAGCCCTAAGACCACCCATTTCTAAGAAAAACCCACTCCTTGTTATCCCTAAGAGTATAATTTATAGTTCGACAATAGCTGCGTGCAGAAGCAGCAGCTTTCTGTAGGCTGTTTCTGCCTGTTCTCATCTCTTGAGAGTATACTAGTCTTTGCTTAAGAAAGCTACTTGCTTATCCCACTTCTGTGTGTCTGTGAATTATTTCTAAACATACACACAAAAACCCATCATCAACCCGTCTCACACTGGGAGAAGCTGCATCCCTTTTCCCGGTAACACCTACCACAAGACCTGGCTTTTGAATTTCCATATACAGCAATTCTTCATCTTATTGAATTCAAATCAGAACTACTACAGCAGTAATTAGTGTAACTTACTTACAGAAGTGATAGAAATACATTGTCAAATTTCCTTCACATCTTAGCATCTTTAGGCTTTGCACTCAAATAAAAATGTTCTAGACTAGAATATGATTTCTATCCTAGCAAATTATTGCTTTGCTTAGAAAACAAAGGGAGATTTTAAAGAAATAGGTAGACTAATAGAAATAAAGATTTTTAATTGTTTTAAATTGGATCTTATTGTGTAAACATTTTCATATGTTCTAAATCAGGGTGAGATTATTCAATATGCTTAAATCCTAAGGTTGCTAATCTATGTACTTAATTTTTTTAGGATTAAAAATATTAATTAGGGATATAGGGTATAGTAAATACATTAAATATCTAATAACATTTGCTAAGAAAACTGCTAAAATCTAAATGCTGGGTTTCTTAGTTAATAGTAACGCTTGTGTGCTCAATCAACTTTTCTCATTTAGATACTGAAAGCAGAAGGAAAAGGAATATGGTGGCACAGCAAGTCAGTCTGTGAGAATCCCTGTCTAAGTGAGTGTATGGATGAATTTGCATGTGTGACTGTGTGTAAGTGGGTGTGTGAGTGGCTGACGGAGTGGGGACTCAAGAACAAGTGGCAAGGGTTTTCCTGGTGAAGTGACTGGTGCCGCAGATGCTCTGTTTGGACCCTAGCACTTCCTGTGGCACAGAAGCTGAGCACCATTTTCTAAAATCAACAAAGCCCTTTCTGGGAGCAACTCCCAGCATCAGGCTCTGCCCCACCAACAGAGCACCAGACTGGGCACTGGTAGCAAGGACCATGGACGGGGTATAGTGAGGGAGCCAGAAGCAGAGTCCCAAAGAAACCATGGTGAACAACTGTCACCCAAAACCTGAACTTGCTGTCATCACCTTCAATGCCAGGCTAGGCTGCAAGGCCCCACCACCAGGACCTGAGATCCAGAGACTGTTGTACTTGCTGGGGAGGGAGCTGTCTTTCTCAACTCCACGTGTGGCAGTTACAGTAGTCTATAGAGAAGTTGATTAGGCAGTCTAAAGCTGGGGCAGAGAAGTGCTTCAGAGTAGCCTCTGTGGAACAGAAGACCTGTGTCTTAAGAGCAGGAGTGATCTCTGCATTGCTTTGGGATTGCTCTCCACAAACTCAGATGGGTAATGGTGGATGTGGAGCCCCAGATGATCCATACCCCACCCTGAGCCAGCTGTGGACAATAAATACATACAAAAGATCTGACCAAGAAGGAGGGTGTGGTGAGTGCCTTGCTGACTTCCTCTCCCCACTCCAAGCAATGAGCAAAAGAGATCAGGAGTGCAGGGTACAGATCAAAGACCCCATTTCCTCTTTATGAACTGGATGCCAGGAAACAGAAGAAACTCTCCAAGAAATGTGCAATTTTATCAAGAAGCCAAATCTATGTCTGATTGATATACATGAAGTAGAAAGAGAAATAGAAAACACCTTGGAACAAGCACTCCATGAGGTCATTCAAAAAAACTTTCCTCATCTGGACAGATACATGACTATACTAGTACAAGAGATTCAAGGAATCCCTGCAAGACATCGTATGAGACGACCAATCCCTGGACATAGTAATTCTCTTACACAAAGTAGGTATAAAAAAGAAATCCTAAAGGCAGCAAGGGAAAAAGATCAGATTACCTACCGATCAGAATCACTCCAGACTTATCTGCATAGACACTATAAGTCGGATAGGATTGGACCCCAGACTTTAATGTTCTCAAAAATAAACAATTTTGACCAAGAATTTTCTACCCAGCTACACTAAGCTTCATCAGTGATGGATAATTAAAATCCTTCCTAAACATTCTATTCCTAAGAGAATATGCTGCCCTCAGACCAACTCTACCAGAGATGCTTAAAAAGGTGCTGTGCACAGAAGAAAAACAGAAACAATAAATGGACTGTACACTTCACAAGATCACAAACACAGAAGCAACAGAACACACAGGACCTCTGCAAAAATGAAAACACACACAAATATTAACACAAAAGTTAAAAGAAGAAAACCAGCCTTATAAAAAGCCTTATGATAGGGACAAACTCTCACATTTCAATAGTCAGCCTGAACATGAATGAACTAAATGCATCATTGATAAGATATAGAATGTCATCCTGGATAAAAGAGCACAACCCAACTATATGCTGCCTCCAGGAAACACATCTCACTACAAAGGACACCCACAGACTTAAAAGTTTGAGGATGGAGAATAAACTTTCATACAAAAGGAAAACAAAAAGGCAAGAATCAAGATTTTAATATCAGACAAAACAGCTTTCAAGCTATCAAAAATTTAAAAAGATACAGAATGGTGCCACATAATGATAAAAGGCTCAACAAGAAATACTCATCCCAAATATATATACACCCAACACAGGAGCACCAGGATTTATAAAGCAACTACTAAGTAAACTAAAAAAGGACATTACTCTAACACTATAATAACTGAATACTTAAATACCTCACTAACAATCCTAGATAGATCAAGACAAAAAAATCAACAAAGAGATATGGCAAATCAATTTCATGCCTGACCAAACAGACTTAATAGATACCTACAAAACACTCCACCAAACAGCCATGAATATACATTCTACTCATCACCACAAGAAACATACTTCAAGATTGACCACATCCTCAGTAAATCAAGCATAAACAAGTTTTACAAGATTGAAATACTGCCACGCACCTTCTCAGATTATAGTGAAGTAAAAATAAATATCTCCACCAATAAGATCCCCCAAAACACACAAAAACATGGACATTAAACATCATGAAGCTGAACAACTCCTGGGTCAACACAGAAGTCATAACTGAAATTAAAAGATTCTTGGAAACAAATGAAAACAAAGACACACCTTAACAAAATCTCTGAGTTGCCATGGAAGCAGTTCTAAGAAAGGAGTTTATAAGTTTATGCACAAACATCAAGAAAATATAAAGATAATGTGTTAACAGCCCAAGGGAGCTGAAAAGGCAAGACCGCCAAAACCCTAACTTCAGCAGAAGACTCCAGATCACCAAAGTAAAAGCCCAAATATGAGACACAGAAGACAAAAATATCGTAGAAAAAAAATCAACAAACAAAAAGCTGGTTCTTTGAAAAGGATAAACAAGATTAATAGACCCCTCTCCAGACTGACCAAGAAAAAATCCAAATAAACACAATCAGAAATGCAAAAGATCAAGTCACAACTGACCCTGATGAAATACAAAAGATATCAGTGCTTATTATGCAAGCCTATATGGAAACAAACTTGAAAACCTAAATAAAATGGAGGACTTTCTAACATTACAAAACCTCCCAAGGTTGAAACAAGAAGAAATCAAGACCCTAAGAGACCAATAAGAACCCAGGAAATTTACTCTGTCATAAGAAAACTATGTTAAAAAAAAAAAAAAAAGCTCTGAGCAAGATGGCTTTCCAGTGGAATTCTACAAAACATAAAAAGAGGAGCTGATATGAATCCTATTGAAAGTATTCCAGGCAATTGAGAAAGACAGAACTCTCCCCAAATCATTTTATAAAGCTAACACCACACACTGATACCAAACTGAGTAAAGATTCAGCGAAGAAAGAGAACTATAGGTCAATATTCCTGATAAACATAGATGCAAAAATTCTCAACAAGATTCTAGCAAATTGGATCCAGCCATACATCTGAAAAATCATCCACCATGACCAGATAGGCTTCATCCCTGGGATGCAGGGCCTATTCAACATCTGCAAAATCATAAATGTAATTCAATACATCAGCAGATATAAAAACAAGAACTACGTGATTATATCATCAGCGCAGAAAAAGCTTTCAACAAAATCCAGCATCCCTTCTTAAAAATTCATGAACACCTGGGCATACCACAAAATTTTAAGAACCATTTAGGATAAACCCAAAGCCAACATATTGCTAAATGGGGAGAAGTTGTAAGCATTTCCCCTGAAAACTGGATTAAGACAAGACTGCTCACTCTCACCTCTCCTGTTCAAATTAGTGTTGGAAGTTCTAGCCAAAGCAATCAGACAAGAGAAGGAAATCAGGGTATCCACATAGGAAAAGAGAAATTTAAGTTATCCCTCTTTGCTGATGATATGAGCCTATGTCTCAAAACCCAACAGAAACTGTCAAAAACTTCCTTGCACTGATAAAGGACTTTGGCAAAGTCTCAGGGTACAAAATTAATGTTAAAAAAAATTGCATTTTTATACTCCAACAACAAACTGGAAGGGAGCCAAATAAAAAGCACAATCTCATTCACAATTGCCACTAAAGAAATGCATACATACATACATACATACATACCTTGGCCATTTCCTAACCAAAGAGGTGAAAGACATTTATGATGAAAACTACAAAACACTGCTGAAAGAAACAGAAGATTTCTTGGAATAACAAACAAATGGGAGAATATTCCATGCTCACGAATAGAAGAATCAACATTGTTAAGATGTCCATTCTACCCAAGGCAATCTACAGATTGAACACAATACTCATTAAATTACCAACATCATGCTTCTCATATCTCAAAATGACGATACAGAAATTCATATAGAAACATAAAAAACCACGAAGAGTAAAAAAAATTCTCAACAAAAGAAATGAAGTGGGAGTTGCCACTCTTCTGGACTTTAAACTTTATTATTTATTAAACTTTATTATAAGGCTACAATAATCAAAACTACCTAGTATTGGTACAAGAACAAGCATATAGACCAATAGAACGGGATAGAGATTTTGGAAGCAAAACCTCACTTTGTCAACCAACTCATCTTCAACAAACCCTCTACCAAAAACCATTGAGGAGAGAAAAACCTTTTCAGTAAAAGATGCTAGGGAAACTGGCCAGGAACATGCAGAAGAATGAAACAGGACTCCTACCTAGCACCATACACAAAAATAAACTATAAATGGATCAAAGACCTAAATGTAAAACCTCAAACTGTAAGAATCTTAGAAAACACAGGAGACAGCCTTACAGAAATTGAAATAGGCAACCAATTACTGATAAAACCCCCAAACCCCAAGCCGTAAGAGATAATATAGACAAGTGGGACCTCACAAACTGAAAAGCTTCTGCAAAGCAAAAGAAACCATTAAGAGAGTGGGGAGACAACCCACTGAACGGAAAAAAAATATTTTCTAAGTGTATATCTGACAAAGGTCTAACGTCCAGGATCTAAATGTAACTCAAATGTGCCAAAAGGAAAAAAAAGAAACATCCTATTAAAAAGTGGTCAAAACATATGAATAGACATTTCTCAAAAGAAGACATATGAGAAGCCAACAGATAAATGAAAACAGGCTCAACCTTACTAATCATCAAAGAAATGCAAATCAAAATCACACTAAGATGCTACCTAACTTCAGTCAGGATGGCAATCATTAATACTGAAAAAGTCACTGATGCTGGAGAAGCTGTGGAGAAAAGGAAATGCTTCTACAATGTCAGTGGGAGTGCAAACTAGTACAATCTCTGTGATAAACAGTGTGACATTTTCTAAAAGATCTAAAAATCCACCTTCCATATGACCCTTCTGGGAACATACCCAGAGGAACGCGAATCATTCTACAAAAAAGATACCCGTGCACACATTTTTATTGAAGCACTACTCATAGTAGCAAAAACATAGAACCAACCATACTGTCCATCAAATGTGGATTTGATTTTTAAAAATGTGGTACATATACATGATGGAATATTACTCAGATATAAAGAAGAACAAAATTACGGACTTCACAGCAACTTGGATGGATTTAGAGTCTATCATACTCAGTGATCTACCACAGAAACAAAGAACTGAGTACTACTTGTTCTCATTCATAAGTGGACCCTGAACATTTATCATAATAGTACACGAAAGGGATTGGCAGTAGGGGGTCACTGTCAAGGGAGAGAGGATGGAAGATCATATAAAATTAAAAGGGTACCTGATCCCTAAAAAGGTGAAATGGGACCAATGGGAGGCTCAAACTTTACCTGCACACTGGACACTTATGTACCTAACTCTGAATTGTAACCCGCATCTTTAAAATAATAATAATAAAAGTACCAAAAGCTCCTTGGTATTATTGAAATGCTTCTTTACAGTAATTGAGTTTCAGAAATTCAATAACACATATGATATATTTATTATCACTATCACTGGTTCTCTTTAAAACTCTGCGCAGAGTTAGAGTTCACTAAATTAGTCTTTTTAATGACTCAAAAATCACTATTTCTATATTTAAACCCTACCTGTTCCATGTATCCCTTCTCCCTTTTCCTCATCTCTTTTACTATGGAGTTTACCATTATAAAAAGTTTTATGAACACCCGTAAATATGTGAGTCTGTGTTATTATGTTACACAAAGAATACTGTAATATAGTCATTCTCTTCCCTAATGTATACTCATAAAATTATTCATAAAGTTTAATATGCATCTTCTGACTGCTAAAGAATATTCCATGGAATTCTTTTTTTTTTTTTTTCTGAGTCAGAGTCTCACTCTGTCACCCAGGCTGGAGTGCATTGGCAAGCTGCTCACGGCCACTGCAGCCTTGACCTTCTGGGCTCAGTTGATCCTTCTGCCCCAGTTTTCCAAGTAGCTAGAACTACAGGCATGCGCCACCATGCCCAGCTAATTTTTTAATTTATTGTACAGACGATGTCTCACCATGTTCCCCAGGCTGACCTCGAACACATGGGCTTAGGCAATCCTTTCACCTCAGCCTCCCAAAGTGCTGGAATAATAGGCGTGAACCACCACGCCTGGCTGTATTCCATAGAAATCTATTTAACTTACCCACTCACCTAAATTAGAGAAAGTTGTTCCAACTCTCCATTACCTTAAAAGGTGTTGCATTCATATCCTCTTTCAAAAGTGGATCGATTGCTGGATCATAGGGAATGTGCATTCTCCATTTTATTGACCAATGTCAGATTTCACTCTGGAATGACTACGATGGCTCATACTTTTGCTGGAAAAGAAAGTTGGTTCCTATTTTCACACATTCTCCAACACTTGCTATTACAAATACTGTTTTTAAGCCAGGCTTGGTGGCTCAGCCTGTAATCCCACGCTTTGGGAGTCTGAGGTGAGTGGATTGCCTGAGCCCACAGGTTCGAGACCCGCCTGGGAAACTTGGCAAGCCCTCATCTCTACAGTAAATAAAAAATTAGCCGGGCATGGTAGCGCGTGCCTGTAGTTCCAGCTACTTGGAAGGCTGAGGTGGAAGGATTGCCGGAGCCCAGCAGGTTGAGGCTGCGGTGGCCGGGAGCGGTCACTGCACTCCAGTCTGGGCGTCAGAGTGAGATTCCAACTCAAAAAACAAAACAAAGCAAAAAAAAAAAAACTGTTTTTAATAGCATGTTTAAAAATATTTTTTATCAATACCAGGCTGTTTTGATTATTGTAGCTTTATAATAAAGTTTAAAATCTGGGAGTGTGATATCTTCTGCTTTGTTATTATTATTTTTTTGCTGAGGATTGTTTTGGTGATTTATATGTTTCCATGTGTATTCCTGTATTGTTGTTTCCAGGTCTGAGATTCAAGAATGCAAATGGTAATTTAATGGGTATGGCATTAAATCTATAGATTGCCTTAGGTAGGATGAACATCTTAACCATGTTGATTCTTTCAATCCATGAGCATGAAATATTTTTTCCACTTGTTTTGTCATCTTTGATTTCTTTGAGCAATATTTTATAGTTTTCATTGTAAAGGTTTTTCATTTCTCTTGTTAGGCAGATACCAAGGTATTTGATTTTTTTTCTGTGGCTATTGTGAATGGGATTGTGCTTTTCATTTGGGTTTATGTTTGTTTATTGTTGGTGTATAGAAATGAGACTCTTTTGAACAGTGATTTTATACCCTGAGACTTTGCCAAAGTCCTTTACAAGTGCAAGGAGGTTTTTAAAAGACTCTCTTGGGTTTTCAACGTATAGAATCACATTGTCTGCAAAGAGGGATAACTTGACTTCCTCTTTTCCTATTTGGATACCCCTGATCGTCTTCTCTTGTCAGGTTGCTCTAGCTATGACTTCAAAATTATGTTGAAAAGGAGGCGTGAGAGTGGATATCCTTGTCTTGTTCCAGTTTTCAGGGGAAATGATTCCAATTTCTGTCTGTTTAGCTGTATGTTGGCTGTGGGTTTCTCATACATGGCTCTTACTATTTTGAGGTATGTTTGATCTATGCCTAGATGTTCGAGGGTTTTTATCAAGAAAGGGTGCTGGATTTTATCAAAAGCTTTTTCAGCATCTAATTATGTAATCATGTGGTACAAGAACAGGTATATAGATTAATGGAACAGGATAGAGACTTCAGAAGCAAAACCTCAATTCCTCACCAACTCATCTTTGACAAAACCTCCACCACCAACCACTGGGGAGAGGAGAACCTATTCCATAAATGGTGCTGGGAAAACTTGCTGACCACATGCAAAAGATTAAAACAAGATCCCTACCTATCATCATACACAAAAATCTACTCTAAATGGATAAATGACCTAAATATAAAATCTCAAACTATAAGAACCCTAGAAAATGCAGGAGACATCCTTATGGAAATTGGAACTGGCAACCAATTCCTGATCAAAACCCAACTGCCCATTCCATAAGAGATAAGATACACAAATAGGACCTTATCAAACTGACAAGCTTCTGCAAAGTCAAAGAAACCATCAAGAGAGCAGGGAGACAGCCCACAGATTGGGAAAAGATATTTGCTAACTGAATGTCTGACAAAGGGCTAAGATCTAGAATTTACAAGGCACTCAAAGTGGCAAAAAGGAAAAAACAAACAGCCCCATTACAAAGTGGGCAAAAGATATGAATAGACACTTCTCAAAAGAAGACATATGAGCAACCAACAGATACATGAAAACATGCTCAGCCTCACTAATCATCAAAGAAATGAAAACTAAAGCCACATTGAGATACAACCTAACTCCAATCAGGATGACCATCATCAATAACTCAAAAAACTTCAAATGCTGGCAAAGATGTGGGGGAAAGGGAACACTTCTACACTGTTGATGAGAGTGTAAACTAGTATAACCTCTGTGGAAAACAGTGTGGCAATTCCTAAAAGATCTAAAAATTGACCTTCCATACGACTCTACAATCCCCCTACTGGTAATATACCTGGGAGAACTCAAATTACTCTACAAAAAAGACACCTGCACACGTATGTTTATCACAGCATTGTTCACGGTGGCAAGAACATGGAACCAACCATGCTGCCCATTAAAAGAGGACTGGATTTAAAAAAATGTGATACGTATGCATGATGGAATATTACACAGCCATAAAAAAGAACAAAATCATGAACTTCACAGCAACCCTGGTGGACTTAGAGTCTGTAATACTGAGTGATCTTTCACAGAAACAAAGAACTGAGAATCACATGTTCTTACTCATAAGCAGACCTTGAACAATTATCATAATACTATAAGAAAAGGATTGGGAGTAGCGGGAAACTTCTGGGAGTGGGGCAGGGAAGCAGAATTGACAGTAGTAGAGATTTGCCTGGGGAAGAGGGGGCACACCTCATCAACAAAGGTACCTGCATAATGATCATTTGCATACCTAAACCTGAATTGTACCCCACATCTTTAAAATAAAAAAAATAGAAGTTAAAAATAAATAAATAAATGAATACAAAATTTAAAAACTAAAAATATTTTTAAATGCTCTGTGGCATGTGACTGCCGTGTATCAGTTTAATTCCCTGAATCTCTGTTTACTCCTCTAGTGTACCTTTCTTATCCTCTCATATCTCAATATCTAATATATGACATAACTCATCTTAATTTTACAAATACAAGTGCATGATAATATTTTTAAAGATAAATCTACATATATAATTTTTAAGTACTCAGTGACGCATTCACAAGATTCTCTATTTGTTTTGTGATCATTTATTTTCCCTTTTATAATTGTTTATCACTTTTGAAAATAACAATTAACAGGAAGTTAGGATTATCTTAGTAATAGAATAAAGATGTACATTTTAATCTTTTTTCTGGTTTTTAATTGTAGAAGGTCACCCTTCAAACTCATTGACCTTTCATCAAAGTTACTTCTTCCTATCCATTGGGATATTTTAACACTATGCACACAAATGCACATGCACACATGTACAGAGTGTGCTTTCGTCCTTGGAGAATATAATTATTTAATGTTGTGCTCAAAGATTTCTGTACACACTCTTTTGTTTCTTTTTTATTTTCTGTTTTTGACTTCAACTTCCCACTCTATTTTTTGCCCCTCTAATCTTGTGCTGACCTAGGTTAAAAATAATGGAAGTGCATGTGTGGTTTCTTCCCCTTTTTGGTCATTCTTAAAACAGTGGGTTTGTGTGTAATAACATAAATTCTTCTTTCCCAAGGTAACCATAGAAACAAGATCTGTAGTGTACAATGAGCTTTAGAATTTAGATGATTTGAAGCAAGAACAAATATATCCCCCACACTGAAGGGAATACTTTTGACTTCCCCCAGGGGATTAGGAAAGTAAGCTTTATGTACATCATATATACAGAAATCTTCAACTATGTAAAAGTGTTTTAAACTCAACAAGTATGGGAAACTTGGCTGGATAGTTTGTTGGCAGAAACTATAAAATTATCACTAACATAAGGTGAATGATTACAAAATATGATGTGTTATGAAAAAGAATAAATTAAATACCTATACTAAGTAATGATCGCTTTGTAAAAGCAGTTGTCATAAGTCACTGTAATTTGAAACAAGTTAGTTTATATCTGTGCAAAATAATTAAGAATTGTTATAAAGCACAGCCCTATACCTTCAGGCTGCCCTTGATGTATCCAAATCTTTCAACTGATATGATCCATTTAACCAGAATTAACAAAAGGAGACTGCATTATAAAATTTTACTAAAAATTAACTTGCGTGTATGTTTTAGTTCTTAAAAAACTTAAATTCTGTTCAACTGGAACCCCAAAGAAATCACTCTCTCCTTTCCTTGTGTTATGTCAGTCACACTGAGTTCCTTTTCCTTGTATGTATCATATCCATTTCTTACTCAAACACTTTGTTCTTCCCTCTGCATAGCTTATGCTCTATTTCTGTGTAAGGTTTGGCTTTACTCATCTTTAAGCCCTCCGATAAATTGCAACCTTCTCCAAAAAGTACTCCCTACAGACATAACTAAAGAAACTCATGAACCCCATCTACCCAAACATATAATTTTCTATTACTTCATCTTGCATTTATTTCTTCCTACCATTGATCACTCTCTGATAGAGCCATTTCTAGTTCTGTTTACTGTCAAGGTCTGCTGAGTAGAACGTAAGTTCCACTAACACAGGGTTTCTCTCACATTGACATGTGCCCCATCTTGTACTCCCTCTTGTAACTGGAGTGGTTCATGGGAAGGTGCCACCATTTGTAGGTAGATCGATGAAAAATAATACAAGTTGTCCAATAAAAGAAGCTTACAGTCTGATAATAAAAGCAGTCAAATAAATCAATGATTATGGAATATTATTTATCATATTATACTGGTGTCTATAAAGGAAAGGTAAAGAATTAGTACTAGGTTGTCAAGGGAGGCATTTTGGATCCAAACTTGCATCTGTAAAAGAGTTTGTAAAAGGTATAACCTCAAACCTGATTTTTGTGAAGACAGGAGCCACAGATAAAAGTAATCATAGGAGGTATATTATTTACAAAGATCTATTTGCCCTTACACATAGTTGTAATATCAAGGTATTCATTTCTGAAGCAGAAAGATGTTCTATAGGTACGGGTATATTAAGCATCTTATAGAAGAGAAGGTTAAATGTCTATAGGCATACAACAAAAATATTCTTTTTTTTTTTTTTTTTTTTTTGTGTTGGAGTCTCACTCTGTCGCCCAGACTGGAGTGCAGTGGCCGCTCCCGGCCACCGGAGCCTCGACCTGCTGGGCTCCGGCGATCCTTCCACCTCAGCCTTCCGAGTGGCCGGAATTACAGGCATGCGCTATCACGCCCGGCTGATTTTTTGATTTATTGTAGAGATGAGGTCTCGTTGCCCAGGCGGACAAAAATATTCTAATTGAATGTATTACTATATAAGTACATAAATATAATTATCTGGAAATTTATATATATGACAATGTACAGATAAGTCACATAAAGTTTGGTTTCTTATATATTTATATACATGTAAACCTAGTAAATTTATAAAATTAACTTTTTCATTTTCTTAGTAAATACACAAAAATTATGGTTCATTTGATTAAAAAGTAATATCTGGAGCAGCATAGTGTGGATTATATACAAATAGATATGAATAGTAGTATTTTCTATTATAGACATTATGGTGATACCTTTTCTGTCCCTATCTTTAAAGTTAAATTTGCAGGTTGTGTCATATAATTTCCTCTTGAGTGGAATCATACTCCAAAAAAGGAATTCATAAACTCTTTGAATCAGAAAATGAAGTTCAGTTTAACTAAGAAATATTCTGAAAACGGGTTCATTTTTGCTAGTGTTCAAGCTTTACATTTAGATATTTGGGATCCAAAGCTCAAAGTTTATATACTGTTGTTACAAGGTCAAGCCACCTGTTCTTCAAGGTAATGGCAGTCAAAGTTACACCTGCTCAGAGGCAGACGTGCCTGTATGTGGCGCAGGATGAAAGCAGAGCATGCTATTCTCATTTCTGTGTAGATAAATCAAATGTCATGTGTGGCTCACCTGGTCCATGAACAGGTCTTGTTCTGACAACACTTCAAGCAATAAAACGTATTTACAAATATGAAGGAAAAGGAGGAATACACTAAGGAAACTAAAGAGGAGTAGAAGGAGGAGAAAAACAAATACTGTCATCAACCACAGGTAGTCACTGTAATCATTTTGGTGTCTTGGCAGTCACATAGAGATAAGGGAGAGCAACATGTACATACTTACAGAAATCGATAATATACACATTTCAAGAAATTTGAACAATGTCTATACAGTTTTGTTTTTGTACATTTAGTTTTTTACTTTTCTCATATTGGTATTTTAAAATGTAGGTTCACTAAAATATTATATCTTGTAGATTAAACTGATATATTTAAATAATCACTTATATTTAATAATGACATTTTTAGAATTTTAATAATCCAAATTTTGCTATAAATAATGCGATTATAAAATGTTTGGGACATATATATTTTTAGACACATTTAATTAATCTTTAAAATAAAATAACAGGAACATTGTCACTGGAAGAACAAGTTACATTAAAAACTGGCAAACACAGATAACAAAATTCTAACTGATTTCATTCATTAGGCTTATCTGGCTCAGGTATCTCAGTCACTGTCATTAGAGACTAGAGACAAAATAAGTAAATGATGATCAAATGAGAATAAGTGCATTCACAGTGCAGAAAATAGAGAAATCAAATAATATCTTGTGTTTATCCTCACCACAAGAAAATGATAAATGTTTGAAGTGATGGATATGCTAAGTACCCTCATTTGAGCATTACATTTGTGTATGTAAGGAAACATAATTTACTATAACTTTGTGTTAATTAAAAATAAAATAATACTTTAAAAATCTTGAGACAAATGAAAATGAAAACACAGTATATCAAAACTTATGGGATACAGCAAAAGCAGTATTAACAGGAAAATTGATAGTGATAAATGCCCAAAGATGAAAGATCTCAAAAAAAACCTAACTTACACCTAAAGAAACTAGAAAAAGGAAAACAAACTGCAGAAAGAAAAAATACTGAATATTATATCAGAAAAAAACAGAATAAAAATTAGAAAAACAATATAAAAGATTAATGAAACAAAACCATTTACTTTTTTTTAAATAAGCAAAATGGAAAAACCTTTAAATAAACTAAGAAAAAAATAGAGATGACTCAAATAAAATTTGAAATGAAAGAGAAAGACACTCTGATGCCACAAAAATACAAAGTATTATAAGAAAACAACTATTAGCAATTCTACACCAACAAATTGGCTAACATAGAATAAATGAATAAATTACTAGAAACATACAACCTACAAAGACTAAATCATGAAGACATAGAAAATCTAAATAGGTCAATTACAAGTAGGGAGATTGAATCTGTAATATAAGTCTCCTGTGAAAGAAAAGTCAATGACTGGATAACTTCACAGCTGAATTATATCAAATATTTAAAGAAAAACTCTTATCAATCCTTCTCAAACTATTCTAAACAATTGAAGAAAAGAGAACATATCCATATTTATTTTATGAGACTAGAATGCTCCTTATAGCAAAACCAGACAAAGGTACTGCAATATAAGAAGATTACAGAACAATATTACTAATCATTAAAAACTGCTACCAAAATGAATTTGGCTGCACAGTAAAAGGGTCGTATACCATGATGAAATGAAATTTATCCCTGAGATGCCAGGATGACTCACCACAAATCAATACATGTCCTATGTCAAACTTAAAAAATTGCAGGATAAAATTAATATAATTTAAATAGATATAGAAAAAGCATTTGACAAAATTCAGTACTCTTTCATGAAAAAAAAAACACTCAACAAAGTATAAAAGGATTGCACCTCAACATAATAAAGGCCATATATGACAAACCCACAGTTAACATCATACTCAATTGTGAAACATTGAAAGGTTTTTGTTTAAGATCAGGAACAAGACAAGAATGTTCACTTTCTCTATTTCTATTCAACATAGTACTAGAAGCCTTGCCAGAGCAATAAGGAAAAAAGGAGAGATAAAAGGCATCCAAATTGGAAGGGAGAAGTAAAATTGTTTCTGTTTGCAGTTGATATGATTTTATATACAAAAAACCCTAATATTCTACCAAAAATTGTTTGAACTTATAAATAAATTCATTAAAGTTTCAGGATTCAAAATTAACCCACAAAAATCATTTGTGTTTTCATACACTAACAGTGAACTGTCTAAATAATAAATAAATAAAATAATCCCATCTACAATAGCATAAAAATAATATAATAGTTAATAATAAACTTACCCAAGGAGTTGAAAGAATTGTACAGTGAAAACTACAAAACACTGGCAAAACAAATTTGAAAAGAGACAAGTACATAGAAAGACAACCAGTGTTCATGAATTGGAAGACATAATCCTGTTCAAATATCCATACTACCCAAGGTCTATAGAGTCGATGCTATCCCCATCAAATTTCAGTGACTTTTAAAAAAAAGAAATAGCAAACAAATCTTAAAACTTATGTGGAACCACAAAAACAGCAACAACAACAACAACAACAAAACAGAATAGCCAGAATAGTCTTGAGAAAAAAGAACAACGCTTGAGGCATCACACTTCCTGATTTCAGACTATATTAAAAACTTACAGTAGTTAAAACAGTTTAGTTGGCATAAAGGACATATAGACCAAATAGAGAACAGAATAGAGAGCTTAGGAAAAAAAACCCATACTTATATGGTCAACTGTTTATTGACAAGTGTGCCAAGAAATACACAATAGAGAAAAAGCAATCTTTATCAAATGGTGTTGGGAAAAGTGAATAATCACTTACAGAAGAATAAAATCAAACACTTTTACCATACACAAAAGTCAACTAAAAATGGATTAAATACTTAAATACGAGACATGAAGCTATCAGTTTTAGGAGAAAACTAAGGGGAAAAGTTTATTATTTGCACTCGTCTTGGCAAAGATTTTTTAAATATGATTTCCAAAAGACAGGTAACAAAACCAAAAATAGCCAAGTAGGACTTTATCAAACTAAGAAACTTCTTCACTACAGTGAAAACAATCAATAGAGTTAAAAGGCAACCTGTGAAATGGGAAAAATATTTGCAAACTGTATATTTGATAAGGGTTAATCTCCAAAACATGTAAGGAACTCCTACAACTCAATTGTAAACAAATATACAAACAAACAAAGCAAAAATCAATGCAATCATTAGATGAGCTAAGGACTTAAGTGGATATTTCTCCAAAGAAGACATAGAAGTGGTCGCAGTTACATAAAAAAGATGTTCAACATCACTAATCATCAGGAAAACTCAGATCAAAACCATGAGATATCACCTCATGTCTGTTAGGATGGCTATTATAAAAACAAAAGCAAAACAAAAAATAACAAGTGTTAGCAAGGATGTTGAGAAATTGGAGTACTTGAACACTGTTTATGGAAATATAAAATGGTTTTGCTACTATGAAAACAGTATAGAGGCTTTTCAAAAAATAAAAATAGTACTATCATATGATCTAACAATCCCTCTTTTGAATATATATTCAAAATAACTGAAATTGGGATCTCAAAGAGATATTTGCACTCCTATGTTCACTGAAGCATTTTTCACAATAGCTAAGATATGGAAACAACCCAAAAGTTCACTGACATATACATGGATAAAGAAAGTGTGGTATATACATACAATAAAATATTATTCAGTCTTTATAAACAAGAGAATTCTACCATTGGTAACAGGATGAATAAGCTTAGAGGACATCATGCTAAGTGAAATGAACCATTAATAGAAGGATAAATACTGAATAAATCCATTTACATGAGGTATCTAAAATCGTCAAACCCACAGAAGCAGAAAATAGGATTGTGGTTGCCAGGGACTCAAGGGAGCTAAAAATGGGAAGTTGTTACTCAATGGTATAAAATTTTAGTTATACAAGATAAATAAATTCTAGAGATCTACTGTACAATAAGGTGCTTATAGTTAACAATACAGTATTGTACAAAGAATTCTTAAGAGAGTCTATCTCATGTTAAGTTTTCTTACCAAAACAAAACAAAACAAAACAAAACAACACACACACACACACACAAAAGGGCACCAGGAAATCTTTGAAGGTAATGGATGTGTTTATTACCTTGATTGTGGTGATGATATCACAGAGGTTTGCATACGTCCAAACACGCCTAACTATATACATTAAGCATTACAGATTTTTCATATAGCAACTATATTTTAATAAAGCTGATTAAAAAAAATTATTATCTAAAATTTTTCTCATTTTAAATATTAAAACTATGTTGTTTCTTTGGAACTTTGCGTCCAGACACAGAAGTCAGCAGTTGAGAAGCACATTCTATCTTTCCTCTCACTTTATGAATTCTCTGTGAAAACAACATGAGATTATTTGCAGCTTTTATTGATCTTTTCCCTAGTCTTTGACCCTGAGGGACCACCGATTGCTTAGTTGTTTGGTGTCAACAGAGCCGAGGCAGAAAATGATGCCTATAAAGAGCCTAATACTTCCTGGAGTTTCAGGTCAATAGGAGCAATCTCACAACAGGCCACACAACAAATGTGAAAAACCAAAAATGTTTTCTCCTTAAAAAAATAAAAGTTAAACTTTTATAATTTGATAATTTTAGAAAATCTTAATGTGAAAAAATATATGTACATATCTTCCACAAAACTGTCAGAAGTAAAAACATGTATACACTTTTATGTTTTTGTCACGTTTTAAACCTATCATTAAATATGTATATTTGCAGCAGTTTGTAATCAAAATTTTTTTTTTTTTTTTTTTTGAGTTGGAGTCTCACTCTGTCCCCCAGATTGGAATGCAGTGGCCGCTCCCGGCCACCGCAACCTCGACCTGCTGGGCTCTGGCGATCCTTCCGCCTCAGCCTTCCAGGAGCCGGAATTACAGGCATGCGCTACCACGCCCGGCTGATTTTTTTTTTTTTTTTTTTATTGTAGAGATGAGTTCTTGCTGCCCAGGCGGGTCTTGAACCCTCAGCCTCAGGCAATCCACTCACCTCAGCCTCCCAAAGGCGCGGGATTACAGGCCGAGCCACCAAGCCCGGCTAATCAAATATTTTTAAATTAAAAGTTTTGCACAGTCTTTCAAAATTTAATTGGCCTGTAATAGAAATTACAATATATCAGATCAACCAGTTTACTTAAAAATGGACATGTATACACATCAAAATGCACACACACATTGATTATGATTGCTATTGTTTTGTGTAGTCTATTTTATATTTTTTTCTCTCTTTAGCTCTCTATTTTTCACTTTACAGTGATATTAGGCTATCAAGATCACAAGTTTTTAAACTTTTAATGGCCAACACTACTGTGCCCAGATTTTATGGCACAGAATCATGATATCTATATGATCCATATATTTGCAAACTGATGAACATCAAATATGATTTTTAAGAGAAGGCTCACTTGAAATTGTTTAGAGTTTCTATTCAGACAAATGTCTTTGTTAGTTCCTTACTATTTCTAAAAAATGTCAACTCAAACCTCTGCTTTAAAACATGCACATTTACTCTTAATCATCAAAATTGGATCACTGCACTTCCATTTATTGCTGTTGAAGATGATTTCAAGGTCTCTGGTGAGCATTTATTCTTAAAAACTCACATCTGAGAAATTAGGATACACAGTCATTCCATTTCTACATATCAGTGTTAGTCAAATGTTAAGAGGAAAATTTGCATCAGTCTTTGAAGAAAAAATGAGATATGGGCATCCAACCCTAACCCACTGAATGAGTATCTCTGGAATTCTTAAAAATATCACATTTCATAATCACTTGATGTAATCCCTATGTATACTAAATTTGGAAATTATTGCTCTTGGTAATCCCAAATCAGTCTTTAGATCAAATTAGATGACAAGGATTAAATTAGATCAAATTATCATGCTGGGATTATAATCTTTGACTTCCATGTACTTCTTCTTGTGCTGAATATAGATAATTACAAGACATCATCTACTCCGAGAGGTGATAGAAACACTGGCTTATAAAATTCATTATTAAATTTAGCTTGTTAATATATATTAAAGATGTTATGATAATGCACTTATTATATTCCATTGAGAACAGGGATATCTTAGTCCATTTGGGCTGCGATAACAAAGTATAACAGACTGGGTAATTTACAAACAATAGAAATGTATTGTTCACAGTTCTGGAGACTGGTAAGTTCAAAATCAAGGTGCCAGCAGATTCAGGGTATGGTGAAGACTTCATAAATGGATCTTGTTGTATCCTCAAATGGAAGAAGGGGTAAACAGTTCCCTTGCATCTCTTTTGAAGGTCACTAATCTCACTGAAACCCACTCATGAAGGCTCTGTCCTCTTGACTTAATCACTTTCCAGAGGTCGACATTTTAATATGACCACTTTGATGATTGTTTCAGTATGAATTTTGGGATGACACATTCAGACCACAGCATTGTTTCTGCCCCTCCCCCAAATTCATGTCCTTCTCACATGCAAAGTAATTTTATTCCATTCCAATAATCCCAAAAGTCTTGATTGTTTCAGTACAAACTCAAAAATCTAAAATCCAGAATCTCATTTAAATCAGATATGGTCTAGATTCAAGGTACTGTTCATCCTATACTCCAGCTGTGAATCTGTGAAATCAAATTACGTACTCCCAAAATACAATGCTGGGACAGGCACAGATAGACAGACGTTTCCGTTCCAAAAGGGAGAAACAGAAAAGAAGAGGTGGGCAATAGATCTCAAGTAAGTCCCAAATCTAACAAGGCAAACAACTTAAGTCTTAAGGCCCTAGTATAATCTTCTTTGACTCCCTGCCCTATCTTCTGAACACACTAATGTGAGGGTTAGGCCTCCCCAAGGCTTCAGGCAGCCTCAATCCCATTTCATTGCTAGGCACAGCCCACACAGCACCTTTCATACATTGGAGTAGGGTTCTTTCAACTGTTCCAGGCTGAAGTTGCATGCTGGTGGTTCTATTGCTCCAAGGTCTTGGAAGCGGTGTCATAGGCTCTCCCAGGTATCCTTTGAAGTCTAGGTGGTGCAGCCATGCCCTCACATCTTATGCACTTTGTGCCACAATGAAAATGGTACCATGAGGACTCCACCAAAGTTTACTACCTCTGCCCTCTGGAGGGTGGTCATTGTAGCCCACACTATACCTGGGCCCACTGAACCACACCTGGGATAACTGAGGAACACTGTGGCAGAATGCTGGGAGCAGAGACTCCAGTGAGGTCTCAAATCTCTGAGTCCCCTCTTAATATTAGTTCATTCCCTAGGCCTTGCTTGGCACTATGAGCCTGTGATGGGAGAGCCAGCACCTATAATATCTAAATTGCCTTCAGGGTTTTTGTTGTTATTGTGAGTCAGAGTAACTCTCTGCTGTTCAGATTAGAGTGCAGTGGTATGATCATGGCTCATTGCAGCCTCAGGCTCTTGGGCACAGGAGATACTTCCGCCTAGCCTCCCAAGTAGCTGGTACTATAGGCATATGTCACCATGCCTGGTTAATTTATTTTTCTTTATTTTTTTTTTCTGTGAGAAATGGTCTCATTATATTGCCTATGTTGCTCAAACTCCTGGGCACAAGCAACCCTCCTCCCTTGGCCTCCCGAAGTGTTGGGATTACAGGTCTGAGCCACCATTCCCTGTCTTCCTTTAGGGTTATACTTCTATTACCTTGATGAATAGTATCTGACTTCCTCCTATCCACGCTAATCTCCTTAGCAAATGTTTGCTTGGCCACACCCTTGGTATTGTCTTCTAAACGTATTTTTTCATGTGTTACATTATGAGGCTAAGACTTTTCCAAATCTTTCAAGATATGTTCTCCTTTAGCTTACAAATATCATCTTTAATTTTTTCTCCTTATATTTTACCATAAACAGTTAAAAGAACCCATACTATACTCTCAATACTTTGCTTATTGACTTATTTCCACCAAATAGAATATTTTATCCCTTACACGTTCTACCATCCACAAAGACAAGGATACTAGCAAATTGAGCCAAATTCTTCGACCACTTTATAACAAGATGGTCTTTTATGCAGTTTTCTATAAATGTTCTTCTCTTCTAAGACCTCATCAGAATGACCTTTACTGTCCATATTTCTAAAATATTCTGATCACAACCACTAAAGTAATAGGTAAAAAAACTGAAATTTTCTCTCTACAAATTTCATCTTCTGGGCCATCCTCTAAAATCACCTATCACAGCAAATACCCCAGAACAATTTCAGACTTCCCATTACCCAATTCCAGAGTTGTTTCCATATATTTAAAAATATGTTATAACATCACCCTATTCCCAGTACCAACATCTTTCTTAGTCTATTCCAGCTGCTATAACAAAATACTATAGACTGAGTAACTGATAAACAACAGAAATGTATTGATCAGTGTTCTGGAGGTTGGACATTTCAAGATTAAGGCACCAGCAGCCTCAATATCTGATGAGGGTGTTATTGTGCTGCATCCTAACATGGTGGAAGGAAAAAAAATGTCCCTTACAACTCTTTTTATAAGTTCACTAATCTCATTCATGAGAACTTTGCCCTAATGCCTTAATCCCCTTCTAAAGGGCCTCAACTCTTAATACTATCACATTGGCAATTAAGTTTTAACATATAAATTTTCGGGAAGCATTCAGACCATAGCAAGTATTATGAATAGCTTTGATTCTTTATGAGGTTCTTGAAAAAAAATTTATCTTCGGTATCAGAGGTTTAAAGATGCCTTATTTATTTATTTATGTTTACATATTTTAGATCTAGCACATAATATTCATCACTTATTCCATAAAGCCTTTTCAAATATATATTGGGGCTAAGTGTTGTGTTAAGTGAAACCTAAAACACTTAACATTTTTATAAATGATCTTTAAAATGAACAATAATAGATCTCATCAGTTTGGAAATCAGGAGGGTTCTGACACATAATTACAAATTCTGAAATAAGTTATTAATTTTTTTTAATACAGAGGTGAAACAAATTTTTAGAAGCTTTCATCTTTTTTTTTTCGAATCCTACATGGAAACAATGAGAGTTTGAAAATACGAACGGGACATTTTCTTATAAAATTTCATAGTACTATGTAAGTCTCTGCATTTCCACTATAGCTATCAGAATGAACATTGATTACATTCA
Source organism: Cephalopachus bancanus (assembly GCA_027257055.1). NCBI lineage: Eukaryota > Metazoa > Chordata > Mammalia > Primates > Tarsiidae > Cephalopachus > Cephalopachus bancanus. The sequence continues at coordinate 15,395,135 of JAPVLO010000068.1, read as the reverse complement.
CAATGTAATCACACTTTAACCACTGCTGGTGTGGTAACAAAAACTTTGATTTTTATGGATTAGATATGGTGAAAGTTGTTTGTATCTACTAATGAGAGGGGACCCCCCCAAAAAATGGAATTATATTTTTTGGAGAACAAGCCCCTTGTAATACACTCGGAATTTGTTCCTGCAGATCAAATGTTCGACCAAAGGTTTTATCTGGAAGTTTTAAGTTGGTTCCCTTATGATATGTGGAAGAAAAGTCCCAAGTTGTGGCAAACAGGCGACTGATTCTTTAACCCTGACAATGCACCTGCCCACATGCTGAGTGTTCTTCAGTTTTTTACCCAAAACATCATGACCCCATGTCTCATCCTCCCTATTTACCCAATCTTGCCCTGAGTGGCTTTTTTTTTTCATTTCTCCTGATAAAGAAGTCCTTCAAGGGAAATGATTTGCCATTATGGAAGAGGTGAAACAAAGAAAGCAGAAACACTAAAAGGCATCGAAATTGGCGATTTCAAAAACTGTTTTGAGCAGTAGGAAAAGTATTTCAGTAGGTGTACTGCATCAAAACAAGAGTACTTTGAAGATGACTGAAGGTTAAGCATGTAAGAATACATAGAAAATTTTTTGTAAATAAATTCTGGAGTGTTTTTGATGTATAAATATCTATGTGTACATCAAGGAATATGGACATTCATGCATATACATATAATCATATGTATGTGTTTTATATGCTTATTTTGCAGATCTGCATCACATATTTTTAACTGTAAAAGATACAACAGATTTCATTCTGTGTGAAAAGACAAATACTAATTATGGGTCATGATTGTAAGGTTGAATTTAAAAATAGAAGCGCACACATCTAAAATTTTAGCAGCTGAGATCAAGGTAATTTTTCTTAGTAAAAGATTGGGTCTTCCATACTTTGTGAAAAAATTGAATTGTGGTTGAAAATTAATGTCTACTATTTGGAGAATTCTTTTCTGGTAGAATTGCTACTGAGTTTTTCTTAGCATACTTCTGGCTAGTCTGTAAATGCTAACCCCTCCCCTGTTTTTGTGCTCCTTTTCCTATTTCATTTTAAATTTAACAATCTTTTTACTATGAAACAAAGCATACATACATGAGAATAAACAAAACACATGTACAATCATACCTTGCTTAACAATGGGGACACATTCTGAGAAATGTATTATTAGGTGATCTCATTGTGTAAGCATCACGGAGTAAATATAAGACAAACCTAGATGGTATAGTCTACCTCACACCTAGACTATATAGTTTATTTTCAGATCTTACAGATGTTTTGTTTTTTACTAAAGATTTCCGTGGAGCTAACACTTTTTATTTCCTGCAAATCTGTATTTTTTACCTTATGATAATATTTACTGTTTTTCCTTAGTTTTTTTTTTTTTTAATTGTGTGACGGAAACTGGCACATGGGCACTCCATTGTTCCATAGAAATTGAGTGTCAGGAAATAAACTTATTCAGTTTCTGTGTATAATGGTCCTTCTCAATTTTTTTGTATATACATATTTTTGTGTGTGTAAGTATTTGTGTGTGTATAAAATTTACTTAAATCATCAAGGAGAACTTTCACAATGTGGTGTTTGGCAAGAGTTCATGGGGTTACCAGAGAAGAAAATCTTCATATAACTTGATATCTCCTTTTCTGGGAGACTTAACCAAAAAATAAAGCCCCGGGACTTCCATAGATCTTAGAAATATATCGTGAATACTGCTTCCCTGTACACATATTGTTAGATATTAACACCTAAGGAAAATACAAGTTCTCTTACAGAATGTGTTTGAAATGTTTGGCTCAAATGCTAAAATATTATTGATCTTATGAACTTAGATTCTCTAAGGATATCATTTATTAGCATCTCTTTCAAATTATATACAACTTGGACAGATAGTTGCATTTCATGTTGTAAAATTGAAATAATACCAATACAAAATTAACACTTAAAATAATGATAATGATACTTAAAGTAATGAGTCATTTTCACTGAAATACCTCACCTTTGACAGGCTTTCTGTTTTTATTAAATGCTCCCAGAGAAATTCACTTATAGCTGTCATAGGATACAATATTCTAGGCTGGACTGACTATATATTAGTCTGGAGATCATAATATATTTTAACTTTCTTGTGAAATACTTTGCTTTTTCTGTCTTTGAGGAATCAGTAATGGCTACAGGACCTTGCATTATTTAACTTGGGTTATTTACATTAGTATCATTCCCTGTTTCCAACACCAGGGAAGTAACCACTGCCTGTGTAATAAAGACTCCATTCATTCATTTACTCATGGCTCCTTCTACCAGTTACTGAGCCTCTTTATCATGCTATACCTTGCGCTGGCTACTGAGATGAGAAAGAAAGAATGCCTGCTGTGTTAAAGAAGTCTGAAGTCTAGGGGGCTGTGGCTCAGACTGCTGGGAACTTCCCAAATATTCATTATCCCTGCTTCCTTAGTAACAGAACCCTGATTTTCTTCAAGACAATGGTGTTTACAGATAAAATACTATATTTCTCATTCTTGTAAGTAGTTAGGGATGGCTAATTTGATGTAAACAGAAGTCATAGGATAAGGATTCCAGGAAGTGGTTTAAAGGGACTATCTTTCCTAGCATCTATCTATCATGTGATTTTAGATGAAAGCCTTGCTCTAAGAATAATTGAACAGAGGAAGAAAATCTAATGCCTTGTGGATATAAAGTATCAGCGCTTGAGAGACTACTTGTGGACTACTGTTGTTTGAAAACAATAAGCCTTTAATTTAAGACACTATACCAGGTTTTTGTTAATGGCACCCAAATATAATTCCTAAAAAATACAGTTGTCCTCAATGTAATTAAGTACATTAAAATGGAGCATGTCTACTTCTACTTTAGAAGTACAAACAAATATATTCATTGCATTTATCATCCCACTATAATATATCTAACATATAATAAATTATTCTTTAGTTTTTTGTTTGACGTTTATTGTATCCTTTCCATATGTACCTCTTCCCTCTAGAAAATAACCTCCAAAAGGGAGAAGAAATTTGGCTTTTTTTTTTTTTAACTAACATACCTCTAGTACCTAAAACAATGCCTAACACAAAACCAACAATCAGTAAATATTTGTTAAGTGAATGATTGGATGATTTAATGGATGGTGAGAAAATGGATGGATACATATATGGAGCTTTCTCAGAAGACGCAGTAGTTCATTTTACTATCAGGAGAGTAAATGGCAGTAGAGTAAGTTCTGTCCATACTTAGGCAGATGCATTTTGCTAGGATAAGCTTTCTGGGATTCTGAATAAATGTTTCTTTGGTTTACAAACTCAGAGTGATATTTTACTGCTTTATTTTATAAGTCAAATAAAGAATTAATGGAAAATAACCACACTTCTGGCATTGTTGCACTCCTCGAGTCATTTAGCAGTTAGCTTTGGCAATATAATAGTTAAGTGGTATTTTAGGAAAAGCAGGCCTGTATATGTACCTCGTAATTTTCATATAACTACATGCAAATATAAATGCTTGCATATGCATACTAATAACACCATAAAACATTTGTAAATCTTTCTTTTATACATATCTAGGCAGAGTTTCAGTCGCCATTCATTCTCCTTTATTCAAGAACCTGATCTTGTCCTCTAGCCCTGAGTGGTTAAAAGTAGTATCACTCATGGTCTGAAATTTTTTGTCATGTACTGGGTGCCATGAAATGCTACTGGTCAGATGTTTTCTTTTTTAGGCTGATGCCTCAACCTGTGGTACCTGTAGAGATTATCAAAACCTCCATATGTTCATCTGAGCCTCGTTTTTGAAGTACTGTAAACTTAATCACAGCTGTTGTGATACCCAGTGTTGCTGGTGGAATGCTTCTGTCATAGTTATAACATCTAGCCCAGTCTCTTCAAATCTTTTATGATCCTGCTCTCCTAATTAGAGGAAGCTGTTCAAGTCTTATCAGAACACAATGACGCCATTTAAAAATGTGTTACACTTTAAACATAATATGACATGTTGATGAAGGTCAAAGAAACAAAAAGGCATCAAGGATAGAGTCATTTTTGCTAGAAAGGAACCTCATTCAGCTTCATTCTTGGAACTACTATTCATACTGACAGCCTTAAGTAGAGAGAAGTAACTATCATCTGGAAAAAGAGCTGGAAAGGTGGCCAACCTCTCTGGAAAAACACATTTCCTTACTTGTGGTCCTTTTCATCCTTTTATTTTTTGTTTATACGTTTACATTTTGTTTTCTATAACCATTTCTCACTTTTTCTAACAATAGTGTAACAGAGGGCACAATAAATCTTGTTAGTAAAAAGGCATGGCAAGTATTTCAAAATCTTATTTTCCTAGCAGATGCATCTGAACAGTTTTTCTATCATATAGGTATACAGTATGCTTCACATATATGGAATTATGCATATTAATTTGCTTTATTGCAATTATACAAAATATCAGTGCAGACCCACAAACACCTACTAATATTCCAAGATATTCTGAAATCAAATATCTTTATATAGAATTAGAAAGATAATTTTATTGCAAAATAATTGCCCTATTTATCTATCAGATATCAAACATACAAGTTATTTTCTATTTTTATCAAGAATAAATATGTGTTTGCTAAAATATGAAATCTTGAACATTCAAAATAGTCCAAACAAATGGAACTTACTGCTTGTAGCCTAAAGTTTATGTATTAGAGTAGTGGTTTTCAACCAGGGGCAATTTTGATTGCTAGAAGACATTTGGCAAGGTGTGGACACACCTTTGATTGCATTTACTGTGGTGGTGTGTATGCGTGCTACTAGCATCTAGTGTGTAGAGGCTAGTAATGTTTCTAAACATCTATTAAACAGAAGTATCTGTGCCCCAAATAATGGTGCCTAGGTTGAAAATCTCTGTATTTTCATAATTAGATACCAAATAAATCTTGATTATGAATTACAATTAAGTATTTAACCAACTTTTATATATGATAGAATATTTTAATAGTTATTTTGTTACGTGTGTGTTCTGAAAAATATTTTTATCAGTCAAGATGATGCATTGAAGCAGGGCTTGGTGGCTCAGCCTGTAATACCGCGCCTTTGGGAGGCTGAGGTGAGTGGATTGCCTGAGCCCGCGGGTTCGAGACCCGCCTGGGCAGCGAGACCTCATCGCTACAACAAATCAAAAAATCAACCGGGTGTGGTAGCGCGCGCCTGTAATTCTGGCTACTCCGAAGGCTGAGGCGGAAGGATCGCCGGAGCCCGGCAGGTCGAGGCTGCGGTGGCCGGGAGCGGCCACTGCACTCCAGTCTGGGCGACAGAATGAGACTCCAACTCAGAAAAAAAAAAAAAAGATGATGCATTTATTCAAATTTTCTATTGATAAAAATGTACAGAATTCATGCTAAAAGTACAATCTAAGGACAGAGTAACAGGATACTCTGTAGTAATGATCATATAACTCTGACTTGGTTGCTTGGTTAGTATAACTGTTAGGGCTAAACTTTTCCCTAGTTAATTCAAGAAGACTTTTTTCCTCCCTATCAAAATAACAGGGCATTGCAATTTCTTTTCATGGCCCACAGGATTGTTCCATAGAGTTGCTATTTGCTAAAAATCTATCATTCTAATTAAACATAACTTGTTATAATATCATGGAGCACAATTTCAGTAGTTTATAAAGCAGATGCCCTAAACTGATAAATTTTAGAAGCTGCTCAAATTATCCAATATAATTTGGCAATAATCCTGACAATGAGATAGAGAGAAATACACATGTTAAGTCAATGAACTTCTGTATTAATTGATCATTGCTTAGTAACAAATCTTAAACTTAGGGAGAGAAATGGGAAGATAAAATCAATAAAATACCTTTCTATTAGTGATTTTGAATACTTTTTAAGTTTAGATACTATGAATTTCAAGACAGCTGTGCTTTGAATCAGTAATATCAAGTAAGCAATCATAGTGTCTGTCTTCTTTTATTATTATTATTTATTTATTTACTGAGTATGATAGACTCTAAATTCATCCAAGTTGCTGGATCTTCTTATAAAAATAATAGCTCCAAAATAATTTCTATGGGAGTAATGAGTTGCAATGAGGTCATATGTAATGGAGCTAATAAATAGCTTAATCTTCAAGAACTTCTAAGATTCATTTGATCTTTATTATCCATATTTTCCCCCAAATTAATCAAGTACTATTATGGCAGTCACATTATATTAATTGTCACTGTATTAACTATAATATTTATGTCCTTATTACATGTATATAGCCAGATTTACAATATTATAAACTTCATTTTCAGAAGGAAGAATGCATTCTATCAGTTAATATTTATGAGAGAGTTAAAAAAATCCTTCATAAGGCCTTATTTATGCCTTTTCCCTAAAAGTATTCAAAATCTAATTGTGGCATTTTCCCCAGGAATATAAATGGAATTTTCTGGCATTGGTAGGGAACTTTGTTAAATAATCATTTATTTTAACTAATTGGATTAATATGCTTCCTTCAAAGGAAGAAATGCAGTTATTTCTACACCATAATAGGATACTTTATTCTCTTTCTTATTCTATTTTGTTGAGCTTAGCCATGACAAAAAAATGTAGGAGAATTGCATTGAGATGTAACAATTTATTTATCTCTATTGCTGGACCACATTAGTGGAGTAAGCTATGATTTAATGTTAATTGTCTAAGCAACATACTACAAAATGTAGATGCCTATTGAAAACCAACACTATAACCATATGTAGTGGACAAAGAGATCTGAAATTGTAGCAAAGCTAAGTTTGAAATTAAAACTAATTGTAAAGAGGCTGTTTCCTCTTGGAAGTTTAATCTGCTTATCCAGTGGTTTTTAATTTGTTTTTTTTTTTTCACGTAAGAGAATACTTTATCAAGCACAATCTTCTTGAGGTCTTGAAGTAGAAGTCAAATGATCAGCCGGGCTCGGTGGCTCAGCCTGTAATCCCGCGCCTTTGGGAGGCTGAGGTGAGTGGATTGCCTGAGCCCGCGGGTTCGAGACCCGCCTGGGCAGCAAGACCTCATCTCTGCAATAAATCAAAAAATCAGCCGGGCGTGGTAGCGCATGCCTGTAATTCCGGCTACTCGGAAGGCTGAGGCGGAAGGATCGCTGGAGCCCAGCAGGTGAGGTTGCGGTGGCCGGGAGCGGCCACTGCACTCCAGTCTGGGCGACAGAGTGAGACTCCAACTCAAAAAAAAAAAAAAAAAAAGAAGTCAAATGATCAAAGAGGATCGTTAAAATAGGGTTCCATAGACCTAGCAGATTAATCATTTCCAGCCCTCCCTTCCACCATCCAGAGCAGTGCACAAAGGGTGGATTGAAAATCACTGTGCCAATCAGTTTCAGAACAGTTGCAAACTGAGCTGTTCTCATAAAAAAGTTCCTTTTTTTAAGTCAAGTGATTATTGTTTTAGCCTTTGATTTGTATGGTTTCCTTGTATATTTTGGATATTAACCTTAGAGTTTGCAAATATTTTCTCTTATCCTATAAGTCTCCTTCCAGTTTCCTTTACTGTGCATAAGTTTTTTAGTTTTATGCAGTCCAACTTGTTTATATTTGCTTTTGTTATTGCACTTCTGTTGTCATATCAAAAATAAAAATTATTTCCAAGACTGATATCACTATCAAGAAGATTAAAACTTTTCTTTAACTTTTTTTTTCTTGAGTCGGAGTCTCACTTTGTCACCCAGTCTGGAGTGCAGTGGCAGGTTTACCATCACCCCAGCATCGACCTGCTGGGCTCCGACGATCCTTCCGCCTCAGCCTTCCAAGTAGCTGGAACTACAGGTGCACACTACCAGCCTGGCTAGTTTTTTGTTTTTTTTTTAAATTTAAACAACTCTCGCCAAGTTGCCAGGGCTGGTTTCGAACCCTCGGGCTCAGGCAATCCACTCACCTTGACCTCCCAAAGTGCTAGATTTACTGTTGAATCATGGAGCCCAGCCACTGTAACTATTTTTTCGTGTGTGTGTGTTAAGTGAAATAAGCCAGGCACACCAAGAAAGTACGGTGGTGGTCCACCAGACCTTGCAGGTGCGGAAAATGGGAGATGTAGTTCAATGGTTATAACTTTTCAGTTATAAGATAAGTGAGTTTTAGAAATCTAATGTATAACATAATGCTTCTAGCTAATAACAAAATCATGTATGCTTAAAATATTTGCTAAAATAGTGACATTATGTGTTCTCATAACAAAAAATAGAAAGGTCAAAAAAAAAAGTTCCTAAGACAAAGCAGAAAACGCTATAACATGTAGAGTAGTTGTTTCTGATCTATTTCTCATGTATTTTTTTTTTCTCTTTATGTGTCTATTTTTGGTCCTGATGTAATTATGTTATACTAGATGGGTTTTAAAAGGTTTCTAAGTAGAAATAAAGCAATTTAATTTTTAGGTGAGACTGGCAATGCATAATATTTGGAATCCCTCTATTCCATCTTGACTTGCCTACACCTCCGTCTTTTCCTGTCATTTTTTTCTATCCATTTTTTAAAGTTCATCACAAACCATATTCAATTCTCATGAGGAAGTTGAAATAGCCTCAGAGAGTCTTGGTAAAAATACACATTTTTACACACAAGTTACGTTTTACTGTGACAAGTAGAAGAAATTAACCTTTAGCGATGGGTGCTGAGGAATATCTGCCAAGGGAAAGTTTAGTGTGTGGACTTCCTTGAATTTCTCCCATTCCTCACCAGACACATGCTTAGTTAGGCAGCCATGTAATTTTGCCTTTCTCAGATATGCTTCTGCGAATTTCAAAAGTCTCTGAGTTGGCACACACCAAAAGTTGTTATGCATTTCTGCAATACATATTTATTTGTTCATAAAAATGACTTTACTAATGCACATTATCTAGATCTAACACTGAATTCTGGGTTCAGTTTCCTACTACATCTCCAGTGAACGCTTATCTAATGATGATATAATAATATGATAAAGCACCTACATAGGCCGTTACTGCAAAAATGAGGGGCTGAGAATGGCAGGCTTAGTCAGTATCATACGCATATTGGCAGCTATATATTTAAAAGCTTTGCTTTTCACAAATGGCTTAGGAAATATACTCCTTAAGAAATATTCATTTCCTTGCATTCCAGACTTATTCCAAACTTCTGTTAGTATTTAATCATCCACTTCATAAAATTGTCAGCTTCTATATATCACCCAGGTACTGGGTCAATGGTTACTATATCTAATAGGGAATTAGGGGCTCTCCCTCCTCTAGCAATTAAGAAGTCAAGAACCCGCCTGGCTCGGTGGCTCAGCCTGTAATCCTGCGCCTTTGGGAGGCTGAGGTGAGTGGATTGCCTGAGTCTGCAAGTTTGAGACCCACCTGGGCAGGCGAGACCTCATCTCTATAATAAATAAAAAAAATTAGCTGGGCGTGGTAGCGTGCACCTGTAGTTCTAGCTACTTGGAAGGCTGAGGCGGAAGGATCTCCAGAGCCCAGCAGGTCAAGGCTGCGGTGGCCGGGAGCGGCCACTGCACTCCAGTCTGGGTGACAGTGAGACTCCAACTCAAAAAAAAAAAAAGAAGTCAAGAACCCTGAAAGATTTGAACCATTATTCTACTTGACCAGTTAGATAGATAGGTCAGTAGATAGATACTAACAGGAACACCAAGCCTCTGAAGTAAACATCTGCTTTTTACTTGCTCATAGCAGTAACAGTGGCCAGAGTAACATGTAGCATTGCTTCCACATATCTAGCAGCTCCAGGCAACACTACAGAGCCAGATGGATCCCACAGTATGGTGGGTTTGTACTACAAGAGAGACACCATTTTTATATGTTGAACTGTCTCCATATAAGATGTATTGAAATGCAACCCAGTACTTCTGAGGGTGACCTTATTTAAAATAGGGTCACTGCAGATGTAATTAGTTTAGATGAGGTCATACTGGAGTCAGATAATCCTTTAATTCAATATGAGTGGTGTCTTAATAAGAATGGGGGAGGGGGAGGCAGAGAAAGAATGAATACCATGGAAATGCAAAGGCGTAGAGGGAATAGGTATTTGAAGACTGAGACAGAGACTGGAGTTATGCTGCCACAAGCCAAGGACTACCCAGGGCTACCAAAAACTGGACAAGGCAAGAAAGTCTTTGAAGAGAACATGACTTTGCAAACACCCTGATCTTAGATTTATAGCCTCCAGGATTTATGGTAGAATTAATTTATGTTTTCTTAAAGCCACCCAGTTTGTGGTACTCTGATATAGCATCTCTAGGAAATTAATACAGATCTCCAAATTATAAATTTGAGTACCTACATAGAGACAGGACATCTACCCTCATCACCTTCATAAGTAGATAGGTCATTTTTTCCTCTCTTGGGAAAAAGAAGGTCTCTACTTTCAAATATAAATTTCATGGGAGGTAAGAGACATTTCATTACAGTATGAATGGGGGCAAATGGCCACACCATAAAGGAATGTTAAGTACAGGCTCTGGACCTAGGCTGAATCTCCTAGCTTCTGATGGTATTATTTTTCTTATTTTATCAGGCCATTCACTTCCGGCATCTTATTACCTAAGAATCTTGGTGCTTGCTTCACCCCACACATTAGTGGATACATGGACTAGTTCTACTGTGTCTTTAACAGGATTCTTAGTACCTTAATTTTCCCGAGAACTCGATAAATAGTTGTTGGTTATATGATTAATATTGGTTATTGTTTGCATAATGGTTGGCCAGAAGAGGTGATGTAGTCTTTAGTGGGCTTCTGTTTTCTCTCAAATCACACAATCTATGCATTAGTTTATTCAGCATATCTTCATACAAAATGTCCTGAAAGTCATAGCAAATCTGGTAATGATTTATGCTGCTGATGTTAAATTAAAATTAAGGCAAATTATGGATTTATGAACACACCATTCTTTCCTGTTTTAGCCTTAGACTCATGTTAGATTAGTCCTCTAATGCTCCATTTAAGCTGGAAATAATTAGGAAATAAAGTGTATTTCAAACAACACAACAAACACAATAAAGTGTATTTATTTTTACTTTTCTAATTGATTCTATATTTAAGACTATCATCAATATTTAATAATAATTGATTATGTTACTAATACGTGATATGGAAAAATCAGAATTGTCATCAATTAAAAAAATTAATTCAGTTTATTAATTAAGTTATAGGGAAAGGGTCTCACTTTGGCTTCCCAAAGTGCTGGGATCATAGACATGAGCTACCACACACAACCTAGATATTAATTTTGAAATATAAAAAATAATAGAAAAATATAAAATATTTGTTTAGTAGTTTAAGATGTTTCCTTTAGACTACTCTGTACTAAGAAGCTAATATATCATGCATTGTATAGTTGTTGATACCAAAAATACTATTTTAAAATAAGAAGAAAAGTGGTTTAATTATTGTTACAAAAAAATAGCAAGACTTTTTTTATACTTAAATTGTAATGCTATAAAATGACCCACATTTCAATACTCACCAGAATATTGTCTCTATATAATCGTAGGCTTTTAATTTTTGGTATAGGTTTTTTTCTTGTTATTCATATCTCTAGTGAATTACTGCTATTTATTTTTCTGAACAGATCTAGCTCTGAGTTTCTAGAAACTAACAAACAGGAGGGAAAAAAAAAAGAAACTCAAAACTTTGAGCCCTAAACACTTTTATATTCTGCAAGAGCAAAATAAAGGCAAACTTTGAAAACAACATTCTAACTTGGAAAAGGTCATATTTGATTAGTGAAAAGATTGAATTATGGAGTAAATGTGAATGCTTGCAGTTTCCCTACAGTAAATCAAACCAGACTAACAAAAAGATTGATAAGTAAAGCTGGGGGCAAACTAGCTTAATGAGAAAATAAGAAAGATTTATAATGAGCATATCATTGTTTATATGTAAATGGAATCATAAAGTGCTTAAATCCATTTATTCTCTTGAGTAGGTATAAGTGTATTCAGTAGTATTATTTGCATGCCATATATTCAGCAGATTTTATTTTGAACCTCAGGTACAGAGAATTTAGTTAATCATAACCTTTAGCTTATGTCAATTATTATTCATCACAATATCAATCCGTAAAAGGTTCCTCTTGTACCCCAGCCCTTCTTCCTTTCCACTTCATAGGTGTTTACTTTAAGCTCCTTAATAAAATTCGCATGTATAGATAGTTTGTCTTAGGTATAATTTACATACATTCATTTAGGCTATAAATCTATACAGTTTTCTATTTTCTGTTTTTATTCAATAATATGTTTCTAAAATGTAATCATATTTCTGAGGTATTCCTTCTAGTCACTCCATATTTTGCAAATGCATCTACATTATTCAATCACTAGTGATGGAAACTTAAGTGATCCACCAGGCCTCTTCCACCAAAGTGCCACTGCAGTGAAGATGCTTATGTGTGATCCTTACACTCTTATTAGATATCATCTTTGCAGTACAATTGGGAGAGGGACACCCACACTATCTCTGCACAAAGTGTTCTAGTGGAAACTCCCATCATCAATCACTCATCATATTTCTCTATATTTTTTTCCATCACCTGGCGTTATCTGATTTATTATTTGTCAGTTTGACAGGTGTAATATGGTAGCTTATGATGTTGAATGATTTGGATTTTTCTGTCTTTTGGTAATTTTCAAATCCTTTCCTATAATTGTTAGCTTTTTGGACTTCTTTCTTTTTTTTTTCTTTTTGAGTTGGAGGCTCACTCTGTCCCCTGACTGGAGTGCAGTGGCCGCTCCCGGCCACCGCAGCCTCGACCTGCTGGGCTCCGGCAACCCTTCCATCTCAGCCTTCCAAGTAGCCGGAATTACAGGCATGCGCTACCACGCCCGGCTGATTTTTTTTTTTTTTTGATTTATTGTAGAGACGAGGTCTCGCTGCCCAGGCGGGTCTCGAACCCGCGGGCTCAGGCAATCCACTCACCTCAGCCTCCCAAAGGCGCGGGATTACAGGCTGAGCCACCGAGCCCAGCTTTGGATTTCTTTATGTGCATATTGTCTGTTGATGACTTGCCCCCATTTTTCTTTTCTATTTCTATTTTTTTGACATTCAGTAATTCTTCATGCATATTCTAGATATTAAATAATCATTAGCTTGCGATGTTGCAAATGTCACCCATATTCCATTTATCTGACAAATATGTTGAAGGATTATCACTACAACAGTGGTTCCTCATTTTTATATTTTTATGTAATTCTATCTATTTCCCTGGGAGGGACGACATGTAGAAGGAATGAATGGTGATGGCTGACCTGTATATATGACACTCTTGTTATCTGCTTTCCTCTTAGGACATATTTCAGCATTGTTTTATATTATTCCTTAGACTTCTCCACATTCATAGTGTCTTTTTAAATCCCATGATCTACAGAGAAGTGTGTGTGTGTGTGAGTGGATTGAGGTGGGTAGCCTAAAAGTATTTGTGCTTTACACAAGTATTTCTCACTTACTTTTGGTCTGAAATTCACATACCTAGCTTTGCCTAGTGTGCCATCCTCAGGGTTGCTTTCTAGGGAAGGAATCAGCACTAGTTCAGTATCTTGCTATGAACCACTATAGATTAGTTTAATTTTAAACCTACCACCATCAAATAAAAAATTTTAAGAAGTAAGTCCAAATAAGGATCTATTGCTATAAGATTCTAGTAATAAAAACATTTATCATTCTTTTTATTATCTCAGCGGAGCATGGGAAAATAGCTTAGAGATTTAACTTACCAACCAGTTGTTCTTTGTTATATGTTGAACCCGATTCATCTCATAAGTAATTTGTGAAAAGTATTTGCAATCTGAAATAAACTTTTTTCATAGATATTATTTATGATAAGATACTTTTAGTGCACTAAGATGCTCTGAGTAAAAAGTCACATATATAAGACTTAAAAATATGGTACAGAGAAGCATTATTTCTAATTATAGAAATATGTAAAGTTTAAGTTCTATTGGATTATATATAATTGATATATGATGAGTTGGAAAATGGAAAATTTATTTGGTTTTGCATGTATAGTTTTCCATTGGTACCAAAGTAAAAAAATATGCATGGTTGTTTAAATCATATATAATTTGTTCTTTAACAGAAGTGGGCACTCATATTTTTTACAGAATGTTTTTGTGCTTTTAAAACTTAAATAATCTACTTAAAGATGTTCAATTTATGCTTGTTATATGTTTAAGGAACTGTTCATATTTCTAAAGGGATGCATTTTAATGAAAAATGCATTTGTTAGATAAATCACATAGAAAATTTGAAGGGTTCAAAAAAGAACTTAGATAGAACTTGCTTTTTAAAGTAGGGCAAGAAGCTATTTAAACAGAATGGTAGGCCTTAGGGTGCAGTGAACATTTTTAATTGCATATTTAATTAGAAATATGCTGGAGAGGTAGTGTTTAGCTTAGTTGAAGCTCATGGGCTTTAGCAAAATATTTTTTTAAACTTTTTTTTCACCTTTCTGAAAATTAGATTGAGCTGAATAGAATTTAATTTCATTGCTATTCATTTTGTAAGGATTAGAACCTTTTATTTTTCTATGGAAAATAAGTTGACAGATTTATTTTAAAAGATTTAGTTTCTCTTTTAATTATCCTTGAAACTTATTTAGCACCTGAACATTTGTTTGCTGACAGTTTAGAAAAGACTAAAATAACATCTAAATTGTCCAACATGCAATGTCTTTTACAAGTCTTACCACTTAACCCAGAGCCCCAATGCCTGAGTGACTATTGACATTAAGAGTTTGGGAATAACAGCAATATTGTTATTAATACATATTAATTTTAATATTGCTGCAAGGCAATATTAAATATGCATGATTGATGGGTTTTAAGAATATTTCCTTCAATTTCAAGAAATAATTAAACTTATTTTGCTATATTTAGTTTAAAAGTTGCAATGGCTCATACCTATAATTCCAGCAGTTTGGGAGGCCAAGGATAGAGGACCTTGCTCGAGGCCAGGCGTTCAAGACCAGCCTGGGCAACATAGTGAGGTCCTGTCTCTACAAAAAATAAAAATAAAACATAAACTGTTTGTGGTGATACACACCTGTAGGTAGTCCCAGCTATTTGAGAGGCTGAGGCAGGAGGATTCCTTGAGCCCAGCAGTTTGAGGTCACAGTGAGCTATGATCATACCACCTCACTCCATCTCATTAAAAAAAAAAAAGAAAAAGAAAAAAAGTTGAGATACCCCTGTACATTTTAGAAAATTGTCATTCCTCATTCAAAACAGTTATTTTTGTTGTGGTTTTGTTGTTTAAAATATCAAACTCCAACTGCTTGAAAAGCACATCAGTACTTTCACATTTCCTAAGGTCTCTTGATTTGACTTTTCACTCTATTTGGAATTAAAGTAACAGACATGTTGCAAAGAGCCAATATATTTACTCTCTTAACAGATAAGAGTCCCACAGGAGAAAGTGGCTGTAATTTAGTTTTTAAAAATTACATTAATATAATTTATTTCTAGATCAAGTAATAAGTCATTGACAGTGATTTCCTTACATAATCCCCTTCATCTTCAAGCAAAATAAATAAACTATTCTGTAGGAAAAGAAAGTGTTTAGGAATAAGAGACAAGGCATGAAGTCTATAAGAGATATAATAAGCTGGGTCATACTGTTTTAAGTAAGAAAGCTGCATTCAGTTTATTAGTAAGGGCTTAATGAAGATTCATATGTATATATCATACTGTACTGAGAGAAAATCTGTGCCCTATGATATACTGTAAAGTATGATACAAAAAAAAAACCAAAACAGAATTATGAGGATGGGCCCTTTGCAGTACAGACTTTTCCTGCTAGGTAAGCGTTCTAGGAACCCATTGACATCAGTGTACCAGCTAGTGTTGTTGTGAGAGACTGCGTTCAGCTTCAGTGAATTTTTTTTTTTGAGACTCTTCATCACATGTACCCATTTCGTGATGGATGATTTATGAGAGCACCTGCCCACACTTAGCTGAGTATGAAGCAGTTTTTGACCAAAAAATGGCATGACTCGCATGCCTCACCCTTCCTATGCACTTGATCTTACCCTGAACAACTATTTTTGTTTGCCTGAATGAAAAAAAAAAAAATCCTCAGAGGAAAACGTTTTGCCAATTTGGAAGAAGTGAATCAAATAAATGAACAAACAAACATCAGAAGTGCTCACAGAAGTCAACATTGACGAGTTCAAAAACTGTCTTGAGCAGTGGAAAAGACATCTCCACAGGTGTATTGAAATTGCATCAAGCAGGCAGTACTTTGAGGGTGACTGAAGTTTAAATATGTAAGAATAAATTCACGCTTTTTAAATAAATAAATCCTGTTTTTTTAGGGGGCCCTCCTCATATACTTAAGAGATGGATGGTATAAACAATGCAGAAAAGGGGAACTGTTTTTTGGTGGTTTGCCGATACAGGTGTCACACAAAGGTAGGACACATAGACTATTTAAATGGTCAAAAGCAAAAGCTGAAGTAGAGACCATCTTCTCATTGTGGAATTGTTACTGTTGCACCATTTTCTATTCTAGACAGAATAGAATGAGAACATAAAGTTACTCATAGGGTTTGAGATTGTACCCTTCTGTATATTCCTTTTGATATCCTGGGATTTAGTCATCTACAAAGGCTTCTGTGAGTATCAGCTCCTATCCTGAGGGTCTTTCAGGAGGTGTTTATTTCTTCAAATGCATTTCTCATTGTCATCAGATTCTGAGAGGAAGTTGAGTGGATAAGACCACACAACCTCAATTATTATTAGCATTCCTCTGTTTCTAGAAAAGATAAATGTGCTCCTAGAGGGTAAAAAGAACTACATGAAATAGGTAAGAATCAGATAGGAAATTTAAGAGGTGGAAGTTATAGTGATGACACTTAAAATCTCATTTGCATGGATTAAAATAACAGGGGAGCTTCTGGGTTGCTTAGAACATGTTTTTTGTTTTTTGTTTTTTGAGGGCATGTGTTGCTTATAAAGAGTGGTATATTCGTTTTATATTGACACAAATTTAGCAACTTAAAACCACATCTATTTATTAGCTCATAATTCTGTATGTCAGAAGTCTTGATACAGTGTGTGTGTATCTGGGTTCCTTGCCTAAGGTCTTCCAGATCTAAAATTAATTTATCAACTGGACTGCATTCTCATCTAGAGTTTGAGATCCTCTTCCAAGCTTACGTGGTTGTGGCAGAATTCTATTCCTCATGTATATAGGACTGAAGTCACCTTCTTTTCCATGTGGCCTCCTCTATCATACAGATAGCAATAAAGGATTTTCCTTGAATGTTTAGAATTTTGTCCTCAGGAAGAGCCAGGTCCCTCCGAAGGACTCACTTAATTAAGTCAGACCCATCCAATAATACATCACTTTTCATAAAGTCAACTGGGACATATAACATAGCCTAACCACAGGAGTGAAACTTGTCAGATTCATAGTTCTGAGTATGCACAGTAGGGACAAGGATTTTGGAAGACATTTTAGAATTCTTTCCATCCTTATATGTTAATTGCATCGAATTTTATTGAACTATATTCTTATTAATAGCTCACTTTATTAAATTAAATAAATTACTTCAAATGCATATGTAAGTGAAAAGAAGCTGAAGAACTTTTAAAGAGGACTTGGGAGAAGCTCAATTCAAAGAGAATGTTTTGGTCACCTTGGTGTATGAGCTTCAGTTAAACTAAGTACTACTGTCTTAGCATATGTCTAAGTAAATGTGCAATCAAAAATATTTCTATAAAGTTAGAATAATTTTGAATGTGTGGTACTGAACAATAAGACTTTGTAGAGAATCCAGAATCAGGCTCATGAAAATAGAAAATTTTGATATATGTTACAGGTGGTGTTAGAGATCAGTGAGGAAAAGGGGACTTCAAGTACACAGTGCTGTGGCAATTATTTATATATTTTTAAAATAATTTAATTTTTTTTTTTAAAAAATCAGCTCTTATTGAGCTTCTATGGAGTGGCTAAAAAAATGCTAATACTGTGAGGATAAAGAGAAAGTCTAAGGATTGACTTTTTCTGAAGAAATTTAAAATTTAGGATAACCAATTACACTACAAAACTCACACAAACCGTGCAGCACTCATTCTATATGCTGTATAAAAATATAAACAGGAAAAGAGTCCTACAAGCTGAAATAATTTCATTTCCGAGGCTCTAGAGGGAATAAAGAGTATGATCTAGATTTTGCAGGATGACTAGTACATGAATAAAAACAGTGGAGGAATGGCATCTGTCTGTTGTGGGTTTGAACCAGGCCATAAAAGTGAAAGTTTCAGATATCGTGGTTGAGGGGAGTGCATGTTGTGGAAAAAATGTATAAACATACCTTGTTTCATTCAACTTTGCTTTATTAGGCTTCAAAGATACTGCTTTTTTTTTTTTTACAAATTGAAGATTTGTGACGATGTTGCATTGAGTAAATCAGCACCGTTTTTCCAGTAGCATGTCCTCACCTCATATCTGTGTGTCATACTTTGGTGACTCTTGCAGTATTCCGATTTTTAAAATTATTATTTCATCCGTTATGGTAAATTGTATTAGTGATTTTGATCTTACTATTATAATTGTTTTGGGGTACAACAAACTGTGCTCATATAACACAGCAAACGACTGATAAATGCTGTGTGTGTTTTGACTGCTCTACCAACCAGCAGTTTTCCTGCCTCTCTTCCTCTCTTAGGGCTTTTCTAGTCCCTGAGACACAGCAATATTGTAATTAGGCCAATTAATCACTTTATAATGGCCACTAAGTGTTCACTTGGAAGGGAAGTTGAATCTCTGTGACTTTAAAACAACAAAATAAAAAGAATCAAGCTCAGTGAGAAAGGCATGTCAAAAGCACAGAAAGCTAGGCTTTTTACAAACAGCCAAGCTGTGAATGCAAAGAAGTCTCGAAAGAAAACAAAGTCCTACTCCAGTGAACACATGAATGATAAACCAAGATAGCTTATTGCTGATATGGAGAATGTTTTCGTGGTCTGAATAGCAGATTGAATCAGCCACAACATTCCCTTTAGCCAAAGCCTAATTCAGAGCAAGGCCCAAAGTTTCTTCAATTCTGCAAAAGCCGAGAGAGGTAAGGGAAGGTGAAGAAAAAAAGTCTGACGTTATCAGAGTCTAGTTCCTGAGGTTTAAGGAAAGAAGCCATCATCAAAATATAACATTGCAAGGTGAAGCAGCAAATGCTGATGTGGAAGATGTAGTAAGTTCTAGAAGATCTAGCTAAGATAATTGATGAAGGTGGCTATACAGAAAAACAGATTTGCAGTGTAGATGAACTATTGGAAGACGCCATCTAGAACTTCCATAGCACGGAGGAAAAGTTAATGACTGGTTTCAAAGCTTTACAGGACAGGCTGACTGCTTGTTAGGGAATAAGGCAGTTGGTGACTTTAAGTTGAGACTGATGATCACTGATCATTCCAAACATCCCAGGGCCCTAAAGAATTATGCTAAATCTACTTTTCTGTACTTTAGAAATGGAACAACAAAAGCTGGATGACAGTACCTCTGTTTACAGCATTGTTCTGAATATTTTAAGTTCACTGATAAGATCAGTTGCTCAGAAAAAAAAGACTTATAGTCTTTTTAATACTCAAAGTATGATTGCTCATTGGCAACATATCTAAGCACCCAGAGATCTGATGGATATGTACTAGGAGATTCATGTTGTTTTGATGCCTGCTAACACAACATCCATTCCGCAACTCAGGGACCAAGGAGTAATTGCAACTTTCGGGTCGTATTATTTAAAAAATACATTTTATAAAACTATAGCTGCCACAGAAGGTGATTCCCCTGATGGATCTGGGCAAAGTAAATTGAAAACCTTTTGGAAAAAAATCTCGCTCATTCTAGATGCCATTAAGAACATTCATGCTTCGTGGGAGGAGATCAAAATATCAACATGAATAAGAGTTTGGAAGAAGTTGATTCATGAATGACTTTGAGGGGTTCAAAACTTCTATGGAGGAAATTTACTGCAGATGTGGTGGAAACAGCAAGATAATTAGAATGAGAATTGGAGCCCGAAGATGTGAATGAATTGCTGCAATTTTATAATAAAATTTGAATGGATGAGGTGTTGCTTCTTATGGATGAGCAAAGACAGTAGTTCATTAATATGACATCTTCTGGTGAAGATGCTGTGTGAACATTGTTAAAATGAAAACAAAACATTTAGAATATTGCATAAACTTTGTTGATAAGCCAGCAGCATGGCTTGAGAAGGTTGACTCCAATTTGAAAGAAGTTCTGTGGGGAAAATGCTATCAAACAGCATTACATGCCACAGAATAATCTTTCATGAAAGGAAAGGTCAATTGATGTGGTAAGCTTTATTGTTGTCTTAAGAAATTGCCACAGACACTCTGACCTTCAGCAAGTAACTCCTGATCAGTTAGTAGTCATCAATATTGAGGCAAGACACTCCATCAGCATAAAGATTACAATTCCCTGAAGACTCAGATGATCGTTAGCCTATTTAGCAATTAAGTATTTTTTTGTATTAAGATATGTACATTTTTAGACATAATAATACTTCACCTTTGATACAGTATAGTGAAAACATAACTTTTATATGTACTGGAAAACTAAAAAATTTGTGTGACTTGCTTTATTGTGATATTTACTTTATCACAGTGGTTTGGAACTAAATCCACAATATCTTCAAGGTATGCCATATTTGATCAGAGTGACTGAGGCTAATTTGTAGAGTGCTTTGAAAATTCCAAGGAGCACTGTATATCACAGAGAACAGTTGGAAAGCAACATGATAAAAATGGCATTTCATAAAGATTAACTTGGTGGTGGTGTGTAGGTTATAGAAGACTTCGGAAATGTGAAGGCAGGAAATCAGAAGGAATTTCCATAATGCTAGCTGAAAGTTTTCTACTCAGGTGGTGAGTTTGGAAACAGAGGAGTGAGAGCAAGCCTTGGTGATGTTGCAAAGTAGAAAAAATTAGAATTAATGACAGCTTGTTTTCAACCAAGTAACGTTAAAACATGTTATCAGAGTCTCCTTAATTTTTGACCCTGTTGGTCAGAAAATTGTGGGTATTGAAATGGAACCAGAGAATGTCCAGTGGAATTCGGTTTCGCAGACAAAAGGCCCAGACATAAGCAGATATTTTGAATTTGAAAGAGCAGCTCTATATCCAAATGCCCATGCTTTGTCTAATATTGAAGCAGGACTGAAAACAACTGAGCTCATAATTAAAGATAACGATTCTAAAATAATGAATATAAAAGTGTTAGTGGGAGACACAGGAGTAAAATATTTCACAGTGAACATAAATAAGAGTCAAGACCATTAAAGCCTTAAGGAAAGGGCTTTAGGAGGCCATATCCATTAAGAAAAGAAAAGTAGTGTCAGTCAAAGAAATAGAAGAGAACCAGAATAGGAATAAAGAGATCAGCATCATGGAAGTGAAGAGGTTGGAACTATAGGACAAGAAGAGGTCAGCAATAGCAACTGCAAGAAAAAAAGAAAAGAAAAGAAAATAGGCACAGCAGGGTGACTATAGTTAACAATAATTTATTGCATATTTCAAAATAGTTAGAAAAAAAGATTCTAAATGTTCCCAAATCAAATAAATGATAACTGTTTGAGGTGATGGATATTCTAATTACCATGATTTGATCATTGAACATTTTGTATATGTATCAAAGTATTACATGTACCCCACACATATGTACAAAAAAAAGAAAAAGATAGGAGACCTGGAAAACCAAGAAGAACCATTCGTTGTAATTAGAAAAAAAATTCATCATTCCATTTAAATAAAGTTTATTAGATCCTTGTTTCTGCTATGTATGTTCCTTATTAGACCTACAGATTGTCAAGAAACAGATAACATTTAACTATGATTTTTCAGGAATTCCTAGAGGTGGTGGGGATTTGAGGTAGAAGCAAAATTATATATCTACCATATAGTTACTTTTTAATTTATTACAAGAAAAGTTTTCAAGGTTAGGAGCATATTTGCTAGGCCAACATGCTTATGAGGTTGTGCTCCTTGGCCCATTTTTTGTCATGAAATGATACATCCTAAATTTGTAAACCAGTGTTAAACTTTTAGTGACTATGAGTAACTTTGAACAAATACAAGTTTTTATAACTTCTCTATATATTTCCTTCTTCTTTTTGATGCTGTAAATTGTATCTAGATGCCATAAGCTACAAATTACACTAATAAATGATAAGATAATTTTAATGAAAACTGAAACCATAGATCATTTAATGTCATATCAACAGACCAATTAACATAATCTTAAGGCTGTTCATACTCACAAATACACACACACACACACACACACACACACACACACACACACACACTGAAGTCAATGTCAAATTTTGGTTATAATTCTGTGTGAAAATATCTAGGAGTTTTTGAGTCAGAGTCTTACTCTGTTGCCAAGGCTGGAGTGCAGTGGCACACTCATGGCCACTGTAGCTTCAACCAGCTGGGCTCAGGCGATCATTCCACCTCAGCCTTCCAAGTAGCTGAAACCACGGGTATGCACCACCACTCCTGGTTTTTTTTTTCTTTTTGCTGATGGACAAGACTGAGGATTATCATGGTATGTTGTAGAAAGATCTATCAGCATCAGAGTATATTAGCTATAGAAGTGTGTAACAGAATAATTTGCTTCTAAGTCTGTATTAAACACACAGATAGTTTCGTACTCATCACCTTTTTCCGATTCTCAAAATAGCTGTCCAGCCTGTGGGAAACGTTAACTTACTAAAAACACAACTTCTTTACTTTTGAAAGCCTAGCTATATCTGAAAGGTAGATAAAATTCCCATTTTGATGTTTTCACTTTAAGGAAAGAAAAAAAAGCATGGAAAACTGTTTGTTTTCACTTTGGCAGTTTATTTAAGGGTTTTTGTTGCCACCTGTAATATCTAGTGTTGACTGGATCATCTTTTTAAAAATAGAAACTGGTATAATTTTTCCTAAAAATTTAAAAGCCTGATTGTTACTATATTCTCTGAGGCTATCATAGATCAAATAAAGAAACAGAAACCAAAATAAACAATATCACTACTGTCACCTAGAGTTGTAAAGGAAGTGTATATAGAATAGTAAAAATTTTAAGTAAAAGAGCTTATATATTCTGAAAATAGAAAAAAGTGATGCCAAATGATGACTAAAGCAATAAATGTCTTAGATTACCACTGTTCTCATTTTTATAGTTTGTATTAACATTGCTAATTTTTTTCTTGTTTTTCATTCTTTTCTGGTGCAAGCTAAATTCGCAGCTTTCTATTTTTATTTGAATACTTAAAGCCTTAAAACTGTCCAATTTCTTATTTGACGGCAAGGCAGTTTTATATTCAAAATCTATAATTTAAGCTTCCAACAGACTGCAGGCAATAAACATGCTATTCTCTTTGCTGAACTCTCTGCCCCGAATCTGGCCCCAGAAAATTAATTTTGCCAGTGATGTAGACGGCCCCAATGACTTTTAAGTCGTACTTCTTTCGGGCAACTTTGAGTGTCTAAGAGAAAATCAGACCCCTACTTCTTCCTCTATTCACTCTCTGGATTTCCCAAAAGTCCCACTGTGTCACTCTGAATCGAAACCATTGCCATCCTTCTAATAGGTGCTTGTCCTTTGACCCATTCTAGTCAGTTACACACTGAGAAGCATTAGGAGGTACTGTCTTAGAATTTCAAATCTAAGAATGCAACTGCTAAATGGTTATTATGCCCATGTGCCTTTATGTACAGATGAAAGTCCTTGGGCCATTCTCATTTCCAAAAGTACACGTTGGCTTTGCTCACTCAGATGAAGCCTAAAATGGTGAATTCCTGCAGGCAATTATTAGAGGATTCTGTATCCTAAATAAATAATGACAAAATATAGCACTTTTAGCCGGGCTCGGTGGCTCAGCCTGTAATCCCGCCCCTTTGGGAGGCTGAGGTGAGTGGATTGCCTGAGCCCGCGGGTTCGAGACCCGCCTGGGCAGCGAGACCTCATCTCTACAACAAATCAAAAAATCAGCCGGGTGTGGTAGCGCGTGCCTGTAATCCTGGCTACTCAGAAGGCTGAGGCGGAAGGATCGCCGGAGCCCGGCAGGTCGAGGCTGCGGTGGCCGGGAGCGGCCACTGCACTCCAGTCTGGGCAACAGAGTGAGACTCCAACTCAAAAAAAAAAAAAAAAAAAAAAAAAATAGCACTTTTAAAACTAGAAAGGATTTTATTTTGTAGAGCTATGGTAAAAGCAAATAATGGAATTGTATTAAATGACACTTTATAAAAGTCACCAGGGTATGTCTATTTGAAGTTTAATGACTATGGTATCGTTTTCATTTGTCCATTGTATTCTTACAATGTCTATCACATTAGTAAGCATTTCTAAAACTCAAATGTTATTGTTTTACTATAGAAAGTCAAAATGCATGTTATTATTTAACTTAATAGTAATTACTTAATAGATAAGTATTGAAAACAACTTTTATATCAGGAAGCGTGCAGACGTAAGCAAAGCAGGTCCTTTAATCTGACTTTCTTTTTTTAAAATTTTATACATGTGGGGTACAAGTTAGGATTGGGTACATAAGTGGTTTACATACAGGTGACTTTTGGGTTTCCCATTGCATTTCACTTTGCCTGGATTAGGATCAGGCGACCTTACTGATGTTATGAGTCTTCCCCTAGCCCCCCGGCAGTGTCTCCTACTGCCAATCCCTTTCTTGTAGTATTATACTAGATGCTCAGGGCCAATTTATGAGTGAGAATATGTGATACTAAGTTCTTTGTTTCTGTGATAGATCACTGAGTATGATAGACTCTAAATCTATACAAGTTGCTGCAAAGTCCATAATCTGGCTTTCAAAGTTGTCATCCTACGTTAATGTTTATACAATTATCAACAATTGTGCTCTTAAAATCTCAATGTCTAGATAGTTAACTGAAGTTATTAGCTGCTAAACTAGCAAAAATTACAGAGATTGCAATTTTAGATTAAATTAAATCAGCTGCCACATGTTTATAAGGTCAAACAGAAACACAGCCCTCCAAATAGTTTGTTTTTGCATAGAATCTGGCGTGTGGCGTTTAAATGTTTTCTGACTGTATTGACTGAAAAACTATGGTCAGGAGAGTTTTGTGACAGTTCTGTGAGGAAACAGAACCTGAACTATGCCATTCCTTAGGTTTTGAACGTTCAAAGGGAAAGCATTTTCTTATTCAGAATGTGAATTTAGGATATAAAATTTATCTTCAGCAATCCTTTGATTAGAATTTTTCTTTAGAGACAATGAAAAATCCACCACTAAGAGGTATTGAATACTAGTATCGACTATATTATGTTTAAAATGCATTCATGAAGAGAAGGATTGCAGTATTTGAGGAAAAAGAGAAAGAAATATAAAAGTAAAGCTCATAAACAAGTTTCTGCTTGTGTTACCTGTCCATTAAACGCTGCTCTAATACATATAAACTACAGCTTCCAATTAAATTTTAGTTCCAGGACATATGAGACATTTGGAATAATAGCCACTAAACTTCTGAGATCAAGGCTTTTCAGTTTTGTTAAGATGCTAAAAATTACAGAGCTGACAGTCATCACGTTTATGTTTTAAAGAAAGGAAATACTTGAAATTCTTGATGCCAACAGCTTTGAAATTTTGTGTGTTACCCTGGCAATGTTCATGTATTCATAATGATGGCAAAGAATTACTGGTCAGTTACATATGGAAGAAGAAAGTCTCTAGACCTTTCCAGCAGAAGAGATTTAGCATTATTATCTCTGAAATATGACCTTCCCCAGCAGCATTTCTAATTATACTCCCAAATTAGAACTAATACACTCTGCAGATTAAACTTATCATTATGACTTACTATTTAGTTCTATACAAAAGTGAGCATTCATTGCGGAGAGGGGTATGTAAAAATGGCATTACAAATTGTGGTATTGGTAAACAGAAGTCTTCTGAATGTACCAATTCCTCCTGTCAGTAAATAACATTGGCAGTAATTACAGACCCAATGTGATCCAGGCTCTCAAAAACACTTGGAAAAAGTCTGTCACCGTCAGCACTCTTGGCCTTGGTTATGCCCTCCTTAGTATCAAAAGAGACAATTTGAACAAAAGTTATCTATAGAACCAAACATGAGCTTAATAAATTTCAGACTTTGCCTGCTTAATAAATTTCAAGCTTTGCTAATTGAAGAAGAAAAT
Organism: Cephalopachus bancanus; assembly: GCA_027257055.1. Taxonomy (NCBI): domain Eukaryota; kingdom Metazoa; phylum Chordata; class Mammalia; order Primates; family Tarsiidae; genus Cephalopachus; species Cephalopachus bancanus. Next base: position 15,368,935 of record JAPVLO010000068.1, on the reverse strand, counting down.
TTCCGATTTGCTTCTTCAAGTAGATCTTTCTAAAAGGAAAATGAAGAACATCATCATGGAATTAATTATTTACATGGTTCTATCTTTTCTTTATAAATTGGCAGTCCTTGGAAGCATACATTTGAAAGGAGATTGATATTAATTCCAGAATGATAACACATGAACTGGGTCTTAACAAACTTTCTCAATATTACCACATAGAATTTCATAGTCTTTTTTTTTTGTCTTGATGATCTTTGTATTTTTTTAAACTTGCTTACTTTTTAAGCTTCCATCATTCCAAACTCTTCCATTTTGATACATTAATATGGTTTTATTTTCTTTCTAATATTTCTAATGTATGTTTAAGAAAATATGTATGTGTACACACACATACACACAGAGGGTGCCAAAAATGCATACACATTTTAAGAAAGGAACTGTATTAAAATTGTAAGATCAATGCAAGTCACATTTAACTTCTGTAATTATAAGAGGTGATCAAAGTGGTACTTCAAAAAGTACTTTAAGAAGCGATACCTAGATAACATCTTTTAAAATGCGTATACTTTTTTTGGTACCCATGGATATTCTACCCAGATTCTTTACAATTTGGAGAAAAATCTGTATCATAAAAACACAGAAAGCAAAGGGAAAGGACAAATATAATGTTTTCTTTGTAGCAGGCTGAGCCTCATTATAATTGTTTTTGGTGCACAGTCATTACCTCGAATTGGGGCAGTAGTCAGAGTGTTACTTCATTTTGTGCATCAAAATGCACATTGCTCATTTTTCAGAGACAGGTGATTCTCCTTATAATATGTCTCTGCCTTTGGTTTTATATATAGGTGTGTTTTCAGAAAATGTACTCAGCTACTAATAATGATATGAAATAGCAATTAGCCTTAGCACTTACTATATGTCAGCATATTTATTTCTTAAATCTTCACAACTCTATGAGGTAGGTATTAATGTTATTTTTATTTTTCATCTGAGGGAACTGAGATACAAGCAGGGTAAAAATTTTGTCAAAGGTTGTGCAGTCAGTAAAAGGTTGGATATTTTAACCATCTGTGCTGGTATCTTAAACTCTCACACCACCCGCATCATACCTTGTTTGCCTCTGGCTATCCCTTTAGCTATTTCTCCTGATTTTAGCCTAAATAGTCGTCCTGCTCTTAGTTTGTGATAAATACCCATAAGCCTTCAAAAACTTTTTTTCCTTTAGATTCAAGGGGTATATGTGCAGGTTTGTTACAAAGGTATAATGCAAATTGGTGAGGTTTGGGTTTTTACTGAGCCCACCACTTAGGTGTGGAGATGGTGCCCAATGGGTGGTTTTTCAACCCCTGTCCCCCTCTTTTCTCCCTTTAGGAGGCCCCGGTGTCTGTTCTTCCCATCTTCATCCCATGTTGTTCCCATCTTCTTCCATGTGTAATCATCCTGGGATATATATCTCACTTATAAATGAGAATATGCAGTATTCTGTTTTTTGTGATAATTTGTTTAGACTAATGGACTCCAGCTGCATTCACATTGCTGCAAAGGACATGACTTTGTTCTTCTTTGGATATGTAGTATTCCATGGTGTATATGACCCATCTTTTCTTTTTCCAGTGCACCACTGATGGGCACCTAAGCTGGTTCCATGATTTTGGTATTGTGAATAGTGCTGCAATAAACATACAAGTGCGGGTGTCTTTTTGGTAGACTGATTCATTCTCCTTTGGGTATATATCCAGTAAAGAGATTGTTAGGCAGAGTGGCAAATCTATTTTTAGTTCTTTGAGAATTCTCCAAACTGCTTTTCATAGGGATTGAACTAACTACATTCTCACTAACAACTTAATGAGTGTTTTCTTTTCTCTGAAGCCTCGCCCATATCTGTTGGTTTTGACTTTATAATAATAGTCATTCTGACTGGTGTGAGATGGTATCTCATCGTGGTTTTGATTTTTATTTCTCTAATGAGCAATGCTATTGAACACTTTGTCACACATTTTTTAATCGCTTGAAAGTCTACTTTTTAACAGAGTTATTTTTTTTTCCTATCAATTTTTCAGTTCTTTGTAGATTCTGGATATTAATCTTTTGTTAGATGCATAGTTTGCAAATAATTTCTCCCATTCTGTAAGTTGTCTATTTACTTTATTGATGGCTTCTTTTGTTGTGCAGAAGCACTTTAGTTTGACTAGGTCCCACTGGAACAGAATTGAGATCCCAGAAATAGAACTGCCTTCTTACAACCATCTTATCTTGGTTAAAGATGACAAGAAGAAACACTGGAGAAAAGTCACTTTATTCAATATATGATGCTAGGAAAATTGGCTAACCATATGCAGAAGATTGAAGCTGGACCCCTTCATCTTGTCATACACAAAAATTAACTCAAGATGGATTAATAACTTGAATGTAAGATCTCAAACTATGAAAATCCTACAAGAAAGCCTTGGAAACCATCTTCTGGACATTTGTCTAGTCAATCAATTCATGACCAAGACTTCAAAAGTAAAAGCAACAAAAACTCATGAGACTTTAACTCATAATCAGAAACAAGTTTATGCTAGATGTTGTTCTTGAGCTATTCAATGTTAGAGTTCTTGTTAGAGGCTCTGCTATGTGGCAAAGACTATAAGACACAATATACTAAAGAGGTATGAGGTCTGACAATTAAGTTTGAGAATTCATCCTAGAAAAAGTGCTAGATACCTCACTCATTATTGAATATCACTGTGGTCATTGGTGAAGTACTACCCAGGGAAGCTATGCACCAATGTCAGAGCCTAGTCCACCAGTCAAAGCAATTTTGGAACTCTTTTTCTGGAATGACCATCAGAGCTGTAGTCATAGTATCTTGATGTCCTGAATGTCATCAAAATATCTTTCTTTTAATATTTCCTTTATCTTCTGGTAAAGAAAAAAGTCATTGGGGTCCAGATCAGGTGAGTAGGAAGTGTGTTCCAATATAGTTATTTGTTGACTGACAAAAAACTCCCTCAGAGACAGTGCTGTGTGAGCTAGTACATTGCTGTGATACAAGAGCTCCTCTGAGACCATTTTTGCACACACCTTTCTCATGCTAAGATTTTCAGTTAAGGCTTTTCTGTTTCTCTGTTGATGTTTGTTTGGTCTGTTATGCGTCTCACAGTCAGCCGACAATTCTGATGCTCAATTTGATGAATTTTTTCAGTGTTTTATTTCAGTTCTGCTTATTGTTGCCTGTCTTGACTTCTCTTCATCAGTGACACTTTCTGTCCCCTCAGAAGAATGTTTAATCCATTTGAACACTGCTGTTTTCCTCATGGAATTATCACTATAAACTTTGACTAACATATTTCTGATTTCATTTCCACTCTTGCCAAGTTTAACAAGAAATTTAATGCTTGTTTGTTGCCATAATCCAAATGCTGACATTCGTGTGACAACTGCTCTGTTGGCCATTCCAGGAAGAGTTCCAAAATTGCTTTGACGGGTAGACTAGACACTGGCATTGGTTCATAGCTTTCCGAGGGGAGTACTCCAAAGGTTATTGTAGAGACATTCAGTAATGAGGTATGTAGCACTTTTTCTAGGATGAGTTCAAAAACTCATTGTCAGACTTGTATAGTTCTTTTTCTCATAGGTCATTGTCTCGAATACTATGCTTCACAGATTGTCAGTTTTATCCACAACATAGCAGAATTATCTAGAAAGTTGTTAAATATTTTTGAGTCTCATAGCACAACCCAGGATAATTAAATTTGGATCTTTAGAAGTAGAATTTTGGCATTTGTAATTTTTAAAAAGGTCCCTGATGATTTTCTGTGCAGCCAAAGCTGAGAACCACTAGATTCCAGAAATGACAAGACACATAATAAAACATAAACATAGGAAAACCATGTAGGTACAAAATGTGATGTGAACAATGAATGTTAGGAATGAGTGTGATGAAAGCATACAAAAATTATTGGTTGTATGTATGGGAAAGATTTTTCTGGAGAAGCATCAGTTAAGCTAATGTCAAAATAATGAGCAGAACTGAGTAAGATAGTCACTCTTGTGATCTTTCCTGGAAGAAAAAAACAAGTGAACAGGCAGGACCTGTTGTGTTCCAAGAACACATAAGGGCATAGTAGCTGGAGTGAAATGCATCAGGTATCAGGTTATGTGAAACACATCTGGATGAATATTCACAGTGCTTATTCTAGTCTCTGGCTTAAGTGAATGCTCAGTGCATGTTTTATAGAACATTTATCATTTGTTTGGGGTGATTAAAGAACTCCTCTTCTAGCTATCTTATTTTCTAAGGTTTTTATGGTTTGAGGTTTTACGTTTAGGTCTCTGATCCATTTAGAGTTAATTTTTGTGTTTGAGTCTTCTGCATGTGGTCAGCCAGTTTTCCCACCAAATTTACTGAATAAGTTCTCCTCTCCCCAGTGGTAGGTGGTGGAGGATTTGTGGAAGATGAGTTATTTGAGAAATTGGGGTTTTGCTTCTAGAATCTTAATTCTATTCCATTGGTCTATATGCCTGTTCCTATATCAATACCAAGCTGTTTTGATTATTGTAGCTTTATAGTAAAGTTTGAAGTCTGGTAGTGTGATACCTCCTGCTTTGTTTATTTTTTTTGCTGAGGATTGTTCTGGCTATTCTTGGTCGTTTGTATTTCTATATGAATTCCTGTATTGTTTTTCTAGCTCTGAGAAGACTATTGCTGATAAGTTGATGGGTATTGCATTAAATCTGTAGATTGCCTTAGGTAGAACGGACATCTTTATAATGTTGATTCTTCCAGTCCATGAGCATGGGATATTTTTCCACTTGTTTGTGTCATCTTTGATCCCTTTGGGCAGTGTTTTGTAGTTTTCATTGTAAAGGTCTTTCACTTCTCTGTTTAGGAAGATGCCAAGGTATTTCATTTTTTTGTGTGGCTATTGTGAATAGGATTGTGTTTTTTATTTGGGTTTCTGTTTGTTTATTATTGGTGTAAAGAAATGCGATTGTTTTTTGCACATTTATTTTATACCCTGAGACTTTGCCAAAGTCCTTTATCAGTGCAAGGAGGCTTTTGACAGATTCTCTTGGGTTTTCAAGGTACACAAGCATGTTGCCGGCAAAGAGGGATAACTTGACTTCCTCTTTTCTTAGTTGGATACCCCTGATTGCCTTCTCTTTTCTGATTGCTCTAGCTAAGACTTCCAATACTATATTGAATAGGAGGGGAGAGAGTGGACATCCTTGTCTTGTTCCAGTTTTCAGGGGAAATGTTTTCAATTTTTGTCTGTTTAGGAGTATACTAGCTGTGGGTTTCTCATAGATGGCTTTACTATTTTGAGGTATGTTCCATGTATGCCTAGGTGTTCGAGGGTTTTTATCAGGAAGGGGTGCTGGATTTTATCAAAAGCTTTTTCTGCATCTAATGATATAATCATGTGGTTTTTGTTCTGACATCTGTTGATATATTTAATTACATTTATTATTTTGCAAATGTTGAATCAGTCTTGCATCCGAGGGATGAAGCCTACTTGGTCATGATGGATGATTTTTTAGATGTGTTGTTGAATCCAGTTTGCTAGGATCTTGTTGAGAATTTTGGCATCTATGTTCATCAAAGATATTGGCCTGTAGTTCTCTTTCTTTGTTGGGTCTTTACCTGGCTTGGATATCTCTTTCTTTGTTGGGTCTTTACCTGGCTTGGATTGATGTTAGCTTCATAAAATGATTTGGGGAGGGTTCTATCTTTCTCAATCACCTGGAATACTTTCAGTAGGATTGGTATTAACTCCTCCTTAAATGTCTTATAGTATTCTGCTGGAAAGCCATCTGGTCCAGGGCTTTTTTTTTGTAGGTAGTTTTCTTATTACATAGTCAATTTCCTTGATTGTTATTGGTTTATTTATGGTCTCAATTTCTTCTTGTTTCAACCCAGGCAGGTTGTGTGATATAAGAAAGTCTTCCATTTCCTTAATGTTTTCCAGTTTGTTTCCAGGCAAGTGTGCATAGTAGTCTCTAATGATCTCTTGTATTTCTTCAGGGTCAGGTGTGACTTCATCTTTTGTGTTTCTGATTGTATTTATTTGGGTGTTTTCTCTTTTTTTCTTGGCCAGTCTAGCTAAGGGACCATCAATCTTGTTTATCCTTTCAAAGAACCAGTTTTTTGTTTCATTGTTTTTTTGTGTGTTATCTTTTTGTTTTCTATGTCCCAGATTTGGGCTTTTATTTTGGTGATCTAGATTCTTCTGCTACAGTTAGGGTTTTGGTGGTCTTGCTATTCCAGCTTCCTGAGGTGACTTGTTAGGCTGTTGATTTGTGATCCTTCAATTTTCTTCATGTGCGTTTGTAGGGATATGAATTCCCCTCTTACTACAGCTTTCATGGCATCCCAGAGATTTTGGTAAGATGTCTCTTCATTTTTATTTGTTTCCAGGTATCTTTTAATCTCCCTTTTTATTTCATTGCTGACCCAGGAGTTGTTTAGCATCATGCTGTTTAGTGTCCATGTCTTTGTGGGTTTGGGGGGAACCTTGTTGGTGTTGATGTTAATTTTTATTCCACTGTGGTCTGAGAAGGTGCATGGCACAATTTCGATCTTTTGAAATTTGTTTCTGCTTGATTTATGGCCAAGTATGTGGTCAATCTTAGAGTACGTTCCATGTGGTGCTGAGTAGAATGTATGTTCTGTGGTCAGAGTCAATATCTTTCTTTAGTTTTCCTAGAAGCTGCTTTCTGAAAGTTGGTGCTCCTATGTTGGGTGCATATATGTTTAGGATAGATATCTCTTGTTGATGGAGTGAACCTTTTATCATTATGTAGTGGCCCTCTGTATCTTTTTAAATTTTTGATAGCTTAAATGGTATTTTGTCTGAAATTAGGATCACGACTCCTCCTTTCTTTTGCGTTCCATTTGACTGAAAATTTGTTTTCCATCCTCTTACTTTGAGTCTGTGTATGTCCTTTCTAGTGAGATGGGTCTCTTGAAGGCAGTATATTGTTGCCTGGTGATATTTTATCCATTTTGCCATTCCATGTCTTTTCAGTGGTGCATTTAGTCCATTCACATTCAGGGTAATTATTGAAATGTGAGAGTTGGTCCCTTTCATAAAATTCTTATAGAGTTGTTGTTGTTCCTCTTGGTTTGTTGTCTTTCTTTTGTTTTGGGGTTGGTTCATGTGTATTTTACTCTTTTTCCTGTACTCTTGTGAAGAATGTTGTTCTTTTTTCCTTTTCTTCTGTGTTTACTACTTTCTTAAATATTTTATGTAGAGGTGGTCTGGTGGCAGCATAAATTCTTAGGGATTGGATATCTGGGAATGATTTTAATTCTCTCTCTGATGAAGCTTAGCTTGGCTGGCTAGGATATTCTTGGTTGAAATTGTTTATATTTTAGGACTTTGAAGAGAGGGCTTCAAGCTCTCCTAGCCTGCAGGGTTTCTGTAGATAAATCTGCTGCTATTCTAATTGGTCTTCCATGGTAGGTGATCTGACCTTTTTTTTCTTGCTGCCTTTATAATATTTTCTTTTATACATATTTTTGTTTAGGTGAATTATTATGTATCTGGGGGTTGGTCTTCTCATTTGTTGTCTTGCAGGGATTTTCTGAATCTCTTCTGTGTGAATTTTCCCATCACCAATAAGATGAGGGAAGTTTTCTTCAATAATCTCATGGAATGTTTGTTCCAAGGTGGCTTCTGTTTCTCTTTCTGTTTCAGGAAGGCCAATTACTCTTAGGTTCATTCTCTTGAAGCAATCGCTCATCTCTTGAAGGTTTTGTTCTTTTTAAGCTTGTTTCTGTGTTTTTAACAGTTTGAATTAGTTATATATTAGTTATATATTTTGGTCCTCAAGCTCTGAGATTCTTTCTTCTGCTTGACTAATTCTGCTTTCCATGCTTATCAGTTTGTTATTTATTTCATTCACTGTATTCTTTATTACTGTTATCTCAGTTATCAACTCCTTCATAGTTTCTTCTTATCTCTCAATTCTTTTTAATCTCTCCATTAATGTCTTGATATCTGGGTTTGTAGTTTGAGACCAGTCATTCTGGGGGCTCTTCATTGTTTGCATTCTGAAGTCAGTTTTCTCAGTGTCTGCCCTCCCAGGGGTCTGGGAGAGACCCATATTCTTCTTTTGGTTTTTCTTCATTTGTATAGATTTTTCTCTCTCTCCCCCTTTTCTTACCCTTCTTTAATTCTGTTTTTCAGGGAAGGTGGGGTTGCTTTTGCTTTGTTTGTGCAATCTCCTGTTCTTCCTTAAGAGGGTCCTCTGGCTTTGTTCACTTTTGAGGCTGAAGTGTGGGCTGGGGGCTGTACTTTTTGCAGTTTTGAGGTTTAATTGAGGGGGAAGCTGTGATTCAGAATCTCTTTGCTGATTCCAGCATCCACTAACAGGTGTATGGGCACACTGGAACCTATTTCCCACTGCCTGACAATCTGTCTGAGCAGTGGGATGTAGGTTGGGTCCCTGGAACAAAAGGAGGTATGAAAGAGGAAAATAATGGAAGAAGGGAGGTCAATAGGAAGTTAGAAAGAGAGAAGAGTGAGAGGAAAAACAGACATACATACCAATTAACAGGTGAAAAAGAGACACAAGGCCAGAGAGGAGTGAAAAAGACACACAATATCCTTCCCTGCATATTGTAAAGCTTGGCTAACATGACATACTGGCAGAAGAGGAGCAAAGCAGGAGAGTGCCCGCTCTGCTCTGGGTTTCTGACTAAACTGAGGCAAATAATTGTCTTTGAGATTCACGGAACTTTGTGTAAGCTTTACATTTGTTCTCTGGACTAGAGGCATGATTCCTTCTAGTTTAATACTTTGAAAAATGAAACTTAATTGTTTGAATCAGTAGAAATATAATGGGAGGCAGAGGTAAGAGAATAATCTGAGTTCTGGGGTTTGAAACCAGCCTGGGCAACTTGGTGAGACCTTGTCTCTATAATTAATTAAAAAATTAGCCAGGTGTGGTATACCGCATGCTTGTAGTTCCAGCTACTGGGAAGGCTGAGGTGGAAGGATCGCGTTAAACCAGCAGGTCAGCACCTGGGTGGCCATGAGTGTGCCATTGTACTCCAGCTTGGCGACAGAGTGAGACTCCGACTCAAAAAAAAAAAAAAAAAAAAAAAAGAGAGAAAGCAACTGAGGCAGGAGGCAAAGGACTAAACATCACAAGATTGCAGATTGTGCTGACAGCTATGCTTCCTTATGGTCCCATCAGCTTTTCACAGCTTACCTGATCAAAGTTTAAAACTCTTTGCAAAGGTCTATCTTTTATACCTATATAGTAAAAAAATCATTCTCAAGAAAAATAAAGCCTGTTTACATGTTTAGCATATCAGTTTTAAAAAGTTACTTTGTTTAGAGTTAAGATTAATATGTACTTATTTAATTCTCATAGTAGCCCTCTGAGACTGGAATCATTGTCTTTATATTAGCAATAAAATAATAAGACAGATGAAATAGGTTAACTAAAACTGCTGAGAAAAGCCATATTTTTCGGATTTCAATCTGCATGATCGTTCTATTTTTGTCAATCTAAAATTTCTAGAATAGTGCCTGGAAACAAGAGTCACTTGATATATATTTATTAGTGTTACTGTGTTATGCAGATTTTAAAAATAATTTGTCTGAATCACATTACGCAAGTGATTCATAGGGTCTCAGCTCAATATGTCTCACAAATATACAGGCAATAGACGCCTCACTCCCACCCTGCCACCTGCACATTTATTTGTCATTTTAGCAAACATTACAATTTTCTCTAATTTTTTAATTTTTCCCTTAGAAAGTGGAAATTAGTCCATTCTTTTAAAAAAACTCTTAACAACTAGAGAATTGGGTTTAACTTTTCATATTTTATGGATGATATTTGTATATATCTTTGCTTTGGATTTTAAACATGTTAAAGCCAGAATCTTCGTTTAGCCTATTTCAATATTTAGCAAATATAATGCTGGTTTTAAAAAAGACAATTTGTATAATAAAAAATTAGTTTGTGATGTCTCAGTAAAGAAAATATAAATAAGTCCATCTTTAACATAATTTACATTTTATTTTTTAACAAATAGTGTCAATCTTAAATTAAGAATACAGAAATACTACATTCTCCAGAAAAATGTTTATCCCTATTCTATGAATTGTTACCAGTATTCTATAAATTGCATTAATGTGTGTATTCTGTAAATTTATTGTTAATAAAATTAGAAACAATATGCTAACATTGTGCTATTTCAATAGAATAAAATAAGGTATTCTAAGGTTGCAGAGCTAAATATTCTTTATAAAAGCAGAAACAACATGCACTATTTTGATCGTGGATTAATATGTCTAGTTATTTCTTCACTGTTATAATACTCCTTTATTTCCTAATCAATTGTTTGTTTTTCAGCTTATATAAATTAAATATGACATCACTGGGGATTTTATTACTGTTTATTTTCCACTTTAAAGAGGAGACAGGGATAAGCAAAATTTTATTTAGCCTATTTTAATTGTCAGATAATTTTTAAAGCGATATTTCTATAATTATGCAAATTATTTACAGATTTTTGGATTTTCTTATCACAGAAACAGTTTTCTTTCACACGTCAATAAATTTGTAACTGAAATGAAAGGTTTATATTTAAATATATCAGGAAAATGTTGGCTGGGAGCAAAATCCTTCACAGTGCAAACATTTAGGAAAATAATTCTTTGCTGTTATGGTAGCACCATAAATCCTCTTAATGACCATTTCTCAGTTATGTACACAGATGAACAAGAGTTTAAGTAAACTAGAAAGGGAAAAAAGCAGGTGGGTGCAAAAGCAAACAGGGATATTATTCCATGTTTTTTAAAAAATTGCATTTCTTTTATTATGATATTAAATAAGCATGTGATGCTTTAACTTAAAAAAATTAAAATCTTCTATGCAAAGATCTGCAAACTTTAATAGCTTATTTGTAACATTGAAAGGTAAGTATGTATGTGTAAGTAATTTGTGACATTGAGGTCAACGTTAGTGATATAGGATGGGGATATTGCCCAAACTTAAATAACACCAATTTGAATAGCCTGGTTAATGATAGCCTAGTGGATTCTGCTTGAATTTGACCAAGATTTTCTTGAAATATTTACATTTTCAATTTGCATTTCTTGCAAGTAAGTTTTATGGAATGTGTGCACACACACACACACACACACACACACACACACACACACACACAGTTGTCATAGAACCCTTGGACTCAGTATAGTAATTGAAAACTTATTGCTTGAAGTATAGTATTCGTAAATACCAGCAACAGCAGCATCACCTGCAAGACTGATGAAATGCAGAATCTCAGGTGGCACCCCAGACCCTGATCTTTCAAAACCTTTAGGTGATTTCTATACACATTAAAGCTAGGGAAGCACTGGCATAGAACCTAGACTCTTGAAGAAGATAAACCTGAATTTTCAATCCCTGGTTTCCTTATTTGTAAAGTGAAACTAATACTTTCTGTCTTGGAGAATAAATAAGACTGTGTATGCAAATTGAGTAGCATGATATATGGCTTAAAACATCGCAATAAAAGTAGCATTTGTCAGGGTTATTAGAAGGCCATGTAACATGACACAACCATAAGCCTGCGACTCAAGTCTGCTTTCATATGTTGAGGAGTTCGTAAGTATTGAAGAAAACCTCAGTAGGTAAAGTACACATTGTAGGCATCAGCTGAATAATGACCAGTCACAGCAGAAACAAATTACTTGTTTTCCTTTATTGTCTACTTCTTGCAAATGAAAAAAACAAATACTTAAATATATTCTTTCTAATTTTGGCTTTCAGAAATTTAAGACTGACTTATACAGTAAACATTTAGCCTTTGCTCTCTTCACCTTTATAATCTATGCTATAAATATAGCATATTTATTTCCAATTTTCCATGATCCCAGTAAGAATAAATCAATGCAGTGTTTTATGAAATGCACTGCTTTAGCCACTATAGAATGACTCTGTGCCACCATCAGATTTTCTGGGACTCTGCAGGAGGTAGTAGAAAAAATTCATAGTTATCTCCTTTACAGACATATTCATTCATTTAACAAACACTTTTTGAATGTTTACTAAGTTCTAAGCACCTGTCTGGGCAATAGCGTAAAACACCGAATAAGACAGATGAAAATATCTTCCCTCACGATGTCTACATTCTAGAGAGTAGGTTGATATGTTATGCTATGGCTACGTTTAATAAGTTTTATGGTTAAACTTATAACTTCATATGCATTCTTGTGTGTGATTGTATACACACAAACACACTAAAATCATTTCTTCTTAAATCTTTTGGTTCTTTTTGCTAAATTTGATAATCATCTTTTGGTAATGAGATTAGAAGTAAACTATGCCTCTTGCCTAAATGATAATGTAAAAGAGAGCACACATGCTAGCCATGCCTTATTTTTTGCCATTTTATTTCTTTCCTTATGTCATCATTCATGGATCATAACCTAACTTAACAAGAAAGTAGTACAGGCAGGCTGAGATTTAACAGTTCTGGTTATATATACAATCAATCAAACTGGTATTTAATATTGAAATTCTTGACTCTATCACTTTGTATCTTTCTAACCTTGAGAAATTTAGTTAATATTCATGTCTTAGTTTTCGGGCCTGTGAAATTAAGGAAATATTAACATTTTTTCTCTGTGACTCTTGAGTACTAAATAATATAACATACATGTAGTACTTAGAAGAGTGACTGTAATACTTAGACACAAGATAAACATTATTTATAACTACTAAATGGAGTATATGATAGTAGTAATAATAAGTATTCTGTTCACCTGCATTCTTCAATTTTCACTGTAACTTTATCACACATTGACTTATACTTTATTATTAGTTCTACTATTGATCCTACTTTGGATACAGCCTCAATATGATAAATGATGTTGTTTTTTACATACGTTTTGTCATTCCCACATGTTCATATTCAATTGGCTTTTCATCTTTTTATGACTCCCTTTTAGGGGTGCTGATGTGGAGCTTTATGAATAAGGGGATGTACTTAAACTCTCTGAGTCTCAATTACTTCAAACTTAAACATTGACAATGCCAAACTCATCGGGTGTTTTTGTTGTTGTTGTTGTTAAATAACATTAAAAAATGATTAGCATAGTCTCTGGTAAAGGTGAGTGATCAATAATTTCTTTCTAAACAGACACCTTTAAATTTGATATCTATTTAAAAAGAAGGCTTATAATACAGCAAAATGATATTTAAAATAAACAATCTTCTCCCCATTTTGATAATAAGAATACTAGCAATAAAAATTTCATGCTCTATATCCCCTGCCCTTATCTTTAAAATTAAATCAAATATAAAGTGAAAACTTAGACATTAAAATTGTAATAAAAAATAAAATAAAAGAGAAATATAAAACCATGCATAATGATCAATTAAGTTGTTTAGATAGAAATATAATACATATTTCACAAGTAGGAGAGGCCCACTGTCAGATATAGTGGTTTCCAGAGTGTTTTGGGGGGCGAAATAAGGGATAGATTAGTTCTCTAAAAAATAGGAACCTGAACCAGAAAAGTGCACCTGCATTCAGAAATGCTGCTGGGCTTCAGTTGCCTGGAAAAGACTTGGAAAAGATTGTGATGCTTTTGTATACAATCTTCCCAACCACCCAAGACATAGTAGAAAACATTTCCTTTCACAGATTAGAACACTGCGATAAGAAACCTAAAGTAGGATGATCAGTGCAACAGAACCAGAGAATGGTTTAGCCACTATTTATCTTAAATCAGTCTGAAGCCAGTCTGGGCCTCTTTACATTACTTTGCTGGCAACACAGACAGCTTGGGAATGTGAACTAGAGATAAATCTGAGAAAGTTGGATGGGGGTTATATTATAGATCATTTTGAAAGTTCGGTTTAGATTTTGGATTTTAACCTCAAGGTAATGTGAAGTCACTGAAGATATCTGAATTTAAAACTGACATTATTAAGTAAATTGCTTTTACAAAGCACCATCAAAGGTTAATAAATAAATAAATAAATATCTTATAATTATTTTCTAAGCTTCTTATTCAGAGGTGAAACAATGATGTGATTTCTTATTCTTTCTCTGAAACTAAATATAAAACTTAAGTATTAGAGGGATTTACTATCCTGTAGAGGCAGAATGCCTTGGCTTAAATCCTGATTAAGCCACTAACTAGTTATATGAAATTGGGTAAGTTGCCTCAGTCCTCATCTTTAATATATAAATAATAATATCTATTTTTTAGTGTCTTGTGACGATTGCATGAGTTAGTGCATATAAAATGTTGTCAATTAATGTCCTATTTTGTAACATAGATAGAATTTTGTTATTTTTGTTTTGCACTATTTTACTGTAATTATCCTGTTATATTCCAAAAAAAGAATATAAGACACCTGAAAAATGGAATAGTGAAAAGAAGAATTATGGTATATAGGGTAAGAAATTCTAGTGATAGCCAGTAACAAACAGATGCTTAAAACAACTTACCTATGGTGTTAAGATTACAATAACCTAGTACAGCTACTGTAAAAATAATGAATTTAATTAATTTTCTTAATGAGAGAGACATACAAATAATTTAACCATTATTTGCAAATCATTATTTTTAGCATTGGCAAGCATTTGCCTTATAATGTTTGTGCTTAGATATTGTATATCAACTTAAAAATTACAACAAGAGGTGACATACTTGTCACTACATTACACAGTCTGGAGAGTTTTGGGACTTATATAAATATCTTAAAATTCATATATTAATTATATTTCAAAATTGATAATAGACATATAAGATACGCTCAAGATTTGGGATTTCCATGATGTAAATTAGATTATTGAAGTAGATCTATACATCTGTTTATTCATTCAATCAACCATTCATTCAATCCATAAGTATTTATTGTTATGAAGTTAGAGAGACATAGTCTATGTTCTTAGGTGTTAAACAGTATATTAGGTAAGACTGATAAGAAGATAATTACAAAGACATATAACAGCAATGACAAAAATGTGTACAGTATATTTTGGAAGCATGGAGTAGAGAGACCAAATGCAAGTGAAATCAGGGGAGGTTTGTTAAAAGACATAATCTGGCAGCTGCCAATGTAGGGCAGAAGAAGTAGGATAGAGAAAAGACATACAGGCACAACAGACTGAGGAATCTAAGCCTGATATGAAAAAAGTACGATTCTATCAGTAACATAAAAGAAATTCAGGCCATTGCTTTGCTCAACTCTGGTCTGCGATGTGACTCTCTGAGCTATGGTCGCCATTATTTTCCTAAACCTTGGTCACCTCCCCTACCTTGGAGAGATGAATCCTCTTTTTCTCTCTTTCTTTAATTTACTTTCTAAATAAACTATATTTTCCAATCTAAAAAACAAAGGAAAGAAATTCAGAGATTTTTAGACTATAGTTGTGACTGAGTCTAAACATTACATTTATGATTACCTCCTTTCTGATTCACCAGAAAGAGCTGTTACCTTAAATATTCTTGTTCAAAATTGGGTAAAGATGTGTAATTGAAGCACCCCTATATTTACTTTATGTATTAAAAATGTATAAAACAATAGGAAGAATAAAAGAAGACACTAGATAATTGAGGTAGAGAAGTGGGAGATAGAAATAAACTCAGCAAAGTGAGGAGCTTTAAAGACAGACTTCCAGAAGTTTGGGAAGCACCATCATTTTTTTACTCAATATCAATTACTTCATCATTATTGCAAAAGGAATCTGAGTCCAATTTTGTTGAGGTGGTGATATATCCAGGAAAGGTAGGTTTCTCCCTGCTCCAGGGGATAAATCTCCAGTAGTCAAAACTTATCAAAGTGTTAACATTTGCTTCAACTAGTAATTAGACTAGAAGTGTGCATGTAACCATGGTTGGTCAATGAAACTTAGATATAATTTTGCTGGAAACACAAGAATTGTGATTTCTATGGAAGGGTTCCTTCTGGTAAAGAGAGACAAGCAAAAATAAACCATTTCTTCTTCCTTTAGATTGTGATATAAAAAGACATGATGCATAGAAATGCTGCTGTCCTCATATTACCCAAAACCAAAAAAACAGAAATTTGGCCTTGAGTCTGGGTGAAAGACAGTTCCAGAATTCACCAGTGCTGGTCTATCCCACATTCATGAAAGTTATATAAAATTCCCAGCAGGCTGTATTGAAAGGAAGTAAGAAACAAGGTTGTGGAGAACCTTTCATGCCATGTTTAAAAGTCTGAACTTCCTATAGTCAAATGGGAACCACAACTAGTTTAAATATGCAAAGGGGTATGGTCAGAGTTATATTTTTGACTAATGGTAACTAGAGAGATGTGAGTGAGACAAGATGCTATGGTTTTGGTGTTTGAGCCGCCAAACCTCACATTGAAATTTGATGGCGGTGGAGCATAATGGGAGGTGATCCCTAGGTCCAGTCCCTTCAATCATAGTGGGTGATATCTCATGAATAGCTTGGTGCTGTCCTTCCGGTTATGAGTGAATTATTCCTCTGTCAGTTCCTGTGACAGCTTCTCTGAAAGTTAGTTGTTAAAAAGAGCTTAGCGTTTTCCACCTCTCTCTTGCTTTCTCTTCACATGTACTCTCCCCATGCCAAGTCCTCATCTGCCATGAGTGGAAGCAGTCTGAGGCCCTTACCAAAAGTAGCTGTTGGCCATGCTTCTTGTACAACCTGCAGAACCACGAACGAAATAAATCTCTTTTCTTTACAGATTAATTACACTGCCTCAGGTATTTCTTTATAGCGACACAGAACGTTCCAAGATTTGTGGCAGGAGAAGCAGCAAGGAAGTTGTTGTCACATAATCAGGACATAGTGAGAGACAGGGTGGGAAAGGAGAAATAAATTCTCCAGAATGTTTTAATGATTGAATTAAAAAACTATCTGCATTTCTTGCTTACAAATAGATATCTATTCAAAGTTAAGAATAGCATTTTTTCCATTAATATTTAAATACTTTGAATTATCTTCAAGAAGTTCTTATGCAGATTACCCTTTTTCAACAACAAAAAATCAACATCACTAATTTTTATCTTTGATTTACATAAAAATATACTGTAAATGTTCCTAAAATATACAAAGATCACTGCTTTAATATGTATTGTTATTTAAAAAAATCACAGCATGCTATCTTGAATGCACAGAGAGACAGACCAAAGCAAAACATGGTAGAATGGATGTGTCATTTTGTAATTTCATGGAAACTAAAAGAAAAGTTGCTTTCTCAATATCATTTACATTGAAACAAGATTTAAAAAAATTGACTTTCAATCAGATAAAGCATCTGAATTAATGCTCTGATTACAATATTTAGAATTTTCCTAATGGAATCCCATTTAAAAACAAGCAACAACAATACTGAGATAAATATGTTTACTTCAACATGCTTGCACTTTGCTATGTGAAAAATTAAATTTTTTATACATTTTAGCATGCAGTAAACAATTCCATTTAGATATTATGAGAAAAACAAAATAATGCTTTTTAATGCTAAACAAAAGTTTGGAACTGCCTTGGATGTCTGTCTAATCCAGCAGAAATTTTCTAAGTTATTAATTTTTAAGATTAATGGAGTGTAGCTCATTTAAGAGAAGCTGCTTTATATTATTTTAAATATAGTACCAGGAGTTCAGTTTAACATATTTACTTTAGTACATATCAACATAGGGGAATTTATGAGAGGTAGAGAGTACAAATTCAATGCAATGTTTGTAGTTAGAAGGATCCTGAAAATAAAATATGGCAAAAACCTTCATTCAACAAGATGTTGGACAGTATTTGGCAAACTAGAAGCAACCTTTATTAAACTAATTTACTCATGTCGGTGTAAGAAAATATCTCTTTAATTGGTGATACCTAAATAAGATCTGTCCCAGTTTGCCTACCGGTTGAATATTTAATCTTAATACTAATCATACTCTAGATGAATAATGTAAATTAACTTATTGGATGATGCCAGTATCCTTTTGTGAGTGCTTATGCATATATGTTTATGTATTCATGTATATGTACATGTATTTTTGTATATTTGCATCTAAGTATGGAGGAATATGGAGGGAACGAGGAAGGGGGAGAAAGGGAGTGGGGGGGGAGAGAGAGAGAGAGAGAGAGACTTTCTTGTATCCTGTCCAGAGCTAGCACGGAAAAAAGGGGTGAACAAGGTACATGGTCACTGCCCTCATAGTTTAAAGTCTAACAAGGTATTTAAAGTTACTATAATGAGGATATGTTAAGCTAACAAGTTTTATAAAACTGGAAGCTACATTTTCTGGGATCAGGAAAGTCTTTCTCAATAAATTTTAAGCGTGAGAAGTAATGGCAACGAACCAGAAAAGAGTATGCATAAGAGTGCTGGGAGTGAAGAGGGAGGTTGTATGTAGAGCGCATGGTATTGTCATGAGAGAGCACATGGTCTCTTTGAGGAAGAGAAACTATTGGGAGTAGCTGTCATTTGGGTTGAAGGAGATTCTGTAGAGATGATGGTGAAGACATAGTCATGAGCTGAATTCATAATGGAAAGTCCATTGTGAAACACATTATAGGAGCTCAGTCTTTAATGTTTTGTTCTAAGGGCAAAAAGAGGGCTTTGAATGTTTTTATAAAGGGAGGGCCATATCTCATTTGCATTTTAAACAATATTGATTGAGATGTAGAGTATCGACTAGAAAAAGTAATATTAGGCAATGGAGCACAGTTAAGAGATGCTGCAAAAGTTCAGAAAGCTGGAAATTTGAACTAAGTTGTTGACAATGGATGTAGTTTAAGGATGATGCATTCAAGACATTTAGTAGAATACAAGGGTCTTCTCAGACACAGAATGATTAACCCCTAAGAGACAGAAATCTCTTTCTCTTAATGTTAGTATCTGGCCTTTACTATTTTCTAGTTTTGATGAAATGTGTAAGTTTCTGTTTTCTCATCTGAACAATGGGTATATAAGTAATGCCTGCTTTATTAGCTCGATATAAATTTTAAAGGTGATAGGTATAAAGAATTTAGTATCAGACATATAGTATGCACTTTTAAATGTTAGCTTTATCTATTTGTCATGGGTTCAATTTTGGGAGGTAAGAGGAGTGATATACAGGACTTAGGTCTGCAGAAAAGGTACTGGGTAGAGGGTCCTAGAGAAGATATACAAGGGGAGAAATGTTAACAGCGACACTCTGAGCATGTGAACTTTGAGATACCAGCTAAACATTCAGTGGAAATGTCAATCAGTCTGTTGGATATATGGGTTTATAACTCAGCATAAATCAGCAATAGATATATATACATATTCAGCATTTATCAGCATGCATTTCCTGTAAAGGGTGAAGGGCTAGCATGCACATTAGAATCAGACTGACCTGGATATAAATTTCAGCTCTGTTACTTCTTGTCTGTCCTTGGGAAGTGCAGTCTTATTTTCAAAGTGTGATTAGGATACTTTCAAATGAGATATAGTTTTTGAAATTATATGCACCAATTAATAGTATCAGAGGCAATCTGTTTCCTGAGATTTTGCCTGTTTGTCCTTGGCCCAGAAGATTCTGTCATCTCTAACACAGCATAAGATGCCAGGCAGTTACAGATGGAGTCTAATGACACTTTACTTCTATCCCAGCTACTGAGTTTTTCAGGCAAAGCAAGATTAGCCTGCATAGACAACTAGGAATTATTTCTTACAGCAAAAATTATATTTAAAAATCTTACATTGAAAAATATTGCAAATGTAATCTAGATTGACTGTCTAAACAGTTTCATCTTATAAGGAAATGTTATCATAAACATTAAACTTTCTAAATAGTTATTATAAGATCTGAATTTCATGTAAACATTGAGAATAACCCTGCTATTCTCTTCTCTAATTTTGTCTCATATCCTTTTTCATACTAAACAAGATATTTGAGTTTCTAAATATATGTATAGGGGAATCCCATTTATCTTCCTTCCTTCTCCAGATAAACTATCCTTAAAAGTAATTGATGGTCTAACAAAATAAAGCAATCAGCCTTGGTAGCAAACAGTAGCCAGTTAAGTAGTGCGCTATCAGCTTGGCTTCCTTCCTTCCCTGCCTCACTTTTTCTCAGACTTTTGTTTTCTGGACAATCTAGGCATGTCTTTTTTCCCTCTAAGAGTCCCTAGTAAGGGGTATTGTCACAAGATAACATACTAATCCAATGACAGTATGAATGTGGTTGCCTGTGTTGAATGGGGTGATGATAACTGTAGTGATATCATTATCACTATGACTTTTACCAGTGGTTAACTGTCGAAGGTATATCATTGGCTATGGGTGGTGATAGAGATCAAAATGATATGGGTCAATAATAATAAAGGTTTTGGAATGGACTAATCTCTATTCATGCCATGTAAAAAAAAAAATGGGAGCCACGTGTGAACTCACAGCACACAGGGCATTCCAGAGGGCTGCTATAGCAATGTTTAATGAGACTCTAAATTCTACAGTTGCATTTAGCTGTGCTCAAGATAAGGCCCAGGACATAATTGTAATAATGGCAGAGCTGCAGAGATGTCTGGAAGTAAAATCTGAAAATATCTCCCATATTAGTGAGCTATAATGCCTGATTGCTCTATTGCCTTTACACAATCCTTGGGCATAAGTTGCTACACAGACCCCTCCAATGAAATGTAGACCCCTTTTACAGACAGACTTAGAGATCGTTCTTTGAGGTTTTTCCAACTCTAGAAGGGATCTTAGCTCTTTTCTTGTTTCACTTTCTTAAGCTTTAAGCTACGTTGAGCTTAGTTTATTGCTTTCATAAAGTTACCAGCCTTCTCTTAATTGCTTACCATCAACATTTTCATATTTTCAACAGCAGTCTTGGGTTTAAACTTCCTCAAACTCTATGCGGAGTAATATCCATTACCTTGGGGAGAGCTTTGGCATTCTTTGTTTTATCCTTGTAAAACCCTTCTTTGTCTGCCCTTCTCCCTGGGAAAAACTTTATTCCACTTTTCTGATGCTGGAGTAGGAGGCAGTGGCCTACATTCTCAGAATAATAAGTCTTCCTTATGAGCTGGGATCTGGGTGGAGTCAGTAGACTGTTTTGGCTTGCTCCTGCCAGTGTGAACCTCTACCTTACAAATAAGCAGGAATATTCTGATTAGGCTTCACATGTTCTTGCCTTCCTGTGCCCGGGGTAGTTTCTGCTCTAGGAGGGAAGTTGTGTAGAAAAAGGGAACCCCAGACTTAGAATCTTTAGTTGTTTTTTGCCTGGAATAGAACTTCTACAATATAAAGATGGGGAAAGCATGTAAAATACTGGTGGCCTAACTTTCATATGATTATCCTATAGCCTCTGGTTGCTGGGGGGAAAGAGAACTCTTTGTCTAAGTCCGTAACATGCCTGGAGTGGAGTCTCCATTTCTCAGAGACAGGAGGGAAGAGGGAGGAATGGATTGTAATTAAATTGTGCACAGACTCCCTATTCTTATAAACATTTTGCATTTTCTGGAATAAATTTTTCTTCTTTTGCTGTATGCATTTAGGACAATTTCCAGAGACTTTAAAAATGTTTTTTTTCAGAATTATGGCTGTTTCATTGGGGAGTAAGCCACAGGATCTTCTCATACTGTTATCTGAGACGTCATCTTGTACCTAGCATTGTCTGAATGTCTGATTATAGCTTCAAAATGAATTTGAATGAAAAGTTCTGTGTCACTTTGTCTTATTAGTGCTCTCATTGCTGCTTTAATTCTTTTTTTAAAAGTCATTCTATTTCTTTCATTTTCTTCCCTTCTTTTTCGCTCTGTTATTTCTGTGTTTACTCTGAAGGCACTAGATACACAGTGTGTATCTCCTGGGGCCAGAATAAGTCAGGCTGACTTCTGAGCTAGTAACAACTGCATCCTGACCATTACATCTTTTCAATGAGGTTGATTCCTCAGAGTGTGTTCTGTCTGCATCCCACTCAGTCTATTTTTATGTTAGTTTGCTCTCTTAGAGCCCTGAGATGTTCTATTAATTCTTGTACATCACTTAGGGAAATAGTAAATAGTTTCAGGCAGAGAGCTATTCACTAGTGTTCCCCTTCAGAGAGCACGTTCTTTGTGTAAGGTTTTTGCTAGCCTACTTCTTTTAAGCTTTGTTTTTAAGGTCTCTTGATGGAGTTCAGATATGTATATTTGCATACATCGAAGTCTGAATAGATCATGATAAATTGTACTTTCAATTTTTTAACTCCATTCTTCTGTTATGAGCTGTACATTATGGTTATTTAAAGTTAATGTAATCATTAGAAGCTGCCATAGACTAACTAGTGGATAATGGTTTAGAAAAATTAGGGCTCCAAGCTGTGTGGGTTCCACAGTCACCATCTGGACAAAGGCATCATTTTTCCAAAGATAGCGCATGGATTCCCAGGCAGTCCATAGCTCTAAAGATTCTATATCTCAGAGTGTAAAGGTAATTTCTGCCAAATGTAAATACTGTCAATATCAAGACTAGTCAACAATTGGAATCACTGCATCTTCTTTCAGACTCCCTTCTCTTCTCTTTTGTATACTTTAGCCTTAAAATACCTCATATACTCACATTAATTTTAATTTAGAGATATTTCTCGTCAAACAGAGTTACTCTTAAAACATTTTCCTTTCCTCGTGCCTTCATGGCCATCAGTGAAAAGCTCTTTGTTAGCTTATCCAAATAAAATTATTTTTATAAAAGGCATTACTAATTTAGACAGTAGGAAATTTAAAATAAGTTAAGTTTAGACTTTAACAAGGATTTCCTCTAAAATTCCTTGGAATAGTAAGTAGGACTATTATATTATCTTACTCACTCATATTTGTTCAAAATCCATAGGTGTATTTAAAAAAATATATGGCAAAATGTGATTCTCTGATTCTGGTTACCAGAGGGCATTGTCTAGGAGTTGAATACCGGGACAAGGTATGACAAAAACAGGTGTCTCAGCCATCTTTCACTGACATGGACTCAGCATATACTCACACTTTACTTTCTCTTGACTAGTTTTTCTCGTAGAACATTCTTCTGTTCTTTTCTTTTTCTCTAAAGAATTATAGTGTTGTATACACAGTCTCAGGTTTAGAGGCATTGCTGGTTACATACCTCATGTTTCAATGACTGTTTGTCTATACTGTCCCAATTCCACATGCTAACCAGACTGGTCTCATTGCCTGCACTCACTGATCTCAGACCACTGTTTACTCTAAGTAAAATGTATTTATTCTTTGATTTAATGCATCTTTAGCAATTTCCTGTTACTCTGGTGGCTAAGAATGCTATGAATTTTCACTTCTAGATTAAATATCCCTTGTAACACCTTCAGAAATTGCCTGTACCAGCCAATAACTGCAGAAAGAAAAGAAGCAACTTAGAATGATAGAAAAAATGATTATGTCATAACTCCTGCATTCTAATACTGTCTTGGACATTCATGTTAATGTGGGAGAATTATTTGTAAAACATATTCCCTTTGCTTGTTTATGAGGATCTCAAGAGTTGTTGTAAAAATCAAATTTGAAGGTGTACGTGGAGCTATGACACACATCTTAGGATATAATCATTATATTCTGTTGTCTGTAAATTTTTGATAGAATTAAGTTTAGTCAAATTGTACAATGAAATCTGTAGCGTTGATAATGAGCCAAATATATTTCTTAGTAAGGCAAGAAGTCTTTTCAACGATACAAATTAATAAAATATAAAATGCAATATAATAAACAATAGTCTAAGATGAGCTATAGAAAAATGTTTTGAAACTAAAAACTAGAATAAGAATGAATGAAAAAAAGAATAAGTTTTAGAATCAAAACATAAACATTAATCTTAGAGAAAAGTTCTAAAAATAACCAAGCATTAAATGGAGACAAGGGACTGAGGAATTTAACTCTTCCTTTGATTATTAGCTGTTGTTTATTCAAAATCTCATGGTCAAGAAAAAAAATTGAGAATTAATCATAGTGTCTTCCTGTTAGCGAAAACATGTACACAAACAAACCAAAACATCAACAAACAACTGTTCTTGGGTACTGGCACTTTAACTGTATCTAAAAAACTAGATAGATTCTTTATCTTGTTGCTTACATTTTGATCTAATCTTCTTGAGGATACTGTAGCAACACAGCAAGTACAATGCTAATTCTAAATTCAGCACAGTAGAAAGTTCCTTATCAAGAGCACACTCTTTTTTGTTCTGTTGTTATTGTAGAGATGCCGCTTTAAAATTTCTTTGTCTTCTTAAAATTCTGCATATTGTTTTCAGCCAGTAAATACAAAAGACAAAACTCCAAACTACTTAAGGATCCTTAATTTTGGTAATTCAATATTATTATTGATAATAACCATATATTTTTCTTCTCCTTCCAAGAAAAGGACTAAATACTTCTATGTGAATATTACTTTAGTGTGTCATTGTGATGGGCTTCCAAGAAAGCTTTCTGACATGTCTTTAATCTTCTTATATATGTAATAAGCTCATGTTTTTTGAGAAAGAAAACTAAATGTATCAAAAGCCTTTTATTTCACATTTATGTTCTGTCAACTAAAAGAGAAAAATAGTTCAATATTCCCAATTAGTTTTGGAGTAAAATATTGACAGAAAAATGCAGTAGAATATATTAATTTTATTTCAGCATAAAGTTATATGGAATTTTCTAAATAATTTGTTAGTCCTCTAGCTTTTAACACTATTGTTTTATACAATCATTTTGTTATTTACTTTTTTGTTTTCCTTTCAAATATCATTTTACTCTTCATTCTTTACTCTCTATTTATTCATAAATTTATTAATACTTCCTCTGTCTAATGTCTTTACTCAACAATATTCAAAACATATTTGAAGCCACACTGCTTATAATTATAGACATTCAAAGACAAATATAAACATATCAAAACTCATACAACTTTTATAAGTGCATAATCTATATTACTTACTAGTAAGCTGTGCTCATTTTTGAATTTATAGATATTAAATAATATTTTACAGCAGATTATAGGTAAAATAGAATGATTGATGTTTTTACATTTTAAACCAAATAAACAACAGAGAGGAAAGTAATTCTAACAGATATATTGTACTCACAAATTACAAGCTATACCAGTTAATAGTAAAGGTGCTGTGGTTGTAACTGTGTTAAGTTTATGTGAGTTTCTTCTAAAGTGTGTTCATTATACTTACATTCTAAAATATTATGACATCTCTTTGGCCATCTCAAAAACTATTTTTCCATGTAATCTTGTGGATTATAGAAACAAGCACAATAGAATATCCCTCTTGAATCAAAAGAACTTTATTTGGGCAGATACCCAATCACAAGGACCCAAAAGTGTCTTTTTTGAATTCAAGAGATACACTTGATAAATTTTAGTAGCATTTTTGCTACTCAATGCTATTGATATGCACTTTCCAAAAACATTCCTTATAATGACTTAGTAGCTTTATAACTTAGTCTTTTAAATGATTAGGTGACTTAAGTTTCATGCAGAAATAAGACTGTTTTTCCTCTACAAGATGTTTGGGGAATCGTTCACTCAAGAACTATTCTTTTTGATGCTTTTAGCTAAAATTCATACTGTCTGAATATATTCTTGGATGCTATTCTGATTTATAGTATCAGCGCTAGCACATATGCCTTTCTAAGAGTTAGAAAAAGTCCCACTCCTTGGATATTTGTTTTGACAAAAGGATTAGTAAAAGATACCAGTGTTAATTAATTATAGTTGTGAAAAAAACCACCTGAGACATTGGGCTTAAAAATACACCAGTTTCCTGTGATTCTGTGCGTTGACTGAGCAATTCCTTAGATGGTTTACTTGGATTCTTCTTAAAAAGGTATTTAACTCGCAGGTCAGTGGGGGTGGAATGTTCAAGATGGTCTTTTTCACCTGTCTGATGACTTCATCTTTATATAATCTCTCTTCTTCAAAGGCCTAGCCTGGTTTCTGTATATGGAGATCTTAGGCTAGCAATCTGAGAGAGGAAGGTTAAAAGCTGTAAAACCTCTTGAGATCTAAGTTCTTAAACTCACAAAATGTCACTTCTGTCACATTCTAAATTGGTCAAAGCAATGCACAAGGCTAGTCAAAGAGATTTACTTTATCTTTTAATGAGAAGAACAGCAAAATTATATAGCCACATTTTAAAATTTGTGACAATGGTCTTGAAATTGGACCCTTTATTCTCACCATATACATACATTAATTAAGGATGAATTAAAGACTAAAATGTAAGACTTCAAACTATAAAAATCCTAGACCCAGAAAGAACTCTTCTGCTCATAAGCTTAGGGAAGGAATTTATGACCAAGTCTTCAAAAGCAAATGCAGCCAAAACCAAAAATTGACAAATGGGACTCAATTAAACTAGAGTTTCTGCATAGTAAAAGAAACTATTAACAGAATAAAAAGAAAATCTACAGAACAGAGGCAAATATTTGCAAACTGTATTCAACAAAGGGCTAATATCCAGAATCTATAGGAATCTAATCAAACCAACAAGAAAATCAAATAGCTTTGTTAAAAAGTGGGCAAATGACATGAATAGACACTTCTCAAAAGAAGATATACAAGTGTCCAACAAATATATGAAAAATGTTCTACATTACTAATATCAGAAAAATGCAAATAAAAATCACGAGTTATGTTCTCACACCAGTCAGAATGACTATTATTATTATTATTATTTATTTATTTTTTTTTGAGTTGGAGTCGCACTCTGTCACCCAGACTGGAGTGCAGTGGCCGCTCCCGGCCACCGTAGCCTCGACCTGCTGGGCTCCAGCGATCCTTCTGCCTCAGCCTTCCAAGTAGCCAGAATTACAGGCGTGCACTACCATGCCTGGCTGATTTTTTGATTTATTGTAGAGATGAGGTCTCGCTGCCCAGGCAGATCTCGAACCCGCGGGCTCAGGGAATCCACTCACCTCAGCCTCCCAGAGGCGCGCGATTACAGGCTGAGCCACCGAGCCTGGCTCAGAATGACTATTATTAATAAGACAAAAACCTAACAACTGTGATTGGAGATAAAAGGGAACCCTTATAAGAGGGAGGACCAACACCCCCCAAAAATTTATTTGTAAATAATTGTGTATTCTTACACATATGAATTTCAGTCACCTTCAAAGTACTCTCTGTTTGGGGTAATGCACTTATGGAGACACCTTTTCCAATGCTCAAAAGAATTTTTGGACTTGTCAATTTTGATATCTGTTAGTGCTTCTGCCATTTTTCATTTCACCTCTTCCACATTAGCTAAACATTTCTCTTTGAGTACTTTTTTCATCAGGGAAAGGTCACTTGGGTGAGATCAAGTGAAGAGGGAGGGTTGGGCATGGGAGGCATGCCATTTTTGGTCAAAAACTCCTCAACATTCGGCACAGTGTGGGCATGTGTACTTGTAAATAACCCGTCATAAAATGGACAACCACATTGAAAGAATCTCTGGAAAAAAAAAAAAAGTCATTGAAGCCAAACACAGCCTCTTACAACAATGCTAGCTGGTACACCGATGTCAGCGGGTTTCTAGAACACTTCTAGCAGGGGAAGCCTGTACTACAAGGGCGCACCCTCCAAAAAATAATTGTATTTTGGGAGGAGGCATTCTCATTTATATAATGTTGGTGGCAATGTAAACTAGTTTATTTCTGTGGAAAGCAATTTGAAGCTTTCTTAAAAAAACTAAAAATAGATTTGCCACCCAAACCAGCAACCTCACTACTAGGTATATGACAGGGAACCCAAAATCTGGTATTATTTTTTAAGCCGTGGGCCCCTTGTAGTACAGTTTCTCCACTAGGTAAGAGCTCCAGGAACCCATCCATATCAGTGTACCAACTAGTGTTGTTGTGTAAGGCTATGTGAGGCTTCAGTGAAATATTTTTGGAGTCTTTCAACCCATTTGCCCATTTAATGATGGGTGATTTATGAGTGCATCTGCCCACATTGTGCTAAGTGTTCAGCCGTTTTGGACCCAAAACAGCATGACTCCTGTGCCCCACCCTCTCTATTTAACCAATCTTGCCCAAACAACTATTTTTTTGTTTCCCAGGATGAAAAAAGTCCTCAAAAGGAAACATTTTACTGATATGGAAGAAGTGAAACAAAAAACGGCAGAAGCACTACAAGGCATTAAAATTGAACTCTTTTAAACAGTTAAAAAAGCATCTTGATAGATGTATCGAATCAAACAGAGAGTACTTTAAAGGTACTGCAGTTTAAACATTTAGGAATAAACACACAATTGTTTATATATACATTCTGATTTTTGGGGGTCACCTCTGGTATTCCCAAAGGCACGGAAAGCAGTCTCCAAAAAGACACCTATTCTCATAGGTTTATTTTTATTTATTTATTTATTTTTTTAATGTTTAAATATTTATTAAATTTCTCTGCTTTCTTAAAATAGCCAATTTCATCAGCTGACCTTTTTTTTCTAATCAATATTTTTTATTTTGATATTGTGGGGTCCAGTTAAGGGTTAGGTATACAAATATGCTTCGTTCAGGCACCCTTGTTGATAAGAGGTGTCTCCCCATCCCCAGACAGATATTGACTACCGTTAATTCCATCTCCCTTCCCCCCCCATAGTTTCCCACCACTGTCAGTCCTTTTCTTATAGTACTACGTTGGATGTTCAAGGTCCACTATATGAGTGAGAACATGTAATACTCAGATGTTTGTTTCTGTGAGAGGTCATCAGTATTATAGACTCTAGTTCCATCTAGGTTGCTGCGAAATTCATGATTTTGTTCTTTTTTATACCTGTGTAGTATTCCATCGTGTATATGTACCACGTTTTTTTAATCCAGTCATCTTTTGATGGACAGCATGGTTGCTTCCAGGTTCTTGCTATTGTGAACTGTTGGGAGCCAACATCTATAGCTACATGGCTGAGGCCTGTAAAGGCCCATCTGGAAGATCGCCTCTGACATAGGATGTCAGTTATACCTATAATATTGGTGTGTGATTGGTGACCAGTGTGCATACGTGGCAGTAAAGCCTGATGGAAAGCTGCTCAGCAGAATTATCTTATATGATTCTAAGTTGTATTTCTTTTTAGATATTTTTCAAACTTCTATTTTCTTGGTAGACTGGTGAGTCAACTCTTAAGCAGTTTCCCCTAGAGCTAAGATTAGAGACGAAATTACCATCATAGTCTTATTGCCTGTTCCTGGCCAGGCAGAAACGACTGCTTTTGTCCCGTTACAGGCTATGCATTTCCTGGTCTTTGTTTTGTTAAATACCAAAAACTGTCTGCAGCCCAAAGCCATTAACTTGGTGACTATGCCTTTGTTTCATACCGAAACTCTGTCTGCCTCTGTTTACCTCAGCCCGAGGTCATGTGGCCATGCATTTCCTTACTCAGGAGTGTGAAAGCTACTATATGATTTCTAGAGTAGACTTGTTAGGATAAAATATAATTTATACACTTATAGTTACGTTTTAGAGGATATTTGAGTAAATTTATGCTTGCTGTTTTGTTTCTTTTGGCTACATTATTCAAATATAATAGTTACTATACGATTTATAAAAGAATTGATGATAAAGCATAGTATTAAAGGTCAATCATTAGAAAAATTAATGTTTAGACATAGGAAATTCATTTAAGTCATGGTAAGGTTTTATAATTTAAGACTAAGTTTTGATCGTTGTGGTATTACAGGACACTACATTAAACCATAATAGATTAAGAGAATAACTGAGTCATTTAAGTAAACTTAGTATAGTGTTAAATTGATAATATTAAGCATTGAAGTCAGTAAACTTGGATTTAACTTAGAAAAGTTTTCGTATTAATCAGGGTCTGGAACAAAGAGTATAATGTGAATGATTTATTGAACATTGTGGAAAACACTTTAAACAATCTGTATTAAAATTGTATACCTGTAAATTTAATGTAAGTTTTGTGAAACACGTCATGTATCATGGAATTGTAGTTGTTTGCTTGTAACTTGCAAGTCTCGTGATGGTCTTGTGATGCGTAATTTGCATAAAAATGTATACGCCCCCAGCAAGTGATTGTCACACTGCTGGAGGGTATAGAAAATGGTATATAAGTTGGAAGGAGTTCAAATAAAATATGGCTTCAGTCCTGATCAGACTGTTCCCAAAAGAATGGCCCTAGAGTCATTTTCTTCTCTCCGTCTTGATCCACCGAAGCGGTCTTACCCTCATATAAGTCGGGGCTGGCAGAGACCCCGACAGTGAACAATGCTGCGATAAACAAACGTGTGCAGGTATCTTTTTTATAGAGTGATTTGAGTTTTTCAGGGTATATTCCCAGTAGGGGGATTGCAGGGTCATATGGGAGGTCAATATTTAGAGCTTTTAGGAATCGCCATACTGTTTTCCACAGAGGTTGCACTAGTTTGCACTCCCACCAACAGTGTAGAAGTGTTCCCTTTCCACCACACTCTCTCCAGCAACTGTTAATTTTTGAGTTATTGATAATTGCCATTCTGACTGGAGTTAGGTGGTATCTCAGTGTGGTTTTGATTTGCATCTCCCTGATGATTAGTGAGGTTGAACATTTCTTCATGTGTCTGTTGGCTGCTCGGATGTCTTCCTTTGAGAAGTGTCTGTTCATATATTTTGCCCACTTTATAATGGGGTTGTTTGTTTTTTTCTTTTCAGCATGTTTGAGTTCCTTGTAGATCCAAGATGTTAAGCCCTTGTCAGACCTGGAGTTGGCAAATACTTTTTCCCAGCCTGTAGGCTGTTTCCCTGCTCTCTTGATGGTTTCTTTGGCTTTGGAGAAGCTTGTCAGTTTAATGAGGTCCCACTTGTCTATCTTATCTCTTATGGCCTATGGGTTTTGGGTTTTGTTCAGGAACTGGATGCCAGTTTCAATTTCCATAAGGGTATGTCCTGCATTTTCTAAGGTTCTTATGGTTTGAGGTTTTACATTTAGGTCTCTGATCCATTTGGAGTTAATTTTTGTTTATGGGGATAGATAGGGGTCTTGTTTGAGTCTTCTGCATGTGGTCAGCCAGTTTTCCCAACACCATTTATTGAATAGGTTCTCCTTTCTCCAGTAGTAGGTGGTGGAGGGTTTGTTGAAGATGAGTTGGATGAGAAATTGTGGTTTTATTTCTGGAATCTCAATTCTATTCCATTGGTCTTTATGCCTGTTCCTGTACCAATACCAAGTTGTTTTGATTATTGTAGCTTTATAATAAAGTTTAAAGTCTGGTAATGTGATGCCACCTGCTTTGTTTTTGCTGAGGATTGTTCTGGCTTTTCTTGGTCATTTGTGTTTCCATATGAATTCCTGTCTTGTGTTTTCTAGGTCTGAGAAGAATGTTGCTGGTAATTTGATGGGTATTGCATTAAATCTCTAGATTGCCTTAGGTAGGATGGAAATCTTCACAATGTTGATTCTTCTAATACATGAGCATGGGATATTTTTCCACTTGTTTGTGTCATCTTTGATTTCTTTGAGCAGTGTTTTGTAGTTTTCATTGTAAAGGTCTTTCACGTTTCTGGTTAGGAAGGTGCCAAGGCATTTCATTTTTTGTGTGGCTATTATGAATGGAATTGTGCTTTTTATTTGGGTTTCTGTTTGTTTATTATTGGTGTAAAAAAATGTGATTGTCTTTTGCACATTTATTTTATCCTGAGACTTTGCCAAAGTTCTTTATCAGTGTAAGGAGGTTTTTGACAGATTCTCTTGGGTTTTCAAGGTACACAATCATGTCATCTGCACAGAGAGATAACTTGACTTCCTCTTTTCCTATTTGGATACCCTTGATTGCCTTCTCTTCTCTGATTGCTCTAACCAGGACTTCCACTACTATATTGAACAGGAGGGGTGAGAGTGGGCATCGTTGTCTTGTTCCAGTTTTCAAGGGAAATGGTTCATGCAGTGGGGTTGTAGGTTTACTCCCTGAAATAAAATGAAGTTAACAGAAGGAAGAGAATGGAGCAGACAGTGGGGAGAAGAGGGGAGTGGAGAGAGAGAGGAGTAAGGGGAAAACAGATGAGTGTACCAACAAACGGAGAGAGAGAGACCTAAACTGAAACAGATAAAAACAATAGACCGTGGCTTCAGACTGACCAACACCCTTACAAAAAAAACTAAAACATACAATGATGCTAACATACAAGCTAACTAACCTCCTTATTGGTGTGCTGTTCTTCTGTATGAAGATATGGTTTACAGAGAGGAGAAAAAAAATGAAAAAAAAGGGAACAAAACAGTAGGAATAGAATCAAGTCAGTAAACTAACAGAACCAATCAAGCACACTCTGAGACTTTTCGTTTAAGTCCAATGTCCTTTCAGCTCTGATTTCTAGCTGTCTTCTCAGGCTGGTAAATTTGTTCACAGTAAGGATCGGTTGCCCCTGGTGTGCTGTGAAGGGCAGTTCAGATCACTTCAGTTCACCACTTCCCAGTTCACCACTCAGATCTGTCTATCAAGATTGTTTTTCCCGTTTTGGTGTTGTTACCTTGAATCTCCAGCAGGCGGTGCTATCTCACCACTCCAGATGGTCTTTACCTCAGCTGCTTGCCCCAGAGGGGATGGAGCCGGACAGGAGCTGGACAGAAGCTGGAGATGGGAGCCTGTCTCCAGGCACACGGGAGGAGACCCACGGCCTGACAGGACGTCATGGTGGCAGCAGAGGCGGCCGCGATCTCAGCAGAACTTGCTTGGAGGGGTTTCAAGGTCTGAAGTTGTGGATTGCCTCAGGCATGGGTGGTGTGATGTGCTATGGCTGCCATGGAGATGGCAGCAGTAGCAGCAGCTGTGCTGTCTGTGGCTTCAGTTGGCTGTCCAGACCGTGGTGATGCTTCAGCAGTGGTGACGACTGAGCTCCATGTGCAGAGCAGGCTGCCGGTGATGGGATCCACAGCCCCCGGGGAGAGAACCAGAGTTCTTCTGCATTCTCCTTTGCGGAGGGTCTCATAGACCAGGCTGCCACGTTGCCATCTTGCTGGAAGTCTCTCCTCGTATGTTTATTGAAGCATTATTCACAATAGCAAAAACATGGAACCAACACACATGTCCATCGACAGTGGGCTGGATGAAGAAAATGTGGTACATATACCATGGTATACTATGCTTCCATAAAAAATAATAAAATCATGTCCTTTGCAGCAATGTGAATGAAGCTGGAAGACATTAATCTAAGCAAATTAACACAGAAACAGAAACCATATATGATATGTTCTCATTTGTAGGTGGACATTAAACACTGGGTACACATGGACATAAAGATAGGAACAACAGATACTGGAATGCTTAAAGCAGGGAAAGAGGCAAGTGTTGAAAAACTACCTACTGGGTATGCTCACTATTTGGGTAATGATTCAGTCGGTGCCCATACCTGACTGAATCACACAATATACCAATGTAACAAATTTGCACATGTACCCTCAGGATATAAAATTTAAAATAATATAAAAACAAAAATGAAATTTATAACAGTGCTCCTCTGGGTTGACACAGCATTGTAGATGATAGTTCACTTAAAAAAAGATACATCTTTCTACAAATGCACCCATATGCACAACAGAATACGAGAATGAAAAGTAGAGTGACACTGAGCCTCTTTGCTGGGCATCTTTGTTCATATATACAACCTGCATAGTTGTAATGTGATGGCTCAGAATGTCCCATTAGAATAATTTCTGATAGTCATTATGGATTGTGTTATTTATATCTGGAGGACACCTAGTGAACAAAAGAACTCTAGTACAAAGCATCTATGTACAAGAGAAATAATAAGTTTGCTTTATTTTGTGCTAATCAAATATTTAAATATTATATATTTATGTGTTAAATTTTCTTTAAATGGAGCAATGAGAAGGGCATTAAAACCAAGATACATGTGCAACAATTGAACAAATTGAAGCGGTTAAATCTTGAAAAAAAAAAAAAAAGGTGAAGTGTTATGTAATACATGGCTTTGTCTACATGAAATATTGTCTGTCATTAGGAAAAATGATTAGACTAAGCTTTGTAGCACCACAGATTAATAAGAAATGCAAGGTTGGGATATGTAAAGTGTTTTGCATAGTATTTGTGGACTGAATAGATTAATTACAGCTTTCTTACAAACCTTGATTTTTAAAAATATATTTTAATTTTCAAATTTTATCATATACTGAAAAATTACAGGTGGATATATTTTTGGAGTAAAAGTGGTGTTATAGTTTTTGAATACTATATGAAGATTACCACATGAGGTAAGTTTTAAAAGATTAATTATTTGACAATTATTTGGGGAATATAGATACTTCCCAAAACTGTCACATTAATTATTTAGAGAATGAAACTATTTGTTATGAAAGACAGAGACAAACACATTTATAATACTATACATTTGTACATGTAATACATCACTATAAAAAATGAAAAAGAATCTGTTACAGTTAACTTTACAGAGAAAAAAGGGTGTCTTGGTGACAGGAAAGAGAGAATGAAGTAGTTTTTATGTATGCCCTTTAGAAACTTGAATTTTTGTATTTTGACAATACGTAAGCAAATATTATCTAAACACACATACATTTACTAGTGTGGTGCAATAGATTCCATAATAGGGGAAAAGAACAATTATATTGCATTTTGCAAAGCATTTTAACTCTTGAGTTTCTCAATTTATACTTAACTCTAAAACAAACTGCATAATGTCTTCAAAACTTTACTTGAGAGTGAAAGAGAGAGAGAGAGAGAGCGAGAGAGAGCGAGATTTGCCAACATACAGAAGTACATGAACTTGAAATCCCCCATTTCAGCTAATGATGGAAGGTTTCTGCTGAGTCATTGCATCCTTTAATTCTATCTTATGAATTTTGGCCCAGGTGGAAGGAAACTCAGTGGGCAGTCATGGGATAATAGGTTTCTACAAGTGAAGCTAATTGGAATGTATGTGGCTTTACTCTGTGACCCCGGCCTCATTAGAACCAATTTCTAACCACTTTGGTGCATTGGTTCCTGCTTAGTAAGAGGAACTTTGACTTTTAATGAAGAGAGTTAAGGTAAAGAAGTAACAATTCTTGATTTTAAGATGAGAAAAAATGGCAATACTTCAGGTTAGAAGAGGTTTTTCCAACTTAAACTTTTTTCTTCTAATTAACTCAATCAGACATTGAAAGAAAAAGTCAGATCTCTAAGGCAACCTTGAAGAAAGATAGGAGTCAATCAGAATCCTCTGGTTAGCACCCACTCTAAAAATATCTTAGGATCCAGTTGGAGAGGTTTGAACTTCAATTTTCTTTGCGAGGTCCCTTATTAATCCAGACTTATTCTTTATTTTTAATCAACTAGCTCAATGTCTGCTTACTGATTAAATTGCTATAAATAAATACTGACAACAGCAGAGACAAAATGTCATTCATGCTAACAAATTACATGTTCTACCATGAATGTTGATGATCATGTATCATCACACTTTCTAAATTATTTCTGCAAAGACTGAAGCTGTTCACTCATATACACCAAAATTCAACAGAATAAATATCTTAGTTGTCATGTTTACCATAGTCTATATATAAAGCTTTGTGAAGATTAAACAATTCCGAAACACCATTTTATCCATGTTCATACATGAGAGTTAAGCATCTGTGGCAAATCAAACCCATTAATTATTTATGAGAGCATGCAAACTATAATGTAGGACATTATGATAGAATTTGGGAATATGTTATCTAGTCTTTTCCTGTCTGTACATGTATGTATTTAAGCTGGTAACTGTGGGTGGTGGTAGTGATGGGAACAGTAGTAGTTGCAGTTGTGAGAATGGATAGCTGTGTAATTTGGCAAGACTCATAATGTCACTCAATAGTATTAAGCACCTAATCCTTGCCACTTGTGATACTAAGCATATGGAGAAATAGTAGCGGATATATTAACCATATTATTTGCCCTTGTAAAGCCTACAGTGTAATCATTTATTGTGATAGGAGATCATTAAAAGGATTGTGTATATCTAGATTGATCAAACACTAAAACTATACCCAGTGGCAGTGAAATAAAGAAATCAGAAGGACAGACATCATCTGGAGCCTTATAACATAGAGTACCAATTCCACGACAGCCCTAGTTTTGAGTTCTTTTAGTGCTATTTACTAGCTGTGTGATCTCGAAGTCCTTTCGTCTTTAAGCATTGTTATCGTGATTAAATGAGATAAAACATGTAAAATACTTATATTAGTAGCTAGCTGAATAAATATTAGCCTTTTCCATCTTATCACACAGTAATCACAACATCATTTTAGAGGTTTCACACCATTTCTTTAAATGAATATACCATAAATTGCTTCACTATCCCTTCATTAGTTTCCAAAATGTGTGTGATTCTATGTAACGCTTTGATGAAAGTTTGTTTACTTTGGCTATCTTTTGATTATATCTATGAAAATACAGAATCTTCTCCTATTACATCCTGCCTTCTAGAAAGTGCGGGTGAATACCTATGACTTATTTTCACCAGTTTTGAGCATTTCTGTTGTGAACCAATCATTTCCCCTCTGATTTTATCCTCACAAGGTTAGATGCCTCATAATCAAGCAATGGCAATAGCATCAATGTTAATGCATGACTCTTCTCATCTTATTAAATTACTATATTTAATAACTCTCATTTGTGTTTCCTTCCTAGGAACACACAATTTAATATGCATCACTAGATAAATATATCTCCTTTAAAAATTCTCTGTATGTATATATAGCATGTACTGTTTTGTGCCATAAATCTTGCTTTATATGTCACTCAACACCATTTTTAGGATTTTGGTATATTGTTGTATTTCTATCTTGCTAATGACTTCTGATTGCTTCATATTGCAATATGAAGATCAGTGTTGCTCCTGTCTGTTCTGCCTATAGACACCTGGGTTGTCTCCAACTTGTGTCTTCACTATACTTTTACAAAAGAAACATAGGAGATATTTTCTGGTGGTTTTACTGAGTATTGGAATTGCTGATTTCTAGGGTTTTATACACTATTTTTACTATATTCTTTCATAAATATTATTCTCAAGGGTGGATACAGTGATTCATATTTCAACCAACAGGGTATGAGAAGTTCTGTTTATCGACATCCTTAATAACATTCTATTCTTTGTTTACTATAGAAAAATAAAAAATATATAAAAACTCAGTGGTTTTAATTTTAATTTCTCCAATTACTTGTAATATTGGGCATCATTTCATTTTTTTCTAGTCATTTTGTTTTCTGTTACTATGAATCAACTCATATTCATAATCTTTCTATTGGGTTTTCTAATCTCTTTCTGTTGATTACAGGATACCTTGATATATTTAAAATATTCTTACTACTTTCAGATGTCATAATTATTTTCTATCATTCTCACTCTTTTTAAACTTTATCGCATACTAGGTTGAAAAATAAAACTATGATTGCTAGCCTGCTCTTTGGACAGTTTCACAGTTATGAGGGCTTGCAGAAAATGGCCCCACATACAACTCTGTTTGCCGCTGTAGCCGCTGCTGCCGCCATCGCCACTGGCCACATTGGCCTGTGGGCTGGAGACCCTCGGTTGCACACACTGCACTGCTGGCTCAGCTGACACCGCTCCTGCTCCCTCCTGCAATCGCTGCCCTGCCTGGATTAGCTCGAGATTCACGGCCATGGAGTTCTTTCCATGCACTGCACCATACTGCTGAAGGGGCTGCCACTGCCACTGCTCCTTCCTGTGGCTGCTTCCTTCCCCTGCCCAAGGTGGCCCCCAATTCCCACCCAGGGAGCTCCAGGCCCCCAGACCTCCTACACAGTTCCACCCAGCATGAGCCACCCACTGCCACACGGACCTACAGCTTCTGGCTATCCCACATGCCACCTCCCCCAGTTGGACCTGGTGAGTGGGTGGGATAACAGCTAGCCCTGAGACCACACAGAGACTGCATTGACTCACCCAGCACACCAGCTCTGCCTAGCTCTACCAGCCTCCAGCTTGAGATCTAAGATAATAAAATCAAACCAGGAGGGAGCAAACCCCCTCCCTCCTGCTAGATGGGACACAGGTCACATATGAATGGAAGATTTCTCAGACAGCAAGCTGGCAGAGCTTAGATCTGATCAAACCTCCCCCAGCAGCAGGCCTGGGGCATCAGATCCTAGCACTGAATAACCCTACCAGACTGCAGTGAAAACTAGAGCTCAGAGCTGAAAGGGCATTGGACTTAGAGGAATGATCTAAGAGCAGGCTTAGTTCCCTTGCTTTTATTTTTTCTCTTTGTATTGTTTGTATGTTTGTTTTTCTTATCCTTTTTCTTTTTTCCTCTTTTTTCTCTCTTCTTATTGCTATTGAGAGTGTTTTCATACTAGCTTTGCCTCTGATAGTTTACTGGTTTTTTAAAAAATTATTTAGACTTCATGCTTATGTAAAGGAATAGTATCAATAAGGAGGTTGATTGGCTTGTGTGTCTGTATGATTGTCTGTATGCTTTAGTTTTTTTGTTTTTTTGTTGTTTGTTTTTTCTTACTCTTTTCTGTCTTTGTGTCTCTTTTCATTTATTAGTCGGTACATTTGTCTGTTTTCCCTCTTACTCTTCTTACTCTCCACCTTCCTCACCTTCCCCTCCCCTTCCATCCCTTTCATTTTTCCTACCACGTTTTGCTTTCAGGGAGTAAACCTATTCCCCCACTGCATGGACAGATTGTAAGGCAGTGGGAAGTAGGTTTCAGGGTATTCATATACCTGTCGGTGGATACTGTCATCTGCAGATATATTTTGAATCACAGCTTCCCCCTCAATTCAATCTCAAAACTTCAAATTAAAAAAGTACAATCCTCAACTCACAGTCAAGCTTCAGAAGTAAACAAAGTGAGAGGATTCACACAAGGAAGAATAGGAGATTAAGCAAACAGAAGTAAAAGCAACCCTACCACCCTGAACAACAAAATTAAAGAAGGGTGGGGAGGAAAAAGTGGGGAGGACAGTCTAAACAAATGAAGAAAAATCAAAAGAAAAATATAGGGAGACCCACAGACTCCTGGGAGGCTGGACAGTGAGAAAACAGACTTTGGAATGCAAACAATGAAGAGCCCCCAGAATGACTGTTCTCAAACTACAAACCCAGATATTAAGACATTAATAGAGAGATTAAAAAGAATTGAGGAGAGACAAGAAAAAAAATAGGAAGGAGTTGAGAACTGAGATAACAGCAGGAAAGAATACTGTGAATGAAATAAATAACAAACTGATAAGCATGGAAAGCAGAATTAACCAAGCAGAAGAATCTCAGAGCTTGAGGACCAAAATACAGAACTAACCCAAACTGTCCAAACCATAGAAAAGAAGCTTAAAAAGACAGAAGAAAACCTTCAAGAGATGAGCAATTACTTCAAGAGACCAAACTTATGAGTAATTGGACTTTCTGAGGCAGAAAAAGAGACAGAGACAACCCTGGAACAAACGTTCCATGAAATTATTCAAGAAAGCTTCCTTCATCTCATCAGTGACATGAAAATTCAAACACAGGAGATTCAGAGAACCCCTGCAAGACAACAAATGAGAAGACCAATTCCCAGACACATAATAACTTGTTTAAACAAAGTAGGTATAAAAGAAAAAAATCCTAAAGGCAGCAAGAGAAAAAGGTCAGACTACCTACTGGGAAAGACCAATTAGAATAGCAGCAGATTTATCTACAGAAACCCTTCAGGCTAGAAGAGCTTGGAATCCAATCTTCAAAGACCTCAAAGATAATCAATTTCAACCAAGAATAACCTACCCAGCTAAACTAAGCTTCATCAGTGAGAAATTAAAATCTTTCCTAGACATTCAATCCCTAAAAACTTATGCTGCCTCTAGACCAGTCCTACAAGAAACACTTAAGAAAGCATTAAACACAGAAGAAAAGGAAAAAAGGACAACAACATTTTTCACAAGAGCGCAGGAAGAAGATTGAAAACCCACATGAATTAACCCCAAAATAAAAAGTAACATAACAAACAGGCTCAACAACACCTCTATAAGAACCCCATGACAGGAATAAACTCTGTCATTTCAATAATTAGCCTGAATGTGAATGGACTAAAGGCACCACTGAGAATATATAGAATGGTAAAATGGATAAAATATCATAAAGCTACAATATATTGTCTCCAAGAGACTCACCTCACCAGAAAGGACATTCACAGACTCAAAGTAAAAGGATGGGAACTAAAATTTCAGGCAAATGGGACACAAAAGAAAGCTGGAGTTGCAATTTTAATCACAGACAAAATACCCTTTAAGCTTTCAAAAATTAAAAAAAAAACATGAAGAAGGTCACTATATAATGATAAAATGTTCAATCCATCAGCAAGAAATATCCATCCTAAACATATATGCACCAAACAAAGGAGCACCAAAGTTCATAAAGCAGCTTGTATGGAAATTTAAAAAAGAGATTGACCCTAACATTATCATAACTGGGGACTTTAATAACCCCCTCACAACTCTGGACAGATCATCAAGACAAAAAACCAGCAAGGCAATCTCGAACCTCAATAAGACTCTTGAACAAATGGACCTAATTGATATCTACAGAATATACATTCTACTCATCACCTCATAAACATACTCCAAGATCAATCACATCATTGGCCATAAATCAAACATAATCAAATTTCATAAGATGGAAATTTTGCCATGCACCTTCTCAGACCACAGTGGAATAAAAATTAATATCAACACCAACAAAGTTCCTGCAAAACTCACAAAGATATGGATATTAAACAGTATGATGCTAAGCAACTTCTGGGTCAATGATGAAATCAAAACAGAGATTAAAAGCTACCTGGAAACTAATGAAAATGAAGAAACATCTTACAAAAACCTCTGAGATGCCTTAAAAGCAGTAGTAAGAGGAAAATTCATATCTTTACAAAAACACATAAAGAAAATGGAAAGATCCCAAGTTAATAGCTGAACAAGTCACCTAAAGAAGCTGGAAAAACAAGACCACCAAAACCTTAACTTCAGCAGAAGAATCTAGGTCATGAAAATAAAAGCCCAAATTCAGGACATTGAAGACAAAAAGATAATACAAAAAAAAAAAAAAAAGAAATAGAAAGCAGGTTCTTTGAAAGGATAAACAAGATTTATGGTCCTTTAGTCAAACTGACCAAGAAAAAGATAAAAAAAATCCAAATAAACTCAATCAGAAACACAAAAGATGAAGTCACAACTGACCTGGAAGAAATTCAAAATATTTTCAGAGACTGCTATGTACAATTGGATGGAAGCAAACTTGAAAACCTAAAGGAAATGGAGGACTTTCTGACATCATACAACCTCCCTAGATTAAAGCAAGAAGACACTGAGATGCTAAACATACAAGGAGGAACTGATAACAA
Organism: Cephalopachus bancanus; assembly: GCA_027257055.1. Classification (NCBI taxonomy): domain Eukaryota; kingdom Metazoa; phylum Chordata; class Mammalia; order Primates; family Tarsiidae; genus Cephalopachus; species Cephalopachus bancanus. The sequence continues at coordinate 15,327,686 of JAPVLO010000068.1, read as the reverse complement.
TCCTATTGAAAGTACTCCAGGCAATTGAGAAAGATGGTACTGTCCCCAAATCATTTTATGAAGCTAACATCACTTTGATACCCAAGCCGGGTAAAGATCCAACAAAGAAAGAGAGCTACAGGTCAATATCTTTGGTGAACATACGTGCTAAAATTCTCAACAAGATCCTAGCAAACTGGTTTAGACTACACATCTCAAAAATCATCCATCATGACCAAGTAGGCTTTGTCTCTGAGATGCAAGACTGGTTCAACATTTGTAAGGCCATGAATGTAATTAAATATATCAACAGATGTAAAAACAAAAAACACATGATTATATCATTAGATGCAGAAAAAGCTTTGATAAAATCCAGCACCCCTTCTTGATAAAAATTTCAAAACATCTAGGCATATGTGGAACACTCCTGAAAATAGTAAAAGCCATCTACAAGAAACCCACAGCCAGCATACTCCTAAAGAGACAGAAACTGGAAAAATTTCCACTGAAAATTGGAACAAGAGAAGACTGCCCACTCTTGCCCCTCCTGTCCAGCATAGTTTTGGAAGTCCTAGCTAGAGCAATCAGAGAAGAGAAGGCAATCAGGGGTATCCAGATAGTAAAAGAGGACATCAAGTTATCTCTCTTTGCAGACGACATGATTGTATACCTTGAAAACCCAAGAGAATCTGCCAAAAACCTCCTTGCACCAATAAAGGACTTTGGTAAAGTCTCAGGCTATAAAATAAATTTACAAAGACAATTGCATTTCTATACATCAATAATAAACAAATAGAAATCCAAATAAAAAACACAATTCCATTTACAATAGGCACACAAAAAATGAAATGCCTTGACATCTTCCTAACCAGAGACGTAAAAGACCTTTACAATGAAAACTACAAAACGCTGCTCAAAGAAATCAAAGATGACACAAACAAGTGGAAAAATACTCCATGCTCATGGACTGGAAGAACCAACATTGTTAAGATGTCCATTTTACCTAAGGCAATCTACTGATTTAATGCAATACCCATCAAATTACCAGTAACATTTTTCTGAGACCTAGAAAAAACAATATAGGAATTCATATTGAAACATAAACAACCAAGAATAGACAAAACAATCCTCAGAAGAAAAAAAAAAAGAAGCAGGAGGTATCACACTCCCAGACTTTTTTTTTTTGAGTTGGAGACTCACTGTGTCACCAAGGCTGGAGGGCAATGGCACGCTCCCGGCCACTGCAGCCTTGACCTGCTGGGCTCCAGCGATCCTTCTACCTCAGCCTTCCGAGTAGCTGGAACAACAGGGGTGCACTACCACGCCCGTCTAATTTTTTGATTTATTGTAGAGATGAGGTCTTGCCAAATTGCCCAGGCGGGTCTCGAACCCGCAGGCTCAGGCAATCCACTCATCTCAGCCTCCCAAAGGCGCGGGATTACAGGCTGAGCCACCAAGCCTATAAAGTTACAATAATCAAAACAGCCTGGTATTCGTACAAGAACAGGCATATAGACCAATGGAATAGAATTGAGATCCCATAAGCAAAACCTCAATTTCTCAACCAATTCATCTTTGACAAAGCCTCCACAACTCACTACTGGGGAAAGGAGAACCTATTCAGCAAATGGCGCTGGGAAAACTGGCTGACCACATGCAGAAGATTGAAACAGGACCCCTACCTTTCCCCATACACAAAAATTAACTCTAAATGGATCACAGACCTGAATGTGAAACCTCAAACTGTAAGAACCTTAGAAAATGCAGGAGACATTCTTATGGAAGTTGGAACTGGCAACCGATTCATGATCAAAACCTGAAGTGCACAGGCCATAAGAGATAAGATAGACAAGGGGGACCTCATCAAACTGACAAGCTTCTACAAAGCCAAAGAAACCATCAAGAGCAGGGAGACAGCCCACAGACTGGGAAAAAATGTTTGCCAACTCCATGTCTGGAAAGGCCTAACATCAAGGATCTACAAGGAACTCAAACGTGCTGAAAAGAAAAAAACAAACAAACAAACAGCCCCATTACAAAGTGGGCAAAAGATAAGAATAGGCACTTCTCAAAAGAAGACATACGAGCCGGGCTCGGTGGATCAGCCTGCAATCCCATGCCTTTGGGAGGCTGAGGTGAGTGGATTGTCTGAGCCCATGGGTTCGAGACCCGCCTGGGCAGTGAGACCTCATCTCTACAATAAATCAAAAAATCAGCTGGTCATGGTAGCACATGCCTGTAATTCCGACTACTTGGAAGGCTGAGGCAGAAGGATTGCTGGAGTTCAGCAGGTCGAGTCTGCGGTGGCTGGGAGCGGCCACTGCACTCCAGTCTGGGCAACAGAGTGAGACCTAACTCAAAAATAAATAAATAAATAAAAGAAGACATACGGGCAGCCAACAGACGAAAAAATGTTCAGCCTCACTAATCATCAAGGAGATGCAAATTAAAACTACACTGAGATACCACTTAACTCCAGTCAGAATGGCTATCATCAATAACTTAAAAAATAACAGATGCTGGAGAAGATGTGGTGAAAAGGAAACACTTCTACACTGTTGGTGGGAATGTAAACTAGTATGGCCTCTGTGGAAATTAGTGTGGCGATTTCTAAAACTACTAAACATTGACCTTCCATATGATCCCACAATCCTCCTACTGGGAATATACTTGGAAGAACTCAGGTCACTCTATAAAAAAGATACCTGCACACGTATGTTTATCACAGTGTTGTTCACAATAGCAAGAAGATGGAACCAACCGTGCTGCCCATCAAACGAGGACTGGATAAAAAAATGTGGTACATATACACAATGGAATATTATGCAACCGTAAAGAAGAACAAAATCATGAACTTCGTAGCAATGTGGACGGAATTAGAGCTTTTAATACTGAGTGATCTCTCACAGAAACAAAGAGATGAGTATCACATGTTCTCACTCATAAGTGGACCTTGCACAACTACCATATTACTGTAGAAAAGGGATGGAAAGTAGCGGGAAACTGTGGGGAGGGTGGTGGGTGGGATAGCTGGTGTTGGGAGCCAGCCTTGGAGGCCCGCCTGATTGACAAAGTCCAGGTGCGCTGAGAACCCCGGCCGCAAAGCGAGTCCGGGCAGCTGAGACCCTTCTGTCTTCCATCTTTGCTGTTTGGTATGGCTGAAGAAATTCTGTGCAGTCGTGGAAGAAAAAGATGGCATGTTTATGCGAAGTACTCATAGCTAACCTGGAAATGTCATGGTTCATTTTTCCATTTTCCCACTATGCCGCTTGGCCTTTTCTAACATATGCAAGGGTTAAACTCTGAAGCACATCAAGAATGCTTTCTTTCACTTGGTTATAAGTTACTAGATATTGCTTAAGTAATAAATGATATAAGTATATTCACTCCTTATTTGATTTAGGATTATGTAGTTTAGTGTTTAGACATAAGGTTTTTTGGAAGCACAAGTTTATAGTACGTTCATTATGAATTCATTATAAAGTCTTATAATACTTATATAGGAGTTATGTAGGTGATTTATAACACTGTTTTCACTGACTTAGGATAAAGATTATCTTTAAGGTTTTTACTTAATTCAATAGTTAAAACTATAAGTTAACATTTATTAAGTGGGTTTTCACTGAACTCATAATATACTAATCAGACACTTTTATGATAACTTAGCTAAAGACAGAAAGCAACCTTGGGGGTCTGGGAAACATTACTAAAAGCTTCTTTTGAGTTTTCTTTAGAAACAAGCACTGCAGGATAAGAGAAAAGTAATGGAGACACCTGGACAAGAAAGGCGATTACAAGCTCTGAAGGTCATAAAGTCCCAGAAGGAGAACTACTGCTACATGAAGAACTTTACACTTGGAAACTTTCTGGAGACAGTTCAAGGACTGTAATTTGGGATTTTGGACTAAAATTATCATCTTTGGCCTTATGAATAAGACTCATTGTCTGAATGTTTACAGGGTTCTTGGCTTGTTTGTTGCTAAGACCACTAGATGGTAGTAATTTGTAGAGGATATGTACATGAAGGAATTTTCTTTGTCTTGCCCCTTTACAAATGGTATAAAAGCTTTCCCTTAGCTAACATTAAACATCATCTGTTCAGGAAGCAGGTGTCCGGGTATAAGATTTTCGTCCTTTGCCTATCCGTCTCTCCTTCAGGAGATCTCACGACCTTTGCGGGGTGGGCCCCCGCAAGCTGGGATTGATGACAGTTGATATCCACCTGGGGAAGGGGGGCCACTCCTCATCAATAAGGGTACTTGCACAATGAACATTTGTATTCCTAACCCTGAATTGTATCCCACAATTTCAAAATAAAAATTAAAAAAAGATAAAGAAAACCTTAATATAATCAAATAATTTTTTGACCTTAGTATATGTACATTTAATAAATTATTTAAGAACTATCTTCTTTCTCTCCAGTTATGTAAAGAGGGTACTAAAAAATGTATACACATTTTAAGAAAGGAAAAAACTGTATTAAAATTATAATACTCAATAGGATGAATACAAGTAACATTTGACTCCTGCAATTACGAGAGGTGCTCAGAGTGGTTAGCATTATTGTCCAGACATTTCTGATTCTGGCAAACATCTCTTAAAATGTGTATACATTTTTTGGCTTTCCCCAGTATACACATATGTATCTGTATTCCTGATTTTCATTGAGGAAACTCAGGGTGCCAAAAGTGTATACCCATTTTAAGAGATTTATCTATGTATTACTTTTCAAAGTTGAATTGATTTATGGTAGCAATGTGTAGTATGATGTGTGCTCAAAAGATGGCGTTAATCAAATGAATGCCAGCATCACCATGTGACAGGCAGGACAGTCAAAGAAAATGGTGGAAGCATAGTTGTAGTTCAAGGAAAACAAGACCATTTTGAAGTGGTATTTGAAATTTGAGAACATCGTGGAAGTACAACAACAACGGAAGCATGAGTATGCAACAGAACCTCCAACATGCTTAACATTTGCATGCATTCATGATAAGTTTGAGAAGCATGGTACTGTATGTGATATACACAAGGGAAGATTTGGGAGGTCCCACACAGCAACAAGTTCTGAAGCAGTTCGCTGTAATCAAAAGTGTCTGGACACTGATGGTAACTATTTTGAGCACCTCTTATAATTGCAGCCATCAAACATGACTTGTATTCATCTTTCATTATTGGTGTTTATTATTATAATTTTAATACAGTTTTTTTCCTTAAAATGTACATACATTTTTTTGGCACCCTCTGTCTCTCTATATAGGTGTGTGTGTGTATCAGGAGGGACTCAGAAAACCCCGGATTATCTTTTGGAGTGTAGGCCCCTGGTAGTACAGGTTTCCCCTGCTAGGTCAGGGTTCCAGGAACCCATAGACATCAGTGTACCAGCTAGCACTGTGATGAGAGGCCGTGTTTGGTTTCAGTGGATTTTTTTTTTTGGAGATTCTTTTAATATATTGGCCCATATCATGATGAGTGATCTACAAGCACACCTGCTCACAATGTGCTGAGTGTTCGGAGTTTTTGACCAAAAACAGCATGATCCCTGTGCCCTACCCTCCTCATTCACCAGATCTTACCCTGAGTGACTATTTTTTGTTTGTATTCTCAGATGAAAAAAGTCTTCAAAGGGAAGTGCTTCGCTGATGTTGAAGAGGTGAAGCCAAGAACAGAAGCACTAAAAGGCATCAAAACTGACAAATTCAGAAACTGTTTTAAAAAGCAGAAAAAGTGTCTAAATAGGTGTGTTTCCTCAAACAGAGAGTACGTTGAAGGTGACTGAAGTTTAACCAAATAAGAATAAATATACAATTTTTATAAATAAATTCCAGGTTTTGGGGGGTCCATATATATGTATGTATCCCTGATTTTATATATATATATATAAAATATATATTATATATATATATTACTTAGCTTTATAGTTTCAACTTTTAATTTTGGGTCATAAAGTAATTGAGTTTTGTTTGTCTATGTTAAAAATTAGACTTTTTTTTTTTTTTTTTAGATAAAGCCAGTTTTCTCATCACTTATCGTTAATCCAGTCTTATCTCACACGGATTAATAATCTTATACCAATTCTCTGGCATATAATTTTCATCTAGGTTTTCTTTTCAGATCCATTATTTGTTAGTTTCTTCTTGTGTTTATAGAACACTTTTTATTCTACAGCTATGCAGCATGTCATTATATTTAGAAGGACAAGTTCTTCCTAGTTATTCTTCTTTCCTGATTATTTGTGTATTGTTATTCTTTTATAAACTTTAGATTCAGTCTGCCAAAATCTAGTTTAAAAAATATTTGCTAAAATTTGAAATAGAATTGACTGAATGTATATATTACAATAGACAAAACTAACATCTTAAAATTAACATCATTTTTAACATGACATGTCCCTTTTTCTTTTATAAGAGTTTTAATTGTTTCTCATTGAAGGTGTGTGTCTTTCTTCTTTGGTTGATTCATAGATCCAATTTACAGTAGAAATCTAGATAAGGTCTCTCAAATTATATTTTCTAATATTAATGATATATAAAAATTGTGCCAATACAATTTAATCTTTTATCTAGCAAGTGTCCTGAACTGGCTTGTTTGTTTGAAATATTATATTAATGTTTATGGGGGGGTGAATGACTGTGACACCTGAAAAACAAATGGCATATTTGTCTTTTTCTTTTATATTTCTGTATCTCCTTATTCCTGGAATAACTCCAGGTTAATAATCATCATACACCTTTATATATACTTTTGATTACTTGGAATATTTACATCTATTTATAGTTAAGATAATAACTAAAATCATAAAAACCGCAACAAAATGAATAATGAATATGACATTGACATCGTTTAGGCCCCCCAAAAATCAGAGCTTGAGACAAGGAAGGGATTTAGGTAGTATGTTACAGATGTGATATCAGAGTTGGGAGAATGAGACAAAGGAGGAAAGACAAAAACAAATTTTTGTTTCAAAGATGTGGCTGTGAGAAATGTGGACTTATTTCTCCCAGAAATATGCCTGCAGGGTATTCACATGGAGTGCCTATCTGCCAGACCCTTTCTCCCACAGATTGAGGTTTGGCTCTGGAGGCATACATTCCCCAACATTTCTAGACTCATTTGTGTGTAGTTACAAAGCAAAAAGACAGGGTGATTTCTTTAGGTGGAGGGTAAAAGGATAGTCTGAGCTTAAATAAAATTGTCCAGTATCTGCTACTGAATATCAGAAATGGGTTAAGGGACTATGAATAGGACAACAAACAGAAGTATTTGCCACAGCCTCCTACTTGTGCTACTCAGATCTGCTTGTGATTACTTTTATCTGCTATGTTACTAAGTCTTTAAACTTGAAGTAGGCCTTAATACCTAAAAAGGACAAATTAAAGGCCCATTTGTAGCAAGCTACAATCAATACTTCTGCAAGGGACTTAAGGTCTCAATTACACAGACCATCTTTCTCTTCTGTTGTCTATTCTAGTCTTCTCTTGTCCTTCACTAACAATTCTTTTGGTCTAGGTAGGTTTCCAGGTTGGGGTTGTCATGACCTTGAACCCTAAAAAATCTGAACCCTTGTTTATATTAGCACATGTTTCTGCAATTGTCTATTCAGCATGATCACAGTCATAAAATCATTGGGAGATGTCCTAGAGTGTCCTTATGAAACACAATTATGAAAGATAAATATAAAAGATTTTAAAAGTGAAACAAATCATCTGTATCACAGATGGTGTAATAATTATGTGTACATCGTAAGCTATTTTCCAACATGATTTCACTTAATATATGAGAATTTTCTTTATAAAATTTCTTTATAAAATTTGTTTAGGAAATAGTATATTTAATGCCAGCCTATTACATCATTTACATGAATTAAAATATACTAACTAAAATATATTTAATATTTTAAATGAAAAATTTTTATCAGTGTAATAAAAATTAGCACTTTTTAAAATGTTATTTTAAAGATGTGAGGTACAATTCAAGGTAGATAAGTGGTCATCATATGGGTAAAGTTTGGACCTCCCTTTGGTCTCCACTTCACCTGGCTTGATATCATGTCCCATATTGATGTTATGTGTGCCCCCTCCCACCCTTGGCATTCTGCTCCTGCCAATCCCTTTTTTACGGTATTATGATTAATGTTCAGGATCCGCTTATTAGTGAGAACATGTAGTACTCAGTGCGGGGGTCCAACCCCACAAGGGTCATGAGGTTTCCTGAAGGAGAGATGGATAGGCGAAAGACGAAAACATTATACTCGGACACCTGCTTCTTGAACAGATGACGTTTAATGTTAGCTAAGGGAAAGCTTTTATACCATTTGTAAGGGGGCAAGACAAAGAAAATTCCTTCATGTACATATGCTTTAAAAGTTACCATCTAGTGGTCTTGGCAACAAACAAACCAAGATCCCTATAAACATTCAGACAACGAGTCTTATTCATAAAGCCAACAATGATACTTTTAGTCCGAAGTCCTGAATTACAGTCCTTGAAATGTCTCAAGAAAGTTTCTAAGTGTACATTTCTTCATGTTTCAGGAGTTTTCCATCTTAGCTTCTATGACCTTCAGAGCCTTGTAATCACCTCCCTTGTCCAGATATCTTTGTTGCTTTTCTCTTATCCTACAGTGCTTGTTTCTAAAGAGAATTCAAAAGAAACTTTTAGTAATGTTTCCCAGGCCACCGAGGTTGCTTTCTGTCTTTAGCTAATCTATCATAAAAGTGTCTGATTAGTATATTATGAGTTCAGTGAAAACCTACTCTATAAACGTTAACTTAGAGTTTTAACTATTGAATTAAGAAAAAACCTTAATGATTAATCTTTATCCTAAGTCTGTGACAACAGTGTTATAAATCACCTACATAACTCCTATATAAGTGTTAGAACTTATAATGAATACATAATGGACTTACTTGTGCTTCTAAAAAACCTTATGTCTAAACACTAAACTGCATAATCCTAAATCAAATGAGTGAATATACTTATATCATTTATTACTTAAGCAATATCTAGTAACTTATAACCAAGTGAAAGAAAGCATTCTTGATGTGCTTCCGAGTTTAACCTTGCATATGTTAGCAAAGGCCAAGCGGCATAGTGGGAAATGGAAAAATGAACCATGATATTCTCAGGCTAGCTGTGAGTACTTCGCATAAACATGCCATCCTCTTCTTCCATGACTGCACAGAATTTCTTCAGCCGTACCAACAGCAAAGATGGAAGACAGAAGGGCCTCAGCTGCCCGGACTCGCTTTGAGGCCGGTGGTCCTCAGCGCACCTGGACTTTGTCAATCAGGCGGGCCTCCAAGGCTGGCTCCCAACAACTCAGTTCTTTGTTTCTGTGATAGATTGCTGAGCATTATAGACTCTAAATCTGTTGAAATTGCTTCAAAGTCCTTGTGTTTGTCCTTCTTTATGACTGCATAATATTCCATGGTGTTATATCACATTTTTTAATCCAGTCTGCTTTTGATGGGCAGCACAGTTGGTTCCATGTTTTTGCTATTGTGAGTGTGCAGGTATCTTTTTAGTAGAATGATTTTAGTTCCTCTGGGTATTTTCCCAGGAGAGAAATTGCTGAGTCATATGGAAGGTTGATTTTTAGATCATTTAGGAACCACCACACTGTTTTCCACAGAAGTTGTACTAGTTTACACTCCCATCAACAGTGTAGAAGCATTACCATTATTCCACATCCTTGCCAGCATCTGTTTTTTGTTATTAATGATGGCCATCCTTACTAGAGTTAGGTGGTTTCTCAGCATGGTTTGGATTTGCATTTCTTTGATGATTAGTGAGGCAGAACATTTTTTCATGTATCTGTTGACTGCTCATATATCTTCTTTTGAGAAGTGTCTATTCAGATCTTTGGCCCACTTTTTAATAGGGCTGCGTGTGATTTTTTTCCACTTGGCATGTTTGAGTTCCTTGTAGATCCTAGATGTTAGGTCTTTCAGATGTACAGTTGGCAAAAGTTTTTTTTTTTCCCCATTCTGTAGGCTGTCTCCTTGTTCTCTTGATGGTTTCTTTTGCTTTGCAGAAGCTTTTCAGTTTGATGAGGTCTCACTTGTCTATCTTATCTGTTATGACAGGGACATCTGGGGTTTTGATCAGAAATTAGTTTCCTATTCCAATTTCCATGAGGGTGTCTCCTGCATTTTCTAAGATTCTTATGGTTTGAGGTTTTATGTTTAGGTCTTTCATCCATTTAGAGTTAATTTTTGTGTATGGTGATAGGTAGGTTTTCTGCTTCAATCTTCTGCATGTGGTCAGTCAGTTTTCCCAGCACCGTTTACTGAATAGGTTTTGCTCTGTTCACACCAGTGGCTGTTGGTGAAGGCTTTGTTGAAGATGAGCTGGCAATCTACATATTCAACACAATACCCAGTAAATTACCAGCATTATTCTTCTCAGACCTGGAAGCAACGATATAGAAATTCATATGGAAACAAAAATGACCATGAATAGCCAAAACAATCCTCAGCAGAAGAAGCAAAGCAGGAGGCATCACACTTCTAGACTTTAAACTTTGTCATAAGGCTGCAATATAATACTTAAAACAGCCTGGTATTGGTACAAGAACAGGCATATAGAACAATGGTGAACACTTTGATAAAAATATTTGTGTAGATTTCCTTCAGACAAATAAATATTTTATTGTGGAAGTATTGGGTCAAAAAAATGAACATTTTTATAGTTTGTAATACATATTGCCTGTCTGTTACAAATACATATTCTTTAGATTATAAGAAAGATCCCTTGGCATTTGAGTCTTTTAAAGAAAACAAGTAGTAAAACTGATAAGCTATAACAAAAAAAAGTGGCATACATTGTGAAGAAAATTTTAGTAAGTTAATTTCTAAGCTAAAGGCAATTTATATTCTAGAAAATTTTGAAAAATAAAGAGAATAAATAAAATATTCAAAATTAAATTTAAAAAAATAAAGAAAGAAGATGATCCTTTAATTCTGAATGGTAACATATGCTAGACCCAGAATAAGAAAACTGCAAATGTGAAAAATACTTTTCAGATAAAGCAGTTAATGATCTGCTGTATTTGATGACAGCACAAATACATTTATATGATTATATTAACAATAATATTATTAGCCTGACATTAAATATATTCAGGTTTTACCCCCCCCCCAAGTGGGCTTTTCTGTGGTATATGGGTAATAATCAAGATGGAGAAACTTTGGACAAGGGCACACATGCTCTACAGAGGCTGGAACCAGGCAACTGCTAGCAAGTTGAGAGTCAGGTAAGATGCAAATGAGAAAAACACCCCTAGAAGAGAGAGGAAAACACAGAACACTTCTCCACGTAACCCATTTTGGGCCCCCTCTCTTCTTGAGTGCTTTCTGTTGCTGAATAAATTCCTAATTTTTTTTTTTTTGAGTTGGAGTCTTACTCTGTCACCCAGACTGGAGTGCAGTGGCCGCTCCCGGCCACTGCAGCCTCAACCTGCTGGGCTCCCGATCCTTCCACCTCAGCCTTCCGAGTAGCTGGAATTACAGGCACGCGCTACCATGCCCGGCTGATTTTTTTTATTTATTGTAGAGATGAGGTCTTGCTGCGCAGGCAGGTCTCAAACCAGCGGGTTCAGGCAATCCACTCACCTCAGCCTCCCAAAGGCACGGGATTATAGGCTGAGCCACTGAGCCCAGCTATAAAGTCCTATTTTTATTCATCCTTTTGGTGTCTGCTTTCCTTAATTTTCTCCGTTGTGAAATAAGAACTAGAGGATCAAATCTGACAGTGCAGTTGAGAATTCCTACAATAGTATCAGATTGCTCTGGAAGTACGAGTCAGTTTTCCAGGAACCCAGGGGATGCTCTAAGTATGGTGTCAGTATGAAGGGCATGTGAATCTCGGGCTGAAAACAGGTTCATTAATTATAATCGTCATTATAAATTCAGTGTATCAGTCATCTCCTGAACACCTTCTAGCCAACAGAGAGTATCATAAAGATTAACCTGAGGTTACACTTGAGGGCTAACATTCAGAGGATCTGAATGAACTGCCAGGGGACAATTAGGGATTCAGTTGTGGATATGCAAATCCCAGGATTAGGCTATTCTTGATTATTACCCAATATAAATTTTTCCTCAGTGATCTTACCATTAATAAAACACAGACTACTGGCAAGATCTACATTTTCTTCTTATGTAAAGGAAGTTCTATCAGGGAAACAAAACTTCATATACACAGCAGGAGAGAAATGCCGTAACTCCATTCTAGAAAATCAAACCATCGAACATTTTAATATGAATAATAAGGATACTTTTATATAAGAAAAAATACCAGCAGCATGCATGAGAACAATAGTTCATCATGGAAAAATAGTTAATATAAAATATATTAAGGTGTCTATTTTTAAGTGTTATTACTATACTTTCCTGAAAAGGAACATAAACCATGTTTCCTAAACAAAATACGAGGGAAGTGAAATTTATTGTAAGAATTTATATATTTATTATTACATGTTTAAACTTCAGTCACATTCAAAGTACTCTTTGATACAATAAAACAATGCTTTTCCCACTGCTCAGTTTTTGAACTCCCCAATTTTGATAACTTTTAGTGTTTCTTCCATTATTTTCTTCCACCTCTTCCACATGGGCAAAACGCTGGCTTTTGGGGACTTTTTTTCATTCATGGAAACAAACAAACAAACAAAGTCACTCAGGGTGAGATCAAGCAAACAGGAAGGAGGGAACATGAGGTCATACCATTTTGTTCAAAAATTGCTGACCACACAGTGTGACGTGGGCAGGTGTGTTGTCATGGTGGAAAAGCTGGAAGAACTGCTCAGCTGTTCATGAAAAATCAGGATGTTTCTGCAAATTGTGATGCAACTTTCTTAAAATTTCCAGATAAAAACTTTGGTTGACTGTTTAATTTGAAGGAAAAAGTTCTGGGTGTACTACAAAAGGCCCACCTTCCAAAAGATACTTCCGTTTTTTTTTTTGAGGGGGGTGATCCACCTCATATTTTATGCAAAACACTTTTACAATTTTGTGAGGCTAGTGCTATTATGATCTATTTTATACATAAATAAAAGGATCTTAAGAAAGTTAAATACCTTGCTTCAAAACAGGATTCATAGGTTGTATAATCTATACTTGAAGTTAGAGTTTTTTAATTCTTTGGCTTGAGTTCTTGGATAAAGAGAAAAGATAGATATATTTTCCAGAAATGGAAAATTTAATATACATAATAAGCCAGATTTTTTTATTCCTTTGTCAATATGACACAGGCACAGGAATCAGTTCTGAAAGCTAGTAAGATCTTAACTCCAGTTAGACCTTGTCCTGACACCAACATGAACCTGTATTCATAAACATCACTGCACTGACTTGGCATTAAAGATTAATTTTACTCTTTTACCCCTTTGAATTTTTTCATGGGAATTAAATAAACAAAAAAACCTGAACAAGAAGAACCAGAAGAAGAATTTCATGTTTGTTTATTAAATGCCCAAGTCTAAAATTTATCTACTGCTGTCTCCTAATCCCATATCCATTTTATACATAAAAAATGTTACTAAAAAAGCAAAGTCACAATAAAGCAGAAGTCTTGTAGAACAGTCAAAGCTCAAGTTTGCATCCTCCTCAATTCACTCCCCAAGGTTATGCCTATTATATATTCAGACAAAACAAGCAAAAAACATTGATTCAAGTGTTTCTAAATATTTATTTCTGCTTACTGATTTTTTTCCCATTTTTGTTGGAATACTTTGAAATTTTAGACGCAAAAGGCCTAGAATTAATTTAACAGTTCTAACTCCAATCTAAATTTCAATGCTACTTTGAAAAATGCTCACTTTACATATTTTTAATGAGCAGCAATTTAAGATCAATCCCTGTAAGTGCTCCTTTCTGTGTTACTCAGTAAATCAATACATACTGTCATTTGTAAAATGTAAAGCTTTAAAAAATGCTCTCCCCCATATTTCCTGAGAATTGTTACAACTATGAAAACAAGCATTAAGTGTCATGCTTATTATTATTTTTTTTTGAGTTGGAGTCTCCCTTCATCACCCAGGCAGTGGCACACTCACAGTCACCCCAGTGTCGACCTGCTGGTGATCCTTCCACCTCAGCCTTCCAAGTAGCTGGAACTACGGGCATGTGCGACCATGCCCAGCTAATTTTTTAATTTACTGTAGAGACGAGGTCTGCCAAGTTTCCCAGGCTGGTCTCGAATCCGCGGACTCAGGCAATCCACTCACCTTGGCCTCTCAAAGTGCTGGAATTACAGGTTGAGCCACCAAGCCCGGCCGACAGGCCTATTTTTATAAAGAGCTATAGAAACAAAACAAAAGTATGATCTTCTATTATCTTTCTGCTTTCCAGGCAGTGGTTAAATTTCAGTTGGAACGCTGCCATCTGGCTATTATAATACATTTGGATAAACAACAATTGATGCTTGAGAAATTCTGAGAGGCATAAAAAATTACTCCCACTAGGTTTTTAAAAAAATATTAAACATAATTCATTATTACTTAAAAAGTTGCATTTAAAAAATTTGTTTTAGTGGTAATTTACCTCTGTTTGATGGTTTATATTGTAAGCTTGAGTTAATTGAAGGTCTGTAAAATTCTCAAATCTAATTTTTACGATAGTGTATTATGTTCAGTATCTATAGTTTAAGAATCAAAATGAAAAATTTAATAATTTAATGAATGAAGAAGTACTATTTTAAAAAATACATTTAGTCATCTAATTAACAATTTTCTAAGTGGCCATTATATCTCACATGTTTCTTGACTTCGAAGAAGAAAGAATAGAAACAATATTTTTCCAAGGGTCCAGGTAGAATTTTTTCTTAACCACTGTGGTCAGTAAATGATGACTCTAGGCTATATCCATCTTTCTGTTATTATAATTTAAATTTTATAAAAACATAGTTCTTTTTATTTTTGCATGGTATATGGTTGCTTTAGTGCTATAATCATAGAGTTGTGTATTTGAGACAGAATATATAACTCATATTTACTGTAGAACATATATTTACTGTCTGTCCCATTGTTACAAAGTTTGCAACAACTCTACTGTTTTTTTCTAAAATTTACCTCGTACTTGCTCATTTTAATATGCTTACGGAAGTAGTTTTTAGCTAAAGTCAGCTTAAAGCATTTTTATATAATAGATGAAGCTAAATTATAAATAGAAATATTAAATTTGATTTCATATTTAAAATATGCTCAGATACTTTCAAATTATGTTCCCCAGAACATTGAGAAGATATTGAACAACACATTAGTCATGAGAGCATCTACATTCTTGAAAGACTCATGAGTGGGTCACATCCCCTGGTCACATATGACTGCTAGAGATCTTGCCTTTTAAAAAGCCTTCCTTAATGTCAAGGTGGTTCTTATAGCTAAGTAGCCAAAAGTTGACACTTAACTGCCAGAGAAAAGGTGGTCTAGGTTACTGTAGTAGGCCATGGCGAAACTGTCCCAATGTACCCATAAAACTAACAATTATAGTTTTATGTTTTTTTAAATAAACACACAAATTGACACTTCTGGTCTTAAGCTTGAAAGTTACATTTGTCTTACATGACTTATTTTTTCAGGAAACTGACCCTGAGGTCCATAGTATCAAGAAACTGAAATTCACCAGATCACCATACCCAGACAATTAGATGCCAAACCCGTCCTATTTACCAACTTCTCTTTCTTATCCCTCCCTAGTTCCCATTTTCTTTCATTCCTGCTCCACCATATAAACCCCTGACCTCAGTGGGACAGTAAGATGTATTTGAGACAATCTCTCATTCTCCCTTAATTGATATCACGTCAATAGAAAGCCTTCTTTCCTGGAAATATTTATGTCTCAGTGATTTGCTTTCCTTTCTGTATGTTGAACAAGAGGACCCCAACTGAACCACTTGCATTTTAGTGACGATACTGTAACAGTAATCACAAAAATTTGCCCACAGAGCTCACCAGTGGTAGCTAATTCCTCATGATATCCCTGAGCTACAATAAAGCAAGCTATAAAATTACTAATCAAACAGTTTAGGTAAAAGAAGCAAATAAAAAAGACTGTCTTGGATTGTAAAATCTAATTTTCCTAATATGTGAAGAGCTCATGAATAAAGAAATATCATGTAAAAATGGCAAAATATATTTTCAAATAATTCAAAGCAAAGGAAATGCAAATAGCTGGGCATTTATAAATCTCCTTGTAGATTACTACAAGTATCCTCAGAGCTGTAAGAGATTCACAGTGTTTAATTTCAATTTTAGTTAGAATTACATTCAATCACTTTTGTACTGTTTATTAATTGGTCAATATTTTGAGAAAGTTTGATGGGAGGATAAATTCCATTAAAAAATCAAAGTATAGTGAAATATGAATTTAAAAAGCAAATAATTATGCTTGAATTTCTTTATTTGTATGAAAACATTTGCTCTGATAATGAGTTTCAAACTAAAAACTGAAATAATGCTACTGTTGTTGGGGATAATGGAAAATCTATTGAAAAGAATCAGGGCATACAAGGAAGTATACGGTGTTAGTAAATTATTGCTTCCTAATGAGTAGTTTTTAGTTAATTATGTTGAAACATGAAGGAAAATTCAATAATTGCTCCTTCCCATGATTTGAAGTAATAAGGAAAAAAGGGTAATTTACAGAGGCCAAAAAATATTGTTAATACTTTTAAGACTGGAATAGAGAATGTAGTCACATCTGCAAGCAAGAGTGATTGGACTTACCCACTAGAGGGACTTTCCCCTGTCCTAAGGTGGTTGTGGAATGTGACATCTCTCCATTTGGGAGAAGATGCGGATTCTAGACCTACAGAAAGGAAGATAATTGTCTGAAGGAGAATCCAAGAAGAACTTAATATGCCTTGTTAATGCTGCCTTCCAAATTCATGAAGCAGCCAAGTCACTCTTCTCCTCAGGGTTACTCCCCTAAAACCAAACATGGTTCCTGTGAGAATGGTGAGCAGCTAAGCTTTTGTCCCTGGAACTCTCTGATATGGGTCAATAAGACACATTAATTTAATCTGCTCAAAGACACTATGTGACCAAGTTTAATATTTATCTTATTATTTTACTTTCCATCCCAAATTATGATGTCACATTTTTCAGTGTCCCAAAGTGATGCTGCACAAAAGGTTAAGCGACAACATCAGGATAGTCCAATAAAACATCAAAATGTTTTAAAGACCTTCCAACTTAAAGTACCAATAACAGAGCTATAAACTCATTTTATTGACATACTTCCAGGAAGAAAATAAAGTTTAAACTTCAAGTTTATTGAAATTAAAAGTTCCTAAACATTAGAAGGCAATATTTTCCTTATCTTTTGTATTAAGAGTCCAAAGAAAATTCCTCCTTTCCATTTTACTATGTCAGTCTCAGCTGGAGGGATTCTTGGAGTTTGAATTGTTTTAAAAGTTTATAACAACTGCAGCACAGACTGTCTCTTGTAGTAGACGACTAGCTTCTTTAACATCAGAAGCTAAATTTGCATCAGGTAGCCTCTTTTTAGAGAGAGCAAATGGTAAACAAAAAACAAATATATATATATTATCACACTGGCCTCATCTTCATCCAATTTAGCAAAGTAATCAAGAACCTAAAGTTGATATTTCAGGTTAAATTATGTTTCCATAATATTTAGTACAGTGCCCCATGCAAACTCAGTAAACATTCAGTAGGAAAAGAGAAACGCATCTTTTGAACCAGTGGCATCTAATGAGGTTCAAAAGATACGTTTCTCTTTCCCTACTGAATGTTTACTGAGTTTGGATGAGACACATGACAATTGATTCAAACAAGGCAATCCTTCAAGAACAAAGGATGGTTCTTTGGTATCAATCATTTGCCATACATCTCAGGGGTGAGAGGTTGGGGTGGGATAACGAATACGCCCACCCCATGCTATCTTCTCTTTCAAAAAAGGGCATCTGAAATATTGTTTTCTTCTTGAGATACTTATAAAATGGCAAAGGGCAGACCAGTTCCCAGGATTTTTTATTTTTCCTCTACCCAGTATATCCAAAACAATTTTTTATTTGAACTTTTGCTTCTGGTCCTCAAAAGAATGTCCTGTATAGTAATACGCCTTCCCTAGTATCTTGGGATCAAACATTACTCCTTCTTTGCCTTAGAGGCTACTACTACAACCTCTTGTTATGGCAAAGTCAAGACCAGTGTTTCTTGACCTGAACTGCACGAGTATATTAAGACCATCTTAAAGTCTTAAGACTCAAGGCAGGCACTTAAAAAAAAAAAAAACACCAAGTTTAAAGTTCCCCCAGGTAATTCTAATATGCAGATCAGTTTGAAAATCACTTGCTTAGTCTTATGAAACCTGCCCTTTAGTAAAGTTCTTCACTTCAAATACACATTTGTTTCAACTGGAAAATCACTCTGAACAGATTCTTGAAATGGAAGTTGCTGTTGATACTTTTGAAGTATGTATTTCTCAGAACAGTGAGGATCAATATTCCTGCTCCCCAAGGCACTCTCTCCTACATTTTAAAATTCCACACATTTCCAGTTATGTTTGCTCAAGAAACAAGAATGCTTCTACACCATTTATAAAACCTGTATCAAACTGAAACACAAAATTAGTCACTGTTTTTCATTCTTACATCTAACCACTGACCATGTAAATTCAAAGTTTATGAATGGCCCGTTTCCTCATTGGCTCTAAATTTAAAGTTGAAGGGCAGCTGAGTTAGTGCCTCTCTTTTAGTCTTAAACCAATAATTTATAGCTAGAACTCCCTAGTATCACTATCAGACATCATTTTTGGGGTTGTCTGGCAACAAGTAGCAAATATTTTTTTCATTTATCTTTCCTAAAAGGACAACAGACTGTCATCTTTCTCCTCTGAGTCAGTAGTTTTTTGTTGAGTCTATACATTAGTAACATTTGGAGTGCTTTAAAAATCTTCATGGCCAAGTCAATCCTGAACACTTAAATCAGAATCTCAGGGTGTTTGTGTGGGGGGAGTGCGGAAGAAACAGTATTTTTAATGCCCCCATCTGTACCCCAGCCATGTCTGCTTATTGATGCCTCCAGCTGCTCTCTTGACTCTAGGCTGAAACTTTCCTGCAGCCCACACAAGCTTACCAGGCTACATGCAGCCAGTGAAGCCATTATAAAGCAAACCTATGGGCAGAATCTCAAACCCCATAGGCTTCAGTCACTTACGAAGTTAAACTATGGCATGTGGCAGGCTTGAAGCCTTAGTGCATTGGTTTCCTATTGCTGCTATAACAAATAATTTTTAAAAAATCAATGGCTTATGACAACACAGATTTATTTTCTTATGCTTCCAGAGGTCAGGAGTCTAAAATAAGCCTCAGTGGGCTCAAATTAAGGTGTCAGCAGAGCTGTATTTACTCTGGAAGTCCTCAGGGAGAATCAATTTTCTTGCCTATTTCAGCTTCCTAAGGCCACTTGCATTCCTTGGCTTATGGTCTCTTTTCATTTTCTTTTTTCTTCTTCTTTCTTTTTTTTTGAGTTGGAGTTTCACTCTGTCACCCAGGCTGGAGTGCAGTGGTATGCTCTCGGCCACTGCAGCCTTGACCTGTTGGACTCAGGTGATCCTACGGCCTCAGCCTTCCAAGTGCACCAGAACTACAGGTGCACGCTACCACACACAGCTAATTTTTTGATTTATTATAGAGACAAGATCTCACCATGTTGCCTAGGCTGGTCTCGAACCTGTGGACTCAGGCAATCCTCTCGCCTCAGTCACCAAAAGTGCTGCAATTATAGGCTTGAGTCACCGCGCTGGCCTCCATTTTCATAACCAGTAATCACAGCACTCTGATTCTACTTCTGTCATCATACTTCCTTCTCTGACTCCCCTTCCTTCCTCTTCAATTTATAGGGACCTTGTGATTACTTACACTAAATCCACCTGTTTAATCCAGGCTACTATTCCATATAAAGGTCAGTTTATTAGCAATTTTAATTCCTACTTGCCTGTAACAAAACACACTATTTTACTAAGTTCAACATGTTTTATTAGGATGCTGGAAAGTTTTAGCTTTTTAAATCCCTTTTCAAATACGTTTTGTTTATTTTCTTATAAGAAGAATAGATGACTCCAAAGCAGTATAACTTGTCACTTCAAATCATTATTAGACTCTGTGGAGACTCATTTTATTTTTCAGCACAATCAGGGCCAACTATTTCAACAGATAAATGCCTCACCTCTCCATGGGATAATATTAAAATGTATATTTAAAAATTGATGTTACATGTACAATGTATGTCAGAGGGGGCTCTGCTTTCCATAGTCTTTCAGGATCCTAGCTGATGGAAGCCCGTTACCTTCAGGCATGCCATCTGGAATATGTGGTTAATGCAGAAGACAATACAGCATTTAATCACCTTGTGCCTGGAAGTGACAGCACCACTGACTTTTTGACCACATCCCATTGGCCCATCCTAACATGGCCACAGCATAACTGCAAGAAGCACAGATAATATCTTGTTAGCCATCTGTTTGTACACATGGCAATTCCAAAACCTAAATTTAAAAAATTATCCCATTCCATGTGAGTAAAACCCCCAATTATATAAATTAAAAAACGAAACCTAGCCGGGAGTGAGACTCCAACTCAAAAAAAAAAAAAAAAATAAAAAAAAAAACCCTCCAAAACCAACGACCATCTTTTAGTCCATACTTTATCTTACAACTCATATTCAATTCATCAGAAATCCTATTTATTGGGTATAAAGATTATTCTAAATTCAATCACAACTCACAGCACCTACAGATACCAACTTATTCTTACTAGTTTTGTATGCACAGTAAAATCCTCATTTCTGTTTATTACTTTTTTTTTTTTTTTGAGTTGGAGTCTCACTCTGTGACCCAGACTGGAGTGCAGTGGCCGCTTCCAGCCACCACAGCCTCGCCTGCTGGCCTCCGGCGAGCCTTCCGCCTCAGCCTTCTGAAGTAGCCAGAATTACAGGCGCACGCTACCATGCCAGGCTGATTTTTTTATTTATTGTAGAGATGAGGTCTCGCTGTCCAGGCGGGTCTCGAACCTGCGGGCTCAGGCAATCCACTCACCTCAGCCTCCCAAAGGCGCGGGATTACAGGCTGAGCCACCAATCCCGGCTTGTTTATTACTTTTAAATTAAATGTCTCTTTTAGTTCTTTGAGAAATCTCCATACGATTTCCATAGAGATTGTACTAATTTATACACTAACAGTGTATATGTTCTCTTTTCTCTGCATCTGCACCAGCATTGAATTTTTTTTTTTTGTAATTGTTTAATAATGGCCATTCTGACTGGTATAAGATGGTATCTCATTATGGTTTAATTTGCATTTCCCTGACGATTAGTGAGGGAACATTTGTTCAAATGTTTGTTGGTCATTTATATATTTGCTTTTGAGAGGTGTCTGTTCATGTTGTTTGCCCATTTTTTAATGGGGTTATTTGCTTTTTTGCTGTTTTGTTTGAGTTCTTTATAGATTCTGGATATTAGTCCTTTGTCAGGTGTATAGTTTGCAAATAATTTCTCCTATTCTGTGGGCTGGCTGTTTGCTTTCTTGAGTATTTCTTTTGCTATGCAGAAGCTTTTTAGTTTAAGTCCCACTTATTTATTTTTGTTTTTGTTGCATTTGCTTTTGGGGTTTTAGACATAAATTATTTGCCTATGCTGATATCCAGAGAATTTTTTGCAGTTTTTTTTCCTAGGACTTTTATGATTTTAGGTCTGACATCTCAGTCTTTAACCCACCTTGAGTTAATTTTTGTGTATGGGGAGGGAGGATCAAGTTTCATTCTTTGGCAAGTAGCTAACCAATTTTCCCTGTACAAATTGTTGAATAAGGCATCCTCTTCCCAGTGTATGTTTTTGTTTCCTTGTCAAAGGTCAGTTAGTTGTAGGTAATTGGGCTTATTTCTGGATTCTTCATTCTGTTCCATTGATCCACATGTCTGCTCTTGTTTGGGTTATTACAGTCTTGTATAACTTGAAGTCAAGTAATGTGTTGACTTCAGCTTTGTTATTTTTGCTTAGGATTGAGTTGGATAATCTTGCTCTTCTTTGGTTCCATATGAATTTTAGGATTTTTTTTCTAATTTTGTGAAAAATGACATCAGTGGTTTGATAGGGATTGTGCTGATTCTGTTAATTTTGGTAATATGGAGCTATCTCAAAGAATTAAAAGTAGATCTACCATTTGATCCAGCAATCTCACTCCTAGATATCTACTAAAAGGAATAAATATGGTTGTATGGAAGAGACACCTGCCTCCTCACGTTCATTGCAGCACAATTTACAATTGCAAAGATGAAGAATCAACCTAAATACCCATCAACCAATCAGTGGATAATGAAAATGTGGTATGTAGACACTCTGGAACACTATTCAGCTATCAAAAAGAATGAAATAAAGTCTTTTGCGCAACTTGGAAGGAATTGGAGAACAACATCCTAAGTGAGCTAACTCAGGAATAGAGAACCAAACACCGCATGTTCTCACTTGTAAGTGGGAGCTAAACTAAGGATCTGAAAAGACATAGAGAATGGTGAAATGGACACTGGAGACTCAAAAGGGGGATTGGGGAGGTATGGAGGAACAAAAAAATCACCTCTTGGGTACAACGTACACAGGTGGGGGTGCAGGGTACACTTAAAGCCCAGACTTCTTTGTCACTATATGAAGCAATAATTTAACCAAAAACTATTTGTACCCCCTAAAGTTATTGAAATAGATCAATAAATACAAACAAATCAAATGTTTCCATATAGTATACAGATCTTCTACTGTGTTTGTACACACACAGAAAAAAAAAATCCTGATCACAGACCTAAAGTTATTTTATAGTAGTTTTTATATATGGATATGTTTTATAAGATAAAGTATCACTGGTGTAGAAATTTCATGTAAAATACAGTATTACATATTTTAAAATTAGCAAAGTGTTGAGAATATCTATTCAATAAATAAGGATAATTTAACAAAGATTACTTTTACTATCTAGATTGATAGAAAATATTGCATTCATGTAAAATCAACAGACAGTAGAATCAATTTATTTTAATATTCAACTAGGAATAATTTCTAAAGTTAAAGCAATCTTTCTTATTGATAGTCTTATTTATGAAAGAGATATATTTATCAATAAGAAATTCTTTTTCAAATTCCTCTTAAGTATCTTTTCTGGAATATGTTAAATGGGAGTTTGAATGGATTTTAGAATGACAACTATCTATTCAGAGATTTTGGAAGGCTAAATTAATCAATACATATAAATGCTCCAGGAACAATGCAGACATGTAGTCAGTATTAAAAGCTTGATATTGTTATAATTATTCATATTATAGAAGTTTTTGTATAATGGTAGTGGGAGAAAGGTTACAGGATGATCCTTAGAATAGATGGAAATAAAAATCCTTAAAACACATGTGAGTTAAGAATTAACCACATTTTCAAGAATATAATAATGTTAGTGAGTCCCACTTGGCTAGGATACTCTTCTGCTACCAATTTATTTCAGCTATACAGACATAGAAAAATGTGGTCAATCTCTCTACAACTCCATCTTTAGAAAAAGGATGAGCAATGCCTCAGTAAAGGTACTGGCAAATAATAAAATTAATGTCAATTCCTGAGTTTTTTGAGGAATACTGAGAGCCTATTTTCCAACAATCTGCTTCCATCAAATATCTGCAATCATTGTTCTTCCAGAGAAGAAGCAGCAAAAATTATGGTGACCAAAAGGTGAGTGATTAATAGACAAAATTCAGTTATGTTACATTTAAGTCAATGTTTATTAATTCAGCACTTGTTTATTTACAGACATACAGATACAAAGACAAAAATGCACTACCTACTCTTGAAGATCCTGTAGTAAGAATAAGAGATGTACTTATTTACAAATTAGTACCCTACACTGTCATAAATGCAAAAATAATGACATGAAAGCGAATGTTGCCTGGGCTCTATTAACAAGATAAGCTACCTTTGAATTAGTCCTTAAAGAGTAAGCAAAATGTTGAAAATACCAAATAAATGAAAAAAATTTTAAGGGAAAAAACCAAACACCATGAAGAAGAAATAAAGTTTAGATTTTAGGATGGATTCATCTTCAGATTTTTTTTTAATCTCAAAAGCACATTTATTTTCTAATTCCATAAAATATAGAATGTTCTGGCTTGTTATGATAAATTTTCTTTCATTCTTGCATTGTTTCAATTCTAGAAGTTCAATTGAATGAATGTTTTTATAGCACTGATGAATCAAAGGTTGTTTCTCAAGTAGCCTTGGACTCTTCAACCAGAATGCTGGTTCTTTGATTTGTTTTTATTAGATCAATGACAGAAAAGCTTTGCTGTTTTTGTATCTTAGTATAGAGCACAGACTGCCTAACTAAGAGACTTGTTTAAATATATTAAATTACTTGAAGAAGCTTCTTTGGTTCATCTTCAGCTATGCATTTTTATATGTTTATTTTACACTCATTAATTGGGCAACATTTAGGTTTCATTTACTCTCTGTGATAACACTAAATGTGATTGCCATTTGATGCATGTTTTTCCTCCTATTTGAATTTTTTTCTTAGAAAATTTCCTTAGAAAAGAAGTAGAACTGAGTCAACTTGTGTGAATATTTTCAATATCCATGGTACGTAGTGCCAAATTGCTTTCCAAAAAAAATGTGCTAATTTCCATTCCCAGTACAGAGGTAATTATGCCTCTGTCTCTTTCCTCTTGTCTCAATCAGAAGTGCTTTTCATGGTCAAATAACCTTTTTCAAGCTCTGAGATTCAGAACAAAGTGTCAGAAAGCTTTCCCACAAAACAAATAGTTTTAATACTAATTTACAGATAGCTTGAACTATACATGGCGAATATCACTGCATTATCAAGGGGAATTATGAGTAAAATTAAATAGAAAACCTTTGTGGGTTGAACAACAAAATAGTTGGATGGGAAAATAAGAACCACCCCTGCTATTAAAAATAGCTAGGATGCTGGCTAAAACGAACAGCCACCACCACAACAAAAATTAAATTCATACCTCTGTTTGAAATAAAGAGAAATTCTATTTTGTCGAAGCCCCTGAGCTGCACCATAGCAGCTTTGAAAGGGAAATGGAAGGAATAGAAATTTTACTTGGAAATGGGCCTGTGTTCAGTTCCCCAGGAAAACAGCAGAAGACAGGGGACTCAGGTGCAGATGATTTATTCAAGGGTGCTCTTCACAAAAAGTCTATTTATTTAAAAGTTAAAAAAGCAACAGCTGCTGGTGAGAATTCAGAGAAAAAGAGAATCTTATGTACTGTGGATGGGAATGTAAATTATTACAATCTTTGTGGAAAACAGTAGAAAGATTTCTCAAAGAACTAAAAATAGAATTACCATTCAATCAATCCATCAATCCCACTACTCAGTATAAACCCAAAGAGAAATAAATCATTATAGCAAAAAAAAAAAGAAAAAAAAAAACCCCAAAATACCAAACCCGCACTTGTATATTTATTGGGGTACTATTCACAATAGAAAAGATGCAAAATCAACCCAAGTGTTTATCAACACAAATTAGATAAAGAAAATGTGTCCATTATAAGCCAAATATCATTACAATAAATTAATTGGTTTCATCACTAAAAATAATAAAAAAGAAAAAGAAAAAAAGAAAATGTGATCTCTCTCTCTCTCTCTCTCTCTCTCTCTCTCTCTCTCTCTCTCTCTCTCTCTCTCACACACACACACACACACACACACACACACACACACACACACCATGGAATACTACTCAGCAATGAAAAAGAACAAAATCATGTCTTTTCCATCAATGTAGATGGAGTCAGAGGCTATTATCCTAAGTGGAATAACTCAGAAATAGAAAGTCAAATACCACAGGACTCACTTATGAGTAGAAGCTAGACAATGAGTACACGTGGACATACAGAGTGAAATAATAGAATTTGGAGACTACAAAAGGTGGGAGGGAGGTGAGGATTGAAAAATTACCTATTTGGGTACAATGTTCACTATTCAGGTGATAGGTACTCCAAAAGCCCAGACTTCACCACTGCACAATATATGCATGTAAGACATCTGCCCTTGTACCTCCTAAAAATATAAAAATAAAACAAAATTTTTAAAAAATGTATAAAGTAAGACAGGAAAGAAGAAAGCTTTGGCATGATGAAGATTTTGGTATGTAAAGCATATCAGAGAATAACACACGCCTCAAGGCAAGGGTTCAGCCTTTCATACTCTGATATCTATAGGACTCTGGCAGTGGCCTGATCTACGAGAGGGAGGAGGTGGTGTGCAGAAAATAATTTCTCTGGTCAGATGGCATCCCTCAGTCAAAGTCAGTTTGTTGGAGACAAGGGGAAGTTGCAAGTACTCAGCATCTCAGGGATGAATATCCTGGTGTGGCAAAGGGACCCTTGTAGGGCACTAAGTGTCCACTACAAGAACTAAAGCTGGTGCTTGCTGTTGGTTTGGCAAGCAAGTTGTCTCATAAAAGAAAGCAAAATATTCTAACTCAAAGAAAACAAGGGAACTTGTATCTACTTATTAATCAGGTTGGAAAATAGAAGTTTTTCATTAGAAACACAAATCTCAAACTGCCTCAGTGCACGGATGTCGATGACAA
Source organism: Cephalopachus bancanus (assembly GCA_027257055.1). Lineage (NCBI taxonomy): Eukaryota > Metazoa > Chordata > Mammalia > Primates > Tarsiidae > Cephalopachus > Cephalopachus bancanus. The sequence goes on along the minus strand of JAPVLO010000068.1, from coordinate 15,301,090 downwards.
ATTAAAGTTACTCACATGTTACAGTAAATGCCAAACCCAGAAATTAATATAAGAACTGCTCCTGCTTTAGTGATACCATTGGAAAACGTAGCGGAAACAAATGCAAAATAGATAATGATTTTCATAGTGCCCCAAACACATAAATGTCTGTTGACTGATATGTAGAACACTAGAGATGAGCTTACTATAAAATGTTCCACATCTGGAACGTTTACCTGAAGATTAATCATTAGACACTGCACTTAGAAGGGATAGTATCCTAAGAATGAAAAAAAAAAATAAGAAAGAAACAATCTGAAGAGTAATGTAACATAGTGATATTTTAATAACCAGTGAGATAAAAGTTATCACCTTTAATTACAGATCCTTTATCCTAAACCAAAAATGAGGGAATTGAGGGTGAAGTATTAGCTAAAAGAGGAATAGCATGTTTCCAGTCATAAATAATTTCTGAATTATTTGATTTTACACACCCCTCTACCGTTGTTTATAGTACAAATCTAAGTTATTTGATTATTGAATTTTCCATATAGAAATGGCATATGTTTCTATATGTGTATGTGCACATATATTTTTAGATACCCATATTGGTATCTATTTTTTTATCTTTATATCAGAAAAATCTGATGTCCCCAATTCTAGAACCCTCTCAGTGTTTGGAGTTATAAATTAGCCAGTTTCTAGTAAGGATGGAAGAAACCTTCCATCCTTACTAGAAATTCCATCTTTCTTTCTCTCCTGTTTTAATTACTTTTTATTCATCCATTAAGTGTGTTTAAAATTGTGTCCACATTTCTTGTCTACTGTCTCTGCTTGTTCATGTTCTTTGTATGTGTGAGGGCATATTTTTTTAATTACAATTTTTGTAGATTTTCAAGAATCTCAGCACTTTGGGAGGCCAAGACAGGAGTATCTTTTTGGCCCAGGAGTTTGAGACCAGCCTGAGCAAAATAATAACTTGTCTCTACAAAAATTTTAAAAATAAACCTGGTATGGTGGCATGTAGTCCTAGCTACTGGGGTGGCTGAGGAGGGAGAATTGCTTAAGTCCAGGAGTATGAAGTGAGTGTGAGTTATGGTTACATCATTGCATTATTGCACTCCAGTCTTTGCACCAGAGCTGTATTTTTCACCAAAGTTTCCTCTAAAGGCAAAAGAGAGAGAGAGAGAGATAGATAGATAAGAAATTAGAGATTAAAGCATAATTAGTGTTTCAAGATTAATTAGAATTCATTTTCTTGATTGTCTTGATCAATATTGCAAGAGGTTTGTTTATTGTATTAATCTTAATAAATAACTAGATGTTATTTGTGTGGGCCCTCTGATTGGTTGCCTGCGTTTCAAAATTCAGTAACTTATAATTCTAATTTTATTTCCATCCTTCTACCGTTACTGCCTTTATTCTATTTTTATCTCCGAAATTTCTTATAGTGAAATATTAGCTCGTTGAATTTCTCTTTCTTCTATTTATAAGTGAGATGATTTAAGAGTAGAATTTTCTAGTTCTGCTTAATATAACCCTTGAATTTTGATACAAATATTTTAGCTAGTGTTCAGTTATAAATATTTTCTTATTTCCATTGTAATTTCTTCTACAACTTATAAAATCTTATAATTTAGTTTAATTCATTCATATAGCTATATACAAACATATGCTATTTTAAAAACTAATGTCTAATTGTTATACATTGTGTTTAGAGTTTGGCGGATCGTATAAGACTAACGTTCGCTTTTGTTAAATTTTATTTTATGCCTTGGCACATAGTTAATTTTAAATTGCTTCCAGTTGTGTTTGAATAAATGCATATTTTTCCATTGCTAAGTGTAAAATTTTGTGTTTTTCCATTAAACAGAATGATATTATCCAAAATTTCTAAATCATTACTCTTTTTAGGCTTTTTGATCTATCAATTACTAATAGAGATATATGATTATCTTCTACTCTGAATTAGGGTTAATAAAATTTTATTTGTATTTCTGACAATTACTTCTAATTTATTTTAAAGCTGTTTTAGTAAGTCATACATGATCATATTTTTAATCTTTTTTGAGATTTAAATGCTATTTTCAACAGTTTTTGCATTATTTCATCTTTTTTCCAAGCTACATCAGAATTTTAAATGTAAAAATTTACATTTTCTGGTATTACATATATGTGTGTATGCATATTTAATTATTCTATGCTCTTGATTCAGGTGTGTCTTTGTAAAAATTATAGGCCTGAATTTCCGTTTAATTCTTTTCAACTTACAATAGGTCAAGTTAGTCTATTTATACTTTCTGTGATTGCTCTGATTATTTTCAACTAAGTTATTGTGCTTTCTATTTATTACTACCTTTTGCTTTCTTTCTTCTTTTGTTTCAGACAGTACTTCTATATTAATTCAGTATCCATTCTTCTCTTCCATTTTCTCTACTAATATGTAAGTGATTACTTCTTCCTTTTCTTTTTAATTTTTTCAATTTTATTCCTTTTTTTAGGGATTACTCATTACATATTTAACACATCCACTTGACATTGAATTCTAAACTTACAAGCATTTTTCCACCTCTTAAAAAATAATCCAAATGCTAAATTGTTTTAAATTCTATTATTCTTGTTCCATCTTACTCCTATCCAATATATTCACATCTTCTTTTTTTAATGGCATTTAGATCTTTTGTTCAATTTACACTTCAGTATCGTACATTGTAAATTGATGCTGTTGTAAATGTACTGTTTATGGAATTTAAGCTTAATTTAATGTACATTGTACTGTTTGTTGAATTTAAATTGCAATTTTTCATACTATATGCAATAGTAATACAATTGAGCTTTTAGTATTAAGCTTGTGTTTTATAAACTTGCTAAACTCAATTATTAAATCCAATGGCTCTTTTTTTAGGCTATTTGCGATTTTTCACAAAAACAATCATGCCTTCTGAGAATAGGACCAATATATTTTTTGTTTCCAGTCTTTTTCCTGTTAACACTTTAAACATCTTTGTCTTCCATTTTTACATTGACTAGATATTCCAGTCAGTTGTTTCCTAAGAGTGGTGCCAGAGGGCACCTTAGCCTTGATTATAGTCTTGTGGTAAAAGCATTCATTCTTTTATCATTAGGTGAAGTATTAACTGTAGTTTATTTTTTTTCTGTGTATGCTTTTAATCAGTTTGAGAAAGTCCTGATCCATTCTTAATCACCAAGAAATTTTAGCATGAGTGGATGCAAAATTTTGTAAAAAATTTTTTCTGCACATAATAACATTGTCAATATTTTTCTCTTTTAGTTACTTGATTTGTTGAATTACATTGAAGGGTTTTCAAGCAATGAACTAGACATATTTTTCTGATAAACTCCACATGATATTACTGAATTATTTTCATATATTAGATCCAATTTGTTCATATTTTGAAGAGTTCTGTATCTTTATTCATAAAGTAAAGTGTAGATTTCTTTTAAAATAATATTTTATCCACTGTTGTCCTCAGAATGATGCTGGCCTCATAAGGTGAACTTGAGAGTGTTTGCTGTTTTTCTATATTCTTGAAGAGTTTGTATAGAATTGTACTGTTTTCTCTATTTCTTCTTAAGTTTTTGTTTGAACTCACCATCGAATCTCTCTAAATCGGCATTTTCCTGAATTGAGATTTTTTGTTTGTTTGTTTGTTTTACTATGAATTGAATTTCTTTAATAGGCACAGAATTATTCGGGTTATGGTTTCTTGAGTAAGATTTAACTTGTAGCCGGGCTTGGTGGCTCAGCCTGTAATCCCACGCTTTGGGAGGCTTAGGTGAGTGGATTGACTGAGCCCGAGGGTTTGAGACTCACCTAGGCAACTTGACAAGACCTCATCTCTACAATAAATCAAAAAATTAGCTGGGCATGGTAGCGCGTGCCTGTAGTTCCAGCTACTTAGAAGGCTGAGGCAGAAGGATCGCTGGAGTCCAGCACGTCGAGGCTGCAGTGGCCGGGAGTGGCCATTGCACTCCAGTCTGGGTAACACAGTGAGACTCCAACTCAAAAAATAAAAAAATAAATGAAAAAAAAGATTTAATTTGTATCTTTTTTTGTATATTCTTGTTTGTATCTTTTAAAATGTTTGTACTTTTCACCTAAGTTGTCAGGCATATGGACATAAAATAGTTTGTAATATTCCCCTATCATCCTTTAAATTTCAGTATGTCTGCAGTGATGACATCACTTTAATTTCAGATACTTACCTGTCAATGTCTTTTCACCCTTTTGAAGTTAATCATTTGTACTGAGATGTGTTTCCACTAAACTTCAGATGAAATAAGATCTCTATTCATATTCCTTAATAATAAGGCCAAATTGACAGGTGGTTTCAGAAGCTGTAGGTGGTTTTCTTGGTCTTTAATTACGAATCTGGCACTTGAAAGTGTTAATATGCTACAGTGGATAATTGCATCTTAAAAGAGTACTGTTTTTCTATTTTAACGCCCAATGATTTCAGCTTGTAAAAGTGTGGAGTAATACTTGAAAATACTAATGGCAGTAGAGAACCTGTATTAATTCCAATGAGATCATTTACATTCTCTAATCATTTCTGATGAGCCAAGAGGAAATGTAAAATATCTAAATTTATTACAAACAATTTAGCTTACTGATTATTGTGATTTGCATTCTATTTACATATTTGCTTTGCAGAGCTAAATTGATGCCAACAGAAACTGTACAAAAATTTATAGTAATTAAGTTAGAAATAATTAGTTCATCTTCTATTATCCAATGTGTTAGTAAGTATTTTCCTCTCTAGGCTGTGTGAGGAAACAGTATTTTACAGCTTAAAATAGCACATCCTCATCAATGCAGCTGAGGATATGGTGGAAAAAATAAAACCAGACCAAACTATGTTCTTGCTCCTCAGCATAGACCAAATATAACTGTTCAGAAAATGGTTTCACATAATATGACAGTCCCTCTGTACCTCATAAAATACTATGTATTTTATGATCAAATTTATTCTGTGTTTGTTTAAGTTAAAAAACCAGTATCATGTTAAACCTGTTTTGAAGATTTAGAAGAATATCAAAGCCATAATCCTAGAAATAAAAGGACTCATCAGGAGACCAGGTTAGCTCAGTCCAAACACTTATCCAAGCAAAACTCACATCCTCAGGGCTAGATGTGCAGTTTTGGTCACAACCCCAGACTCTGTCACACAGCCTGTGCTTATTAAATAGTTTTGAATCTAATGGAAGAAATTATTCATCTCTGAACACTTCTAAAAGGAAGATTACTGTCACACATATTTGATTCTGAGCCCAGATATCATAAAATAGATCATTTCTTTACACTGAACTTAAATTTGTCTCCCTATACCCTTGACCCCTTTATGCTATTTCTACCTCCTAAAGATGAGCAAAATCGCTCTATCTCTTTTCAAATCACACACACAAAATCTATCTAAAGACAGTTACCAAATGACATTTTTTAAAGTCCCTGATTGCTTAGATTTTTCTCCAGATACAATGCTGTTAAGAGCCCTCATTTTCTTGACTTCTTTTTAAGTTATAACAGAATTTGTCATTATCCTCCTTAAATGGTGGTACCAAAAATATATATAATATATAGTAGCCTCTCTCAAGAATAAGTTCCTGAAAACTCCTGCAAAAGCATAGTTTGAACATATATGACAGTGCTAAAATATGATTAAAACGATGGATAGGACCTAAATAACAACAACAACAAAAACCTCTTATTCAACACAGAAGATTTCTTCATTGGTTATATTGCATAAGACATCATCCAGAATTATTTATCTATAAAGACTACAAAGGATGTTTTCTTTAAGCTGCTATTCCAAAAAGAGATATGTTGAAGTCTGCACTCTTGTCTCTGTGCATTTGACTTTATTTGGAAACAGGTCCTTACAAATGTAATCAAGTTCCTGAGATCACTAGGAAGAGGGAGAGCTAATTTAGTATAACTTGTGTCCTTTTAAGAAGCAGAATTTGGACATTCGCATGGGGAGATAAGCATGTGAAGACAAAGGCAGAGACCAGAGTGATACATTTACAAGCTAAGGAACACCCGAGGGTCCCAGAAGCTGAAGGAAACAAGGAAGCATACCTCCCCAAAGGCTTCAGAGGGAGCATGGTTATGTTGCCAACTTAATTTTAGGGATCGAGTCTCTGCAACTGTGAAAGTACTGTATAAATTTGTGTTGTTGTAAGCCACTTGGTTTTTGGTGATATATTATAGCAGCCCTAGAAAACTAATACAGCCTCAAAGGAATTATGAACAAAACAACCTAACTGCTACAGTAGCGTGGTTAAGAAAACAAAAAAAAGTCTTCACAAATTAAGTTTATGATAGTGCACTGTGATTCTTTCTCCTAGGTCATTGGCTGGGGACGTACTCCATTGGAATTTTCATTTATCCCAAAGTTGGTCACAAATAGCAAATATCAAATACAAAGAACAAGATAAGCCTTCATGAAAGAAAGCTGGATGATAGAAAGTAGAACTGAAGAGACATTGTCTTTCTAGGCCTTGATCTCTTAGATCTGATGCACTAGAACTATAACCATGGTTTATGTTGTTTAGGATGACCAACATCTTTCTGGTTTTCTGTTTTTTTTTTTTTTTTTTACTGCGACATGGAATAGTTAAGGAAAACAGGGGGCATGGTGTGACATATTTTTTTAGACATGCAAAGATAGAGAATGCAAAGTATTCTCATCACAAAATTGATAGCTACATGAGGTAATGCATTTGTTAATGACCTATATTTAACCATCCCACCATGTATATACACTTCAAAACCTCATGTTATACATGATAAATACACACAATTGTATATGTTAATTTAAAAATAAAGATGAAAATATATACAAAATTAAGAAGCATTGCTCTGGCAGTGGACTATGGAGGTAGATGAGAATAAGGAGACTGAAATGTGAGAAATAGGATCCATAATTATTATTGCAAAACTCTAACAGTATAAAGTGAGATTTCATATAATCTATGGAAAATAGCTATAGGTTACTTGATTTCCAGAAAACACAAACTTAGTACTAGAGGATCCTTAAATATTTTTAATGTACTAAGAAAAAGAGAAGCGTAACAACTGTTACAGTGTTTTAAAACTCTCAGGTTTATATGGTTTTATCTTAAATGAAATGAACTTAGTTTTTAAACCTTGAATAACTAATGGGAAAAATAAAATGCTTTAATATCCATTCATTTTTAATGAGTAAAGGAGTGTGTTAGGGGAAAATAACATACGGGTTTTTGATGATGGCAGCTCAGGGTCATTGCCTCAGGCCTGATTCTTTCTCCACAGTTTGTACTCATAAGTGGCCTGATCCCCACAGTCTGCTCAATCAGTCAGCAATCTCAGTCTCAAACAGAACCAAGGTTGTTTCTTCCTGCTTCAGAATTGACAACAATTTCTTCTCAGAGAAATATGTAACTGCCACTCTGAATTCTATAAAGACATGTGTATATAAGAGTTAAAAGAATCCTGAAAGTGATGTACTCTATTTATTGCCAAAATATGAAGCTAATTTATATTCATTTATACTGAAAGTAGGACACACTTGACAGCTATTAATCCATACAGTAATTAACATTAGCTTTGCAAGCTGAAGATAATAGAAAAAGCTTATGCTGCGATATAAAATGTTTCAATGGATCATAATTAACACACAACTTCAGTTTCTGATTAATCATTTTTTTCTTAGATTGTTTTATAGGTTATGCCTAATTAATAAAAAGCAATATAAGATTTGAGTACTAAATATTGGAAGTCCAAAAAGGAATTATATTTTGACTTTGCTATTATTCTTCATGCATTTATTCAAGTTTGAATGGCTTTACATGAGATTATTATTACACAAGGTCTTATTTCATTAAAAAAGTTAAAACATTGTTACTCTTCTCTTTAAAAACTCTAAAGACATATTAAAATGGTACTATAGGAAAATTTAATTCTTAAATCATATTTAATTAAGACTAAATATATGCTAGATTGTCATGCTCTGCTTACTGTTTTTCTCAAAATTATTTGAATTTGTAATATTTTCTTTCAAAACCTAGCCAATATTTTAAGAAAACTTTCAAAATGTAGTAATAATAAAAATCCTGTCATGATACATGAAATTGAAATCATTAAATCAGTAATTGTTTTTCTAAATAAATGATATTCACTAATCTATTTTACTAAAATTGCTAAAGTATTATTCTTATATCCATAATTTCCCTTTATAATACCAAATATGACCTACTTATTTTTATTTAAAATATTATAAATATCAACCCCATTTCTTTCAAATGTTAACATGCTTTTGCAAAAGGACTGAAATAATTAATATATTGTACGTGAAAACAAATGGCTACAATCCTCTATCTGTGGTTCCACGGAGATACTACTAAGCCAAGAGCTGGCTTCCTTTCGTACCTGGAACAAAATATATTGTTTTATTTCATGTAGACAAATTACATTCCTAGTCTATTTAGTCACATTAAATTAATACCACTCTCTCAAAAAAATAATTTATATGTTATAAGTTATTACTACAAAACAATTAAAAATCTTACTGAATTAGCAATGAATTTGGGGTATTGTATATCTTCCTGTTTTTAATCTTTTTAATCAAATTTATTTTCAAAGTTCTCAATTATCTATTTGTAGCTCTCTGACTGCCATCCAACCCAGATACTGATTTATATTCTCAAATAAACCTCTTAACAACTCACATGAACATCTTTAGGTCAAATGATCATCTGGTATACTTTAGGCTGCAGTCAAGGACTATTTCTAATGGAACGTAATGTCTATTTAGCTTGAATTTGTATCTGAATTTTAAACAACACATCATAAAGCTTAATTCTTTCAAAAATAAGCTTGCTTGACCAAGAAAACAATAACATACATAAAAGTTTTTGTGATGGCGTTTTTCATATTATTTCAGTAAGTACTAGGATTTATTGACCATATCAGTGGGGGATGGAAATGATAAATGTATAAAAGACTTCAGTATGGATTTACTATAAGTAAGGGTAATATTCCTAAAAGGTCTAAGAACATTCTTTATAGGAACACAAGGGTGAGGTAACTCCTTCTAATGAACTTTGTACTAACACGGGCTTCAGTATCTAGAACTTGGGGACATCAAAACAGGTCATGATTTCGGCCAGCAATATATCCCTTCAAGAAAGCTCTTTTCCTTTCTCACATTATAACCTCAGATCCCTTTCAGTTCTCTGTGTTTTACCTTTCCTGCTCTACCCAGAAGTTTCTGCCTGTTTTCCATTCCTACTAATCCTTGCATTTGACAATCATTACAGTTGCAATGTGGGGGATAAAAGCTAAATCTGTTCTGTCTTCCATTGGCGTTGAAAGTGGAATATGCCTACATCTGGGAGGTATCCCCAACTTCCACATAAACTCCTTTCAATCTGTTTTTTTTTTTTTACCATCTTCCATCTCTCAGTCTGCAAAATAAGTGAACGAGTGGAGACACTCAGTAAGTGAAAGAGGAGAATTATTTTTTGGAGGACAGTCCCCTTGTACTAGATGCTTCCCCCACTAGGAAAGTGTTCTAGGAACCCATCAGCATCAGTGTACCAGTTAGCATTGTTGTGAGAGGCTGCGTTCAGCTTCAGTGCATTTTTTTTGGAGGTTATTTTAATGTGCTTGTTCATTTCATGATGGGTGATTTGCACGCCTGAACCTTTCACTCGTTGTTGAGTGTTCAGCAGTTTTTGACCGCAAACGTAATAAGCCTCATATCTCACCTTTCCTATTCACTCAATTTCACTCAAGCATCTTTTTTTTTGAAAAAAAAATCCTCAAAGGGAAATATTTTGCCACTGTGGAAGAGTGATACAAAAATCGGAGGACTAAAAGGCATCAAAATTGACAAGTTCAAAAACTGTTCTGAACAGTAGAAAAAGTATCTCGATAGGAGTACTACATCAAATGGAAAGTTCTTTGAAGGTGACTTGTTCAAACATCTAGAAATAAATACCCATTTTTTAATAAATAATTTCCAGTTTTGGGGGGTTCCCCTCGTGTACCTCCTGGCCATTCCAAATGAGACTTTAAATGGAAAGGAGACACATCATAAAATTAACAACTATTAATGAAGTACTAGTCTATGTTTTTTTAAACGAATGATCATTGTTCATTATATCATTAAATTACATTTTATACATATAACTGCTAGATGTAATTTCAAATGTAAATATATGTTATATATTGGAAATTATATCCTTTGCAAATATTTAAACACATGTTTAAAATTTTTAGATGTCAGTCTAAATTGTGAAACAGTGTGTATAACTTTTCTAAAATCTTTTAATCACTACCAAGCAAAATTGCTGAAAAGTCACTGTGATATTTTACCTGTTCACTCTATTGGTCAAAGATGTGGAGGAAAAATAATTATGTTCTGGGCAGCCATTGTATCTTTCTTCTAAATCTTTGGTCCTTCCTCATCCCTTTGCTCCCTGTTCCCTCTTTGTTTTTTGTTTTTTTTTCTGTCACAGCCTATCATATCCTAAAAAAACAAAGATCAGACAGATAGAATTACAAGAGTCATCTTCTGACAAATAACTATCCAAGGATTTACATACAAGTTTATATCCTCCATAGCTCCAGCATAATTTTTGAATCTTAGAAAGTAGAATATCGGTCTCCTTCCTGACTTTAAGTTGAATTACAAGATCATTTTTAATTTATTCCTGGGAGATGTCATTAAAATTGCAAAGCCACCCCTTCTGTTCTTAGTTGTCTACCCTTCTTAACTCTGGACTATAAAAGAACAAGAGAGGTTTTCTCTGTCTTTCCCTCACTTTCTGTCTTTTTTCTCTCCTCACTTTAATGAATGGGACTCAGCATAAAAAATGCATATAAAACTTACACACCTTTTTATATTTACTGTTTCATTTTACAATTCAAGGCAAGTTGATTAGCCACTTTGTCTGGATTTCCTTAATTACACTGACAAAATTTAAATATACAGTGGAGAATAATTTCCTGGGGTTCTACTTTATGATGGAAATGTGGGCTTTGTGAACAGTTTGTTGGATTAAATTTAATTATGATGCTGGATTCTGTCCCACGGCATTATCTACACTCTTCAGAAGAAAAGTTTAATGTTAAAATAAAGGCATAAAAGTAGTAATTATTTGTTCTAAATGTAGACTTGTGTCTGCACCTTCATACTTTATTAGAAGAAATTAGCTTACCAAAGAGACGATTTGCTGTGATTATTATGTTTTAAATATGCCCTTCTAACCTCAGTTATGAAATGCAAAGAAGATGCTGTTAATAAAACAGTAGATAAGACCTTTCATATTTATAATTATGGCTTTTTATGTAAATTTTGAGCTAATTTAAGAGCCATATTAGGATAATTTATCTTAATGGAACCACTTAATAAATTCATTTTAATTGCCCATTGGCCAGGTTTATAATTAACATATAAGCTTTAAACAACTTATAATAATTTCTACCTTGCACTTACTCCCTGTTATTGATATTTTTATTGAATTTTTAAAAATTATATTATTCCAAAGTCAAAATGTTTAAAAGTAAAAGTAGGCTAATTTTTTTTTTCAAATGATTATTCTCAACATATTAAACAGAATACTTGTTTTTGGAGGCTATTTTATTTTGTGATTTCATATTATCAGTTAATTTTATTCATTAAAGAAACAAACAAAATATCAAACAAGTAGTATAGCCTACTTTAGATTTCTCTTGTTTCAGAGGAAACAAAATCTGAGTGTATTCTTTTTACTGTTGCAATGGGTTCTCCCATTGCAGAACTTTTGGCAAATTATTCTGTGACATAATTAGTAATAATAACAATTTCCAGTTATGTATAACTAAGTGCTTTATAGACATTTTGTCATTTAATCCAAACAATACTTCATGAGTTTGGTTCTCTCACCCCAAATTAAGTACATTGTACAATGTTACACTACAAATGAGGCACATCCAAGATGTAAACAAATGCCCCAATGCTCTGAAGAGGAGCCATGCTTCTCACTTTCATATAAGAAACAGATTTAATTTCAAAAGTAAGATTTTGCGGTCATTTATTCATAAATACAACAATCTAAAGAAGGAGTAGGCTTCCAGTCTTCTGATACATTTCAACAAAAAGTAATAGAATTTAGATGTCCAGTTTTGTAAAACATTTTCTCTCTTTTTCTTTCTGTATTATATTATAAAGATCATTTAAAAATATTATGATGACTGCAACATGTAGAAAAATTTATAATAAAGTTAGTGATTGCTGCCATATCACTCAACTTTTTGTTTTGCAAATAAATACCCTTTGATTTTTTTTTCTTCAGTTCAGAGAGCTGTGCTGTTTATGAATGGGAGGAAAGTCCATCAAAAAGGTTTCATTTTCCCTTTATTGTCCTTCACATGATCTGATAAGCAGAGTTCATGTATCACCTGTGCTATGTTTTGTCCACTGGCCACTAGCAGTGTCTCTGTGCCATAGAGCTAGGGTTCTCACTTAATGACTGAGAGCAGATGACAAATTGTTACTGTAGTCAACTGAGGTTAATATATTAGGAAGTGTGAGACTTTGCTAATTCTATTTTCTATGAAGGAATTTGGGCCTAAGGTAAAACCCAATTACAAGTTTCTTTGTGTTTGGGGGGAAACAAAAACCTATTTGTCCTTTTTTAAAATGAAATGCCAGGGAATAAGATTCTTTTACAAAAGGAGAATTATCCAGAGGATTAATAGATGGTATCGATTTTCCTTTAATGTAGCCCAAAAAAAGTAGACTCAAGATCTTGACCAAATGCACGTAATGAAAACAGTATTAGATAATCTTTTAAATAGAATACGTTACAATTAATTTGAGGAAGGACTGCATTTTCTCATTACCCAAATCTACCAACTAACCATTTGTTGACGGTTTGGGGAAGTTTGACAAAATAGAAGACTAATTTTGGATATAAAATCCTTGAGAAGGCCAGAATGGGTGGAATGTGATTGTACAGAAAAAATAGTTGATCAGCCCATAATAAAGGTTAGAAAGTACAGTAAGTCCCCTACATACAAACCTTCAAGTTGTGAGCTATCAAGGATGTGAATATTTGTTCATATGTCCAATCATGTCCATCTTGCCCTCCATTGCCTATTTCTGACAATACTTCAGCTCTGTCATTTCCCATCTTCTCTCCCTCTTCCTGTCAGTAACTTTTCTTGCCTGTTCACTCTATGTCAGCCCCTTTATGCCAGCTGTTATATTGTACTGTACTACTGTACTTTTCAAGGTTCTATATTATAAGATTAAAAATGTTTTCTTTATTTTTTGTGTTGTTTTTAATGTATTACTGTGTGAAAAGTATTATAAAACGATTACAGTACAGTCCTATATAGTCACTTCTTTTAGTTGGGTACCTAGGCTTTGTTAAACTTATGAACAAATTGGACTTTAAAGCATGATCTTGGAACTGAACTCATTCATATATAAAGGACTTACTGCACAGGATTTAGGTGATATTTAAACATGGCCTAAAAAATTTATCTCACTCATCAGATCATATTCTAAATCAATAGGGAAATGATATTATATTTATAAAATAATTGATTTTGCAATAAAGACACATGTGTTTCAGCATATTAGCCTGGTACATTTTCTGATTAGGATTCTTCACTATGTTAGAAAGTAAAATTAGAGGAAGAGAGAGGAGGATAACGACTGAGACAGACTATGCAAGTCCCGTTGTGAGTGAGTGAGTGTATGGAAAATTTTGCGTACATGTCAGTGAATGAGTGGGGGGCATGTGAGAGGCTGACAGTGAGGGCTTGGGAGCAAGTGCCCAGGGCTCTCCTGGTGAAATGACTGGTGCTGCAGCTACTCGGCTTGGACCCTAGTGATTCCTGGGATGCAGAAGCTGAGTGCCTTTTATTTTATTTTATTTTATTTTTTTTTATCAACAAAACCTTTCCTGGAAAGAAGATGGGAGAGACTGATTAAGTGGGGGCTCGTGAAAAGGTGGCCAGGGTTCTCCTGGTAAAGCAGCTGGTGCTGTAGCTGCTCTGCTTTGTCCTTAGTGCTTCCTGGGTCACAAAAGTCAAGTGCCATTTTTTTTAACTGACAAGTCTTCCTGGGAAGAAGCTGCAGGAAAAGACTACTGGCTCTAGGCTCTGCTTCACCACCGCAGTGCCTGGCTGGACACTAGCAACAAGGGTTACAGAGAATCCCCGAGGCAGAGACCCACTGGAGAGACAAAAGAGGCACCCTGCCACCATCTTGAAAATGGGGCATGAAAGGAATCTGTCTTGCTCATCACAGATCAACAGACACAATCTCTGTGACCTGTGGATTAGCTACTCAGGAGCTGATTATGATCCAGAGGGAATATCCTGAAAGCACAAACTTCAGAGGGACAGGACAAGTGCCGAGACTCAGGCGCCCCATCCCCTACCCTGATTCAACTGTGGGACAAATGGTGTGGCCAGAAAAGGATGAGGAAATCCTTCAAAGAGATCAGTGGTGGGTACAGGCTGATCCAGCCTCCTCCTCCCCAGCAATCCTCTGAATGTCAGACCCACATGGCTGGGACATGAGTGAGAGGGATGAACCCAGGCAGAACCTGAACGTCAGCTGCAATAGGAGGACTCCATTCCAGGATAAGCCTGGCTGTGCCAAGCCCCACAAGAGCCTGGGGCAGAGACAATCCTGTACCTACTCACCGGAGGGGAGTATGTATGAGAGAGTGTGTGTGTGTGGGGGGGTGAACTGCAGCTCTATCGAATCCCAGTGCCCCTCCTTCTCTGGTTCAGACACTGGGGAGATAGTGAATCAGGTGGAAGCTCTGCAGGAGACAACAGAGAAGCAGATAAGAGGAACAATTACAGAATCTGCCACAGGAGGGCAGGGTTTTATATCTTTTTAATTTTAAATTAAAAAAATTTTTTTGCCTGTTCGGTTTTTCTAATTTTCAAAACATTTTTCCTTTGTGCATGAATATGTATGTGAGGGTTCAATCAGTGATGGACAATTAAAATTTTCCCAGACATCCAATCCCTCAGAGATTACACAGCTTCCAGACCAACTCTATAGGAGATAGTTAAAATGGTATTAAACACAGAAGAAATAAAACAAAGAATGACCACATACTTCCTAAGAGAATAGCAGAGCACAGAATCAACAGCAAATACAGCCCAACAACAAACTTGAAAACACACACATACATCAACCCCAAAGCTAAAAGAAAACAAAGAAAAGACTTTATAGAAACCTCATGACAGGGACAAACAAATCACATTTCAATAATCAACCTGAATGTGAATGGACTAAATGCACCACTAAAAAGGTACAGAATGGCAAAAGGGATAAGAATCCATGACCCAATGATTTGCTGCATCCAAGAAACTCCTCTTACCACAAGGGAGGCACACAGATTAAAAGTTAGAGGATGAAAAAGGAGATTCCAAGCAAATGGATCACAAATGAAGGCAGGAGTCAGACAAAAAACCCTTAAGCTATTCAAAATTTAAAAAGATACAAAAGGACACAACATAATGATAAAAGGTTCAATCCATCAACAAGAAATATCCATCCTAACCATATATACACCCAACTCAGTAGCACCAGAATTTATAAAGCAACCAATAAGTAAACTAAAAAAAGATAGTGACTCCATTATAGCTGGAGACTTGAATACTCCACTAATAACTCTAGATAGATCATCAAGGCAAAAAATCAACAAGGACATCTGGAACCTTAACTTCGCACTTGAACAAATGAACTTTATAGATACCTACAGAATATTCTACCCAACAACCACAGAATATACATTCTACTCACTACCTCATAGAACATACCACAAGATTGATCACATCCTTGGCTATAAATCAAGCATAAACAAATTTCAAAGGTTGCAATGTTATTGTGCACCTTCTCAGACCACAGTGAAATAAAAATAGATATCAACACCAACACAATTTCCCCAAAGCCCACAAAGACATAAACACTAAACAGCATGATGCTGAACAACTACTGGGTCAACACCAAAATCAAAACAGAAATTAAAAAATTCCTGGAAACAAATGAAAATGAAGAAACATCTTACCAAAACCTCTGGGATGCCATGAAAACAGTTTTAAGCAAGGAATTTATATCTCTATGAACACACATCAAGAAAATGGAAAGATCACATGTTGACAGCCTAACAGATAACCTAAGGGAGCTGAAAAGAGAAGACCACCAAAACCCTAACTTTAGCAGAAAATTCAAGATCACCAAAATAAGAACCCAAATAGGGGACACAGAAGACAAAAAAATCATTGAAAAAAATCAACAAAACAAAAAGCTGGTTCTTTGAAAGAATTAACAAGATTGTTGGACCCCAAGCCAGAATTACCAAGAAAAAGAGAGAAAAAGCCCAAATAAATGCAATCAGAAATACAAAAATCAAATTACAAATGACCCCAAAGAAATACAGAAGATTGTCAGAGATTACTATGGACACCTATATGGATACAAACATGATAACCTGAATGAAATCGAGGACTTTCTGATATCATACAACCTCCCAAGATTGAAACAAGAAGACATTGACACTTAAAATTGAGAAAGATGGAATTATCCACAAATCCTTTTATGAAGTCAACATCACACTGAATCCCAAACCAGGTAAAGATCCAACAAAAAAGAACTACAGACCAATATTCCTTATGAACATATATGTAAAAATCCTCAGCAAGATTCCAGCAAACTGGATCCAACAACACATCTCAAAAATCATCCACCAAAACCAAGTCAGCTTCACCCCCAGGATGTAGAGCTGGTTCAGCATCCACAATACCATAAATGTAATTAAATACATCAACAGGTACAATAACAAGAGCCACATGATAATATCATTAGATGCAGAAAAAGCTTTTGATAAAAGTTAGTATCCCTTCTTGATAAAAATCCTCAAACACCTAGGTATAGAAGGAACATACCTCAAAACAGTAAGCACCATCTACAATGAACCCACAGCTGGCATATTGAAAATTGCTAAATGGAAAGAAACTGAAAACATTTCCCCTGAAAACTGGAACAAGACAAGGCTGCCCACTCTCACTTCTCTTATTCAACATTGTGTTGGAATTCCTAGTTAGAGCAATTAGACAAGAGAAGGAAATCAGGGATAACCAAACAGGAAAAGAGGAAATTAAGTTATCACTCTTTGCTGATGATATGATCAAAAATCCAAGAGAATCTGTCAATAACCTGCTGCACTGATAAAGAACTTTGGCAAAGTCTCCGGGTACAAAATAAATGTGCAAATGACAGTCGCATTCTTATACACCAACAGCAAGCAGACAGAGAACCAAATAAAAAGCGCAACCCCATTCACAATAGCCACACAAAAAATTAAACACCTCAGCATCTTCCTAACCAGAGAAGTGAAAGACCTTTACAATGAGAACTACAAAACACTGCTCAAAGAAATCCAAGAAGACACAAACAAATGGAAAAATATTCCATGCTCATTGATAGGAAGAATCAACATTGTTAAGATGTCCATCCTACCAAAGGCAATCTACAGATTCAGTGCAATATCCATTTAATTATCAATGTCATTCTTCTCAGATCAGGAAACGACAATACAGAAATTCATATGGAAACATAAATGACCACGAATAACCAAAACCATCCTCACCAAAAGAAACAAAGCAGGAGGTATCACACTTGCAGACTTTAAACTTTACTATAAGCCTACAATAATCAAAATTGCCTAGTATTGGTACAAGAACAGATAAACAATCCAATGGAACAGTATAGAGATTCTGGAAGCAAAACCTCAATTTGTCAACCAACTCACCTTTGACAAAGCCTCCCACAGAACCACTGGGGAGAGGAAAACCTATTCAGTGAATTGTGCTGGGAAAACAGGCATATCACAAGCAGAAGACTGAAACAGGACCTCTACCTATGACCATACCCAAAAATTAACTCTAAATGGATCAAAGACCTAAATGTAAAACCTCAAATGATAAGAATCTTAGAAAATGCAAGAGACACCCTTATGGAAATTGCAACTTGCAACCAGTTTCTGATCAAAACCCAACTGCCCACGCTATAAGAGATAAGACAGATAATTGAGACCTCATCAAACTGAAAAGCTCCTGCAAAGCAAAATAAACCATGAAGAGAACAGGGAGATGTCCATAATATGAGAGAAAATATTTGTCAACTGTATATCAAAGGTCTAGCATCTAGGATCTACAAGGAACTCAAATGTGCTGAAAGGAAAAGAAAATAGCCCCATTAACAATTGGGCAAAATACATGAAAAGACACTTCTCAAAAGAAGAGATACGGGCAGCCAACAGACACATTAAAAAGTGCTCAGTCTCACTAACCATCAGAGAAATGCAAATAAAAACCACACTGAGATAACACATATCCCCAATAAGAATGGCCATCTTTAATAAAACAAACAACAACAGATACTGGAGAGAATGTGGAGAAAAAGGAATGCTTCTACAGTGCTGGTAGGAATGCAAACTAGCACAACATCGTTGGAAGACAGTGTGGTGATTTCTGAAAAAACTAGAAATTGACCTTCCATATGACACAGCAATCCCCCTGTTGGAAATATACCTGGAGGAACTCAAATCATTCTACCAAAATGATACCTGCATATGCACGTTTACTGCAGCACTATTTACAATAGCAACAACATGGAACCAACCATGCCGCCCGTTGAGACTGAACTGGATAAAGAAAATGTAGCATATATACACAATGGAATACTATGCAGCCATAAAAATGGACAAACATATGGACTTCACAGCAACTTGGATGGATTTTGAATCTATCATACTCAGTATTCTGTCACAGAAACAAATAACAGAGTACCATATGTTCTCACTCATAAGTAGACCTTGATCAATTATCATAATACTATAAGAAAGAGATTGGCAGGGGTGGAAAACTGCCAGGGGGAGGAGAGGGTAGGACTGGCAGTTGAGGGAAACTGCCAGAGGAGGGAGGGGCACACCTCATCAACAAGGATACCTGCATGATGAGCATTTGTATACCTAACCTTGAATTATACTCTACATCTTTCAAATAAAAAATTTTAAAAAAAGTAAAATCAGAGCAAAAAATATACCATTGCTGTTAATATGTTAATATAAAGTCATACATGTCTTGCTAGTTGACTTTTTATTCACATTGAAGGCTAAATTACTTAATTTTAAAATTTATGGTACAGGATTTTAACATATAATTTTAACATATTTAATTATTAATTTACATTAAAATATATATTGTTTACCATATTTGAAAGCATAAAGTATATTCAGAAACCACAAATATGATACTCTTTACATATTCCTCAAATATGTTAATCTGACCATTGGCATTCTATTTTATGCCTTTGTTATATTTAAATATAGTTCTTCTCCTCAGGTTTGATATTTTCTAAGAGTGCTGCTAAAGTCTGCATTTCTTTATGTGTTTTTTTTTTGTCTTTTGAGACCTTTGTTGACAATTGGTCGACCTAGAATCAATAATATTCAAGCTGTATCTAAAAAATTACTATAAAACATCCATCTATTCTACATATATAGGCAGAGCCATTATGACCATGAACTTTTGTTTTCATTGTTATCAATTTCATTTTCAGTCATTTTAATCAATTTCATCCATTCAGTTCTGTTTCATTGTATCATTGCAGAGACAAGTCATACCTGCTTGACTGCTATGTCCAAAACCTAAACAAGGACTGGTGCATCGACTCATGCTTATGATTTCCGGGCTTGGGGAGGTCTAGGCAGGGGGATCCCTTGAGGTTAAGAGGTTGAGACCAGCCTGGGCTAGTGAGACCACTGCTTCTATTTTTTTTAGAAACAATCAACCAAGCAAACAAAAAAAGCCAGGCATGGTGTGCGCACCTGTTAGTCACAGTTACTCATGAGGTTGAGGGAGAAAAATTACTTGAGCCCAGGAGTTTGAGGTTATAGTGAGCTATGACTGAGCCACTGCACTCTAGCATGGGCAACAGGATGAAACCCTGTCTCTTAAAAAAAAAAAAGAGAGAGAGAAAGAGAAAGAAAACCTAAATGACTAGCTGTTTTTCATAGTTACTAAAATTTTAAAAGTAGCAAAACTCATTATGATATAAAACTTTCCATTGGAATAATTTTGTAAAAATATCTTAGAAAACATTAAATAAACAGACATAATTTTATTCACAAAATCTGTTAAATCTGAGAACTTTTATTATCATAATTTTTTGTTTAATGCAATAGTAGAGCTTCTCTGACTTAACCCATCTTCCTCAGCAGAAGCATCTGGAATATTTCCCATGGAGAGAGCGTTCATAAGTCTCTAGTATTACTCTACTAGCTATAAACCACAGCTATAAACAAGAGGGTCATAAACATAGCTATAAACCACAATATACAACATAATTTAAACATAGAACTGCCTGCTTGACTATGCTTGGAACTGAGGAGCTTCAGTGCTAAAATTGGACTGAGACTGGTGGTCAATGGATGAGGTAATTGTTGGTGGTTAGTGTTTTAATGGTGTCCTAGAGATAATGATTGTAATAATTAATATATTTGAATTTTATTGGTACAATAAATAAATTTAACATATGGAAAAATGATTGCATCCTTCTGTACTGCTGGAGGCAACAGCTGATAAGGTTTTGGAATTTTGGTTAATACAATACAATCTCCATCCAAGGAGAGTAGTCACTCAACAGAACTCAAGAAAAATTTCCTACTACTCTCAGCTCTGAAGCCAGTACCCCAGAGTATAGTGAATAGTAACCATGGACACTTTAATGCCTCACAGGGAATACCACAAAGAATCAAACACAGAATGTTGACCATTCTTCCATTTCCAAGTGTTAACTATTGTCGCTCAGTACTGAAATAAAGAAGCCAAGTTTGG
Source organism: Cephalopachus bancanus (assembly GCA_027257055.1). Classification (NCBI taxonomy): domain Eukaryota; kingdom Metazoa; phylum Chordata; class Mammalia; order Primates; family Tarsiidae; genus Cephalopachus; species Cephalopachus bancanus. The sequence continues at coordinate 15,280,188 of JAPVLO010000068.1, read as the reverse complement.
TTTATTCAGATACCTTGCTTGAATTTTTAGATGAAATAAAATATTATATAAGCATTAACATAACTGAATTAAAAAATCTTTTCTATTCTCACATGTTTAGATAAAACTAAAAAAAAGCTCAAATATTGAATTATTTAAAAATCTTTGTAGAATCTGAACATGAACGAGAAATTAACATTTTCGTTTATCTTGATGTCAATGATGTACCATGATTAATAAACTTAAAATGTTTTTCTATTTCTTGTACATTGAAACATCTTTTGCAATTATTACAAAGGTTGTTAGATAAATTATGTTTTGAACTGGGCTTATCCACATACACAATTCTGATTTTTCTTACAAAAGCTGTTTCTTAAATGAGAAATATATTCTTCCAATCTCTCAGAGCCAAAAGCTGAGAATAGTATTGGTTTTTCTTTCTCTTATATCTTGTAGTCACTTTTTAATGAATTTTGTCAACTCTACAATCAAAATATATTCCATTTGAGGATTTATCACTAACATTACCAAACCTGGTCCAAGCTACCAAGTTGCCTATCACTCTTGCTTACATTGTTGCAACAGCCTCCAAACGGGTTTCCTGTTTCAACAATTGACTTCCCCATCTGTATTTTTATTGCTACAATTTTGAGGCCTACGCTTAATTTTTTTAATTTTTTTATTTTTTTTTAAGTTGGAGTCTCACTCTGTCGCCCAGACTGGAGTGCAGTGGCTGCTCCCGGCCACCGCAGCCTCGACCTGCTGGGCTCCGGCGATCCTTCCGCCTCAGCCTTCCGAGTTGCCGGAATTACAGGCGCGCGCTACCACACTGGCTGATTTTTTGATTTATTGTAGAGATGAGGTCTCGCTCCCCAGGCGGGTCTCGAACCCGCGGGTTTAGGCAATCCACTCACCTCAGCCTCCCAAAGGCGCGGGATTACAGGCTGAGCCACCGAGCCCGGTTTACACTTTATTTTTAAGCAGAGCAGCCAGAGTCAGCTTATTAAATTCTTAGTTAGATCATGTAATTTCTCTGAAAATCTCCAATGATTTTCCCACTCACTAAGTAATAGCCAAAAATCCTTACACAAGACTAATATGTACTAAAGGATCTGAACATGGATATTGTTGTGATTCATCTGGCTGACTTCCTCAATTTTCTAACATCTTTGCTATAATATTACTTTATCAGTGAGACCTTTCTTAGCTAATCTATTTAAAATGCAGTCTTCCATTGTTGTTATTTCTAGTCTTACTCTTCCATCTTCCTTGCCCTGATTTATTTTTCTCCACAGACTATTAATATTTGATGTATTGTATTTTGTTTAGGTTTATTTTGTCTCTTTTTTATCTTTTTCTTTTTTTCAAGTTTTATTTATCATTGTATACCTGGTGCTTAGCCTAGTGCTTGGCATATGGTAAATGTTCAATAAACATCATGTGAATAAATGAATACACTTTTCATCACCTATATCGAATTTGTATTTGTTTTCCAGATTGTAATATTACAAATAGCATAGTTGAGATCCCTATATCGACGACTTCCTGTATTTATTACTTGAACTTTAGAATTTCATTACTGAATTTCAGTACTTCAAATCTCAACATATACATATAGAAATGTATAGAATATATCTAATCCTATGCTAACTCAGCAGTAATTTAACATAAGACGATCTGCATTTTAATAGTATCAAAGCATCAGTTTCATCGTCATTGCAATAAGAACATCTTCATACAACTTTTTATCATTGAGTCCATATATTTTAATTGTAAATGTCTAACCAGGATCTGTCTTCTGAGATCCATACTTATATATCCGGCACTCATTGAATATTTCTACTTAGATCTTTGTTAGGATCTTTATTAACTACTGATCATCTTATTGCTACTGTTCCCTTTATCAATAAATATTTTCACAATACAACCAAATACTGAATGCATAAACTTTGGAGTCATCTTTGAAATCTACCTTTCCCCCATGTCAACAACAACCACCATAACAAATTTTCCTCATCAAGTTCTGTCAATTCCATATTCATCATTTACCACTTTATCTTCAATACTCCCACTTTAGCTTCAGTTATATACATTTATCTGTATCTTTACTACTACAGGTATTGCTTTAGGTCCACCACTATCATTTATTACTCAGTTCAGGCTGTCTTAACAAAATACCATGGAATGGGTGACTTAATAGAAATTCATTTTATCAAAGTTCTGGAGATTGAAATTCTGAGATCAGCATGCCAAGATAGTTTCTGTTGAGGACTCTCTTCTTGGATTACAGATGGCTTCCTTCTCACGGTGTTCTCACATGATGGGGGGGGGCGAGAGAAAGAGAGAGAGAGAGAGAGAGAGAGAGAGAGAGAGGGTAATCACTTTGAGATCGCTTCTCATAAGGACATTAATCTCATTATGAATGTCATAGACACCCTTATGACTCATCTAACCCTTATCTCCCAGAGGCCGCATCTCCAAATGCAATCAAATTAGGGGATAGGGCTTCAACATATGAATATTTGGAGAGGGCACATACCCTTCATAACAAAGATTTTTTCGGATAGCACCATAAGTCACCTCTCCAAATTTTTAAGTATCCCTCAACTCTGGTTCCCTATGTGCCAACAGAGTATATATCATACTATATGATGAATAATAATATAATAGATACCAATAGAAAACTGTAATTGAATTATAATAAATAATATAATTGAATTATAATAAGCAATATATACTAATATACAACTGAATTTCAGTTCTGTTGTTTTCATGTTAAAATGTGTTCTTGAAAAACAATTGGCTGGCACTTTGTGAGGCCAAGGTGAGTGGATTGCCTGAACCTACTGGTTTGAGACTAGCCGGGTAACTTGGCGAGACCTCGTCTCTACAGTTAAAGAAAAAAAGGGGGGTCGGTGGCGCGGCGGAAAAAAAAAAAAAATTAGCCAGGCATGGTAGTGCGTGCTACTTGGAAGGAGGAAGTATCGCCGGAGCTTAGCAGGTCGCCGCTGGGGTGGCTGTGAGCCCGTGAGCGTGCCATTGCACTCCAGCCTAGGCGAAGGAGTGAGACTCCAACTCAAAAAGAAAAGAAAAGAAAAGAAACAATTAAGTCTCCTGTAGTGGAAACTAAATGTGCAGACTTAAAATTATTTCAAAAGAAGAAGATCTTTACAAAACACTATATCTTATGCCAAAATACATCACAGAAAAAGGATGGGAATTCTCACATACTAGAGGCTAGGATCACATTCCAGTTTCTTTCTACAACCTAAGTCCACCTCCTTCTGCTGGTTGTATTCAGACAGAAGAGATGACAATCAAGTATAACCTTTTTTTTTTTTTTTTTTTTTTTTTTTTGAGTTGGAGTCTCACTCTGTCGCCCAGACTGGAGTGCAGTGGCCGCTCCCGGCCACCGCAGCCTTCACCTGCTGGGCTCTGGCGATCCTTCCGCCTCAACCTTCCGAGTAGCTGGAACTACAGGTGTGTGCTTCCACGCTTGGCTGATTTTTTGATTTATTGTAGAGATGAGGTGTCACTGCCCAGGCGGGTCTCAAACCCACAGGCTCAGTCAATCCACTCACCTCAGCCTCCCAAAGGCGCGGGATTACAGGCTGAGCCACCGAGCCCGGCTAAGTGTAATCTAAGAGTGCTGATGAACTACGTTTGAAAATGTAGTGGGGCACACTTCATCAACAAGGGTACCTGTATAATGAATATTTTTATACCTAACCCTGAATCGTACCCCACATATTTAAAATTAAAAATTAAAAAAAAGAAAATGCTCAAAATGTTTGACTAGATTGCAACTGTTTCTATCAACACATATTGCTGACATTTTGAAAATATAAATTTCTTCTTATTTTTCCATTTTGGTTATATCTTCCACAAATTTACATATTATTTTTAACGTGCTTTCCAGATATAATTGTCAATGCAGCAGACAGTGTTAGAATATGAAAGACTGCCCTACTAGAATGGGAATTAGGTTAGCAATTTCTAGGTTTCTATCACAAGTCCTGAGTGTAGTTGGCATACTTATTCAGGTAGTCTTTCTGGCCTAAAGCTTTTGCAAAATGTTGAAAAAAAAAAAAAGATTTCTTTCAAAACTCTTATGTTTAGTTTACAAGTCTGATTTTACCAGTTATTGGTTATTGATACTATTTCAAATTTTAGCAGTCACACCCAAGGATTGGTAAATACATACCAAAGGAGAAACAATTAATTAAACACATTAGAGCATTTAAAATTTTATTTACCTTTCAGGATTCTAATTTCTGAATTTAACCAATTAAAATTTCTCAAATACTATATAATTCTTATCAATTTAATAAACTAAATATCTCTCATATATGTTAACACCAAGTGCAACTTATCAAAATTGTAACTAAAATATATAAATTTTAATTAATTACATAAATATATATTTCAAATTAATGTTACAACACTGTCATTGCATACAGTTAAAATCTTTTATACACTACCATCATATAAATTGTCAAATATACAAGACTTCCTTAACTCCAAATGATTAATAGTATGAACTTGGTTCTCATAAACGTTTGCGTACTTCATCCTAAATCTTCTGAGGTTTAAAAAGTGTTTGCCCACTAAGAAAGAAATTTATCAGTATCTCGGTTATTTTAGTTTACTTACTATCAGACATTTAGGCTAGATGTGGCAATTGCATGGTGCATTGAAACTACTTCAGTTGTAATGTCAGTGATTACATTACTTCAGGAGGCATAAGATTACTTAGCATATGTTGCTGAATTTAAGCTACAAACATGCAATTCATATTTCTTTTAAATAATTTTTCATCTTTCTCTATGACTAATTCGGTTACATAAATGTCTTTCATCTAACTCTAAAGACTTTATAATATAATAAAATGCTTAACTATATCAACTTAATTTAAAAAGTTTTAGACTTGACAGATTCTTACCTACATATTTCATATTTTTAAGATCAAGGAATACAGAAAGAAAATCAAAATAATAATTGATTTTCAGATATTTCACAGTTTTTGATTTTATATGACATGTTTTTATTTGACAGACACATATCCTTACTGATACTGATACTCCTTACTTGAGTCAGAGATATTCTAGCAAGTTTTGTTTGCAATGTCTTTATTGCTAATAGTGTCAATGATACTGCATATATTATAAAGAATAATATTTTCTTATATTAATCTTATTTTAAAATAGAATATTAATTAACTTTTTTGTTGGTTAGTATGGACTTTTCACAGATACAATATGTTTTAATTAATTACAGTCATTATTCTCCTTTTGCTGATCAAATGTTCACAACTTCTATTTGTCTTCTAAATGCTTGACATAATTCTATTAATATTTCAAGGCGTTATTCCTTTCTGACTCAATTTGTACTTTACTGCTTCTGACATAGGATCAACCAGTTTTTCAAAGATCCCTGGTTACAGTCAATGGAAGGAAATAGTTTTAGAGGATAAGATCTAAGTATATGCTGAATTAATCTGAGTCCATTTCAATGGCTACATCTGAAAGGGCTTATTGATAGCCAGATAGACAATTTTGATGAAACATTTACATTTTACATTACATTTCTAACATTGAAGTGCCACTATTTTTTTCATTCTATATTTTCTACCTTCTCTCTTTTACTGGATAATTTGCTTACTGATGAAAATGGCATACTTATTTGCTTTATGTGAGAAAGAAATAGAAGAAAACAATTCAATATTTATGTGAGTAGCGAAACTACCAAATGAAGGTCAAGATTCTCTCTGCATTTCCTTTGGCTCTTTGACTGCTTCTGACTTTATATGCACAGCAAATTTATTTTTTCAAGAAGTTTTGTCAACTATCTTTTGTGTGACATAATTGCTCATCTGATGGGCCATTTAATGAATCATTTTAGTTTTTATTTTATTTGAGAGCACTGTTATTACAATTCTTGAAAGTTCTAAGTCATAAGGGGTGGAGGCTTTAGGACAATGCTCTTTTCACAATGATTCATCAACTGGAAAAAAAAAAAAAGTCCAACCACTAGTAACGTTGGAGACAATCAGGAAATTCAGCATGTTAATTTCAAAAGTTCTGTATAAGAATTCATTTTGATAATGTTTGAGGTAACTACTTAATGATATTACAGTTATAAATATAAACAAGTTTTAGTCGGAGAAACTGATGTATATTTTCTAAGTGGACAGTTTTTTTCATGTTATTATTTAAGATCTGGTAATATTATAACACTCATATTTTTACGTTTTTAATTCTGATCGAATTCTCTTTTGAATGAAAACTTTTTAATTTATCTTGCTCCCTTTTCTGTTCTTCAAACTTTTCTTCTTTTTAAAAATATCCTATATTTCCCTATCAGTATAATAAGCTAAGTACTATTATATTAATAACAGTGGTTCAAATGATTCTCCCCAAATATTTGCTTTTTCAAAACCAGTTTAAATAATGTTTGGTGTAAGAAAAAGAAGAGTTTTCTAGTATTTTGGAACTCTACACTGTTATCTGCAGACTTTTATATTTTAATATTAAATACTTTTTTGATTTATAATAAAAATGACTTTATTTTATACAGTTGTTTGTAGCATTTTTACTCTGTACATAAAGATGACCTATTGCTGAACTCTCAATTTCTAAGAGGTATTTAAAAAACGCAATTTAATTCCATCAGTTCTATAAAATTCCAAACTTCCAAACTCCAATTGAGGATATTTAAATTAACCAGAGTATATAAAAATAAAGTATTATTATAATTATCAGTAATTACCAGAAAACAACAATATGTTCTGTATAAGAAATTTTAGGTGAAACTTTTTGATTCATATAATTTTATGGCCATCTAGATTTAAAGAAATTTACACAAAAAATAATTTTAAAAATGTTAGCATATTTCAGTATATATACACATATATTAAAATTCATTGATACAATGCATTCACATTAAGCTATAGCTATCTGGTTGTCATGTAGTTTCAATTTCTTGCATTTCTCAAGCTCTTAACATCTCTTAGCTTCACCTAAAATTTCAACATTATTATGCATTTTTAAATTAAAATAAAACATTAAATTTCAAAGTTTAGTTATGATACTATTTTATTGACCTTTTAAAAATATATAAAGTCCTTGATAAGAAATTGCAGGTTTTATAATAAATGTTTCAGAAAATAAAAACAAAACAAAACTCATATATGACTCTTTTAACAAGAAGGTTGGAGACTACCTGTCTAAGAATGACCACCTTGATCCAGGACTTTAAAGACTCGGGTCTTAAAGGACAGATCTATTTGCTATTTGGCCAGTGGCTTGTTTTTATCAGTATAGTTTTAAATTTCACTATTTGAGGTTAAGATTCTCTCTATAATATAATTCACAAAGTGTTTTTTGACTTTGTAAACCCTGTAAACCCTGTGTTTCTATTAAAAATTCTTTAACATAATCAAATTATTTTTTGAGTAAAGTATTCTAAGAGTTCTTTACATTTTAAAAAATGTTTTATCCTGTGTAAATTTTTGTTGTTATTAGTGATGGAAGAGATGTAACTGTGTTACTATTTGTAACTTTGCCCAGAGCATTTTCTTGGTAAAAATTAGAGAGATTTTGCAACTTCTTATTAGGTTTCTTTGAAGGAAATAATTATGGAATTGGTCTTTTTATAAATCTTATCTTCCCATATATATTATGACTCCATCTGGAATTTTATGTCTTTTCATCAGATATCCAAGATGCTATGATTTGGGAATGTATCAAGGAAACGCATCAGTTTGGGATAATCCATGGTATAAAAAAGATGTTCACCTTCATTTATAATTAGAGAAAGGTAAATTGAGACAACAGTGAGGTACTGTTCATAATGAAACCAGATAATAGAAAGAATCAAGACGTTGTAATTCAGTGTTGGCTTACATACTGATAATAGACGTTTAAATGTGTACCACAAGCCAGACTGGGTGGCTCAGCCTGTAATCCTGTGACTTGGGAGGCTGAGGTTAGTGGATTGCTTGAGGCCGCGGGTTTGAGACCCCCCTGGGCAACTTGGCGAGACCTCATCTCTACAATAAATCCAAAATTAGCTGGGTGTGGTAGCGCGCGCCTGCAGTTCCAGCTACTTTGAAGGTTGAGGCAGAAGGATCTCCGGAGCTCAGCAGGTCAAGGCTGTGGTGGCCGGGAGCAGCCACTGCACTCCAGTCTGGACAACAGAGTGAGACTCCAACTCACAGAAATAAATAAACTAAACTAAGCTAAAATAAAATAAATGTGTACCACAGCTTTAAAAAATGTGTTTGTATTTTCTAGCATATTAGATCATTTCCACACCTTTTGCACCCCTAGATACACAGGTACATGGTACAACTAAAATTACGGAAGGATACAGGTCTGACTAGAGTTTAAAGTGAGAGAAAGGATTTGAACTCTGCCCCAAGCAAAGCCCTGTTATTAAAACACCAACACATAAGGTTGCTTTTGAACCAGTATCGTATCCGAGCTGATATTGAAGTCAATGATAAATGCCTCCTAGTTTCCTCATATTGTAATTAATGAACTGAAGCAAAGTGCAAACAGGGACCAATGAGAACTGGAAAACTCTCAAAGGAGGCAAGAAATCAGATAGTTCATTGTACTTAATCTTTGGAGATAACAACTTCAAGGTTTGCCAGACTCCATTTTCACAGGAATTGGCCAGTAACAAGACACTCTTCTTTATTGAGGGCATTGTTCTAGATCCTCATATATACATAAGACATTATAACAGAAATGGAGAAGAAATAGTGTTCCCTTATCCCAATAAATGTCCTATTTATATACCAAGGGAGAATAAAGTGAGGACTGGTTCGAAAAAGAACATGAGGTAGCATAGAAGGCACTTTGACAGTCCCTGATGAATAAAAGAATTCTCTTTCCACTGAGCATTATTAACTTTTTGGTTGTCTACAGACAACCTATTGCTTGTAATCACTATTTAAAAATTATTTATTTATAGTAAGCATCGAGTTATTTTCCAAAAGTCAGGCAAGGTTGAAGATGAAGTGCTATACCAGAAAATCTACTTGATTATTAAATTGTAGTAATGTGCAATCCAGAGGCTGATGAAACCAATGAATGACTAATCATTATACTGCCTAGCTTCATAAATCAGTTTTTAGGCTACAGGTTTCATTCAGATGTGTTATAAATCTAAATTTAGAGACTAAGATTAATAATGTGTGAAGAAAAGCAAAGACAAACACTTTTTCACAGGAATATTATATTTATTTGGTACAATCTTAAAGTGATGCTTTTTATACTTCAAGAATGTAGTTTCTCTAAAAAATTAATATTAATATTAAAAACAAATGTATTCTTTGCATTCAACTAACACCAAGAAAAGTAATATCTGTGGAAATTTCAGGAAAAGTAAAGGTATAAACAAACTACTTAGTATTTCTTTATATTCTTAAAATTAGATTAAAAGTTTCAACCCTCATTTAAGATTGTTTTAAATCACTAAATTAATAAATTTTCAAGACTTAACAATACTGGATGTCAGAAGTAAATGAAACAATGTCAAAATTTTGAGGGAAAATAAATTACAAGCCTAGCATTTCATTCAATTGAATGTAATTAACATACCATACAAATTTTAGATGAGCAAATATGCATTAGCTTACATATATATGTATATATACATATATACATTATATATACAATTTCTTAAAGTATATATACTTGAGAAAGGACCATAACAAAACAAAACAAAAGCCACAAATACAAAAAAATTAGAAAACATAGACTAAATGACATAAGAACAATGCAAGAACATTTGAAACAATCTAGAAAAATTATAGAAAAGTAATATCGTCTAGTTGCTTTCCATCATGTCTGCTCCTTTGAATCACATACTGAGCTTTTGAGAGAAAGAAAAGAACCTGAGCCATTTGTATTTTTAAGAAACTTCCAGGATAGTTCTAATATTCAGGTGGATTTTTTCAAAGTGATCATAAGTTTCTTTTATAAATAATAGTTTGGATAAAATAGATCTTTATTTAATTTGCTGTGAGTTAATGATGACATAGTATATTAAAGTGAATAATATTAACATAATGACAATAGTAAGATATATTTATCAGTTTTCACTATTGATATTTAGAAGAAAAAGAAAATTCTATTTTCAAATTATATTGAAAGCATAATTAACCTGATAACTTAAGACTAATTACATTAAAACAAGGGGGAAATCAGAGAAGAAACTGAAAAAAAAGTAAAAGGGCAAGTATGCACATATTTTCATTGTCCACAGAAATAATTCAATCACCACTTCTTAAATGTCTTAAATCAGAAAATGAAGAATAAAGATTTTTAAAGTATTCAAACTTTGTATATATGTAGAAATTTACTATAAAAGCTAAATTAATTACAAGACTAAGCATAATAAGGAGTTAGAAGAATTTAATTTAATAAAAGAATACCATGAAAGTTGTCATCCATGATATGAAATTTCGAAAATTGTATTCAGGACAACTCCTTCGGTTCCTCTCCCACTGTGGGAGCTTTTCTGTCCTCTCAATAAATCCTGCTTTCTAAAAAAAAATTGTATTTATAAACAATCTATGCAAAATTATAATTATTACTAACACATGAAAAAAATTCCTACCTATGCTGTAAAAAACTTGGGGCCTAAAGTGATTCTCTGATGTTTTATAATATAAGCAATATTAAAAATAAATCTAAAAGATAAATGTGACAGCACTTCTGATAATAGTAAAAATAGAATAACATAAACCAGATTATCCCCTCCAAATAAAACAATTTAAAAACTTAACAAAATATAAATTAAGTGGGTTTTTTTACTCATTGGACATAAGGCAAAGTAAGCCTGCAATTGTTGTGAGGGAGAAACAGGAAATATGGACTGTGAGACTGGTCCAGCTTATATTCTAAAAAAGAGTAAGTCTGGCCTACTGCTAATCTGAGGGAGAGACTCTGACCTCCCACTGAGTTAAGAAATGGGGTTGGGAATCTGGGAAAACCAAGGTAACTAGAGTTTACAGAACAGAGTACCACAGAAAACAGATAGTCCCTGAAAAGTTTCTCTGGTGATCTACAGGCATTCCCCCTTGAACCTAGAGCCTACTACTCACCAGTGAATGTATGTGAGGAAATTATCCAAGACCTTGGTATAAACAGATTGAAAGAATTTGAGGTAAAAAGCATCAGAGCTTATATAAGATCAGAAATATATATATTTTTAAATTTAATAGCCAAAGTGAAAAAAACCTTTACAATTTACTGGGTACTCAGAGAAGCATTGATTCAATAATTGAGAAAACTTAGACCTAAAGATTGTTCTTGAAGAAATAATGGAGAAAAACTTCCCTGGCCTTGCCAGAGATCTAAGCATCCAGATACCAGAAGCCCAAAGAACCTCCACAAGCTCCATTACAAAAAAGTTCATTCCCAAGGCGGGTTATCATCCAGCTGTACAAAGCTCATTTGAAGGAAAGAATTGTAAGAGAAGTGAGAAAAAAAATCATCAAATAATGTACACAGGTATACTTATCAGACTTACAGCAGACTTCTCAGAATAAACATTACAAGTCAAAAAAGATTGGGGCTCCATTTTCAATCTCTTTCTCAAACAGAATAATGTCAGACAAATATTTTGTATCCTGTGAAAGTAAGTTTCCTAAATGAAGAAGAAATGAAGTCTTTCACAAGCAAATGTTGAGGGAATTTGTTACCACTTAGGCCAGCTCTACAAGAAACATTCAAGGGGATCCTAAATACTGAAACAAAGGGTCAAAATACACAAGTAGAAAAATGCTGGAAATCATAAAGTTCACAGACCTCATGGAACACCAACACAAAAGAGAAAAAAAATAAGGCAACCAGATAACAACCAGTATGATGAATAGAATAGTGCCTTACATTTCATTATTTACTGTGAATGTAAATGGTCTCAATGCCTCACTAAAAAGATATAGACTGGCAGAATGGATTAAAAAAACACAAGCCAAATACTTGCTGCCTTCTTAAATAACAAAGACTCTTGGCATTCAAGATAAAGGGGTGAGGAAAAATATTCTGTGCAACTGGAAAACAAAAATGAGCAGAAGTAGCCATTCTCTTATCAGATAAAACAAACTTTAAATTAACTATAGTTAAAAAAAAGACAAAGATGGCTATTATATAACAAGAGATGCAACAATTTTAAATATATATACAGCTAAAATCAGAGCCTCCAGCTTTAGAAAGTAAATTCTACTAAATAAAAAAAAGAGGTAGACATCAATATAATAATAGTGGAAGACGTCAACACTCCACTGACAGCAATAGACAGATTACTGAGGTTGAAAGTCAGTAAGGAAATATTGGTGTTAAACAAGACACTAGAGGAAATGGAACTAACTGGCATCTATAGAACATTCCAACCCAAAACTACAGAATGTACATTTTTTTCATCAGCATATGGACCATTCTCCAAGACAGACCACATTAAAGGACATAAGTCAAGTTTCAAAAATTTTTTTTTTTTTTGAGTTGGAGTCTCACTCGGTTGCCCAGACTGAAGTGCAGTGGCCGCTCCCGGCCACCGCAGCCTTGCCTGCTGGGCTCCGGCAATCCTTCCGCCTCAGCCTTCTGAGTAGCTGGAATTACAGCCATGGGCTACCACGCCCGGCTGATTTTTTTATTTTATTGTGGAGATGAGGTCTCGCTGCCCAGGCGGGTCTTAAAATTTTTTTTTTTTAAAGTTAAATAATATCAAGCACCATCTCAGACCACAGTGTAGTAAAATTGGAAATTAGCCCCAAGAAGAACTCAGAAAATGCAGCAAAGACATGGAAATTAAGCATTGCTCCTGAAGGATCCTTGGGTAAACAATGAAATCAAGATGAAAATTATAATTTCTTAAAAAGAATGATAACAATGAAACAAGTTACCAAAAACCTCTGGAACACAGCCAAAACTGTGTTCTGAGGAAAATGTACAGCACTTAAGGTATACATTAATAAGACTGAAAGACCACATATTGACAACTGAACATCATGCCTCAAGGAACTAGAAAAACACAAACAAACCAAAGCTAGCAGAATAAAATAAACAGCGAAGATCAGAGCAGAACTAAATGAAATTGAACTTTTAAAAAATTACAAAGAATGAATGAAAACAAAAGTTGTTTTTTTTGAAAAGAAAAACAACATTGATAGACCACTAGCAAGATTAAGAAATGAAGTGAGAAGATTCGAATCTGCTCAGTCAGAAATGAAAAAGAAGACATTACAACCAATACAACGGAAATTCAAAAGCTCATCTGAGACTATTATGAACACCTCTATGCAAATAAACTAGACAATGTAGAGAAAATGGACAAATTCTTGGAAACATACAACCCCCAACCTTGAATGAGGAGAAATAGAAACCTTGAGCAGACCAATAAAGAGTAGCAAGATTGAAACAGTAACTATAAGTCTCCCAACAAAATAAGTCCAGGATCTGAGTGACTCACAACAGAATTCAGTAAGACTTGCAGAGAAGAACTGCTGTCAGTTTTACTGAAGCTATTCCACAAGATTGAAGAAGAGGTAATTCTCCCTAAATTATTCTATGAGGCCAGTAATACTATGATATCAAAGTCAGGAAAAGAAAGACAGACAGACACACACACACACACACACACACACACACACACACACACACACGTGCACACTACAGTCCAATATTTTTTATGAATGTAGATGCAAAAATCCTCAACAAAATATTAGCAAACCAAATTCAACGACACATGAAAAAACAATACATCATGACCAAGTGGGTTTTATCCCAGGGATACGTGGGTGGTTCAACATACAGAAGTCAATAAACAATCCACTACATAACAAAATTAAAGACAAAAATTGTATGATTATCACAGTAGACTTAGAAAAAAACATTTGATAAAATTCATCACTGTTCATAATAAAAACCCTCAGCAAAATAGGCAGAGAGGGAACATTCCTATACATAATAAAAGGTATATAAAACAACCCCATAGCCAATGTCATTCTATACCTAGTAAAGTTAAACACATTCCATCTAAGCACTGAAACAAGGCAAGGATGTATACTTTCACCACACCTATTCAACATAGTATTGGAAGTCCTAGTCAGAGCAATCAGGCAAGAAAAAGAAATAAAAGGTATTAGAATTAGAAAAGAAGAAATCAAACCATCTCTGTATGCTGATATGATGATCTTCTAACTAGATAATCCTAGACTACTCCAAAGCACATCTGGACTTGAGAAATGAATTTAGTAAAGTTTTAGGATATAAAAACAGTTAAAAGCAGTAGCACTACTATACACCAATAACAACCAAGATGAAAATCAATTCAAGAATCAATTTCATTTACAATAGTAGTCACAAGCTAAAATACCTAGGAATATGTTTAACCAAGGAGGTGAAAGATCTTTACAAGAAGAACTACAAAACTCTGATGAAAGAAATTGCAAAAGACACAAAAAATTGGAGAAACTACCCATGATCATGGATTAGAAGAAACATTATTAAAATGATGATGTTACCCAACATAATCTACAGATACTATGCAATACCTATCAAACTACCAGTGTCATTTTTCATAAAATTAACAAAACCATCCTAAAATTCATATGGAACCAGAAAAAAGAAAGATTATCCAAAGCAATCTTAAGGAAAAAGAACAAAGCTGGAAACATCATGTTACCTGACAACAAATTATATTACAAGGCTATAGTAACCAAAACATCATGGTACTTGTACGAGAGCATACACATGGCCCAATGGAACAGAATAGATGTTTGACAAAGCAGACAAAAGCATGCACTGAGTGAAGGATAACTTACTCAACAAATTGTGCTGGGAAAAGTAGATAGCTACATGCAGAAACACGAAACTTGATCCCTCTCTCTCCTTATATAAAAATTAACAAGATGGGTTAAAGATTTAAATGTCAGACCCGAAACCATAAAAATCCTAGAAGAAATTTAGGAAAAAAGTCTTCTGGACATCAACCCAGTCAAAGAATTTGTGGCTAAAACCCCAAAAGAAAACACAACAAAAACAAAAATAAACAAGTGGGACTTAACTAAACTAAAAAGCTTCCACACAGCAAAAGAAATAAACAACAGAGCAAATAGGCAACCTACAGAATGGGAGAATATATTCACAAACTATATTTCTGACAAAAGACTAATATTCAGAATCTACAAAGAACACAAATCAGCAAGACATAAAGCAAATGATTCCATTAAGAAGGAGGCAAATGACATGAAGAGACATAATCAACAACACATTAAAAATGCTCAATATCACTCATCATCAAGGAAATGTAAATTAAAACCACAGTGACATGCCACCTAACATCAGTCAGAATGCCCATTACTAAAAAATAAAAAAAACAATAGATGCTGACTTGGATGCAGAAGAAAGGGAAAACTTATACAATGTTGGTGGCAGATTATTCAAAGAAATGAAAGTAGATCTACTATTTATCTATCCTAAGAAACAGAGGTCATTATGCAACAAAGACACCTGCACCCACATGTTCATTGCAGCACAGTTCACAATTGCAAAGATGTGTTGTCAACCCAAATGGCCATCAACCAATCAGCAGATAATGAAAATGTGGTATATATACATTATAGAATACTATGCAGTCATAAAAGAATGAAATTATGTCCTTCGCAGCAACATGGATGGAGCTGTAAATCATCATCCTAAGTACAATGACTCAGAAATAGAAAACCAAACACCACATGTTCTCACTCATATGTGGGAATTAAGTGGTCAGAAAGAGGAAAATAATAGACACTGAGGACACCAATAAGGGGGAGAGGGGAAGCAGGTTGGGGTTCAGAAACTAACTGTGAGGCACAATGTTCACTATCTCAGGAATAGACCACCTGAGACCCAATCCCCACCATTGCACAATATGCCCATGTAACCAATATCCATGTGTATGCCCTGAATCTAAAATTAAGAAGCAAAAACAAAAAACAAATTGGAAGAAAAAGACTTCTTCTACTGCCTAACAAAACTTGAAAGCATACCTTGAAAGAATCAAACTGTTACCGAGTTACCTAGATATCTCTCAGAAAAATACTCAGAAATATTTATAGGAATTCAAAAATATCTAGCAGCAGTAAATTAAAATTACAAAGTCAGAGTACATAAAAAGTTAGCAGCATTCAGAGAAGAAAACTCCCACACACATACACACACAACTATGTCTCTAACTTTTATATATAAAAATGCATATGTAAGATTTAAAAAACTACATGAATGTGATTCAACAAACATTGGACAGTACAAGAGAAAGCAGTAAACTTGAATGTGTAGCATACAACTGTTCAAAATTAAGCATCGAGAAAATGATAGAAAAAAAATTCCCAGAACTACAGAATCAATTCAGATGGCTTAATTTACATGTAGTTGAAGCCTGTAAAGAAAAGGAAGGTGAGATGAAAAACTATTTGAAGAAAAAAATGCCCACAATTTAAAAAAAAGTATAAAAAGTACAAATGAAAGTATGAAAAATGCAATGAACCCCAAGTACAAGAAGCATAGCCAAATGCACTGAAGCGCATAACATTATTGAAAGCCAATTATAAGGTACTCATCTTAAAAATAATAATTAAAAAAAGGATATAATTATTATATTATATATATATAATTATTATATATAATTAAAAAAATAAAAAAAAAACTAGGTGTAAAGGAACAAATATAAAAAAGCAAACAAACTTATAATTGTTAATTGTAACCCAGAGAGCAGTGAAACAATATGGTAAGTTACCAAAGAAAATTAAGGAAACAAAACAAAACAAAACAAAACTTGTTTATCTAGAATTCTATAAGCAGTGAAAATATTTTTCAAAATTTAAGAAACAAAACAGCTTTCTCTGACATAAAATGTTAAATGATTCCAGCAGATCCTCATTATAAAAATATTAAGGATATCCTTCAAGAAGGACAATGATATTGCTTTGAAGTTTGAATCAACGTAAAGGGATAAGGTGTGCCAGAAGTGGTAACTGTGAGTAAACGTAATTATTAAAATATTATATTGCTTTTAAAATAGCTGTTCAAAACAACATAACAATTTTTTTATTCACAAAATCACTTGTGGGTAGACTGACACAAGTTAAAATTACTGAAAAAAACTGAAGTTACTACAAAAAAAGAGGGATTATACATAATAAATCGCCAAAAATGCTCAAATGGAATCATACATATTCATTTAATTCGCAGAAGTCAGAGACAGAAGAAATGGTGATCAATCAACAGATGGTACAGATAGAAAACAAGCAGCAAGATGATAGATTAAAACCTACCTATATCAATAATAACATTGAATGTAAATTGTCTAAACACGCCATTTATAAAACACTCCATCTGCAAACAAAACACACACATTCTTTAAAAATACATATTAAACATTTATAATATGGTAAACCATATTTTGGACCATAAAAATAACTACATGAATATGCTTTATGTCTTTACCAAGAAATAAATTTCCTTTTTACTTTGATAAAAGTGTTATAAAAAAATCTTATAAGACATAATATAATTTCTTAAATTCACTTTAAAATATATATATCTGGTTTAAAAAAAATTTGGTTTGGCATTATATTCACATGAAGTTTTAAGGGATAATGCAGAGAGATGTATTATGTCCTTTACTCAGTTTTCCTCAATAGTAATGAAATCTTGAAAAACAATAATGCAACATGACAGCCAGGATATTAGCATTATGCATTCAAGATGCAGGGCATTTCAGTCACCATTAGGATCCCTTATGTCTTTGTCTGCTTGGGCTGTTAGAACCAGGTACCATAGTTTGGGTAACTTGTAGACAACAGAAATTTCTCACAATTTTGAATGCTGGAAGTCTGAGATCAGAGAGCCTGTATAGTTGAGTTCTGGTGAGCAAACTCTTAGAACTCTTATAAAGGCACTAATCCTATTATGAAGTTTCCACCATCATAACTTCATTTAATCTTAAGTACTAACTACCCAGAATCCCAACTTCCTGATAGCATCATATTGAGGAGCAGGGTTTCAACTCATGAATTTGAGGAGGACACAAATATTCAGTTACACCACCTCATGATCCCACATATTACCCTTTTATAGAAACATTTTCCTACCCACCTCATCCTGCCTTAACCCTTGACAACTACTAATCTGTTCTCTATTTCTAAAATTTTCTCCTTTCAAAAAATGTTCTATTAATGGAATTACATAGTGATTTATTCAGGTTGTTGTTTGTATCGATAACTTTTTTTTTAATTGCTGAGTAGTATTCCGTGACATAAATGTACCGCAGTGTGACCATTTACCTTTTAAAGTCATCTGGTTTATTTCCAGACATTGACTTTACAAATAAGGCTGCTATCAACATGCATGACAGGATCTAATGTAAATATAAGTCATCAGATATGTGAGATGAGTTTGCCAAAGCAAAATACCATAGAGAGGGTGGGTTAAATGGAAATTTCTGTTCCTACAGAAATCCAAGATCAAGGTTCTAGCATCAATGATTTCTACTGAGGGCTCTCTTCCTTACTTGTAGGTGACCAAGAGTGAAATTGCTAGGTTGCATGGTAATTGCATGTTTAATTGTATTTGTCTGTTTTAAGATACTGACAAACTAGTTTTTAGAGTAACTATAGCATTTTACATCCCTACCATCAATGCATGAGTGAACCAGTTTCTCCACAGCCTGGCTAACATTTGGTTGTTACTATTTTTATTTTAGCTACTCTGATAGTTGTATATGAATATCTCATTTTTTTATTTTAAAGATGTGGGCTACAATTCAGGATTAGGTATACAAATGCTCCTTATGCAGGTACCCTTGTTGATGAGGTGTGCCCCTCCCTCCCCTCGCAGTCTCCCTCAGCTGACAATCTCCCTCCCCCTCCCCCTGGCAGTTTCCCACTATTGCCAATCCCTTTCTTATAGTATTATGATAATTGTTCGATCCCCCTATTGGGACTATACCCAGAGGAACTCAAATCATTCTACAAGAAAGATACCTGTACACTCATTGTGGTATTGATTTGCATTTCTCAACTGGCTAATGATATTGAACATCTTTTGGTGAGTTTATTTGCCTGCTGCATACCTTCTTCAATGACATATCTCTTCAGATCTTTGCTCATTTTCTAATTGAATTGCTTGCCTTTTTGTTCAGAATAAGAATAAGGGCTACCATAATAACATATCATAGACTGGGTGGGTTAGACAGTGGAAATTATTTTCTCACATTATGGAAGCTAGTGCTCTAGGATTGAGATGCTTGCATGACTGATATCTGGTGAAGACTTTCTTCCTTGCTTGTGGATGGCCACTGTTATGGTATGACCTCACATGGCAGGGAGAGAGAGAAACAATAAGTCCTCAGATGCCTTATTTTATAAGGTATGCCTTATAATTATAAGGTAATTTTATAATTACCTCCCAGAGACCCATCTCTAGTCATGTTGGAGATTGAGGCTTTAACATAATATTTTTGAGGGACACATTTCAGCCTTTAGCAGCAACAGAAAATAATTTATTTACAATCTTTTAGAAATGAAAAAACAAACAGACTTATCTAAGCTCTTCAATGGTAAGCAAACAAACAAACAAACAAACAAGTACAGGCCATGGGTTGCTTTTGACCCATGGTTCCATAGTTTACAATGTCTGCTCTTTAGATTTTTATTAAGAAGATATTTATGTCCCAACAGTTTGCATTTATTTAGTGCCTAAACTGTACCATATACTCTGTTACATGTCAAAAATTTATCTTATTGAATTTATAATATTTAATTTATCATATTCAATTAGCTACCTTTCTCTAAATATACAATATTTTTTCCCATTTACAAATAAAGATACTATGGCCCTGAGATGTTCAGAGGCTTGCTTAATATAATGGACTCATATGGAAAAGGCAAAATTTACAAATAGATTGATTTGACCTCAAATCTCAGACTTAAAATGATTATGCTAAGCAGACTCATATTTTAATTAAATCTAATTGAAAATTGACATGATGTATTGTCTTGGAATATTGCTTTTGGAATTAGCATGTGAAACAGATAGCATTGATTTAAACTTTGAAGGGAAACAAATAATGAGGTGAGAGTCTTTCACTTCTGACCTTACTCTTCTTAGTGAACTTCCTGATCTTGCTATGTCATTACTCTTACACAGACCAGAATCCCAAAGCAGAGTCATTGACAGCTTTTTCCATATACTTACCTCTTGCTACTCCTACTCTAAATTCCCTCTTTCCTTGGAGCTGCCAAGGTAGCAACTAAAATGTGAAATACAAAAAAGTATTTGGTAAGATTAAATTATTTTACAAAATAAAGGAGAAGGAAAAAGATGGCAGGTACTATAAATAGCATGGGGCTTGGAAAAATAATTCAGAGAAACTTCAGAGAGGAAGAGAAAAGCTTTAGGGACAGCTGTCAGGTGAGGGAACGATGTATGGAAATTTTATTAAATGAACTGTGCACCTCTCCTCAGTGTCCTCAAGAAATATATAAAATATCTACACATTTAAAAAAAAATTGGGGGAGCAGGGTATTTGAGAATATTACAATGTATAAGGCAGGACATAAGGTCAAGTAAAAAAAAAAGTCAGTTTTTCTCTAGGTTAGTCATACTCCTGGCATATATTCCATGCTGTGGTGTTTTAGCTGTCTTTGATGATTAAACTTGAAAGGCACATTCGACACTAGTAGCACTTTTGAAAGAAAACTTAAGACTTAATTTTATATCTTTATTTTATGAAGTTGGTCTTCCA
The DNA here is from genome assembly GCA_027257055.1 of Cephalopachus bancanus. Classification (NCBI taxonomy): domain Eukaryota; kingdom Metazoa; phylum Chordata; class Mammalia; order Primates; family Tarsiidae; genus Cephalopachus; species Cephalopachus bancanus. The sequence continues at coordinate 15,259,410 of JAPVLO010000068.1, read as the reverse complement.
TTTCTCACATTGAGTTCTTTTTCACTTTTGTGGAAAGTTTTCTGCAAAGTTCTTTTAACTTTTTTTTTCCTCAGAAGATGATTCCTTTTACCCTTCTTTAGAGATCTTTATGGACAAGCTCCACATCCCGGTATTAGCTACATAATAATGAATCCATTTTTAGTGACAACTCTGTGGTTAAACTGTCAGCTTCCATTATTATACCTATTTACAACGATGAAATATCAACTTGGACCTGTTCATTAGTAACCAAACTTTACATTTTCTACAAAACAGAGTTATCTTGCAAGTTTAGTAAGTTATTCGTTTGTGGGGAAAAAATAACTTCCATTTTTCCATTTTTAAATAATTACCTTTTTAAAATTAATTTTTTATACTTTTGACTATGCAGATTATTTTAGCACATCAGATCAGTGATTTTTATATTTTCACATGGACACAGAAATCATCTGAAGATATTTCTAAATGCAGATTTTGATTTTGTATGTCTGGAGTGAGGTCTTATGTTGTTCAGTAAATTTCTGTCTCCCAAGTGATATCTGTGGGGCTGACCTGAAGACCATATCTTGAGTAGCAAAGAACTAGAGAGTAGGAGAAAAAAGATGGCAGGAACCTTGGTCTCAATAGGCCTACATAGAGCAAAATGTTTCACTGCCCTTGACCACTCATCTAAGGACTTTTAAGTGAAAAATAAATAAATTTATGTGTCTCTAATCTACTGTACTTCAAAATTCTTCTTTTATATCTACTACAGTTCACCTTAACTAACAACACATTGCTTTGATCCTCAGGATTTCTCATAATCCAAGGTAGCAGCTGAAGATCTCATCATGATAACTATAGTCCACATTGGCAGCAGGATGCATGAATGCAAAGTGGATATTTTTGTTTTATTTTAAGGAGACCTCTTGGAAGTTCCACACAAATACTTCTGCTTGCATCTTAGGGGCTAGAACTTAGTCATATGCATACTGATTTGAAAGAGAGACTGGAATATTTTGTTTTGATTCTGGTCAGATGTGGTTTCTGTTATAAATAGGTTGATCACAGAATTTATTGTATAACTAACCTACTCTGATAATGAAATGGAATGCTATTAAGAATTATCCTGGAACAAGAGATTTAACCTAGTTGTGCTTAGGCAAACTGAAATACATGCATATTCTTGTTTTAAAGTAGAAAAGAAAGAATGAATGTCAAAATAGAAAACCAGTCATTGCTGTCAGGTAATGCTCCCAGCAATCATTTGGAAAGAGAGTGTGAAAGAAATGAGAGATGACAGACAAATCACATACCTCGACACAGCTGCTTAAAAAATGTTGACTTAATTCCTAAAGGATTTTTAAATAAATTTTATTTATAAAGTTCCTTTTGAGTAAGAAGCCTCTTTTGAATGATCAAAGATTAAACATATAGTAGGACATACCCTTAGAGAAATTATGCTTTTTATACCTGAGAAATGATATTATGGAAAACTAGGGCTATTTCCAGGAAGTGCTACTTATGCGTAGATAAAGAACATTGTAGAGATGCTGCCAGAATGGCAAGTATCATAGTTTGATATATGATAGAGGCTGATGATATGCTAAAAGCCCAGACTGTGAGATCATTTGAGTTCTTAAGGGAAATAACCCTATGATTACTGAGTTGAAACGCCCAAATATTCATGAACAGGGAGGATCCAGGGAGCTATCAAGCAGTGAAACATTAATATCTACCAGAAAGTTTAGAAATTGATGTCTATACACATCATGTAGCTGGAGATTTTGGTTCGGGGAACTCTGACTAAAAGGCTCTGTATTCGCAAGTATGCCTGCTTGGAGTAGTTTCAGATTGAGTTGAACTTAACCTGACACATTGTGACCCTTTTTAATTTAACAAAACACAATATGGCCATTATCCAATTATTTTATAAATTATTGTAATTGGTCAGGCACATGGAAGAAAAAGACTAAATCTTACTTCTGAGAAAAGGTAACAACTTGGCAGAAGGTTTGCTGGTAGTTCTAATATAGACGCTAACTGGTAGTGAGAGACTAGAGCAAATACAATAGCTAAATGCCTTAAAGGCATTCTAGTTAGGTTCTGGAAATTTGAGTTAAGAATACTCTTCCTCAATCTCCATAATGTGGACTTGAAAAAAAAAGAGAGAAACTGAGTAAACCAAAAAGTAAGAGCCAGCTTAAGTTCATAAAATTTTGGTTTCTGCAAAGCAGAGAAAGGGAATTTGATAAGAAATTATTGTTGGTATCTTAAAGGGCTGAGGACAATAAAAAATTGCTGCAAATAACAAATGTCCCTTAGGTGAGAGTCTTTCTGGGTTTATGGTATAAATAGTTTCATTTTATGTAATTCCTCCAACAGTCTCCATCCTTTAATACAGGCAAGGCACTGAGAGGAGCTGGCAATAGAGACAAAGGCAGAAGGGATTTCAAGTCATCCCATCATCCCAAACAGTACATTCTATATGATCACCATGTTCAGATAATTCTAGGCAATCATGTAAATTATGTCATACTGTAAATGGCTGTGTCCTTTTGGCTTGCTTGCCCAAATTGATTCATAAATGATTTATGTGATCAGGAGATAAAAATTTCTTAAAGGGGAAAGAAGTGTGAGTTGGGTTTAGCAAAAGTAAGTACTACATCTATATTTTGATCAGATCCAAGAGACGTACAGGAAGACACGAAGAGAACAGATTCTAACTTACTTAGGCAACATGTCTATGCCAGATACATATGTGCCTTTTTTCATTCATGAGTTATATATGCAATTCTTAGAATTAAAGAGCAAGCAGAAACAAATGCTATTTGATTCTGGTTTTACTCTACTGTCATTTATAAATCCTGAATCCTGTCTCCAACTATTCCCAAATGAAAATTTGAAGACTTTAATTTTTGAAGCACAAGGATAAATTAAGATGGAAAACCAAGCCAGGAATTCAATTTCTCTCAGCTATAAAAGGAATGTGGCCTGAATTTAGAATATGCACCATAAGATAAAATTCAATGATGTATGACATTTTTTAGAGCGGTCAAATGTGATTGCAGTTGGAAGTCATAAACTTATAAGAATATGTTAAACATTACATGATTAATGATATAATTTCTCTATAACAGAGTTTTGTGCTTGTTCCCACCCACACCCATGGAGATTTTTAGTAAATGAAACAAAATGAAAGTAGATATTTGACTGGGTACATCAAAATAAATTTAGGTAGTTATACCTGATTTGGGATTGCTCTGCCCAACGTTCTAAGGAATTAGCAATATTAGTATCTCTATGGTCTGAATGGTTGTGCCTCTTCAGAAGTCATTTGTTAAAGCCCTACACCCCAAGGTAATAATAGCATTAGGAGGCAGGACATTTGGGAGTTGCTTAAGCCATGAGAGAGGAGCCTTTATGATTGGGATTAATGGCCTTATAACAGAGACTACAGAGAGTTTAGTTAGCACCTTTTACCATGAGAGGACACAGCAAGAAGTCACAGACTAATATGAAGCAGGCCCTCACCATACCTGAATATGCCAGTATCTTGATCTTGATACAATTCAGCCTCCAGAATTGTGAAAAATAAATTTATATATTTTTTACGCCAAAGTACCCAATGTATGGCACTTTGTTACAGCTACTTTAACAGACTAAGATGGAAAACTGCTTATCTAGAAATGAAGGTTCGAGCTTAACAAATACCTAAAAATGAGAAAGAGGTTTGGAATGCAGTATTGGTTAGAAGTTGGAAGAATTTTGAGATTAATAGTAGAAAGAGTTGCATTGTTATGAATAGACTGCTAGGGGTAATTCTAGTGGGAGCTCATTTTAAAAAAAATAAAAAGAGGAGCACTGTAGAGAAGCCTCAATCTTTTCAGAAAATATCTGAGTGGTTGTTGACAGAATGTTGGTAAAAATATGGATGGATGCCGTCATCATTTTTTTTAATTCTTTTTTTCTTTTTGCTCCTCTGACTGATTAATTTTCGGTGATCTGTCTTTGAGTTCACTGATCCTTTCTTCTGTTTAATCTGGTCTGTTGTTGAACCTCTCTAGTGAATTTTCTGTTTGTCAACTCCATAATTTCTGTTAGGTATTTTAAAATATTTTCATCTATGTTGAAATTCTCAATTTGTTCTTGCATTGTTCTTTTGACCTTGGAAAGCATGTTTATTTTGAACTCTCTGTCAGGATAATCAGATACCTTCCTTTCATTAGAGTTGGTTTCTGTAGATTATCTTGTCCCTGTGTTTAGAACATTGTTGCTTGATGTTGTATTTTCTTTAACTCTCTGTGTTGGTTTTTGCACATTAGACAAAGTAAGTATCTTTCCCTGTCTTCACAGACTGGTCTTGTACAGGAGAAGACTCACACCAATCAACTTGGCACAAGATTCTGGGGATATTACCAACTCTTTCACTCTGCCCAGAGAAGCAGGCAGTTGTGGTTTTTGTTTTCTGTCCTATGCTGAGCAGAAGCCAGGTTTTATAGAATCTGGGACTTTTCATCTGCTCAGTCTATGCTAAAGGACAATGTGGGGAGACTCTATGGCATATACCAGTCCAAAATTCTATTTTTGTTTTCTCCCAGACTGTGCCTGTTTTCTTGGAGCTCCAAGATTGACAAGACAAAACTCAATCCTTTGGAGAACCCCCAAGGAATAGTTGGGTTTCTGGGTGTGTGAACTCCTCTTGGAGAATCTGGGAGCTAGAGCTATGTCTCTTCCTTAGTGTGTGACACTGCCACACAGGGGGAAGAGATTCCAAGAAGAGGGTTTCCTGAGTTCCCCTATCAGCTTATATAAGTGTTGTTTCATGTTTGTCTTAAGTTCAGGAGCCTTTTTTAGCATTTGGATTTTTCACAGAGGGAATCTGTCAGTAAATTGTTAAAGTTCTGTTTAGTGTTTATGAGTCTAGGACTTCCCTTTCTGTCTTCTTGTTTTTATTAGTTTTTGTTTTTTTTTCATCTCTTCCCTTTGGAAAGTATACCCCCAAGTTATTGTTGGACCCTGACTACATTTTATCATTTGTTATATAAATCCATTTGCAGATATAAATAATCAAGATCTGTCTATTTGTTTAAAATATATAAATGTGCAGAAATTCTGGAGTTGAAGAGCACAGATTCACTAGAGAGTTTCAACAACAGACTAGATTGAACAGAAGAAAGGATCAGAAAGAACACAGGCAGAGAACGTAGTAAAACAGTCCTGATTCAAACAGACCTGACATTACTATTGTTTGCCTGGGTAACAACACTTTAGAGAATCTACCACTTTGCTAGCTGCCCCAGGATGGAAAATTATCAACCAGGCTAGGCTACCACGCATCTGGTCTAGCACGTCACCCAACCACAAGACTTCTCTCAACTTACTTAACCATAAGACTTAGTTAACCCTTAGCATTGCCAACCTCAAGAATATTCCCCCCAAGCCCTATAACTGCCCTAGCCTGTAAGGAGTGGGCTTCAGTTTTCTGGAGTCTACTCCACAGGTTCTCCTCCTTGGAATAAACCCGTGTTGCTGTTAAGCCACCAGCCTCTCATCTCTCTTTTCCTAGTTGCTTGCCTTCTTAACCTAACAACCATTTGATGTCAGAACTATGCAAAATACTCTGAGCACCTCATGCCTTCATACAGATAAACCCTAGAATTGAGCATTTTAAAATATAATAAATTAATTTTCTTGTGGCAACTATAAAGAATTGCAAAACATTTGGTGTTAGTAGTATCCAAAAGATTTTTGCAAAGAGTTATTCTTTAATAGAAAACCACTAAAACACTTTTCCTGAAGACACAAAGTCCTTAACTGTATCACCCCTAGAAACATTTAGAAATAACAGAGGGTTACAAAAACTCACTCATGCCCTGACCAAACAACTATTTGGGAAATACTAGAAGGGAGACCTAGGAGAATGAGTAGCATCCCTAACTAGCCTTCTTTGTAAACTATTTTTATCCACATAGTTTTAATGGCCTAGGTATTGCATTAAGTGTATCATGGCAAAGAAGATATAACAGAGGCCAATAGGTTTTAGTAGCCAGTATCACCTAATAGTGAGTTCTAGGAAATACTCTAATATCAAATTCAAATTCCCAGAAACTATTGACATGGTGTGGGAAAATATGTTCTGAGGTCGTTTAGAGTAGAGTAATCCAATGATAAAAGTGCTATAGCCCAATTTAGTGCTGCTCCATTATCAGACAAGTGTTTTAGGTTTATTATAGAGCATGTCTAAGTAATGAGGATGCTGATTCTCTTTTATAAATGGACTGATTTGCATACCATGGAAATGAGTTCTTATAAAAGGATAAGAATAATTTGGGACCACAAGAAGTGAAGTAAGATATGATGCTAAGTGCGGGGAGGGAGATAATAAATGAAAGGTTGAGTCTTCTCAACTCAGACTACAGTCCGTTATCTCAGTTAAGAGAGAAAAAAGTGTATATATAAACATAATGAACAGATCTTGAGTCGATTAAGGGAAAAATATAAAACAGAATATTCTGGACCATAGATTTAGGACATTCTCCAGACAATTAAATTTTACCAAATTACAAAGTAAATAAAATTCACTAATGGGGTGTTATATCAATTAGTAACCTGAAGTTCATCTCACTAATGGAGTGCAGTAGTAATTTGTAACTTCAAAAACAGAGCAAATAATTGTTGTTTTCAGTGGAATAACAAGACCTGGTTTTGAGAACATTGTATAATCAATTTAATTTTACTAGAACAAAAATGGTTCTAAAACTGATCTGGGTCTAGTTTATCTGATATCAGATGGTATAAAAATGCAAACATAAATTTAAGACTCATTTCAAGTGTCAGCTTGCTTAGGTGCTATTTAGAATTTCTTGGAATTAGAATATATGAACAACTTGTCCTTGGAATCCTGTATTCAGAATACAGGAATCAGTGCTGTGTTATTCAGCTGTTTTCCCTTACACTCAGGCTTAAGTAATCAGGAACAAAATGTCACAGAAGTTGCTTATTTCCTTGGGAAAATAGAAAATGCATATCACATATTAACATGCCTGCAATGCCACCAAAAATAATGTCACTGACGTTTCCATTTGTTCTTTGAAATTTGAAAAGGAAAGAAAAGAAGGAGAAGTAAAATTAAAAAAAAAAAGAATCTTAGCTTCTCATTGATTTCTTGAGGGTGTGTACAGGGAATTTAGTGCAGCATGGAAAATAGTGTAGAAGAACATTCTAAAAATTCAACAAGTGGAAGATACTGATTTAAACAAGTTCTAGAGCCTTTAGCTATAAAAATGCTTAGTGACACCTCATTGTTAAGAACTTAGATATTTTGAAAATGTTTTACAGTAATCTGAGGGAAAAATCTGTGCAATAAGCAGTACAATCCATGGAGGTGATGGTTTTAAATTACTGAATATTTTCACCACTTTTATTAAAAGGTTTATCAGGAATATGCTCAGAAAGACACTTGATAAATAATTTTTCTCAGTATTAATATTTTCTCTGTGTAAAAGGTTTGTAGGAAAAGAAAATTGTGTGTGTGATGTGTTTGTGTGTGTTTGTAGAGATCTACAAATATATACATAGATATCAAATTATATCTTGCTATCTCTAAAAATCATAATTCTCTTTTTATAAAAGTGTACATTATGGATCCTCTATAATATAACCTTAGCTTCTTGAGGCACAATTATTGTACACAAGTCTTACTATTTAATGTTATAATTGAAAAATACAAACCAGAACATTGAACTTTATTTACATACTGACATCACAGAACAATATTTCTTTTTTTTAAATCAATATTTTTTATTTTGATATTGTGGGGTACAGTTTAGGGTTAGGTATACAAATATGCTTCATTCAGTTACCCTTGTAGATAAGGCGTGTCAGACACCCTTGTTGATAAGGGGTGTCTGACTATCATTAATTCCACCTCCCTTCCCCTCCCCCCCATAGTTTCCCACCACTGCCAGCTTTTTTTTTTTATAGTATTACAGTGGATGTTCAAGGCCCACTATATGAGTGAGAACATGTGATACTCAGATCTTTGTTTCTGTGAGATATCACTCAGTAATATTGACTCTAGTTCCATTCAGGTTGCTGCAAAATTCATGATTTTGTTTTTTTATAACTGCATACTATTCCATTGTGTATATGTACCACATTTTTTTAATCCAGTCCTCTTTTGATGGATAGCATGGTTGGTTCCAGGTTCTTGCTATTGTGAACAATGCCGTGATAAACATTCGTGTGCAGGTATCTTTTTGATAGAGTGATTTGAGGTCTTCAGGGTATATTCCCAGTAAGGGGATTGTGGGGTCATATGGGAGGTTGATATTTAGAGATTTTAGAAATCGCCACACTGCTTTCCACAGAGGTTGCACTAGTTTACACTCCCACCAACAGTGTAGAAGTGTTCCCTTCTTGCCACACCCTCTCCAGCAACTGTTATTTTTTGAGTTATTGATAATTGCCATTCTGACTAGAGTTAGGTGGTATCTCAGTGTGGTTTTGATTTGCATCTCCCTGATGATTAGTGAGGTTGAACATTTCTTCATGTGTCTGTTGGCCGCTCGGATGTCTTCCTTTGTGAAGTGTCTGTTCATATTTTTTGCCCATTTTATAATGGGGTTGTTTGTTTTTTCTTTTCAGCACGTTTGAGTTCCTTGTAGATCCAAGATGTTAAGCCTTTGTCAGACCTAGAGTTGGCAAATACTTTTTCCCAGTCTGTAGGCTGTCTCCCTGCTCTCTTGATGGTTTCTTTTGCTTTGCAGAAGCTTGTCAGTTTAATGAGGTCCCACTTGTCTATCTTATCTATTATGGCCTGTGGGTTTCGGGTTTTGTTCAGGAATTGGATGCCAGTTCCAATTTCCATGAGGATATGTCCTTCATTTTCTAAGGTTCTTATGGTTTGAGCTTTTACATTTAGGTCTCTGATCCATTTGGAGTTAATTTTTGTGAATGGGGATAGATAGTGGTCCTGTTTCAATCTTCTGCATGTTGTCAGCCAGTTTTCCCAGCACCATTTGGACCAGATGGCTTTCCAGCAGAATTCTACAAGACATTTAAGGAGGAGCTGATTCCAGTCCTACTGAAAGTATCCAGGCGATTCAGAAAGATGGAATTTTCCCCAAATCATTTTACAAAGCTAACATCACATTGATACCCAAGCCAGATAAAGACCCAACAAAGAAAGAGAACTACAGGCCAATACCTTTAATGAACACAGATGCTAAAATTCTCAACAAGATCCTAGCAAACCGGATTCAACAACACATCTCAAAAATCATCCATCATGACCAAGTAGGCTTCATCCCTGGGATGCAAGGCTGGTTCAACATTCGTAAAACCATAAATGCAATTAAATATATTAACAGATGTCAAAACAAAAACCACATGATTATATCATTAGATGCAGAAAAAGCTTTTGATAAAATCCAGCACCCCTTCTTGATAAAAACCCTCGAACATCTAGGCATATGGGGAACATACCTCAAAATAGTAAAAACCATCTATGAGAAACCCACAGCCAGCCTACTCCTAAATGGACAAAAATTGGAACCATTTCCCCTGAAAACTGGAACAAGACAAGGATGCCCACTCTCACCCCTCCTGTTCAATATAGTATTGAAAGTTCTGGCTAGAGCAATCAGAGAAGAGAAGGCAATCAGGGGTATCCATATAGGAAAAGAGGAAGTCAAGCTATCTCTCTTTACAGATGACACAATTGTGTACCTTGAAAACCTAAGAGAATCTGTCAAAAACCTCCTTACACTGATAAAGGCCTTTGGCAAAGTCTCAGGGTATAAAATAAATGTGCAAAAGAGAATTGCATTTATTTACACCAATAATAAACGAACAGAAACCCAAATAAAAAGCACAATTCCATTCACAATAGACACACACAAAAAATGAAATACCTTGGCATCTTCCTAACCAGAGACGTGAAAGACCTTTACAATGAAAACTACAAAACTCTGCTCAAAGAAATCAAAGATGACACAAACAAGTGGAAAAATATTCCATGCTCATGAATTGGAAGAATCAACATTGTGAAGATGTTCATCTTACCTAAGGCAATCTACAGATTCAATGCAATACCCATCAAATTATCAGCAACATTCTTCTCAGACCTATAAAAAACAATACAGGAATTCATATGGAAACACAAACGACCAAGAATAGCCAGAACAATCCTCAGCAAAAACAAACAAACAAACAAACAAACAAAGCAGGGGATATCACATTACCAGACTTCAAACTTTACTATAAAGTTACAATCATCAAAACAGCTTGGTACTGGTATAGGAACAAGCATATAGATCAATGGAATCAAATTGAGATTCCAGAAGTGAAATCCCAGTTTCTCAATCAACTCATCTTCAACAAAGCCTCCACCACCTACCACTGGGGAGAGGAGAGCCTATGCAGAACAATATTTCAAATTTATAGAGAAATTAGAAATGGTATATAAAATAAAATGGTTGAAAGTTAGAAATATCAATGTTTAATACTTATGTCATTGCAGCAAAATTTTTCTTTTCAAATTTCTTTTTTCAGAATTTCCTATTATGTGTTAAACCTTTGAAAATTGGCACAGTAATGCAAATAAAATCTGAAAAATTCGTGGCATCTGAACTAAATCACAAAGAATGCTGGAAGACAAAATAATAAATTAATAATTCAAATAAATGCATTATCTTTAAAAACAGTCACTCTCACGTTTATTTAATATAGTACTGGAAGTCCCAGCCAGAGCAACTAGACAAGATAAAGAAATAAAATACATACAAATCAGAAAGAAAGACGTTTAATTGTTCTTGTTTGCAGACCATATACTGTTATATTTAGGAAAACCTAAAGACTCCATCAAAAAACTGAAATATTAAGTAAATTCAATAAACTTGCATGATATAAAGTCAATGTACAAAAATCAGTAGCATTACTATATGCCAACAGTGAATATTCTGAAAAAGAAATCAAGACAGCAGTTCCACTTATAATAACTACAAAAATACTTAGAAATTCTAAAATAAAAAAATATTTACAATATAAACTGTAAAACACATCAAAAGGGATTGGCAAGAACTTCCAAAAAAAAAAAAAAAAAGGAAAGATAACTCATGTTCAAGGACTAGAAGAATTAATATTGTTATAATGTCCGTATTACCCAAAGCAATCTACAGATTCAGTGTAATCCCTATTAAAATGTCAATAGAAAAATATATATGTAATTCCATAATTACATAAAATTTATAGGAAATCAGGAAAGATCTCACATAGCCAAAGCAATCATGAGCAAAAAAAAAAAAACCAAAAAAAACTAGAGGCATCACACTATGTGACTTGAAAATATAATACCTTTTGGCAAGTTTGAGTTCCTTGTAGATCCAGGATGTTAAGCCTTTGTCAGATATACAGTTGGCAAATACTTTTCCAATTCTGTGGGCTGTCTTCCCACTCTCTTGATGTTTTATTTTGCTTTTCAGAAGCTTCTCAGTTTGATGGTGTCCCACTAGTCTATCTTACCTCTTAATACTATGGGTTTTTGGGCTTTTGATAAGGAATTGGTTGCCAGTCCAAATTTCCTTAAGGGTATCTCCTGCATCTTTTAAGGTTCTTATTGTTTGAGGTTTTACGTTTAGGTCTTTGATACATTTAAAGTTGATTTTTGTGTGGCGATAGGTAGGAGTCTTCTTTCAATCTTCTGCATGTAGTCAGTCTTCCCAGACCATCTGCTGAATAGATTCTACTCTCCCCAGTGGTTATTGGTAGGGGACTTGTCACAGATTAGTTGAGAAATTGAGGTTTTGCTTCCGAAATCTCTATCCTGTTCCATGGTCCATATGCCTATTTTTGTACTAATATCAGGCAGTTTTGATTATTGAAGCTTTATAGTAAAGTTGAAAGTCTGAAGTTGTGATACCCCTCGCTTTGTTTCTTTTGCTGGGGATTGCTTTGGCTATTTGTGGTTGTTTATGTTTCCATATGAATTTCTGTATTGCCATTTCCAGGTATGAGAAGAATGACATTGGTAATTTAATAGGTATTTCATTGAATCTGTAGACTGCTTTGGTAGGATAGACATCTTAACAATATTGATTCTTCCTATCCATGAGCATGGAATATTTTTTCATTTGTTTGTGTCTTCTTGGATTTCTTTGAGTAGTGTTCTGTAGTTTTCATTGTAAAGGTCTTTCACTCCTTTGGTTAGAAAGATACCAAGGTATTTCATTTTTTGTGTGTGGGATTGTGCTTTTTATTTGGTTTTCTGCCTGTTGGTTTTTTGTGTATAAGAATGTGACTGTCTTTTGCACATTTATTTTGTTTCTCAAGATTTTGTCAAAGCCCTTTGTCAGTGAAAGCAGGTTTTTGGCAGATTCTCTTGGGTTTCGAGGTGTAGGATCATATTGTGCCAAAAGGAAAAAAAAGTCCCATTAAAAAGCAGGCAAAAGATATGAATAGACATCTCTCAAAAGAAGATATATGGCAGTCAACAGACACATGAAAAGTGCTTAATCTCACTAATCATCGGAGAAATGCAAATCAAAACCACATTGAGCTACCACCTAATCCCAGTAAGAATGACCATCATTAATAAAACAAGCAGCAGGATGTGCTGGCAAGGATGCAGAGAAAAGGAAACACTCCTACAATCTTGGTAGAAATGCAAACTAGTGCAACCTCTTTGGAAAATAGTGTAGCGATTTCTAAAATAACTAGACATTGACCTTTCATATGACCCAGCAATCCCCCTACTTGGAATATATCTGGAGGAATTCAAATCACTCTACCAAAAAGATACCTGCACATGCATACTTATTGCAGCACTATTCACAACAGCAAAAATATGGAACCAACTGTGCTGTCCAACAAAACTGGAATGGATTTAAAAAATGTGGTACATAGCCGGGCTCGGTGGCTCAGCCTGTAATCCTGCACCTTTGGGAGGCTGAGATGAGTGGATTGCCTGAGCCCGCGGGTTCAAGACCCGCCTGGGCAGCGAGACCTCATCTCTACAATAAAATCAAAATATCAGCTGGGCGTGGTAGCGCATGCCTGTAATTCCAGCTACTTGGAAGGCTGAGACGGAAGCATCGCCAGAGCTCTGCAGGTTGAGACTGCGGTGGCCGGTAGCAGCCACTGCACTCCAGTCTGGGTGACCGAGTGAGACTCCAACTCAAAAAAAAAACCAAAATGTGGTACATATACACAATGGACTATTATGCAGTCATAAAGAAGGACAAACATATGGACTTAGCAGCAACTTGGATGGATTTAGAGTCTGTTACACTCAGTGGTCTGTCACAGAAACAAAGAACAGAGTGCCACATTTTCTCACTCATGGGTGGACCCTGAACATTTGCCATAATACTAGAAGGAAGGGATTGGCAGTAGCGGGATACTGTCAGGGTGGGGGGATGGGAGAGGACACAACATCAATAAGGGTGCCTGATCTCAAACCAGGCACAGTGGGAACCAACAGGAGACCCAAACTTTATCCATATGATGACCATTTGTATACCTAATCCTGAATTATACCCCACATCTTTAAAATTAAAAAAAATAACAATAATACTAAGTTATAATAACTACATCAGAATGATACTGGCATCAAAAAAGATACTTAACAGAATCTATTCTGTGGAACAGAATAGAGAACTCAGAAATCAATCTATATTTTCACAAATTACAAAGGGCCTATGAGCATACATTGGAGGACAGTACAGTCTCTAATACATGTTGTTGGGAAAGCTGGATAATCATATGCATGAAAGCAAAACTAGACCCCTATCTCTCACCATGTATAAAAATCAAATAAAAAATAATCAAAGATTTAATTGGAAGACCTGGAACTACAAACTACTGGTAGAAAACATTGAGAAAATGCTTTAGGGCATTGATCTGGGCAAAGGTCATTTAAAATAAAACCTCAAAAGCACAGGCAGCAAAAGTGAAATTGAAGAAAAGAGATTACATAAAGCTAAAAGCAGAAAAGGAAACGATCAAGAAAGTGAAGAGTTAATCCAAAGAATAGGAGTAAATATGTGCAATTTATCAATCTCTACGAAGTTAATAGCAAGAATATATAAGTAACTCAAACAATTCAATAGAAAAAAGACAAATAAAAATGGGGCCAAAAATATAAATAGATATTTCTCAAGAGAAGACATACAAATGGTTAACAGACATGAAAAGACACTCAACATTACGAATCATCAAGGAGATGTAAATCAAAACCATAATGTAATATCTCATCCAAGTTAAAATGGCTGTTATCCAAAAGTCAGAAAATAATAGATACTGGCAAGAATGTAAAGAAAGTAGAATACTCATAGAGCGTTGGTGTATCGCCACTACGGAGAACAGTGGAGGTTCCTCACAAAACTAAAAATCAAGGCACCATATAATCCAATAATCCTCCTGTTGGATGTGTCCAGAAGAGAGAAAATCAGTGTAGCAAAGAGATATCTCCACTCCCATGTTTATTGTGACACTATTCACAAAAGCCAAGATGCAGTATCTACCTAAGTATCCATCAATGGGTGAATGCACAAAAATTATGAAAAAATACACCATGAAATATTATTCAGCCATAAAAAAGAATGAAATTCTGTTATTTTCAGCAACATGAATGGAACTGGAAGACATTAAATTAAGTGAAATAAGGCTGGCACAGAAAGACAAATATTGCTCATTATCACAAACACATGGGAGGTTGGAAAAAAAAGAACGTTGATCTAAATGGAAGTAGTAAGTAGAATGACAATTACCAGAGGCTGGAAAATATAGCAGTGAAAGGGAGATGAAGAGTGGTTGGTTACTGGATACAAAAATACAATTAGATAGAAGGAATAAGTTCTACTGCTGGTAGCACATTAGAGATGCCATAGTTAACAAAACTTTATTGCATATTTCCAAATACCTAGAAGAGATGATTTGGAATGTTCCGAAGACACACAAAAATACATTTTGAAGGTGGCTACCCCAATTAACCTGATTTGATCATTATATGTTATATTCATGTATCAAAAATATTATATTCATCCTATAAACATGAAAAAGGAACCCAAAAAATCACATACTTATTTTTTGGAGGGCAGTTTGCTTCCTTGGCAAGGAACGTGTTCTAGGAATTCATCAGCATCCATGTACCAGCTAGCATTGTTGTGAGAGGCTGTGTTCAGCTTCAATTAACTTTTTTTTATATACAAATATCTAAATAGACATTTCTCAATAGAAGACATACAAATGGCCATGTCATGAAGGGTGATTTACTGAATGCACTTGCCCACACCGCCCTGAGTGTTCAGCAGTTGTTTACCAAAAATGGCATGACCTCAGTGCTCCAATCTCCCTATTCACAGATCTTGCCCCAACAATTTTTTTTGCTTTCCTAGGTGAAAATACTCCCCAAAGGGAAATGCTTTGCTGATGTAGTAACAAAAAATGGCAGAAGCACTAAAAGGCATCAAAATTGTTGAGTTCAAAAACTGTTTGGAGCAGGAGAAAAAGTGTCTCAATAGTTGTATTGCATCAAACAGAGTACTATGAAGCTGTCTGAAGTTTAAACAAGAAAGAATAAATACATATTTTCTATAAATAAATTCCAGAGTTTTTTCATTCCTCCTCATATGTACAGCATTGTGTGTCAATACAAAATAAAAATAGTGTGAGCTGATATCATCAAGAATCATTGTTGGGCTGGGACTGATGTCTCACGACTGTAATCCCAGCACTTTGGGAGGCAGAGGCAAAAGGATTGCCTGAGCCCATGGGTTTGAGACCAGCCTGGGCAACTTGGTGAGACCTTGTCTCCACTATAAATAAAAAAAATTAGCTGGGCGTGGTGGCTGCACCTGCGGTTCCAGTTACTTGGAAGGCTAAGACAGAAGGATCACCCGAGCCCAGAAGGTCAAGGCTACAGTGGCTGTAAGCATGCTACTCTACTCCAGCCTGGGCGACAGAGGGAGACTATAATTCAAAAAAAAAAAAGAAAAAGAAAAAGAGAAAAAAGAGTCATTGTTCAGGTAGAAAGGACTGTACATTACATCTTATATTGGTGTGTGCTGCAATAAAATTGTGCCTACTTTGTGAGTTTGCACAAAATTATCTGAGTCTTATTCCATTCTATTTCTTTCTTATCTGCTAGTAGTCAATCTAGAAAGATGTCTTTCAGTTTCCAAAGTTGAGCAGTTTTCTACTACAATCTGCATTAAAAACCAAACCAAACAAACAACCATTTTGTGAGAAAGAGTACAAAAAATTTCCAGAAGTACCTACATGAGCTTTATTATTTTGAAGTCACATTTTGTGTTCTCTTTCTCACAAAAATGGTTGTTTGTCCAGTTTAGTTTTTTATGCAGATTGTAAAAGAAAACTGCTCAACTTTGGAAACTGAAAGACACCTTTCTAAATTGACTACTGGAATAAACTTAAAGAAATCTTCCCACACACACTGGAGACAATCTGTTTATTCTCGCCGCTTCATTTTCATCTAAAAGAGTTTAACCTTCACAGTACAAAGATTAAGTGCTTTACTAAAGGTGGCTGTAGATTGCTATGTGAGTAAGGTGGAGAAACAAATATCTCTATTTACAATGATTGTAGAAGTCATTGCAGAGGTGGCACAAATTGTTTTAGTAGAACTTCCTTTCAATTTGAATGATTTCATTTATATAAATAACAGTTTTAGAAAAAAGGTTGAGTCAATGGGAAATCAGTACAAGACAAATAACAACAAAAAACATGTAGTTATAAGGTAAATACATACCTGACATTTTGTCATGATGTGTAGACAGTATTTGGAATGAAAATAATATATATGTATATTGAAATAAGTGTTTTGTCTTTTCTACTAAAATGAAGTACAGCTGGATATAATACCATAAATATCTGGCAAAAAAATATAATGTATAGAAGTTTCATCCATGTAATTCCTAAAAAGCAGAAATTGGATAGCATATATATATGAACTAAAATGTTTAATTTTATTTGTAATATTTGCATGAATTTATAGGCTATTTTTACTTAGCATTGAAAGGACTGTTGAAGGTGTTATTCAGTACAGTTACACAGTTACACAGAAGTTGCAAAGTACATGTCAGGTAATCGGTAAATAACAAAGATACTAATTTACTGTATCTGCTAATGAACAATCTAATTTTACCTAGGTTACAGTTGTGGAATTTTCAGTCCCAGGACGATGAGAAATGCCAACCCCTATTTCTTATGCACATCAAAGTGCATGACTTTCTCAGGTCATTTTAAGTTAGCTTATGGAGTGAAAATAATGATTCTGATTTTCCGGGTCCAAGAATGCATATTCAAGAAAGCTGTATTACACAGATACTACTCTATATAAGCATAACAGAAAATTTTCTTTTTCTTTTTTTTTGGAATGGAGATGACTTTTACAAATACTTGATTACCAATTTCTAGTTATCTCTTCTTCCAGAAAACAAAGTGACGCTTTAGTATTGTTATGGGTACTTGAAAGTGTGTAACCAAGTAGTGACAACATGATCCTAGAAGAGCCACAGCTGCTGCCTTTTCTATAACTAAGTTCCATGCCTTTTTATACAAATAAAGGGGAAAACAACAACAAGTTTAACCTCTTTAGTAATTTTGAGAAGACAAAAATAGATTTAAAGAGATCATGATGTTTTTCTGTGCTGCTTTCCCTAAACCACTAAAATACAGTAGGAAATAAAGACCATATTATTGGCAATTATAATAAATAATATTTGATGAAAAATACATACTAGTACACATATTGTTATACATATTTAAATAACATTTAATGATAAGTTCAATACTACTAGACACCTGTAGATAACATTTTTCTGTTTTATTTTGTTTTCCTTCATCCTCATAAAATTTATGCAAGTCTTTTGTCATATTGAAATCTAGATACTTTTAAAAATGCTACCTGGAAAATGGTCATTTTAATATTTACATACCACTGGCAGATATTGTGTAGAAATGAATTGAATTTTATATATCATTTTAAAACTCAAACAATCTTGTCCTGCTTATTAATTAGATTCCTTGGGATTTTCCGTGTTAACAGATGTATCAGCTGCATTTAAAATTGTGTCTTTCTTTCTAATTTATATCTTGATTTCCCTATTAAGTTTCCAAGATTGAAGACTTATAGGAGACTTTGTCTCACACTTAACTTTATGGGGAATATTTTTAAATTTTGACCATTAATATTTGCCAGACATTTTTTCACAGATGCAAGTTATGAGGTTAAACAATTTACCTTCTTTTTCTTTTACAGTCATAGTTTTTTTTTAAATAAAATATTTTACCTTTAAGTGAAGAAACAATTTTCAAAAGAATATGCACAATGTGATTCTATTTATATGACATTTTAGAAAAGGGAAAATTATAGAGACAGTGAACAGATAAGGCATTTCCAGGGATCAAGTGTATAGAAAGAGCCTGGATACAAAATGCATTATAAGGGGATTCTTTTGGGTGTAGAATTGTCCTATTTGTGGTAAAAGTTACAAGAATCTATGTATGTTCTAAAGTTCATAAAAGTGTACACAAAGAAAAGATATAGTTTGCTGTGCATTTTGTTATAAACATTAAGAAAAAAGTTAAAATAACATATTAATAAATTAAATGATCAAATGAGTTGCATTCATTAGTTGTTATATTTCCCCAAGTTGCATTATTTTAATAGGTTTGGTTTTCTTTTTTTAATTGTGTGTGTGTGCATCGCAAAGATGAGGAGTTAAGTATACCATGATGACTATAGTTAATAATACTATATTATTTACTTGAAATCTGGTTTTATAAAAGCAAATTTTAAGTGTTCTGGGCACATACATACACAAATGGTAACTATAAGTAGTGACATATGTGATACATGTCATTAAAATATAAATTTAATCACATCATTTTACTTGTTACTTGTTCAGTTTGCTTTTTAACAGAGAGGATTCTTTTTATGCCACAGATAAACTTGATATTTTTGTATCCCTTTTTTAATTTATTCAGTTGTTTGTTTAACCTTTTACTCTCTATAAATTTGAATTCATTTTTGTGTAAAATAAGTTAGGTTTATGTTGACTTAAAGTTTTTCAAATATCCTATTTTTCTTATAAAGTACTTTAAATATTATATTTCCCTTATTTACTTATTTAGCACTTTTGTTATAAGTTGGTAGATCTTATGTGAGCTACTATCTGTTTCTAGGTTCTCCCTTAATTTTAATTGACCTGTGTAGGCCATGGTTACTCTAGCCTTAGGATAGTGTTGGGGCTCAGAAACAGATATCTCAAAATATGGCAATTTGTACAAGCTGACAGAGCCCCGGCTCCTCTTCGACTTCCTCCACCTGGATGCACTTTCTCTCTCAAAGCACAGGATTCATCTCAGGCCCCTTGTCTACCTAAAGTCCAGGCCTACCACAGAAGAAAATGGTTTCCTCCATTCCCATCTTTTTCATTAAGTGAACCCACATCACAGGAAGGAATCTCAATGTCTTTTAAAAACCTGTACAAACTTTTGTCATAAACCATTGCCTGCTCTGTTAACCCAACAGACATTGTCCCAGACCACTGCATGTTCTTCAAGTCCATTGAATTCTGCCTAGCAATGATTTATTGACCCTCAACGTAATTTTTCTCCCACTATTTGTAAAGTAATTTTTTGTAAAGTAAATTTTTTGTAAAGTAATTTATTGACCCTCAACGTAATTTTTCTCCCACTTTTTGTTTTGCAGGATCCACACCCCATTTGTTCTGGAAAATCAGGATGGTATGTAAGCTTCTGCACCCCATTAGGGGTTAGGTCTTTACCCTGAAATCTCCCATGTACGCATGCTAAATACATTTGTATGTATTTTCTCTATTAATCTGCCTTTTGTGAGTTAATTTTTCAGGGCATCTTTAGAAGACCAATGGGAAATTTCCTCTTGGACTCTATTGCATACTTTTGAGTCATCTTGTTTAAGTACACATTTATCCTTATCTTTAAGAGCAGGATGTTATCAAGTTTGATTATCTCATATCTGGTGCTGTCAGTTTGAGCAAGTTATTATTGTGAAGTATAGTCCATATACATATACAGTTCATATATATCATATATAGACCTACAGTGAAAGTGGGCCATGAAAGTTTCACATTCACTACCTCATTTAACTTCACTAACTGCAATGAATAGGGACTTTTATGCTTCCCATTTGACAGATTAAAAATAATCTATAATTCTATATATTTCTAGATCATTGTGGCTTCTGAGTATATACTGTATATCTATTATATACATTAAAATATATTTGTGTGCACACACATATATTATCTATCTCTCACACACACATACAAGCATACACATGTGCAACAGTTTCGTTGAGTACAAACTTGATAACATCTCACTCTTAAAGATAAGAATAAATGAGTACTTAAATAAGTTTCCACTTTAATCTTTATAGCACTTGCTATAAGAAGCATTTACTGAATTTAAAATTATGGAATTCTTAAAATAACATTCACATAGATTCTGCATTATTTAATTACAAAATTCATTCGACTATATGCTTGCGTAGGTTTTCTTTATTTTTTTTCCCTTTGACAAAGTGTCCAACAACAACGACTGGGGAGAGAAGGGAAGATTTTCTTAAGCTGAGCAATTGCAGAAAAAAAATGAATATGTACAATATAAAAAATTTATATATACAATAATGTAACTTTAATAGATGAGAGTGGGAAGCAAATTTGTCATTAAATAAACTCTATCATAAAAGTCATTAGAGTTGTTTTGCTTTACAAGGGATCAAGATGCCCTTAACATATCCTTCAGACTGATTAAACTTTATTTTTATTTTATTTTGTCTTATTTTATTTTATTTTGAGTTGGAGTCTCACTCTGTCGCCCAGACTGGAGTGCAGTGGCCGCTCCTGGCCACTGCAGCCTCGACCTGCTGGGCTCCGGCGATCCTTCTGCCTCAGCCTTCCAAGTAGCTGGAATTACAGGCATGCGCTACCACACCCGGCTGTTTTTTTTATTTTTCGTAGAGATGAGGTCTCGCTGCCCAGGCGGGTCTGGAACCCGTGGGCTCAGGCAATCCACTCACCTCAGCCTCCCAAAGGCATGGGATTACAGGCTGAGCCACCGAGCCCGGCTGATTAAACTTTAGAAAGGTGTCTTCCTGACTGTAGACTCCTGACCTTTCTTCTCTTAGAGCAACTACTTAAAAAAAATTGCAATCATAATTTTTTTCTCTGCCCCTTTCAAATGTGTATATAACTTCTTAAAAGCCTCTTGCTACTTTAATGACCCAGGAAATAGCTTTCTCAATAGCTAAGAAAATAATATTTTTGAAATGTAAGCATGAAAGGAGGATAACACCCCTATCTCCAAGTTTCTGTGGGAGTGATAGGTGTCTAACATCCTTGGGTGCCATGCTCCAAGTTGTAAAATCACTTTGTGTCCTGAAGTGGGGGCAAACTTTTCATTTCCTTTGGGTAAAGTCAATTAGAAAACACAGATGTCCTATAATCCCTTTCCTCCCTCAGCTTAAAAAAACTCTTCTACCCTTGATTTAGTTGAATATCAATAATTGGTCTGTGCTTTCTTCCCTACTACAGACAATAGTATTGGAATAAAATCAAACTCTGTATGTTTATCTTGTCTGGTGCTATTTTTTTTTCTATAATACACACTTGAAGTTACAAGAAATTAGACAATTGCTAAATAAGTTGCATTCATTTACATGAAATGAAATACAGTTATTTTTGGTATGATAAGAGTTATATTAGTAGCATGTAAGTCTTTCTATCAAAGTAGATTTCAGTATAAAAAGAGGCATATTTTGGATCTGAACCTGGGTAATATTAATTCAAGTGCTGAAATGTGAACAATGAAAAATATGATAGAAGCCACCAAAGAAGGAAAAATTATCTTCCAAATATATCTTTTGACAAAAAAAAAGTGTAAGTAAACAATCATGGATATAATAAGACTAATAATGAGAAGAAATGGGTGCAGCAGAACCCTGAAATCTAATAAGACAACTTTGGGGAAGTACTTAACTAACTTGGAAGATCTATGTGAGAAACTAAAAAAAAAAAAAAAAAAAAAACCTAGATGAGTAGATGAGATGTGTGTTGTTGGTTCCCAAGAAGCTAAATAGTATACATCCTCCATAATTAATGTTAATCTTTATAACATCTACCACAGGAGACAGTGACTAAAATTTATAGTTTTGGGTTCTGTGATAGCTTGCTTTTTAGTTTAAAAGTTCAGTATAATTATTTTCTTGCTTTATTGTGGAATATCCCAGGTAGGATTTCCTTACTTATTCATTCATTCAGCGGTGTGAAATCACACCCTAAGGCAGAAAGTATAGGAGAAAATCAAATTTAAAAAGAATTATTATGCACCATCAAACACTTTACAGAGGAATAGCTAAATAAGAAAATAAATTCTATATGGAGAGAAAACGAATGCAGATATTTTTAAGTGTATACTTTTTTTCAAAATAATTATAAGTACATAGTGAAGAATAAAATATGACACTACTAATCTTATTGAATATAAATTCACATTATACACTTTATCCACTGTTACATAAGAGGAAACAAACAACAAGTTTTGTAGGTAATAAGATCCTGGAAGTGAGTGGCATGATAAGGAAAATGAGACCAACAGAAACTGGGAGATGCAACCTAGCTCCAGAATCTACAGAGAAGTTTTCTTTATGGTGGGGTCATTTGCTCTCATTCAAAGGGTAATGAGATGTCTCTTACTGCCCATAAAACTTACTTTTGGTGTGGAGACCTTTCTTCCTAAGAGAGGAAAAAGTGAGCTCTTTAGTTTTGAAGAAGAAGGAATATTTCTGTTTCAATGTAGGTGCTGAAATTCATAATTTGGGGTATATAAATTGTTTCCTAAGGCTGATAATGTAGTGCCAAAACCTAGATTGCTTAAAACATTTGAAAATTTATTCTCTCACAGATCTGGACATTGGAAGTCTGAAATCAAGGTGTCCGATTTATCTTAGAAGAATAAGGGAAGATCCTTTCTTGCCTTTTCTAGCTTCTAGCAGGCCTAGGTATTCCTTGGCTAGTGGCAAAAGAATACCAATATCTGCCTCTGTCTCAGATAACCATCCTTTCACTGCGTGTCTCTAAGTCATTCCTCTACTTTACATGTTTGTCTCTGTGTTCAAAGTTCCCCTTCTTTTAAGGATACAGTAATAGTGGATTAGGCCTACTTTATGGCCTCATCTTAATTTGATTGCCTTTGCAAAGATTCTATTTCCAAGTAAGGTTACATTCATGGATAGCAAGGGGTAAGACTTTAACTTATCTTTTTTGAAGGACACAATATAGCAGTAACGACTCCTTCTGTCTCTCTACTTGCTTCTTTCTTCCCCTTCTTCTCTAATTCCCTTTTCTCTCTTTCCTTCTTTTAGTCTCAGTGTGCAGTTTTTACTGTTGCCTTAATCACGCCTAACAGAAATTTTTTTTTTTTTTGAGTTGGAGTCTCACTCCGTCGCCCAGACTGGAGTGCAGTGGCTGCTCCCGGCCACCACAGCCTCGATCAGCTGGGCTCCGGCGATCCTTCCACCTCAGCCTTCCAAGTAGCTGGAACTACAGGGGCGCTACCATGCCCGGCTAATTTTTTGATTTATTGTACAGATGAGGTCTCGTCTGCCCAGGCGGGTCTCAAATCTGCGGGCTCAGGCAATCCACTCACCTCAGCCTCCCAAAGCGCTGGAATTACAGGCTGAGCCACTGAGCCCAGCTCCAAAAAATTTATTTAGTAAATTTTGAATAATCAAAATCTTTTCAATAAAAAGTCTATGTAAGTAATGAATTTACAAGTGATACTCATGCCAATAAAAGAACTATAACCCTTTCACATCTGAGTTCGTGTGTTATCCGAAAACTGGCAGATGAACAGATGTTACTGATCTTTTCTTCTCCTTTGACACTTTGACTATACACTTTTTTTTTTTTTTGAGTTGGAGTCTCACTCTGTCACCCAGACTGGAGTGCATTGGCTGCTCCCGGCCACCGCAGCCTCGACCTGCTGGGCTCTGGCGATCCTTCTGCCTCAGCCTTCCAAGTAGCTGGAACTACAGGCACCCACTACCACTCCTGCTAATTTTTTTTGATGTATTGTAGAGATGAGGTCTTGCTGCCCAGGTGGGTCTCGAACCCGCGGGCTCAGGCAATCCACTCACCTCAGCCTCCCAATGGCGCGGGATTACAGGCTGAGCCATCGAGCCTGACTTGACTAACCACTTCTTGTCTCCCACTTCATCTCATGTTATAAAAAGTCATATCATCTATCATCTCATTTATCTTAGTTTATCTTCCATCTCTCCTCAAGAAACTTATTTTACTAAGCATCTACTCTTTCCCAAACGTACAAAAGTTGTCTATTCTTAATGTAAAAATAAAAACTAAACTAAACAACTTTCATTCTGATTTCTTTGAAACTATAATATCTGACTTCGTCTCACTAATTTTCTTCCAATTCTTTAAACAAATTTAGATTATTTTAATTACAACCTAATTATTCCTTTAATACTTAATTCTCTGGCATTCAAACCTCCTCTTTTCCCTACTTTCATTCCTACTCCAAAGGCGGCACAATGAGACAGCTTTGACACAGGTATACAGGGTTCTTTTTAATCTAGCTGTTGATCTTCAATAAGTTACTTAAATGTCTCTTGATTTTTCTCTTCTATAAATGGTCATAATAATACTTTCTTAAAATGGAGTTTATTGAGATAAGGCATATGCATATTTAGTCATGCAATACAGGTCTGACAATGATTAAGTGCTCAATCCAAGTTATTATTATTATTGTAATTTTTAAAAGCAGGATTTAGTAAGACGACAGAAAATCTCCCACAGTGGGAGGGGACCCAAGTTATTATTTTAATGATAATAAATATTAATATTATTACACATGCTTTTAAATAATACCTATAATTAAATACAATCCTAAGTGATTTGGAACATGCAAGTTTTTTGCTCTTGTCTCTTTTGACTCTCTAAGGCTGCCACCAGACTTTACCCTCAAGTAAAATGATCTTCTGCTTTGAAATTCATTTGAGTGTACATCCTGGATAGTCTAGCGTGACCTACTAATGCTTACATTTATCAAGGACTTCTACATGACATTCTCTCTCTTCTTCAAACTCTTTCCAGAATTCTTGACATCTGTAAAATGCACTAACACATGCTTTCCCTTAGATTTACCTTTAGAACAGTGTGACAAATTATCAACCTCAATCAACCTCAGCAACCCATCAGCCTGCCCTTGCATTGTACATCATCATCAAATTAGACAGTCCCACCCTGCAATTGCGTTTTCCATTAGTCAATTCTCTCGTCAAATCTTTTACATCTTAATAGTTCTCAAATGTTTCTCAACTATTACTCAATCAACATCCCAGTGGACTTTGGTCTTACTTTGCTTTGAAACAACATTTCTAATATTTTGAATCTGAGATTTCAACACAGTTTGAAAACACTCCCATCCAACTTTCATTTTTATTCATTATAGGAGTCAATTAATCCTTTACTACACCTCTTCCCTTTTTAAACATTCTTTGAGCAGATGACCTTGCCTCCTGCTGTGAGAAAGTAATTGAGGCTATCACTTATAAATTCCCTTAACTACCTACTTTCTCCAACAATAAATTTATTGATACTCACGCCAGCCTTTTCTATTTCTCTGCAGGCTAAGTAGAATTAATGTATCTCTTCTAATCCACACTTAATTGTTTTACCTTTGCTTGTGGCTCCATACTGTCTTTTGATTTTTTTCTGGGGATATTGCTCTATCAGCTCTGTTTTAATGACTGTCTTAGTAAACTTGGGCTGCTATAACAAAATGGCATAGACTGGTTGACCTAAGCAACAGACATTTATCAGTTATTTCTTACAGTTCCTGAGGGCAGAGAAGTCCAAGGTCAAGGTGCGGGTAGATCAATCTGACCAGGATTCCTTATCGACTTATATACTTTAGAGCTTTAACACACAAATTTTGATAGGATATAAGCATTCAGTACAAGGCAATGGAATTCCGTCTTTCCTGAATCTTTATCATAAATATATAATAAATACTTAAGTTTTTTCCATCTTAAAAACTATATAAATTAAGAAAATCACTAAATTTCTTGTTGAGAGTTAACTTCTAGATGATGATGAATCTCACTTTTAACTTTAACTAAGATTTCTAGAAATAATGCTTTCTGTTCACTGATTTTACTTTATCTCTCTGTATATTCATCCATCTGGCTTCAGATTTATTTCACTCTGAAACTGCTCTTATATAGTCCAACAGGCCAGATGGTTCTGAGAACATATACTATGAGTTGATGATGCTGAGAAAAATCTAAGCAAGACTTTTTTACATTTTAAAGAAAGGCATGAACATTATCAGAATCAGAAACATTGTATAAGACCACTTTCTTACAGGCAAGACTTTGGTAAAACTCAAAATCTCCCAAGTATGTCAATCTCATGTACACAACAGCCACCATATACATTTTAAAATATTTTGTGCCACTGACTGTATGATTGAAAGTTTATTCACCTCATCATAGCATCAGTTAAAATGACTATCAAAACATAGAATGGTCATAATTTCTGATCTAAAAGTTTAAAAAGTTTTGTGATAAATGGTCTTGTAACACAGGGTGATTCTAGGAAATTCTAGGAAAACCATACTGGTATCATACCAAACAGCACTTAGGTGCAGATCCTATTTTAATGATACTTTGTGTGTGTGTGTGTGTGTGTGTGTGTGTAGATATGTTTCCATGTAAGTCATTTTACACGTATGTTTGGAATATATATATATATATATATATATATATATATATATATATTTTTTTTTTTTTTTTTTTTTTGAGTTGGAGTCTGACTCCATCTCCCAGGCTGGAGTGCAGTAGTACACTCACTGCCACCCCAGCACAGACCTGCTGGGCTCAGGTGATCCTTCTGCCTCAGCCTTCCAAGTAGCTGGAACTAGAGGCATGCACTACCACAGAAGCTAATTTTTTGATTTATTGTAGAAACGAAGTCTTGTCAAGTTTCCCAGACTATTCTCAAAGTTGTGGGCTCAGGCAATCCACTCACCTCAGTCTCCCAAAGTGCTGGGATTACAGGTTTGAGCCACCACAAAAAAAGGCTAAATATGTGATTATGTAGAAACTTCTAGGTGCAGAATAATTTAGTACTACAGTTTTTGAAGAAAGTTTGTCAATAAATATCAAACATCTTACTATTTAGCTTTTGTTTTAATAGAGCAATATTATTTTGGAATGAATTGATTGTTTAAAATACAGAAAATTAAAAACAATATAATAAGCATCAGTAAGTATTATGCTAAGTAAATATACATATGTACAATGGTGTATTTGGAGGCCATTAAAGAATCTATAAAATCAAAATCCATAACACTTGGAAAATATATGCATATCACCTAATTAAAAAGTTAAATGACACGTAGTTTACAAAACAGTATGTATCATATAATTTCAATTTTGTAATCCATACATAATATCTCAATCTATGTATACAAAAGAGTCTGAAAGAATTTGCAATTATCAATCTTGCTTAATTTTTAAAGGTGAGATTATGAAAAACGATTGCTTGTTGTATAGATATTTATTTTAATTTAAAAATAAAATACAATGTACTAATACAAGACAATTTGTCAGGAAATACTAGAGGTTTAATTTTTTTTCAATCTCTTGCACATATGTAACCAAATGATTGAAGAATTTAGCTAATTAATTTAATTAAAGTGTGGTTCCTACACATAATCTTGCCTCATACGAAAATCTAACAACTTCTTATTCCATTTGACAAGAGGCAGCATATAAATGGTGCTAGATGTTATAATAGATTTCCAGTACAGATATGATGAAACACTCTGATTGACCTTATGACTTTAAAGTCATTCTGTCAAGAATTCCAGAATGTAGGTTAAGATCTATGTCTATCATTCACGGAGTCACTCAGGTAATGAACATAAATGCTAAGATCTAAACAATGTTTTTTCAAAGCCTTAGGACTGCTATAAATGTATATTATTTTTGTGTATATATACAGAAAGTACTGGTATGCTCAACTTTTATACGTTACTTTCCTGAATTCTCAGTTATATCCAGTCATATTTTACTGAAGTTCAGAATGAATTACAGACTATTTTGCAACTTCATGTCTAGGAATAAGGTTTATAAATATAACTTGTGTCTGGAATTGTATTTATATAAATAATAAATGACTTATTGTATTTAAAACATGATGGAAGCCAATGTTTTACTTTTCACATGAATGCTAATATGAGAGAACATTGTTGAAAAATATTTAAATTTTTCCAGTTTTCTTACATTTAAACTTTAATTCATAATAAGTTACATTTCAGCACACCTGTCCATTCAAAGTAATTCATACATCTCAACTATGTAGTCTCATAATCTGGGCATATTTTCTGTTTCTTATATATGAGTTTGATGTGTTTGTTACTGCCACTGACACATTATACAAATTTTTACAAGTTTTATTTTCTAGATATAATTTAAGTGACATATAATTGTCATATTAAAATATTACTTCTATTTCCAGAGTTCCTGTAAGATCATCGAATTCCAATTATACCATAATTGAATGAAATTCCTTGTAGATAAATGTTATCTTTAGGAAAAATAAAAGGACACCATTACATGCAGAACTCATTGCTCAAAAAGCATTTGTTAAGGAAAAAACTGTAGCAGGAACATATTGCATTTTGTTTATCTGTTCCCAGTTTTCAAATTCTCTTATAAACCTCCCTTATTACCTGGTGAATACCATCTTATATAGGACAGATACAAAAATACATTTCTTTGCTTCAACTACAAATTATTTTTAACTTTCTTCAGAAATGTCTAGCTATTTTTTCCTTATATTATGCCTACAGAAGTTGCTTCTTTTTACATAGCATATGTAATACTTATTGCTTTAATTTTGTCATAATGAAAACAAAGGAAAGTCTGTATTTACGTGTATAATGAACTTAAAATAACTAGAATCCTTTAAGATTCATTAATATACGACCTTGTATAAACACAGTTTACTGCATATTTCCCACCACTGCGGCACATATGTTAACTCAGGGAAGCTGCTTCTGGTGTCTGTTGTCACAATATATAGTACATTGAAGACACTGAGAGATATACAATATCTCTCTTATGAAGAATTGGGAGATGTGCTTCACACAGTTTAGAGTAAAAAAAAAATCAGTCAATTCCATATTTTCCTTTATATAAATATACTTGGTAATTGAGGCAGTTTATCAACGTCATAAGAATAAACTCAGCTTTATATTTTGAAAATATGACCCTACATCCATTGCTTTGCACTTAAACGTTTTAACTCACTAGTTATGTTGATACTTGATTTTATATAGCAATTGCTAACTAAAAATGTTAGGCACAGCATTTATAATCATTCTCTCATTTGAACTAATATTTTCATACTGATATATATAATCTCAGTAGAATAATAAAATGTCACTAATGTAATGAAAGTGTGTGTAATTTTGTTGTTTTTAAAACTTGGTTATACCTATAGTTTTGATGGATACATTGCACTTACTGTGATCATACTTCATAGTGAAATTCTTTCAAATAGCACCCTCTAAAATACCAGGTTATTATCAGTTTTGGTCAATCTTTTTTTTCCAAACCAAATACACTACAATTTTATTTATGTATACATTTGTAAATTCTGTGAATGAAAGAACGTATTAACAGTCTTTCCTCAGAAAGACTTTCCCAACCTACATATCCAGATGGAAGGAGAATGAGAAGGTACTATTCAGGAAAAAGTGGGGAAAGAGTGTTACAGGCAGAAGAAACCACAGGGGCTCAGGCAACACGGTTTGCTGGAGGCGAAAAAATAATGTATTCAAGAGAGAGTAGCAAGAGAGGGCAAGGGAGAGGCCAAGAGCAGGTCAGGAAAGGCTCTCAGACTAAGGAACTGTGACTTGGGTTTTCTCCTAAGGGCACGAGAAGCTGCAGGAGGGTCTCGTGGCATGAGCATCAGAACTATCTTTTCAGCGGTTTGAACCACTGATTTGCAGCATTTGAAGGAGGCTGGGAGAAGGCAAATGAGTGAGTAGCAGATATTGTTCTTATTCCCTGGGTGAGATAAGGCCCTGCCCTTCAGTTTTGTGACTTCCAGCTGCTCTGCAACAGAATTGGCTGTGCTGGGCAAAGCGGCAGGTGGTACAGAGAAGCAGTCAGTCTGGGGGAAGACTCAGTCTGGAGGAAGACTGGAATGAGAGCTGTGGCAGTGTTGACGAATGTGGGTGGGAGAAGAGGGAAAGAAAATTGATGAGGTGACAGGAGATCTCACCACCTGCAATCTCAGGTGACAAGAGATCTCACCACCTGCAATCTCAGCTGTCCAGAGCA
This sequence comes from Cephalopachus bancanus, assembly GCA_027257055.1. NCBI lineage: Eukaryota > Metazoa > Chordata > Mammalia > Primates > Tarsiidae > Cephalopachus > Cephalopachus bancanus. Next base: position 15,228,986 of record JAPVLO010000068.1, on the reverse strand, counting down.
CCCTGAAGGCAGCAAGACCAGGGACTCATGAGAGAAACTCAACAAAGGAGACCACAGTACTTGGTTTGCACCCTCAGTGGTTAATTTGCTTCTAGTCTGGGTTTTTTTTCTTTTTTTTCTATTTAGAGTCACTGTATTTAGAGCTGAGTCTGGAAAACTACACTTACAATACTGAGATGCCCTGCACACCTAACTAATGCCAGTAGCAGAGCGCCAGGCACAAGGCAAGATCTCTGTCATTAGTGAGAAATTCTTCTCACCTCATTCAATTTCAGAACTCTGGGACTGCTGGTAATCTACCAGCGAAGGAACTGAGTCTTTGAGGGTTGAGTAATCTTTCAGGCTCACACAGCCACCTCGTGTTCCAGTTGGGATTTGCACCTCGGGTTCTATAATGTCAAGCTTATAGATACAACTTTAAAAACAACCCTCTGAGGATTGAATTAATGTCAGAGGAGGTAAGATAATGTGTTTTATTGACATGTTTTCTTTAGGATGTATATTATAGTAGAAAAAGAGAAATTCTGTTTCATAGAATTTTACACTTTTAAGCATTAAAGAAACATTAACCTATTCAGTTTAAATATATTTTTCTCCTACTCTAAGTGGTATAGGACTGCATTTAAGTAATGTTTTCAAGTTTATTTTGTCATTGTAATGAATTATTTGCTGTAATAGTAACAGTATACTTACAATATTGTTGGAGATCTGAATTCTGAGTATTTGAACAAGTTATCAATCAAAGCAATAAAATAAATCTAAGAGTTGAGAAAATATAGTCTTTTCAAAATTAGTCTACTCAAGATTCCAATGGTAAACCATTAAAAGAAAGTGAGCTATGAAATGCTATTGAGTCTGCCAAAGAGTTTAAAACTCTCATTACTTTTATATTTGACCTTTCCGTTTAAACTCCAGAATGACACTCAATTTTGAAAGATAAGAAGAAAGGCAAAACAGAGCAAGTGCACATTCAAATACTGTTAATTTAGTATGAAAATAAAATTATCTGAAATGATCCAACAATTTACAATAAAAGTACAGTGTCTTCTGTGTATTATATTGTGTTTTAGGAAGACTTGAAAGTATCCTGTGCTAACAACTTGTCTTCTTTCTAAAATTAATTGCCTTCAGCTGTATTAATAACAGAGCATGATCAAGTAACATGAGAGCTTTGGACAGATCAATAACAAAGGCATCTAGATTTATCCTTTGTTCACTACCAACCCCACAAGATTAATTAATACGTTTCAAAAGGACCAACTGAATGAAGTCTTTAACCTAAAACTGTTGCTATAAGATCATCCAAATAGAAAGTATAACACAGCTCCTCAGATTGTTAAACAAGTAAGACAAAAGTAACACAAAAGTCAGAAGTAGGGGAAGGGGACATTAGAAAATACTGAAGCATTTTGTATGCATCTGTTATAAAATGTTATTCTCCATAGGAGGCTGAATTGTCTTTTGCATGTGCAAAACTCAGTAAAGAAAAAAAATAGAGAAACGATGAGCAAAATAATTTTGTTTTACAAAGAGCCATGCTGGTTTAACTTCATGTTTGCCTCTTTCCTATTTGGTCCTTGTTTTCTGTGCTAATAAGGACTAGAGACTTATATTTTTTAAATGATGGTGCAAATACTTCACTAGGAAAACTATTCAGTTAAATATTCAGTGACCCTGCTGAACATAGCATTTGATATACATATACAGACAAATATGTATAGGTGAATGAAGAACTGTATGACTAAAAAACACTTTTGATAAATTATGACTTAGTTGTATCCACTTTAAAGAAATCACTGCACTAGAGGCCAGAAAAACTCTATTGTTAGTCATGGCCTTGCCTCAAATGAATTATCTGATGTTGAGTAAATAACAGGTGTGAAATATTCCTTAGAACTTTTCACAAGTTTTTATTATATAATTCTATCGGTAATCTGGTCAGAACACAGAAAGGAAAGAAAACAATGACATGAAGACCATCATTTTAGCATATTCACAAAGGGTCCACAATCAAATCCACTATTTTTCCTGAAAATATTTGGTTGTTTGAATGTAATATTTATGCAGTTATATGTGTGCCATACAAAGGGGGACTCAAAACAAATGGAATTTATTTATAAAATTTTAAAACTTATTCTTACATGCTTAAACTTCCTTGCCTTCAAAGTACTCTCCATTGATGCAGCACACCTATCGAGATGCTTTTTCCAGTACTCAAAATGGTTTTTGAACCTGTCAGTTTTCATGCCTTTTAATGCTTCTGCTGTTTTTTTGTTTCACCACTTGCATATCTACAAAATGTTTCCCTTTGAGGACTTTTTCATCTGGGGGAATCAAACAAACAAAGCCACTTGGAGCAAGATCAACTGAATAGGGAGGTTGGGGCACAGGCCATTTTTGGTCAAAAACTGTTGAACTTGCAGTATGGTGTGAGCAGGTAACATTGTCAAAGTGAAAGAACCAGTCACCTTTTTGCCACAACTTGGGACATTTCTTCCACAAATTGTGACACAACCTATTTAAAACTTTAAGATGAAAACTTTAGTTGACCACTTGACTATTTAAAAGTGTAGTATATGAGGTCTGACAATTAAGTTGTCTTGAAAATGTCAGATTTTGAATTAGAGCAATGAACAATCATTAAATTTCTTGTCAAACTTGGCAAGAGTGGAAGGGAAATGAGCGACATGTTAGTCTAAGTTTATGGAGATATTGCCATGAAGAAAACGGCAGTGTACTAATGGATTAAATGTTTTTCTGAGAGGATAGAGAGTGTCACTGATGAAGAGAGGTTAGAGCAGTCAGTAATGAGCAGAACAAATGAAAACATTGCAAAAATTCATCAAATTGTGTGTCAAAATTGCTGGCTGACTCTAAGGAGCATAGCAGATCAAATAAACATTAATAGAGAAACAGTTAGGAAAATCTTAACTGAAAATCTTGACATGAGAAAGTTGTGTGCAAAAATAGTCCCAAAGAAACTCTTGCATAATAGCAATGCACCAGCTCACACAGTGCTACTTGTGAGGGAGTTTTTAGCCAGTAAACAAATAACGGTATTAGAACACCCTTCCTACTCACCTGATCTGGCCCCCAACGACTTTTTTCTTTACCTGAAGATGAACTACATACTGAAAGGAGGACATTTTGTTGACATTCAGGGCATCAAGTGTAATACAACAATAGTTTTGATGGCCATTACAGAAAAAGAGTATCAAAATTGCTTTGACAGGTGGACTAGGTACTGGTGGTGGTGCATTGTTTCCCAAGGGGAGTACTTTGTTGGTGACCATAGTGATATTCAGCAGTGAGGTATGTGGCACTTTTTCTAGGATGAGCTTGTGAATTTAATTGTCAAAGCTTTTATACTACAAAGGGACCACATTACAAAAACAATTTTTTGTGGTTGCCTATTGTATATGCATATATTTATATATCATGGAGAAATATTTAATTTTTTAAACATTTTAGTATGAAAATAATTTTGTACAATATGAATCTCCTAAATTCCTCTATTTTTACAGACTACAGAAATTACATATATTATCAGAATGAACAATATTTCTGAAAATGTTAGAATATATTACTCATCATAATCTTGTTTTGTTATCAGTATAATTTTTGTTTACTTTGTTTCTATTCATTGTAAACATTTTCTTGTATGTAAAAATGTTCCTTTATTAATATTTTAACTTTTGTTTAGAATGCAAAGTGTTCAAAAATAAATATATGTTCAGAAAGTTGCTAACTATCAGAAGGTAGAATTTAAAATATATTTCAAAAAGCATGAATGGGTTTATAATTTCTTTCTTTCTTTTTTTTTTTTTTTTGAGTTGGAGTCTCACTCTGTCGCCCAGACTGGAGTGCAGTGGCCACTCCCGGCCACTGCAGCCTCGACCTGCTGGACTCCGGCGATCCTTCTGCCTCAGCCTTCCAAGTAGCTGGAACTGCAGATGCACGCTACCACACCCGGCTAATTTTTTGATTTATTGTAGAGATGAGGTCTCACCAAGTTGCCCAGGCAGGTCTCGAACCCACGGGCTCAGGCAATCCACTCACCTCAGCCTCCCATGGCAGGGGATTATAGGCTGAGCCACCGAGTCTGGCTATAATTTATCTCTAATATCGCTTAGCTTACTTGAATTTCTCTTTTTAAATTTAATTAATTAGTTAATAGTCCAAAAGCTTCTGGGGGGAGGTACAAATAGTTTTGGTCTGGACTTTAAGTATATCCACTATCCCCACTGTCACAATAGGTGATTGTAACTGGTTGGTTACTTTCTGGTCCTCTACTCCTATCCTACTACCCCCGCCGTTCTCCAATGTCCATGATACCATATGCCATGTCTTTGTAAATTCTTAGTTTAGCTTCCACTTACAAGTTATAATATTCAGTGCTTGGTTTTCCATTCCTGAGTTAGTTCACTTGGGATGATGTTCTCCAATTCCACCCAAGTTGCTGCAAAATACATTTTTTGGATAGCTGAATTATATTCCATAGTGTCCATATACCACATTTTCATTATTTACTAGATAGATGATGGGCATCTGGATTGATTCCACATCTTTGTAATTGTGAATTGTGCTGTGATGAACATGTCAGTGTAGGTAACTTTTTTTTAATAACAACTAGTGTTTCTCATGATAGATACCTAGTAGTGTGATTGCTGGATTAGATGGTAGATCTACATTATGTTGTTTAAGAAATTTCTGTGCCCCAAGTGCCCATACCATACGAGATAAGATAGACAAGTGAGACTTCATTAAACTGACAAGCTTCTGCAAAGCCAAAGATACCATCAAGAGGGCAGGGAAATGGCCCACAGACTGGGAAAAAATATTTGTCAACTCCATGTCTGACAAAGACCTAACATCAAGGATCTACAAGGAATGGAAATGTGCCAAAAAAGAAAAAAACAGTCCCCTTACAAAGTGGGCAAAAGATATGAATAGACACTTCTCAAAAGAAGACATATGAGCAGCCAACAGATTACATTTAAAAATGTTCAGCCTCACTAGTCATCAAGGAGATTCAAATTAAAACTACATCGAGATACCTCCTAACTCCAGTCGGAATCGCCATCATCAATTACTCAAAAAATAACATGCTGGAGAGGATGTGGCGAAAAGGGAACACTTCTACACTGTTGGTGGGAGGGTAAACTGGTACAGCTCCTGTGGAAAACAGTGTGGTGATTCCTAAAAGTTCTAAAAGTTGACCTTCCATATGACCTCACAATCCCCCTAATGGGAATATACCTGGGAGAACTCAAATCACTCTATAAAAAAGATACTTGCACATGTATATTTATTGCAGCATTGTTCACAATAGTAAGAACACGGAACCAACTGTGCTGCCCATCAAAAGAGGACTGGATTAAAAAAAGTGGTACCTCCACACAATGGGATATTATGCAGCCATAAAGAAGGACAAAATCATGAACTTTGCAGCAACCTGGATGGAATTAGAGTTTATAATACTGAGTGATTTGTCACAGAAACAAAGATCCGAGTATCACATGAGAGATACTCATAAGTGGAGTGAGAACTCATAAGTGGACCTAGAACAACTACCATAATACCATAAGAAAAGGATTGACAGTAGTGGGAAACTGTGGGGGGTGGGGAGGCTGGGATTGATAGTAGTCGATATCTGCCTGGGGAAGGGGGGCACACCTCATCACCAAGGGTAACTGCACAATGAATATTTGCATATCTAACCCTGAATTGTACCCCACAATTTTAAAATAAAAAAAAGAAAGGCAGTTCTTTAAATAGTTTAAGCTAACATGCAAAACAAAAACAAAACAAAAAAACAAACAAAAAAGAAATTTCCATACCGCTTTCCTAGAGGTTGTACTGACATACACTTTCACCAACAATGTATAAGCATTGTATAAGCATTCTCTTTTCTCTGTGTCCATATTAGCATCTATTGATTTTTAATTTTATTTTAATAATGGTCATACTGACAGGTATAACATGGTATCTTATTGTGGTTTATATGCATTTCCTTGATGATGCGGGATGTTGAACACTTTCCATATGTTTGTTGGCCATTTGTATATCCTCTTTTGAGAGGTGCCTATTCATGTTATTTGCCCACTTTTTAGTGGCATTATTGGCCTTTTTATTACTGATTTGTTTGAGTTGTTTGTAGATTCTTGGTATTAGTCCTTTGTCAGATGTATAGTTTGCAAATATTTTCTCCCATTCTGTAGGTTGCCTAATTGCTCTGTTGATTATTTATTTTGTTGTGCAGAGGTTTTTTAGTTTAATTAACTTCTACGTGTTTATTTTTGTTTGCTTGTATTTTTTTTTTTTTTTTTTTGAGTTGGAGTCTCACTGTGTAACCCAGACTGGAGTGCAGTGGCCACTCCTGGCCACCACAGCCTCTACCTGCTGGGCTTCGGCGATCCTTCCGCTTCAGCCTTCCAAGTAGCCGGAATTACAGGCACGCGCTACCACGCCTGGCTAATTTTTGATTTACTGTAGAGATGAGGTCTCACCTGCCCAGGCAGGTCTCAAACCCACGGGCTCAGGCAATTCACTCACCTCAGCCTCCCAAAGGCGCCGGATTACAGGCTGAGCCACCGAGCCCGGCTGCTTGTATTTGTTTTCGATGTTTTAGTCATAAATTCTTTGCATAGACTGATGTCCAGAAGAGTTTTTCCTAGATTTTCTTCTAGGATTCCTATGGTTTCAGGTCTGACATTTTAAGTCTTTAATCCATCTTGAGTTAATTTTTGTATATTGGGAGAGATAGAGATCAACTTTCATTTTTCTGCATGGAGCTATCCAATGTTCCCAATACCATTTGTTGAATAGGGTGTCTTTTCCACAGTATAAGCTTTTGTCTGCTTTGTCAAAGATCAGTTGGTTGTAGGTATTTGGGTTTGTTTCTATATTCTCTATTCTGTTCCATTGGTCCATGTGTCTACTCTTGTACCAGTATCATGTTGCTTTGGTTACTATAGCCTTGAAATAGAATTTGAAGTCATGTAATGTAATCTCTTCAGCTTTTTGTTGTTGTTGTTTTTGTTGGGATTGCTTTGGCTATTCTGGCTCTTTTTTGGTTTCATATACATTTTAGGATAACTATTCTAGTTCTGTGAAAAATGACATTGGTATTTGATAGGGATTGCATTGAATTGTAGATTACTTTGGGAGTATGGTCATTTTAATAATGTTGTTTCTTCCAATTCATGAGCATGGGATGTTTCTCCATTTGTTTACGTCCTCTGCAATTACCTTCGATGGAGTTTTGCAGCTTTTCTTGTAGAGATCTCTCACCTCCTTGGATAAATATATTCCTAGGTATTTTAGCTTTTAGCTGCTATTGTAAATGGAATTGAGCTCTTGACTTGACTCTCACCTTGGTTGCTATTGATGTACAGCAATGCTACTGATTTATGTGTCTTGATGCTATATCCTGTAACCTTAATGAATTCATTTATCAGGTCCAAGTGTCTTTTGGAGGAGCCTTTAGGAAACTCTAGGTATGATTATATCATCAGCATAGAAGACAGTTTGAGTTATTCTTTTCCAATTTGGATATCTTTATTTCTTTTACTTGCCTGATTGCTCTGTGACTCCTATTTTTGTTTAATAGGAAAAGTGACAATAGACATCTTTATCGTGTTCCATTTCTGAGGGGGAAGGTGTTCTACTTTCCTAAATTCAGTATGACATTGGCTGTGGGTTTGTCATATATGGTTTTTATTGTTTTGAGCAATGTTCCCTCTATGCCTATTTTGCTGAGGATTTTTATCATGAAGTGATGCTGAATTTTATTAAATTATTTTTCTGCATCTATTGAAATAATCATAAGATTTTTAAAAAAAATTCATTTATGTATTGGATTACATTTATGACTTGCATATGTTGATACAAACCTTGGAGAATGAGTTAGGGAAGACTCCTTCCTCTGCAATATTGTGGGATAGCTTTAGTAAAATTGGTACTAGTTATTTGAAAGCCTGGTATAATTCAGTCCTGGATTTTTTGTTGTTGTTGTTGTTGGGAGACTTCTAATTACAGTAATCTCACTACTCATTATTAGTTTGTTTGGGGTTTCTAGTTCTTCCTATATCAAGCCTGGGGGTTATATGTTCCCCAAAATGTATCCATTTCTACTAGGCTTCTGGTTTGCATAATGATGTTCATAATAGTCTTGAATGATCTTTTGAATTTCCTTTGTATCAGTTGTAATGTCTTCATTTTCATTTCTGATTGAGCTAGTTTGAATCTTCTCTTTTGTTTCAGAATTCATATAGCTAGCAGTCTACCAATCTTGGTTTTCTTTTCAAATAACTTATTTTTTCATTGATCCATTGCATTTTTAAAATTTCAATTTCACTCAATTCTGCTACAATTCTCATATTTGTTTTCTTCTGCTGGCTTGGGGTTTGCTTTGTTCATGCTTTTCTAGTTCCTTTAGGTGTGATGTTGGGTTATTGATATGCTGTCTTGCAGTCATATTAATGTAGATCTTAAGCACTATACATTTCTTCTGAGCACAGCTTTGGTTATGTCCACAAAGTTTTGATAGCTTTTTTCATTGTTTTCATTCATTTTGAGATCTTTTAAAATATTCATCTATTTTTTAATCCAAGATTAATTCGGGAGCAGATTGTTTACTATCCGTGTATTTGTTTGGTTTCACAAGTTAGTTTCTAGTTTTATTACATTGTGATCTGAGAAGGTGCTTGATATGATATTGATTTTTTATAATTTGTTGAGACTTGTTTTGTGGCCTCATATGGTCTATCTTGGAGATTATTTTATGTGCTGAAATGTTTATTCTGCAGTTGGGGGAATAAATGTTCTCTAGATGTTTGCTAGTTTCATTTGCTCTAGAGTCTGGTTACTCCAATGTTTCTTTGTTGACTTTCTGCCCTGATGATCTGTCTATTGCTGTCAGTGGAGTTCAAAATCTTTCACTATAAGCCGGGCTCGGTGGCTCAGCCTGTAATCCCGCACTTTTGGGAGGCTGAGGTGAGTGGATTGCCTGAGCCCGGGGGTTTGAGACCCACCTGGGCAGTGAGACCTCATCTCTACAATAAATCAAAAAATCAGCCGGGCATGGTAGCACGTGCCTGTAATTCCGGCTACTCGGAAGGCTGAGGCGGAAGGATCGCCGGACCCCAGCAGGTCGAAGCTGCGGTGGCCGGGAGTGGCCACTGCACTCCAGTCTGGGCGACAGAGTGAGACTCCAACTCAAAAAAAAAAAAATCTTTCACTATTATTATGTTGCTATATATCTCTTTTTCTTAGGTCTAGTAGAATTTGTTTTTCTAAAGCTGTGGCTCTGGTATTAGGCACATACATATTTGAAATTGTTGTTTTCTTGTTGGATTGATTCCTTTATTATTATGTAATAGCTATCTTTTTTTGTTTGTTTTTGTTTGGTTTTTTTACTGTTTTAATTTAAAGTTTGCTCCATCTGATATGAGAATGGCTACTCCTGCTCATTTTTGGTTTCCTTTTGTGTGGAATAATTTCTATAGCTAGAGTCTATACTTGTCTTGTGAGTTAAGTTTGTCTCTTGAAAATAGCAGAAATTTGATTCGTGTGTTTTTGTTTTATCTAATCTGCCAGTCTATATCTTTTTAGTGGTATATTAATGTTCACAGTTAATAATGATATGTAAGGTGCTATCATTATGAATAACGATATGTAAGGTACTATTCCATTCATCATACTAGTTGCTTTCTGGTAGTTTTATTTACTTATTTACTCTATTTTTTGGGTGTTTCATAAGATCTGTTGGCCTAATGGATTCCAACACTTTTCCACTGGTATATTTTGACCTTTTGTTTCAATATTTAGAACTCCTTTGAGTATTTTTTTGTAGAACTGGTCTATTGATAACAAATTTCTTCAGCATTTGCTTGTATGGGAAAAACTTAATTTCTTCTTCATTTATGAAACTTAAATTTGCAGGATAAGAAAACATTGGCTGAGAAAAAAGTTATTTTGCTTGAGGAGATTGAAGATGGGGCCCCAATCCCTTGTGGATTGTAAGGTTTCTTCTGAAGTCCGCTGTTAGTCTGATAGAGTTGGCTTTGTAAATTCATTTATGTTTTTGTCTCACTGCTCTTAGAATTATTTCCTTCAAATTTTCATGACTGGATGATGATATGCTTTAGGAATGACCTTTTAGCAATAGATCTTGTGGGGGTTCTTTGGAATTCTTATATCTGGGTATGTAGATGTCTGGCACAGCCAGAGATATTTACCCCCAAATAGGTTTTTTCAGACCTGTTGCTTCTCTTTTTCCTCAGGAACTTATGATTCTTAACTCTGAACATTTTGCATAGTACCACATTTTTTGGAGTCATTGTTCCATTTTCCTGATTCTATTTTCTTTATTATTGTCTCATTAGGTTAATTTAAAAGACTTATCTTCAAGTTTCAAGATCCTTTCTTCTGCTTGTTCTAGTCTACTGTTTCCACTACTACTTTCTACTACATTTTGTAATTCTCCAAATGATTCTTTCATTTCCAGAATTTCAGCTTTTTCTTTTTCTATTGGAGATTTTTATTGATGACCTCGATAGTGTTCAAATTTATTTATATTGGCTTTAAATTTTCTCCTGATGTTCATTGATCAATTTTATGAGCAACCATTTAAATTCTATGTGTGGAATTACAAAAATTTCATTTTTGTTAGGATCTGTTGCTGAAGAGTTGGTGTGGTATTTTGGGGATGTTGGATAACTGCTTTTTTTCATGTTGTCAGAATAATTTTTCTGATTCTTTCTCATTTGGGTAGACTATTTCTTATTCAAGGATGGCAGTGGGCTGATGTAGACATTCTAGTGTTCCCTTGGCTATTTTAGCCTTGGTATGGTGAATTTCTCAAATTCAGCTGTGGCAGTCCAGTGCTGGGTACCTGCACTGGCTCAGTGTCCTGAGTGGCTGGAGTGGCTTGGGAAGTGGTGTTAGCTGGGGTTTGGAATCAGGCCTTCCCTAAAGTTGAGGTATTATATTCCATATGGTGGGCTCTACTATTGATTTCCAGCCAGAAGGTGGTACTTGTGGGAGAAAGCCAGCTGCCATGGTAGCTGTAAGATTTCTCCTTAGCAAATGTTTGGTCCATGGAAATGCTCAGCCAGCCTAGGATGATGGGAGGGCACTGGAGATTTCCCAAGTTGTTCATCTTTTTGAGCCTTTCAGGGGAGTTCAGAGGAAAGGAGTTGAAGCACCCTGCAAGTGTGCACTCTTGGCTACTACAGTAGAGGTTAGGAGGAAATCTCAGGTCACTGGAGTAATGCTGTTGTCTAGGTCAGGCAAAGAATAGTTTACAAAGGGCATGAGATGTTGCTATGGCAATATGTCCTATTCAGCTCCCACCTTGGCTTCAGAAGCTCTGTAATCTGAATGTAAAAGTGCAGCTGGCCTCAGGGCTTCGGGTGTTTTCAGGTAGTCCACCCAGGCAAGAACTATCTGCAGCCAAGAAGTTTGCCTCTGGGGCTTATCTCTTCTCAGATTGGCTAGAAAGCAGCCATGCTGCCTGTAAGTATTGAGTTCCTGGGAAATAACAGCTGGTACTGCTCAAGGTTTTTTTTATTTTGTGCACCATTTCACAGCAGAGCATGGCTGAGGGTAAGGTAGCTTCCCATGAGGGACTGAAGATCCACAAACCTTAGGGGTCCCTGCAAGTTCATAGCAGAAGCACGCAATTCCTGAATTTCCCTCACTCATTTTCCCCACTGTGTTTGGAGGCTGCTTGTAGACTGTGGTGTTTCGGGTAAGAGTCTGACGAGTTCCAATCAAAGCTAATGGATTTTTCTTTTCTTTGAACTCTGTGGTTAATATCACTATTTTTTTTTTTTAAGAGTCATTGGGTGTGATGCTGATATTTCTGGATGCTAAGAAAGTTTATCTTGGTTTACTCCACAGGAGAAATTTACTCTGACTACTTCAAGTTTGCCATCTTAATCCCTAATTTTCTTTACATTTCTTAAAATTATTTTTAGATAATTTGATGGTTGAAACCTAAACTTATATAATTTTCCAATTTAACTCCAATGTAAGTAGAATCTTCTCATTAATTACTCATAACTTATTAAGCAAATGAACATGAATAAAATTAATAAAGAAAAACTGAACTTATATTCTAGAGTCAAATTGTTCAATAAAGATGCTAATATAAAGATAAATGTAGCTGGGCTCGGTGGCTCAGCCTGTAATCTCGTGCTTTGGGAGGCTGAGGTGGGTGGATTGCCTGAGTCTGCAGGTTCGAGAACTGCCTGGGCAACTTGGCGAGACCTCATCTCTACAATAAATCAAAAAATCAGCTGGGCGTGGTAGCGTGTGCCTGTAATTCCGGATACTTGGAAGGCTGAGGTGGAAGGATCACCGGAGCCTATCAGATCGAGGCTGCAGTGGCCAGGAGTGGCCACTGCACTCCAGTCTGGGTGACAGAGTGAGACTCCAATGCAAAAAAAAAAAAAGATAAATGTATTGATTCCAAGTTGAAATCTCATTATTGCCTAGAAACATTTCAAGGAGTTTAGGAGAAAGCTAACAATAATCTTAGAATGCACTAAAATATTACTATATTATCATCTTAAGTTCATATGAAAATATGTAGAAATTCTTCTGTATTTCATTTGCTCACATAGTACACAAGATCCTTTGCCGTGGATACTTTGAAACTGCCACCAATGATCTATTAAATGACTTTTTAAAAAATATCTATGTTAGGCAAAATGGTCATATGAGGAAAGGTTGACTGACACTTTTCTCCTTATAACATCACATAATGATAGATGACTGGGAACAGACATCCAGGTGAGGTGGCTGATGGACAAAGCAATGCCTATCTTTGTGCCTGGAATGACAGAATGGTTCTTTCAATGAAAAATTCAACCAAGTTATTTGGAATAATTTTCTTTCTTCTCTTCCATATGATTTATACCTTATAATGACTCTCACCATCCAGTGTCCAGTCAGGTGTATTATTTCCACCTTTGTGTTGCTTTCAGTCCTGATTGACCTTTCTTCCATTCATCTAAATATTGGCTAGGAACCCCATTCCCCTGCTAGGTGGGCTAATGCTGAGGTTTTTAGTACGTGCATTGTAAGCAATGATACATATGCTACCTCTTCAGATCAGTCTGTGAGAAACTTTCAACCTATATGTTGGCTGTATGTGGCATTATTTAGCAATTCCAAATTAAAGAATGAATTTAATTTTAACATCTTGGTTTACTCCACAGAAGAAATTCACTCTAACTACCTCAAGGTGGTCATCTTAATTCCTAATTTTCTTTGCATTTCTTAAAATTATTTTTAGATAATTTGATAGTTTGAAACCTGATACTTTATATAGAAAATATAAGATGAAACCTACTAACAATCTTAGTTTTTTGATTAGTTCAATTTATAAGAAGAAAATTGACTTCCTGATGATATAAAAAATTATTCTTTTGATATACTGTATCTAAATAATGTAAATGGGTAATATTGCTACAAAAACACTTTGATATTCAATGAGGGTATTATGAGAAAGCACTACAAAGTAAGCATCATTATGTAGATACTTAAAAAACTACTTTGAACTTAATTAGTTTTACTGTAATGTAATGATGAATAGGCTATGACACAAGAAGTGAATTGAGTGAATTTGTCATTTATTTCAAAATTTGTAATAAAATTATTTTACCAGAAATAAAACTTGAATTATTCTTAAATCTTAAGACTTACTTCACTATTCATTTATTGCAGTCATGCCTATCTCAACAATGAGAAAACAGTCTGGAAAATGTATCCACTGGCAATTGTGTCATTATGTGAGCATTATAGAGTGTACGAACACAAAACTATATGCTAGAGCCTACTACACACATAGGCTATATGGTATAGACCATTGCATAGGTTAAAAACTTGTATAGCACATTATTGTACTGAATATTGTAGGCAATTATAGCACAATTGTAAGTATTTGTGTTTCTAAATATATCTAAGCATAAAAATTGTACATCAAAAATGCAGTATTTTAATCTCATGGGACTACCATTGTATACGTGGCCATTGCTAACCAAAATGATGTTAAGCAGCTCATGACTCTATAATTTCTCAATGCTTGTCTAACTTTCAGGTGCATAATAGAAAAGTCTTAATCTATATTGGCATTTATGTTAATGATAGCTAAGCTATCTCTTGATGCCAAAATAAGGCGTCACTTCAGATTATTGAAAGTCTGACTTAACTATTTCAGGCAGGACTTGGAAATTGGAACATTAATAAGAGAATTGAATGTAGTACAGCATAGATCATAGAGCCATTTGTTAGAAGCAATTCTTCTTGAAAAGCAAACAGCATCAAAATTGGAGAGAAAGAAGAAAATGGGACAAATAGAAGATACTCATTCCTCATTAGGTTGCCAGCTATCTTGACCAAGTTGTTTAGCCTCTATATCTAGATACTGGCCCTTCCCTTATTTGGGGGCATGCTGACCTTTTCAGTTTATCCTGCTGGTTGTCAGGCTACTCCTTAATCTGTTTCCTGCACTGTAGCGAGTTTTAGAGTCAAGGTACAAGTATATCGCTTAACTTCAAACCACATTTCTAAATAAACATAGATTTTATGACTATCAACCACATTGACTCTATAAGCTCCTTCTTTTCTTTCTTTATTTTATAGTTTAAGCATGGGCAATTTGATGCTTTTTACTCCCACTACCACACACATACAAGGCTTGTGAGTGTTAAGTTAGTCTGAAAAGCCCTTTTAAAGGAAGTTTTTTTTTTTTAATTTGAAAAACATTTGAACAGAACATAGATGTTTTCTCATATCTGTTGGCTGGTCACTCTACGCTCTTTTTCCAGGTGAGTTGATAGCACCTGCTGTTTCTTTGCTAGGATACACTTGTTTATTGCCTCAGTTTCCATCACTCCCTATATTTACATCCTTGGTTGCTCTGCTCATTTAAAACCAAAAACTAGAATCGTGAGGTCATTTGTATATTGTATGAAGGTGAAGTTTGTGCTTCTGAGGATTCCCTAAAGTGTGGGCATGGTACCTAGTGGGTGGTTTTGTATCTCATATCCCTCCTCCTTTCCCCCTTTAACAATGCCCAGCTGCTGTTTTTTCTGACCTTGTGCCTATGCGCCCAGTGTTTAGTACCCACTTATGTGTGAGAACATGCACTATTTTTTTTTGTTTCTGAGATAGTTCACTTAGAATGATGGTCTCCGAGTGCATCCATATTGCTGCAAAGGCATGACTTTTTTCTTCTTTATGGCTGCATAGTATTCTATCATGTATATGTACTGCATTTTATTTACCCAATTCATCTTTGATGGACATCTGGGTTGGTTCCATGTTTTTGCTATTGGGAATAAACATACATGTGCTGGTGTCTTTAATTTGTGTTCCTTTGAGTATATTCTCATAATTAGAATTTTTGAGTCAAATAGTAGTTCTATTTTTAGTTGTGAAATCTCCAAACTGCTTTCCACAAAGGCTGAACTAACTTAAATTCTCACCAACAGTGTATAAGCATTCCTGTTTCTCTGCAACTTCGCCAACATTTATTATTTTTTTACTTTTTAATCATGGCCATCTTTAATGGTATTAGGTGGTATCTCATTGTGGTTTTTATTTGCATTTCTCTGATGATTAGAGATGCTGAGAATTTTTTTCTTATGTATGTTGGCTTATTTTTAGAGTTGTCTGTTCATGTCCTTTGCCTACTTTTTAATGGGAATATCATTTTTTTCTACCAATTTTTTTGAGTTCCTATAGAGCCTGAATGTTAGGCCTTTATTGGTGGATGCATGGCTTGAAAATATTTTTTTCCTCATTTTGTGGATTGTGTCTTTACTTTCATGATTGTTTCTTTTGTTGTGCAAGACTTTTTAGCTTGATAAGGTCCAATCTGTCATTTTAGTTTTTGCTGCATTTGCTTTTGAGGACTTGGTCATGAATTCATTGCCTAGGCTGATGTCCAGGAGGTAATGAATTCATCACCCTAGGTTGTCTCCTACAATTCATATAGATTGAGGTTTCACATTTAAGTCCTTGAACCATTTTGAGTTAATTTTCTTATGTGGTGACAGGTAGAGATCCAGTTTCATTCTTCTGATATGGTTAGCCAGTTTTTCTTGCACTATTTGTTAAATAGGGTTTCCTTTCCATATGTATATTTAAAACTTTATTTTAGTGATGTGGCTACAAGTGGGGATTTACTACATAAGTAGGTTGCATGCAGGTGACGTTTGAGCTTCTAGCTGGCCCTCTCTTTAGCTGATAGTGAATCAGGTACTTCTCCCTTCCCTAGTAGTCTCCAGCGTCTGCTGGTCCCAACCTTGTACTAATGTGTTCAGTTTTCAAAGTACACTTATGATTGAGAATACTCCATATTCAGTTCTTTGTTTTGGGGAAAGTTAACTTAGTATGATGGTCTCCAGCTATATCCAAGTTGCTGCAAAGGTCATGATTTTGCTCTTATGGCTGCATAATATTCCATCATGTAATACACCACATTTTCTTTATCCAGTCCACTTTAAATGGGCATCTAGATTGGTTCCATGTTTTTGCTATTGCAAATAGTGCTGCAATAAACGTGTGTGCCGATGTCTTTTTGACAGAGTGATTTATATTCTTCTGATTATATTCCCAGAAGAGGGATGGTTGGGTCGTATGAACATTCAATTTCTAGTTCTTTGAGAAATGACAACACAGCTTTCCATAGAGGACTCACTAGCTTACATCCCCCACAGCAAGGCAGAAGTGTCCATTTTCCTTGCAGCAATGCCTGCACCTGTTGTTTTTTGACTTATTCATGATAGCCATCCTTACTTGGTGTTAGGTGGCATCTCGTTTTAGTTTTGCTTCGCATTTCTCTGATGATTAGTGAGGTTGAGTATTTTTTCCTGTGTTGGTTGGATGCTTGTATTTCATCCTTTGAGAAGTGTAAGTTCATGTCCTTCATCCACTTTTTTTTTGAGTTGGAGTCTCACTCTGTCGCCCAGACTGGAGTGCAGTGGCCACTCCCGGTCACCGCAGCCTCGACCCGCTGGGCTCCGGTGATCTTTCCGCCTCAGTCTTCCGAGTAGCTGGAACTACAGGCGCGCGCTACCACGCCCGGCTGATTTTTTGATTTATTGTAGAGATGAGGTCTCGCTGCCCAGGCGGGTCTGGAACCCGCGGGCTCAGGCAATCCACTCACCTCAGCCTCCCAAAGGCGCGGGATTACAGGCTGAGCCACCGAGACCGGCCATTCATCCACTTTTTAATGTGTTTGTTTGTTTTCTTTCAATTCATTTGAATTCCTTGTAGATCTTTGTTGTTAGGCCTTTGTCGGATGCATCATTTGCAAATACTTTTTCCCATTCCATGGGTTGTCATTTTACTCTCTTAATGGCTCCTTTAGCTGTGCAAAAACTTTTCAGTTTAAAAAAAGACCTACCTGTCTATCTTAGCTTTTGTTGCATTTGTTTTTGAGAACTTGGCCCTGAATTTATTACCTACTCTGATGTCCAGGAGGGTGTTTCCTACATTTTTTTCTAAGATTCTTATTGTTTGAGATTTTAAATGTAAGTTCTTGATTCATTTTGAGTTAATTGTTGTGTATAGTGAAAGGTAGGGGTCCAGTTTCATTCTTCTGCATGTGGTTAGCCAGTTTTCCAAGCACCATTTACAAAATATTTCCTTGTCCCAATGATTGTAGTTAATGACGTTGTCAGAGATGAGTTGGTTGACAGACCATGTTTTTATTTTCGGATTCTCTGTCCTGTTCCATTTGTGTATACACCTATTCCTCTATCAACACCAAGTTGCCTTGGCTACTGTTGGCTTGTGATAAAGTTTAAAGTCTGAAGTTGTAATACCTCCAGCTTTGTTCCTTATGCTGAGAATTACTTTAGCTATTCATGCTTTTTTTCCTTCCATATGAATTTCTGTACTTTTTTTTAGGTCTTTTAAAAATGATGTTGGCAACATGATAAAGATTGCATTGAATTTGTGGGTTGCCTTGGGTAGGATGGGCATCTTGACAATATTAATTATTCAAATCTATGAGCATGAGATTTTTTTTATTTGTTTGTATCATCCTTGATTTTTTTTTTTTTGAGTTGGAGTCTCACTCTGTCACCTAGACTGGAGTGCAGTGGCCGCTCCCGGCCACCACAGCCTCACCTGCTGGGCTCCTGCGATCCTTCCGCCTCTGCCTTCCGAGTAGCCAGAATTACAGGCATGTGCTACCACGCCCTGCTGATTTTTTGATTTATTGTAGAGATGAGGTCTCGCTGCCCAGGCGGGTCTCGAACCCGCGGGTTCAGGCAATCCACTCACCTCAGCCTCCCAAAGGCGCGGGATTACAGGCTGAGCCACCGAGCCCGGCTCATCCTTGATTTTTTTATCAGAGTTTTGTGGTTCTCATTGTAAAGATATTTTACTTCTCTGATTAGGTAGATGCCAAGGTACTTCATTTTTTGTGGTTATTTTAAGTGGATTGTGTTTATTCGGTTCTCAGTCTACTTATCAAAGTATAGAAATGCAACAGTCATTTGCATGTTGATTTTTTTTTTTTTTTTTGAGTTGGAGTCTCACTCTGTCACCCAGACTGGAGTGCAGTGGCCGCTCCCGGCCACCGCAGCCTCGACCTGCTGGGCTCCGGCGATCCTTCCACCTCAGCCTTCCCAGTAGCCGGAATTACAGGCATGCGCTACCAGGCCCGGTTGATTTTTTGATTTATTGTAGAGATGAGGTCTCGCTGCCCAGGCGGGTCTCGAACCCGCGGGCTCAGGCAATCCACTCACCTCAGCCTCCCAAAGGCGCGGGATTACAGGCTGAGCCACCGAGCCCGGCTCTGCATGTTGATTTTATATCTTGTAACTTTACCAAAGTTATTTATTATTGGGAGGAGGTTTTAGACACTATCTGGGGTTTTGTAGGTATAGAATCAATTTGTTCACAAAGAGAGTTAACTTACCCCTGATTTCCTTCGGCTGACTGATTGCTCTGGCTAGGACTTCCAGTACTGTGTTGAGTAAGAGGAACGAGAGTGAGCAACCTTGTCTTATCTCAGTTCTTAAGGGGAATACTCCCAGCTTCTGTACATTAAGCATGATGTTGGCTGCAGCTCTGTCATGGATGGCTCTTCAGAAGTTGCTTGCTTTGCTTCCTTTTTTTAAACTTTTTAAAAAGATTTTGTGGATAATCTATATGCTCTGTTAACTATGTGTTTGCCTGTGCTTTTCTGATAGGTGGAACCATTTTTTTCTTTTCTGTACTCTAAACTTTCTTAAGCATCTCCTGAAGAGCTGGACTGGAAGTGGTGTATTCTCTTAGGGATTGGATGTGTGGAAAGGATTTGAATTATCCATCGTTGATAAAACTTCACTTGATAGGATGGGAAAATTTGGTTTGGAATTCCTTATCTTTGAGAATGTTAAAATGAGACTTCAATTCCTTCTGATTTGCAGAGTTTCTGCTGAGAAGTCTCCTGCAATTCAGATGGGACTTCTGACCCTTCTCTAGCTGCCTGTAGGTTTTTTTTCTTTCAAGCTTATCTTGTGGAGATTGATTGCTATGTGTCTTGGGGATGGTCTTCTCATACTTTGGAGGTGTTTTCTGAATCTCTTGCATTTGGGTGGTCGTCTCTGTAGTGAGATACGGGAAATTTTCTTGGATGACTTCTTGGAAGGCTTGTTCCATGGTATTCTCAGTTTCCTCTTCTGTTTTGGGGATGTCAGTTAAACATAGATCTGATTTCTTTACATAATTCCACACCTCTCATAGGCTTTGCTCATTCTTTTTCAGGTTTTTTCTCCTTGTTTTTATCAGAGTGGGTTAGTTTGCATTTTGATCTTCAAGCTCTGATCATTTCTCTGCCTGGTAAATTCTGTCCCCTAGGCCTGATATGGTACTTTGAAATTCCAGAAAGAAATTCTTCATTCCCAGGATTTAAGATTGAACCTTTCTTTTAGTGGTAAGTTCAAATTTTGCATCCTGCATGTTTTTTGATGCCTGGGTGATCTTTGCTTCCAACTTCTTGTAGTTTTCCTTTATTGTCTTGCCATCCATTGTCTGAATTTTGTGTCTGTCATCAGGAGCAGGTTGTTCTGTGTGGATTTTATTGTTTGGGGCCTGGAAGTGCTTTTGTAGGTAATGCCTCTATAAGGATTTAAGAATAGCTGATGTTTTTCTGCTGTTTTTTCCCCACCTTTGAGGACCAACTCTTCTCTGCGGTTGGCAGGCAAGATTTTCCAGCCTTGGAGCCAGCCGCCAAGCACCTCCAGTAGGGAATGTGCTCTTGGGGGCTGACTGGCTGTAGGCATTCCAAGCTTGGGTGGGTTCTCAGCTCCACATCGGCTCTAGCATTACACCACTGTGCCCTGACTAGCCTCTGTCCCATGTGGGATTAAAGACCCTCGTATGGCTGGTAGGAAGAGAACTGCCCCAGATTGTACTAGGCAGGGCTGCAGATCCTATGTGATCCTGACACCCAGTGCCTTTGGGGCCTCCTGGCTCCAATGCTGGCTGCCCAGTCTTTCTATTCCTTGCTCCCTATGTGCTCCAAGAGTCCACTATAGGTTTCAGGATGCTTTCTCTGTCAAATTCTGCTTAAGTGCCTGAGTTTACTGCCATCTGGGTCTGTCATCCCTGTTCTGCTCTGCAACAGAGCTATTCCCAGTGGCCATCTTGGATTCCTAGCCCCAATATTTGTTTTTCTTGGCTTTGTCAAAATGAGTTGGTTAAAGGTCTGTGGTTTTATTTCCAGTTTCTCTATCCTGTTCCATTTGTCTATGTACCTATTTTTGAACCAGTACCATGCTGTTCTGGTTATTAGCCTTACAGTAAAACATGTCTGGGATTATGATTCCTCCAGGTTTGTTCATTTTACTGAGGATTTCTGTAGCTATTTGAGCTCTTTTTTACTTCTATATGAATTTAAATATTGTCTTTTCTAGGTCTCTAAAAATAATGATAATGATTTGCCAGGGATTGTGTTGAATCTGTAGATTGCTTTGGGTAAAATGGACATCTTGACAACACTGATTCTTCCATTCTGTGACCATGGGATGTTCTTCCATTTGTTGGTGTCATCTTTGAATTTTTTTTTTTTTTTTTTTTTTGAGTTAGAGTCTCACTCTGTCACCCAGACTGGAGTGCAGTAGCCGCTCCTGGCCACTGCAGCCTCGACCTGCTGGGCTCCAGCGATCCTTCCACTTCAGCCTTCCAAGTAATTGGAATTACAGGCATGTGCTACCATGCCCGGCTGATTTTTTGATTTATTGTAGAGATGAGGTCTCGCTGCCCAGGCAGGTCTCGAACACGTGGGCTCAGGCAATCCACTCACCTCAGCCTCCAAAGGCATGGGATTACAGGCTGAGCCACCCAACCCGGCATCTTTGAATATTTCGAGCAGTGTTTTGTAGTTCTCACTATAAAAATCTTTCAGTTTTTTGGTTAGATTAATACTGAGGTGTTTTGTGTGTGTGTATGTGTGTGTCTATTATGAATGAAGTTATGCCTTTTATTTGATTTCAGCTTGCTTCTTGTTGGTGTAAAGAAATTCATCCTATTTTTTGGCCTTTGATGTTGTATCCTGAGACTTTACCAAAGTCACTTATCAGTGCAAGGAAGATTTTGACAAACTACAGTTTTCTAGGTATAGAATCATATCATCTGCAAGAAGGAATAATTTACCAACCTCTTTTTCCTATTTAGATACTTCTAATTTCTTTCTTCTGCCTAATTGCTCTGGCTAGGATTTCCAATACTATGCTAAATAGTAGTTATGGGAGTGGACATATTTGTCTTGTTTCAATTCTTAGGAGGAATGCTTTCAGCTTAGACCTGTTTAATGTGATGTTGGCTGCAGGTTTGTCATAGATGGCTCTTATTATTTTGAGAAAAGTTCCTTTGATGTCTGAGTGTATGAGAATTTTTAATCAAGAAGATTGGGATTTTATCAAATTCTTTTTCTGCATCTGCTGAGATAACCATGAGGTTCTTTTCTGCAACTTTTTATAGTATAGATTACATTTATTGAGTTGCATATGTTGAACCAGTCTTGCATCCTGGAACTGAAGTCTACCTGAGCATGACAAAAGATCGTTGTACTTTGTGAGCCTCTCCTTAGAGGCATTTGATACTGTATTCTTGCAAAAAGCCTTGTTTTAAGTAAACTAAATGGATAGATGGGCTAATATTCAATGAATAAGCCGGGCTCGGTGGCTCAGCCTGCAATCCCGCGCCTTTGGGAGGCCGTGGTGAGTGGATTGCCTGAGCCCGCGGGTTCGAGACCTGCCTGGGCAACTTGGAGAGACCTCATCTCTACAACAAATCAAAAATTAGCTGGGCGTGGTAGCGAGCGCCCATAGTTCCAGCTACTTGGAAGACTGAGGCAGAAGGATCGCCGGAGCCCAGCAGGCGAGGCTGCAGTAGCCAGGAGTGACCACTGCACTCCAGTCTAGGTGACAGAGTGAGACTCCAACTCAAAAAAAAAAAAAAAAATTCAATGAATAAGTACTCATTGCTGGGTGACTTGCAAAAATCTGCTAGTTGTTCACAAATATCTCCATGTTCTCTTTCTTCACAACTTCTAGTCTATTTCCAGGCTTCTTTGTAGTTAGGCGTGGCATGTATTCAGTTCTGGCCAGTGTTATATCAAAAGTAAATGTTGAATCCCCTCCTTGACTTGACCCCTGAAGTCTCTCTGAGCTCCTTCAAGCTTTTTTTTTTTAACTTATCTTAATGTCAAGAACTAAGTGGAAGATTTTGTGACCCTAAACATGGTAAAAGTAGGAGATGAAATTGGCTATTTCACTAACTGACAATATAGAAGGAGGACAACTGCTTACCTGAATTGCAATATGACACAAGCAATTCAGGTATTCACTTATTGTGTTAAGTCATAAAGATGTGTCCAATATTTGTAAGAGAAGTTAGATTATCCTGATTAATACAATTCCTATATATTAAATTTGTTACTTATAATAATTGAGTGGTACAAGATAAGTAATATTTTCTCATAATTACTTTTTTCTTTTATCACAGATTAATGGCATTTGTATGTTTAAGAAGTCTCTTTAGGCTAGGTTTGGTGGCTCAGCCTGTAATCCCAGCACTTTGGGAGGCCGAGGTGAGTAGATTGCCTGAGCCCAAGGGTTTGAGAACAGCCCAGGTAACTTGGTGAGACCTTGTCTGTACAATAAATAAAAAGTTGCCCGGGTGTGTTAGCACACACCTATAGTTCTAGCTACTTGGAAGGCCGAGGTGGAAGTATTACTGAAGCCCAGCAGATCAATGCTGGAGTGGCCATGAGTGTGCTACTGCACTCTAGCCTGGGTAACAGAGTGAGAGTCTAACTCAAAAGAAAAAAACATGTCTCTTTAAAGTCTCTGAAGCCGGGGTCTGTGACTCAGCCTGTAATCCCGCGCTTTGGGAGGCTGAGGTGAGTGGATTGCCTGAGACCTCAGGTTCGAGACCCGCCTGGGCAACTTGGCAAGACCTCGTCTCTACAATAAATCAAAAAATCAACCGGACATGGTAGCATGTGCCTGTAATTCCGGCTACTCGGAAGGCTGAGGCGGAAGGATCGCCGGAGTCCAGCAGGTCCAGCCTGGGCGACAAAGTGAGACTCCAACTAAAAAAAAAAAAAAAAAAAAATCTCTTGGAAATCTTGTTTTTTCTGATTTCTCTTGTTTCTAGATCTCTTCAAACCAAACAATGGGCTTATAATGTGTTGTTATAACATTTGTTAAATTAAAATAAGAGAGCTATTTATGTGCTATTAGCATGTTGACCATATAGTTTATCTAAACTAGGATTCTCTTTAAAGTAAAATATTTTGCTAAAAATAATTAAAATTATATAATTTTTGCAATGTTGTTTTGACTAACAAATTTGTTTCCTTGTTAAGATTTGTAAATCTTCTCAAATAATTACATTTGTTTTAATAAACATTTAAAAAGTTTAAAATAAGTATTTCCACAATAAAATTATTTATAAAAAGTACAAATCAACATATATTACAGAAAAACTTTAAAAAACTTTTTTCTATTGATTGTCTAAACATTTTAAAATAAGCAAATCAGAATTGTTATTTTTATTGCATATTAATATATTATGTTAACTTCCAAATATGTGTATCTTTAATGCCAAGCAATTTGAAACTTTCTGAAAAAATATTTTTTTAATATTCTATTTTTAATTTCTATATTTTTATAAATATGATTATGAACTTCATCTGAGTCAAATTCTATGCGTAATTAATTGAAATGTTTGCAACCTTCAATTTACTCTTAATCTTAGACCAGAATATTTTTAATTGAGAGAAAATTCATAAAATTTTCTGGTAAAGAAAGAATACTATCACTTTTTGTTTTATTTTCTATTCAAATATTGAGATATTACAACCCAAATATATTTACAGTCTTTTGTCTTTTGTCTGTGAATTCTGAAGTGTCCTTTTATATAACTACAAGACTTCTTTTAAATAGCAAAAATGTACTAAATGAAAAAGCCAAAAATTACTGACAGATATTTATACAAGAAAAAGTCATCCTGCTTACTTTTTAATATCAAGGCTTTTAAAAATAACTACAATGTACTGAAAGCAACATAGGATTATATTTTAGCTCCTTATTTGCTGAATATTTTGACTAAAATTTCTGACTTTGAATAAATTTCAACTAAACTATAAGGTGTTGTTTGACTTAATGTCTAATACATCATTGATTCTTTATGTTGATTTATGAAATAGTTTTACAAAAGCAGACATTTTAAAAATTGATAATGGTTATCAGAGTACAAAAGACCAAACAGCATGCAGAATGTTTTTTGTTATTCAAGAACTATATAACTAAATTCTGTAATTCAATTATATTCAGTGTGTATGTGTGTACATGTATATGCATGTACGCATGTATATGTAAACTTTGATAGTTGCAACTTTTTTATAACTTTTATTTTAATTGGTGGAGTATGGCAACTAGTGCTGACTTTGCATTAGCATTCAGAGTAATGTCTGATGTTTAACCTTAGACAGAATGAATGTCTAATGGTTTTACTTTGATTTCACAAGTTGCTTGAAAAAATAACCTATATCAGGATCAACTGACTTTGTATTTGAAGTCTATTGTCACTGATACAAACTAGGACTATTTCATCATTTGTGGGGTTCTGATAGCATAGTCACACATTGCTTATTACTTTTTTTTCATAGTTTATAAGAAAACTTGAAGATGAAAATAGTGAAAAATTTTGGGGAAGCGGTCTTTGAATGAAAATTTAATTTGGATAGGGCAATATATGAACACATTTTGACAGTTTTACTTGTTGAATTCTTATACTTGAGCACACACTCCTTCATATAACAACTAGCTTTATGTTGCATGTTTCCAATGGTATTTGACCCCCAAATTTCTTTTGCTCCATTGTGTCACCAGTGTGGATGGTCACCATTTTGTGTGATTACATTTTCAACATCAACTTGAAATGAAAAAGCCAAAAAGTGTTGAATGTATTTAAAGGTAGAAAACACACTGAATTAAAGAATACTTGAGTATTAAATTGTTTGCTTAGTGAGGGAAGTATGAAAATGGAAAACTATAAACAGTAACACAAAGGTCCCTTTGCTATTAACATCTGTTACAGCTAGGGTTATCAATATCTTAATCATTTTTCACAGCAGGAATGGTTTCTACCTCCATTTTACATTACAACAAATAATTTAGGAAATGATTAATGAGATTTTTAATTATAGATTGAGTTTATCTTAAATAATCTGTGCCACTACAGCTGAAAAAGATCAGGCTTTAATTACATCCAGGAAAAACTTCACAATGATATGTCCATTTTAGGGTGCACAGACCATCTCTTTGCCTGGTTCACCTTCACACTTGGCTACTTAGTGCTGTTTTTTAGTACACCGAGCTAATGAGGCCACGGTCATGTTTTCACTCTCCATATGTGCCAGTTAGCTTCACTGTTCCAGTGCTACAGATTGTTTTCATACACTTGGACTGCCAACTCAATGATTTCTCCGCTCATTCACCAGGGAGATCTGGAAAAAAAAGCATGGACTATTTCAGAGTAAAGTTAAAATGACTGCTGATTGCTTGGGGATACGAGTAAGAAGGCTTATCTTGAAAAATCAGTGTCATCATAGTCTTCAAAAAGCACATTAATTCCAAGGCTTCCTCTGACTTGATTACTTTCAGTTTTACTTTAAGAAATAATCATTTAAGGATGCAGCATTAAAAAAAAAAAAAAAAGAACGCTAGGCCAGGAATTTGAAATCTGGATTTTATTCTCATCTGTTTTGCCAAATAGATGTATGACCTTGAACTGTCATCAAATTAGCCTATGCTCATTATCCTTATCTGGAAAGTTTGAAGATTGCCTCAGATAATGGCCCACCAGGCAAGCTCTAACAGTTTACAATTCTATGAGTCAAGATACCAGGCATGGGAAGTATTATTTGATGATTAGGCTGCAGGGTGGAAAGGAGACCTGATGTACCTTAAAAACTTGAACCTTGTCTAGGCAGATAATTGTTAGTTGTTAGTTGTCGGGATCTCTTGTTGAGCGAAAATGTGCTCCCAAGGACTCACAGGTGCTTCTGTTTTGTAGCACTGGTTTTGCAGTTTTCTTGCTTGCAGGAGGATTGCAACATCAGCCATCAGGCCAGGGGGAAAAATACATTGGTCTTGATAAATTTGCTCACTAACTATCTTTCTTCTGTTTATCTCAGCAGATTTCTGCCCTAGGCGTGGAATGAGTACATTCTTCCCTGTCAAGTCCTGGGAATTATTTTTCACCATAAGCACAGAGCCCTTTTCAGCTTTGCATCACTGAATATCTGTCAGGATACAAACGCCATGACGAGAAATGTCTGTCGTTGAAATGAACCATTTCCACTCAAAGACATCTTATAGAGAGAAGAGGTTAATGTGAATCTTTATAATATAAATATGTATGTACACACACAAATACACACATAAAAGCTAGAAAAGTTCTTGTTTACTAATTTAAAGAGGATTAAAACTATATTTAACATACATGTCTACCATATGAATTTAGTGTTTGTTTTTAACAAATATAGGTTGAATAAGTATTATAACTAAGTAGGTAAAACAATTCTTCTTGAGGAATATAGATTATTATACCTAATATGAAGCACAATACCTATTTTTACTTGATGCATTATAAATACAATGAGAAGGATAGAGTGGGAATGTATTCACTTATGAATATATTACCATGACTTAGTTCTTGGGGGACATAACTTTGACTAATGTTCCATAGACTATTAACAGAGTGTATGTACACAATACAAATACTTCATTTGCTGAAATTCATACTTATATGTGTGTGTACACATACACAGGATGTCAGTGTTCATTTATGTCATCCCTTTATTATATTTCACTTACTATTGCTTCTGGTTATACATGTGAGTAAATTTCAAGTGACCTACTATGCTGATCCTTCTGATTCTAAAGCCTCTGTTAATCTCTATTGTTCAACTTGGCTCTGTGTGTATAATGGCAATAAATAGCATTATCATTGTTCTCAGAACTTTTGTAAGAATTCAGCCTATTTATCTTGTATATATTTGTGTCAAATGTGGTAAAATAATTAAGGGGACATACCTTCCTTGGGGAGGAATGTCCTTATGGAGAAACATAAAACAGACCAGTCCACTATATTTCCTGCTAATAAAGTTAGATCTATATGATGTCATGCTACAAAAAGTAATCTCATATGTATAGGAAACATACAAGTGCATTTGTTAATTTTAGTTGAGGGCATTCATTATGCTGCTGACATAGTTAGAGGTCATTAAATATCTGTTTTTATATTTATATACAGTTTGAGTAGAAGAAGAGTTAATAGTTTTTGTAGTAATATATATTGATGGTTATTAAAATGTAACATTTATATTTGAAAGAAAATAAGTTTAGAGAAAGTAAACTCCAAATTGTCAGAACAATCATTTAAAAAGGAATAGTAAAGTTTTACCATCTACTACCATTCTCCACACCAATTCCTTCTTAATGTTACACACTGAACAAGGGAATATTTATGAAGAATATATCAAATCAGAAAAAAAAATTAGACACTAAGACACTAGGAGCATTCTGTTTAAGTTTAGGAGACAGGCAAAAACACATTAACCAATCAATCAATCACCTTATTATTATAATTGTTCTGGAACTAAGGAAAAATATATTAGAGCCAGAAAAGAGTTTGCTATTTTCAGCCAATAAGGTTATGAACATTAAAAAACTAAGAGAATAAATTAAAATTTTAGAGTTAATCATTAGATTAAGTAATATGGCAGGTTATAACTCAATAATCAACAATTAGCCTGGCACAGTGACTCACGTCTGTAATCCCAGCATTTTGGGAGGCCGAGGCAGGAGGATTTCTTGTTCCTAGGAGTTGGAGACCAACCAAGGCAGCAAGACCGCCTCTCCATAAAATATTAAAAAAAAAAAAAAAAACAGATGTGGCAGCACATACCTGTAGTTCCAGCTATTGGGGAGATTGAGGTGGAAGTATCACCTGATCTCAGGAGGTAAAGCCTGTGGTGAGATATTATCATGACACTGCACTCCGGCCTAGGTGACAAAGTGAGACTTCGACTCAAAATAAGAAGGTCAACAATGAAGTGTTTCTAAATATATTAACCATAATAAGACAAATACTATTTTGGAAGAAAATATTCTATTTCAATAGCAAATAAGAACACCTAAATGATAGTGTTACCAGGCTAGCAAGATCTTTGTTGTGGTCCTCAAGTATTTTGTCTTGTTGACAAAGAATTGAAAACCCCACACAAAAACATTGTAGGACTAAGTTGCATTGAAAGCAAGAGTAGCCAGGCTCGGTGGCTCAACCTGTAATCCCGTGCCTTTGGGAGGCTGAGGTGAGTGGATTGCCTGAGCCTGCGGGTTCAAGACCTACCTGGGCAGGCGAGACCTCATCTCTACAATAAAATAAAAAAATTAGCCAGGCGTGGTAGCGTGTGCCTGTAGTTCCGGCTACTTGGAAGGCTGAGGCGGAAGGATCACCAGAGCCCAGCAGGTCGAGGCTGCGGTGACCGGGAGCGGCCACTGAACTCCAGTCTGGGCGACAGAAAAAAAAAAAAGAAAGCAAGAGTATACTCCATGCAGAAAGAAAGACAGAACAGACTGTCTGTCAGATAATCAGCCCTGAAGTAACTGTGGTCTTCTATTTTATTTTATCTTATTTTTTTCTTCCTTTTTTTCTGCCTTTTCTCTTGTCAATCTGTATTATTATTGTTGTTGTTGTTGTTGTTTTGTAATTTCATGGACAGATTTTGTGTTATCTAACATTTTGGGGACTGTGCATTTGGGTTTTTCATGAGCACCTCAATAAAATCCACAGGGGAGGCAATGGTTAAAACCACAATGCCAATCATTGCTAACGATATAGTAAGAACTCAAAGGTTATATGAAGACAGTTTCAGATTTCCATTGCATGTGTGCAGGTATGTCCCTGGTGGGTAAGGTCTCACATTAGGCAGGATGCTGCAAACACAAGACAGAGGGACTTTCCATCCAGAATGAAGAACCTGGGGGAGAGGGGCTGGGCTTAAATTAGATGGTCCTGGCTGTGGCTGGAGGTGAGGTACTCTCAGGGATGGGTCCTTCCTGCTCATGTCTAACTGCTGCCTAACAAAAGCAGTTATTCCTTAACCTATCCATTAAAAACATTCACAAATAAATCATTAAGAGGATGTGTTTCCCAGAAATTTGTAAAAGAATGCTAATGCACCCATGGAGATTGTGCCATGAAAATCTGGGGGGAAAAGAGTGATAGAACAACTAGACTCTTAAATTACAAAATATATTTTGAAGCAATACTATACAGAATAAATTTTAAATAATTTTTAGACTGAAAAATAACCCAGTTGACAATGAAACACAGTGGAATTATAAGGTTTTTTTTAATGTTTTGGGCATTATATTTCTGAATATTAAACAAAAGTTGCTAAATTGAAAATGTTTATGTGATCAGTATATCAAAACCATAACATGAAATGCACAAAGCTGCTTGAGTTCTTGTTCTGAGACTGTTTAGATGTTTTTTCCTTTGGCCTGTAACCCATCTTTTCATTAAATTAAGAAGTGGATTTAAACAACCACAAAGGCAATTATAAAATTATATCATTCAAGCTATATGTTGGAACTCGAGAACACATTTTAATCCAGAGTTAGTGAAGATTTAATTTGCTTACTACATCTCTTAAGTACAGCAGATTCTCACTGTTTTACATTGTGCTTCCTTCTGTAAAACAGAAATTGTACAAGAGAATTGACTTGTGTGAAAAGGTCTCTGTGCTGATTTGAGTCACTCTTTTATTCCACCCATGCTTTCTTATTCATAGTAAGGCAAGAAACACCAATGCATACAATAAAAAAAAAACAGGGTCTAATCATTCTTACTTATCTCCACAACCGTTCACCTTGTCTTTTATATTTGGAGAAATAACCCAAAGTTGATATGAAAACTGTCATATGTGCCTCAAAAAAAGTGTTCTAGAAGTAATGTACTGTAAGATTAATTCAGTTAACCAACAGTTTGATGAATTTAGAACAAAAATTAGAGAAATGGAAGAAAGGGTAAAACTATTGGAAAAACACAGTAGGGAATGTAAGCAGAGTGTAGAAAACTGCTGTGGAACAGATTGCTGTTATAATTAGAGACAACATTTCACTCTCCTTTAAATACGAGTCCCTGGAAATTGTTCTGAGACAAAGATAGCGAGGCACAGCTGTATGAGTGAGTGTACAGCTGGTGGAAATGACAAAAAACAATAGTACGTTAGATGTAAACTGGTTAACAAATAAACTAGCTAACTAAGTAACAGTAACACCTGGCTTAAGCCATAAATACAAATATGTATTGTTTTTAAGAAAACAGAACAAAGACAGTTTTGATGGGGAATAAGACAATACCCACCTGGTACAAAATATGATGCATGTATATAATAAGTTCTCCAAGTCTCCATTGTACAAAGAAGTGAAAAGCTAAATCTAGAACAATGTATTTAAAATCATGTAATTAAGAACATTAACTGTAGCTTGCACATAAAAATGTGTCCTTTGTTTTATATAAATCTTGAGAAGAAGTGAGGAAATATTTGGTGATTAATCAAGTGCCACTTCTCTGTAGAGACAAAAAAAAAAAAAAAATGGAAGGGCACTTCCAGGAAGGACACTTCACACACACTAAGGTATGGTGAGTAATTACTCACCATACCTTAGTGTGTTGTTTGGAAAACTGCATGGTCTCAATCTCCTCGCTAATTTGTCTTACTGTAAAGGGACTAGACAAATAAGAAATAAGAAATATTTGAAACCAACTTGAGCTACTTGATGAGACTTTGTCTCTAAAAAGGAAAAAAAAAAGAGAGAGAGAGAAAAAAAAAGAAATAAGAAATACATAATTTTTTGGCTTAGTGTTGACCAAAATTTCAGAAATGCTAGTATTGTACATCTTGTTCTCTCATCTCTTAATGATATCAAATATAGACATCTATATCAGAATATTTTTTCACAGCTCACAGAGAACATTTCTTACCAGTACATTGGCTGCACAATTGTACAAACAGATCTATCATGCAGATTTTCTTAGAGATGCTGTTATGATACTTGTCAAAACAAATCATCCTGTGAGTGAGGAGGTTGTTTGAGACCAGACAGTGACTCTGCCAACTGGTCCATAATAATTCACAGGCAGTCTCAGTTTGACCTTCTCCTGGTTGTATTCAAATGCAACCCAGGCAGATAGATCACTGGAACAGAATAGATAGCCTAGAAGTAAAGAAACATACACACAGCCAACCTATTTTTGATAAAGCAGACAATGATAAGCATTGGGAATGGACATTCTATTCAAGATATGGTGCTGGAAAAATTGTCTAGTCATATGCGGAAGATTGAAACTGGACTCCTGTCACCATATACAAAATTTAACACAAAATGGATTAAAGACTTAAATGTAAGGTCTGAAACTATAAAAATCCTAGAAGAAAATCTAGAAAAAATTATTCTGGACATTGACCTAGGCAACAAATTTATGATGAAGACCCTCATGGACATAAAGATAGAAATAAAAGACACTGAAGACAGCAAGGTGGGGAGGCGGGAGGGGAGTGTGTTTAAAAACTAGCGATTGGATACAATGTTTACTATTGGGAATGGAAACATTAACAATCCAATCCCCACCATTATACAATTTGCTTATGTAATAAACATACCCTTGCACCCCCTGAATCTTAAATAATAAAAAAGTAGAAAAATAAATGTAACCCTGGAAACTTGATGACTCCTGCTTCTACGACACAGACATTTTTAAGTTTTTAGCCTTGCTTCATTCTGCCAGGAAAGAAAAGGATATAAAGAGGGACAAATTGATTCCAACTATTCAACTAGTCTTTCTTTTGTGTGTAGCCCTTCCTCTCTGATATTTTTACTTTATGTTAAGTAAATTTTTCTTCAAGTTTTACACTATGTTTTCCTTGTTATGCTTTAATCATCAATTGTTGATAAATTTAGTAAATGAAAACACATAAAAACTGTAGCAATCTTAATTCCATCATTCCTTTTCCTTGTATATAAGCAAGTATTTGCCATATCTAATTTTCATGTTTTAGTAATCACTCATTTATGTGTCTTGACAATTTCTACCAACCAGTAAAATAATTACATTTCTATTTTGAAGAATATTGGGTACACAAGAAAAAAATGAAGCCAAGTTTTTTTTATAACAAAAATGTTGAATAGAGTCTGATAACTATATTAGGTGAATAAACAATATAACACTAACAATATTTGAAAACAAAAAGCTATTCACTTATACTTCTTAGAAATGTTTTTACTCATTTATCAGAATAGAATTTTAGATCAATTTTTAAAAATTAAATGAAGTCTCAGATGTGATGTCATTTTTCTCCCATGGTCTCCCATGATATTTCATATGAATTGATCACATTCCTAACAACTATTTAATAGCTGTAGTTTACATTAGAAAGATTTCCACATGTAGGCAATCTACAATTAGTGCTCTGAAAAGGATCTGGCAAATATTAAAAACAAGATAAATATTTACAGAATAATTAGTTATTCAATCATTCATCCATTAACTCCACAAATATTTATTGTACATATGCTCTTACAAGACTTAAATTCTACAAGAAAGAATCAGATAATAAATACATGTAAGCAAATTATCAAGCTTGTAAGAGTAAGGTAAATGTTACAGAATAAAGCAAAAGACAAGGTAAAAAGGATTAGGGGTGCTGGCATGGAGGATGGGGTGGTGTAAGATAGGCTTAAGGAGAGAATGTGGTTAGAGTAAGCCTGAAAGAGGGGAGGGAAATTTCCCTTGCAGTTGTAACAGAAAACTGCTCCAGACAGAGTGAAGTCAGAAAAAATGCCTAGTGTGTTCAAGAAATTACTTTTGTTGAAATATTATCAAGAATCCAGGTGTGTTTTTATTTTATCTCCGCTTCCTAAAGAGTCTTTGTATTTTTATTATTTTTAAGATTGCTTTACAGATTACCTATGAATTATTTTTGCTGTTATGAAGACAGGAATCCAAATACTATCTTTTGACACCATAGATTATTTTCCAACAGAGCCATTCCTTCCTTCTATCTGAAACAACCATGGAGAAAATAGAGTTGAGGTGTAATAGAGCTTAAAATCAACTTTATTAAATTGAATTACTCTGGAATTGAGAAGACATCTCACTTTTTTTATAGCCTTCAGGTACACCCTTACAAAGAAGTATTTTAATAACCGTTTAAGCACACAAGGACAGCTCTTCAGGTGGTCTCAGAGAGGATGAAAAATCGCTTATGTCATCTGCCAGAACAGATGCGAAATTATCTTGGCCTACAGAAACTTTTTATTTGACTAGAAGGTATTTATTTTCCCACTTGAGGTGTTGGTAAAACAATAGCCTAAAATTCCTATGACAAAATACATCAGTGAAAACTCAGTATCATTTTAATCTTCTATTATATACTCTGATACTAGTGCCCTAACTTTCTATGACAGAACATACATCAATAAAAAGTCAGCATTACTTTAATCTTTTACTATATCCCCTGTTATTACATCTCCGTGATTATTATTAGCCTATGACAAGGATTTGATTTTTTAAGATATGCATTTCTTTTACATTTTATACAATATATTCAATCAAAAAACCACAAAGTTCATATAGATTTAAAAATTAAATATTTTCTTTCTGAAGTTTTCTTAATCTGTACATTGCATGCTAGCTTTATGAGTGCTTTCTTTTTGGAAACATTTCAATAACCAATCCATCAATTTTTGTTACTATGCTGAAAATTATTCAATTAACTGAAAGTACTATTTCGCTACCACATCTGCCTTTGAATATCTGTGAGTTTTTACCTTAAGAAATTTGTGGTAATGTATGCTAACATAGGAATACTAATGAGAACAATAGTATTGGCATTATCAAACTTCTTTGGGGGGGTTGATTCTGTTGTACAATTTTTAAATATAAAGTAAATTTTCCTTTTACATAAAAACGTTAACTCATAGAGTGGCTTTTTGACTTAAGGGTGAGTACAGCCAGGCTCAGTGGCTCAGCCTGTAATCCCAGGGCTTGTGAGACTGAGGTGAGTGGATTGCCTGAGCCCGCGGGTTCGAGACCCGCCTGGGCAACTTGGCGAGACCTCATCTCTACAATACATCAAAATATTAGCCAGGCGTGGTAGCGTGCGCCTATAGATCCACCTACTTGGAAGGTTGAGGCAGAAGGATCACCGGAGCCCAGCAGGTTGAGATGGGGAGTGGCCACCGTACTCCAGTCTGGGTGACAGAGTGAGACTCCAACTCAAAAAAAAAAAAAAAAAAAGAGTGAGTACAAAATATTTAGCATGTTTCCAAGATTCAATTTTTTTTTTTTTTTAGCAATATTTAGCATATCAATCCTGGGAACTGACAAGAAGAATGTCATTCCAGCTCTTAAGCATCTTACCACCATGTTGAGGAGCTGGTATTCACATATAAAAAGAAAAATGAGAATATGAATATTGTAAATGTGTGGTATGTGTGTGTTTAAATTTGACCAAATTTGTTGTGGAGTTATACATCATGAATACATCTGAGAAACGACATGATAAAAAGAAAAAAAAATTTATAGTTATGAGCACATGAACAATTTCAAATAATTTGCTGAAATTTCCCTTTTTAATTGTTATAAAAGATTCATTATACAAACTGCATACTTCTAAATTGTGTCTAATAAACGAAGGTCCACATTGGGAGAAAAAAGCAAAGGTGGGAAAGATCTTATTTAGGATTTAAACGGTACATGCTCAGAGTTATGGACTTTTTTCATGTGATTATTTCTAATTAAACGAGAGTGAACAAAATCTTTGCCTACAATGCTTATGCATGTCATTTTTAACATGAAGATCTATGAGTTTAACTACTTAATCTGCTTTTTAAGTAAGTTGTTGCATGTGTCCATTTATGTAATAAAATATAGGAACTGACACTATAAAATTTAGCCCTAAAAATCTTGTGTGACTTTTTTCTTCAGGAGAAGTATGTGACTTCTTTGTGTTTTTCTTCTCCTAAAGAGGCTATGCTAAAATAATTAGGAGGGCCTTGGGCAGATCTGATCCCAACAACATGTATAAATTTATTTTTTCCACAATACTTGAATATATATTTGAAAATCTCTAAACAGATAATATTATAGAAAACATGCTATTAAAAATTCGTATAACTATTCATTTTTTTTTTGAGTTGAAGTCTCACTCCATCGCCCAGCAAGGAGTGCAGTGGCATGCTACCACACTGGCTAATTTTTTTTTTTTACTGTAGAGATGAGATCTTGCCAAGTTCCCTGGGTTAGTCTTGAACCCCTTGGGCTCAGGCAATCCACTCGCCTCGACCTCAAAAAGTGCTGGGATTACAGGCTGAGTCACCAAGCCCAACCATAACTATTTGTTATACAAAATATCTTTTTTCAAAAGGGATGAATAAACAAATTGAATCATGACCTATAACCCATGTAAGTTGCTTTAAGTTGAATTTGGACTAAATAAACACAAAAATATAATTTTCAAATATTCTAAGTTCATTGAATAAATGATATTGTTAATCTTGGTCTTGAAAAAAATATACTTCTGTGTCCATAAAATCCATAGAATTAAAAAATTCATCGATATTTGTTAGTGTATTGAAAAACAGTTTATTAAATGAAAATATTATTTTACTAATGCACTTAATGTTGAATATCTTTGTGTTTTTAACCTGGGGAATTTGAAATAATATATAACAACAAAGGAAAAAGTAGGACTTGTATAAGCGTATACCTTATTTCCCCTGTGTTGTATTCATCTCAGCTTCTAACTTCTATAATAAACCAGTAAGTATCTGCAGTTGGCATATCAATTAGAATTACTTTAGGCTGTTTGAACCAGTAATTTTACATCACCAAGTAGAGATTTATTTTCATACTATAAGTGATGTTGAAGAGGACTGTTTAGACGAGGTATGGCAGCTTCATTATGTCCTCAGCGATATTATCGCCTTTTAACCTTCCATATCACCATATTTAGCACATAGTATTCATCTTCATTCTTGCAAAATGGTATCTGCATCTCTCGGCATCATGTCTCTGTTCCAAGGTAGAAGGTAGAGGAAACATGAAAGTTTTGTAGTCAAAAAGTACACGTGTATTTTAATAAGTCTGCCAACTCTAACAAGCTAAAAGCAAGATACAAAGCAGATTTTATTATATGAAAAAATATATAAATGTATATTTAAACTGTTTTCTCATTATAGATTGGAAGATATTCTTTATACTATATGTAACTTTTAATTCCTTTTGGGGGTTAGAAACTGGAGACTAAATGTGGGTGATTCACAGCTGTTTAAGAGGAAGTGATTTTTTTTTTGCAAATAGGAGGATTACTATAAAGATCTGTCTTTGTCTTGACTGAAACATTTTAGATTTACAATATCTATACCAGATACTACATGACATTCAAATACATTCAAGTGCACTTCTTTAACACTTAACATTTTTAGAGCAATTTTAGATTCACAGCAAAATTAAAAGTGCAAAGATTTCCCATATACCCCTGGTACCCACACATACATAGCCTCCACTATTATCGACATCCTGCACCAGAGTGGTCCATTTGTTACAACTGATGAACCTACATTGACATATCAGAATCGCACAAACTTCATAGTATACTAGGGTTCACACTTGGTATTGTGTATTCTATACAGGTATATGTTTTAAGAAAGCATACACGTTGCTGACAAGATTCTATGATGAAGAGATTCCACTTAGACAAATACAGTAAGCAGATATTATATTGGTCTCATTAGTTTGTTGAGCCTCTTGTTTCAACCCAACTAAAGCAAGGTTTATATGGAGTGGTGTAAATCAGAATGTTTAACTGAATGAAAATTATTTGAAAGAATAAAACATCCTGAGACTCTATGTATGTAAAACTAAATGTGTTTTGAAATTGCAGTATATATTTCTAATTTGTTTGTAGTTTTCATCCAACAGAAAGCCTGTGGAAATACCTACTTTTTATTTTATTTTTAACTTTTAGGGATGCATAATAATTTTACATATTCATAGGGTATATATGATATTTTGAGACAAGCTTATAATGTGTAATAATTAAATATGGATAATTGATATATATATATATATCACTTCAAACATT
Source organism: Cephalopachus bancanus (assembly GCA_027257055.1). Classification (NCBI taxonomy): domain Eukaryota; kingdom Metazoa; phylum Chordata; class Mammalia; order Primates; family Tarsiidae; genus Cephalopachus; species Cephalopachus bancanus. The sequence continues at coordinate 15,191,239 of JAPVLO010000068.1, read as the reverse complement.
TATCATTTCTTTGTGTTGGGAACATTGAAAATCTTCTTTTCTAGCTTTTTTGGAATATAAAATACATCGCCCTAATGTGCTATCCTATTGTGCTACCAAATACTAGATTTCATTCATTCTATCTAACTTATAAATTCAGTAGCTTCCTGGACATGTTAGAAAAGTATTTGCTCCATGGTAAAAATTTGATAAAAAGTAGCTCACTTATAAGAGAAATGGATCATTTTTAATAAGCAACAAAATGTATTTATATACAGAATCATTTATTAATAGTGTGAGTAGAAGCTGCCATTTTCTGACTCTGGTTTTTAAATTTTGGGGCTCAAAATCACTTTGTAATAATAATAGCATGCAGACTTCAAATGTAGAGAATTGTTAAAAATAAACCAATCAACAAACAAAAAACAACTGTTCCAATTAAAACCCAAAACTCTGGAACCCTGCTTTTTCTGTCTCTCAATATAAGCCATAGAGGCTTCTGAGGCAACTCTAAGTTGCCCTAGAGTTCTTTGAAGCACATTTCATCTAGTAAAACAGGCCATGTGGTAATTACAGTTTCAAATTATCTTTTAAATTTGAAATAAAATAATTTTTTCTATTATGTTAATTGTCCAGTGAAAATAAATTAAGAACAATAGGTATTTGTTGTTCTTTTTAAAAGGAAGTTTTATTAAAGTCTTTCATTGTAATATATTTCAGAAAACTTTCAACTGATGAGAACTAAGCTATTGAATTAGGCTGTTGGTTTATATCTTTTGTCTTCTAATTTGTTATTATGTGCCACTGCCTATATTCTTTCTTTTTTACAGTTACTTCTGTTTTCCTCATATAATATAAGACCTACAATGTCATTCTTCAATTATTTTAATATGGATTTTTTCAGTGTTTTTAGTTTAGGTCAAGTGATACAAACACATACAACTGTATGGAATTGATGTCAGTGACAATGTCAACTATCAGAATGCCAACATAACATTAGTGACCTCTGTAGATCATAGTTCCTCTGGTATGACCTTAGTTCTTATATACATTCAAAGCTCAGTTCAGTACTCTTCCCATTCGGTTTTTGAACTATATAACTTTTAACAAATTCAATTGTTTAAATGATAGTCAGACATAGGTTCTAAGAAGCATATTTGTTAGTTAACCTTTATTTGTGTACATACATATAAACATAAACACACATACACACATAAAATATAGTCACAGAACCATTTAGGTATTCAACTACTACAAAAAATAATGTGTATGACACTATTCTCTTCCCTATTTATTCCCCTAATTTTTTTCAGGAGCTCAATACCCAGTTTTGATTAAGGGTATTGCATTAAATAGTATATTGCATACATTTCAAACATTGGTGAATTATGTAAGCTTCTAATTTTGATAATTGTGTTAAATATTGATGATTCTAATATATACATGAGTTTCTACCTCAAATTTTAATGGTATAAGTCCTCCAAATTTACCAGGCTAATCTAGTATGCATTTTGAAATATTTTAAAAACTCTTAAAGAACAATTTGAGGTGCATTTTTATATAACTTAAATTTGAAAGCTGTTGTATATTTTTAAAATATTGACTTTATTTTTAAAGTAGTTTTAAGTTCACAGAACTATTAAGTGGAAAACACAGAATTCCAATCTTCTTCTCATCCCCATATATGCCCTAGAATGGTACATTAAAAAAAAAAAAAATTAACCAGCATTGACACATTATTACCCAAAGTCCAAAGTTTACATTAGAGTCACTCTTGGCGTTGCATATTCTATGGCTTTTGACAAATGTTTCATGATATGTATCTACTGTTATAATGACACATGAAATATTTTCAATAGCCTAAAAATACCTGTATTCCACTTATTTTCCTCCCCCATTACTCTGGTAACCACAAATCCTTTTACTGTTTCCATAGTTGTGTCTTTTCCAGAATGCCATATAGTTGGAATCATACAGTATGTAATCTTTCCAGATTTGCTTCTTTCACTTAGTAATATGCATTTAAGGTTTCTTCATATATTTTCTTGACATGATAACTCACTTCATTTTTTTTTGTAGTGAATAATATTCCATTATGTGGACGTAGCACCATTCAGTCACACATCTATTGAAAGACATCTTGGTCATTTCCATGTTTTGGCAATTGTGAATAAGACTGCTATAAATACCCATGTTAAGGTTTTTGTGTGGATATAAATTTTTTGGCAAATTCAGGTAGACACCAAGAAGATCAATAGCTGGATCATATGGAAAGAGTATGTTTGCTTTTGTAAGAAACCATAAAAATGTTTTCCAGAGCAGTTGTACTAATTACATTCCCTCCAGCAATGAGTGAGAGATGATAACACTACACATCTTCAACAGCATTTGATATTATCAGCTTCTTTAATTTTAGTCATTCTATTCTTGCTGTCTGTATTTAATTATGTTGTTTTCAGATATCTTGCTATTATTTTTCTGATGTCTTAGTTGTCCTTCATAAAAAGATGTCCTACAAATAATATCTAATAAAATGCATTATCGAAAGCTCATTTGTCATGAATGTATAAAAATATTACAGTGATTTTTCTAATAAAATTTCATTGACTTTTTTTTACTTTATATGTTCTTAATCTCCTTATAGCACCTTTCCTTGAACAGATAAATGATTGTGCTTTTCCTCCCTTACGTTGTGTTCAATTAGATCATCTTCTGTATTGAAAATAGAATTCCATTACTTCTTTGAATAATTGGATTTTATTTTTTTCTAAATCACTCAACTATTTCCTTCTTAACATATATATTTTCTTGCTGTAGCAGACACTGTTTATAGTTTCTCGTCATTCTTTCTTTCCCAACAGATTCCTTATTTTGCTTAGACATCAAAGTAACTAGTCCCAGAGGAAGAACCTAAGCATTCACAGCAATCTGTTTCCATTTTTTTCTCTGATAAATACTCAGTTCTACTCAACCAGAGAGGAAAGATGTCTTCCATGATGCCTTACGGCAGTGGTCCCCAACCATTTTTCCATAAGGGACCAATTTCATGGAGGACAATTTTTCCACGGATGGTGAAAGGATGGCTTCCAGATTATTGAAGCCCATTACATTTGTTGTGCAGACCAGGGGCTGTATTGGATTCTCACAAGGAGGCCCAACCTCCATGCCTCGCATGCAAAGTTCACAACAGAGTTCCCACTCTTATAAGAATCTAATGCCACCCCTGAACTGAGAGAAAGCCAACTGAACTAAGGTGGTAATGTGAACAATGAGAAGTAAATACATCTGTAAATACAGATGACTCTTCCCTTGCTCACCTGCCACTCACCTCCTGCTGTGCTGTCACGTTCCTAATAGTTCACTGATTGGTACTGGTCCTCAGCCTGGGAGTTGGGGACCCATGCCTTATGCAACATTATTTTGTTTCTTAACAACAGAGAAAAGTGGAGAAAAAAAACCTCTCTGTTTCTCTTCTTCTTTCTTAATAAATGTGTGAAGATATAACACTGCAGTTCTGGTAGATATCTTGAGACTATGAAGGAAGAAGTATCATGCTGAGAATGCAAATGGAAAATTGAAAAAACCTGGGGCTTGAGTGCTGTATGATATTTTTGTCACATGGAACCACCCATAGTACCCATCTCTCCATATTCTTTGCTTTGTGAAATCATTCATTATCTTAATATCAAAAGAAACCGTCAGCTGATATTTTATTACTTTAGCCAAATGTATCCTGATACTCTCCTGTAAATAGAAGATTTAGTGTGGTTGGTCACACTCATATCCTTGAAACATAATCAAAAGTATTTACATCACAAAACATGTCAGCTATTTTTATTTCAGATCAGTTTAGATGTAAAGATATCAGTTACAGGGCATTAAGTTAATTTCTTGTCTTCTCTTAAAATTCACACTTGTAATATAAGAAACTTAAGGCAAAATGTGATTGTGTGTATGTGTCTCCACCATATTTCATGACACTTTATAAAGAAAATTAAGATATATGTTGTTATACATATGCCATCTGTTAATATTGTACCCCTCATCTAGAAAATATGATCACAAATGCTCATAACAACTCTTGATAAAATTCTAGCATATGTTTAAATTAATTTTTCTATATCTTATAATGATATTTTGACTTTTTTACGTCTCTCTCTAGGCTACTCATTCTCTAACTTTCCTTGTATTTCTTCTTATTCTGCTAAGACAAATGATTTACTTATGACATGATATCTTCTATCCATGACCTTGACATTGAAATTCATAGCCTTCAAATAGCCCCCCACCAAAGAAATACAATCTTTTTTGGAAGCACTTAGGTCAAAATAAATTTTTTATGCCACATTGGGTCAGGTAACCAAGGTACTTCTTGTTTAATTTGAGGCCTTTTTTCCCAGTATTTATTCAGTGGTATCATGATTGAATTATTTTTGTAAAGTTCTAAAACCAAAATCTCTAGATATTTCATATTCTAGTATTATATTATTATTATATTCCTCAGATTCCTTCCAAGTTACTCATAACACTGATCACCCCCTTTCTAGAAAAATCAATTTATTCTTTGATCATAGCCATTACATTAACAGATAAAATTGAGTTCTTAATTTCTATTTTTAGAAAGTTCACAAGTATCATTGGGATACATTTTTAGGAAATATAGGAAATTCAAAAACACTATTATAAACACTTAGGATCATTGTTAATTATTCACAAAGTAAAATAATATGGTGAATATTTTTTCATGTTCACATATATTCATATTTATATAAATCTACTATATTCATGAATACACTATCTTATTATATATTCACTGAACATAAGTGTGCATTGCTCTTTACTATTATATTCTAAATATTGAAATTATTTTTGAAAACATCTAAAATGACTGTATGATTAATTTCCTGGTATAGGAATAGACCAATTTATTTACAAATATCATTTCTGTGGAATACTAAATGTGATTTTGAAAAAGTTATGAATTTCTCAGGGCTGCAATTCTCATTTGTGAAAGAAATAAAATGTCTAAATTTAGAGAAGTTATAGAGATAAAATGAGATAAGCTATATATTACATATAGTATATATAATATGTATAACCATATGTGATGATATATATTATATATTAGTATAAGATAGGCATTATTTTCAGCAGTGCTTCATGTTGCCTATTACACAGTAGGTACTTACTGTATATTTTTTACTTAATTTTATTTTATCATTGTTATGTACTTTTTAAAGTTATTTTCATATTGGGGTACTTATCTGTTTCCAATTATAATTTATAACAAGAGTTTTAGAAATGATTTATATCAATACATAATTGTAATGTTACAATAAATTATTACATAATTCAGATTGAGACAGAAACCTTTTCGAAGTTCTTCACTATTAACCTGCTTATAGTAAAGCCCTTTTTTAAATGGCTTTCCTTTCATAGAAAGAGATGACTTTAGAATACATGTGCACGAACACATTACTTGGAGCCATTTACAATCATGAGTATACAAGAGTATATCATCTATTGAATGAAAGATTTATATTGTAAAAATGCATACTTCCTCTAGATCACTGTTTATCAACAGAGTGTGATATATGTCTTTTCTCCTGCACCTTCCATTCCCCATCATACTCAGTACAGAAGGTTTTGGAAACACACAAGGACCTTCTTGAAAGTTCCAGTGATTGAGACTGGCATGGGCACTTAGTTTTGAACAAGACAAAACTGGTAAACACCCTGAGGTGTACATGACATTCTACACAAAAAGCGTTATCTTTTCAAAAATGCCAAAACAATGCCATTTGAAACACTAGAAGGTTAATTCATAAAAACTCATAATATCTATAAGGTATTAAAATTCAGATGTCTGAATTTGGAGGGCTAAATGCCACTGGATGTCTTAAAAGCAATAGTATCAGAATCCTTTCCTTTTAATTACAATAATGTTTTCTAAAATATACACGTATATTAAATATGTGGCCTTTGTTTTTCTTGTTATATCATATTGTCTTACATAACAATATATTGTCAAAACATGATAAATTTATTTAATCCTTTCTAATATTTCTCTTTTTAATGTTTATGTAGTTTTGCTTTATCTATACATTTCAAATAAAAATGATAAATATAAAAGTTTATAGTGGCCATTCTGTTCTCTCACTTCTGGTAATATTTGAATAAATGGGAAGTTCTCTATAATTCTTTCTGATATTTTAATAAGATTTTTAATTTCTCAGCATATGACTTAATTGTGTTGTCTTTTTAAATTATAAGTTATAATTCTGATGTATTTCTGTTATTAATTTTTTGTCTACAATATTTAAAAATAGTATACCTCCATGTTAAGTTTCTCAGTTTTGGAAAAATTCACATGATAGATATGCCTAAATTGATATTATCTTCCAAGCCTTTAAAAGGGACTCATGCTCCTCTTTGATATTTAGCAAGGAATAGAAACTCATTACTTCAAATTATGGCAAACTATTAAAATACATATGTACTATTATTTTATTTCCTTTATTGTTTTCATAAAGCTTTATTTCAATTAAACTTCAGCTGACAAGCTTTTAAATGATCTATTCCTCCAATAAAATAAATCACTGTTGTTTCTCATAGATCTTTCTCCTTTTTATTTAGTTATAGCTGCCTTGAAGCTCTCTGGTGACTAGTGCATCAATGCCTTCAAATTCATATTGCCTTCTTTCTCAAATTCTTTTGAACTCGTCATCTAATTCCATCTGGTCAATTTAATCAAGTTGAGCTATTACCATCTGCTTCATTTGCCCAGGCTCTCTTTAATACAGTTGCAGGAAGACAACGACTCTCATTAGGAATCCCCAGGATCAGACTTCGACCTCCCTTCAGGCTATACTAGACAGGTCCAACATCACATTCTAGAAACACTCTCACTGGCCTCAAGATTGCTTTAAACTTTAAGATAATAATCTTTCTCCATAAGCATCATTTCTTCATCATGGTGTTTCTTCTTATTGTCTAAACATGAATGACTTCATTTACAGTTCTTAGTGGGGTATTATTACCTAACCTCTCTAAACCACCTGTTAAACGAGGAAAAAATACAGATACCTGATGTGACGTAAGAAAATATTAAATGAAATAAGTAATTCAATAAAACCTGTAGTCCTATGCCTGATAAATAAAGAGTGATCAGTAAATTTTAACGAGTATGTTTTAAAATTCCAATTCCCAAACCTCCTAGAAATGTTTTTTCTTGTATCAATGACCTCTAGTGGTATTTAAAAAAATCATTTCTATCAAAATAGTATTAAACATTAATATGCAAAATTACAAAAAAATTGAATGAGGTATTTTCTAATCCCTTGAATCAAAACTTGTAAATAAAATATTCTATTTGTTACATGTTAAAATCAGAATTATAGAAGTTAAGAACTGGAAATGTTTAAGATTTTCTCCATTTTTAGGTCATTTAATAATAAAACCAGAAAGTGGGTGCCTTATAAAAAGTTTCCTTGAAATAATTAATGTTGGCGGAAAATAGATTTGGCACATGTTAAGCATCAATTTTCTTAATTTTCAAATTGTAATAATTAATCATGAGATTACCAGAAACTAAGACTATCCAACAGATTACTTACTACTTTCAGGTATCATTTCTATTATGAGGTATACATTTAAAACAGGAATTTCAACCTTGAATTCCCCATCATTGTTTTATTAATTTCATTTATATATAAAAATGAGTGCCTACTATATTATATCATTATGCTAAGTATTTTACAAGTAATATCTAATTTAAACCCCACTTAACCTTATAAAACAGATGTTTCTATTATTCTCATTATATAGAGAGAGGTTTAACAAGATGAATTGTTTTTTTGAGATGAACATTGGTCCCAAGTCAGAGTGTGTTTTTTGGGTTGAGCAAGCCCTCTACTTGATCAGAGTAATCTGGTTCAATAGTATCAAATGATATACATGAGTTTATAACTAGTTTCTTATCATTTACATTCTAAGTCTACCAACATGATTATGTAAATGTGTATACGAATATATAAGGTGTCTAAGTTCAATATCTATTTTTATAATCAAGTATATTTAAATAAATTTGTGTACTGTTAATAATTGTAAAAATACATTCAAGAATTGGTAGGCCACAGTGCATTTAATATTTATTTCCTGACATAATGCATGTATATAATATTTACTAATATATTATAATCCTTTCACTTTCCTGTTAAACTTTTAAGTATTTAAAACTGCCTAGTAGCACAGTTGAAGTATTATTCACAGCTGTTCCTAATTCAGACTTTTGTTTCTCTTTTTTAAATTTTGTGTCTCTTTTTCTATTGATTTCCTTTACCAGAAAGTATATGCTCGGTCTTTAAAATATGTAAGAGATTAAGGTTGCTCATTCCTGCCTCCAATTTTATTGCAGGATTTATAAAACTTGCATCTTGTTATATACATCCCAAATCATAACTCTGTATGTTACCTAAGTTTCAGATTTACATTTAAAAAGGAGTTGTAAGCTTTTTAAGAGTAAAGATACCTATCGGATGATTTCATTGAAAATAATTTTTAAATTCCATCTAATCTGCAAGGTCAACTCTAGAACTAGCATTTAGTTTCACAAATTTGGAATTTAGAATGGATATATCTGGAGGCTTTTATTTAGCTATTGATTTTATGCTTATCTCTTTTTATTTTGTATAGGCTGATAATACAGAAGTAATAGGAGTTGTTAAAAAGGGAGTATTGTATTCAGTAAATATAATGAAAAGTACTGTCACATCTAAGTACACGAGTCACATTAGAATTAGTGTAGAACCCAGACACTCACACAAGGCTGTTTACTCATTAATTTTTTGCAATAACAAATAAAGCTATTATGACTATTCATGTAAAGTCATTATATAGGCATAAATTTCACTTATCTTGGGTAAACACATAGGAAAATACTTCTCAGTATCATTCATGAATGTTTTAACTTTTTAAGAAACTGCTAAATTGCAGTCCAAAATGGTTATACCATTTTATATTCCTGCCATTAGTATATGAGAATTCCAGTAGTTTTATATGCTTGTCAAAATTTTGTATGGTCAGTCTTTTTGCTTTTAGCCATTCTTGTATGTATGCAGTAGTATTGTGTTGTGTTTTTAATTTTAAATTTTCTAATGACTAATGATGTTGAGCATTTTTTCATGTGCATATTTTATACTTGCTTGCTTTGTAATCCTTGATGAAGTATTGGTTCAAATCAACTGCTCGTTTTTAAAAACTGAGTTGCTAGCTTTCTTATTATGGATCTTGAGGGTTATTTTTATACTTTGGATACAAGCATTTTATCATGAATGTGATTTGTAAATATTGATTCCATAAAGTACACATCTTGTATTTATCTTAGCAATATATTTTAAAGAGCAGAAATTCTCATTTTGATAAAGCAAGTTTACTTTTTTTGATGAATTGTGGCTTTTTGATGAATTGCTGCATTCAAAGAATTGTCTCATCTGAAGTCACAAAGATTTTCTCTTATACTTTCTTCCAGAAGTTCTATAGTTTTAGGTTTTACATTTGTGTTCTCTGATCCATTTTGAGTTAACTTTTAAAGATGGTATAAAGTTTGGAAAAACATTCTTAAAAAAAACAAAAATGAAAAACAACATATGGATGTACAATTGTTCCAACAGCATTTATGGAAACACTAAACATTTTCCTCTGAATTGTCGTTCCTCTTTGTCAAAAATTAGTTGTGTATATAGGTCAACTCAATTTTATGTTTGCAAGTGTATTCTGTTTCATGGACTTATTTGTCTATTTTTATGCCAAAACTTGAAATCAAGTACTGTTTGTTCTTCAACTTTGTTCTTTTTCAAGAGTGTTTTAGATAGTCTAGTTTCGCTGCATTTTCATATGATTTAAAGATCAGTTTATTAGTTCCTGAAAATTGCTAGCTGGGATTTTGATAGGAATTGTATTCAATATGGAAATTAATTTGAGGAGTATTGTCATTTTAACAATGTCAATTATTTGTTCCATGCTCATTGGATGCTTTTCATTTATTTATAGTTCCTTCAATTTCTTTCATCAGAGTACAGGCCTTTCACATATTTTTTTCAGATTGTCTTTAAATATTTCATATTTTGATGCCATGGTGAACGTTTTTTGTCTCAATTTTCAATTGTTCATTGAGAGTGTTCAAAGTGCAATTTGTATCATGTCTTTTGTTCTTTTATTCTGCAACCTTGCTGAACTCATTTATTAGTTCTAGTAGCTCTTTTTATGCATCTCATCGAAATTTCTATGTAAATGACCAAGCCATCTGCACATAAGAACAGTTAAACTTCTTGATTTTTCATTCTATGTTTTTAATTTTTCCTTTAGTTTGTTAATATGGTGAGTTGCACATATTGTATCTCAAAGCTTAACCAAACTTGCATTTGTAGGATAAATTATACTTAGTCATGAATTATTAATAAAGATAGCTACATAGATGATAGGTAAATAGATTCAATGTTCCAAGTTTTCTTTTTTTAAGAATTTCTGCATCTAGGTTTATGAGGGGTGTTTTTCTGTGCTGTTGTTTTTTGCAATGTTTTTGTTTTGTATTGTTACTAGAGTAATGCTAACCTAAAACAATGGGTTAAGAACTTTTCACTCAGTTTCTTTTAAGTGTTTGTATAGAATTGGTATTGTTTCTTCCTTACATATTTGGTTGATTCTAGCAGTAAAGCCATCTGGATTGGGAAAATTCCTTGGGGTAAGTGTTTTAATTTTGTAATTCAATTTCTTTAATATCCTCCCTCATTCCTGATGCTTATATCTTTTGTCCTTTCTTTTTTCTTCCTGATCTAGCTGGCTAGATGTTTATCAATTTTATTGATCTTCTAAAGAAGTCAGCTCTCAGCTTCACTGACTTTTCTATTGTTTTTCAGTTTGCTGATTTACACTCCAATTCTTACTGTTTCACTTCATCTCTTCACATTGAATTTTGTTTTTCCTTCTTTTTGTTTTTTTTTCCTGATTGGTTCTGAAGTTCAATGCCTTAACAAGACATTTCTGCTTTTTCATGCAGGCATTTACCACTATACGTTAATTACTCCCTAAATATCTCTACTGCTTCAGCAACTTCTACATATTGTGAAATATTCTGTTTTTATTTGCATTCATTTTAAATACTTTATATTTTCCCTTTTTATATCTTCTTTGAGCAATACATTATTGAGAAGTGTGCCATTTAACTGTCAAATATATTGTAATTTGGTAGTTATCTATTATTGAATTGAAATTTGATTCCATTATGATTAGAAAATATAATTTTAAATCAATAGAAGTTTGTTTTATGGCTCAGATTAAGTTCTATCTCAACGAATATCCCATGTATACTTGAAAAGTATGCCTATTCTATTTTTGTTGGATGCAGGGTTTTGTATCTATGGTCAGGTTGATCAATATATTCTTACTGATTTTATTTACTTATTCCGTGAATTATTGTGAGAGTTTCAGTGAAATCTCAAACTGAAATTTTGGCATTGTCTGTATCTCACCGCAGTTCTATTAATGACAGCTTTATACATTCTAAAGCCTGGCTATTACATGTGTAAATACAATTGTTATATACAAACATGATTATAACTATGTTGAGTTTTTTTTTGGGGGGGCTCTGAGATCTACTTTGTCTGATATTAATATACTTACATCAGTGTTTTAAAATTAACATTAGCATGATTTATTTTACTCTTAACTGATTTATTTCTTTACTCAAAGAAAATTTCTTTAAGGCAGCATATAATTAGATCTTTTAAAAATTATTCAATCCAATAATGCCTGATTTTTAATTTGAGTGTATAAACTATTTACATTTTATACAATAATTAATATTACAAAATTTAGCCTTATTATTTTGCTGTTTGTTTCTTACATGTCTTATTTGTTTCTTCTTCCAGATTATTTTCTTTATTTTAGGTTAGCTACGTATGTTTTGTGATCTTCTTTTCTGCTCTTTGGTTGCTTATTAGATATAACTCTTTATTAGTTTAGTGATTTCATTAGGGTTAATAGTGTACACCCTTGTTCATATAATTGTGTATCATTTTTGGACTTTATTTTTAGGATAATTTTAGGCTCAAAATTGAGCAGAACTTTCAAAATTCCCACAAACTTTAATATCCTCCCTGACACATGTGCACAGCTTCCCCCACTATCAACATTTCCCACCAAAGTGGTACATTTGTTGCAATCAATGAACTAACATTGTGACATCATTATCATCTGGAGTATGTGATTTACACTAGGGTTCACTCTTCACTCTTGTAGTTGTATATTCTATAGGTTTAATCAAATTTATAATGACATATATAATGACTATTATATACATATTATACAATCATTATTATGGTATCACTAGAAATAGTTTCAGCACCCTAAAAATACCTTGTGCTTTATATACTTATCCCTGCCCACTTTCCTCAGGCAATCAGTGTTCATTTTCCTTTCCTTATTGTTTAGACTTTTCCAAAATGTCATAGAGTTGGGATCATGCAGTATGCATCTTTTTTACATGGGTTTCTTTCATTTAGTAATATGCATTTAAGTTTCCTCCACATATATTTTTTTGCTTGATAGCTCTACTCTTTTTAGCAGTGAATAATATTCTACTGTCTGAATGTTCCACAGTTTATTTATCAACTCATGGTAGCTTTTAAGTTTTGGCAATTACAAATAAGACTGCTGCCGGGCTCGGTGGCTCAGCCTGTAATCCCGCGCCTTTGGGAGCTGAGGTGAGTGTATTGCCTGAGCCCGCGGGTTCGAGACCCACCTGGGCAGCGAGACCTCATCTCTACAATAAATCAAAAAATCAGCCAGGGGTGGTAGCGCATGCCTGTAATTCCAGCTACTTGGAAGGCTGAGGCGGAAGGATCGCCCGAGCTCAGCAGGTCAAGGCTGTGGTGGCAGGGAGCGGCCACTGCACTCCAGTCTGGATGACAGAGTGAGACTCCAACTCAAAATAATAATAATAATAACAACAATAATAATAATAATGACTGCTATAAATATCCACCTGCAGGTTTTCCTGTGGACATAAGTTTTCAATAAATTTGAGTGACTCCAAGAGGGTGAATTGCTGGATCAAATAGAGAATGTTTTGTTTTGTAAGAAACTGCCAAAATGTCTTTCTTTTTTTATTTTTTTAATGAGTGAGAAGGAATTTATTAGAAGGTAAGAAAGCTCTTGACAGTGAGAGGGGACCCAAAAGGGTTGCCCCAAAATGTCTTTCAAAGTGACAGTATCATTTTGCATTCCTACAAAGATTTTGTTGCTTGTCCAAAGATGCTGAGTCTTTTTATATGCTTACATGCCATGTGTATATCGTCTTTGGTGAAGTATCTGCTCAGATACTTCGCACATTTTTTAAATTGAGTTGTTTATTTTAGTTTTTCTTTAGAAACAAGCTTTCCATATGTTGCCCAGGTTAGACTCAAACTGTTGGGCCCACACAATCCTCCAGTTTCAGCCTCCTAAGGAACTAGGACTACAGGCATGTTCCATCATGCTTGACTTGTTCATTTTCTTATTGTTGAGTTTTAAGGGGTTTTTGATACTTAAAATAATGTTTTATCAGATACATTTTTTCAAATATTTTCTCCCAATTTATGACTAGTCCTTTTACTCTCTTGATAGTACCTTTCACAGAGTAAAGATTTTTATTTGAAATGAAGTTCAACTTATCAATTCTTTCTTTCATGGGCTGTGCCTTTTGTGTCTTTTATAAAAAGATATTGCCTAACCCAAGGTATTAGATTATCTTCTATGTTATCTTCTAGGAGTGTTATAGCTTGCATTTTGCATCAAGGTCTATGATATATTTTGAGTTAACTTTTGTGAAGGATGTAAAGTTACTTCACTCTTTTTTTGTCAATTGTGTATATTACCTTTCTTGACAATGCCACAGAATGAAAGTGGGCGTGGGGGAAGGGAGTAACTTTAAAACAGAAAAAGCAGACAAATATTACTTAAGCCAGATGATCAAATTCAACATCAACAGTGATAAATCTTATTGATAGTATATATTCTTGATATGATATTATTCAAATGTCATTTTAGATCTGCAATGTTCCTCTCAAAAAACACATACCCCTGTGTAATCGTGAGAAAACTATCAAACAGATTCCTATAGAAGATATCTTACAACAGTACTCTTCAAAATGTCAAGATCATTTTAAAAAAGGAAAGTTAACTGTCATTGCCAAGAAGAACCTAACAAGACATGGCAACTAACATGATGGGAAACTTGGACAGATAAAAGACATTATGTTAAAACTTAGGAGATGTGAATATACTATAGAATTTCATAAAAAATAAGATAGTACTATGGTTTTAATATTTGTGTCTCCTCAAATTTGTATGTTGAAACCTAATCACCAGGATAATAGCATTAGAAGGTAGAATTCTTGGGAATTAATTAAAGCATAAGAACTTAACCTTAATGAATTTTATGAGGCCAGAAAAGTTCGCTTTCTGCCATATAAGGATGCAGTAAAAAGCACCATCTGTAATTTGCTGGTGTCTTGATCTTGGACTTCCCAGTTTCCAGACTGTGAGATATAAATTTCTGTTTTATAGGAATTACCCAGTCTAAGGTATTTTGTTATAGCAGCTCAAATGAATGAAGGCAGTCATCAATATTGTTTCATTACTTGTAACAATAAACCATGAAAATACAAGATAATAATAAGGGAAAATGAGTGCAGAGTTTATGGAAAAGCTCTGTACTATCTAAGCAACATTTATGTAAATCTAAAACTATTTTAAAATTATCTACTCAGTTTTCTGTCTCTGTGATAATTGTTTAGAATGATAGTCTCACTTCATTAGTGGGAGCTAAACACCAAATACACACAAGCATAAGAATGGGAACAACAGACACCAGAGACTCCTAAAGAGGAGAAAAGAGGGTAAGGGTTGAAAAACAACCCACTGGGTACCATGCCCTCCATGTGGGTGGTAGCTTCAATAGAAGACCAGCCTCACCATCATGCAATATTCCTATGTAGCAAACCTGCACAAGTAGTCTTTGAATCTAAAATTAAAAATTAAAAGATAAAAATTATTTATTATAAAAATGATATTTGACTAAAACAGAAAATGTCAGGTGCTCTACAGATTTTCTGTATTAGTAAGAGTTGAGGGTCAATTTTGAATACAATGAAATTCTGATATTTTGTGACTCATTTTTATCTTATGTAAGACTCCACAGATAAGCAGCCAATCAAGTGAATCTGGGAGCTCTTCTCACAGTCCTCCAGAACATGGTAAGGTACTTAACACTGTGAGTGACCCCAAAAATGCAAATTAAGACCACAGTGTAGAGCCACACTGCAAATACACTTTGTTGACAAAATGTTTAAGTGTTTGATAACATGAAACTGGCAAAATATGACCAAAGGAAACATTCATACCCTGATACTGAATATATTATTTGGTATAACTACTTTACTAGATAGTATCAAATGCAATTTCACTGAAATTGATATTAGATTCTAAATATTGTGTATTAAAATTTCAAATCACAGACCGTATGACCAGATCCTAGCCATTAGCATATATGTTAAAGAAGCAGTAAATATATGTACCAAGAAAAAGAATGTTCATAGTAACATCACCTGTAATTATCAAAACCCCAAAGCAATCAAAATGTCAGTAACACAATGGAAAGTTAAACTTATAAAATTAAATATAAAAATAGTTATTTAAAACTCTAAAGAGTGTTAGAGTAAAAGGCAGTCATTGCACTACCATGCTTAATAATTTCAAGAGTTTTAAAACTTTTAAAAATTAAAAATAAAGGTTCACAAAGAGATTAAATTGACATCAAAAAGTAAGAGTCACAATGTGAAACATGTCCTACTATATTTTAATGTGTATGTTGTAAAAGACATGATAAAGACAATATGACAATGGATCAGGAACAACAATCAGACAAAGTAAAGACATAGACATCTCAGAGAAATCTGTGAGAATTTCAAGTAGGAAATATACAGTATCACAAATCAAAATGAGAAGAGATTAACTATTTAATGTATATTGTTAAGAAAACGATTTGTTACATGAAAGAGGTTAAAGCTTAAATTATACTGTTTAAAAAGTCTGACTCCAGGTGAACGTAAAATTTATGTTTAAAATAAAATTATAAACATTATAGAGTAAAACATACAAAATATTTTTATGTGTTTGGAGTGGATAAGTTCTACACTAAACATACCACCTGCCAAATTAAATTACAGAACACAAAGAAATAAATATTGAATTTTAGTTAATCATACTTAAGTTTTATGGTCTAAACCCAGTGTTTCTGTTCAGTAAAAACCAGATTGTACTAATTTAACAGAGATATACCATATTTGGATAACATATTTGACAACCTAAAATCAACCGTGAAATAATATCTATGATACAAAAGAAATCTTAAAATTTATTTTTTATTTTAAAGATGTGGGGTACAATTCAGGGTTAGGTATAAAAAAATGTTCATTATGCAGGCACCCTTGTTGATGGGGTGTGCCCCCTGCCACCAGCAGTTTCACTTATAAAATTAACTGCTGCCAATTCCTTTCTTATAGTATTATGATAATTGTTCAAGATCCACTCATGAGTGAGAACATGTGGTACTCAGTTCTTATTTTCTGTGATAGATCATTCAGTATTATAGACTCTAAGTTCATCCAAGTTGCTGTGAAGTTCATAATTTTGTCCCTCTTTCTGGCTGCATAATATTCCATTGTGTATATGTATCACATTTTAAAAAACCAGTCCTCTTTCAATGGGCAGCATGGTTGGTTCCATGCTTTTGCTATTGTGAATAATGCTGCAATAAACATGTGTGTGCAAGTATCTTTTTCATGAGTGATTTGATTCCACCGGGTATATTCCCAGCAGGGAGATTGCGGGGTCATATGGAAGGCCTATTTTTAGATCTTTTCGTAATCACCAAACTGTTTTCTACAGAGGTTGTGACAAGTTTCTGCAAAGTCAAAGAAACCAGAGAGCAGGGAGACAGCCCAGAGACTGGGAAAAATCTTTGCTAACTGTATATCTGACAAAATAAATCTTAATAAAGACTGACAAAAAGTGAAATAAACAATAGAAAAATGGGCAAAATCAATTAGTAGAAGAACAGAAGTAAATCTTTAACAATCAAAAGAAGCGTGAAATTCTTTAGCTTTTAGAATGAGAAAAACATCAGTAAGATACTACTTTTCATATAACCTCTGTGGCAAAAAATAAAATAAAATTGTTAAGTTGAAATTTCCAAGTATTCTGAAATCAGAAAACTATCTTGCTTGAAGGATTTATTCTGGTTTAGCCCTATTGTAAAACAACTTGTCAATATTAGATAACATAATTATTCTTGTAATTCATGACTCAGAAATCCTAGAAGCACTCCTATGAATTTCCCAAACCAGCCAAGAGTGAGATTTTAATTGCAACATTGGCTGGTGGTAAGCAGCGGAAGGCAGTCTAGGGGCCCATTGTTGGGAAACAGATGAGACACAAACAATGAAATAGTCTGAGGCATTTAAAAGTTTAAAGTGCGATTTGTATGATAAGCGGTGTGAATAGATCTTTAATCAATGCTGAGTAATGAATTATGACATAGAAAAATATCTGCAGTAAAATGTTATTTATGTAAGTAAAATACACATACCAAGCTACATATTTTAAAATAATACATAAAACTTAAGATACACATTAAACAGTTAGGACAGAGAACAATGTAAGTGAGGAATAGGCATAGTAGAAAATGAATAGATTCAAAATTAATTTACTCCTAAAAGTGAAAGTAAATGATCATTTACTCCTGTACTTCGCAGCAACTTGGATGGATTTAGAATCGCTCACACTCAGTGATCTATCACAGAAATAAAGAACAGAGTACTATATGTTCTCACTCATAAGCGGACCTTGAGCAATTATAATACTATAAGAAAGGGATTGACAGTAGTGAGAAACTGTCAGGGAGGGGGCGTGGGATTGGCATTTGAAGGAAACTGCTAGGGGAGGGAGGGGCATACCTTATCAACAAGGGTACATGCGTAGTCAATGTTTGTATACCTAACCCTGAATCGTACCCCACATCTTTATAATAAAAAATGAAAAAAAATCCAAAAATTAAAATAATAAAAAGGTTAAAATGAAAATGTATCATAAAAACTAAAATTGTATGGAACTAGGCATATGTAATATTTTATCACAATTTACTGCATTTGAGCCAGGAAACAAATCTTTCTTGAACCAAGAATTTGGAAGACAGAGGTGTACTTGTGAAGTTATTGATTGTTTATTGCCCTCTAGAGTACACTCATATTAATTAGCACAAAAATCAGCTCAGTAAAATTAATAAGAAAATATGGTCAAGTGCCATATGTTTCTGTTAATTCATGCATGCCATTGCAATTATCAGTAAATGCTAAGCAGAGATCAGACAATTACTGACCCCAATCAATATCACAAAGTTAAACTTTACAATTAATTGGAGTTAGATTATGAGCTTGCATTCTAGTCATGTTTAGATAGTCTCTAAAATAGTTTTTCCTGATCATCCACACACAATACCTCCTAAAAGAAATTAAAGTGTGGTAATAAAACCAAGACTCCAGTGCAATACTCCCTGGACTTGACTCAAAGTTTCGCTAAATATGGGTTGGTACAGAACCCTGTACAGATACAACTATGTTTTGGATCTGGACATTAAAAAAAAAGAAAAATAAATATCAACCAAGCCTTTGTTTAAGGAGCAGTGCCGCCAAAACCACTGATTGCACCTTGCGCTCTCTAGGAAAAGTCATTCACATCACAGTCCCATTGACTTAAGTGCTCATTAAGAAAATTGTTGGCAAATAGTGGCAAATTATCCAGAGAATGAAGTGAATTATTCTAATTCTCACAGAGATGACATTCAGGCCAGCTGAGGTCCTAAGAGCAGCACCACTAGTTTAAAAGAGGCATGGAGGCGATTTACCCCTCTCCTACTATCTCCTTCATTTCATGTCACCTCCCTCTATTATTTTGTTCTTGAAAAGCAGAGCCGGGCTCTGTGGCTCAGCCTGTAATCCCGCGCCTTTGGGAGGCTGAGGTGAGTGGATTGCCTGTGCCCACGGGTTTGAGACCCGCCTGGGCAGCGAGACCTCATCTCTACAATAAATCAAAAAAATCAGCCGGGCGTGGTAGCGCGTGCCTGTAACTCCGGCTACTTGGAAGGCTGAGGCAGAAGGATCGCCAGAGCCCAGCAGGTTGAGGCTGAGGTGGCCAGGAGCAGCTACTGCACTCCAGTCTGGGCGACTGAGTGAGACTCCAACTCAAAATAAATAAATAAAATAAGAAAAGGAAAAGAAAAAAGACATCCACCATAATCACACTGCTAGTATAAACTGGCATGTTCAAGGTCTCAAATGTACAAAACCACTCTTATTAGGTAAAATATTCCAAGATTTCAGAGGTTATTTTCTAGGAGCTGCTTGTGGGCCAGTGCTGAAGACCTTTGGGAGGTGCAGTTTGGGCAATTTAGACCTGCTGGGTTAACTTTTACTGTACATTAACATGAAAAAGGACAGACATATGGATTAAGTTAATCTTTCTTTTTTTCTCAATGGCTTCTGTATAAAAGGGCAAAGCAATGGCTATTGGTCAAAGGGGTGGTTAAATAAATTTTCATTAAAACTACTAAAATAACTTAAATTGCAAATTTACTTAAGTAAAATAGCTTAAATTGCAAATTTACTTCGGAGAATGAGAGAAACTTCAACCAATCACATTTCTTTCAGGCTGCCCCTTATACCTCTATTGCCTTAATCACTGCTAAAAAATACTTCCAGTAGAAAACTTTCAGAAGAACAGATACTCTAAAGTACGCTTCTTGCTTTCTCATCAACCCATTTAGTCTTGAATCTCACATTACCCAGTGGTCTACGTGGCACAATTTTCTCATTGAGTGCATACTCTCAGAACTGTAACTGTGCTTGCTGGATCTACTTAGACTCCCTGGCACCTCTCCATTAACAATTGGGATGTAACGGTGTGTAGTGTGCTTGGCTCGATTTGATGGCAGGCTTACAAGTGAAGCTGCTGATTATTGCATCACAGTTCAACAGCTCTGGGTGATAGTGCACAAAAGCATAATCTTTCCATTATGCCCATGGCATTTGGCAGGGCGCACAGACTTAGATAGGCCTTGGCATAAAAACCCATTATTATTCATGGCTGATTCTGAGAATTCACAGCCCAAGGTTTGGTGCAAAGCGTTTTTTTCCCCTTCTTTAACCAACTTTTGGTCTACACACAACCTCTTATAGGTAGATTCCTGAAGTTCCCTTATTTTTTGTACTTCTCCTCTATTCTTTTACTTCTCTGGGTGCTGCACAGAGTCAAGGCTTCATCCTTTTTTAAAACTATTTTAGTGTAGGTCATTGATCTAAATTTATTCCTTATGTGTGAGGCCTAGGATATCAGGTGCTCATTCATTGGCTAGACCACAGACATTAATTTCTGACTTTTTTTTTGAGAGCACTGTACAAGACCTTTATTTTCAAGAAATTACAAGGAAAGAAACATCTTCAGATACTGTTGATTATCTCGTAGTGAAGGAGAAAGATCATGCTGTTCTGTTTCACATATTTGCATTGTTGAATAAAATTATTTGTACTCTCTTCTTTGTAAGTACACATCATGCTTCTGTGTATATGCACATGGGCATAGTGCTTATTGCACACAAACACACATAGGGAACGATAGAGTATATTATGTTTATTATATATTTCATTTTCTCATTCTTTACATACAGTTTAGAATCTCCTTCCTGCAATGTGTAACCTCAGGCTTAAACTTATTGCTTTTTTTGAGATTGAGGGATGCAACCATCTACTTTATAAGATATCATCACAATATGGCAGGATATTCTCAATATTATATTTTTCTAATGGAACAATTAGTGTTATCCGAAACTTTATAGAAATGCAGTTTCTCAGGCCCATACACAGACCTCCATAATCAAAAACTCTGGAAGTGATTCCCAACAATTTGTGTTTTGACAAGTCCTTCAGGTCAAATTTGAGTGTGCTTCTGAAGCACACTCAAATTGGAGAACCACTGTCTCAGACAATGGGGGAACAGAAAGCAAGCATTAGCTTGGAATTAGGTATTATGGATTAATGTTATTACAATATTTTATGCTTGACTGATACACAAGATAACTTGAGCTTCTGTCAGAAAATATGTCTAGGAAATCAGTGGAATAGAGGAACATATAATATTGTCCTAGTCATTCTATCTAACCAGAGAAATGTTTCCTGTTCGTCTCAAAATTTCTTCCTTGTGTCAAATAAACAGTTGATTCACAAATAGTTGTTTTTGATATGTTAGAGTTACATTTGCCTTCAGTGGATCTGACAATTGAATAGCTCTGTGCCTACATTTTTCTGAAGGCAAAGTATGTGTAAATATGCAAATGGAAATATGTCCCTGCTTTAGTCGTAACATATTAGACTGTCTAGAGACATAGAAACTAGTCTTGACTAGTGTGTGTGTCAATGTGTGTGTTGTTTTTTCCTGTCCAAAATCCAAAAAATAGCTCTGGAAGCAATAGTAGGAAGACATGTATAAACATAGTAGAATACTTTTCAATATTTTCTTTCTAGTCTTAAAAAATATTGACAACAAGCTGAAATTGCTGTTATACATATTATTCATGGTCTATACATGTCTAGCATATCAACTTGGCTCTCTCTTAGTTACCTCATAAAATTGATAGGAAAAAAAAGTCTCACCAAAGAGATTTAGGCATCAATCCCCAAAACCTGTGAATATGTTATATTACATGGAAAAGGGGAGAGGAAACATGGCAAATGTGATTAACATTTTGAACATTGAGATATGGAGATTATTCTAGATTATCTGTGTGCAATTTAGGAATTAGAGCATGAGTTATTTAAATCACATGAATCCTTTAAAGTAGAAAAATTTTCCTGTCCACAGTCAGAGGGGCATGCAATCTGAAAACCACATGACTGCCTGGTTTTGGTTCTGAGATTTGGTGGCTACATTCAAGGACTAGAGTAAATCCTCTAGAAGTTAAAAGTGGTTCCGAGATGGCAGTTTGAGCCAGCCATTAGGAAGTGAAGAACTCAGTCTCTCTATTTTTGTTATTGGACACTTTTCACAAATACCACAATAAATAATTTTATAGCAAACCTTGATATTTAATATATGGAATTTTCACTTATTTCTTTTTTAAAATCGTTCTTGGTTCTTCATTGTGATCTACATTGTACTAATTACTTATTTACTTACAACCAATGGGTTAAAAAAAAACCAGGAAAATTGTGATTGAAATGTGTTGCATCTATAGGTTGATGTGAGTATTATCATATTATGGACAACTTTATCACAATGTATCTTCCTATAGATAAACATGGTGCACTAGTTCATTTACTAAGGTCTTTCTAAGATCTTTCAATCAATTTTATAATCTTATGCATTTCTTGCACATTATTTTTGTTTAATCATGAAACTCTTGAACATTATTTTGGTGAAATATTAAATCATTATTATTCAGTTTGTTTTGTAAAAATAGAGGTCATAAATCCTTCTTAATACCATTAGACTTCATTTTAATGACAAATGTTGATATGCAATATTGACCATGAGTTTATTCCTACATTTTGTCTATTTTTTAATTACTTCTTGGTCATATAAACTCTTTAGAAGTTATATTTTCTTTGTTTTCCAGCCAAGGGTATATGTCTATTTAAGCATTACTGATCTCTCATTTATTTTCTTTCATTTGCTTGCATTTCTTTTCTTTTTTTCAACTTTTAGTTTTTTTATTTTAAAGATGTGGAGTACAGTTCAGGGTTAGGTATACAAATGTTCATTATGTAGGCACCCTTGTTGATGAGGTGTGCCCCCTTTCCCCAGGCAGACTCCTTCAATTTATACTGAATTTATTAAGACATAACCCCAGTATAAGTTGAGCATTTGCATTTTATTATTTTTTCTACACTTACTTTTTGAATGTCTTTGTGAATTTTGAATGCAATGAATAGCTTAATATTTATAACAATAAAGTGTACTTACATGACGCTTATAAAATAACTTAAATGGCATAACTGAGAAAATATACCAAAATAACTTATCATTGGCATGTAAGAAATATGGTATGTGGATTTCATGAAATGTGACAAAGATATATATGATCACCTATTATAAGTAAATCAATATTGTCCAATAAGGAAATATCAATGACCAGATGAGTATATATTATTTTGGGTCCATTAGAAAGTTTCAGGGAGGCTCCGGTGTGGTGGCACTCATGCCTGTAATCCCAGCACTTTGGGAGGTTAAGGCAGCAGGATCACTTGAGCCCAGGAGTTCGAGACCAGCTTGGGTAATGTAGTGAGACCTTTCTACAAAAAAAAGAAAATTAGAAAATTAGTTGGGTGTGGCAACATGTACTTGCAATCCCCATTACTCAAGAGGTTGATGCAGGAGGATAACTTGAGCCCAGGAACTGAAGGTTGCATCATTGTGCCACTGTACTCTGACCTAGACAATGTAGTGAGACCCTAACAGAAAAAATAAAAAATTCAGAAGGATACTGGGCAAACAACTTGAAAATTCAATGTTAAATTTCGTTCAAGTACAAGGAAAACTCCTAAAATGTTCCATAGAATTATTCTACTATAGTAAATCAGATGATCTGAATTGATTGAAATGGAAAATTATTGACTAAAAACTATTTCAGGAAAAACCAGCTGTTGAAGTCAGCTGTTCTGACATAAATAAAACAAGTTAAACCATAAGGACAGAATCTTAGAAATTTGGGAACATAATCATGCCATCTGGAAATAAATAGACTAAGCAGAGAATGGAGATTTGGGAAAATAAAATTTTAAATAACTTGAAAAACAATAATAAAAATGTGTTATCTATACCCCAAGTCCAATTTGCTTACCACAAACAAGGTTACCTCGTCTCTCTATCTCTATTGTACCATATTCCCTGTTACCTCTATTAGTCTGAATCTGTTAAAAATATACAGGTGGTAATTTTTTAAGTTGTATTTTCTATGCATTAACTAAGTTACATTTTATGCTCAGAAATTTTTTTTTATTAAACATATTTTTTACTATAAAACTGTGGGGTACAGTTAAGGGTTAGGTATACAAATGTGCATCGTTCAGGCACCCTTGTTAATAAGGGGTGTCTACCCATCCCCAGACAGATATTGACTACCGTTAGTGCTCAGAAATTTTTTATACAAAGATTAGAATATTGGTGTGTGTGTGTGTGTGTGTGTGTGTGTGTGTGTGTGTGTGTGTGTGTGTATGTGTGGGTGTGCTCGCATGCATGCATGTGAATGGATAGAGGGACATAGAGTGTGAGAGAAAGAGAGAGAACAATCTATATTCCTCTAAAGGTTTTTTGAAAATATAGTTGATCCTTAGGGTCAACATTGCTAAAAAGGAAAGTGCCCAAGAAATGATAAAGACAATTATTCACACTTAACAACAGCAAAAAACCTATAATACAAAAATGAAATTGTACCTTTAAACTATATATCTCTGTGTGTATATGTTATGTAATTTTTCCACAATGGACTGCCCATATCATCTCACCTCGAGTAGCTTCTGATGCGTTGTCTAAACTCCTTAACACCAGTTACACTATACCTCAGACAGAACTGCAAGTTGTGAAATTAATACTCATAGAATCATATTAGATGTTGTATAAATGGCTATTTCATAAACAATTTACATACCGTGCCATTTCAGTGTAACTTATTATTTTTCATTACAAGGTTAGAAAGTAATTTTACTCAAAAACACATAGGAGATATGAGAATCAGTCTTCAAAATTTCACTTGTGAGGCCAAGTTCTTTCAATGACTAATCAATATTTTTTAAAAATTAATAACAATATTAAAGACAACATACTGTAAAATGTATGACTATAGTAAACATGATATACGTCAATCTAAGAGAATTTAAAAGGCATAGTTTAACATTCTTATGAATTTTGGCTATACATATATATGACTACAAATGATATGATTTTCTGATTACATAAAACTTAGCAATATCAAACTATAGTCAGTGTATACATAGTGCAGTTTTCTACTTGCAATATAGAGAGAACCAGACAAAGAGAGAAGAAGAAAGAGAAACATAAAAGAAAGGGAGTTTGATTCAAGTCTTTGACTCAATCAAAAATAAATGTCAGAAACATTTGGAGAGAATTTCTATTCGGAATTAAACCAATAATGACAACTGTCTCTAGTCGTTTTGACTCCAATAAATTCCTTCTCCATGATTTCTTGTAACTCACACTTGGTGATATTAAAGAGCTAATTTTTCTCCAAGAATAGTATTACCATTTTCTTATAGTATTTTAATACATTAGAATAAAATGCCAAATTTCAATTTGTAGAAAGTAGAAAACAAGTCTTATAAATATTGTCTTTCAGATATAATTTTCAGATCTCCTGATGCACAATCTAGTATAACTACTACTACTTCACAACTAACTATATTTTAATTATCTATAAAAGCAATAAGTATAAAATATATTTTTCAGAAAGAATCTATATCTAAACATTTTACCCATGTCATAACATTGAAATTGTTTTCTAAATCTAATTCAAGTAAATATTGTTTCAGTAGACACCAAATTGATATATTTTCTATTTTTACCCTAGGTAGAAAGGTAAAAAGAAGAGTATATATTTAAGCAAATTTATCCAAAATATGTTGAGTAAGAAAAATCTTTGATAAAGATTAAAGCACTGTTTGTTCTCAAGTAAAGTTATGGCAGATTATCTTACAATTTTATAAGATACGAGTTTCTTTCTCTACCCATTTTTTTTCCTTATTATTCTGGGATTATTTAGATTCAGCTTTTGGGTTAAATTACATTAAACTCATTCTTTCAAAGATTATGATCTGATATCCCTTGTGTTATGTTGTCCAGATTATTATTATTAATTTTATATAGTTCAGAAAAGGCAAAAGATGATTCCAAAAAATAGCATGGTATAACAATGTAAATGCTAAAGTTTCTCCATTCCATGAAGCTAAAAGTTGACAAATTAACAAGGCCTGGCATGTTTACAGATTTACTTAATTATCGGTACCAAAAAAAAAAAAAATAGAATTTTGTTAAACATTAAATTCTAGTTAATTATTTATTGAAACTTTACTAAGTATCATGCATTGTCTAAGGTGATTTTTATTCTTACTTTAATTTCATCTTCACAATGGCAATAAAATTATGTTAGACTATAATGGAAGAGAAAACGGTGACTTTGGCAGAATAAGTAGCCTAATGATGTTGGCTAGATTTTGACATAGGTGTTTTAGGCAAGATATTAACCATGACCTTAGCATTTGTGCTGAGAAAGTAGCTTTAAATCACTCCGAACAGTTAATTTTCTTCTTTTTAGAAAAATATACTTTAGTTTTCAGAAACTTGATTAGTCCTTTATATCAATAATAAGCACTAGTGAAATAACTATCAATTATTTGCCGAAAAGTACATGCAGAACATACCTTTAGTACAGTGGAAGATATGATCAGAGAAGTGCCTCAGGCCACAACAATATTTTCTTCTGGAAAGTCATAGTAAACTTCTCTCCCCTGTAGGAGATCTTTGAGGAAAAACGATCTTTACAAAGTATTTTTTGTAGAGCGACTACTTAAGAGTTTACTTATGATTCTGCAGATATTTTTATGAAATATTTATCCAAAGACTGATGCTTCAAGATAAACAAAGCCTTTATCTATCACTTCAAAGATTATTTTTTTAAAAAAACCTAACAAAATCATCATTATATTTTGAAGAGAGTGACCGTGCATTATATCTCAGTGGGTTTTTTTGGGGGGGTGGTGTTATTTGTTTGTTTAACATTAATAAGATACTTTCATTTGAAATGATTTGGAAGATCAATGTTCAGTTCAAACATGTAAACTATTTGACCATCAAAAGGTGAAATTTAGGAGTAACATCGGCAAGATAGCAAAACAGGAAGTCTCAGGCTCTACTCTCCCCCATAGAAAGTATAGCAACTATCCACTAAATAGAACATACATTGAAAACCCCGATGCCTGAAACCAACCTGAGACACCAGTGTGGTACTTGACACTGAACAAAATATAAGTCAGAAGGATAAGAATCATCTCACTCCAACTGGGTCACTCTGTTCCCTTCCTCCAACTAAGCACAGCACCAGACGGAGAGAATCTTTCTGGAATCACAGTTTGTACAGGAGAAAAAGAGAACTGAAGGCAGTCAGCCAGCTTCCCTGGCATTCTAAGATGTTTCTCTGGAAGCTCTCTCTAAGAGGTCTTACCGCATGTAGAACACTAGGGGAAATTGCATGACTTGACCACTCCAGGGTCAGGTAGAAACAAAAAAAGTGACCAGTGTATGGATCTTGGTGGTACCTCTGTGCTCCTGACACTATGGTGTTAGATAGGAGATATCAGCCAACCTCCAAGCTTACTCATGAAGCTGAGCTGGTTGCCTTCAGAAACACAGTGGGTAGTAGAATTAAACTTGATCCCCTAGACTGCTCGTCTCCCTGCACAGCCTCAGAATTCACAGGAACTACCCTGTCCAAGTAGGAAAACATATATTCTTGCCTATTTCTGAGAACTGAAGTTGCTACACCAGTCTGACCAGGAAAGACGAGCCGCAGATCCACAGAGACAAAAAGACCACCCAGCGATCCTACTCCTGGGGGGAGACTTACAACTTCCTGCACTTTGGAGATATGTAGGGGCTAGTCCTACTTGATTTTGGAAGTCAATGAACCACTCAACTTAGCCAAAAGCCCACCCTGCAGAACCATCCAGACAGAAAGAAAATATCCAGTTGTGCATTTATTTTTTAAAAATTATATTTATTTATTTGAGAGTTGTGAGGTACAAGTGAGGATTTACTACATAGGTTGCTTGCATGCAGGTGAAGTTTGGGCTTCTAGCTGACCCTTACTTCCCCAAGTGCGGATCAGGTACCCATTGTCTTGTGACATGCCCTCCTCCCACTTCCCTCTCTCCCTTCTCTAGCAGTGCCCAGCAACTGCCATCCTTGTCCTAATGTGACTAGTGTTCAGGATCGGTTTGTGAGTGAGAATATGCGGTATTCAGTTCTTTGTTTCTGTGATAGTTCACTTAGTATGATTGTTTCCAACTGTATTTAAATTGCTTTGAAGGCCATGATTTTGTTCTTTATGGTGCCATAATATTTCATCATGTATATGTGCCACACATGTTCTTTTATCAGTCCACCTTCAATGGGCATCTGTGCTAGCTCCATGCTTTTGCGATTGTGAATAATGTGGCAATAAATATGCATGTACAGGTGTCTTTTTTTGGTAGAGACATTTATGGTCCTCCGGGTATATTCCCAGGAGAGGGATTGCTAGACTGTATGGAAGCTCACTTTTTAGTTCTTTTAGAAATCGCCATGCTTTTTATAGAGTTTGAACTAGTTTACATTCCCACCAACAGCACAGAAATGTTCCCTTTTCTCCACAGCCATGCCGGCACCTGTTGTTTTTTGACTTAATAATTATGGCCATCCTTGTCGGAGTTAGGTTTTATCTCATTGTAGTTTAGATTTGCATTTCCCTGATGATTAGGGAGGCTGAGAACTTTTTCACGTATCTCTGGGCTGTTTGTATGTCATTCTTTTAGAAGTGTCTGTTCATGTATTTTGCTCACTTTTTTAATGGGTTTATTTATTTACTTTTTTCTTTTCACTTCATTTGAGTTTCTTGTAAACCCTGGGTGCTAGGCCTTTGTCAGATATGTAACTTTTAAATATATATATTTTCAAATCTGTGAGCTGTCTCTTTACTCTCTTGATGGTTTCTTTTTTTGTGCAAAAGCTCTTCAGTTTAGTGAAGCCCCACCTGTCTGTATTAGTTTTTGTAGTATTTGCTTTTGGAGACTTGGTCTTGGGGTATAAAATCAATGTGCAAAGGACAGTCGCCTTTCTATACACCAACAACAAGCAAGCAGAAACCCAAATAAAAATGCAATCCAATTTACAATAATCACACACACACACACAAATGAAATGCCTTGGCATACATCTAACTAGAGAAGTGAAAAACCTTTACAATGAGAACTACAAAACACTGCTCAAAGAAATCAAGGATGATACAAACAAATGGGAAAAAAATCCCATGCTCCTGGATTGGAAGAATCAATATTGTCACCATATCCACCTGCTACAGATTCAGAGCAATACCTAGCAAATTGCCAATATCATTTTTCACAGGCCTGGAAATGACAATACATAAATTCACATGGAAATAAAAAAGAGCACAAATAGCTAACACAATCCTCAGAAAAGGGAACAAAGTGAGAGGTGTCACTCTTCCAGACTTTAAACTTTATGAAAAGGCTACAGTAACCAAGACAGCTTGACATTGGCACAAGAGTAGGCACACAGACCAATGGAACAGGGCAGCAAAACCTCATCTCTACAATAAATCAAAAAATCAGCCAGGCGTGGTAGCACATGCCTGTAATTCCGGCTACTTGGAAGGCTGAGGTGGAAGGATCGCCAGAGCCCAGCAGGCGAGGCTGCGGTGGCTGGGAGCGGCCACTGCATTCCCATCTGGGCGACTGAGTGAGACTCCAACTCAACAACAACAAAAAATGATTTTACATTTAGGTTCTTGATTCATTTTGAGTTGATTTTTGTATATTGTGATAGGTAATGGTCTAGTTTTATTCTTCTGTATGTGGTTAGCCAGTTTTTCCATTGCCATTTATTAAATATGGTCTCCTTTCCCCAATGATATTATGGATGACTTTGTCAAAGATAAGTTGGTTGAGAGACTGTTTTTACTTCTAGAATTTCTGCCCTGTTCCATTGGTCTCGAACTAAAAAGCTCAATGAAAATTTTAAATCAAAGACTTTTTTTTTTTTTTTAGTTGGAGTCTCACTCTGTCGACTTCTACACTGTTAATGGGAGTGTAAACTAGTACAAACTCTGTGGAAAACAGTTTGGCAATTCCTAAAAGATCTAAAAATCGACCTTCCATATGACCCTGCAGACTCCGTACTGGGAATATACCCAGAGGAACTCAAATCACTCATGAAAAAGATACCTTGACATGTATGTTTATTGCAGCATTATTTATAATAGTGAAAACATGGAACCAATCATGCTGCCTATCGAGAGGACTGGATAAAAAAATATGTCATAAGGCACTTTTCTAAGAAATTAGAACATAGCAATGACTTGCATGCTTGTGTAAATTTTGTTATATGCAATTCCCAACATAGCTGAAGCAACAGACTGAAATGCACAGTTTTTGAATAATACATGCTCTTCAAAGAATTTCCAAAACAATGCAGCAAAAAGGCTTGAAATTAAAGTTGCTTTCCAAATAAGAGCACACAGTTTGCATCTGTTTTAGATTCTTTTAGCATTTTATTTTTGAAGCTATTCATATACAATTGTTAATTACAAATGGAAAAACCCAATCAATCGGCCAGCTGTTTTGATTGTACTGTGCCAGGTAGCTGCATTCACTGATTTGTGTCCCACTTAATTTAAAAGGCTTACGTAAACAGATATAAATATGATTTTTATGAGTGTGTATGTACTTTTACTTGACAACTGAGTAAGGGTTTATTCTAGCCTTAGACTAAACAATGTGTTTCAAAAATTTAAAAAATTCAAATTTGTTTCTTAAGTTGTATATTTCAAAATAATGACTAATTGAATTCTTATAATTCTCTTAGTACTGTTAATTAATTGTCTCATTGTTTGGAAATATTGTTAAACACACTTTAGATAACTGGGTTTGAAGTTGTTTTATTATATAACTTGCCAAAAAGATAAAGATAATTTCCGATATTGTACAATAAACATACACTAACTTTTCAAGCAAGTTATTATAAAAATATATATGATATTTTATGTAAATATAAACTACATGCAAATTTTATATAATACATTAAACAAAATAATGAATCAAGACAAAGAAAGAACTATTGGGGACTATAGAATTATAAGAGGGAAGAATGAATATGTGATCAAATTACATTGACTTCTAAACATTGCCACCAAAGCCTCTCACTGTTTTATGATTTTATTTTAAAAACTATTTTCATGTTTTTATATGTATCTTACAGAAAACTTTGTTTTGGGGGAGTGTGTGGGCTCTAGATTCTGAAATAAACTTTTTATATAATATCTTATACACAAACATGAGCAATTTGATTTTATGGAGCTCTTTCTAGATTCATTACATTACAAAAAACTTATTAGAAAATGTTGGAATTGATAAGTCTAACTTACCAAGTGTTTGTTAAAATAAAAACAAATGCAGCAAAGACTTCATGGAAGCAAGTGAGTCCTAAATGATTTGCTTGAAAACATCAAGTTGCCTTATGGATGAGTAATAACTAGAACCCAGATTTTATAATCCCCAAATCTGCACTTTCCCCTGATTTAGTGTGTGAGACAGTTTAGGCTCTTACAACAAACATAGACTCAGGACAGTCAGGCTAGGAATGAAACCTCTTAATTGAGTACAACGTTGGCCCTTTTTTCAAATTTCAGGTTTCTCTTAAGAAAAAATTAGTATTTTCTTTCTCACAGGAGTTTTTATAATGATTAAATAAGATAGCTTGCACTAAAGGCCCAGCATGTACCTGACAAGGAGTATTATAAATATATAATATACAAAAAAATGTAAATATTTAATAAATTGAGTTAGATAAGTTGAATAAGTTATAAAATAAATTTCTAAAATCTAATGTGTTTTGAAACTCAGTGTTATAGATGGATGTTGTAGATGGTGTTCATCCTAGCAACATGTCTCTATTACTGGAAATGTTGACTTAAATTGCAAGTTTGACTTTCCTGTCCATTTGATCTTCTGTTTTTGTCATAGAGATAAATGGAGACCTACACTCCAGGATGAGATCCTGGTCACTTTCATTGTGGGGCAGGTTTTGGAAGAAAAGAGAGGAAAGAAGAGGGAGGGAGGGAGGGAGAATGGAAAGAGGGAGGAAGAAAAAAAAGAAGATTCTTCAATCTTTGCTTTCAGTCTCCTTCCATGTTTTCCCCCAGATTGTTCAGTGAGTCATAGCTTCCGTTCACAGAGTTGTATTAATTCAATTAAGACTGTTTACTTTGGTGTGGGTCTTTAAGTATCCTGCATATCTGTACAAAATATTAATGAAATAACCAGTAAAAAATAAATTTAGAATGAAGTATTTGTATCAATAGCAGCCATGTAAAATCATGTCTTTAAATACATTTGGAAGTTTTCTTCTTCTGCTTTGTTCTAGTTATTTAAATAATTATTTTAATTCTGGTTGTCTAATTAAATATATACAAAGAAATGAAAAGACTAAAGTAAACTATTCACTTCACTGGTTACCACCCTTATGATCTTCTCATATTTAAAATTTGATCAGACTTCCTGCAAATTGAAACAGCCCTTTAAAATCTAAAGGCTTCTTTAATTTTTTTAGATAAATATCAGGTAAATCCTTCTCTGGCTTAATGTGAAAATAAATAAAATTTTATTACTGTCCTTGAATATGTTTTCTCTTTATTCACATAGGTATGGTTTTTGGAAATTATATAAATGCATATATATGTAGTATTAGTTTTAACCTAATTGCATTTTGGTATATGCATAAATTATTTATTTCTCCATAACAAGTTACTAGTAAACAGTGCCTTAAAATAGCAAATGTTTACTATGTCATAGGTTCTGTGGGCCTATCCAAGAGCGGCTTAGTTGGGAAGTTCTTGCTCACAGTCTTCGTGGACATCCAATCAAGATGTCGATCAGAGCTACAACATTTTCATGACTTGTCTGGGAAAGAACCTTCTTCAAAAGTCATGTGGAGTCTGCCAAATTGGACACATGGTTCCTTGCATGTGGGCCTTTGCATAAGTTGCCTGAGTATTCTCACAGTATGGCAGCCAGCTTCCCCCAAGGCAGTAGTAGTTAAGAGAGAAAGAGAATTCAAACTGGAAGGTTTTGGCTTTTTTAGAATCCCATTACTAGAATATGATAGTGTTCTAGTCTCTAGAAGCAAATCACTACAACCAGCTCAAACTCAAGTGGAAGAGAACTAATTTTTATCTCTTGAAGGCAGAAGTATAAAAAATTTATGGATATATTTTCAAAACTACCACAGTGTAGTTATATAAATAGTTTATTCAACTGTGTATTCTATATATTTATTAAAATATAATAAAAATTATGTAACCACTGTTATTAAAACCTACAAATGAGAGATTTTTTAAAGGATACAAAATTAAAGCTAGCTAAGAGGAACAATTTGTAGAGTTTTATACCAGTAGGATAACAATAGTTAACAATAGTATGTTATGTAGTTTCAAATAGCTACAAGGAAATACTGAGCATTCCCAACACATAAAAATAAGTTTGAGATAACAGATAAGCTAATTACCCTGATCTGATTACTATATATCATGTGTATGGAAGCATCAATATATACATGAATATGTAAAATTATTATTTATCAGATAGGAAATGGAACTTTTAAATGTTGACAAATAAAAGCAAAACAAATGAAAAAATGTATGATTTTCATAGATAGTACTGCAAGAAATTAAACCAACTTGAATCAACTTGAATCAACCTGGATTCAGCAATGTCCTGATTATCCAATGATCTTTGTGTTGGTCCATTTATTGGCACCATTTGTCCAATTACCCACATATATGAGAAAGGACTCCCCCAAAAGTCTAAAATTATCTGTTGGAGGGTAGGTCTCTTGTAGTATGGACTTCTCCAGCTAGATAAATCTAGGAACCCATTGGCATCTGTGTACCAGCTGTGTTGTGAGAGGTTGCATTCAGTGATTTTTTTTTCTTTTTTCTATTTATTTTCTTTCTTTCTTTCTTTCTTTTTTTTGATTCTTTTAACACCTCTGTCCATTTCATGATGGGTGATTTATGAATGTACCTCTCCACACTGAGCTGAATGTTCAGCAGTTTTTGACCAAAAACTGCATAATCTCCATGCCAAACCTCCCTATTCACCCAATCTCACCCTGAGAAACTTTTGATTTGTTTCCCCAGATGAAGAAAGTCCTCTATGGGAAATGTTTTGCCTATGTGGGAGAGGTGAGTAAAAAACACAGGAACCCTAAAAGGCATCAAAATTGACAAAGTCAAAAATTGTTTTGAGCAGTGGAAAAAGCATCTTGATAGGTGTATTGCATCAAATGGAGAGCCCTTTGAAGGTGACTGAAGTTTAAACAAGAATATATACACAATTTTTAAATAAATAAATTCTGTTTTGGGGTCCCCCTTATATAAATAACTTAAATGTTATATTTACTACTTTATATATGCAGTGAATCCAAAAGTGTCTGACCTAAGACTTCTCCCTTCCCATCTCAATTTCTGAGAACATTGTTCTTTAACACAATAGATTATGCCCCTAGTTTTCTGGTGCCAATGTTTCCATTAATTATCCATATAATTGGATAGCTAATTTATTATTCATTTCTGCCTTAAATAAATGTAATACGTTAATTTAAAAAATAAAAAAAGTGGACGTGTGAAATGTCACTTCTTTTCTTCCATTTTGGAGAAAGTATTCAGGGCTAATAGGCATGTGGACACTCACAGTAGCCAACCTCAAGCCAAGAAACTTCTGCCTTTTTTTTACTATCTTCTTTTTCATTCTATTTGGAGCAGCCTGATGTTTACATTTTTGTGTTACATTCAGATGTTTATGGGGAAGAAAAAGATTTAATATTCTTGGACCTGTTCTATTTGCAACTTATTTAAGTAGCTGTACTGTGTTTGACACAAAAGCCTGGCTAATGCTCTTTTTAATGGTTGAGTAAGGCTGAAAGTATTCCCATCAATTTCCTATTGCCACAAAATGATCTAGGTCGTGAAAAACCACAAGCCAAGTTACTAGACCATTACTAAACTACCATCACATAAGGATAAGTTAGCAAGTTTGACCTTTTAAACCAAACTGCAAAATGTTCTTTTGATTAAAGTCTACAACAGTCCCCTGAGATCTCCAGTGCTGAATGTTAGGGATTTAACACAACACTGAGATCTTGGCAGATAAATGCACCTTTATTCATAAGCTTTTCAACTCACACACTGTTTTAAATTCCCTTGTTCTATAGAATTACCATTCTACGCTTAGGTTTATTTTGAAGGCAGTTGCATTTCTTTCCAAGGCGAGGACTCGTGACCGGGAAGCCAATTTAACAGAAGAAAGTAAAAGCTTTTTCCTTTCTGAGAAAATTAGCTACTTAAGGACAAATACTCTAATTTGTCCTTTCAACCTAGGTTTATGGGTAATTCCCAGCTTCTTTTGAATACTTTTCTGATTTCTTCCCTGAATATTCCTTGTTTCTTTTCAGTATTTTTTCTACTTAATAGTTCAATAAACTTTTTATCACTCTAATTTTTGCACACTGCTGAACCCAATATTTACTTCTATTCCGGTCCATATATTTTTGTCCATTTTTCTACAATGCTGACATTAACATACATCTAAATAATATACTATAAATTGTACCTTTATTATTCGTGCTTGTGAATATTTTTGTCTGGCCTAAAAAATGTATTAGAGTGCTATAAAGTACACTTTTTAGTTATTTTATATTTCAACAAATAGCATCAAAGTGAAAATAAATGTCATTAACTCTTACTAACTTTGAAAACTCAGTCTTCTATGCTCCTCTTCAAACTTTGTTTGTTTCAGAATTACTGAAAATAACTTTAGGGAACTTTGGCTGAAATGAAGGCAAAATTGCAACATGGTTTTTACCTCTGGGTTGCTTTCTTTTCTCATGTTACATTGGCTTAAATGCATTTATATCAGTTAAAATTGTTTAAGACAATTTTATAAATATCTGAAACACAAATTAGAAGATATTTATTATAAATTTTACTAGCGTCAGTTTTGTTTTATTGCAGATTCTAATTTTTGGGTTATTAAACCATTATTACATTTATGATATTTTATAATTAAGTTTACCTTATCCTGTGCTTCGTTGCTTCACTAAAATTTACACATTTTTCAAACCATACTACCTGATGTGGCTGGAAATCATCAAGTTACTTCTATAAACAGGAAAAAATACATTAGTTAAATACAGGAATTCTAGGATCATAACTTAAAATAAACCTTAACATTTCTGCTTTATTTTGTTTTACATATGTGGTATAGGTTGTCATTTGATAGAGTTCTGTCCAAATGCATTTGATAACTATTGCTCTAACACATCATTTGATTCCTAATATTATTCTTTTACTTCACAGAATGTTTTTCTTGCATATTAAGTGTTTGGGCATTCTTCCCACTGCCAACTTCATATACTTTCTAAAACTAACCATGTTTACTTTGGCCCTCTATCTCCTCATAGTTCATAAAATTCTCTAACCTTGTGCAATGGACTGAATGTGTCCCCAAATTCATGTCTTAAAAAATGTCAATCCCAATAAGAGGTTATTAGGGAACTGGGCTTTTGGGAGGTGAGTAGATTATGAGGCAGAGACCTCATGAATGGAATTAATGTCTTTGTAAGAAGAAGCCAGAGAGTTAGCTAGCCTTCTTTCTGTCATGTGAAGAAATAAGGAAAAGCCAGCAGATTGCAATTTGAAAGCTCTCCAAAACCTGAGCATGCTGAAACTCTGATTTCAGACTTCCAGCCTTCAGAACTGTGGGAAATAGATGTTTGTTTTTTAAGTTTAAGTCACATAGTCTATGGTAATTTGTTATAGCAACGTCAAGTGACTAAGACACCTTACAATTAAACGTTTATATATATTATATATAATATATATGTGACATGAATTGTATAAGATAGCATGAAATTTACTCACACAACCCAAGCTTGGTTCTTTAAATTAGCTAGGACATTTATTATTTATAATTTTAAGATTCATGTTTTGATTTAGTTGGTTAATTTATTCCAGATTATCTTGGTGAATATATTTCCTAGATGAAAATAAATGAGAAAAGTTTGCTAGTTCTAAAATTTTTTAACAAACGGGAAAAAATCTGCATTTTTTCAAGGTGAGTCCTTGGAAGATCATCTAAAGCTGAGATGGTTTTAATATTTTGGCTACTTTCCTGAAAACATCACAAAAAATTGATGTTAATTTTATTTTAAAATTTTTCGAATGAGTGACTTCTATAATTATTAAATGATATGATTTGACAAATCTTTGTTGTGGTAATTGATGAATATATTACAGAGCTATCTATATGTGAATAAATATATCCTATTGCACATTGCTTTGATCGTCCCACATTTAAAATTTCCCAGGAGCGGGGTTGGAAAGATGGCGGCCGAGCCAGTCAGAATATGGGAGGCTCAGTGTAAGTGAGTGTATGGAAAATTTTGTGTGTGTGCTAGCAAGTGAGTGGGCATGTGAGTGGCTGATGAATGAGGGTAAGGGAGCTAGTGGCTGGGGCTCTCCTGGTGCAGCGACTGGTGCTGCAGCTGCTCAGCTTGGACCCTAGAATTCCCAGGACACAGAAGCCAAGTGCCATTTTTGTTAAATCAACAAAATTCTTCCTGGGAATAAAATGCTGGGAGAGACTGACTA
Source organism: Cephalopachus bancanus (assembly GCA_027257055.1). Taxonomy (NCBI): domain Eukaryota; kingdom Metazoa; phylum Chordata; class Mammalia; order Primates; family Tarsiidae; genus Cephalopachus; species Cephalopachus bancanus. The sequence continues at coordinate 15,153,624 of JAPVLO010000068.1, read as the reverse complement.
AATGTGGGATCGTGAGCAAGTGAGCCAGGGCCCTAGTGCAACAACTGGTGTTGCAGCTTCTCTTCTTGGTCCCTGGGTCTTCCCAGGTTGCAGAGGCCGAGCACCATTTTTTTTTAGTGGACAAAAGTTTTCCTGTGAAGAAGTGGCAGGGAGAAACTACAGTCCCAGGCTCTGCCTCATCACTGCAGCAGGAGAGACTGCCGGCTCCAGACTTTGCCTCATCACTTCAGCACCTGGCAGGGCACTGGCAGCAGGGGCTGCAAAGGAAGTCCAGAGGCAGAGCCCCACAGAAGAAGAGAAGTACCCCACCATCATCTTGAAGTCAGAGCAAAGTGCTCCAAATTGCTCACCATGGAACAACAGACCCAGTCTCTGTGACTGGTGAATCAACTACTCAGGAATTGATCTTGACCCAGAGGGAATATCATGAAATAAACTTGGGAGGGAGCTGACGAATACTGAGTCCCAGGTGCCCCACCCCTTGCTCTGATCTAGCCGCAGGACAAAAAGTGTGGCCAGAAAAGAATGAGGAAGGACTACAAAGAGATCAGTGGTGAGTCCAGGGCTGACCTAAACCCCTTTCTTCCCAGCAGTCCTCTGAACATCAGACCCACACACCTGGGCCACGACTGAGAGGGACAAACCCAGGCAGAGTCAGGATGTCAGTCACAATAGGAGAACTCCATTCCAGGGTAGTCCTGGCTGGGGCAGCCGCTGTGAGCACATACTTGGGGGAGAGACAACCCCACACCTCCACACCGGAAGGGACCTCCTTGACCATACAAGAGTGGGAGAGGAGGATAGCGGCTCCAACCACCTCTACTGCCCCTCCTTCCCAGCTCAGGACACTGAGGAGAGAGTGAAAGTGGTGGCTGTGCAGGAGAGACCAGATTAGAGGAACGATTAGAGAGCCTGCCACAAGAGGTCAGTTTAAAAAAAAATTTTTGCCTGTTTGTTAGTTCACCTATGTTAAAAATATTTTTCCTTTGTGCATGAATGTGTATGTGAGGGTTTGATCTGTATCCTCCCCCAATTTTTTTCTTTCTTTTTTTCTTCTTCTGTGTCTTTCTTCTCTTATTTTTATTTATTTATTTATTTTTAAGTTGAAGTCTCTCTCTGTCGCCCAGACTGGAGCACAGTGGCCGCTCCCGGCCACTGCAGCCTCGACCTGCTGGGCTCCGGCGATCCTTCCGCCTCAGCCTTCCGAGTAGTCAGAATTACAGGCATGCGCTATCATGCTCGGCTGATTTTTTGATTTATTTTAGAGATGAGATCTCGCTGCCCAGGCGGGTCATGAACCCGCGGGCTCAGGCAATCCACTCACCTCAGCCTCCCAAAGGCACAGGATAACAGGCTGAGCCACCGACCCCGGCACTTCTCTTATTTTTTGTTTTCTGTTTATGTGTGTATGTGAATGATTGCATGTTCATCTTTCAATTTTGTTTTTGTTGGTTTGTTTTTGCTCTTTTGTTATTTCTGTCTTTTTATTTGCATTTGGTACAGTTTAAGGTGTGTGTCAGAATATGTGTAAGGGTTCGATCTGAATTTCTTCTTTTTTTTCCTGGTCTTCCTGTTTTTCTTCTCCATTCACTTTGTGCTAGACCTGTGTGTGTGTGTGTGTGTGTGCGTGTGTGTGTGTGTGTGTGTTCAGTTTTCTTGCTTTCTTGTTTGTTGTTGTTTGTTTTGTTTCACTTTGTTGTTATTCCGATTTGTTTTGGGGAGTGTGTATATGTCTGTGTGTGTGTGTGTGTGTGTGTGTGTGTGTGTGTGTGTGTTCAGTTGCTTTTTGTGCTGGTTTCTGCTTTGCATCATCATATAGAGTGGCGATGGGGAGTGGGTCTCAGGGAACACATACCACAATAAGTGAACATTGTAATTTGCAAGTAGTTTCTGAATCTTAGCACCCCATCCCCTACTTTATTCGACTTTCAAAAACTACAGAGCACAGCAAAACTTCCCATCCACTATCTATTTCAAAATAGAACAAATCCAGAGCATGGATCAGGGAAGAATAGCGGGCTGAGCAAACATTAGAAGGGAAAGCCTCTCCTACTGACACCAAATAGCAGAACTAAACAGAAAAACAAGATAATTGTCACAAATGAGGAAAAGCCAAAGGAAGATGACAGGCAATTTCAAGTGTAATGAAGAGAAAACTTCTGAAAAATCAGGCCTTGGTGCCCAAACAATGGGAGTCACCAATGACCAGCCCCAGAATATGTCAAGGATTAGGGAATGCATGGAAAGAGTGAATAAGACCCAAGAAAGACAAGATGCAACACTGAAAGAACTTGTAACAGAGATTTTGGCAATAAAAAATTTCATCCAGGAAATAAATAACAAGATGGCAAGCATTGAAAGCAGAATTAATCCAGCTAAAGAAAATCTGAGAACTTGAAGACCAGAACAAGGAATTAACCCAATCTGTAAAAACATAGAAAGAAGACCAAAAAAGAAACAAAAAAGCCTACAAGATATATGTGATTATAACAACACTGAAATCAAAGTCTCAATTAAGAGATTCCTGGAAACAAATGAAAATGAAGAAACATCACACCAAAACCTCAAGAGGCTGAACCTATGCCTGATTGTCATCCCAGAAGAAGAAAGAAAAATGGCGAACAACTTGGAGCATGTATTCCAGAAGGTAATCCAAGAAAACTTTTCCCTTCTCATCAGAGATATGACCAGCCAAGCACAAGAGATACAGAGAACCCCCACAAGACATCAAATGAGAAGACCAACCTCTGGACACATAGTAATTCACCTACAAAAATAGAAACAAAAGAAAGCAGGAGTTGCATTCTTAATATCAGACAAAATAAACTTTTAGTTATCAAATTTTTTAAAAGATGCAAAAAGACACTACATAATAAATAAAAGGCTCAATCCATCAATAAGAAATATCCATCCTAAACATATATGCACCCAACACAGGATCACCAGCATTTATAAAGTGACCTCTAAGTAAGCAAAAAAAAAAAGATTTTGACTCTAACACGATTATAGCAAGGGACTTGAATATCCCACTAACATCCCTAGATAGATCATCAAGGCAAAAAATCAATAAGGAGATCCAGAACTGAAACTTGACACTTTGTCAAATGAACTTAATAGATACCTACAGATTATTCCACCCAACAACCAGAGAATATACATTCTACTCATCACCCCATGGAATGTACTCCAAGATCAATCACATCCTTGGCCATAAATCAAGAATAAACAAATTCCATGTGGTTGAAATATTGCCACACACCTTCTCAGACCACAGAGGAATAAAAATAAATATCAACATCAACACAAATTTCCCAAAGCCCACGAAGACATGGACACTAAACAGCATGATGCTAAACACCTTTGGGTCAACACTGAAATCAAGGTCTCAACTTAAAAATTCCTGGAAACAAAGGAAAATGAAGAAACATCATACCAAAATCTCTGAGATACCATGAAATCAGTTCTAGGAGGGGAATTTATATCTCTATGAGCACACAGCAAGAAAATGAAAGATCACAGGTTAAGAACATAACAAATCACCTAAGGGAGCTGGAAAAAGAACAGCAGACCCCCAACTTTAGCAGAAGAATCCAAGTCACAAAAATAAGAGCCCAAATATGGGACATAGAAGACAAGAATATCATAGAAAGCATCAGCAAACCAAAAAGCTGGTTCTTTGAAAGAATTTACAAGATTGATGTACCCCTAGCCAGAAGGACCAAGAAAAAGAGAGAAAAAGCCCAAATAAACACAGTCAGAAATACAAAAGATCCAATCACAACTGACCCCAAAGAAATACAAAAGATTATCAGAGATTACTATGTACACCTATATGGAAACAAACTTGATAACCTAAATGAAATGGAGGACTTTCTGGAATCACACAACCTCCCTAGTTTGAAACAAAAAGACATTGAGACACTAAATAGACCAATAATAATCCAGGAAATTGACCCTGTCAGATGAAAACTACCTCCCCCCCCCAAAAAAGCCCTGAACTAGATGGCTTCCCAGCAGAATTCTACAAAACGTACAAGGAGGAGCTGATACAAATCCTGTTGAAAGTATTCGAGGCAAGAATTCGAAAAGGATGGAATTCTCCCAAAACTAGTTTAGGAAGCTAACATCACACTGATACCCAAATCAGATAAAGATTCAACAAAAAAAGAAAACTACAGGCCAATATCCCTTATGAACATAGAAGCAAAAATTCTCAACAAGATTCTAGCAAAATGGATTCAAAAACACATCACAAAAATCATCCACCATGACCAAGTCGGCTTCATCCCCAGGATGCAAGACTGGTTCAACACTTGCAAAACCATAAATGTAATTAAATACATAGCCAGTCTCGGTGACTCAGCCTATAATCCCATGCCTTTGGGAGGCTGAGGTGAGTGGATTGCCTGAGTCCGCGGGTTCGAGACCCGCCGGGGCAGCAAGACCTCATCTCTACAATAAATCAAAAAATCAGCCGGGCATGGTAGTGCATGCCTGTAATTCCGGCTACTCGGAAGGCTGAGGTGGAAGGATCGCCGGAGCCCAGCAGGTCGAGGATGTGGTGGCCAGGAGCGGCCACTGCACTCCAGTCTGGGCGACAGAGTGAGACTCCAACTCAAAAGAAAAATGTAATTAAATACATCAACAGATGTATAAACAAGAAATATATGACCATATCATTAGATGCCGAAAAACTTTTGATAAAATCCAGCATCTCTTCATAAAAACCTCAAACACCTAGGAATAGAAGGATCATACCTCAAAATATTAAGTACCATCTATGATAAACCCACTGCTAACATATTGCTAAATGGACAGAAACTGAAAACATTTCCCCTGATAGCTGGAACAAGGCAAGGCAGCCCACTCTCACTTTTCTTGTTAAACATTATGTTGGAAGTCCTAGTTGGGGCAATTAGACAAGAGAAGGAAATCAGGGGTATATAAATAGGAAAAGAGGAGGTCAATTTATCATTCTTTGCTGACAATATGATCTTATACCTTGAAAATCCAAGAGAATCTGTCACAAACCTGCTTGCACTAATAAAGGACTTTGGCAAAGTCTCAGGGTCCAAAATAAATGTGTAAAAGACAGCTACACTCCTATACACCAACAATAAGCAGACAGAGACCCAAATTAAAAGCACAATCCCATTCACAACAGTCACAAAGAAAATGAAATACCAGGCTGTCTTCCTAACCAGATTAGTGATCTTTACAATGAGAACTAGAACTTGCAATGAGAACTAGGTCACTGCATACTCAATGATCTATCACAGAAACAAAGAACAGAGTACCATATGTTTTCACTCATAGACGGAACTTGAACAATTATAATACTATATGAAAGGGATTGGCAGTAGTGGAAAACTGTCAGGGGAGGGGAGTTGGTAGTTGAGAGAAACTGCTAGGGGAGGGAGGGGCATACCTCATCAACAAGGGTATCAGCATAATCAACGTTTGTATACCTAACTCTGAATTGTAGCCCACATCTTTAGAATTAACACTGCTCAAAGAAATCCAAGAAGACACACAAAAAATGGAAACATATTCCATGATCATGGATAGAAAGAATCAACATTGTTAAGATGTCCATCCAACCAAAAGCAATCTACAGAATCAACACAATACCCATTAAGTTACCAACAGCATTCTTCTCAGACCTGGAAATGACAACACAGAAATTCATATGCAAACATAAATGACTACGGATAGTCAAAACAATCCTTAATAAAAGCAGGAGGCATCACACTTTCAGATTTCAAACTTTACTATAAGGCTACAAAAAAGAACAGGCATAAAGACCAATGGAACAGGATGGACATTCTGGAAACAAAGCCTCAATTTCTCAACCAACTCATCTTTGACGAAGCTTCCAACAACAACCACTGGGGAGAGGAGGACCTATTCAGTAAGTGTTGCTGGGAAAACTGACTGATCACAGGCAGAAGATTGAAACAGGACTCCTACCTATCACCATACACAAAAAGTTAACTCTAAATGGATCGAAGATTTAAACGAAAAACCTCAAACTATAAGAATCTTAGAAAACACAGGAGACACCCTTATGGAAGTTGAAATTGGCAACCAATTCCTGATCAGAACCCTAAATGACCATTCCTTAAGAAATAAGACAGACAAGTGAGACCTCATCAAACTCACGGGCTTCTGCAAAGAAAAGAAACCACCGAGAGAGCAGGGAAACAGCCAACAGAATGGGAAAAAATATTTGCCAACCGTGTACCTGGCAAAGGACTAACATCTAGGATCTACAAGGAAATCAAACGTGCTGAAAGAAAAAAAACAAGCAGTCCTATTAAAAAGTGAGCAAAAGACATGAATAGACACTTCTCAGAAGAAGATATATGGGCAGCCAACAGACACATGAAAAAGTGCTCAGCCTCAGACATCATCAGAGAAATGCAAATCAAAACCGTATTGAGATACCACCTAACCCCAGTAAGAATGACCATCATTAATAAAACAAACAACAACAGATGCTGGCAAGGATGTGGAGAAAAAGGAACGCTTCTACACTGCTGGTGGGAATGCAAACTAGTGCAACTTCTTTGGAAGACAGTATGGCAATTTCTGAAAGAATTAGAAATTGAACTTTCATATGACCCGGCAATTCCTCTATTGGGAATATACTCGGAGGAACTCAAATCATTCTACAAAAAAGATACTTGCACATGTATTCTTGTTGCACCTCTATTAACTGTGGCAAAAACCATGGAACAAATCATGCTTTCCATTGATGCTGGACTAGATAAAAAAATGTGGTACATATACACAATGGAACATTATGCAGCCATAAAGAAGGACAAACATATGGACATTGCAGCAACTTGGATGGATTTAGAGTTGATCATACTCAGTAATCTATCACAGAAACCAAGAACAGAGTACCATATGTTCTCACAAATAAGCAGACCATGAACAATTATAATAATATAAGAAATGGCTTGGCAGTAGTGGGAAATTGTCAGGGGATGGGGGAAGGGATTGCTAGTTGAAGGAAATTGCTAGGGAAGGGAGTGGCACATCTCATCAACAAGGTTACCTGCATAATCAATGTTTGTATGCTTAACTCTGAGTTGTACCCCACATCTTTAGAATTAAAACAATACAAAAAATAAAAAATAAAATTTCCCAGGCAATAAACCCTTGTTTTTTTTAAAGTATGATTTTTAGATAGTTTCTTCTTAGATATCCATTTGTTCTCTGCAGTTCAGTTCACCTTTGTTTATGCAGAAAGTCTAAGCTCCTGAAATTTCAGAGATATATGGAAAAAATAATTTAAAAATATTAAATAAATGTAGTATACCACTTTTAAAACTCAATCAGTTAGTGCATTTATCATTCATTTTCCTGTATGGAGTATTATTTTAGGTTGAAAAAGAATTACTAAGAAAAAGAAGACAGTCTTTTCTTCAGAGTGTGAATATACACATTTAGAGACAGCATGCACATATGAAGTTGTAACTAAAAATACAGTGTGTGATAACTTAAGCTTCATGTAAAGGTACAGATTATTACTTTTTAGAATTCTCAAGCAGAAAGATTTTTATACAGCCTTGTGCATTTTTTTGAGATTTATTATGACTATTGGAAATGAGAGTGAGGCATTACTTCTAGCCAGCTCAATGTCCATTCCTTTTCTCCTTATTAACAGCACCCAGTTCTCTTCAAGTATCCACTCTCATCCAAGGAACAGTTGACTTTCAATCCCAAAGACATTGATTATGGTTATTTTAAGCAAATCAGAGGGTTTTGCTTCTCTTGATACAAACTGATTTAATGTGGACTGTGATTTAATTCTGGCTAGTAAGATGTCAGAGGAATGTAGGAAATCTTCTGGAAGCTTTCTCATAATTAAGGAAAAGAGATACAACTGATAGGTAATCCCATTTACTGTGCTTATCTCCTGAAACTATGGTAGAAATCTTGAAAAATAATATGTCTTCAGAAGAAAAAGCACTTATGCTTAGTATAGTATAGTAAAGAAAAAATAAGGAAAATGGTAATTGTAAATATTTTGAGCAATTGAATATTCCAGCTTAACTGAGCCTTTATATTTGGACTGGTGATTAAGAAAGCCAAAAATAACATTCATTGTTATAATTGTTGAGACTTCCCCACTACTTGCATTTACTACTGAAAAGTATATGTGATTGTGTGATGAATGGAAATTATGAAGCATGAGACAGAGAGTGTCATGCTGGCCCATTTACACACAAAAGATTTTAAATTGACTTGGGGAAGTTACAGTCAAGGGATAGATTAGTATAAGTTATAAAAATTATCCAATAGGTAATACTTCTTAAAATCAGCAAGAGTCAGTAAAAGTGGATAAAATTTATGTATTTTGAATGACTACTGATTACAGGGTATTGTGTTAGAGATGTTTGATATACTGTTAACTTGGTGTATTTCTAGAGATAAAGTAGAAGGCAACATGGAGTTTGGAGAAAGGAGAGCTAAGATTTAGAAAGGGACATGACTAAAGGTTTTAGGGGCATGCCGGGCCCGGTGGCTCAGCCTGTAATCCCGCGCCTTTGGGAGGCTGAGGTGAGTGGATTGCCTGAGCCCGCGGGTTCGAGACCCGCCTGGGTGGTGAGACCTCATCTCTACAATAAATAAAAAGATTAGCTGGGTGTGGTAGCGCGCGCCTGTAGTTCCAGCTACTCGGAAGGCTGAGGCGGAAGGATTGCCCAGAGCCCAGCAGGCGAGGCTGCGGTGGCCGGGAGTGGCCACTGCACTCCAGTCTGGGTGACAGAGTGAGACTCCAACTCAAAAAATAAAAATAAAAAATAAAGGTCTTAGGGGCAGTTCTCAAAGAGGTCCATGGCCAAAGCAAATGAATTACTAAATTAAAGAAATGGACACTGAGAGAAAGGTATGGTAAATGTGATAAGTTGGGAATTAAATTCTGGCTCATGTTTTATTATTAGTCATGTTTGATGTGTACTTACATGTTGGTAGAAAACAAGATTTTCAAATTTCAGAGAGGTATATGACCTAATTTCATTGTCCAGCAGGCAATCACAATATATAGGGTTGGATATTTTGTACAATCACTGCTCATTTTCTGTCACTCTGAACAAATGTCTGGGAAATATAAACTTTACACACACACACACACACACACACACACACACACACACACACACACACGGGTTAAAACACAACTATACACACTGCCACATGTCTACTTTCATTTATCATCCTGATCTCTAAAGTAGAGGCAGGAAACAGAAAGGCTGTGTAGTATCTCGCCATCTTTTTGTAAATCGGCAGGATTTTTCTCTTTCAGGAGTTAAAGCATCCATCAGCCATCAAAGCTGAAGCTTGACTGAGCTTCACATATCACATTTTCAGTGGAAATACCTCCATATTTCAGAAGGAGTTGACTATCAGACAACTTTCAAAGGTATTGCATTTTTCTATTTTTTGTTTTCTATAAATAAACGTCATTCAGATGCTGTTTAAAATTGGAAGCTCTAGGGCTTTCTTCCTTAAATAGAGCCGAGGCAAACTTAAATTTATATAGAAATAAAACAGCTGAGGGAGAAGGCAAAGCTGCAGATGTTGGAAAGAGTGAGGTCAAAAGAGAAAAGGTTAGTTTTTAATAGTAACAAGGATGCTTCATTTGAGACACAAATATACAGGAGTTGAGTAGAGAGATAGACTTAAAATTAGAAAAAATAGCACATTGGATAATTCTTGAATGATGTTCTTACATTCAAAAATGTAGAAATCAAGGTACTCTATCTTGATGAAAAGGAAGGTAGAATGTTGAACTTGGAAAAAATGGAAAAAATGCGTTCTGTGTGAAATAACCTATGAAATCAACAGGACAAAAACACAAAGGTTACAAAAGATGAATGAAGAAACAGATGAAGTTCGTCAAGAACAACATGTCTTGGGTCAGGTTAAAAAAAAAAGGTTCATTAATCTTCTTCAGTAAATTAAAATATCGAATGTGGCTGTGGAATGATTTGAAGCTGTGTAATGACAAGATGGAAAGGATAGGAAAGGTGATTTATATGTGGAAAAAAGAATACTTGGTTACTGCCTAGTTGTAGCATTGACTCTATTCTTTTACTTTATTTTAATAATGGAGAGACAGTAGTTTGTTTACTTAGCTTTTTGAAAGAGTGATGTGGACACAGACAATAACAAACTTTAGTAGATCTGACAGGGAATGATAGCAAATTAAAAAAAGACTTTATAATTGTAACTTTTTATCACTACATTTCATCATATAATTATAGTGCTCATTTTTAGGACATTACTAGTTTCATTTATTTAGTTTCTCATGAATCACAACCTTTAACAGCACTGGCCATTTTTATTATGCTTTCAGAACATAAAATTTTCAGTACTTTATTTTTCTATGATTTCAAAATGGAAATAGGAAGTACACATATTTAATTTTTATGCAAGTGCTATATATGATAGAGTAAATGGCACATTTATGAGTTTCCAGATTTTGATAAAACTGGGAGCTTCCAGAAGAGGCTCTGTCCATAAAATACTCTAGAGAGTTATCAAAAGCAAAAGGCTGTGGTTACAATTCCAATGAAAGGAAATAAGTAATTTTCACAATCCTGAACATATTTGGGAGAAGAAAACAGTATGCTGACATTTTAACTTGATAACAAAAACTCCCTGCACTAACGTTTTATATTATTTAAAATGTTTTATTTCACACAATCTTATTTCAACCTCACTAAATTCAGACAAGGTCGGAAAAACAGCACATATAAATTCAACTTGGTTATTATGTTGTCCTGGTACATTTTAACTAACAAAAACCAAGATCAAATATATGTATTTATTTCTCTGCATTCATTTAGTAACAATGTCTCTACCTCAATTCAGTCCCTTTTCTTCTGTGATGATCTCCTCAGGATGAATCACAATGTGTTCAGGATATATTACTCTGTCATAACACGCCTGATATTCCTGTTTTATTTTCTAAGAGTTATGCAGCTCGAATAGTGATTTGCAAGCTCTAAAACCAGATGAAAAACATTCATCCCATTTTTTACCTTACATAATTCTAACTTACCCCTTTCTCATCTCTTTAAGGAGAGAGCTATGCTGGAATAAGGCAGAACCATTAATCACAATAGCACAGTTAAGACATAGGCCTTTTCTCAGATAACTTATTTGGGTCATCCCAACAGATTTCTTATCATTAGAAATAGTGATTTCACTTGTGATAACTAATAGAATATTTCTTCTGCACTGTATTCTAAGCAGTGCCCCAGTTTTGCACTATTCTTAGCATTTCAGGTTTTCCAGAAAGCACACTGTCAACTTGAATGCAAACATCCTTGCCTGATAAACTGGACCTGCAACATTATTTGTCTTATTCTGTCCCAAAAGCATTTAAAGAAGTAACATTTTGCCATTATGAGTTTATTGTCTTTCAGTCTATATACACCTAGAACTCTTCATCCAAAGTGCACAATGTTATTAAAGTGCAAAATCAGAAAACAAAGCAAAATAAATATGTTTAGGCCAGAATTCCTTAACTGTGTATTTAATTTTCTCTGCGGATCCACTGACATTGTGTCCCCTATAACAATCATTGAATGAACATCAGTGAAGGGTAAATAGGTGAGAAATAGGCTTTAACGTAAGATAGACATGGGTTTTAATCCTGTATCAGCCACTACTACTGGAGCTATGTGTTCAAACTCAGTAAATGTTAGTTAATGCAAATAAGAAAGCAAGCAGCAAAAAGTCATAATGCGTATACTTACGGGGCTGATGTAAAAATAAAATATATTGGAAGTGTACAAAATGCCTTTATAATATTAGTGAAACAAAAATATTAGTGTAGTTTTCAAAATATTAATTTAAAAATATATATAACATTCATTTTTGCATTAGTTTTCTGTGCTGTGTATCAAACCACAAAACCTTGTGGTTTGAAACAAACTTATTATTTCATGCTTTATAAAAGTTAAGAGGCTTGGCACGGCTGAGTTGAGTCTTGACTCAAGGTCCCATAGCCTGAAATCAAGGTTTTGGCTGGGGTGTAGTCTCATCTGAAGGCTTGACTAGAAAAAAATTACTTCTAAGCTCCTTAGGATTTTGACAGGCCTCCGGACCCTGTGGCTGCAGAATCCATGGAAACTGGCTTCTTGAAATACAATAATTGAGAAAGGAAGCTTATTCTACTTCAGTTCTCTAACTTTAGGCAAGGACTGGGCCCTCTTCTAAAAGAAAACTTGATTAGAACAGGCTCACCCAGAGCAATCTTCCTTTTGATTAACTTAAATTCAATTGACTAGAGACTTTAATCACATCAGAAAACCCCTTATTTTTGCTATAGTCAATTAATTACAAGCAATTTTTTGGTTCTGATTATCCTCATGAAAGAGAATTATGCAAGAACAAGATTTACTGGGGATCAACTTAAAGTGTATCCACCACAATCCCTTTCAGAAAAAAAAAGTCTGTTATAAGTAGAAGTATAAACCAGGCTAAGAGAAATAAAAAGGGAAGAAGAGAAAGGAATAAATGTGAGTTTTTGAATGCTTTATCTCTCTTAAGCTTTAATCATTTCCTTTACCTTTTTGCATGTCACTAAAAATGGGAGCATACTCAAGCTTGTACCTTGAAATGCAGAGGCAGCATATAGCTAAAGCTTAAAATACTCTCTCTGACCCTTTTTTGAAAAACAGGCTTTAAATGTTTTATGGAAACCACTATACTATTTCTGACATATGATTTTAAAACATTTTGGAGTCATATACAGTAGTCCAAGTAAAATAATTTGGCAAAAAAAAAATTCTTTTAAAAAGTTAAATCTGAACTCAAAGTTTGAGGGCATCTAAAAAGTTTATCGTTCTCCCCTTTGTACTTGCTAAAAAAAAAAAATTAAGTCTTTTACAAATTCTTCCGAAGATTAAATTTTAGACAAAATTGTAACATTAGGTTTTTCCTAGTACATAGTAACAGTTTGGCTGTACTTTATAGATTCATAACAAATTAATTTCTGTTCATTATAAAATATTTGAAAAATAAGAAAGTAATCATAAAAAATCAAAGCCCAATATAGAACAATCATCTATTAGCAAAAAACTGTGTTTCTACATGCATTTCAAGTTATTCTTATGTATATTTCTGTGGTGAGTTTTTTTTACTTATTTTACATATATAGTAATTAAATATATGATTAAATTTTGTAAAAACTTTTTATTTACATTTTTATGACACTAAAAAGCATTTATTAGATCTTTAACATACTTAAGTGTGCTGCTAAAAACTAGACAGAGAAAAATCAGTCATCAGAGATGAGTTTTCTATAAGCTCCAACATATTTTTATAAGCATAAAGGACACATCATAGATTAATTAATACTCTCTTATGTTAAAAAATATTGGATATTATTATCATTGTTTTCCTACTATAGATAACTGAACAACAAATATTCTATCTATGTCAAATTTTATCTTAACTACTTTTTCAGATTTAGAATCATTTCACAGGAAGTATAATGACTTGACCAAAAGTATATTTGAATATTTTTATGACTCTGTTATGCTTTACAAAAGATTTCCAAAAACATGTCCAAAATACTCATTCAACCATACTTTTACTAGGCTGCAAGAATCACACAAAATATTTACTATTTTATATTAATAACAGTTCTTTGCATTTCTTTTTCCCATATTATTTTCTCATAACCAAGTTCTTCTGAAGTTTTTGATCAACCCCCTTCCTTCCAATCTTTTTATTTTCTTACAATAAAATTCTCCCTCAGTTTCTCATCAATTGCTCAGTATTTCCACTCAGTACTCAGTATGGTACCCGACATAGCCATGGGCAATATGCCGAGACTAATCTCTTAGATTCTTGCAGTTTCCTCAGTTCTCTCCTAAGTACGTCAACTTTCCTTTTAGGATAGTAAAAATAGACATGATATCAAAAATATTTTCTTATGCCTAAAAATGGAATGAGGAATTAAGTAATTATAATTTGTTTACTCAACCTATGACACTAAATAATACACTTTACACTCTTAGGGTATATATTTTTACTTTACCTGGTATGCTCTTCTTCTTCTTGGACTTCTCAACCCTTTACATCTTCCTAGATTGTTAAAATACATTTTCTCTGTGTATGCAACTCACACTTTTTTATAAATGTTTTCTTTATTGTTTAGCAGTTCTCCACTGTGAAATATTACTTTGACTTAAAGTGCTGATTTTTAAAATAATCTTTTTAAATGGAGACATATGTGTTCATTCAACTAATGATTGAAAGCCTGTTATGCAACTAGTACCATTCTGTTATATAATTTTCCCATGATTCCATTCTCAAAGAGATTACAATATAGTGTAAAAAATTTGAGGTTGCAGATATGAACAGAAAAAAAGGTTATGTACTATACTAGAGATCTGGAAAGTGTACAGAGGGGATGCAGAGGAAGAAAAGCATAGTAGTAATTGCTCTTCAAAACACATTGACCTTTGCTGAGTCTTCATGGCAACATTTTATAATCCTATAAGAAGACCCAAGGTTTTAAACAGTGAAAAGTCTTCTTAAAATATTCCCAAAAAGACACCAAAAAAAGGCAATGAGGAGAAACTTAACGTATTTAAGAGATATTTAATGTATAGAATCAAATAAAATAATAAGCAAGCAGATCTTCTGTATACCAAGATAAAAAAATACAGAATCAAGAGTCAATATTGCAAACATAATCAATACCATTAATGACATTTCTTACTGGAGCTGTTACAAGCATGCAAGACCTCAAAAAGGCCAGTTGGAAAATATCAGGGACTATTTACAACTCTTTTTTATTTTATTTTATTTTATTTTATTTTATTTTTGAGTTGGAATCACACTCTGTCGCCCAGGCCGGTGTGCAGTGGCACGCTCACGGCCACCCCAGCGTTGACCCGCTGGGCTCCGGCTATCCTTCCGCCTCAGTCTTCCAAGTAGCCGGAACTACAGGCAAGCGCTACCATGCTCAGTTAATTTTTGATTAATTGTAGAGATGAGGTCTCACCAAGTTGCCCTGGCTGGTCTCGAAACTGTAGGCTCAGGCAATCCACTTACTTCGACCTCCCAAAGTGCTAGGATTACAGGCTGAGCTACGGAGCCCAGCCTATTTACAACTCTTAAGAGTAGATAAGACCCTTCTGAGTGAAAGGGGATAGTTTAGAACTGTGCTTTTCAATATAGTATCCATTAGTCTTGTAGTTATATAATACAATTCAAGTAAAGATCCTCAGTTAGGAGCAGACTACCAGGTTGCCTAAGGAGGGGTGAACCGGCCCAGGTCAGAAACCGCGCAGGTCAAAACTCCAGTTCTGATCCTCAGTTGCACTAACTGCATTTAAAGTGCTCAGTCGCCACATCTGGCCTGTGGCTATATGCTGGAGGGCACAGAAGACCATTTCTATAACCACAGAAAGTTCTACTGAATAGCATTGATCTAGAAACTAAAGACTATCAAGGTTAAAGAGCAACCTGGGACGGTCAGAGAGATAGGAGGATGTACTTATTGAAGTTTGGCATTATAAAATAAAAGAGAATAAATATATCTTGTAAATGATACCCATCCGTATACCTCAAAGATGTAAAACAATAATTTCTCAGGATATCTGTGGTTCCTAGTCACCTACCTTATGAGCACAAGTCAAACAGGTCTGAGGATTACGAACTACTTGAATTTGCTAGTATATTTTGGAAATATGTTAAGAAATTTTGAAGGAGCATCGTAAGGCAGCAGACATAATAAAGTAGGGATGAGACTGTAACTTTACAAAGTTTAGTTCTATCTCATAAGTTAGAATTATGCAGACATGATTTTTCAATAGAAGGTGAACATAGATTTAAAACAATTTATATCTCACTTGGAAATGTCATGAGCTATAAGAAATTGTTTTCCTTATATTCCTGTTCAAAATTTGTCCATCTCTCATACTATTTTGTGATATCTGACTTGAAATAAGAAAGAAATGGTTTCACTTAATATTCTTCTCAGCTAAAGCATAAGCTCTAAATGCTTATAAGTTAATTGCTTCTGTGGCTCAGCATAATTTTGTGTGCTATATTTTTTAAAAAGATATGACATAGATGGCGGTGTCAAGAACAGAGATTATGGTGTTGATGTCCCCAGGAAGCAAGAGATAGCCAACCACAGGGACTTTACTACTTTAGTTATCCTTACTATGTCAACTGACTCCTTTTTTACTAGATTATTCCACACACACAAATGCTGTGTGTAGTATATCCCATTAAAAAAATGAAAACAAGCAAAATACCCTTCCACAATTTCACATCACCATGTAGCTACTGCCCCCTTTCACAGTTACCCTGTATATTTTAAGTTTTTTGAGTTTTGGATAGATGTAAAGTGTCAACATATCACCTTAAATTTAAACTCATTGAAATCTTCTTTTCCTATTAAGCCACTGAACATTCTTGTGAAGACCACTAATGATGCTCTTACTTGCAATTCTAAGGACAGAGATAGCATTATTTAACTTTAGTATCATTAGACGTTGTCATCCTTCTACTTCTGTTTACAATCCCCCATGATGGTTTCCAAGACACCACAATCATAACCTTGATTCTCTTTCCACCTCATTAATTACTCTCCTCTTTTGCATCCTTTGTTAAAACTGCCTTTGTAACTAAGCACTAAGTGTTGCAATAGTCCAGCCCTGAGTCATCTCTTTTGTCTCAGCTCAGTTCCAAGTTCCTTAGATTACATCATTAGAGATGTCTCCCAAATTTACTTCCATCTCCAATTTACACCTCTCCTTTTAACTACAGCTTCATTCTTGATATTTTCACCTGAAAAATCTCATACATTTCAATATTTACATGCTTTTAAAAATGGGAATCTTGAATATAGATCCCTGCTTAACACCACACCCATAATGTCCACCATACAAGCATTAAACCATTTTTCAAAACTTAAATCTTCCAACCATAACGTTCTTTAGACTGTTGAAGTTACAAGTCTGTCAAGGATCTTTAATTTATTTGTTTCAAGTCTCGCGATAAATCCACCAACAACTGTATTCCTAATCATTCTTCCATGCCACTAACATGTCCATGCAGTCATGATACCTTCCCAATAGGATTGCTAGAGTCTTTTTTGCACTGTCTCTTACTCAGTATTTCTACTTCTTTCCTTGGCTCAATCTAGTCCATTCTCCACAAAGCTACAAAAGGATGGTGGATGATATAAGTTTTCTGCATGAAACCTTTAAAGGCACCTAATTAAACTTTTAACATTATATCAACTTCTTATTATGATAAAACTAATGTTTGTTATTTGTGTTACTCAAAATCTATGCCAAACACCTAACAATTTGTGCTAGTATAAATCACTCATTTTTTAAAAAATGTTAGATTCAGAGAGTACACATGTGTATTTGTTACTTGGACATACTGTGCAGTGGTGTAGATTGGAGCTGGGTAGCCTTTTCCCCAGACAGTGAACACTCCTATAGGTAGTTTCTGAACCCTAAGCCTCATCCCTCTTCCCCCTTTATGTCTCCAGTGTCTATTATTTCCATCATCGTGACTGTTTATCTACCACATATCAGTAGGAACATGCAGTGCTTGGTTTTCTGTTTCCGAGTCAGTTTGCTTAGGGTGAGGATCTCTAGCTCCATCCATGTTGCTGAAAAGGATATGATTTCATTCTTTTTTATGACTGTGGAGTTTTCCATGGTGTATAGATATCACATTTCCATTATCCAATGATGGGTTGGTGGGCATTTATGTTGATTCCACTTCTTTGCAATTGTGAATTATGCAGCAATGAACATGTGGGTGCAGGTGTCTTTGTTATATGACATCTGTTCCTTAGGGGAGATATCTAGTAGTGGGATTGCTGAATCAAACAGTAAATCTGCTTTTAGTTCTTTCAACCACTCAATGTTTTCTGATGTCTGTTTGTGCACTCCCGGCTTCATGAGAAGGCCTAATGAGCAATGCTGACTGACCAGTTGATCAAATCCTCACAACCACATTTTATAAAGAATATGATTCAAATTTGTCTGATCATACTGAATCCTAGATGTTTTGCAGAAAATGTGAGGAAGAAATATTTTTTACTGAGTTTGAACTTGGAAAGGTATAGTTTCATAGCTACAGAAACCCCAATACAAGTAGTTTAATATGAAGAAAATGTCAGTGTTAAAGGACCTGATATTTAAGTGAAATATATGAGTTTCAAAATAAAGCTAGACCTTAATTGAGCTCTATTTTTGGACTTTTGAGTTATGTGAGTTAATATATATTTTCCCATCTTAAATAAATTTTAAATGAACCTGTTTTCACTAATAAGCAGTCTCTAACCAATATGCATGTTTTCTAAACTTCTCAAAGCTATGCAAAAACTATTGTGCTTTTCTGTTTGTCTTGCTGTTCTCAAGGTATACTGATCTTTGATCTTTAAAGGTTTATAATCTGGAAGGGGGTGGCTGTGTTTAGTGACCTTGAGTCTTTGAAACAAAGACTCTAAAATTGTTTATAGAGGAAGAATATAAATCTCCACCTTCTGTGAATAAAATATTACAATATGCATTTGGACCTGGAGGGATGGATTAATATCTTTATGAGGATGAATGGCTACATTTAAGTTTAAAACTAGGCTGTTCACATGCTTTGAACAGAATCTCAGAGGGGCCAGGGATATATAACTCCCCAAGTCCAACTCTAGTCCTTACCAGATATTGAAGTAGGTATTACAACTACTAAACATTCTCGGTCGGATATGGGAAGATAGTAACAAGTTAAAAATCTTTAATAACAAGGCATAAGGTAGAAAAAATATAACAAAAATGTTGTAGTCTGGAAGTTGCATTGTTTAATGAAGTGTTTTAAGCAAAGGCTTAACTACACGTTGCTTTAAATGAGAAACCCCAAATCAATCTTTATACCAAGAAACAGAATTAGGAAAAAATTCATACTCCCTGCTGAGACCTATAAAGTGAGAATCCCAACACCAGAGAAGGCTAACTCAGTACTCTCAATATTAATTTTCTTTCCATCTTAAGACTTGAGAGAAAGATTCAAGAAGGAGTTTTTTAAAAAGAGAGAGACTAGGAGAATTTCAGACTTCCACCAAATCTGAATATACTGGGATAGGAAACATTCAAAATAATTAAAGAGGAAAGGGAAAATGAAATTATTAAGGATTTTGCAATGAGATTGCTCACCATTCCATTTGAGATGAGAGGATATCAATACTTTGGAAGAATAGACCTAAGAATCTTATTTCAAGTCATCTGCTTTTTGTTCTCAATAGAAAATTAATAAAACATGCAATAAGAAATAAATATGTCATGAAAATACTACAGATGAAAGTGGAACTGGATGAGACAAAATATGATTGTATAAAACATAGAAATCTGATAAATTAAAAATGTGTTTTATGTAGATAAGAACAGAAATAACAATGAATAAAATGTAATCAGTAATGAGAAGGATTAAAATGTTCTTCTACAGTGTAGGAGAAGAAAAATACATTTTAAAAAATATTTGATTTAAGATGACAGAGAACATGGAATTATGAACTTTTATTTTATAACAACAGAAACATTTAAAGAATTCATAGTCAAAAAAGATAATAAGTGCCTAAAATGTAAGTTTAAAATACTTAAGAAACATACACCAGGATATATTAACCAAATATATAGAGAATGTAAAGGTACTTTTTTCTGAGATGAAAGAAAGAAAAGACAGAGAGGAAAAAAGAAAAGCAAAAATCTCTATAGTTCAAGATTTCACACAAATGAAAAAAAAATAATGCCATACCATTTACTGAGTATTGAAAAAACGTTTGTGATCTAATAATTGTTTCATATCAAATTGTTCACTTCCAAAAACAACTAGCAAAATTATCAGATATTCTAGATTCTGAAATTATAACCAAATTCTTGTATTTTCTGAAAATGTATTTAAAACTATCTCATATCAGCTTATAAATGAATCAAGAATTCACAGTAGTGCTCTTATAGACTTGCAATTCTATGTAGAAAATAAGAATAAAGCTAATTGTTTTTTAAGAAATTAAATACAGCTTTATACCTAAAATACCACCATAATAAAATATCTAATTAAATTTTATAAAATATGTAATTATATCTTATAATAAAATGTATTTTATTATATAGTTTGTATAGCACAAACTTAATTTGTATTTTAATGTTACAACTTCCCCAACCTGTCACAATAATGCACTTTCACATCCCAAGATGTCTTTCTTGTGACTTATGGTGTACCTTTTAATTAGAAGTAAATTTTAAACATCTGTGGCTATGTAATTGTGATTACAACATTGGTATCTTGGAAGGCAATCACGTATTATTGAAACACAAACCATGCTGAGAAGGCTGGCACCGACTGCTGTTCCTCTGCAGTGGCCGCTGGTTCTGGGTGCCAGCGCTTGTCCTCACAGGCCTGAGCGCCGCTACCTTGGAGTAGGGCTGGCTGGGAATCCTCTCGGTTGATCTTTTATATAAGACAAAAATGTATCCAGTAAAGGGCTTTCGTGAAGAAATTAAAGAGAAACGACAAGCAACAGAGAAACCAAGCATTTGTGTGCTGGAGAAACCACCTAAAATAACTGTGTGGCTGGAGTGAAAGCATGAAGACACCTGGAAGGCATCTTATTGAGTGTGACATTTCTGTCCGTCTCTCTATCATGAAGGCAGCTTAGGAGGAGAGAATATAGTTTTCTGCAGAGTGAGGGTGTGCAGTGCAAACATGGAGACCACAGTTGCTGAAATCCAAGTAGAAAACATGGAAGAGAAGTGGACAGCGGAAGGCGGGGCTCAGGAGGACTGACGAAAGGGCTGAGCATCCCAGATCTGCAAGAGAAGGAGGAAAGTGGCCAGGGTGGAAGCGCACAACTGCCTCTGAAACTGCTCACGTGGCAAAGAAGCTTCCCCTAAAAGCTGGAGCTTTCAACCATCCACAACCCCCCCCCGAGGGGGGGGAGGCTGGGCCTCAATCAAAGGCCTCCTAACACACAGGAAATGGAAATGGGCCAATGCTTCAAAAGGCTGAAGTGCAACCCGAAGTAAATGAGAAGGATACTGATTTTTCTAGGAAAAAGGAAAAATCCAGACTTGAGAGTCCCTGCATAAGGTTCTCGAGGGGGACAAAAAGGAGTCGTCAATACAAAATCACAGAAGACTCAGACTGCAGCATCAACATCCTGGAGAGGCTAAACATTTGGATATACAAACTCAGACCGGGTGCAGTGACCAGGCGACAAACGACAAAGGCTAAGTCAACTCAGGATCTGGGTGCTGGCGTCTCGCGGAAGGATGGGATGAGCTCTGTGAGTCACACAGGAGCAACAGCACAACTTCCGGAGAGAAAGTGATCTCAGGGGAACTTGGATTAGATAAGGGGCATTCTGCTCTTCAAACGGGAACTCTAACTTCTGAGAAGGAGATCGAAATGGTGGAGGAAAAGCAGGATGTCCAAGTAAGCAAGCCAGCTTGAAACTTCAGAAACAGACCACCTGCTGCCAGTGGCATCTGAGGCTGCTCCTTCACCTGCAATCCCAGATCAACAAACCGTGGAAGCAACCAGAAGCGGCATCCTAGAAAATGGGTCGCACTGGCAGGATGACAAAAGTGGAGAGATTGTAACTGAAGAGAATGAGCCAAAAGAGGCTGAACCGAACTGCAAATCAGATTTTAAAGAAAATGGGGTCGATGCGGAGAAACCAAAATCAGAAGAGAGCAAGAGAATGGAGCCAATTGCTATTATTATTACAGACGCTGAAATCAGCAAGTTTGATGTTAAGAGATCTAAAAATGTCCCTGAGCCATTCTTAATTTCAATGGAAAATGAGCAAGTTGAGGTTTTCGCTAATGAGGGTGATTTTGAGGGTAGGACTTCAGAACAGTATGAAGCACTCTTGATAGAAGCATCCTCTTCTCTAGGCAAGAGAAGAGTCAAGCTATCCAGTTGTCTATCTAGCAGCTGGTTAATGAAATGACCTCTGTTGATAATGAAATAAACTGTCTTGACTAACTTTCCAGGCCATGGGAGGAAAAAACAGCTTAAGGATGAATTATTTTACACACTGGTGGCATTTCTCCCTTAGTAACAAATAAGAGATTGATCATCGGTAGAATTTCAAGGTACAATTTCAGCTTAGAAGTGCTAGAGAATAAGTCAAGTTTATAAAACACTCTCTGTAGTTGAAATGCGGTCACTGTTGGACAGGAGGAAGGCAGCAGCGACTGCAATACCAGGAGATATACAGGACACTAAAATGGCATGTGGACACTGGAGTGCCCTGGAGAAGGAAGGTGCATTTATTGAGTACTTATGGTATACTTTAACTTCTTTCATATCCTCTGATATCACCAAGTCTGGTTTCCTTTAGACAATTCAACCAAGTACATAGGTTGACATCACATTCCGTTTTAAAAAACTCATTTTGTACAGTGCACTTCTATGTTGTTTAAAAGAATAAGGTGACTCCTTTTGTGAATGTGTGACTTATGGTTGCTACACTTTTTTTAAAACATTTTTTATTTTAAAATTGTGGGGTACAGTTAAGGGTTAGGTATACAAATATGCATTGTGCAGGTGTGCCCCCCTATCCCCAGACAGACATTGACTACCATTAATCCCACCTCCCTTCCCCTCCCTGCCCTCCCTCATAGGTTCCTGCCACTGTCAATCCTTTTCTTACAGTATTACAATAGTTGTTCAAGGTCCACTTATGAGTGAGAACATGTGATACTCAGATATTTATTTCTGTGAGAGATTACTCAGTATTATAAACTCCAATTCCATCCAGGTTGCTGCAAAATTCATGATTTTATTCTTTTTTATGGCTCCGTAATATTCCATTGTGTATATATACCACATTTTTTCAATCCAGTCCTCTTTTGATGGACAACAGGGTTGGTTCCATGATCTTGCTATTGTGAGCAATGTTGCGATAAACATATGTACACAGGTATCTTTTTTATAGAGTGATTTGAGTTCTTCAGGGTATATTCCTAGTAGGGGGATTGCGGGGTCGTATGGAAGGTCGAGTTAGAGCTTTTAGGAATCACCACACTGATTTCTACAGAGGCTGCACTAGTTTACACTCCCACCAACAGTGTAGAAGTGTTCCCTTTTCACCACATCCTCTCTAGCATCTGTTATTTTTTGTTATTGATAATGGCTATTCTGATTGGAGTTAGGTGGTATCTCAGTGTAGTTTTAATTTGTATCTCCTTAATGACTAGTGAGGTTGAACATTCCTTCATGTATCTGTTGCCCACTCATATGTCTTCTTTTGAGAAGTGTCTGTTCATATCTTTTGCCCACTTTATAATGGGGTTTTCTTTTCTTTTCAGCACATTTGAGTTCCTTTTAGATTCTAGATGTTAGGCCTTTGTCAGACCTGGAGTTGGCAAATACTTTTTCCCAGGCTATCGGTTGTCTCCTTGCCCTCTTGATGGTTTCTTTGGCTTTGCAGAAGCTTGTCAGTTTAATGAGGTCCCACTTGTCTATCTTATCTCTTATGGCCTGTGCATTTTGGGTTTTACTCAGGATTTGGATGCCAGTTTCAACTTCCATAAGGGTGTGTCCTACATTTTCTAAAGTTCTTATGGTTTGAGATTTTACATTTAGGTCTGTGATCCATTTAGAGTTAATTTTGGTGTATAGGGACAGATAGGGGTCTTGTTTGAATATTCTACATGTGGTCAGCCAGTTTTCCCAGCAACATTTACTGAATAGGTTCTCCTCTCCCCAGTGGTGGGTGGTGGAGGCTTTGTTGAAGATGATTTGGTTGACAAATTGGGTTTTGCTTCTGGAATCTCAATTCTATTCCATTGGTCTATATGCCTGTACTAGTACCAATACCAAGCTGTTTTGATTATTGTAGCTTTATAGTAAAGTTTAAAGTCTGGAATTGGGATCCCTCCTGCCTTTTTTTTTTCTGAAGATTGTTCTGGCTATTCTTGGTTGCTTGTATTTCCATATGAATTCCTGTATTGTTTTTTCTAGATCTGAGAAGAATGTTGCTGGTAATTTGATGGGTATTGCATTGAATCTGTAGATTGCCTTAGGCAAGATGGACATCTTCACAATGTTGATTCTTCCAATCCATGAGCAAGGGATATTTTTCTACTTGTTTGTGTAATCTTTCATTTCTTTGAGCAGAGTTTTGTAGTTGTCATTGTAAAGGTCTTTCACGTCTCTGGTTAGGAAGATGCCAAGGTATTTCTTTTTTTTTTTTTTTTTTTGTGGCAATTGTGAATGAGTTGTGCTTTTCATTTGGGTTTCTGTTTGTTTACTGTTGGTGTAAAGAAATGTAATTTTCTTTTGCACATTTATTTTATAAGCTGAGACTTTGCCAACGTCCTTTATCAGTGCAAGGAGGCTTTTGACAGATTCTCTTGGGTTTTCAAAGTACACAATAATGTCATCTGCAAAGAGAGATAACATGACTTCCTCTTTTCCTATTTGGATACCCCTGATCACCTTCTCTTTTCTGATTGCTCTAGCCAGGACTTCCAATACTATGTTGAACAGGAGGGGTGAGAGTGGGCATCCTTGTCTTGTTCCCATTTTAGGGGAAATGGTTCCACTTTTTGTCTGTTTAGAGTATGCTGTCTGTGGTTTTCTCATAGATGGCTTTTACTATTTTGAGGTAGGTTCCATGCATGCCTAGATGTTCAGGAGTTTTTATCAAGAAGGGGTGCTGGTTTTATCAAAAGCTTTTTCTGCATCTAATGATATAATCATGTAATTTTTGCTTTGATGTCTGTTGATGTATTTAATTACATTTATGGTCTTGGGAATGTTGAACCAGCCTTGTGTCCCAGGGATGAAGCCTGCTTGGTCATGATGGATGATTTTTGAGATGTGTTGTTGAATCTGGTTTGCTAGGATCTTGTTGAGAATTTTAGCATCTATGTTCATCAAAGATATTGGCCTGTAGTTCTCTTTCTTTGTTGGGTCTTTACCTGGCTTGTATATCAATGTGATGGTGGCTTCATAAAATGATTTGGGGAGAGTTCCATCTTTCTCAATCACCTGGAATACTTTCAGTAGGATTGGTATCAGCTCCTCCTTAAATGTCTTATAGAATTCTGCTGGAAAGCCATTTGGTCCAGGGCTTTTTTTTTTTTTTCTTTTTGTAGGTAGTTTTCTTATTATATAGTCAATGTCCTTGATTGTTATTGGTCTATTTAGGGTCTCAATTTCTTCTTGTTTCAACCTAGGCAGGGAATGATGTCAGAAAGTCTTCCATTTCCTTATGGTTTTCAAGTTTGTTTCCATACAAGTGTACATAGTAGTCTCTAATGATATTTTGTATTTCTTCAGGGTCAGATGTGACTTCATCTTTTGTGTTTCTGATTGTGTTTATTTGGACTTTTTCTCTTTTTTTCTTGATCAGTCTAGCTAGGGGAACATTGATCTTGTTTATCCTTTCAAAGAACTTTTGTTTCAAACAAAGCTTTTTGTTTCACTGATTTTTTTATATAATCTTTTTGTCTTCTATGTCCTGGATTTGGGCTTTTATTTTGGTGATCTGGATTCTTCTGTTGAAGTTAGGGTTATGGTGGTCTTGCTTTTTCAGCTTCCTTGAGTGACTTGTTAGGTTGTTAATTTGTGTTCCTTCCATTTTCTTCATGGGCGTTTGTAGAGATGAATTCCCCTCTTACTACAGCTTTCATGTCATCCCAGAGATTTTGGTAAGATGTTTCTTCATTTTCATTTGTTTCCAGGTCTCTTTTAATCTCTGTTTTTATTTCATCATTGACCCAAGAGTTGTTTACCATCATTCTATTTAGTGTTCATGTCTTTGTGGTTTTGGGAGGAACCTTGTTGGTGTTGATGTTTATTTTTATTCCATTGTGGTCTGAGAAGGTGCATGGCAAATTTAAATCATTTGAAATTTGTTTATGTTTGATTTATGGCTGAGTGTGTGGTTGTTCTTAGAGTACGTTCCATGCAGTGATGAATAGAATATATATTCTGTGGTCATTGAATGGAGTGTTCTTGTAGGTGTCAATTATGTCCATTGGTCAAGAGTCACATTGAGGTTCTGGATCTCGTTGCTGATTTTTGTCCTGATGATCTGTCTAGGGTTGTGAGTGGGGTATTGAAGTTCCCAGCTATGATAGTGTCTGAGTCAATATCTTTTTTGAGTTTACTTAGAAGCTGCTTTATGAAAGTTGGTGCTCATATGTTGGGTGCATATATGTTTAGGATAGATATTTCTTGTTGATTGATTGAACCTTTTATCATTATGTAGTGGCCTTCTGTATCTATTTCAATTTTTGGTAGTTTAAAGGGTATTTTGTCTGAGATTAAGATTGCGACTCCTTTCTTTTTTGTTCCATTCTCCTGAAATTTTGTTTCCCTTCCTCTTACTTTGAGTCTGTGAGTGTCTTTTCTAATGAGATGAGTCTCTTGAAGGTAGTTGCCTGGTGATATTTTATCCATTTTGCCATTCTATGTCTTTTCAGTGGTACATTTTCCATTCACATTCAGGCTAATTATTGAAATGTGAGAGTTGATCCCTATCATAATGTTCTTATAGCGTTGTTGTAGTTGTTCCTGTTTGTTTGTTGTCTTTCTTTTGGTTTGGGGGTTGGTTCGTGTATTTTTAAATTCTTTTCCTGTACTCTTGAGAATAATGTTGCTCTTTTTTCTTTTTCGTCTGTGTTCAATACTTTCTTAAGTTTTTGTTGTAGATTGGTGTGGTTGCAGTAGTAAGTTCTTAGGGATTAGATATCTGGGAAAGATTTTAATTCTCCTTCACTGATGAAGCTTAGCTTGGCTGGGTAGGTTATTCTTGGTTGAAATTGCTTATCTTTCAGAACTTTGAAGATAGAGCTCCAAGCTCTTCTAGCCTGAAGGGTTTCTGTAGATAAATCTGCTATTCTAATTGATCTTCCATGGTAGGTAATCTGTCCTTTTTATCTTGCTGCCTTTAGAATTTTTTCTTTTATACCTACTTTGTTTAGGAGAATTATTATGTGTCTGGAAGTTGGTCTTCTCATTTGTTGTCTTGCAGGGGCTCTCTGAATCTCTTGTGTTTGAATTTTCACATCACTGATGAGATGAGGGAAGTTTTCTTGTATAATCTCATGGAATGTTTGTTCCAGAGTGAACTCTGTCTCTCTTTCTGTCCCAGGAAGTCCAGTTACTCTTAGGTTTGGTCTCTTGAAGTAATTGCTCATTTCTTGAAAGTTTTGTTCTGTCTTTTTAAGCTTTTTTTCTATGTTTTTGACAGTTTTGGTTAGTTCTATATTTTGGTCTTTGATTCTGAGATTCTTTCTTCTGCTTGGCTAATTCTGCTTTCCATGCTTATCAGTTTTTTTATTTATTTCATTCACAGTATTCTTTACTACTCTTTGTTAGCTCAGTTATCAACTCCTTCCTAGTTTCCTCTTGTCTGTCCTCAATTCTTTTTCATCTCTCCATTAATGTCTTGATATCTGGGTTTGTACTTTGAGACTAGTCATTCTGGGGGCTTTTCATTGTTTGCATTTCAAGGTCAGTTTTCTCAGTGTCTGACCTCCCAAGGGTCTGTGAGAGACTCATATTCTTCTTTTGGTTTTTCTTCATTAGTGTAGATTTTTCTCTCTCCCTTTCCTTCCCCTTCTCTAATTCTGTTTTTCAGGGAATGTGGATTTGCTTTTACTTCTTTTTGTTCAATCTCTGGTTCTTCTTTATGAGCGTCCTCTGGCTTTATTTACTTTTGAGGCTGGACTGTAGGTTGGGGCTGTACTTTTTGCAGTTTTGAGATTTAATTGAGGGGGACGCTGTGATTCAGAATCTATCTGCAGATCCCAGTATCCACCAACCGGTATATGGGCACACTGGAACCCACTTCCCACTGCCTTACAATCTGTCCATGCAGTGGGGTTTAGGTTTGCTCCCTGGAACCACAGGAGGTAAGAAAAAGGAAAATAATAGAAGAAGGGAGGGGTCAAGAGGAAGTTGGAGAGAGAGAAGAGTAAGAGGGAAAACAGACATAAATACCAACTAATGAATGAAAAGTGACACAAGGCCAAAAAAGAGTGCAAACAAACAAACAATATTCCCTAAAGCATACCAGTAATCACACAAAGACAGTTTATTAAATTCATGGTTTTTGGTGTGCTTTTCCCCAACACAAACAAGTAGTCAAACTCAAAAAGCAAATAAAAGTGAACAAAACAGTCAAAACAATAAAATAACAAACCAACATAAGAAACCAGACTACCTCTGGAGTCTTTCCTGAGTGTCTAAAGTCTCTTCAGCTCTGGTTTCTAGCTTCTCCCCTTTGCAGGCAGATAGACTTACTCATAGGTTGGGTTGGTTCCCTTGGCTTGCTGCCTGAGAGGTCTGCCACAGGACTGAGTTGCCTGTGTCTGATTCAGCATAGGGGAGGGCCTTTTGTCTCCTGTTTGGTGAGTTTACCTTAGAAACCAAGGTGGAGGCTGCTTATAGATAGGTGGGGCAATGCAAATCTCTGCCTGGTAAATGGCTGGGGTGGGCAGCTCCTCTTTCGCGAATCCTTTCCACTCGTCTTTTCTCTCCACTCATCTGGTCTGTGGATAGGGCAGGTGGTGGGTGGAGGCAGTGGCTTTGGACCCCCACAGGGCACTTCAGCAAGAAATGGAGCTGGTATTTCTGAGGGACAGGTGTCTAGAGCCTCCCTGGGCAACAGCAGCATGAGATGAGGTTGGGCGGGGACCTGGAACCCAGGGTGGGAACTGGGACTCCAAGGGTGGAGCACTGGCCATTGCTTTGGGTGCTTCGGCCTGGGTGGTGGCGCAGAGCCCAGAGGCACAGGCACTGGGACCCTGCATCAGCAGTGGTGGCTTTAGGCCTGGTGGAGCACCCCAGGAGGGAATTGAGCCTGTAGTTCTGAGGGGCAGGCGTGGAGGGCAGCCAGAGAGGGAGCTGGCAGCGGCTGAATGCTGGGCAGATCAGTGTAACCAGCAAGGGAACCCAGATCTCCACGAGGCGGCTCAAAGGGCCTCCACAGGTGACAGCAGGCAGCTTGGGGCTGGGTGAGATGGTGTAGCCAGGGAGGGAGCTGGGAACTCCACTAGGCTGGTGCCCGGGGCTGCCTGGGGTGGAACAGCCACTGCAGAGGGGCCGTGGTAGCTGACTGTGTGTGGGATTGAGAGTCTCCAGGTCTCAGACCGGCACAGCTGGTGGTGGGTGGGGGTGTGGGGGAAGGCAAGTAAGAGTCTTTATCGGAACTCACTTTTGGAGAATCTCACAGTCCCACCTGTGTCATTGCCATCCTACCATAACTAGGTTGCTACACTCTTGAGCAGTAGTATTAACTCAAAAAATGCATTGCATTTGCCCAATTTCAGCAGCTATGCAGAAATGCATCTTGAAATGAAATATGAGTGGTTTTCCAGTCTTGTTCAAGTCCCTTATAAGAGACATTTACAAATTCCTTCAAACAATCAAATAGGTACTAAGTGCACAATTATGGAAAATGGGAGTGTGTTTTTCCCTCTTCATCTCCCTTCTGCATCAACAGACCTGTATATGTGGATTAATTTCTTAGTACACTTTTATATTATGTAACCATCAGTTTACCAATTGCATAGTTTGTCAATTTATATTTGGCTTTTAAATGAGCTCCAGAACCAAGAAAAATAATATATAATCTTAAAAGTTTGCCTGGGCAGCAAGACCTCATCTCTACAATAAATCAAAAAGTCAGCCGGGCGTGGTAGCACATGCCTGTAATTCCGGCTACTCGGAAGGCTGAGGCAGAAGGATCGCCGGAGCCCAGCAGGTCGAGGCTGCGGTGGCCGGGAGCGGCCACTGCACTCCAGTCTGGGCGACAGAGTGAGACTCCAACTCAAAAAAAGAAAAAAAGTTTGCTTTTTAATGAAAATACAATCATTAATTTGACTTGGAATTGCTTAATGAAAGTCAACATAGAAATTATTAATGAACAGATAGATAGTTGCAAAAATTATATTGTTAAACTTTGTCAAAGACAATGAAAATAAGTGGTTGATTTAAGGACTTTGTTCTCATTTGTAGAGTTGAGGTCAATACTTTTAGGTAGCTTAATTAATCCATTAATCTATTTTATCCTCTATAGTACATGTTATGTAGATAATTCTCTTTGTTCATTTTACTAGAGTGTCTAGCAGATGACCCGATTGTTGTGATTTATTCATTAATTGCAACAAAAACTGGTATTGTATTATATTCATTATCTGTTGACTTCAGCATTATTTGCATAACTAAGTTATGATTATGTTTCTTGCATAATTAAGTAAATGACCTAAGATTTCAGTTTAATTTGAGTAAGCATCAAGAAGTCATGTAAAGAAAGTATCTGTGTTGCAGGAAAGTCTTAGTAATTGTAAGACTTACAACCCTGGACCAATCATTTAACCTTTTTGTGACTAATTTTCTTTCCACCTATACAATAAGTTTATGGACATAGTTCAGTTTAATCATGGGTTTTTTTCAGTATTCATTTTAGAATATATATGAAATTGATTTATTAATGTCCTGTTTTGTTATCACACAGATATAAAATTTCTTGCTATGTAATTTTAAATTTCAAAGTTATTTTGTAGATCGAAGACTAGTTCTGTGATTATTGAAAAATTATACGGTGAGACTTTTCTGTTATCTTCTGAAAAAAGAGGAAATTGCAGTTAAATATGTTGATAGCTTTAATAACTAGGTAATAAGGTATAAAGCATGTATAGAGCAAAAGTCAACATAATTTGTCTAGAAAGGGCAAAATAGTAATACTATAGACTTTCTAGGGCTGAAGAAATAATAAAAGTAATTTACGTAGTAGTTATGTAACAACTTAAAATACAAATTAACAAATACATTTTGTGAAGACCATATGAAACTTAGAGTAGTGGGGGATGGAATGGGACAGATTTCGTCCTTGAACAACAGTTTGCTTGCCTTTGAAATACAAAAATGTTTTATATTTTTAAAAATCACTTTTATACATTTTTTTGTAAATTATATTATTGAATCAGATTTCTTTAGAACTGATTTTTTTTTAAGGGGGGGAAGCAGGATTTATTGAGAGGACAGAAAAGCTCTCAGAGTGGGAGGAGACCCAAGGGGGGGTGCCCTAGAAGTGATTCTTGTGAATTTACTTGACTGGCATGTGAGAAAAAAAGCAGTAGTTTTGCCCAGTGAATACATGTGATGATAAAGGAGATTGAAATTTTTGTTCCCTATATATAAAAAATTAATAAAGAATAAAGTTTGTATCATGAACCCTGAATTAGTGAATACATTCAAATTTAAAAGATCCTCATTTTATAGTTGTATACAGGAAAATCTTTCGCCTCTAGAATTCCTTTCAGAAATTATTAAGAAAAAGAGGTAATGAACATTTAATTCAACTGGAAAACAAATCTGAAACTGACAAAAATATATTTGCTTATAAACAGCAATATTTTACCCTTTGGCAGTATACAAGCAATTCTGTCACTGTATTTTAATAGCTAATTCTTTTTGTCACCCCAAAACTCAGAGTTATGACCCATGTAGTAAGAGTGATTAAGTTCATCAAAAAGAATAACTGCTGTTGACATTCTCAAAAGGAAACTTACAAAGTCATTCTCTGATAAACCAAAATGTTGAATGGATATTTTTCAAGAAAGATTTTTGGATTTTTTTTGTATCTCCTTCACTTGAAATTTGAGTTTTGTATGGATATTTTAAGATTAACCAAAACAATCCTTTTTGGTATAACAATATCTCCCATGTGAACACACTGGTATTTAGATATTTCTTGTATTAATATCATTATATGGATAACATTGTCATTGACTTCTGCCATGATCAGCTTGACTTTTAACATAAAACTTCTCATACTGAGCACAGTGCCAAAAGTACTAAGGAATTTTTCATCCTTATACGGAAGTTATAAGGATGCTAGCTACAGGAGATGAGAATCTGTCCCAAGGAGACTGCTATTTTTCTATCTTGTCCCAAGACACAGAAACAGGTGACTGTTCTTCTACCATGACAATGTACCTGTCCACATCATGTGAGTGTTCAGCAATTTTTGACAAAAACTGTGCCTCACCATCCCTATTCACCCAATCTTGCCCCGAGAACTTTGCTTTTGTTTTGTTTTGTTTTCCCAAATGAAGAAAGTCCTCAAAGGGATAGGTTTTGCCAACGTGGAAGAGGTAAAACAAAAAAAATGGCAGAATCACTGAAAAATATCAAAATTCACGAGTTTAAAAACAGTTCTGATCAGTGAAAAAGTGTCTCAATAGATGTATTGCATCAAACACAGCATACTTTGAAGGTGACTGAAGTTTAAACGTGTGCGAATAAATACATGATTTTCATGAATAAATTCTGGGTCTTTAAATTTTTTTTAGGTCTTTTATTTTTAAAATGGGGGATACAATTTAGGGTTAGGTATACAAATGTTCATTATACAGATACCCTTGTTGATGAGGTGTGCCTCCACCTCAGCAGATTCCCACTACTGCCAATTCCTTTCTTATAGTATTATGAAATTTGTTCAATGTTCACTTATGAGTGAGAACATGTGATACTCAGTTGATTGTTTCTGTGATAGGTCACTCAGTGTTATAGACTCTAAGGTCATCCAAGTGGCTGTGAAGTTCATAATTTTGTCCTTCTTTATGACTGTGTAATATTCCATCATGTATATATACCACATTTTAAAAATCCAGTCTTCTTTCTATGGGCAACATGGTTGGTTTCATGTTTTTGCTATTGTGAACAATGCTACAATAAACATATGTATGCAAGTATATTTTGCATAGAGTGATTTGAGTTCCTCTGGGTATATTCCCAGTATGGGGATTTCAGAGTTGTGTGGAAGGTCGATTTTTACATCTTTTAGGAATTGTCAAACTGTTTTCCACAGAGGTGGTATTAGTTTACACTCCCACCAACAGCATAAAAGTGTTCCTTTTTCCCTGCATCCTCTCCAGCATTGTTGTTTTTTGAGTTATTGATAATGGCCATCCTGACTGAAGTTTGGTGGTATCTCAGTGTGTTTTTAATTTGCATTTCTTTGATGACTAGTGAGGCTGAGCATTTTTTCATGTATCTGTTGGCTGCTCATATGTCTTCTTTTGAGAAGTGTCTATTCATATCTTTTGCACCTTTGTAATGGGGCTTTTTTTTTTTTTCTTTTTTGGCACATATGAGTTCCTTGTAGATCCTGCATGTTAGAGTTTTGTCAGATATACAATTGACAAATATTTCTTCCCATTCTGTGTGTCGTCTTCCTGCTCTATTGATGGTTTCTTTGGCTTTGCAGAAGTTTGATGAAGTCCCACCTGTCTATCTTATATCTTATGGCATGGGCACTTGGGGTTTTGATCAGGAATTGGTTGCCACTTCCAATTTCCATCAGGCTGTCTTCTGCATTTTCTAAGGTTCTTATTGTTTGAGTTTTTACATTTAGATCTTTGATCCATTTAGAGTTGACTTTTGTGTATGGTGATAGGTAGGAGCCTTGGAGAGGAGAACGTATTCAGGAAATGGTGCTGGGAAAACTGGTTGACCAAAATCCGGGTTTTTGTATGGTCTCCCTAGTCTAGCCCAAACATGTCCTAAATAATTATGCAGATGAAAATAAAGGGGTATGCTCTGACTTGTCTTTGATTATTTCAATCTCTGTTTTTTGATCAATTTGTGGCTACAATACTTTTTTCCTATCTTTAAGTCCTTTCTCATGCTTTCCGTGACTGTTAATCTCATCTTCTATACAAAGACACTAAAGCACAGTTTGCTACTTCCACTCTTATTTTACTAGTCACCATTGTTTACTGATAGTGGTAAAAGGCATATTAATTCTGTAGCACAAAAACAATTTTCTAAATAGTCTTACTAATATTATATTTTAGAACTGAACTAAAGAGAACAAATGAAATATTTATTTTTGAACAGCATATATTATACAACCCAAAGGTAACCATCAGGGTAGCTGATAATTGAGATGGGAACACACAGAATGTTTATATTATGTATTACTAAAAGTATACTATAAATAAAGAAAGAAAAAAAAATAGTTTGACAAAAGTAATTGACTTTCCCACTACTCATGTATAGAATTTGGGAGGAAGATAATTCGAAGAAATTATCCCCTCTTTTAATAGCTTTGATCATGATAAAACAATGAGGAAGAGACAATTCTGCTGACAGGAGGTAGCCTATAGAACTAGTTCCCATTTGTATGTTAAGACTGCCTGGTATACAACTTGTTTGTTTGCATAAAGTGTAATGTATACTTTTTCTCTGTGAAACATTAAATATGTGGACTCAGAAGCATTCATAATCTGGTTCAAAATGGTTCTTTTTTTGCCAGCTACAATACACTAATTGAGAAAAATAAGATGGTGAATATTTTCTCATTTGTGACCAGATATGAAGTAAGAGTTAAGCAAAAAATACAAATACAAATTAAAATATTGCTTTTCCTTTAGACCATGAGAAACCATTGGACCTAGAATAGTGGATGGCTTTAGGAAAAGACACACTGCTTAAAACATCTGGTTATTGATGCTGTTTATTTTTATTCTTGAATATAAAAACGCTGAATTTGGCTTCAAAATAAGTATAGGAAATGTTGGTTAAAAAAATTGCCAAAAAATGTCGATTAAAAAATATGGGTATTTGTAATTTTATTAATGCAAAGTAATGCTGAATTAAGATGAAAGCCATAAGTATAAATGGTTTGCGGAACAAGAGCCAGTAAAGGTTTTTGGCTTGTTTTTTGGGTCAAAAAGGTACTCAGCTTTGCAGACAGATTCACCTGTGGCAAATTAAGATTAGTGAAAATTCTTTGTCACTCCTTCCATTGAGAGATGATGTTTGTTTTCTATTCCTTTTAATCTGGGATTGCCTTAAGACTTGTTAATTTAGCAAGTATGGCAGAATTTACACTCTCTAATTTCTGACTGTGTATCTTGAAAGATCTACAGGTTAAGTTTTCACTTCATGAAAAATTTATTCTTAAAAATAGCCACCATGTTGTAAAGAAACTCAAGCAGACACATGGAAAGACTCACATTGAGGATAACTGAGACAACCTCCCGAGAAGCTAGTTTGAACTCCAAACTTCCAGTCCTCTTACTGAGGCCATGTTGGACCCTCCAGCCATCTATGCAGTCTAGCCAACAACAAATAAACGACAAAAACCACCTAAGCGTCCCATAGAATCATGAAATACCATGAATTATTGTTGCTTTAAGGAGATAAACTGGGGAGGGACCTTAGTTATATAATGGTCAAAAACTAAACCAAGAATTAGCAGATGGGTATAAGATGCTACTATAACAAATAAAACCAAACATTGAATTTGGGTCTGAATTACAGTTGGCCTGATGGATGGAGAGAAGGCTGGAAAAGAAGTGAGGGAACACATATTGGAGGCTTGATAAAATAGAAATGGAGTTATGTACTGGCAAGAAAAATAAGTTGAAAAATTACTAAATGGACTTTTGAACCTAAGTGTTTTTCTGAGCAGAAAGTTGTCATTTGGTTTATGTTAGCTGTTTATAATAAAGAATGTATAAAGAAGAATGACCTAAAGAAAGAAATGTTAAGTTTTCAAGCAGAATCTACTAGAATTGTCTCCATCCCAGGATTTGTATTGTTGAAAGAGAAAACCATTTCTTGTTATAGGTTTGTAACACCTATTGATACACCTATGGAGATACTTTTTCCATTGCTCAGAACAGCTTTTGAACTTATCAACTTTGATGCCTTTGAGTGTTTCTGCTGCTTTTTTTTTTT
This sequence comes from Cephalopachus bancanus, assembly GCA_027257055.1. Lineage (NCBI taxonomy): Eukaryota > Metazoa > Chordata > Mammalia > Primates > Tarsiidae > Cephalopachus > Cephalopachus bancanus. The sequence goes on along the minus strand of JAPVLO010000068.1, from coordinate 15,117,843 downwards.
TTCACTTCTTCCACATCAGCAAAACGTTTCCATTTGAGGACTTTGTTCATCTGGGGAAACAGCAACAAAAAATTCAATAGGAAGGGAGAAGCATGGGTTCATGCTGTTTTTGGTAAAAAATTGCTGAACACAGCGCAGTGTGGGCAGGTGCACTTTTAAAAAAACTTTATTGTAAAGATATGGAACTCAGTTCAGGATTTGTTATATAAGTGATCATCGTACAGGTGAAGTTTGGACCTCTCATGATCCTCACTTCACCTGGTTTGGGATCAGGGACGCTTACTGATGTTATGCGCTCTTCCCACTACTGCCAATGTCTTTCTTGCAGTATTATAGTAAATGTTTAGGATCCCTTTGTGAAATTTTAGAACATGTGATACTCAGTTCTTTGCTTCTGTGATAGTCTGCTACGTATAATACCTTCTACATCCATCCAAGTGGGCAGGTACATTTCTAAATCACCCATCATGAAACAGAAAATTCTTGAAAGAATCTCCAAAAAACAAAAAATTCACCAAAGCCAGACACAACCTCTCACAACAACACTAGTTGATACTTATGCCAATGAGCTCCTAGAACACTTATTTAGCAGGAGAAGCCTGTACTACAAGGAGACCACCTCCAAAACATAATTCTGACTTTTGAGGGGTCTCCTCATAGAATAAAATTTAATATAATTTTAAATAATTAATTTATCCATAAATCATTACTCTTAGAATATTTTGCATCTCCTCATGCTTACCAGACCATCATTATTTCTGGTAATTTTGGCTAAAAGTAGTCAGTAAATTAATATAATCTTATGAAGTTTGTGTGTGCATTTATATGTATGTATGTGCATGCACACGGTGTGTTCTCTCCTTGCTGACTTATTGACCACATTAAAAGATATAACATGTGCTTGTATCAACATGTCCATATATGAATGTTGGAGGTTATTAGAGATTATTAAGATACATTAAATGTGCCAGGCTTGGTGGCTCAGCCTGTAATCCCGTGCCTTTGGGAGGCTGAGGTGAGTGGATTGACTGAGCCCGCGGGTTCGAGACCCGCCTGGGCAGCGAGACCTCATCTCTACAATAAATCAAAAATCAGCCGGGTATGGTAGCGCATGCCTGTAGTTCCAGCTGCTTGGAAGGCTGAGGTGGAAGGATCGCCAGAGCCCACAGGTTGAGGCTGCAGCCTCCCTGCCACTGCACTCCATTCTGGGTGACAGAGTGAGACTCCAACTCAAAAAAAAAAAAAAAAAAAAAAAAAGATACATTAAATGTGACTCCCCGAGATAATTTTCTTCTCTTAATTTTATATACATTTTTGTTAACTACAATATCTCGTCTAGAAAAAATATTATTCTCTGTCACCTCTTCCAATCACAATTCTCTTAAAGTCCTTTAGATATTATCTCCTCTTATAGACTTATTTACCATGAAAGCAATACATGATGCACATATATGTATGTATATATATTTAAACTTTATAAAGTATGTTATAGTAAATACATTCTGTGACAATTGCATTTTGTTCAATATTATATTTGCGAGATTTATACACAAATGTAGATAGCTGTTTTTCATTCAATTCCAAGTAGTGAAAATGATATATGTTATCACTTCTCCATTTGAAAGACTGAAGACTGTTTCCAAAAACGTCTATTATAAGCAATGCTGTAAGGATTATCACTGTTCATTACTCCTATTGCTCATATGGGAACATTTTTCTAGTGCCTATACACAAAACTGGAATTTCTGAATTTGATTTATGTGCATCTTCAATTAATGGATAATGCCAAATTTTCTCCTAAGTGATTGTATTATTTATACTCTCAACAGTAGCACATGAGTGTTCTTGTTTCTGCATATCTTAGTCAATCATTGATGTTATCAGTCTATAGTATTTACCTATTTAGTGCCTAGTGTCTGTTGTTTTTCCCTGATATATACAATTACATTTGTTTGAATTTTAACATATATAATATGTAGATCCACACTGTGTGTGATTGTATGTGTAATGTTTACAGTAAAAGTCTGAAGAAATAAATTGAAATGATAAAGACTCAAGTGAGTGTTTAAATGTGATAGTGTGTGCCTCTAGAGAGATGGTTATTCAGATAATAGTCTGAAGTGTTTTAAGCTTTATTTTTATGAACACAGTGGATGATCATTGTAGCACACAGTCTCACTTAGGTCTGTTATCAATCTCTAATAATAAAAATTGCCATAACCTGACTATTTTCTTTTCAGTCTCTCTTGCTGCTGTTGACGGTCATGTACCCAGTGTTGTACAGTATTAGAAAAAGTACTTTATTCATTCATCTTTTTATGGATACTGAGTTTACTTCTATATCTTGGCTATCGTGAATAATGCTGAAAGGAGCATGGGACTGTAGCTATCTCCTTGACATACTAATTTCAATCTCTTCACTTTCTCACTTCCTGTAGCAAGCCTTTTTATTCTCCCAGGCATATACATTTATACCTTTTGATCTGCCAACATGTCTTATAGAAGGTCTGCCCAGTTATCAGATTGCTGGTATCAGACCCAATTTGTAATTTCATTTGAAGAATACTCTTAAAAGGTTGTATTTTATATGTTCTATTGGTCATCAACTGTAATACATAATCTAATAGCTAAACAGAAGTTTCTACATGCCATCATCACAGTCATATTGCAAGTTAGGCATTGGTATATTGCTTGTTGATCAGTTTTATTGACATCTCAGTGACTAAGCATGCTGTGAATGAGACATAGTTCATGCAGCAGAACTTCCACATCCCCATCCAGCACACCAAGAATCAGTACAGATATCAGCTGATTAGCAGTTCTGATAAAAGACATCATGTAACTCTCCCTGTACAGTTAGAGGCTTAGTTGAATAAACATAACTTCCGTAAAAACAATGATGATCATTCCAGTGGGATTCCATTCCTTTTGATCCCAGTGCATTTAAACTCTTCATTCTACTTGTGCCCCCTGATTTTTTTTTAAGTACTACTTCCTCTTCTAGGTTATGTTCTAGAGAATCACCTGTCATTTCTTCACTTTTTTTTTTTTTTTTTTTTTTGAGTTGGAGTCTCACTCTGTCGCCCAGACTGGAGTGCAGTGACCGCTTCCGGCCACCACAGCCTCGACCTGCTAGGCTCCGGTGATCCTTCCGCCTCAGCCTTCCAAGTAGCCAGAATTACAGGCAGGCGCTACCGTAGCCCAGCTGATTTTTTTATTTATTGTAGAGATGAGGTCTCGCTGCCCAGGCGGGTCTCGAACCCGCGGGCTCAGGCAATCCACTCACCTCAGCCTCCCAAAGGCGTGGGATTACAGGCTGACCCACCGAGCCCGGCTCATTTCTTCACTTTTAACAGCTCTAAACATGTAAATTTTTTCCTGCCTGGGGACCTCGAGGAAACACCGCCATCAATCCTCTATCAGAGGAACATTTTGAAGACGAATTGTTTTCTGTTTTTATTTTATTTTATTTTGTTTTGCTTTAAAGATGTGGGTACAATTTGGGATTATGTAAAAAATGACCATCCATACAGGTAAATATAACTTGAAACTTTAAGAATCCCAGAAGAAAATGAAGGAAACATTCTTATATACATTGGAGTAGGCAACAAATTCTTGATCAGATCCCCAAAACCGAATGCCATAAGAGATAAGATAGACAAGTGAAACCACATCTGCAAAGCAAAAGAAACCACCAAAAGGGCAGAGAGACAGCCTGTAGAATGAGAAAAAGTATTTGCCAACTGTATATCTGACAAAGGCCTAACATCCAGGTTCTACAAGGAACTCAAGCATGCTGAAAGGAAAAAAACAAATAGCACTATTACAAAGTGGGCAAAGGATATGGATGCATAACCCTCAAAAGAAGATATATGGGCAGTCAACAGATAGAATGAAAAAATGCTCAGTCTCACTAACCATCAAAGAAATGCAAATTAAAGCCATACTGAGATACCATCTAAAACCAGTCAAGACGGACATCATAAGTAACTCAAACAACAGGTGCTGAAGAGGATATCCGGAAAAGGGAACGCTCTTACACTGCTGGTGGGAGTGTAAACTAATGCAGCCTCTGTGTAAAACCTATGAAAAAGTCCCACTTGTCTATCTTATCTTTTATAGCATGGGCATTTGGGATTTTGATCAGGAATTGGTTGCCATTTCCAATTTCCGTAAGTGGTATCCTGCATTTTCTAAGGTTCTTATAGTTTGAGGTTTTATGTTTTGGTAGGTCTTTGACCCCTTTAGAGTTGATTTTTGTGTATTGTGTTAGGTAGGGGGTCTTGTTTTAATTTTCTGCATGCGCTCAGTCAGTTTTCCCAGCGCCATTTAATAAATAAGTTCTCCATTTTTATACCTAACCCTGAATTGTATGCCACATCTTTAAAATAAAAAATTTTTTCTAGAGATCTGAATAGAGACATGTATTATACTTATGAATTGCAAGACAAGATATGGTAACAAAATCAGTTCTCCTTAAATTGATACATATATTTAATATGATCCCTATGAAAATAACAAGATTTTCTGTAATTGTAAACATGATTTTGCTCAACTGTGTATGGAAAAGCAAAGGAACATGTATAGCAAAAACTATTCTGGATGAGATGAATACAGTAGGAGAAATAAGCCTACATTATTTTAAGAGTTAGATAACCCACATGAGCACATTAACATTCTTGGAGGTGAATGACATGTTTAGGACCTTGGCTTGTGATGGTTGGTATAACAAGTATATGTATATGTCCACACTCATCAAAATGTGTACATAAAATGGGTGCAATGTTTATATATCAATTTTATAATATAATATATTCTGAATAATATTAACCAGTACATTTGAAAGGACAGAATTCAACAAGGCAATATACACATACCTCTTAAAAAAGAACACTAACTCTCCATAAGAAAGACCAAGATCAGAGAAAAATCAGTTCCAACTCTCAACTCCCAACCTGCAATGAGCTTGAAAAACTCAGCACAGACGGTGGCACCTAGGACTAGGGGCAAGATATATACACATAATCACATAACCATGGCATAAGGACATCATAAATCTTTCAGAGTGAATTGAAAATCCACATTGGGAGGTCCACTGCTGCTGTACAGACAAGTGTGTGGACATATAAAAAAATATCGTTTAAGAGTTTTATTTCAAAAACTTAATTCCTAGTCCACACATTATTTTACTTTTTCTTGAAACAAGTTTTAGGAGGGAAATTGTGTACCCCAAATATAGTCAATAGTGAGAATTTCAAATTAAAGATGAGCAAAACTGACATGTTGAGAACAAACAGTTTTCATTCTTAATTTGAAATATAATCCTCAGACATTGGTACCATTCTTGAGTCATCAAATCATTCTAGATTCAATAAGCAAATTTGATTCAGGAATGTACAAAAATAGAATTAACAGATATTGAATTATAAAAAGTCCTATTTCTCTAGGCGTGTTATCAAACTACATTCTTTCTCTCATAAATTACTATGTACTTGGCGATCTTTGCATCTCTGTAAATTCACAGAGAAATTTCTCTATCATTGCATATGCAAATGGATGGCCATTCACTGAGTAATTTTGGGGGGAAGTCACTATATTTCCACTAGTTTATCTTCTGGGTGGTGAACAGTTTGGGTGAATACATATACTAAAGTGTTTTTGAAAGCAGAATGCTGTATAATTTTTTAAATGGTTAATTAAATGTGTATTCTGGCTGATAAATCTATAACCAATCACACATATTCTTATGACATGTTGAAGAAAACAAGCTATTGAAAGTGAGCTACTCAAAACAACAGAACAAATTAAACAGAACAAATTAAAAAAAAAAAGAAAGAAAGAAAGTGGACTGGATTGGTTTCTGAAATGTAACCTGCAGCCTTGGTTGTGGGTGCTACATAGAATGCATCATCACCTTTTTTTTACTATTGTCTATGATGAGTTAATTCTATATTTGACTTTCTAAATCTATGTATTTTATGACCTTTTGCCTACTATATAGTCTTTACATTTCATACTATAAGCACTATTCGTTATTATTTTGATGAGGCTGATGACTGCTCTCTGCGGAGTAAATTAGACTATGTTTCTATAAGTGTCATGTCTTTTCTAATTTCTGAAATGTTTTTTGTAGACTTGGACTAGAATTCTTTTTTTATATCATATAGTCATAAATTAGTTCTGACATTTTCCAATTCAGGTCCCAGCTGGATTGAATTGATATCCTCGGTCACTTAGTGAGATAAGATACAATATTTTTTTGAAATTAATAGTTGACTCATTCTCACATTTAAATTGTTTAGTTAGCACAATTCATTTGATTACAGTTGTTGGATTCAGTATTAAATGCTGGAACCATTGCAGCTGTTTCTTGGTACAAGGAACAGGAGAATGGACCTGATAAGAATGCTGCTACAGGAAACCATCTTTTGAAGAATGGATAGCAGTCATAGAAGAAGATGGTTTCATGAAGCTTCCATTTTTCAAATATCTCAAGACTGCATCTAACTGACAAGACTAAATTCATTTCTGGAACTCTGGTTGCAGAGGTAAATACAGTGTTTAATAATCACTCAAAATGGCAGAATGGTAAATTTGAGGCACCCAATCAAAATAATCTGCAAATATCAATGCTCTTAATGTTTTTATTATTATAAATTATAAATACCAACTCTAAAAGTGTCCTTTTAAAAATAAGGGCATTACCAGCTATTTTCAATTGTCACTTACAGCACTCTTTCTTGAATTTATGCTTTCGGCTTCAGGAAGGAGTCTACTGGCTGCCAGGACCAATGAACTCAAATTGTGATGGAATACGTATAATTAATTACTATGCATGTAGGATGCTGAATAAATTTACTAATTAAAATAACATTAAAATGGATGTCAAGCATTTGGGGATACAAGCCAAAATTTTTCATATTAATCTTATTATCTTATTTTTCTAAAATTTTCAGTAAAATTCAGCATATCAGAAAATATTTATTTATCCAGTGGTTGAAGACACAAAAAATTTCATAGATGACAACGGATACACTTTGGTTTCTAAATGCATTCAGAATCTCATACCAGAGGAAATCAACTTAAAATTCAAGATGTTATTGATTTGCAAGATAGTATTCATTTCATTGTACCAGTTTATATCTTATTTCCAGAAATATTGAAGTGGTTCTCTGGAAAGAGTGTTATAATAATTTGTGCAATGTGGCCTTAGATATTTCAACTTTATTGTCAGTGAGTTTTTGAGTCATTGAGTAAAATGATTGCCCTTTTAATCATTGAAAAGCTGTAGCTGGCTGGGCACAGTGGCTCAGCCTATAATCCCAGCACTTTGGGAGGCCGAGGTGAGAGGATTGCCTGGGGGTTCAAGATCAGCCTGGGGAACTTGGTGAGACCTCATCTCTACAATCAATCAATCACAAACAAACAAACAAACAAAAAACTAGCCAAGACTAGTGTCACGTGTCTGTAGTTACAGCTACTTGGAAGGTTGAGGTGGAAGGATATCCTAAGCCCAACAAGTCGAGGCTGTGGTGGCTGTGAGCATGCTACTGCACTCCAGCCTGGGAGACAAGAGTGAGACTACAACTCAAAAAATAAATTAATTAAAAAAAAAAGAAAAAAGCTGTAGCTGAAGGCAAGTGATCAAGATAGTAGAAGTATTTTCAAGCATGTTTCATTCATTTTGTTCAAAATGTTTATTGCTTAAAATATTGTCTGTCTGTTATTTGTAAAATAAACAAATAGCCTCATTTTGATGTAATTGCATATTGCTTTTATATATATATATATATAACCTAATTTTTTGTCTTGCTATGAGTAGCTTATTTATGTACACATTCCTAAAATTACAGCCAGTGCAAAAATTAGACAATAAAAAGATGCTAGTAACTGCAGATTTGCACAAATGATTGAAGGTTTAATGATTCATAATGACTTGGCAAATTCATGAACAGTAATTTAATCAAAAAGTTATTGCTGACATAATTGTGTGCTCAATCAACTTTCATAATATGAATAAAATCTGTTTGTTTTGTATATTCCTGATTTGTTATCTTAACCAACACATGGTTCTGGCTGAACTTTTCTGTAACAACAAGAAAAAAATAGTCTCTAATTAATTCAAAATAAGTTCAATTAATTTGATATAATGTTCAACAACATTGATGCAATGTCTTTTCTTTTCTTTTTTTTGAGTTGGAGTCTCACTCTGTCACCCAGACTGGAATGCAATGGCCACTGCCGACCACTGCAGCTTCGACCTGCTGGGCTCTGGTGATCCTTCCACCTCAGCCTTCCAAGTAGCTGAAACTACAGGTGCGCGCTACCACGCCTGGCTAATTTTTTTGATTTATTGTAGAGATGAGGTTTCACCAAGTTGCCCAGGCGGGTCTCAAACCCGTGGACTCAGGCAATCCACTCACCTCAGCCTCCCAAAGCTCTGGGATTACAGGCTGAGCCACCGAGCCCGGCTAATGCAATTTCTAAAACCTAAGGGCAATAACTTTTTTTTTTAACGGAATTTAGCCATTTTTGATATTGCTCACAGTTTTGAAAAATCAGAAAATTTAAACATTAATTTAATACATTTCTTCTCTCCAATGAATACATTGTCCATGTAAATGGTAGTAGAACAAATTGGGTCTTTTCTACACTTACTAGTGGACATGCGTATTTATCAACTGCTTATTCAACCATGATTTTGTGGGTATAAATAGAAGAATGAACTTTTCACCTTATTTTGCTACTCAGTTTTTAAAAGATCATGACAAATGCCTTTAGGTTATCATTGAAACATTTCTTAAGAAAAAAAATTTGAGGATTTTTAGAAAAAAATTTTAGAGATTCAGGCAAATAGTTATGGCAAAAATAAGTAATTAATCAAAATATCATGAAACAATGTTAAAAATAAGTTATTAAATTAAAAGAAAGAGAATAAAATAACTAAGCAAAACATTCTTTATAATAAAATTAAACTGCATAAATGACACATTAGAAGATATATTAGAAACATCTAAACATTATGAACTAAAAGACGATGCAAAGAAATTATCCAGAAATTAGCAGAGAAGGATAAAGAGATAGAAAGTCTAAAACACATCCATTGGTTAAAAAGAAAAAAATGATTTATATTTCTGAGTAGGATTTTTTGTAGATCAAGGCAAACGGATAATCCAGATGTAACATCCAGAGAAAGATGTATGAACACCACAAGGATTAGAGGCCACAGACCCCCGTGTAGATGAAAATCTACATATAACTTTTGACTTTCCAAAACTTTAACTACAAATAACTTATAATTGGGTTATAGACTGGAACCCTCTGATAGCATAAACAGTTGATTAACATATTTTATATGTATACATACTGTAGTCTTAAAATAAGCTAGAGAGAAGAAAATCATACAAAAGAAATAATATATTTACTACTTATTATGTGGAGTGAATTGTTCTAAAAGTCTTTATTCTTATAGTGTTCACTTTGAGTAGGCTGAGGAGGAGAAGGAAGAGAAGGAGTTGATCTTGTTGTCTCAGGGGTGGCAGAGGCAGAATAAAATCCACAAATAAGTGGACCGGCACAGTTCAAACCTGTATTGTTCAAGGGTAAAATATGTACATTTACGCATACTACAGCACAGTGGAAGCTAAGAAGAAGAAATGCTCAGGTCTAGATTGAATGTTAATTTTATACATTTCTTCTGTCTAATGTATGTATTGTCCATGTAAATGGTAGTAGAATAAATTGAGTCTTCTTTTTTACACTTACTAGTGAACATACATATTTGTCAGCAGCTTATTCAACCATTATTATGGGGATATAAATAGAAGAGTGAACTTATCACCCTATTTTAGAGTGATAAACATTTGGAGTTCAGACATGGAAAGGAAATATGGAATAAAAAAGACTGAAAATGAATAAAAAGAGCTGAAGAAGTTCCAATAAGTTAAGAAACCACCTGTGAATAATTGACTCTTATCAGTCATTTTCCTAACTGGGGTCATTTGCCAGTTCTGGACATGACTTAAGAATTGTACTTGTCCCAAGCAGAAGGTTAGCTGAAGGAGGGGGGATCAACAGATGTTTTGAGAGGCTACCACGTAAAGCTATTATGACAACTGAGGTAATAAAGGATATCAAATGTATAGATGGTTTTTGAAAGTAGGCACGGGCTGAGTCATGGGGCTATGTGGGGAGTTAGTGCCCTGTGAAAGAAACTTTGAAAAGATAAAGAGAAATCTGCAGTTACTCATTATTAAAAATACAAAATACTACTGGGGGAAGATCCTAACTTAAACTCCAAACTGTTCAACCCTTTTAGATGTTAGTCACATTTGTCTAGGGAGGAAGGCTAATTAGCTGAGTTTAAAACCTTCAGAAATCTGAACTGAATCTCTTTCAGTATCTCGGAGCTCTGAGGACAAAGATCTATAAGGTTTGGAAAGAAAGCATAGGAAATCCAAGCCCAAGGAACAAAGTTGAATAGAAGTAAAAAATGTATTTTGTAAGGTATAAATTACCACCAACCAAACTTGAACACAAAATGAATTGAGATAACCAACTTCTTATAATATCTGCTTAACACAAGGAAATTCAATGCCTCTCTTGTAAAAGTTTTCATCTGCAGACTCTAAGCTTAAGTCACTCTATATGCCAAGATAAAATTGTTGAAAGTATAACATCTAACATTTTAAAAAATTACTTGATAAATAAAAGATGAAATGCTGTGACTAATAAACAAAAGAAAATATAAGAAAAATGTAATTAGCCCCCAACAATTTGAAGCAACCATATTGTATATGTTAATGAAAGTAGAAAAATGTAAACAAGAGATGAAGATTTGAAAAATTTCAAAGTTAATTCAAATCTATAAATTTTAATGACTATTGGTAAGAGTTTGATGGAAACAAAATCGAATAATATCATATAATGTTAAAATATAATAATAACCAAATCTTTTTCATAGCAAAATATAAGAATAACTTCAAGCTGTAAAAACAGGAAAGCCAAAGTCAATACCTGGTCTCCAGATGAAATTTCTTCTAGCATTTTATTTTAAAAAACAATCTATTTATACACAAATAAAACTAACTACAAGACCAAAAACATAAAATCCATAAGATTTGCTATAAGAAAAAATAAGAAAATAGGAATCACAAAAATATTGGTAGGAATAAAAAGAATAAAAACAATTGCTGGTGTGAAACAAAATCACAACCGTATATGAACAGTGAGAAAAGGGAAGACTGCATAACATGACTGAAGGAGTTCAAGAGAGCAATTTAAGAAAAAGGTAACATCATCTCAAAAATAGAAGTCATATTACAGGGAGAATATTTTTTATCATATGTACATTAAATAATATAAAGGGTAAAATTTACAGAAGTGGCCCGGCTTGGTGGCTCAGCCTATAAACCCAGCACTTTGGGAGGCCGAGGTGAGTGGATTGCCTGAACCCATGGGTTCAAGACCAGCCTGGACAACTTGGCGAGACCTGTCTCTACAATTAATCAAAAATTAGCCTGGTGTGGTAGCACATGTCTGTAGTTCTGGCTAATTGGAAGGCTGAGGCAGAAGGATCTCCGGAGCCCAGTTGGTTGATGTTGGGGTGGACATGAGTGTGCCATTGCATTCCAGTCTGGGCAACAGAGTGAGTCTCCAACTCAAAACAAAAAAAAATTACAGAAGTAATTAAAGTAAAAACGAAAGTAATTAAAAGACACCGAAATGACTGGGATAGTTATAGGCAGCCAAAACCAAGATACAAGTATAGAAACTTGATTTTTTAAAGATAAAAAATGAATTGAGTTTATATGTAAATGACAAATAAAAAGTATTAGAACAAAATGAGACCTACATGTACATATTGATATGACATGTATAAAGGAAAGTAGATCAACTTGAGAATTATCCTAATAAAATTATCATAACGTATGCTAAAGAAAAGAGTCTTAGAGTCTGCTAGGTATAAGAATATGTCACTACATTTGGGAACAAAAAACAGATAATTTTGAGATAACCTCTGAAAGGTCAATCTTGGAATGAATATATTCAGAGTTTTTCAAATGATCAACTAACACATGGATGAGTTAAATTTTATACATAATTATATATTTTTATTTTTTTAAAATACTGCATTATACTAAGTTCTCTACTAAGTTTTCCTACTGTTTAGCTGTATTTGCATAAAAAAATTGTTCATTAGAAATGGTGCTTCGTTTTTACATTTGAGTGTATGAGGACTGATAATTAAGTTTGCAAACTCATCCTAGAAAAAGTGCTACATACCTAATTGCTGAATATCCCTACAGTCACCTTCGATGTACTCCCCTTGGGAGGCTATGCACCAACACTAATGCCTAGTCCACTGTCAAAGCAGTTTTGGAACTCTTTTTGGAATGCCATTAGAACTGTCATCATATTAACCTGCTGTCCTGAATGTCATTGAAATGTCTTCCTTTCAATATTTTCTTTACCAGTGGGTAAATAAAATAATCATTATGGACCAAATCAGCTAAGTAGGAACAGTGTTCCAATAAAGTTATTTGCTTACTGACTAAAAACACCCTCACAGACAGTGTTGTGTTAGCTGATACAATGTCATGATGCAAGAACTCCTTTGGGACCATTTTTGCACACACTTTTCTCATGCCAAGATTTTCAGTTAAAAATTTCTGTTTCTCTATCCATGTTTATTTGGTCTGCTATGCTCCTCACAGTCAGCTGACCATTTTGACACACAATTCAACAAATTTCTGCAATATTTTAATCAGTTCCGCTCATTACTGACTATTCTGACCTCTCTTCATCAGTGACACTTTCTCTCCCTTCAGAAAAACATTTAATCCATTTGTTTTCTTCATGGCATTATTCTCATAAACTTGAACTAACATGTCCCTGATTTCACTTCCGCTTTTGCCAAGTTCAACAAGAAATTTAATGTTTGTTCATTGCTCTAATTCAAGTTCCAACATTCTCACAACGGCAGACAAACTCACGCAACAACAGTAATGAACACCACGCAGCAAGATGCCACAACACAGCAACATGAATACAGCTGTGAGACACTGTTATACCAAGGTTATAAAACCTTAATGAGTTGTCTGTACAGTGCTGACAACATGAGCACAGGGTGGCAACTTTGTAATCTTAATTGGCACACCATGTATGCTGTTATCACATAGATATAATGGTAACTGTCTACTATTTAACCCTTTTATCTACAATTAATGTATTCATTAAAATTGAGAAACATTTGCTGAGTACCTAATATTTTGGAGGTATACTGTTCTAGCTGTTGGTGATATAGAAATGGATAAGAATACTTGTTCTTTCATTTTTAATTCTTCCAACTGGTAAGACAGAAGACAAATAAATAAAAGAAAATATATAATGATGAGTGTTATAAAGAAAAAATACAGCACAGTGAGATAGTAAGTCAGTGTCAGTTTGGAATAAGTCCCTTATGTCAGGTTTGCATTTTTGAGGAGATTATATTTAAGCTGAGACCTGAATAATGAGAAGCAGCCAGGCAGAATTCCAGGTACAGAGAAAAACAATCACAAATATCCTCAGGTGGAAAAATGTCTGGCATGTTTGAGGAAAACAGAAAATGATGATATTTTCAGCATATGGTAGCAAAGTATTCATAGTCCAGAGAAAGAAATGGTGGTAGACTATAGGGAACCATTTTTTCCAAGGGGAGAATTTGGATTTTATTTCAATTTTCCATGGAAGTTACTGCATGATTTAAAAAATGACATTTACATATTTAACTGATTTGTGTGTAGAAATTGTATTTAGAATAGGGTCCAGTGAAAACCAGGAAATCAGGTAAGATTCAGTTTCTAGTTGATTGTTGACTGTTCATTTGGTAGTAGCAGAAAAGATAAAAGTGATCAAATTTTGTTTAAGTTCTATAGAGAGGTAATAGAATGTGCTAATAAATTAGGAATAAGATAATTTATACATTTTGCATCTGTGCAAATGTAGCATTAATAATATTTAATGAAAAGGGAAAGACTTGAGAGTTAGGGTCAAGACCTGTTTTGGAGTTAAGAAATTTGAGATGTCGATCAACTCAATAGCTTGATGGAAGTTTGATGAAACTTGAATGTATAAATTGGAATAGCAATCAGCATACAGATCATATTTGATAGTATGAGACTTCGTGTGATCAACCTACAAAATTGGTGTCCAAAGGCAAAATAAAGGAAGTTTAAATCTAAATCTGAAATCAATACAGTATTAAGCAGTTTATGCAGAGAAGGAGAAAACATCAGGGAAGACTACAAAAAGGAAGGGTTCAAGCCGGGCTCGGTGGCTCAGCCTGTAATCCCACGCCTTTAGGAGGCTGAGGTGAGCGGATTGCCTGAGCCTGCGGGTTCGAGACCCACCTGGGCAGCGAGACCTCATCTCTACAATAAATCAAAAAATCAGCCGGGCGTGGTAGCGCATGCCTGTAATTCCAGGTACTTGGAAGGCTGAGGCGGAAGGATTGCCGGAGCCCAGCAGGTCGAGGCTGTGGTGGCCAGGAGCGGCCACTGCACTCCAGTCTGGGCGACAGAGTGAGACTCCAACTCAAAAAAAAAAAAAGGAAGGGTTCTAAAGGAGGAAAGATTTTAAAGAAAGAGAGAGTGGTCAACTAAGACAAATTTTGCTGTGAGGCTTAGTTGGAAGGAGGCAGATAATTGCCGTTGGATTTGACAAAATATGAGGCACTGGTGACTTTTAAAGGATGTTTCTCATCAAGAGCCAGATAATTAATTTGGAGGGTCTAGTGAAAAAATGAAATGTGGTGCTTTTATTCAAACAACAGAAATGAATTGCTGATATAGGTACCAAAATGTAAGCATTTTCTTTCTCCTGCAGTTTCTCTCTTAGTCTGCTCTAATGAGTTTTTTTGTTATCTAATGTTTTATTGCCTCAGCATGGAGATGCTTGCCAGAAGAGTGTGGACACTCACAGGTATCTGTGGGCCCATCCTGTGGCTAGGGATGTGTACACCTGGAGCCACCAAACCAGATCAGCATGCATGGCCCAGGGGGAAAAGGAAGTCAAGTTGTCTATTTCACCTCCTTCAAGCTTCTTGTCCCAACTCTTGGAGAATAGATGACTCCCAAAAGATTGCAAAGTCTGCATGGAAAAATGCTTGACACCTGGATTATAGATGGATAAGACATTTGGTCTGATCAAGTCACCCTCTGAATTTGTCACTGTTCTAGATGGCTGCTGCCTTTGCACGTACTCAGATAACATAAAGAATGCTTGCCTGACCTCCATTCTTACCACAAACAGGCTTTTTCTGGGGATGGCTGTGGGCAGCAGTAACTTGGGGAAATGGAGAGAGAGTGGTCAGGTAGGAACCAGGAGCAACAAATAGTCCAGAACACATCCCAAAGAGTCAGGGAAGTAGTGGGAGAAAGACTGCGTGTTAACTATACTCCAAGATGCATTTATTAAAAATTGCCACACTGTAAAAGCTGAACATTGATCTCCAGGTGCAGGGTCCCCTGGAGCAGAGGGGCCTATGTGAATGCATTCACCCCTCATCCACAAGGCTGGCTCTGTTTACAGTCAAAAGTTAGTAACTAACTTCTTAATGGAGTGGACTGGGCGTATTTGTTACTCCTATAATGTGACCATTCTGTGTTTTCAATTGGTTTTAAATTTACTCCTTTTAAATTTGCTCCTCTAATCGAAACTCCAGACTCTGCTGTCCCTTCTGGCAGCAGCAGCTGAGATATATGCTGCCTTGCAGATGTTGCTTTCCACTGAACTTCTTGCAGTCTCACCTGCACGTGTATAATTTAGTGGCCATAAAAAAAAATTGAGGAATATTTCTTCAAAGGACTTGGAACTTCTCTCCACTGTAAGAACTTGACCCTCTACTTCCAGGGACATTGGTCATCTTGGATTTCAAATCTCGTTGCCTCAGTCCAGGGAGTTTTTGCCTTTCTTTTCCCTTCAATCGACCTAGAACTTTCTTCTCCCCCAGTCGAGGATTCCCGCACTCCAGTGAGTGTGGCTTGCTACCTTCTTTCTAGGGTTAAATCATTTGTAGTAAAAAAACTACTTATGCTCACAATTTAGTGTCTTCAAATAGTTGGGATCTATTTTTTTTCTATATTTTACATATGGAGAAAGGCTAGAAAAGAAAAAAATATATATTATTCTGTCCCTAATAGAATTTAGATCTCATTAAATACTTTGACCAATGAAATTCAAGAAAAAATCTAGGAGGCTTTTTGAATGTCTTTTTTTTTTTAATAAAAATGATCAAATCCGGTACTAACCTTTTTGTCTATATTTTAGGCAATGTTCCTGGAGCTAGGGTGATCAGTTTGTGACCATACAGCTGCAAGTATGAGTTCAAAAATGTCAACACACTAATGCAGAAAAAGATGACAAAAATAGCTTAGGTTTTTGAGAGCTTTCTTGACACTCTAAATTAGCCCTTAAATACTTAACTGCAGACTTCTTGTTAGATGACAAAAATGTACTAATATGTTTTGAATTGCATTTTTTTCTTTCGTGTCATTTGTAGCCAAACAATTCTTAGTGGATTCAACTATTCTCTGACAGAGTGTCACAGAACACCAAACACTCAGAAGGATTATATAGAAAAATATGTTGATAATTACGCTTTAACTGGTAATTATCTCATCTTTTTTGATAATGTTCCTTTTTTTCTCTGCCTCTATTTCATTATCCCTGTAAGCATATATTCCGAGGGGCCATGATATATTGACAGAGAGAGAGGAAGAGCGACAGATTTAAGAAATTGACTTACATGATTTTTTGAAAGTATGAAATCTGCAAGGCAGGTCATCAAGCTAGAAATTTCAACAAAAGCAAATGTTGAAGTCTTGAGTTTGAGGTCAGTCTGGAGGCAGAATTCTTTCCTTGTCAGAGAACCTCGGTCTTTTCTCGTAAGGCCTCTAAATTATTGGGCAAGGCCGCCCAGTTATGAAGGGTAATCTGATAGCCACAATGTTTACTGATTTAAATGCTCATCTTATTTTTAAAAGACCTTAAGAGCAATAACTGAACTCTCATTTGACTAGACAACTGGACACAATAAAATTATACAATGTGTGTGTGTATTTTGGTGAATCTATGGAGTTTACTGATTTCACAAGTCTAATGTAATTTTAAAAATTATTACAAGCTAGCTAATTTTGGTCAACATTTAATATATTTGTTATTTTAATATATGAAAAATAATCAGGTTACAGATATGTGACAGGGTGCATAACTTCATGTGTTGACTTGGCGAGGCCATGGTGCAAGGATATATGGCCAAAAAATATTCTGGATACTTCTGTAATAGTGTTCAGATGCTACTAATATTAAGTAGTTGGACTTTCAGAAAAGCAAATTGTCCCTCCACAATACAGGTAGACCTCATCCAATCAGTTGAAGACATGAATAGAACAAAGGGATGGGCCTCTCCAGTGTAAAAAAAACTCATGCCAGCAGATAGTCTTTGGACTTCAATCAGCATCCTTCCCTGACTCTTCCCTGGTATCCAGCCTGTAGGCTTTGGACTTGCCAGCCTCCATAACCATGAAAAAAAGGAAGGGTTTTTCCAAGAAGTCTTTTAATGTACATTTATTTTGAAAACATATAGATAAACTTTTTATTAACTTGTCAGATTAAAAACAAGTTTATAAAATGATCAATGGTTTGAAAGAATCTTTGCTAATCTATATGACTATAAAGAATGAGAAAAATGGAAACAGTTTGCATGATCTGGGGGTTGACCAGTCATTGATGTATTTCATGATACTATGAGTTAAAGACAATTGAGTTAGATTCACAATTTCCTAATTTCAAATTATAGCTGTTCAATGATTTAGCTGGATGACTTTTGGTTAGTTACTTTCCTTTTGAACTTTAGTGTTTTCATCTATACAATTAAAAATGGGCAAAATATATGAACAGACACTTCTCAAAGGAAGATATATGAGCAGCCAACAGACATATGAAAAAATATTCAGACTCACTAATCATCAGAGAAATGCAAATCAAAACCACATTGAGATGCCACCTAACTCCAGTTAGACAGGCCTGCATTAATAAAAGAAAAAACAACAGATTCTAGTGAGAATGCAGAGAAAGGGAATGTTTATATACTGTTCATGGGCATGTAAACTAATGCAACTTCTATGGAAAACAATGTGGTGATTCCTAAAAGAACTAGAAACTGACCTTCCATATGACCCAGCAATTCCCCTTCTGGGAATATACCCGGAGGAACCCAAATCATTCTAAAAAAAAAGATACCTGTGTATGCATGTTTATTGAAGCACCATTTGCAATAGAAAAAACATGGAACCAACAGTGCTGCTCATCAAAAC
Source organism: Cephalopachus bancanus (assembly GCA_027257055.1). Taxonomy (NCBI): domain Eukaryota; kingdom Metazoa; phylum Chordata; class Mammalia; order Primates; family Tarsiidae; genus Cephalopachus; species Cephalopachus bancanus. Next base: position 15,099,484 of record JAPVLO010000068.1, on the reverse strand, counting down.
TGGACTGGTTGAAAAAAAATGTGGTAGATACACATGATGGACTATTATGCAGCCATAAAGGACAAAATTTTGTACTTCACAGCAACTTGGATGGATTTAGAGTCTATGCTACTCAGTGATCTGTCACAGAAACAAAGAACTGAGTACCACATGTTCTCACTCATAAGTGACCCTGGACACATAGAATACTACTACAAAAAAGGTATTGGCAGTAGTCGGACACTGCCAGGGAAGGAGGGGGCACATAGCATCAAGAAGGGTGCCTGATCCTCATCCAAAGTGAGGTCCCATGGGAGACCCAAAACTTTATCTGTACCTAAACCACTTATGTGTATGTTATCCTGACTTAACTCTACAACTTTAAAATTAAATTAAATTAAAACATAAGCAAAAAAACTGTAAAGGAGGAAAGACTTTATCTTAACCATCACTAGGTACCTGGCCAAGGCATCCATAGCAAAAGAAAGAGTAACAAGAGAAAAACATACAAATTTATTTAATATATAATTTCTCATACATGGGAGCCTTCAAAAATAAAGATCCAAAGAAACAGAAAACCTGTGTGTTTATATACTTGGGTCTGATGAAGAGCAGACAGCCATGCAGAAAGATGATTAGGCAAGGAGGCATAATCTACTATTATTAATAAAAAGTTAAGAGGAACTTAAAACAAACAGAAATAGCTAAATCATAGGAAAATTGAGAGCCAAATGAAGTGATGAAAGGAAAATATTTAGAATAGTATCTACTATTGATTCAGTGCAGTATCCAATAAATGTAACTGTTATTATTGTAGTTTTATTAGGTATTGAAAGAAATATGCAAAAGATTTGTGAGAAGAACTATTTTAATATCAAACCTTCATATGAAGAATCTATGGCTCTCTTGGATATGAAGTATCAGGGGACCAGTATTCAGGGGGCCATTGCGTTAGTCTAGGTGATGAATAAGAGGACCTGATTGCCAGGAATGCACACGGGAAAGTAAAAACAAACAAACTGAACTGATTTCCCAGGTATACATGATTGAACATGAATATATGGGAAGAGGAGAAAGAAAACTTAAAATTTTAAATCAGGTATAGGAAGATAGAACTAGGACAGTGAGATGAGTGAAAGGAGGAGGAGGAAGGCTTTAGTAATTCTTATTCTTGTCAATGTGTTTAGGTGAATTATTAATTGTATTTTGGATTTTGTTATTAGTTCCCTATTACTACCGTAACAAATTACCAAGCTTGATGGTTTAAAAGAGCACAAGCTTATAACTTTGCAGCTCTAGCTGTCAGAAGTCTTAAATAGGTCTCACTATGTTAATATCAAAGTGTTGTCAGTGGTATGTTCCTTCTGGAGTCTCTGGGATAATTCAATTCTTTGCATTTCCCAGTGAGTAGTCTGTACACTTTCCTTGTCTCATGACCCTTTCCATATTAAAGCACCTGGAATGGGAAATTGAATTATTTCATGCAGCAACTCTGAGACACTGACTGTCTTGTTTCCTTCTTTAACTTATAAAAGCCCATGTAATTACATTGGGCTTGCTTGAACAAACAAATAATAATCTTATTTTAAGGTCAACCGATTAGAAGCATCATTCCCTCTCTAACATTAATTCCCTCTTCCATGTACTATAACACATTCACAGATTCCAGGGTTACAATGTGAATGGCTTTAGGAGAATATTATTCTGTCTAAAACAGACATGTTGTATACGAAGTTATTATATTAAGTGTGTCATTAATTTAAAAGATTCTCAGGGCAAAAATGACAACTACTGAGTGTGAGAAAAAATGATATAGCAGGAAATAAGGAATGAAGTAATAACTGCTAAAAAATTCAAACCTTTCTAATAATCTTTATTCATCTATACATACACATATATAATCTATACACATGTGTTTAATATATGCACATATATGCTTTGTATATACATAAATTTAAAATGAAAATATCAGTTAATATATTATGGATAGACATATTCAATAATATCTATATAATTAGAATATTATTGTTTGTGGAGATTTAAAATCAATTAAACATAAGAACATGGTACTCTGATATCTAAAAATATATCTAAGATGTGGCAATAATACCAAACAAAATAATTTTGAATGTAAAATGACATTTTAAATGTATTTGATCTATAAAACTCTTGTAAATTATTTGCACATTTATTCCATAGCATAAGTTCAAATAATTTTATACTTTTAATGGCAAGCACAGAATTTCAAGATGTTTCTTGAAACAACAAATGTTGAAGGTTAAAAAGTCTCTATATTCATTAATCATTATTTACTTATTTCAATTTCTAGCTCTATACTGAGCAAAATTTTAAATTCCAAGACTTGGAACTCTTGGATGGGAAGTATACATACATATATATATATGTGTGTGTGTGTGTGTGTGTGTGTGTGTGTGTGTGTGTGTGTGTGTGTGTGTGTGTTTTCATTGCATCATTTAAACTCTAATTATGCATGAAATTATATTGAATTACTCGCTAAATGCAAAGAAGAAATGTTTTCATGATTCATTCTTTCCTTAGTAAATATTTCTAAAACTGTATTGCTGATACAATCCATCAACTAAACCCTATGAGAAAGGAAATGCGAGTGAGAAAAACTCTAATTAGGGAGATTTTCTTTACCAAATACACATGTGAAACTCCCATTAATGTCAATCACAAGAAAATGTCTTTCTGCCAGATACCCCCAGGTAAGAATACACAACTTCCCTGACTTTCTAGTCAGAAACACAATGCTTTTGTTTCCCCTCCAAATTGTTAACAAGCTGCCCTACATTCTTCTTCCAATAATTTCATTTTCATAAAAGACTATACCAGCTGATCTGTTCAGATATTTACATAACAAAATTTGCCTTCTTAAAGTGTGTTTTGATATGATTTATTTTATTTCAGGTTTTTTTAGCCAAACTGCATCTTCTCTGTAACTAAATTTTCATTGAATTTTAGCCAAGATTTACCACTAGTTTTATGTAATGTATTTCACTTGATCATTTTATATTTAAATTACTGTTTGAACTGTGTACCATAATATAGGCTATACAGGCATTCTCAATAATCTCTTTATACTACATCACACTAATTGAATATATGATTTACTAACTATTTTGGATTTTACCCTGCTGTGGTAAAAGTAAAATCATTCTCAATACTGAAAAATATATTAATGATTACTACTATTCTTGCTCTCAGGACATAAAAAGAGAGTAAGTCTACTCAGGTGGCTAAGGTTGGAAGATTGCTTGAGCCCAGGAATTTGACTCCATCCTGGGCAATATAGCAATACTCTAATCTTGAAAAAGTAAATAAATATTAGCATAAATTTTAAAAAGCACTACATTGTATTGAAAGTACATTTAACTTAACTACGCTTAGCCACTAACCTTTAAGACATATGAACAAAAGAAAATATAAAAATTGTATCAACCAAGATTAATTTGTCTTAGGAACAGATAGTAAAAATTACATTCAATAATCTATATAACTGGTGTATTGCATGGTATCAAAAATACTGCAAACTTAAAACTGCAATGGCATATGCTGCAAGTATATTAATCATGGTTTATATCAAATATGTTGTAATCATGGTATTATTTATAGTTTATATTGATTATGTTGTTAATGATTTTAAATTTACTAGGAAAATGGATTTATCACCATTGTAGAACATGGGGGTTAGAATCAAACTTTTAAAAATTTAATGTTACACCATTTCACCTTGTTTTAGTAAACCATTACCATACTTAACACAGTACCTAATATCATTGGAGAAATTTTATCCTAATTCTCCATAACTCAGCAATATGTGCTTACCGAACTCAGTATATTTATAGCAGAGTTTTCAAAAAATAAGTTGAATTACTGTTTGGATGGACTTTTGTTTCAGTTTCAACGTGTAAAGTGTTTGGAAGTTGTCACTGCCATACTTATAACAAAACATCAACAAGTATCTTGAAAACTGAAAATCAATGACTTTTTTGGGGTCTGCAGGAAAAACCAAATTTGTAGAGAATATCATCACACCAAAATCTGGAGATGAGAGAATCCAGAGAGTTATAACCAAGATCCGCTTCTTTGGAGCAAAAACTGCTGGATCTAGAAACTTATAGGAACAATTAAACATAATTTTGATAAATTGCTGGAGACTGAGTGCTGGCCAGCTTGGGAATGAGAAACTTCAGGATTTGTGATCTTGAGATGTGTTCTACACTTTTATGGGATCCAGGAATCCCACCAGGATTTCATAATTGAAAGTTAATAAATGTCACTTCATGACTCCATCAGTGGGAAGAGAGAGTAACATTTGGGACCTAGTCCTGAAATCTACTTCATAACAATATCTACTCTCCAGGAGGAAAGATTCCACCAGAACTGGTTGCAGATATGTGAGGGAAGAGTATTCCTCTCATCTTAATCCCTTCTGAACACCAAGGAATGGAGGAGCTATATTAGAAGGAAAAATTGTAAAAACCACAGGACAGAGACAGAGGCCAATTAAATGATTGATTTTTAGTTGGAAGATTACAGAATAGTTCCCTTCTCACTATTGTTAACACCAGCAGGGTTCCTATGTTATAGTGAATTATAGCTAAAAGAGCCGCAAGACACAGACTCTCTCTGAGGAGGAGTCCTTTGGAAAACTCAACATCAGGAGGTGAGACAAAAAAGTTGATCCCAGAGGAATTTAAAGCCATTGGACTCTACAACTACAGCAAACCAAACTCTTGACAGATTAACGTTAATCCTCATACTAGAGGCCTATTTGCCTCAATTCCTATTGTACCAAACAATGTGTCTAGCTTTCAACAAAAAAAAAATCACAAGGTGTGCCAAAATGGAGGAAAAATAAAAATAAAAACAAAATAACACAGTCTGAGGAGGCAGAACAAGCACCAAACTCAGATATAGCACACATGGTAGGATTATCATATAGCAAATTTTAAAATAACCATGTTTAATATGTGAAGGGCTCCAATGGAGAAAACAGAGCATGTGAGAATATATGTTTAATATGAGCAGAAAAACAGCAATTCTAAGAAGGAATCCAGAGAAAATGCTAAAAATCAAAGACAACAACAGAAATTAAGTTCTTCTTTGATAGACACATTGGTAGATTTCAAACAGCTGAAGAAACAATCAGTGGTGTTTAAGGGTAGTTCAATAGAAACTTCCAAAGCCAAATTTCAAAGAATATAAGAATAAAAAAAAGAATAGAATATTCACAAATTGGAATTTTTGAAAAGATGTAATATATACAATTTTCACAATAGAATTTGAAGAAAGAAAAATTAAGGTGGGCAACCCCTTTGGGTCCCCTCCCACTGTAGAAGATTTTCTGTCTTCTCAATAAATCCTACTTAAAAAAAAAATTAAGGCAAAGAAATATTTGAGTTAACATTGGCTGAAAATTATCAAAATTAAAGACAGACACTAAATCACAAGCTGAGAGATCTCACAGTACAGCAAGAAGAATACTTACAAGAAAAACAAAACAAAATAGAACAAAACAAACCAGTTACTTTAAAATCTATCATATTTAAACTGCAGAAAACTAAAAGCAAAGAGAAAACTTTCAAGGAATCCTGAAGTAGTAAGTGGGGCAGGCGGGAGGAGAGGAAACAACCTTACCTATAAATAAAACAAGTTTAAAAATTAGAACAGACTTCTTGTTAGAAGTTATACATGCAAGAAAAGAATGAATCGAAATAGTTAATGTGTAGGAAAGAAAAAAAACCCAACCTATAATTCTATAAAGTGAAATAGTACTTTTAAGCTGTTAAAATAGAAGCACCTAAAAGGACTCATGATATCCCTAGCCACCAGTGATATACAATTCAAAATTAGTACTTCATACCCACTAGCATGACTATTAAAAAAAAAAGTAAGAATCATGGGTAAAATATTATAGAGTCACCATACATGTATCCAAAGATTTTTAAAACACCTTCACACACAGATTTGTACATAAATGTCCATAGCAGCACTATTCATAAAGACCAAAAAGTAGAAATCACTCAGATGTCTATCACCTGATGAATAGTAATAGAATATGATGTAGCCATACGATTAAATATTGCTCAGTAATAAAAATAAATAAAACACATACACTCTACAGCATGGTTGAACCTTGAAAACATGATGAATGTAAAGAGCCATTTTGGAAAAGGTAACATATTGTTATATTTCAATCTACACAAAATGTTCAGAATTGGCAAATTTTATACAGACAGAAAAGACAGAAGGTGTCTAAAAATGTGTACACATTTTAATAAAGGACACACCTTTATTAAAATTTTAATATTCAATATACACTGATAACAAAAGATGAATTCACGTTATGTTTGACTTCTGAATCTACAAGAAGGGCTCAAAGTGGTTACCATCAGTGTCCAGACACTTCTGATTACAGCCAACTAAAAGTAATACATAGATAACATCGCTTAAAATGGTATGGATTTTGTTTGGCACCCTGGTAGATTAGTGGCAACATAGTGTTGAGTTAGGATGAAGAAAAGGGAAGGGACTTGGTATTGGGTTTCTTTTTTGAGTGTTGGAAATATTTCAGAATTAAATAATGTTGATGGCTGCACAACTCTCTGACTCTACTAAAAACATTCAATAGTACAGTTCAAATGTATGAATTGTATGGTATGTCTGTTATATATCAATAAAGCTATTATTATACAAAAAAGTAAAGGAAAATTGAAGAATATTTGACAAGTAAAAATTTAGACAACTTCGTAGCCGCAGATCTGAGCTTAAAAAGGTTAAAATATTTTCTTTGGGCAGAAAGTAAATTATATAGTTCAGAAACTTAAGATTAGATTTAAAGAAAATTTTAAAAAATTGAAGATAAAATATTGAGTTTGTCTTGTTCTTAATTGATCCAAAATACAAATGTTTGTTTAAAGTAATAAAAGTAACAACATGGTGAAAAATAATAATAATAATAGCGTATGGGTCAATGAAATAAATTAGAACTATTTTTTAAAGGATGGGAAGAAAAAATTAGTAATACTCTTTTACAAAATACCTGCACTACACATGAAGCAGAAAAGTGTTATTTGGACTAGTTAACTTAGACTAGTTAAAAATGTATGTTGCAAACTCTAGGAAATCCAGCAAACAATGGTTGAAAGAAGTATTATTGATATACTAAGAGAGGAGAGAAAATATAATTATATAAAATGTTCATTAGAATGAGAAAATACAGAAACAGAAGCCCATGATGAATACTAACTCAAATACATAACTAATCATTCTAAGTGTAAAGGGCATAAATACACCAATTAAAAGAAAGGACTGTAAGAATGGTTTTTTTAAAAAAGACCAAGTATATGTTATCTAAAAGAACCCACAATGAATATACAAACCTTAATGGGTTAATAGTAAATGGATGAAGAAAAAGTTAGCATGTTACCATCAAACAAAATAAAGCTTTTGAGAAGTGTCTATTCATGTCATTGACCACTTTTTAATGGGGTGGTTTATTTTTTTTTCCTTTTGGCACCTTTGAGTTTTGTACCCTGAGATGATGGGCAGCCAACAGACACATGAAAAAAATGCTCAACCTTACTAATCACCAGAGAAATGCAAATCAAAACCACATTGGGATACCACCTAACTCTAGTAGAGAATGTCCATCAGTAATAAAGCAAAACACAACAGTTGCCGGCAAGGATGTGTAGAAAAGGAAACACTTCTGCACTGTTGTTGGGAACGTAAACTAAATTAGTCTCTAGGGAAAACATTGTGGCAATTCCTAAAATAACTAGAAATTGACATTTCATATGACTCAGCAACCCCCTTCTGGGAATATACCTGGAGGAACTTAAATCACTCTATAAAAAAGATACCTGCACAAGCATGTCTATTACAGCACTATTTACAACTGCAAAATCATGGACTCAACTGAGCTGCTTATTGAAACTGGACTGGATACAAAAATGTGATACATATACACAATGGACTATTACATAAAGAAGAACAGAATTATGAACTTCACAGTAACTTGGATGATTTAGAGGCTATAATACTCAGTGATTACCACAGAAATAAGGAACAGAGTACCACATGTTCTCACTCATATGCGGTCTTGAACATTTACCATAATACTATAAGAAAGCAATTGGCAGTAGCCAGAAACTGCTGGGGGTTGGGAGGACATAACATCAATAAGTGTACCTGATCTCAAGCCAGGCAAAGTGGGGAACAAAGGGAGGCCCAAACTTTACCTGTACGATCACTACTTGCATTGTATACCTAACCCTGAATTGTACCCTACATCTTTAAAATAAACAAATAACATAAAATAAAGCTAGAGTAGTTGTGTTAAAGTTAGAAAAAGCAGACTTTAGGACAAGAAAAATTATCACAAGTAAAGGAAAGCATTGCACTAAAAATAAGATTGTCAATTCTTAGAAAATTCTACCAGTCCTAAATCTGTTTGAACCTAACAACAGAGCATCAAAATGAATGAAGCAAAAATCTGACAAAACTTCAGGAAAAAAAAAAAAAGAAAGAGAGAGACAAATACAGAACTACAATTGGAGACTCCAGCACCACCTATAACTGATAAATCAAGCAGGCACATAATAAATAAGGATACAGTTGACATGAACAATACTATCAATTAACTTGATCTAATTAAAATGTATATAGTATTCCATCTAACAACAACAAAATTCATAGTCCTCTAAAATTTGCATGGAACATTCACCAAGATAGAATATGCTTTAACCATAACATCTTAACAAATTTGAAGAAATAAAGGCTGTGCATTGTATGTTCTCAGACAACAGTATAATTATCTGTAAGTCAAAAACAGAAATATAGTTGGAAAATCCCAAAATATTTGAGAATTAAACAATGTACTTTAAAATAATACATGAAGCAAAGGCCTCAAAACAAATTTATAATATTTTGTACTAATTTAAAGTAAATAATTTATAAATACTATAAAGCAATGCTTTGTGGAAAATTTATAAAATTAAATGCATACATTATAAATGTTAAAAATACAAAATTAGTAGCCTAAGATTCCATGTTGGAGATTAGAGATAGAAGAGAAATTTAAGCCAAAAACAAATAGAAGAAAATAAATATCAAACTTGCAGCAGAAGTCAATAAAATGCTAAGCAGGAAAACAATAGAGAAAATCAACAAAACCAAAAGGTAATTATCTGAAAAAGATCAGTAAAATAGATAATTTCTAGGCCAAGCTATCTACCAAAAAAGACAGAAGATAAAAATAGCAGTATCAGAAAATAATTACCAATTCCTCAAACAGAAAAAAAGGGATACTATGAACAACTCTGCCCAAAATATGTTAAATAAAATGAAACAATCCTTTGAAGTACAGACACAAGCTACTAGAGCTCACATAAAGAGATAATCTCAATAGCCATATATTTTTTAAATAAATCAAAACAATAATTAATAATCTTTTGAAAATATAATTAACAGAACCATATAATTTCACTAGTGGTTTCATTTTAAAAAGAAATAATACCAATTCTTCACAATTTCTTCCACCATATAAAGCAGAGTGAATTCATCCTTAATTACTTCATGATGTCAGCATTCCTTAATATCCTAGATAAAGACATTGCAAAAAAAAAAAAAAAAACTATTGAGCAATTCGTTTCATGATCATAGACTCAAAGTATGACAAACTGAATTAAAATAAATAAAAATAATTATATACAATAAATAAGAAGGATTTATTCCAGGTATGCAAGTTTGATTCAGCATTCAAAAATCAACCTATGTAATCTACCATGTGCACAGACTAAAGAATAATTTTTCCAATCATATCAGTAGATACAGAAAAAGCATGTAACATAAGCCAACACCCATTCATTATAAAATCTCTCCAAAACCTAGGAAAAGGAGACTTTCTTAATATACTAGCAAACAGTCACAGAAAAAATAAACAAAAAAACTACATCTAATGTCATAGCTAATTGTGAGACAATGCAGACTTCCTCAGAAAAGGGAAAAAGTCAAGACTACTCAGCATCTTTCTAGAGCTCAGTGTACAATAAGATGAGGAAAAAAGAAAAAAAAATATGTATATTAGAAAAGAAGAATTAAATTGTCTTTATTTGCAGATGGCATGGTTGTCTATGTAGAAAATCCAAAAGGTTAAAAACAAAAGCAATAAAAAGTTCTTTGAAATTATATAGGTTACAGAATGGAAAATTGATACACAAAATCAATTGCCTCCCTATAAACCAGCAATAAACAATTGGAATTAAAAAAAATTAAGATAGCAGCACAAAACACGAACTAGGTATTAATCTAACAAAATATATGTGGAATCTGTGTTAAAAACTGCAAAACTATTGATTTTAAAAATCAAATAAGATCTAAATAAATTGAGATATTCTGTGTTCATTGATTTGAAAATTCAGTATTATTAAGATGTCAATTCTCAAATGGTATTGGCACAAGTGAAAATCTATGCAAGAAAATAAATAAATAAATAAACAAATACAGCAAACCTTGTGGCCTTCACAAATATTAAGTCATAAAAAATCTAAATCTGAGTGTAAAATTCACAACTATAAAGATAGGAGAAATTTTTGCATTACTTTGAGTTTGGTCATAAGTTCATAAATGCCATACCAATAGCACAATCCATGAAGGAAAATTAGGTAGACTGGATTTTACTAAAATTAAAAAACTTCTACTCTGTAAAAGACATTATTAAGAAAATGGAAAACTAAGCCAGAAACTAGGAGAAAATATTTCAAAATGCATTATCTAAAGGAGAACTTGTATCTATAACATTCAAAGAATATACACAAATATTCCAAAATAATAAAACAAACATCTCCATTAAAAGTACCATAAAAATAAAGATGCTGATAATAGAGGATACTAGATGTGTGGTATATGAGAACTCTTTGTAGCATCTTCACAATAATTCTGTAAATCTAAAGCTGTTCTAAAAATTTTTAAAGTTTATTGCAAACACCAAATGGAGAAACTAAAGAATGACAAATTCAGACCAACCATTGTCTCATCCTAACTTGTCACCCTTTTTCATGATAGGTTGGAGCCTAACAACAACATGGGCGAATTAAATACTTAAGAATGACATTACCCAAATATTCAAAGGAAGAGGAGGCAAACAGCTTTGCCATCACTGAGCCACAGTTTCACTTCAAATATTGATATGGATCTGTGCAGTAACAAGTAGTCATATGTATATCCACAGCTACAGACATGCACGCTGGGGAAGATTCTAGAGTTCTTATCATAAATGAAGATTTTGAAATGCACACTGGGTGACCAGGGCTAGATCAAATTCAAATCTTGCCTCTGAATAAAGCATGTTTTGTTTTAAGAAGCCTGTTAACCACAATGTGTAAACACAACAATGATCATGGATTAAATTTAAAGAGAAAATTAACTGAGAAATGTACTTAATAAATATTGTTTGAATGGATAAATAAATATTCTAACTTGAGAATGTAGTAGTTTGACAATACTATCCAGAAGTTATTTGGAAATTTTTAATAAAGAGATATTTAAGTTGAAAAAGTTTATGCTTAAATTTGTTTTCTGCCGGGCTCGGTGGCTCAGCCTCTGAATCCCGTGCCTTTAGGAGGCTGAGGTGAGTGGATTGCCTGAGCCCGTGGGTTCGAGACCCACCTGGGCAGCGAGACCTCATCTCTACAATAAATCAAAAAATCAGCCGGGCATGGTAGCACATGCCTGTAATTCCAGCGACTCCGAAGGCTGAGGCGGAAGGATCGCTGGAGCCTAGCAGGTCGAGTCTATGGTGGCTGGGAGCGGCCACTGCACTCCAGTTTGAATGACAGAATGAGACTCCAACTCAAAAAAAAAAGTGTTCCCTTTTGGCCACACCCTCTCCAGCAGCTGATAATTGCCATTCTGACTGGAGTTAGGTGGTATCTCAGTGTGGTTTTGATTTGCATCTCCCTGATGATTAGTGAGGTTGAAGATTTCTTCATATGTTTGTTGGCTGTTTGGATGTCCTCTTTTGTGAAGTGTCTGTTCATATCTTTTGCCCATTTTATAATGGGGTTGCTTGTTTTGTTTTGTTTTGTTTTTTTTCAGCACGTTTTAGCTCCTTGTAGATCCAGGATGTTAAACCTTTGTCAGACCTCGTGTTGGCAAATACTTTTTCCCAGTCTGTAGGCTGTCTCCCTCATCTCTTGATGGTTTCTTTGGCCTTGCAGAAGCTTGTCAGTTTAATAAGGTCTCACTTGTCTATCTTCTCTCTTATGACCTGTGGGTTTTGGGTTTTGTTCAGGAATTGGATGCCAGTTCCGATTTCCATGAGGGTATTTCCTTCATTTTCTAAGGTTTTTATGGTTTGAGGTTTATATTTAGGTCTCTGATCTATTTGGAGTTAACCTTTGTGCATGGGGATAGATAGGGGTCCTGTTTCAATCTTCTGCATGTGGTCAGCCAGTTTTCCCAGCACTATTTACTGAATAGGTTCTCCTCTCCCCAGTCCCTGAAAACTGGAACAAGACAAGGATGCCCACTCTCACCCCTCCTGTTCAACATAGTATTGGAAGTCCTGGCTCAAGCAATCAGAGAAGAGGAGGCAATCAGGGGTATCCAAATAGGAAAAGAGGAAGTCAAGCTACCTCTATTTGCAGATGATATGATTGTGTACCTTGAAAACCCAAGAGAATCTGTCAAAAACCTCCTTACACTGATAAAGGCCTTTGGCAAAGTCTCAGGATACAAAATAAATGTACAAAAGACAATCACATTTCTCTACACCAATAATAAACAGAAACCCTAATAAAAAACAGAATTCCATTCATGATAGTCACAAAAAAAATGAAATACCTTGGCATCTTCCTAACCAGAGATGTGAAAGAACTTTACAATGAAAATTACAAAACATAGCCTAAAGAAATCAAAGATGACACAAACAAGTGGAAAAATATCCCATGCTCATGGACTGGAAGAATCAACATTGTGAAGATGTCCATCTTACCTAAGGCAATCTACAAATTCAATGCAATACCCATCAAATTACCAGCAACATTCTCAGACCTAGAAAAAACAACACAGGAATTCATATGGAAACACAAATGTCCAAGAATAGCCAGAACAATCCTCAGCAAAAAACAAAACAAAACAAAACAAAGCAGGTGGTATCACATTACCAGATTTCAAGCTTTACTATAAAGCTACAATCATCAAAACAGCTTGGTATTGGTATAGGAACAGGCATACAGATCAATGGAATAGAATTGAGATTCCAAAAGCAAAACCTCAGTTTCTCAACCAACTCATCTTTGACAAGGTACACTGTTGGTGGGAGTGTAAACTAGTGCAACCTCTGTGGAAAGCAGTGTGGCAATTCCTAAAAGCTCTAAATATCAACCTCCCATATGACCCCGCCATCTCCCTACTGGGAATATACCCTGAAGAACTGAAATCATTCTATAAAAAAGATACCTGCACACGTATGTTTATTGCATCATTGTTCACAATAGCAAGAACCTGGAAAAAACCATGCTGCCCATCAAAAGAGGACTGGATTTAAAAAATGTGGTACATATACACGATGGAATACCACGCAGCCATGAAAAAGAACAAAATCTTGAATTTCGCAGCAACCTGGATGGAACTAGAGTCTATAATACTGAGTGACCTCTCACAGAAACAAAGATCCGAGTATCACATGTTCTCACTCATATAATGGACCTTGAACATCCAATGTAATACTATAAGAAAATGACTGATGGTACTGGGAAAGTATGGGGGGGGGAGATGGGATTAACAGTAGCAAATATCTGTCTGGGGATGGGGAAACACCTCTTATCAACAGGGTGCCTGAATGAAACATACTTGTACACCTAACCCTTAACTGTACTCCACAAAACCATAATAAAAAATATTGAAAAATAATTTGTTTTCTCTACATTAGCAAAATTTGTAACTGGATAGGGTAAGACTGTGCATATGGAAATAAATTAGAAGTCTTTTTTTTTTCTCTAGGGATGAAGATAGCATAAGAGTTGGTACTAACGGCAGGATTGGGGAAAATGGGAAAGAAAAATAATAGGCCACCTTAGTAACTTACTGAAGACAGAGAAGGGAAGAATGAGTGAGATACTGAATTTGATGAATCTATTTTCTTTCCTTAACTGTTTCTTGACAGGTTTTACATCTAGGAAGTTTGCTAGTGGATCATAACTTGAATATTTAACTTATGTTATGCTTCAGACTTAATGAGATTTATCTAGAGGGAAATTCAGGGATCTTTATATTGTGACAAAGTTTTCATTAGCCATGGTAATAGCTGATTTTAAAGATCATTTGTTTTCTGTGAAAAAGAGAAAAACTACAATGTGTTTAAGTGATTGTGCTGATGTTCCATTTTGGCAATAATTACTACACAATTGTGAAGGGAAATTGGTCATTTGCAAACTGTAATGACAAATCTTAATCCAGTAATAACTGCAAATGCAGTTCATTACATGTATAATTGGCAGCAATCTATATTCAAGCCTGGTCCAGAAAGGTAGCAGTTGAAGGACAACATTCTCATTTCCTAGATGTATAGTATTCTTTCAAATAAACAACCAGATAACTCTAGTTATTGAAACTTATTTCATAACAATATTCATGTACATTGCTTTACAAGGTTCACATTTGTATTCAACTATCTGAAAAGACTCAAAGGCTGGTTTAAGAAAATTCTTGTCACTTATATTGTGGTTAAACATAGGCATTGCTTTATATCTCAAGCAGAAAGGAAGTTCACCAACCTTCTCTTATTGACAATGTTGTACGTTTAAACCAATGCAATGTAATGATAGCTTCATGAATATAAAACCTATTGCCCACCAAAAAAATGGTCTAACAAGCTGTTATAGATCAGTATCATGATCAGCTTTGTGGGCGCTTAAGGAAATTGCTACAGCACTTTGAAGTACTCTCAAGAACAGAAACATTAGTGGAGAAAATTTATTTTGGTCACTATATAGTTATGATTAGTCGGTTCTCTCTCTCCTTCTTTCCTTTATTTTTGAGTTGGAGTCTCGCTCTGTCACCCAGGCTGGAGTGTGGTGGCACCCTCATGGCCACCTCAGCATCGACCTAGGCTCTCGCAATCCTGCCACCTCAGCCTTACAGTTAGCTGGAACTACAGGTGTGCGCTACCATGTCCGGCTAATTTTTGATGTATTGTAGAGACGAGGTCTTGCCAAGTTGGCCAGGCTGATGGCAAACCCATGGGCTCAGGCAATTCACTCACCTTGGCCTCCCAAAGTATGAGATTAAAGGCTGAGCCACTGAGTCAGCCTCTCTTTCTTTAAAAGATGGTGACTCTAATAAGCTATAGATTACCATAGTGCTGCAGCTTTTTAATCTTTTTTTAACTTTACATATACTAAAAGACACATTTTATTTTTTAAACTATTTACACAAATAATAGATTCGTATATAGACCTGTAAATATGCTTTAGACAAAGTACACTTCCTTTTCACCCCTATCCCTAATAGGCTCTCCTACCCACTTCTCCAGAGATAATCTTTATTATAAGTTTGGTGGATTCCTTTTCAAACATCTCTCTAAAGTTTTATATCCACTCAAACGCCAATTATCTAAATACTTTCTGAAGTTTAAGCATGTGTATTTAAAACTAGAAAGTGTTTAGAAAGTTTTCATGTCTGTGTGGAGTGTGTATGTGTAATACTATTATGATATAATCCATGTGCAAAAGACACATATGAGACTGTCATCATGATATAATTTTCAATGGTGATAATAGCAAAAAATAGAAGTTGGCTAAATGTCTATTATTAGAAGGGTGGCTGAAATATTTAAATATTTATGCGTATATCTCTATATGAAATAATATGTGGAAATTAATAGTGCTTAATTATTCAATGGAAATATTTTTTTGTATAGGTGCTAGCATGGAAAAATAAAGTTATATTGCTGAAAAAAAGCTTAATAATCTCTTTATATTTTATATTTTCCTTAATGAATGCAAATTTTACTAAGGGATGCTCATACAAAATTGGGTAAAGAGTTTGTACAGAGACAATGACTGTATAATGAAGTATGAGGTCAGATAGTAATTTTGACCAAATAATCATATATTTAGGAATTTCTTTAATAGATTTTTTTGAACTCTCCCCTTTCTTATTTCTTTTTGATAGTGAGTATTCCCTAGAAGTTTTAATCATGATAGAGGTATAATCATATGTAGTTTCTCTTTCCTAAGTTAAATTTAGAGTCCACGTTAAAGAAGGATCACATGATAGACTGTAACTAGAGAAATAAGTTAGAAAATTGTTGCAATAATATATGTGAAATATCAAGAGAATTCAGCCTAGGACCTGGCACATAGTAACACCAAAAAAAGCATATTTTGCTTCAGTGAGTGTCAAAATTTTTGTCTATAATCTGCATAACAATGAAAATAGAAATCCATATACAATTGCAAGGTGTCTGGCAGTTCACAAATCAATTTTAAACATATTGTATAAATTGAAATCTGAGATAAACTATGACTTTGGTATGGTATATAGTTGATAACTTGTTAATGTCTATGTATTTTTGCATTATCCTGAAATTTAGCATGTGATTTTTGGATCAAGTCAAATTACTACTATTTTGACAATAATCTTATCTGCTTCCCAATATTGAAATAATCACAATTAACTAAATAAATTAAATAAACATAGTATAGGATTTAGTATCTCAGGGAAGAATATGTTATCATGATAATTCAAATGATAAAGTGAAATATTAAACATAAAGTAAACATAGGTGAAATTTTTGGTTTGAGTTTGTTACTTCTTTGTGGTTTAATGTTTGAATTGATCTTAATGCGGGTTTTGAGTTTAAGTGATATATTATGGATTCTATTAATAAGTAGTAAGAATGTATGGTAAGATTTTATACATCAGATAAGTTTTCTAAGTAATATATTTGTGGAAAAAATACAAAATTAACAAGTAATTTTAAACAACAATAATTCAGGAATTGTATATATACATTTCTACATGGTATCTTACAAAAACAACTCAAGGATATAAATAATAATTTGATGCTTTGAATTTGTTATTTTATAAAGTTAATATAATGTTTTAATATATTTTAAAGCATGGTCTTACACCTATTTTCCTGTTCAACTCTTTTTCAAATAATATGTATTTTATTTTATTTCTGTCATTGTATGATACTTTCCACAACAAAGTAATATTTTCCCCACAGAAGTGACTTCTGGATTTATATTTAGCAAGCTCATTTAATATTTTTATATGTATGGTTTATGTCTATTGTTTTGTTTCTAATTATCTGGGAAAAATATAATTCTACATTAGATGAAATATATATTAATTTTTATAATTTTTTTCTAATAAAAGAAAAACTCAAGACCATTGTTTATAATAGAAATGGACAATTAAAAATCTGCCAAAATATGAAGATAATCTGTTACTCTAGACTAGGTAAACAAAAATAAATCTATAATAACTAGACAAAAAGCATCTCCAAAAACCAGTAACTAACATGATAACGGTGAAAGACTGAAAGCATTTCCCTATGAAAATGAAAATAAGCCAAGTTTTGTTACTTCTACTCAACTTTTCACTGGTGGTTCTATGCTGTTAAAATAAATAAATAAAAGACATAGTAAGAACTTGGCACAGTTGTATAATTGTATCTTGTAAAATAATACAGAACTTGGGAAAGACTAATAAATTTTCATTGCTGGTGACCCAATTTGATCACTACAGAATTCCAGAGGATTAAAAACACACACATGGACATTCACAGAAGCACATATATCAACTAAAACTAAGAAATGAAGACAGCCAAGTTGCAGAAAAAGAAATCATTTTTATGAAATGGAAAATTGATTATTGCCAACACAGCAATTCTCAAATTAATCTGCAAATTTAACACATTCTCTATCAAAATTCTAACAGAATTTTTGTTGAAATTGTCAAGATCTTCTTGAAATGTATATGGTAATGAAAATGACATATATTTCCCCAAAATTACTTTGAAAATAACAAAATTGAAGGGATTTATTACTCAATTCATAACTTATTAAGAAGCTACAGTAACAAGATAATATAGTATTACAGGAAAGGCAAATAGCTCCATGAAAGAAAATGAACAGTTCAGAAATATTTTGTTGCATATACTTTCAACTGATTTTTGGCAAAAGTACAAAACAATCTGATGAAGAAATGAACTTTTTGTTTTATGTTTTTTGTTTTACAAATGATGCTAAATTAATTGGATGTCCCATTCAAAACAAAACAAAAACTCACCTTAGACTTATTTCACTTCATACGCAAAAGTTAACTCAAAATGCATCATGCAGTTAAATATATCTAAAATCATATAAATACTATAAGAATACAAAGGATAAAGTATGTGTACCCTTGGATCAAAAATATTTCTTAAATACAACAGCAAAACCCAATCCAGGAAAAATACATAAATAAGTGAATAAATAAATAAATAGTACTACCCTGGGATGAAAATCTTTTATATTCAAAAGACACCATTTAAAAAAGAAGAAAGAACGTACAAGCCAGATAGATTCTTGGATCAAATGTTTGCAAATCATCTGTTTAATAAAAACTTTGTATCAACGTATACAGAACACTAACAACTGTATAATAAGACAAACAATCCAATTAAAGAATTGACTAAACATCTTCATAGACATATCACTAAAGAAATATGCAAATGTCCAAAAAGCATATGAGCAGATGCTCAATTTCATTAGTCATTTTAAAAAGCAAATTAAAAACATAACAAGATACCACTTCAAACACACCAGAATGGCTATAATTAGAAAAAAGAAAAGAAATATGTGTTGATAATTATGTAGAGAAATATAAATAATGCATTACTGGTGAGAACGTAAAATGATATAGAGATCTGGAAAATAATTTGTCAGTTTCCTAAAAAGCTAAACATGAATTTAACATATGGTCTGGCAATTCCACTTTTTTGAATTTTCCCAAGGAAAATATATGCATAACTATGTGTATACGAATGGGCATAACAGCATTAACCATAATAGCCAAAAGTTGGAAACAAATCAAATGTTCATGAGCTGATTGATGGTTACACCAAAAATGTGGTATAGTCATACTGTTGCAGGAGTTTTGAATTCCACTGTCAGCTTAAACCAGCAACCTTGGGTTCTTGTCCCATGACCAAGAAGCTTAAGAAACGTGGACATCAGAAGTATGAGTGAAAGTAGGAGTTTATTAAGTAGCAAAGTTCTCTAGAAAAAGAGAGGGAGCCAAATGGGTAGCCTGGTGCTAAGGGTTATTTTGTGTGTGTGTGGTTTTTATCTTTTCTGGGGGCATTTTTCTCATTTACATTTCATCTGCCCTTCACTTCCTGAGACTGAATTCTTATTGCGTATGCAGTCCTTGACCAAAGTTACTCCATCTTGAATATTACTCATAAGTACCACAGAAAAGCCCATTGGGGGGGGTAAAACCTCAATGCTAATGCTATGTTTAGGACATTAAATAAGCCAAGGTCAAGTTAGGACATTTAGTTAAGTTACTGTGCCTGCGATTAAGCAGCAAAAAGTTCCTTTTAGCAGTACATCCTGGACTGACAGGGCCTCCTTAACCACATTTTAAGCCAACAATTTTATAATGGGGTGGTGCTGGGGTCGTTACCACAGGTGTTAAGTCTCTTTGAGACCCTTCCTCTCTTTCTGCCTAACTAGCTTTTGACTATCTCCTCTCTCAATACAATGGTTTACTATTCAGCAAAAAAAAAAAAAAAAATACTGTATTCCAAAACATACTAAAGCATGGATGAATCTCAAAAAATGTGCCAAATGAAAGGGGAATCAACCCTGAATAAACAGACAAAAAAAGTCTATGAGACAAATACCTACTAAGTTCAAGAACAGCTGATATCAACTCAGAAAGTATAAATAAAAAATATTCTTTTTTCAATTTCTCTTATCTTCCCACGGCAATCCGGGTGACAAATCTGACTAATGAGATAGTGGATGGAGTGAGAGATCTCAGTGGTTAAAATAAACCAGAGAAGACACCCCTTTTTCATTGCGAAAGACCAACTGAAACAGAATCTGCTGTGAGAGGTAGGACAGCTTTAAATAAACAACTATACGTAGAACTTATCTGACATTTTATTTATTAACTTGAGATTTTTATCAACATTTAATTGTTGACATGAGGCATTTTTATTAGCTAAGTTATGAAAAATATCGTTATTCTCTTTCATGAATTGAATTGAATTGTGTGCCCCCACAAATTCACGTGGTAAACATCAAATCCCCAATTGACTGATTTGGACATGGGGATTTTAGGGAAACAATTAAAGTTAAATGAAGTTGTAAGAGTGAAACGATAAACTGATACAACTGCTGAAAGAAGTTGGGCACCAGTAATGACTCCACACCCGGCCAGGACCAAGAGATTTATTTACAGGGCTCTGTTACAGAGGGGATCTGTAATGGGAAAAAAGAAAAAGAGAGACAGAGAGTAAGAGAGAGAGAGGAAGTGGGAGAGAGGCAGGGAGAGAGCTGCAGAGAGGGAGAGAGCAACAGAGAGAGAGAGAGAGAAGAGAAAGAGAGACGGAGAGAACGAGTTGCAGGGAGAGGGCTGTATTTATCAGCCTGACAGGGGCCGGAAGGGGCCATGCTATGTCCCTATTGGAGGAGCTGCATGGGAGTAGGGTGAGGCCAATGCTGTGTTATGGTCCTATTGGATGCATAACAAAGCTGGCTACTGATTGGAGGCTTGCAAGTTTGAATTTTGCCCGCTGGAAGGTTTGAAATTTGCAGGTGCGGGGAATTGTGCTCGCAGAGGCCGGGACCAAGGGCCTTTGTTGTCAGGTATGTTGGCGCCATTTTGGGAGCTGCCCCTCTGGTCGCTTCCTGCACCCTTCGACTGCTGTCCTTGTAGAAAGAAGAAAAGACAAAAGGGGTTCACATGTAAAGAAGAAAGTACATGTGAAGACACAGGAAGAAGGTGGGTGTTTGCAATCCAGAAAGCTGGTCCTCACCAGAAGCAGAATTTGTAGGCACCTTGATCTTGGAGTTCCAGTCTCCAGAATTGTAAGAAAATACTGTTTTTGTTGTTTAAGTCCCCAGTCTTTGGTATTTTGTTAAGGCAGCCTGAACAGACTAGTACACTAACTAATAGTGACTGTAAAATTAATGGGGCATGTTCTCAATTTCATCTAACGGCCAGGGGAAAACTAACTGCAAAGAACAAACTAAATAAACAGTGGGAAACTCATACCTGATGAGTATCACTTATTTAACATAATAGCTATGCATAATATTTGTCTCCAAATTAATTTAATTATTTAAAACACTCTAAAATTGTAATGACTTTTTTGGAAAAGGAAACTTTTAAAAAATAAAATTAATGAGATGGACCTTTCTTTCTTAGTTACCTTCAAATTTTTATTTTCCTTGGAGATCTCATTATTCAAGTAGCCCAGAAGTCTGCCCACATTATACATGCAAAGTTTCTGACAACAGTGGTATTTCAAATTATCTGGGATAATTTTTTTGAAAATATTTCATTTAAAGTTTGATAGTTTTACATTTAAATGGTATAAAATTTTATTACAAAACATTTTTTAAGCATTTCTGACTCATATAATCATATTTCTTTCCTATATAGTCAACACCGCTTTTCTATTTCCACTTTCCATTGTAATCATCATTAATGTTATCGAGTATGTTTCTCCAAAATTTTGTTTGTGAACAATATGCACTGATACTTAAAAAAAATGGGTTTATATTGTATACCATTGTTTAAAACTTGCTTTTGTGTAAAACTTCAAAGCACATAAAAGGGATTCTTCCACATCAGAATATATAATTTCCTGATATTTTCTATTATGTATTTGCCGAATTTCCTGTTTAACTAATTAAAAACTATTTTATTCAAAAATATAGACAAATGTTGTAAATCTGTAATGCAGAAGAGCTTCCCCTCACTTTCCTTGAACAGTAAATTAAAACTATTCAGAATGGAGTTTTTCAAATGTAGATAAGAGTAATCTTCCTTAATATGTTGTCATATTCAATTTTCCATCTATATTGTTTGTCATATTTCAAAAACTAAATTTTCCTTACCTTTGTCTATCTTCTAACTCATCATGATGTAAATATTTATATTCCAATCTCCTCTTACACTTCTACATTTTTGGGCCACCTGACTTTGTCAGCTACACCATTGGTTTTACATTATTGAGATGCATCATGTTGATATTCTTGTTGGTAATTCTAGTTGCGATTTCATTTTTTGTCATTAGTTGATTCTAAAAGCTAAAAATATTTAAGAAGAATTGAGATTATGTAATGTTTAAGTAAGTAATTTTTTTGTTTTTGCTGAGAAACCAAAAAATGTTTTAAAATTACATTTCTTTCTCTAATCTATCCAGATATGAATTATAAAAATTCTTTTCCTTTCAATGGAGGTTTTCTTTACATTAAAGTCACATAAATTCATGTGATCATAAGCTGCTCAAATTGCATCCCTAAATAATTTGTTTTCTTTTTGAAACATGCCATTTTAATAAATTTTTTAGGCTTTGTAACTTTCCTTTCTTTTTTCCTTATCAGCAAAAGAATAGTGAATATTCATATTATTTATAACTCCTAAGACTTCCAATTATAGCATCAATGACAGCAATCAATTAATGTTCCTTTCCCAAGGTATAATTCTCTTAGGATTCCTTAAACTCCTGCTCCCAAATGAATATTATGTAGGCCTTTTTTTCCCCTCAAGTTATTTTATTTTAGATTAAGGGAGCAAAAGTGCATGTTTATTATATGGACATATTGTCTAGCAGTGGGGTTTGGGTGTCTCAGGTGGCCCTTTTCTCAGATAGTAAACATCTTTCTTTTTTTTTTCCCATCTTTCTAGGCATTTTTACCACTGTCATTGTGAAATGTTCTCTGGGTTTAGAATTTCTTTTTCCTTAGCCCTGTGGCTTCCACAGTCTTAGATTTCTCCTTTGTTTTACTGGAGGCTTTTCTCAAGTAGTTTCCATAGCAAATTTTATGGAAGAAAAATGTCTTAAGAATTGAATATTTTGAAAGTGCATTTATTTTGCTTTCACTGATTAAAACTATCTCAGAATATTGATTCATGCCTATAATCCAATCACATCCGGAGACCAAGGTGAGAGGATTATTTGAGGTCAGAAGTTCAAGACTAGCCTGGGCATAAGGAGAATGCTGTCTCTACTACTACTACTACTACTACTACTACTAATAATAATAATAATAATAATAATGACAATATCAACCAGTTGTGGTGCATGCCTGTAGTACTAGTGACTTAGGGGCTGAGGTGGGAGGATCTCAGTGGGAGGAATTCCACTTATCTTCTGGCATTTATATTTGTCTTCTTTCCTGTTACAATGAGGAATTCTCTGTAGTAGTAGTCAAGGCCATGCTTGTATACTGTATCTACCATCTTCTTCTACTCAAGGACAGCAATGCATATCACTGATTTCTGTCCTGACCACCCCCAAGTTTGAAGCACTCTTTCCCCAGTCACTGGTAGATGGCTGATATCCCTTGTCTGTGACTCTGACTAGGATTTGCCCACTTCTAAAGAGAGCTGTCGTGCCCATACTTGTGCAACCTTTCCAGGGTAGCCAGTTTTCAGAGACCGTCCAGTGAAAGGGACAAAATCCGTCTCTCTTATTCTGATTCAAAACAATTGTGAAAGATGATCATGGATTCAGATTTTCTAGTTTCACTGGATCAATACTATAGTTCTTTTTCCTGCATAGACAGGACTGACTACACAGTTTTAAAATCACAGTGTAACTTGAAACTGGGGGTATTATTAGTTCAAAAATAATCAAAAATTTCAAGATGGTGACAGTAGTGCAAGACACCAAGAGCAAAACCCTTCTGAACATGGGACTCTGTGCAATAGAACAGGTCACACACACATGAAGCCCGCCATGCCCACAAGCCTTCATCCTGGGAGCACTCCCTGATAAACTACCTCTGTGAAAATCCATACTTCAGTGTCTGTTCCTCAGGGAAACAAATCTTCAACAAGGACATAGTTTCAGTATTCCTGTTTACTATCTCCTACTTATCAAAATTATCTTTTTCTTTTTACTTTGTAAGTCTCATCAGCAAATAAAAAAGCAGTCTTTTATGTCATTAAATAATAATAATAAAAAGAGCCATGTTTCTCTGTAAGCCCTGTCCTCTCTCCCAGTCTAGGGGAGGTGGAGCCCCCTTTTCTCCCTCTTTAATCTACTTTCCAAATAAACAATTTTTTAATCTAAAAAAACCCAAACAATTAAAAAAGTGTCAAAGCAGTTAATTATATTCATGCTTGTAATTTTCCTATCTTTCATAATGACTTCAATTAGATTTTCTCTTTATGCATCAATAAAATGGCTATTGTTAAGGTCAACAATGTTGTCAAAGGTGGTAAATCCAATGACAATCCTTAGTCTTCATTTTCTCTCATTTTTAGCAATAATGCATGGCATACGTGATCACTCCCTCCTTCTTGAAATCCTTTGCTTTCTTGTTTCCAGGAAAACCTTTCAAATGATTTTCTCTTAAATTTCTGGACACTTGTTTTTAAATTCCCTTTATGGTTCTTATAATTTTCTCGACTTCTAAATGTTTGAGTGCCTTAGGGCTTAGTCTTGGATTTCTTCTTTTATATTTACACTTTCCCTTGTGAACATCAAATTCCATAAATGAACTTTTATAATTAAAAAATAAACTTCCTAATTTAAATCTTTAGCCAGGATCCCTTCCTTGAATTCTCATTACTGTCATTAATTAGTCTATGGAACCTATTGTTTTCTTAATTAGGTGATGATAAATTCTATAAATGATGATTTTTTTGCTTCGAAGATTAACAGCCAATATTATTATTTTTACTATTATTTTTTAATTTCCTTATTTCATTTTCTTACTTGATTCAAACCATAAACAAAAGGTTAAATAATTATGGTAACAGTTGATATCGTCTTATACCTGATTTTAAAGAAAACACATCTAAAAATAATTTAATAAGTATAATAAGTTATTTTCCATTTATTGAAAATAGTGATGTCTTAAACACTAAACAAAAATGAAACAAAATAAAATAAATTTTTAGAACAATTATGTGTCAGACATCATAAAGTAAAAACATAAATGATCAGCTGAACATGTTCACCATAAAATACCAAGAATTGTTTATATACCTGAGAAAGCATAGATAGAACTAATAAGATTGCCAATCGCATGCTCTAAGAGAAAGAAGGAAGACAAGGGATAACTTCAAAGTTTTTGCCTTAGGAACTGTGAGGATGGAATTTTTATTAACTAACATAAGGACCTGTAGGTTGACCATCTTTTGGGATGGAGTTATTAGGAGCATTATAATAAACTTGCCATTTTTGAGTAATAAGTATTTAGCCTCCTGTGGATGATGAGAAAGAAGCTGGATACATGAGGCTGAACTCTGTCCCATTTGTTTCTCGAAATAATTTGTAACACTAGGAGAGTGACGAGTTAGAGGTGGGATCTGATAAAATTGCTTTTCAACAAGCATTTCAACCTTACAAGTGAGGAAGAAGAAGGGAACCTGATGTTATTGGAAGACAAAACAAAACCACAGGTGGTGAAACACAGGCAGTATAGTACTAACAGAAAAAATAATAATTCATGGAATAAAATGGAGCTTTCAGGTACAGACAGTGTAACAATTTTATAAAGAGACATGTAAATTCTTCAGTAATTAATGATGACGTTAAGTTGGTAAAATTAGAAATCTACATGTTTAGTGTAGGCAGGAATGAGTGTGGCAGAGATGTAAAATTTTTATATACTGATACTGAGCATATAAATTGCTACAACCATTATGCAGAACAATATGGCAAATATAGCAGTCAAATTAATACATATATGTACACACACACACACACACACACACACACACACACACACACACACACCACATACATAGTCTTTGCCTTTTCCCAAGCAAGGGCATGTATACAGCAATAAGAAGAGACAGTAACAAGAGAACAAGACTGTACTGAACTATAGGTAAGCTGGATATCGATCAGTGGGATGGTCCATGCTATGGCATCCTGTTGAGCTTGCATTTCTCCACATGGGTGTTGTTGACAAAGCTCAGTCTGACTCACACCTTAGCAAAGTGCACTTTGGTCTTACTCAGATCATGGAGAGAGAGGCAGGGTTGTGGGAAGTTGCCACCAAGGCCCTCTTTCATTCACCTCTCTGTCTTGCTAACAACGTAGCCTATTTTGCAGAAGACTCTGTTTCTTTCCCACCTTCCTTGTTCTAGTGAGGCATGAGGTTTGTCACGTTGCTGCACTCCTTAGGTACATCTGTAGGCTGGAATGTCACCTCATTGTAGTCTAAAATTTGATCCTCAATGATACAGAAATCACTGCCTTTGTTATCAATCATCTGGGCCCTCTGCTTCAGTGATGGCTGTGGGTCACAAGCAACTGGCTCCATGCTTATCTTGCTTTTGCTGTGTGCATATGTAAAAAGTGCTATTAATTCATTTGGATTTATTGTGTCCTCTCCTCCCAGGACAAATCTATTACATAATGGTAAACCTACCAAATAGCTGCAGTAGTTACGGCTTACAGAATGTTTGACTCCTTGACATTTGGATGTCAGGTAAAAAAATGGTGGCTCTACATGACAAAATAATGCAAAGCTTTTAGAAGAAATGAATTAGAAATACACAAAACAACATAAAAGGATCTTAAAATGCATATTTCCGGGTGAAATTAAGCAAACAACAACAACAACAATAAAATCAATAACAGAAGAACATTTTATTGAATTAATATACATACAAATGGGAGTAAAAATTAGAGATACACAGGTGTAATTAAATGAAATAGGAGAAGAGACCAACATGGATTCTGATGATAAGGTTCATAGCTTTGGAATTTATTAACTCTATGTTTTGTCCCTGAGATTTATAAAACCAAAACAACGACAACCACAATGATTAAACAATTGCTGTTCCTAAGATCAGGGCCCAGAGAATGAAACAAATATGTTGCTAGACAGAATCATTTTTGTAGTGCTTTCTTTAAGGAAAACAAAATCAATTTCTAGTGTTACACTTAGCAGTCGGGCCTTCAGGTTGCATTTATCTACAATCCAAAGAGTTAAATTTCTTATAAATGAGATATTTTGGTTTACAAGTCTCACTATCTCCCAGGTTAATTGACTAGTTTAGTTGACTACTAGAGTCTCTGGTGACCAATTACTCTTTAGAGAGGAAGTTTTGTCTCTTTTTGAAATCTTCAAATATAATAAATCATGCTGTTCCTATCTTCTTTAATGCCTAGTTATTTATTTAAAAGCCTTGCTAACAGAACCTACATGAAGGGATTCTAATGAGATTAACCCTTCTAAAGAAAGCTATTCTTGATTAAGTCTAGGCTAAATTTTTTTCTTGGACTATGCTGTGAATTAGCTAGTACTTAACTGCTTCAGGAGATTAAAAAGTCACAAATTTAATCCATGTAAGCATAACCCATTGGTAGCATTACTAGCTACATATTCAAGGATCAGAAAAGATTTAACTTATTCATATTTTATCTAGGGAAAATTGACCTAAAAAGACTTTACCAACTTAAGCAATGATTTTGCTGCATCTTAGAGATGGATTTGCTTTCAAAAATCTAGGTTTAAGTTTAAAATCTTGCATTTGCAAGTTGTTTGAATTGGTTTGAATTTGAGCAAGTAGATTTAACCTCTTAGAGTTTTAGTCTCCTTAACAAGAGAGAAGAATGAAAACATATGACTCATAAGACTGTTCTGAACCACAAATGATAATAAACATTGAATATTTAGTTTGTGCAAGTTGAAATGATTTTACACAGATAACATATGTATATCAATATATGAAGACATCTATCACAGGTATGTTTGTGTGTATAGTAGAACAATGAAATAAAATAAGTACTTTGGAAGGTAACAGCACTTATTTATGAAACAAAAATTTTTAGAAGCTAAATAAGGACAAATGTGTAAAACACTGGGCAAGCAATATTTTTGCCTTAACATAGGCAGAAAGTATGGGCAAATAGACAGGAATTATAGTTCTCATTAATTTTATATTGTGTTAAATTTTCAGTAAGTTTTTTGAATTTTATATAGTTTCTCTTGGTTTTGTTTATCTTCTGTTAGAAGATTACAAAGGACAAAGGGTGCCTGGGTTAAAATGGCATGGTTTCTTTCAGCATAAAAAGTAAGGCTATTAAAAAATGACTATCTAATTAATACATTTTCCTATAAAATGCAAATAATGTTTAGGTTAATCATTTTGTCAAGGCAGTTCTCCTGGATTAAAAACTTGTTGACTATGTCTCTAATGAGAACAAAGTTCTCCTCAACACTTGCCCAGTGCTAAAAGTATAGTTCTGCCTTTATAGTTAATTTTTAAAAATTATTTATTTATTATAAAGATGTGGGGTACAATTCAGGGTTATGTATACAAATATTGATCATGCAGATACCCTTGTTGACAAGGTATACCCTCCCTCCCCTAGCAGTTTCCACCAACTGCCAGTCCCACCCTCCCTTCCCCTGATAGTTTTCCACTACTGTCAATCACTCTCTTATAGCATTATAATTGTTCAAGGTCACCTTATGAGTGAGAACATATGGAACTCAGTTCTTTGTTTCTGTGATAAATCACTGAGTATGTAATTAATTTTCAATCAGTTTGTTAATTTTTTATCTATATAGATTCACAGAAAACAAAATATATCCCTACTGGTCTGTCCTTTAAAAATATCAGTGAAAGACTGCAGTATAAATCCCATATAAGGCATTAAAATGACAAAAAAGAAGCTTTTTGCAGAGAAGGGTGTGTGTGTGTGCGTGTGTGTATACTTGGGTTGTGTGCTCAACACACATCTTTTTTTAACAAGCATTTTTATTTTATTTTTATTTTTAAGGTGCTGAATTTTCTTTTATTGATCTTTAAAATTGTTTTAATGTTTTACAATAAAGATTTCTTAAAGTTAGTATCACAATTTTTTTAGCTTAATTTTTTTACTTTAAAGATGTGAGGTACAATTCAGGGTTTGGTATACAAATGTTCGTTATGCAGGTACCCTTGTTGATGAGGTGTGCTCCGCCTCCCCTGGCAGTTTCCCAATAGTGCCAATCCCTTTCTTGTAGTATTATAATAATTGTTCAAGTTTCGCTTATAAGTGAGAATATATGGTACTCAGTTCTTTGTTTCTGTGATAGATCACTCAGTATTAAAGACTCTAAGTTCATCCAAGTTGCTATGAAGTTCATAATTTTGTTCTTCTTTATAACTACATAATATTCCATTGTATATATGTACCACATTTTTTTATCCAATACTCTTTTGATAGGCAGCACAGTTGGTTTCATGTTTTTGTTATTGTGACTAATGCTGCAATAAATTGAAATACATCTTGTCCTTTCCATATCTAATATGAAAAACTTGAGAAAATCCTGGTCCATTTTAAGGTCAGAAATACTAAAAATGTGTGTGTGTGTATGTGTGTGTGTGTGTGTGTGTGTGTGTGTGTGTGTGTGTGTGTGTGTGTGTAGAAGCTTCTGCAAGGAAAAACAATTTGTTGGGAGGGAGGATAAGATCTCAAGTGAGAAAGAACAACTTACTTAGAAAAAGATATAGAGAACCATGGAGAGGGAAATGGTTTTAAAATCCGTTAAGCAAAAGAGAATGACTCTGCAGCTTAAGGAACATAGGCTAGGAATTCCAATTAGTACTATTCAAAAATTAATTTAACCAGAGTTTGAATATGATTTTTTTTGTTTAGATTTAGTCTTTCTCTTGATCCTTATATTGTTCTATCATAGCTGTTAGTATTATAGAACTCATTAATAAATCCCTCAATTAGTTAAAGCCTGGCTTATGTTAACAGGCAAATTTCAGTTCAAATGTACTATCCTTCAGAGGAAGAGTGAAACGGCATCTGTTTACATTTCTTCTCTGGAAAGTTGTTCATTGCCTGTGGAGTGACAAGGTTTAGAGGCAGAGTTTGATGGAACTGTTGTTCATGAAGCACTTCCAATGACTCTGGGCCAAAATGAATCTTCTTAGGAAGATCTTGGTAACAACACATGCCATAACTGTGGGGAAGACACAACTTCTCCCTCATCACACCACTTCTATTCTGTTATTCTGAACACTGATGTCTGGGAATAGGGCATCTTATAAATGAGTTGTGGCAGAAAAGAAGCTTCTCTAAGGAGTTCTGTTACCTTCAAATGTGCAGAAGAGGGAAACTGTGAAGGAAGCAACCTGGCTTAGAAAAACATGTGAGCATGTGTTTCAGAACTCCGGGATTAATCTGAGGTAAAGAAGAGGAAGTTCAAGTGCATGGTGAGGGCATCAGACCTGAAGGTTGAAGATGTATGAGTTATGGTTCCCATTGCTCTGTTGTAAAAGAGCACCTTATTCGTAATTTTATATATTGTACTGGTACATATTTATCATAACTAACTCAAATTTGTTCTTTCCCTAAAATATGATTTTTCTAGTATTAGTAGAACAAAGTACAGTAAAAACAAAATAATTTATAACTTAGTGAAAGGAATAAAATTGGAAATTCCATGCCCATTCACTATAATACCAACTTTTAGTTTTTTATGTCTCTTTAATATATATAGCTTGCCTGGATATGTGGAAAATTCTTTTATGTGTGAGTGTTTGTTTCTGTAGACGGTCCCCTAAGTTTATGCTTCTACACATCTCACATTCTTATTAATCTGTGGGCCCCATCACCACTCTACAACCAAGGTATTGCTCCCAAATTATTTTCCAGTTTTGAATCGAAAGGCTTCTTGTTTGATTTCTCTCATATCTTTTATCCTTCTCAAATATCATTCGTCACTTCATTTATGGCCAGAGCATTGCCTTCATTTGCCTTCAGTGTGTTATTTATTTGGATCTCAGTCACTCTCTGACCATCTTCCTCATTTTTATGTCCTTTCTTAAAGTCATGTCAAATATCACTTGCCTCAGCCTTTTATGTAGTACATTGAATGAAGAATTCAGTAAAATTATAATATAGTTCTGAGAATAACTGCAACCTTCTCTCTCACCAAATATTGGGTAATCCTTAAATGCAGAGTGGCTCAGATACCATTGGATATCAGGTTAGGATGGGATTTTATTTACCTTCATGGTTCTGGTTCTGGATGTTAGGATAACATTATTTCTGGATCCTGTTGGAGACCACTACCCTGCTTGATTTCTCCTGAAAACATTCTTGGCGTATGTGCAAATTCACAACCAGCCAAGAATGCTTATGATGGCAAAACCAGATAGGCAATGTATGCTGAGACAAGTTCTAAATTACAGTGTCTTTGTGTTAGACTACATAAGAAGTTATGTACTAACCATGTTGTTTAGCAAGCAGCTGTACTATGCCCTATAAACAGTCACATATTATTGCAAGAAACTCTCTGAGATCATACCAAAAAGTTTCCTTTGCACTGTTTGTACTTCATCCATAAATGCTTACTTAACTACATCATTTTGTACTAATAAAAATCTGGTGGGTAAGAGACTCAGGGTATTTGTCATGTAAAGCAAAACACCCTCTGGTTCCCCCACCTATTGGTTCTAAAAATGTTTTGTGAATTGTGTTATACCATGCTGTTCCTTTTTCAGGATCCTTTACCACCCTGCTGCACAGGACGCAGCAGAGTGGTGCCTGCACAGGGTCCTGAAGAGAAGAAGGTCTGCTACAAGCAGAAAAGGTAAAGTTACAAGTGGTGGATGGTAGCCTTGCACTGCACTGAACAGAGTCGCTACCATGAGTATGCAAGTAGAAGTTTTAAGTAAATCAGGGTAACAAATGGGGTAGAATCAGTCTCAAGAAATTAAACATTATATTCAATTGCTTAAATGTATGCTAAAGCAATCAGGGACTTGGGTGTCAGAGTCTAAATTAGAGGAATTGTTAGAAGCTGTAGTTAAACATAATCCTCGGTTCCCAAATGAAGGTACCGTCAACCCAGAATGCTGGAACCAAATAGGAGCATTTTTTTTTTTTTTTTACCACTTGTGGCACACTTTATTGTCATTTTCTTTTTTTTTTAATCAATATTTTTTATTATGATATTGTGGGATATAGTTAAGTGTTAGGTATACGAATATGCTTCATTCAGGCCCCCTTGTTGATAACGGGTGTCTCACTGTCCCCAGACAGATGTTTACTACCATTAGTCCCATCCCCCTTCCCCGCCCCCATAGTTTTCCACCACTGTCAGTCATTTTCTTATGGTAGTGCATTGGATGATCAAGGTCCACTATATGAGTGAGAACATGTGATACTCAGATCTTTGTTTCTGTGAGCGGTCACTCGGTATTATAGACTCTAGTTCCATCCAGCTTGCTGTGAAATTCATGATTTTGTTCTTTTTTATGGCTGCATAGTATTCCATCGTGTATATGTACCACATTTTTTTAATCCAGTCCTAGCTGATGGACAGAATTGTTGCTTCCAAGTTCTTGCTATTGTGAACAATGCTGCAATAAACATACGTGTGCAGGTATCTTTTTGATAGAGTGATTTGAGTTCTTCAGGGTATATTCCCAGTAGGGGGATTGCAGAGTCATATGGGAGGTTGATATTTAGAGCTTTTAGGAATTGCCACACTGATTTCCACAGAGGTTGCACTAGTTTACACTCCTACCAACAGTGTAGAAGTGCTCCCTTTTTGCCACACCCTCCCCAACAACTGTTATTTTTTGAGTTATTGATAATTGCCATTCTGACTGCAGTTAGGTGGTATCTCAGTGTGGTTTTGATTTGCATCTCCCTGATTAGTGAGGTTGAGCATTTCTTCATGTGTCTGTGGGCTGCGCGGATGTCTTCCTTTGTGAAGTGTCTGTTCATATCTTTTGCCCATTTTGTAATGGGGTTGTTTGTTTTTTTCTTTTCAGCACATTCAAGTTCCTTGTAGATCCAAGATGTTAAGCCTTTGTCAGAACTGGAGTTGGCAAATTCTTTTTCCCAGTCTGTAGGCTGTCTCCCTACTCTCTTGATGGTTTCTTTGGCTTTGCATAAGCTTGTCAGTTTAATGAGGTCCCACTTGTCTATCTTATCCCTTATGACCTGTGGTTTCGGGTTTTGTTCAGGAATTGGATGCCAGTTCCAATTTCCATGAAGGTCCTCTTTTTCTAAGGTTCTTATGGTTTGAGGTTTTACATTTAGGTCTCTGATCATTTGGAGTTAATTTTTGCGTATGGGGATAGATAGGGGTCCTGTTTCAATCTTCTGCATGTGGTCAGCCAGTTTTCCCAGCACCATTTACTGAATAGGTTCTCCTTTCCCCAGTGCTAGGTGGTGGAGGCTTTGTTGAAGGTGAGTTGACTGAGAAATTGAGGTTTTACTTCTGGAATCTCAGTTCTATTCCATTGATCTATATGCCTGTTCCTATACCAATAACAAGCTGTTTTGATGATTGTAGTTTTATAGTAAAGTTTGAAGTCTGATAATGTGATACCACCTGTTTTGTTTTGTTTTTTGCTGAGGATTGTTCTGGCTATTCTTGGTTGTTTGTGTTTCCATATGAATTCCTGTGTTGTTTTTTCTAGGTCTGAGAAGAATGTTGCTGGTAATTTGATAGGCATTGCATTAAATCTGTAGATTGTCTTAAGTAAGATGGACATCGTCACAATGTTGATTCTTTCAATCCATGAGCATGGGATATTTTTCCACTTGTTTGTGTCATCTTTGATTTCTTTGAGCAGAGTTTTGTAGTTTTCATTGTAAACGTCTTTCACATCTCTGGTTAGAAAGATGCCAAGGTATTTCAATTTTTTTGTGGCTATTGTGAATGGAATTGTGCTTTTTATTTGGGTTTCTGTTTGTTTATTATTGGTGTAAAGAAATGCAATTGTCTTTTGCACATTTATTTTATACCCTGATGCTTTGCCAAAGGCCTTTATCAGTGTAAGGAGGTTTTTGACAGATTCTCTTGGGTTTTCAAGGTACACAATCATGTCATCTGCAAAGAGAGATAACTTGACTTCCTCTTTTCCTATTTGGATACCCCTGATTGCCTTCTCTTCTCTGATTGCTCTAGCCAGGACTTCCAATACTATATTGAACAGGAGGGGTGAGAGTGGGCATCCTTGTCTTGTTCCAGTTTTCAGGAGAAATGGCTCCTATTTTTGTCCGTTTAGGAGTATGCTGGCTGTGGGTTTCTCGTAGATGACTTTTACTACTTTGAGGTATGTTCCCGTATGCCTAGATGTTCAAGGGTTTTTATCAAGAAGTGGTGCTGGATTTTATCAAAATCTTTTTCTGCATCTAATGATATAATCATGTGGTTTTTGTTTTGACATCTGTTGATGTATTTAGTTACATTTATGGTCTTACAAATGTTGAACCAGCCTTGCATCCCAGGGATGAAGCCTACTTGGTCATGATGGATGATTTTTGAGATGTGTTGTTGAATCCGGTTTGCTAGGATTTTGTTGAGAATTTTAGCATCTATGTTCATCAAAGATATTGGCCTGTAATTCTCTTTCTTTGTTGGATCTTTTCCTGGCTTGGGTATCAATGTGATGCTAGCTTCATAAAATGATTTGGGGAGGGTTCCATCTTTCTCAATCACCTGAAATAGCTTCAGAAGGATTGGAATCAACTCCTCCTTAAATGTCTTGTAGAATTTTGCTGGATAGTTATCTGGTCAGGGCTTATTTTTGTAGGTAGTTTCTTTATTAC
Organism: Cephalopachus bancanus; assembly: GCA_027257055.1. NCBI lineage: Eukaryota > Metazoa > Chordata > Mammalia > Primates > Tarsiidae > Cephalopachus > Cephalopachus bancanus. The sequence goes on along the minus strand of JAPVLO010000068.1, from coordinate 15,064,698 downwards.
ATAATCAATTTCCTCAATTTAGGGTCTGAATTTCTTCTTGCTTCAACTTAGACAGGTTGTGTATGACAGAAAGTCCTCCACTTTCTGGAGGTTTTCAAGTGTGTTTCCATACAAATGTACATAATAGTCTCTAATGATCTTTTGTATTTCTTTAGGGTCAGATGTGACTTCATCTTTTGTGTTTCTGTTTGTTCTTATTTGGGTTTTTTCTTTCTTTTTCTTGGTCAGTCTAGCTAAGGGACCATCAATCTTGTTTATCCTTTTGAGGAACCAGTTTTTTGTTTCATTGATTTTTTTTGTATTGTCCTTTTGTCTTCTATGTCCTGGATTTGGGCTTTTATTTTGGTGATCTGGATTCTTCTGCTGAAATTAGGGTTTTTGTGGTCTTGCTTTTCTAGCTTCCTTAGGTGGCTTGTTAGGCTGTTAATTTCTACTCCTTCCATTTTCTTCATGTGCATTTGTAGTAATATAAATTCCCCTCTTACTACAGGTTTCATGGAGTCCCAGAGATTCTGGTAAGATGTTTCTTCATTTTCATTTGCTTCCAGGTATCTTTTGATTTCTGATTTGGTTTCATCATTGACCCAGGAGTTGTTTAGCATCATACTGTTTAGTGTCCGTGTCTTTGTGGATTTTGGGGGAAACTTGTTGGTGTTAATGTTTATTTTTATTCCAATGTGGTCTGAGAAGGTGCATGGTAAAATTTCGGTCCTTTTAAATTTGCTTATGCTTGATTTATGGCCAATTTTGTGGTCGATCTTAGAATATTTTCCATGTGGTGATGAGTAGAATGTGTATTCTGTGGTCTTTGAATGGAGTGTTCTGTAGGTATCAATTAAGTGCATTTGGTCAAGAGTCACATTGAGGTTCCGGATCTCGTTGCTGATTTTTTGTCCTAATGATCTGTCTAGGGTTGTGAGCGAGGTATTAAAGTCCCCAGTTATGATGGTGTTAGAGTCAATATCTTTCTTTAGTTTTCCTAGGAGTTGCTTTATAAAAGTTGGTGCACCTATGTTAGGTGCATATATGTTTAGGATAGATATTTCTTGTTGATGGAGTGAACCTTTTATCGTTATGTAGTGACCCTCTGTATCTTTTCAAATTTTTGATAGCTTAAATGGTATTTTGTCTGAAATTAGGATCATGACTCCTCCTTTCTTTTGTGCTCCATTCGCCTGAAAATTTGTTTCCCATCCTCTTACTTTGAGTCTTTGCATGTCCTTTCTAGTGAGATGGGTCTCTTGAAGGCAGTATATCATTGCCTGGTGATATTTTATCCATTTTCCATTCTGTGTCTTTTCAGTGGTGCATTTAGTCCATTCACATTCAGGCTAATTATTGAAATGTGAGAGTTCGTCCCTATCATAGAGTTCTTATAGAGTTGTTCTTCCACTTGGTTTATTGTCTTTCTTTTGGTTTGGGGGTTGGTTCATGTGTATTTTATTCTTTTTCCTGTACCCTTGTGAAGAACATTGGCTTTTTTTCCCCTTTTCTGTGTTTGTACTTTCTTAAGTGTTTCATGTAGAAGTGGTTTGGTGGCAGCGTAAGTTCTTAGGGATTGGATATCTGGGAAAGATTTTAATTCTCCCTTGCTGATGAAGCTTAATCTGGCTGGGTAGGTTATTCTTGGTTGAAATTGTTTATCTTTTAGGACTTTGAAGATAGAGCTCCAAGCTCTCCTAGCCTGCAGGGTTTCTGTAGATAAATCTGCTGCTATTCTAATTGGTTTTCTATGATAGGTGATCTGGCCTTTTTCTCTTGCTGCCTTTAGGATTTTTTGTTTTATGCCTACTTTGTTTAGGCAAATTATTATGTGTCTAGGAGTTGGTCTTCTCATTTGTTGTCTTTCAGGGTTTCTCTGAATATCTTGTGTTTGAATTTTTACATCATTGATTAGATAAGGGAAGTTTTCTTGAATGATCTCAAGAAAGGTTTGTTCCAGTGTGGTCTCTGTCTCTCTTTCTGCCTCAGGAAGGCCAATTATTCTTAAGTTTGGTCTCTTGAAGTAATCACTCATCTCTTGAAAGTTTTTTTCTGTCTTTTTGTGCTTTTCCCCCTTTCTCTCCCCTTCTTTAATTCTTTTTGTGCTTTTCCCCCTTTCTCTCCCCTTCTTTAATTCTTTTTGTGCTTTTCCCCCTTTCTCTCCCCTTCTTTAATTCTGTTTTTCAGGGAAGGTGTGATTACTTTTGTTTCACTTGTATAATCTCCTGTTCTTCCTTATGAGGGTCCTCTGGCTTTTTTCACTTTTGCGGTTGGAGTGTGGGCTGCGGGCTGTACTTTTCACAGTTTTGAGGTTTAATTGAGAGGGAAACTATGATTCAGAATCTATATGCTGATTACAGCCTCCACCAACAGGTGTATGAGCACACTGCAACCTATTTCCCACTGCCTTACAATCTGTCTGTGCAGCAGCGTGTAGCTTAGGTCCCTGGAGCAAAAGTAGGTACAAAAGAGGAAAATAGTGGAGGAAGGGGGGTCAATAGGAAGTTAGAAAGAGAGATGAGTGAGAGGGAAAACAGACATACATACCAACTAACAGGTGAAAAAGAGATACAAGGCTGGAGAGAAGTGAAAACAAGAACACAGAAGGAAAATTCCCCAAAGAATACTGGTAGCTACACAGAGACAGACCAATAAGATCATGAAACAGAGAGTGTAAGTTAGAAAGCAAACAATAGTGAGCAAAACATACAGTCAGAATGATAAAACCAAAGGTCAAAATAAGAGATCAGACTAGTTCTGTAATCTTTCCTTAGGGGCTAAAGTCACTTGAGCTCTGATCTCTAGCCTCTCCCCTTTGTTTTTGTTGCAGGCAGCTAGCCTGCTGCCTGGGAGGTCTGTGACTCTTAGTTGTCTCAGTCTGTTCAGCGTTGGGGAGGGGCTTTGTCTCCTATTTAACGATGTCACCATGGGAACTGAGGTGGAGGCTCTGATAGTGGGTGGGGCGATACAAATCTGCCTGGAGAATGGCGGAGGTGGTAGCTTCACTTTCACTTTTAGGGATGCTCGTCTGGGTCACTGGGCGAGAGGCACTGGGATCGGCTGCACAGTTGGGTGCTGGATCCGGGGTGTCACCAGCAAGCTGGGGTGGAGGAGAGGGTCAGGAGAAAATTTAAAGTGGGCATATCAGTCTGGGTCTTCTCTTTCTGTTTCTCCTTTTTTTCTACCTGGGGATTAGTTAAACATGTTTTGGAAACTTCAAGGGAATGTAAAGCAAAACTTATGCCTAAGGCCCTCAGTCAAACTAACACTTTCATTAATAATGATCAAGACAAATCTCCACCTGACAAAAAATTTACAGAGGCATTGATCAAAACTCAATGCCACAGCAAATTGTTTTGCTGGAGTATACAGGAGAGTCTGATAATCATTCACCTAGAAATAAGCTTATAAAATTCTTACAGAAAACTTCTTTTATATTTCACAAAGTTGCAAAAATGCAATCCATTGCCGGGGTCCAAATTAATTTCTCGATTAATACTGAGGTCAAGTTTTCAGCTCTTGTGCTCATACTGAACCTCTTTTTCCTGACACCTGCTTCTTAGTGGGAGTTACGGTTGTTCCAGAAGTTATATGTTTCATCTAACCTCTTATCAGAAGTTACTAAATGATTAATTAAAATTATGAATGTAAAAGGTTATATATAAAAAAGTTAAAAAAATGGTGACTTGGATTGAACCTAAAGAATTTACTTCTTCTGGATCATATATTTCATTTTTAAAAGAGCTCTGAGTTAAACACATAGAGTGACAACAAGCTTATAGATGAGTTATGTTGGGGCAGATAGTCTCAAAACTGCATTGTCCATATGAAAGTGACTGTGCATAGAAGCGCTGTGTGTAGAAAAAGATGAGGAGTGATGAGTTAGTAATGTGGAAGTTGTGCAAAGTAAGGAGGGTTGGATGCAGGAAGACTGCTATGCTCTATAGCTGATTCATGAAGATGACTTGAAAAAATAGTTGGAGCTTATCTGCGTATAAATGAGGAGGGGACAGAAAGGGCTATTCAGACATTAAATTTGTGTTTCTTTTGTTTCTTTCTTCATTAATCCTATTTTATTCAGCTTTTCTGAAAATTTTGACTGATTATTGTATACTAAAAAATGAATATTATACAAAAGAAAATGCAGAGTTAATCTAGTTCTGGATACAGTTAGATAATCAACAAATGGTATTATAATTCTGTTTCTTCCCAAGCTCACTCTTGCAAACTGTACATGAAATTTTTAGCAATTTTAAACTTCATGATAAATTATGCATGATATATTTATTAACAAAAATTAATAAATCTAGATATTGTCAATTTTATATGTTAATATCTTTTATTTATGTCATTGTATTGGATAGGGTCTAAGTTTTCAATTATAAAGATTAGGTCAAAATGTTTTAATTTAAAAAGCCATAAGCCAAATATATGTGTCGATATGACTTCTTGGTTTACTTTTAAAAGACTCTATGATATTCTATTTTATATAATATATTATATGTTCTGTTATATTTAGAATACTAATTTTTAAGACATCAATCAATGTACACCTATTTTGATGGGTTCTGTTATAAAGTTATTTTTGTTTCCAGATAGGATTGTCTCAAATATTATATATTTTAAACTTATCTATTCATTTAGAGCCTTTTGTGTGCATGCAAACATAAAGTTTAAAACATGAAAAAAATTACATAGTTTTATTTATGTATGTTGTCAATCCTAGAACATCTAGATAATATAAAGATTATTAAGCAAATAAAAAGCAAGAAGCTGAAAATTTAAAAATTAATCTTTTATTATTTAATTTACTGAAGTATATTGAATAAATAATAACTATCTAAATACTACTTCATCATTTTCCTATTTCTTCATAGACTGAAGGTATCAAACATACTTAATTTTTATTTTTAGAAAGCAGGATTTATTGAAAGAGCAGAAAAGCTCCCATGGTGAGAGAGGACCTGAGGGGGTTGCCCCAAACATATTTTTAATTTCTGCAAATTTGCCATCTATAATATGGCCTAAATAAACCCCAGATCACCTAAAAACATCTGGGGGCTTTGTCCCAAACCATATACTCTAATAGTAACAGTGAACATAAATTTTTTAGGGCAGACATTTTCAATTATGACTAATCAATCCTAATCCACGTACCCTGTCTGACCTATTCTTTCTTTGGAAACCATACTGAAGGCACTTTCTCACAGTTCCGCTCTCTGCCCTTGCCTCCTGACAGATCATGGTGCTTCCTGAGTGGCCCTGTATGACCTGCTGTTTTCTTCAAAGGGACCCATGATATAATAAAACTCTAAAGCTCTCTCTCTGGATCTGTTTCTGGCCTTACCATATCTCATTTAAGTTAATATGGCTCAAATACTTAATTACATTTGCATCTAACTATTATATGGAAATACATGTGTTCACATGGACACATATGGAATTCAAATCATTGAATAAAAAGTGAAATTACATTAGTTTCTATAAAGATGGTAAACATTGCTGTTTCTTTGAAATAAACAGGAGAATCTGGTAAAAGCAAGAGAATTGCAAACTAATTTTATCTAGTGACAATGACATTGTTTGTACTCTTCTTGTAGAGCATATGAGGTGGGTAGGAAGAAATTTGTAATAATTTATAAGATTCATTTATTCACAATTTTAACAATTTTAACAAATTATACTGGCTGAATTCCAAAAAGGAATAATGTTTTAGAATAGGCATAGTGAGAAAAGTCACAAGGGCATTTTGTGTACCAGGACAGTGCCTTAATATTTTCAAATTGACTTTGTTCACTCAGTCTGCATCCATAGTATTGTATAATTGTATGTGCTAATCTTCATGTTATAATACCTTATTGTATTAAAAAATAAAAACACAATAATAAAAAATATAAAGCTACATCTGTTCTTTATTTTATTTTTTTATAAAGATGTGGGGTACAATTCAGGGTTAGGTATACACATGTTGATCATATGGGTACCTTTGTTGATGAGGTGCACCCTTCCCTCCCCTAGCATTTTCCCTCAACTGCCTATTCCACCCCCCTCCCATGACAGTTTCCCACAACTGCCAATCTCTTTCTTATAGTATTATAATTGTTCAAGGTCCTTTATGAGTGAAAACATATGGTACTCTGTTCTTTGTTTCTGTGAAAGATCACTGAGTATGATCAACTCTAAATCCATCCATGTTGCTGTGAAGTCCATATGTTTGTCCTTCTTTGTAGCTGCATAATATTCCCATTTGTATATGTACCACATTTTTAAAATCCAGTCCAGCATCGATGTGCAGCATGGTTGGTTCCATGTTTTTGCTATTGTGAATAGAGCTGCAACAAACATACATGTGCAGGTATCTTCTTTGTAGAATGATTTGAGTTCCTCTGGGTATATTCCAAATAGGGGAATTGCCGAGTCATATGGAAGGTCAATTTCTAGTTCTTTCAGAAATCGCCACACTGTCTTCCAAAGAGGTGGAACTAGTTTGCATTCCCACCAGCAGTGTAGAAGAGTTCCTTTTTCTCCACATATCACTGGCATCTGTTGCTTGTTTTATTAATGATGGCCATTACTGGGGCAAGGTGGTATGGCAATGTGGTTTTGATTTGCATTTCTCTGATGATGAGTGAGATTGAGCACTTTTTCACGTATCTGTTGGCTGCCCGTATAACTTCTTTTGAGAAGTGTTTATTCATGTCTTTTGCCCACTTTTTAATGGGACTACTTTTTTTTTCTTTTCAGCATGTTCGAGTTCCTTGCAGATCCTAGATGCTAGTCCTTTGTCAGACATAAAGTTGGCAAATATTTTTTCCCATTCTGTCAGCTGTCTCTGTGCTCTCTTGATGGTTTCTTTTGCTTTGCAGAAGCTCGTTAGTTTGATGAGGTCCCACTTGTCAATCTTATTTCTTAAGGTATGGACATTTAGGGTTCTCATCAAGAATTGGTTGCCAGTTCCAATTTCCATAAGGGTGTCTCCTGTGTTTGCTAAGATTCTTATAGTTTGAGGTTTTACGTTTAGGTCTTTAATCCACTTAGAGTTATTTTTTTGTATTATGAAAGGTAGGGATCCTGTTTCAATCTTCTGCATGTGATCAGCCAGTTTTCCCAGCTTCATTTACTGAGTAGATTCTCCTCTCCCCAGTGGTTGTTGGTGGAGTCTTTGTCAAAGAAAAGTTGGTTGAGAAATTGAGGCTTTGCTTCTGGAATCTCTATCCTGTTCCATGGATCTATGTGCCTGTTCTTATACCAATACCAGGCTGTTTTGGTGACTACAACCTTATAGTAAAGTTTGAAGTCTGGAAGTGTGATACTTCATGCTTTATTTCTTTTGATAAGGATTGTTTTGGCTATTCATAGTTTTTTATGTTTCCATATGAATTTATGTATAGTCATTTCCAGATCTGAGAAGAATGATGTTGGTATCTTAATGGGTGTTGCACTGAATCTGTAGATTGTCTTTGGTAAGATGGACATTTTAACAATGCTGACTCTTCCTATCCATGAGCATGGAATATTTTTCCTTTTTTGTGTCTTCTTGGATTTCTTTGAGTTGTATTTAGTAGTTTTCATTGTAAAGGTCTTTTACTTCTCTGATTATGAAGATACCTAGGTATTTCATTTTATTGTGATTATTGGGAATGGGATTGTGGTTTTAATTTGATTCTCTGTTTGTTGCTGGCATATAGGAATGCAACTGTCTTTTGCACATTTATTTTGTACACTTAGACTTTGCCAAGTCCTTTATCAGTGCAAGCAGGTATTGACAAATTCCCTTGGGTTTTTGAGGTATAGGATCATATCATCAGTAAAGAATGACAACTTGACTTCCTCATTTCCTGTTTGGTTATCCTTGGTTTTCTTCTCTTGTCTAATTGCCCTAGCTAGGACTTCCAACACAATGTTGAACAAGATGGATGAGTGTAGGAAGCCTTGCCTTATTCTAGTTTCAGGGGAAACGTTTCCAGTTTCTGTCATTTAGCAATGTTACCTGTGAGTTTATCATAGATGGCATTTACTATTTTGAGGCCTTTTCCTTCTATACCTAGGTGTTTGAGTGTTTTTATCAAGAAGTGATGCTGGAATTTATCAAAGGTTTTTTCTGGATCTAATTACATAGTCATGTGGTACTTGTTTTTACATCTGTTAATGTATTTAATTACCCTTATGGTCTTGCGAATGTTGAACCAGTCCAGCATACTGAGGATGAAGCCTACTTGGTCATGGTGGATGATTTTTAAGATGTGTGTTTGGATCCAAAATGCTAGAATCTTGTAGAGAATTTTTGCATCTGTGTAAATAAGGGATATTGGCCTGTAGTTCTCTGTTTTTGTTGGATCATTACCCAGTTTGTGTATTAGTGTGATGTTAGATTCATAAAATGATTTGGGGAGAATTCCATCTTTCTCAATTGCCTGGAATACTTTCAATAGGATTGGTATCAGCTCCTCCTTGTCCATTTTATAGAATTCTGCTGGAAAGTCATTCGATCCAGGTCTTTTTGTGTAGGTAGTTTTCGTATGTCAGAGTCAATTTCCTGGGTTGTTATTGGTCTATTTAGTGTCTCAGTGTCTTCTTGTTTCAACCTGGGGAGATTGTATGATGTCAGAAAGTCCTCCATTTCATTTAGGTTACCAAGCTTGTTTCCATATAGGTGTCCATAGCAATCTCTGATAATCTTTTGTATTTCTTCAGGTCAGTTGTGATTGAATCTTTTGTATTTCTGATTGTGTTTATTTGGGTCTTTTCTCTCTTTTTCTTGGTCATTCTCATTAGGGGTTCATCAATCTTGTGAATTCTTTCAAAGAACCAGCTTTTTGGGTTTTTTTATGTTTTCTATGATATTTTTGTCTTCTATGCCCCATATTTGGGCTTTTGTTTTGGTGATTTGGATTTTCTGACTAAAGGTGAGGTTTTGGTGGTCTTCTCTTTCCAGCTCCCTTAGGTGATTTGTTAAGCTCTCAACCTGTGATCTTTCCATTTTCTTGATGTGTGCCCATAGAGATATAAATTCCCCTGTTAGAACTGTTTTCATGGCATCCCAGAGGTTTTGGCAAGATGTTTCTCCATTTTCATTTGTTTCCCGGAATCTTTTAATTTCTGCTTTGATTTCAGTGTTGACCCAGTAGTTGGCATGATGTTGTTTAGTGTTCATGTGTTTTTTGGGCTTTGAGGAAATGTTGTTGGTTTGATATTTATTTTTATTCCCCTGTGGTCTTAGAAGGCCTATGGCAATATTTAAACCTTATGGAATATGTTTATGACCAAAGACATGGTTGATTGTTTCATGTGAGTGAAAAAGGATCGTGAGTGCATTCCATGTGGTGATGAGTAGAATGTATGTTCTTTGGTTGTTGGGTGGAATAATGTGTAGTAACTATTAAGTCCATCTGGTCAAGTGACAAGTTTATATACTGAATCTCCTTGTTGATTTTTTGGTTCAGTGACCTATTTAGGGCTGTTAGTGGGGTATTCAAGTCCCTTGTTATAATAGTGTTAGAATTAATATCTTTTTTAAGTTTACTTCATAGTTGCTTCATGAATGCAGTTCTCCTGTGTTGTGTGCATATATGTTTAGTATGGATACTTCTTGTTAATAGATTGAACATTTTTATCATTATGGAATGTCCTTTTTACAGCTTTTTAAATTTTTGATAGCTTAAAAGTTGTTTTGTCAGATATTAAGATTGCAACTTCTACCTTCTTTTGTGATCCATTTGCCTGAGAACTCTTTTTCCGTCCTTAACTTTGTGTCTGTGTGCATCCTTGGGTTTCTGATGAGTTTCCTGGTTGCAGCAAATAATTGGGTCATGGTTTCTTATCCAGTTTGCCATTCTGTGTCTTTTCTGTGGTGCATTTAGTCCATTCACATTCAGGTTGATTATTGAAATGTGATTGTTTATCCCTGTCATGAGGTTCTTATATATATTTTTTCTTTTTTTGCTTGTTATCTTTTGGCTTTGGGGTTGATGTATGTGTGTGTTTTCAAGTTTGCTGTTGCTCTGTATCCTCTGTTGATTCTGTGCTCTGTTGTTCTCTTGGGAAGTGGGTGGTCATTCTTTTTTTTTCTTTCTTCTGTGCTTAATACCTTTTTGAGTATATCCTGTAGAACTGTTCTGGAAGATGCATAATCTCTAGGGATAAGATGTCTGGGAAGGATTTTAATTCTCCATCACTGATGAAGCTGAGCTTGGCTGAGTAAAAAATTCTTGGTTGAAAATGTTTATCTTTGAGGGGTTTGAATATAGGGCTCCAGTCCCTTCTTGCTTGAAGTGTTTCTGCTGATAAATCTGCTGCTCTTCTGATTGGTTTTCCCTGGTAAGTACTTTAACCTCTCTCTCTTGCTGCCTTTTGGATTTTTTCTTTTGTGCCTACTTTGTGTAGAATAATTACTATGTGTCTAGGTCTTCTCATTTGTTGTGGGATTCTCTGTATATCTTGTGCTTGGTTGGTCACATCTTTGGTGAGATGGGTAAAGTTTTCTCAGATTACCTTCTGGAATACTTGTTCCAAGTTGTTCTCCATTTCCCTTTCATCTTCTGGGATAACAATCAGGCATAGGTTCAACCTCTAGATATAAACACACATCTCTTGTAGGCTTTGTTCTTTCTTTCTGAGTCTTCTTTTTATGTTTTTTACAGATCGGGTCAATTCCATGTTCTGGTCTTCAAGTTCTGAGATTCTTTCTTCAGCTAGATTAATTCTGCTTTCCTCACTTGTCATCTCGTTATTTATTTCCTGGATGAAATATTTCATTGCCAAAATCTCTGCAACAAGTTATTTCAGTGTTGCATCTTGTCTTTCTTGGGTCTCATTCACTCTTTCCATCCATTCCCTCATCCCTGTCATATTCTGGGGCCTGGTTGGTAATTTTCATTATGTGGGCACCAAGTCTAATTTTTTAGGAGTTTTCTTTTTGTTATAACTGAAATTGTCTGTGGTCTTCCTTTGTTTTTTGTTTTTTTCTTTTTTCATTTTTGAGAGATCACTTGTTTTTCTCTTTAGTTCTGTTATTCGGTGTCAGTGGGAGAGGCTTTCCCTTCTGATGTTTGCTCAACCTTCTATTCTTCCTTGATCCGTACTCTTTGTTTTATTTCAAAATAGGATGGTGGACAGGAAGCTTTGCTGTCTCTTGCAGTTTTTGAAAGTCAAATAAAACAGGAAATGTGGGGCTAGGATTCAGAAACTACTTGAAAATTTCAATGTTCCCTTATGTGTTCCCTGATACCCACTCCCCACCACCACTCTGTATGATGACACAAAGCAGAAACCAATGCAAAAAACAACTGAACATACACACACACAGACATACACATACTCCCCAAAACAAACTGGAATAATAACAAAGTGAAACAAACAACAACAACAAAAAACCATAAAAACTAAACACACACACATACCTAGCACAAAGTGAATGGAGAAGAAAAACATAAAGACAAGAAGAAAAAAAAAGAATTCAGATCAAGCCATCACATATATATTGGCATGCAGATACATTTATGCACAAAGGAAAAATATTTTTAAAATATATAAACTAGCAAAAACAGGCAAAAAATTTTTAAATATTTAAAAATTAAATATTAAAAAAAACCTACCCTCTTGTGGCAGGCTCTGTAGTTGTTCCTCTAATCTGGTCTCTCCTGCAGAACCACCTCTTTCACTCTCCCCTCAGTGTCTGAAGCAAGAAACGAAGGAGGAGCAGTGGAGTTGGGTAGTCATATGGTCAGAGAGTTCTCCTCTTGTGGGGAGGTGCAGGATTTTCACTTCCCCAGGTTTGTACTCGTGGGGGATACCCCAGTCTGGCCTATCCTGGAATGGAGCTCTCCTATTGCAACTGACATCCAGACTCCACCTGTGTTTGTCCGTTTCAATAATGCCCCAGCTGTGTGGATCTGATGTTCAGAGGATTGCTGAGGAGGAGGGGGTTTGGGTCAGCCCTGGACTCACCACTAATCTCTTTGTAGTCCTTTTTTTATCCTTTTCTAGCTACACCTTTTGTCCCATGGCTGGATCAGGGTAAGAGGTGGGGCACCTGGGACTCAGCATTCATCAGGTTTCTCCAAAGTTTGTGCTTTCAGGATATTCCTTCTGGATCATAATCACTCCCTAAGTAGTTGATCTGCCAATCACAGAGATAAGGTCTGTTGCTCTGTAGTGAGCCAGTAAGAGCACTTTCCTGCTCTGCCTTCAATATATTGGTGGGGTGCCTTGCTTGTCCTCTTCCTTTGGACTCTGCCTCTGGACTCCCTCTGCAGCCCCTGCTGCCAGTGCCTTGCCGGGTGCTGAAGTGGTGAGGCAAAGTCTGGAGCCAGCAGTCTCTCCTGCTGCAGTGATGAGGCAAAACCTGGAGCGGTATCCTCTCCCTGCCACTTCACAGGAAAACTTTTGTCTATTTAAAAATAATGGTGGGAAGAGCCAAGAACCAAGTAAAGAAGCTGCAGCACCAGATGTTGCACCAGGGTCCTGGTCACTTGCTCACGAGCCCCCACTTAGTCAATCTCTCCCAGTATTTTCTTCCTAGGAAGAGTTTTGTTGATTCCTACATCTGTTCTTATAACACAATTTAGAAAGTTGTGAATATCTACCATATGAAATTGAATAACAGTTACACACAATCAATAGTACCCAGAATACTTCTTTTAATAATTTTAGTCATAATAAAACAATTTGTTGAAAAACAGACCTCTTGCCATTTGATCGCCTTTGGAACTTTCTCAGAAAATTATTACCCTTATATATGTAAAACTCTCTTGGACTCTTTATTCTATTCCATTGATTAATATGTCTATCTTTGTACCAATACAAAGCTGGCTTGACTGTGGATTTATGGCGTTAGCTTTTAAAGTTTGCTCTTCTTTAACAAAACTGTTTTAATTAGTGAATTCTTTTTCTTAATGTAAATTATAGATACAATTTGTTAGTTTGTACCATAATTATATTGGGATTTTTTTTAGTTTCATTGATATGAGATTGCATTTTTTGAAAAATTTACATTTTTGTATTGTAAGTTTCAATCCATAAGCATGGTAGATTTCTCTATTTTTTTAGTCCTTCTTTAGTTTCTTTTATCAGTGTTTTTTAGTTGTCAGCATACAGTTCTTGTACGTATTTTATTGATATATATCTAATATTTCATGTTTCTTGGTGCTATTCCAACTGGTCTTTATTTTCAATTTTATTTTCCAGTTGTCTATGTCTAGTTCTTGGAGATACAATTAATTTTTTATATTGACCTTGTATCTATAACTATGCTAAACTCACTTGCTAGTTCTGTTAGCTTTTTTATAGGTTCTTAGACATTCTCTATGTATTCAATCGTGGTATCTTTAAATAGCACCAGTTTTATTTCTTTCTTTTCAATATTATTTCATTTATTTCTTCTCTGCATTATTGTCTCAGCTCGGTTAATTTCATCACATGCATGTGCTGATAATCACTCTGTTGAGAAGGACCATCTGAAAATCTGTGGTTCTACCTTTCTCTCTGCCTCTAAGTCTCACATCTCTTGTCTTCTGTCCTGTGAATTATAGTTGTCTTAGCATCCTTTAATCTCAGAAACCACCTCTTCAATTCAGGGATAGCATTTTTCTTCAGGCATTGAGCTGGAGACAATCAAAGTGCTTTCATGATTCCCTTGCCTCAGGGATCACTGCACTGCACTGCCTATTATCAAATGTCTAAAAATATTGCTTTATATATTTTTTCAATTTTGTGTTTATTTCAAGATGGTTGGTAAATGATATTTATTACTTCATCTTTGGTGAAAACAGAATTTCCCACCTCTTATATTTTTGATACTGAATATGACCACGTTGAAAAGTAAGAATGATTTTTAAAAATGCATCTTTATTTCCATCACACAACAGAATATCAATGAATTTCTGTGATGTAGAGTACATTCAGCATATAATGAAGGAAGACCATAAAACCTACAATAAATAAAAAAATCAGCCGGGCGTGGTAGCGCACACCTGTAGTTCCGGCTACTTGGAAGGCTGAGGTGGAAGGATCGCTGTAGCCCAGCAGGTTGAGGCTGCGGTGACCGGGAGCAGCCACTGCACTCCATTCTGGGTGACAGAGTGAGACTCCAACTCAAAAGAAAAACCCCCCAAAAACCCTAAATCAAAACTCTATTCTGTGAAAACATAAAATCATGTTGCAGAGATTAAAGTAGAAAATTAAAAGGACCTGGTTTGAATTCGTGTTATCTCAGAAGCAGTGTCTAACATTTAACCTGAGAATTAGTAATTTATTTGGGAGTAAATTTTGTAAAGTGGCGGAAAAAACATGGCATTCATGAAACACAGAAGAAAGAAAACCCAAAGTAAGAAAACCTTACTAAAATCTTCCCTGCAAGGAATTGAAAGTTAGGGCATTTATCATCTGACTCCTTTTACCATGTTTTGATAATTTTCCTCTAAGAGTGTTGTGTGCCCTGGAGTCTTAATACTCTTCCATAAGCTTTAGAAAAAAAACTAAAAAGAAGAATTGAGAGATACTGTAGTGAGTGCTTGAACTGAAATATGGAACAGCATATTCAAAACGTTATACCTCAGCTGTGTTGAAATTTTTATGACAAGGAGTTGTGATAAAGTACAGAAAAGGTGTTTGCTAAAAATCTAAATATATCAACTTTCGCGAAAAAAAAATAATAACATAGACACAAAGTCAATCAGGAAATAGGTCACTTGAAATTGTTTTTGATATTGCAGAGTCTTTAGAGTCACTTAAGAGTGTGCTGGAAGACCTAAGGACAAAGGTAGGAAAACCAATAGAAAACCGGGTTAATGGAATTTTCTAGAAGATTTTTAAATTAGAAGTTAGAGCACCAGGGAAGGAACCAGACACAAACACACTTTTTGCTTGGAATAAAGCTGAGATCAAAACAAATCATGAAATAAAATGCTCTCCTGGTTCTCAGTCACTTCACCAAATAGAGTCAGAGAAGTATTAAATAACCTGTAACAGAATAAAAATCAAATTCCCTCTTAACTAAACTTTTGTATCAATAAATGGCAAAGACAATGATGCTAAGCATAGAGAATTCTAAGGAGTAAAAGTTTTCATCCAGCAATTCTACATGACACTTAATTTTTTATTTCTTTTTATTTTTTTATTTCTTTTTTGAGTTGGAATCTCACTCTGTCGCCCAGACTGGAGTGCAGTAGCCGCTTCAGGCCACCGCAGCCTCGACCTGCTGGGCTCCGGCGATCCTTCCACCTCAGCCTTCCGAGTAGCCGGAATTACAGGCATGCACTACCACGCCCGGCTGATTTTTTTTGATTTATTGTAGAGATGAGGTCTCGCTGCCCAGGCGGGTCTCGAACTCGCGGGCTCAGGCAATCCACTCACCTCAGCCTCCCAAAGGCACGGGATTACAGGCTGAGCCACCAAGCCCGGCTGACACTTAATTTTATGTGATGGGAATAAATACACAAATGGTGAGTTCCTAACAAATGAGCAATACAAGCAGTGTATAGACAAATGGCTATTTTAATTTAATTACAAAACATACATCTCAACATGGAAATTTAAAATATGTAATGAAACACAATATTATAAACATTAATTTCAACTTCCAGATTATGTTAGAAAATGAAACTTGAAAAAGACAAATAATGCTGACCAATAAGCTAATATCCTGAGTTCAAGGTAGAAAATAGAGTGAATAATTAACAAATGTAAATAATATGTGAATCATGAAAGTAAATACACATGTGATGAAACCCCAAGATTGGAAATTAAAGGGATAATAAAATACATAGGATTTCTGGAGGAAGATGGTGAGGAGCCGGTTGTATGATGCGAGTCCCAGTGTGAGTGACTATGGAAAATTTTGTATACACGTCTATGAGTAAGTGAGTATGTGAGTGGTTGACAGAGTGAGAACTTGGAAGCAAGGACTCTCCTGGTAAAGTGGCTAGTGTTGCAGTTGCTCTGCTTGAAATTTAGCACTTCCCAGAGTGCGGAAGCCGAGTACCATTTTTTTTTAGATCGGCAAAGCCCTTCCTGGGAAGGAGCTGCTGGTAGTAACTGTTGGCTCCAGGCTCTGTTTGCCTCACTACCACAGTGCCTGGCTGGATACTGGCAGCAAGAGTGGTGGAGGGAGCACAGCGAGGGAGCCCAGAGGCAGAGCCCCACTGGAGAAGATAAAACAGGCAATGTGCCACTAACTTGAAAACTTGGCCGGGAAGTGCTTTAGCTTGCCCACCACTGAGCGACAGACAAAATTTCTGTGACTGGTGGATTAACTACTCAGGGGTTGATCATGACTCAGAGAAAATATCCTGAAAACATAAACTCCAGAGGAACAGAATGAGTGTTGAGTGTCAGGCGTCCCACCCTCTACCCTGATTCAGCTGTGGGACAAAGGGTGTGACCAGAAAAGGGCAAGGAAGATGCTCAAAGAGATCAGCAGTGAGTATGGGACTGTCACAACCCCTCTTCTCCAGCAATCCTCTGATCATCAGCCCCACATGACTGAGGCATGACAGAGGAAGACAAACCCAGGCAGAGCCTGGGTATCAGCCATGATGGTAGGATTCTACTCCAGGATAAGCATGACTGGGGTGCACCCCACCAGCACCTGGAGAAAAGACAATCCTGCCCCTCTCCACTGGACAGAATCCCCCTGACCATACAAGAGTGGGAGGGGAGAAATGAAGCTCCATCCATCCTCATAGCCCCTCCTCCTTCCCTGTGATGAATACTGATGAGATTGTGCATGAGGTTAAGTTCTGCAGGAGACGGCAGAGGGACTTACCTGTGGGCAGCTAAGAGGAACAATTACAGAACCTGCCACAAGAGGAAAGATTTTTTTGTTGTTGTTATTCTTTGTTTGTTATTTTTTTTCTTTGTGCATAAATGTGTATGAGGGTTACCCCTGCATTCTCCCTCACGCTTTTAAAAATTTTTCTTTTCTTTCTTTATTGTTTTTTCTTTCTTTCCTCTTTTGTTTTCTGATTATGGGTGTCTGTGAATTAAGTGTTCATTTTTCAGTTTTTTTGGTTCTCTTTTTTTAGTTTAATGTGTGTGAATGTATGTGTAAGGGTTTGATTTGAATTCCTTCTTTTTCTTTTTTTATTTTTCTCCTTTCATTTTGTGTTGTGTGTTTCTGTGTTCAGTTTTCCTACTTTTTGGTTCTGTTTACTTTGCTTTTTTTTTTGCAGTTGGTTTTGCTTTGTGTGTGTGTGTTTAATTGTTTTTTTTTCCTTTGGTTACTGTTTGTTTACTGAGTGTTTTTATTTTTGTTCATCTTATTTTATTCTACTTTTCTATGTTCTCCTCATTGCTGTTGCTATATCTTGATCTCAGAGATACACACACCTACCCATTGAATTTTTATAGAACCATGGTGGGGAGTGGATCTCAAGGAACTCATATCATAATCAGTGAATATTATGATTTCCAAGTAGTTTTGAATCCTAGCTTCCCATCCTCCACCTTATTTGACTCTCAAAACTACAAGAGGCTGAAAAACTTCCCACCTACAGCTCTGGTTCAAAATAGAGCAAATTCAGAGCCCTGATCAGGGAAAAATAGAAAGCTGAGCAAACATCAGGAGTGAAAACCTCTCCCACTGCCACTGAATAACAAAACCAAAAAGAAAAGAAAGTGATCTGTCAAAAATGAGAAAAAATCAACAGAAGAACACAGGTAATTCTTAATATAATTAAGAGAAAATGTCTAAAAAAAAAATCAGACCTCAGAGCCCAAACAATGGAAATCACTAATGACTGGTCACAGAATACAACAGGGAATAGGAAATGGATGGAAAGAGTGAATGAGACTCAAGAAAGACAAGATACAACACTGAGAGAAATTGTAATAGAGATTTTGGCTATACAAAATTTCAACCAGGAAATAAGTAACAAGATGCCAAGCATGGAAAGTAGAATTAATCAAGCAGAAGAAAGAATCACAGAACTTGAAGATCAAAACATGGAATTAACCTGATCTGTAAAAAACATAGAAAACTCAGAAAGAAAGTGCAAAGCTTCCAGGAGATGTACAATTATATCAAGAGGATGAACATACACCTGACTGGAATCCCAGAAGAAGAAAGGGAAACAGAAAACACTTTGGAGCAAGTATTCCAAGAGACTGTCAAAGAAGAGTTTCTCCATCGCATCAGAGATGTGACCATCCAAACAGAAAGAGATATACAGAATCCCTGCATTGGACCTAAATGCACCAATGAAAAGACACAGAATGACAAACTGGATTAAAAAACCATGAACCAATAATTTGATGCAACCAGGAAACTCATCTCACCACAAAGGGTGCACACAGACTCAAAGTTAGAGAATAGAAAGCAAATTTCCAGGCAAAAGAATCAAATGAGAAGACCAACTCCTGGACACATAGTAATTCGCCTACACAAAATAGGTACAAAAGAAAAGATTCTAAAGGCAGTAAGAGAGAAAGGTCAGACTACCCACCAGAGAAAATCAATCAGAATAGCAGCATACATATCGGAAGAAGCACTATAAGCTAGAAAGGACTAGAGTCCAATATTTGAAATCCTCAGAGGTAAACAATTTCAACCAAAAATTTCCTACACAGTCAAGCTCAGCTTCTTCAGCAATGGAGGATTAAAATCCTTGACATTCAATCTCTAAGAGATTATGCAGCATCCAGACCAGCTCTACATGAGACACTTAAAAGGACATTAAGCACAGAGGAAAAAATGAAAGAATGATCACACACTTCCCAAGTGAACACAGAATCAACAGAGAACACATTGCGACTGCAAACTTGCAAACACACACATACATCTACACAAAAGTTAAAAGAAAACCTACCAACAAACAAAGAAAAAACTTTATAGGAACCTCATGACAGGGATAAACAATCGCATTTAAATAACCAAGCCGAACTTGAATGGACTAAATGCACCACTAAAAAGACACAGAATGGCAAAGCATAAACAACCATGAACCAATAATTTGCTGCATCCAGGAAACTCAGCTCACCACAAGGGATGCACACAGACTCAAAGTTAGGGGATGGAAAACAAGCTTCCGGGTGAAAGAATCACGGAAGAAGGCAGGAGTTGCAGTCTTAATATCAGACAAAAATTTTTAAGCTATCAAAATTTTAAAAAGATACAGAAGGACACTACAAAATGATGAAAGATTCAATCCATCAACAAGATATATCAATCCTAAGCATATATGCTCCCAATGCAGGAGCACTGATGTTTATAAAGCAACTACTTAGTAAACTAAAGAAAGATATTGACTCTAACAGTATTATAGCAGGGGAATTGAATACCCTACTAACAGCCCTAGATAGATCATCAAAGCCAAAAATCAACAAGGAGATCCTGAACATAAACTTGACAGTCGACCAAATGGACTTAATAGATACCTACAGAACATTTCACACAATCACAAAGTATGCATTCTACTCATCACCACTTGGACCATACTCCAAGATTGATCACATGCTCGGCTATAAATCAAGCATAAACAAATTTCATAAAATTGAAATACTGCAATGCACCTTCTCAGACCACAGTGGAAATAAAATAAATATCAAGATCAACAAAATTCAACCGAAACCCAAAAAGACATGGACACTAAACAACAGATGCAGAATGACTACTGGCTAAACATAGAAATCAAATAAGATTCCTGAAAACAAATGAAAATGAAGAAACGTTGAAACATCTTACCAAAACCTCTGGGATGCCATGAAAAGAATTCTAAGAGGGGTATTTATATCTCTTAAAATATACATCAAGAAAATGGAAAATCACAAGTTGACAGACTAAGAAATTACCTAAAGGACCTGGAAAGACAAGACCACCAAAACCCTAATTTTCACAGAAGAATCCAGATCACCAAAATGAAAGCTCAAATATAGGACATGGAAGATAAAAATATCATAGAAAAAAACCCAACAAAACAAAAAAGCTGGTTCTTTGAAAGAATAAACAAGATTAAAGGACTCCTAGTCAGAATTATGAAGAAAAAGAGAGAAAAACCAAAAATAACATCAGAATTGCATAAGATCAAATTATAACTGACCCTGAAGAAATATAAAAGATTATCAGAGATTACTATTCAGACCTGTATGGGAAAAATCTTTGTAAACTAAATGAAATGGAGGACTTTCTGATATCACACAACCTCCCTAGGTTGTAGCAAGAAGACATTGAGACACTAAATAGATCAATAACATCCTAGGAAATTGACTCCCTCATGAGTAAACTAAGGACAAAACAACAACAACAACAAAAAAAACCCTGGACCAGATGACTTTCCAGTGGAATTCTACGAAACATAAAAGGAAGAGATGATACCAATCCTATTAAATGTATTCCAGACAACTGAAAAAGGCAAACTTCTCCACAAATCATTTTATGAAGCTAACATCACACTAATGCCCAAACAGGGTAAAGATCCAACAAAAAAAGAAAACTACAAGACAGTATCCCTAATCAACACAGATGCAAACATTTTCATAAGATTCCAGCAAATTGGAGCCAACAACACATCTCAAAAGTTATTCACAAGGACCAAGTAGGCATCATCCATACTTGCAGGGCTGGTTCAGCATCCACAAGATCATGAATATAATTAAATATATCAATAGATGTAAAAAACAAGAGCCACATGATTATATCATTAGATGCAGGAAAGGCTTTTGATAAAACCCAGCATCCTTCTTGATAAAAACCCTTGAACACCTAGGCATAGAAAGAACTTACTTCAAAATAGTAAGTGCCATCTATGATAATGCCACAGCCAGCATTGCTCAATGGACAGAAACTGGAAGCATTTCTCCTGAAAACCAGAACAAGATAAGGCTGCTCACTCTCATCCCTCCTGTTTAACATTGCATTGGAAGTTCTAACTAGAGCAATTAGACAAGAGAAGGAAATCAAGGGTATCCAAATAAGAAAAGATGAAGTTAAATTAGCCCCCTTTGCTGATGATCTGATCCTATACCTCAGAAATCCAAAAGAATCCATCAAAAACTTCCTTGCCCTGATAAAGGACATTGTCAAGTCTCAATGTCAAGTACAAAATAAATGCATAAAAGACAGTTACATTCTTATACACCAACAACAAAAAGGCAGAGAAACAAATGAAAAGCTCAATCCTGTTAACAATAGTCACACACACACACACACACACACACACACACACACACACACACACACAAAATCAAATACCTTGGCATCTTCCTAACCAGACCCCAAACATAAGAAAGGGGTAGGTAGTGAAGGAACTTTACAATGAAAACTACAAAACACTGCTCAAAAACTCCAAGAACAGAAACAAATGGAACAATATTCCCTGCTCATGGATAGGAAGAATCAACATCTTAACACTGTTAAGATGCCCATTCTATCCATGGCAGTATACAGATTTAATACAATACCCATTAAATTATCACCATCATTCTTCTCAGACCTGGAAATGACAATATATAAATTCATATGGAAGCAGGAATGACCATGAATAGCCAAAATAATCCTTAGCAAAAGAAACAAAGCAAGAGGTATCACACTTCCACACTTCACACTGTACTATAAGGCTACAGTAATCAAAACAGCCAGGTATTGGTACAAGAACAGAATATTGAACCAATAGAACAGGACAGAGGTTCCAGAAACAAAACCTCAATTTTTCAACCAACTCATCTTCAACAAAGTACTCACCAACAATGTGAAAACTGACTGAACACATGCGAAAGATTGAAACAGGACCCTTACCTGTCACCATACACAAAAACTTACTCTAAATAGATCAAAGACCTATACATAAGCCCCAAAACTATAAGGATCCTAGAAAATGTAGGAGACACCCATACCGCAATTGGAGTAGGCAACCAATTCCTGATCAAAACCCTAGATGTCTATGCCATAAGAGATAAGATAGACAGGTGGAACTTCATTAAACTGAAAATCTTCTGCAAAGCAGAAGAAACCATCAAGAGAAGGGAAACACAGTCTACAGAATGGTAAAAAAAAATGTCATCTGTATATCTGACAAAGGCATGACATCTAGGAACTACAAGGAATTCAAATGTGCAGACAGGATAAAAAATAAATAGTCCCATTAAAAATTGAGCAAAAGACATGAATAGACTCTTTTCAAAAGAAGATATATGGGCAGTCAACAGATACATGAAAAAGTGCTCAATCTCACTAATCATCAGAGAAATGCAAATGCAATTGAGATACCACCTAACCACAGAAAGAATGGCCATCATTAATAAAACAAACACCAGATGCTGTTAAGGCAGCAGAGAAAAGCGAATGCTTCTACACTGCTGGTGGGAATTCAAACTAGTTCAATCTCTATGGAAAATAGTGTGACGACTTCTAAAAGAACTAACAAGTTGACCTTCCATGTGACCCAGCAATCCGCCTACTGTGAATATACCCTGAGGAACTCAAATCATTCTACAAAAAAGGTACCTGCACATGCATGTTTATTGCAGTACTAGTCACAATAGAAAAAACATGGACGCAACTGTACAGTCAATCAAAACTGAACTGAATAAGAAAATATGTTACATATACACGACGGTATATTACACAGCCAAAAAGGACAAACATATGAACTTCTTAGCAACTTGGATGGATTTAGAGTCTATAATACTCAGTGATTTATCTCAGAAACAAAGAGCAGAGTACCACCTGTTCTCACTAATAAGCAGACCCCGAACATTTACCATAATGCTATAAGAAAGGGGTGGATAGTAGTGGGATATTGTCGGGTTGGGGATGGGGATGGGGATACAACATCAATAAGGGTACCTGATCTCAAACCAGGCAAAGTGGGGACACAAGGGAGGTCAAAACTTTACCTGTACGATGTCCACTTATATATTTTATCCTGAATTGTACCACACATCTTTCAAATAAAATCTTAAAATAAATAAATAAACAAACACAGCATGCAATTCCAGCATTAAATGTCATGCAGGAGTGGCAAAATTAGCATATAAAAGTGGAAGCAAACAAGTAAGATATTATATAAACACACATATGAATAACTTATTTTGTTAATATGATGTCTCATCATGAAAATTTGGTAATTATGATACTTTCTGAATAAGGAATTTAGTATCAAAGCATATACATAATCATTGTGAAAAATAAAGAAGAAAATGAAAGAACCAAAACATATAATCATATACTTTAGCATGGCAGTATTAGATGGCAACATTAACTTTTAATTAAGTAGTTAAACATTAATTTTATAGTAATAATTGACATTATTAATACCTAAAATCAAAAGGTAATAACAGGTTACTATTATAAGTACTTTCCATGTGGCAAAAAATATTTGAGGCAGAAAAAAAATCTGCAGGGAGATTATTGCTACAGATTATATTGCTTCTCTTTTATTATTAGGTTTTATTAAATAGGTATCTCATATCTTCCTTTTGAATTTTATATAAAATTGCCAACTTTCTTTGGAAGCATCTATGAGTTTAAAAATATAAATAAATGCACAAAAATATTCTACAAAGCTGAGGAGATATATTTGAAGCATGAGAAACAATAAAGACAAATGTTATGATGAAAAGAGTTGGTATTCTGAGCTTAAGATTTTAACCATGTCAAACAAAAGGAAAATATCATTTTTAAAACATTTTTTATTTTGAAGATGTGGGGTACAACTCAGGGTTAGGTATACAAATGGTCATTGTACAGGTAACGTTTGGACTTCACTTTTGTCCCCATTTCACCTAGTTTGAGATCAGGTACCTTTACTGATGAAGTGTGCCATCCTCCCCTGGCAGTTTCCCACTGCTGCCAATCCCTTCCTTATAGTATTATGACAATTGTTCAGGGTTCGTTTATGAGTGAGTATATGTGGTATTCAGGTCTATGTTTCTGTGATAGATCACTGAGTATTATAGACTCTAAGTCCATCCAAGTTGCTGCAAAGTTCATAATTTTGGCTTTCTTTATGACTACATAATAGTCTATCATGTATATGTACCACATTTTTTATGCAGTCCTCTTTCGTTGAGCAGCACAGTTGTTTCCATGTTTTTTACTATTATGAATAATGCTGCAATAAACATGCATGTGCAGGTATCTTTTTCATAGAGTGATTTGAGTTCCTCTGGATATATGTCCAGAATGGGGATTGCTGGGTCATATGGAAGGTCGATTTTTAGGCTCTTTAGGAATTGCCCCATTGTTTTCCACAGAGGTTGTTTACGATCCCATCAACAGTGTAAGAGTGTTCTCTTTTCTTCACATCCCCTCCAGCATCTCTTCTTGTCAGAGTTAGTGATGATAGCCATCCTGCCTGGAGTAGGTGGTATCTCAGTGTGCTTTCAATTTGCATTTCTTTGATGATTAGTGAGGCTGGACATTTTTCATGCATCATTTAAGAATAACTAATGCTTTAATGTTAATGTGTAGTAGATACTTTGTATTTAACATGCATTACACATTTAGACCTGGCAACCATACCTGTTTTACTGATGAAGAAACTGATGCACAAAGAGATTAACCTGCCAATGTCATATAGCCAGCAAGTGATAGCATTAGACATGAAACCCAGATTTCAAACCTTTAATATACAATCATTTTTAAAAAATCCACTAAAACTAATGCTTTTCATGTAAAATAGTACCATGCAATTTGAGAAAAAAACCACTAACTTCTCAATATAAATATGAATGTCTTTATTAACTAATATTAGCAATTCAAGTTAAGAAAAATAATTTGTCTTTAATATTTTTGAAAAATGGTATAATTTTGACTTTTAGTTTTAACAGGTATAATTTTCAAGATGGTTAAGTCATTAACTCCATAATAAAATGTGTTGATTTGTTTCTGCCTTCCAAATAATGTTTCTGCTTAGCAGCAGTTATTTTTTTTAATGCTATTAACCAAAATGAGGTATTTTGAGTCTTGCTTTCTCTTCTGAGTGTGGTTTATGCTCTGGATTACAAATATCTCTTTCTCTTTAGAAATTAAGTCATTAACCATATATAAATTATAAATTTGTTATCTGCATTAACAGAATGGAGGATGACATTGGCATTAATAAATGAACCATCTTAATAAATCCAGAATAGTATTTGAAAAACTTAGCATCTAGTTATGATAAAGATTCTCAACACATTTCGTACAGAAAAAAATGTACCTCAATATAATAAAAGCCGCATGTGACAAGCTCACACCTAGCATCATAGTCAATAATAAAATGTTTAAAAAATTTTCTGTTATATCAAGAGTAAGACAAAAATACCTACTCTGGCCTCTTCCATTCAATATAATGTGGGAGACTTGGCAGGGCAATTAGGAAGGAAAAAGATATAAAGTCATACTAATGGGTAAAGAAGAAGGAAAGATGTTCTTGTTTGTAATTGATATGAGTTTGCATATTTAAAAAGCACTAAAGAGTCCACCAGCATTTGCTACAAGAAAGGGATTGGCAGTAGTGGGATACTGCCAGGTGGAGAGGGGCACATAATATCACTAAAGGTACCTGATCCCAAGCCAAGTGAAGTGAGGATCAGTGAGAGGCCCAAACTTCACCAGTATGATGACCACTTATGTACCTAATCCTGAATTGTAGCCCACATCTTTAAAATTAAAAAAAAAAAATGATTCCACCAAATAACTGTAAGAACTAATAAAGGAATTCAACTGATAAAGTTATATGATTCAAATTTAGTGTACACAATTTGTTTTATTTCTATACACTAGCAAGGAACTATCTAAAAAAGAAATTAAAAAAATTTCTCACTTCCAGTCACAAATAGTAAAATACAAAATACATAGGAATAAATGTTACCAACATAGTGAAAGATTTCTATCAGGAAAACTACAAAGCATTGATAAAAAGAAATTGTAGATGACACAAAGTAAAGAAATTCTATACTCATGAATTGGAAGAAACATTATTGACAAAATTCTCATACTATCTAAGGTAGAGTTTCAGTGCAATCTCTATAAAAAGCCCAATGGTATTTTTCACAGAATTGAAAAAAAAAATTCTAAAATTAGTATGAAAACACAAAACACCCAAAATAGCTAAAGGAATCTTGAGTAAACCTGGATGTATCACACGTTTGTATTTCAAATTATACTATAAAGCTATAGTCATCAATACAGAATGGTTTGTCATAAAAACAGACCAATAAACACAGGTGTAGATTAAAAAGTCAAAAAAGTAAACCCCCGCATGTTTGGTCAGCGAATCCTTAACAATTGCACAAATTAAACACAACTAGGAAATGATAGTTTCTTCAGTGAATGGCAT
Source organism: Cephalopachus bancanus (assembly GCA_027257055.1). Classification (NCBI taxonomy): domain Eukaryota; kingdom Metazoa; phylum Chordata; class Mammalia; order Primates; family Tarsiidae; genus Cephalopachus; species Cephalopachus bancanus. The sequence goes on along the minus strand of JAPVLO010000068.1, from coordinate 15,038,461 downwards.
TAAGAGTACTTGTTGACTACCTGCAAAATAACAAAACAAAACAAAATCGGATCTTTATCTTTCATCACACCATACCCAAAAATTAACTCAAAAAGTTAAATACTTTAATGTAAGATTAGAAACTGTGATATTCCAAATAGAAAAACATAAGAGAAAAGCTACATGACATTGTTCTTGGGAATGAGTTTTTGGTTGTAACACCAAAATAGCAGACAATAAAAGGAAAAATAAGCAATTGGGACTACATCAGTTAAAACCATTAAGTACATCAAATAAAACAATCAACAAAATGAAAAGACAACCTACAAATGAGAGAAAAGATTTACAAACCAAATATTTTGGTTTGGACCAAATATTTAAATTGTATAAGAAACTTACAACTCAAAAGCAAACAAACCAACACACACAACAAAAGCACATTTAAAAAAGTCTACAAATAATCCAATTAAAAATGGGCAAATGGGCCTAATAGACATTTTTCTAAAGAAGACATACAAATAGTCATCAAATTTATAAAAAGTTGCTCACCATCACCAAATATCAAGAAACTGTAAGTTAAAATCACAATGAGGTATCACCTCATATTTGCTAGGATAGCTACTATTAAAAAGTCTAAATATAACAAGTTATTGGTGAGGAAATGGAGAAAGTGGAACCCTTATCCATGGTTGGTGGGAATGTAAATTGGGATAACCATCATGGGAAGCTGTATCTATACAAAAGAAATAAAAATCACTATCTCAAAGAAATTTGCATTCCCAAATTCATTGCTGCATTATTCATAATAGCCAAGATGTAGAAACAACTCCATGTATGTTGATGGATAAATGGATAAAGAAAATTGTGCACAGAAATGAAACTGCTCCCTATAAGTGTATACTAATTTTACAAATATACTGTTAAATTGTATAAAGAAGCTTGTACCATATAAAAGGCTCTCAAATGTGACCTGAATTTGAATTATATTTAATTTGTAAGCCGAAACCACAGTTTTATGGGAAACAGGAACAATAGGTTTTCAGAGTAAGCCATGCCTGTTACAGTTACAGAGCTTTCAGCTTAGATTAGCAGAGTTTCTTTAGGTTACTTGTGTTTATGGTAAAAGAGGAGGAAAATGGGGTCAATGGCTCCCAAACACGTCCTAGCGGTCTCGGGGTCTACAGCCCTCCCTGATCCCTAACGCTCAATGGGCCTCTGTGGCCGGCTCCCAACATCTTCCCCTTTTTTATTTATTATTTTAGTACAAAACCATGAAACTCGGTGTTAAGCTGAAAAATGTTCCTTTTCAGTACTCTGGAAATAACTGGAAATAGGCACAGCAAGACAAGAATTACTGTCCTGCAAATTCTTACATTAATAAGTATAGACATTAATGACTTTTGATTAGCAAACTATGAGAAGTTATTAAATATGATGGAGCTAGTCAATTCATAGGACCGGAACTGCTTTTTAGCAACTTATGTCCTGTATGTCTAAAGGAATTTAGTGAGGTTTATATTTAAGTCCAAATGATTTTAAATTTTAAGGATATGATTTTTTATCTTGTCCCAAGAATGGACAGACTTATTTACCTCCAAAGGAAAGAGGCAAATCCACTGAAACTCAGAGTGACATCAGAGAGCCAGTTTTATTTTTAAAGTCGCAAGCTCTTGTTTTACTGCTAATGTTGTCTTTTTTTTAAAAGCATTAACTTTTATTTTTTAATTTTTAATCTACAATTTTTGAGTAGCCAATGCAATAGAAATATCCTTAGATAACTGATTAGCAAAGGTTAGCTAAAGGTAGCTGTATGAACTTCCTTAGATAGAGCTACAGCTGAAACTGTTACTGAAGTAGTAATTGCTATTAATGCTATAATTTTTAAAATTAAGTAGCTAAAAAATTTTTATGTCTTTCTAAATAGCATTAACCTTATATAATGTTTGTAAACCATTTCAGCATATTAACGGGGTGACAAAGATATGGGGACCATTAAATAGGGGGGTTGCTTGAGAATGACAAATTTCTTTAAAAAAGGGCCCTTTGGGCAAACAATTAGTAAAATGCATTCAGTGCAAGATATCTTATAAACATTAGCACGATAAATAATTTTAACAGTTCAATATTCATTCTAAATAAGAAATATATAAGGAGATTACAAGTATGCTCTAATATGGTATAACTGAGTTTGTCCAATGGATTTAGACAGGCTGCCTGGCTGAAGGGCTGCAAGAGCTCTCCATAGATGAGGCTGAATAATCTGCTGGACGCCGTATTGATGGACAGTACTGGAGGCACCCATTCATTGGAATGACACCTAGCTGCAGCAAGCGTATAGCCATTAAAAACCCCAGTCACTAATATATTCTTATACCAGGCACAGGATAGTCCACCTTAGAGTTATAAGCACAGTCTCTTCATCTCAGGAAGCCAGTATGTTACTGGATGAGCGACCAGTCCTTTTCTATATCATTGAAGGGACAAGCAGATGCTGATAGGCATCTAGTCGCATGATAGGGTTAGTTCCTCCAGGCATTGACATTTGCAGCCATCATCCATCCTGATAAGGGCTTCCTGTACTTAGAGACTTAAAGGTAGATATTAAGCAAGAAGCCTGGTAATTATTAAAAGTAGAATTATTATATTATTATATTGAAAACATTAGAGACATGTAGTTAGGTTATAGCTTAAATTGAGAATTTAAAACAGGTAAGGATTGGCAGGAGACAATAGTTTCCTTTATTTTTATAATAGGTGTGACATACTTTTATAATAATTGATGTGCTAGGGAGTGAAGCCCAGGTTATTCTCCATTCATTTTGTGGCAGGATGCGGCAAATGCTTAAATATATATTTCTTGTATGGTTGTGTGAATAAACACAGAAACATGTAACTGGTTCAGGATCAGCAGTGGGCCTGACCTGGGCTGCCACTAGCCCAGCGGCAAGGTTGATAGCAGTTAGGGGTATTTCCCTTTGTATGGCAAGTTGCAACTTTAAAGGCCCACCCAGGTGGGTTTTGTTTAAGAAAGGCCAAATGGCCCAGAGACTGGCCATTTCATAAAAAAAAGTCTTATTTGGCCAAAATTACAGTTTGACAATTTTGAAAAGAGAAAAAAGAAAAAAAAAGAAAAACAGCAACAACTAAAAAAACTTTGCTTTTACACTCACCTTGGAAGTATTTTTGTTTTTGTTTTTTTTTTTATTTGCTCATGCTCATTAATCCTCTTTGTTCTCAGTTTTCTCTCTGCCGAGTGCAGACTATGGCTCGCAGGCTCCGCCTGCTTGCAAGGCGGGGAGGTGGGGCAAGGGTTACCACGCTGCGCCTTGGCCGTCCAGGCCAGGCTTTGTTTCCTGTGAGGCCAGGACTCTGAGCATCGGCCCTGTTTGGGTGGAAGAAAAGATTTTTGCCCACGGGGGGGGTGGTTATCAGTGACGTACCTGATTTGGGCGGCTATAATGGAAATCAGGAAGATAATATGCTTAACCTGCAAAGCAAAACTTAGTGAGAAAGTGCTCTCAGGTGGCCATTTTACATTGAAGGGCGGCCTCTTTTTTTTTTTTTTTCAAATGATTTCATTCAGATCATTAGCTTTATTTTATATCCGAGAAATAATCAGCTAAGATTTAGAGTCAGTCTCTGTCCTATGTTTTCCATCCACAGTAACACACATAAACAGCAGATAAAATAAAAAGCGCAACCAACATAAAAATATACTTTCCTACGGCCATAGAGACAAAGACAAAACCGATCTGAAGGCAAGCCCACACCTCTTGGTGCTGGGCTACCCTCAGATATGAGGACAGCGCTATCCTCTGAATGGGGGCATACCACGCGACCCCCTCTCTCAGACTGCCACTGTGTCCCAGAGCTACTGAGTCCACACCTCTCATGCCTGGATCCCCTCTGAGCCCGCACTTTCCAGCGCTTAGGCTCCCTCTGAGATCGAGGGATGTCTCCCAAGACCTCTGGCCGGGAGGGTCTTAGAGTACCTTATTCTGGCCTTATAAAATGGATATCGATATCTTACAAGAAGCGCGCTAACAATGAGTAACAAATAAGCAGACAGACAGACAAAACAGTGCACTCCCCCATATGGAGACCCTACAGGCTGGGATTGGAGGTCTCTGGAATAAAAAATTCTTGCTGGGGCCTCCAAATGTTAAACCCAAATTTCAGAATCCGAGAGACCAACAAAGAGCCAGCTGTGATGCAAACACACAAGGGTCTTTATTCAGGCTCGAGTCTGGGCTCATGCCCGAAGCAGCAGCTTCAGGGATGAGAGCCTGAAGCGATCCAGCATGGCGAGCCTGAAGCGATCCAGCATGGCGAGAAGTTTTTATACATCATTACAGAGGGAGGGGAAAGAACTTTAAACTTGTTTTTACATGATAGGGTAATTTCTCCTAATGGATATGGGGGCACTTGGGATTGGTTTGGTCTGCTCAGTTACCTGTGATTGACGGGAAAGCTGCTAAATGAGCAGAGTGGAATGTCAGATAAGCTAGGTTTAGCAAGCAGGCCGGCTAAGCAAAGGAATGTCCGGGAGGGGTTTATTACTTGACATTCACATACTGCTAGCAGCAGTTGTGGAAGCAATTGGTTATTTTATGAGACAAACAAAAATTAAACTTAACAAAATTCTAAGTACAAACACTGCAAACGAATACAGTGAATGTGGGGTAGGAATTCATATAGTAATAGTTCTCTTAGAGTTTTTTTTTTTTAATCTTTTGGGTCTCTCAATCATACATACAAAAAACGTTTACTATGTGACATGATAAATATGTAAATTAGCTTGTTAACTCTGGTAGTAATTTCATAATGTCAATCTATATCAAAACTTAATGTTTTATACCTTAGATTCAGTTTTTATTTGCCAATTATATCTTAATAAAACTGAAAAGCATGAATGAAAAAATCACTACTGAAAGAAAGACAATTTCAGGATTATTTATTTCTGCTCATCCTCATTTAGTGCTTACGGAAGGCTCAATCAACATGAATCACTAAGAATAAACATAATGAGAGTGAGTGAGAAGGCTATATGTGAGTGGATAAAATTCTCATGCCCAGCCGGGCTCGGTGGGTCAGCCTGTAATCCCACACCTTGGGAGGCTGAGGTGAGTGGATTCCCTGAGCCCGCGGGTTTGAGACCCCACCTGGGCACCTTGGCGAGACCTCATCTCAACAATAAATCAAAAATCAGCTGGGCGTGGTAGCACATGCCTGAAATTCCGTCTACTCGGAAGGGTGAGGCAGAAGGATCGCCAGAGCCCAGCAGGACGAGGCTGCGGTGGCCAGGACCAGCCACTGCATTCCAGTTTGGGTGACAGAGTGAGACTCCAACTCAAAAAAAACCCAAAAAACTCTCACGTCCAAAATCCCTTTGAGAATCTCACATCATATGATGAAGATATTAGCTATTTTTCATTTGTATTTGTCAGGCAGAAAAAACTGATTTATAAAACTGGTATACATTTTTCCAAAATAAGTTACAATAGAATCTGATTCATTCCATTCCCCTAAAATAATTTATATTGCTTATATGAAATCAAGTGACAAAAGCATGAGATATTCTCTCATAAATTGTGCATATGTATCTAAGAAATGATTTACTCTTTATTTCTTAATATTTCTATTAGAAAATATTTTAAAAACTAAGGATGGTTATCTCAGAGGGGAGTTTTACTTTCTTTCATTGAAAAAATGGGCCTTACGTTAACAATTCATGTAGTAAATAATTTCAGAATTTAAACAAATGTTAAAATTTTAAAAATTTGAAAATAGTAATCATTTCTTATAGTAGAGTTTTTCTGATGCCATTATGCAATTTCCACTTTTGAGAAAGCTTAAAAGCATGAAAACCAAAGAAAATAAAATTATTTCAAATTAAAAATTATTAGGTGTCAAGAGCAATTCAAAGTAATAAATCCAGCCTATGTATTTCTAAATAACTGTATGTTGATTTTCTGATGCATTTGTCTGTTTTGATTTCTTCAAAGCAGATGGAATAATTAACTTTTTTAGCAAGTTTGCTTGTTGGTATGCTTGATTTGCAAGTGTGGAATTCTTGAAGAAAGAAAAGATGGATAAAGATACATATATATGCAAATGTACATACTTTATAAGGATACTTGTTGACTTAACTGATAACATTCAATTTTAGACCATTTAAAAAGTTAATGTCAGTTCTGATTAAAAAAACAATGTGCATTGATAAAAACATCATTGCATTAGTAGGAAGCTTGAAAGTACATTGACTTGCTAATGAAGCAGTCAGTCTCCAACTGCCTGGGAAGATAATGCAGTATTATTTAATGTGAAAGGAGTTCTGATGCATCTTGCAGTAAGGGTCACTAGGACTCCTATGACTGTGAATATATGCTCATAAAGAAATTCATATTAAAATTAGCCGGGTGTGGTAGTGCGTGCCTGTAATTCCAGCTACTCAGAAGGCTAAGGTGGAAGGATCGCCGGAGCCCAGCAGCTCGAGGCTGCAGTGGCCGGGAGCAACCACTGCACTCCAGTCTGGGCGACAGAGTGAGACTCCAACTCAAAAAAAAAAAAGAAATTCATATTATACATACATGTAACTTGTGGAAGCAAACATTAATTGTGAGGCACACTTTATATAACTCCTCAAATAGATCCTGTCAACATCTTAAATGTGAAGATTTCTTATACTATGAATGAAATCTCATATTGTTTTGGTTTCCTTTTGTATATTTTAATTTTTTCTTTTTTAACTTTTAAATTTTTTATTTTAAAATTGTGGGGTACAATTCAGAGTTAGGTATATAAATATTCATTATGCAGGTACCCTGGTTGATGAAATGTGCCCCCCTTCTCCAGGCAGATTCCCACTACTGCCAGTCCCACTGCCCTGCCACTCCATCCACCCCTCTGAAGTTTACTGCTACTGTCAATCTTTTCTTATAGTATTACGATAGTTGTACTTTCCACTTATGAGTGAAAGCATGTAATACTCAGTTCTTTGTTTCTGTGAAAGATCACTCAGTATTATAGAATCTAAGTCCATCCAGATTGCTGCAAAGTTCATGATTTTGTTCTTCTTTATGGCTGCATAATATTCCATTGGGTATATGTACCACATTTTTTTTTTTGAGTTGGAGTCTCATTCTGTCGCCCAGACTGGAGTGCAGTGGCCGCTCCTGGCCACCGCAGCCTCGAACTGCTGGGCTCCGGTGATCCTTCCGCCTCAGCCTTCCAAGTAGTCGGAATTACAGGCATGAGCTACCAAGTCCGGCTGATTTTTTGATTTATTGTAGAGATGAGTTCTCGCTGCCCAGGCGGGTCTCGAACCCGCGGGCTCAGGCAATCCACTCACCTCAGCCTCCCAAAGGTGCAGGATTACAGGCTGAGCCACCGAGCCCGGCTCACATTTTTTTCCCAGTCCTCCTTCAATGGGCAGCACGGTGCAGGTATCTTTTTTATAGAGTGATTTGAGTTATTTCGGGTATATTCAGAGTAGAGGGATTACAGGGTCATGGAAGGTCAATTTTTAGAACTTTTAGGAATCGCCACACTGTTTTTCACGGAGACAGTACTAGTTTACACTCCCACCAACAGTGTATAAGTGTTCCTTTTTTGCCTTATCCTCTCCAAAATCTGTTATTTTTTGAGTTATTGATGATGACCATTTTGACTGGAGTAAGGTGGTATCTCAGTGTAGTTTTAGCTTGTATTTCTTTGATAACTAGTGAGGCTGAAGATTTTTTCATGTATCTGTTGGCTGCTCGTACATCTTGTTTAGAGAACTCTCTATACATATCTTTTGCCCGTTCTTTGTGATGGGGCTGTTTGTTTCTTTCTTGTCAGCACATTTGAGTTCCTTGTAGATCCTAGATGTTAGGCCTTTGTCAGAAATACAGTTGGCAGATATTTTTCTGAGTCTGTGGGCTGTCTCCCTGCTCTCTTGATGGTTTCTTTGACTTTGCCAAGGCTTGTCAGTTTAATGAGATCCCATTTGTCTATCTTATCTCTTATGGTATGGACACTTGGGGTTTTGATCAGGAATTGGTTGTCAGTTCCAATTTTCATAAGAGTGTCTGCTGCATTTTCTAAGGTTCTTATGGTTTGAGGTTTTATGTTTAGTTCTCTGATCCATTTAGACTTGATTTTTGGGTATGGGGATAGGTAGGAATTCTGTTTCAATCTGCATGTGGTCACCAGTTTTCCCAGCACCATTTACTGAAAAGTTTCTCCTCTCTCCAGTGGTTGGTGGTGGAGGCTTTGTCAAAGATGAGTTGGTTGAGAAATTGAGGTTTTGCTTCTGGAATCTCAAGTCTATTCCATTGGTCTATATGCCTGTTCTTGTACCAATACCAGGCTGCTTTGATTATTGTAACTTTATAATAATATAAAGTCTGGGAGTGTGATACCTCCTGCCTTTTTTTTTTCTCTGAGGATTGTTTTGGTTATTCATGTTTCCATATGAATTCCTGTACTATTGTTTCTAGGTCTGAGAATAATTGTTGCTGATAATTTGATGGGTATTGCATTAAATCCATAGATTGCCTTAGGTAGAATGGACATCTTAACAATGTTGATTCTTCCAATCCATGAGTATAGAATATTTTTCCACTTGTTTGTGTCATCTTTGATTTGATTTATTTGAGCAGTGTTTTGTTGTTTTCATTGTAAAGATCTTTTGCATCTCTGGTTAGGAAGATGCCAAGGTATTTCATCTTTTTTGTGTGTGGGGGGGCTATTGTGAAAGGGATTTGCTTTTTATTTGGATTTCTGTTTGTTTATTATTGGTGTATAGAAAGGCAACTGTCTTTTGCACATTTATTTTATACCCTGAGACTTTGCCAAAGTTCTTTATCAGTGCAAGGAGGCTTTTGACAGATTCTCTTGGGTTTTCGAGGTATAGAATCATGTCATCTGCAAAGAGGGATAACTAGATTTTCTCTTTTCCTATTTGGATACCCTTGATCACCTTCTCTTCTCTGATTGCTCTAGCAAGAACTTCCCAAAACTATGTGAACAGGAGGGGTGAGAATGAACATCCTTGTCTTGTTCCAGTTTTCAGGGGAAATGGTTCCAACTTCTGTCTGTTTAGCAGTATGCTGACTGTGGATATCTCATAGATGGCTCTTACTATTTTGATGTATGTTCCTTCTACGCCTAGATGTTCAAAGGTTTTTATCAAGAAGTAGTGCTAGATTTTATCAACAGTTTTTTCTGCATCTAATGATATATTCATGTGGTTTTTGTTTTTATGACTGTTGATGTATTTAATTATGTTTATGGTCTTATGAATGTTGAACCAGCCTTGCTTCCCAAGAATGAAGACTACTTGGTCGCAGTGGATGATTTTTGAGATGCATTGTTGAATCCGGTTTGCTAAGATCTTGTTGAGAATTTTAACATCTATGTTCATGAAGGATATTGGCCTATAGTTCCCTTTCTTTGTTGAATCTTTACCTGGTTTGGGTATCAATGTGATTTTAACTTCATAAAATGATTTGGGGAGAGTTCTATCTTTCTCAATCACCTGGAATACTTTCAGTAGGATTGGTATCCATTTCTCCTTGTATGTTTTATAGAATTCTGCTGGAAAGCCACCTGATCCCAGGCTTTTTTTTTTTTGTAGGTAGTTTTCTTATGACATAGTCAATTTCCTGTATTGTTGTTGGTCTATTTAGGGTCTCGACTTCTTCTTGTTTCAATCTGGGGAGGTTGTGTACATCAGAAAATCTTCTATTTCCTTTAGGTTTTCAAGTTTGTTTCCATTCAAGTGAACAAAGTAGTCTCTGATAATCTTTTGTATTTTTTTAGGATCAGTTGTGACTTCATCTTTGTGTTTCTGATTGTGTATATTTGGGCTTTTTCTCTCTTTTTCTTGGTCAGTCTAGCTAGAGGATCATCAATCTTGTTTATCCTTTCAAAGAACCAGCTTTTGTTTCACTGATTTTTTTGTATTATCTTTTTATCTTCTATGTCCTGGATTTGAAATTTTATTTAGGTGATCTGGATTCTTCTGCTGAATTTGGGTTTGATTGTATTGCTTTTCTAGCTCTTTTAGGTGAGTTGTTAGGCTGTTAACTTGTGATCCTTCCATTTTCTTCATGTATGTTTGTAGAGGTATGAATTCCCCCTTTACTACTGCTTTCATGGCATCACAGAGGTTTTGGTTAGGTGGGTTTTTTTCATTTTTCATTTGTTTCCATGTATTCTTTAGTCTCTGTTTTGATTTCCATGTTGACCCAGGAGTTGCTTAGCATCATGCTGCTTAGTATCCATGTCTTTGTGAGTTTTGGGGAAAATATGTTAGTGTTGATATTTATTTTTATTTCACTGTGGTCTCAGAATCCTTCTTCTTTTTTTCCAATAAGGGTATATATAAGTGTTAAAACCTCATATTGTCATTTTAGAGTCTTTTGTATATTTTACTTTTTTTTCTATATTCTTTTTTCTCTTTTTTATTGGTTTGTTTGTCAATCTGTTGGTTGTATGTTTTTTCTTCTCTTCTTCTTCCTCTTCATTGTCATGTTCTCTCTTTCTTAGTTCCTGTTCTTTCTCTTATATTAATTTGTACCCAGGGAAATATATACATTCCCATTTTGTGGACATACTGTGAAGCAGTGGGAAGTGGGTTCTTAGGTGCCTACTTACCAATCAACAATAATTGTGATCTACAGATAGTTTTTGAATCTTAGCACCCCTAACACACCTTACTCAAATCTCATATCTGCAAAAGGATAGCACAGCTCCCCACCTCCAACCCAACTTCAAAATCAAACTAATCCAGAAGCTTTACCAAAGAAAGAATATGGGGTTGAGTCAAATGGAGTGAAAACTACTTCCTCTTTCAGAGCAATAGAAGTAAAGAGGAAAGAAAAATCCACCACAAATATAGAGAAATTGAAGAAAAATTACATATACACAAAGTCAAAAAAAGATAGTAGACAAGAATAGACTTTGGAACTCAAACAATGAAGAGTGTCCAGATTGACTGGACTCAGATCACAAGTGGAGAGATCAGAATGGTTGGAAATAATGAAAAAGAACCAAGAAAAGCAAGACAAAAACATAAAAAAATTAATTACTGAGATGAAAGCTATAAAGAATACAGTAAATGAAATAAACAATAAACTGAGAAGCATGGAAAACAGAATTAACCTGGCAAGGAAAGAATCTCAGAGCTAGAAGACCAAAATATGGAACTACAACAATTTGTTAAAAACATAGAAAGGAGGCTTGAAAAGGCAGAGCAAAGCCTCCAGGGTGTGTGTGATTATATTAAGAGACCAAATTTACATCAGATGGGAACCCCTGAAGTACAAAAGAAGTGACAGCAATCTGGAACAAACATTCCATGAGGTCACTCAACAAAGCTTCCTGCATCTCATCAGAAATGCAACCATCCAAACACAAGCAATTCAGAGAATCCCTGGAAGGCATCAACTAGGAAAAACAACTCCTAAACAGATAAAAATTCACTTACACAAAGTAAGCATTAAAAAAAAAATCCCTAAAGACAGTGAGAGAGAAAGATCAGACTATCTACCAGGGAAGACCAATTAGAATAGCAGCAGATTTATCTACAGAAACACTTCAGGATAGAAGAGACTGGAGTCTAATCTTCCAATTAAGCTAAACCTCACTGGTGATGGAGATTAAAATCCTTCCAAAATATTTTATCCCTAAGAGTTTATGCTGCCTCCAGACTAGCTCTGTAAGAGATAGTTAAGAAATCATTAAGCACAGAAAACAGGAAAAAAAAAAAAAAGAACAACCAAGCTCTTCCCAAGAATGCAGGATAAAGATTGGAAACACAAACATATATCAACCAAAAAATAACAAAACAACCAATAAATAAACAAACAAACAACAACAAACTCTTTAAGAACCTCATGACAGGGATTAAATTCTCACATCTCAATAATCAACCTGAACATGAATGGACTAAATGCACCACTGGAAAGACATAGAATGGCAAACTGAACATAAACAAAAAGATGACACAACAGTATGCTGTCCAGGAGACTAATCTCACTCACCAGAGTGAACACTCACAAACTCAAAATCAGAGGATGGAAAACACTTTTTCCATGGAATGGAAACACAAGGGAAGCAGGAGTCATGATTTTAATATAAAGCAAAATAATCTTGAGCTATCAAAAATGTAAAAAGATATGGAAGGAAGCTACATAATGATAAAAGGTTCGACCTATCAACAAGAAAAATCCATCTTAAGTATATATACACTCAACAAAAGAGCATCGACTTTTATAAAGCAGCTATTAGGCCAATTAAAAAAAGATATTGACTCTAGCACTATCATAGTGGGGACTTAAGTTCCTCACTAACAACTCTAGACAGATGATTGAGGCAAAAAATCAGCAAGGAGATCCAGAACCTCAACTTGATGCTTGACCAAATAGACTTAATAGATACCTACAGAATACTCCACCCAACAACCACAGAATATACTTTTTACCCATTACCACATGGACTGTACTCTAAGATTGACCACATTCTTGGTCATAAATCAAGCATAAATAAATTCCGTAAGCTCAAAATTCTGCCATGCACCTTCCCAGACCACAGTGGAATAAAAATAAATATCAACAACCACAGAGATCACCCAAACTCCACAAAGATATGGAAACGAAACAGCATGATGTTGAATAACTCCTGGGTCAACACAGAAATCAAAACAGACATTAAAAGATTTCTTGAAATAAATGAAAATAAAGACACATCTTACCAAAACCTCTTGTATACCATGAAAACTGTACTGAGAGGGGAATTAATTTCTTTACAAACACACATGAAGAAAATAGAAAAATCACAAGTTAACAGTCTAACAAATTACCTAAGGGAGCTGGAAAGACAAAACCACCAAAACCCTAACTTCAGCAAAAGAATCCAGATAACCAAAGTAAAAGCCCAAATACAGAACATAGAAGACAAAAATATCATAGAAAAAAATAGACAAAGCAAAAGGCTGGTTCATTGAAAAGATAAACAAGATTGACAGACCCATAGTCAGACTGACCAAGAAAAAGAGAGAAAAAGTTCAAGTAAACACAATCAGATATGCAAAACATCAAATCACAACAGACCCCAAAGAAATATAAAAAATTATCAGTGATGACTATGCACACTTGTATGAAAACAAACTTGAAAATCTAAATAAAATGGAGAAATTTCTGATGTCACAAATCCTTCCAAGGTTGAAACAAGAAAAAACTGAGACAATAACTAGACCAATAGCAACCCAGGAAATCAACTCCATCATAAGAAAGCTACCTACAAAAAAAAAAAAAAAAAATTCTTGACTAGATGGCTCTCCAATGGAGTTCTACAGAACATATAATAAGGAGCTGATACCAATCCTATTGAAAGTATTCTGAACAATTGAGAAAGATAGAACCCTCCCCCCTAAATTTTATGAAGTTAAAATCACACTGATACCCCAAACAGGTAAACTCCAACAAAGAAAGAGCACTACAGGCCAATATCCCTGATGAACATAGATGCAAAAATAATCAACAAGATTCTAGCAAATGGGATCCAACAACACATCTCAAAAATCATCCACCATGGCCAAGTAGGCTTTACACCCAGGATGCAGGGCTGGTTCAACATCTTTAAGATCATAAATGAAATTAAATACATCAACTGATGTAAAAATAGAAATTGCATGTTTATATCATTAGACACAGAAAAAGGTTTTAATAAAATCCATCAGTCATCTTGATAAAAACCCTTGAACATCTAGGCATAGAGGGAACATACCTCAAAATAGTAAGAACCAGCTATGATAAACCCACAGCCAACATATTGCTAAATGGACAGAAATTGAAAGCATATCCTCTGAAAATCAGAACAAGACAAGGCTGCCCACTTTCACCCCTCTTGCTCAACACAGTGTAGGAAGTCCTAGAAAGAAAATCAGGCAAGAGAAGGAAATCAGCAGTACCCAAATAAGAAAAGAGGAAGTTAAGTTATCCCTCTTTGCTGATGATATGATCATGTAACTTGAAAATTCAAGAGAATCTGTGAAAAACTTCCTTGCACTGATAAAGGACTTAGACAAGTCTCAGAGTATAAAATCAACATGAAAAAGACAGACATATTTTTATACACCAACAACAAACAGCAGAGAATCAAATAAAAAGCACAATTCCATTCATAATAGCAACAAAAAAATGAAATACCTCAACATCTTCCTAACTGGAGAAGTAAAAAACTTTACAATGAAAACTACAAAACACTGCTCAAAGAAATAAAAGATGACACAAACAAATTGAAAAATATTTCGTGTTCAAGATTTGGAAGCATCAACATTGTTAAGATGTCCAACCTACCCAAGGTAATCTACATATTTAATGCAATGCCCATTAAATTACCAACATTATTCTTCTCAGACCTGGAAACAATAATACAGAAATTCATATGGAAACATAAATGCCCATTAATGGCCAAAACAATCATCAGCAAAAGAAACAAAGTGGGAGGTATCATACTTTCAGACTTTAAACTTTATTATAAGATATACAATAATCAAAACAGCCTGGTATTGTTACAAAAACAAGAATATAGACCAACAGAACAAGATATAGATTCTGAAAGCAAAACCTCAATCTCTCCAATAACTCATCTTCGACAAAGCCTTCATTCACAACCACTGGGGAGAGGATAACTTATTCAGTAAATGGTGCTGGGAAAACTGGCTGACCACATGCAGAAGATTAAAACAAGACCCCTACCTATCACTATACAAAAAATAAACTCTAAATGGATCAAAACTGTAAATGGATCAAAGACCTATTATAGTAAAACCTCAAACTATTAGAACCTTAGAAAATGCAGGAGGCACCCTTATGGAAATCGGAAATTTACAACCAATTCTTGATCAAAACTCCAAATGTCCACACCATAAGAGATAAGACAAGAGGAACCTCTTCAAACTGAAAAGCTTCTGCAAAACAAACAAACAAACAAAAACCATTAAGAGAGTGGGGAGACAGCCCACAGAATGAGAAAAAATATTTGGCAACTATACATCTTACAAAGGCCTAACATCTAGGATCTACAAGGAACTCAAATGTGCCAAAAAGAATAGTTAGAGGCTGTGGTGACTAAGCGTGCTGCTGCACTCCAGCCTGGGCAACAGAATGAGACTGCGACTCAAAAAAAAAGAACACCAATATTGGACAACGAGCACTAAATTGGTACCAGTGAGGGACATGGGTGGGCACCAACAGGGTCTGCCAGAGTTCTCGACTAACAAAATGGATATGCACACGCACACGAAGCCAGGAAGTATATGGACCCAGCAATCAAGTGTTTTCTTCACTTTGGAAATCAACTAGGAATGATTTCCAAATTCACCAGCGGGTTTCTGGTCCAAACCTCCAGGACATGTTCTGAGTGCAGTTTCAGCAGCAAATGGAAACTGAGCTGTCAGGGAGATACACTGCCTTGCCTTTGTGCATTACTGGATCAATTTTTGGATAGTTATGTATTAAAGACATATGCAGTGATACTAAAAAAAAAAGTGGGAAAAATATGAATAGACACTTCTCAAAAGAAGGCATAAAAGCAGCCAACAGATACGTGAAAAAAATGCTCAGCCTCACTAATCTTCAAAGAAATGATGCAAATCAAAATCACACAGAGATACTGCCTAAATCCAAGAAGGATGGCCAACATCAATAATTCAAAAAACAGTAGATGCTGGAGAGGATGTGGGAAAAGGGAAGCACTTCTACACTGTTGGTGGGAATGTAAACTAGTACAAGCTCTTTGGAAATCAGTGTGGCGATCTAAAAATTGACCTTCCATGCGACCCAGCTATCTCCCTTCTGGGAATATACCCAGAGGAACTCAAATAATTCTATGTAAAAGATGCCTGCACACGCATGTTTATTGCAGCATCACGAGAGCAAAAACATGGAAGCAACCATGTTGCCCATTGAAAGTGAACTGGAAAAAAAATGTACACGATGGAATATTATACGGCCATAAAAAAGGACAAAATTGTAACTTTACAGCAACTTGGATGAATTTGGAGTCTATAATATTTAGTAACCTATCACAGAAACAAAGAACTGAATACTACATTATTATCATGCTATTTCATAATACTATAAGAAATCATCATAATCCTATTAGAAAGGGATTGGCATTAGAGAAAAACTGCCAGGGGAGGGAAAGCATACTTCATCAATAAGGATATCTGATCTCATACCAGGTGAAGTGGGAACCAAAGGGAGACCCAAACTTCACCTGTACAATGATCACTTGGATACCTAATCTAGAATTGTACCCCACATCTTTTTTTTACTTTTTAATTTTAAAGATATGAGTTATAATTCAGGGTTGGGTATACAAATGTTCATTATGCAGGTACCCTTCTTGATGAGGTGTGCCCCTCCATTCCCCTGATAGTTTCTCACTATTGCCAATCACTTTCTTGTAGTATTATGATAATTGTTCAGTATCTGCTAGTGAGTGAAAACATGGGGTATTCAGCTCTTTGTTTCTGTGATAGATCACTTAGTACTATAAACTCTAAGTCCATTCAAGTTGCTGCAAAGTTCATAATTTTGTCCTTCTTTATGTCTGCATAATATTCCATTGTGTGCATGTACCACATTATTTTATCCAGTCCTCTTTCAATGGGCAGCACGGTTTGTTCCATGTTTTTGCTATTGTGAATAATGCTACAATAAATATGCTTGTGCAGGTATCTTTTTCACAGAGTGATTTGTGTTCCTCCAGGTATATTCCCAGAAGGGAGATTGCGGGGTCATATGGAAGGTCGATTTTTTAGATCTTTCACGAATCACAAACCATTTTCTACAGAAGTTGTACTAGCTTACACTCTCACCAACAGTGTAGAAGTGTTCCCTTTTCCCGCATTCTCTCCAGCATCTGTTGTTTTTTTGAGTTATTGATTATGGCCATTCTGACTGGAGTTAGGTGGTATCTCTGTGTGGTTTTAATTTGCATTTCTTTGATGACTAGTGAGGCTGAGCATTTTTTCATGCATCTGTTGGCTGCTTGTGTGTCTTCTTTTGAGAAGTGTCTATTCATATCTTTTGCCCACTTTGTAATGGGGCTATTTGTTTTCTTTTCTTTCCTTTTCTTTTTGGCATATTTGAGTTCCTTGTAGATCCTGGATGTTAGACCTTTGTCAGATATACAGCTGACAAATATTTGTTCCTGGTCTGTGGGCTGTCTCCCTGCTCTCTTGATGTTTTCTTTGGCTTTGCAGAAGTTTGTCAGTTTGATGAAGTCCCACTTGTCTATCTTTTCTCTTATGGTATGGACACTTGGGGTTTTGATCAGGAATTAGTTACCAGTTTTAATTTCCATAAGTATGCCTTCTGTATTTTGTAAGGTTCTTATCATTTGAGGTTTTATGTTTAAGTCTTTGATCCATCTAGAGTTGATTTTTGTGTATGGTGATAGATAGGGGTCTTGTTTTAATCTTTTGCATGTGGTCAGTCAGTTTTCTCAGCACCATCTACTGAACAGGTTCTCCTCTCCCCAGTGGTTGATGGAGGCTTTGTCAAAGATGAGTAGGTTGAGAAATTGAGGTTTTTCTTCCAGAATCTCTTTTCTGTTCCATTGGTCTATATGCCTGTTCTTGTAACAATGCCATGCTGTTTTGATTATTGTAGCCTTATAATAAAGTTAGTATGTACTGTACATCTTAAACAACAACAACAACAAAAAATCCAGCTTTGTAAACTTACTACATGGTTGTAATAAATCTTAGCCATGAGTAAAACAACACAAAACAACAACAAAAACAAAAACAAAAAAGAAATGTGTAAGGACTATGTCTGGATTCTCTTTTCTTTCTTTCTCTTTCTTTCTTTCTTTCTTTCTTTCTTTCTTTCTTTCTTTCTTTCTTTCTTTCTTTCTTTCTTTCTTTCTTTCTTTTTCTTTCCTTCTGCCTGTCAATTTCCATGTGTTCTAGCACCATTTATTGAAAAGACTATGTTCCTCTGTCAAGATCAGTTCACTATATTTGTTTGGGTCTCTTTCTGAGTTCTATATGTGTTCCATTGGTCTATTTGTCTATTCTTTCACCAATAGTATACTGACTTGATTACTGTCATTTTATTCTATTTTTTTAAAATTGTTTCTTTTTTGTTTGTTTGTTGAAATTCTTTCATATTTGTACACATTGTCTTCATCATTTTTTACATTCTTGAGCACACTTTTAGTAATGTTTTAATGTCCTTGTTTAATCACTATTGGGTTTATATTTTCTTTTTTTATAAATAGACTGGCTTTTCTTTTTGTTATGTTTTAGATTTTTTTTGCAACTTTTGCACATCTAGTAATTCTTAAAAGAATGGGTAATGTAGATACAATTTTATTAAACATTTGCTTGCTGTTATCCTTTCTTGAAAGTGTTTAACTTTGTAATGGGAGGCAGTTAATTTATTAACTGATGAATCTAAGTTTGTTGACTGATGAATTTGACCTGATTATAGTCTTTGTGAGTTCATGTCTTATACAGTTGTTACTCTGCAGATTTGACTTTTCTAGGATTTCTTCTGAGTACCCAAGAAATTTAGCAAGTTCTGTCCAATGAGATGGCTGGAACTAAAATATCTTCCAGAAGTGAGTGTTTTACATAACCTCATAAAATAAAGTAGTCCAATTGTTCTTTCACCCCTCAGGCTAGAGTTTTTTCACATGTATTTATAGATTCTCATTAAATCACAAACTCAAAGAAACCTTCTTCAGCTTTCTGGAATTTTATGTGCAGAACTTTCTCTCTCTACACTAGAAACCATTTAAATTTTTGTCATCAGCAAGTCACACTGTGGTCTCTATTTCCACTATCTAATGAGAGTATTGCTTCTTCTTTGAACTCAATTATCTTCATGCTATGATTTGCAAAGTGCATCCAGTTAGAATATTGGAATGAATATGGAGTTGCCTCATCTGTCTTTCCTACATAAAAATCACATCCCTGAATTGTTCAGTGCCTTATATGTTTTCCTATTTTATAGTAATTTATAGCAGAATACCAAGTCAGATACATAAGTCATGACAATATGTCATCTTTTATTTAGTCTTTGCTGCATGTCATTTTTTTGCAGCAGCAGCTTTTGAAAGAGATTAAGAAGTTATATGAGAGAGTTAGTGAGTGAAAAGAACCAATGTCTATCTGATTCCTAAACTTACAAAAGTCTAGCTGTTAGTGAAGCTGATTTTATATTACATTTTTACAGTAATTATAACCTGGAGACTGTTTCTATTTATTTTTAAAACATTTCTCTAAGAGTAAATATATTAATATGTTCAGATTTAGCATAAACGAGACTATGTAATTGTAGTGTGTTTTTATGGTAATTATCTGTATAATTTCTATACAGATATTTTTCTGAATGTATCTCTGAATCAAGAACTAAATAAAAGTGCCCCATAAACACAGGGTCGTGCTCTGTTTACTTGCTTGTGTGTCTGGTCTTGCTGTGGGATTATCCCTTAATTACTAGTTTAGCCTTGGCAGCCAAGATGAATAGAAAATCATGTTAAAACTCCAATTTGCAATTTCTCTTGTTCTTCTGCCAGTCTGGTAGCTCCACTTGAAAAACAAATTTAAAATGCCTTCATGCAGATATCTTGAAGGAATAATTGCTGTAAATGCAAAATTTACAAAAAAGATAAGTGATGCCAAAGACCTAAGAAAAAATTAAGCAATTCATGTTATGGGATTTCAGAATTAAAATGAGATGACTTTAATGCATTAATTATGCTTTGGTCAAAACAGTATACAGATGGCAGTGAGAATTTGACAAATACCAATATTTTGAATAATGATTAAAGGAAACACATAATATGAACACGTTTTTTAACATACACAAAAGTTTATACAACCTTTTATAACTTTAAATACAAAAATATTTGATATCTGCACTTTGCATTTTTTCAGTGAAAGACTATATTTTCTAATAACTCATTTTCCTGAAGAATTGGAAACATCTTAACATGACACTGAAGATACTGATGCTATCTGTATTATAGATACTGATGCTATCTCTATTAGTCATTAAGAGTTTCTCTTGATTAGTTAGAATTTAATTTGTGCATAATGAGGCTGAAAGCATAAAAATAGAAGTACTAATGTAACATGATATGTAATTCTATTATTAAAATAATGGAATAATTTTACACACAACCTTCTAATCAAAATATTTACCTCTGCATTGACCTTATTGTCACTTGAAAGTGATCATATTTTAAATTGTGACTCATGTTTCTGATTAGAAAATTGCATCCATTTAGCAAAGTTCTGTGAATCTCTGCTGGAAGATGAATCAACAAACTCACCAAAAGCAAATGAAACATGAAACCATTATATGTCACTATACATAATCCAATTTTGGCAGAGAGAGAGAAGTAGCATAATTGTGACATTTCAGAAACACTTAAAAAGACTGAAGGGTGTGCCTTTGTGTGTGTTTATATGAATGTATAAAATTGAGTTAGCTACAAATGTACTTTATGCTCTGATTAGGTTGTATATATTTCATATAAGCTATTCACAAATAATAATATTTAAATTCAGTGATTTTCACAGAACTTGCAAGGCCCCACTGAGCATGCTGATGAAAGTCTTTAACAATCAATGCTGATACATGAAAGAAAAAAGCATAGGTGAATATAAGAGTACTAAGCTACTTCCAACTACACATTAAGTAAGTGAGTCCTAACTAAGAGTTTACAGTAGTACTGGGTGTGACATTGATACAAATTGTCATGCCTTTTCAAAATGGACTTTACACTGAATAAAATATTAAATGTGAATTTGCTGTTCCACAGCTATATAAAATTTTAAATTCATTTTTAAATTCATTCATTAAATTAAATTAAATTAAGTTAAATTAAATTAAATTAAATTAAATTAAAAAATTAAATTCATTTTTAGAATATCTCACAGTATCTTGAGCCCAGTCCCCTAAGGTGCTGCATGTTTCGTGTGTATTTATGACAGTTCAAGTGAAGTGGTAGGAATTTTAGGTATTTCTCATGATAAACATGTTGGAATTGGCTGGAACTAAAAAAAAAACTATTACATAATTATGTTGCACAAATTAATTATTCTCCACTAAAATTTTAAATGGCTACTTAAGAATTATAAGAATAGTGAAGTTATGCTATGAAATGTTTAAACTAATATTTATTTTAGATAATTTTTATTAATATTAAATTTATTTTAGCAGACAGAATTTTCTTCTATTATTCTTATGAAACTAGACATCACATGAAATTGTGAACTTCCTCTTGTGATTCATACTCTACTTTATTTCTTCCCATATTGTATTTCAGTTTTGGTTTGGATAACCAATTGAATACGGCAGAAGTGAAGATGTGTCACTTCCATGAATACAGTATAAGAGATTTTCTTTCAAATTCCATCAGTTGCTCCAAGAGAAGCCAGTTGTCATTTCATAAGGACAATCAGGCAGCCTATGGAGAGGTCTACATGGCAAGAAAAGAAAGCCTTCTGCCAAAAGTCAGAGAGGAACTAAGGACTTCCAACAACTATGAGTTAACCTGGAATAGAATTCTCTAATTCCAGTCCAGGCCCAGGATGAATGCTGCCTGGATGACAGGTTGACTACAACCTGGTGATTGACCATGAGCCAGAGTACCCAGAGAAGTTTCTTCTGGATTGATGATCCTCAGAAACTATATTATGTAATCAGTGTTTTTAAAGCTCTATTTTAGGATAAATTTTTACACATAATTCATTTATTAGTACAAATTATTCAAGGAAGAAGCGATAGTATTGTTAAAATTTTATTTAGCTAACAAAGTGTTATAAAGTTGTGATACTATAAACATAAATAATAAATTTGAATATTTATTTTGAAAAAGTCATTCAGAAAACCTTGGAGCATGAGGTTATAAAATTCTAGCAAATTGAACTAATAATAGTCATCTAATCATAGGGGAATAATTTAGAACAATTTTTTCTTATAATGTCATTTTATTTTGGATTTCGAAATGATGTTGATAAAGGAATCATGTCACCTTTACCAATTTGATTATTATACATCGATAAATAGAGAAATGATTTTAGATAACTCACTTGTTTTAAAAGTTTTCAGGACTTTTATGGCAGATTGCCAGATAATCCCTGAGTTTTCTGGAACTAAGTTCTTATGGGTTAACAGGAACAAATCTGGATGTTTTAGTCACAAAGTTTAAGGTAAGAGCAAGGTTCCCCAACAGCAAAGAAAGATAAAAATATATGTTATCTATTTAGAAAACAAAAAAAAATAAACATTAATATTTTAAAACATTATACAACTATATATTCCATATATTCTCTAAAACACTAATTTCCAATTACATTTTTTTTTTGAGTTGGAGTCTCACTCTGTCACCCAGACTGGAGTGCAGTGGCCGCTCCCAGCCACCACAGCCTCGACCTGCTGGGCTCTGGCGATCCTTCTGCCTCAGTCTTCGAAGTAGCTGGAACTACAGGCGCGTGCTACCATGCTCAGTTAATTTTTTGATTTATTGTAGAGATGATGTCTCGCCTGCCCAGGCAGATCTAATTACATTTTTTGTTGATGTTTTACTAAAAGTAAATCTTATTTTTAATTTAACTTTATTATGTACATTGCAACTAAATGTTACATAGTTTTTTTTTTTTAACTTAGTCACACGACAAAAATGAGAAAAGAATTGGGCAGAAATCAAATAACCATATATGTTTAAATATCTAAAACAAAATAATTACTTATAAATAAAATTTAGAAAAACCATCTAGTATGTATTTTTCAATTTTTCAATAGTTTTCACAGGGAGAATATTTTAAAAGCTTTATTATGCTATTAGACTTACACAAAAGTCCAACAAAGATTAAGTTGAGCCAAAATTAAGTTAATGATAAATTACAACTATGCAAAGACCAGCTTTCTCCCTAGTTAATATATCTGGGACAATCTGGACCATACACATGGAAAAATAAAGAAACAAGACACAAAAAACTTAAACTATCACCTCACACTACACAAAAACAACAAAACTAATTAACAACAACAAACAAACACTAACTCAAATTGATTCTTCATCTAAATGGGAGAGAGCAAACTATAAGATGGCATATAAAATAGAAATCTTGATCTTAGGATGGACAAACAATTCTTAAGTATGACATTAAAGAAAATAATGAAATTTTGTTAATATTTATTGATGACTTGTATGTCAAGTATATCCATGCTGGGTATTTCATTATAACCACAACTCTGAAAAGAGAAAATATTTTTATTATTTTGCATATGATCATATTAAGACAGATATTAATTAACTTCCATATAGTTTCAGTTAGTGCTATGTAAACTTGAGACTAATATACATAGCTTTAAAATTATGATTTTAAGAATCACATTCCTTTGTCTTTCAGAGCTATTGTTGAAGTTGCTAAAAGAAAATCAAACTATTGAAAGATATTGAAACACTAATATGTAATTTAAATCAGTACATGATATTGTAAGATAGAATTGCAAAGTAATGCAATACTCTAATAAGAAATGTGATATTATTGTTATAAGAAAAATGATGCACCTTAGGTGGCAATAATCCTTTGGCACACCATTTGTTTGGTTAAAAATGAATTTGAGAGGTTAAAAAGTAAAAATAGACAGTAAAATGTGTTAAACATTTTCAAATTAGCCAAGTGTTCTCAATGATTATGAATGAGACAACATGTTTGAAACCATTAATGTTTGCATTTATTTTTCTGATATGATTTCAAAATTTGAATTGTAGCCAGAAATTACAAAAACAATTTGTAAAGCTGCACTAAACCTGCTAAACCGGCATTATTTGTGGAATATAATTTACAAAAATATTTTAAAGTCAGACAAAAATAATGAATCGTGTAAAATTTGAAACTCTATTTAAATGACATTAAGTAACCAGTGTGAGAAAATCCAATAATCAAGAAATGATCACTTTCAAACACTTTATTCTTTTGAAAATTTTGGTTTTATTTACTGATTTTTAATAACTTTCCTTTTTTGAGAAAAATAAAATGAAGTCTTTGGAGAAAATCGGGTGGATTTGAGCATGCACATTCAGAAGCACATTTTAGCAGCAGTCATTTTATTTTAGAGGGTTTGTTTTCAGTTGAATAAATTATAATAATATTTATGTTTTATTTATTTAATTATTTTTTTCAGCAGGGTTCTCACTCTGTCACCCAGGTTGTAGCACAGTGGCAAAAGCATGGGCCAGCACAGCCTTGACCTCCTACGTCAGATGATCCTTCTGCCTCGGTTTTCCAAATAGTTAGGACTACAGGTCTGCACCACCGCTCCGGGCTAATATTTTGTTTTCTCATACAGTGGAGGTCTCACTATGTTGCCTGGGCTCAAGCAATCCTCCTACCCTGGTCTCTCATATTACTGGAATTATAGTCATGAGCCACAATGCCCAGCTTTTGTTTTATTTAAATTTATAAGTTAAATAAACAAAACGAAAGTGGCACTTTGTTTTTATTTTATGCAAATGTTTGGACATCTTTTGCTATTTTTTTAGACAACATATTGAATAAAATGAAAGTCAAAACCCTACTGTCTCTATTTTGAATTTTTAAAATTGCATATAATATTTAGATTTGTTAAGGCAGACCTTCAAAATAGATGTCTATATAAGAAAAACATAGATTATTGTTTTTGTTCAACAATGATCTACAGCACTTGATTATATTTTCAGATATGTTTTTCTTATTTGCAATTTCATGATGATAGATAGAAATATAGACAAACATAGGCAGATATAATCTGATTGTCTTTTATATTTGTAATCCATAATCCATGACATTTCATTTGAGAACATATACTATTTAAAATAAATTCTGATTTTATTCTACTGAGGATTACTCTTTTTAGGTGACAATGATCATTTCATTTACCTAGTTTCTAAAACTCTATCTATTTTGACACCAATACTACTATGTTTGAAAGATCTAAAATGACCGCTTAAGCTCTGTTATATTTAACTATTAGATCATTTCAAAATAACTCTACTATGTATAATACATTGTTTTCAATACGTTGCTCCTTTTAGATCACATATTACTTTATTCAAAATAAAGCATCTGGTTGTGTAAAGAAATAATATTTCTCATACAAAATTAACTAGGCATAAAAACACTTGTCCCTATTCTGAAAGTGAAATATATAAACTTTCAATAAATTGATTTAGCACCATGATATTTCTGATATCATCAAAATAGAAATAGATTTTATTTATTAAGTTAATCTTGTGAAGTAAATATTCTATTTGATTGCATGAATTATTAATATTTCAATTGTGTTTTCTGACCAGGAAAATGTAAATAAATATTTTCATTTTACATTCAATGGTTATTTGGCCAGTTAGTACTCTCTACTACTTTCACTTAACAGGTCTTATCTAAGCAAAATTGTCCCTCTTTCTAAAAGGTCCTATATCGATCATTAAGCTACTTTCATTTTTGTTTATTGGATTATGAATGTTAATGTATACCAATGACAAAGAGAGAGGAGATATACATTTTGTTGCAGCTAAGTGACATTTTCAAAGCTCCTTATTCTACATTTAAAACGCAATACTTTAAGGGAAGCATTTTATTCGTGCTTAAGAATTTGAGAAACAGTGATTTTTATGTGAATTAGTTTTCTATTGTTGCCATAAAATAACTACCACAGCGACTTAAAACAATACAATTTTATTGTCACACAGCTATGTAGGTCAGAATAAGACATAGAGTTTACCAAATTAAATCAGTGTCATTTTTTAAGATTTCACATAAGTGAGATTAATCTGGTATTTGTCCAGCTTATTACACAATCTCCTCTAAGCTCATTGAAATTTTTGCAAATGACAGAATTCCCTTCCTTTTTTTAAGTCTGAGTATTCCCTTGTGTATATATATCACATTTTCTTTATTCATTCATCTGATGGTTGACACCTAAGTTGTCTCCATATCTTAGCTACTGTGAATAATGCTACAATGAACATGGGAGTGCAGATATCTCTCAGCATACTGATTTTAATTCCCTTGAATATATGCACAGAAGTGGGATTACTGGAACCTATAAAATTTGAACTTGTAGAAGTAGAGAGTATAATGATAGTTGACAGAGTCTGGGGGTGGGGTGAGGGGGAAATGGAAGATATTCAAATAATATAAAATGTTAGTTCTGCTGGAGGAACAAGCTTAAGAAATATATCACACAGAATGGTGACTATAATAAATAATAAAACTTTGTATATTTCAAAATGTAAGTATTGTTATAAGAATAGATTTTAAATCTTTTCGCTACAAAATAGTAAGTATGTGAGATGATGGATTTGTTCATTGGCTTGATTTGATCATTCCACAACATAAACATATATTAAAACACCACATTGTTTTTAATATACACAATTATTATTTGTCAATTAAAAACAAAACCCAAAGAGTCAGCTAGCAGTATCCCTTGCTGGAAGCTCTAAGGGAGAATCAACTTCCAGGCTCACACATGATGATGGCAGATGTTCTTTTCTGGTTTGAGGGCTGGAGTACCCATATCCTTGTTGGCTATCAGTTGAGGGATGTTTCCAGCACTGAGTGGTTACAATCAGAGTCCCTTTCTTCCACCTTGAAAGCCAACAATGGCATGGGTTATTTTCCACTTATGCTTCAAACTTTTCCATCCTCTTCTACCACGCCACTCTGATTCTTTCGCTTTCTTCTTGCACCTCTAAAGGTCCAAATGTTTATGTTTGGCTCATCTTTAAAATCTAAAATAATTTTTTTTACTATGATCATAACTAAAATTTACCTGCAAAATCCCATTTTGCTGTCTACTGCATCATATTTACAGGTCCCAGGAATTAGGATGTGGACATCTTTGACGGACCATTAGTCTGTCTGCTACAGTAAATATAAACATTATATTGTATTTGTGGACACAATGAACAGGGTTAGGGCTACTAAAAGTCTTATATGCTGTTTTTTAAAAATTGGTTACCAGTTTCTTAAAATAATCTCTCTTTTTTACAGCTGGGTGTGGTATGTCACACCTGTAATCCCAACACTTCAGAAGGCTGAGGCAGGAGGTTTGCTTAAGTCCAGGAGTTTGAGAACAGTCTAGGCAACATAGTGAGACCCAGTCTCTACAAAAAAGAAAAAAATTCTAAAATTAGCCTTACTTGGCAGCATGTGCCAAGTTACTCAGGAGGCTGGGGCAGGAAGATCACCTGAGCCTAGGAGATTGAGGCTGTGGTGAGCCATGATTGTGTTATTGCACTCCAACCTGAAAAACAGAGTGAAACCTAAATTAAAAAAAAGTCTCTTTTTAGTTTCATGCAACACTAGTCTCTGTAAATAAAAAAAATATTTTTATAGTAACAAAAATTCGATCACATTATTTAGTGCTGAACTTCTAAATGTCTATTTTTTTTTCTTTTTTCTTTATCGTTAGTGATGCTTTTCAGTGTTCTGGGGTTATACAGCCATTCATTCTCCACATGGGCCCAACACATAATATTTATTATTTTTACTTTGCTATATAGACTTGCCTCCATAGCCAATGGCATAGTAGTGATTGGTGCCTTGTCTTTGAAGTTCAATAGCATTCAAAACTACTGTTAATGGGATTTATTTTTTGATGAACTAGGCTGTAACAGATGTTATTACATTATTAACTTGTATTTTAATTGAGTCCTTAAAATGCAACATCCCCCACATCTAAATATTATCTAAATCAAATGAATACTGGTTTTAAATCTCCCACCATGACCTGCTATCTTTCTTGAATGGTTTTGTACTGCAATAATTTTTCCCTATTCCTGTGTTACCTAATAAGTGATAGTCATTTTCCTCTTACCCTCTCTCCCTACCTCCCTCCCTTCTTATTTTCTCCTCCTATGACTGCTTTTTCTCTTTTTTTCCCTCTCTTTCCTTTTGTCTTTAAGCATAATATTTGCAGATTTGCTTAGATTATTAAAGAGATATGATTGTTGGACCCCACGATAGCAGTTGTCAACATATACACTTTAGAATTCCTTCCTGAATCACACTATATACTCACCCAGTAAACCCTTATTTGAGATCTCTGTATAGAAATTAAGGACTACTTTGCACATATGCCCTAGAAGACACAATGGGAGCATCTCATATTTCCATACGATTGGATTGATTAGAGTGATAGAAAATGTTATGTACTGAATTGTGTTCTCTCAAAATTTATATGTTGAAGCCCCTGATGTGACTGTATTTGCAGATAAGGCCTTTACAGAAGTGATTAAGGTTAAATTATTTCATGAGAATGGGACCCTGATATAGTAAGACTCCTTTCCTTTTAAGAAGAGGAAGAGTCGACAGAAGTATGTGGGTACAGAGGAAAGACCATTTGAAGGCACAAAGAAGATAGAGGCCAACTGCAAACCAGAGAAAGGGGTCTCACCAGAAATCAACTCTGCTGGCACTTTGATCTTGAACTTCCAGCCTTTATAACAGTAAGAAAAGAACTTTATGTTGTTTCACTCACACCATGCATGATACTTTGTTATGGTATCTCCAGGAGACTAATATGAGAAACACTTAATTAATGGGACTAATCAATCAGTTAATTTTTCTCTGTTTTCAAAATGGCTGTAAACATGGCAGCAGCAGTAAAGACATGTGCCTAAACTTTGTGCAAAGATATTTTTTAATTTTTAAAAATCTTTAATTAACACACTGTAATATAAATATTTATGGAGTATAATTTCTGTGTTTGATACATGCATATGTTATAAGTAATGATCAAATCAGGGTAGTTAGCATATTCATATGTGTTTGTCACCTCACACATTTATCATTTCTTTGTGGTGGGAACATTCAAAAACCTTTCTACTAGCTATTTTGTAATATATGATATATGTAATAAGCTGCTTTCAAAATTCTTGATTAAAATAATAGCAATCTGAGCATGGCCTATAGCTGTGGAGAAAG
The DNA here is from genome assembly GCA_027257055.1 of Cephalopachus bancanus. Taxonomy (NCBI): domain Eukaryota; kingdom Metazoa; phylum Chordata; class Mammalia; order Primates; family Tarsiidae; genus Cephalopachus; species Cephalopachus bancanus. The sequence continues at coordinate 15,009,483 of JAPVLO010000068.1, read as the reverse complement.
CAGTGTGTGGAATGTGCTTCAATTTTTATAGACATCAAATGAAAACTTATTTAACTTTGTTTTTAAAGCGTTTCTCTAAGGAGATTGCACTAAATTATTGAACAATTGCATGTAAGCTACTGAAATGATATACAGAATAAAAATAAGTTTACTGGAATTTCCTCAAGGTAAGAAAAAATTTAAAGCTAGAGAAAAAGATTAAAAGATATTCACTATTTTATAATTTCACAATTGAATTGACTTGTTTTAAAGAGACAATAGCACAATGTAGAGTGACCAAACCTCTTGTTATAGAAGGATTTAGTGTTACCTTTCAACATTATTTCTTGCATTGTATATTAGTTTTTTTAAAAAAATATTTCTGCCAAAGCAAGCTACCTTTAACTTGATGCCTTAAAAAAGCATACATGTTTTATCTTACTGTGATGTGGGTAAGAAATCCAACATGGGTCTCACTCAACTAAACTATACATAACAGCAAGTTTGTGATCTTTCTGGAAATTCAGAAGAAATTGTTTCCTTGACTCTTCCAGCTTCTGGAGACCACCTACATTTCATAGCTGTTGGTTTCCTTCCTAAACCTTCAAATCGAGCAAGGTCATATCTCTGCAGACTTTCAGCATGCTCTATGTATTTACTTAACTAATACCATCTTAATAGTAAGCCAATAAAGTATGATTGTAAACTTATGTAGGTAGTTTCTGTGGTACCAAGTCCTCTATAACTTTGGGCAATGTTAATTGCTTTATAGAACACTAACAATTTAATTCAAGCAATGTTTTTACTTACGTAGCAATCGAAACAAAATTCAGTTTGATGGTGGGTGGTTGTGGTATTTCTGTGGTATTGCCAGCTTCTGGTCTCCAACTGTAACTTCCAATTGGTGGTAGGGGAAAGAGCAAGAAATATTACGTGGGAGAAATTTGTAAGCTCCTATGCTTTGGAATACAATACGTTAACTTCGATAACATTCTACAGTATAAAAATAGGTCACATATACTACTTAATTAACTTCAAAGGAGAGCAGAAAGTGTTATTTCAATCTCCAGAAGGAGGACGCTTCGGTTTTGGAAAACAGCAATATATATCTCGTATATAATTTATGTAATACATTAGTAAAATAGTACTTCTATGAAATTTACAAGTGAATCTACACAATTTGGATATTTATAAAAGCGAGTAATAAAAAATGTCTTGAAGCCATAACTCTAGAAAAAAAGTCATAAAAAAATTCCTAGGACAAATGTAAATGAGTTTTATGCTGAAGCTGAATATCAAGTTTATTGAAATGAACAACTTGTATGAAATAGTGAAGGAACAAATTTCGTCAATGATGCCTGATGGCAGTGGGAATTAACATGAGGAGGGATATGACAATACTTTCCAGTTTCACCTATCCAAAGCATTGGTAGTGCAAATGCCTGAGTTAGCCCCTGAGGTTCTTGAAGAAATAGAGAATGGAGAGATGAGAGGGTAATTACAAGAGAAGTTACAGGCCTTTTTGCCAACAGGCCATATGGGCCTTGAAAAATTAATTTGAAAAGTAAGAGATGATACTGTATTTATTCTACAAGTTAACAAATTGATATATTATTTAGGAAAACTCTTATACTAAAATATTTTTTAAAACAAATGAGCCAAGATTTCCTCATCCAACTAATTCATTTATACAATTAAACCCAAACCAAGGCAATACACTGTTATGTTTATATGAAAATAGTTTCACCTAAGGTAGAGACTCTTTTGTGTAATTGCACACATATACACACTTGACAAAAAAGTTAAAAAATGACCAATAATTGCAAAAAATTTCCAAACAACCTAAGGTGCTTTGGTACACTAATATAAGCACCACTTAAATAATTTAAAATTATGTATAATTGTCCTAACCCAGAATTAAATAAATATACAGAAATAGAAGGATTAAAAATTTTTGGTTTAACTAGACAAAAGGGCTATGAGGAAAAATATAAAACTCTCATGGAAGTTGCTGTTTTCTCTCTTTTTCTTCTAGGTTTTTATATATATGAGAGCATAATTAAAATTTTCTGTCTGGAGAAATTAGTAAATATTTTATAAAATATCTAGATGTAGAATGAATGAACCAGTGTTTACCATCTGGTACAGCAATTTCTAAACTGTGCTCCATGGGAACATAGAACTTATATTTCTATTTCAAAAGAGTATTATTTGAGGAAATAAGAGGGATATGAGCAAGCAGTGACTCCAAATTTTGGTCTATGCATCTTCAACAAACACCCTAATTAAGGCCCAATTATTGGGATTTTTGTAATGACTATTACACATTGCAGAATAGTGTCTAATGTTTAAATTGTTAAAGAAAATTATAAACCATTGAATTTCAAATTTCCCCTTATTATAGATTTGATCAATAAAGCCCAGGAAGGTTATTTGCTTGCCCAGGCTTACACATTGAATACAAGTAAGTCATGCTTGACCTAGATCTCTTGACTACTAATTCGGCATGCTTTTCACACACATTGCTTCATTTTCACCTACAATTCTCAAGAGTATTTCTTTTCTTTCCATAAGTGATTTCATTAATCTTCAGTGATTGACTGTGTGTTCTTAGGGATTTCCAGATTGACTTTTTACCTTTAAAGCTTATTAGTTCATAGGAGCAATATGGTTGATTGATTTTTTTCTACAAAATGTACTATATGATTCATTGAGGTGATCATACTGATTTTAGTTTTCACATAATTTTGTAAAAATTATAATGTCCAAATTTTTAACTTAACAGGAAGATCTCTAGATTTTAAATATAATGCAGACAATTGTAAAAGATTTGTCTGTATCTATTTTAAATTATATAATTCTTGTACTAAGGAACATTATAGAATATCTTATTCATTTAATCATTTTTTGGACAGAGAAAGGAAAATATTGAAACCTAAATAGAAGTATTTGCATAGTTATATAGATACATATTGGTGGTATTGTGTCTTCAGGTTTTCTAAATTTCAAATATTTTGTACCAATTTTTTGTTTTGCAATTTTATTTCATTCACATGGATCTTAGAGTTTCGCTCATATCAATATCTAGGCAACCAAAATTATGTTTACAAAAAAGTTTAGTGAATTTAGAATATAATTTCTCTTCATGCAGGTACTCAAAGATATATCTCATATTAACAGCTCTTAAAAGTTTTAAATTAAAGAGTTATTCTTAGCAAGTTTTCATCCCATTATTTGTATAGACAATGTGATCAAGTGGTTTCTCCAGTGGCATTGTTGATGACTGTATAGTCTCAAGAAGTTTCAGGACCAGGCACAGTGACTCATGCCTATAATCCCAGAACTTTGGGAGGCCAAGATGGGAGGAATGCTTGAATCCAGGAGTTCAAGACCAGCCTGGGCAACATAGTAAAAACTTGGCTCTACAAAAGATAAAAAATAAAAATTAGGTAGGGATGGGGACGCATGCCTGTAGTCCTAGATAATCAAGAGGCTGAGGTAGAAGGATCACCTGAGTCCAGGATGTAGAGACAGGTGAGCTGTGATTATGCCACTGCAATCCAGCACTGGGAGACAGATTGAAACCTCACCTAAAAAAAAAAAAAAGTTCTCTAGGCATTGGTAACCCTTTGGAAAATTTGGAAATGCCTTCTGCTTCACAGCAACTGATCTCATTTAAAAATATGATTTCTATGTGTTGGGAGCTGGTCTTGAAGGTCCACCTGATTGACAGGGTCCTGGTGGGCCGAAGATCCTGGGCCGTAGGGCGAGCCCAGGAAGCTGAGGCCCTTCTGTCTTCCACCTTTGCTGTTTGGTACCGCCGAAGAAATTCTGTGCAGTTGTGGAAAAAGAAAATGGCATGTTTATGCGAAGTACTCACAGCTAACCTAAGAATGTCATGGTTCATTTTTCCATTTCCCGCTATGCCGCTTGGCCTTTTCTAACATATGCAAGGGTTAAACTCTGAAGCACATCAAGAATGCTTTCTTTCACTTGGTTATAAGTTACTAGACATAGCTTGAGTAAAAAATGACATAAGTATATTCACTCCTTATTTGATTTAGAATTATGTAGTTTAGTGTTTAGACTTAAGGTTTTTTAGAAGTACAAGTTTATAGTAAGTTCATTATGAATTCATTATAAGTTCTAACACTTATCTAGGAGTTATGTAGGTGATTTATAACACTGTTTTCACTGACTTAGGATAAAGATTAATCGTTAAGGTTTTTACTTAATTTAATAGTTAAAACTCTAGGTTAACATTTATAGAGTGGGTTTTCACTGAACTCATAATATACTAATCAGACACTTTTATGATAAATTAGCTAAAGACAGAAGCAACCTTGGGGGCCTGGGAAACATTACTAAAAGCTTCTTTTGAGTTCTCTTTAGAAATAAACACTGCAGGATAAGAGAAAAGTAACGGAGACACCTGGACAAGAAAGGCGATTATAAAGCTCTGAAGGTCATAAAACCCCAGAAGGAAAACTACTGCTACATGAAGAACTTTACACTTGGAAACTTTCTGGAGACAGTTCAAGGACTGTAATTTGGGACTTTGGGCTAAAACTATCATCTTTGGCCTTATGAATAAGATTCATTGTCTGAATGTTTACAGGGTTCTTGGCTTGTTTGTTGCTAAGACCACTAGATGGTGGTAACTTTTAGAGGATATGTACGTGAAGGAATTTTCTTTGTCTTGCCCCTTCGAATGGTATAAAAACTCTGTGTTAACTAACATTAAATTGTCATCTGTCCAGGAAGCAGGTGTCCGAGTATAATATTTTCATCTTTCGTCTGTCCGTCTCTCCTTCAGGAAAGCTCACGACCCGGCAAGGGGCTGGACCCCTTCATATGAGCTTTTTTTATACCTCACATTGCATTCCAGCAAACTCAGAATTTCCAATATGCATTCCCTTTTGAGTTTTCCCTCTGGGACCTGGGGGTGTAAGTTATCTTCCACACACACAAACTAGATACACAAGAGGCTAGCCCTTGTCTCTCTCTCTCCCTGCTACTTCACTTAGTTGTTCCTCCCAATATTTTTGTGTCCATGGGCAATCAACAAGCTTTCTTCTTCATGGTCAGCCAACCATTTTAAATGATCCTCGGGATTCTTCTCATGGTTTAAGAAAGAGAGCTTGTTACTTTTTTTCCTCTGGGTCACTAGGAAAGAAGAGGGAAAAGGATAGTGTCTACTAGCCTCCCTTCCAAAAAAGATGTACCTCTTATTAAATAAACACAGTGGTGAAGTAGAGGTATTTGTTCTCCCGGTCTTGTCAGAAAAGCACCTCTCTGTAAGTATAGGGAGATGGTCACCTTCAACATATGGTGGTTCTCTAAATTTAGAATTTGGAGTATATGTGTCTGTTTTTAGTTGTGATATTTGACTACTAGTTCTGGAAAAAAAATATTTAAAGGCCCCTTAAGACCTAATGACATGTGGTTTGTATCTGTCTTTTCATTAATCTTTTCTAATAAATTGTGATTTTATAATTCTAATGGACTTCCCACTTTCACAGATGCTCTCATATATATCAAAGACTTCCTTTACCAAATGCACACATTAGCTACTTTCAATGCCCAGTATTGTCTTGGATTAATTACCAAGAGATTATACAACTATAACACATGGTAAATCCAAAAATCTATATAAGAAAAAATACAGTTGACCCTTTAATGACACCAGTTTGAACTGTGTAGGTCCACCTACATGTGAATTTTCTTCTGTCTCTGCCACCCTTGAAATAGCAAGACCAACCCCTCCACTTCCTCCATCTCCTCCGACTTTTCAGTGTAAGGCAATGATAATTTATTATGATTCACTTCCACTTAATAAATAGTAAAAATATTTTCTTTTTCTTATTATTTTCTTAATAACATTTTCTTTTCTCTAGCTTACTTTATTATAATGATATAGTATGTAACATATATAACATATAACTGACTGTTATTGGTAAGGCTTCCAACCAACAGTAGCCTATTGGTGGCTAAGTTTTGGGGGAACCAAAAAGTCATATGCAGATATTTGACTTTGAGGGAGATCAGCATTACTAATTCCTGTATTGCTCAAGGGTCAGTTGTACATAAGTTGAACTTCTAAACCTAACCCCTACTTGGGTTTAAAGTTAACTGCATGTATTTTTTTCTATAATCAATAAATAATAGTTTTAAAACTTTTTCTAGCCGAGCTCAGTGGCTCAGCCTGTAATCCCGTGCCTTTGGGAGGCTGAGGTGAGTGAATTGCCTGAGCCCAAGGGTTCGAGACCCGCCTGGGCAACTTGGCGAGACCTCATCTCTACAATAAATCAAAAAATTAGCCGGATGTGGTAGCACGTGCCTGTAGTTCCAGCTACTCGGAAGGCTGAGGCGGAAGGATCACCGGAACCCAGCAGGTCGAGGCTGTGGTGGCCGGGAGCGGCCACTGCCCTCCAGCCTGGGGGACAGAGTGAGACTCCAACTCAAAAAAAAAACAAAAACAAAACTTTTTTCTGTCAAAAAATATAGGTAAGTTATAAGGGAATAGTTAAATATAATATAAAGTCAATATTTCATTTCTTATTCTAATCAATAATTTAACATATCAATGTAAAATATAAATATGATACAAATGTATTTTTATGCAATCAACTGAATTTAATACATTCAGAATATTTTATCTTATTTTTTTAAGAATTCTTAGATATACATAAGGCAGAAGATTTTCTTTAAAGAAAAAGGCAGACTTTTTTTATTGTCCATTCCGTTAATTAATATGCATCTTTCAATTTTGTTTCACATTTTGAAATACAAATAACATACTTTTTAATAAGAATATTTGAACATTCTTTGGATTTTTGAAAATTAATATGAATTTGTTTTTATTAAATGATTTTGTTTTGTTTGTTGCTTGGTTTTTTCATAAAAGATTGGTTTAAGGATTTGCATTTTACATCTTTGACTAGAAAATCATAAAATGACAACATGATGACTTAATGAGACAGGTAGTCAAACTAACACTGTCAGGTCACATCTGCACCCTAGTTTTTCTTTTATTTTTTTGTAAATATTTATTGGAATACAGTCAGACCCATTTATCATACATTATTTATGATTTTTTTAGCCACACTAGCAAAATAGAGTAACTGAAACTATTTACAAAGTCTAAAATATTATCTATTTATTTACAGAAAAAGTTAGCTGTTCTTTTTTAATGAAAATATTGTAATTGTCCTCATTTCATGCAGGAGATAACTAAATCTCAGAAAGATAAACATGTTTTCTTGAACACAAAACTGGTAAAATAAAAGTTGTATTTACTGTCCAAGCGAGTTTGACTTCAAAGGACACATATGGATTAGCAACAACAACAACAAATGGAACCGAGCATTCCAAGCAGAAAAGATACGATGTTTGATGAAATTGAAGAGTACTGAGAATTGTGAAGATTCAGATTTTTTATTTGAATGCTATGTTTTAGAAATGAAAGAGTCCTAGGACATAGGACTGAAACAGAAGGCAGGAACAGGCTACAGTTAAATGACTCTTTTACTAAGCTAATGTGGTTGAAGTATATAGATGCTTAATACAAATGAGAACATGGTCAGATTTGTGTTTTATAGATCTCGCAACATTATGGGAGCTGATGTGGAATCAGGTTACACTGAAATCAATTTATTTAAGTATTATTGGCAAGAGAATTAGTAGTGGTTATAGTTAAAAAAAGAGCAAGCAATCTATGCATGAATGAAATGTGTTGAAAATGAGAGGTATAGAGTAACCTGAAGTCTCTGGCTTAAGAAAGAATTGAATGGCTGTGCCTCATGCTATGGTAGATATTCGAAATGATAAAAACACAAGAGAATTCTAGTTTAGAAGTGTAAAGGAGAATGTCCATTCTCTTTTTGAAAAGAAGAATTATTTTTCTATTAATGTTTAAAAAAAGCTGCTTTGATTGGAAGTTAACATACAGATCTGAAGTTTTGAAGATTGCTTTTAACTGGATATGTAGATTACAGATATGTACTGATATGATAGTTAAAGCAAGACTGGCAAGGAACCTGGGCATTCATTTTGATAGATCACATCAGTGTTCTGAGTGTTAAGTTTTTATTTCATTATTTGCTTTGTATGTGGTTTAGCTTGTTAATGTCTTCTCTCTCTCTCTCTCTCTCTCTCTCTCTCTCTCGCTTTCTTTTTTTTTCTCCTAAACAAAGTAAAAATACTGGATGTTGAAGGGTTGGAGAAAGACACACATGGTATGAAAAGAGCAGAGTGTTGAGAGGGCGCTACAGCCATTAAGGGTTGTAGTAAGCACAAATTGAGGAGTGTAAGAGTATCATCAAAGAAGAAAAGCTAGAAGACCACAAAGCAAATTAGTATATAAAGGAGATATTATAAACCAAGGGAAGAGAGAATTACAAAGAAGTAATTTGAAAATATCAAGTGTATGTCGCACATTCTAGAAATGTTTAGTTATGTCTTTCTTTCAATTTCAGTTTCATAATTACTTCAGGAAAGATTCATGCCTTCTTAATATTTTATCTCAAGGAGGACCTGCACATAATAGAAGTTTAATAGACTTTTTATCCGTAAAAACCTGATGGAAATGATTAAAATTTGTCACACAAGCTTGCTATCAGTTTTCTTTTTTTAACAAATCAAATGAATAAAGCTATGTTTGTGAAAACAGACAATGCCTTGGTAATTCTTGTAGTCTTACCATGACCAAACTTCATGGTCATAGTAGCTACATCATCAAGCACATTGAGTAAGCATATAGAAATTTTAATATCTGACATTTGTCAATTTTGCTATCAAAATGATCAATGGGTAGAAATGAGAAGGTGGTGGTCTGAAGAGAAATTTTTTGAATCACATGAATGCTTAGAACATTTTTAAAAATTAATTTTATCTCTGTATAGATTAGCATAAAGTATGAATGAATATTGATAGCATAAATAATATTGATATAATTTATAAACTTCTTAATATCATGGTGAACATACTGAAAGAAGCAATACCAATTGTGTCCTATTTAAAAAACAAACTTATTTTATGTTCCAGTATACTTTTAACTTTATTTCATAATAGAGTTTTTTTTTTCCGTTGTGGGACAAAAATTTAGGTCACTCACAGGAAATAGACTTTTAAGGTGATCATTAAGAAAGTACGTGCATCTAAGAATCAAAATTTGCCTTACTAATTAAAGCAATTTTCCCTCCTCCCAGACCTGGTCTAGTCTATAATACTGAATGAACTTTCACAGAAACAAAGAACTGAGTATCACATGTTTTCACTCATAAGCGGACCTTGAACAATTATGGCAATACTATAAGAAGAGGACTGGTAGTAGTGGGAAACTGCCAGGAGTGGGGCAGTAGTCGGAATCTGCCTGTGGTAGAGGGGCACACCTCATCAACAAAGGTACCTGCATAATGAACGTTTGTATACCTAACCCTGAATTGTACCCCACATCTTTAAAATAAAAAAATTAAAAGTTAAAGAATAATACTGATTAGACTTTGCTCTAATAGTAGGAGTACCTGTGCTTTTATCACTCCTCACTTCCTGGTAATGAGTCTAGAAGAACAGGGCAGGCTTTTTTGAGGGACGGGTAAAGGCAAGGATGAGCATAATTGAAAAGAACAGAAAAGTTCTTACATAATTTGCCAACTATTGTGTCATTGTGGACTGGAAGGGGTTTTCTTCTTTCTGTTGAGTTCTGTCATGGCTTTTTCAAGTTTGGCTGCTTCATCATTAGGCAAGTATCTATCACTCACATGCAATTTCAAGTCTTTACGTTCAGGCAAATGCAACACTCGTCTAGTTAAGTACTCACTTGTCTCTATCGACTAAGAATCTAGTGAAATCTTGATTTTCTGTCATTAGATTTACTCGTCTTAAGATCAGTGTCCAAGATAACAAAACATTGTTACTCTCTTATTAATAGCCTGTATCAGTACACAGGATGTTTTTCTTTTTTAGGAGCTAGCCAGTTCATCATTTAGCCTTTACTAGGTTGGACTTGGAAACATTTTATAATACGTTTAAGGATCATGAAAATCTAGTAACCAGTTACCAATTCGATAATTTAGAAAATGTAATCTTACTGAAACAACTCACTTTGGAGCATGATTTCTATTGCACTTTGATACATTAGTAAAACTTACATCTTAATACTTTACCATAATTACTTAAAAAGATAATAGATAAATATAAGTTCTTCCAGAAATATACTTGCAGGGAGAGATTCTAAATTAGAAATTAATCCAATTAGCAATGGCTAATTTTGATGTTCATTTTTCATAGGTTAAAATTATTTTATTAAAATAATGTTTGATAAAAATATGAAAATAGAAGGTGTCAAAGCTGTTGTTTTTAAAAACTAGACTAAATATTCAGAAAAATCTAATTAAATAGACTTTGCACCTGTAAGAATGCCAAGGTTCCTTACTGAAAACCAAGTCTTTGCTTTATTATTTGACATTTAATATTCTCAATGAAACCAATATTAATTAGGAAAGCATACATGGAAATATTTGGAATTTCTATTGATTTCATAATTTTATATCTTAGTTGTTTTATAGAACAAAATAAATTGTATTATAGGAATAAACAAAACATCAAAAAAGTTTGCAAAAAGCAGCATTCTAAGTCATCTTACACAATTTCATTTCCAAATTTTAATTGGAAGTTGTTGATATTTACTTTTAGGCAATGCTATATTAAAGCAAAGAGAAAAGTAGAATACAAAATATAACACCCAACTTTACAATGATTCCCTGTGCTGCTATCATATCCTTTTATCATCTAGAAGAAAATATAATACATAAATTTTATTTGAAGAGGCTCATAGTACATTCTGGTGTAACCAGGAAAATGCTACTCTAGTAATATTAAATTTTAATGTTAATTTCTAATGCATACAAATTTTAACACTATTTCCTAATTTCTATATTATCATAATATTTTTGACTAAGCGATTTTGATTACAATTGTGATGACAGATTCTCGATAGCTAAAGTTTTTGGTTATTGTTAAAAACTTTCACTGATGTTTGGAGGGATCTAATTGCTAAATGTTATAATCGTACTTAAAAACATACATAATTTCCAACTACTTGGAAGGCTGAGGCAGAAGGATCGCTGGAGCCCAGCAGGTCGATGCTGGGGTGGCCATGAGTGTATGTGCCACTGCACTCCAGCCTGGGAGATGGAGTGAAACTCCAACTCAAAAAAAAAATACATAAATACAAGCATTTATACATTGGTACACACACACACACACACACACACATATACATTATATATATATGTACATGCATGTGCATATAAAAGAAGCATATTGCAAGAGGTTTGTAAAATTGTTTCTGAATTTTACGAAGGATGAGTCAACATTAAACCAGTCATTATTTTGCCAGAATATTATAATTTATATTATTCTTCAGACATTTACATATGGTATGCTCAATTTGTTGGTTCAAGTTCATGTGTGGCTCCAAATGGCGAGGAGGGATAATATTATTTATTTCCATAAACATGGTCTTTTCTTTTAACATACTGACAGGTACTGAATAAAATTTTGATCATATTTAAAGAATCTCATTTGTAAATGCCTTGAGAGAAACCACAACACTATAACCTTGAGCAATTTAGCATGGTACTGTTACCATTATAGGGTTGGGGATTTGATAAGTAAAACGTGGTGTAGTGCTCTGAAACAATGACCTTGGAGCTCTACCAGGACATGTTATAGCATCCTCTAGGGCTAGACCAAGAGTATTTATCCTATTCACTTTATTACTCAGTAATTTTTATGATAGTATAGAATATGATTTTTATTAATAAGTATTGAATATAAACACAATTCTTTCTCAACTTTTCCGTGAAATATTCTAATCACTCTATTTCAGAAGAATCTATTTTGCTCTGTGCACCTTCTTTTAAAACTTTCATAGGTCATCACCATAAAACAATAGAAAAAAATTAATACTATAGTTTACCAATTTCATTATGATGAAAGTTTGCTTACTATGTTGCTATACAAAGAGCTCAAAAAGTTTGACTCATATTTTTTCTAAAAAGTATTCAATTTTTGGACCTTGTATTAATATATTTGCTTGCTTTCAATTTTTCGTTTCTCAAGACAATGCCTCAAGCTTTAATATATTATTCAGCTTTATATCTTCAAGTATGAAATACCACCATTTTCCTAAATATATAGTTAACTTTCAAATATTCACTCAAATACAGAGAGCAGTGGGGCATGCAATGCAATGTTGTAGATCATATTAAAAGTCTGACACTGGAAATTTTTTCATTTACATTTAAATATGTATATTTTTCTGTGTCTGCACATTCACGCCAAACAAACAAATAGCATTTAAAGTAATCTACCCTGAAGAGGTAGAAAATTACTGGACTCTTTCTGCTTTCCCATTATGATCCTATGCTCAGCTCCTACCTGAATATGATTTTACACATTAAAAAAAGCTATTTACTCTCAGTTGAATGCAAATTTTTTCTCTTTAAAATGTTTCATAGATATAGTACTAAAGAGCTTTTAAGCACAAGAGTTAAACAAAGCAAATTAAGAAGTCAAGATGTGTTACTTGCATCTAGTGAATATGATAGGCATTAATAAATTCAATATTTTGGTAGAATTGCTTTTTCATACTTGAAAATAGACCAAGTGTTCTATTTTCCTAGATGTCTAAAATTTGCATAGAAAGTTACCTGCCCATTTCAGAATTATCACAGTAGGCTAATTGAGGAAAATGTGCTATACAGCTTCAAAAGGACAGTGTACATTGAGTTAAAGGCTAATGAGATTCAATTCTAGAATGTAGAATACATAAAGCCAAAAAAGTTAGATATGTTATACTTCACTACTGTTTTTCCTAAAATAGTTTGCTTTAATTATGAGTCCACTTGCTGCATCTATGAAAGTCTGCCAGCAGGGCTCTCCCTTGCATTATAATTTAGAAACAAATGATGTCACTTATTTATTTCCTTAGAATAAAATGTTAAACCCTGAAATCCATACCAAAATTAGATATATTGAATTTCCAAAGTAAATGACTAATAGTTATATCTGTACATTGGCTTGTGTCATTTTTATGATCAATTCATTATTAATCTATTTGTTTTATAAATAATTATGCTATTTAATATTGACACATTTTCTTTCAGTTTAAAATATAATAAAAAATCCCCAAATTAGAATATAAACCACAAAAGTTTGTAAGTTTGATTAAATGAACATTGAAAAGATTTCTCATTTCATGTATTCTTTTAGGTAAATTATTAAACTTAAGAAAACTGAAAACTTTGCCCTAAGTTATAGTTTTTGCTTTAGTTAAGTCATGGACCAAATAGTTTTGCTTATGGCAAAATGATTAGTCATAGGACACTCTGCGATACAAGAGTCATAAAAATATGCAGCAGACCACCTGAATTACACAATAAGATTAAGCTGAATATGTCACATAAGATTGGGTAAAACTGATATTCATTGAGTTTTTTTTTTTTTTAGTAAGCGACAATAACCATGTAAGTGGAAATAATTTAAATATTAAGGAAGGAAATAGTATCAGAGTGAGCGTTCTGAGCAGACTTTAAGTTTTAATGTGAGATGGGCTTAGTTTATGTTTTCCATTTGCCATGTGGTATCTGTGTGTCTTTGGGCCATTCACTTAAGAGACTGAATACGTATCGATATGAGGGAGTCTCCCTCAAAAAAGCAGAATTATCTTTTGGAGGGTGGATCACTTGTAGTACGGGCTTCCTGCCTACTAGGTGTTCTTGGAACCCATCAGCATCAGTGTAGCATTGGTGCGAAAGGCTGCATTCCACATAAGTGAATTTTTTTTTTTTTTTGAGATTGTTTCAACATGTTTGCTCATCCAATGATGGGTGATTTACGAGTGCACCTGCCCACACTGCATTGAGTGTGTAGTAGTTTTGAACCCAAAATGGCATGACCGTGGTGACCCATCCTTCCTATCCACACGATCTCGCCCCAGGGAATTTTTGTTTCCTGGGATGAAAAAAGCCCTCAAAGGAAAAAGTTTTGCTAATATAAGGGACTGAAACAAAAAAATGGCAGAAGCACTAAGAACAGTTTTGAGCAGTGATAAAGCATCTCGATAGGTGTATTGTATCAAATGCAGAGTATTTTGAAGATGACAAGTTTAAACAAAATAAATACACAGTTTTAAAAAAATAAATTTAGAAATATGAGGGTCTTCCCTCGTATACACTTATTAATGTTTGTATAAGATATACAAACAATATCTAACTCTGAGAATGAGAATTGGGTCATATGTCCAAATATTCCTTCAGTAATCAGTTTGCTATAGCTTCTATTAACCATGTTGACTAGTTGATCTAATTTTGATAAATAAGTACATATTGGATTCCATTAATATCAAAGGAATAGAGCCTGGATCTTAAATGTTTGACTATCAAAACAACTCTGACAATCTTTTGCCAACTTTAAAATCAGAAATCTGCCTTCAATTTTTATAAAACAGCTGGTCAGTGAGGTTTGATGTTTGAACAACTAATAAGTCTTTCTTTAGGTTTTTTCAAAATAAAACACTTAAATATGATGTGCTGAAATCGTTCATGGAAAAGATTTCCAGAAGTTGCAAATTATAGTCTAGAAAGAAAAATTATAAACTGAAAAAGAAAGGAAAAACAGCAGGAAAAAATAAAGAATTAAATTGTATACTTAATTTGCATTTCACTGTCATCATGCTATACATAGATGTATTCAGTTTAATTTTTGAAACATGAAAAAGCAATCAATGATATGCTGACACAATTAATCATTTTGTGGGTTACATTACTATTACAGATCTAGTTTTGAATTACTATTGCCACATATTACTGATTGAATTATAACGTCATCTCAAAAATACTATTAAAAATCTATATATAAAACAATAATGCAAATGCACATACAATTAGAGACAAAAAGGGACAGATAATTATATAATCACACACAAATAAGGAAGAATCATGCACGTTTATCATGTGGTAGGTCTGTAACTCTCAATCATGATTCAAAAAAAGGATACGTTGTGTTTGGTTTAGATTATTCACTGGGGATGTATAAAAATGATATCTTAAGCAAACAAGTAAGCAGGTATATTTAATAAACACAATAGAATGTTTGCTACAGAAAATGGTGAATATATCAAATATGTGCTGGTACTTAGTAGGAGAAACTAAAATTTTCTGGGGAAATATCTTGAACTCTTACGTTAAAACAAGGAAGACTAGTAATTATATAAAATAACCTTTGGTGAAATGATCATTTGGCCTAAACCTGTCTCTGTAATTGTGTGATAAAATTTGACCCCAAATGGCCTCAGTTATTATTAAACTTAAGAAATCTGAAAACTTTGCCCTAAGTTATAGTTTTTGCTTTAGTTAAGTCATGGACCAAATCGTTTTGCTTATGGCAAAATGATTAGTCATAGGACACTCTGTGATACAAGAGGCATAAAAATATGCAATAGACCACCTGAATTACACAATAAGATTAGCGAACATGTCACATAAGATTGCATAAAACTGATATTTATTGAGTTTATTTTTTTAGTAAGCGACAATAACCATGTAAGTGGAAATAATTTAAATATTATTAATTTGCATTTCACTGTGAGCTCTAACTAACCTAGGTTAATGTGTAAACAAGTTGTAACCTGACTTAGAAGTACAAAGAGGGGCCAAGAGAAACGGGGAGTTGTTTTTATTTATTTAGTAAGGTGGGCCCCTTGTAGTATAGGCGCTGCCCAATAGGTAATTGGTCTAAGAATCTACCTACATCAGTGTAGCAGTTAGGGTTGTTGTGAGAGGCTGCATTCTTCAGTTTCAATGAATTTGTTTTTTTGGTTTTCTTTTAGTTTTTTAAAAGTGTTTGTCTATTCAATGATGGGTGATTAATGAACTCACTTGCCCACACCATGCTGCTTATTAAGCAATTTTTGACTAAAAACTGTATGATTCCCATTACCCATCCTTCCTATCACCTGATGTTGCCTCCAGTGACTTTTTGTTTGTTTGTTTCTCCAGATGAAAAAAGTCCTCAAAGGGAAATATTGTGACAATATTTAAGAGACATAACATTAAAAAGAACAGAAGCACTCAAAGGCATTAAAATCGACAGTTTCAAAAACTGTTCTGAGCAGTGGAAGAACATCCTGCTAGGTGAATTGTATCAGATAAAGAGGACTTTGAAAGTGACTGAAATTTAAACACATAAGAACAAACATACTCTCTAAATAAATAAATTAGGTAGTTTTTGGGGATCCCCCTTATATACCCTTGTAATCAAAAAACTGACCCTCAACCAGTCATAGCAACCAAACCCTTAGCCAAATTGTAACGGAAAGTTGCCAAATTCTGCCCAAGTAAGGTAAACAACAAAACTGTACCAATCAAGTAAACAGTGTATGTCATTTTCTTGTTTTCTGGTTGTAATTATAGCTCATCACACTGAAGGTCGTTATACATAATCATCTAATAGAAACAACAACATTATTTTCTAGAATATGTTTTAAAATAGACTTTGTTAGGCAGTTTTAGATTCACAGCAAAACTGAACACAAGTGACAGAGATTTCCATAGAACCCCCATTCCCCTGCACCTGCATCTGTATTTTAAATATCCTCACTATCTGATGAACCCACATTGAAATATCATGATCAAAGTCCACAGTTTAAATTAGTGTAGTATACCAGTGTGTAGTAGTATCTCATTGCTTTTTAAATTGCATTTCCCCAATTACATGTGATGTGGAGCATCTTTTTATATGCTTATTTTCCATCTTCATATCTTCTTTGATTAGGTATCTTTTAAGAGTTTTGGCTCATTTTAAAAAATTTGTTTAAATTTTCTTCTTGCTAAATTTTAAGGATTCTTTGTATATTTTTGATAATTATTCTTTGTCAGATATGACCTTTGCAAATATTTTCTCCCAGGCTGTAGCATGTCTTTCCATTCTGCTGACAATGACTTTGGGGGAAATGAAATAAATAATTATAGTAAAGTTTATTTTATCAGTTATTTCTCTCATGGATCATGTATTTGGTGTTATAGCTAAAATATCATTGTCAGATGCAAGATTTTGTACCCTTACTATCATCTAGATTTTGTACTGTGTTGTTTTTTAGGGGCTTCATAGTTTGGGATTTTACATTTAAGTCTGTTTCATTTTGAGTTAATTTTTATGGATGGTGTACTATCTGTGTTTAGATTTATATTTTTACATGTCGAGTTCACTATGTACAGAGGCCATTTGGGGTCAAATTTTATCACACAAGTACAGAGACAGGTTTAGGCCAAATAGCTCAATTACAAAATAACTCAATAACGAAAGAAAGATCATTTCATCAAAAGTTATTTTATATAATTATTATTCTGTAATATTATAACCTGAGAACTTAAGATATTTCCCCGGATCATTTTAGTTTTTCCTTAGATTTGCTATATGTCCAATTGTTCTAGCACCATTTTTTGAAAAGACTATAGTTGCTGCAGTGTGTTTCCTGTGCTTCTTTGTCAAAGATCAGTCACTTTATTTATGTGGGTGTACTTCTGAGTTCTCTGTTCCGTTCCACTGTTCTTTTTGCCTGTTTTTTCACCAATAGCACACTGTAGTACTATGGCTTTGTATTACATATTGAAGTCAGGTAGAACTATTCCTCACTTCTTGTTCTTCTCCTTCAGTATTAACTTGGCCATTCATGATCGTTTCCCACTTCATATAAATTTTAGAATCAGTTAATTGATATTCAGAAAATAATTCATTGGGATTTTGAGCAGAATTACAATGAATCTATATATCAAGATAAGAAGAACTGGTATCTTGAAAACATTAAGACTTCCTATGCATGAACATGGAATACTTTCCCATTTATTTAGTTCTTCTTTGATATATTATCAGAGTTTTGTTCTCCTCATATAGACTTTGTACATATTTTGTTAGATTTATCCCTAAGTGAAATCATGTGTGGCTTAACAATAGGCATACATTCTGAGAAATTCATCACTAAGCAATTTAATTGAGTAAGATTGTAGAGTATACTTAAACAAATTAGATGTAAAGCCTATTATACGCATAAGGTATATGGTATAGCCTATTTCACACCTAGATTATACAGTACTGTCTATTGCTTTTAGGTTACAGACCTATACAACATGCTACTATACTGAATGCTGAGGCCGTTATAGCACAGTAGTAAGTATCTGTGTACCTAAACATATTTAAGCATAGAAAAGGTACAGTATAAAAACAGTTTAAGCCGGGCTTGGTGGCTCAGCCTGTAATCCCGCGCCTTTGGGAGGCTGAGGTGAGTGGATTACCTGAGCCCGCGGGTTCGAGACCCGCCTGGGCAGCGAGACCTCATCTCTACAATAAATCAAAAAATCAGCCGGGCGTGCATGCCTGTAATTCCGGCTACTCGGAAGGCTGAGGCGGAAGGATCACCGGAGCCCAGCAGGTCGAGGCTGCGGTGGCCGGGAGCGGCCACTGCACTCCAGTCTGGGCGACAGAGTGAGACTCCAACTCAAAAAAATAAATAAATAAAATAAAATAAAAGCAGTTTAAACGATAAAAGGTGTTATGCCTATATAGGGCACGGCTGGAAGTAGCTCTGGATGAGTCAGTGAGTGAGTGGTGAGGGAATATGAAGGCCTAGGATATTACTGTCCACTACCATAGACTTTATAAACGCTGTACACTAAGATAACAGTAAATTTATTAAAAAATTATTGCTTTAGTAGTAAACATTTTCATGTAACATTTTACTTTATACATTTAATTTTTTAACTTATTCACCCTTTTGTAATAATACAACTTTAAAACAAGACTGTTTTACAGTTAACTTTTTTTCCATAAGTAGAAGGAATATTCTGTATAATAACAATCAAATGTATAGTACAGTATATATGTACCAGTAATATATTTGTTTATATTCATTATCAAGTATTACATACTGTATATAAACACATGTGCTATTCTTTCATATGACTGATAATACAGCAAGTTTGCTTATACCAGCATCACAAACACATAAATAAAGAGTTGCACTACCACTACAATTTTACAACAGTTATGGCGTCACTAGCCATTAGGAAATTTTCAGTTACATTATAGACATGGGAACACCATCGTCTATGTGGTGTTCGTCAATGACTGAAACATTGTCATGTGGTCTCTGATTGTATTTCATTTTTGAGACCTGCTAATGTACATGGTAATATGTTTTTAACTTTAAATCCTGCTTGTTCATTCTCGGGTTGAAGTGAAAAATGACTTTTGCATGTTAATCTTCTGTCTTGCAACTTCACTATACTCACTTGTTTCAGAATTTTTTGTGTCTGTGCGTGAATCCCTTTGGATTTTCTACATAGACAGTCATGTCATCTGCAAAACCATTTTTATTTTTTTCTTCTCAATCCGTACAGTTTTATTTCCTTTTCTTGCTTACTTAATTGTCTAGGGTTTTTAATATGATGTTGGAAAGCTGTTGTGAGAAAGAACGTTCTAGCCTCGTTTCTGATCTCAACAGGAACATTGAGTTCTTCGCCATTAAATGTGATGTTAACTGTCAGCTATTTGTAGGTGTCCTTTACAAGCTAAAAGAATCCCCCTCTATTTCTAGTTTACTGAGACATTTTATACTGAATAGATGTTAAATTTTGTCTAATAATTTTCTTGCATTTATTGATATACTCATGTGATTTTTTTCATCTGTATTTGAGGTGGTGGATTACATTAATTACTTTTTAATGTTGAACTTGCCTTGCACACCCGAGATAATCCCACTTGGTCATGGTATGTTGATATTTTATACATTATTGGATTTGATTTGCTAATATTTTGTTGACAATTTTTTTGTATCTATCTTAATGAGAGATTTGTAGATTTTTTTTTACAGTGTCATCTAGTTTTGGTATTAGAGTAATACTGGACACATAGAATATATTAGATAGATTTATTTCTTCTGATTCTTTCTTCTGAAATACATTGTAGAGAATGCTTAGTTTACTTTCTTCCCTTAATGTTTGGTAGAATTCACTAGTGAACATATCTGAACCTGGTATGATATGTTTTGGAAGATTATTACTTATTGATTCAATTGCTTTAATAGATACAGGCTTATTCAGATAGTGTAGTTCTCATTGTATGAGTTTTGTCAGTTTGTATCTTTTAAGAATTTGATGTATTTCATCCAGACTGTTAAATTTATGGTCGTAGAGCTGTTCAGACTATTCCTTTATTATTCTTTTAATGTTCGTGTGATCTGCAAGGATTCTCTTACATTTCTGATATTTGTAACTTGTGTTTTGTCTCTTTTTTTATTAATTAGTCTGCCTAAAGGTTTTTCAATATTATTGATCTTTTCAAAAAACTTTTGTTTTGTTGAGTTTCTCTATTGATCTCCTCATTTCCATTTCATTATTTTTTTCTAATTTATATTAACTTTTTCTTACACTGGATTTAATTTGCTTTTCTTTTTCTAGTTTTCTAAGGTGAAATAGATTATAAATTTTCTAATATACGCAGTTTATTGTATAAAATTCCCTTTAAGCATTGCTTTTGCTGCATCTGACAAATGTTAATAAGCTATATATGCAATTTTATTTAGATGGAAATCCTTCTTTATTTATATTAAGATCTCTTTTTTGACCAACATATTATTTAGAAGTAAATTGTTTAATCTCCAAGTATTTTAGAACGTTCCAGTTATTTTTCTGTTACTGATTTCTGTTTTAAATCTGTGGCATAAAAACACACATTGTACAATTTCTGTTAAAAAATTAAGCTGTTTTATGGCACACAAGGTAGCCTATTCTAGTAAATGTTTCATGAGAGCGTGACAAGAATGTGTATTCTGCTCTTGTTTGATGAAGTAGTTGATAGATTTTGATTATATTCAGCTGATTGATGGTGCTATTGAATTTAACTATGTTTTTCTGCCTGCTAGATTTATTCACTTCAGCTAGATGGGTGTTGAACTTTCCAACTATAATAATGGATTCATCTGTTTCTCCTTGCTGTTCTATCAGTTTTTCACCTCTTGTGTTTTGATGCTTTGTTGTTAGGTGCATACAGGTTAAAGATTATAATGTCTTCTTGAGGTATTGACTCCTTTATTATCATGTAATGTCTCTATTTATCCCTGATACTCTTTTCTTTTTTTTTTTGCTCTGAAATCTTCTCTTTCTGAAGTTAATATTACTTTGCTTTTTATTGTATTCGCTGGCAGTTCTGGATTTTATCTGGTGTCTGTATTTTAACTGGTGCATTCACACCACTGATGTTCAAAGTGATTATTGATATTGTTGGATTAATGTCTACCATATGTGTTACTGGTTTTTAGTTTTGCTCTTGCTTTTGTTCTTTATGTAGTTGGAGTTACTGTTTTATATAATTTTTCTGTTCTCCAAAGAACTTCTTTTAACATTTCTTGTGTACTGGCAAAAATCTTTCAATTTTTGTTTGACAGATAAATTTTTAAAATTTCTTCTTCCTTTTTTTTTTTTTTTTTTTGAGTTGGAGTCTAACTCTGTCTCCCAGGCTGGAGTTCAGTGGCATGCTCACAGCCACCACAGCCTCGACCTGGTGGGTGCAAGTAATCCTTCTGCCTCAGCCTTCCAAGTAGCTGGAACTACAGGCACACACAACTATGTCCAGCTAATTTTTTTATTTATTGTGGCGATAAGGTTTCACCAAGTTGTTCAGGCTGATTTTGAACCCATGGGCTCAGGCAATCCTCTCACTCAGTCTCCCAAAGGGCTGGAATTATAGGTGTGAGCCACCATATCTGACCTTCTTCTTCACTTTTGAAATATAACTTTGCAGCATAAAGTTATAGGTCTGTGGGATTTTTTTTTTTTTCTCAACACTTGGAATATTTTATGCAATTCTTTTTTTTTTTGCATGGTTTTCAAAGAGTATTGGGGTGTAAGTCTTGTGTTTGTTCCTCTGTAGGTAAGTGGTTTTTGGTTTTTTTTTTCTGACTTTTTTCAATGTGTTGCTTCATTTTGTATTTTCTGAAATTTTGATATAATATGCCTAGGTGTAAGATCCTTTTTGTGTGTACGTGTGTGTGCATGCGGGCTTGTGTACACATGCATACACCTGCATGTGTGTATGACATTTAACATTCTTGTTATTCTTTGAGCTTACTAGGCCTGTGGTTTTGTGTCTGGCCTTAAATTGTGGAAATTCTCGGTCACTATTGCTTCTAATGTTTCTAATATTTCTTTCTCTTTTTCTTCTCCTTTTGGTATTGCTATTACAGGTTTGGTATACCTTTTTTAGTTGTCCCACAGCTATTGAAACTACTGTTATTACAATTTTTTTTTGTTTCTACTGTTATATCCTTAAGCTCAGAGAGTATTCAGCTGTGTGTAGCCTACTAATAATCCTATCAAAGGTATTTCTGATTTCTTAGAATATTTTTATCTCTAGCACTTCTTTTTGATTGTTTCTTAGAATTTTCATCTTTCGGCTTACATTTTGCATGTGTTTTTGCATGCTGTCTTCTTTTTTCATTAGAACTTTTGGCATATTATTTATAGT
Source organism: Cephalopachus bancanus (assembly GCA_027257055.1). Lineage (NCBI taxonomy): Eukaryota > Metazoa > Chordata > Mammalia > Primates > Tarsiidae > Cephalopachus > Cephalopachus bancanus. The sequence goes on along the minus strand of JAPVLO010000068.1, from coordinate 14,986,920 downwards.
TGTTTTAAATTCCGTCTGATAATTCCAACATCCCAGCAATCTGACTGTTTCTGATGCTTGTTCAGTTTGTTTAGTAGCTTCAAACAATGCTTTTTTTTCTTTGAAATTCTGACATAATTTATTGAGTAAAAGACACTCCTGTAAATAGATCTTTAGTAGTGTGGGGAAGGAAAAGCATTTTATAGTTCTACAATCACCTCTCAGTGTTTTGGTAAGCTTATGCCCCTGTACTATGCTTCTTAGTTGTTTTCACTTTGTGTGAGATGGAATGGCTAGAGGTGGCTGGAGTTGGGTATTTTTATTTCCCGAGGTAGACTAGGTTCTGATAAGTTGGTTAGGCTTTAGAAAACAGTTTCTCCTGAGGCCCAGTCTTGTTAAGAAAAATAGAATGTTCTCAGGTATTTTAAATTGATTACTTTCCTCTCCACCTGTATGAAGTACGAAGATTTTTCTCCTATATTATCTGTGAATACCTGGTAGAGCTCCTAGAGGTAAAAATCACAAAAGCATGAGAGCACCTCTATGACTGAGTCCCTCTGGAGTTTAAACTCCCCAACTTCTTCACTTGGAGCCTCCAGCAATTTATGAAATAAAGTTAGGTCTTTCTATGCCAGGACTGGGTCCCATGAAGGCTTCTTCTTATAAATTTCTGCTTCCGTAAGTTGTGATTCTCTGTATCATAGGTTTGGGGACAGCAGTTTACCTTGTTACCACACCTCCTTGATGTATATAAGGAGAGTTTGTTTAGGTTTTACATGTTAGAATAAAGGGGCAACTTCTAAGTGCCTTACATATTAAACCAAATCTGGAAGTCTCTTTTGTTCACATTGTAGATATTGTTAAATCCAATATTTCCTAAAATGGATAATATTTAAGTGTTAGCATCATATAAATTCATTTCAATATTTTAAACTAGCTAGTGAATCATCAATTGGTCTACGAAAAGCCTTAGTTGGATTAAGTTGGATGCTACCATGAACAAACTGATAAATTGTTTACCTAAAATTTATGTTGATGCTTGAGGCTCTCCCATATCATGATAAGGGAATCTAAGAGGTTAAGAACGTAAGAACATACATTTATATAACATCAATATATTCTAGTTAATGAAAACTACTATCAATACCAGTGGATCTACTATCAATACCAGTGGATCTGTGAAGACAAGCCGTGGTGTGTCAGGGCAGGTTGATACTGTTGTTAGAGATACACATGATTAGGAATGATTATAGTGCTGGGATTTTTCTGATATAGATATTTTAATTATAGTCCACATGGGCAATATATGGTGACAAATAAACATGTCTATGTTTCCATCTGTGATGCCCCTGATCCATTTATCAACTCTGCCACTGAGCGCATAATCACAACAGGAAAATAAGCTCATAGTTAAAAATGCCTTTTTTTATGTGGATAGCATGTGTTTTGCACCACAGATTCAGTGTAGTGCTAAGAATTAGTTTGTCAAAAATGTATTACTCTCAAATATACCAAAATTCATACAATTATGTTTATATAAATTTTTTAAAGTATGCAAAAATAGTAAATTTAAACAAATGTACTCAAATAATAGATAATAAATGGACAATAAATAACAAACTTAATGAAACTTATTTAAAATGATAATATATGGACCTTTTTTAAAGACTCAATTTTTAGACATAGAGTGAGAAAAATTAAAAATTTGAAGGTTTTTACTTGTAATTTGTCTTTGCTTAGAATGGGTATCCACGGAGCAATCATATTTTTATGTACTAACCAGTGTTTCTTTCTACTGCCTATTGTAAACTCAAGCACTAGAGAACAGGATAAAAGGTTGCATTCCAATTAGTCTTGGAACAGACATTTTATCTACCCATCTTTCCTTCACTACAATCATTTTAATATCTGCATTATAACAATAGTACACAGCCCAGCAACAATTATGCAACCACTGAACTCTTCTGCTTAAGAATTTCACTGTGAATGGGTTAATGATTGTTAGAAGACAAATGAGCACAAAATAAAAAATGGTAAGAGTCTGAATAAGAGGCCAATATCATTTACAGAGTTGGAAAGAATCCTCAGTGCAACTCTTGACTGTACAACCTTCCTCACGTCGAGTCCTCACATATGTAGTTTCAAAATTCATGCCATAACCCATCTTTCCGTTTCTCTGCATCTCCACAGACTCCCGTCCAGTCCAAGTCACCATCATTTCAGGTTAAGAATGAATTTAGCAGCTTCTTCTTTGATCTTCCTGCTTATAATTTTCCCCAAACCATTTTTAACATATTAGTTATGGTAAATGTTATAGGTAGAAGATTCAAAATCCATATCATCTCTGTGTCCAATTTAAACTATTGTTTATAATCTTTGAGGCATATCACATTATTGCTTTAATACAACAGATGTAATTTACTGGAAGCACATCATAGTAGGTAAGAAAGAAGTAAACCTGCTTAGTTTAGAATCCTGACTCAAAGCCTTACAGGTGATGTGGTTTACAACAATTTATTTAAACCCTTTGTTTCAGTACCTTATTGTAAAATATTGTAATAGGACTTCACTTGAAAGATTGTTTTGAGGGTAATTTGAGTTAATTCACAAAAATCAACTTAACTATGTGTTCCATAGTATCCGGAACACAGTAATTGCTCAGTAAATATTCAGTATTATTCTTGTCAGAGCCAAGAAAGCTTACCAAAATCTGGGGACTACCTCCTCTGCTTCCTCTTATTCTCCTGCTCACTCATTGCATTCTAGAATCAACAGTTGTCCTTTGTTTAATTTTTCTATCCTGTTAAGCACTTTTCTAGCTACAAGTTTTCATATAGTACTAAAGTTCTCTCTCCTATTTTTTTCTATACTAACATTTCCTTAATCTTATTTGGCTTTTTGTTACCTTCTCAGTAAACTCCCAGACCTCTAGGTTTCCATCTGTTAGACCTGATAATTTTTTTTCAGTTGATACTCCCTTATCATTTATATATATATATATATAATATAATTTTATTTCAATTGAGTGCTTTCTAAGCATTCGTTGTCTATTTTCTTGTCAGTTGTCTGCTGTTCTCTCTTGCTCATGTCTATTTCTCAATGTCTCCTAGATAACAGACCTCAATAAAAATGCATTGACATGCTCAGGAAATAATAGGATACATTTATTAACCCAACACTGTAGGTGTACCATGGGCTGTACTAAAGAAAGAATACACTGAATTTTACTGCTGTTTTTATATGATAGCACTTGAGATAGCACTTTTTGAACATTTGCTCATAGTGAGTTCATTCTGAGTCAAAATCTCTGTGTACCTCTCAAAAATACACAGGCTATAAGATTTATTGTTTTCCTTATATGAAGCACTGCTAAGACCATTTAATAAGGCTCAAGCTATTGATGTAATGGATAAATCTAGTAATTATTTTTAGAATATTTAATATAGCTCCTGAATCTTTGTTTAGTACAGTTTGCCAAATAGACGACAATGGGTAGGCAAGAAATAACCTGTTAACACCAGACATATAAATATCTGTTAATAACTGGGTAGTATTGGTGTGTAAGGTCTGTTTATCCTACTCTGAGTTGATAATGTTTTGGCTCACATAGTGGTGTAAGCCTCACTTGTCTACACTGGCAGGCTGAAAACTGGAACTGAGAAAATGAATAACTAGCTTGCAGAACAGCTTCCAATGAAACTGCCTGCTCCATAAGGACAGGGCCATCCCCCTGGACAGAGGAGACATAATTATAACTGGTGAATAAACAATATTTGCTTTCTTAACCCCAGCTGCCAGCAAAATATTCTCACTAGAATATCAAATGTGTGACTGTGTTGGGTTGGTGAGGAGAGGAGTGTTGCTAGAAAAAGTGGAAAATGTGTTCACATTCATTTTTGTCTTTTCAAAGAATGCAGAAGTCCCTTCTAGTTGTATCTGTGAGAAAGGAAAATTAAAGCTTCTCTTCTTACATTATTTAAAAACACTCTTATAAATCTAATTTTTAAAAAATGCGTTTGTCTTCACCATAGTTTCCCTACCATTTTTTTCTGAAATATAATGTTTTTGATATTCCGAGAAAATAAAATGTCTTTATCTTAGATTATTTTTTAAAAAGAAAGATTTATGTATAGGTATAGATAAGCTAAAAATAATAAAGTTTTTGAAAAAATGGAGAGTCCTTGAGTTGCACAGTGAAAAAGTTACACAGTGAAAAAGTAGAGAGGGAGAGACACTGACGAAGATTGATCAATGTGGTTTCAGATTTTGGATAAGAAAGCAAGTTGGTGAAGAAAAGACCACACAAGTGTATTGAACTGAGTGACTCAAATATAGAAAGCTATTTTCAAATGAACGATTTCACTAAGGAAAATGAACAGTGGCTTTGGTTGTTGTTTGCTTTAAAAAAAAAAAGAATCATCAGTGGAATTATTTTGATCCTACTTTTCCTTTTGAATGGTAAGGTAACACTTTCTTCGTTCAACTATTGATCGTTACATTTGCACCAAACAAACAAATACCAATTTGTAGCTGAAATTGTGTACTGTAATATATGAAAAAACTAAAACAAATAAAACTTTAAGAATAGTGAAACATGAAAAATGAGAGGTCAAATAATTTTTATTTAGGATAAAACATAAGCAGTTAAAAAGGAGTCATGAAAGTAAATTAATCATTTTGGGTATAGAGGCTCAATAATAATTTTTAAATATATTTATGTGCCATAGCTATCAGATTGAGTTGTACATTAGAATCTACTGATGTAAAGGTTATAAATAAGCCTTTGTAAAACTTTCATTGTAGTTCTTATCATGTTAACTCAAACTGAAGACAGCATTTAAGTATCAAACTGTGAGTAAAATTATTAAATTGAGAATATCAAGGAATTCAGAAAATTAATGTCAGATAAGAATAAAATAATGTTATCACAAAACACATGCTACAAATAACTTATGTAAAACTATTGCAGAGTGCTTTAAAAATGCTTTTATATTGTATTCAATTAATTTTATCTAGAGAAAATCAAATATTGTTGCCTTTCACATTATTGTTTTGTGATTCAAAGAAGTAATGCTTTATGCTGTTTAGATGAAATAAATTATTAAACTTATTTTAAATAAATCTTTATTAAAAATGTCTATAACTTATTTTACTATTAACACTGTGATATATGTGACTATAAGTACATATCCCCAATCTTAATAAACTGGTTATAGTAGGAAAGCATGGAAAAGAAACCAAAACCATTTTCTTTTTTTTTTTTAGTTGGAGTCTCACTCTGTCGCCCAGACTGGAGTGCAGTGGCCGCTCCCGGCCACCACAGCCTCGACCTGCTGGGCTCTGGCGATCCTTCCGCCTCAGCCTTCCAAGTAGTCGGAATTACAGGCATGCGCTACCACGCCTGGCTAATTTTTTGATTTATTGTAGAGATGAGGTGTCGCCTGCCCAGGCGGGTCTCGAACCTGCGGGCTCAGGCAATCCACTCACCTCAACCTCCCAAAGGCTTGGGATTATTAATGTTAAACATATGAGAAATTTAATATTATTCTAATCATAGATTTAAAAAATAAACTCAGTGAAAGTATTTGACTTACTCAAAAATTTCAGTTGGTGTGAAATACAGAAACAAAATTTGAATTCATAACTGCCTGTCTTGAAAGCATATGCTCTTTGCACTGTATAACATGGCCATACACAAAGGCAAGGCACATATGTCTACCAGACATATGAACACATAGCTAGCATACAACAAAATAAAGAGGCAGGAAAAAGCAACTTGTCTTCAAAAAAAGCAGAGAAAAGTTGGCCTCATGATGATTTTAAAAGACTGAAAAAGAAAATGATAGGCAAGAGCAATGAAGGATATTTGGAATTTTACTAAATAGAACTGGTATAAAAACAAAAACACCACACCATTTCAGGGGTAAAAGTGCATATAAGAAGAATCATGCTGTCCTCAAATATAATCTAAACCTATTCTGCAATGAAGGTGTGAATAACAGATTTTACTGTGAAATGATCCTTTTATGTTTATGTGCAAGTCATTTATCCTCTTTCTGGAGGCACTACCTGAGAAATAAATAAATGATACAATAATCAATGGCTGAATATTGGACATATATTTAGTATAATTGCTGATCAGAGAGCTAACTAACACCTGCCTGGTAGACTTACCCTGTAAAATCTGCCATGTTCTCCTATTTCTTCAGCTTTGAAATAAAAAGTTTTGGCTAATTCTGTAAAGCAATACCTATTGTAGTAGGTTTTCTGCAATGTTAATAGAGGTAGATAATCCAGTTTTCAGGTTTTAGATTTTTAATATCTGTAAGAGTAGAGAAATCCGATTAAGTATATACTAGGATGTTAGTTCATCTGAAGTAAAGGAGTAGGACTATATTAAATTAATTTTTCAGACACTAAATTCTAACAATTACACAAGTTCCTTTGTTCATTTAAAAAATCATCATGGTCATTCTTGCAAATGCATCAATATAGAACTAATTCACTTTTAAATTAGGTTGTGTAAGTTTCCACATTATAAATGAATGACAATTTATTCATTCTTTGACAGATGGGCATTCAGATTTGTGTTTTAAAAAATCCAGATAATAGTGTAATAAATATTGTTATGTCTATCTTCTTATGTACTAGAGTTTTGCTGGGATTAGATAAATCTCCCAAAGTAAAATTCTGACTCAAACCTTGCATTGTGTCAGGTTTTATGTGAAACTGAAGTAGCACTTCAGCTCTTAACATCAATATATGAGTAGGTCCCTTCCCTTATTTTTTTACAAATAGATGTTATCACTCTTTAGATAATATTTGCCATTTTTATGAAGGAAATTTAAACTATATCATTTGCTTATTATAATATGTATATCTTAAACTTTAGAGAAATTAGGCATCTTTTCTTTTTCTTGAGGTATGTAATGGTGGTCATTTGATTTCCTCTGTAGATTTTTCTCTACATGTGTACTAAGCATTATTTACTGAGCTTCTTGTACTTTGCATTAATGTTTAAGACCTTTTATTGGTGTGTGTCTATATATGCGGTTACTTCTTTTCTCTTTGGAGTTTTATAATTTATTTTGCTATCAATGTTTAATCTTTATGAATCTTATCTTTCAGGAATTTTTGTAGGTTAACTGTTGCTTATGAAATAAGCTCATCCCAACACAATTAAATATCCTTTTAATTTTCCCTCTAATTTTTTCAGTGTTTCTTTGTTTGTTTGTTTGTTTGTTTGTTTTGAGTTGGAGTCTTACTATATCTTCCAGTCTGGAATGCAGTGGCAGACTCACAGTCACCCCAGCGTCGACCTGTTGGGCTCAGGCGATACTTCTACCTCAGAATTCCAGTAGCTGGAATTACAGGTGCCCACCAACATGCCTGGCTAATTTTTGATTTATGGTAGAGATGAGGTCTCACCAGGTACCTGGGCTAATCTTGAAGCCGTGGGCTCAGGCATTTCACTTGCCTTGGCCTCCCAAAGTGCTGGGATTATAGGCTGAGCCACCAAGTCTGGCCTCAGTGTTTATTTTCTATTTAAGACTTTAGTCTACTAGGTATCAATTTACGTTTACAATAAAGCAGTTATGTGTGTTTTCCACAGATAAGAAAGCAATTTTGCATACACCACTTATTTAATTGATCATAATTTTCTCTTTAAATAAATGATCCCTTTTGCATTTTATCCACATCTTTTATTAATTTCTATAACTGCTTGATCTAAAACTGTCTGTTTTGTTCTATGCTCTCTTGGTGTGAAGGAACAATTACTTTAACTATAAAGTCACTTTAAAATTTTAAAATATTTATGAATTATGTACACTTTTTTATTTTAATGATGTGGGGTACAATTCACGATTAGGTATACAAGTGGTCATCATACAGGTAAAGTTTGTATTTCCCTTTGGTTCTCACTTCACCTGGTTTGAGATAAGGTACACTTATTGATGTTATGTCCTTCCTCCCACACTGCCAGCAATTTCCCACTACAGTCAATCCCTTTCTTATAGTATTATGATAAATGTTTAGGGTCACTTATGAGTGAGACCCTGTGGTACTCAGTTCTTTGTTTCTGAAGTTTTTCCAGGGTGTTCAGACATCTTCTATTCCATAAATATTTAATTTTATTTTTAATCAACAAAGAATAGCTACAGATTTTGAGGGTACAGAGTAAACTTGATACATGTATTTAATGTGTAATTATCAAATTAGGAAAATAAACATATTTATCACCTCATATCTTTATCATTTCTTTGTGTTAGGGACATTTAAAATCCTCTCTTCTAGTTATCTGAAAATATACCAAAATGTATTAACTGTTATCACCCAATAGCACCTGTAGAACATTATAAATTATTTCTCCTCTCTAGCTATAATTTGATACCCATTAACTATCTCTCCTTATTCTCTCCTCCCCATACCTGCCTATCTTCCCCAGCCTTTAATAACCATAATACAACTCCATACTTCTATGAGATAAATTTTTTAAAAAATTTATTTCAAAGATGTAGGGTACAATTCAGGGTTAGATATACAAATGTTCATTATGCAGGAACCCTTGTTGATGAGGTGAGTCCCCCCTCCCCTGGCAATTTCTCACTACTGCCAATCCCTTTCTTATAGCATTATGATAATTGTTCAAGGTCCGCTTATGAGTGAGAACATGCGATAAACTTTTAAACTCTCTGAGTTTAACTCACTGAGTCTATCATACTCAGTGATCTATCACAGAAACAAAGAACTGAGCACCACATGTTCTCACACATAAGTGGACCCTGAACATTTATCATAATGCTACAAGAAAGGAATTGGCAGTAGCGGGACACTGCAGAGGTTGGATGAGGAAGAGGGGAGTAGGAAGCATATAACAACAATAAGGGTAACTTATTTCAAACCAGGCGAAGTTAGGACCAATGGGAGGCCCAAACTTCATTTGTATGATGACCACTTATGTATCTAATCCTGAATTTCACCCCATGTTTTTGAAATATAAATAAATAAATATTTTTTTAACTATCACATATGAGTGAAAACATGTGGTACATATCTTTATGTGCCTGACTTTTCACCTAACACAATTGTGGCGACTTATCCATGTTATTGCCAATGACAGAATTTTATTCTTTTTCATGCCTGGATAATATTCTACTGTGTATATATGTCACAGTTTTATTCCATTCATCTGCTGATGACGTTTAAGTTGATCTCATATGTTGGCTATGGTGACAATAAAGATGAGGGTGCAGTTAGCTCTTTGAGATACTGATTTTTCTTCCTTTAGATTAATACCTAGTACTGAATTGTGGATCACATGGTAGTTCTACTTTTGATTTTTTGAGGAAACTCCACATTTGGTTTTCATAATGACTGTACTAATTTATATTCCCACTAACAGTGTTTAAGCGTTCCCTTTTCTTCACATTCTCACCAAAATTTAACTTTTGTCTTTTGATGATACCCATTACTTTTTTCTGATATATAATAGATGTATATACTTTTGGGTGCTTGTGATATTTTGATATATGCATATAATGTATAGAGATCAAATCAGAGTGTTTTAGCTCTTTATTATCGTGTATATTTGTTTTTTCTTTATGTTAGGAGCATTCAAATTATTCTCTTCTGGCTATTTTGAAATGTACAATAAATTACTAAGTCACCCTGCTGATTTATCAAACAACATTTTTGCATTTAATTGTATATATGTACCCATTAATCAATTTCTTTTTATTCCTCCCTTCATTACCTTACCACATTTCTGGTAACCAACAATCTGTTTTCTATCTTTATGAGAGTCCCCCCTTTTTTTGTTTCCTTCATATGAATAAGAGCATGTGATATTTGTCTCTCTGTGACTAGTTTATTTCATATAACATAATGTTCTCCAGTTCAGGTCCATCTATTTTGCTGCAAATTACCGTATTTCATTTTTTATGGCTGAATAACAATAATCAGTTGGGTATACATACTACATTTTCTTTACCCATTCTTTTATCACTATACACTTAGGTTGACTCCATACCTTAGCAATCATGAATAGTGCTACAATAAATGTGAGCAGGCAGTCATCTCTTCAATATATTAATTTTCTTTTTTTTTCCTCTTCCTTTCTTTTTTTGGCTATATATCCAGTAATAAAATCCCTAGATTATATGATAGTTCTATTTTTAGTTTTTTGAGGACTCTCCATACTGTTTTCATAGAGGCTGTACTAATTTACATTCTTAAAAGCAGTATATTAGGGGAACCCTAAAGAAACAAAATTATTCTTTTAAGGAAAGACCCCTTACGTTATATTTGGAATTTGTTCCTTTCGATCAAATGATCAACCAAAGCTTTTATTTGAAAGTTTTGAGAAGGTTGTGTCATGATTTGAGGAATAAATGTTCCAAGTTGTGACAAACAAGTGACATGTTCTTCTACCACCTACCCACACCACGCTGAGTGTTTAGTGGTTTTTCATTATAACTGGCATGACTCTGTTTCCCAGCCTTCCTATTCACCTGATCTTGCCTAGATGATTTTTTGTTTGTTTGTTTGTTTGTTTTCTTGGATGAAACAAAATCCTCAAAGGAAAATGCTTTGCCAGTGTGCAAGAGATAAAATAAAAAGTGGCAGAATCACTAAAGGCATTCAACAACTGTTGTTCAACAACTGTTTTGAGTTCAACAACTGTTTTGAGCAGTGATAAAAGCATCTTAATAGGTTTACTGCATCAAACACAAAATCCTTTGAAAGTGACTAAAGTTTAAACATGAAAGAATAAATACATAATTTTTTATAAATAAATTCCAGGGTTTTGGGGAGTGGGTTCCCCTTCATACAAAGATTCTTCTTTCTCTACATCCTCAGCAGAATCTCATTTTTTAAAAAAAGTTCTTTTAACTGAGGTAAGATGATGTCTTATTGTGGTTTTGATTTGCATTTCTCTGATGATTAGTGATGCTGAACATTTTTTCATATACTTGTTTTTCATATATTTGTATGTCTTCTTTTGAGAAATGTCTATTCAGATCTTTGCTTATTTTTAAGTTGAATTATGTGTGTATATGTGGTTTTTTCTTTCTTATTTTTTTACTACTGATCTGTTGGAGCTTCTTATATATTCTTTTTATTAATTCCTTGCAGATGGATAGCTTACAAATATTTTCTATCATTCTAGTCATCATCTCTTCATTTTGTTCAATGTTTTCTTTGCTGTTCAGAAGTTTTTTAGCTTTATGCAATTCCATTTGTCTATCTTTGATTACCTGTACTATTCTAGTCTTATTCAAGAAGTCTTTGACCAGATCAATGTCCAGGAGTATTTCTCCAATGTTTCCTTTTAGTACTTTCAAATTTCAAGTCATAGATTTAAGTCTTTAATCCTTTTTGATTTGACTTTTGTATCTGATAAGCGATAGGTGTCTACAACTATTTTTCTGCATATGAATATTCAGTTTTCCCACGACCACTTATTGAAAAGAATGTTCTTTCCCCATTGTATGTTCTGGGCATCTATGTAAAAAATAACTTGGATGTAAATGCATAGATTTATATCTGGGTTCTCTATTCTGTTCCATTGATTTATGTGTCTGTTTTTATACCTGTGCCCTGCTGATTTGGTTGCTGTAACTTTGTAGTATAATTTGAAATTAAGCAGCGTGCGCTCTCTAAATTTTGTTTTGTTTTTATTTTTCTTACTCTTCGGGTACTTTTGTGGTGTCATATAAATTGTAAGATTTTTAAAATGTTTCTGTGAAGAATGTCAGTGCCATTTTGATAGGAATTGCATTGAATCTGAAAATTGCTCAGTTTTGTGTGGTCATTTTAATAATATTAATTTTTTCAATCCTTGAAAATGGAAGTCTTTTCATTTTTTGCGTCCTCCTTAATTTGCTTCCTCAGTGTTCTATAATTTTTATGCAAAGATCTTTGACTTCCTCGGTTAAATTTGTTCCTAGGTAATAATTTTTTGTAGCTATTGTAAGTGGGATTGTTTTATTTATTTATTTATTTATTTATTTATTTATTTATGGTACTTCACTATTGATGTATAGAATCACTACTGATTTTCATATGATGACTTCGTATCCTGAAACTTTACTTAATTTGCTTACCAGTTCTAAGAATTTTTGATGGGATCTTTAGGGTTTTTTATATGCAAGAATATGATTCTCACAGACAGAGACAATTTGACATTCTCTTTTTAAATTAATACCTTTTTTTTTTTTTTTTTTTGCCTAATTACTCTGACCTGGACTTCCACTACTATGTTGAATAAGAATAGTGAGGGTTGGCATCCTTGTCTTTTTCCACTACTTATAGGATGGCCTTTGTTTGATTGAAATCAGTTCCTTCTATACTTAATTTTTTGAACTTTATTAAATAATAAAATGATGCTGAATATTGTTAAAGTCTTTTTTTGTTTGTTTGTTTTAGAAAGTATAAAAGCTCCACAGCAGGAGGGGACCTGAAAGAAGGTTGGCCTAAAGATTTTTAATCTGAATCAATGGAAAGGATCATATGGTTTTTGTCCTTCGTTCTCTTAATGTAATGTATCACATTTATTGATTTGCATATGTTGAGCTATCCATGAGATGAATCTCACTTAATAAAAGTGAATGTTTTTTTAATGTGCCTTCTTCATTTTATAACTGAATGTTTGCATACTCTGACAAACGTCTTCTCATTTCCTTCATCCTCTTGTCCCCAGTAGTTATCTTTTTATTATTGATTTCTATGTTAGACATATTTAATTCCACAGATAGCTGAGACATTAGCATTTTTCTGTTTCTGGTTTATTTCACTTGCATAATTAGTTTTCCAGATTCATCCATTTTGTTGCAAATAATAGGATTTTCATCTTGTTTTAAGATTGATAATATTTTCATATATATAGTGTTTATCTATCATTTTATATATATGGTATATACAATTACTTTTTTTATCCATTCATTCATTGAAGGACATTTAGTTTGATTCTATATCTTGGTTACTGTGAATAATGCTTCAATTAGCATTTGAGTGAGTATGTCTTTTGAGATCCTTATGTCACTTCTTTTGAAATAATACCCAGAGGTGGAATTGCTGAGTCATATGGGAGTCCTATTTTTAATTTTGGGAGGACCCCTCATACTGTTTTCCATAATGACTGTATCAGTTTACATTCCCACCAACATTGTACGAGTATTTCTTTTATCTACATCCTTACCAACACTTTTCATCTTTTGTTTTTTTTACTTTGGAAAATATCTATGCATGTCATTAGTTCATTTTAAAAATCAGATTACTTTTTGTTGTTGTTATTGAGTTGGAAAATTTACTTTTATAATTTGGATATTATTTATTTATCAGGTATATGACTTGTGAATAGTTTCTCCCATTTGATGGGTTCCCTTCTAGTTTTTTTGATTGTTTCTTTGCTGTACAGAAATATTTAGTCTGTTGTCATAGTACTTGTGTATTTTTTTATTGTCTTGCTTCTATTTGTGGTGTCATATCTTTTTAAAAAATCATTGCAAAAACCAAACAGCTTTTCTTCAATGTTTTCAGTTAGAAGTTTTAAGGTTTCAGGCTTACATTTAAGTCTTAAATCCATTCGACTTAATGGAGTATATGGGGTAAGATGTAGTTATTTTATTTTGTTGCATGTGGAGGTTTAGTTTTCTTTTCTTTTCTTTTTTTTCAGTTGGAGTCTCTTTCTGTCACCCAGACTTGAGGGCAGTGGCCGCTCCCGGCCACCTCAGCCTTGACCTGCTGGGCTCCGGCGATCCTTCCGCCTCAGCCTTCCAAGTAACTGGAGCTACAGGCACACGCTACCACGACCGGCTAATTTTGTATTTTTATTGTAGTGATGAGGTCTCGCCAAGTTGCCCAGGCGGGTCTTGAACCCGCAGGCTCATGCAATTCACTCACCTCAGCCTCCCAAAGTGCTGGGATTACAGGCTGAGCCACCAAGGTTTAGTTTTCAAACACTATTTATTGAAGAGAATCTCTTTTCTTTATTTTCTATTAGTGGTACATTTGTCGAAAATTAGTTGACTTTTTATGTGTGAATATATTTCTGAGGTTTCTATCATGGTCCTTTGGTATATGTATTTCCAGAACCATATGCTTTCAATTACTATGGCTTTGTAATGTAATTTGAAATCTGGAAATGTGATTCCTCCATCTTTACTCTTCTTGCTCAAGATTGCTTTAGTTATTCGTGGTCTTTTGTGGTTCCATGGGATTATCACGATTTTTAAAAAAACACTTCTGTAAAAAATGTCATTGGAATTTTGAAAGGGATTGCATTGAATCAGTATATGTCTTTGGGTAGTATGAACATTTTGATAATATTAATTATTCCATGAGTATAGGGCATATTTCTATTTATTTGCATATCTTTCCATTAATTTCATAATTGTTTTATAATCTTAGTGTACAGATCTTTTACCACCTTAATTTTTTTTTTTTAGTTGAAGTCTCACTCTGTCACCCAGGCTGGAGGGCAGTGGCATGCTTCCGACCACCACAGTCTTGACCTGCTGGGCTCCTGCAATCCTTTCATCTCAGCCTTCCAAGTAGCTGAAACTACAGGTGCACGCTACCACGCCTGGCTAGTTTTTGATTTATAGTAGAGATGAGGTTTTGCCAAGTTGCCCTGGTGGGTCTCGAACCTGTGAGCACAGACAATCCTCTCGCCTTGGCCTCCCAAAGTGCTGGGATTACAGCTGAGCCACTGAGCCCGGCCACCTGGATTAAATTTATTCATTAGCATTTTATTCTTTTTGATGCTCTGTAAATGGGATTTTTACAATTTCTTTTTCAGATACCTTGTACTGTATAAAAACAAATGATTTCATTATGTGGGTTTTGTTCTGCAACTTTATTGAATTCATGTATTAGTTTTAACAGTTTTTTGGCATAGTCATTAGGGATTTCTATACATAAGATTATGTCATCTGCAAACTAGGATATTTGACATCTTTCTTTTCAATTTGGAGGCCTTTTATTTATTTTTTTCTTGCCAAATTGCTTTACTCCATAAGTCCACAACTATGTTTAATAAAAGTGATGAGAGTGGGCAATCTTGTGTTGTTCCTGATCTTTGGAAAAAAAATAGCATTTTATTATTGAGTATGGTGTCAGCGGTGGGCTTATTATAAATGGTTCATATTGTGTTTTGGTTCATTTCTTGTACATCTAAATTGTTGAGATTTTTTATTATAAAAGTTTTGAATCTTTCTCAAATGCTTTTTCTGCAACTACTGAGAGAATTGTATGACTTTTGTCCTTCATTCTGTTAATGTGATGTATCTATCACATTTATTCATTTGCTTAAGGTGAACTAGTCTTGCATTCCAGGGATAAATTTCCCTCAATTATAGTAGTTTAACTTTTTTTATTGTGCTGCTGAGCTTAGTTTGCTAGTATTCTGCTGAAGACTTTTGCATCTGTGGTAACAGTCTTATTGGCCTGTAATTTTATTTTCTTGTAGTGTCCTTGCTGGCATTGGTACCTGAGTCATGCTGGCTTTATAGAATGTGTTTGAAAGTATTCCCTCTTCTTTAATGTCTTGGAAAATTTGCAAAAAAGTGTATTAATTATTTTGTAGATATTTGAAAAAATTCAATTAGTTAATGAGTCTACTTTTTGAATGGGATATTTTTTATTACCAATTCAATCTCCTTACACTATTAGTCTGTTCAGATTTAAAAAAAATTTTTTATTATTTTAAAATTGTGGGGTACGATTCAGGTTTAGGTATATAGATATTCATTGTACAGGTACCCTTGTTGATGAGCTGTGCCCCTCCCTTCCCCAGACAGTTTCCCACTACTGCCAATCCCATCTCTCTGTCCATCCTCTCATACCCCCACAGTTTCCTGCTACTGCCATTCCTTTTCTTATGGTATTATGATAGCTGTTCAAGGTCCACTTATGAGTGAAAACATAGGATACTCAGTTCTTTGTTTCTGTGAAAGATCACTCAGTATTATAGACTCAAAGCCCATCCAGATTTCCGTGAAGTTCATGATTTTACTCTATATGGCTGTGTAATATTCCATTGTGTATATGTACCACTTTTTTTTTTTGAGTTGGAGTCTCACTCTGTCGCCCAGACTGGAGTGCAGTGGCCACTCCCGGCCACCGCAGCCTCGACCTGCTGGGCTCCGGTGATCCTTCCGCCTCAGCCTTCCAAGTAGCTGAAACTACAAGCGCGCGCTACCACGTCCGGCTCATTTTTGATTTATTGTAGAGATGAGATCTCGCCAAGTTGCCCAGGCGGTCTCGAACCCGCGGGCTCAGGCATTCCGCTCACCTCAGCCTCCAAAAGGCGCGGGATTACAGGCTGAGCCACCGAGCCCGGCTATGTACCACATTTTTTATCCAGTCCTCTTTTGATGGGCAGCATGGTTGGTTCCATGTTCTTGCTATTGTGAACAATGCTGCGGTAAACATACATGTGCAGGCATCTTTTTTACAGAGTGATTTGAGTTCTTCAGGGTATATTCCCAGTAGGGGGATTGCTAGGTCATATGGGAGGTCGATTTTTAGATCTTTTAGGAATCGCCACAATGTTTTCCACAGAGGCTATACTAGTTTACATTCTTATCAACAGTGTAGAAGTGTTCCTTTTTCGCCACATCCTTTCCAGCATCTGTTATTTTTTTAGTTATTAATGATGGCTATTTTTTATTTCTTTTTTGCTCAGTCTTGGTCCAGAATTTATTCAGTTTTTTTCTAGGTCACCCTATTTGTTTGTGTATAATTGTTTATAGTAGTTTCTTGTGACCCTTTGTATTTAGGTAGTATCAGATGCAATGTCTTTTTTTTTTCATTTCTTTTCATTTCTTTTTATTTCATTTCTTTTTCATTTTTGAACGGATTTCTTTTGGTCTTCTCTCTTTTCTTACTCTAGTTAAGCATTGGCAATTTTGTTTATTTTTTAGAAAGCCAACCTTTAGATGTGTTGATCTTTATGTTTTTCATTTTGAGTCTCTATTTTATTTACTTCTACTGTTCTTCACTATTTGTTATTTTACATTTTAATTTAACATCTGTTTTGTTTGAAATGACTAAATCTACTTCTTATGGTTTTCATTTGCTTTGAATTTTTGTTTCCCTCCTCTCACTCTAAGTTTGTATACGTCCTTTAAGCTGAAGTGAATCTCTTATAGGCAACATCCAGTTGGGTCTTGTTTTTTCATCTATTTAGTTATTCTATGTCTTTTGATTGGGGAATTTGATCTATTTACATTTAAAGTAATTACTACTTGCTAAGAAGTTAAAACATTTATCTTTCTCTTCTCCTTTACCATTTTTAATGTATCTATGCTCAGATATATATATATATATATATATTTTTTTTTTTTTTTTTCCTCCCCAGCAATGTGCTGGAAATTCTCTGCTAGACTCACAGATTTACACAAAGTATTCTTGTCCATGGATACCTGTCAAAATTGATAATTCTGTGGAGAGAGGATGCTGAAAATCTCTATTCTGCATAATTGATATTTAGATATATTGAGTTTTTAAAAGTCACTTTATAAACCTTTGCAGTAATGAATCGCTCCTTTTAATGATCTATATCTGTGTATTACGTGTCTTTCAATAAGATATGTACTTTTTTGTTGTTATAAACTATTTTTATTTCTTTTTCACATGTTAAATACACACATACATACACATACACACATATAAATGCATATACAAATATACCTGCATATATGAGCTTGATTCAATTAATATATTTTTAATCTCTTTCGAATCCTGAATAAAGTAAAATCTCCCTCTACAACTGTGCTTTTGTTAATTTTGTTTATGTTTCTAAAGATTTTTGTTCTTTGCTGGAAGGGACCTTGTCATAGTATTTATTGGCATAAAACAGTTTATGACTTATTTCCTATTCTGTGCATGGTAATTATACTTATCTTGTAATGTCTTTGTTCCTGCTTATTTAAAAAGGACTTTGATTTTACTTTGTCAAATATTAATATATTTCCTGTCATCTCACTTTTACTGGTTTATTTTTAACTCTATCTGTCTTTTACTATTTATTTGTAACTTTTTTTTTTTTTTTTGAGAAAGCAGAATTTATTGAGAGGACAGAAAAGCTCCCACGGTGGGAGGGGACCTGAAGGGGTCATCCTATTTTTAAAACTTTGAGCTATGCTTATTATTTTAGATTTTTCCTTACTAGTATTGTAAATTACATAGATGGATCAAATGTAATGGTTTGACATTTCTCTTTTGCTCAAAACATATAATTACAAAGAAAAATGCATTTATATTCATATGCATATAGCAGACAGAATAAGAGGATAATAGATTGTCAAACAGCATAACCAAGGTTCAAGAAAATATATTTCATCATTTTGAAATTAATAAAGACAACATATTATTGAATGAGAATGAATCCGCAAGCATCCCACAGCATGTTGAAATTCAGATCTCAAAGCAGTATTCAAGCATCAGGAGAGAAATAGGGAATAGACAACTCCATACAAATAGTGGACTAAAGTCAAACTCGGGTTGAATCTAGGGATTGTGGAGAGATTCTCCTAGTTGTGAAAAAAGTCCAAATAAACTGCTGCTGATCAAGTCCTTAACTCTCAGTTTATAATAATTTGAAAGCCTTGGGAATTAATATATGTAGATATTGCCAGGTGACTAAAAACTGAAGCAAATTACTGCTGACTGAATCACTAAATCTCACATACTGTAACAATAAAACAACTTGAAATTATTAGTGCAATTCTGAGAAGTCACATCTCTTAAAAATGCTTGATTATGAGTTACAAACATGGAAAAAAAGCACATTGAGTCTAAAAATTCTAAGGCATAAACAAAAATGAAACAACTACTAAAAATAAAAGTAGTCACACAATTATCTACTTAAAATAAATGAAGAAATTTCAATTTCAAAATCCATATTTAGAACATTTTTTAGAAAGTAAATTTTAGAGGAGGGTTCAGTGCAAAACCTTAGTTCACTGCAACCTTGAACTCCTGGGTTCAAGGGATTTTCCTGCTTCAGCCTCTAGACTAACTGAGATTACAGGCACAAGTCACAGTTCTTGGTGTATTTGGAACATTAAACTGATAAATGTCTGATGAATAATATAGACATTTATTTATTTATTTATTTATTTATTTATTTATTTATTTATTTATAGCATTGGAGTCTCACTCTGTGGCCCAGACTGGAGTGCAATGGCTGCTCCCGGCCACCACAGCCTTGACCTGCTGGGCTCCGGGGATCCTTCCGCCTCAGCCTTCCAAGTAGCTGGAACTACAGGTGCATGCTACCACGCCTGGCTGATTTTTTTGATTTATTGTACAGATGAGGTCTCACCAAGTTGCCCAGGCAGGTCTCGAGCCTGCGGGCTCAGGCAATCCACTCACCTCAGCCTCCCAAAGCGTGGGATTAAAGGCTGAGCCACCGAGCCCGGCTTAGACATTTACTTTTAAAGATAGTGTAAGTATATTTGGGCTTTAAAAAGTCTGAAAACAATTTAATGAAAAAATACATAAAAAGAAAAAGCTAAGGTAGTAACGCATGGGAGTAGGCAGTCATAAAAAAAGAAATATTGGAAATGAAAATAGTCATTGATATAAATGAAATTGATGGATTAAATCTACCTATCATTGTGGACTTATATATCCACAAAGCTTCCTACTCATTTCAAAAACATCTTGTATTCGATTCTATTATTTTCTTTATTTCATGTCCCTTGTAATACAGGCCTGGAATTACCTGAAGCAATGAAGTCTGGTCCCAGAATGGGTGCTCCTAACCACTCTGCTATTACATCTAGTCCAAACAAGGTGGATATTAATTAATCAAAAGACACACAATAAACTCTGGGGGAACTTGATTAAAATAAGAAAAATAATGGACCCATATGGAAAACTAATATTTAAATTGATAATAGATGAGTTTTTTGTTTGTTTGTTTAGAACAAAAGGATATGAATCAGAACAAAAGGCACTCTGTGTTTCAGGGAGAATGAATTATATTAAATAAGCATGTAGGCTTTGTCTCCCTACCCCCACCTTGGGGAGATGAATCTTCTTTTTCTAATTGATTTTTAAATAAACCATATTTTCTAATTGAAAAAGAATAATAAAATAACTAAATAAACATTTAGTCACATCCTTGTGAAATTACAAAGCATAAAATATCGACAATTTAAAAATTCTCTACTCAGAGAAAGATAAGCCCCCAAAATTTTTTGAAAAGGTTTCTCACCACCAAAATAGATAACAGAATAAAATGTAAATATCTACCACATATTAAAAGAAATATTATTATTCAAAAATTTGATAGTTAGCTGAGCTACTTTTTATGATTAATGATATAAAATTATTTTTGCAAAGACTGAGAGTACCACTCACAGATTCTTACTAAAAGAAAAATTAAAAAAAAAAAAGGGAACTCCCATGCAACTGTGAGATAGAAGAACATTTAAAAATAATAAAATATGTAGATTAATTTGATTT
This sequence comes from Cephalopachus bancanus, assembly GCA_027257055.1. Taxonomy (NCBI): domain Eukaryota; kingdom Metazoa; phylum Chordata; class Mammalia; order Primates; family Tarsiidae; genus Cephalopachus; species Cephalopachus bancanus. The sequence goes on along the minus strand of JAPVLO010000068.1, from coordinate 14,966,460 downwards.
AGCCATTGATAACAAAAAGAGGAGTTAATGTTTTCTTATTTAAGAATGTAAAATAGTCAGGCACAGTGGCTCATCCTATAATTCCAGTACTTTGAGAGTCCAAGGCAGGAGGATCACCTAAGGTAAGAATTTTGAAATCAGCCTGAGAAATATTGCAAGATCTCATCTTAAAAATTAAAATTAAAAAAAATCTGCTGGACATTATATGGTGTGCCTGTATTTCCAGCTGCTTGAGAGGCTGAAGCAGGAGGATTGTTTGAGTACATGAGTTCAAGGATATGGTGAACTATGATTAAACCATTGCACTCTAAAAAAAAAAAGAAAGAAAGAAAGAAAGAAAAATGCTAAACATCAATAAAAATATGAGAATAATTTAATTTATATGTAAATTCATCTTAGTTCCACCATGCTCAGGTCTGCCAAGTTGTCAAAAAGTGAAAGAACATGGAAGTAAAATATGTGACTATTACATCATTTAAGCGCTCAATATTGATGTCATGCAAATAAACCTAATGTGTTTAATAATTATAAATGAATATGTCCTAAATATAAATACAAATATAAAATCATAAAATAACTTTACCAGTAAGTTTATAATCTTGTATTTAATATTTTTAAGAAAAATATAAATTTTCACAATTAAAGAGAGATTGCCTATTTGTTATAAAACAACTAATTTTAAAAATAATTAAATATTTTAATTAAGAACACAAACCTATAACCATCAAATTTTATATCAGGTCATTCCAAAATTCAAATAATAGAAAATCTTTATTTATATGAAGATTTTCAGAAGCTAATACCCTGATATGGGACTATTCTTAATATTTACCAATTTACTCGAAAAAAGGAATAGGATTCTATTTTACGTTATACTAAAATGTCTCTTTTTGAAGTAATCACATTTCTATCTTGGACTTCAAAGCATTTTATTGAACTTGACAACAGTGATAATAACATCAATTTGACACAATAAAAACGCATTCACATTAAAAATGTAATCACAATAGTAAGATCATGTTTATCTCAAATTCTACTTTCTATTTTTAATTTACATTTTTTAGTATGAATATATATATGCAAAACAGATGAAAAAGTTTGTTTGACAAATAGACTTCTGGATCCTCAAATATCAGGAATTTGAATGATTAACCTCACTTTACTAACCTTCTAAAGTGTAACTCTTAATGAGTCTGTATTTCATAGTTGTGACTTTTCTCTCCCCAGTTAGACTGCCATCTTTTAGAAAAGATAAATTATGCGAGACTTTACTTGGATTTTATGAGAAATGCAAACAGAAAATCTGCTTAGTAAACAATGCAGTTTAAAATTATCAAATCAGAAGTGAGTGGATTGCCTGAACTCGCGGGTTCGAGACCCACCTGGGCAACTTGGCGAGACCTCATCTCTACAATAAATCAAAAATCAGCCGGGCATGGTAGTACATGCCTGTAGTTCCAGCTACTTGGAAGGCTGAGGCGGAAGGATCTCCGGAGCCCAGCAGGTCGAGGCCAGGAGCGGCCACTGCGATCCAGTCTGGGTGACAGAGTGAGACTCCAACTTAAAAATAAATAAATAAATAAATAAATAAATAAATAAATTAAATTATCAAATCAGATTAGAATACACGTCTAAGTCTAATGACCTCCATATCTGCAATCACCTCTAAATAGTTTAAACTTTTACACATTTCCAAAGTTTCAACTTCAAAATTTTTGGGGAACCAAGTTGCTTTTTTTTCATTCAGATATAATCTCTATAAAAAGTGCTTCTTTATTGCTATTTTTGAATGCTGTCCTTATTCTTAAAAGGCTTTTTGCCTTATTTCACAATACTTATTAGGAAATATTTCATACTCAATTTTCAACTTTTTTTCCAGTAAATTTACCTTTTAACTCCTATTAGTACATTCCATATAGTTTAAAATAGATTATTGATTTATGGATTGTTTTATCACCTTTCTTTCCAGTCCTTAGCTTATAAATAAGACAAAAAAATTGAAATGAGTGAAAATAGAGACAAATAGGTAGATAAATAGATAAAGACTGATTGATAGATATGAGTGAAATCTGAATTTGGAAATCATACATTATTATGTTTTTAATAATGCATATTTTTTTCAAGAAACAATTGTCTCTTCTTGAAAATATTTCACTTTAGCGTGCATGCAAAACATCAAGAGATCTTGTTAAAAATGCTTTGAATACTTTATTTATCTTTGATGAAAGTAGGGCAAAATTGAAATTTATTAGACATATCTAAAATTGTTAGCCTCACCTGTACAATTTTTTATTTAAACTGGTCATCTATTGACTCAGCTGTGAAGAAAAATAATAAAACTATTCTGAATGCCATTCTATAAAGATAGCGATAAAAATAATGTCTAAAAGAGTTGGTTTAATAACCATGTTGTCTGTTGTGAACTCTCTGAAAATAGAGCAACTCTTATAGTATCACTTTAATATCTTTATTTCTTCTGGAATTTTGATGTGACAACAGGCCACTTCTAACGTCTTGTTATGGTTGAATCATTGGCAAAGGTTCCTATCTTCTTGAAAGATGACAAGACTTTTCTGTAGTCATCAGAGTTCACTGTGGGTTTATTCTTAGGCCAAATAGAACCTCTCAGGGTCATTCTAGTCCAAGCTATTCTCTACACAAGAAGCAACCATAGCTTTATGCCTCTATAGCACACAAAGCTCAGGACAGGTATTTTTAAAACTCATTTCAATATAGGAATAAAAGAGACAAAGAGCTTTATATTCTACAAATTCCAGCAAAAGCAAACATTGCTAAGTCTGGAAGTTTGCATTTAAAATATTTATACTTTTTTCATTGTTATAGTAAAAATGGAAAAAATAAATACAGAGTCTACATTTAAGAATATATGTGACAGACACTTGCATAAAATGAACAAGAAAATAAAATATTTATTATTGATGGGAGTCTATGTTTTCAATAAGATTTCAACCACAATCCTAGTAACTGACAACTCCCTCCAGAGTGTATATATTGTTTTTCCTTCTGTGCACTCTGGAAATACTATATGAAAAATATATATAATTATTTTTGGAGCTCTAGAGTTTTCTAAAAAATTAAAAATTCCATTAGTGTTAAAAATTTATTTAAGAAAAGTAGCATGATGATATGATGAATCATTTAAAAAATATATTATTCCAGGCTGGGTTTGGTGGCTCAACCCATAATCCTAGTACTTTGGGAGCCCAAGGCGAGTGAACTGCCTAAGCACGAGGGTTTGAGACCAGTCCAGGCAATTTGGTGAGACCTCGTCTCTACAACAAATAAAAAATTAGCTGGGTATGGTAGCACACACCAGTAATTCTGGCTACTTGGAAGGCTGAGGCGGAAGGATTGCCGGAGCCCAGCAGGTCAATGCTGGGGTAGCGATGAGTGTGCCATTGCACTCCAACCTGAGTGACAGAGTGAGACTCCAATTCAAACACACACACACACACACACACACACACACACACACACACACACACAATTCCATAGAATAAAATAAATTTCAAAAAATATTAATTACTGATTATGTACGTTGATCTACAAAATTGTTTATCTTTTCACTATATGCAGTCAAAGTCCATGGGTTACACTATTAAAAAATTGGTTTTAAATATTTTAAGACTTAAAGAAATTGATTTATTTTAACAACTTAAGCATGCTTTTAATATTTGGAATAGTCTAAAAACAATTTCAATACTAAATATTTCTTCATATTTTATTACATTTCGTTTTAGTTTTGAATTTATGGAAATCTAATTTACTTGTCTTTTGGTTGAAGTGTTTTCTAATTGACTAAACTCTAATACAGTCAAACTTTCAATCATACTGTGCTTTATTTTTTCAAGGTTCTTTATAAAACCAAGTCAATCATCTGAGTATTCTGTTAACATGTAGTCAGTGGCATTTTATTATTACTCCCATAACTATATTTGCAAATACTGAAAGTTTCTTATGACGTTTGTGAAATTATAAAAATGATTATAAATGTCTGAACTGATAAACAAAACAAACAGCACTGGGTATTCCAGAAGTGTGATGTATAAGTCACAGAACATCTGTGCTATGAATGTTTAAATCCATGTAAAATCTGTCTTCCTACAGCGAGGACCTAGTAGACCAAATATATAATGGTGATTTTGTGAGACATTTTGGTCCAAATGCAAGAAAAATACTATCTAAATAGAGTAGGAAACATAAAAATTCTGGGAAGCCCTGGTCTGGGGAAAATGGCATTCTGATCAGAGTAGTTTATTTTGCCTTGTTATCTCTGAAGTGGAGATAACTAGGAGATAATGCTGTATAAAACAAACCAAAAATGCCTGATATGTTTTTAAGTTGTTCTTCAAATAGTGCATATTTACTTCACTTTAAAGAATCTTAATTTATAGATACCTAAAGTCCTACCATATTTGCTTTTCCCTCCTTGCCTATAATGTAAACCACTGATTTATATGCTTCAACCTGTTTATAAATTAAGAAGAAAACACCTAGAATGTAGAAAGTTTTTCTATGCCCACTTTTTTCTACATAACTTGTATTTCTTACACATTAAATAAATGAATGACATGATTCATAAATATATTAATGCACCCTAAAATTAATAAATAATTTTACATACAGAAAATATTATGAAGTGATTTTACTGATGCAATTTCAATATTTTGCAACTTTCTCTGTAATTGTGCTAGATTTTCCAAAGATGCCTGACTATTTCTTGGGAGAAATGTTAGAAGTATCTGCATTGACAAGTAAGAATCATCTTTTGTAAGAACTGTTGGATATAGATATTTTTAGACATTATTCATAGAAGTGTTCAAGCAAAACTCATATAAATAATAACCATAGCTAGCAACGAACATTACTGAATAAAAACACTTAACACTTTCAGTGACTCTGAGACAAAACAAACAAACAAAAGACATGAAAGCTCTGTTTTATGAGACCCAAATTAAAACTAATACTAAATTTGCTGTGTTGTGCCAATTCCCTTACATTGTTTTTATAACAAATTTCTAAGAAGCAATTATTAACTGCTTTTCATGCATCTATAACTGAGCATTTAAAAGGTAGAAAACTTGCTTGAGGTGTCATATGTAGAAAATGATGAGGTTGTGGTTGAAACTCAGGTATCTGACTGCAAGCTTTATGCTGTTAGCAACCCATTCATGTGAACATTAGGCAACTAATGATACCAGTTCTCAGGAACTGCATCCTCCTTTTACTTTTAACACATTTTCATGCATTAAAAAATGCTGTTCCATTGTTTTCTGATTTTGAATAGAAACATAAATAGCATAGGAGAAAATTTTCACACTCCTGCCAATTTTACTTCTCACATACAGACTGACAGAAGGAAGCCATTTTATCACATTATGATCAGTCACACTTGCAAATGCCATTTGAAGTGTCAAAGTGAAAAAGTCTGCTCTTTCTGCTGGTTTCTTGGATGAGTTATTTCTGTCATTTAATTTTAAAAAGCAAATATATTGACCTATACTGACATTTCTGTTTTATATAAGCATAATAAAAATATCATGAATAGACATTTTTCTCTTATAATTTAATTCATACAATCTTCAATTAAAATTTCAAAAGCTGTCTTACTATAGTGAACTCATATAATTTAAATCCTTTAATTAACTTTAAGTATAATTTTCTTTTCTATCTATATGAGTAAAACAAAGGGCAGATCTGGAGTTTGGGTAGTTGGAAATAGATTAAAAGAAAAACTTAACTATATCTTTATTTGATATCCTTGTAGAGATATTTTGGTGCTTTTCTCCATAGAACAGACTTAAAATGTGTATACTCAAAATAATTGTGATTACTTCAGTAGGAGAGCTAAAATTTCTGATAAGGGGAAAATATTTGAATTATTGTAAGTGTATGATCTTTAGCAATTTCATGAATCTCTGTAGAAGGTTTGGGAGCAAAGAAAACACAGCTAGGACTATGTACCAAATTTCAATAATTCTATCTTGTATGTGTGCACGTACACACATATGTGTGTTTCATGCTGAGAATATAGTATATCTACTGAACTATATTTCTCTGATTCAGTTCGTGATGCATAAACTCATTTACACTCCTTTTGTATAGACAATTTGTTAGACAATTGCCTTGTTTTTCATTTTTTTAAAAAGAAAAATAGAAAATGGTATATAAGCTGGACTCGGTGCCTCAGCCTGTAATCCTGCGCTTTGTGTGGCTGAGGTGAGTGAATTGCCTAAGCCCGAGGGTTCGAGACCCGCCTGGGCAACTTGGTGAGACCTCATCTCTACAATAAATCAAAAATTAGCCAGGCATGATAGTGTGCACCCGTAGTTCCAGCTGCTTAGAAGGCTGAGGCGGAAGGATCGCCAGAGCCCAGCAGGTCGAGGCTGCAGTGGCCGGGAGCAGTCACTGTGCTCCAGTCTGGGCGACAGAGTGAGACTCCAACTCAAAAAAAAAAAAAAAAAAAAAAGAAAAGAAAATGGTACATAATGTAGGACTAGATGATTGCATTGGTAAATGAAACTACCTTCAAGAATGTTTTAGTTATCACTAACAAGATACTCTTCCTTTTATTCATGACTTTCGTTGGTTTACTGTAACTAATTTAACAAATCTACAAAGTATTTCTCATGTGCAAAGATAATGTTCGGTAATAAACTTTTTTCTTCCATATAACAATGAACTCTAAAAAATATATCTGTCATCTTGATATTTTTGAGGTGATTATTTGTAAGCAATGTATTAGATTAGGGAATTTTTAGAATATAAATTGTGCTTGTACAGGATTACAATTCTATGCTCTTTTTTAGAACTAATGCTCATTTTCTTCAAATTCTCAATTTCACTAAATCAACTCTTTTGACATATTTTATTGATGCTTACCTAAAGAAGAAAACAGAAACCCAGTATTTGGCTAAACTGACTTTCCCAACTTTAAGGAACCTCATTTCTATTTCAGGTACTTAAAAAAAAAAAACAAAAAAAAAAACTTCCTAATCACAGTTGGCTTTAGACTTAGGTCAAATAGACAACCATATGTTTTGTATGAAAGGAGATATATTGGAAAAAAACATTAAATCCACATACCATATACACATATTTCTAAATATTTCTCTCAGATTCAAACAAATGTCTTCATTTGATATCATATTCTGTTTTAGACATCAAAGACTACTGCTTATATAAATTATGAGTGCTAAATATTCAAGACAATTCCGTTTTGACATGAGTAGGGACCTAAGGTAATTTGTCAGAAGTTAGCTAACACTTGGTGGAGATTGTTTTCTTTCATGACTGTCTATATAGCTAGATGTGACCTGGTCACGCCACTAAGGGAGGTCAGATTACTCAGGGAAAGAGGGAGTTAATGGAAAGATTAATGAAGACATAACAGAAAAGTCAAGAAAGCTGTATTTGGTAGAAGAATAAAGCCACTGGGCAAGAAATATGTCGATATTAGATCTAATCCTGGCTCCCAATAGCTGTCACTGTCTGCAAGCTACAAAGCCCTTCTGAGAATATTACACAGGATGTTTGCGTATATAAACTTTAATGTTCCTCTCAGTTTAGTAATTTATCTTAGCATTTTATTTTCTAAACACATTTCTGCTTCTATTCCATTCTTTAAAAGATAGCAACAAGGAGGGCAGGAATGGGAGGAAATTTTCCATCATTGACCCTGATTTTACTGTAACTACCAGCATTGAATTTTAATAATAAAGAAGAAAGAAATCACAGCATACATGGCTGTGGAAATAAAAGATAAAAATAAAGGAAAGTTTTCTAGCACTCAAACTTATTGCTTTATCTCAAGGCACCACCAATAGCATCTTTCTTTTAAATGTCATCATGGGGAGACTTATAGGTTTCTGCTTTTCCACACAGCTGGGGATTGTAGAGAAAAGATTTATTTGGACAAAGTTAATTTGACACATGTGATACCACCTGCTGTCTGTACTGTATTTATTTATTTATTTATTTTTGCTCCATCTAAAATGAATCTGATGTATCATCCTGTTTTCAGGTACAGAAAGAAATAAACCACCCCCCACCACTACTCTCCCGCCTTTGCCCTCCCTTATGAAAAACACAGGGTCATAAAAAGATGATTTGCAGAACTGTAATGGAAATCAGAATGTTTTTTTTTATTATGATGTTAACACATGCCGGCAAGGTGCGCACTGCCTGCCACTATCATTCTTTGTTGTGTACAGCCCAGTGCAGAACTGAACAATCAGCACATGGTCTTTCTCTCCCTGGCACTGGACTAATAATTCATTATTGCCTCTACCTCCCATTCCTCAAACTCATAGGCATATCATAATCTGGTTATTAAGAAGCTTACAATTAAAAATCACCTCACCTGCTGCTGAATAATGGGATGCTAAAAATGGATGGTCTGTTCCCTGGGAAGGCATTATCAGCTATGAACATGAACTCTACAGTACTTTATTATAACACCCAGGTTTTGTCTTCAGAGCTCACACAGAAGCCCTCCAAAGCTTGCTTTCCATCATATTCTGGATTGACATTTGCTATTGTGAGAGTAATATACTTCCTTCTATTTGTCTTAATCCTGTGGTTTAAAAATTTGAAGAGTTCACGTCTGAAAAAAGAGTGTGACCTGCTGAACAGCCCAAGGAATCTTTTTGATTGGCAATCTCGTAATACCACTAGAGACAGAGGAGACTCTTCCAGACCACAGTAGAAAAGGACACTTTCAACTGCTTTTTTTCTTTAAGGTCTCCAGGTGCTGGGAACCTACTTAAATAGCTGGCACACAAACAGATAATTTGCCCCCTATTGGCAGGGCAGAAGCCCAGCCCTAACTAAGACCCAGTTCTGCCTCTGGTAACGCTGCTTCCTCTGCTTCTGCTCCTTCCTTTCTGTCAAGACAAGGAGTTTTGACACTTATCTTTGCCATTTGTTTGATGACTATTAGTGATATTAAATTTAAAGGCTCTATGTTTTATTTACTTAGAATTTTTGTCCTTTCTGGGAATAGCTATAAAAATGTGCCACTCTGATCTCATGGGTGATAGAGTGTGGTTGACTGACAGCTTCAGCTACTGCCCTGGGGATCAAACACCCCAATTCCAGGAGGCCCTGTTTCCCAAGATTATTCCTACCCAGTGACTGGGCTTGTTTGCAAACATATACTGACAGACATTTTCATCACAAATGAGAGAGAATCTGCATCTGACTGAGAGCATTTTGTTGGTACTGTATTCAGGACCAATGTTTTAAAAACATGTTTGCCAGTGAAGAATGATAGCAGCTTATCCATCATTTTCATTGGTTATCTTCCTACTCAAACTTTCTCCTGTTACCTTAATCAAACTAATTCATCATCTAGCTTTCCTTGATGTTCCAGAGATTCATATCTCTCTACATAAGCATTACATCTTTTCTGATTGATTTTCTCCTGTGTTCAGTATAAGTTTTATAACTTCTGTTGGTTTTGATCTAGCTAAATTCAATGACTTAAATTGAATTTTCAGTTATTTCTAGGAGAACTGAGGTTTTACACTGATCAGCACTGCTGAGTGTAAAAGTAAAATGTTTCTAAAGCATTCTTATAATATAATATATTCATAGATTTTGTTATGTACTGAAAAAATATTACATTAAATTTTATTGTATTATTATGATTTGCAGACTGACTTGCACCTTTAAAGAAGTGTAGCCATAATTCGTTATAGTTATATGTGGCAGTTATCTATATACGGGGGTATGGGTAGTTAATGTCTTCCTAAGATCAGCATTAAGAAAAAATGCTTAAATAAGAAAAGGAAAATTCTAGGAAAACCATCTAGATTTCAGGAAGCAAGGGTAGGTTATGTTTGAGAAGCAGAGTACAATATAATAGAGAACACAAAGTTTTATAGTTATAATTCCTGAAAATGTTCAACATCAAAAAAAATCTTAAATAAAATAATTGTGTTCCATTATGAAAGCAGAATATGAAGAGATAACAGGTAGGAAACATGTCTCTTATTATTTAGTTTGTCCTCTTACAGATAGTTGCAACTTAGTATTTGGGAACAAACTTTTTTCAGAGAATGAATTAGAAAGAAAACCACTTCTGAGAAAAGACTGAGGTGTTGAACAGGCTACTGGAATCAAAATTCAGGATCAGAACACCATTTTCTGTGAACTAAAGTATGTAAAGAAAACCAATTTATTGAAACCTAGGTGCAAGTATTTGCTTATTATAATGCTTGTGATAGATTAACAGGGGAAACAGTAGTTAGATTGGCTTTCCTCATGTTGGTTCAGAGTTTTGACAGCAGCATGGTTGGGTTCAGCTACTGAACACCATAGTTAGGCACAGAATGTGGCTTTGCTAATGAACTTAAGAGCAATCTCCATTCACAGCAATACAATTTAATAGCCATTATATATCGGATTTCAGTTTTTTTTGCAATGGAGTCATGGACAACATTAACTTCTAGCAATGATGTGTGACAATATACGTGAAGCACTGTCAACCAATGGAGCCATCTGAAGGCTCGGTGTGTAGGATCTCTACTGAGCTCTGTTATGTAAACATTGTCGACTGCCTGCCTGACTAACCCCAGTCCCCGGTTCTTATGAAGTTATTAATCCCATACCTGGTCACCTAAAGCCTTTGACCAAAAGTTGCATTGTTAAATTATCTAGCATGTCCTGAAAACAAAGATACTTTTATCAGGCAGGACATTTCGAGGGCTTAATCTCTATTCAGAGCCAAGGGCAAAGACCAAACCTCCTTCTGGATGAGGTTAAATTTGTTGCTATATGCTGAGATATGTATTATTTGGTATTTTCTCTTACAAATAAATTTATAAGATTATTTTCTAAATGAAGGAACATAGAAGCCTGAAAATGCTAGAATAAATGTATGCTACCAAAGTGAATTTTGTAGCTTTAATTAGCTAATACGACACAAGCGTTTTTCTATCTTCTCGTAAAGCTATAACAGAAAATCAAGGTTTATTAAGAAAAAAAAGGAAAGTTAAAAAATTGCAAAACAATCACCACCAACAACAACAAAAAGTAAATTTCTAGAACTAAGCACCCGAAAAACCAGAGTAGACACAGCTAACTGGCAGAATAATAAAATTTTGGTCTAAATATTAGGATGTTTATTACATTAAATTGCTCACTTTCCTAAAAGAATAAGATTGTATGTCATCAAAATAAAACATGACATTAGCATTGAGGTTTTACCCCTCTGAGTGGGCTTCTCTATGGTACTTACCGGTAATAATCAAGATGGAGTTACTTTGGACAAGTGCACACATGTGCAGTAAAGGCTGGAACCAGGAAAATGCTAGGTGGGTGAAAGGCAGGTAAGATGCAAAAGAGAAGAATGCCCCAGGAAAAGAGAGAGAAAAACCCCAAATACTCTCCCATGGAGTGTACACATTTTGGGCTCCCTCTCCTTTTCTGGAGAGCTTTGTTGCTAAATAAACTCCTTTCACTCATCCTTTTGGTGTCCACATTCTTTCATCTTCTTGATTGTGGGACATGAATCCAAGGTTGCAGTTTTAAGCTGACAATGGAGTTGAAAACTCTTGCAACGTATATATGTATATATGTTTATATGTACATACAGTATATACATATTCATGTATATAGTCAGCCCTCAGTATTCCTAGGTTCCACATCCCTAGATTCCACCAACTTTTGATTGAAAATATTTTAGAAAATAAAATAAAAATAATACATAGTTTATCTGTACTGATAAGTACAGATTTATTTCCTTGTCATCAACACTCCGTAAAAAAATGCAGTATAACAACTCTTTATATAGCATTTACATTGTATCAGATATTATTGGCAATCTAGAGATGATTTAAAGTGAGAAGATATGCATAGTTTATATAATGGGAGACTCCACCCCTCAAAAAAAACCAATACAAAATAAAACAGAATTACTTTGTAGTACAGGCTTCCCTTGCTAGGTAAGTATTGTAGGAACCCATCAATATTACTGTATTAGCAAGCATTGTTGTGAGAGGCTGTGCTCAGCTTCAGTAAGTTTTATTTTTTAAAAAATTCTTTTGATTATGGGTGATATAGAAGCACACCTGCCCACATCACGCTGAGTGTTCAACAGTTTTTTGACCAAAAATAGCATGACCCCTGAGCCCTACTCTCTCTATTCACTTGATCTCACCCTGAATTTCTTTTTACTCCACAGATAAAAATGACTTCCAAAGTAATTAATTTGCTGATGTGTAAGAGGTGAAACCAAAAATAGCAGAAGTGGCCGGGCTCGGTGGCGCAGCCTGTAAACCCAGCACTTTGGGAGGCCGAGGCGAGTGGATCGCCTGAGCCCGTGGGTGCGAGACCCACCTGGGCAACTTGGTGAGACCTCGTCTCTACAATAAATAAAAAATTAGCCGGGCATAGTCGTGCGCACTTGTTGTTCTGGTTACTTGGAAGGTTGAGATGGAAGAATCGCCAGAGCCCAGCAGGTCGAGGCCGTGGTGGCCGGGAGCATGCCACTGCGCTCTACTCTGGGCGACAGAGTGAGATTCCAACTCAAAAGAAAAATAGCAGAAGCAGTAAAAACTAATTAAAAAATTGTTTTGAGCAGTGGAAAAAGCATCTTGATAGGTGTATTGCATCAGAGAGTACTTCGAAGGTGAATAAAGTTTAAACATGTAAGAATAAATACACACTTTTTAAATTTATAATTTATTGGTTTTGGAGGGGGTCCACCTCATATAAAAGACGACATCAGTTTATATAGGGATTGAGTGTCCATGGATTTTGGTATCTGAGACGGGGTCTGGAACCAATCATTCACTGCATATATGTATATATGCATATATATATATATGTATATATATATATATATACACATATATATATACACTTTGTAATATGTTTGTAAGTGTACATACTAATGTTATAAAAACTTATATCATAGTACAATCCTCTGTACTATATTGTGGAGACAAGAGAAAGAGAATAAAATAACCTTGTGGAATTTATCACTTACACGCATTTATCATCTTTGTTGACTTTCTTTTGATTTCTCAAAGTAAGACGCTTCTTACTTCACACTCATTGTTTTTCTCACTTCCTTGAAACTCTTACTAATTCTATACACTGTTTTATAGAGTTAGGTCTTCTTCAAGTCAAAAATAATATTTTCAGGAAATATTTGCCTGATCTTCAAATTCATCAGGTCATTTTATTAACATGCTCACAAACACGCACACATGCACACACATAAATATACTGTCCTGGAATATATGTAATAAACATCAATATGTAACAGACATCAATATATGTAGATGTATATATACACACACATAAAATATACACACACACACACACGTATTTATGTGTGTGTTACTGTCATTTCTCATTTTTCACTATGCTTTAGCTTTTTGGTTCCCATTGAAAATTGCAGTTAAATAGCTATTGATATAATACTCTTTTTCAGATAAAACCCACAAGTACATAGCTATATTAATTGTGATCATTTTCTATCTGTCAAATATCACGGTGTGTAGCCCATGATAAGCTTTGAGTTAATATTTCTTAATATTAGTATTTGTTGAAATAATAAACACAAATTATACAATAAAGTGGTAAAAAATAATGGTAAATCAATTAAGAACTTTGAATGCTAATATCTAGATAGATATTAGGAAAACCAAGAATCAAGCATTAGGATGATTATGGACTCTTTCAAGATCAGTAATCCCATAGAAAAAAATTAAAATTAAAATGTTACTGTATGTAGAATCGTAAGTTTATAGATGACCTCTTAAAATTCTGTAATTGTAATTCAAAAGGAATTTTTACAAAAGTGAAGGCACCAAAGCAAAAATATGGTAGGTTTAAGCTATTGTATCTCAGCATTCAACTTAGATTTCTCTATGGGCTTTGTGATGGTGGAACTGGGATCTGAACACCGATCATACAATGAGATCTGCCCACAAGTGGTCCCAGAAGGAGGCTATGGGACAGGGAGAAAAAAGGAGGACTTGTTCCTTCCTGTCTGCTTAATGTGGGCTTCTCTTCTGCTTGCAGTTCATGTGAGCATCATTCCAATAAAGTCTATTTAAACTTGCAGCGGGTACTTTTTTTTTTATTTAGCAGCAATTGAATCCAGTTATCAGTCTTTGCAAAATATGTCATACCAGCTTCATGGCAATCACCACTCAGAAACAATCTAAGCAGTGCTGTCTTCCACAGTGGCCCTCTTTCAAGCTCAGTTACACCAGCACCAGCAGAACTGCCATTCCTTCTTCTGGAGTCTTACTTTAGTCTCTGCAGAGAGCTAAGCAAGTTTCTAAGTTTTTAAGGTTTCATAATTCCAATATCCTGGGTTCTTTCAGCCCTAGGGATGATAGTTGATTCCTATGACTTCTACCTCCATGCTACATTAGTTTTCTGCTTATGCTTTAATAACACTTTTATAGCTCAAAGAAAGATTTTTTTATATCAAATCTTTGTTTCCAATAACTGTATAGATTTTGTTGCTTGACTGGACTCTAATTGATACAGAGAGGAATATGTATTGAGGAAATAAGTAGAGACTGGAGATAATTTCATAATTTCATAAAAGTGACTTGGCTTAAAATAATTGATGCAAGGCATAAGGATGTTCTGCAGATATTCTGGGAGAGAAAGGAAATGCTAGTGGAATGAGAAAGCTTGAGAACTAATGAAATAGAGGGAATGAATGAGACTAACAGTCCTAGAGGCAATACAAGTCATTTATTCTAATGGATAGAGAAGATGTCATTAGTCTGAAAATAGTGTTCCTCAGAACTCTTGAATCTTCTCTAGATACAGTAGAAAAGGAATAGGTAAAAAAACAGTTTAATAATGTAAGGATGTTTTCAAGGAAGAAAATAAAAACAGATGAGAGAGAGATTGAGAAATTTAATTCTCACTGAAGAAAAATGTTTTGAATATCTGCTAAGATGAATAAATGCAAGTAATTTGAAGAAAAAAATAGTAAACATGTTGGCTGCTTGCTGTGTAAGTTTTGGTCATGGTCATTAATAGACAATTTATAATATTCAGTCTGAATTCTATTAGACAGGTTTCTTTAGGTTTCAGGTAACAGAGGCCCAATTTGATCAAGAACAATGATAAAAAATGAACTTAATGTATACATGTCAGGGTGGTTTCATTGGGAACTTATGATGCAAGGAAACTCAGATTTTCCCTGTGGGGAAATGTGTACTTTGAACTACAACACAGACACAATCAGCCTTGATACTTGTTATGATCATTTATGTATGCTTCCCTTTGGCTATAGACTGTATTTATTCTTTCTCTGCAATAATTTTGTTCATCCAGCAGGAAACATGAACCTAGGAAGCTCCAGGGTCATATGGCTTTTCCAGATATAAAAAAGATGTCTATTCTAATGCAAGAAACCCAAGTAAAAGATACTAGGTATCCTGATTAAGTGGTTGAACTTCAGCAAGCAGGATGACTCAGGGTGAAATCCAGTGATGGCTGGTGTGAGTCCATGGCCCATAATCTAGAAATTAAGAAATCGTCTTTTCCCATTAAAAGAAATCAATTGATTGTGTATTTGTTTTTAATATCTGTTGAACAGGTTACTGTTAACTTAGTGCTCAAAACACATTGATTACCTCGGTCTCTGTGGGTCCAAAGACCTAGCATGGCATACATGGGAGCTCAATTCTCTGCTCAGGGTCTCACAAAACTGAAAGCAAAGTGCCAGGCTAGGCTAAATGTTCCACTGGAACTTAGGGTCCTGTTGCAATTTCCCCCGTCTTTTCTCCCAACATCCAGTTTCATGCAGGTATGGAAATAAGTTTCCTGTTTTCTTGCTGGCTGCAGCTGGGGGTTGTTCTTCAATTCTTGAGGCCATGATTGGGTGCTATCCCTATGTTTCCTTCCTAGGCAGTTTATAACATGGTTGGTTGTGTCTAGACTAGCATCTCAGCAGGAAAGCGACTCAGCAAGACTTCACCTTCTTTTAAGGAGCTCACCTAATTAGGTCAGGCCCACCTAGGATAATCTCTTTTTTGATTAATTCAAAGTCAACTGTTTAGAGACCTTCCTTACATCTAAAAAATCCACTTTTCCATATTCTATAGCATAACCATGAAGGTCTCATTCCTCATGTGTATTGGTCTTGGCCACACTAAAAAGACATATAGAATGTGTAAATCAGGGTGTGGGAACATTGGGAATTGTCTTAGTCTATTCAGGATTGTATAACAAAACATCATTAAACTGAGTACCTTATAAACAACAGAAATATATTTCTTGCAGTTCTTAAAGCTGGAAAGTCTAAGATCAAGACACAAGCAGACTCGATGTCTCAAAAATGGCACCTTCTCACTGTGCCCACAATTGGTGAAATGGTGAAATGGTGCAAGGCAGTTCTCTGAGATTCTCTCTTTTTTTTTTGAGTTGGAGTCTCACTCTGTCGCCCAGACTGGAGTGCAGTGGCCGCTCCCGGCTACCGCAGCCTCGACCTGCTGGGCTCAGGTAACAGTAATTCTTATAATATACTGTTTCTTTTGAATCAGGGTCTCTCTCTGTTGCCCAGGAGCGCAGCGGCACAAGCAGAGCTCATCACAGCCTCGACCTCATGGGCTCAGGCAGTCCTTCTGCTTAAGTAGCTAGGACTACCACAGCTGGCTAATTTTTACTTTTTGTAGAAACAAGGTCTCACTATGTTGCCTAAGCTGGTCTCAAACTTCTGATCTAAAACAATCCACTTGCCTCGACCTCTCAGAGTGCTGGGTTTACAGGTGTGAGACATCACGCCTGGACATACAATATACTTTTTAATAGCTTTCTCCTCCAAACCTTAGAAGAAGAGAGCAAAAATATCGGGAAATATGTTTCTATGCATATATCTTAAGACTTGTCAAAAGATTTTGTATGTATGATGTTATTTCTGAACAAATAGCTTCTTATGATAATCTTTCTCACTTTTAACATCTGGACAAATTTTTTTTTTTTTGAGTTGGAGTCTCACTGTCACCCAGACTGGAGTGCAGTGGCCGCTCCCGGCCACCACAGCCTCGACCTGCTGGGTTCCGGCGATCCTTCCGCCTCGGCCTTCCAAGTAGCTGGAACGACAGGCGTGCGCTACCACGCCCGGCTAATTTTTTGATTTATTGTAGAGATGAGGTCTCACCAAGTTGCCAGGCGGGTTTCGAACCCGTGGGCTCCGGCAATCCACTCACCTCAGCCTCCCAAAGCACAGGATTACAGGCTGAGCCACCGAGCTGGAGATTCTTTTTATAAAGCCACTAATTCCGTTTTAAGAGTGTTCTTCAAACTCTAATTACTTCCTAAAAACCTCACCTCCTAATGCCATCACATTGGTGATTAGATTTTCTACATATAAATTTAGGGGAGACAAAATTGTTCAGATCATCATTGGAAACATTTTCGTATTCTGCTTACCATAGTCTACTTTCTGAGCCGCAATGATTCGCATCCTTCCCACAAGCAAATGTCATTCATCTTCTCCCAGTGTTCCAAAGAGTCTCTCATTCCATTATATTATCAGCTCAAGGTCAAAATTCCCAACACCTAAATCATCTAAGACCAGCTGTGCATAATTCATTAAGTACAGCTGTGAGGCACAATTCCTCTCCATCTGTGGACAAATAAAACTAAAGACACAATTAATCTGCCAACAACACCCTCAACATACAATAGTGGAACAAGTATAACATGTTAGGGGGCACCCAAAGAAACAGAATTGTTTTTTGGAGGGTGGGCCCTTTGTAATACAAGCCTCCCCTGCTAGGTAAGTGTTTTAGGAACACATCAATATTAGTGTAGCAGCTGGTGTTGTTGTGAGAGGCTGTGGTGGACTTCAGTGATTTTTTTTTTTTTTTTTTTGGGAGAATGAATACACACTTTTTATAAATAAATTCTGGGTTTTTTGGGTTTCCCCTGTACACAGTTTGATTCAAAATAGTAGGTAAGAAGTGATTAATCCAAATCAGTTGTGAAATCCAACCAGGCAAACTGCAGTCAGATTTTATGATTAAGTTTCAAGGACTGGAAATAATCACAAAAAGCAGCAGGTATTTGCTAAGCAGTTTTATCCTTCTTGTCTTTAGAATTTGGGGATCCAATAGCTTAACTTAACTTTATCTTCTTTCAGTTTTCAGGCTAAGTTAGAATTGTTTCTGCTGAAACAATGTTCTCAAGAACTTTGGGGATCTTGTGTGAATTTCACTGAGTTTCCTTTCATTAGTCAAAGGCATACCTATAAGACTTTTTGACAAAATGTGTTCTCTATCTTTGGCTTCTACTGAGATGGCTGAGAGACAACATACTTAAACTTTCCAAAGGAACACTAGTTTGACTGGGAGGATCTATGAGGCATATCCTTAAACTCGTGAAGAGGTCCTTTGTGTTATTGAATATTTTAACCTTTGATCTGTCAGATGTCAGATCATATAGTGACACATCCGTTTTTGCTTCTTGCCAAGTTCCTGGCAGCCGTATTTGAATTTTGTAATCTTCTACTGTCTAGGGAGCTTGATAAGTTTTAAATCATTCATTCTTGGTTCCTCTGTGTTTAACAGTTCTTCCCTCAGTTTTCCTCTCTTCATGATTTTACTCTAAACAGCAATAGGAAATCAGAAGTCACCTTTACCACTTTGTTTGGAGATGTTCTTACCTAAGATAATAATCACTTTAACATTCCGCTTTAATATAGTGGAGTTTTGCTAAATTTTCTACCTCTATGTAGGAAGGATCTTTTTCTTTTCCAATTTTTAGAGCCCATTTTTAGCCCCCATAGGCAGCATCCATAAAGTCCCAATTTCTATCAGCAGTCTGTTCAAATTACTGAAAATTTATGGATCTACTGGCCCCACAATGTAGTAAACAATGTCAGAATCATCTTCAAATATAATCAGATCATGTGAGTACATTTTATAATAACTTTCTGATGAATTAAACTCAGAATAAAATACAAACTACTTGTCATGGTTCACAAGTTCCTGCTATCTGGTTGATACAAGGACCCATGAGTGTCCCTCCAGATTGCCACAGCCCCTGGAATAGGGCATGGTGGGGATTCAAGTGCACCTACACATTCCTAAACACATTACTAAGAGTCCCTTGTCCTCTATGCACTTTCAGTAAGTAGCTTCAAGGGATCCTTGACTTCCCTGCAGGCTAGTCCCAAAGATGTAAATCCCTATTTATACCCTTTCTTTGAACTATATTTATCAATGTAATCTTTAGTCTTGTGATTTGCATAACTTTTGCAATGCATGATGTCTTAAGCCTCATAAACTTTCTTTACTCCAAATATCACTATCTAAATGTAAAATGCAACTGTAACTTAAGTTCTGTACAATGCTCTGCTGGTCTCCTGGCTAATGAATAGGAACTACAACTCTGGACTATGAAAGTGAACTGTAAAAGCCTGGAGGGTGAACAGAACCATTTTAGAAAGACCCTGAGTCCGGCTCTGCTCCCTGGATTCGAACTCGAAAAAAACTTCTAACAGTTCCCTGCCCCTTTGATTTATAGGTATCAAGGGGAGCAGCCAAGCATTACCCAGACCATAACATGGTCCCTGTCTGTACCATCTTTAACATCACCTTTTGTTACTCTCCCTACCCAACTCTTTCACTCATTTACAGCAGTGACATTTTCCATTTGCATATTAGGATTACTACACTTCCTTTTTCTTTTCATATAAGACCTACCACCTTGATCTTGGCATGACTATTCCTCATCATTCCTGACCACTCTACCTAAATTACAATCTCGTTCACACTTTCATCAATCTATTGATAACTAGCATTTATTTATTTTGTCTTCTTTAAAAGTTATTTATGGTTGACATGGTGGCTCAAGTCTGTAATCCCAGCACTTTGGGAGGCCGAGGCAAAAGGACTGCCTGAATCCAGGGATTCAAAACCAGCTTGAGCAGCTTGGTGAGACCTTGTCTCTACAATAAATCAAAAAATTATCCAGGTGTGGGGGCGCGTGCCCGTAGTTCTGACTACTTGGAAGACTGAGGTGGAAGGATTGCCTGAGTCCAGCAGTTCGAGGCTGCGGTGGCTGTGAGTGAGCCACTGCGCTCCAGCCTGGGCGACAAAGTGAGACTCCAACTCAAAAAAGTAAAAAAATAAAAAGTTATTTACTACATGTTCCTAATTTCTGTCTTCACGTGTGGAAGTATCTCTATTTCCAGGGAAGGATTCAGTTCACTTCTGCACTGTAGTGGTTCACTTACCTCAAGAGCTGGATGTTTACTTGCGCTCTGGTTCCCCAAGACCTCAAGATATTTAGATTGGCCCACTAGAATACTATGCAGTTTTCTTTGAAAGCTTCAAAGGGAGCAATGATGGAAGTGCTGTTTCCATAATACAAAGATGACCTAAAAAAATTCGATAACAGATGTTAGTGCAACATTTTGCTTAAGATAAAAACTGAACATCAGGTATGTACATATGAAGCTTGTTTAATTCTCCGTGTTGTTTGTATGTTTTTTTGACCTACATTAACAGTTTATTTTTGGTTTTCAAACTTTATTTAATTTTGGTTCTATGTTACATATAATTGAATCTACTTATTTTATTTGCAATACTAAAATTATTTTAAATTTGAGACAATTTCAAATTTTAAGTAGTAAATATTTCATCTTAAACTCAGTAAAAATATTTACCAATGTTAAAGGCAAACATATTAAAAGAATTAAGCAAGGAAATTTACATTTACTTAAATATTTATTGCAAGATAATTTTTATTTAAATAGATAATAAATTGCATGTTTCATAAAACACTATGATACTTAGAGATTTTATAAAATGTATTTATGTAGATGCAGCAGGTATAGGTATGTGTGGGAGTGTATGTACATAAATATATAAATTTATCATAGTGGTTTAAACAACATGATTCCAAACCCTATTTTTGAATAATAGTAATAGAGTTCAGTAGATGTGTTGCTTTTAGAAAGTTTATTTTCCTTTCTAGATTTCAGTTTTCTTATCTATGAAATGAAAACAGTAAGATTTAAAACATAGAATTTTGTGAAGGTTAAAATTGTTTGGAAATTCCTTGCAAATGCCGCTCATATAATAAATCCAAAGTAAGCAAATAATTAGGTACATATGTAATTATAATAGGTTAACATTTTGGAAATTTATTTTATTTTTAAACTTATTTTGGTTTGTTTTTCATTTTATTTTATTTTAATTTAAAGATGTGGGGTACAATTAAGTGTTAGGTATACAAATGTTCATTATGCAAGTACCCATGTTGTGCCCCTCCCTCCCTGGCAGTTTCCCTCAAATGCAAATCCCATCCCCCATCCCCAGGCAGTTTCCCACTACTGCCCATCCCTTTCTTATAGTATTATGATAATTGTTCAAGGTCTGCTTATGAGTGAGAACATATGGTGCTCTGTTTTTTGTTTTTTGTTTCTGTGATAGATCACTGAGTATGATAGACTGACTCTAAATCCATCCAACTTGCTGTGAAGTCCATATGTTTGTCCTTCTTTAGGGCTGCATAATATTCCTTTGTGTATATGTGCCACATTTTTTTTTTATCCAGTCCAGCTTCAGTGGGTAGCATAGTTGGTTCCATATTTTTTGCTATTGTGAATAGAACTACAACAAACATCAGTGTGCATGTATCTTTTTTGTAGAATAATTTGAGTTCCTTCGGGTATATTCCCACTAAGGGGATTGCTGGGTCATATGGAAGGTAAATTTCTAGTTTTTTCAGAAATTGCCATACTGTCTTCCAAAGAGGCTGTACTAGTTTGTATTCCCACCAGCAGTGTGAAAGTGTTCCTTTTTCTCTGCATCCTGGCCAGCATCTGTTGGTGTTTATTAATGATGGCCATTCTTACTGGGGTTAGGTGGTATCTCAATGTGGTTTTGCTTTGCATTTCTCTGATGATTAGCAACGCTGGAAATTTATTAAAAATACTTTAAGCTGGGCTTGGTGGCTCAGCCCGTAATCCCGGGCCTTTGGGAGGCTGAGGTGAGTGGATTGCCTGAGCCCACTGGTTCGAGACCCGCCTGGGCAGCGAGACCTCATTTCTACAATAAATCAAAAAATCAGCCCAGCATGGTAGCACGTGCCTGTAATTCAGGCTACTTGGAAGGCTGAGGCGGAAGGATCGCGGGAGCCCAGCAGGTCGAGACTGCGGTGGCCAGAAGCGGCCACTGCACTCCAGTCTGGGCAACAGAATGAGACTCCAACTCAAAAAAATTAAAAAAATAATAAATAAATAAAATAAAAATACTTTAAATGACACAAATTAATTTTCTTGGGGTTCTACATTTCAAAAGCCCAACACTGGCCTAAAATATAGATGCTGGCAAGGTAGAATGACTTTCTGTGAACTGGAGGGGAGAACTGGTTTTTCAACTCATTTGGATTGTAAAAATCAACTTATTTGAATTCAACTCCTTGTACTTATAGGACTGAAGTCTTTGTTTCCTTGTTCACTGTCAACTGAACGTTGATCCCAACTTTAGAAGCTGCCCACTATCCAGGCTCGGTGGCTCAGCCTGTAATCCTGCACCTTTGGGAGGCTGAGGTGAGTGGATTGCCTGAGCCCGCGGGTTCGAGACCCGCCTGGGCAGCGAGACCTCATCTCTACAATAAATCAAAAAATCATGGGCATGGTAGCGCATGCCTGTAATTCCGGCTACTTGGAAGGCTGAGGCGGAAGGATCGCCGGAGCCCAGCAGGTCGAGGCTGCGGTGGCCGGGAGCGGCCACTGCACTCCAGTCTGGGTGACAGAGTGAGACTCCAACTCAAAAAAAAAAAAAAAAAAAAAAAGAAGTTGCCCACCTTTCTCAGCTCATGTCTCTTTCCTTTGTCTTCAGAGGCAGCCTAAATAAGTTAAGAGCTTCTTAAGAACTGAACCTCTCCTGTCTCTTTTTTCCTCACATTGCTATGCCCTGCTCTTCTATTACCCTCTTCCACTTGGAAAGGTCCAAATGATTTAAATGGATATTGTGCCTATTTTAATGCCTGCTACTTTAATTTTATGTACAAGTTTTCATTTAAGGTAACATATCCTCAGGTTTTGGTGATTGGGATGTAGACACTGTTAGGGGGTATTCTCTTGCTTGTCATAGACACTATTCTGAAAGACCTGTGGCACACCTTTGTATATAAAACTACTTAAAATGTCAATGTAAATTATTTTCCAGCGTTCTATATCTCGAAACATATGTATTTCACCAACTTTAAATTTACTTTAAAAGAATCAAGTGTGCAGAAGCATTACTTAAGAATGCCTTAAATCATCTCTGTGATTACAAGATGGCCACCAGGAAGAAGCTTACCTGCACCTCTCTCCTTGAGCAGAACAGAAAAGTTGGACCCAGCCCGATAAACTTAAGCAGCTTAAGTAGTTTGGGATGGAGAAAGCACCCTGCATTCTGCAGAGGACTCTTGGAATACATAGGGTCAGGGACGAAAGAGTCTGGACAGCTGGCTTGGAGTTGAAAGGGAGGAGCTCATTCCTACCAGGCACCAGGAATGCATAGGATCTGCAGCCCCGCCTTGTTTCTGAGGGAGGTAAGTGATCTTAATACAGTCTGGGTCAGTTCCCCTTCTTTCAGTCATTTTTGAGTCATTGGTCCCATGCAGGAGGAGACCTGCTTAGGGAACAGTGGCATGCTGCTTGGAGCTGGGAACCCACCCACGCATTGAATGACTACCACCATTCAACCCCAATAGTATATTCCTTGTAAGTGGTGCCTGTTGGCTGGCAGTCAGGCCAGGAAAGCTTGCCTGCTGGTGGCACTCATTTGGTGCCCATCACCAGCATCTGATGGTCAGCTTCTCACACCTAGACTAGGAAGGTTTTCCTGCCAGCATTACATGTCCAAAGAACAGATCACCCAATGACAGGGAATCTGCTGAGCACTGGTGGTAGAGGGAGAGTTGCAAGATGCACCTGGAGACACTGGTTCTCTGTGGGAATATTTCTGGGCTGCAAGTGACATTGAAACTCCTGCAGTGCTCCCAGCTGCCAGGCCATACCCCCAACTGGTCCCGGCATAGAGCTTACACCAGAGGTTGGAAGATAGTCTGGCTGACTTCACTATAGGAAAAACTCTGCAACAGAAAGTCACTTTGTGTTCTGAGCACTGTTCAGCAAGAATAGTAGAGCAGTAGTAAATACCCCTTCCTAGTGTCAACTATTTTGAATGGTAGGAAAGGCCCTAGGGCAGCAAGATCATTCTAAACCACAAAACAACAAAACTGAAAAATAACAAAAGAGAAGACCTGATCCTCACAGATGTGGAAGAACCAGAGGAAAAACACCAGCAATCCTCAAAAACCTTAAAGGGGATTCACTTACAAAAGCACCATCCAGTCCCCAAACAAAGGAAACCACCCAGAACAACCTGTCCCTAATGACAGACACAGAATCCAGGTATTGAATGGTAAAAACAGGAAAACTTCATTTTGAGCACAGTTAGAAGCTGTGAAGGAATTAAGAACTGACATGGTCAATATAAGAAAGATCGTCCAGAAATCCTGGAAATTAGAAAAAAAAACATTCTTCCTGGAGTTTCAGAGCACAATAACAAGCTTAGGAAGCAGAATTTATCAGGCAGAAGAAAGAATTTCAGAGTTTGAGGATCAAAATATCAAACTAATCCAGTCTTACAAAAACAAGGAGAAAAGGCTCAAAATAATGAGCAATGCCTATGAGAGAGGTGAAACTATGTAAAGAAATCAAATATATGATAAATTGATATCTGTAAAACAGAGAAGAAACTAAGAACACCCTGGAGCAAGCCTTCCATAAGGTCATCCAAGAAAATTTCCCATGCCTCGCGAGAGAGCTGACCATCCAAACACAAGAGATTCAGAGAACCTCTGCCTCTGCAAGGTATTGTGTGAGAAGACCATCCTCAAGACACACAGTAATTCATCTCTATAAGATAAGCATGAAAGAAAAAAATCTTAAAGACAGCTAGAGAGAAGAGTCAGAGCACCTATCAGGGAAGACCTATTAGAATTGAAGGAAACTTCTCAGCATAAATTCTACAAGCCAGAAGGACTGGAGTCCCATCTTCAACATTCTCAGAGACAAGCTATTACAGTAAAGTATTCTTACCCTGCCATGCTAAACTTCATCAATGATGAGGAATTAAAATCCTTTCCAGACATTTACTCCCTAAGAGAATATACCACCTCCAGACCAGCCCTTCAGGAGATCCTTAAGAACGTTTTGAGCACAGAAATGAAGAATGAAACTACTCATTTCAAAAGTACAGGTAAGCACAAAGTTAACAGAGCATTTAGATTATCTACAAATAAAAAAAAAGGGGGGAGGAAGAAGAAGAAACAGCAAAGCAAGCTTGTAAGAACCTTATGATAGGTATAAACCCTCTCATGTTAATAATTAACTTGAACAAAAAAGCTCTGAATTCACCACTAAAAAGCATAGAGTAGAAAATTGGATAAAGATGTATGATTTAACATTCTGCTGCTTCTAGGAAACTCATCTTACTGCATAAGACACTAACTGGTTCAAAGTAAAGGGCTGGAATTTTAGCTTCCAGGAAAATGGAAAATAGAAAAGAACAGAGGTAGCTGTTCTTATATCAGAAAAAGTGGAATTCAAACCAATAAATGCTAAAAAGGACACAGAAAGACATTACACTGTGATCAAGGGCTCAATCTATCAGTAAGGAATATCCATCTTAAATATATATGCACCCAACACAGGAGCACCCAGATTCATAAAACACTTGCAACATATACTAAGAGATGACACTGGCATCCATACAATAATAATCAGAGACTTCAATACCCTGCTAACAGTCCTAGATTGATCATCAAGGCAAAAAACCAATGAGGAGATCTGGAACCTTAATTTGACATAGACCAATTGGAACTAACAAAGGTCTATAGAAGTCACTTAACAATCACAGAGTATACATTACTCAGTAGCACATGGAACATACTCCAAAGTTGATCACATTCTCATGCATAAGTCAAGTGTGAACAAACTCCAGAAAATTAAAACAATTCCAAGCATCTTCTCAGATCACAATGAAATAAAAATATCATCACCAACAAGAATCTCATAAAACACACAAAAACATGGGAACTAAACTACATGCTGCTGAATAACTTTTGGATCAACACAGATATCAAGACAGAAATAAACAAGATTCCTGTAAGCAAATTAAAATAAAGACACAACATATCAATACCTCCAGGTTACCATGAAGTCAGTGTTATGTGAAAGTTTATGGCATTGCATACTTATATCAAGAAAATAAAGGGATTATCAGTAAACAGTCCAATGTCACATCTAAGAGAGCTGGAAAAACAAGAACAATTAAATCTTAATTTTGGTACAAAAATTCAGATTACTAAGATAAAATCACAATGATAGAAAACAGAAGATGAAAATAGCATAGAAAGAATGAATGAGACATAGTTTGTTCTTTGAAAGCATAAATAACTTAAACAGACCTTTGGCCAGATTGATTTAAAAAAAAAGATAGAGAAAGCCCAAATAAATGCAACTAGGAATGAAAAAGGTGATGTGACAATAGACCCTAAAGAAATTCAAAACATTATCAGAGTTTATTTTAAACAACTGTATGCAAATAAACTAGTAAATCTAGGTGAAATGGAGAATTTCCTGGTATCACATAACCTCCCAAAGCTGAAACAAGATGAAATTGAAGCCCTAAACAGACCAATGGAATTCAAGAAATAAATTAGTCATAAGAAAACTCCCTGCTTAAAAGTGTCCTGGACCAGATGACTTTTCAGCTGAATACTATAAGGCATACAAGAATGAGCTGATACCAATATTATTAAAAATATTCCAGGCAGTTGAGAGAAAAAGGAATTCTCTCTAACCATTTTATGAGGTTAATATCATCTTGATACTCCAACTGACAAAAGCCCAACAAGGAAAGAGAATTACAGGCCAATTCTCCTAATTAACATAGAAGTAAAGCTTCTCAGAAAGATTCTAGTAAATTGCATCCAACCATACACCACAAGTGTCATCCACCATTACCAGCTGGGTTTTTCCTGGGATGCAGAGCTAGTTCAATATTCACAAGACCATAAATATAATTCAACAAATAACAGATTTAAACACAAGAACCATGTGATTATCTCAATAGACACAGAAAAAGCATTCAATAAAATTCAGCATCCTCCTTGATAAAAAAAACCTCTAACACCTAGGCATCAAATGAACATTCCTCAAAACAATAAGAGTCATCTGTGAGAGAAATGCAGTTAACATCATGCTTAATGGGCAGAATCTGGAAGCATTTCCCTAAGGACCTGGTACAAGACAAAGTTGCCCACTCTCAGCCCTCTTTTCAACATAGTACTAGAAGTCCTAGCTAGTGAAATCTTGCAGGAGAAGGAAATCAGGGGTATCCAAATAGGAAAAGAGGAAATTATGTTATCCCTCTTTGTGGAAGATATGATTCCTTACCTAAAAAAATTCTAGGCAGTCTGTCAAAAACCTCCTCACACTCACAAACAAATTTGATAAAGTCTTAGGATACAAAATGAATGCACAAAATAAAAATGCATTTCTGAACACCAACATCAAGCAGACTAGTGATCAAATAAAAAAAAGAAAAACAGCCCCACAATCCCATGCACAATAGCCACACACACATGCACACAATAAATACCTTGCCATACACATAACCAGAGAAGTGAACGACTGTTACAATGAGAACTGCAAAACATTGCTTAAAGAAATCAAGGATGATGCAAACCAATGGAAAAACATTCCATGCCCATGGATTGGAATAATCAATATTGTCAAGATGTCCATACCATACAAGGAGATTTACAGATTCAATTCAATCATTATCAAATTGCCAACATCATTTTTTCACAGACCTAGAAAAAACAATACAGAATTTCATATAGAAGCAAAAAAGAACATGAATAACTAAAGCAATCCTCAGCAAAAGGAACAAAGCTGGAGGTATCTCATCTCCAAACTTTAAAGTATATTACAAGACTACAGTAAGCATGACAGCATGACACTGGTATAGGAATAGGCACACAGACCAATGGAGCAAGACAGAGAACCTTAAAATGAAAATTCAGACCCTCAAATAACTCATCTTTGACAAAGTCATCAATAACAAACATTGGGAAAGGAAACCTTATTTAGAAAATAGTGCTGGGAAAACTGGCTAGCCACATTCAGAAAAATTAAAATGAACCCCTACCTATCACCATATACAAAAATCAATTCCAAATTGATCAAAGACTTGAATGGAAAACCACGAATTATAAGAATCTTAGAAGAAAACATAGGGAACACCCTTCTGGATATCGGAGTAGGCAATGCATTCATGACCAAGTCCTCAAAAGTAATTGCAACACAAGCTAAGATAGACAGGTGGGACCTTAACAAATTGAAAAATTTTGCACAACAAAACAAACCATCAAAAAAGTGAAGTAACAACATAAAGAATGGAAAAAAATTTGAAAGCTATGCATCTGACAAAGTAGGATATACAAGGAATTGAGAGGAAAACAACAACAACAAAACAAAACAAAACAAAAACATTAAAAAGTGGGCTGGGCTCAGTGACTCAGCCTGTAATCCCAGCATTTGGGAGGCTGAGGCAGAGTGGATTGCCTGAGCCCGTGGGTTTGAGACCACCCAGGCAATTTGGCGAGACCTAGTCTCTACAATAAATCAAAAATTAGCTGGGGATGGTAGCGCAGTGCCTGTGGTTCCAGCTACTTGGAAGGCTGAGGTGAAAGGATCCCCTGAGCCCAGCAGGTTGACACTGGGATGGCCATGAGCATGCCACTGTACTCCAACTGGGCAACAGATTGAGACTCCAACACAAAAAAAAAAAAAAAAAAAAAGTGGGAAAAGGACATGAAAAACATTTCCCAAAGGAGGACACACGAGCAACCAATAAACACATGAAAACATGCCCAGTCACACTCATCATCAGAAGAATGAAAATCAAAACTTCGATGAGATACCACCTAACATCAGTAAGGATGACTATCAATACAAGTCCAAAAGCAACAGGTGCTGGCACTGCTGTGGGGAAAAGCATATATTTCTACACTTTTGGTGTGAATATAAGCTAGTTTAGCCTCCATGGAAAGCAGTGTGGTGATTCGTCATTAACTAAAAATTGAGCTTTCATATGATTCAACAAGCTCCCTCTGGGAATATACCTAGAGGAACATAAATCATGCTACAAAATGACACCTGCACATGCATGTTTATTGTAACACTATTTACAAAAGCAAAAATATGGAACCAACCCAGATGCTCATCAAAATGGAATGGATAAAGAAAATGTGGTACATATTCACAATGGAATAGTACGCAGCCAAAAAGAACAACAAAATCGTGACCTTTGCAGCAACATGGATGCAGCTGGCAAATGTCATAGTAAGTGAACTATTGCGGAAACAAAAAACTGAATACTGCATGTTCTCACTCATAAGCAGGCCCTGAGCACCAGTCACACAAGCGCAAGAATGAGACTGGCAGACACTGGACAATGTTAGAAAGAGGAATAGGAAGAGGGAGGTGTGCATGTGGCAACACACTGAGTACCAGGTTCATTATTGGGGGAGAGAGGGCCAGCTAAAAGCCCAAATTTCACCTACATGCAAACTACTTATATAGTAAATCTCTACTTGTAGCCCACAACTCTACAATAAAAAAGTGACTGCATTAATACTAAGCAATGAACAATATATAATTTAGTATCAGAATACATAAACACAGGTAGACGCTCTCTCTCTCACTCACACATACACAATGTTATTTTTATGTTAACTCTTTAGTCTTCACTTGGAAAATTGAGGATGTGATGTAGGAAAATCACAGCTCTATTTGCATCTGCTGTTTATTTTTTCTTTCATTTTTTAATTCTAAATTTTGAAGCATTTGTTTTTCTCAAATCAATGTCTTTGTCAGAAATCATTTCATTTTTAAGGTCTTTTTTTTTTAAACCAAGATTTCTCAAATTATTTACCTATAGTTATAAGATCTTAGGTGCTATATGTGGATTCTTCACTGTTTGAATTTCCAGAGTTCTGGTTATAAACTATTTTTTTTCATTATTGGCTTCACAATCTCATCTCATCTGGAAACTTAAAAAGGAATATTTTTCTCTTCCAATTTCTATAAAACTATATCTGTCACAACTGCCTTTGACCACAAAGGAACAATTTCATCTTTGTGCTTCAATGCCAGGAGCAGAAGTTATAAAGATTGACCTAGTTTTGTCAGAAAGAAAACAACATCTAGGCTGAGTCATACCTAGAAAGTATTTCCCAAGGTATGGCAAACATTTATTCTATGTATAATTGTTTTGTCCCCAAATCAAACACCCCTGCTGACTGTAACCACCTGGGGATTGCTATTTAATTGTTCCATGCACACTTCTGTGGACCTTTGTCCATTGTGGCTTTATTTTTTACAAATGTAATCTTAGTCTAGAGAAATATGCAATTTCACATTTTACCCTATATGAGCTTTCAATAGCTAATGATCAGAGAGATACATAAACAACATGAGATAAATGTTACAGGTTTTTAAAAATGATTATTCACTATTTATAAAATATATTTTATTACTTAAAGAATAGAGTGACTAAATTCATTTAAAATGATAATTTAATATTTATTTATCTTAGTTTCTTATGAATCTGATTAAATCAGTCCGTGCTTCCCCCCCCCTTTTCAACAATTGATATAAATTCCACAATTGATATAACATTAAAAAAATAGTATTAAGGTCGAATATGGCTCACATCTGTAATCCTAGCACTTTAAGAGGCTGAGGCAGGAGGATTCTTGAGCCCAGTTCAAGATCATCCTGGGCAACATGGGAAGACTTCATCTCTACAAAAATAAAAATATTAGCCTGGGTATGGTGGCACGCACCAACTACTTGGGAGGCTGAGGAGGAAGTATTGCTCTGAACCCAGGAGACTGAGGCTATGGTGAGCCACGATTGGGCCACTGCATTCCAGTCTAGGTGACAGAAAGAGACTCAGACTCAAAACAAGCAAACAAAAATGGTATTGAAAAACTGCTTCTAATCTCCTATTTTATTCCTTGAGTTTGACCATTTCTGCTCTTACTTTTTCTAGTGGTCACCTCTGTTGTTGGTAGATAATACGTGTGTGCATTATTTTCTATTTATCAACATAAACCCTATCTTTTTAATCTCTGCTGCAAGAGATGAGATAGGCGTCTAACTTATACAGTCTTCTTTTCCCACCGCCTCATTTCCTCGTATTTTTGTTAGATTTGTCTTTTGTATTGATTTCCTTGTTGTCACTTATAAATCTGAATACTATGATCAACTGTAATTTGGATTCATCAGTTTTAGATAGTACAGCTTTACTTCTCATTAGATGAGCTAAATACTATACCTCAATATCTCTGCTCCCTTTTCTCCTACAGCATGACTACATTGTTTCTTTTATAATGCCAATATTTACAACATGTGCATTTCCTTATATAGCTGTAATTCTTTCACATCCTGTTATTGATCAATTCTGAAAACAAAAGTTCTCAGATCTTTTTATTACAGTACAGTGATGTAAATATAACCTTTTGAACAACTATATTATTTAACCTGTAGAGGATATGAGATCTACATTTCTAAAACTTATTTTTTTAAAGGAGGTTGGTCCGACACTGAAGACTACTTAGAATCACTTTTTAAAAACGCTCTATTAACTACATAAAGTCATGCCATATTCTAGTTTTCTTAATATTTGGACCCTAAGTTATCCGACCAGATTTTTTTCTCAAATTTTTTCACTTCTATTGTTAACCAGAAAGGTTTTCTTTACCACATCTCTGAGATCAAGCTTTTTAATGCTTCCATTATTAAACAGTGAATTTTTGATTGATTATATCATCGATTTGTTGCAAATTGTAACCCAAAGATTTATTTTCAAGGCATTTGTTACTAAAATACACTATTTTTCAATTCTATAGCACATAATTTACTTCATCTTGGTCTTCCTTTTCAGTAGGCTTGCAATTTCTCCTGCCATGAATGCAGATTTTCATATATATAAATAGCTTTATTTTGCCCTATGTTTAATGAACACTTTGGCTGCACAGAATTTTTAAAACACTCCTCCATCTCCTTCTATGTTTTAGTACTGATATTGAGAAATTTGACAGCAATAATATTTAACATTGAGACTAGTGTCCTTTTTTATTCCATTTTTATTTTAGATTCAGGCATGCACATGCTTATTTGTTACATGCATATATTGTGTAGTGGTAGGAATTGGGATTCAGGTGGTTCATTCCCCAGGTATTGAACACTGTATCCAATAGTTATTCTATGAACCATCCCCACCCTCTCCCTTGTTGATGTCTCCCTTGTCTATTATTTCAATCTTTGTGGACTTTCAGCTCTTGCATATGAAGACATGTGGGGTTCGGTTTTCTG
This sequence comes from Cephalopachus bancanus, assembly GCA_027257055.1. Taxonomy (NCBI): domain Eukaryota; kingdom Metazoa; phylum Chordata; class Mammalia; order Primates; family Tarsiidae; genus Cephalopachus; species Cephalopachus bancanus. The sequence goes on along the minus strand of JAPVLO010000068.1, from coordinate 14,933,990 downwards.
TTTCTGATACAGTTCACTTAGGATGATGACCTCCAGCTACATCCATGTTGCTGCAAAAGACATGATTTTATTCTTTTTAAAGGCTGCATAGTTTCCATGGCATATATTTTTTATCCAGTCAATTATTGGTGGACACTTATTGGTTCCATGATTTTGCTATTGCGAATAGTGCTTCAATGAATATACATGTGCAGGTATATATTTAATATTTTGATTTATTTTCCTTTTGCTAGATCTCTAGGAGTGGGATTGCTGGGTCAAATGATAATTAAAGTTTTAGTTTTTTGAGAAATCTTCATACTGTTTTCCATAGAAATTGAACCAGTATAAAATTCCACCAACAGTACATAAGAGTTCTCCCTTTTTTCTGTAACCATAATGACATCTGTTGTTATTTGACTTTCTAATAATAGCCATTTTGACTGGTGTGAGGTGATATTTCACTGTGGTTTTAATTTTCATTCTTCTGATGATTAGTGACATGGAGCATTTTTTCAAATGTCTATTGGCTGTTTGTGTGTGTTCTTTTGAGAAGTGTCAATTCATGTCCTTTGCCTACTTTTTGATGGGTTTGTTTTATTCGTGCTGAATTTTTTGTTTCTTATAGATTCTGAATGTTTGCCCTTTGTCTGAGGTGTAATTTTCAAATATTTTCTCCCATTCAGTAAGTTCTCAGTTAGCTCTGTTGACTATTTATTTTGCCATACAGAAGCTTTTTTAGTTTAATTAAACCCCATTTGTCTATTTTTGTTTTTTATTGCAATTGCTTTTAGGGTCTTGTCTTCATAAGTTCTTTGCCTAGGTCAGTGTCCAGATAAGTGTTTCCTAGATTTTCTTCTAGAATTTTTATAGTGCCAGGATTTACTTAAGTCTTTAATCCATCTTGAATTGAGTTTTGTACATGGTGAGAATAAGGTCCAGTTTCATTCTTACACATACTCCTACCCAATTTTCCCAGGGTCATTTACTGAATAGTATTTCCTCCTTTCCCCATTGTTTATTTTTTATTGACCTTGTTGAAGATCAGTTGATTGTAGGTTTGTGGTTTTATTTCTGGATCTCTATTCTACTCCATTGGTCAATCTATCTATTCTTGTATGAGTATTATGCTGCTTTAGTTAGTATAGCCTTGTGGTATAATTTGAAGTCAGGCAATGTGATGCCTCTGTAATTGTTCTTTTCATTTAGAATTGCCTTGGATATTTGGGTTATTTTTTGTTTCATATAAATTTCAACATTGTTTTTCTTCATGAAGAACAAAGTTTGTAATTAGAGACTAGAATCCTCATTTTAATAATCTGAAGTGTGAACAAGCCTGGTACAGTGGCACATGCCTATAGACCCAGCTACTGAAGAGACAGAGGAAGGAGCTGGGAAAATCACTTGAGCCCAGGAGTCCTGCCATCTGGGTAGCATAGTGAGATCTCATCTTCAAAAGTAAAAACAAATGTGAATTGATGTGGACCACCTCTATTTTGAAGTGCACTGTGTTTTATAATTACCTTATGTATTTTATATGTTTGCCTTTTATTTCATGATATGTAGATGATTTCAATCTACATATCTAGACTAACCTATTTAATAACAATAATTACTATTAATTTTAGCAAACATAAGCATGCTATCTATTTTCAAGTATAATTTCTTATTTTCTCACTCATCTTTTTAAAAACTAGACTAACTCTGACAATACTGACATATAGAACTTTGTAGTTGCATGTGTATTTTCCCCTTCTCTCAAGTATCTATTTCTCTGAAATTCCATTTATAGTATGGCCATTTTTCCCCTCCTTTTGTGCTTTAGGTTTTTCTCAACATTTGTTTGTCTTTTGTGGGTTCATCACAGTTATGAAAGAAAGGCTATTAATTAAAGAGGTGTTTGCGATCGTTGCAACTATAGTTAACAGTAGTATATTGTATACTTAATTGCTAAGTAAATAAGTGTTCTCACCACAAAAATGATAAGTATATGAGGTGATGTTTTTGTTACATATACCAAAACATCGTGTTGCACCCTACAAATATATTCAATTTTTGTCAATTATAAACATTTTTTAAATTAAAAAATTAAGACAGTTTCTTGGCTTTCTCCTGTTTTGACTAGGCTTCTTCCTATCATAAGGATGTTGACCATATACACTGTCGGTGGTAGAGATACGTGTGGACCTGTGTAGGCTGGGTTCAAATATGCTAATGAGTATCTTCCCTAAATGGTTGGCACACGTCTTCTGAGGTTCTTACCTGCACCTGGAAGGTAATCACTTCGGTCTCTTCAGACAGTTCTTCCATCTGGAAAGAAATCACTATACAGCAGCCAGGGTGCAGAAACTTATCATTCTATTTTATGGAACAGGTGATTCCATTGATTTCCTTAGTGTCTGCCACACCTCCTAGTCTTGCTGTTCAGACCACTCAAGCACAGGGCCATTTGATCCCAGGGCTGCCTTTTGATTCCTCAGAGCTGAGGCCCCTTGGTTAGATATTTTCCCTAGTGATTTTCCAATTGCACTGAGTTAATCCTTGTCTAATATTCACCAATGTTCTTCTGACACATAAGATAGCACATGGAAATTTAGGGTACTTGGTTGACCTTCATGAAGATCTATGGACCCTTTGAAATAACATATTGAACTGGTTTTGAATGTTTTTATTCTGAACAATTCTACACTTAGAATAACCTCTATGGTCCTTTAGGGCAGGAGTGTAATTGAAACTGTCTTCTAAATCTTTCCTCTTTTCTTAGTAGCAGAGAATATAAATCACATCAACCCACATTTCTTCCAGTTGTACCCTGTACTGAGACTGTTGCAACATTAAATTGTCAGGTAACCAGTTTAAACCTAGCAATGGGTCTGAATAGGATCATTCTTCTTAGAGTGTCGGTGTAGTAATCTAAAGCAAATTATAAGCTTGATAACTCACAATAATTACTTGCAAAGGTCTTTTCCCTGCCTTCTCAAATATTCTAAACCTTATACCTTGCTATATGAGAGCTTGGAATTCCTCAAACTCCACTCTCACATAAAGTCTTGGAACTTGTTTTCACATCTTGCTGTCACTTTATCATAGTTTTTTCCCCTCAATGGCTCTCACCTATCAAGCTAGCCCTACCATTATCATTTCTCCAGACTCAGATTCTGTCTCCATTTTTCAATTTCTTAATTTTCCATCACAAAATTTTGAATGTCTTTTAGATCTCAAAGCAAGTCAAGTAAAAGCTTCTCTTAGAATTCAAAGAAGGGGCAAGAAAGGCAACTTAGACATTAATAGTCTATACAAGAAACAAATAGACAAGCTGAAAGGACCAACAAATCCATCACCACATGACACTCTTTTCACACTAATTATTTATTCACTATTTATAGTCAGTGAATCAGATTCACAGCCAATATGTATTTGCTCTTTAATTGAATCAGCCTCTAGAAATTTTGCAGGAGAGAGTCACACCTTATTCTCCCTTCAGCCTCATGTGTAGTAATGACCCTCTCTGGTTGCACAGACTAGGACCTCTGTGTTCTTAAATTTGAATTTCTCCTTATTGTACACTGTTATGGTTCACTTTCACAATGAGTTAAGAAAAGAGGGGGATCGGTCACATAAAGAGGTGTAAGTGGTATTTCCCCACCTTTTCTTTCTACTATTTCAGAACATTTAGGACCATTCAATTACCTCCCTAAAAATCTTTTAAGCAGACTCCTGAAAATGTACACTGTCTCTACTTGTCCTAGTGGTCTAGTTCTTACTGCCCACAGAACCCAATGTGAATGCATCACCGTCCTTATGTGTGTGTTTCATGAAATCATTATGATGAATTATTGTTTTATTTTTCTTTCCTCCTGGAGAATTAGGCACAGGTTCATGAAGGACCCAAGTACGGCCTGGATGTTAATTTTACAAGCTGAGTAACAGATACCATTGTGTATTCTAGAATTGATCCTCAAGTTAAATGTCTAGTTATCTAAGAAGAGCGATTGAGAGAGAAGTAGACCAGTAGACTACCCAAATAGAGGATATACTTTAAAGGAAGGACACTCTGTCTAGTTTCTTTATTAGCATAGAAACTCAGCCCCTTCTGGTGCTGAAATATCTTTATAATAACTTTTCTGGATAGAAAATGGTAAATATTTCAAAGTCAAAATTGTGTGAGCTAATACTTTATATTTTAAGAATAGCTCCAGTTATTTTTTATTAGAACCTAAGAAATTCTCAGATTCTGATAATTGTTGCATTTATTGTTAGTCTAATTTTAATGCATTTCACGAGAGACAGTTTTTCTCTGAGTTGTCATAAAAATATGAGTGAAAATTTGAGAAAACTTGTGGGTGACTTGCTACACACTATGTCCCCATTTTTATTTTTATTTATTTTTATTTTTTTATTTTTATTTTTTTTTGAGTTGGAGTCTCACTCTGTTGCCCAGACTGGAGTGCAGTGGCCACTCCCGGCCACCGCAGCCTCGACCTGCTGGGCTCCAGCGATCCTTCCGCCTCAGCCTACCAAGTAGCCGGAATTACAGGCATGCGCTACCACGCCCGGCTGAGTTTTTGATGTATTGTAGAGATGAGGTCTCGCTGCCCAGGCAGGTCTCGAACCCGAGGGCTCAGGCAATCCACTCACCTCAGCCTCCCAAAGGCGCGGGATTACAGGCTGAGCCACCGAGCCCGGCTATGTTCCCATTTTTCAATGTCCTTAATTTAAAAATATATCCTTGGCTTATATTAAAGTGTAGTGCATATTTTCATATTTTGTGGGATTATTCTTCTCTGGTGTGAAGTATATATCTGTAGATGAGATTTTTATTGTGAAAACTTCACAAGGCTAGTCATGGCTCAAACTTCTGATGATAATATAAAGCTAAAATGAAGTGGCAAAGTATTTTCTACAAAGGAGAATTTTATGCTTGTGTAGTTCCACTTAAATTAAAAGTAGGAATATACCTAAGGCTAGAATCTATTATTCAGAAAGATCTGCCAAACAATACAAATTTTAAAAAGCAATGCCAGATGTTAAAAATTACTTCCTGTGAGCAAAATGAAGTATGAAGTTTTTGACAAAGTTTACAGCAGCAGTGCAACTTGATTTGGGGACTACTGAATTTTGCCTACTGAATTTAAGATTTTTAGAATTCTAATGCATAAAAAATGTGTTTAAATTGTTATATTTTTATTAGTTTACTTTATGAGGATTTATTTTCTGCAATGTTTACATTTTTCTAGATTGTATAAATATCTTCTGAAACATATTCAATTATATTAGACAGAATCTAGATGCAGAAGTAGCTTTGTGACACGATTATAGTTCTTCTGTTATTGAGCAAAATAAATGGAAATAAACATACAATGCTTTTTAAATAACCAATTGTTTTGATTAGTACACATAGAGAAGATATTTATAAAAGTGCTTAGCACAGGATCTGGAAAAGAATTAGTGTATAATAAATGCTTATCATTTTACCTTATGCCTTTATAAAAAAATAAGAAACAATTTTAATCAGAACCACATTTTGCACCAGGAAAATAGTAACTGTGTTTCATCCTTACACAGTTTTTAGCGTCAAGCAAAGTAAACATAACAACAAATCTTTATTTAGCCCATCTAACTGTAAAAAACCTGTATTGTGTACTTAATACTTTTTGGGAAAAAATAAAGTCTAATGATTAAATAGAACCTAGCCAGTTTTCTGGGCTGAAACCATGAGTAATAAATTGTGAAAACTTATAGAGTTTGAAATTATACACCAAAGTTTTCTTCAGATAAGAGTAAATTGAATAAAACCATGGTAACCTATCATTTATATTCTTCTATTTACAACCTAAATATTCTATGCTACATTTGGCGGTTACACATTATTCCCCTACCAATACTCTTCACTCCACTACATTTTAATAGTTCTCCAAAGCAAACTGAAGTGTGATAATGAGTTTGTTATTTGTACTTTACAGTTCAATAGCTGTGGAATAAAAATAGGAAGGATTCTTGTTTGCTTAATGTAGATTTTAAATATGTATATAAAAATATTTGTGTTAAATTTAAGAGGCCCATTCATTTGAATTGCATAAATAAAAACACAATTGAAACATAAATTTTCTTGAGCTAAATGATCAGTATTTTTTCAAGCGTGTAATGAAACTACACCTCTGTCCTCATTTTATGATTAATACATAAGTTCGTTTTCAAATATTTAAATGAAATATACACTTGCTCGCTTATGAACTAAACAGTTCAGTAGCTCTTTTCAAGTCAAGGGTATTCTTCAAGTAGCACAACAAAATGTTTCAGAGAATTCAAATTCCAGACTATGGAAGAAGCCTCATTTGAATTCAATGAAAAATTACTTTCAATTTTTCAGGCAGATTATTCTTTTCAATTTTTTTTCTGACAAAACAGAAAAAACTTTTTAAAGCAAAATGAGTGCTTTAAATGAATGTTTCAAATAAGAAACTGATAAATTAACATTTGTAAATACTTATGAATGTGCTGAAAAATACTAAATAATTAAAAATTTCAATAGTATTATAGATCTTTGACTTTAAAACTGATAGAATATACCAACTTTGTAAATGGAAGTTGTATTGCCTTTATCAGTAAATTTCAAACCCATAATTTCATAAGAGATAATGAGATAGAATATTTATTTTGAGATTTTCTAATATACTGTAATTTGTGGATATAGAGAAAAATGGAGTAATAAAAATGAATAAATAAAATAAATAAAGGCATTAAGGGAAATATGTCAGATAATCTATAATTTTTGTTCTCACAAGCATTATTTTAGAAAGATATTTCATAAATGATACAAGTAGATTAATTATGCTAATTTTTATTGCCATTTAAAATTAAATTTAACTATTGACATAATTTACTTTATCCCAATATTGAATACTTAAAAAAAATAAATTTTGCAATATAGACCTCTTTATAAATCTATCTATATCTATAATGTCTAATGACTTTTAGCTTACGAAGTTGCTTTGAAAGAAAGCACTCTTTTCCATGGAAATTGGTTTTAGCTTTCTGTTCCTGTCATCAATAAGCTGATGAGATTATATTATATTTTCTCAGACAACTGAGATTCTCTAAGTCTAAACCCACAATCCTCTTAGTTATCACTGTGACATGCACTTCTAAAGCTATAAAATAAATAAAATAATACCTATGTAAAGGTTCTATTGTTATAATATATATTACATATAAACATATACCTTCACTTAATAGTTATATTTTGACAAAATTGTGTAAAAAATAATTTTGATAAATAATATTAATTTTCCATAGTTTTAAATTGTTTATATACATGCAGAACCCTTACTTAACTAAAGTCAATTCTCAGTTTTAATGGAAGAAAGTAACATTTTACAAAATGTTTAGAGAAATAGCAAGTAATAGTAATAATGTTTAAACATTTTTGTAACTGTAGTTACATCGCCCCAAGTTCTGAAGACTCTCTATCAAAAATTTCCATATAATATGCAAGCATTCCAAGACTTTTAAGCACATTTTAATTTTGTAAGTCATTTGACTCTATCAAAAATGTCAGCTACTATAATGAAATGAGTGAAAAACTAACTATTGTGAAATAGAAAAGATGAAGTATAATGGTGAATATTCTCTTACTTGTATTGGTAATGAAACACCTCTGCTTCCATTCACACAATATTATAAATATTTGTAGCAAAGTTATGAAAATTGGATTCTGCTAAAAGAAAATTATTCACTCAATCTCTGAAATTACAATCTTTTATCATTGTCTTGGTTTAATAACTGATGAACTAACATCAAAGTGTAATAGTAGAGGGTTGTTGAAATACATATATATTTATACACACACACACACACACACACACACACACACACACACACACATATACACGCACACACAGAGGCACACACACATATATTTAAAATATTCCACTAATCCACTACACACCACTCTCATTTCTGTACCTTTATCCTAAGAGGCACAAAAACCAACTTTCAAAAGCAAAAACTCTCAAACTATAGCAAAACATATATCATTTATTTTGATAAAAATGAAATAATAAGCAAGTTTAAAAGATTATAAGCATTAATCATTGCTGATTTAAAAACATGATGTCCATAACAATCGTATATTTCTTGAAAGAGTTAAAAAACATTTAGAAATTAGTTGCAGGAAGACTATGGAAAAATTGTGACTGATTGTTACCTATGGATGGTGGAAACATAAATGTTTTAATTTTTTTTTTAGAAGCCACTGTTGTCTTTATAAAACACAGAATTGTGCTGCTTCTGTTGCTTGCTTCAGAAGGAACTGTACATTACAGCCGCTGGAATAATTTCACAATGGACTGGACAAGGTACAGCTCAAATCAGAACACAAACACAAGTCTCAAACGCAAACAAGTACACAGCTGTGGGGCTCCAGGGACATTTCCCCATCCATGCTGGACTTGAAAGGGATAAAAAGTTTAGAAACTAAAGTGAAACCCAGAGTAGTCACACATGCCCACCACACGGCTGCTAAGTGCAACATCACACACCTATCAGGTTGGACTGTGTGCACAGGGAAGTAATTTCATTTTTCCTTTTTGCTGCTATACCAGGGGACTCACTGCATTCAACATATTATCTTTACTAGCATAGTTCTCAGAGTTCCTATTTTTCTTTTTAACGGAGGAAATCTCCCTTCCCCACCTTATTCTGTTTTGTCTTTAGCTCATTCCTTCCACTCCCTTTCTTGGGCTCCCGAACAGCTGCCAGATGTTCTAAGTCAGTAGGTGTAGAGTAGGAGGAGAGTACCAACCCAGCCTCTCCCTACCCTGGGAGAAGGCAAGTTCTAGTAAGGGGGGGAGGTGTTAAGTGGGAGGTGGGAGATAAAACCAGAGACTCTCTCCTCCCCAATCTGCTTAGAAGGCCAAATAGGAAAGAGTGCCCTGCATATCCCTGCCATATCAGACTGTAAGAAGGAAGGCATCCAGCTACCATCCTGGATTGGCTTAGGCCCAGTAAATAAATAAAAATAACTTCATAACTTCCCCCAACGTAGTTTTCAAAATTGCCTTTTGGCTAGTTTGAGATGACTTTTTCACCGTGAAGGGGAAGAAACTTTCATCCTTATTTGCTACACATGATGCCAGGTCCAAAACACTGTCCCACCAACCTTGCAAATATCCCACGGACCAGCTACTAAGTCAATGTCCTCTTGGCTGCCCATCTTGAGTGCTGGCCTCATTCATAGAATTCTGGACAGAAAAGGAAAAGTATCCAAGAACATTGTTTAGCCAAAGAGACGCTATCCAGTAGGTGGGAACTAGGTGGTTTTTAAGGAGGTTTCACATTTCTAGATACCTTCTTCAGCCTTATTTTAAGCCTAAGTTCCCAGCAACAATAGCCTAGGCATATCCCTAGAGACCAGTAGTAGCACCTCAGTCCCTAATGAGTCAGGCTGGATAAACCAAGAGCAGTGCTCTCCTTCCCCACCTTTCACCTTTCAAATTCCCTTCTCCCCTCATCACTCTCTTCTCCCCCAATGTCCATCTCCTAACACTCCAACCCTAAGTAGATCATCCATCCCTAAGACAACCTCAGAAAAGGGAGGCCCCAGGTAAAGAGAAAACCAGATCTAGAAAAAGCAACAAGAGAAACCAGCTCCAAGGAATGGACAGATGTGGAAGCTGCCAGAAGCCCTTCTGATTTCACGTCAGTTGGGCAGGCCTGCTGCTCTACCTTAGTATAAGGGCAGTCCAGCCCAGGGTAGATATCTCTGGGCATGGGAAACAGGTTCTTGGTCTTCTGCAGTCAAGAAGCGAAGCTTGATCTTGCCAGCTAAGTAGCATCATTACAGCCATGCAGAGATTTCATCATCACATAGGCAGACAGGCAGGCAAGCCAGCAAGGAAGCAGAGTGAGTAGAAAAAAGAGAAAGGAAGCCAAGGGCTTCCAAGAGAAGAGGAAAAGGAAGGCAAAATAGTGGTATGAAGAGAGCAAGAGTTCTGTCTAAGAGGATGAGGCTGGGTTTCCCCCAGTATTTACTCGAAGCTTGGGTAAAAAGCACCACTTAAACCAAATCCACGCAAACCAAAGCTTGCTGCCAACACCACTTCTCAATCTGCATGCATCACTTTTCAAACAAGAATAATTCCCAAGGTCAGGAGAATATTTCAAGCCTCAAAAAACAATTTTTTTTAGAGCAATAAGTCACTTTCTTGTCACCCCCTCCAAGCTGCTTCTCTTGCGTTTACTTCTTTTTTGTGTTTTTGTTTTTTTTTTTTGTTTTTTTTTTTTTTTTGAGTTGAAGTCTCACTCTTTCGCCCAGACTGGAGTGCAGTGGCCGCTCCCGGCCACCGCAGCCTCGACCCGCTGGGCTCCGGCGATCCTTCCACCTCAGCCTTCCAAGTAGCTGGAATTACAGGCATGTGCTACCACGCTCGGCTGATTTTTTGATTTATTGTAGAGATGAGGTCTCACTGCCCAGGCGGGTCTCGAACCCGCGGGCTCAGGCAATCCACTCACCTCAGCCTCCCAAAGGCGCGGGATTACAGGCTGAGCCACCGAGCCCGGCTGCGTTTACTTCTTGAATAGCATGTGCAATGCCCAAGGGCTAAAAATGCACTTCAAGTCACAGCTGAAAACCAACAGAAGAGTGAGGCAGAGAGAGAAAAGGAGAGAACATAAGCTTGTTGCTGGGAGTAGTGGTTGCCATCTGCTCCCTATGAACACTTGCAAATGCTGGTGAATGAGTGAACCCTCCAGGAATAGTGCCTCAATCCCAGCCCCAAATGTACCCAAGTAGAGAACATGCAGAGCCCATTGTCCCAGAAGAGCTCCCCTCCTCAAAGGGTAACAGAATACAAAGTAGACTGTATACGAAGGCAATGGACAGGACAGATGGAGTGTTGGCATCACTCTCTTTAGGCACTTGGGTAAGGAATGTAGGCTCTCCATGAGCTGGCTCCTCCAGAGCCCTCCATTCTGTTCTTCAGCTGGGCTTGTGCCTATAGGGCACCCCACGCTGTAGCCAGCAGAAAAAAAGTAAAGGAGGAGTTACTCAACAGTCCTGATGCTTTCTCCATAATGAATGTTTGTGCTATGTTTGGGTGAAGTTGCTGAACAATGTAGCCAATCAGAACAGAACCTGTGATAGATTATTTTGCATAGCAAATCTGAGTCATACAAGAGCTCCTGGGGAGAGGAAAGGGTAGCTCTAATTCTGTGGGCCAGGATTAGACCCTCTTTCCTCTGACTGGTCTCCAAGCCTGGGCTAGGTCTAAAGTATCATGGCTTCATCACCAGATTGGGGCAAACCCAAGCCCAGGCTCCTCAAAGAGAAGTTGAATTTGCAATCCCCCATCCCAAGCAGTGGGGTAGGAACAAAATGAACAGTCAAGGAAATAGAGCGTCTTGCCTCAAGGCCCACAAGGACCAAACTTGAACCACCTTCTTCTCTAGTCCTGCAAGACAGCCAAACCCCGTATTTCAAGACCAAAAAAAAAGTCCATGCCACCCACTCACATGCCTTAGTGAGAAACCAGGAAAAATTCATTTGTGTAAACAGAAGCATTAGGAACAATAGAGAGCAGCAAAATTCCCCAGCCTGTCCACAAGACACACTGGAATCTAGGATGAGCCAAAGGGCCAGAAGATAGTCTAGTGGAAGGACAAAGATACACTTGCAAGAAAGAGTGCAGAATAGTGTAGAGGGAGGCTGTAGCAAGAAGAAGGTGTTATCTGCACAGAGGAAGGATGGAGCCTGAGCTCCACCTTGGGGAGATAACCACCCCCTACCTAGCTAGGCCAGAGAACAAGTCAGGTACACAGTTCCTTCTGATGGCTCAATGTTTCTGGGATATAAACTCATCAGACAAGGAAAGGACTTCCAAATTTTGGCAATAGACTCAAGTTATGGTATAAAAATAATATTTTGTTTTCTTTTTTCTCATTTTAGACCTAAGGGTCTTCTGTTATAAGACCCAGTTTATAGATATTAAAACATAATGAGACTTGACCATCAGGGATAAAAAAAAAGCCAAGAGAACTGCTACAAAAGTAACTCCAAACCCAGGCCAGGTGGGAGGTGGGAGGAACAGGGGAAAAGGAGGCATAAGTGGAAAGACCAGGGGCCAGTCATCCCAGCAGCTCCATGACTTGACATGTCTGAAAGTGCAAATGTCAATGGATTTTAATCATCTTGAGATTGTGATCTTTTAAAAAGCTCAATGAAAGTGGAAGTCAAGTCCTTCAAATGCAAAATGGCTGGCATTCTGGCTGGAGGTTTGTTGGGTTTGGGGTATTTCTTCACCACATACCTCCTCTCCCACTCCACCCTGTCCCATCCCCCAAAGAAAGGTACAAAAGGTTGCAGTTCTGCAGCATTACCATTACAGGGAAGGCACTGGTTACCCACCAGTAGGCGGAAGGAAGACAGGGTCATGTCACTTCATAGCTAAGTGCCATAGTGCCTTAAGTATTACTAGGGGCTGGATGTCTGCCAGGGAGGAGGTGTAAGGTGGGATAGAAAATGTGGAGAGAGAGGAATAAGGGTAGGGGGAGGAGGGTGGCAGCTGGGGAAGGAGCAACCAAAACCATTAAAAAGTCTTCTTACAAACTGGATTTGGAACCCATTAAAACATCTAGTATCCTAAAATATTGATCTGGGTCTGGTTTCATTATTCTTTTTAAACAAATTTAGTCCTTTTCTGATTAAGGCTCCTAAAAAAATCTTTCTCTCCTCCCACCCACTTTCTCAAGCCCCTCACTTTCCCATCTAAAGTAGTAAACCCAAACCTACCAGCTTTTGTCCGCAGGGCTACAGAGCCAACCTTACCAAGCTGTCAAGCATGAGTCATTAGCACTGTGAGTCACATGAGACACCTGTGTGTATGGTGGGCACCAATGCTGCCCCTCTTGGTCCAGTGGGGTCAGGGCCAAATGTGACAAGATGGGGTGAAGGGTGGGGACATGAGGTTGATATCAGAGATTTCTGGCTGGTGGTCTGACTTGCTGGCCCTGTTCCCCACCTTTACACTGCCTCTATAGAGGGAAACAAGGCCTCCTGCACTCCTCCCTACCCCTCCTCCCTCCTTGCTTCCTCTGGATTTGGGTGGCACAGCTCCTGGGGCTTGGAAAGCTTTGTTCTATCTAGTGAGGTAACAGTGTTCTGCCTTCAAGCGAAGTACATGGTGCACAGAGTATCCTGATGAACCTACACAGCTTTGGCCAGGGCCTGGGGGGTCTCGCCTGTTGCTCTGCCCCGATATGGGGCTCCCCTCTCCACTGTCATGTTCCTTGTCTACCACATGGTATCATGCCTAGAAAGCCACCAGGCGGGCATAGTAGGCAGGTACTGGGATAGAGACGGAGCGTGCGCATTGCACGTAAGTGTGGCACAGCTGGTACGTCAAGATCTGGAGCTCATCCACTGTGAAACGGTTGTCATCCCAAAGGACATAGTAATGGGATGGTCGGCTGGTACCCTGGATGCCTGCATGGCTGCACAGATAGAAGTCAAACTCAAATGTGTGGGTGATATTGGTGTCCACAGTAGTGCCAGCTGGGATGTTACCACTCTTCCCGATTCGCTCATTCTTGTCAGCACAAAAAAGATGGGCGTGATGGTGTTTCTGCACCACATGATAAGTGATCCCAGGCTGATAGTCCTTTTCCAGTTTGATGCAGGCATCACGAATGGCCAGCAGTTCATAGTGGAGGATCTAGGGTAGCTGGCCTTCAGGGACCCCATCTCGGTAGAAGATGGTGCGGGTAGGCTTGAAGCGAGTAGACTTGTAGAATTGGATCAGCAGCTTATGCGCCATGTAGGACAAGTCTTCAATGATCTCTTGCCTTGGTCGCTGCACCCGCACAGTAGCACAGTGTCGGCTGGGGTGGGCATCCATGCTGCCTACCACTGCTGTGACAGAAGGTTTTTTTCCCATCCCCTGCTGGGGGGTGTGTAACATCTGCTCCCAGGAATATCACTGGCTGTTGAAATACGGCGGAGCACTGGTGTGGGACTAGGATGTTGTTAATGCCACCGAGTTTGACATTGATCTTGAGGCAGAGGTTGGATAGAGTCCGAGGTGAGGTCTTGACCATGTTCTTCACCTGCACACAGTGTAGCCATTCCCAAGAGCGTATCTCCAACACGTTTCACCTCAGCATACACTGGCGTCTTCCCTGGCAGGATGAGGATAATGAGCTGTAGTCCTGAGTAGGTGTTCTTGAGATGCCTGAACGTGGGCTCCACGCTGTCTGCCCCTGCACATATTTGCAGAAACAGGGCTGACCCTGGACAGGCATCCCTGCATTCTTGGAAATCTTCCACAGCTGGTCTGTGAAGTTCTTGAGCACTTCTTCCCGACACTGTTTTTGGAGTGCGAAACAGGCGATGGCCCAGACTTTGATTTCAATCCCATTGTAGAACTGTTTGCCCCGCATGTCCCAGACACCTGATTGGGTGTAGCAATGGCCTGGTTCCAGTCGCCGTACTGCATGATAGGCGCCGGCAGCACTCGCCCCGTCACCTCCGTCATATCATCCTTCACGTTGATCCCAAATTCCTGGATGTAGGGGTCTAAGTTGTAGCTGGCATTTTTCATCAGGTGACAAATCTCTTCCTGTCTGTCTGGGGCCGACCTAGCTGTGGCCTTTATCATGGTTGAAGTTTGGTTGTCGATCAGCTTCTTAATGCAGCACTGTCCAGTCACAATGTTACAGACCTCTAGGGGCAGGTAGGTATGCTTTTGTTCCTGGCCAACTTGTAGGCAGGGCAGGTGGGGATACTTGAGCTGAAGGTTATATTCCTGCTTGAAATATTGTGCCACCGTGCACTCCACAGTCTGTCCACTCTCCAGCTGCAAGGGAAATGTCTGAGGGCTAGCAGGGCGACGGGTAATATTACACACACGGTATTTTCTCTTCATCTCTCCATAGTGGGTCACTTCCACCTTCAGGCCCTTAATCTCCTTGGTGAAGCCAACACGCTGAGTCCATGAGGGCTTGGGCTGCTCATCTATGTTCCTGATGTCCAGCACCTCACACATGAACTCAATCCCTGGGCTGTGCTTTGTAGAAGGCAGTGGCTGAGACATCAATGTTGAGCATCACCTCCCCATGGCAGGGCGCACAGACTGGTGAAAGCCGAACCAGACCTGGCGCCCACCGCCCAGCGGGTGGTAGTAGCCCTCAGGCGGTGAGAAGAAGGAACAGCCCACAGGGGTGTACCTCATGGATGCCAGGTGCTTCATGGCCACATCCAGGGCTTGCACAGACTCCAGGGGAACAGGGATCTGGCCACTGACGAAGGCCTCATGCAGCATTCACCAGCTCACAATGACTAGCCACTTGATGGAGACCTTAAAGATTCAATCCTTTCCTTCCCCGGAGATTGTCACCTCAAAGTCGACCCATTTGTTGCCAACGAGCAGTGCTGTGACAGTGTAAATGTTCTTTCCATCATACACGGGCTTGCAATCACCAAAGACCTGAGACTTGAAATGCTGGACCATGTATTCCACCACTTTCCTGTGGGAATAAGTGTGGCCTGTGGAAGCTGAAAGACTACCACCCCTTCAAACTTTGGAAGCGATTCATGTGTAGGTAATATCCCATATATTATTCTCATTCCTCACATCTACTCCATGGGAGTGCTTCTCAAGCTTCAACATTCCTATGAATCATCTGGAGATTTTATTAAAATGTAGCTTCTGATTCAGCAGGTCTAGAGCCAAGCCCCAAAGTCTGCATTTGTAACATGCTCCCAGGCGATGCTGATGGTCCTCACCAAGACTCTAAGGGACCGGTGAACTCTGCAGGGGCACTTATCCGGCTTGATGTCCACCTCGTAGTGGTAGAAATCGATCTTAGGGATGTCCACCTCAAAGTAATTGGCCAGGAGCTTGATTGGTTTCCCCTCAGTGCCAGTGCCAGGTTGGCAAGGTGCCTGGAACACCTGCTGCATAGTGGGGCAGGTAGGCGCCTGCAGCTGCTCCCAAGGGTCCCGCTTCCATCCCATATACCCGTGCGGAAGTCAGGCAGCCGGGAGACTGGAGTCCAGCGTGAGGAGCCTGGGTACCCTGCACTCTCGCTGCTCGGGCTCCCGGGCCGGACTCGGCTCCCCTACCAAGCCTGGCCGCTGGCGCCGCCCCCGCTGCCTCCGCTGCAGAGCCTGCAGCAGCTCCCCATAAATGTTTTAAATTTTTTGCCAGTGTTTTCTAATACTTCCATAGTGACTATGACAAAGCTTGTGATATAGAAATTATTTTTATTTTTGAACTACCAGTATTTTCGGAAAGAATGCTGAAGACTAGCTAATTTCACACTACAGAAGTCATATTTCAGTATAGCTGTATGTCTTCAGTTAAATATTGACCAAAGAGGAAGTCTTTAGGAAACAAATTAATAATACTAAATTGATAAAAAATTGTATACCTTTTGAAAGCTATTTAGGGGTATATTTCGGCACTGAAAGTTAGTACATGCCTATGCCCCAACCAGACTCACAAAGAAATCTATCTTTGTGTTTACAAGGCAGATAATACTAAACAGTTAGGGGTTAAGGCATTATGGTCACTGCACTCAGCAAAATCAGGATTCAAATTCTGTTCCCCCAAACAGGTAACTCTGATGCCTCAAACTTCACTTTACTTCTCTGAAACTCAGATTATTCTTTCTGTAAATCTGATAAAATAGTAGTAACTTTTTAAAAGGAACCTAAGGACTAATTTAAGATAATGTATGTAAAGCACCCTTGAAGCATACACATTTTAAAAATATGTATTCCCTTCTTCTTTATAAAAGTTTTAAAGGTAATTTTATGTATTGTAAAATGCCTCTTCCTACATGTTCTTTTGCTTTCTCTGCTCACTCTCATTGAACCTGTAAATGTAAACAATTCTGATGTTTAAAAACTGTTTTTGTCTGTCCTTTCATGATTTTACTGGTTGAAAAATATTTCCACCAAAAGGCTAAGCTATCCATTTCTAACCTGTTCATAAAGTGCTAAAAACTTATAGAACTTCACTTTTATATGTTGGAAGTATTATTTTGCTTTTATTATTATTGGTTTTAAAATAAAATTTACTTTGGTTCTGGTAATAATAGAGTTATTTTTACTGGAATCGCCTTTGCACAGATAACAATTGCAAACTCTAAACAAGATGCAAATAATTATTGTTTGAAAGGTCTGGAGGGGAACATACACTGGAGGATTCAGCTCTTGATGAAATTGTTACACATATGATTGTCTTGCAATATTATCACAAGAATGTCAGGATAGCAGGAAATATAAGGAAACTTATTCATGGCTGAAAACATGGTTAAGAAACATCAATTTTTTACCATATGCTTGCAAATTACTCATAAATTTGAGAGTATTTCAAAATAAAAATGTGATAAATGAAATAAGTGCATAGAAAGATTCAATCTGAAAATTAATTGATAACAGCAAGCTTATTGTACAAAATAAGCATACAAAGCCATTGTGTCCTTATTAAGATAAGGCAAATTAGATTAAAAAGTATTGTCAGTGATAGAGATATGGAAGTAGCTGGTGCAAAGAAACAAACCTAATCTTCCCTTAATAAGGGAATTTTTGAAAGGTAGTTTTAAAAATGAATCACTACAGGTAGTGAGTAAAATTGTGTGGTGTACAAATCTAGCCAGAGGCATCAAACTTAAAGCTTGGCATCAAATTATATCAGTTATAATATCATCTTGTTGCGGTTAATAATGCAACAGTTAGGTTGTACCAGTGAATAAATAAATAATCTCAAATTTTATTAAAGAAATTCTCCTTTTTCTGTAAAAGAAGAAAAGCATTAAATAATCATCTTAATCTGACATGAATCACAGTGTTATAAAACCAATTTTAACTTTAATAATCTACAAAGAACGTTTTGCAAGTAAAATCCAGAAAGGACACTTTGATGTAAGTCTATATAGTACACAGTAAAGTATTTTACAGAAAAATAATGAATGGAATTTTTCTAAGTCAGGTTGAAATGTAGAGTACTTTGTATAATATTAGATAAGAAAGACATCTAAAAGCTGCTTATATTCTGATTTTGGTGATTGAAATGATATTATTTATTCCTATTAGTGATCAAATATTTGGAAATAGAATATATCTTTGGAGCATGGCATTTTGATGTGTATTATAAAGTATGCATTTTTAGTTATATAGCATATTTTTTCATGTTTCAAATATATGAAAACCTATTTTCTTTTAAGCTCTTTTCTTAAAATATCTGAAAGGAAAATGCTTCTAGACTTTGTGGATAGGGTCTAAAAATCCCAGAGTCACCATTCATTTTGAAAAAGTTTTAAGGAATCAACAGCTCTATATATTTTATATATATAACTTGCCTCAGCCTCAGTTGCATAGGAAGTGATACGGAAAAAAACATAAGGGCAACTTTCTAACAGAAACTCTTTCCAAATATTCTTGCCACCAGTAGCAACTTCATTGCTAAAGATAGTTTCCATCTTTATGACTATAAATCTTCTTCTGTTTACCTTTGCTCCTTATTTAATGCTAGTCCATGCATTTCCCACTTCCTCCTACCCCCAACCCCTACTGCCAGAGATGACTGCCTAGGCAGGTAGTTATCTAGAATATACAGAAATGATATCATATTTTATTACTGTGTGGAAAATCACCAGAGACAGTTGTGGTTACAGAAGGATGCCCTGAACACCTATATCACTAACTTCTCCATCTGGCTTTTTGATATATTTGGGTTTCATCAGTTCCATTTCTACCTTAACCAAACCTTCTTAGAATGCTCATCTTCCCAGAGTTACTTCACTTTATTTTTTAATGAAATATCTCCAGGTAGCAAGTAGAAACTTCTCACATGGCAGTTTCTTGTAACCCAAAGATTGTAGTTACATCCCTTGTGTACTGCAAAATCAGAAAGCATGTAAGTCTGACTGTGTCAGCCTTTTGTGTCCCTCTCAGCTCATTTTTTATTCTCTTCCAATTCCCATTGTGATACTTTATTCTGCTTACATAAGCCTAACTTTCACCTACATCAAGTGCCATTTAATATCACTGACATTTTCCGTAATGTATGTCTGCCCAATTATGAGTTTATATTTAAAAGCCTATACATTTTATATGGATAAATTATAGAACAAACACAAAACATTTATTTTTTGTAACACAGAGCATACATAGAATATAAACCATTGGAAAGATTTACCAGGTATCACTGTCAAGAAGTTTACAAATCTCTACCCTTAATAGCATCCCTCAATAACATGACATCATAAGAATATTCTGGGCTTGCTGCACAAAGGTGCCCTCTGCAAAGCTGGATGAACTCCAGGTAGTTTATATGCTGTTGTTGGCACAGTGCACAGATTTATATATCATTCTTTATTTTGACAGTATGCTGACATGGAGTTGAGCCAGCATACAGACCTTGCAGTGTACATGTGGTTCTGCCCTCATGAGGGGCTGGGACATTTTATGCCATTGCACTTGTACCTCACAAAAGAAAAAAAAATGCAGTAGAGAAGTTTCTATACTTTGTGAATTTTATTCAGAAAAAAATTCACAGTAAACTGAAGTTTCTATTGTTGGGTTTCCTATTTGAATGGTTTGGGGTCAATTTTCACTTCAGGAAAGTTCTTGGTTAGTTTAAACTTTGAAATAATACAACTTATTTTTTATCTCATTGCCCTCCTCTCCTTTGGCAATTCAATCTGACTACCAGCCCTATTGTAGTAACGTGCAGATTGAATGCTATTTCCCACAATCTACTCACTTTTAATGCTGAGTTGTTAAGCCAAAAAAAAAAAAACTGATTTAAAACTGTTAAGAAATACCTCCCTTCTTACTATGGTAATCACAGTTTCCTAAAGTGTAGCAGGTAGCTAAAAAAGCAAAAAAAAAAATAAGGCATTTATAAAGTATTTTGTGCAATATAGTCTATAACAGACACATTTTTTTCACCACCCAAACCAGAATAAGTTTTATGATGCAAATTTTTAAAAAGGATAAAACTGCCAGCAAAACAATAAGAATTACTGGATCTATATTGGTTTGGCAAAAAAAATGGATAAAAAATATACTGACTGCACATTGGTAGGTCTAATTAATGCAAAATTATTTTAAAGTGAGCTAGAATTTGTTCCATGAAAAAAATAAAATGTGAATAATATATACCCATTTGAAAGCTCCATGCAAATGTCCTCATTTCATCAAAATACTTTTAAAATAACTTCTTTTGACAATGCTTAATCTTATCAAGGTGATATGTTCAACTCTCTTCAAAACTGAATTCCATTTCAGAGTGCGATAAAAAAAAAAGTCACTGAAGTGACTATCATCATTGAAATCAAGGATTTTCGAATACATTTTATCTTCTTAGATAGGAATATCAACACTGGGTGAAATGACCTGAATTCTAAAATATCTCATTTTTAAAACGTGTGTTGTAGCCTAAGAATAAAACCAAAATCTGAGTCCTTGTCTAGAAATTGTCTATAACTTACCAGGATAGACTTAATGACCTTGGGGAAGTTATCTTCACCACACTGAAATTGAACTTTAAGTATACAAAGAGTTTAGTTCAAATGAATTTTGACAAATGACCTTCTATTTTATTTTAACTCTATGTTGTCTTTAAACATTTGGCTATCTTGGTTAGACATTATTAAATTCATAAAATTGACCATAGAATAGGATTCTCAACCCTAGCACAATTGACATTTTGGCTCAGATCATTGTTATGGGCATTGTTCTGTGCATGGTAGGATGTTTGCAGCATTCCTGGACTCTAAACATTAGATGCCAACTTCAGTGATAATAAAAAGAATCAAAGATGTGTCCAGATATTGCCAAATGCCCCTGTCCCTGGAGATATATTTATTCTTGGTTGAGACCCACTGCTCTGGAAGAAAAAGTTATCACATACAAATAGCTTAAATGTACTAATATCACCAGTTTTTAATAACATTAATTTAATCTCTGATCCATCAATGCCATATTAATTAACACTGGAAATAAGTTTGATTTCAACTACTCATAATGTCATTTTAGAAGTAACAAATCATTATGTGAGTCTCTGACAGTAAGAGAAAATGCATATTTACTAATTATCAGTATGCTAGTGAGCAGCTTATCAGTTCAAAGTATTTAACTAAAATACTTCTTTTTTTTTTTTTTGAGTTGGAGTCTCACTCTGTTGCCCAGACTGGAGTGCAGTGGCCGCTCCCGGCCACCGCAGCCTCGACCTGCTGGGCTCCGGCGATCCTTCCGCCTCAGCATTCCGAGTAGCCGGAATTACAGGCATGCGCTACCATGTTCAGCTGATTTTTTGATTTATTGTAGAGATGAGGTCTCGCTGCCCAGGCGGGTCTCGAACCCGCAGGCTCAGGCAATCCACTCACCTCAGCCTCCCAAAGGCGCGGGATTACAGGCTGAGCCACCAAGCCCGGCTTAAAATACTTCTATTGGTTATTACTTAGTACCTGAAAAGATACTACAGAATAATTTTTTTAAACATTTAAGAGCTACTTACAATCTCAGAGTGTGATAAAAACTAGACTTTAGCCCATGCCAGTGGAAATCATGACTCAAACAGAAAAAAGGATTTATAAAATATTCTTAAGTTTTAAAATTTCTTAAAGTTCTTTCATTTATTGTGTTGTGTTTGCTGAAATTTAAAGGAAGTCAAAAAGGAATTTGAAGTTTTTAGAAAAAATTTTTTTCATAATTATTGTCTTTAGATATCAAGATATTGATATTTGAGAACTTCTATTTTTAGTAAACATTGTTTCTGTTCTAATGAGTTTATTTCTTAAAATAAGTGAATGCAAAGTAAAAATATTTGTTAATAAAAATAATGTACATTAAATTTTAAAAGATAAAAAACTGCAAACAGAAGAAGATTTTTGCATGTTTTTGCAGGTTTGTAGTCTAATACTAATAGCCTAGGATATGACTTCCAGCTTTTGTGATTAGAATGCTGATTCCATTAAAGTAGGAACCTCATATCTATAACTGACTTGATATATTGTAATCCAAAGTTAATGTATGAATTAAACAGAATGCCAACTTATTTTCACTGAACAATAAATGAATTCAAATATTTATACTTGAAAATTAACACACACAGAGAAAGGAGCATTATTTTTTTTTACTGTGATGTGAATAATATACTCTCTCAGGTTATAAGGCAACATATCTACTTCTTACTAATTAAATCTATGATAAAAATTTTGGTGAATATAGTGAGATTAAAGAAATTGGACAGTCATAAAAATGGCAATACACTGATCATTAACATGTTCATTTATTACAAAATTAATTAAACATCTAATATCATAGCCTTGTGCTAAACATATTGATGAGAAAAAGACTTTTTATGGATTCTATATAATTATTGGCTATTCAGGAAATTATTTCATATACTGCTCAAGATTACGGCAAATTTTAAACACTTAAAAATTAACAACTTTACATTATAACAATATAACACTTTGTATATGTCTAACTTTTTATTTGAAATAATTATAGGTTCACAGGAAGTTTCAGAATGCTGCTAAGATTCTGGATACCATTCACTCATTTGTCTCCAGTGGCAACATCTTATGTTAACAATAGTTGACAAAGATGCTTTCTTTGACCAAGTTCTAGCCAGGCTGTTCTGAGTATTCTTTTCAAGTAGGCCTCAACTTTGGCCAACAAAGATTTGAATAGACAAGTATACAGTTGCTAATATCTCAAGGTCACATCCCTAGAATGATACAAGTCCTCCTTAAGGTGGTTGACCAAGAAAATTCAAGGCTACCGAAGGAATTTATTATTTACTCTAGCTAGTAACTTAAGATATGGCTTCTGTCACTCAATCTTTGTGGGAGAGTAGGAGGAGCCTACCTCCAAAAAACAGCAATAGCAAACCTAGATGGGTTTCACATGAATGAACACCCCCTTCCTGCTTTTTGTAATTTTTCACTTTCCCTGACATAATTTGTTTAACTATTAACCCACTGAAGGACATTTGGGTTCTTTTCAGTTTGGCGTTTTACAAATAAAGTGTCTATGAACAGTCACACGCATGGTTTTGTACTGACATAAATTTCCTTTACTTTGGAATAAATGACTAGGAATGAGTAATGAGTATT
This sequence comes from Cephalopachus bancanus, assembly GCA_027257055.1. NCBI lineage: Eukaryota > Metazoa > Chordata > Mammalia > Primates > Tarsiidae > Cephalopachus > Cephalopachus bancanus. Next base: position 14,910,881 of record JAPVLO010000068.1, on the reverse strand, counting down.
TTTAGTTTGTTTGCCTATTTGTTTTACTTTTGCTTTTTTAATGAACCATCAAATTATTTTCCAGGTGGCTGTACCACATTACATTACCCTAACTCATGTATGAAAAATCCAGTTTGTCTGCGTCCTTGTCAGCATTTGATGACACATTGTATATCATCTTGGAGTAATAAGCCTCATCATGCTGAGATTTACACTTATAAGATATTTTAGAAGTCGGTATTTATGTAAATGAAAGGAATACACAAATCTGCAAATACAAATATAGCATACTTAAGTAAAAAATGTACTATTGTTTAGATTATATGTTGACATGTATGGTTTTTGACATATGTAAACATATTTCACCTATTGCTAAATTGCCGATTTATTGTGTTACCAAGTTGCCCAGGCTGGTATCAAAGCCCTGAACTGAGGCAATCCTCTCACCTCCTCCTCTTAAAGTGTTGGGATTACAGGTGTGAGTCACTGAGCCTTGCCAAAGTTTACAATTAAATTTTAGAATTTAAAAAAATTAAGAATACCAAACTCAGAGCTGATATTCATAAACTAAGTCATAAATTTGATTTAATGGGGTAGCTGCAGAGTTGTCTAAAATACAGAGTACAGCAGGCATTTTATCATTATTCATCTTTGACAATTTAAGAGTTCCTTAGCTAATAGTCAAAGTGGACGAAGCACTCTACATTATGGTTTCCCCAGTGATACTTTTCTTTTCCACTTTGACTTTTGGAAGCTGTCAAGTCCTACTGTTGCTTAAATATTTAATTCACTTCAACATTTCAGTATGTTAGATAACTGTGAAATGCTAAAATTTAACTGTATATTGGTCTATACTTTTTCATTAACTTTTTCCTGTACAAATAAAGGAGAATGTTTGCATGTCCTGTAAATATTATATATGATAGCATATATATGCATATACCTGTACCTATAGGTGTGATATAGATGGTATATAAACTATATATGTATATATTCACATTACAAACACATCCATATGCCTGTTTGTGTGTGAGTTCACATTATTTTTCCCCAATTAAAATAACCAGCATGTATTGGCTCTATGTGCTAGGCATTTTTATACAGCTTAATTGGTTTATTATCTTTTTCATTGTTAAAAGTCATCATATATTTTAAAGTGAAGAGTCAGATAGGTTAAATCTAGAGTACAGATTCAAATCTAGGTTTGAATCAAGAGGCCACATTATTATCCACTAGACTATATTTTGTTAGCTTTAACAGAGGAAGGGAAAAATGATTTTGACAATTTAGGCACTAATTCTCCACAAATATTCAACTGAACAATCTGAGAAATTTCACAGCTCTGATTAGGTTGGCATTTTTCCCTACCCTTAATCTACCACTCAAACTCACACATATATGGAATGATTTTTGAAGCAGCATCTAAAGGACTTTTTTGTAATGTTTCTTGAAAGCATTTACACTTGTAGTTTTTACATATTATTTATTGTTATAAATTTTGATTAGTTGTAAAGACTCAATGATAAAAATCTACTTCTAGAAATGTCTGCTTTGAAGCTTTCTGTATTTCTATGCATCAATCCATACCATTACATAATTCTTTGATCAATGCATTCAAATTTACAGTTAGATTGAAGGAATAAATTTTGGTGGTCTATTGTGCAGAATGGCGACTATGGTTAATAGTAAGGCATTGGTATATTACAAAATAGTAAGAAGATGGCTTGCCAATGTCCTCAATACAAAGAAATGATAAATGCAGAAAGTGATGAACACATAAACAATCCATATTTGACCACTGTATAACATATGTTTTTAAAATGTCAAATTTTATTTCATAAATAAGTTTCATGTAAATTTTTAAAGAGCATTACTCTAAAGTAAACACACGTAAAGAATATATTTTTCAGCCAGGCTCAGTGGCTCAGCCTGTAATCCTGCGCCTTGGAAGGCTGAGGTGAGTGAATTGCCTGAGCCCGCGGGTTCGAGACCCACCTAGGCAAGTTGGTGAGACCTCATCTCTACAATAAATAAAAAAAAATTAGCTAGGCGTGATAGCACATGCCTGTAGTTCCAGTTACTTGGAAGGCTGAGGCAGAAGGATCGCCGGAGCCCAGCAGGTTGAGGCTGCGGTGGCCTGGAGAGTGACACTGCACTCCAGTCTGGGCGACACAGTGAGACTCCAACTCAAAAAAAAAAAAAAGAATATATTTTTCTTTCCTATGTTGGGATTATTGGTTTTCACTTTAAAAAAGAGGGGGACTCACAGAAATATCACAATTCAGATTAACAAGATATTTTAAAGGTTATTAATTGGTTTCTTCAGCACTGTGGAAGGGGAATGCAATAAATGAAGTAGTATTTCATTTTAATGCTAAAAATGAGTAGATCAAGAAACATAAGATATGACTCTAAAAAGATTTATTGAGTTTCCTGAGTTCACTTCCTTGTGTAATCCCAGCCCTTGATTGTCAATGATGTGACTTTCTTCTTTCTGAGAGAATACAGCAAAGTGAAGGGATGTCACTTCTGTGACATGTTATGTTCTATAAGACTCTATCTTGTTCATGGTATGCGCTAGATAATCATTCCTAGCTTAATGAAGCAAGCAACCCCACTGGGAAAGCCCAGGGGCCAGGAACAGTGGGTAGAATTTAGAAACTGCAGGTGGCTGCTGGGTCTGATGGTGACCTTTAGGGACTGAAGAGGTTTCCATTCCACAGCCAGCAAGAAACTGGGGTCATCAGTTTACCAACTGCAAAAAAATTAATTCTGCCAGCAATCAGTTCAACATTTCAGTATGTTCAGTAGCTGCGAAATGCTACAATTCAACTGTATCTTGGCCTATATTTTCATTAATTTTTCCTGTACAAAAAAAGGAAAATGCATACTTCATATGTATTATACATGATAGCATGAAAGTGGACTCTTTCTCCTCCTTTTGAGCTGCTGTTGGACTTATATCCAGAACGTAGTTTTGTGACACCCAGATTACTAATGTGAAGAACTTGTATTATAATAAATATCTGTTGTTGTAAGATGCTAAGGTTTGGTAATCTGTTATGCCACAATAGAAAATTAATTATAAGACTTCAGGCTCAAAATAAAGGACAGATTTGTAAAATATTATGTAGTATATATTCTTCATAACAATCTTCAATGAAGAGAAAGATATTTAAAATAAGTAAACAACACCTTATAGTTTTTTATTTATGTTTTTGTTTTTAGGAAACAATAAACATGTTATTTTTACTAGAAATCTTATTTTCAGGAAAAGGGGAAAACGTTGTTTGAGATTAAAAAAAAAAGTAGACCACTTTGAGAAAGGCAAAAGAAGATAGATAATTAATTATTTGCAATAATGGAGCTAAACCACTGACACATATTAAGCTAAAATATTAGCTTTTCTGTTTTTTCATTTTTATTTCAATAGCTTTAGGGGGTGTAAATACCCTTTGGTTACATGAATGCATTGTATAGCAGCAAAGAAATCTGGGCTAGTTTTTATCCAATTACTCTCAAATAAGAAGAATCATAGAATTTAAGCCTGAGAGGAATGACACACTCAGTCCCAAGAGAAGAAGAAACTGGAAGCAGATTGTATTAGTACATTGACAAATCATTTTTTGTGTGTGTGGTAAGAAGTAAAATTTTGTGTGGTAAAATTGACTTTCAGAAGCAAGTAAATTTCTGTCAGTGAGGGAAATTACAAGAGCTATTAAGTAGTCTGTTAGGGATTTTAGAGGCGATTATCAATACAAGCAAGCATTGTGGCCAGTGAGGGAATATAAGAGGTGATATGTGGCTAGAATAAATGCTCACGCAATCACTATGCAAGTGGTGGATCTTGATAAGAGGCATGAACTTCCCTGTGATGAAGCTAGCTATTGCTCAGTCTCCGACCAGCAGTTGTCATTTGGAATTGAGTCTGCTCTTGGCTGAGGTTTCTAGTAGGAAAATTCAGAAGCATGAGTTTATAAATATTAAATAAATTTTAGACATTTAAAAATATGTGTAGACCAGCTTTTTTGTGGTACTTTGTTTATTACGAGGTTGTTTTACAGAATAGCGAATGGGACATTGGGAAATAGCTAACAGAAAATACTCACAAGTGAAATCTTCAACTAGAAAAGGAATATGTCAGCTTCAGTTTTCAGAGGGTACTGTACTGAAATGATACTATCAACAAACATGGGAGGAGGATTGGATTGACAATTTTCTGAAGAATTTAGCAATGCACAGACTGTCCTCTACCCATGTGAGAAGGAGAGGAGGGAAGTAAAAACCAACTGTAAGAAGGCATTAATATGTTATTTATGTGATAGATATACTAAACACTCTGACTTCACACTACATAGTCTATACATGTAACAAAATTTCATCATACCTTATACATTTATACAAATAATAAAAAAGAAGGCATTAGCACTTATAATAACTGAACATTTGTATAATCCATTTAATATTACTTTTCAGCTCTGTGGCATAATATAATTAAACATCAAAGGTACAAAATCAGACTGTTTAGCGTCAATCAAGAGTTCTCCAATTTTTATTAACTCTGTGGTTGCAGTAGTTACAAATGTTCAGGTATAATTTGCTCCAGAGGTAAAACAAACTCCACCAAGTTGAAATCAGTGAAAACATTGGTAATGTGAAGCAGTAAGGTTTAGAAGTATAATCAATGGAAATGGAAATGTTGGACATATGTATGTGTAGGAGAATAAAGGTTATCTATGAACGTATTGACTAGAAAATTGCAATGAAGATTTGATAACCACACCCCCCTCCTTTCAGGTTATACAGTCACCATCTCTGGGAACATTTTTGCTCTCTTAATTTGTGGCTATGAAAGAGTCATGTTTGAAAATATCAAACAAAATGTATTACAGGTGTAGAACTCTTGACTTTTTGATTAAAATACAAATGTTGCTGAAAGCATCTGGGATATGGTACCTTGACCCTTGGCAACAATTTGATGCTATGTATGACCAGATTGTACACCAATGTGAGATGTCTGATATGAAAAGTTAGCTTGTATTTTGTTGAGTCTTACTACTAGCCACTATTTTAAGACCTTGATGTGTGCTTGTAAGCATCACCTCAGTAAAAATAGACTTGTATTTAAGCCAGCTGGATCTTATTCAGGAATAAATTTCAGACAGGCAAAGAAACAGCTGGAATACAGTTTTTCCTATGTGGGGTGCCAAAGAAGATGTATGGTTGGGTGTCATACAAGTTTGGGAGGTATTAAATGCCAGATGCCTTTATGTTTTTTGTTTTAATAACGTGAAGTAGCAAAATAATGTTAATACATTAAGCTTCAAATTTTCTTTATCTGCAAACGTATGAAGTATTTCTAGCTCATTCTAGCCTTATTTTTAAAGTTTTAAATTGAAGTATGAAATACATTAAATACTACGTAAATTTTAAACTTGAAGTTTACTTTTAAACATAAAGTAACATAACTAATCAATCAGCACAGGAATCAAGAGATAATACAGTATCCCAGGGCCCCTGTTGCAGCTTTCAGAGGTTTGCTCAGTTCTAGCCTCACTCATCTTTAAAAGTAATCAGTAGCCCCATTTCTAGCACTATAGGTTAGTTTTTACTTTTACAATATTTACTTTTTTGTCTGGCTTCTTTCAGGCAATATTGTGTGTGTGTGTGTGTGTGTGTGTGTGTGTGTGTGTGTTTGTGTGATTCAAGCACTCCACTAAATTTTTGTTTTATTTGTATTTTTATCATTATATACTATTGTATTGTATCTTTGTACCAACATATATATATATTCCAGTGTTGTATGTCATTTTATCACCTTCATGGTTTGGGATTATTACAAATAATGCTTCTATAAACATTTATGTACATGTTATTTGATACACATTTTACTTGTGTCTGATTGACATATGCCAGGGAAAATAACTGCAGGTTTTATATAACAAAGATACTAATGACATTTAGACTTCATTTCTCTCAATAATTTCTTTTTGGGGGTAAAATGATTGAGCAATATTCATTAAATTTATTTCTAGATATTGAAGTATTTGATGCTATTGCAATGGCTTCACTTATTAATTTAATTTTAATTATTTGTTTACTGAACAATAAACAACATTTAAATTTTATATGCTGATCTTTTGTTCAGCACACTTTGACTAATGACTACAACTTTACAATATATGGCTATTTTTAAAAAAATGATGGCATGAATATAGAATTCCACCAGTTTTAGCACAAATACTACCATTTTTTCTCATAACTTACTTATAATTTGCTAGTATCCTCATTTTGGTCATTTCTTTTGGTATGTTTTATTTTTGGTATTTAAATTGAATTTTATTGATGGTTAATGAGGTGAAGCACCTTTTTTGTATGCCTCAAGGACATTTGCATATCATTTTTTCTTAAATGCTAATATCACAGTGCCTTAATTACTAATCCTTCAGCTTCTAAGTTTTCTTTGGCTTTTATGATTTCCATATACATTTTGCAATCAGCTGTTCATATGCGAAATAAAAAAATAAACTGATTTTTTTGGAGAATGCATTAAACACAGAGCCATTTTGAGATAACTGATACAACATTAAGCATTTCAACTCATGAACATTAATAGTAATGACATTTAGACTTCATTTCTCTCAATAATTTCTTTTTGGGGGTAAAATAAATAAGCAATATTCATTAAGCTTATTTCTAGATATTAAAGTATTTGATGCTATTGCAATGGTTTCACTTATTAATTTAATTTTAATTGTTTATTGAACATTAAATGACACTTAAATTTTATATGTTGACCTTTTGTTCAGTACACTTTGACTAATGACTAATTCTAATAGTTTTTATTGAGAGGTTATTTTCAAATTATTCTACATAAGTTTGCAAAAGATGACAATTTTATTTCTTCCCTTAATTCTCATATTTTTCATTTGTTATTCTGCATTATTGAGTTGATAGAAATTAGAGTAGTTTTCTGAGTAGAAGTTATGAGAATGAACATTCATGTTTCCATCCCAGTCTTAGAGGGAAGCTCCTAATATTTCACCACTGAGTACGTTGAATGCTGACAACTGTTGACAAATAAGGTAAACAGAATTCTTCAGTGGCCCATGATTTCTGGCTTCTAATATATCTATACCTTCTCTCATGTATTCAGTCAAGTACTAACCTAGTTTTAATCTCAGTTCGGGCTAGGGTTACATTTTATGAAATGATTTTCTTTATCTGAGAGAATCATATTTTTATTTTTCTGTTAATGTGAAAAATTAAATGATTTTTGAACTTGCATTCTTGAAATAATCCTCACTTTTTCATGGTGCTTACATCATTATTTCTGTATATAGCTGGATTTACTTTGCTAGTATTTTGGGTAGGAAATTTTTGTTTCTATGATGATTATAAGATAAATTAGTTTTTGATTTCTTTTCTCTAATATTTTGTGTCAGGTTTTGGAATCAAGAATTTATTGGTCTCATAAAAGTTAGTGGGAAAGACATACAGATGTGTGTCTCTCTACAGATGTGTGTTAAGCACCCTATAACTTCCCCATGTCAACATCCCCCAAGCAGAGATAACTGAAACCATTCGTTTTTCCACTATAAAGCTTTCCTACTCTCCAGTCTGCCTTTGCGTCTCTGCCAAAATTTAATTGAATGTGGTTAATTTCCTTGCTATAGCAAATTTAGAATAAATAACAGTCCCTATTCTCATTTGGTTGTCTTTGTTTCATTCATTTGCAGAGAGAGAGGGGAGAGAGGGAGAAAGAGAGAGAGAGAGAGAGAGAGAGAGAGAGAGAGAGAGAGAGATGCATCTCTTAATGACTAAAATACATTCTAAGAAATCCAACATAAGAAATCTCATTGTTGTGTTAACATCATAGAGTGTACTTACGTAAACCTTGATGGTGCAGCCTACTACACACACTTAGGCTACAAGGTATAGCCTATTGTTTCTAAGCTACAAATTCATATACTACATTACAGTACTGAATACTTTTGACAATTGTTACACGGTGATAAATATTTGTATATCTAAACATAGAAAAGATACAGAAAAAATATAATGTCATGAGACCGTTTTTATATGTGTGGTCCAGTATTAACTGAAATGTCATTGTGTGGTGAATGACTGTATATTTGACAGAAATAATCATCTGGGAACTGAAAACTTAGAACTTTTTTAATCACTTTTTTTATATCTTTAATAGATAAGACTATAAGACTATTCATTTTTACTATTATTTATTTTGTTCAGAGTATTCTGTAATTTTTGTCTTCACAGTTCAGAGACATAAACTCCAATATCAGCTTCTTCCATTATTGGCAACTTTCTGCTAGACCTTCCGACTCCCACTCAAATTTGGCAAATACTTTAAAGAACTGTCTATGACATTCTCTTTAGAGCACTCTTCTGATAATTTGAAACCTAAATTCTTGCCTTTGGGAGTAGAATTCTGTGGTTTCAAATTTATTTTTGCATGTTTTAATTACTTGATATTGTCTTCCAGTTTTTCTAGACATTATTTGCTGATGTTATGTAGTCTTATTTCAGTCTAGTATGTCATAGCCAGAAGTAGAAATTTGGTCTGATTTTAGTAAATGTAATAAATATTCAATAAGATGTTGACAGGAAAAATGATTCAAAAGATTAAGAATAGAGTCAGTAGAGTGACAAAACTTTTAAACTCTTATTTTACCAAGATTTGAAATAATTGTTTGCATTCCCTAATTCTTACACATAAAAATACATTATATGATCATTTTTCAAATATCTTATTGTCAACCCGTTTTCTTTCACAGATTACTGTGTATAATTTTATGAAAACTTTTCTGAAATTCATGAAGTGCCTACTATTAAAAATAGGCATAGTCACATGTTTGTATTGAAAAACTGTTTTAGAGCTATGGAATACTCTTGTCACCCATGGTAGTTAACCACTACCATTTTAATTAACAAGTAAAAATAGATATTTTTTGTTTACTGTGGTATGTATTTGAATCCCGGTCCCTTTAGTGTGCCATATGAGAGCACATTTCTCAGCTACAATGAGCCTAGTTGAGAGTCCATACTAATCTACATGACTTTTCTTACCCATAAATTAATCTGTAATATTTGTAAAAACATGAAGGGAAGTTTTAAAAAATTCAGTTACAATTTACTGTATCTTGGAATAATTATTTTGCATACCATGTCTACAAATAAGAGAATTTGCCAAGCTGCAGATATTTTCCCACATTAATGAAAAGTTAAAAGTTTTATTAAAAATAATTGTAATTTTCACCTTCAGAATCATGACATTTCTACTCAAAGAACTTGGTGATAGTTCTAAACAAAACCAAAGTTACCTTGAGGAATGAAATATAACCTAATGATAGCAGTCATACATCTGCCTGACATGGATCTCCCTTCAAAAAGAATTTGCCATTCAGCTATAAGGACTACAGTAAGCTGACAACTTCCAGCTACATTGCTTTCACGTACTTTTATTGTTTTGAAGCTCATGCCACACATTTCCTGGGCAGTTCAGGGACAATGACTGAGAAAGACCAGGTGGGAGGGCCTGACCACTTCTGCCCAACTTTAAGTTCCTCTAAAAACAATCTTTGCTACAAAGTTCCAATTAACCAATGCTTCTTCTAATCCACATTATCATTTAAGAAGCACCCTGCCCAATCATGCTTCCTTCCCTTTTTTCCACTTTTATTGCTTACATTATTGCCCCCACTCCATTTTTCTCCCACATCATTTCATTGTATCACTTGCTCTGTGTTAGCATCTGCTTCCTGAAAGAACCAACTGATACTATAGTTTAAACCTTCCAAATGCATACACATGATTCAATCAAGTGGACATTTTAAAAAGTACTTTGGTTTAATACAAGTGTGTGAAATATTCAGAGAGAGCATAATCACAAACAAAGACTTCCAAACTTCCTTTTCTCCTACCTGGCATTGTCTTTTCAGTTTTAACAAACTAAGTTTAATTGAATAGATAGGGTGTTACGTAATGCCTGGGAAATTAGTTTAGCTGCTAATGGGTCAGAAATTTTTGCATCTTATAAAAAATGACACATAAGATAAAGTAGGTATCAGAATTTCTTTGGAAAAGTGCTTGTCACTAGAAAAAGAAATGGTGCCCAGCCTTTTTGAATTTCCCTACTTTCTACTCTCTTCTGTGAATCTAATAACATTTCTTTTTTAAAAATTATTTTTTATTTTAAAGATGTGGTGTACAATTCAGAATTAGGTACACAGGCGGTCATAGTACAGGTAAAGTTTGGGCCTCCCTTTGGTCCCAACTTTGCCTGATTTGAAATCAGACACCCTTACTGATGTTATGCCCCTCCCTACCACCTCCCACTGGAAGTGTCCTGCTACTGTCAATCCCTTTCTTACAGTATTATGGTAAATGTTCAGTGTCGGCATATGAGTAAGAACATGTGGTACTCTGATCTTTGTTTCTGTGATAGAACACTGAGTATTATAGTTTTATATCCATTTAAGTTGCTGTGAATTCCTTACGTTTGTCTTTATGGCTACCTAATATTCCATGGTGTGTATGTACCACATTTTTAAATCAAGTCCAGGTTCGATGGGCAGCATTGTTGGTACTACGTTTTTGCTATTGTGACTAGTGCTTCAATAAACATGCATGTGCAAGTATCTTTTTTGGTAGAATGATCTGAGTTCTTCCAGGTATATTCCAGGAGGGAAATTGCTGGGTGATATGGAAGGTCAATTTCTAGTTCTTTTAGAAATCACCCCACTGTTTTCCATAGAGGTTGGACTAGTTTGCATTCCCACCAACAATGTAGAAGTGCTCCCTTTTCTCCATACCCTCACCAGTATCTGTTGTTTTTGGTTTATTAAAGATGGTCATTCTTACTGGGGTTTGGTAGTATCTCAGTGTGGTTTTGATTTGCATTTCTCTGATGATTCATGAGGCTGAGCATATATTTATGTGTCTGTTGGCTGCCACATATCACATATCATATTTTGAGAAGTGTCTATTCGTGACCTTGGCCCATTTCTTAATGAGGCTGCACCCCCCCCCCTTCGGCTCATTTGAGTTCCTAGTTGATCCTGGATGTTAGGCTTTTGTCAGATACAGTTGGCAAATCTTTTCTCCCATTCTGTGGTTGTCTCCCCACTCTCTTGATGATTTCTTTTGCTTTCAGAAGGTTTTCAGTTTAATGAGTTCCCACTTGGAGATCTTATCCATTATGGCATGGACATCTGGAGTTTTGATCAAGAATTGATGGCCTACTCTGATTTCCATAAGAATATCTCCTGCATTTTCTAAGATTCTTATAGGTTAAGATTTTACATGTAGGTCTTTGATCCATTTATGGCTGATTTTTTTGTGTGGTGATAGGTAGGGGTCCTCTTGCAATCTTCTGCATGTGATCAATCAGTTTTCCTGCAACACTTATTGAATAGGTTCTCCTCTCCCCAGTGGTTTTTGTTGGAAGCTTATGGAAGATAAGTTGGTTGAGAAATTGAGGTTCTGTTTTTGGAATCTCTATCCTGTTCCATTGATCTATATGCCTGTTCTTGTACCAATACCAGGCTGCTTTGATTATTGCAGACTTATAAAAGTTTAAAGTCTGGAAGTTTTATTCCTCCCCCTTTTTTTCTTTTGCTGAAATTGTTCTGACAATTTGTGGTCATGTATGTTTCCATATGAATTTATGTATTGTTGTTTCCAGGTCTGAGAATTTAATGGGCATAGTGTAGAATCTGTAGATTGTCTGTGATAGGAAGAATATCTTAACAATGTTGACTCTTACTATCCAGGAGCATGGGATATTTTTGCATTTGTTTGCATCTACATGAATTTCTTTGAGCAGTGTTTTGTAGTTTTCATTGAAAAGATCTTTCACTTCTCTGGTTAGGAAGCTCCTGAGGTGTTTCTTTTTTATATGTGTGGCTATTGTGAATGGGATTGTGCTTTTTATTTAGTTCTCTGCCTGTTTGTCTTTGGTGTGTAAGACTGTGACTCTTTTGTGTATTCATTTTATACCCTGAGACTCTGCCGAAGTCCTATATCAGTACAAGGAGGTGTTTGACAGATTCTTTTAGATTTTCAAGGTATAGCATCATATCGTCAACAAAAAGGAATAACTTAACTTTATTTTTTCCTATTTGGATACTTCTGATTACATTCTCTTGTCTAATTACTCTTGCTAGAACTTTCAACACAATGTTGAACAGGAGGGATGAGAGTAGGAAGCCTTGTCTTGTTCTGATTTTCAGGAGAAATATTTCCAGGTTCTGTCCACTTAGCAATAAGCTGGCTGTGGGCTTATCATAGGTGGTGCTTACTATTTTGAGGTATGTTCCTTCTATACCTAGGTGTTTGAGGGTTTTTATTAAGAAGAGATGCTGGTTTTTATCAAAAGTTTTTTCCTGCATCCAATGAGATAATCATGTGATTCTGGTTTTTACATCTGTTGATGTATTTAATTACATTTATGGTCTTGTGGATGTTGAACCAGCCCTGCATCCAGGGAATGAGGCCTAATTGGTCATGGCGGATGATTTTGGAGATGTGTTGTTGAATCTGATTTACTAGAATCCTGTTGAGAATTTTTGCATATTGATATTGGCTTGTCATTCTCTTTTTTTTTTGTTTGTTTGATCTTTACCCAGTTTGTCTATCAGTATGATGTCTGTTTTGTAAAATGATTTGAGGAGAATTCCACCTTTCTCAATTTCCTGGAATATTTTCAACAAGATTATTATCAGCTCCTCCTTGTATGTTTTGTAGAATTCTCCTGGAAAGCCAATTGGTTCAGGGCTTCTAAACTTTCTTTAATAAAAAAATAAAATAAGTTAGTTGAGTGGCTAATGTTGAGATCCTAAAAACAAAAATGTTCTAATACTACACCCACAATTTTTACTCAGCATCAACATAATGCAAAAGGCAGAATGCACTACCTGATTAAGAAGATGATTTTGTTCGGACTATTGTGCAGGGATCGTGATCATAATGAGGAAAGTATCAAAAAAAGTGAAGGGCATCTGAGATTTCATAGAGGCAGGTAGACCGGGTAGTCATCTGTGAGTCTTACTGGAGTGTGAAAAAGAAGAGACAGCAAGTCATCATATGGGGAAGGGTGGTTCTTAAGAGGTTAGTTCTTTTTGAAACAAAAAAGGGTGCTGGGAAGTGAGGAAGTTCTTATCTATCATAAGTCTGTGAACACAAAACCCAAGTTAACATCATCATTCACCACTTTGTGTGAAAACAAATTACCTATTTAACTGTAAAAGTACTTTTAACTGCATTGTCCATTGTTTTGTTCAGTATACATTGACTAAAGTCCCAAGTGATAAACGGCCTTTAAAATTAATTTTTAAGAAATAATACCTATGTTGCTGAGGAATTGATTTTTTCCTTTTATTAGACAATGAAAATTATATAAAACCATTGTTATAGTTTTTTCTGTACCTAAGTTAAGACCTAAATAGAATGTTCAATTGCAGAAACTATATAGGCATATAATATGCATGGTTTCCCATTCATGGTGTTAGTTATAAACATCATATATTAGCATTTTCATCATTTGAATATATTTTTTAACATAACCCAAACCTTTAGGGAAGGAAACAATATAAATAATACACTTAGCCCAAGGAAAACAAGGGTAAGTCCATGTAGTTTTATTTTTTTCTTAAAGCCTGGCTCATATTGTTGAAATTATTTATTTATGAATTATTAGGATTTGGAATTGTATCTATGAGGACCATGGTGTCAGGGCAAGAATTATGTAGTTATTAGTTAAAATGGGTATTTGGAAATTATCTGGGTGAATAAGTATTTGATGAAAGAATCACAAGACAGAGGGTTAGGAGTTAAAGGGGAATTCCAAAGTCATGCCACCTCGATACACCAAGCTAGTGCTTAGGCGAAAACTCCTCAGAAATATGTTCAATTTTTTTTGTACTATTGTCTTTGCCCACATTCTCATCATTTGACAAAGAGAAGAGAAATGTAGAGAGAGAAAGAACTCGAAAATAGCCCAGGTAACTTACATGTGTAATTGGAATTCCTGCTACTAGTTCTGTCATTACAGATCTTTTTTACATGCCATTCCTATAATAGAAACAAGTGAATATTCACTTGGAGGACAAATGGAATTGATACTTGATTGTCTACTGAATACTATTGATCATTTGTTCTTTAATCTTTAATTTTTCTCTTTATTGTCAATCATCAATATTCAAATATATTCAAGGTACTTTCTCATAAGACAAACTCTGTTTCAAGAAATGGTATTTCCTGTCACCCAGTTGCATCTTCCTGAGTTTGAGCAGTCATTTTGGATGCCTCATCCACATTCACTAATTTAACAAATATGTAGTGAGCTCTCATGCTCTTCTTACAATTATCTGTAAAATGTTTATTCTCTATTTCTTATCAGTTTCCATGTATCTACCTTGACACCATGAAATTTATTCTCCTAGGAGCACCTAGATAATATATATATGTTTATACACACACACACACACACACACACACACACACACACGCACACACGGTATGACAATTAAGTTTGCAATTTATCCTTGAAAAAGTGCTGCATACTTCATTACTGATATCACTACAGTCACCTTCGAATCACTCCCTTTGGGAAGCTATGCACAAGTGCCCATATCTAGTCCACCCATCAAAGCAATTTTTTCTGGAATGGCCATCAGCACAGTCACCATATTACCCTTGATGTTCTGAATGTCATCAAAATGTCTTTCTATCAATATTTCCTTGAAATTCAGGTAAAGAAAAACCCCTTGGGGGCCAAATCAGGTGAGTAGGGAGGTGTTCCAATACAGTTATTTGTATAGTGATGCCAACATAAGCACCCAGTGGCAAGTTCATGAACTTAATTGTCAGTCCTCAATAATAATGACAACAGCTCTCATAGCCATTCTAGAAAAAGAATTCCAAAATTACTTTGAAGGGTGAACTAGGCTTTGGCTTCAGTGCATAGGTTACCAAGGGGAGTACTTTGAAGGTGACCATAGAGATAGTCAGCAATGAGGTATGTTGTACTTTTTCTAGGATGATTTACAAACATAATTGTCAGAACTCATATGTAAAATATCCATGATTTTATTTGTCTTAAATTTTTTGAATATAATTTAGTTGGTCTTGAAAAAGTTGATATTCTTGGTCTTGAAAAAAGTAGATATTCTTGGAAGAACTGTAGTGCTTGGTTCTGACTGTCTCTTCATATTTGAAACTCTCTTTCTCCCTTCCATTCAACTATAATGGACTCCGTTCATTAAATGGAACACTTTATTGGTGTCTCAGTCCTTGAACTCTCTGTTTCTTCTATTTCAATCCTTCCTTTATTCACCTGGCTAATTGCTACTGAAACTTCTGGTCATAAAATTTGTACTCTCTTATGAGGAACATAAAACCTGACGTCCCTATGGTACACTACAATATCATACATGTGGCTCCTTTCAAAGTAAGCACTGTATTGTAAATGTATATTAACTTTCTATATTCTCCATAGTAAGATAATTTTTAAAGAAAGTATTTGGGCGGAGCTTAAGATGGCAACCAGCAGATCAGTCTGTAAGAGTCTCTGTGGACGCAAGTGTTAATAAAGACTCTCTGAGTGAGTGGGCAGGCGCTGGTGGGAGCATGAAAGTCCATCTGAGGGGATACTTGGGTGCATGCACCTGGGTCTCCCCTCTGAGGAGACTGCAAGTCCCCACTGCTCTGAGATTGGAGTGCAGCCAGCACGATCTTGCGCAGGAGTGTCTGCTGCTGTGCAAGTGTTCCTACTGCTGATGCTACAATGCACCTGAGAAAAGCCTGCTGAATCCAGCTGATTCCCATCGCCTGATGGGCCTGGCCCACATCATCCCCTGTCATAATGGATCAGCTGGCAACCTGGATCTAAACAGTGGAGAGAGAGGATTGGCAAAGCCAGAGAGGAGTCTGTGCCCAGTGAGGAGCTGCCCACCACAGACATTTCCTTTGACCCAGGACCAGGCAAAGATTTGCATTGCCTCGCCCACCTCTGCACAGCCTCCAACTCATTGCCTAAGGTAATCTCATCAAACTGGGAGAGACAGAAGCCCCTCCTCCAGGCTGAATCAGACAGAGATAACTCAGAACTTTGTGGCAGACCTGTCAGGCAGCAAGCTGAGTGAACCCAGATATGACTCACCCCTCTACCAAAGTAGGCTTGTGTTAACTGACCTAAGCTATAAGTAATCCTATCTGCCTGTGATGAGAGCGGAGGGAAGGGGCTAGAGATCAGAGCTGAGGGGACACTGGACATACAGGATGAACCTCAGACCCAATCTGATTCTTTGTTTTTATTTTTTATTTTGATTTTTTGATTGTTTGTTTTGATCACTTTCATTGTTTTTTGTTTTAGTTTTTTTTTCTCTCTCTTTCATTCAGGTTTTGATAATTTTTTCATACTTGCTTTGCTTTTGTTATTTTACCGATTTTTTTTCTTTCTTCTTCCTATTTTTTTGAACCCTGTTTGTGTGGGGAAACCTACATCAATAGACAGGATTTTATTGCACTGTGTGTTTGTGTGATTACCTGTATGCTCTAGGGTGTTTTTGTTTTCTCTTTTCTGTCTTTGTATCACTTTTCATTTGTTAGCTGATATGTCTGTCTGTTTTGTCCCTTACTCTCCTTTCACTCTACCTTCCTTTTGATTCCCCCGCCCTTCCATCTTCCATTATTTTCCTTTTTCTTACCTCATTTTGGTCCAGGGAGCAAACCTAAATCCCCACTCCATGGATAGATTGTAAGGCAGTGGGAAGTGGGTTCCAGGGTGCCCATTCACCTGTCGATGGATACTGGGATTTGCAGATAGATTCTGAATCACAGCTCCCCTCTCAACTAAATCTCAGAACTGCAAAAAGTACAGCCTGCAGCCCACAGTCCAGCTTAAGAAGTGAACAAAGTGAGAGGATCCACATAAGGAATAATAGGAGACTGAGCAAAAAGAAGTAAAAACAACTCCACTATCCCTGAAAAACAGAATTAAAGAAGAGAGAGGAAAAAAAATTAGGGGAGGGAGGAGGAAAATCTACACAGATGAAGAAAAACCAAAGATGAATATGGGTCTCTCACAGACCCCTGGAGGGCCAGATAATGAGAAAACAGATTTTAGAATGCAAACAATGAAGAACCCCCAGAATGACTGGTCTCAAACTACAAACCCAGATATCAAGACATTAATAGAGAGATTAAAAAGAATTGAGGAGAGACAAGAAGAAAATAGGAAGGAGATGATAATTGAGATAGCAGTAAAGAATACTGAGAATGAAATAAATAACAAACTGATAAGCATGAAAAGCAGAATTAGCCAAGCAGAAGAAAGAATCTCAGAGTTTGAGGACCAAAGTATAGAACTAACACAACTGAGAAAAACATAGAAAAGAAGCTTAAAAAGATAGAACAAAACCTTTAAGAGATGAACAATTACTTCGAGAGGCTGAACCTAAGAGTAATTGGACTTCCTGAGGCAGAAAAGAGAGAGAGAGACCACCCTGGAACAAACATTCCATGAAATTAATTATTTAAGAAAACTTCCCTCATCAGTGATATGACCATTCAAACACAAGAGATTCAGAGACCCCCACAAGACAACAAATGAGAAGACCAATTTCTATACACATAATAATTCGCCTAAACAAAGTAGGTATAAAAGAAAAAATCCTAAAGGCAGCAAGAGATAAAGGTCAGACCACCTTCTGAGGAGGACGTATTAGAATTACAGCAGATTTATCTACAGAAACACTTCAGATTAGGAGAGCTTGGAACCGAATCTTTAAAGTTCCCAAAGATTAACTTCAACCAAGCATAACCTACCCAGCTAAATTAAGCTTCATCAGTGAGGGAGAATTAAAATCTTTTCCAGACATTAAATCCCTAAGAATTATGCTGCCTCTAGACCAGCTCCATAAGAAACACTTTAAGAAGTATTAAAAACAGAAGAAAGGGAAAAGAGAACAGCAACATTTTTCATAAGAGTGCAGGAAAAAGATTGAAAACACACATGAATCAATCCCCAAATCACAAGAAGCACAACAAACTAACAGGAACAACAACACCTCCAGAAGAACCTCATGACAAGGATAAACTCTCACATTTCAATAATTAGCCTGAATGTGAATGGACTAAATGCACTACTGAAAAGACACAGAATGGCAAAATGGATAAAATATCATGAGGCAACAATATAATGTCTTGAAGAGATTCATCTCACCAGAAAGGACACTCACAGACTCAAAGTAAGAGGATTGGAAGCAAAATTACAGACGAATGGAACACAAAAGAAAGCTGGAGTTGCAATCTTAATCTCAGACAAAATACCCTTTAAGCTATCAAAAATTTAAAAAGATGAAGAAGGTCACTATATAATAATTAAAGATTCAATCCATCAGTAGGAAATATCTATCCTAAACATATATGCAGCCAACATAGGAGCACCAACATTCATAAAGCAGCTTCTAGTCAAACTTAAAAAAAGAGAGTGAGTCTAACACTATCATGGCTGGGGACTTTAACACCCCACTCACAACCCTAAGCAGATCATTAAGACAAAAAATAAGCAAGGAGATCCAGAACTTCAAAGATACTCTTGAACAAATGGTCATAATTGATAACCACAGAACACTCTACCCAGTGACCACAGAATATACATTCTATACATCACCACATGGAACATACTCCAAGATTGACAACATTATTGGCCATAAATCAGATATAAGCAAATTTAATAAGATTAAAATTTTTCCATGCACTTCTTGCACAACAGTGGAATAAAAATAAATCTCAACACTAACAAAGTTTCCCCAAACCCCACAGAGACATGGACACTAAACAGTATGAGGCTAAGCAACTCCTGGGTTTATAATGCAATCAAACA
This sequence comes from Cephalopachus bancanus, assembly GCA_027257055.1. Classification (NCBI taxonomy): domain Eukaryota; kingdom Metazoa; phylum Chordata; class Mammalia; order Primates; family Tarsiidae; genus Cephalopachus; species Cephalopachus bancanus. Next base: position 14,891,992 of record JAPVLO010000068.1, on the reverse strand, counting down.
GATTAAAAGGCACCTGGAAACAAATGAAAATGAAGAAACATTTTACCAAACCTCTGGGATTCCATGAAAACAGTAGTAAGAGGGGGATTCATATCTCTACAAACGCACATGAAGAAAATGGAGTGATCACAAATTAACAGCCTAATAAGTCACCTAAGGAAGCTGCAAAAACAAGACCACCAAAACCCTAACTTCAGCAGAAGAATCCAGATCACCAAAATAAAATCAAATCCAGGACATAGAAGACAAAAAGATAATGCAAAAAAAAAAAAAACGTTAATTCTTCGAAAGGATAAACAAGTTCGATGATCCCCTAGCCAGACTGACAAATAAAAAGAGAGAAAAAGCCAAAATAAAGTCAATCAGAAACACAAAAGATGAAGTCATAACTGATCCTGAAGAAATACAAAAGATTATCAGAGACTACTATGTACAACTTTATGGAAACAAATTTGAAAACCTAAAGGAAATGGAGGACATTCTGACAGCACACAACCTCCCTAGGTTGAAACAAGAAGAAATCGAAACCCTAAATAGGCCAATAACAATCAAGGAAATTGACTATGTCATAAAAAATACTACCTACAAAAAAGAAGCTCTGGACCAGATGACTTTCCAGCAGAATTCTACAAAACATACAAGGAGAAATTGATACCAATCCTACTGAAAGTATTCCAGGCGATTGAGAAAGATGGAGCTCTTTGCAAATCATCTTAGAAGCTTACATCACATTGATACCCAAGACAGGTAAAGACCCAACAAAGAAAGAGAACTACAAGTCAATATCTTCGATGAACATAGATACTAGATTTCTCAATAAGATCCTAGCAAGCCGAATTCAGCAACACATCTCAAAAATCATCCACCACTACCAAGTAGGCTTCATCCCTGGGATGCAAGACTGGTTCAACATTCGTAACACCGTAAACGTAATTAAATACATCAACAGATGTAAAAACAAAAACCACACGATTATATCATTAGATACAGAAAAAGCATTTGATAAAATCCAGCACCCTTTCATGATAAAAACCCTTGAACATCTAGGCACAGGTGGAACATACCTCAAAATAGTAACAGCCATCTGTGAGAAACCCACAGCCAGCAGACTCCTAAAAAGACAAAAATTGGAACCATTTCCCCTGAAAACTGGAAAAAGATAAGGATGCCCACTCTCACCCCTTCTGTTCAACATAGTTTTGGAAGTCCTAGCTAGAGCAATCAGAGAAGAGAAGGTGGTCAGGGGTATCCAAATAGGAAAAGAGGAAGTCAAGTTATCTCTCTTTGCAGAAGACATGATTGTATACCTTGAAAACCCAAGAGACTCTGCCAAAAACATCCTTGCACTGATAAAGGACTTTGGCAAATCTCAGGGTATAAAATAAATGTGCAAAAGACAATCACATTTCTATACACCAATAATAAACAAAAAGAAACCTAAATAAAAAGCACAATCCCATTCACAAGTCACTAAAAAAAAAAAAAAGAAAGAAATACCTTGGCATCTTCCTAACCAGAGATGTGAAAGACCTTTACAATGGAAACTATAAAACACTGCTGAAAGAAATACAGAATGACACAAACATTCTGTATATGTTGGAGTGGAGAAATACTCCATGCTCATGGATTGGAAGAATTAACATTGCTAACGTGTTCATTCTACCTAAGTCAATCTACAGATTTAACGCAATACCCATCAAATTACCAGCAACACTCTTCTCAGATCTAGAAAAACAATACAAGAATTCATATGGAAATATAAACAATAAAACATAGCCAAAACAATCCTCAGCAAAAAAACCCCAAAAAGCAAAAACAAAAAAAGCAGGAGTTATCACACTCACAGACTTTAAACTTTATTATAAAGCTATAATAATCAAAATAGTCTGGTATTGGTACAAGAATAGGCATATAGACCAATGGAATAGAATTGAGATTCCAGAAACAAAACTTCAATTTCTCATCCAACTCATCTTCGACAAAGGCTCCATCACTCACTACTGGGGAGAGGAGAACCAATTCAGTAAATGGTGCTGGGAAAACTGGTTGACCACATGCAGAAGATTGAAACAGGACCCTACCTATCCCCATACACAAAAATTAACTCTAAATGGATCACAGACCTAAATGTAAAACCGTAAGAACCTTAGAAAATGCAGGAGACACTCTTATGGAAGTTGGAACTGGCAACCAATTCCTGATCAAACCCAAAGTGCCCAGACCATAAGAGATAAGATAGATAAGTGGGACCTCATCAAACTGAAAAGCTTCTGCAAAGCCAAAGAAACCATCAAGAGAGCAGGGAGATAGCCCACAGACTGGGAAAAATATTTGCCAACTCGATGTCTGACAAAGGTCTAACATTAAGGATCTACAAGAAACTCAAACGTACTGAAAAGAAAAAAGTAAACAGTCCTATTACAAAGTGGGCAAAAGATATGAATAGACAGTTCTCAAAAGAAGACATACGAGCAGTCAACAGATACATTAAAACATGTTCAGCCTCACTAGTCATAAGGAGATGCAAATTAAAACTACCTGAGGATACCACCTATCTCCAGTCAGAAGGGCCATCATCAATAACTCAAAAAATAACAGATTCTAGAGAGGATGTGGTGAGAAGGGAACACTTCTACACTACACTGTTGGTGGGAGTGTAACTAGTACAGCCTCTGTGGAAATCAGTGTGGCGATTCCTAAAAGTTCTAAAAATCGATCTTCCATATGACCCTGCAATCCCCCTAATGGTAATACATCCAGAAGCACTCAAATCACTTTATAAAAAAGATACCTGCACATGTATGTTTATTGCAGCATTGTTCACAAAGCAAAAGCATGGAACCAGCCATGCTGCCCATCAAAAGAGGATTGTGGTACCTATACACAATGGAATATTACACAGTCATAAAGAAGAAACTCGCAGCAACCTGGATGGAATTAGAGTTTATAATACTGAGTGATCTCTCACAGAAACAAAGAGCTGAGTATCATATGTTCTCACTTATATGTGAACCTTGAAAAATTGCCGTAATTATATAAGAAAAGGATTGACAGTAGCGGGAAACTGTGGTGGGCAGTAGTTGATATCTGCCTGGGGTAGGGTGGCACACCTCATCAACAAGGGTACCTGCACAGTGAATATTTGTATACCTCACCCTAAATTTTACCCCACAATTTTAAAAGAAAAATTAAAAGAGAGCCGGGCTCGGTGACTCAGCCTGTAATCCCGCACCTTTGGGAGGCTGAGGTGAGTGGATTGCCTGAGCCCGCGGGTTCAAGACCCGCCTGGGCAGCGAGACCTCATCTCTACAATAAATTAAAAAATCAACCGGGCGTGGTAGCGCATGCCTGTAATTCCGGCTACTCGGAAGGCTGAGGCGGAAGGATCGCCAGAGCCCAGCAAGTCGAGGCTGCGGTGGCCGGGAGCGGCCACTGCACTCCAGTCTGGGTGACAGAGTGAGACTCCAACTCAAAAAAATAAATAAATAAATAAATAAAAGAGGAAAAAAAAGATTAAAAGTGGTAATTATACCTTTATACAAATCAACAGGTAAATAAATACTTTTAAAAATTAAAAAATGAAGGATATTATACAGATATACAGTGAAAATATATTCAGTATTATATTTAACTCAATATTAAGATTATGTCTTAACCAATAGAATAAGGAATCCAAAAAACATATCCATTTACAGTTTAGGAATTCAAAACAAGTGTTCAAATGGTGGCACTGAGGATTTTTACGTGAGGGTGGATGGGAGTAAAGTGAACAGTTGGCAGTCTTATGTCTGTTGGCAATAATTATTTTGCATTGCTGTCAGATATCTTTAACTTGACAGAACTATGGAATACCTGATATAGGACAAAAGATTCAAAATGGATAACCTAGAAGAATGTAACGTACAATGCATATAATTTTTTTCTTCATTCAGTAGACTGCCAACTTTCAAGGAACTAGGGAAACTCTCTCCTTTGTTTACAAAATATTTTTCTACAACCAAAGTGCCTTCTTTAAAATAGTTATAATCTTTTTCATTAAAAAGTAGACATTCTCTCTTAACTGGTTTACTATAGGCCATGCCTTTCTCTTGAGAGTTAAACCAATGTATCTAATTTATCCAGTGGATCACAAGCAACTCAAACACAGCATTATCAAAATTTATATCTTGTCTTCATGAAACCAGTTGATTCATCACTATACCAGAGCAGTTAATGTTTACTGTTCCAGATGAGTTAATGCTTCAACAACCTGCTTGGACTTTCAAGATTTAAACATATGTGTCAGCTTGGAACTATCCACCTGTCATACAAATCTCATGCATATCTAGTTAATTTATAAGTTATTGTTAATTTATATAATTAGGATTTTTCATATCATAACTTTATGTTTCTATATTGTTATAACTGTGAAGCTTCTATATATTATACACAATTCTGTAATTTTCTGCCTTTAAGGATCTACTATAGTAGAAATCCTAGTCAGTTGTCAAGCCCTGTTTTAGTAATTTCCTCTGTGAAGCTTATCTTAGGTCAAATTCAGTCCACTTAATTCTATGCCCCTTTTCACACTAGAGAGAACAGATTATTGAAAGCTCTGTGCTACCACATTATATGTTACTAGGTACATTCTTTTACTGTGGAAGTTTACATGCTTTACTGCAATTAATTTTGATTGAAAGTTGATTTCCTTAACTAAACTGTAAGATAGAAATCTTATATACTTTATGTTTGAAATCCAGTTGGCTAACAATTAATAAATCAATAAAAATAAATACTATAAGGGTACATATAAATCAATTCCTCTTATTTGTAGAAAGAGAACTGTCTATATTCATCTTTCTTGGAAAGCAAAATAGCCTTTCTTTAATATTATAAACTAATAGGAAAATAAAAGTTCAACTAAATTTTTGTGTGATTTTCCATGCCCAAAACCATAATGATGAACCACATACATATACGGCATTCAAGGTTGTAACTGGTGCTAAATTATGACCAGCAACTTTTTGCTTAGAATCTATATTGTAGATGTTTCAATCACTATGGAATAAAAAACATCAAAAGACATTTTTATCTGGAAGCACAACTTTCTAAAAAGCACAGTCATATCATTTGTTTTTCTTTTTCAACATTGCAGTGTCAAATTGCAGTGTAATAGCACAGCATGGAGACATCTCTGATGGTGACTTCCACTAAGAGTTAGAGAGTCTGAGCTATAAGAGCTAGCATATAACTTCAGCTCCCCTTCAACCCCTTTTCTTAGAGGAAAAGGGTGAAAATATTGTACAATAGAAATGTATTTTACAGAAAATAAAACACTTTCTAAGGCAGAATGTCAGAGTACATTTGTATTTTATTTTTAAAAATATTGGAGCTTTCCAACAAGTTGGCTTTTCCCATTGCTCTGACCACTGACCTCTGCAAAGCAGTTTAACAACTCTTATTCCTTGTGTCTTTTCCTCCATTATCTTTACTATTGCAGTCAGTTTCTATTTCATCCATGCAAATTTTCAGCAGGAGCATAGGTTTTGTATATTCAGAAATGCATCAGTGTTTTGTCAGAGATGAAATAAGATATACTAATTCAAACCGTGCAGCATTATATTCATTGGGTTGTACAAAAATTTCAATATTTAGGGGAAAATTTTAGATAAAATTAAACAAATTTTAAAACTTTAAATTATTTATTGTAATGTGCTTTCCAATTCTCCAAGAGAACAAAGACCACAACGTTTTTATTCAGTCATATTTGATGATGTAACTGAGTTGTCTTAAGAAGCAATTCCAGGTAAGCTTATTTTATAGACTATAACAGGAAATGATATTCTTCCCATGTAAACTTGTTTTGAAAACAAACATAAACAAAAAGCATTTTATCCTTAAGCATATCATACTGCTGAGTTATTCTCATTGTTACTTCTGCAATTTTCATTTTCATTTTGTTAGAAATGCAACTAACAGAATAAATATCATATACAGTACTTTACACACACAGACACATTCAGATATGCTTTTACATCGTTGATCAGATTATAACTAATTTTGGGAAGCTTGCTGTTTTGTAGATTTGCCCAGAGATCTTTGGGTATGAATTACATGTGATCTGAGCTATGAATTCACAATTAGTTAATGATCAAATATAAACTATGCTTTGCTGAACATTAAGGCAGTGTATATGAATTACTTTTATTATAAATAGAAGATAGGAAAAACAAAATAAGACAGAAAACATGAATAGATTTTAGTTTATTGTTAATCATTGCCATTGGTTATGCTAAGTAAATCATTAAATTATCTCATTTATTTTTCACAGGAATTCTAGAGTGAGTGAAGATATCACCATTTCCTTCAACCATAGAAGCAAAGAATAAAAATTGTGTATGTTATACAATTTGACAATGGTCTCCTAGCAAACAAAGCAGGATTCCAATTGAGGTGAGCTGACCCTGAATCCTACATTCACTAGTGATCAGTGTGTTGCCTCACATCAAACTTCACTACACAATGCTTAGAGGCAAGAGTGATTGCTTTAGTTGATCTTAGAATGAGATTTTATGGAAGCAAGTCTAATGGAAAACCACTAGAATGAGAGAGGAGTCAGGCAGCCTGATTTGTTGCTACAATCTTTGATATAAGGTAAGAAATCTCTCTTGACTTGCCTGCTTGCTTCATGTTTTTCCCATGGGAAATCCTTGGTGTGTGGAATGGAGATAGGGGAAAGATGAGATAAACATAAAGTCCTCATTCTATGAGACATGGGGTGAACTTTAACAGACTCAGTTGTCAGCCATTGGGGCATTGCCAGAACTATGAAAACTCTCATTTTCCCATCTCTTCCTTATGCTCCTGTATGCTCAAGAGATTTAAGAAGCCTTTCCTCCAAGCCTAAGAGTAAAATGATAAAAGTATGACAGACATCTCAATCAGCCTTATGATGGTTTGAACATATGACAAAGTCCATCCCCCAAATCAGAACAGCATACAAAATATTTTGTACACACTCTCCAGCAAAGAAGAACAATTATTTAACCATTCCAGAGAATTTTTCTTCTACACAAATTGCCTCTATTTATAATAATTTTCTACAAGTTTGTGCTATTGGTTTTTTTCCCCCTCTAATAATGGCTCATTAGTCATGACACTAAACATCCTCAAATTTGATATCTTGAAATATCATCCTTTTCCTCCATTCTTACTTACTCTTTGTTATCTTCCCTCCCACCAATTTGCTAAAACTACCAGCTTTGAGAGCTCAATTCACCAACGACCTACTAATTAACAAATTCAAAAGTCTCTTCTAAGTCCTTATTCTGTAAGTTCTTTCTACAGCAATCAAAATCACAGACCACTTGTTCCTCATTGAAAAGCTCTTATAACAGGAAGAAGAAAATGAATGTCTCTTCCCCACAGAGAGATTGGGGGAGAAGAATGGCCCTTGGCTAAAAATTTAATCAAGTACTTATAAGAAGTAATTTCAAAGCTTCCACCTGGTCTTAGTACATTAAGGTAGCAGGTTGTAAAAGATATATGGTTCAACATTAGCTCATTTATTATTCCAGGTAGGCATGAAATAGCATGCTTTAATAAGTGGATGGGGAAATGAAGAAAAGAAACATCATGGCACTGCATAACAATGAGACCATGCTAATTCTATTGCAGGCATATGAACTTGTGAGTTATAAGACAGTTAGGAAAGTGTTTTGTTTTTCTGTTTTGAGGAAACACTATTGGCCTTATTCTGAAAAATCGATGCCTGTATATAGGCAATTATGAGAGAGAAAAACAGAGGCAAGGACAGAGACATAAAAATTCAACAGAAAACAATTGAAAAATTAGACCAAAAAATGTTTGTGACCCCTCTGATTTTTTAAGACAATGAAAGCATCAAAATGTAAAGATCCCAAGGCCACTCTTGAATTGTATGAAGAAAGTATGCAAACATAGGCGATTCCTGAGTGTTCTATTTAAGACTGCATGCTGTTATTCTAGTTTGAATATGACTAGAGTAATGACTTTTAATTAGCTATTGAATCAATCCTTTATATATTGTCTGTAGAAGAAGAAAAAATTGCTAAAATTTGTATAAAAGCAGTAGAACCATCAACAACATTTTTAGAATTGAATTGTTAAACTTGATATAGACATATGATAAATTAGTCAAGAACTAAATTTTATATTAACACTGATAAATTTATTTATCTAATTTAAATTTATTAATATTAAGCATATACTTTAGTGACATAATATGAAAAAAATGAGATAATGTAAGTAATACTTTTGATGGTGTTGGTGATAGAAGGAGAAAGTCGGAACAAAGTTAACATTTATTAAGTGCCTATAAAATGTTAGGCATTTTTTACGCATCATGTCTTACAACATAAACAAATATCATAAAATATAGGCATTTTAATTCCAATTTACAACTGAAGATTCAACTCAAAATTCAATGATAAATAAGTTCAGGGAAGAACAGTAAGTTTTAACTTTCTCACAGTCACTTATCAATTTATTGTGGCCACAGAGAAATGATTTTTTTTAAAAAAAGAATCTGTATGTATTTCTCTTCAATAAGAAAGAATCTTCATAGATTGGTATATCTGCTCTAATCCTAGAAGAAGGGAGTGACTGTTCACTAACTAGTATTTCTATCATTGTACAAGTCCAAAATTAAAATACAAAAATATGAAAGTGTGGCCACGTTTATTTATGGGGAAAGAGGAGTTGGAGTAGGAGGTCAATCAGGATTTGCGCTCAGATATGTTACTCTCAAATGTAATACTATTTTTAATATACCATTAATTTAACTTTAAAATCTGGGAAAAAAACACAACATAAGTTTTTGATTAATGCATTACTGACAAACATCACAGAAGGAGAAGATTCAGGAAACATTAGTTTAAATTAAAATATACTAGAAGACAAACTATACGAAAAATGATTAATAATAAGGCAGAAGTTGAAAGGAGTCAGCTCTCTGTTTTCTCTGCTTCCTTCACTCTCTGATTTCTTTTCTTTTTTTTTTTTTTTTGAGTTGAAGTCTCACTCTGTCGCCCAAACTGGAGTGTAGTGACCGCTCCTGGCCACCGCAGCCTCGACCTGCTGGGCTCCGGTGATCCTTCCGCCTCAGCCTTCCGAGTAGCTGGAATTACAGGCATGCGCTACCACACCCTGCTGATTTTTTTATTTATTGTAGAGATGAGGTCTCCCTGCCCAGGCTGGTCTCGAACCCGCGGGCTCAGGCAATCCACTCACCTCAGCCTCTCAAAGGCGCGGGATTACAGGCTGAGCCAAAGAGCCGGGCTCCACTCTCGGATTTCTAAAAATGATTCTACTATTTTTATATCTAGTGATCTTTGTGAGTGTGAGGATAAAAATATAGAAAAGCATTTTGACATAGCACCACTACCAAATAAACAAAACAAAATATCTATTTTTGTCTTCAGAGATTCTTCCCCTTTCAGGCACTGGGTCATAATATTAAAAATTCATATTATATTTAAATTAAATCAAAATTTTAAAAATGTTTAATTTCTTCAAAATTTCTGTTTATAAGTAAAGACTTTATGAAATAAATTTTATCACATGGGTATAATGAATAAAATAACAGAAAGATGAAATTCAACACCAATACAGTTGAAGGAAATGAGATAACGCAAATTCCCTGAATTTTGATGCATTTCATTTTACTACAACAATGCCATTGACCCAGTGATTCTTTCTTCCAAAGTTTCAACATTACTTGGCCTGTAGAATTGCTTCTTCAACCCCAAAAACGGGCTTTCTGGACCACTTGTTGTTACATTAAATGAGTTCATAAAAACGTAACCACAAGAAAGAAGAGTAAGATGAGTAAACAGAACTCCCCCCACCAGAAACTGCTCTCCACCCTCCACAGAAATACCAAATTGAACAACCCTTCATGCTGGAAAACACCTTTATATGAACAATATATGACATAATAACAAAGAAAGAAGTGGGTAGGAAGGACAATGTCACATTTCCTATACTACCCCTGCCCTAAATTCAGGCAGAGCAGCAGGGAGCCAGAACCTGTGTGTTTATGGGATGTTGAACAAAATGAGTGTGGGGCTTTGAATTAGAACTCAATGTCACCCTGTCACAGAAAAATACAATACAGGGCAGCATTCCACTGACGCCCATGAAGGAAGCATTTAGATCAGTCTTACGTCAAAGAATAATCCTCTGTCCCAGTGAGAAACCCAATCCTGGCCCACTGCACCACTGCTGACTAAAGTGGCTTAAGGTACTGAATAAACTTGAGTGGCAGTCAAGTCATAGCACTTGCATTTCTTGAACATGATCTGGTGCTGCACAGGTCTTACAGGCTTTGGCATCAGAGTGCAACTCAGTGCAACATGAATTGCAGTGACTGTGACACTGCCTGCATTATTCCTCCACCACCTCCAGGAAGTGCTACACAGAAAAAAACCTTTCTAGTTAGGGGAAGGAAAGACAAGACAGGAACTAGATGCCAACTAGATGTCAGCTCAGCCACAGTAAAATAAAACATTGTGCAGAATCTTAAAACCCCTATTTCAGGCCTTTGCTACTGGATGGTATTTCTAGACTCACTTCAGGCTAGAATGAAAGCCACTGCCTAGTGTGACACAGTCTGAACAAGATTCACCATCTGGTGACTAAAATGGGCTTGGGTCCTGTATAAACATCAAGGACTCTCAGTCAGTAGTGACCTCAGTCCTTGGGTGAGCCACACCACAGTACTTTGCTGACCTGGGAAGACATGGGATTCAGGAGTGACACAGCACAGCACAGCTGCGGTGGCATTGGGGGTACCTAACTCACCTCTTCATCAACTCCAGTTAGCCCAGCACAGAAAGAGATTTTTTCTTCCTGGGAAAAAGAAAGCCAAGAGAGCAAGGGACATTGCTTGGGAACCCAGAGACTTCTCCCTTATCTTTCCCAAGTCTACTAAGATTGTATATAAAGGAATCTGCAAAAGTCACAGTGTACCTGTACCTGTACCTGTACTTTGAATGCCTTCTAGTACTGTAATGGCTGTAGAGAAGGTTAAGGTAACAACAGCCAATTCTTTTTCAGTTACTCTCAAGAAGAACAGGTACAAAAAAATACAAAAAACTGCAAATCCTGAATAAACCCCAAACTCTTCAATGTCCAGACTTCAACAAATGTCCACAAACATCAAGAACATCCAGGAAAACATGACCTCTCCAAATGGACTAAATAGGGTTCAAGTGACTAGTCCTGGAGTGATGAAGATATGGAACCTCTCAGAAAGATAATACAAAATAGTTGTCTTAGGAAGTTAAAGGAAATTCAAGATAGCACAGACAAGGAATTCTGAATTTTATCAGATATATGTAACAAAGATATTGAAATAATTTAAACAACAAACAGAAATACTAGAACTGAAAAATTCAGTTGACAAAATAAAAAATACAACAGAGTGTCTTATTAGAAGAGTTGATCAAGAAGAAGAGTTAGCTCAAAGAAAGCCCATTTGAAAATTTACAGTCAAAGGAGAGAAAAAGAATAAAGAATAAAAAATAATGAAGTACATAAAAATATCTAAAGCTAGCCTCAAGAGTTATGGATGTTAAAGAGGATAAAGAGAAAGAGATCAGGGTAGAAAATTTATTATGAAAAATAAATAATAACAGAAAACTTTTCAAGTCTTGAGAAAGAAATAACTATCTAAGTAAAAGAAGTTCAAAATACAGCAAGTATATTCACATAAATAAAGCTGCTTCAAGGCACATAATGATCAAATTCTCAAAGGTCAGCAATAATTTATTGTGTATTTCAAAATAGCTAGAAGAGTGACTTTGTAATGTCCCCAACAGAAAGAAAGGATACATATTTGAGGAGATCAATATCTCTACCCTAATTTGAAAATAACACATTGCTATATCAAAATTATTTATAAAAATATCACATGTTCTCCATAAATACATGCAAATATGATGCATGTCTAAAAAGAAAAAACAAAAACAAAAATGATAACCACAAAAGAACAGCTATATTTTTCTTCATGAAAAATTTAAATGTAGGTGAATAATAATAATAATAATAATAATACATTTTTTTCTTCTTCTTTTTATTATTATTTAGTGTGCACACCCCATTCATTTTTGCTCTCATTGTCGCATGGCCAACCCCCACGAATGTTATCCCCAGGCTTATGATTAGGTATAACTGGAAATTAGCAACACAGATTGGAAGGCAAGAGTAGAGATTCTCTATTTTTTTTTTTTTCTTTTAGGGATGCATTTTTGTCTGCAGTTGCTTTTCTCCACAACTTGTGTTTGATATTACCCTTCCTTCAGTATTTTCTCACTGAGGGCTTATAAAAATATTTCTTGTGTTTTTTCTTTCAATCCTATAAGCAGAATGGTTCTCTGACATTGCTAGTGTCTGTATATCTCATATGTCTCATTATACCTTTCTGTTTCCTTAAACTTACCTGTGGTTCTTTAGTGATCTTTTCAATCTGTTAAAATTTTATTTTCTTCTGGAGCTATGACCAACTCAAATCGTGTCCTTGTTTTTGGTGGTGTAATCTTTTTCTTTTTTAAGGCTTATAAATTTATTTGTGTTTATGCCCTGGATTTAACATCTCTAGGCCACACCTTAACCTTGGCAGTTAAGGGCATCCTTTCCAGTTTGTCCTCATTTCTACCTTTCTCCTTCTCCTTTAAAAACAGTTTTCTCTGGAAAACTTATTTTTTATATTAATCCACCACAGGCTTCAATGTGTGAAAATAGCTGATAACAGATCAAAGTACTCTTTCCCAGGTAACATCCTAATACTTCGATTGAACAGTGGTGATGCACTGGGAAGTGTCCTGCAATTTGAGGAAAAAGATCAGCACTTGAGCTAAGCTCTGGCATTAATTATTTCACATTGCAAAAATCCATTAGGCACCTACTATTTTATGGCATAGACAAATAAGGTGGTTGTGACAATGAAGCAAGTAGTTTCTAACCATAAAAAGGATTTGAAATTTTTTATTTGTTCTTTCTGCATTAGATTTTCTTTTCTTTCTTTTTTTTTTTTTTTTTTTTTTGAGTTGGAGTCTCACTCTGTCACCCAGACTGGAGTGCAGTGGCCGCTCCCGGCCACCGCAGCCTCGACCTGGTGGGCTCTGGCGATCCTTCCGCCTCAGCCTTCCGAGTAGCCGGAATTACAGGCATGCGCTACCATGCCCGGCTGATTTTTGTTTTATTGTAGAGATGAGGTCTCGCTGCCCAGGCGGGTCTCGAACCCGCGGGCTCAGGCAATCCACTCACCTCAGCCTCCCAAAGGCGCGGGATTACAGGCTGAGTCACTGAGCCCGGCTCTATTTTCTTTTTATTAACATACAGTGATTTGTGTGTGTGGGGGGGATACATAACTACCATGGTTAATACTACAGTACTTATTATTTAAACCTTACAAAAATATGAGCAAAATTGAATTAAATTTTCTCCATCATGCTTTAACTTAAACAACATATGTTCTAAATCTTTCCTAATGAGCAATTCTCAGAACCAGCTATTTATTTGTGGCACTACTAAATATATTGATAAACTGACACCATATGCTTAAATCATACTCTCTTTTGATAAAACAGTTAACTTTGTTAATATCCGTGAAATTACCAATGCAATTTGGATAATATTGAAATGTTCATTTATTTTAGATTACTCCTTAATACAATCTAATGCTTATCAGATTATCAATATTTATTCAAAGGTTTGCACACATATGTAATACATCTGTTTTTCTTTGGTGAATAGTATATGTATTTGGAAAATAATAAAGAATAAATTATACAGTGTTTCCATTTTTCATCTAAAAGTTATGCAATTTTTAAGTTCACGTTACCCAATTTCTAAGATTTTACACACTGGGTGAATATATTGAATATAATGTATTTGTAATATTTTAAAAAGATTCAAAGGGTAGGAAATATATTTATACAAGCCATAATGAGTTTATATAAGATGGTATCTTATTAAAATTGGAGACTTTTTCATATTCTCCCTAAAACATAATTAAAGCTTCTGAGCATTCGAACAATAAGCTATCTTTTAGAGTTTATTGATATTTGCTTATCAATGTGTAATTTTGCTCTGTGTCAAATAGTATTTTACTACATCATCTGATTCAATTTTTCTTGAATCATTAGATTCATTTGTAAGATGGAAATCAAAATTAATCTAGTTTTATATATTTCTTTGTTACTTTTGTTGATAAAGGGTGATAGTGAAATAGTTAAGTAAATACAAAGTTTCTAAGATGAACCACTGAAGTGCATATGATCTAACATAATGTGCTTCACAGAAACTAGAAATTGGATTAATATTGCTTGCTCATGCTTGAAGCACAGAAAATTGCTCAAAGGCAGATGGATGGAGAGTGAAAAACTAAAAATAAAATTCCCAGTGGAAATAAGGGTTGTCACAGTTCAGATTGGTTTCTTCTATAAGACTCATGGCATGGAAGAAAACCTTACTAGCAGGGCACTTAAGAATATTATAAATCATATATGCATATGTATGTGTATATGTGTGTATATGTGTTTGTGTGTGTGGGAGGGGAGAGAGAAGTACACACACACACACACACACACAAGATCTGAATGACATATGCTAAAAAGCAAAAAAGTTAAAACTATTCTTTATTTGTAGCAAAGTATCATTATTTATCCATTTAATCTATGATTACTTTTATAGATGTATAGCAGTAGGCTTGCAAGATTAAACATAGTATTATTTTATTGAAAAAAATGCAACATACTTTAGCATTTTTATTGCTTTATTTTAATAAAATCTATATGAACAATTATTTTTATGGTTCACACTTACTGACTCCTGGAAATATCAGGTGTCAATGCTGTGAGTATAACACTTGCAGACAAATCAACTCAACTGTACACGATGTGATAAATCATCAGTAATTATGAAAAAAAAGAATGAATTCTGAATGAAAATGTATTTTAAAATACTGTAGTGTACACAGCATTAAAATAAACTTCTAATCAGAAGAGGTGTTAATTAATCAGATTTATTTATTTATTTATTTATTTATTTTTTTATTATGATGTTGTGGGGTACAGTTAAGGGTTAGGTATACAGACACGTTTCATTCAGGCACCCTATTGATAAGAGGTGCTTCCCCATCCCCAGACAGATATTTGCTCGTTAATCCCATCTCCCCTCCCATAATTTCCCACTACTGTCAGTCATTTTCTTATAGTATTAAGTTGGATGTTCAAGGTCCATTATATGAGTGAGAACATGTGATACTCGGACCTTTGTTTTTGTGAGAGGTCACTCAGTATTATAGACTCTAGTTCCATCCAGGTTGCTGCAAAATTCATGATTGTGTTCTTTTTTGTGGCTGTGTAGTATTCCATTGTGTATATGTACCACGTTTTTTTAATCCAGTCCTCCTGCAGTCCCCCTACTGGGAATATATCCGGAAGAACACAAATCACTCTATAAAAAAGACACCTGCACACGTATGTTTATCGCAGCATTGTTCACAATAGCAAGAACCTGGAAGCAACAATCAATCAGATTTAATACATATGTTTTAGTATAAGGAAAAATATATCTTCCTAGTAGTTTTGTGGCTATTTATACACTATCTTAATCTAGTATAAATACAAGGTAAAAAATTGTCCATTTATTAAGAATGCATTCATTTTTTTTCTATTTAATTCCATAAATTTTATCTAAATGACAGTAGTTAAGAATTTTATCAGAGATAAAACTTAATTAAATTGTCTCATTTTTTACATAAAAAGAAATTTCTTAAAATTAATATTTTCCCCTTTGTAACCATCACCAAGTACAGCCATAATTCAAAAATGTTTTGCTAACTTATTTTATAGTGACTGTTTCAATAAACTTTAAATATATAAACTAAAATATCAAGAAGGACTTTATTCCAGAAGTGTTCATTAGAATATATTTAATGGTACTCCCTATTAGATGCTAATAGAGAAAGGTAGTAAATTATAAGGAAGTAAGCTTTCTTTCACAATTTAAGAAGTTTAACTAAATTCCAACTTATTTTTTGTTGTCTGTACAGAGGTTCTACAGATTATCTGTAAGCAAAATCATGTTTTAAAGAAATTCTTTAGGTTGAAAAGAAAAAAAGCTCTGGTTTGACCAAATAATTTTTTAAGGCCCTTCAAAATACCACTCCTTGGTCCCAGACTTACCATGAATTTACCAGTTGACCTTCAATATTATCCCACACCTTATTCATAAATGGAGAGATGATAATCTCCCAAAGCCCTTTTCAGGGTATAAGTATATATTTTAGAGAAAAAAAAATTGACAACCATTCTTCATCTTTACCAATAACATGACAAAAATATTTTTTAGAATATTTAAAATATAAAATTAATTTAAATTGCAGAAAAATTTAGTATATCATAAGAAAAGTTAAGAACTTGAATGAACCCTAAAAGTTGGTAATGACAATAAGCTTATTTTGTAGGTGAAATGACAAATGTCAGTCCCTTTGGAAAAATAGAAATCTCTTAAAACCGTTACATGTGCCTATCTAAATGAGATTGGAATCAAATTAGTTTTGTCATAAATACAAAAGAAAGACTATTTACTTTTCTTTAAGTTTTATGAATCTAGCATATATTAAAGCATAAAATGGGGAGGAATTATCTATAATACCAACATTATTATAAATTTGTTGACAAATTTCAAGGGCTAATCTAATTTCTCAAGTTTTGGCATCAATCTCTGTGTGCCAATTAATGAGAGTTACAGCGTTCTGTAGAGAATATAGTCCATGTTTAACATACTTTTTCAAGTACAATGAAAATATTTGCACTAATCTTGAATTTTCTTCCTAATTGTGGAATAAGGTGAAGCTGTCCTTTCTCCTGAATACAGGACTAACAGTAAATTAGTTTATAGAGTCATAATTCAATTGTTATACACTCAAATAAGAAAAGATAAAAGCACTTTATTCTTAGAGATATCTACTTCTTTCTCATATTTAACAGTGGAAGTATTTCTGCTTAAGCAAAATATTTTAATCACAGAAAAAATATAACTGGTTGTAAAGGTGTAAACAGATATTCCTTGGAATAGTTACTATGTTCAAAGCAAATCATTTTAATTCAGAAATTAAACAAAAATAACTTTACACTTAAGAAAAAACCTTAATTGCATAAACTTGAATATACCCATGAACCTAAATACCTCTAGTTTTATTTTCTTGAGTCAAATTTATCAAAATTTTTTCATCAAGTATGATTGGAGGTAAAGTAAATCACCTCAAAAATATTTTTTAAAAATGAGTAGTCTTATGTCCTAAAACAATCATCATATATTTAGAAAAAAAATTCTAAAGATAGTTTACTATCAGTAACTACAACTTTGAGGTTTAAGAACTTAACTTATCCTTTAAGCATTATTGTGAATTTTAAAGAAAATATCTGATTATTATTCTGTATCTATTTTTATCAGAATATGTGATTTATATATATTATTTTTATTATTTTTGGATTCCTGCATTCTGTTTATTCAGATTTCTTGGAAAACATTTCATTATCCTCACAAGCATTTAGATATTAGCCAAAAAAAATACCCAATACTACCATCATTTTATACTTTAGAAGTCACTGCAATATTTTTCTATTTTTTAAAATGCCTTATGGGAAGTATTTTTTTTCCATGTTAATTTGAAAGAACAAAGCAGTGCCTTCTACCTAACCTAAAATAATAATTTCTACAGACTTGGTGCTTGAAGAACAGCCACATAACTGGAAGTAGAGGAAAATGGGCTGGTAGAACATTTTCTGTCCCGCAACTCACACACTTAAACCAAAGACGATAACAGAATTGCCTGTCAACTGTAAGAAATTTTAGAGTTGTTCATAAAATAAAGGTTATGATTTTTTTTTTTTTGTAGCTTGCTTGGAATGCAAATCAGAAGCCTCACCTGAAATCATTTAGACCAGAAAGAGAGAGAACATTACAGCTTTAACTTGGAGTTCTTATCCTTTGGAAGTGATTGGAAGAACAATGAATGATGGAGTTTAGGAGACCATTTAAAGCAGGAAGTGTATAATTTTTACCTTATCCTCTGAGCATCACTATCAATCTGCCCCATATACTGCAAAAATTAAGCATGTGCAAAAGTTTTAGAAACTGTTTATTCATATTTAATCAGAAACAAAGATTCCTAAGGTCTAATGCATATTAAAAGCACATACTTATGTGAAAAATGTTATTTTCCAACTAATCTAAATTGATAGATGCATGATACAACCATTATTTTTAAGTAGGTTTCTTTGTTGTGCCATCTATCTATCTATCTATCTATGCTTTTTATGTTTAATAAGTATTACCAGTAATAAAATGAGGCCCAATAGCAATAATTGTTTGCAGTCAAATATAATAGTAGCCTAAGCAGAAATAAAGTCAAATAAAAAACGAATAAGCATACTGTAAATTAAATGAATGTATGGAAATCCATTAAAATGCCAAGTTCAACATTTGCATTAATGATGTAAGGTGAAATTAATTATTCTTCAAACCAATTAATATAATCATCCATCAGAACAATATATGAAGCTCCTACAATGCATCAGATGTTGTCCTAGGTATAAAAAATTGAAAGGCAGATTAAAAGTTTTCAAATAAATTATATATAGTCTTGTGAAGCTGTGACAGTTTTCAAGTTGTCTTTTACTCCATTGCTATTCTTCAAGAGAGAAGCTATCTCTTTTAATTTTATAGTTGCTAAATGGATGCAACAGCATGCCAAATTAGTTACTTAACAAATACCTTTTTTTGCAACTTTATTGGCATATCGCAAATACCATGGAAGGCACCAATTTAAAATGTACAATTGAATAATTTTGAGCATCTTCAAAGAGTTTGCAGCAATTATCACAATCTAAGTTTATAATATCACAATGATAAAGCCTTATACACATTAGAAGCCATATCCTCTTCTGATTTCATGCCCTGCATTTTTTCACCCAGACCCCACTTGCAGTCTCAGCTCTCCTGGTATCCACTAACTTTTCTGTCTCTGGATTTACTGAAACTGGTATTTTACATATGTGGAATAGAATTATTCAACATATTATCTTTACGACTTGATTCTTTTGCTTAGCTTGATGTCTTTAAGGTTCGTATATATTGTAGTATATATTAATACTTCATTCTTTTTACTGCCAAATGATATTCCATAGCAGGGATATAATATGTGATGTCCATTTATTAAAATGTAATAGACATTTTACTTGTTTTCACATTTTGGCTATGAATAATGTTGGTATGAACATTTATTTGCAAGATGTTTTGTGGACTTGGTTTTGCATTTCTTTTGGGTTTACACCTAGGAGTAGAATTTTTGGTCATATGATAATATCATGTTTACGTTTTTTGAGGAACTGTCAAAGAGTTTTTGAAAGTGGCTGTACCATTTTATTCTTCTACTGGCAATGTATGAGGGTACCAGTATTGTTATAGTTATATCTTCACCATACTTCTTATTGTCTATCTCTTTTATTTTGAACATCCTATTGTAAGTGATGTGCTATCTCATTGTGGTTTTGATTTTCATTTTCCTAAAGGCTAATGATGTTGAGCATTATTTTATGTATTTATTGACCCTTCCTTCCTTCCTTCCTTCCTTCCTTCCTTCCTTCCTTCCTTCCTTCCTTCCTTCCTTCCTTCTTAGCATCTATTTAAATCCTTTATTTATTTGGTTACTTGTTTCTTATTGTTGAGTTCTAAGATTCTAGACACAAGAATTTGGTAAAATCTATGACTTAAAAATAGATTCTCTCATTTTGTCACTATTTTCACTTTCTTGATGATGCTCTTTGATGAACACTTTTAATTTTAAGTCCAAATTCTTTTAAATTATATTTCCAGTTGTGCTTTCAGTGTGATATTTAAGAGATAATTGCCTAGCCTATAGTCATGAAGATTTAATTATATGATTTATTATATGGATTTTATCATTTTAACACTTAGGTTTAGGTTTATGTAACTCAAAGGTATATATACAAAGGTATATACCCAAAGGTATATAATTTTTGTGTTTGGTGTGAGGTAGAGGTCCAGATTTGTTCTTGTGCATTTAGATGTTCAGTTGTTCTTTCATCGGGTATGAAAATAGTATTACTATCTATGAAAAAACTTTTTCCTTCATTGAACTCTTTTGTTATTCTTGTTGAATATCAGCTGTAAATATAAGAGTTTATTTCTGGAAGCTCAATCTTGTTCTATTGATCTGTATGTTTATTCTCATGTCAGTATCACTGTGTCTTGGATATTATAGTTGGTAGTAAGTTTTGTGTTTTTTGCTAACCTTTTAAATTTACAAAGGCTTAGTTTATAGTCTAGTATACAGTTTATTCTAGAGAATGTTTTATGGGCACTTGAGAAGAATGTATACTTTGCTTTTGTTGGGTGTTGGGTTTTATAAGTGTGTTGGGTGTAGTGAGTTTATAATGTTGTTCAAGTCTTCTATTTTCTTGTTAATTTTCCACCTAGTTATTTCATCTATTATTAAAAGTGGGTTATTGAAATATTCCACTATTAATGTTGAATGACCTATTCTTATCTTCCAATGTGTGGCTCAACTCAGCTGTCTTAGTTAAATAAAAAAAATTATCACAGTCTTAGAATAAAGATTTTGTAGCAAAATTTAAATTTAAATGAAATATTGACTGTGTTCTGGTTGTGATGCTTTGAAGGGAACTCCAAAAGAGGTTAAATCTCTACATTGTGTACAATACTACCACCTTTTTTGCTACTATGCTGCTAAGGTTTATCTGGTAGGAAAAATGTGACAGAAATAGCCTCAAGTGAAAGCATCGCAGGCATGTTTGCCTTATTGATATTCAATAATTTATCCAGGATAGTTAGTCCTGTAACTCTAATTACTATAGTTCTGAATTAATTGGTTTCAGTTTGCTCTTATTTATATTATTTTAGAGAGAAAGTTCATTGAAGTTCTCATTCTTCCATGCTATAATTATGTATAAGATTACTGAACAATAGTAGTAGTATATTTGAGGAGAATTTTTTTTTAATTCTTAGTGGAACTAATGAATCTTGGTTCCTTGTATTCTAGAGTTCTTTAGGAGACTATAATATCATTAGTGCTGCAATTAAAATAAATACGTCTTCTGAAAAATCTTAGTCCACCTTAGCTTCAACTTTACAGTTCTAAAAACTCAAATTGAGCAGAATATGTAAAGACAGTTCATCTCAGAGAAACTCATTCAAAATGAGAAATCAAAGAAATGTCTAAAACAAAATGCAGGTATTATTGTACATTAGATTGATAACTGTACCTTACTTTTGGCCCTAAATATTCAAATTATCAGTACTGTTTAAGAATTAAAGGCATATCTAAAATTAAAATTATAATGCTGATTTATTAACAAGAAAAATAATTAATTATATTGCTATTAAAAATAGAGATTGTATCACTTTTTATGTGCTAGACACCATACTAATACTTTTCTATGTACTGCCTTACTTTATCATTTCAAATGTTTATTTAATGATTATAATAATTATTGTCACACAGAAAAGGAGCTAAAGAATTAGAGAGATTTAAAAAAACTCTTCTTATATATTAATTAAATATCTGATAGCCTACTTGTGGTTGCAATATGAATTTGTTTTTTGACAAATAGTCTCTACTTTAATTGGTAACTTCTAAAGGATTATATATGGACATGTACACATACTTGTATCAGGGAAATTTCCTTTTGGAAAGAGTTTGATAAACACTCCATTCTTGTTCTCTCAACCCTAACTGCCCATTTTCTATATATCTCTAGATCTTCTCAGTCAGTGTCACTACCATCAAGTAAGACAGAAGCATAAGAGAGAGAAGGTGGAGAAAATTTTCCAAAACAAAACAAAAGTAGGAAAATAGTAAAATTTTTTTTAAAGGAGGAAAAGGGACTAAATTTAGAGCACCAAAACTCTTAGATAAGAATTCCTGTGCAATTTGGTGAAATCAAAGTAAAAGAGAGAGAGAAAATAATAACGTAAGACACTTAACGAAGAAATAGTGGCAAATCAGGACAAAATCAAAAATCAGCTGTTCAATGTTGGGCCACTATTTTTTTTTTATTGTAAAGATGTGGGGTACAATTAAGGTTTATGTAAAAACATTGATCATGCAGGTACCCTTGTTGATGAGGTATGCCCCTCCCTCCCCTAGCAGTTTCCACCAACTGCTAGTCCCAGGCCCCTTCCCCTGACAGCTTTCCGCTATTGCCTATCGCTTTCTCATAGCATTATAATTGTTCAAGGTCACCTTTGAGTGAGAACATATGGAACTCAGTTCTTTGTTTCTGTGATAAATCACTGAGTATGATCGACTTCAAATCCATCCAATTTGCTGCAGAGTCCATATATTTGTTCTTCTTTATGGCTGTATAATATTCCATTGTGTATATGGAATACACATAATGTATTCATTTTTTATCCAATCCAGCTTCAATGGGCAACATGGTTAGTTCCATGTTTTTGCTATTGTGAATAGAGCTGCTACAAACATACGTGTGCAAGTATCTTTTTTGTAGAATGATTTGAGTTCCTCCAGGTATATTCTCAATAGGGGAATTGCTGGGTCATATGGAAGATCCATTTCTAGTTCCTTCAGAAATCACCACACTGTCTTCCAAAGAGGTTGTACCAGTCTGCATTCCCACCAGCAGTGTAAAAGTGTTCCTTTTTCTCCACAACCTCACTAGTATCTGTTGTTGTTTGTTTTATTAATGATGACCATTCTTACAGGGGTTAGGTGGTATCTCAAAGTGGTTTTGATTTGCATTTCTCTGATGATGAGTTAGGCTGAGCACTTTTTCATGTGTCTGTTGGCTGCCCGTATGGGCCACTGTTTTCATACTCCCTGAGACAGGGTGCCCACATCTTCTTTCATTAGACTGCATTTCTACAAGGTTGCTTGCTACCATTCACTGAGTTTCATTGGTCAAATTTGAGACACATGACCAAATCTAGCTTCAAGGAAGACAATAAACATGAATTAAATTAAGAAGGAGCCGGGCTGGGTGGCTCAACCTGTAATCCCGCGCCTTTGGGAGGCTGAGGTGAGTGGCTTGCCTGAGCCCACGCGTTCGTAACCCGCCTGGGCAACTTGGCGAGCCCTCATCTCTACAATAAATCAAAAAATGAGCCGGGTGTGGTAGCGCGCGCCTGTAGCTCTAGCTACTTGGAAGGCCAAGGCGGAAGGATCGCCGGAGCCCAGCAGGTCGAGGCTGCGGTGGCCAGGAGCGGCCACTGCACTCCAGTCTGGGTCCAGTCCAACTCAAAAAAAAAAAAATAATAATTAATTAAAATAAATTAAGAAGGAAAACAATGTTGGAGAAGAGAAGATTTTACCTACATTGTTATGTAAATTATACACTCTATTACTGACCTCTGAATATTTGCATAATTTTACACACTTGTAGAATGTTAACACTGAATAACAATTTACCAAAAAATATAATTTTGGTTGTGCTGGATATTAGCATTGTGTGTTGAGAAATCATTAGTGTTAAAATCTCACCTTCCATAACAGTAATTGTATATAATACCTAAAATAGAAATAAAAACATTGAGTCATAACATTATGATTAATGAAAGAGAGAAAAATCATAATAGTCAAATGAATCTAAATTGCTCCAAGTCGAGTATAAAGAAGTAGAAGTAGCTTCTTTTTTTACGTTTTAAATTGTATTCATGTGTTTCCTTAAGGAAACATGGAAAAAATTGATTTTCTTAAAGAGCTTGTATTAATGATTTGATGGTTTGGAAGAGATTGTAAAATTTTGAGGGCAGCCTTATTATAGTCAGAGAACTTATAATAACTTCAAGGATTGGACTTGCCACATATACTATTACTGACAATAAGGATGATCATGAAAGTTATTGGCTGAGGTTACTTGGAGAAATGTTATTAAATTTTACAATTTTAAGAAACTGAGAAGGAAACTATAAAGTTCGTGGATAAATCTTTCACTGAAATGAGGGTATTATCGCCAAGATTAATAATAGAAGGAGGACTTGATTAAAAACAAATGAGGAGAGTAACCAAGAGGTCGATGATAACTGCATGGGAAAATATTGGATGGTATAATCATTTGACTTCAATGTCAAAGATTACATCAATGTCAAATGATTTGGGAGTTTTAAAGGGTAAGTTTTAAATAAAATGATTTGAAAGTAGTAATGGAGAACATTGTGAGCCCTATATATTACCACTAAGATTTGAATTACACAAATTAGAAAATAAAAATCTACTTAAGAGAACTTCAAAGGAGGTGACATCTTCATGAAACTCACTTATCTGGAGAAAGAATATGAACATTCAGAAAACTGACTAAGGATTAAAGGGAGTTGCTTATGATAGCTCGTATATATATGGTATTTATAGAGCATGATGAGGATTAGAATCTGTTAGTATAAAAGGGAGTCAAAAGTCAGTGTTCTAGTGAAGATATCAGTAAAACGAGAAGTGAGACATTATGCAGCAGGTACCTAATATATTAATCTGCATACTTCAGGTGACATTGTTTTCAGAGAATTTTCACCAATGCACTGGTTGATCATTAACTACAGAATAAACACTATTCTGAAGTTTGAGGTTGTATGGGAGATTTATGTAATACCAGTGGTATTCAGTAAACTTAAAGATAATTTACAAAGAAAGCCATGATTGGAGACATGAAAATTCAAAACTATCTGCAAGTATTGTTATCAATAATCAAGAACTAAGATTATTGCATAAAGCCTGGTATAGACGAGGAAAAAATGGTCAAGATAAAAGACACTGATCAGAAAAGAAAAACTATGTAAAGAAGAGAAAAATAAATTAAGAAGGATTACCTAATAATTAGAAATAGAACAGGAAAACAAAGTGAATATAAATAGCACTAAAAGGGAGCACTATTGGCAGTGATTTTGGAAAAACATTCTGTACAGTTTTCTTGAGGGACTGTCTTTGACTTTACCTAATATTCAGCTTCTTTTGCTCTCAACATAAAAGTTACTCAAATAACCATTGACGCACAACACCAGGCCCAAGAAATACATTGAAGTTCAATGTACAGAAAGAATTGTTTTATTAGCTGCCAACATAGCCTAGAACTAAGTCTTGGCAGCAGCCAAGTAAATCTCTTGAGCCGATGGAAGTATACTTTTCTTCCTTTGCCTTCCTAGGTAGAAACCTTGTAAGGGCACTGGAGGCTGGCTAAGAGAATTGAATGCATTATTTATTGATATATCATTTTCTCAAAATTATTAAAGATGTTGTGCAATTATTTTTACCTTTTAAACTCCTGTTGATATCAGAAATTAGACTTTGAGTCTTCATTTATCTATCCATATACTTCCACATGGGTAAAATTAGTATGCTTAGATTTTATAATTCTCTTAAGTAAAAAAATGTGGGCTTGTTAAAATGAAAATATATTTTTCAAAGAGGCACTTCTTTCTGGGAGAACACTCAGGCCAATCATGAATATAATGGTATATTGGTTATTCAATTCCAGATAATTCTGAATATAATCTTACTTCTATGTTATAAGCCAAGTGTATAGAGTATCTTAATCTAAAACCAATATATTAAAAGAGATTTTTTCTTTAAATGGAATGATATAGCATTGAATATACTACTAAAAAAACACTAATATGTTTGAAAAAATATATTGTAAGAATGTGAATTATAAGCTGTTTTTTCCTCTAATTTAACCCATAAAGATAGTGCCGTTATTAGTTTCAGAAATTTAAAAAGATGAGCATTTGTAATTCAATAAAAGTTTTAAGTTTCTCCTAATATAGAAAGAGCCCCAGATATTAAATCTTACATTCCAAACTCAAGAGCAAGAATATTCCTATCCTAGAAATTGCTAATTAGTTAGATTTTGAGAAGAAAATAAAATATTTTTCATTAGAATAGTAGTAATTTATTCTCAAGCATATTTCTGTCATAATCAAATCAGCAGCTTACTGGCACCTCTCTTCACAGAAGAGAAAAACTATTCAAACCTACACTAACGCAGGTGTGAGTTATAAACAATTATAATGTAGTTGTCTTAAGTATTTGAATAAAATAGCCAGTCAACCATGTAATATACATTATTAATCAGCCTTTTGAAAACATATAAACTAAATTTGAAGTTACAAAACATTTGTTTCTTTTTTTAATACTGAACACTTGAAGGCAAAGTAATTTATAATAATAACCTGAACCTTATTAAATTATATATTTTTAAAGAATCAGAAATTTTGATTTCAGGAAACTCTTTTCAATGCAAACTACCATAGTTTTTAAATTAAAACTCAGATAACCTGGTCTATTAAGTATGTTCATTATTCAGTAAATGCTACTTGAACACATGCATACAAAGTTAAAATGGAAGTTAAGTAGGAAAATTGCTTGCTGCAGTCAGGTTTTCTTTAGCAATTCCTTTCACATAACACTCTATTGACAGAATGTTACCTATTTCAATCACTTCTAAACCGTCTGAGAAAGGAAAGTCAAGGAGTGTTGCAGGGTTTTTTAACTGTTTGATGAGAGCTTCATCACCTTTCCTTTGATGTGTAACTTTCTCTTGAGAAGCCCAGGGCAACTCTGATGGAGACTGGCAATTGAAGGATCTGAGTGTTGTAACTCTGTGATCCCTTCATTGTATTTATTTGTGGGAAAATATTTTATAAAAACAGTCAAAAATAAAACTTCCCCAGCCATTATTTTTAACATCCCCTCTGGTCTAACCAAGTTTCTTTTCTTACTTGTCTTAATAATAGAAAGACTATAGTAAGCACTTTTCAAATATCAAAATCAATAAGCCCATAAAACCTATTTTATACTATAAGAGAATTTGAATAGAAAGTTAAGTAATGTTAATCCTAAATTTATTTCAATCAAAGCTGCCTGTTAGCAGATACCAGTTTGTTTGGTTTTTTTCCTGGTTGGTATTTTATTAAAATCTTTAATAATAAATTTGTGTTTGATCAGTATCAAATTTTTTATAGAGAACTGTGAGCTCTTTATTAATTAATTTGCACATGACTTAATGTTTTTAGTGTTGTCTAAAAAAATGTCCATACATTTAAAATCTCAATTATTATAGCATTTTTTTTTTTGAGTTGGAGTCTCACTCTGTCACCCAGACTGGAGTGCAGTGGTCACTCCCGGCCATCGCAGCCTCGACCTGCTGGGCTCCGGTGATCCTTCAGCCTCAGCCTTCCAAGTAGCTGGAACTACAGGAGATCACTACCACGCCCGGCTGATTTTTGATTTATTGTAGAGATGAGGTCTCGCCAAGTTGCCCAGGCAGGTCTCGAACCCATGGGCTCAGGCAATCCACTCACCTCAGCCTCCCAAAGGCACGGGATTACAGGCTGAGCCACCGAGCCTGGCTATTATAGCATTGTTTAACTAAAGAAAATACAGTCCTCACCAGTATGCAATATGTCCATGAACCAACAGGCATTTGTAGCCCCTGAATCTAAACTATTAAAAATTGAAATTCAAAAAAGGAAAGAAAAAAATAGTTGAAATTACATATTCTGTAAAGAAAGCAGTTTCTATCAGAAAAATACTAAAGTCAACTAAAAATATCAATAGACTTTTTGTCACAGATTTCTCTTCAACTAATGCTGCTCTTATCTCTGATATAACAAAACAAGGAACTGCATACTAAGGAATCAATTGCAATAAAGAAGTAATGCAGGGAATATTTCAGTGTGAGTGCCTTAGTGTGCTATTGTTTAAACCCAGCTATTTCAAATGATTTGATAGTATTGTTGACAATAATATGTGGTGGTTATAAAAAGAAAGGTACAAATACCTACTCAAAGACAATACCCTTAATCTAACTTTTAATAAACTTGAGTTCTACTCAGAACTCTTATTGATGAACTCCATAACATTGTAACTGCTGGAAAAAAGTGATTTCAACTCACTTTCAATATTTTTTAATTCGTATATATTTGAATATTTCTTCTTTGTGTTTATATGGATGCAAATGCCATGGATTTAAATTTTTTGTGGTTGTTGCTGGTAACACATTATTATAGAGTCATAAACTTGAAGTAGTTTGGGCCCATTAAAAGTCAAGTTTACTTTCATTACTTCCGTTAAGCATTATTTAAGGGTACCACTCACCACCCTTGTCTCTCCTTTTCAACTGCAGAACACTTAATTACCTGTCCTTACTGCCTTTGTAGCACCAAATGTATACTTCTGTCTTAACACTTTTCACATTGTGCTGTCAGGTTTTATAATACCTGTGGGCCAAGGAGAAAAATGTGCAACCTTGAAATATCTTACTACAGTTGATATTTTTTCTTTATCATTTCATAACCTGTACTGAACATAACTCGTAGCACTTGTTAGACTCAATGTATATTTTTGAAAGAATAAACAAATAGTCTAAATAATGTGAATTTCTGCAAGCACCTTGCTGGTGGAAAGAAATTAACCCATTGGTCCTAATTTATACTCTATTAAAAGGGAGTGTGACAAATTTTTAATGTTCAAATTATTAAAGCTAATTTTAATGTATTTAAGTAGATGGGCTGAAAAGAAGTCAAACTGCACATTAACTCAAAATTTTGCCTAAAGTAGTAGTAATTTTGACAATAATTACTGAAAAGAAAATTCCTCCTGTGCTTTTAATTGTGATATTGTAACTTATAAGTTATCTGGATGTATGCCTCTATGTCATAGCATGAGAACAGAGTAATTGACAAAATCAATAAAAAAGAAATGTCAAAACACATGAAATGAAAGAAATTTTGGGGTATTATGTTGGATTAAACAAAATGCTGGATACAAATGAGTATATACTGTACGATTGTATTTCCATGGTGTTGAAAAACAGCAATCTTAAATAACATTATCGGTTATTAGAACAGTAGCTGCTTCTGAGGAAGAGGTTATACAATGGAATAAAAAGCAAGGGCATCACTGGAGTGCTGGATCTGTGTGGGAATTACATCATTGTAAGCCTAGTTACACATTAGTGACTGCCATAAACATTAGTTCACTTTATGCATTTTACTCAATATTTCATGTGCCAATAACTTTTTTTAAATAAAAATTCTAGTCTACTCAGATATACATGTGTGTATGGAGGAGGAGGAAGACAGAGGAGAAAAGAAAAGGTGAATGCTTTACAGCAGATCTCTTTCACGTTCTGTAGTTTTCTCTGATATAGCAGCACAACTTTAACAATTGCAGGACCAATTGTCACTAGGTTCTAGTGTATCAGATGGCAGTCAAGCCTTCTTCAGAACCTCCCAAAAGAGACTTTCGTATACGAGGCGAGTTTAAAAACAAACAAACAAAAACAAACAAACAAAACCCCCCAGATAATTTCAGGTATTTTCACAAGAAATGTTGATAAAAATGACAACAATAAATAAATAATAAATTATCTATACCATGGTGTTAAAATCTAGAAGAGTAGTTTGGATTTTGCTCAAGTAATTATATTTTGAGAGCCTTCCTCAGTGATGAATGTGTTGAATTTGACCTCATCACCCTTTCATGTCCTAAGTTCCTTTTGCGTTTGCTCATGCTGCTTCCTCTACAAAGCTCTCTGCAGCCTGGCACTTCTTTGCAAGGGTAAGAAGCTTCTTTTTTCCCCGCTTTCAGTCTCTGAGAACTATGTGTTTTGGTCCTGATTCATAAAGGTCTTGTCAATATAGACTGTGTGATTTTATGGACTTGTTAAGATACCAATATTAGTACCCGACTCCTTTTCTAGAGTGGAAATATAGAATATAGATAATTACATGCAAAAGATTACTTCACCCATTAAACTACAACATGCATCAGAATTTATGAGCTAAGAGCATGCATTTTTTATATCTTTTAAAGTACACCTATGAATGCAATAAATATGTAGATTAATCTATATAGTATAAAAATGTAAACAAATGTTTAGGAATCTGGATCATATAACATTATAACTTTAAAAAAATGTGTTTCTATGACATTTTACCTCTTTTGATAAGTAGGAAAACATATTACTTTTAACAAAAACATTATTTGTGTACCAAATTGTTCTTTTACAATCTTTAGTTTGTTTTCTGGTTTCAATAACCTTGCTGTTTTAATGTCCATTTTCCTTGTCTAATATTTATACCCTGACATTTATTATTAGCAAGATTTGTAAAATAAAGTAATTTGAAATTATCTCTGGGGGACCAGTTAGAATTAGAAAAAGTGGTCATAGATTTGTTTTTACTAGAGACCTTGTCTTAATTTCTCAGACTTACCCATGTACACATTTATAGACATAGCACCACATGGAAAAGTTGAACAACGGTTGTCTCACTGATGATTACTGCTATCTTTCCTGACTGTGACAGTGTCCAAATACGTAACCTCCATTGTAAGGTAAGGGTACTCAAGTAATTCTCTTCTGGCCAGTGAGATGTGTGTTGACTTCACAGAGTAAGGCTTATAAGAAAATCTATAAAGGGAAAAATAGGCTATGAAGACATTTTTTCCTTTGTTCTTCTTCGACCTGAAGTGCGCCAAGCGATGTGGAAGATGAAGCAGGCAATGAAAACCTTTTCACCTTAATGTCCCCGCTGATTTTTAAGAAGACTATCAATCTTATCTTCTAAAACAAGTCAGTAGAGTGATTTAAAAATATACATATATAAAGAGTAATAGAGTAATTTAAAAATATACATATATAAAGAGTAATTTAAAAATATACATATATAAATAGAGTAATTTAAAAATATACATATATAAAGACTATAAATTGAACCTATAACAGGGGCATTTAAAAATCTGTTCAGGCAGAAGAATTGTATATTTACCAGTCTGATAAATTGAATTACACAGATGGTTGTTTTTATCCTCTACATATCTAGAAGTTTGAAATAGTCCTGGGTTAGTACAACAACCTTAGTGCCATCAGAGACAAGGGCATCTTTTAGAATTTATTTCTCTCTCATCTTTCAAGTGGAGCTTTCTTTCCTGGGGATTGCAAGATGTCCGCTTCACCTTCAACAGCAATTAGGACATTCTAATCCAAAGGAAGAACAGAGACAAAAGACACAATGTTTTCACAAGTCTATGTGTCCCATAATAAGCTTTCCTTGAAGTCTTACTCAATGAAGGCTATTTATATTTTATTGACTAGGACAGAATTATTTGGGTAAACTTAGACCAATCAATGATTGGAAGCTAAATTTGGAGAAGGCAGTTGTCCAAGGGGTTAGTTAACCAATAAACAGTACCTCCCATTGTTTTTACTTAAAAGCTCTCACTCATAAGTGGACCTTGAACAATTATAATACTATAAGAAAGTCTTTGGCAGTAATGAGAAACTGTCAGGGGAGGGAGAGTGGGATTGGCAGTTGAGGGAAACGGCTAGGGGAGGGAGGGGCATACCTCATCAACAAGGGTACCTGCATAATCAATGTTTGTATACCTAACCCTGAATTGTACCCTGCATCTTTATAATAAAAAAAGTTATAATACAGACAAAAAAGAGAAATATAACAAAGAAATATAATAATACATTCAAATGTTTAAAATGTCCTTTGTACAGTGCTTTTATATAAGAACAGTTCATTAAAAACTGTTATTAGGAATTTTTAGCTCTGCTGTTTGTTTACTTGACTATGCTTCACTGAGGTGCAGGGAACTGGCACACTTAGTAATCAATATAGAAATGTTCCTTGTCCACACTTAAATAATTTGACTTGACCCTTATGACCAAAGTAAAGTACAACTGAACACCAGCACTTGAGTTTGCTTGTTGCTTGCCTACACTTATATAAATTTATATTTACATAAAATATTGTATATTTTATAGGTTCATCTACATATTTACTCAATTATCAACATAATATATATATATTAATATTATATTTTTCCTGGGGAAAATAGCTTAAATACTGGCACGAGATTAAAAATTAGAAACGAATAAAGAAGTATTTACATAAACTTTCAGTAACTAAATTTGAAATAACCCTTATGGTCAAGGTAAAATGCAACTGAACACCTGCACTTGAGCTTGTTTGTTCCTTGCCCACACTTATTATGAGTACCTCTAATCCTTCCACTCAGAGAGCAAAAATTACAGTAATCCAGGAATTCTTTGGAATTTTCTATGCCTTAGATTAGAAAAAAAATGTTTTACAACGTTCTTTATGTGATAGCAAAATAGTATGTGATGATATTTGATGTTCATGGAGGAAGCTGCTTCTGGCTAGAACACCTTGGTTTGAATAGTTCCATGGACATAATGATTCGAAATCTTGGGACACTTGTAACATTTGTAACATTTAAACATTTAAAGCTTAACATTTGTAACATTTAAAGCTTCCCTATGTAACATTAAAAACTGTTTAGAAAAAATATATATATTTCTTAGATCTTAAGTTTATGTCATGGCTAGGTTCCATCTGCTAGGTCAAAGCATATTATGTCAGACAGTGACTTCATCACTAATAGCTAATCTCCTTTCTTTGTTTCCAATATCTATTTTCCCC
Source organism: Cephalopachus bancanus (assembly GCA_027257055.1). Classification (NCBI taxonomy): domain Eukaryota; kingdom Metazoa; phylum Chordata; class Mammalia; order Primates; family Tarsiidae; genus Cephalopachus; species Cephalopachus bancanus. The sequence continues at coordinate 14,859,454 of JAPVLO010000068.1, read as the reverse complement.
ATTTGTTTACAATCTGGGTTTGTCCCATAGGCTTTCAGACCCTGGGACTGTCCCTAGTAAAAATAATAAAAAATTCTTACTCTTCTCTTGAGTTTTTTCCAGTGTCTCATTATTCCCTTTTAAACCATAGTACATAGTATAGACTCTGAACGAAATAATAAGTAAACTGTATGCATGGATTAACAAAATAGAACTGGCCCATAAACTGATTCTCTATGGGAAGATTTAGTCTAAAGCCAAGTATGAAGTCTGAACTTGAACTTTCTCTCTCTCTCTTTTTAACTCTTCTTCATTCTGTGACATTCTTGCTCTCACTCCCCAATCTCCCCGTCTCACCCAGCCCCCACTCAAGGTATGTTCTTTCCCTTTTGCCCAGATTTCAACTAACTGGGATACTTTGGTCTCCACCAAAATCACTTATTATACAACAGGAATTGTTATAAAATTATTTAAATTGGCTTTAATCATATTTGGTATTTCATCTAGATCACAACTTCCTTGAAAATAATTGAATCTTCTAAATATTTGTAACCACAATGCTGCTTTATATATATACACAACAAATAAGAAATGCTTTTACATGTATTGTATAACTATTTAAACATAAACAAAATTATTTAGTATGGTAGGATATATTCGATGTACCCATTCTTTGTAAATGGCCAATCTTAGTTTCTCCAATACACTTAGGCTTCCTAAACATTAAACACCATAAACTAGAAGTATGTCAGTATATTAGGCCTCAAAAAATTGGCCTTACTAAAAGGTCTTAAATATAATGCCTTAATAATGTGCAAAACAATGCTGTGTAGCAGGTTCACTAATAATCAATTTGAAGGAAGGATTGCATAGAGGATGCCATGAAAGATGGCAGGGATCATCATGATGTCAGCCACCTCCTGGTCTATAATGTCACCAGCACCTGAGTTTGTTGAGGCAGAACATACTCATATGCAATAGTTACATAAAGTGGATTTATTACGTACAGATAGGTAGCTAGGGAAATAAGTCATGAGCTGGCTCTCTAAGGTTCAAGAAGCTGCCTTAGGTAAATGAAGTCTTGACTGCATGTGCCCCACCTGCACCACAGGTGAGGCACACCAAAAGTTAGGCCCCCTGGTCTGTATACCGTAGGTGCATGTGAGTCACTGGGCAAAGCTTTGGAAGTCATCACTTCCAAGGGACAGTGGAACAAAATGCTAGCCTGTCCCAGATAGTCCTTCCTTAACTCAGGATGTTGTATTCTTTAGGAGAGACAGGAACAAGGCCCATACTCTTTCAGGCAGTTTCTTCCAATCTAAAAAGATTGCATTGCTAGCACATTCTACAATTATTCTTGAGAACTACAAGTAAGAAAGAGGGGAGAACTAAGTCAATCCAAGTCCACTTGAAGAACTGCCCACAAATACCACTTTTACAATATGAAATAAAGAATAACTTCATAAGTTTCATGAATATTCATACTAAAAGATGTCTTACAAGTAATTTTGACATATTAGAATATGAACATGAATAAAGTGCATATATTGCAATAGTGTTATGTCTTCTTAATGTTTTAGTCCATATTTTCCCTCCATTTTTAAAAAATTAAAGTAAAATTTACATACAATGAAATACACAGACACTAAGTAATAATTCAGGAGTTCTGACTATTGTATGCATCCATGTACACAATACACAAATCAAAATAAAGAACATTTCTGTCATTCCAGAAAATTCCCTTGTACCATCCTTCACTTTTTTGCCATCATTCCATAGTTCTGATTTTTCCACCCATTAGTATTATTATTATTACCATTATTTTTAGAGAGAGATTGAGTCTCACTATGCTATACAGGCTGAATTCAAACTTCTGAGCTCAAGTAATACTCCTGCTTCTGCCTCCTGAGTAGCTGGGACTATGGGCACATACGCTTTTTCCAGCTCACCAAAAATTAATTTTGTCTGATCTGGAAATTCATATATATGAAACCAAATAATGTATTATTTTGCAACTGAATTTTTCCTCTTGACAAATGTTTATAAAATTTATTCATATTTTCTCATGTTTAGTCTTTTATAGTTGAATAATATTGCACTGTATTAGTATATTTCATTTTATTTATCCTAATGTTGATAGACGTTTGAGTTGCCTTTAATGTTTTGCTATCATTAGTAATGCTTCTATAACCATATATGATGCATAAATTATGTCTCTGGACATAAATTTTACCTTTTAAAAGTAACTGTGTGGGTGTAGATTTACTTGGTCTTAAAGTCAGTGTAAGTTTCACTTTATCAAAAAATTATCAATGTAGATTTTTTATTTTCTTAATTTATTTTCTGTGTATATGTTTCAATTCTTTTACAACATTGCCAAAGTCAAATTGGGATTTTGACACTTTACTTTTGTTATATAGAATATCACATATTCTATATGTTAGCTTTATATGCCATATACTATATGATAAATATATAAATATGAGTACAATACTTTAAACACTTAATGTGAAATTTATATGGCATTATGGTAATATGGAATATATATGGTATAGTTATATATTTATATATAAACTTATCTATTTAAATATAAGTATATATTTATGTATAACTATATGTAGATTTACATACAGCAAATTTTATATTATATAATCTGTCATATAGTCAATAACATGATTTAATATAATATGTGTTGAGTTGACTTGATCTATGTATCAATAATAAAATATAAACCATATATATGAGATTTTATATTTTATGTATCAATTCTATGCATTATGTCATGCACTATATACTATAAAATATTTTTATATAGTAATATGATAAAGCAGTATAATAAACAATATTATTGCATATTATGTATGGTTGCATATCACAAGTCAAGTTGTAAGTTAGGATAGAAGTCCTTGTAAAAGTCATGTGTACTAGATATGAAAATATTTTCTCCAAATCTGAGTCTTGGTTTTTATTTTCTTAGTGGTGTTATGTTATGAGAAACAACTGAATTTTATTGATATTCAATTTATGTATTTGTATCTTTTATAAAATATTAGTATTTTAAAATCTTTAAGAAATCATTGGTTATTAAATGATTGAAGAAATATTTTGTGTTTTCTTTTAGAAAATAAAAAACTTAAACTTTTACTACTGTATCTGTGGAAATTCCAAATAAATATTTGTATATGCTGTGCAGTTAAAATTGAGTTTTTTTTTTTCTTTCAGTGTTCTTATACTATTTTAGCCTCTGGTTTTGAGAAGATTTTCCTTTACTGCTAAACAGTCTTGGCAGTTCTATATTTAATTGATACTACATGTGAGGTTAATTTCTGAACTCTCCATCCTATTCCTCTGGCCATCTATTTTTATACAATCACACACCTTCCTAGTTATTGTAGAATTATAGCTATTCAAAAAGTCAACTAAATATTTCTCTAATATTTTTCTTTTAGTACATTTTTGACTCTTCTAAGCCCTTCTATTTCCATATAAATTTTGCAAAGAATTTGTCAATTTCTTTAAAAATATGCTGCTATTTTAGATGAGTTTGCATGAAATCTATAGCTCATTTCTTAGAGAATTGACATCTTAACAACACTACATTTTCCAAATGTATAAATATATTATGTATTGTCACACTTGTCTTCCTTAATTTTAGTCAGTGATGTTTTAAATGTAGAGGTCTTGTACAGTTAAAAACACATTTCTAAATATTTTCTGGGTTTTGCTGTTACTGATAATTTCATTTTTAAATTCATTTTCTAATTGTCAACAGTATATTTCAGGCACAACTGATTATCTGATTTTTCTTTATAAATTTTCTGTCCTGCAATCTGTCTAAATTAATTTTTAGTTCTATAGGTTTTTGTAGGCAACTTAGAGTTTTACATATAATCTATTATATCTTCTGTGGAAAAAAAAAACTTCTCTTTCCTCCTTTCCCTTAAGTTTATTTTTGCTTGCTTTATAAGGCTAACCAGTACCATTGATATTCTAAATGAAAACACTGAGAAAAAAATACCTTTGCCCATTTTTTTCCTATCTCAGAGGGAATGCTTCATCGTTAAGTATGATACTAGCTATAAGTTTTATAGATGCCCTTATCGAGGTTGAGAAATATTTCTTCAATTATTTTTGTCTGACTAATTCTATATTGAATGAGAGTTAATTTTTTAAATGAAATTTCTTTGAATATTCAGATATACATATAACTATCTTCTTAATATGCATATTAGCTCACTGATTTTAAAATTTTCCTTCTTTCTAATATAAGCATTTAATTACAAACTCTCTTGTAAGGATCCTTCAGGTGCAGAACACACATTTTGATAAGTGGCAGTTTTTATTATCATTTATTTTAAACATTTTCTAAATTCCATTGTGTTTCTTCTTAACAAATGAGTTATTTAGATGTGTTTTGTTTAATTTACAAATATTTGATGGTTTTAAATCTCATTTTATTCTTATTGATTTTTAACTTAACATCATTACAGACAGAGAACAATAGTGTAAGAATTCATTCTTTTGAAATTTGAATCTTGTTTTATGGTCCCAATATGTTAAGATTGTTGAATGCTTCTTGTGCATTTGAAAAAATGTATATTCAGCAGTTGGTGGGACAAGTATCTTATAAATTTAAATTAGTGCATGTTGCCAATGTAGTTGCAAAGACGTAACAATTTTATTTTTTCAGTGTGGTTGCATTTCCAGTTACTGAAGAAGGGGTGTTAAAATCGGTAAATATAATAATTGTCCTTTGTCTATATCTTGGTCACTTTCCTCAAATATTTTTCTACTCTATTATTAGATATGTACTAATGTTATACTGGAAAATGGAAGCTACCTTTTTTATTATATGCCATTATGTCTTAATCTATAGTAATACTCCTCTTCTGTGTTTTCCTTTTTTTTTTTTAAAGGAAATTAACATAGACACTAACTTTTTATGCTAGTACTTTGGTTTTTTTTGTTTTTGTTTTTGTTTTTTTCTTGAGTTGGAGTCTTACTCTGTTGCCCAGACTGGAGTGCAGTGGCCGCTCCCAGCCACCACAGCCTCGCCTGCTGGGCTCCGGCGATCCTTCCGCCTCAGCCTTCCGAGTAGCCAGAATTACAGGCATGTGCTACCACACCCGGCTGATTTTTTGATTTATTGTAGAGATGAGGTTTCGCTGCCCAGGCGGGTCTCGAACCCGGGGGCTCAGGCAATCCACTCACCTCAGCCTCCCAAAGGCGCAGGATTACAGGCTGAGCCACCGAGCCCGTCTTATGCTAGTACTTTATATGGTCTTTCTTTTATCATCTTTTTCCATTCAACTTACCTGGTGTTTATAGTGGCCAAGTCTGACATAGTGTCACTTTAAATTGCAGTGCTTATTTTTTACATTTATTATTATTATTTCTGCTTGTTTTCTGTTTCTACCATTTGCTTATGTATTCTTTTGATCTGATTTTACTGTTTTTTTTTGTTGTTGTTGTTGTTTTTTTGAGTTGGAGTCTCACTCTGTCACCCAGACTGGAGTCCAGTGGCCGCTTCCGGCCACCGCAGCCTCGACCTGCTGGGCTCCGGCGATCCTTCCGCCTCAGCCTTCCGAGTAGCCGGAATTACAGGCATGCGCTACCACGCCCGGCTGATTTTTTTTATTTATTGTAGAGATGAGGTCTTGCTGCCCAGGCGGGTCTCAAACCCGTGGGCTCAGGCAATCCACTCACCTCAGCCTCCCAAAGGCGCGGATTACAGGCTGAGCCACCGAGCCCGGCTGATTTTACTGTTTTAATAGTTTGAATATTCTGTTGTTTCCGCAATTTGCTTTTTAAAAATACTTTTCATATATTTTTCCAGTGGTTACTATAAAGGCTAAATCATGTTTATTTAATTTATCACAATATACTAAAAGTTGATGTTGTACTATTTCAGGTAAAATCTGAGAACTTTATATCAATATGATCTCATTGCACTCTTTATCATGGTTTATATTATTATTATAGTCATATGTTTCACTTCTAAATATATAATGCATCTCACAGAAAAAAATTTAAATGGCAAGCTCAGTTGCTTTTAATGAACTAAAGGAAAGAAAAAATTTTAAGGCCGACTTTTATCCATATCCTTATTATTTGTGACATTTTGCATTCTTTTCTATAGACAGAGTCTCTCTCAAGTGGTTTTTCCCTTAAGCTTGAAGGACTTTATTGAGCTATATTTAGTAGCACGGGTGAAAATAAATTTAGTTAGCTTTTCTTATCTGAATATATTGATTTTTCACCCTTATTGTTGATTGATTATTTCACTGGATAAAATATTCCGAGTTAATTTTATTCTGCTCTCATGAACTTTAAAGGTAGCATTGCATTGCCTTCTGGCATCCAGGGTTATGAGAAGTGAGCAGCCATAATTCTTATCTTTCTTTTCCTCTATGTGTAAAGTGTATACTCTGTTGAGGTCATCAAATTTGAGTGTATGCTTATGGTGTGAACAGTTCAGACTTTTTTTTTTGTAGATAGATTTTTGTAGGTAACTTAACCTGGAAACATTAATCTTAGCTTCTTGTATATGTATACCGAGATTTTTCACAAAGTTTTGGCATTTAGACCATTATTTCTAGGTGGTCAGTCATTTATTTTACAGAGTTTCTAATAGCATCTCTGTGGTTTATAATATTTCTAATAGCATCTCTGTGGTTTCATATAGTGTTCCCTCTGTTTCTTATATGTCCTGTATATAGTTACAGAGTCATAATCAAATTAAGATATGGTTTTGGAGGGAGAAGTAGAGACCAAGAATACTTTAAAAGTTCTATGTATTCCTTTCAGGAAGCAAATGCTAGTCTGTTGTTCCTTATTCTGCAATGTCTTCAAATAGTAATAATTGTTGTATGAATCCATTTCATTATTTTTAAGAAATAATTTTATAATGCTTTGTTATTTTGTAAGCTGAAAATGTATATTAATTGAGACATCTCACATTAAATATGTGGTTCCATGTACAGGAAAGCTGAGTGCTAAATTTTGATATTCATTAATTTTCAAAATAGTAAAGTGGTTATTAACATCTTTCAAGGTTATACATTTTTAAATTACAGTTAAGAATGCTTGGAGTTAAACATATTTTAAGCATATTAATGAATAAAAATTAATATCCCCTTTCCAAGCCAACAGAATCCTAGTTGTCTCAGCTTTGTTTCCTCCCAGACAGATACCATTGCCATGTGGGTGTTGTATCACCAATAATTTTTTTTTATCATTTTCTCATGTTTTAGAATTTATGGGAATTTCTTGTCCCTTAAGTTAGCTGTAGATTTTATCCATATATTTTTTTATTTTATTATACTTTCTGAAAAGATAATAGTAAAATTCAATAAGCACCATGAGGTTACTGCTCTTAAAAGCCAGCAATTAAGCTTTTTGAATAAATAAATGCTGACGTTACCATCATCGTTACAATTGTTGCATGATTTTCAAGTTATTTGTTTTGTGTCTGAATGTGAAAATTAGGCCATATGATAGTGAGTTATAGTGTAGGAGGCTGCCACAACCCCATCACAGAAGATTGCATCAAAATATGCTCTGATGAACATAAGGAGCTTCCTGTGTTGTCTAAATCTCTTTTTAGGTAAAGAGAGTTCATATCTGAAAGAGGAAATGGTAAATGTTCTGTGGGGATCATATGTACACATTCAACTCTATCGGGACCCATTTTCTAAGTGTAATATCTCTCAGTATCAAAAACAAAACAGACATTTTATTTCTATTGTGAAACATTCTTAATTATTTTTTCAATTATAATTTTGCATATTAACTTAAAATCTATTTTGTTGCCTTTTCTTGCTTCTGCCAGCATTTGGTATAGAAGCACATGAAACAGAGAGTACTAATTTACAGGAACCTTTTTCCAGTAAACATAAAACACTTTGACATTGTGATTAACATATAATCTCCCATTAGTAGTTTTCCATGGAGACAATTGTACTTGTTGAATGATGAATTTGCTTCAGATATCTGTAGGTCTTTTTATTTCAAACAGACACAATCAACCAAGACACACTGTTCAGAAAAGAAATAATCTAAACCATCCTCTTAGCAAGGCCAGAGATTGACTGTTCTGATCTATTTCTACTCTGCAACTACTTAAAGCAATTCACTTTCATTTCCCACAAGAGGAGATTTGGAAGTGCATCAAAGACAAACTTAAAATTGGGTTAACCCCTTTGTTCTCAGTTTTTGCTACTTGGCGTCAACCAGTTCTACAAAGGAAGGATAAGCTTGGAGTGCCACTTATGACCTGATTTCAAAGAATACAACTAAAGCTCTTTGGGAAATATGTGGTCATTTTTGTTCAATTACTTCCTGCAATTTCTTTTTTTTCCTAATTAATTAGTGGAAACTGTGTTTTGCTTCTAGGCACTAGTTAAGCTCTTGTTACACCAATTCGTTGGAATCGTATTTTAATTTATATACTTTTTGACTTCAAAAGGAGCAGTCATTTTCATTTTACATCAATTGCCTTACTATCCACTTCTTCCATTTAATTTCAGACTTATTTTAAATTATATGAACATGACCTGCTCAGAATAAGAAAATTTGTTTGTGAAGGATTCTCTTGTTCTTAGCCAAAAATGGAATCTTTCTTCACACAATCTTAAATGTACAATGAATTATACAACTATGTAATCAGTTTAAGAAAATGCAACATGACAAAGTGAAAATTGGTCTTGAATCAAAACATGTATGGTAATTCACTCACCCAATCCCTTCCTGCTTTTTTCTAGTTGAAGATATTTGTGGCAACAGAAAACTACACAAGCAAGAAGGTTACTCAGACTTGGGAAAACTTAGCAAGGCTTATTTTCTCAGGTTCTGACTTCTAAACATAGGACAGAACCTGCCTAGAATGAGGTTCTTATGACCTACATTTGGGCAAGGTAGGTCAAAAAAATTCCTTTAGGACTATGCTTTATGGGAGAAAGATGTGAGATGGTCAGAGTAACCTTCTTGGTTCTGCAGTTTTCTCAGTTGCCAAGTTCCTGTATTTTGCAGAGTCTTATTCTGAGACCTGGCATCACTTTGTAGGCAGTTGGTGACTTCTTGCTTTCAACATATAAACAGTAGCCTAAAGTTAGCTGTACATGTCTTGAGAACTATTGTTTGAGGTTCAGCTTAGAATCCGGACTTTACGTTTTCTATGGGTTTTATAAGCACCAAGCTCCTTTTGATAAACCTCTTACTGGTTGAAATAGCTAGTTTTAGTTTTGTCGAGTGAATATTGACTAATCCAGGTGTTTAAAAAAACTAGGATTCACATAGATACAGTTGCATATTTTTTATTACCCATTTGCAGCTTCTTTTCACCTTAAAATGTTTATTTGAGGATTATTTTAATTTCTGATGAGAAAGGATATGTTTCTAATTGTAACTAGGAATCGTACTTCTATTGTACTAGGAATAGCAGTGTGCTCTTCCTGTGTTTTTATCTTGTGTGGAAATGTTTAGAAAAATTAAACAAAAGAGATAATATCAGCAAATGAAGGGGAAGCAAAAACAAAGGAACAAAAAAACAAAAACAAAAACATATGTACCAAAATAAGACACTGTCTATGAATCCATCATCTATCTATTTATTAGCAAACTGAAAATAGCATTCCTATAAATTGTGTAATAATTTGATGCTTATTTAGTGATCTAAAACAAAGAGCTTTATGTCCACTTCTCAAAATGTCCTGAAAAAAAGCACCCCAGAGTGGACCGATAAAGAGAAAGATTTTATTCATAGTTAGCAAGAGGGTCATTGTGAAAGTAAGACCTCCCTATCTTCTGGCCATAAGCAAAGGTTTTATATGTCTCAGGGAAGCAAGTTGATCAGGAGTAAAAGGAATAAGAAAACAAGAATGTGATGTGTCAGGTAAAGCAGCTCTAAAGCAAATGGCCTCAGGGTAAGCAAGACTGGGAAATTGTATTCTGCAGGTTCAAGTTAACAAGGAAAACTGACAGTTTAAGCAAGTTTTGGTTTTTAGCAAGTACTTTAAGCTATAGCAAGATTGGTGTAGGGGTTACACAAAAATATCTTCATATATAAAGTGAAACTACTTGTCAGTGTGTTCTGGATGTCTTTAAAAAGTGCATAATTTTATCAAACTTAAGATAACCTACATTTAAGATCTGTGCATTCAGTTGTATGTATAGTTTATATCAAAATAAATAAAATTAAGATGGTGAAATTTAATAGATAATATACATGCTATTGATGGAAAATTGAACTAACACCTAAAATTTAATTTGTAATACATCATAGAAAACATGGGATAATGAATGGATACAAGAATACCTTGATATGTATTAGTAACATGCAGTAACATGACAGTGAATAAATCTTGATAGATATATGAATGGATAGCTGTGAAATTTTTCGACTCTGCTGAATATTTGTGAAAATGTCCCTAAACTATTTGGCAAAAGTAAAAGCATTTTAGTAAAAAGACAGAGGGATAATTAGAAATTTATGAATACTCTGACGTTGGAAACAAAAAACAAATGTAAGTAATTATATTTTCTTAGGAAGCAGGATAGGTGACAGCATGTGTAGAAATAACATATATGAAGTTAACTTCAAAATCAACTTTATCACTATCGTTTAGATAACCTTGTGGCAATCAAATACATGGTAAAATGAAGATAATATGTCTCCCGACTTCTCATTGTATTGTGAAGATTAATGTTCAAATTACTATGCAAATATATATTTTTATTATTCTCATTAAGGACTCCGTTTAATAACACTCCAGTTACACACAAATCTGGAGCTTGCCTTTTAAGCACAGATTGGAAGGTCAGAAACTGAAGTTTTTCTCTCTAATCCTTGGAGGTTTATTTCTCTTCTATTTTAGGCTGGAGTTAATTGCTGATAAATGGTGGCAATTTGTTAGAAGCAGACAGTATTGTATCTAACCAGTGGAGCAGAGTAAAGCATTGTTAAGCAAAACCCCTCAGATCTGATGAAGATCAGTAAAAAACTGCATATAGGCAGTATTGAGGTTAATATCCATTAAAAAAATAGAAGAGGAAAATACAATGTCTCTAAAACGTGTCCCAATTTAACTAAGAAATGTGAAAGTGAGATACCAGCTATGGCCATAGGGTTACTGACAGAAATGAGGACTAGTGTATTCCTTTCTGATTGTGACATAATGTATTATCACCCCCATAGAAGCTTAAACTCCAGCATTTATTTGATGGTTTTCCTGGCTCAGAAGTCCAGGTACTAGTTAGCTGACACTTCTGCTCATGGTCTCACCAGTTGAATTCAGTGTTGGTAGACTACAGCCTCGTCTGAATTTCAGGGTCCACTTCCAAGTTCACATGTTTTTTGGCAGAATTCATTTCCTTTTGATTGTAGAACAAGATCCCTGTTTCTTTAGAGGGTTGTTAATCAGGGATTGTTCTCAGTCCCCAAAGGCTGCCCACAGATCCTACACATGTCCCTCTCACAGCATGGAATCTTGGTTCTTCAAAGCCAACAGAAGAATCCCCTAGTTTGCTGTGATCGATGGAGTATTACACGTTGTAACATAATTACAAGAGTTATGCATCGAATTTTCTAGGTGCACTAAAAAGGCACTTAAAACAGACATTGGTCATCAATAAAGATTTCCTAGCAATGATGATACTTTCTCTGCCTTAAGTATAAGTTGGATTGGCCTAAGAAATGAATCCATAAATAGTGTTACAAACTGGGTAAAGTACACATTCAAAGGGATAAAATTATGACAGGCTTTTGGAAACAAACAAATGAATACAATGCAGGTAGTTTGATTTGGCTAGAATATAAGTGGTATGACACCCATTGGCAAATATGTGGACCAGTAGGGAAGATCCAAATATGAACGATGTGATTTTAAGAGAGACCTGCATAAAAGTCTTGGCTCCATCCATAACAAGTTAGATGGCTTGCATCAATTATTTAAGCTCTCTGATTCTCAGTGGTGTCGTTTTAGAATAGGGTAATGCATATTACGAGGGTATTACAGACAAAAAGAGATAATAAAAAAAATAAAGCCAGGATTAGTGTTTGGCAGTGAAGGAGTCTTTAGTACAAAACAACTATCATTAACTAGGTGATTACTTAAATTCTAGGCAAAGAAATATATTTTTTTAAAGAATCCAGTAAGTGGTTTAAAGTAGGTGGGTGTGGAGTAGGTGGTAGTAAAATGAGATTTGTATTTTAGAAAAATTGCTCTGTCAAGAGTTTAGAAAATTAATTAAAGAGAATTGAGGCTGGAGGCAGCACAATGAGTGAGGGCGAAATAATAGGGGTTTACACTAAAGTAATGACAGTAAGGACAGTGAGTGAGGGGTGGTTACAGAGATATTTAAGATAGAATCATTAAGAATTGATGATACACTAGAAGGGAAAAATCTTGAATTATTTTTAAGGTCTTACTTCTGGCTGATCAAATTAATACCCACATCCTATACTGTTAAAACAAGATGAGTTATAAAGAAAATAAAATTATGGCATATCCATTTCTATTCACCTACTCTCTTCCCAAAGGGCTATGGGGGGTGGAGGAGAGAAGAGGTAGGGAGACTGAAGAATCTCACAGAGTTGAAAGATGTGAAAGAAAGCGATTGGCAGAATGAGACAGAAACTGCCAACAAGGATGGAGGCAGAGTCCTTAAGAGCCAAAATGAGAAGACTGTGATTTTGAATTTGCGGGTGTTAGCGTCTTTACAAACATTCCTTTGCAAAGAGTATATAGAATATCCAGGATCTTGGAGAGGAACAGTGACAAGTTATGACCCAGAGAGGCAGGCTAGACCATGTATGTCAAACTCTGCAAAGCTCTTTGTATCTAGATTATGACACAGAAACAGCTAACGCAGCCATCTGCATAGAAACCTGAGGCATCCAGCAATAAATGCTCCTGCAGAGCACAGTGTAGGCTGAGACTGCAGAACTGAGGAAATGAGTTCTGGAAAATTTACTTCCTATGAACTTTATCAGGCCCTGGAGAGTGAGGGGGTCCTCAGAAGGGCTGACATTTAATCTTTGATACCATGGATAATAAAGGTTATTTGACTTAGAAAGAGAAAAGTAATGCATGCTTGCATATAATGTGATGTATGAGAAACATAATGGACATAATTAATTTTGTTAATAGTGGGTTGAGGTAAAACTGTGAGATGGATGCAAACTTATTACAAAGATGTTGAATGACATGAATTTTCTGCTGGAAAGAGACATTTGGAATGGAGATACAAATTTGAGGATCAACAACATATAGGTGAGATGTAAAACATTAGAAATAAATTGAATCTTCCAAAGTGAAAGAATGTAGATTGAGATTTTAAATGTCCACAGACAGAAAGCTGAATAATATTTTCTTTCTATGTGTGTGGAAAATAAGAGCAACCAAAAAAGATTAAGATCAAACACTAAAATCTTACCACTATCCTATTAACGTCCTTGGTGAGTAAAAAGAAAACCAAAAAACAAAACAAAACAAAACAAAAAAACAAAGATGTTTTGGGTCACGTGGACAGAGCCTTAAAAATAAAGAAAAGTTAACAGTAAGAAAAAGTAAGAAATCACTGTGAGGTCAACTTAAATAAATATGTGCTGAAAAATATTGATCAGATTTAGTAATTAAACTCCAATGAGACAAGTCTTACTTTTTTTCATAGTTTAATGTAAACTGTTATAGATCATGTTAACAGCAAAATGTCATTTTTAAATGTTACTCATATAATTTTTTTCTCAATAACTTTAGAAAGTTTTGGGGCACTCTTCTTCATTATATTTACAAATTGGTAATGAAGACCTTAATGAAACATGATAATATTTCTGATGTCTCACAACTAATAAGAGGCAGAGCTTGGATGTGGGCCTATTATAGTAGATCTCAGAGGAGAGAGGCCACTGGAGTAAGTCGAATTTGCTGTGAAACCTACTCCTCAATTTGGAAAATCTGACTCAGAAGATCCAGTAATGTAAGAGATACCCAAGGAAGATAGGGACACGAACTGGCGTTTCTTTCAGTCCCCAATTTTTAAAAAAATTAAGCAGAAATATCCCTATTCTGCAGCAAAACATTGTTCTCTCTGGCAGAAAATCAATCACTCTTGAAAGCAGCAGTTGTTGGTAGAGACCGTACATCTAGTGACAAGTGAAATTTTACACCATGAACTGGGTATTTTACAGGCCCACTGAGTCACTAAGTTGGGTGAGAACAGCTATAGCCTTTTGTATAATGAAAAGGCACATCCAGAAACAAGACCAAACAAATACAGATGTTAAAAATAAATTATATAAACTGCTTGCTCAGTTTCCCTTAGCATCTATCTGTTGAATAGTTGTCTCATCTTCGGCTTACAGTTATGGACACATGACAGGTTTCCTCGCACAATTGCCACAAAAGGAAAAACAACAAGGGCCATCATTCTTGAAAAAAAAAGGTCTTCACCAGTGGACTTCTGTAACACATTAATGAAAAGGGTCAGAAATATTCAGAGATTAAAACAGAAATCTGATGGTAAAAGGGTACAGGCAGGGTGAGAGTAGTCAAGTTACATGTTCTCTTTGACTTCAAGGAGACGTGGCCGAAGATGCAAGTAAAGATGGAGTCCTAGACAGTAAGTAGTAAATATGTTGCCTGAATGATCAAGGACTTGGATAAACAGAAAAAATGAAAAGAGAAAAGAAAGTTTTGAGAAAGATGATATATAGAGAACTGGTGTTTCTGAGCCATAAATATACAGTCCTTTTGCTGACCAGGAAGCATTTACGTTAAAAAAGGCAAGCAACAACCAACTATATAGATTGCCTGGCTGAGTTAACTATCAGCCAGTCTCTCTCTTTAGCCATTAATGTGCTGCCACAGAACCCCCATGAATGAATCAGCCATGGTAGCTGGTTTCAAGGAGAATCTAGGATATGTCAAATAAACTTTTTTTTTTTTTTTTTAGAGTCTTGACCTACTGGGCTAACTCAATCCATCTGCTTCAGCCTTCCAAGTAGCTGGAAGTATAGGCCCGTGCCACACATTCAACTAATTTTTTGATTTATTGTAGATATGAGGGCTTGCCATGTTGCCCAGGCTGGTCTCGAACCCGTAGGCTCTGGCGATCCTCTTGCCTCTGTCTCCCAAAGTATGGAGTGATTTCAGGTGTGATTACAAAGTGATTACAGACATGAGTTACTGCGGCCAGATCAAATAAACTTCTTAAAGGTAGTAGCTGTTCTCTGAGTCCTCCCAAAAAATGTAGTCAGACGGTGGCTTCTTCAGTCCCACATAAAAATTGGTTCTACTAACTCAGCTGCCTTAGTTTCTCAATCCTTTTAAATATTTTAGTAAGACATTTCTGTCAAGTCCAGTCATGTCATCATATCCAAGATTCAATAAATCATTCCAGCAACATATTAGGACAGCTCTGATATCTCTGGTAGGAAATTAAATTCTCATGTCATGGAATAGTATACTTAAGTTTAGCTCATCTTTTGCTATATAACCTAACATCCCATCCCAACAATCCAATACCATCAGAATATTCTCTCATACTGTTCCATGAATTTCATTTAAATATATATTACTAATGTCCTAGAATTCCTCTAGAGTTAGTTATTTCTTCCTTGAGAGGGACTCTTTCTCTCCACTGAGGTTGGGCTGAGAACAACATGAACTACTCTCTGAAGTCAATTGAGGAAAGAAAAAGATCAAGGGTTACTTGGTAAATCAAATGCTTTACATGTAATCTTTCAATGATTTTTAGATAAGGGACCCTGCTCTTGTTCATAAAGAAATAAAGAAACTACTTTTGCTGAAAAAGCAAAATGTAAGAAAAACTGTATATTCAAAATTCTCTGACTCTGCTATCCAAGTTATCACAGAAGAATAAGGATATTCTTACCTCATGACAATGTTTTTGACATAAGATATCTATAACGACTGAGCATTCAGTATCCTATTAGCTTTTCTATCCTTACATTTGATTCTGGACCTAATTTTTCCAGGACTGTAAGAATTTTATGTCTCCTTAAACACTGTTAAGAAATCCTTTGATTTTTAGAGCATGTTATGACTTGATAGTTGGCTGACCTGAACCTGTCATTCCTTTCTTAAAAGTTTCCAAAGCAACCAAAGAAAGCCAGACAACTTCCAGTTCTTATAATCATTGTTGCCCTTATAATGTTCAAGTGTCATAGATATTACTTAACCCAAATTATATGTCATTAATATTACTGATACAAGATATGAAAAAGGAATTCTCATGACAGATACTACAGTCCATAAGAATATATTAAGAATAACTTTAAAGCATCAGGTTTTTATCTTATGTCACTTTTTTTTTTAGGTTTAAAAAACCGTAGTTTACATACAGCAAAATACACTCTTTTATAGCATATAATCCTGAGTTAAAATAACTGTATATAGTCATATAATAACGACCAAAATATTTATATAGAACAATTTTATCAGTCCCTCAAATTCTTGTATGCTTCCCCCTCCCATGTCAGCCACTCTCTTCCTATAGTTTTAGCTTTTCCAGAATATAAAAAAAAAAAAATGAAATCATACAATATGTAGCCTTTAGGTAGGATTTCTTTTGTTTGCCTTATAACAGTTGAGACTCACCCATGCTGTTGCAGGTATCAATGGTTTGTCCATTTTTTACAAATTTCTGAGTAGAATTGCACTGTATGTTTATACCTCAGTTTGTTGGGATTTTTTTTTTAGTTGGTTTACCAGTCGAAGAACATTTGGATTGTTTCCACTTGTCTTTTAATAAACTCTCCAGTTTTACATGAAATGCACATTTTTTTGGAAAACAAACACCAGTCAAAAATAAATTTAAAAAATCTTTATACTTTGCTTTTTCTATTTCACAAAGAAAACTCTAAGTTCACATACGTTCATTAGTGACTGTCTAACTGTTAAAAATAATTACACGACTCTTCCAGGTAATAGAAAAGAGACAATAGTTCCTAATTCATTTTATAAAGCAGCAAAAAATATATTGACTCAGGTCAGTCAATCGGTCAATGATAGAACACAGAGACACACACAAAAATGGGAAACAGTATTTGAAGTTACTTTTATTGTAGAGTCTTTTGGCTATTCTAAAACAGGACTGAGAGTTTGAGAAGGACTTTGGCATCCTCAGTGTCTAGGGAGACAGAAATTGTCTGCTGATATTAGAATGGTAAGACATAGACAAAAAAAAAGTTATGCTTGAGTTCAAGCTAAAAGAATATTCATAATTTCAACTCAAAACTGAAAGATATAAAGGCGGTACAACAGATTTGAAAATATAATAGCTATAGAGTTATAGCCAAAATAGCCTCCTATATTAATTCAAAAATAAAATTAACAAACTCAAAAGTACTTCATAATTTAACACACATAATGCAACACAGAAAGGGAAACCAAAGACAAACAAACCGAAAACTCAGAAAAGAGGGTATGATAAGAAACAGAGTAGATAATAAGGAAAATCTAATATAACTTCATTCTAAGAGAACATAAAAATCAGGAACAGAAGTTATACTTTAATAAGTACTAACTAAGAATTTTCCAACTTTTATCGACTATTGAAATTTACAGATTCAAATTACAAAATTCATGTAAGAAAAATAAAACAAAAGAAATTTACAAGAGATGTGAATATACAACCCTGATGCCAAATTCCCCTTCCATCAGAACAACCATAAATCTAAAAAAAAAAAAAGAAAATGGAAAAAACTGTTTTCAGACACTGAATTACATGTAAATCAGAACTGTGAACACTGCCAGAAGAAAAAGAAGCCCAACGCCGGGCTCGGTGACTCAGCCTGTAATCCCGCGCCTTTGGGAGGCTGAGGTGAGTGGATTGCCTGAGCCCGCGGGTTCGAGACTCGCCTGGGCAGCGAGACCTCATCTCTACAATAAATCAAAAAATCAGCCGGGCGTGGTGGCGCATGCCTGTAATTCCGGCTACTCGGAAGGCTGAGGCGGAAGGATCGCCGGAGCCCAGCAGGTGGAGGCTGCGGTGGCCGGGAGCGGCCACTGCACTCCAGTCTGGGTGACAGAGTGAGACTCCAACTCAAAAAAAAAAAAAAAAAAGAAAAGAAAAAAAGAAAAAGAAGCCCAGACACCTGGTGAGCTAGACTGTTGTGCTTGTAGTGTGTTGTCTCACTGAACTGTGACAGAGATCTGATTTTGGTGTTGCTGAAACTAAAATTTGTAATCACGATATGACAGAGGATAGGCCTACACTGTGTTGAAGCTGCAGAGGGTATGTAGAGGTTACCATTGGTTCTTGGCTAGGAAATTAGCTGTACACAGACAGGGTAAATTTCCATAAGGCTTTTGGATGATTTATTTCTGAAGGACTGGGAGATGAGCAGAGGTGCCAGAGGTCACCCAACGTTGGCAGGTCACAGAATCCTGTCCCAGTCTGGTTAGAGAGACCTCACTTGATACATAGGGCATACAGTAAAGATCTCAGATAGATCATGACTCAATAGTGAGGACTTATGACCTCAAATAAGGAAAAATGACTAAGGACCTAACAGAAACCAGTAAGGTACCAATAAAAATTAAAATCACACTGAAACGGTCATTAGTAGAAGGTCCATTGGTAACTTCAGCAATTTAATTCCTGATAATATTAAAGCAGTTAATTCTTGAATAGTATATAAAAGAACCAAGTGGAAAATATAGAAATGAAAAAAATATAATATCTGAAATTAAAAAAAATATTGGATAGATATAGCAGCAGAATGGAGATGATAGAAATAAGAGTCAATTAACTCCAAGAGATAATGGTAGGAATTGTCTAATTAACAGGAACATAGAAAAATTGTGAAAAATAAAGGAACAAAGCCTCAGTGGTACTCAGTAAGAAGAGAGAGGAGAGACAGAGACATACATAGAGAGACAAATATATTTAAGAAACAAATGCTAAACATTCTCAAAGCATCACATTACAATTACAAGACTGATTAATTTTAAGAATTTTAAATACCAACAATACCATACCTAGAAACATCATAGTCAAATGCTGAACATAAAATAAAAGGAAAATTTGAAACATCTGAAGGTGATGAAAAGACATATTGCATATAAGAAAGCAACCAAATGAGTAATGGTTGACTTCTCATAAGTAACAGTGAGAAACAGAGGTTAATAGAAAAACACAAAGTGCTGAGTAATGAAGCAACAAACTAAGAATTCCATATTTAATAAATATGCCATTCAAAAATTCAAGCATGTAAAGACATTTTCAGATAAAGCAAATCTGAGAGGATTTGAGACCAGTAGAACTGCACTAAAATAAACACTCTAAGGATTTTTGCAAAACAGAGAAAAATGGAATCTGATGGAAACTTGAATGCAGAGTAAATATTAAAGAATGCCAGTGACAGTAAATATGTGCAAATATCAAAGACTATCTCTTTTCCTAATTTATTTAAAAGACTTCTCCATGTTTAAAATAGTATATGATGTGGCTATATATATGTACATGTAAAATCTATCAATATATAGCAAAAAGGACAGTGAAAATTACATTGCTGAATAATTTTCTTTATACTTTATGTAAGTTGTCATAACATTACTTCCAACTTGAATATGTAAGGTAAGAGTGCATATTGTAATCTCTAGAGTGGTCTTTCTCAACTAGGGGGATTGCAAGAAAATTAAGCCCTACAGAAAATTATCTGTGTCACTATCTTCTACATTCTTACAAAGCTGATACATAGCTAACATCATTCTACTTTTACAGGAGATAAATTAAGTCATTGTGTATTGTGAGTGTCTTAAATCTTAGGGTTTACTTGCCTCACAGAATTTGATTGAGAAAAGCTGCATAAAGTCAAAACCAAACAAAACATTCTATTCTTATTCTTCATAATCTTCCTCCGTCATTCATTCATTTCTACAGTTTTAACTAGTATGCGTGTATTCATATCGTCCAAATACTTAACAATAGTTTACCTATTTAGTATTTGCCATTGCTCATTTTACCTCGAGCCTATATATACAAAACTTGCTTGCCATTTTAATCTCCAAATATACTATAATCAAGTGTCTGATCTCAGAAAATG
The DNA here is from genome assembly GCA_027257055.1 of Cephalopachus bancanus. Taxonomy (NCBI): domain Eukaryota; kingdom Metazoa; phylum Chordata; class Mammalia; order Primates; family Tarsiidae; genus Cephalopachus; species Cephalopachus bancanus. Next base: position 14,839,404 of record JAPVLO010000068.1, on the reverse strand, counting down.
ATAATACTTTCCATATGTTGCATGAACCAGGTGCCTAGGGAGCATATTTAACTTTGACCTCACCTGTCCCTCAACTGGTATCTCATTATAGCAACAAGCCAGGCAGTCTAATAGTTGTAGAGAAACAATGTTACCATTAGCTTAATAGAGCTGCTGTGCAGGTACATAGCTGTAAAATGGTAACAAATATGATGTAATAAGAGCTCAACTTACCCATTTGACCTACCCTATTATTAGACAAAAGCTCATAACAATATGCTATAATTAATAGTGCAGATAATAATACAGCTAAGAAAAGGAACTCAGCTGAGACATTTAGGGGTGTTCACTCCCCCATGAATTCTCTTTACAATACTTGGGAAAGTTGAAATGTCTTTACTAGGGAGAACAATAGGAGTTTCTTAATGGGAATTCTCAGATACATTGTGCTTCTCTTCAATATGTTGGTTTTTTGGGTCTTATCATGTAAACGAATACACAGTGAATAAGAAATTATTGAGAATATACAAGCTTGATGTAATATGTCTTGATTTTTACTTCCTGTTTTCTATTTGATGTAAACTTGCCTACAATTCTCAGAATAAGGCGATATTTTGGCCCCTATAAAAATGAATTAACCAAAATAAAAATCTAATTGCTTAGAGGATATAAAAGACATTAATATTCATTAGATAGCTTTAGTCCTGATGGTCACAGATGCATTAATCTCTTTTCTATTTTAAATAGAGTAATCAAGGTTGATAGGACTAGTGTGTAAATATAAATGGTCAGTCAGTAACATCTTTCTTTTTCTCTAAGGACAAATGTGTTCTGTCATTAAATTATGGCTCTTTATTGGTAAATTTTAACTAGATTGTAAAATGGCAACATTGATACTTGGTTGAAGGGGCAAAATAAATTATAGGCTGTTGGCAAAGCCCTGTGATATGAGATAGGGACTATATTTCTTTCCTATAGGGAGCAAATGAGGGTTTGCATGAGGTTAAACTTCTTGTTAACAGAAAAACTACCTGTTCCCCTCACTGTCACTATCATTGACTACTAGAAATTCTGCTGTGCCTAGGGTGATGAGAGTGCCATCTCCACTGGTGTGACTCTTATTTGGTCAAATGCCTTTTATGAAGACTACAAGAAAAAAAAAAACTTGCCAGATAGAGGAGCCTGGAGACCCTATGTTTGTGGCTGAAATAAAAGCAAGTGGAATTGCTGGTATTGCTGTCTCTCAAGCTCTTCTCTTCTCAGACAAGTACAGAAGGAGAGTAAAAAACAGGTGAGCTGGTATAATCTGACTGGTAAAGTCAGGTAAGACTACAAAGCAGTCTGATTTTCAAAGTTGTCGCAGCAGATTGACAAAAACCTGCCATATCACAGGAAAACTTTGCACAGTCTCCCAAACTCTGTAATTGAAGATTGATGTCAGCTTCGAATAAAACAGATTCAAAATCCATTGACTATGCATCCTCATGCTGATTTAACTCAAGATTAAAAGTGGTCACTAGGCTGGGTCACCACAATCCCATGATCACTTATAAAATAAGACTAAAATAAAATATTTAGCTGACAACTAAAGACATGCTATTTGAAAAACTAAAAAGAAGAAAAAGAAGATTACTTGCCTTAAAACTCTGGGACAGAAATATAACCTTGTTCTGTGACTGGGTAAATCTGAACTTTCAGACTTGATAAAGCCCCCAATATCCTTATAATTTATATGAGAGGGATTTTCCAAATGGGATGTAAATGATATAGTACTATTTGATATGTTAAGCACTGTATAAAAGAGAATGTTGGTTGATTAAGAATGTTGGTGGTTTCTTTCACCCATGCCAGCTCTGGCATGTCACCCTGTCTTTTCTCTCTTCTTTCTTTAAAAAACTTTGTTTGAAAACTTTAAAAATAGTGTCACAGGATGATGTCATCTTCTTTAATTGACTTTGGGAGATCCAAGTCCTTCTTTGCCAAAATAGTAGCCTCATATTAAAAATGAGACACATGTAATCTCAGTATCCTTCTCATGCAGAACCTGTGACTTGTGATATTATTGTTCTCAATTATCTATGCATCCACATTGTAGGATTTTCACTCTACAATTTAACATGTATTTTTAAATCATATCTTTAGCTACTTCGTTAATGTAATCAATATCTGATGTTGAAGATAAAGTAATTGTGAAGAAAATAGCCATTAATTATTTATTGCTTAGAAATGAGTCACATTTTTATTTTATATTTAGAATTGAGTCACATAACAAGTATTTTTAAAAAATGGTTTTCTTAAATCTAAATGATAATTTTAATCCTGTGAAACAAGAAATTTCAACATTGGTTCTGATTGTTCATTTGAGAGCAGGTTTGCATCTGTATGATGGTAAGAAAACAATTTAAGAATGTGGCACATCTGTTGAGACATGGGTTATTGTTAGAAAAACACTCATAAAAATCTTCCGTGGTGTGTAATAGTTCACACAAACCTGCTAATTGATAGAACAAAACTTGGACTTTAAGAGACATTATTTCCATTAAACTACCTTGGCTTGGATTTCTTAAGGATGGTGAAATTCATTTGCTGGCAAGAAAATTGAAAATGCTCTTTAATGGGAATTACCATATATGCTGTGGTTCTGGATCTTTAAAATATTTTGTACCAGTTTTTGTTAGGTGAATAGCATTTTGCAAACTTTTTGGAAAAGGTAGGGGAAACATAGTTAATGAGGGGCAGAAAATCAATTGCGAACACTGCAGTCAGGAACTAGAAGAGGTATGGGGGTGGAAGAAGATGGGTAACTATACCACTGCAGAAATACTGATGAAGTAACACAGGCCCACTACAATACTAAGATTTATGTTTAAGGTTGTAGATGGTTCGCCCTCCCTGACACCTTACTACCAATGCCAACCATACTCCAGTATAATAATAATAGCCTATAAGTGAGAGGGTTGCAAGTCATAGTTTCTGTCAGAGAAAAAAATTAGAAAGCCTAAAGTCAAGAGGGAGGGCTAACTAAGGACAATAAAAGAATTTGAAGATTTTGGCACCTATAGCTACAGAAAGCCTTTAACCTGACCCAGCATCTACCCAGATTAACATAAAACTTCATTATAAATGCCTATTTATTCCAGCAACTATTACCAAAACATCTGGCCTACATTCAGCAACAATGAAAAAATGCAAGGAACATTAAAAGGTAAGAAAAAATATAAATTAAGAGATAAAGCAAGCCATGACAACCAGACTCAGTTATTACATAGATAATGAGATTATCAGGTAGATGATTTAGAATTATGATAATTAATAAAGAAAGAAAGAAAGAATAATTCTAAAAGGAAAACAGTAACAGTAATAAAAATGAATAATGCCTTTGAGGAGTTCATTAGTAGACATGACGTGTCTGAAGAAAGAATCAATGAGCCAGAATATACATCAATAGAAATGTCATGTACTGAAAAGTGAAGTTAAAATAATGATGATGATGATAAGATGGTAATAATAATAAACATAATATCGAAGACATGTGAGTATATTTCAAAAAGACTAGCATGCATGTAATACCAGATGACAATAATGAGGAGGGGGGGTTGGGAAGGGAGCGAGAAATGCAATGAAGACATATTTAAAGTAATATTGAATAAAAACTTTTCAAAACTTTAAGACAGCAAACCACATATCAGGGAAGCTCAGAGAACAGCAATCAAAGTAAAAAACAAAGCAAAGAAACCTCACAATAATGTATAATGTCAGAAAACCAAAGACAAATTATTGAAAGAGATCAAAGGTGGTAAGTGGAAAATCTTTTTGCCTTTAGATGTTTAGATGAGCAAGAATAAGAGTTATAAGAGAGTTTTTGTCAGAAACTATGCAAGAGAAAAGAAAGCGGAGTCACATGTTTAAAGTGTTGGTAGAAATAAGAACAAATAAAAATATCAACCTGAAATTTTATATCCAGTAAAATTATCCTTTAGAATTTTAGGAATATAAAGACTTTCTCAGTCAAAAGCAAAGGTAATATTCTTCATGAGCAGATGTACACCATAAAACTATTGGCCTATTTAGACAGAAAGAAAAGGACATAGCTCAAAAACTGAATCTAAAAAAAATACAGCCTAGGTAATGTAGTGAGACTTCATCTCTATAAAAAAATTAGCTCAGTGTGGTGGCATACACTTGTAGTCCCAGCTACTGGGGAGACTGAAGTAAAAGGATCATCTGAGCCCAGGAGGTTGAGGCTGTGTTGAGCTAAGATCGTGCCTCCATTCCAGCCTGGGTGGCAGAGTAGATCTCAAGTCAAAAATTATATATATATATAGTTAATAAAAATAAAATATATAAAATAAAAACAAAATAAAATATATAAAATAAAATAAGTATTGGAGAAATATTAAATAGAGATAACATAAATTATATTACTTTATTCCTTGTTGATCTAAAATATAACTTTAAAAATAGTAATGTATTAGATAATTTTCACATAAGGAGAAATGAAATGTCATAAGAGGCAGAAGAGAGAAATTGGAAATACTTTATTATAATGCATCTGCACTATGATCTATAAGTGAACTGCATATAGTGACTTTCTTCCAAATAGTAGAGTGAGGAATGTTGGGGGAAAGAGTAAGAAACTTTAGAGAAGCCTGACAAGCACTATCTCAGCCCATTGATGAAGGTTAACGACAGAAGTGATAATTCAGGTGGATAGTAATATAGCTCTCTTCACCTTTTTATATGATATAAGAAAATAGCACTCCACCTGTGTGGTTTTGTTCCCCAAAACCCATAACCCCAGTTTAATCATCAGGAAAAAAATCGTACTATTCTCAATGGAGGAATATTCTATAAAAATCTTCAAGTAGTCATACTCAAAACTGTCAAGGTTATTGAAAACAAGATAAGTCAGAAAAACTATCACCGTTAAGCAGAGCCTAAGGAAATATGAAAAATAAAAGTCATGTGGTATCCTGGACTGGGTTTTGAATCTGAAAAATAATATCAGATAAAAAGTAGGCAAATCGGAATAAAGTATACCAATTAGGTAATAATACAGTATCAAAATTAGCTCAATAATTGTGGACAATGTCCCATATAAATATACGATAATAATAGGACAAAATGGGTTTGGGTGTGATTGAACTCTCTGTCCTATCACTGCAACTTTTCAATAAATCTCAAGGTATCCTAACATTTTTAAAAAGTTTATATAAAAAGTGAAAGAAGCCGGGCTCGGTGGCTCAGCCTGTAATCCCGCGCCTTTGGGAGGCTGAGGTGGGTGGATTGCCTGAGCCCGCGGGTTCGAGACCCGCCTGGGCAGCGAGACCTCATCTCTACAATAAATCAAAAAATCAGCCAGGCATGGTAGCGCATGCCTGTAATTCCGGCTACTCGGAAGGCTGAGGCGGAAGGATCGCCGGAGCCCAGCAGGTTGAGGCTGCGGTGGCCGGGAGCAGCCACTGCACTCCAGTCTGGGCAACAGAGTGAGACTCCAACTCAAAAAAAAAAAAAAAAAAAAAGTGAAAGAAAAGTGTTTTCTTACATTTGAGGGAACAATCTTAGAGCAAATGCACCAGTGAAAATTGGGACTTGTGAGTCTAATGACTTCAGGAAACAGCATGTTAGGATGATTATCTAATATTGATAAGGCATGCTTCTTGCTTCTATGGAGGGCACATTTTGAACTCTTTAGACATCTTATCTTTCTTAAAATCGAATAACTAACCAAAGAACAGTGCTCAACAGAAATAATATAATAGTTCAATGCATTCACTCAATGAAAATAAGAACATGTTGTTTTGGGACCAATAGTGAGAGATTTGGGAAGACTTGGGAAGCAGGGAGTCCATGTATATTTGGCAGATCACTTTATTATTGATCAAATGTACTATAAAAGTCTGAACCTTCCATTCATTAAAATTCTAAGGATGAGTGCTCCTTCTGATTAGTTGATGGGATTAAGGAGAGTTAGATAAAGCTATTTGTGCTTCAGTTTTGCTATTTTATCTAAAAGAGAGCTAGATTTTGCTAATAATGATTAACCCCAAATTTTGGATGTGTAGGAAGTGGGATTCTGGGATTTGAAGAGCTTTGAATTAAAATATTGTACTCTGAGGTTTATGTAAAAGAATTACTCAATTATTAGCATTTAATGATAGACTCTGGATTAGCAATTATACTAATGCCTCTTGTTCTGATTTTGTAGATATCATTTCAAAGAAAAACTCTGCCCTAATTTCTAAATTCTTGGGATACCTTAGCTTTATCTACAAATACTGAAAGTAGTTAATAATTAAAGTGTGTTTGTTTTGTTAAAACTATATACACTAAAACTGAACCTTTGCCTATTACCACATACCAAAATTAACACAAAATGTATCAAAGACTTAAATAGGAAACATCAAACTGTAAGAATCTTAGAAGAAAACCTAGAGAACACCCTCCTGGGCATCAGTCTAGACAATAAATTCATGTTCATGTCCTCAAAAGCAAATGCAACAAAAACTCAAATGGATACTTTGGACCTTATCAAGCTGCACAGCAAAATAACAAAAAAAAAAAAAAAAAAAAAAAAAACCCAAAAAACATCGAGAGAGTAAACAGACAATCCACCAAATGGAAAAAAAATTTGCAAACTATGCATCAAACAAAGGCCTATAATCAAGAATCTATAAGGAGCCGAATATATAGGAAATGAATATACAGGGAAAAAACAAATAACCCCATTAAAAATATGCAAAGAACTTGTACAGACACTTCTCAGAGGAAGACTTATAAGCAGTCAACAAATATATGAATAAATGCTCAGCATCACTTATTATGAGTTAAATGTAAATGAAAATTGTAATAAGATACCATCTCACACCAGTCAGGCGTCCCATTATTAAAAAATAAAAACAAAACAAAACAAACAAACAAATAAAAAAGCATGTGTTGGTGAGGAATGAACACTCATACACTTGATGGGAATGTAAGTTAGCTCAACCTTTATGGAAAGCAGTTTGGAGATTTTTCACAAAACTAAAAATAGAGCTACCATTTGACCCAGCTATCTCACTTCTGGGAATATGCCCAAAGGAAAACAAATGACAAGAAAGACACTTGCACATGGATGTTTTTTCCAGCACTTTTCACAATAGCACAAACATGAAACACAGATGTCCATAGAAGGTAGACTGGATAAAGGAAATGTGGTATAGATACATGATGGAATAATATGCACTTATAAAGAAGAATAAAATCATGTTCTTGGCAACAACATGGACATAGCTGGAGACCCTCATTCTAAATTAATTATCATAGAAACAAAAAACTGATTACCACATGTACTCACTAGTGAGTGGACATTAAATACTGGGCACACATGGGCACAAGGACACTGGGCATGGCTAAAATAGAGATGGAGGGAGGAGGAATAAGGGATACAAAATCGTCCACTGGGTACAATGCCTTCTACTGGAGTAGAGAGGGCTCTCCAGAAACCCAAGCCTGATCTTTACACAATATATTTATGTAACAGATATGAGCCCCATGATTCTAAAATAAATACACACACACATATACACATATGTTGCTGGCCTTTAGATTTTTTTCATTTTCTTAATAATGGTTTATTTTATTTTATTTTTGAGTTGGAGTCTCACTCTGTCACCCAGACTGGAGTGCAGTGGCCACTCCCGGCCACCGCAGCCTCAACCTGCTGGGTTCCGGCTATCCTTCCGCCTCAGCCTTCACGGTAGCCGGAATTACAGGCATGTGCTACCACGCCCAGCTGATTTTTTGATTTATTGTAGAGATGAGATCTCGCTGCCCAGGTGGGTCTCGAACCCGCGGGCTCAGGCAATCCACTCACCTCAGCCTCCCAAAGGCGCGGGATTACAGGCTGAGCCACCGAGCCCGGCTTTCTTAATAATATTTTATTGAAAGAAAGAGTGGATTATCAAGTAGATAGATAGCAAGGATAATTATAGGTAATTTAAATATTGAAGTTATACACGTTCTTTAAATAATGGTGATTAATGTTTTTAAGAAATGGATTAAAAGACAGGAATCTTAATTTAATGCAAATATTCCTTAAAAGTGAAATTTTATTTTATTTTTCATTTTCTTTGAGTCAGGGTCTTACCCTGTCAGTAGGCTGGAGTGCAGTGGTATGATCACACTCATTGACGTTTTGACCTTCTCAGACTAGGTGATCCTTCTGTCTCAGTCTCCCAATAGTTGGGACTACAGTGCATGCCACCACAGCCAGCTAATTTTTTTATTGTGTTGTAGAGAGAAGGTCTCGCTATGCTCCCTAGTCTGGTTCTCAAATTCCTTGACTCAAGCAATCCTTCAACCTCAGCCTCCCAAATTGCTAAGATTATAGGTGTGAGCCACTTGCACATGGCAAAACGTGATATTAAAAACAATGTTTTTCAGACAAATAAATATAAACTTGTTAGCTGCATATCTTCAGGAAAGTCATACTGCCATAGTTTCTTCCGGAAGAATGTAAATTATTCCAAATAGAAATATGGATATTGAACAGATTTATGGGCAGCAAAGAGGCAAATATGTGCAAAATTTGAAGTGAAAGTTCACTGAAACACATAAAAACTTAAATTCTACTCTTACCCTTACTCTTACTGCTAATATTACTGTCTTGTGGGATTCAAATCCCCATAATGTTTTGGGCTCCTATAGGGATAAAGGCAGGAATCCAAACTATCAATATTTTTTCTAAAGGAAAATTTGCCTAAATTTTAATCTCTTAGCATGTTCTCAAAATTACCATATATATTGAGCAAAAACACTAGACCTGAAAGTAACAATCTCAGAAATGCATTATTACTTGAAAACAGAGTTGGGAATGATGCAACTGGGAAGGAGATGATGTTCTTTGAAACAAAGAAAGAAGAGGAAAAATAGAGGCAAGTAGTAAGAATTAAGGATCCTACAGAAAAAAAAATATGAACTGTGAAATTAATAAATATGCTGTCCCACTCTGTTCCAAAAAGTACCTTCAATGAAAGGCATTGTACCTCATTTTATTAATAAATAAAAGTATCCATGAACTAAGAGCAACCGAATGCTATCATAACTCTTAACACCAGGAATAATAATACCTTTAAAAATGAGTAGAAAAAGTCAATGGTCTAACATGGCCACTATAATAATAAAACAATATAAAAACAACATTTTTAAATATTAAATCATTGAATGATGAAAATTCTACCTATACAGCTTACACAAAGCAGACAAAAAGAAAACGAAAATACAATATAACACCCAGACTTAATATCAATGTTTTTTAAAGAAAAAGAGTTTATCAATGGGCTTAAATATGAGCTATTTGAATGGTTTGCTACATATGTATGCTACATGGAATGGATTATTGAAGAGTCATTTATGGTCCTAGCTGTCAGATGTAAAATGAGATCATATATGACTTAAATCAGTGACTATACATTATTTTTATTCTCTTACTGCCATACTTTACAAGCATGAGAAATGTATTGTTAAAATGGAAGTGGCTCTGTTTTCCACTGCCTAAGCATTGGTTTCAATCCTTGTGTCTTTGAACTCTGAATCCTTGGAGGACTTCGCTCTCGGGGCAGAGTGCTTCCACCAAGTGATACAATATGTTCTTTAACTTGAAGAAAAACACCTATTTAATTTAGTCTTATTACATCACTGACCAGAGGCAAAGAAGGAGGTTACTACATTTGGCTACTATGACTGATCCTAATTATTATGGAGAAATCAGTTTGCTTCTATGCATTCGGTATGGAACAGTCTATTCATGGGTCACCTGTTAATACTTCCATGTCCTCTAGTAAAAGTTAATGAAACATTATAGCAGTCAGTGCAAGTCTGAGTCAGATCACTAAAGCTAAAGTGTTTCAGAGATGAAGTTTCCTTCACCCAAAAATTCACATCACCTTCCTCCTTTGACAGAGACTTTTCCATTATATTTTGACATTTGTGACTTTAGATGGAGTCTTTAAAGCCAAAAAGGGATAAAGGGCTTGCTTCTTCCAGTTTTTGTTTGTTTGTTTTTGTTATTTGTTATTTGTTATTTTTGAGTTGAAGTCTCACTCTGTTGCCCAGGCTGGAGTGCAGTGCCACTCACCTGGCCACTGCAGCCTCCACCTGCTGGGCTCAGGCGATCCTTCCAGCTCAGCCTTCCAAGTAGCTGGAACTACAGGCACGCGCTACCATGCCTGGCTAATTTTTGATTTATTGTAGAGAGGAGGTCTCACCAAGTTGTCGGGTGGGTTTTGACCCACAGTCTTAGGCAATCTACTTGCCTCAGCTTCCCAAAGTTCTGGGATTACAGAGTGAGCCACTGAGCCGGGCCGCTTCTTCCACTTTACTTGCTGTCCATATAAACTACCCTCTAGCAATCGCCCTTTCCCTGGTCTGAATTCCACCTGTGTGAGGCCACTCCTCTAGGCTCTGCAAGATATCACCACAAGCAAGAAGGTACCTCTGAAGCCTAAGCTTTAGATCTTTGGAACCTCTTATCCAAGCTTTCAGGCTCTAGCAATTCCAAACTTTTTGGTGGTGTTGATGTTGTAATAGAGTCTTCGAGTTGACAAATGCTCCCTAAGATTAATATGTTGCATTATGCAACATGATTGGTACCTAGATTGGGTATGGGCAAGAGGCTCTTATTAATTCTTACACTGAATATACAATGGTTCTGCCAGATACTCCCTTTCTTCCCCACAAGATTCAAGACTTGCACCAGACACCAACTTTTCCTGGACCCATGCCAGATTCCATTTGGGGCAAAGAGTGGCACGGTACCAGGCTGCCATGAGAAAGAAAACTGAGTAGGTATGGAACTCCAAGAATTACAAAATAGGCAACTGAGGACCAGACCTAGGAGGGCAGGAAAACAATGGGGAGCTAAGTCTCTGCACTCTGGGCATAAGCTTCATTGTCTCACCTGGCATCACATAAAAAGCACAAATTCAATTATAAAGTTATTGAGAATTTCAAGATGGCAGCCACAGAGCATTAGACTCTTTCTATGTGGAGTTTTGTGCTACTGCACTGGTTGCTTATCTATGATGCCAGCTCTGTACATTGGCAAGGTAAATGCAAACACTTTACTATTATTCAATAACAAATGCAAATTGCACCTTTTCAAGGGATGTGCAATATGAATGAGAGGATGAGGTCTGATTAACTTTTTAATTGTGTCTACAAATTGAGTGCCTGTCTTGTACTTGGAAATTTTTTTCCTTGAATTATTTCCTCAAGCTATATGACTCAATTGCAGAATTGTTCTACAAACTGCAGAATTTTTTGTTGTGTTTAGGTTGTAAGAATTTTATAAGGACGTGACATTACTCTAGATAAGTATGTTTGTTAGTTAGTGCCAAATTGTTAATGTGATCTAGAAGCATTTTATTCTATTAAAAATTAATTAAACTTACATATTAACTATAATTTTTTCTTGTTCATGTTTGTTGAATACATACAACATTGTGATCTCTCAGTAGAAATAGTAGCTTTCTGTTTTCCTTGATCATAGAAGAGAAAAAAAAAAAGCATTACTAACTTGCTTGTTAGTTGAAGAAGAGGATAGCACCCATGGTCTTTAATTCATTTATTTCTAGATTAACCTGTTAAGGATGTTACCTGAAAGAAATAAAGACAGGTAACCCAATCTAACTTCTTTACAAAGTTGTTAATGATCAACCACTTATAAATAGGCAAGAATACACACACACACACACACACACACACACACACACACATGCACAAACACATATAGTGAAGAGTACCTCGCTCTGTCATTCATACTGAAGTACAGTGGTGTGCTCACTACAGCTTCAAACTCCTGGACTCAAGGGATCCTCCCACCTCAGCCTCCCGAGTAGCTAGGACTACAGGCATATGTTGTCATGCCCAGATAATTTTTAAGTATTTTGTAGAGACAGGATCCTGTTCTGTTTTCCCAGCTGGTCTCGAACTCCTAGGCTCAAGCTGTCATCCTCCATTAGCCTGCCAATGTGCTGGGATTACAGGTATGAAGCACTGTGCCCAGTCTACATTAAAAGTCCTTATTGTGATATGCTTTGAGCAAGATACTTTTAGTTTAGCATGGCATATGTAAAACACACCTAGGATATACAAATTTATGATGTATGATTTTCTGTAGAATATCATAAAAGTTATACAAAGTCTGAGGTATAAAAAAGAGCTGTTTCATGCTGTGTAATCTGTGTCCCCTGTTAGAGACTTCTTGCATTGCTCAGGGCCAAATAAATATCTTATGTCTGAAATGTGAAGAAAGGAATGTCTCTAACCTCCTCTGTTTAACCTATGTCTGTTGAATGGATCATTAAAATAATGGGCATCGTTTGAATGTAATTTGGCAATCACATTTTTTCCATGATTACAAAAATATGAGTTTAAGCTCAGGTGCAAAATATGTATCTTAGGACCATATATTTTAAGCAACTTGCCCATTAAATTTATGAATTTCAAAACAATGTTGCTTGAGATTAAGTCGTTTATCTGAGAAGAAGAGAGTAGAAAAATTCTTGTTGTTAATGCACACAATTATATGCACTTACAGCATTTTAAAAGCTGTCAGCTTCTTGGTCCATCAGCCTTAACAACAACCCATAAAAATGTTCTTGTTTTGTACATTCTTAATTTGAAAAGCAGAGAGGCATGATGTTGTGCAGCTTCGATAGCATCTGTCACTCACATCAGGGACATAAGTTTGTTCCCATAGAGTGCCTTATCTATATTGAAGTTTTTGTCATAAATATTGTTTTTTTTAAATAAGTAAACTCATGAAGTTTATAATTGGCACAGTACACACCATTTTAATCTATAATATGAGCGCACCCTCTGACATTGATTTCACTTAATCTTTAACCTGACATATTGCAAATTTTACAGTAGCAGTTCTCACATCGAGTCTCCATCTGTTAATGGCAGGAAACAACATTGCTATACTCCAGGAAGCTGCCAAAAAGTGTAAATGACTTGATATGCAGCTCACTGTGGCATTCCACTATACTTAAAGATGCTCTTTTTGTATTTTCTAATTACAAATAACCATTAAAGACAACCATTAAATACAGCAATAAATAAAATAAAGTTATAATTGTATTTTCCAATTACAAATAAGCATTAAATACAACTGTTAAGAATCCCTGAAGATCAATATCAGTTATGCTTGTTAAGACATGAAGGAAACAATAATAAATTATAACTGATATTATTGTATAAAAATTCTTATAACATCTCTCAGAGAAGGACCTAGGCATTCTGACAGAACTGCTAAATGTATTAGTTCCTATCAGTGAGTGAGGTTAAGGTTGCCAAATGCTTTCTCAAGCCCTACCAGTGAATCCTTTAAGTCCTACTACCTTGATTATATTAGTTACAGGGCTATACTTAATCCTTCCACGCATGGCAAAATGAAATAATGTGCGCATTCAAAAGTAATTTATTTCTTGGAAAATCTTCAAAACAGGCAAAAGACACTTATGCATAGATTAAGCAGAGAAGTACTTCTTGACAAATAGAGTCTTTTTCCAGGTCAGATTAATAAATATTCATTTGGTGCCTACTGTGTGCCAGGAAATTCATTGAGTGCTGCATCTATAAATACCACAAAATATGTTTTCTGCTGACAGATAGCATACCAATAAGTTACTGAGAAAGACACATAGGTGTGGAACTAGAAGGCAATCTATTAAGCATAGAAGAAGCCAGAGACAGAGAGAGAGAGCAAGCGAGAGAGCGAGGAAGAGAGAGAATACGGCAGTTTAGGATTAGGCAATAAAGAGCCAGAATTTTCAGTTAGATTGACTTATTTAATACAATCTTCAATACATACTTTTGCTGTTGTTGAATGACTTGAGACAGTCTTATAATTTCTGTAATTTTGTTTGCTCATCTAAAAATGGGAAATGTTTATACTTAATAAGTCTATTATAGGAATTAAATGAGTTATGCCTGTATATAATATTCCAAAGAAGAGAGAAATTTAATAAGTTCTTTAAAGTCACAGGAAGCTTTATATAAAATATTGCATTTAACCTAGGTATTAAATGCAGGGTATCTTTTAACAAGTGGAAGTGGGAGAGAGAGAATCATACAAAAGTAATATAGACTCCTGAAAAAGCATCCTGTGGCAAATATTATTCTGTATATATGTACTGAAATAATCAGACTTGGAATTATAAAATAGGATGGTAAAAAAACAGGTAGAAAAACATAGATAAAATAGTTGTATTTCTAAATTGAATATATTTTATTTTAATATGGCAATTTTTATTATAAATTAAGTAAACAAGATCAAGACCTATGTTCTGATTTTATACATAAAATAATCAGTCATGTGGGTTGCATTATTTGGTAATATGCTCACTAAATAGATCATAAGATTAACTATTTCTTCAGTGATGGAGTCCAGTTTAGAAATAGTTTGTCAACAAGTCGCATAATGACACTATGAAGCATTATACACCATAAAACATTAAATTCATCCCTCACCTGCATTCCATACCATGAGGAAAATATGAATGACTAGCCCACAGGTGATATTTTAGAGTGGTGATGACTTTAAACATTGGAGAATCGGTTAGGGGGCAGATTTAAACATTGGTATTCATCAAACCAATGGATAGGTACCTTTACCTTGTTACCTTTTCTAAAGCTTGAAAATTGACTTTTGAAAACAAAATTTGCACTAAAGTTTATAACATAAAATTATTTTCTGTGATTATAGCAGTTACTTAAAGTTTGTTTAAGGATTTATTCAAATAATTGAAAACCAATAAAATCAGTTAGAAAGTCTAATTATACAAATAAGCTACTGGACTGGACCTATTTTTAAAGGTAGAAAACTCAGCTGTTAATAATTAAATGTTAAAAACATCATGATCAGATTGACAACATTTTCTAAATTATGAGTAACTTAAATATATGTCAAATTTATGCCTTCTTTTTTTTGAATTGTCTTTCATGAATTCTCAGACTGATAGGATTTATTGTTTCTTTTTTGCTGACAGAATAATTTGCTCATATTTTATTTCTAATACTATCCAGATTTGTAACTATACTTCAGAAAATCCACTGATTTACAGAAAAATTCTTCTCAGAACCCTGTGAACCTTTGTTCAATTTGAGCAGTCACTTTCTAGAGAGCTGCACAGCTTTCATCATAGTGTTTTTTTCTTCATACTCTGAACTAAAACCCATTTTTTGAATGCCATATTTTCATCTTGATTTTCTTGGCTCTGCCATAATGCATTCTCAATTAACTTTTCATTAAGAAATTTTATAAGA
Source organism: Cephalopachus bancanus (assembly GCA_027257055.1). Classification (NCBI taxonomy): domain Eukaryota; kingdom Metazoa; phylum Chordata; class Mammalia; order Primates; family Tarsiidae; genus Cephalopachus; species Cephalopachus bancanus. The sequence goes on along the minus strand of JAPVLO010000068.1, from coordinate 14,824,113 downwards.
AAAGTAAAATTTAAGAGCCCCTCTATATCTGAAAATGTCTGTTATTATATCAGTTGATAAACATTTTAATAATATATTATGTTCTAGACACTGAATTTCCTTTGCTTATAGTTTTATAATGATTGTTTTGTTTTCTTTGGCAAAATTTTGTTGTTGATGAGGAATCCCATTTTCTTTTTCTTGTCAGGAGGCATACGTTCCTATGTGTTTTGCTTTTGAACTTCACAAGAATGCATTTTGTTCAGACATTCTGCCTTTAGAATCATCTACCCCTTCCTGGAGCTGTCAATTTAAGCCAATCATTTTTGCCTTCTCTCAAGTTATTTGAGTATACTTTAAATTTATCAAGAATTGTGGAATAGCCATACATTTCCCCTCTCTTTACTGAGCAATTTTGTCCAATTTAAAGAATATATTTTACTCCACTTCCTTAGATGGGCTTTTACTATGAGGCACCTTAAAGCTTTTCGATATCAAGTAGATTGATCGTCCTCTTAGTTTAATTTTCAATGCAAGGATGGATTTTAATTGGCTTTTGTTGATGAAAATTTTTTTCAGTTTTATTTTAAACTGGTTGGAGATGAGAAATTTGCTTTCTTTGACATTTAAAATTCAGAAATGTTGGGCTTTCCCTCTTTTGTTCTTTGATTGTGAAGTGGTCAAATCTTTTCTGAACTTGTCTGTTTCCTACAATGCCTTGACACATGGAGCACATTGTAATAGAACTATTTTGTGAGCATATCGATGCATACTTTTCCTAAATGCTTTGGCAAGCACATTCTATAGCAAATTATCATTCTCAACTCCCTCCCCACAACCTCTGTTGCTGAAGTAGCAAGAGTAGCATGGAAGTCATGGTCACAAACTGTAGAGTATGTGAGTCACAATCCATGGATTGAAATGTACCTCTAGCACTTCCCAGTTGTTTAACTTCAGGCGAATGCTGCCTGCCTTTTGTGTGTCTTTCTTCACTCGCCTTGGAATAACAATTTATTTCTCATTGTGCTGTTATTAGGAGGTAGATCAATCAATCAATCCATCAATAGATGGCTAGACAGATGATAGATGCATCAGAACATTAGCATTTTGAAAAAGCAGCCACATAAGAAGTAGTAGTTATAACTATTAATTTTTAAATTGTCAAGAGCATCAGTACACTGAGATGAGGAAGTATCTGGGCACCGAACCCTGATGCACTATTTAGAAGAGTGCCATTCACACTTTTTCCCCTTTAATTTTATTCTCTATTCGGCAGTTTCAAGGCAACTGGAAGCAACAACTAACCTGCCACCATTAACTCAAGCCCTTAAATATTGTAGATAAAAAGTAACAGTAATGTTTTTATTAGTTATTAAATGGCTGATCTAAATTATCTGAAGTTACCATGGGTAGTGGATATGTACTTTTTAAAATGAACCACATCATTTTCCCCGTTTATGATAACAGAACTTCTCTTTCATTTAGAAAATCCATTTTATGGGTTGGGGGAGGGCCTTAAACTACTTCTTTCTGTTATAATAGTAGGCAAGCCTGAATCTCTGGATTTAGCCAAGAAAGAATTTCATCACCACGGCTCCAATGATTAGTTCACTGGCCAAAGAAAGATCTCTGGCATCATCATAGCATCTAGGTATAGAATGAGGATAAAGTCTCAATAATACATATTTTTTATGTTAGATTCTGGGAATACACATGTATGTTCATTACATGAATGTATTGTGTAGTCGTGTTAGGAGGCCCATTCCACAGATAGTAAACATTGTGCCTCACGGGCAGTTTCTTAACACTAATCTCCCTCCCCTCCTCCCCCCTTATTGATGACTCCAGTGTCTATTATTTCCATTTTTGTGATCATGCTCTCATATATAAAGGAGAACATGCAGTGTTTAGTTTTCTTTTTCTGAGTCAGATCACTTAGTAGGATCATCTCCAACTCCATCCATGTTGCTGCAAAGGACACAATTTCATTCTTTTTTTTAATGCCTGCATAGTATTCATAGTGTATATATACAACATTTTCTTTATCTAGTCAATTGTTGATGGCACTTAGGTTGGTTCCATGATTTTGCTACTATGAATAATGCTGCAATGGACCTACAAGTATAGGTACTATATATACAAGTATATACCATATATATATATTTCTTTTCCTTTGGGTAGATTTCTAGTAGTAGGACTTCTGGGTCGATTGCTAAATCAATGTTTAGTTCTTTGAGAATACTTTTTTGCACAGAGGTTGAACTAGTTTATATTCTTGCCAACAGTGGATGTGTGTTCTCTTTTCTCAAAAACTATGCCAACATCTGCTGTTCTTTGTCTTCTTAAGAGCCATTCTGACTCATATGAGATGATATCTCATTGTGGTTTTAATGTGAATTTCTCTGATGATTAATGATGTTGAATTTTTTTTTTAATGTTGGCCACTTGTGTGCCTTCTTTTGAGAAGTGTCTATTTAATTTCTTTGCCCACTTTTTGATGTGGTTACATGTTTTTTAGCATGTTGAGTTGGAGGTCCTGCAGACTCTGCATACTAGCCCTTTGTCTGAGACATAATTTGCAAATATTTCTCCCATTTAATAGGTTTTCTGTTTATTTATTTTGCTATGCAGATGCTTTTTAGTTAATTAAGTCCCATTTATCTATTTTAGCTTCTGCTGCAATTGTTTTTGGGGTCTTTGTCATAAATTCTTTACCAAGAGCAATGTCAAAGGCATGTTTTCTATGTTTTCTTCTAGGAATTTTATAGTTTCAGGTATTACATTTAAGTCTTTGATACATCTTGAGTTAATATTTTTAAAGTCTTAAATACTAAGTTACTTCTGGTCTCTACAAGACAATAAAGCACTCTTTGATATTTCACTAACAGGTTGTTGATGTACTTAACTTCAGGAAATTGATAAAAGTGCTAAGAAAAAAGGCAATCAAAGCTCTATGGAATCATATATATCTACCATTACTTTCATTCATTTATTGTTAATTATATTGTTATTACTAAGTGTATTTCTATTGTGTTGCTAACATTTTATATACATTATCTGCTTTAGAGCCATTAGTTCCCAAATTTTCTAAAATTTTGATTGTTTAATCATGATTTTACTAATTAATATTTTCAAGTGACTGGTCATATTTATATAACTAATAGTTGACAAAAGTAGAAATTGGAAACCAGGTTAATGAGACATTAAATCATCTGTTCTTCAGAATCATGCTGTGCTTACTTGATTATTCAACTTTTAGTAGTGTCTGCTATATCTTACTTGAAGTAATAATTTTACCTGAATAATAAACCCAGTAACCTCAAGTAAAGAAAAGTTTAATGACATTACATTTGGGAAAAGCCTAACTTTCCACTTAAAGATTAATAATCCTATAGATAATCAAAAAACAAACGTATATTCTTTTCCTATGGGATTACTAATCTATAACCTATAGATTATATTCTAGAAGATGCAAAATACTGAACATGAACCACTGGAAATTAAAGTACAGGAAAATAAAGTATAAATAAACTATGGAGTGTATAGAACAATACTATAAGAATCAGATTAAGATATCTGATACAAAACTTCAAGAGTTCACATGTGACTTGAACAGATATTGCTTGTGTGGCATGCTATACATAAATCTGGAAAGTAATTATCTGCTTTCTTTGTAATAAGAGGAAATAAAAATATTATAAGAAATTATATACTTATTTTGTCTATATTTATTCTTCATCTTTACCAGTGTATTTTATTGCTCATTATAATAGACATGTTTGCAAACAAAAATAAACAATGCCCTAAAATTAAGAGTTGACCTTTATTTGATGCTTTTTTAATGCCAAATACCTTTCTAATAATTTTGCATACTTTTGTTCATTCAATCTTCAAGTTACCTGTGATATTTTCTCCAATTACAGTGACAATTTCAGATTTGGAGATGGTAAAATGAGGCAGAGAGAGCATAAGTAATTCACCTCATAGAACAGCAGAAATAGTTAGAAGCAGGAAATAGCAGAGCTATGACTGGAAGCTAGACAATGCATTTTAGACACTATATGCTTAACCACTACTCTCTACTTCCATGTTATAAAAATAAATGAAATGATTTAAATAAAATCCTTTCTATTGTGTTGAGAAAGCTAACCTAGATTTCTTGACATTAACTTGCAAAGAAAAATGTTATAGAGATAACATTAAACTATGCCTCACATAACATTTTCTATGCTTTTCAAATAGTGGCAGAAAAAGTGTAACAAGATATTTAAAATTCAACTCTATTTTTTATTAATTCAAGAATATAGACATAAAGCAATGATCAAGACATTATTCTCTTCTTTAAATTTAATAATCACGTGAATAAATTATTAGTTTCCTCTGCCAGGAAAACAAACAAACAAACCAAAAACTAAGAAATTATCCATATGGTTGGCACCATCAGAATTGATTTTTTTCTATCCTATGAGGACTAGTTTCAGACCTAAACTTACTTTGTTCTTGCATCCATTACAGTCATAGTGTAAACTATTAATTTGTAGTTTTTCTATCATATAAAGATAAATCTAGAGTCATATATTTGGGAAAAAAATTAAAGTAATTATGTTCTGGTACAAAATAAAATAAATTAAATAATTATGAAAAGACATATATGAGAATTGATAAGAAGCATGCAACAACTTATAACCAATATTTGATATAATTATGATGGACTAGTATAGATCTTTACAATTTAGAGAGTAATTTATTAAAAATTATCTCATTTATGTCAACATTAAAAAACTTTAAGGCAACTCCTTCAGGTCCCCTCCCACTGAGGGAGCTTTCAGTCCTCTCAGTAAATCCTGCTTTAAAAAAAATCTTTATACAGACCAGCCAAGTATATTTCAAAAATGACATCAGTCTTCATAAAATTTGAAACAATAGACATCTCTCATTTTTTATGAACAAAACTCTATGAAACCAAAGAGGGTCCTCATCCTTTTTTTTTAATTTTATTATTTTATTTTTTAATTTTTATTAATCAGTATTTTTATTATGGTTTTGTGGGGTACACTTAAGGGTTAGGTGTACAATTACATTTCATTCAGGCACCCTGTTGATAAGAGGTGTTTTCCCATCCCCAGACAGATATTTGCTACTGTTCATCCCATCCCCCCCCCATAGTTTCCCAGTACCGTCAGTCATTTTCTTATAGTATTATATTGGATGTTCATGGTCCATTATATGAGTGAGAACATGTGATATTCGGATCTTTGTTTCTGTGAGAGGTCACTCAGTATTATAGATGCTAGTTCCATCCAGGTTGCTGCGAAATTCATGATTTTGTTCTTTTTTATGGCTGCGTAGTATTCCATCGTGTATATGTACCACATTTTTTTAATCCAGTCCTCTTTTGATGGTCAGCATGGTTGTTTCCACGTTCTTACTATTGTGAACAATGCTGCGATAAACATACATGTGCATGTATCTTTTTTATAGAGTGATTTGTGTTCTTCAGGGTATATTCCCAGTAGGGGAATTGCAGGGTCATATGGAAGGTCAATTTTTAGAGCTTTTAGGAATCACCACACTGCTTTCCACAGAAGTTGCACTAGTTTACACTCCCACCAACAGTGTAGAAGTGTTCCTTTTTCCCCACATCCTCTCCAGCAGCTGTTATTTTTTGAGTTGTTGATAATTGCCATTCTGATTGGAGTTAGGTGGTATCTCAGTGTGGTTTTGATTTGCATCTCCCTGATGATTAGTGAGGTTGAGCATTTCTTCATGTGTTTGTTGGCTGCTCAGATGTCTTCTTTTGTGAAGTGTCTGTTCATATCTTTTGCCCATTTTATAATGGGGTTGTTTGTTTTCTTCATTTCAGTATGTTTCAGTTCCTTGTAGATCCAGGACGTTAAGCCTTTGTCAGACCTAGAGTTGGCAAATACTTTTTCCCAGTCTGTAGGCTGTCTCCCTGCTCTCTTGATTGTTTCTTTGGCTTTGCAGAAACTTGTCAGTTTAATAAGGTCCCATTTGTCTATCTTCTCTCTTATGTACTGTGGGTTACGGGTTTTGTATAGGAATTGGATGGCAGTTCCAATTTCCATGAGAGTATTTCCTTCCTTTTCTAAGGTTCTTATGGTTTGAGGTTTTACATTTAGGTCTCTGATCCATTTGGAGTTAACCTTTGTGCATGGGGATAGATATGGGTCCTGTTTCAATCTTCTGCATGTGGTCAGCCAGTTTTCCCAGCACCATTTACTGAATAGGTTCTCCTATCCCCATTGGTAGGTGGTGGGGGCTTTGTCGAAGATGAGTTGGTTGAGAAATTGAGGTTTTGCTTCTGGAATCTCAATTCTGTTCCATTGATCTATATGCCTGTTCCTGTACCAATACCAAGCTATTTTGATGATTGTAGCTTTATAGTAAAGTTTGAAGTTTGGTATTGTGATACCACCTGCTTTTTTTTTTTTTTTTTTTTTTTCTGAGGATTGTTCTGGCTATTCTTGGATGTTTGTGTTTCCATATGAATTCCTGTGTTGTTTTTTCTAGGTCTGAGAAGAATGTTGCTGGTAATTTAATGGGTATTGCATTGAATTTGTAGATTGCCTTAGGCAAGATGGACATCTTCACAATGTTGATTCTTCCAATCCATGAGCATGGGATATTTTCCCACTTGTTCGTGTCAGCTTTGATTTCTTTGAGCAGTGTTTTGTAATTTTCATTGTAAAGGTCTTTCACGTCTCTGGTTAGGAAGATGCCAAGGTATTTCATTTTTTTGTGGCTATTGTGAATGGAATTGTGTTTTTTATTTGGGTTTTGTTTGTTTATTATTGGTGTAGAGAAATGCGATTGTCTTTTGTACATTTATTTTGTATCCTGAGACTTTGCCAAAGACCTTTATCAATGTAAGGAGGCCTTTGACAGATTATCTTGGGTTTTTGAGGTGCACAATCATATCATCTGCATAGAGAGATAACTTGACTTCCTCTTTTCCTATTTGAATACCTCTGATTGCCTCCTCTTCTCTGATTGCTCTAGCCAGGACTTCCAATACTATGTTGAACAGGAGGGGAGAGAGTGGGCATCCTTGTCTAGTTCCAGTTTTCAGGTGAATTGGTTCCAATTTTTGTTCATTTAGGAGTATGCTGGCTGTGGGTTTCTCGTAGATGGCTTTTATTATTTTGAGGTATGTTCCCCGTATGCCTAGATGTTCAAGGGTTTTTATCAAGAAGCGGTGCTGGATTTTATCAAAAGTTTTTCTGCGTCTAATGATATGATCATGTGGTTTTTGTTTTGACATCTGTTGATGTATTTAATTACATTTATGGTTTTACGAATGTTGAACGAGGCTTGCATCCCAGGAATGAAGCCTACTTGATCATGGTGGATGATTTTTGAGATGTATTGCTGAATCCGGTTTGCTAGGATCTTGTTGAGAATTTTAGCATCTATGTTCATCAAAGATATTGGCCTGTAGTTCTCTTTCTTTGTTGGATCTTTACGTGACTTGGGTATCAATGTGATGTTGGCTTCGTAAAATGATTTGGGGAGAGTTCCATCTTTTTCAATCGCCTGGAATACCTTCAGTAGGATTGGTATCAGCTCCTCCTTGAATGTCAGGTAGAATTCTGCTGGAAAGCCAACTGGACCAGGGCTTTTTTTGTAGGAAGTTTTCTTATTATGTAGTCGATTTCTTTGATTGTTATTGATCTATTTAGGGTCGCAATTTCTTCTTGTTCCAACCTAGGTAGGTTGTGTGATGTCAGAAAGTCTCCATTTCCTTATGGTTTTCAAGTTTGTTTCCATATAAGTGCACATAGTAGTCTCTAATGATCTTTTGTATTTCTTCAGGGTCAGATGTGACTTCATCTTTTGTGTTTCTGATTTTGCTTATTTGGTTTTTTCCTCATTTTTTCTTGGTCAGTCTAGCTAGGGGACCATCAATCTTGTTTACCCTTTCGAAGAACCAGCTTTTTGTTTCATTGATTTTTTGTATTATCTTTTTGTCTTCTATCCTGGATGTGTCTTTTATTTTGGTGATCTGGATTCTTCTGCTGAAATTAGAGTTTTTGTGGTCTTGCTTTTCCAGCTCCTTTAGGTGGCTTGTTAGGTTGTGAATTTCTGTTCCTTCCATTTTCTTCATGTGTGTTTGTAGGGGTATAAATTCCCCTCTTACTACAGCTTTCAGGGTATCCCAGAGAATTTGATAAGATGTTTCTTTATTTTCATTTGTTTCCAGGTATCTTTTGATCCCTGTTTTGATTTCATCGTTGACCCAGGAGTTGTTTAGCATCATGCTGTTTAGTGTCCATGTCTTTGCGGGTTTGGGGGGGACTTTGTTGGTGTCAATGTTTATTTTTATTCCACTGTGGTCTGAGAAGGTGTTTGGTAGAATTTCGGTCCTTTTAAATTTGCTTGCTTGATTTATGGCCGAGTATGTGGTCGATCTTAGAATATGTTCCATCTGGTGATGAGTAGAATGTGTATTCTGTGGTCTTTGGATGGGAGTGTTCTGTAGGTATCAATTAAGTCCATTTGGTCCAAAGTCATATTGAGGTTCCAGATCTCCTTGCTGATTTCTTGTTCTGATGATCTATCTAGGGTTGTGAGTGGGGTATTAAAGTCCCCAGTTATGATAGTGTTAGAGTCAATATCTTTCTTTAGTTATCCAAGAAGTTGCTTTATGAAAGTTGGCGCACCTATGTTGGGTGCATATATGTTTAGGATAGATATTTCTTGTTGATGGATTGAGCCTTTTATCATTATGTAGTGGCCTTCTGTATCTTTTTTGATTTTTACCTTGAATCGCCAGCAGGTGGTGCTATCTCAGCTGCTCGCCCCAGAGGGGGTGGGGCCGGACAGGAACAAGATGGCTGCCTGCCTCCGAGCAGGCAGCAGGAACCTCACGCCGGCCGGGCAGGACAGTCGCGGATGCTGGAGAGGTGGCAGCGATCCCCGCAGATCTTCCCTGAAGGGTTTGGTGTGGATCTCCTTGGGCCAGGTGGTGTGATATGCTACCTGTTACAGAGGCCGCGGCGGCAGTGATGGCAGCAGTGGTGGGGGGAGGGGCTGCGGCAGCAGCGGCAGAGGCAGGACTCTTTGCAGTGCAGTAACTGTCCAGTCATTGCGATGTCCCAGCGTTGGCAACAGTCGAGCTCTGTCTGAAGAGCAGGTTGCGATTCTGGGGTCCCCAGCCCCTGGGGGCGAGAGTCAGAGACCCACTGCAGATCTCCCTTGCAGAGGGCTTCAGACACCAGGTTGCCCTATCGCCATCTTGCCCTGAACTCCTGGTCCTCATCCTAAGCAGAATAAAATTCAAGTTCAAATTTTACCAATATGAATCTTTTAATTTTTTATATTTATATTTTCTATGTACTTTATGTTTTTTTCTCTTCAGTTACCATGGTGCTATAGAAACAAGCTAAACATGTTACTGTGGAGATAATAGAGTCTTTCTCTCCATCTCATACATTTTTTGTACATTATTTTGATATTTTCTTCATATGTACATTTTCATATGAGAAATATACAGTTAAAAGTTCTATACTCCTTGAGTAGTTAGGGCAACTTAGACAATTTTACACTTATAGGAAAATAGAAAATTAAGGGTATACACATATACAATTGTATTAATGTTCATATGCACATATACTATACATTTATATTAATCTTGATTTTCGGTGTAAAATTGTCAGCTTACTTTTTGCACAGTCTTTGTCATCAGAACTTTTTAAATTGAATATCTTTCTCAAATAAATGATTACATTATTTTTCTTGGTGCTACCAAGACAAAATGAACAAAATATGTTTATTGACAACACAAAAATAGTAGTATTTTGCAATAACTCCTATAATACCTAATCTTTAAAAGAAATAAAATATTGTAATCACCGGGTCAGTTCTAAACATTCTTTTGTAACCTAAGAAGGTCAATGAAAAATAAGTTTACATATATTTTCCACACATTACATTTAATGAAAAGGGTCTCTGAAAACATTCATGTATTTCCACTATTCACATTATGCATTTAATTATATTATTTCTGTATTTACACACTTTCCACTTTTCTTCATATGCACACTGAAAATACATGCTTACTATAAAACTACAATTCATTACTACTTCTGAAAGATTTCTAACTGGTCTGTGGTAAAAATAGTTTTTATATAAAAAATTCAAACTCAAGATTTGTAATGAAGCCCATTGTTGGATAAAATAATCTTCCTATTTATGCTTATTGTGCTTAAAAAGCTGACATTAGTATAGAAATATTTACACATATCTACTTGTCTGAAGATGCTTTATTGTTTTATAATCTGAAGCTACTGTTGAACATATATTTTGCACTGACCAAGCAGGCATGTAAAACAAAATTTTGAAATATATATATTTGTACAGCCTAAAATTAAACATAAAACCACTTTAGTTGAAAGAATTATAGACTTTAAGACAGGTGTAAAATCAATAATTTAAAGTATTTAATTTATCATTTTATTTACAATTACACACTAAGTAAATATACATTTTCCTAAATTAAATATATTTAAAGTATTTTAACAAAAGCCTTCATTATAAATGAGTGGGATGGAAAATTTTTGTGTGCACGCTGGTAAGTTAGTGAGTATGTGAGTGGCTAAATGGGTGAGAGTTAGGGAGCTAGTGCCAGGGGCTTTCCTGGTGCAGTGGCTGGTGCTGCAGCTTCTCTGCTTGGTACCAGACACTTCCCAGGTCACATAAGCCGAGGGTGATTTTTTTTTTAATGGACAAAAGTTTTCCTGTGAAGAGGCAGGGAGAGACTGCTGGCTCCAGGCTTTGTCTCACCATTTCAGCACCTGGCTGGACACTGACAGCAGGAACTGAGGAGAAAGTCCTGGGACAGAGTCCCACTGAAGAGAGCAAGAGGGAAACTCCACCACTATCTTGAAGGCAGGGCAGAAAAGTGCTCCTCCTTGCTCACCACGGAGAAACAGACCTGATCTCTGTGACTGGCGGATCATCTACTCAGAGATTGATCATGACCCAGTGGAAATATCCCGGAAGCACAAACTTTGTAGGGCCCTGACAAATGCTGAGTCCCAGGCGCTCCATCCTCTACACTGATCCAGCCGCAAGACAAAGCCTGTGGCCAGAAAAGGACAAGGGAGAACTCCAAAGAGATCAGTGTCCTGTTTCAAGGTTGAACAAATCTACAACCCAGATCAGAAAAGAATGGAGGGATGAGCAAACATCAGAAGGGAAATCCTCTCCCACTGAAACTGAATAAAGGAACTAGAGAGAAAGGAAAGCGATCTGTCAGCCGGGCTCAGTGGCTCAGCCTGTAATCCCATGCCTTTGGGAGGCTGAGGTGAGTGGATTGCCTGAGCCCACGGGTTCGAGACCCGCCTGGGCAGTGAGACCTCATCTCTACAATAAATCAAAAAATCAGCAGGCATGGTAGCACATGCCTGTAATTCCAGCTACTCAGAAGGCTGAGGCAGAAGGATCACTGGAGCCCAGCAGGTGAGGTTGCAGTGGCCGGGAGTGGTCACTGCACTCCAGTCTGGGCGACAGAGTGAGACTCCAACTCAAAAAAAAATAAAAGTGGTCTGTCACAAATTAGGGAAAAACAATGCATGACTACAGATAATTTCAACTGTAACAAAGAGAAAACTCCCAAAAAAATCAGATCTTGAGCCCAAACAATGGAAGTCACAAATGACTGGTCCCAGAATAGGACAGGGATTAGAGAATGGATGAAAAGAGTGAATAAGATTCAAGAAAGATAAGATGCAACCCTGAAAGAACTTGTAACAGAGATTTTAGAAATAAAAATTTTATCTAGAAAATAAATAACAAGATGACAAGCAAGGAGAGAAGAATAAATCTAGCCAAAGAAAGAATCTCAGAGCTTGAAGACCAAAGCATGGAATTAACACGATCCATGAAAAACATAGAAAGAAAACTCAGAAAGAAAGAACAAAGCCTACAAGAAATGTGTGATTATATCAAGAGCCAAGTCTACACCCAATGGATATCCCAAAAGAAAAAAGAGAAATGGAAAACATCTTGGAGCAAGTATTCCAGGAAGTAACCTAAGAAAACTTACCCCATCACACCAGAGATGAGACCAGTTAAACATAAGAGATACAGAGAACCCTCACAAGAAATCAAATGAGAAGACCATCCTGTAGACACATAATAATTCACCTACACAAAGCAGGCACAAAAGAAAAATCCTAAAGGCAGCAAGAGAGAAAGGTCAGACTACTTACTGGGGAAAACCAATCAGAATAGCAGCAGATCTATCAACAGAAACACTATAAGCAAGAAGGAACTGGAGTCCAAAATTCAAAGTCCTCAAAGATAAACAATTGCAACCAAGAATTTCTTATCCAGCCAAGATCAGCTTCATCAATGATGGAGAATTAAAATCCTTCTAAGACATCCAATCCCCAAGAGATTATGCAGCTTTCAGACCAACTATACAGGAGATAGTTAAAATGGTATTAAGCACAGAAGAAATAAAAAAAAGAATGACCACACACTTCCCAAGAGAACAGCAGAGAACAGAATCAACAGAGAATACAGTCCAACAACAAACTTGAAAACACACACATACATCAACCCCAAAACTAAAAGAAAACAAGGAAAGAAAAAAACTTTATAAGACCCTCATGACAGGAATAAACAATCACATGTCAATAATTGTCCTGAATGTAAATGGACTAAATGCACCACTGAAAAGACACAGAATGGCAAACTGAATAAGAAACTATGACCCAATTATTTTCTGTATCTAGGAAACTTATCTCACCACAAGGGATGCATACAGACTCAAAGTTAAAAGATGGAAAACGAGTTTCCAGGCAAGTGAATCACAAAGAAGGCAGAGGCTGTGATAAATATCAGACAAAACAACCTTTAAGCTACCAAAAATTTTAAAAGATACCAAAGGACACTACATGATGATAAAATGTTCAACCAATCAATGAGAAATATCCATCCTAAACATATATGCACCCAACACAGGAGCACCAGCATTTATAAAGAAACTACTAAGTAAAATAAAAAAAGATGTTGGCTCTAACATTATTATAACAGGGAACTTGAATACCCAACTAACAATCCTAGATAAGTCATCAAGGCAAAAATCAACAAGAAGATTCAGAACCTAAACTTGACACTCGACCAAATTGACTTAATAGATACCTTCAGATTATTCCACCCAACAACCACAGTATATACATTCTACTCATCACCACATGGAACATACTCTAAGGTTGATCACATCCTTGGCCATAAATCAAGCATAAACATATGCCATAAGGTTGAAATATTGCCATACACCTTCTCAGACCACAGTGGAATAAAAATAAGTATTCACACCAACAAAATATCAATATGATGCTGAACAACTACAAGGTCAACAATGAAATCAAAGCAGAAATAAAAAGATTTCTGGAAACAAATGAAAATGAAAATATATCTTACCAAAACCTCTGAGATGCCATGAAAACAGTTCTAAGAGGAATTTATATCTCTATAAGCACACATCAAGAAAATGGAAAGATCACAAGTGGGGACCCTAACAAAACACCTAAGGAAGCTAGAAAGAGAAAACCACCAAAACCCTAACTTTAACAGAAGAATCAAAATCATCAAAATAAGAGCCCAAATATGGGATAAAGAAGACAAAAATATCACAGAAAACAACCATTAAATAAAAGCTGGTTCTTTGAAAGAATTAATAAAATTGATGGACCCCTAGACAGAATACCAGGAAAAAGTCCAAATAAATACAATCAGAAATACAAAAGATCAAATCACGCCTGATGCCAAAGAAATACAAAAGATTATCAGAGATTACTATTACTATGTACACCTATATGGAAACAAACTTGATAACCTAAATGAAATAGAGGACTTTCTGACATCACTCTACCTAGGTTGAAACAAGAAGACATTGAGACACTAAATAGACCAATATCCACCAGGAAATTAACTCTGTCATAAGAAAACTACCTACAACAACAACAACAAAAAGCCCTAGACCAAATGGTTTTCCAGTAGAATTCTACAAAATGTATGAGGAGGAGCTGATACTAATCCTATTGAAAGTATTCCAGGCAATTGACACCAATACTATAGAAAATATTCCAGGCAAATCATTTTACAAAATTAACATCATACTGATACCCAAACTGGGTAAAGATCCAACAACAACAACAAAAAAAGAGAACTGCAGGCCAATATCCCTTATGAACATAGATGCAAAAATCCTCAACAAGATTCTAGCAAATCAGATCGAATAAGACATCTCAAAAATTACCCACCATGACCAAGTAGGCTTCATCCCCAGGATGCAGGGCTGGTTCAACATCCACAATACCATAAATGTAATTAAATACATTAACAGATGTAAAAACAAGAACCACATGATTATTTCATTAGATGCAGAAAAAGCATTTGATAAAATCCAGCAAACCTTCCTGATAAAAACCCTCAAACTCCTAGGTATAGAAGGAACACCTCAAAATAATAATTGCTATCTATGATAAACCCACAGCTAACATATTGCTAAATGCACAGAAATTGGAGACATTTCCCCTGAAAACTGAAACGAGACAAGGCTGGCCACTCTCACCCATCTTGTTCAACATTGTGTTGAAAATCCTAGTTAGGGCAATTAGACAAGAGAAGGAAATCAGGGGTATCTAAATAGGTAAAAGGAAGTAAAGTTATCCCTCTTTTCTCACAATATGATCTTGTACCTTGAAAATCCAAAAGAATCTGTCAAAAACCTGCTTGCACTAATATAGGACTTTGGCAAAGACTTGGGGTACAAAATAAATTTTGCAAAGACAGTTGCATTCTAATACACCAACAACAAGCAGGCAGAGAACCAACTAAAAAACAAAATCTCATTCACAATAGCCATGCCCCTCAAAAAGAAATACCTTGGCATCTTCCTAAGCAGAGAAGTGAAAGACTTTTACAATGAGAACTAGAAAACACTGCTCAAGGAAAATCCAAGAAGACACAAAGAAATGGAAAAATATTCCATGCCATGGATATGAAGAATCAACATTAAGATTCCATCCTACCAAAGGCAATCTACATATTCAACACAATACTCATTAAATTACCATTATTCTCAGACCAGGAAATGACCATACAGAAATTAATATGGAAACCTAAATGACCACGAATAGCCAAAACATCCTTAGCAAAAGAAACAAAGCAGGAGGTATCACACTTCCAGACTTCAAACTTTACTATGAGGTTACAGTTATCAAAACAGCCTGGTATTGACACAATAACAGGCATATAGACAAATGGAGCAGGATGGAAATTACAGAAGCAAAACCACAATTTCTCAACCAACTCATCTTTGACAAAACCTGCAACAACAACCCCTGGGGAGAGGAGAACCTATTCAGTAAATGGTGCTGGAAAACTGACTGATCACATGCAGAAGATTGAAACATGAACCCTACCTATCACCATACACAAAAATTACCTCTAAATGGATCACAGACCTAAATGTAAAACCTCAAACTATTAGAGTCTAGAAAATGCAGGAGACACCCTTATGGAAGTTGAAACTGGCAACCAATTCTTGATCAAAACCCTAAGTGCCCATACCATAAGAAATAAGATAGACATGTGGGGCCTCATCAAACGGACCAGCTTCCACAAAGCAAAAGAAACCATCAAGAGAGCAGGGAGACAGCCATAGAATGGGAAAAAATATTTGTCCGCTGTGTATCTGACACTGTGTATCTATGATCTACATGGCTCAAATGCACTGAAAAGAAAAAACAAACAGCCCCATTAAAAAGTGGGCAAAAGACATGAATAGACACTTCTTAAAATAAGATAAACAGGCAGTCATCAGACACATGAAAAAGTGCTCAGCCTCACTAATCATCAGAGAAATGCAAATCAAAATCACATTGAGATATCACCTAACCCCAACAAGAATGGTCATCATTAATAAAGCAAACAACAGATTTTGGCAAGGATATGGAGAAAAAGGAACACTTCCACACTGCTGGTAGGAATGCAAACTGGTGCAGTCTCTTTGAAAGACAGTCTGGCAATTTGTGAAAGAACTAGAAATTGATTTTCCATATGACTCAGAAATCCCCCTTTTGGGAATATACTCAGAGGAACTCAAATCATTCTACAAAAAAGATACCTGCACAAGCATGTTTGTTGCAGCTCTGTTCACAACAGCAAAAACATGGAACCAACCATGCTGCCCATTCAAGTTGGACTGGATTAAAAAAATGCGATACATATACACAATGGAATATTATGCAGTCATAAAGAAGAACAAACATATGGACTTCACAGCAACTTGAATGAATTTAGAGTCGATCATACTTAGTGATCTATCACAGAAACAAGGAACAGAGTACCATATGTTCTCACTCACAGGCGGACCTTGAACAATTATCATAATACTATAAGAAAGGAATTGGCAGTAGTGGGAAACTGCCAGGTGAGGGGGGTGGGAGTGTCAGTCGAGGGGAACTGTGAGAGGAGGGGCACACTTCAACAAGGGTGCCTGAATAATGAACATTTGTATACCTAACCCTGAACTGTACCCCGCATCTTTAAAAAGATAACAAAAAACTTAAAAAATAAAAAAGATAGAAAAATAAATGAATAAATTAATGGAGTTTTTCTTCTATGTTGCACACTTTGCAGTATTCACCAAAGTGATGACCACATTCTTGCCTTAGTGTATAGGAAATATTTTTGCATATAATGGCGATCTTTATGGTCTTTTAATAGCAATGTTAATTACTAGTGTTACTCTGATCTGAATTGCAAGGAAGAGTCTTCTTTTTCCTGTCTTCATATTCTATATATTGCATTGTTTTATTAAAATATCAGAACTATTTTCAATAAATATATTAAAAATTAATTACCATTCATGCAGATTTTTTAAAAATCAAGATATTTTTAATGTTCTTACTAATCTTTCGACATCTTGTTTGAAGGTAAAATATTAACAGTCATAGCCGGGCTCGGTGGCTCAGCCTGTAATCCCACACTTTGGGAGGTTGAGGTGAGTGTACTGCCTGAGCCTGCAGGTTCGAGACCTGCCTTGGCAACTTGGCGAGACCTCATCTCTACAATAAATCAAAAAATTAGCTGGGCATGGTAGCGTGCACCTGTAGTTCTGGGTACGTGGAAGGTTGAGGCGGAAAGATTGCCGGAGCCCAGCAGGTCGAGGCTGGGGTGGCTGTGAGTGTGCCAGTGCACTCCAGCCTGGGCAACACAGTGAGACTCCATCTAAAAAAAAAAAAAAAAGCAAAAACAAAATGGATGTCTCTCTCGAGCTTAGAACAGTGTCTGACAATGGTAGGCACCCATTACATATTAGCCTAATGAATGAATAATCTGGAAATAAGTGAAAAACATAAGACTATATACCAGAAATTGTGCTATTTCTAATGCATTATTTACTAGCTTTTACTTTAAAACAATAACTGGAACACAGAGTTAAAAAACTTATTTTAAAATAATATTTTATATTCCTTTTTATGATTCTGTGTGTGGACAGTTTTTAAAATAAAATGGCTTCTCAAATACTTTATATTTAAATTAGAACAATTATATCTGATGAATTATTGTAATACATCTATGATGACTATCTTAGTAAGTTTCTATGAAATGCTAGGGAGTGTTTTTTTCATTTTATTTTAATTTATTGATATAGATTCTTCTTCAATCTTAAGTATGCCTAATATATTTTGGAAAGAAATGAATCAAACACTGGTTCAAATAAAATAATTTATTGATTTTAACCTATTCTTCAAAAATAGCTTCTTCAATGTTCTTTCTTCATCTATAAAAAGTAACCTTATCATAAAGAAATACAATGAAGAAGTGAAGAAACATGTAGCATATATATTCCTCTGGATCAATTCTTTTGAAGTGTATTTCTCAGAATATCAATGTACTACTTCACATTATGAGTGTTATGTGAAATCCAGAAAGTTGATGTATATTTTAAGCATCTCTCAATCTTTTTTGATGCTAAAACTTTTTATCAGGTCAAATTTCACAGAATAGGTGTTATCAGTTTACTCTCTGGAAAACATGCCTTATCTTATTTTATTTTATTTTTTTTTTTGAGTTGGAGTCTCACTCTGTCGCCCAGACTGGAGTGCAGTGGCTGCTCCCGGCCACCACAGCCTCGACCTGTTGGGCTCCAGCGATCCTTCCGCCTCAGCCTTCCAAGTAGCCGGAATTACAGGCATGCGCTACCATGCCCGGCTGATGTTTTTTTTTAATTTATTGTAGAGATGAGGTCTTCCCATAATCTTGTTTTAATACCTGGAATTTTCTGGACCATATAGTAGCAGAAAACACAATTTCACTAATTTAGTTTTAGCATAGTCCTCTCCAAGTTTTTGCAGAATACAGAGTTAAATAAAATCACATTTTTGTTAGGATGACATCTCATTCTCAAATCTTAGCATCATGTGATTTGAGGATTTCTGATTTGAGATCCATCAGGTCCATACCATTTCTACTGAGGCAGGAATGGAGGAATCCCTAGTGTTTTTTTGTTTTGTTTTGTTTTTAGCTCAGAGTATATATTCATCTCACTTCATCTCACTAGTTTCAATAAAGACAACTCTGGTTGTTTTCTATGGACGCTCAAAAACTGAGAGGCTTTCCTAAGCTGTCCTGCTCACTCCTCACTCACTCTCATCCATTCTCCTACACTATGGCAGCACAAGGTACACTAACAGCCTGGTTCAGGCCCACATCTGTACTTGATTCCATTTCCTGTCTCTAGCCTAGCAGAAGGGAAGTAGGAAGAATGCAGAAAGGGCATGGTTTTCTTAATAATGCACTTTTCTTTTCTCATTCTTTCTATCTTTTTCTTCCCTCTTTCTCCCCCTTCATCCTTCATTTCTTTGTTCCTTTTTTCATTCTTCTCTTTCCTTTTCCCTCCCTCCCTTTTTGTCTCACCCTCTTTTTCCTTCCTTCTTCCTTTTTCTCTTCCTGTCTCTCATTCTTGCTTTCGTAATTTAGGCAGCTTCCATAACTTGACAATATTAAATAGCACTACCATGAACACGGGAGTGCAAAGATCTCGATGTACTGATTTCATTTCCTTTGGGTATATGCTCAATAGTGGAACTGCTGGATCATATGGTAGCTCTATTTTTCATTTTTTGGTGGGTACTTCCATACTGTTTTCATAATGCTGTACTAATTTACATTCACACAAATGGTGTACCAGGGTTTCCTTTTTTTTTACCTCTTCACCAGCGCTTGTGTTATCTTTTGTCTTTTTGATAGCAGGTGTGAGGTAAAACTCATTATGGCTTAAATTTACACTTCCCTGATGATTAATGATCATGAGCCATATATATATGTCTTCTTTTGAAAAATTTTTATTCAGATCCTTTGCTCATTTTTTAAAGCAAGCTATTGCTTTTCTTAATTTTTTTCCTCATATTTTCTTTTTTTGGATGATAACCCCGTATCAGATGTGTGTTTTGAAAATATTTTCTCTCATTCTGTAAATTATTTTTTTCACTTGATTGTTTCCTTTGCTTTGTAGAAGCTTTTCAGTTAGATGAAATCTCATTTTGTTTATTTTTGTTTTTGTTGTCTGTGCTTTGGGAGTTATAACCAAAAAAATTATTGCCCAGACCAATGTCATGACTTCTTCCCTATGCTTTTTCTAGTAGTTTCATGTTTCAGGTCTTATGCTAAGCCATTAACCTCAGCCTTCCTTTTTGAAGCCATTGATTACTTGCAGAACCTAGGTAATTTATCACATAAAATGTCCCATACTATGAATATGGCCAAGGGTTTCACTGTATTGTTTTTATGTGGTTATGCTAGCATTGAAAGTTGGTAATTAGATCTAGAACTTTGGTTACATTCAGATTTTAACTCAAAGGCTAAAATATTTTCTAGGTGGTACTGGTTACTTTCTAGTGTACTGCATTATCAATCATACACAATCTAGTGTTCCCTCATTTGATATTTTAAAGATTAATCAGTGACTCAAGTGGTTTTAGATTAATTTCTCAATTATAAAAGTCCAGTATGCATTGCAGTATTATTAACTATGCTAAAGTTGAATTAGTGAGATTATGTTTTCTGCTACTAGATTGTCCAAAAAATTCCAGGGATTAAAACTAGATTAGATTACCCAGCGCCATGTTTTAGAGAATAAACTGATAACACCTATTTTGTGAGATCTGACCTGATAAAAAGTTTTAGCATCCTAAAATATATTAATCATGCTATACGTTAGATCTCTAGACTTATCCTATAACTGCAGTTTTATACCCTTTGATCATCTCTTCATTTTCTTCCACCTTCTCATTCCTGGTAATCCCCTTTTTACTCTCTGCTTATGTGTATTTGACTTTTTTATATTTAACATGTAAGTGAACCTGATGCCAGGTAATGTGGGGTGTAGTTGTTCCGTGGGTCCTTGTCTAGCCACAGAGAGGCATTTCAAGCTATTGCAGACAGAGATTTGAAGTACAGTCTATTAGAAAAGAAAAAGAAATGACACGTTCAAGAGACCACTTGGGTGACCTTAAGGGTAAGAACACAGGCTTTTTGTTAGTAGTTAGCTTTATGTGTTGTCCAAAATGATGATTAAGCAACCTATTTTCTAAGCTAAGCTTTGATCACAAGTTTTAATTATTATTGTTTTACTCCTAAGCTTGTTTGTGTCATGAGGAACTTTTCAGATACTAGGACAACTTGCTGTTTAATTAAATTTTATCTTACAGCACCATGTTTCAGTGTCTCTTGTTACTCCTTACTGTCCTGTTCTAGGTCTTTGTAGCCAGCCACGCCATATTCCAAGGTCAGGCTTGGATTTCAGTCACTGTGTAGTTGTTTAAAAGAATTATGTTCTTATAAGACGGTGTCCAGATGCCTGACCATCTGGTTTCCTAATTATCTAAGCTTGCCTGTAAGAAACTCACTATCTATATATCTAAGCTGCTAGCTGTCCTGCCTCAAAACCAAGTAGCATTTTTCACATGTGTTTGGCTTTCCTGCTGCTACTGACGCTCTTCCTGCCTGTGCCAATTCTGCATTTCATCTGCCTTGAGACCTGAGTAGGAAATATTGGAGAAAAAAACATAGGTAATTTCACCGCTACTTCTATGTTACTTTGAAATCTGTCTTTCCTTCAATCTTACTGTTACTATTTACTTCTCAGAGTTCTCTAATAGTGGCTCCATGCATTCTATCGAGGTTCTTACTTATCTGGAAAAGGCAGAGTGAAGTCATCTTACTCCATCTTTCTCAAACTGGAATCTTTATCTTTTCTTTTTGTTGTTGTTGTTGTTGTTGTTGTTATTTTGAGTTGGAGTCTCACTCTGTCACCCAGACTGGAGTGCGGTGACCACTCCTGGCCGCCGCAGCCTCAACCGGCTGGGCTCCGAGATCCTTCCGCCCCAGCCTTCCAAGTAGCTGGAACTACAGGCGCGCCCTACCACACCTGGCTAATTTTTGATTTAATGTAGACATGGGGTCTCACTAAGTTGCCCGGGCGGGTCTCGAACCCGGGGGCTCAGACAGTCCACTCACCTCGGCCTCCCAAAGCACTGGGATTACAGGCTGAGTCACCAAGCCCGACAATCTTTATCTTTTCTATTGAAAAATTCTAATTAAGCTGGGATCGGTAGCTCAGCCTGTCCCGCGCCTTTGGGAGGCTGAGGTGAGTGGATTGCCTGAGCCCGCGGGATCGAGACCCGCCTGGGCAACTTGGCAGACCTCATCTCTACAATAAATCAAAAAATGAGCTGGGCGTGGTAGCGCGCGCCTGTAGTTCCAGCTACTTGGAAGGCTGACGCGGAAGGATCACCAGAACCCAGCAGGTGGAGGCTGCGGTGGCCTGGTGCCGTCACTGCACTCCAGTCTGGGTGATAGAGTGAGATTCCAACTCAAAAAAAAAAAGCTCTAATTAGAGACTAAGGTTTTGATGTGCATTTATATCACCAATTTGCCAAACTAGCCCCGCTATTTTTTTCCTTTCTAAGCCATCTGAAAGTAATTTATGTGCACCTATTTCATCATAAATATTTTAGCAATTATCTTCTAAAAATAAAGAATTCTCCCACTACCCATAATACAATTATCACACTCAACATTGAATACTGAAATTGAACCTACCTAATATATAATCTACATTCAAGTTGCTAATTAATATCTCTAAAATGCAGAATGTAATATGAATTCCATACTTTTAAAAAACAGTAGACCAGGTAGGTGTCTCAAGCCTGTAATCCCAGCACTTTGAAAGGCTGAAGAGAGTGGATTCCCTGAGCCCATGGGTTTGAGAAAACCCTTGGCAACTTGGACAGACCTCATCTCTACACTAAATCAAAAAACTAGCCTGGTGTGGTAGCGTGCACCTATAGTTCCAGCTATTTGGAAGACTGAGGTGAACAATCGCCTGAGTCCAGCAGGTCGACACTTGGGTGGCCGTGAACCGGTCACTGCACTCCAGCCTGGGTGATGGAGTGAGACTCCAACTGAAAAACAAACAGTAATTTCTCAAAATAATTTTGTATAAATTAATTTTATATACTAAAATTTCTTCAAATTAAGAGTCAAATAAAATCCATATGTTGCAATTGTATTGGCATATTTTTTATTAATACATTGGTTGCCTCTTCTTGCAAGTGTTTTGTTGAAAAAACAAGAGGTTTTTGTCATTTAAAGTTTTCCATACCATGGGATTTGCTGATTGCATTCCTGTGTTGTCTGTTAACATCTCTCCCCTAAACTTTCTGTTAACAATATCTAAATGCTTTGTTAGATTCAGATTTAAATTTCTGACAAGAACATTTTGAAGGTTTTGTTCTATACTTTTATGAGGAAGTATACAGTGTTTGTTTTCTTTTTGAAATGTTAGTAGCCATTGATGCTTATAGCTTTAATCCATCATTTCATTGAGGCTAGTCAAAATGTAAGATTTTAAATCTGTCTCTGCATTTTCATTTATTATCTGAAATAATTCTATGAATAATAATTTTGTTCATAAACTATTTGGTTATCACTAGGTTCAGAGTGAACAGAAAAATCATGTAAATATTTGCGTATTTCTATTTACAGTTTTCCACGTGATGAGTTTATTTACAAACCTTGTTCCAGTGATGTTGGAATAACACTAATAACTACAGGATTGTTTTGTTTTAATAATATTATAAACTCATAATTATAAATATAATTGCTATGCTTTAATCCAAAGGCAACATGCTCTAAGAAAAGGGACATCAGGATCTCAAGTTGTGAAGAAACCAGTCTAAATTTGAGTCAAGCTGAGAGGAACTTTATGTACATCTTGTTTAGAACATCGTGAGAACCCTAAGCCCTGAGACATTAAGGAAACTGTGTCTTATTGGTCTGTTTCCAATTTTCTTTCTTCAATCATTTATTCTGCTGGTATTCTCTGTGTACTCCATGAGAGTCCTAACACAGGTCAGGTGTCTTTGTCATGCCAATATCTCATTCCAGATAACTCACTGTTTGCTGAAACTTTTTTTTTAAATCTCCTCGCTGCAGTTGCTCAGACTTTACTATAAGGATGAGTGTTTCTCAATTGTATTGTAAAATATTGCTTTTTCCAAAAGCCACACTGCTGCCAGTTATTTATTACCCCCGGAATGACCTTTTCCCACTGTGACTGTGATCCTGTAGCTCTGCTCTGTACTGATCTAATCTGAGTGCTCTGTGTTCTGGCCAGTTGCCTCTCTGTTCCCTGGGCTGAACAAAACCTGTTCTGCCCCCTCTGCTGTGGAGGCTTTTATCCTCTTCTGCCATAAAGAATGAATTCCAGATTAAGTCCTAGAAGAAAATAAATCATTGATTCTGTGATAGTTCCTGAGTAACTACTGAATCATAATCCATGGCTGAGTCAGCTGGTCTTCATTTTTAGACTGCAAATGTCACTGTTAAGATGCTTTGGGGAGCAAATGCCATGAAGAGAAGAGAGGTGGGGAAAAAAAAAATCTTAGAAAAGCAATGTTACTTTTAAAATTCCAGCAATTTATTATGGCACAGATTATACATTTTATTTATTTAAATAGAATGAAATATTTGTGACCCACTCTTACTTCTCTTACTCTTCATCAAGTTTCCTGTGGCAACTGGACCAAACTGTAGGATAGCACAGTTTGATTTTTGTCGCCACATTTTGTCTAATTCTTTTCATGACCTGAATCTTCAATTTTCCTTCTTTCCTAGCCAAACCTCCTAATCTTTAAAGACTTAATCTCATCTTCCATTTCAAAATCTTCCTTTGTAACTTCGTTAATCATTGTGCTTTCCTTCATGGAGTACTGAGAAATATTTAAAGTATATGTAATCTATTTAGACACATCTATACAGTTGGGGATAATCAATTTACAGCCCATGGGTTAGATCTCGCTCAATACCTATTCTTGTAAATAAAGTTTTATTGGAACACAGTCAATGGATACTTTTGTGGTACATCAGAATCAATTAGTTGAAACAGGCTACATGGCCCAAAGAGCTAAAAGTATTCAGTATCTGATCCTATAAAAAATTGTTAACACTTGATATAGAAAACCACTTCCTTGCTTTTTCCCTATAGGAAGATTCATAAGGTGTGTGTAGGTGATAGTATTTATGCCTTTCGGAATCTGTCTATAGTTCCCAAAGTATCTAATACTGAATCTAATACTGAATCATAACAAGATAGTGCCTCAAGGACATATATTTTTTGTACCAGCGTAATTTTTCATAAATTTTTTTTTTATTTATCTAATTTAAACATAAGAAAACTATTAGGTCTTTTAAAATAAATATTTAGTATTAGGCTTTGTACTATTTTGGCTTTATTTTGATTTTGATATTTAATAAGATATTTAAAAAAGAAAGAAAACAATTTTTGTGTTGTGAGATCTCCCCTGAACATAGAAATCTAGATTTATTCAACAATATAATCTTTATCAGTTTTTGTCTTTTTAAATGGGATAAACAGATGAAAACATCTCTTAGAGTTTTCCAATATATTTACCCCAACAATCTAAGTTATTGTTAGTAAATATTCTTCTATAAAACTTTCAAAATTGTCATATATGTATATAATTGTTTTATACCAAATTTTATAAAAACAATTATAATAAATGTTCCTTGGCTTAGTTGAGAATTATTTATTTTAATCATAGACAATCACTCCTGAACTTTCTTTTAATCAAAATTTTGTTTCAAATAAGTAGCTTTTGAGAAGAAAGTTGTACACAACAGTGGGGGGAAATAAGATTGGGAATTTCAAGACTTCCATTTACTTAAGACTACTGTACAACTGTCTTCAATATGATTTTAGTGAATTTGGGGGCTTGGAAGATAATTAAATGAGCTAAACATATTAAATCAGTATAATATATTTTGCTCTTTTTATCCCTAGTCTTGAATATACTTCATACTTTCCAAACTGTTTAGCTTTCTTACATAATTCTACCTAATTGGAATAAAATTTTCTTTTTTATCTTCTGTTGGGAGCTGGCCACGGAGGCCCACTGAACGTTAGGGATCAGGAAGGGCTGTTGACCCCAAGACCACTAGCATGCGTTTGGGAGCTATTGACCCCATTTCCTCCCCCTTTCTACTCAGCACTAACCAGATTAAGTTCCTGTGAGCTCAAAACATAGAAACTCTGAGACCGGGATGAACACAAGCTAACTTTAGAAGCTCATTGCTCCCATTCTTCCACAAACTGCACTTTTGGCTTTCATACAACTTATAATTCAAACTCGTGTCACATCTAAGAGCCTTAGTATTGGTCACAGGCTTCTGGGTCATGATCTTAGGATTTATTGAAGGTGTAAATTGTAGAATACAGTTTTAGAAGACAGCCATTTTGTTGAAAGAATGCGGCTGGGTTACTTGCAGGTAGCCCACTGTGAACTTTGGACTGGGCCACATTCCAAACATTCTGGGATGGGCCACTTTCATTTGTAAAGTAAATACTTAAGCTTCTATAGATTGTTTAACTTGGCATAAATCAATCAGCTTAGGATAAAAAAGATTTATAGAATATGTCAGTCACGGATTAGGTTATCCTTTGTTATGGAATTTTAAGATCATCATATGAAAAGGGTTTAAAGGCAATCATTGATTAAGTTTTCATGGATTAAGGTTTCTGGTGGGTGGGGGACGCCCCTCCCACATCTGACTTTGTATATAAAAGACCTATTGTAATTCCCAATAACACACATCGCTTCTGTACTAGACTGGAGTCCAGTCTCTTTCTCTCTCTCTCTCTCTCTCTCTCTCTCTCTCTCTCTCTCTCTCTCTCTTTCTTCTTCTCCTCAATCGCCGATGCTATCTCCACCTTTGGGGTACCCTAAACCTGGCTGGAGCTGGTCTCCAGCAATCTTCTTCTTTTTCTTTTTTAGAAAACCCAAGTTCTCCACTATTTATTAGTATCTAATTTGGCTCTCAGTGTCATGCTTTGCATCAGTGTATTAGCTAGCATTGTTATGAGAGGCTTTGTTTGGCTTTGATGCAGATTTTTCAGGTCAACCTGGGCTTCAAGAGTGTCAGCTCAATGGGTCGGTCAGTCAAGCCCCAGAGAGGGTCATCAAGGGGCTGGTAAGTCTAGCCGCGGAAGTGTCAGCTCTAATGGACTGGCAAGCCAAGCCCTGAGTGTTGCGATGGGGGGACAGAGGAGCTGGCAAGTCTAGCCCCCAGGGTGATGGCTCTAACAAGCTGGCAAGCCAAGCCCTGAGAGTGTTGCTGATTCAGTGGGCTGGCTAGCCTAGTCCCCTGGGTGTCTCAGCTTGGGAGTCTCACCTTCTTCCCGCAGCTCTGCTGGCTTAGCTGGCTCCATCGGCTGGCAAGTCAGCCTCTGGGGTGCAAGGCTCTTTGACTCCGATGATCTTCTGCAGCTCTTCAGGTTGCAGCTCTTCAGGGTAGAGGTTTCTGTCTCATACCCAGGAAGAATGAGGGATATGGACAGTCGGAAAGTAAGAAAGCAGGATTTATTGAGGACAGAAAAGCTCCCATGATGGGAGGGGACCCGAAGGGGTTGCATGTCTGGGGCCGAAACCCTGGTGCTTATATAGCCCTAAGTACAAGTCCATTGGCTAGCACTAACTGTGAGCTAATGCTGTTCTGATTGGTTGCTTTCCAATCCTAGCAGTGAGGTCCTAAACTCTAGCTTGAGAGGCTTGCAGGAGCTTATTTACCAATGTTGAATCTGAGAGCCCTGCCGGGAGTTCACTACATTGTTACCAGAGGACCCACCTGTCTGTCTGCCTAACATTTATCTAGTTATCTCCTGTCTCAACTTCAGTGATTTCGTGGGTATTTTGGAGATTCTTTCAATGCATTCGCCCTTTTCATGTTGAGTGATTTATGAGTGCAACTGCCAAAACCATGCTGAGTGTTCAGCAGTTTTTGACCAAAAAGAGCATGGTCCTTGTTCCAGAGCTCTGAGTTCCAGAGTCTAAGAACATTACTATATTTTCAATAAAAATGTAAGTCACTTGTCTTATCCAACAAAAGATGAGGTGTGCCCCCCCCTCCAAAAATAACTGATGAAAGCTATTGGAAAAATGTGATTTCATTCAAAATCAGGGACTGCATTACTGCTGAAGCATCTGTATATAACTGTTGGGTGTATGGACCAAATATAAACTTTTTAAATTTTAAATTATAATGCTCATACCGTTATAAGTATACTGAAAGAGTAAGTGTATCATTCATTACCAAATAAAACATGGTGCTTGCTCCACTATAGCCTTGAACCCTGAGTTCTATTGACCAGGTGACAATCTTGCTTATACACTTCGTAATCAAAGTCTTAGTTGTATGTTTTTACCACATTCCCCACATCTTTGCAGATACTGTGTTTTACTCTTAAAGTCTCAGATGACTGCAAGTCTAAATTATTTCTTGTCGATGTGGCTAACATTTACAGCCTCTGCCATACATTCTTACAACAAATATTATTTTGAGTACATAACTAATTTCTGGTAGTAACAGTAAAAAAGAAAAAATTTTTGCCTTCATATATTGTATTTGTGGTGATAGAAATATACCTAAATATGTGTTATTTGCCTATAGTGGGACATTGTATAGTGCAGCTTCTTTGACTATCAGAAAGTCCTTGATTTGATTATCATTGGACATTTTAAGAGATGAGACCCCCAAAACCTGGAATTATCTTTTAGAGGGAGGGTCCCTTGCAATACAGACTTCCCCTATTGGGAAATGTAGTAAAAACTGATAGGCATGAGTGTACTGTCCAGCATTGTTGTGTGAGGCTGCATTTGGCTTCAGTGAAATATTTTGGAGATTCATTCCACACGTTTGTCCCTTTCATGACAGATGATTTACAAGTGCACCTAACCACACTATGCTGAGTGTTCAGCACTTTTTGACCCAAGACCCTTGTGACCCTTATGACCCACCCTTCCCCTTCACCTGATCTCACCCCCAGCAATGTTTTTGTTTCCTGAATGAAAAATGTCCTCAAAGGGAAATATTTCGCTGATGTGAAAGAAGTGAAACAAAAAATGACAGAAGCACTAAAATACATCAAATTGATGAGTTCAAAAACTGTTGTGAGCAGTGGAAACAGTGCCTTGATAAGTGTATTGCATTCAACGGAGAGTACTTTGAAAGTGACTGAAGTTTTTTGGTTTGGGTCCTCCTCTCATATTACCGTGTGTGTGTGTGTGTGTGTGTGTGTATTGCTCAAATAGGATTCCCAATAACTTATTCTGTGTTATCTCCAGGTATCATCTACATACTTACTGATCATATTCCCCTTATTCTTATTATCATAATAGTTTTGCTTAAAGTAATAGTTTTGACACTGAGTTGTTATAGCATATATTGTCTGTGTAACATCAATCAAGTTGAAGTACTTCATTTATTGGGGTCTTCTGCTAGTATTTAAAATGTATTTGATTTTTCTTTAAGTCCCCTTCCAATCATCCAGTTTAAGTTTTCAGCCACAGTACATACAAATTAGGTCTGTTTTTTTCATTCTTAGTACTCTTACTTTGACTTAAATGGAAATTGTACCCTGTGTATTGATTTCATTTGACCTAATTTGAATAATATTCAAAGATTAAGTTTCATAATTTTGAACATAATTTGAATTTGTCAAACACTGTCACATATATCTTATTTCTATTAGAGACATTTTATAATGTTAGTATCTGTAACTCAAAGCATTTTATATGATAGTTATCAGTCATTAGATATTAAAAATTAATTAATTTTTAATACATTGTGATGATGAATGTTTCCAATATTTATGTACATGAATTGATAATATAAATAATGTGATATTTTGATCAAAAGAGGAATGACATTTTATAGCTACTCACTTAATTAACATTTTTAAAATAAATTCTCCATGACAGTGTTAAGTATAAAATTAATATACCAAGCATTTCATTTATTTGTATTATATAAAAGAAAACACTCCATACTAGTATCCAAACAAAACTTAAAATTTTGTGTAGCAAACATTATAATGAACCTTAATAAATTATATTTCATGTTATTTTCTATGTTTATTTTACTACAAATAGATATATTATTGACTCTGATGACAAATATTTGCCCTTAACCTTTAGTAGGTTGTTATCATTTAACAATTTGGTGCATTTGACTTTGTTTATTGCAGGACTATTCACAATAGAAAAAACATGTAACCAACCCAGAAGCTCATCAAAAGCAGACTGGATAAAGAAAATGTGATACATATATACTATGGAATACTACATAGACATAGAGAAGAACAAAATCCTGTCCTTTGCAACAACATGGATGCAGCTGGAGACCGTCCTTCTAAGTGAACTATCACAAAGACAAAAAACTGAATACTGCATGTTCTTACACATAAGTGGGCACTAAACATTGGGCAAATGTGCACATGAACTGGAAGAACAGATGCTTGGCACTACTAAAATAGAGAGATAGCAAGGGGGAATAAGGGATTTACTAAGTAGGGGAAGGGGGCCCATTAGAAGCCCAAATCTCTCCTTCATATATACTTATATAGCAAATCCTCACATGTACCCCACGATTCTAAAATAAGTTTTAAAAACCCAACTTGTTGCATTGTTGGCAAGAGCTATATGTAGGTTAGGCAAATTTCTTCTAAGATTTAAAAATTCCATTTATATGTCATTAATACCTGCATTAAGTAAGATTCTCTTTGTATTCTGTATTTCTAACCTAATACATAATTTCAGATATGGTCATATGAATTATTTTATTATTAATTATTAAAAAGGCATTGTATGTTGGTAAATGATATCTCTCTAGTTGTTCTAACAAGATTGGTTTTGGTTATTCTTTCAACTTTGTATAACTATATTACATGGTTTACCAAATTATGATACTACACGTTAATGTTCCTAGTGTTAAAGTAGCTGACAGACAAAATAGACCCTCTATGGCTAACTGAGGTGCTCAAAGATTAAACAGAGCTAGGTGGTTTGCTGGTGATGGTGTAGTTGTGTACTCTGTATCACAAAAAGATGTCATAAAGGCATCACTTTCAACAAACAAGCCAAACCAGTTTCTGTAGTAGGCTTCAAGATTAACTGCAATCAGACCCCCGTTATGCTCCCAATTGCACTTTGAAATAATTATCTAACAGGACCTTTTATTTTGGGTATTGGAAACCAATCAATCAGAGGTCATCTGCCCTGGTCATTTAGGACTGTACCACCAATCTGGGTTTGACTTTAATTACCAAGCATAAAACAGTTGCATTGACAAGTAAGAACTATGCAGTTTCAGTCCTTCATTTGTATAAAAGGACTTGATTGGGAACTTAGGTAAGAACTTTTGCTATAAAGTCGAATTGTGTCTTCGTTCTCTTGAACACACTTTTTGTCTCCCCTGTTTGCACTCTCTTTAGTGAAATAAAGTCTCTTTCCTCCATATTCCTTTTCAGAGAACATCTGGTCACACTAGCACTTGATTAATACAATTTAGATTGTATGGTAGATCCAGATTCTGCTTTTGAAATTCTTTTGATTCTCTGACTGCTACTTTGCTGTCTCTAATGTTACATTTTATTTATTTATTTATTTTGAGTTGGAGTCTCACTCTGTCGCCCAGACTGGAGTGCAGTGGCCGCTTCCGGCCACCGCAGCCTCACCTGCTGGGCTCCGGCGATCCTTCCGCCTCCGCCTTCCGAGTAGCCGGAATTACAGGCATGCGCTACCACGCCCGGCTGATTTTTTGATTTATTGTAGAGATGAGGTCTCGCTGCCCAGGCGGGTCTCGAACCGGCGGGCTCAGGCAATCCACTCACCTCAGCCTCCCAAAGGCGCGGGATTACAGGCTGAGCCACCGAGCCCGGCTAATGTTACATTTTTATTCTTGTTGTTTTGTTTTGCTTTTTTGCCTCTTTACTATTTACCCTTTAAATGTAAATACTTTCTAGCATAACCATCAAACACCTAATCTTGAAACTCTTTATCTGAGATAGTTTTAGTATTTAATTATTTTTCATTTGTGTCACCTCCGCTCCTGAACCTTTTTATGGGCTACAAAGTCAGTTGTTCCACCTGCCATGGGAAACTTATTTTTCCCCTTCTGCATAGTATAGAATATGAACTTTGACTATTCTTCTTTCTACTAGAACTTTAAAATTTCTTCATGTCATTTAACATTAATTTATTTTACAGAGCATCACAAATATTATTTAGTTTCACTAACACAGCAGTTTTTAATTAGCTTCAGGTAATTTATGTACCAATAGAGTTTATAAAATGCATTCTACTATGTTGAAACTGTCATATGTTTATTTTTCAGAATTTCTAATTTCATATTTTATTCACAGAAATTGTATAATACAACAATATTATAAAATATTTCTTAAAAATCCCATTTGTGAGAAGGCATTGAAATGTAAGATTCACAGAGACTTTGTCACTACAATATTAAAATCATAGTTTTTAAAGAATAACATATAGAATAGAAAATATGCAACCTTATTTTGAACTTAAAGGGAAATGGAGATAATTAGATATGCAATGTCTTTTTATAAATTACTTTATTGAGATGTGATTGATATACAAAAAACTATGCATATTTAATGTTTATAACTTGACGAGTTTGGAGACATGGTTATGTTTGTTAAACTGTCACCATACCTATGGCATTAACGTATCTTTTACCTCTAAAAATTTTCTTCATTACTCTTTATTAATTGTTATTATTTTGTGATGAGAACACAACATAAAGACTTAAGTACCCAGTACGGTATTTTCAACTAGAAGCACTAGGTTGCAGAGTAAATCTCTAGGACTTATTTATCTTGGGTAGAGTGTATTTTTTCAGGAAAAGTATTGTACTAACTATATTTTAATTACAAAATGCTTCTAGCCTTCTTGCATTTTAATTAAATAAGATGATTATTCTATATTTAAAATATAAGTATTAAAAAATCTATATTAAATTCATATTTCTTGCTCAATCGGTCAAATTAATATATGATATTATTAGAAACAAAAGTTCTCTTTCATAAGACAGATATAAATGCAATAAGATCATTTATATTTTACATAAGTAGAAGCTACAAATCAGAAAAATTTTCACATTTCTGTTATAATGCATTTTTCTTAACAAAGCAAATTGTTAAATATAAGAATATCATAATGTGTATAACTTTTGCAAATTTGCAGAAATTAAGGTTTCAAGTCATATAAAAGGAGTACTTGTTTTGGTGGCTTGGGCAATATGTCATAAAATTATAAAAACCAAACTAATATGTTCAGAGCTACCTTGATATTATTATTATTATTATTATTATTATTATTTTGGTATTTTAGGATTAAATTTTTTTTTTTTTTTTTGAGTTGGAGTCTCACTCTGTCACCCATACTGGAGTGCAGTGGCCACTCCCGGCCACCACAGCCTCCGACCTGCTGGGCTCTGGCGATCCTTCCACCTCAGCCTTCCAAGTAGCCAGAATTATAGGCACGCGGTACCATGCCTGGCTGAATTTTTTATTTATTGTAGAGATGAGGTCTCGCTGCCCAGGCGGGTCTCGAACCCGTGGGCTCAGGCAATCCACTCACCTCAGCTTCCCAAAGGTGCGGGATTACAGGCTGAGCCACCGAGCTCGGCTAGGATTAACTTTTTAAAAATTTTGCAAACTTTAGTATTATTCCATTCATGGAAGTAATATTTTTCTCCTAAGAAACACTCACATAGCAAAAATTAATATGTATTTATATTAAAATGAGATTGCAAATTTCAACTGCTGTAAAAAAATGATTATTTTCTTCTTGTAAATAAATAGGTGTACACATACACACACACAAGTAAGGCAAATCATACTATTAAAAACATAACTTTCTATTAATAGGTTTGACTCAAGTAACTGGAAAAAAACTTTATTTGAAAAACTCCATTTAAAACCTTTCTGGAGGTTAAGTTTTTTTTATTATTTCATTCATGTTAGTTTTAAAAAAAACTACCTGAGGATAGTTTAAACATAATTCATACATTTCTTATACAAACAGACTCTTCTGAAACCCCCCACGGGTTCTGCCCAAAGTATGTTTAATTTTATCCTCAGGTGGTTTTAGCAGAAACAGTTTCATCTCTACACAGAGCTAGCAGAGTTATATCTGCAATTTAAAGGTAAATGTACAAGAATAGTCATGCATTGCTCTACATGGCCCTGTGTACATCTTAATTCCAGAATCTTAATAGGTAAACATTATGGCAAACATATTGTAACACAATTTAATCCTGTATGTATTAAGCAACTCCACATAATATCAGGTATTCTATCTATACATGCAACATTGCAACTGAATATTTGGAAACACAATATTGTAAATATTTTTCTTTTTGTAATATATATTTTTATTTTAAAGTTGTGGGGTACAGTTAAGGGTTAGGTATACAAATATTCTTTGTGCAGGTACCCTTGTTGATGAGGTTTGCCCCCTTTCCCCAGACAGATATTGACTACCTCCCTTCCCCTCCCTGTCCCCCTCCATAGTTTCCTGCCACTGTCAATCCTTTTCTTATAGTATTATGGTAGTTGTTCAAGGTCCACTATATGAGTGAGAACATGTGATGCTCGGATCTTTGTTTCTGTGACAGATCACTCAGTATTATAAACTCCAATTCCATGCAGGGTGCTGCGAAATTCATGATTTTATTCTTTTTTACGGCTGCATAATATTTCATTGTGTATATGTACGACATTTTTTTAATCCAGGCCTTTTTTCATGGACACCATGGTTGGCTCCATGATCTTGCTATTGTGAACAATGCTGTGATAAACATACTAGTGCAGGTATCTTTTTTATAGAGTGATTTGAGTTCTTCAGGGTATATTCCCTGTGAGGTCATATGAAAGGTCAATTTTTAGAGCATTAAGGAATTGCCACACTGATTTCGATAGAGGCTGTACTAGTTTACACTCCCACCAACAGTGTAGAAGTGTTCCCTTTTCACCTTTTCACCACATCCTCTCCAGCAGGTGCTATTTTTTGAGTTCTTAATTATGGCCATTCTGACTGGAGTTAGGTGGTATCTCAGTGTAGTTTTGATTTGCATCTCCTTGATGACTAGTGAGGTTGAACATTTCTTCATGTATCTATTGGTCGCTCATATGTCTTCTTTTGAGAAGTGTCTGTTCATAACTTTTGCCCACTTTGTAATGAGCTTGTTTGTTTTTTTCTTTTCAGCACATTTGAGTTCCTTGTAGATCCTTGATGTTAGGCCTTTGTCAGACATGCAGTTGGTAAATACTTTTTCCCAGTCTGTAGGCTGTCTCCCTGCTCTCTTGATGGTTTCTTTGGCTTGCAGAAGCTTGTCAGTTTAATGAGGAACTACTTGTCTATCTTATCTCTTATGGCCTGTGCATTTCAGGTTTTGCTCAGGAATTGGATAACAGTTCCAACTTCCATGAGGGTGTGTCCTGCATTTTCTAAAGTTCTTATGGTTTGAGGTTTTACATTTAGATCTCTGATCCATTTAGAGCTAATTTTTGTGTATGGGGATGGATAGGGGTCCTGTTTGAATCTTCTGCATGTGGTCAGCC
Source organism: Cephalopachus bancanus (assembly GCA_027257055.1). Taxonomy (NCBI): domain Eukaryota; kingdom Metazoa; phylum Chordata; class Mammalia; order Primates; family Tarsiidae; genus Cephalopachus; species Cephalopachus bancanus. The sequence goes on along the minus strand of JAPVLO010000068.1, from coordinate 14,789,087 downwards.
AGTTTTCCCGGCACCATTTACTGAATAGGTTCTCCTCTCCCCAGTGGTGGGTGGTGGAGGCTTTGTCGAAGATGAGTTGGTTGAGAAATTGAGGTTTTGCTTCTGAAATCTCATTTTTATTCCATTGGTCTATATGTCTGTTCTTGTACCAGGCTGTTTTGATTTTTGTAGCTTTATAGTAAAGTTTAAAATCTGGTAGAGTGATACCTCCTGCTTTGTTGTTGTTGTTGTTGTTGTTGTTGTTGTTGTTTGCTGAGGGTTGTTCTGGCTATTCTTGGTCATTTGTGTTTCCATATGAATTCCTGTATTGTTTTTTCTAGATCTGAGAAGAATGTTGCTGGTAATTTGATGGGTATTGCATTAAATCTGTAATTGCCTAAGGTAAAATGGACATCTTCACAATGTTGATTCTTCTAATTCATGAGCATGGGATATTTTTCCACTTGTTTGTGTCATCTTTGATTTCTTTGGACAGTGTTTTGTAGTTTTCTTTGTAAAGGTATTTCACATCTCTGGTTAGGAAAATGCCAAGTTATTTCATTCTTTTTTGTGGCTATTGTGAATGGGATTGTGCTTTTTATTTAGGTTTCTGTTTGTTTATTATTGGTATAAAGAATTGCAACTGTCTTTTGCACATTTATTTCATACCCTGAGAGTTTTCCAAAGTCCTTTATCAGTGCAAGGAAGTTTTTGACAGATTCTCTTGGGTTTTCAAGGTATACAATCATGTCGTCTGCAAAGAGAGATAACTTGACTTCCTTTTTTGCTATTTGGATACCCCTGATTGCCTTCTCTTTTCTGATTGCTCTAGCCAGGACTTCCAATACTATATTGAACAGGAGGGGTGAGAGTGGGCATCTTGTCATGTTCCAGTTTTCAGGGGAAACAGTTCCAATTTTTATCTGTTTAAGAGTATGCTGGCTGTGGTTTCTCATAGATGGCTTTTAATATTTTGAGTTATGTACCACATATGCCTAGATATTCGAGGGTTTTTATCAAGAAGGGGTGCTGGATTTTATAAAAAGCATTTTCTGCATCTAATGATATAATCATGTGGTTTTTGTTCTGATGTCTGTTGATGTATTTAACTTCATTTATGGTCTTATGAATGTTGAACCAGCCTTGCATCCCAGGGATGAAGCCTACTTGATCATGATGGGTGATTTTTGAGATGTGTTTTTTAATCTGGTTTGATAGGATCTTGCTGAGAATTTTAACATATATGTTCATCAAAGATATTGGCCTGTAGTTCTCTTTCTTTGTTGGGTCTTTTCCTGGCTATCAGTTCCTCCCTAAATGTCTTATAGAATAGAATTCTGCTGGAAAGCCATCTGTTCCAGGGCTTTTTTTTTTTTTTTTTTTTTTTTTGTAGGCTGTTTTCTTATTACATAGTCAATTTCCTTGATTGTTATTGGTCTATTTAGGGTCTCAATTTCTTCTTGCTTCAACCTAGGCAGGTTATGTGATGTCAGAAAGTCCTCCATTTCCTTAAGGTTTTCAAGTTTGTTTCCATACTAGTGTACACAGTAGTCTCTAATGATCTTTTGTATTTCTTCAGGGTCAGATGTGACTTCATCTTTTATGTTTCTAATTGTGTTTATTTGGGCTTTTTCTCTCTTTTTCTTAGTCAGTCTAGCTAGGGGACCATTGATCTTGTTTATCATTTCAAAGAACCAACTCTTTGTTTTGTTGATTTTTTGTATTATCTTTTTGTCTTCTGTGTCCCAGATTTAGGCTTTTATTTTGGTGATCTGGATTCTTCTGCTGAAGTAGGGTTTTGGTGGTCTTGCTTTTCCAGCTTCCTTAGGTGACTTGTTAGGCTGTTAATTTGTGATCCTTCCATTTTCTTCATGTGCATTTGTAGCGATATGGATTCCCCTCTTACTACAGCTTTCATGGCATCTCAGAGATTTTGGTAAGATATTTCTTCAATTTCACTTGTTTCTGGGTATCTTTTAATCTCTGTTTTGATTTCATCATTGACACAGGAGTTGTTTAGCATCATGATGTTTATTGTTCATGTCTTTGTGGGTTTTGAGGGAACCTTGTTGGTGTTGATGTTTATTTTTATTCCACTGTGTTCTGAGAAAGTGCATGGCAAGATTTCGATCTTTTGAAATTTGTTTATGCTTGATTTATGGCCAAGTATGTGGTCGATCTTAGAGTACGTTCCATGTGGTGAAGAGTAGAATGTATATTCTGTGGTCGTTGGGTGGAGTGTTCTGTAGGTATCAATTAAGTCCATTTGTTCAAGAGTCACATTGAGGTTCTGGATCTCGTTCCTGGTTTTTTTGTCCCGACAGTCTGTCTTTGGTTGTGAGTGGGGTATTAAAGTCCCAGCTATGACAGTGTTAGAGTCAATATCTTTTTTGAGTTTACCTGAAAGCTGCTTTATGAATGCTGGCATGCCTGTGTTGGGTGCATATATGTTTAGGATTAATATTTCTTGTTGAGGGATTGAACCTTTTATCATTATGTAGTGGCCTTCTGTATCTTTTTAAATTTTTGATAGCTTAAAGGGTATTTTGTCTGAGATTAAGATCACCACTTGTTGGGAGCCAGCCTTGGAGGCCCGCCTGATTTACAAAGTCCAGGTGTGCTGAGGACCCCCGGCCACAAAGTGAGTCTGCGCAGCTGAGGCCCTTCTGTCTTCCATCTTTGCTGTTTGGTATCGCCGAAGAATTCTGTGCAGTCGTGGAAGAAGAAAATGGCATGTTTATGTGAAGTACTCACAGCTAACCTGAGAATGTCATGGTTCATTTTTCCATTTTCCCACTATGCCACTTGGCCTTTTCTAATATATGCAAGGGTTAAACTCTGAAGCACATCAAGAATGCTTCCTTTCACTTGGTTATAAGTTACTAGATATTGCTTAAGTAATAAATGATATAAGTATATTCACTCCTTATTTGATTTAGAATTATGCAGTTTAGTGTTTAGACATAAGGTTTTTTAGAAGCACAAGTTTATAGTAAGTTCATTATGAATTCATTAAAAGTTCTAACACTTATGTAGGAGTTATGTAGGTGACTTATAACACTGTTTTCACTGACTTAGGATAAAGATTATCTTTAAGGTTTTTACTTAATTCAATAGTTAAGACTCTAAGTTAACATTTATAAAGTGGGTTTTCACTCATAATATACTAATCAGACACTTTTATGATAGATTAGCTAAAGACAGAAAGCAACCTTGGGGGCCTTGGAAACACTACTAAAAGCTTCTTTTGAGTTCTCTTTAGAAATAAACACCACAGGATAAGAGAAAAGTAATGAAGACACCTGGACAAGAAAGGCAATTGCAAAGTTCTGAAGATCATAAAGCCACAGAAGGAAAACTACTGCTACATGAAGAACTTTACACTTGGAGACTTTCTGGAGACAGTTCAAGGACTGTAATTCGGGACTTTGAACTAAAACTATCATCTTTGGCCTTATGAATAAGACTCGTCTGAATGTTTATAGGGTTCTTGGCTTGTTTGTTGCTAAGACCACTGGATGGTGGTAACTTGTAGAGGATATGTATGTGAAGGAATTTTCTTTATCTTGCCCCTTTACGAATGGTATAAAAGCTCTGTGTTAACTAACATTAAATTGTCATCTGTTCAGGAAGCAGGTGTCCGAGTATAATATCTTCATCTTTCGACTATCCATCTCTCCTTCAGGAAAGCCCATGACCTTGTGGGGCTGGACCCCCACAACCACTCCTCCTTTCTTTTGTGCTCTGTTTGCTGAAATTTTGTTTCCCACGCTCTTACTTTGAGTCTGTGATTGTCCTTTCTAGTGAGATGAGTGTCTTGGAGGCAATATATTGTTTCCTGGTGATATTTTATCCATTTTACCATTCCATGTCTTTTCAGTGGTGCATTTAGTCCATTCACACTCAGGCTAATTATTGAAATGTGAGAGTTGATCCCTATCATAAGATTGTTATAGAGTTGTTGTTGTTCCTGTTTGTTTGTTGTCTTTCTTTTGGTTTGATGGTTAGTTCATGTGTGTTCTTAATTTTTTTCCTTTACTTTGTGAAGAATGTTGTTCTTTTTTCCTTTTCTTCTGTGTTTAATACTTTCTTAAGTGTTTCTCGTAGATGTGGTTTGGTGGCAGCGTAAGTACTTAGGGACTGATATCTGGGAAAGATTTTAATTCTCCCTCACCTTAGCTTGGCTGGGTAGGTTATTCTTGATTGAAATTGTTTATCTTTTAGAACTTTGAAGGTAGGGCTCCAATCTCTTCTAGCCTGAAGGGTTTCTGTAGATAAATCTGAGCTATTCTACTTGATCTTCCATGGTAGGTAATCTGACCTTTTTCTCTTCTACCTTTAGGATTTTTTTCTTTCATACCTACTTTGTTTAGGCAAATTATTATGTGCCTGGGAGTTGGTATTCTCATTTGTTATCTTGCAGGGGTTCTCTGAATCTCTTGTGTCTGAATTTTCATATCACTGATGAGATGAGGGACGTTTTCTTGAATAATTCCATGGAATGTTTGTTCCAGGGTGGTCTCTGTCTCTCTTTCTGCCTCAGGAAGTCCAATTACTCTTAGGTTCTGTCTCTTGAAGTAATCGCTCATCTCTTGAAGGTTTTGTTCTGTCTTTTTAAGCTTCTTTTGTATGTTTTTGACAGTTTGGGTTAATTCTATAGTTGGTCCTCAAGCTCTGATATTTTTTCTTATGCTTGGCTAATTCTGCTTTCCATGCTTATCAGTTTGTTATTTGTTTCATTCACAGTATTCTTTACCACAGTTATCTCTTTTGTCAACTCCTTCCTAGTTTCCTCTTGTCTCTCCTAAATTCTTTTTAATCTCTCCATTAATGTCTTGATATCTGGGTTTGTAGTTGATCTGGGGGCGCTTCATTATTTACATTCCAAAGTCAGTTTTCTCTGTCTGACCTCCCGGGGGTCTGTGAGACCCATATTCTTTTGGCATTCCTTCATTAGTGTAGATTTTTCTCTTCCCCTTTCCCTCCCTTCTTTAATTCTGTTTTTCAGGGAAGGTGGGGTTACTTTTACTTCTCTTTGTTCAATCTCCTGTTCTTCCTTATGAGGGTCCTCTGGCTTTGTTTACTTTTGAGGCTGGACTGTGGGTTGGGAGCTGTACTTTTTGCAGTTTTGAAGTTTAATTGAGGGAAAAGCTGTGATTCAGAATCTATCTGCAGATCCCAGTATCTACCAACAGGCGTATGGACACACTGGAACCCACTTCCCACTGCCTTACAATCTGCCCATGGAGTCAGGTTTAGGTTTTCTCCCTGAAGCAAAAAGAGGTAAGAAAAAGGAAAATAATGGAAGAAGGGAGGGTGAGTAGGAAGTTGAAGAGAGAGAAGAGTAAGAGGGAAAACATACCAACTAACAAATGAAAAGAGACACAAGGCCAGAAAAGAGTCAAAAACAAACAAATAAAATTTCATAAAGCATACTGGTAATCACACAAAGACAGTCCAATAAAATTATGCCTTTTGATGTGTTTTTCCCCAATACAAACAGGTAATCTAAATCAAAAAGCAAACAAAAGTGAACAAAACAAACCATCAAAAGAATAAAATAAAAAATCAATATAAGAAACCAGACTAGCCAGGCTTGGTGGCTCACCCTGTAATCCCACACTTTGGGAGGCTGAGGTGAGTGGATTGCCTGAGCCTGCGGGTTCAAGACCTGCCTGGGCAGTGAGACCTCATCTCTACAATAAATCAAAAAATTAGCTGGGCATGGTAGCGCGTGCCTGTAATTCTGGCTACTTGGAAGGCTGAGGCAGAAGGATCGCTGGAGCCCAGTGGGTCGAGGCTGCGGTGGTCGGGAGTGACCACTGCACTCCAGTCTGGGTGACAGAGTGAGACTCCAACTCAAAAAAAAAAGAAAGAAACCAGACTAGCTCTGGAGTCTTTCCTGAGTGTCTAAAGTCTCTTCAGCTCTGATCTCTAACCCCTCCCCTTTGCTCTCATTACAGGCAGATTCCTCATAGATTGGGGTGGTTTCCTTGGCTTGCTGCCTTGCTGCCTGAGGACTGAGTTGTCTGTGTCTCATTCAGCATAGGGGAGGGGCTTCTGTCTCCTGTTTTGGCAGGTTACCTTAGAAACAAGGTAGAGGCTGCTCAGAGTTGGACAGGCCAATGCGAATCTCTGCCTGGAAAATGGTTGCGGTGGGCAGCTCCTCTTTTGCTCATCCTTTCTCTTGACTTATCCTTTCTCTCCACTCATCTGTGTCTGTGGATGATTCGCTATGATGGGTGATGGTGTGTTTCTGGCATCAGGCACTGGCAACCAATGATATGACTGGGCATCACATTTGGTGTGCAGTCTGCAGCTTGGGGAGGAGAGGAGGGAGTCGGGAATTTCTGGGCTGGAGCCGAGAGCTGCAGTATCAGCAGCTAATAGCAAACTGCAGTAGTCCCTTGCAGATGCCATAGTGCGATGGAGGCTGTTTGCTGCATGGGCCTGGCTATAGCAGCCATCCCCCATGTAGGTGGTAGTGGCGGGGGCACATGGAACTGCCTTCAGGAGTCACCTTTTATGGAGATCATCACAGTTCAGCTTGTCCCATCACCATCTTGCTGAGTGTCTATAAATATTCTTCATTTACAGTCACTACTATGACTATCATCACTGCTACTGTTAAAAAATACTATATAAATATAGCATTTAGTTTCTTGCAAGCACTATTTACGTATTTTATGTATACTACATATATAATTTGTTTGCTTAATCCATGCACTACAAATACTTTGAAAGATTGTCTAGTGGACTCTGAAAAGATGGCAGTAGAGCTGATTGGACTATATGAGTACCTATGTGAGTGAGTGAGTGAGTGAGTGTATGGACAAGTTTGCATAGTGTCTGTGAGTAAGTAGGCATGTTAGTGGCAGACTGGGTGGGGACTTGGGAGCAAGTGACCAGGGCTTTCCCAGTAAAGCAGGCATTGCTGCAGCTGCTCTACTTAACCCTAGTGCTTCCTGGAATGCAGAAGCCAAGCACCATTTTTAAGTCATCAAAACCCATCCTGAGAAGAAGTTACCAGGACTGACTGCTGGCTCCAGTCTCTGCTTCACCAATGCAGTATCTAGCAGGAAACTGGCAGCAAGGATGACTGAGGGAGCACAGTGAGTGAGTCAGAGGCAACTGGGTACATACAAATACCCATTACATCATCATATAGAGTGGTGGTGGGGAGTGGGTCTCAGGGAACCCATACTCCAGGCAGTGAACATTGTGATTTACTAGTAGTTTCTGTATCCTAACTCCCCATCCCACACTCTATTTGACTCTCAAAACTACAAGAGACAGCAAAGCTTCCACCACCAGCCCCATTTCAAAATAGAACAAGTTCAGAACCCTGATCAAGGAAGAATAAAGAACTGAGGAAACATCAGAGGTGAAGGCCCCTGCCACTGCCACTGAATAATGGAACTAAAGAGAAAAACAGAGACCTGTCACAAATGGGGAAATATTAAAGAAAGAATACAAGCAATTATCAGTGTACCAAAGAGACAATACTTGAAAAATCAGACCTCAGAATCCAAACAATGGAAACCACAATGACTGGTCCCGGGATACAACAGAGATTAGAGAATGGAGGAAAAGAGTGATAAGACTCAAGATAGACAAGATGCAGCACTGAAATAACTTGTAACAGAGATTTTGGTCATAAAAAAAATTCATCCTGGAAATACATAACAAGATGACAAGCATGGAAAGCAGAATTAATCAATCAAAACTATGAATCTCAGAGCTTGAAAACCAAAGCATGGAATTAACCCAATCTTTAAAAATCATAGAAAGAAAACTTAGAAAGAAGATCTAGGCCTCCAAGAGATGTGTTGATATATCAAGAGGTTAAACCTACACCTGATTGGGATCCCAGAAGAAGAAAGGGAAGTAGAGAGCATATTGAAACAAATATTCTAGGAGATTATTCAAGAAAACATTCCCTATCTCACCAGAGAAGTGATCATCTAACACAAGAGATACAGAGACCTCCTCCCCAAGACAGCAAATGAGAAGACCAACCCCTTGACACATAGTGGTCCACCTACACAAAGTAGGTACAAAAGAAAAGGTCTTTAGGGCAGAGAGAGAGAGAGAGAAAGGTCAGACTGCTTACCAGGGAAGACTAATCAGAATAGCAGCAGACCTATCAGCAGAAACTCTACAAGTTAGAAAGGACTGGAGTAAAATTTTCAAATCCTCAAAGATAAACAATTTCAACCAAGAATTTCCTACCCAGCCAAGCCTAGTTTCATCAGTGACAGAGAACTAAAATCTTTCCAAGATATCCAATCTCTAAGAGATTATGCAGCTTCCTCACCTGCTTCACAGGAGATACTTAGAAAGGTATTAACAGAAGAAAGAAAGAAAGAAAGAAAGAAAGAAAGAAAGAAAGAAAGAAAGAAAGAAAGAAAGAAAGAAAGAAAGAAAGAAAAGACTGACCACACACTTCTCAACAGAACAAGAAAACACAGAATCAACAGAGTAAATATCACTGACAACTTGAAAACAAATACATACATCAACCCAAAAGTTAAAAACAAACAAAGAACCTTATGACAGGGATAAACATTCACACTTCAATAGTCAGCCTGAACATGAATGGGCTAAATGCACCATTGAAAAGGTATAGAATGGTAAACTAGATTTTAAAAAAGACCCAACAAATTGCTGCCTTCAGAAAATACATGTCACCATGAGCAATGCCCACAGGCTCAAAGTTAGAGGATGGAAAATCAATTTCCAGGCAAATGGACCACAAAATAAGGCAGAAGTCAGGATCTGAATATAAGACAGAGCAACCTTTAAACTATTAAAAATTTTAAAAGACACAGAACAATACTACATAATGACAAAAAGTTCAACCCATCAATAAGAAATATCAATTTTAAACATATGTGTACCCAATACAGGAGCAACAGGGTTTATAAAGCAACTACTAATTAGACTAAAAAAGAGTGACTCTAACACTATCATAGCTGGGGACTTAAATGCCCCACTAACAACACAAGATAGATCATTGAAGCCAAAAATTAACAAAGAGATCTGGAACCTCAACTTCATGCTTGACCAAATGGACTTAATAGATACATACAGAACACTCAACCCAACAACCACAGAATATATGTCCTACTCATCACCACATGAGAACTTAAATCATTCTACAAAAAAAGATACACACACATGTTTATTGCAGCACTACTCACAATAGCAAAAACATGAAACCAACTATGTTGCTCATCAAAACTGGACTGGTTAAAAAAATGTGGTACATATACAAGATGGAATATTATGCAGCCATAAAGAAAGACAAACATATGGATTCCACAGCAACTTGGATGGATTTAGAGTCTCGAATACTAAGTGATCTATCACAGAAGCAAAGAACTAAGTATCAATTGCTCTCACTCATAAGCAGATCCTGAACATTTACCATAATACTATAAGAAAGGGATTAGCACTAGTGGGATACTGCCAGGGAAGGGTGGTAGGGAGGAACACAACATCTATACAGATATCTGATTTCAAACCAGGTGAAGTGGGGACCAAAGGGAGGCCCAAACCTTACCGGTACAATGACAACTTGTATACCTAATCCTGAATTGTATCCCACATCTTTAAATGAAAAAGGAAAGAAAGAAAATATGTCAGTATCCTAAGTCTTCTTAAGTTTCATGATGATGTGTGCCAGTACAAAACAAATTTTGTCCATTGTGTATTGTTCTAATAATACCCTTTCTACTATTTATACTCTTTAGTTTAGGATATTTTTTAAAAATTTATTTAAAGAACTTCTAAATTCTTTTCTTTCTGTTAATTATTATTTAGAGTTTAGATCTCATGTGTAGATTCGTCTAGTCTCCTATTGCATGTTATAAGATTATTGCCATACTTTTCAGAATTTTAGTGGTTGAGTCAGAAATGACTAAGAAAGTTTAGCATTCTTGCTTCAGAAATATTGTTTCCCTCTCCAAAAAATTCTGAGCTTTGCTTTGATTCCACCTTCTAGGAGTTCCTCTTATTTACTGTCTCTCAAGAATTAGTCTCTAATCATCTGCATGGTTGAAATAAGATGAGTTACTCAGTTCATAGAATAGGAATGGGACATGGAGAAACAATTGCTTCTTAAACACAACCCTTCCAAAAAAAGAAACGTTTTTCTTTTACAATGATGTCACTCCAGTTTCTGATCTTGGTGTTCTGCCAATAAGTTTCTTGATATTTCTAAGCTAAATTAATCAATACTTGTTCATTTGATTTAAAATTTTTCTCTTAAGTTTTTCACAATATTATCTCAATTTTGTGCTGCTCTGATAATTTTAGTGAAGTTTTTGTAAGGAGGAGAAATATATTCAGTTTAGTTTTTCAGTGGTTCACTGTACATTTTTATTTGAAGAAATTGCTCAATCATGCATCTGTAATATCCTCAAAAAATGAAAATTGTGAATTCATGTTCTATTAGCATTATTAGTCTTAAAGGCTAGTGATGTCAGGGAAAGTTGCTTCTTTTTTTGTTGTTCATATTTTTTAGTTTTGCTTTGGTTATTATTGTCATTCTTCACTTAGGTATCCTGTCCATATAGAATGCTGCTAATTATCATCTATCTATACATTCATTGTCCACATATGTATCTTTTGCTTTCAAACATGAAAAACTCATTAATAATAACATTGAAATGCTACCTTTTGACTTTTTGATGACTGATTATTTAATTTGATTGAGAGTGATAGGTCTTCTTAACAAATAATCAAATTATTTTAATGAAAAAAGTACTGATCATTGATGTAGCAAAAGGAGATACAATGATATCTCATTTGATTGTGCTTTGACTTATTCACAGATATTGCATTTTTTACATGGAAAATTTGCTGCAATCTTGTGTCTGGCAAGTTTATTGTGTTTTTCTTTTGTCTAACAGCCTGTGTTCACTTGTGTCTCATTTTGATAATTTTATTAATACTTAAACTTTACAATATCATTATATCTGTAATGGTTATATATGATTAGTGGTCTTTGTTGCTACTATTGTAACTATCTTGGGTTGGAGCACCAGAAACCATGCCCATATAACGTGGTGAACTTGGTCATGAAATGCATGTATTCTAACTGCTCCACTGACACGCCATTACCATGTCTTCTTTTCCCTATTCTCTGATATGCAACAATATTGAAATTAGACCAAATAATAACCCTACAGTGGCCTCTTAGTGTTCAAGGGAAGGGAAGAATTGCACATCTTTCATATTAAATCAAAAACTAAAATTTATTGAGCTTAGTGCAGAAGGTATGTTGAAAGCTGAAATTGACCAAAAGCTAGATTACTTGTACCAAATAGTTATTTAATTTGTAAATGCAAAAGAAAAGTTATTGATATGAATTAAAAATGATACTCCAGTGAACATATAAATGATTAGAAAGCAAAACATTATTATTTTTGATATGAAGAAAGTTTTAGTGGTCTGGATAAAAGATCAAACTGGGTATAACAATTTCTTAAACCTAAGACTAAACCAGAGCAAGGCAATCTATTCCACTCAATTAATTGCAGGAAATGAAGAAGCAGCAGGAAAAAATACAAAGTAAGCAGAGGTTGTTTTATGAAGCTTTAGGAAGGAAGCAATCTCCATAACATAAAAGTGCAAGATCAAGCCGCAATTGCTAAGATAGAGGCAGTGGCAGTTTCAGAAAATATAAGATAATTGATAAAGATGGCTATTCCAAAAAACAGATGTTCAATGTAGATGAAACCATCTTCTGTTGGAAGAAGGTGTCATCCAGAAATTTCACACACAGAGAGAAGTCAATGTGGGCCTTTAAATCTTCAAAGGATAAATTGACTCTTTTGTTATGAGCTAATAAAGCTGATCCTAAGTAGAAGGCAATGCTCATTTACCATTCTGAAAATCCTTCGGCCCTTAAAAATTATGCCAAGTCTACTCTGCCTGCACTTTAGAAATGAAACAACCAAGACTGGAAGCCAGCACAGTCATTTATAGAATGATTTACTGAGTATGCTAAGCCCACTGTTCAGATCTACAGCTTATTGGCAATGTATCTATTCACACAAGAGCTCTGATGGAGATGTACTTAGAGATTAATGGTGCTTTCTGACTGTTAACACAATATCCATCCGAAAGCGTATGGATCAAATTTTCTTAATTTAAGAAATATATTGTGCAAACTAAATTTTCAAATTTTCTAATTAAAAAATTTTCGCTGCCATAGATAATCATTTTTCTAACATCTGGTTGAAATAAGTTGAAAATCTACTGGAAAAGATTCACCATTTTCAGTGCCATTATGAACATTCATGACTTGTGGAAAAAACTCAACATATCAGCTTTAGCAAGGATTTAGAAGAAGTCAATTCCAACCCTCAAAAATGACTTGGAGGGTTCTAGACTTCAGTGGAGGAGATAATTGTGGATAGGTTGGAAATGACAAGAAAAGTATGATTTTTAGAAAAAACTCAACATATCAGCTTTAACAACAGTTTGGAAGAAGTCAACTCCAACCCTCACAAATGACTTGAACGGTTCTAGACTTCAGTGGAGAAGATAATTGTGGGTGGGTTGGAAATGAAAAGAAAGTTAGACTTAGATGTGCATCCTTAATAGTGGACTGAATTGCTGCAATTTCATGTTAACTTGAACAAATGGAGATTTGTTCTTGCAAAGAAAGTGTCTCTTGAGGAGAATCCGCTCCTGGTGAAAGTGCTGTGGACATTGTTGCAATAGTAACAAAGTACTTATAATGCTACATAAACATAGTTCATAAGCAGCAGGGAGATTTGGGATGATTGACTCCAGTTTTGAAAAAAGCTATACAGTAAGTAAAAACATGCTACAAGGAATTCTTGAGCAAAAGAGTCGATCAATGAGGCAAACATCATTGTAATTTTATTTTAAGAAATTACCAGTTACCCCAGCCCTCAGCAACCATCAACATCAGGCAGCTACAATCAACATCAAGGCAAGATCTTTTACCAGCAAAAAAATTATGATTTGCCTAAGGTTTAGATATTGTTAATACTTTTCAACAATGAAGTATTTTTAATTAAGGTACATATATTTTTTAGATATGATACTATTGCACATTTCATAGTATGGTAGAGAGAGAGAGAGAGAGAGAGAGAGAGAGAGAGAGAGAGAGAGAGAGAGAGAGAGAGAGAGAGAGAGAGACTGGACTCCAGTCTAGTGCAGAAGCGACTGAGTGTTTTATACACAAAGTCAGATGTGGGAGGGGTGTCCCCTACCCACCAGAAACCTTAATCCATGAAAACTTAATCAATGATTGCCTTTAAACCCTTTTCATATGATAATCTTAAAATCCCATAACAAAGGATAACGTAATCTGTGATTGACATATTCTATAAACCTTTTTAGTCCTAAGCTGATTGATTTATGCCAAGTTAAACAATTCTATAGAAGCTTAAGTATTTACTTTACAAACAAAAGTGGCCCATCCCAGAATGTTTGGATGTGGCCCAGTCCAAAGTTCACAGTGGGCTACTTGCAAGTAACCCAGCCACATTCTCTCAACAAAATGGCTGTCTTCTAAAACTATATTCTACAATTTACACCTTCAATAAAACCTAAGATCATGACCCAGAAACCTGTGACCAATACTAAGGCTCTTAGATGTGACACAAGTTTGAATTATAAGTAGTGTGAAAGCCAAAACTGCAGTCTGTGGAAGAATGGGAGCAATGAGCTTCTAAAGTTAGCTTGTGTTCGTCCCGGTCTCAGAGTTTTTATGTTTTGAGCTCACAGGAGCTTAATCTGGTTAGTTCTGAGTAGAAAGGGGGAGGAAATGGGACCAGTAGCTCCCAAACGCATCCTAGTGGTCTCGGGGTCAATGGCCCTTCCTGATCCCTAATGCTCAGTGGGCCTCCATGGCTGGCTGCCAACATTAGTGTATACTATACTATATAGGGTACTGCACAGTATAGTGTATAGATACTGCACATTTAATAGTGTAGTGTAAGCATAATTTTTATATGGATTTGGAAACCAAAAGATCTGTTTGACTCACTTTATTGTAATATTTCCTTTGTTGGAGTGGTCAGTGACCAATCCCACAATATCTCTGAGGTATGTCTATACATGCCTTTTTTTTTTCTGTCCACTTGTACAATAAAAGGGAAATTTTGCAAAACTTTTATTTAAGTTTAATAATGCAGAATTTTTGCTATCATAAACATGAGAGGAAATAGGTAATCCAGTTTGCTGCCATCATGTGTATTTAGTCCTTTAAAATTTTGGTTTTATTGTAATATAAAGAATGCACTAAATAAAATAAAATTATTTTTATAAATTTAGGAAATATTTTTAAGTAGTAGCTAAATTCATGTCAGTGCAAAACATTGTTGTGATTTAAATTATATTCTTTATAATTCATGTCCATCTGAAACCTAAGAATGAGATCTAATTGGAACTTTATAAGGTCTTTATAGATGTAACTAAGTAAGGAATTATGATGAAATCATCTTGGATTTGGTTTTGGACCTAAATCCAAGGTCTGTATCCTTAGAAGAAGAGAAGAATCTGCTGTGAGAGTTACAGAAAAAACAAGCAAGCAGGGATTGTATATAGAATACAGAAGATGCAAGCAGAGATTGTGATTGTACTTTCACAAACTACAAAATATTATGAACCACCAGAATATGCAAGAACATAGGTGACTCTCCAATATTGACTTAGAATGGAGTATGACATGACTTTATTTCAGACTACTCATGTCTAGAACTGTGAAAGAAAAAATTTTTGTTGTTTTAAGCCATCCATCTTCCAGAACCTTAAAACAGCTTTAGAAAACAGATACAAAAATGGGATGAAATAAAATAAGCTGGAGATTGAGTTTTACAAATGCCTAATTAAATAAATATTTAACCAACAGTAAAATCAGAAGTGCTGCTTGATATTTGGAAGACGATATTCACTATATATATATATATATTCACTAGTATAATTGCTCAAAGGTAATTATAATACAACAATGAGAATGGCAAATATATTTGATGTGTAGTGTGATCAGACTAAAACCAAAGAACCTAGATATACTTGTTAATTGGAGAACAAGATGGAGTTGTGATTTAGAGATATTTAAAATTAAAACAGGAATGGCAGAAGATTCAAATACTCCTTGAAAAATCAAAACATGAAACTTCATTAAGTTATTATGAATTAGCTTATCATATTTGAAAATAGGAGAGTGCCCTTATATATGTGAACACTTGGGGTAGAGATGGAAAATTGTATCTGTTAAATTACATGAACAGTTTTATCTGTTAAGGAATAGAAATTTCAATGACAAGAGTCATAAGAAAAAGTAGTATTTTTAAATGTATTAAATAAAAATTAGTATCATGCATTTTCTTAAAAATGTATATTTTCCACACAATCTTTAGAAAGTTTCTGAGATAAATACTTCTCAGGGTACCTTTTGCAAATTATTTACTATTTATCATGAGATATCCTTGGATATTTTCAAGCACACTAGAGTAAGCAGTTTTTAATTTAATTAAAAATAAATATACCATCAAGCGATATCAGTTGCATTAATTAAATCCAAAATCATATGCATTAAATCTACTCATTATACCGGGATTCTGAATATTTAATCTAATTCAGTGAAAATACTAGTATTGTACCTATAGTGGAATTGGGAATTTAGCAGTCAGAAATTTGCATAATCTCAAATTGATTAATTTGACAATTGTTGCACTCAGGAAAAACCATATCCTAAGCTTCGCAAGATACAAGAAGTCAAAAAATGCACAGACTACACTAATAAAGCAATGTAGTTAATATTATAAAAGTAAAGAATCCATGAGCATTTGGGTTGAAAATAGAAAATTAAGAAGTTCATATTATGCCAAATTATATTCTTATAAAACTATATATTGACATATTATAATTATATATAACACATTCACTAAAGCAATTTAGAAAACCAAGCAAGGAAAAAAAAAATAAAACATAAAGCACTGAAACATGTAACTTGTTATTGTATATTTTAATAATTGTGAACCCACTGAAATACCTTCTGCTTGGAAAAACAAAACACAAAAAGTGAAATAACTAAATAATTTATATTTTAAATGCAGTAGAAAGCTTGAAATAAAGAAATAAGCTTTTTTCATTATATTTTCTTCCAAGTAATATTTTTCTTTCTATCCTTTCCTTCCATTTCTCACATGTGCTTAAAGAGAAGATGGTTATAGATAAAATTAATTTCTTACTAATTTGTGTGTCTAGTGTGTCAATTTTCAGAAAATGAAAATGGCCAGCTTACTTTTAGTCATTCTTAATCACCTGTATTCTGTTGGATAATGCATAATTAGTTGCATTAGTATCCATTTAGGTAGAATTTTATTGTACTATAGAGCGTTTGTTTTCCATGTACATAGCTAGATCACATGTTGCTTTGTGTTAAATTCATCACACATGTAGCAGTCCTATAACCTTATTGTTAATAAAAGTTAATAAGCAATCTTTCTTCTTTTTCTTAAGTAACTATATCTCTGAATGTATAAATTGTGACACTTGATTATGTACCAATTTTGCATTTTTGTTGTATTTTAGTAACAATTTGCTGGAACCATAGGAATGAATAATTGTTACTAAAAATGAACTGGGTTTTTCTGATATTTCTGCATTAAATGTTCTTATAAATATATTCTTTTCTTTTTTTTTTTTTTTTTTTTGAGTTGGAGTCTCACTCTGTCGCCCAGACTGGAGTGCAGTGGCCACTCCCAGCCACCACAACCTCGACCTACTGGGCTCCGGCGATCCTTCCACCTCAGCCTTCCAAGTAGCCGGAATTACAGGCATGCGCTACCATGCCCGGCTGATTTTTTGATTTATTGTAGAGATGAGGTCTCGCTGCCCAGACGGGTCTCGAACCCGCGGGCTCAGGCAATCCACTCACCTCAGCCTCTCAAAGGCGCAGGATTACAGACTGAGCCACCAAGCCTGGCTTCTTATAAATATTTTCAATCATCCACTTAATAACTATTATTAAAAATAAATTTGCTACTTCTGATCAAAACAACACAAGTACCTACAAACTCTTCATTGTGTCTAAATATGTGGACCTCAAAGCATTTTGTTTGTACCTAAAGAGCTGTACAAGACTATTCATTACATGTTTGTCAGTAAAAAAAATATTTTATTTATTTTCATATAAACATCAACCTTCACTTATTACTACAAAATAATATGCAATTTGGTGAAATAGTTCTCACTTAAATCACACCTAAGATAACTTTTTATTCTTTTGAGTTGGAGTCTCACTCTGTCACCCAGACTGGAGTGCAGTGGCACACGCCCAGCCACCGCAGCTTTGACCTGCTGGGCTCCAGCGATCCTTCCGCCTCAGCCTTCCCAGTAGCCGGAACTATAGGCGCGCGCTACCATGCCCGGCGAGTATTTTGATTTATTGTAGAGATGAGGTCTCGCCAAGTTGCCTGGGTGGTTTGGTTCTCCAACCCACAGCCTCAGGCAATCCACTCGCCTTGGCCTCCCAAAGTGCTGGTATTATAGGCTGAGTCACCAAGCCTGGCTAACTTGTAACAAAGTTACAAGATAACTTTGTAACAAACTGTATTCAGTAAATATAGAAGGGGGTGTAGGAATTTGAAAATGCAGAGCAAAGTGCTTATTAAGTTTCTTTTATTAGTTTATTCTCTGTAAATATATTTTATATAAATTTCAAGAGGTTTTTTGGAAAATAATACCTTTTTCATGATGAATATTCTTATTTAGTTCATGATATATGATTTGTTCCAGCTACTTGGAAGGCTGAGGCAGAAGGATCGCCGGAGCCCAGCAGGTCTAGGCTGCGGTGGCCAGAAGTGGCCACTGCACTCCTGTCTGGGCAACAGAGTGAGACTCCAACTCAAAAAAAAAAAAAAAAAAAAAAAAAAAAAAAAAAATATATATATATATATATATATATATATATATACGATTTGACTTTGCATTATAGATTTTTAACTTTTTCCCTGTTGTTTTTATTCTTTTATTTTTCATATTTATATTTATTATAAAGATGTGGGGTACAATTTAAGGTAAGGTATACAAGCGTTGATCATGCAGGTACCATTGTTGATGAGGTAAGTTCCTCCCTCCCCTAGCAGTTTCCATCAACTGCCCATCCATTCCCCCTCCCCTAACTGTTCCCCACTACTGCTAATCCCTTTCTTATCATATTATAATAATTGTTCAAGGTCTGCTTATGAGTGAGATTATGGTTCTCTGTACTTTGTTTCTGTGATGGATCATTGACTATGATTGACTCTAAATACATCCAAGTTGCTGTGAAGTCCATACATTTGTCCTTCTTTATGGCTGAATAGTATTCCATTGTGTATACATACCATATTTTTTTATCCAGTCCAGCTTCGATGGGCAACAAGGTTGGTTCCATGTTTTTGCTACTGTGAATAGAGCTGCAACAAACATATGTGTGCATTCTTTTTTGTAGAATGATCTGAGTTCCTCTGGGTATATTCCCAGTAGGGGGATTGCTGGGTCATATGGAAGGTCAATTTCTAGTTCTTTCAGAAATCGCCACACAGTCTTCCAAAGAGGTTGCACTAGTTTGCATTCCCACCAGCAGTGTAAAAGTGTTCCTTTTTCTCTGCATACCTGTCAGCATCTGTCGTTATTTGTTTTATTAATGATGGCCATTCTTACTGGGGTTAGGTGGTATCTCAACATGGTTTTGATTTGCATTTCTCTGATGATGACTGAGGCTGAGCACTTTTTCATGTGTCTGTTGGCTTCCCGTATATCTTCTTTTGAGAAGTGTCTATTTGTCTTTTGCCCACTTTTTAATTTTTTTTTTCCTTTCGGCGCATTTGAGTTCCTTGTACATCCTAGATGTAAGACTTTTGTCAGATGTAGAGTTGACAAATATTTTTTCCCATTCTGTGGACTGTCTCCCTGCTCTTTTGATGGTTTCTTTTGCTTTGCAGATGCTCATTAGTTTCATGGGGTCCCACTAGTCTAATTTCTTACGGTATGGGCACTTAGAATTTTGATCAGGAATTGGTTGCCAGTTCCAATTTCCATGAAGGTATCTCCTCTGTTTTCTAAGATTCTTATAGTTTGAGGTATTATGTTTAGGTCTTTGATCCACTTAGAGTTAATTTTTGTGTATGGTGTTAGGTAGGGGTCCTGTTTTAGTCTTCTGCATGTGATCTGCCAGGTTCCCAGTACCATTTACTGAATAATTTCTCCTCTTCCCAGTGGTTGCTGTTGCAGGTTTTGCCAAAGATGAGTTGGCTGAGAAATCGAAGCTTTGCTTCTGAAATCTCTATCTTGTTCCATTGGTCTATATGCCTGTTCTTGTACCGATATCAGGCTGTTTTGATTACTGTAACTTTATAGTAAAGTTTGAAGCCTGGAAGTGTGATAAGTCCTGCTTTGTTTCTTTTGCTAAGGATTGTTTTGGTTATTTGTGGTTGTTTGTTTCCATATGAATTTCTGTACTGTCATTTCCAGGTCTGAGAATAATGAAGTTGGTAACTTAGTGGATATTGTGTTGAATCTGTAGATTGACTTTGGTAGGATGGACATTTTAACGATGTTGATACTTTCTTTCCATGAGCATGGAATATTTTTCCATTTGTTTGTGTCTTCTTGTATTTCTTTGAGCTGTGTTTTGTATTTCTCATTGTAGAGGTCTTTCACTTCTTTGGTTAGGAAGATGCTGAGGTATTTCATTATTTTTGTGGCTATTGTGAATGGGATTGTGCTTTTAATTTGGGTCTCTGCCTGCCTATTGTTGGTGTATAGGTATGCAACTGTCTTTTGCACATTTATTATGTACCCTGAGACTTTGCCAAAGTCCTTTATCAATGCAAGCAGGTTTTTGACAGATTCTCTTGGATTTTCAAGGTATAGGATTATATCATCAGCAAAGAGGGATAACTTGACTTTTTCTTTTCCTATTTGGATTCCCTGACTTCCTTCCTTTGTCTAATTTCTCTAGCAAGGACTTCCAACACAATGTTGAACAAGAGGTGTGAGAGTGAGCAGTCTTGTCCTGATCCAGTTTTCAGGGGAAATGTTTCCAGTTTCTGTCCATTTAGCAAGATGTGAGCTGTGGGTTTATCGTAAATGACACTTACCATTTTCAAGTATGTTCCTTCTATACCTAGGTGTTTGAAGGTTTTTGTTAAGAAGGGATGTTGGATTTTATCAAAAGCTTTTTCTGCATCTAATGATATAATCATGTGGTTCTTGTTTTTACATCTGTTGATGTATTCAGTTATATTTATGGTCTTGCAAATATTGAACCAGCCCTGTATCCTTGGATGAAGCCTACTTGGTCATGGTGCATGATTTTTGAGATGTGTTTTTGGATATGATTTGCTAGAATATTGTTAAGGATGTTTGCATCTATCTTCATACTGGACATTGGCCTGTAGTTCTCTTTTTTTGTTGGATCTTTATCCAATTTGATTGTCAGTCTGATATTAGCTTCGCAAAATGATTTAGAGAGAATTCCATCTTTCTCAATTGCCTGGAATACTTTCAATAAGATTTGTATCAATTCCTCCTTGTACATTTTGTAGAATTCTGCTGTAAAGCCATCTAGTACAGGACTATTTTTTTATAGGTAGTTTTCTTATGACAGAGTCATTTTCCTGGGTTGTTATTGGTCTATTTAGTGTCTCAATGTCTTCTTGTTTCAACCTGGGGAAGACGCTCCTGGGGAAATGTTGTTGGTATTAATATTAATTTTTATTACACTGTGGTCTGAGAATGTGCATGGCAAGATTTCAACCTTATGGAATTTGTTTATGTTTGATATATGGTCAAAGACGTGACCAATCTTGAAGTACATTTCATGTGGTGATGAGTAGAATGTATATTCTGTGGTTGTTGGGTGGAATAATTTGTTGGTATATATTAAGTCCATTTGGTTGAGTATCAAGTTTAGGTTCTGGAACTTCTTGTTAATTTTTTGCCTCAATGACCTGTTTAGGGCTGTTAGTAGGGTATTCAAGTCCCATGCTATAATAGTGTTAGAGTCAATATCTTTTTTTCATTTACTTAGTAGTCGCTTTATGAATGCTGATGCTCCTGTGTTGGGTGCATATATGTTTAAGATGGATATTTCTTGTTGATGGATTGAAACTTTTATCATTTTGTAGTGTCCTTTTGCATCTTTTTAAAAATTTTGATAGTTTAAATATTGTTTTGTCTGATATTAAGATCACAACTCCTGCCTTCTTTTGAGATACATTTGCCTAGAAATTCAATTTTCATCCTTTAACTTTGAGTCTGTGTGTGGCCCTTGTAGTGAGATGAGTCTCCTGGATGCAGTAAATAATTGAGTCATGGTTTCTTAGCCAGTTTGCCATTATCTCTCTTTTCAGTGGAGCATTATTCCATTCATTTTCAGGATGGTTAGTAAAATGTGATTGTATATCCCTGTCTTGAGGTTCTTATAAAGTTTTTTTCTGTTTGCTTCTTTTCTTTTGGCTTTGGTGTTGATGTATGTTTGTGTTTTCAAGTTTCTTGTTGCACTGTATTCTCTGCTGATTCTGTGCTCCTATGTTCTCTTGGGGACTGTGTGGTTATTCTTTTTTCCTTTCTTCTGTGCTTAATAGCTTTTTAAGTGTCTCCTGTAGAACCGGTCTGGAACCCGCATAATCTCTTAGGTAATGGATGCCTTCGACACATTTTAATTATCCATCACTGATAAAGCTGAGCTTGGCTGAATAGTAAATTCTTGGTTGAAATTGTTTGTCTTTGAGGACTTTGAATATAGGGCTCCAGTTCCTTCTTGCTTGTAGTGTTTCTGCCCATAGATTTGCTGCTATTCTGAATGGTTTTCCCTGGTAAGTAGTCTGACCTTTCTCTCCTGCACCTTTAGGACTTTTTCTTTTGTGCCTACTTTGTTTAAGCAAATTCCTATGTGCCTAGGGTTTGGTCTTCTTATTTGATGTCATGTGGGGGTTCTCTGTATCTCTTGTGCTTGGCTGGTCACATCTCTGGTGAGATGGGGAAAGTTTTCTTGGATTACCTCCTGGAATACTTGCTCCAAGTTATTCTGCATTTCTCTTTCTTCTTCTGGAATACCAATGAGGCCTCCTGATTGGTTAGGTTAGGCCTAACCTATAGGTTAGGCCTCCTGATATAATTGCACTTCTCTTGTAAGCTTTGTTCTTTCTTTCTGAGTCTTCTTTCTATGTTTTTTTACAGATCAGGTTAATTCCATGTTCTGGTCTTCATGTTCTGAGATTTTTTCTTCTGTTAGATTAATTCTGCTTTCCGTGTTTGTCATCTTATTATTTCCTGGATGAAATTTTTTATTGCCAAAATCTCTGTTACAAGTTATTTCAGTGTTGCATCTTGTCTCTCTTGAGTCTTATTCACTCTTTCTTTCCATTCCCTAATCCCTGTCATTTTCTGGGGTCAGTAGTTGGTGACTTCTTTTGTTTGGACACCAATGTCTGATTTTTCGGGAGTTTTGTTTTTGGTGCACTTGAAATTTCCTGTCATCTTCCTTTAGTTTTTCCTTATTTGTGACAGATCTCTTGCTGTTCTCTTTTTTGTTATTCAGTGTCAGTGGGAGAGGATTTATCTTCTGATGTTTTCACAGCCCTCCATTCTTCCCTGTTCTGGGCTCTGGTTTTGTTCTATTTTGAAATAGGATAGTGGATGGGAAGCTTTGCTATCTCTTGTAGTTTTTGAAATTTGAATAATGTAGTGGATGGGGCACTAGAATTCAGAAACTACTTGAAAATTACAGTGTTCACTTATCGTGATATGTGTCCCCTGAAACCCTCTCCCCATCACTCTATATGACAATGCAAAGCAGAAACCAATGCAAAGAACAATTGAACACACACACACAGAGGCATATACACACACCCCAAAACAAACTGGAATAGCAACAAAGTCAAACAAAATAAACAACAATAACAACAACAACAACAAAAGCCCAAGGAAACTAAACACACACACACACATGCCTAGCACAAAGTAAATAGAGAAGAAAAACAGAAAGACCAGAAAAATAAAATAAAATAAAAAGGAATTTGGATCAAACTCTCATACATATATTGACACACACATTAAACTATAAAAAATGAAAATAAATAAAACTCTGAAGATCAAAAGCACAAAAGCAAGCCAGCACCAACAACAAAATTGAAAGATGAACACTCAATCATTTGTATATACACATAAACGAAAAAAAAAAACAAAAGAAGAAAGAAACAGAAAAAGAAAAGAAAAAAATTTAGGGGAGTGCAGACCAGACACTCACATACACATTCATGCACAAAGGAAAAATATTTTAAAAATAGTTAAAATAACAGCCAAAAAAATTAAAAAAAAAATTTTTTAAACCCTGCCCTCTTGTGGCAGTTTCTGTAATTGTTCCTCTAATCAGGTCTCTCCTGCAGAGCCACCTGTCACTCTCTCCTCAGTGTCTATCTGCAGTCCTCCCCTCCCACTCTCATATGGTCAGGAACATCTCCTCTGGTGGGGAGGTGTTGGGATTGTCTCTTCCCCAGGCACATATTCACGGTGTGCTCCAGCCAGTCCTATTCTGGAATGGAGTTCTCCTATTGCGACTGATGTCCAGGCTCTGCCTGGATTTGTCCCTCTCAGTTGTGGCCCAGCTATGTGGGTCTGTTGTTCAGAGGATTGCTTAGGAGGAGGGGGCTTGGGTCAGCCCCGGATTCATCACTGATCTCCTTGGAGTCCTTTCTCATCCTTTTCTGGCCACACCCTTTGTTCCGAGGCTGGATCATGGTAGAGGGTGGGGCATCTGGAACTCAGCACTCATCAGGTCCCTCTGAAGTTTGTGCTTTCAGGATATTCTCTCTGGGTCATGATCAGTCCCTGAATACTTGATCCACCAGTGAGGTTGGGTCTGTTGCTCTGTTGTAAGCAAGTCAGAGTGCTTTCCTGCCCCACCTTCATGACGGTGGTGGGGTGCCTCTTTTGTCCTCTTCCACGGGACTTTGCCTCTGGACTCCCTCTGCAGTCCCTGCTGCCAGTGCCCTGCCAGACACTGAAGTGGTGAGGCAAAGCCTGGGGTGGACAGTCTTCTGCTGCAATGGTGAGGGAGAGCCAGGGTGATAGTCTCTCCCCACAGCTTTTTCACAGGAAAACTTTTGTTCATTAAAAAAAATGGCAAGTAGAGGAACTGAAGCACGAGCTGTTGCACCAGGGGCCTGGCCACTTGCTCATGAGACCCCACTTAAACAGTCTCTCCCAGCATTTTTTTTCCCCAGGAAGGGTTTTGTTGATTTAAAAGAAAAAAAAGATAGCACTCAGCTTCTGCATACTGGGAATCACCAGGGTCCATAGATTTTTAGCTTTTATTTTCCCAAAGTATTGTACAATTGACTTTGGACAATATGCATTTGAACTATGCAAGTCTACTTGAATGTTTTCAGTAAATATCTTGAAATGTTTTTTGGAAATGTATGATAATTTAAAAATTCAGATAAACTGCACAGCTTAGAAATTTCAAAAAATTAAAACAAATTAGTTATGTTATAAATGCATAAATTATATGTGGATAACTAGTCTATGTATGTGTTTATCATCTTTTTATGTATCAGTGAAGATTCCAGTCAACAGTAAGCTACTTATAGTGAAGTTTTGAGGAAGTCAAAAGCTATATATGGATTTTCGACCACACAGGGGGTTAGCACCACTCACTCTCGCATTGTTCAAAGGTCATCTTTATTGTTAATATTAGTCTCTTTTATTGTTGTTTGCAGGATATGTAATCATTTTTATACTGTATCTTCAAGACAAAAATTTGTTTTTAAACTATAGTTTTTGTAAATTTTCATTTAATATGGTGTCTGCTATGCTAATTTTTAACCCATTTTACTATTTGTTTTCTTTTGACCTTACTTTTCTATAATTTCATCACTTTTTTCATGTTTTTTAATTAATTTACTGTTTTTAACAGTTTTTCCAGAAATTATAACATGGATTTTTAATGTATAAATACCTAATGAAATTAGAAAGTTTATCTCTGATAAAAGAGTAAGCTGGGCTCAGTGGCTCAGCCTGTAATCCCGTGCTTTGGGAGGCTGAGGTGGGTGGATTGCCTGAGCCCGCGGGTTCGAGACCCGCCTGGGCAACTTGGCAAGACTTCATCTATACAATAAATCAAAAAATGAGCTGGGCATGGTAGCACATGCCTGTAGTTCCAGCTACTTGGAAGGCTGAGGTGGAAGGATCATCGGAGCCCAGCAGGTCGAGGCTGCGGTGGCCGGGAGTGGCCACTGCACTCCAGTCTGGGCGACAGAGTGAGACTCCAACTCAAAAGAAAAAATAAATAAATAAATAAGTAACAGAGTAGTTATATATATATAAACTCAATTTACCATTTAAGATTTAGAAGTCATTAATTCATTAATTGTTATATATACTTATAGCTTTAAATTTTAACCTGGGATATGTTTTCTGCCTCTCTGGACTTTCTTCTATGTCTGTATTTGGTCAAAACTTTTTTCAAGGATTAACTCCAAAGTTTAAAATTTTATATAATGTGGGACATTTTAGAATATAAGGTAGTCTTAGACCTAATATTTTGTCACGTATACTGAAATGTCCTACTTTGTCAGTATAATAGGAGGAAAATTTCTTTTCTGTGCTTTTGAAAGTTAAGAGCCTTACAACAGTGTAATTTTCAATTCTCACTTTCTTTTTTTATGGTTTATTATCCTCTGTGGCAAATATGAGATGCATTTTTATTTTGTTTTAAGCAATAAAATGCCTTTTATAGAAACCTATGTCTTTACCATTTCTGAATCTTCTAATATTTTTGTATAGATTCAAGTTTTCACCTGGTATTTCCTCTAGTGTCTTTTTTCTCAATGTAAATAATTGATTTTTTTTTTTTTTTTAGTGTTAGTCTACTGGTGCAAATTTCTTTCACATATTTTTTGGTAATAAAAATATCTCTATTTTGCAATTTTTTAGTTTACCTTTATATGTTATGAGTTACTATTTATTTTCAAAAGTGATGCATTTTATCTATCACTTAAAAAAAACTTTTCTAAGCAATCATCCTCCATGGACTTCAAAATTTGTTTACTGGAGTACTTGACATTGTTCCAATCTAATGGATAGTCTGCTTATTTTGTCTAGTTTTTTTTTTTAATCCTTATGGCTAATGAAGTTAAACTTCTTTTATGTGCTTGTTTGACATCTTTCTATTCTCTTCATTGAGATGTTTCATTATATTTTACCCTGTGATCTAAATGTATTATTTGATTTTTTATCATTGAGTTTTGAGAGTACAAAAATAATTTTGATGAAGTGAAATGTACCAATACCTCCTTTTGAGGATCAAGTTTTCAATGTAAAGTCTAAGAAAACTTTACCCAGCTCTAAATCTTCCAGATTGCTGCAGATTGTATTGGGATTGTGTCAAACTTTTGTATCAATTTTGAGAAAGTGCCATCTTTATTTTATGTACAATTTTCCAATCTGTGAGCCAAGTATGTCCTTTAATTTACTTAATATCTTCTAATACTTTTAATCAGCATTGTATATTTTCAGCACTAACATTTTGCATGGTTTTCTAAAGTTTAAGTATTTTATTTTATTTTTAGCAACCATAAATGGCATTGTATTTTTTAACTTTGATTTCCATGTTTTTATTTTACTATATATAATACAAATAATTTTTGTATATTTATGTCTGAGTTTTATCAAAGTAGTAAATAAGTTATATCAGAAGCATTTTATTTAAAAACCCTGTCTTGCTCTCATAGCTATGTTTTATAAAATTTTTTAAAACAATTAATGTTTCTTTTACAATATCTCTTTTTTTAGCCTTTTCAATGTCCATATATTTATTTTATATTAATAATTTATTTTCATCAGTATTCTTAGTCTTCCAACATTTTCTCTTCTGAGGCATTCACTGGCTACCCACAAATTCTCCTGTCTTTCAAAATTATATAAAAATTATGTAAAAATGAATAAAAGTGCAGAGTTAAAAGAGTAATCTGTTCATTTAGCCATCCAATCAGCTGTCCATTTATCAATATATTTATTTATTTATTTTTTATTTTTATTTTTTATTTTTACTTGTTTGAGTTGGAGTCTCACTCTGTTGCCCAGACTGGAGTGCAGTGGCCTCCCGGCCACTGCAGCCTTGACCCACTGGGCTCTGGCGATCCTTTCGCCTCAGCCTTCTGAGTACCTGGAATTATAGGCGTGCGCCACCATGCCCGGCTAATTTTTTTTTATTTTTTTATTTTTTGTAGAGATGAGGTCTCGCCAAGTTGCCCAGCTGGGTCTCCAACCTACAGGCTCAGGCAATCCACTCACCTCAGCCTCCCAAAGCGCGGGATTACAGGCTGAGTCACCGAGCCCGGTCATCAATATATTTATTTAGTTAAATAGTTTAAAGGTTTATTGAGCACATATTATCATTTACCTACAGTGGCTCAGATGCCAAGAATACATCAAAAACAAAATAAACAGTCTCTGCACCTCGTTTTTGAGAAGCATTTAGTTTGGATTTTTTCTATGGAGCATGCACCTTCAATTCCTGCCCTATAAAAGGTGTTTCCAAAGTTCCATTAAAAAGTTTTATTTAATTTTAAAAGTCATCATGAAGTTACACTTTAATTTTAACCTAAATCACTTTCCATTTCAATTGCTTAATTTCTTTATTGTGATATCTTACTGTGAGAAACAAAGAAATATATATCTATAGAAAGCATATTGGCAATTAGTATTCTTTTTTTTTTTTTTTTTTGAGTCGGAGTCTCACTCTGTTGCTGCCCAGACTGGAGTGCAGTGGCCGCTCCCGGCCACCGCAGCCTCGACCTGCTGGGCTCTGGCGATCCTTCCGCCTCAGCCTTCCGAGTAGCCGGAATCACAGGCATGCGCTACCACGCCCGGCTGATTTTTTGATTTATTGTAGAGATGAGGTCTCGCCAAGTTGCCCAGGTGGGTCTTGAACCCGCGGGCTCAGGAGATCCACTCACCTCAGCCTCCCAAAGGCGCGGGATTACAGGCTGAGCCACCGAGCCCGGCTGGCAATTAGTATTCTTAAAAAACAATTTATCAAGTGGATATCAGTGAACAGAAGCACCCAAAATAATTAAATACCATTTTCCTAATAGAATCATTTTCATCATTTTTAACTTAAAAAATGAAGATAAACTTTTTTTTTTTACAAAAGATAAATGATTGTTTAACTGAATGATAATTCTTGAAATAAAATTGAATTAGTATGCCTTTGTTTTGTCTCAGAAAAGGAGTTTGAAAAGTTGACTAATTTTTCAGGGTTTTTGGTAAGAAAGACCAAGAATGAGGATTCCAATAGCTAGGAATACACAGGAAGACAATAATAGAAATGATAACAAGTGAGTACAGGCTAAAAATATAGTTTATAATTAATGATAAGCAACAACTGTAAGATAAATTTAATATTGAGCTCTTTATTTTCATGCAAATTTCAGTAATTTAGCATCTCTTTATAAAAATTGCCATTATTGTACCTCTACCCTAAACAAAAGTGTGAATTGCTGGCATATAAAAATCCTAAGAATGAAAGTAAAACAATGAAGTTGTTGGGGAAAAGATATGGTGAAATACTCACATTGGCATACAAGTAGTTTTATTTTGTATTTAAGTTCCTATTATTTAAAATTAAACTAAAAGTAGAGATGAGAATCTTTAGTATATCTATGACATTTAGTGCAGAGGTGTTTTATATTATAATTTCTAAAATAGATGAGTGGTGTCTGCTCTCCTTTAAATAAGCACAAGTTCACTGAAATGCTTTCGAAACATAATATATTTTTTCCCTTAAAAATTAATATACCCAAAGTACATGATCTCTTCTCAGGCATTCACTGATTGTTTTAATATTCTTTCTCTATGTTATTATTTTGTGGGACGAGAAAAATATATAGATCCTGGAAACTGCAGAGAAGCTTGTGTTGTGCTGAAAATATAACAATATATTTAGTGCACTACTGCTTGAGTATCATTATTGGCACTCTAGAGTCTAAGATTTAGAGTATCTTCTTAAGTCCTTAACTTACTACCAGGTAGTGTCTTATACCATATGGAGATAAAAATTCCCTTGGTGTGATACTTCAAATATTCTCGAAAACTATCATGTTTGAGGAAATATATTACAAAGTTCTAGAGGCTTCAGATGAAGTGATAAGAAGGGAAATCAAAGAACACAATTACAATTGTTGGATGTCTTTAGCTGACATTAAAATAATGAACAAAATACAGCTATTAGACAGGGTTGAAAATCAGGACAAGTGATAAGTGATGAAGGAAAAATGAGAGGAAATTAGGAATTATGTCCAGGATAAAAAGCATGCCATTGACAACCAAGTGTGCTGGTTAAAGTTGTGGTAGCAATTTGACTCTCAAATTTAAAAAATAAGAGCAAAGAGCTAGCTTTAATTACTAAATGATTCAAGATGGCCATTAATTTCCTATTGCTGCTGTAACAAATTACCACAATTTTTTTGGTTTAATCGAACACAAATCTAGTTTCTTACAGTTCTGAAGGTCAGAAGTTTGAAACTAAACTAGTGTTGTTAGGCATCACTTCCTTTGGAAGAGTTAAAGAAAAATTAAATTTCTTGTCTTTCCAGCTTCTGGAGCTGCAGTCATCACATTCCTTTGTGCATGGTACCTTTCTTTATCATTAAAGTTGGTAGTCTATCATCTTTAACTTTCTCTATTTTTCTGTCCATGTTTTTATGGTCCTCTAGCTTTCTTTCTTCTGTGGTCAATTTTCCTACTGTCTCTCCTTTAGAAGGACACATATGATTACATTTAAGGCCTAATGGGTTAAAACAGCATACATATCTCATCTTAAAAGTCTTAAACACATCTTAAAAAGTTCTACTGCTATTATAAAGTAATATTTACAGGTCCTAGAAAATAGAATCTAGATTTTTGGGGGGGGGCATTATTAAGCCTATTACAATTGTAAGACAAAATTATTTATTCAAGAGAAAAATAGATCCTTGTATTAAAAGTGAGGAAAATTTTTGGTCATTTTAAATAAGAACATGATTTAAAGAAATCACAATGATCTCTGACTTGGAAGCATAAAAAGAACATAAGCCAAATAGGGTTATTAGCCTCTTTTATGAAGTTTAGCTTACAGCATAATGATGGTAGACTATTAAAAAACAATATAGATTTTCAAAAGTCATCTAAAAGTTTTCTGTCTCTACATAATTCTTTCTTAGTCTGACTTAATTCAGAGATATTGCAGTGGTTTGGATTCTTCCAAAAATAAAAAAATAAATTTAATAAATTAATATTGTGTTAGAAGAGATCTAAAGATGATCTTCCTAAAACCGTGGCCATATACTTCATACCTTAAGATAGATGTTCAGTTGAATACAATTTACTGATACATATTGTTATCATAAATATAATATACATTCTCACTCAAGTTTGAAGAAGAACATGAGTGTACTTATCACAACTCTGTAGAAACAGAAGTTTAAGGGAAGATTACAAAAGTAATTTTTAATCTAATGAACTAAAATATTACTAGGCATTACACATTATAAATGTATTATAAATGTGAAGAGAAATGTGTTATTTATTCTATGAAAATGACCTGAATGTCCTGAAAAACAATAAATGTGAAAAATACATCACATTGGATATAGTTGTGACATTTGCAGAATATTTCCAAATTCTCAAAAGGCAAAAAATATAGATGTTTCTATTGTCTTGTTTTTATATTAAGTGAGGCATTTTGACTTTATATAAACTGCATTCACTGTGGTTGATGTGTACATGTGTTTTGAGAACTCTAAGGTTCAAGTCATTTCCTAAAGAAACATATACAGTGAGGTCCAATGCAAGGCTCAAAACTTAACCAGCGCCTAACCCACATGTGTATACAATTATGACTTTTACCCCACAACTTTAAAATAAAAAAAAATCCACATTTTTAAACACTCTGTTAAGTTGTGTTTTTTCTATGTGTGAATTTACATAAAATTGTAGATTTTATTTCTATTTTCACTTCTCAGCAATGAAATATTTGATTCAAGAAAGATCCAAATTACCAGTCATTAAAGATATATTTAAGAAAAGGTATCTTCCTGTCTTACATAAAAGGACTGATGAAAGGGCATAAAATTACATGCTTCATTCAATTGGTCATTGTTATTCTAATAATTTGTAATAAAAGTGACAGTAATAGACAAGATTCCCCTTATTTTCATAACTTATATTCCATTGAGGTAGAGAAAAATAAACAAATTTAAATAACACCTGTAGCTAAAATAATTGCTGTGAAAGAAAGAGAATGGGGTAAAGGAATAGAAAAAGGACTAGAAGTGTGATTATTGAGTTGAAATTTTACACAGTATGTAAAGGGTAGACTACATTGAGAAGGTGACATTTGATTAAAATCATTGCAGAGATTATGAATTATCTGGGGGAAGAGTATTCCAAAGAACAACCAAGGCAAAGGCACGATCTCTTCAGTTGTCCCTGATAAATAGCATGAAGCCCAATGTAGCAGGGACTAAATGAGTGACGATTTTAGGAGATGGTTTAAGTTAAAATATGTCTTAATCAGCTTGTGCTACTTTACTAAAGTACCACAGGCTGGGTGCTTAAACCATAGAAATTAATTGCTTACAGTTCCAGAGGCTGGAATTCCAGATCAGGGTGCCAACACAGTGGAGATCTGGAGAGGACTCTCTTCCAGGTTGTAGACTGCTGAGTCTCCCTGTGTTCTCACGTAGTGAAAAGGGGATGAGAAAGCTAGCTGTCTGAGGTCTTTTTATAAGGACACTAATCTCATTCACGAGGGGTCCATCCTCATAACGTAATTACCTAAATAAATGTTCTAAAATAATCGCAATGAGAGTTGAGATTTCAATATGTAATTTTTGAGTGGATATAAACATTCAGTCCACTGTAAAATATAATTTTTAAAAAATACATCATTTTCAGCTTTCTTTCTGGGCCATATTGTCATTGCACCTGTAGGCTGTTCAACTTTAAATACTGCTTCTCTATTTATTTATGTCAAGTTTGTAGGAGAAAAAAGTAGAGTCCTAAACATTTTGTATCCTAAACAGGTAGCAAAAGTCTGATGAAAAATGGACCTTCAATAAGTAAGAGCTACCAGACATAGTGAATAACAATATAAAAACTTATCACTACATACCCAAATCAAGGTAAATAATTTTTTGATTTGCTTTTCACCAAAACAAATTATTTTATTGTTAATTTATTTAGGATAATAGTTATGTTGTTTCTATATCCTAAATTTAAGGAGAATACTTTATTCTTTTTCTTCATTGGAATAAAAATTATATACTTGAGATTACTTGAGTATATTTCATATATTGTAACAGTTCTGCAAAGGAAGCTACAATTGGCTGGTTCCCTAAGTTTTAGTGATTATATTTTGACATTAAAATAGTTTCTGTTATGGTTAACCAAATTAAAAGTCAAGTTCAACTACTCATAAATAAATGTGATCTCTTTCTGCAGTTTATTCTTCTGAAATTATCATAGATAAAATGTTTCCACTTATATCTATCGGGAAAAAATGCTATAATATTTGTTTTTAGTAAATTTGTTTTCATAAAGTATTTTATATCAAATAATTATTCATGTATTTTTAACATTTAAAAACAGTTGTTTCTTATAAGCTCTGGCTAGAGTAAATTTATACTAATAAATTTTGTCAAATATTTAACCTCCAATTGCAAGAAACACAACCTTTTCCAGGTCATCTGCAAACCTCTCCAAAGCTGAAATTATATCCAAAACACATTTTAAATAGAATTGGTAATAGAAAGAACATGTGATTTAAACCCAGAACAAATTGGATTCAGATGTTTGCTCTGCTACTTCCTTTTTTAAAATTTTTAATTTTTTCTGTTATAAAGATGTGGGGTACAGTTCAGGATTAGGTATATAAACGTTGATTATGCAATGCACCAAAAAGAAAAAAAAACAAACAGTCTCATTAAAAAGCGGTCAAAAGACATGAATAGACACTTCTCAAAAGAAGATATATGGGCAGCCAACAGACACATGAAAAAGTGCTCAGCCTCACTCATCATCAGAGAAATACAAATCAAAACCACATTGAGATACCACCTAACCCTAGTAAAAATGACCATCATTAATAAAACAAGCAACAACAGATGCTGGCAAGGATGCAGAGAAAAAGGAATGGTTCTACACAGCTGGTAGGAATGCAAACTAGTGCAACCTCTTTGGAAGACAGTGTGTGTGGTGATGTCTGAAAGAACTAGAAACTGACTTTCTATATGCCTCTGCTAATTTATATTTGAAACTGGGAAGTTATTTAATATGGTTGTGTATTTATTTCCTCAATGTAAAATGAGAACCATGATAATCAATAAACTGAAAAGTTTATGGACTAGCATGACAAAATTGATCATATAGTACCTTTTAAACTAATATAAATGCATTTTTAACTGCACTTCTATAAAATGTTCAACCTGGAAGCTACTTATAGGAATTAAATATCCTAGTCTATATTTAGTAATTTATTATTTCTGTACTCTTAAATTAGTTTAAATAGTTTAATATTCATTGACAATCAGCATGATTATTAGGAAACTTCTTTGCTGTGGGGTTTTTTTGGATGTTAATAAATGTTTCATAAGATTTAGAAAAAATATTTCTCACACAAGTCATAATGTATTAGTTAGACAAATAAAAATGAAAATCACAAACATAAAACAAATGTCCTATATGACTGAAGGTCTAGGGCACTTAGGTACTTCTGTAGACAAGGGACTTGTGAATTAAAAACTAGAAAAAAGTTAAAAAGAAGAAACCACTTCTGGTTCTATGGAATATATTTACCCTCCTGGTAACTTGCTGCATTTGGGGGTAAAGGGAAATTAGTATGGCATTTGAAAAGTAGGGTTTTTTTTTGCAGTGATTTCTGATTGTCTAAGCAGCAGTTACACTGGGTTATATTGTGTGACGATTCACATATTATGAAAGTGTCTATGATTTTTATGTAGAATCTTTTTTATGATAGAGTATATTTTAATAGCATAATAATTTTGCTTATCTGTAAAATGGTAATAACCCCTTTATGCAATTTTTTAACTTCTGCCTTTCTTTTCTGCTATAAATGCTCAGAGGAGCTTAACATATAATACTCTCATGATAATATAACTACAAATTTGCTATAATGTTTCAAAATGATACTTTTAAGAAAATAGAAAAGCATGAAATTGCAAGTCAAAAATTCTTATCTTTTTACAATATAGCAAATAGATTCCTTTCTGCTGAGAAAGCAAGTAAACAAATGAACAAACAAATAACCCAAGATGAAGCCTATATATCGTAGTAACAAAGATATTTGGCATGTATTTGATTGCTTGTCAAATGGACCATTTGTTATGCTTTACTCATTGTAAATCCACTTAATCAAAACACTTCCCCAAAATCAAATTTGTTTAAGTCACTATTAATGTATTTTGTTAGAAATTACATATTATTTTAACAAATATTTATAAAGTACCTCTATTTATCAAGAACTACATTAGCCTTGGCGATCAGGGATATAAAGATGAACACAGTCTTTGCTCTTTTCTCAACTACAGTATACTGGAGACATATAAATAAAATAAGAACATGCACTGAGTTCTAAGGAGAAACATGAGCGCTTTAAACTGATATTTGGAAGGAGATAGAAAGCTGTCAATAATTTATAAAGATCATCTTGAAAGGAGGAGTGGAAGTTAACACTTATGAGAAAAGCTTCTAGCAGATATGGAGCATGTGCAAAATCAGTGACACAAGATAAATGATATCATGTTTGAGGAACCAAAATTGTTCAGGTGCTAGAGCAGAAAATACAAGAAGTGACACTAGATGCAGCTGGAGAGGGAAGCACAGGCCAGATCCCGAAGGACTGTACAACACACAACACATGCCAGGGAATTTAAACATTTCAAGCAGTGGGAAAAAGTGGCAAGTTTGTTGGAGAAGTTGTTTGCTTTTGTCCATAATAGAGATTTTAAATGTTGAAACTGTTAGTAGAGAATTAAGATAGTCCGTGTGTAGTGAGCAGATTACACATTCTAAAGACATTTTCGATACCTCAAATCTGAATGTATGTAGATGCTGGAAAATGATTGCTCTGTAGATTGGTTCAAAGGCGCTGGGCATGTGGAAAACACTCAGGTAGTGTGTTCTCTTTTACCCATCTGTGAAAATGCAAACAAACAAACAAACAAAAAACTTGTGTGAATTATATTGAAATATTTCACATATAACATAGGGTTCAAGTGATATATTTTATTAACTACCAAGAAAAATGGGTGAGCATATATATTTAAACTTATTTTTTTCTGTACAATGCTTTTATGATACGTTTTTATTTGAGTTTGCTACTACAATTACTACAATTAATACGTATATTTCCTTTGATGAGAGAGCAAAAAAATGTGTATTTTATTTGGCATTAGCCAACAGGTTCTAAAATGCCACAGTTTTACGATTGGCATAGATCTCATTGCTGTACATTCAACTTCTACAGTTTTTAAAAATGATCTCTGTCTCCATCTCTCTTTCACTTATCAAATGCCATAGCATACTAAACTTTTAAGTTACCTTTGATGATTATGACAGAACTTTAGGTCACAGGTCTTTATTGATTAATATGTTTTGGAACTCTCTTTTTCAAATTGTTTTCAGTTTCATGTTTATTTTATACCATCTAAAAGCATACTTCATGTTAATCTTTAACATGAACTAAATAATGTAAACTAA
This sequence comes from Cephalopachus bancanus, assembly GCA_027257055.1. Taxonomy (NCBI): domain Eukaryota; kingdom Metazoa; phylum Chordata; class Mammalia; order Primates; family Tarsiidae; genus Cephalopachus; species Cephalopachus bancanus. The sequence continues at coordinate 14,753,306 of JAPVLO010000068.1, read as the reverse complement.
ATATATCACAGCAATTCCCAAAGTACTTTGTAATTTACATAAATCCACCATAGCAAGTTTTTGAAATAACATAGATTACTCATTCAGCATTAATAATCAAACAGAAACAAAGCAATGTCTAGTGAGTTACCTAAATAATCTCGGATTAGCAACGAAAAGGCCTCAAATTACATTCTCTATCAAAAGATTTGTTGCTGATTTTAATTTATGAATGAGATTATCATTTCTTCTCTAAAGCTCTTTGCTTTCCCAAAAGGTAAATGTTTAAGATTACTGAGAAAGGTCAAAACTATGATGAAGGGAAAATAGCAGTTGTTAAGTTGAGAAACGGTAATATTGCTGAAACAGGTACCTAAACCTCATAAATTCTGGTGCTATTTTTTTAAGTTAAAAATAAGTAAAACTATAGCTTATTCTAAATTAATATAAATACAAATCTTTCAACATCGATAACTCAAAACAGTCACAGAAGTAGGATGGTAAAGTATAAATTCAGAGAATGCTATAAAATAATATCAGAAATCAATTGGTTTACAATATATAAAAATAGGAAAGAAAATTTCATATTTATAGCAAATATTTATTTTGGTAATTGTATTTTTTTTTTTTTTGAGTTGGAGTATCACTCTTGTCTCCCAGGCTGGAGTGCAACAGCACGCTCATGGCCACTGCAGCCTCAGCCTGCTGGGCTTAGGCGATCCTTCCGCCTCAGTCTTCCAAGTAACTGGAACTACAGATGCATGCCACCACGCCCGGCTAGTTTTTGTGATTTATTGTGGAGACGAGGTCTCACCATGTTGCCCAAGCTGGTCTTGAACCCCTGGGCTCAGGCAATCCTCTCACCTTGGCCTCCCAAGGTGCTGGGATTACAGGCTGAGCCACTGTGTCCAGCCTTATTTTGGTAATTCTAAATTTACACACACACACATATAAATATACTTCATATACTTTTAGTGACTTAAATGGCATCACAAGTTTTATCAATAAATATTTTATTTTAGAATGTAAACTTCATGGATGTAATTTTGTACATTTTATATTGGGCACTGTTACTGAAAATATTAAAATAGGTGTCAAACCTACTATAACTTGAAAATAAAACTTTATATGTAAGCAGAGACTAGACAGGTATTCAGGGAGATTTTCCTAATAATGCTGCATGCTCCTAATATCAGATCATAAAGGCAAGAAAAGTGATATGATCTCTTTAAATGTAAAAAATTCACATATAGCTTTCTTTACTCCAAGCCCCCAAACATGTTCTTTATTATAAGGTATTAAATTCAGATACTAGCATATTTTTAGGGATTCGGGGGAATAAGATTTTTTTTTCATAACTGAAAATTATCTAGTGTTTTTTACTTACTTTGCCATCTGTCCTTCTGTTTTTGACCTACTCTGATGGTCATTTGGGCTCTGTTGAGAATCTTCCAGAAGGCATCATCATCCTATCCAGATGGGGGTCAGCTTGAAAATCCCAACTGCAGCTGTGTTCACACAGACCACAGCACACACTGTTGACAAGTCTCCTATTTTACAAATTTCATGGCATTCTGATGACTCTAACTAGAGCAGTTGCTCTTTGGCTTATACTTTCTTGAAAGATACATGACACATCGTTGTAACTTAATATTATTGTCCCAGTCCTCTAAATACTTTAATAAAACAGGCATTTTAACTTCTACACTAATGGCTTTCAAAAGTTTCCTTTTCTGGCCATGTGCATCTTATTCTTCTTGTAATTTTTGTTAGTTGTAAGTTAATAGAACATACTAAAGACAATATTGTTTTAATTTCTATGGGAAATTCAAATTTGAGATAATGGATCTCATTTTAAAAGACTCATTTGGATACTGAATATTTACTTACTTATAATGTTATTCTTCTGGTGTGGAAAAATTGATTCAAAAAATGTTATGTAATTTTTAATCACTTAATTGTGATAATAAATCAACAAATGCCAATTGAATGTTTCATAGTTATCAGCACTGTGTTAAGTATATGGTTAGTTTAAAGTTTTCACATTATTTGTAACTTAATTACAAAAATAAGTTAACAACATTGAAACAAAGGAAAAACACATGAAGCATCCTACGTTGTTATTATATGATACAATGAATAGAAGAAATAATACAGAGACAGTATGGTGATACTTTAAAACATTTTTTTCATATCTGTATCTTGTTGAATACTACCAAATCTGCTTCATTGTATTATATGGGATTTAATAGTTATTGTTCTTAATAACTTGTATACTCTTTAGTATAGAATGGTAGGGGTTGAATAGCAATCCTGTAATCATTTCAAGAACTAAATCTGATCATCTTTTCTTATGTTACTTTATTATATCTAGCTTTTCTTAAGATAGAGGGTAAACTATATAATATGGCTAATAAGATCCTCCAAGCATTTCCTCTTTGCCAAGTGTTAATCCACCTCACTGTTTTTTTTTTATTAGTTTTAAGTACACTATACTTCATTCCATCTTCAGCTCTTTATCTGTCTATACTTGTGTTGACTTTCTTTCTTCCCTAGGTTAATTTGCCCTGGTTTATCCTTTATAAGTCAGTTTATCATCACTACCCTAGAATCTCAAACTAGGCTATTATTCACTTTTATTATGCTATCACCCACTACTCTCTTTAATTGTACTTTTCAGAGCTAAATTATCTATTGTGTGATTTGTAAGTATTCTGCTTCCCTCGATGAATATCAAACCCCATTAGGCAAAAGAAAAAAAAAACCAAAAATATTCTTTGTTCACTATAAAAAAAAAAAAATGAGAACATGCCTGGACTCTTGTAGAGCATTTGAACTATTAGTTGGAAGAATGAGTGAAATCACCTTGACCGGACATGTACTTTTAATTATAATTTATAATATTTCTCTGTTTAAGTAATTAACCTCTAAAATATAGGAGAATAAAAACAAAAACATTCTTCTCAGGGTTAAAATGGAATCGAATTCATCCACTACTGTTTGTCACTAAAAAAAAAACAAAACAAAACTATGCAAATATAGAAAGAGACAAACATCTCAATAGCATTGGAAGCTAAAACTCATAAGCAATTAATACCAAAATCTGGGAGGAATTGACACTAATTAAAAAGCAGATGGAATGGGATTGAGATAAAACCAACCTAGGCATTAGCTTTTGGCATACCCAGACTTTACTTTATAAAAGAGAGACCATATTAAATAGGTATGAAGGTACTTCATGCCTCTTCGACCATCTGTCCAGTGATTCTAATATCAAGTCCATTTTTAATGTAGAAAATCTGGCCTCCTTTATTAGTCTGTAATGTAGAAAACTGCCTTCTACTTCACCTCAAATAATAGATCTGACAATCAAAATGTTACTTGAAATGAAAGAAAGTAACTTCATTTAATCAGTTAATGCAAAACATTAAAACATTTTACATTATAGAAAATTATAGCAGGAAACAGCATTGTGTGTGAGTATGGGAGGATCTTGAGGGAAAAGCATTTAAGTCATCTATGATGTAAGAGTTATGGAAGAAAACTCAAGTAACTCTTAGTTATGAATCAATATTTTTATGTTTTGCTTATAAAAAATATTTTAAAAACCCATAAAGTAAGGATAGAAACAAGAGACAGTGAATAAAACAGTGGATGGAAACTATCACAAAATAGGCATGAGACCAGGAGATATTTATATCTACTGTCAAGATGAAAATAGTATGACAACATTGAGCTTCTACTACATTGGTTTAAGTGCCCAAATAACAAGCAATATGAATTTTGTGAGCCAAGAGCTTAGTACAGATTTCCCACATACACATTCTATTTTGGACACATTTGTCAATATTTTATAATCCTGTTCTTGTATAATTGTCTTGTATCACATGCTCTATCATTCAAAATGAATTGTGGCATAATCACTTGGACGTATCTCACCATTTCACAGAACTGATAATGAAGTTAGCAAGAGCTAAGTAGAAATAATAATAATAATACATTAAAATGAAGATTAAGTGAATCTGAAAGAATCAGAAGAAACAGATACTTCCAAAAATTGAATTATTTGGATGCTAGAGATTGTCATAGTCAAAACACTGCAGAAGTGTTTTAACTTTGTAAAAAGTTTATACTGAGAAAGAGAGATTTCTGAAAAGCAGGAAGCTTCAATTGTGCTGAGACACAGAAGAAGCCAATAGAAACTGAACAACAAAAACAAAAACAAAAGAACAAGCATTTAAAATGAAAATAACTGATTCTGTGGAAGAAAACCAAATAAGTGATATAGAGAGCAGACTTGAATAGTATTATTAGAACACAGACAAAAAGTATAAAGGGATAAACATGATGAGAAAGAAACTGATAGATAAAAACAGGAAACAGAAACCAGTATATAGAAAATTTGTGTTTATAAGGGAAAACTCAGGAATAAACAATAACACAATCAAAACATTCAAGGTATATTTGGGTTGCATATTTTTCAATTGTGATGGAAATGTTGCATGCAGATTGCTATGTATTAGATAAACATAATCCAAACTTCTCTAACAATCAAAAGGCAAACAAAATAGGTACTCTAGAACTATAACTAGGTTATAACCATAAGGGGAAAAATAAAAATACAAATTTGGATAGATAAAGTTACAGTCATTGAGATAAAAATTAGTCTAACCTGAGATTGTATGCTAATATCAAATGCTACTAAAAATAGAATGTTGAGGGGAGATCTGTGGGTTGAGGGGTAATTTTGTAGTTCTCAAATTTTAATTATATTCAATTTTAATAGCATAATAAATATTACTATATAAAAGGACTTATATAAATCTATTATTTTCTGAAGAACATTGATTTAAAATTTCTTAGAAAATGAATTCCAACTGAAAAAAATACTTATCACTTATTGAACAGTCGGTCTTTGTTTCCCTTCTAAAACCTTAAGATGCATTGATTTAATGCCTACAGCAACTATATGATCAAGGTACCTCTCTTATTTCCATTTTTCAGGGTAGAAAAGCAAGCATGATTAAGTAATTTTCCCAAGGTTACACATCTGACAAATGATAAAGATCATATTTGAGCTCAGGCACTTTCAGTTCAAAGGTGGTAATATTAGCATTGCATTAACCTATCACAGTAATAAAAATAAAATAAGGAGCTTAAACATGGATATGTTCTGGAAACACAAAATTAATGAGCAGTAAGTACTGAAGCCAGCTACCTCTAAAATAATTCTAAATAATTTTTGTAAAAGTTATCCATTAGAACTGAATAAAAATAATTAACAAATAATTGTTTTAAGCTGTTTTTCCATCTCCTGATCTTCTAAGCAGAACCTACAACTTCAGATTTTCTTTCATCACTCCATCCACTTTAGAAAAATTTCTTAAATGCAAAATAGTTTTGTTGCTTTGAGAGGTAGGATTCAGAGAAGTGAGGGACATACGCAGGTTTTTTTAAAGTTAGAAGAGGAAAAATATTTATAAGTTGCTTTAATTTAAAAAATATATGAAAGAAATGTGGTATGTACAGAATACATATAAAAATGTAGAAATAACATTAATAAATGTTATTATAAAATAGATACTTTTTTTACATTTTGTGTATAATTGTGTGTGAAACAAAGTTGAATAACTTGATATATTTATTTATATTTGGTGGACAGAATATCTTTGTGTATGAGACCTCATGAAGAAATATAAACTCCAAAGTAACAATTACAAAAGTAAAAAAAAATTAAACTTCTACTTTAAAATATATTCAAATAATCACAAGAACAGGAAGGGTAGAATAAACAACCACCAATGAAGAAAAAAAAAAAGAGAAGAAAATTTTGAAAGAAAATTAAAGTAATAGTTTCAAACCTAGTATTGATAATTACATTATAAGGCAATGGACTGAACATTTCAATGAAAAGGCAGAGATTGTCAAAGTGAATAAATAGAACAAAACCCAATTATATGCTCTCTGAAAGAGATACAATTTAAACGTAAAGAAATAATACATAATATAATTTTATTTTGAGCACTTATGCAGACCTTATAAAATTATTCTGAAAGTTTTCTATTTATTCTGTTCTATTAATTTTGTTCTACTTTAGTCTAAATTTCAATTTCAAATTACAATGTCTTTATTTTTATTTTTATTTTTTGAGTTGGAGTCTCACTCGGTCTCCCAGACTGGAGTGCAGTGGCTGCTCCCGGCCATCGCAGCCTCGGCCTGCTGGGCTCCGGCGATCCTTCCGCCTCAGCCTTCCGAGTAGCCAGAATTACAGGCATGCGCTACCACGCCCGGCTGATTTTTTGATTTATTGTAGAGATGAAGTCTCCCTGCACAGGCGGGTCTCGAACCCGCGGGCTCAGGCAATCCACTCACCTCAGCCTCCCAAAGGCGTGGGATTACAGGCTGAGCCACCGAGCCCGGCTCAATGTCTTTATTTTATAAGCATTACAGATAATACACAAACTTACATGATAAAGTTAACAAGAAAGTGAAACAATTTTAGTTTTAGTCAAGTATTGGTTTCACAAAAGATTAAAAATAGATAATCAAGATAGGTTCCTTTCTCTCTCTCTCTCTCTCTCTCTCTCTTTTTCTTTCTTTCTTTTTTCTTTTCTGGCATCACAGTTTCCTGGCAACAGATGTGTCTTATTTTCCTTTTACAGAAAAGTCTTTATTTCGCCTTCAGTCACAAATCATATTATTATCGAGAATACAATTTTGGGTTGATAGCTATGTTTGTGAGCTTTTTTTGTTTTGTTTTGTTTTTTTATAATAACAGTATAAGGATGTTCCCACTCTCTTCTGTCCTATATTACTTTTATTCTTGTCATTAATTGAGTTGCTATTTCATTGTATGTTACAGATCATTTATCTTTTGCTGCTATCACAATTTATATGTATGTCATACTTTAATAACTGGACTATGCTTGACTATGGTATGCCTCAATATGAATTTCTTAGGATTTCATTTCTTTTCACCACCCTTATTATCAAGAGATGGTTGTGACAGTGCCAGGCATCGTACTCTCACAATGCAATGTTCAAACGTTGAAAGAGGACAGTTTTTTGTATTTTAATTTTTTAAATTTTTTATTTTAAAGATGTGCAATTCGAGAGTAGGTATACAAGTGTTCATTATGTAGGTACCCTTGCTGATGAGGTGAAAGAGGACATTTTTTAATCACTCTTTTATAATGTTAAATGCATGAAATGTTGGAAATTTATCTCATGCTAGATTCTAGACACTAAAAATCTCAGATGTTTTGGATTCGGAATATAAAATTAAATTAGATATTCTAAAATTTCATATAGCTAAGCAATTCACAAAACCAGAAAAACAACAAAATGTCTGTCACACTCAAACTGTTTGATTTTAAGTCACTGGTAGTTTCTAAAAAAGTGAATCAAGTATTTTCTCTTTTATTTTTAGTATTTGTAGGATAAGAAATTGTTGATAAATACTTTTCACCAAATAGAACCTCTAATAAACACTAGATCCATTATATGTTCTTAGAAAAATACTTGGCCAGTAAAGCTTTACTTGGCCATAAAATTCATATTCACTTATTTATAATTTTTGGTAACTGCGTTATAAAAAATGTTTCATGTTTTCTAATCATAAAAATTATATGTCAGCCGGGCTCGGTGGCTCAGCCTGTAATCTCAGCACTTTGGGAGGCTGAGGTGAGTGGACTGCCTGAGCCCACGGGTTCGAGACCCGCCTGGGCAAATAGGCGAGATCTCATCTCTACAATAAATCAAAAATTAGCCGGGCATGGTGGCGCATGCCTGTAATTCCAGCTACTTGGAAGACTGAGGTGGAAGGATCGCCGGAGCCCAGCGGGTTGAGGCTGCAGTGGCCTGGAGCGGCCACTGCACTACAGTCTGGGTGACAGATTGAGACTGCAACTCAAAAAAAAAAAAAAAATTTTATGTGTGACAAGTTTTAACAAAATGTTGCTTCAAATTATGAAGTAATAACTTTTCCCTCTATAGATATAATTTCTATAATTCATTTAATTATCACATGAAATTGATTAGGAGGTGATTTATTAAATGTTGGATGTTTTTCAATCACCACATATTTGGTGGTAGTTATTGGGAGCACAAGGGTAATGGACATGATTTTTTTCTTCTTTATGGCTGTGTATATGTACACACTTTCTTTAGTCCACTTTCAACATGTATCTGGGTTAGTTCCATATTTTCACTATTGTGAATAGGGCTGCAATGAACATATGTGTGCAGGAGCTTTTTTGGTAAAGTGATTATTGTTCCTCTGGGTATATTCCCTGAAGAGAGATAACTAGAATGTATGAAAGCTCAATTTTCTTTTCTTTCTTTTTTTTTTTTTTTTTTTTGAGTTGGAGTCTCACTCTGTCGCCCAGACTGGAGTGCAGTGGCCGCTCCCGGCCACTGCAGCCTCGATCCACTGGGCTCCGGCGATCCTTCCGCCTCAGCCTTCCGAGTAGCTGGAACTACAGGTGCGCGCTACCATGCCCGGCTCATTTTTTTGATTTATTGTAGAGATGAAGTCTCGCTGCCCAGGCGGGTCTCGAACCCGTGGGCTCAGGCAATCCACTCACCTCAGCCTCCCAAAGCGCGGGATTACAGGCTGAGCCACCGAGCCCGGCAAAACCTCAGTTTTCAATTCATTGAGAAATTTTCCCACTGCTTTCCACATAGGCTGAACTAACTTACATTTCCACCAACAGTGTAGATGCATTCCCTTTTCTTCACAACTGTGCCAGAACCTGTTGAGTTTTTTTTGACTTTTCAATGATATCCATCCTTACTGATGTTAGGTGGTACTTGATTGCAGTTTTCATTTGCATTTCTGTATGATTAGTGAAACTGAAAGTTAGCATTCTGCCATTGAGATGTTTGAACACTGAACTACATTACCCCAGGGCTTCCAAAACTTTCCTAATGTTAAAGGCCATTTTAATTCTGGTTCTCTTTTAAAAACAATCAAATAAATGTGACTTTTAAAAAATATTTGGCTAAACATCAAAGCAAGCAGAATAAGAGAAGAAAAATACAAGGAAAAGGCAGAAAATGTTGAAAAATAGATACAGTTACAGAGAAATTCTCTGTGTGTTTGTGTGTGTTTATAACAAAAAGAAAGAAAAGTATGAATCAGGCTAGCCCATCTTCTTTATCATTCATTAAGTATAGTGAACAGGCTTGTTATGACCAGAATAGCTCACTCAGAAATGCAACAAATGCCCAATAGCCTTAAAATAAGACTCCCGGGTGTGTTTTTATTATTATTTTATAGCTGGGTCACTTCATTGCGCTGTTGGCACCTAAAGATCACCTCTGTACTCACCAGCAAAAATTAGACTCTAAAACTAGCCTAATCTTTGTTGATGGTGTGTATGGGAATATAACATAAGATTGCATGTTGCTTGGACTATTAAGTTTTCACTCTGCTTAAGTTATACATAGTCAATAGTGCCATTCATTTGTTTCTTTTTATCCACTTCTCTTTAACCAGATAAATTCTTTCTTATGAACAAGTAATTATTATCGGTATTATTCTTCATTCATTTAGCATATGGTTTGTTTGATCTTTGTGTGTGTGTGTGTGTGTGTGTGTGTGTGTGTGTGTGTGTGTGGCGCGCGCACATGCATGCACACATACATATAATATATATTATATATATATTTATATGCATATATTATATATATATTTATATGCATATATTATATATATATAGTTTATGTCTTTAGAGCCTTAAATGTATAACTGAAAAAATACCCTATATAACTTTTAGGTTTTCCAGTCTTTAGGTCTTAGACTGAGGACTTTTATTATGGTACTGCAATATTAATACTGTATTCATTCTTAACCTTGTTAAAATTGACAAACTGGCCTTTTTAAAACTTTTTTTTAGCATACATTTCTCATACAAAGGGTTAGCAAGGAAAAAGGCACAATAATTACATGTCATATTCATTCAAATCATCTCCATTCTTAGACTGTTCCAGCTCTGATATCCTGCAGGATTTGACATCTCAGGGAGGCAAAGGCTATATTCATCAGTGGGATATAGAAAATGAAAATTTTAATCAGTAAATTACACTTTACTCCAGTCACCCTCTTAGTAGTTTTGAGGGTTTGGATGATAATTTACAGGTTGGTGTACTTAGTATTGTGATAAAGCAGCAGATAATGACACTAATTGTTATGTGCAGAAGGCAGAAGGAATTCACCACTTGTATTGGGAACAGAAATCAAAACACATAATGAGCTTCACTTCAGAGTTCATAGTCACTTGTTTTCTTCTTTAAGATTCCAAACTGTTCTTCCACGTAGGAAAATCAAATTTCAACTGTTTTTATTTCATGTAATTAAAATGTTAAAAATAAACATATTTGAAGTTATAAAATGTGGAAAAATACCAAAGCACAGTGAGAATTGTATCTGTTTACTACAGACTTTGCTTTGGCATCTTGACAGCATAAATTAACTAACCTGTTTTCAGGAAAATTACAAGAGGTTTAGATTATATTGCATTCATAATTCATGCAAATATATACAGTAGCTATAATGAAGTCAGGGAGACTTTAGCCACTTTTGCTGATATGATCAAATAATATTAAGCAGGTGACAATTTTCTTAAAGATAAATATGTATCTAACAATTTAAATTTCTCAGCAAGTAATTTTAATATTTGGAATAAGAAACCTGTATGATAAAATATTTTATCTTCTTTTACTTTAAGCATTAAGTTTAGTGCTGTACAGACTCCTATAAAAAAAGGACAAAATAAAATATGATATCTAAAAATATTTAGTCTGCAAGCTAATTTTTAAAAATTGGATCAATAATTTGAATAATGATATAGAAATGTTGCACAGGACAAGAGATAAATCCATAATTTCCCTTAAACAGATATGATATGAAATTTTTATATTGGTTCCAGTTATATATTTATTTATATGGTGTTTGGAGTTGAATTATATCATCCCAAGATTTTTATGATGAAGTTTTCATCCCAAGCACTACACAATGTGACCTTACTTGAAACAGAGTCTTTACAAAAACAATCAAGTTAAAAAAAAATGTCATTAGTTTGGACCCTAATTCAATATGGCCAGTGTCCCTATAACAAGTGGCAATTTGAACATAGGCACATGCATAAAGAAAGATGAAATGAAGACACAGGGGAAAGGTGGCCATGTACAAGTCCATAAGAGAGACATTAAACAGATCCTTACCTCACAGGCCTCAGAGGAAACCAACTTTCCTAACTTCATGGTCCACGAATTCTGGCCTCCAGAACTGAGGAGTAATTTTCTGTTGTTTAAGCCACTCAGTTAGTGGCTTAAAATACAGCAGTTATAGCAAACTAAAATATATGGATTTCTAAAAAGGAATGATCTGAAGAGGAAAAGGAGAGAAGATAGAATTCAATAAGTAGGTGCTCATCACCTTGTAAGGGGTATTTTACAAATATGATCACATTTTAATCCTTATGGCATCCATGCAAAAGTGACATATTTTCTGATTTGAAATAGGAGGAAACGGAGGCATATAAAGAGTACAAAGAAATAAGGTTCAAGCCCAGAAATTCCTAATCTCCAAGCCCAGGTTTTCACTTCCATTCTGCATCTGCATTTTATTTATCGTACACAAATATTACAATCCAATTTTATTTTCTCAACAAAATAGAAAAACATGTTAATAAAGGTTAGAAAAATTTATAAGGGCAAGGCCATAATTTGATCAACCTGGTAAAGAGAAAAAGAATCCAGAGGGCTCTTGCTAAGCACACATGCAGAGGACAGGCCACCAGGGGACACAATGGAGAAAGCAGCCATCTACAAGCGAGGAAGGGAGTTCTTAACGCCTTGGTCTTGGACTTCCAGGACTATAAGAAAATTCATTTCTGTTGTGTATAGCAGCCAGTGTGTGGTATTGTTTATAACATCCAGTGTGTGGTATTTTGTTATGGCACCCGAAGCAGACTAATATAGTTAGTTATTATTAACCTGTCATATGTAGAACTGTTTATATGATAGCTGTCAGTATGTCTGTAGCTGAGTCTTTCTTTGTCTTTATCACAGGCTCTCTGGCTTGCTTTCTCCGTTTCTTTCTTTGTCTTTGCCTATCTCTTTTCTCCCTTGTATACTGGTTGCCAAAAGGAGAAAATATAACATAGAGTATATTTAGGTTTTGTGGCTTGAAAGTAAAAAGTTTTCCTGTCTGTATTTGTGGGGAATGGTTCCAGAACCTTCCATGGATACCAAAATCCATGAATGCCCATGTTCCTGATATAAATTGGTGTAGTATTGGAATGTAACTTACACACATCTTCCCATATACTTTAATTCATCTCTACATTCCTTATAAAATCTAAGCTATGTAAATAGTTATGTAAATAGAATGCTATGTAAATAGTTATTATATGGTTTAGAAAAAATATAATGCCAAGAGAAAAACATCAGTACAGACACACTCATCCATTTTGTTTTTAATATTTTGAATCTGCAGTTGACTAAGTCCATGGATGCATAAACCACAGATATGGAGAGCCAGCTACATATAGTACAAATAACTGGAAACTAATTTGATGCAGGCATGATATTTGGGAATCCTAGAGACAAACTCTCTAGGCCTGTGTGGGAAATAACCTACATGACAGAGGGCATTTCTTTATCTTTTATAGTTAAAGCTCATAGAGGCAGCACAAATCCATATATAAAATAAAGGTAGAGTATATCTCAGCAGAAGATCCCAAGACATTCTCAGTAAGCTCCATAAGTTTCAACATAGATTTGGATATAATAGCGTGATTTACATGCATCCAATTTTAGCATGACATGCTTTCAGATAGCCACCAACATTTGTAAACTGCAGAGTAGATTCTAGCAGTAAGATAGCGAGTGTGAGCCGACAGTGACTGAAATAAGAACATTTGGATTCAAAGACACTTATAAAGCAGCAACGATCACTTGTGTGGCCGTCCCAGCAGATGCCAGCTTGACAAAATGATGATTGGGAAACAGATGCCCACCTTTTTCCTTTCTCGACCTATATACAATCCTCTGTGACAAAAATATTTAGTGTTTACCCCTTAGCTGTAGGTTTGAGACCTGAAATGTTTGTCATTTATATCTTACATTTGCATTGTAGCCACCATTAAGTGTTCTGTTGTTACTCATGCCACATTCAAACTAGACATGTCAGGGGTGCTCAAGAATAGCTTTCTATTTTCTTTTTCTCTTATTTTTAGAGTTGGAATCTCATTCTGTAACCCAGGCTGGAGTGCAGTGGCAAGCTCACGGCCACTGTATCCTTGACTTGCTGGGCTCAAGTGATCCTTCTGCTTCAGTCTTCCAAGTAGCTGGAACTACAGGCGTGCACCACCACACCCGACTAAGTTTTTGATTTATTGTAGTGATGAAGTCTCACTAAATTGCCCAAGCTGGTCTCGAATCCCTGAACTCAGGCAATCCTCTCACCTCAGCCTCTTAAAATGTTGGGATTACAGGTTAGAGCCACCACGCCGGCGCCGGTTTCTATTTTCACCTTTTTGAAAAAGTTGTTCATACCTATTAAAACCATCATCCCTTAAGTCTGTAATTTTTTTTTTAAATTTTCGATATGAAGACTTCATTTCTCTTTAGAAACCCCTATGTTTTAGTTTGCTATAACTGTTGTAATTTAAGCTACTAACTGGGTGGCTTAAACAACAGAAAATTATTTTCTCGGTTCTGGAGGCCAGAATTCGTGGATCAAGATGTTAGCAGAGTTGGTTTCTTCTGAGGGCTATGAAGTAACGATCTGTTTAAGGTCTCTCTCATGGGCTTGTACATAGTAACCCTTCCCCTGTGTCTTCACATCATTGTTTCTCTGTATGTGTCTGTGTTCAAATTGTCGCTTGTTATAGCATTTCCAAAGCATTTCATCAAGTTGACATGTTCTTTCTTATTCCTTGGATGTCATATCTGTCTTCCAAATCTGGTTCCCTTCATTTCACTCTCTAGAGGTTTACCTTTCTAGAGAAATTTTTGCTATTCAATTTCCCAGGTTGTCATAAAAATGGACTCAAACAGTATGTATTCTTTTGTGCTTGATTTATTTTACTTATTTTAATACTTTTGTGATTCATCCATGTTGTTACATGCATCAGTAATTGCCTTAGTTTAGGTTACTATGACAAATTACCGTAAACTGAGGGGCTTCAAACAACAGACATTTATTTATTTCTCACAGTTTGGAAGGCAGAAATGTCTAAAGTATGGGGCTGAAATGTTTGAGATCCCGCATAATTGGGTTCTGGTAAGTTCTCTCATTCTGATTTTCAGATGACATATTTCAGATAGCTGTGTTTCCCAATAGAGGAGAGCAGAGAAAGAGAAATCAAAGTTTTTAATGTATTTTATTATAAGGATATTAATTTCATCATAAGGACTTCACCCTCATGACCTGAATACCTCTTAAAGGCCCATCTCCAATCACAAAGGCACCATCACAATGGGGCTTAATATTTCAACACATAAATTTTGGAGAAACACACACCATGCAGTTCATAACAGTAGTTCTATTACTATTATTATTATTGCTATTATTATTAAATAGTACTCTGTTGAACGAAGAAGCCACAATCTTTTTATCCATTCACCACTTTATAGACCTTTGGCTTGTTTCAGATTTTGAATATAACAAAAATATTTTCTTTATACTATGAATAATCTCTAGTACATGTTTTGTATACATGTTTTTATTTATATTGTTAAATTCCTAGAAGTGGGGATGCTGATTTAAATTGTAATTTTATGTTTTCACTTTTTAAGATAGGGCCAAACTTTATTCCATGGGGCCTTTCCATTTTTCATTTCTACTAGGAATATATTACAGGTAAAGTTGATCCACATGCTTGATAAATCCGGATTGCTGTCATCATTCTGTTTAATTTCAGTAAGTGCAATGCTATCTTATAATACTTTTAATAATTCTAATTTAACTACCTTTATTCTGATAATTAGCAATATTGTCCAATCATAATACCTTTTTTGTTCATGTTTTCATTCAAATTTTTATTCTATTTTCAGTTGGGTGTTTGTTTTAATATAATTTTACCTGTTCGTTATAAAATCCTTGCCATTCTCTATCTTTCTCACACACACATACAATTATGTGTTTTCTCCCAGACTATGATCCGTATATTTACTTTATTTATAATGTCTTTTGAAAAATAAACATTTTAAATTTCTACCAAGTTAATTTATAATGTATTTTTCTCATTGTCTTTTTTATTCTATTTAAGAAATATTTCTTAATCCAAAGTCATAAGCATTTTCTTTCTTAACTAACTTTTGGAGGTTTTTATAATTTTATTGCTTACATATACTTTTAAGAAACAATTTAAATTAGTTTTTGAATATAGTGAGGAACATTTTTTACTTAGAGGGATCCAATTATACAAACATTATTTTTTAAAACTCTTTATGTATTCTTTATTTAGAGTATGGGAATTTATTTATTTATTTTTAGTATAAAGATATGGGGTACAATTCAGGGTTAGGTATACAAACATTGATTATGCAGGTACCCTTGCTGGTGAGGTATGCCCATCCCTCCCCTAGTAGTTTCTCTTAATTGCCGATCCCATTCCTCATCCCCTGATGATTTTCCACTACTGCTGATCCCCTTCTTATAGTATTATAATTGTTCAAGTTCTGCTTACGAGTGAGAACGTATGGTACTCTGTTCTTTGTTTCTGTGATACATCATTGAGTATGATCAACTCTAAATCCATCCAAGCTGCTGCGAAGTTTATATATTTGTCCTTCTTTATGGCTGCATAATATTCAATTGTGTATATGTACCACATTTTTTTTTATTCAATCCAGTTTCTATCAGCAACATGGGTGGTTCCATGTGTTTGCTATTGCGAATAGAGCTGCCACACACATACATGTGCAGATAATTTTTTTGTAGAATGATTTGAGTCCCTCTGGGTATATTCCCAATAGTGGAATTGCTAGGCCGTATAGAAGGCCAGTTTCTAGTTCTTTTAGAAATCGCCACACTGTCTTCCAAAGAGGTTGCATTAGTTTGCATTACCACCAGCAGTGGAAAACCATTCCTTTTTTCTCTGCATCCTTACCAGCATCTATTGTTGTTTGTTGCTTGTTTGATGCTGAGCACTTTCAAGTACTTTTAAATTTTTTAAAATAATTCTTGAAAGTGCTCATCCTCAAACAAGCATTATTTTTAAAAAAAGATTTATTTGGAGTTGAAGTATTTTCTTCAAATTATTAAAGACAATTGATCAAACATTTGTGGATAATTTCTGAAATCTATTTTTATCTTTTTTTGTATATTTTTACATTTAAGGTAATGCCCTACTGTATTGATTGATATATAGCTATCATGTATCTTGTAACAGAGTAGTTAAACACATCTAACTTTGTTTAGTGTATCTAGCCTCTCTAGATTTCTGTAAACATTTTAAAATCAGCACATCATTCTCTATAATCAACCCTAATATGCTCATAATTGGGTGTATGCTTAATCTATGTATCGATGTAATGAGAATTGGCATAATACTACATGTTCTTCATGACTATAACCTGAAATAGCTTTTTATTCATTTAGAATTTCTTAAAACTATTTTGAACAAAATGTTGTGGTTTTCATGATAGAGAACTTTAAAATATCCTGTTAAATATAACTTCAATATTTTATAAATCTCATAAAATATTTCTAAAAATTACTTCAGCTTTTTGTTATGCATGTATATAAACACAGTTGATTGGCTATCCTGTTATCTTGCTAAATTCACATATCAGTTCCAATCTTTTTTCTATAAATATCTTTACAATTTTTACATTTCATGGATTTCATAATTAAATATAAATTGTCATTTATGTATTATTTATTTATCTTCTTGCTTTATTGTACTCATTAGGCCTTTCAGTATAATGTTGAATAAATGGTTGCTACATTTTATCAACTTTTGTGTCTTTGGGCATGATTCTACAGTTTTTCTCCTTTAGTCTTTTAATATGGCAAATTTTATTGTATAATTTGAAAAATACTTAAGTCCTACCTTGCATTCCATTTACATTATCTTAACTATTAATCAATTGTAGTTTTAATTTTCTATCTTTTTAAATGGATTTATGAATCTATGTTCACAAGAAATATTTAGCTTTAGTTTGTATATGTCTGTATCTTTGATTTTTCTCATAAGGTTTTACTGTTTGTGATAAGTTGCACTACCAGTGTAAAATCAGTTTAATGCTGCCTTTATAAAAAGATTTGGAAAATATTTCTTTCTCATTTATCCCCTAGAAAAGATTTTCCTGAACTGGTATAAATTCTCCCTTACATAATTGATAAAATTTACAGTTGAAGTCATACAGACCCACAGTTGTATTTATAAAAGGTTTTAAACTTTAAACATAATTCATTGAATTGATATAGGCATATGCAAGATATCTTTTTTTTTTACTGCATTTAGGAAGTTTCTTGCAATGTATAATATTTCAGATTGTTATTTCATAAGTATCTAGCATGGAGCATGTGGGCTTTGTTATGTATGCTTATTCTTTTTAAGATAAAAGATCTCTGCCATACATCAGTAATCAAGTTTCTTAATCTTGAAGCAAACTACTGTACTGAAATAGAGCTGCTTCTTTTGGAACAGGTTCAGATGCACACTGGCTATCAAAGTTCAGAATGTCATTTCCCTTATGTCAGATTATAGCTGTAAATTGTTTTTATGTTTCTTAGCTAAATTTTGCAGAACATTTTATATATTACTTTATTGTTTAGGAGGTAAGTCCACCTTTTCTGGACTTACTTCCTTTTTAATGAAAACTACCCTCTTTTTTTACAACATATGTTGCTTTTTATGACATTTAAAGAGTACATAGTTGTAGCCAATTTTTCCTACTCTATCTAATCCTTCATATAAAGATTCTTATTCCAATTCTACACTATTGTCTATGATATTTCTTAGTCACTTTAACACACATTGCATCAAAATTCAACTAGATTACTCTAGATTAGTTTAGCAATTTATCACACTTTTTGTGAGATCATACCTCTTACTAATAGTTGGTTATGCCTATGTTTAAAGAATGTTTCAATTTATGTTAACTTACCTGTGGCATGTGTTATATAGCCAGTTATTTATTTTTGCATCTATTTCTCTTTCTAGCTTTAATTTTGAGCATTGTTGAAAATATTGTATTTCCAAAACTCTTCCTAAAAATTAGAGTTTATTTCATCTACTTTTCAGCTTCAAGGGTTTGGAGCATCCATCATTAACATTTATGTCCCTCATCTGCTAACATTCAGAGGAATTGTAATTTTTACCAAAGTGTTCGCTGTATCTCTGAAGTATGATCATAATCTAGGATCACTCATTATAATCCATGTCAGGGATCTTCTCAAGACTATGTTAATTCTTCTCAGCATTGAATCTTAAATTGCCATTGTCCATTTTCATTGTTATTGTCAATTCCTTAAATTTGTATTTAAGAAAAACTCTGATATTCAATTTTTTCTTTTTTTTAGTTTTGTTCTACGAATATGATGCAATATATTTGTTAGTACTTAAATGAAAAATTTTTAAATTCTTGATATAAACTTAAATTGGAATGAAGTATTTAATCTTTTTATAAATCACTGGTTCAAGTTTGTTTTTATTTGCTTGTTTTTTTTTAGAATATTTACATTTATACTCATGAGAGAGATTCACCATATACTATTCAACTTGAAATATTCCTGCTAGATACAATTGTTAAATTTAGGCTGGCACTAAAAATAGGCTGGAAAATGTTTCTTTTATCATTTTATTATTATTATTATTATTATTATATGAATGACTTTGATCTATATTTTTTTTTACTCAGAAGTATGGAAAATGACTAGTGAAGTAAGCTTTTCTGAAGTCTGTATGGATATTTTAAATTATGGATGAAATATTATATATATGTGTGTGTACATACACACACATGCATACACACATTTTCAATCTCTTATTGTGTTAGTTAAAAAATATAAATGTTTGGCCTTGGGTGTTATTTGATAGAATGTTCATTTTTTCTACACTCTCAAAATGTTTGGCATTCAGTTGTTCAACATATCCCAAATTCATATTGGTTTTCTCCCTTTGCAAATATGTCTTTGCAGACACTGATAATGCCCCCATCCCCGGCCCCAGCTCATGAGAATATCAGCCTTTCTTCACCTAATCAACAATCAACATCTCACTTTCACTTCTGTTCAACTTCTCAGACTTGTCCTAGTTTCTTTACACTCTCCAGGCAAGCTGGGCACAATGATGCATGCCTATAATCCAAGCACCTTGGGAGGCTAAAGCAAGAGGATCGCTTGTAGCCAGCAGTTCCAGACTAACTAAACATAGCAAGATCATGTATCTACAAGAAATTTAAAATAGTAGCCAGGCATGGTGATGTGTGCCTGTAGTCCAGTTGCTCAGAAGGCTGAGTTGGGAGCATAGCTCTAACCTAGGAGGTCAAGGCTGCAGTGAATCATGACTGAACCACTGTACTCCAGCCTGGGTGACAGCGAGACCCTGTCTAAAAACAAAAAAAAAACAACAAAAAATAATTTCTAGGTTCACTGAGGAGAAAAGAGCTGCTCTAAAATTAGTAGGTGCACTGAAAACAAGAGAGCTGCTTAAAATTAGTACATCTACTGAGGTCAAAGGACCCCCACGTTTGGACTCTCTGCTCTTCTTTCTTCCAGGTTATTGCTACTATCAGTCATTTTTATTTTAATAGATTCTTATGCTTTTTGACATAAATATTCTGGTTTGGGTTGCCATCAACAGGTGTGGTGGCCCCAAATGAACTAGCCCACTGTTGATAGTCTCACAAAACAATGGTCCCCGCTGCTGCAATCTAAATCCATCATGGTACTGGGACTGAGACGCTGTTTCTCATAGTTGTTTCAACTGATGACCAAGCACAACAGAGATGCTTAGGTAAGTCTATTCATATGAGCTATGGGATTCTCAGGTAGATAATTTTGGCTCAAGTAGTTCCCATCAGCATTGCCAAATTTTCTTAGTAGTACATTGCAGTCTTAAAACTGATTTCCTGCCAGGCTCAGTGGCTCAGCCTGTAATCCTGCGCCTTGGGAGGCTGAGGTGAGTGGATTGCCTGACCCGCCTGGGCAACTTGGCGAGACCTCATCTTTACAATACATAAAAAATTAGCCGGGTGTGGCAGCGCGCATCTGTAGTTCCAGCTACTGGAAGGCTGAGGCGGAAGGATCACTGGAGCCTAGCAGGTTGAGACTGTGGTGGCCGGGCGTGGCCACTGTACTCCAGTCTGGGCAACAGAGTGAGACTCCAACTCGCAAAAAAAAAAAAAAAAAAAACCAAAAACCCAAAACTGACTTCCTTCCCTCTCCTTCATAGAGGTCATATTTGAATTGCAATTTGATATATCTCCCAGTTTTCTTAGGCTCCTTGGAGCAGAATACTTGGCACTCGTTATTAATTCCAGAGGAAGACTCCAAGCACTTCTGTCCATTGTAGCTTGGAATTGAGAAAACACAACACAGTCAAGCACTGAATGGAACAACTCACTTTACTTATAAAGAGACAGAGCAAGATCAACTTCTATAGAGTGCTGTGGTCCCTCATGTGAAATGGCAGGCAGTCCAGATACACCCTAGATACACTGCCAAAATACACCCATGTCACTCTAAAGCAGAAGGACTGTCACCTCTCCCCCATGAAGTCTGAAACAGGAAAGCTGAGGGTATTCCCAAAAGCAATTGACTTACAGACTTACAGAGAACAAAGGAGTATATACTGAGCTTACAACAGGAAAATATAATGTCAGAAAAAACAATAAACCCTGCAAATGGTGTCAGGACTTATCTCGTAATAAGGAAGTGTTCCAGGACCAAGGACTAGTCTTATGCAGTCAAGTGGAGGTGAAAAGACTGGATGCATGTACTACCATTTCAAAGAGGCTTCCTTTGCTCTTGAAAAAATGCTCTCAAAGTATTTATCCCAATGAATCTCTTGCTTCTCTAGAACGTTTAATGCCATCTTGATTTCTGCTTCTTATGTTACCCAGCTAACACAAGTGATACCAAGAATGGTTTAAATGCAGCAGGAAGATGTAGGTTTGGAACTGGCCCACTCCCTTTTTGATAGGTAAAGCGGAGGCCAGTTTTTTGTTGGTAGGTGAACCTCATATTGTTTCTTACACAAAGCCCCAAATCAATTCTTCTGCCATTTAATGTTAGCCTGTCAACACAAAATTACAACACATTTGGTTGAAGATGTAATTGGTTTTTATTTGACATTCATGAGTTGGGACAGCATCTCATTCTACAAAATAAGCGCTTCCCTGAATTGAGCAAAGGAGGTTGACTTTATAAGCAGAAAAGGGCTGAAGAGAGTAGATATATGTTATAAAAATAGATTTGTGGTTTTAGAGCTACCTCATTATAGGGTTAAAACAAAGAAATCCATGCTTATCGAAAACTGGCCTTTTGAAAAGTTTACTTTGGTGAAGTGGCACTTAGCAGGAGTGACTCCGTTCTGGTTTGGTCTGATCTCCTGGAACCTTGAACAAGATGTTGGTCCAAGACAGTAATTTCCATAGAATTTGTTTACCACTACGCTTCATTAAAACTCAGTTGTTACAGGAATGAAATGGCAAAATTGGTGCCTATGTATGGATCCACAAGCTTGGATTCCCACTAACAACTGCTGATCTAGCTACTGCTGCCTCTGAATGACTAACTTGTCCATCCTTAATATGGCAATATTATTTAAAAGGAGCCTCAAGGTCACTTGGTGGCAAACTGCTTACATTGAGTCATTCCCTTCCATCTTCTTGAAGGCAGTAGATAACTATTCTGATGAAAGTTCTGCTTTTCCGAACCTACAGAGTCTGAGCTAACTCCATTGTCTGGGGTTTATGGCATGTCTGATCACATACAGCATAGCTTCAGACCAGAAGATCCACTTTACAGTAAAGGAAGTGAGGAAGAGTTCCCCAAGCCCATGTATTTCACATACTGTATCACATACAGAACCATCTGTAAGCAGCTGAAATCATAGAATGTTGGAAAACTTCTAAATGCACACTTCTCAAGAGCCAGGTCTAAGGCAGTAATTTAAAAGGATGTGGTAGTTCATAGGAAGAACAAAAGCCATTCCTTAATAGAAAAAAGAAAAGACCTGGAAACCGAGGAGTAGAAAAACGAGTCACGCTACTTTTCCTTATTGATATTGATTTAATGGGGAATTTTGTGCTTCCCATCCCGCAAATATGGGCTCATCAGCTTGGAGGACCTGTTCCTCAAAGCTGGTGTGTTTTAGTTACAAGAAGAAACAAGCGTCCCACTAAGCTATCATTTTTGTCTGTCAAGGAAATTCAGAATCCTTGGGCTCAGAGCTCACCAGTTTAAAAGAGTTGTTACTACACTGGCAGGGGCAATTGATCTTGATCATCAGAAAGAGAGAGGGCTGCTTTTACACAGGGAAGAAGGAAAGAACATTTATGGTATCCAGCTAAACAATTTGAGTTTCTCATAGTAATTCTGTGCTCTGCTGTGTTTGTGGATAAACATATGCATCAAACCCAGGCCCAGAAGCAGACATTTATAAAGCACTCAGACACCACACAAGGGAAGGCAATGTGACATGCCGAGGTACTAGCTGACTGTGAGAATGATTTTTAATAGTAAATGGAAGGAGAGTAATGAATACCAGTTGAGGCCCTGTGTGATTCTGATGCTTGGAGCTATAGTTCATCCTCCTAACTTCCCCTTTAACAGTTTCTTCTCAAGGAGAAAGGCTTGCAGATACAATATAAGAGCATTTAAACAAACCTGCTGGAAAAGTAGATCCATGTGGAGTAAAGAGAAGACTGTCGTGAAAACACAACTCCTGATCTCCTGCTACTGGGGTCATAAGTGACCAATGACTCCTGCTGCTGAGGTTTAAATCTGTCAATACTTTTGCTATGAGACCATGTCTTCCATGGAGGACTCAACTGATGAATGAAGGTAACAGGAATATAAAAGCTGACTCATTCCTGCAAGCTTCCAGACTGCTGAGAGTGAACTGCACTGTGATCTAAGACCTTCACTTTCTCCTTTCTTTTTTTACTCTTTTTCAAATAATTTAGGACTACATTGTAGTCTGATGGTTTTGCAGCCTCATCGGGGCTTTCAATACATAAAAATTTTCCCAATAAATCTCTTGCGCATGTAATCCTTTCAAAGTCTCTGTTTTGCAAAGAACATAGATTAATATATCTTATTCATGCAAGCTCAATCTTATAATAGTTCACTTTTTAAAAAATTAAAGATACTAGAGGAACAAAATCAAAATTTTGTATAAATATTATGAAGACAAAAGTCTCAGTGTAGGAAAAAGATAATGAGGAAAGACTTCGAGATGGTTGACTAGAGACATGTTGCACCCTCCTCCTCAACCAAAAGAAATGTGTGTGTGTGTGTGTGTGTGTGTGTGTGTGTGTGTGTGTGTGTGCGTGTGTGTATATATATATATATATATATATATTTTTTTTTTTTTTTGAGTTGGAGTCTCACTCTGTCGCCCAGACTGGAGTGCAGTGGCCGCTCCCGGCCACCGCAGCCTCGACCTGCTGGGCTCCGGCGATCCTTCCTCCTCAGCCTTCCGAGTAACCGGAATTACAGGCATGCGCTACCACGCCCGGCTGGTTTTTTGATTTATTGTAGAGATGAGGTCTCACTGCCCAGGCAGGTCTCGAACCTGCGGGCTCAGGCAATCCACTCACCTCAGCCTCCCAAAGGCGCGGGATTACAGGCTGAGCCACCGAGCCCGGCTATATATTTTTATATAGGTATATAAGCAGATAATCACACATGTTGAATAAATCATCCCAGAGAGAACACTGGAACTCAACAGAAGTGACAAGAAATAGCCAAAGCAAGAAAAGAAAGAAAACAGAGGCAAACTGCATGGCTAAGATCAGCTAGGAGCCTGGAAAAACCTCCCCAATGTTGGGAAAGGAAAATTGAGGCTCTCTAGTGATTCACACTTCCACTTTGGACTCTTGAAATTTTAGCCTTGGGGGGCCCTTTGACCCTCTTGAGTTCAGAAACAAATCTGAGACTGTGGATGGCACTTCCAGAGAGGGAGCTCACACCAAGTCTCCTCACTTCCTCCACCTGAGTCCTAAGAAGCTAAAACAAGGCACAATTTTGAGAGCCCAACCCTCAGCAGACTGTACTTACATTGCCCAAGTCCAGGAGTATCTGTGTT
Organism: Cephalopachus bancanus; assembly: GCA_027257055.1. Lineage (NCBI taxonomy): Eukaryota > Metazoa > Chordata > Mammalia > Primates > Tarsiidae > Cephalopachus > Cephalopachus bancanus. The sequence continues at coordinate 14,729,049 of JAPVLO010000068.1, read as the reverse complement.
TCCACATCCTTGGAGATGCACTGATATTTCCACTGAGGCTAGCTGCTGCTAGGAGGGTCAAAGTGCAAGCCATTGACAATGACCTGCTTCTTCCAGCTGCAGAGCCACTGCACATTTTTATGAGTCCAAAGTTCCCCACTCATAGCTGCCACCACTGCAGACTGCTGCCACCAGAGCTGGAGTATAAGAAAAGGGTTTATTTCTCACCTGCCTGCCTATGACTACTGCTAATGTAAGCAACTCTACCATCCACTATAGCAGCAAAGCCACTGTTGCCTTCTACTTAAATATTCTCTCAGGGTCCTGGGGATCATCCCACCCTTGGCTACTACAGTCTCCATACGCTATTGGTGGGGGGACTCAAAATCAAAGCCATTTATTCCAGTTTCAGACCTCCCATGCTGGAGCATGAGTCCAACGGCCTAGAGATTGCCCATCCCAGACTACCACTATTGGCACTCCTCCTGGAATCTTAAGGTTGAGTTCACTCAGTGTATCACTGCCACCACAGTTGGCACCTACCTGTGAGTAACACATGTGGGACTAGAGACTAGCCAGCTGAACTCATCACAGTCATGACCAACACTAGCTCACAATGCTTAGAACCCAGAAAATTGTCTTGTCACTGCTACTGCCATTTGGCCATTTTCCATGTCACATCTTCTGCCCAAGGGTCCAAGAACTACAAACCCACCTCACCTGGCCCACCATTGACATGATGGCATCCAAGCAAGCTACCTGGAAGCCCAAGAATGGGTCCACCTGGACCAGCTAACAGCCAAGTGCAGGTATATGTTGCTCTGGGCCCAAGAATAGGAATGCCAAGTCCACAGCTGTCACAACTGGGGCCAGGTGACTGGCCTACCTGAAGTCTCTGTACCTAGCAAAACTTCACCACAGCCTCCACTGATAACTATACTATAAGCCATTAGAAAATCACAAATACTGCTGACACTGTTTACAGCCAAAGAAATCATAAGAGACTGCATGACTGCAAGCACCCAGAAGAAAAGTCAAGCTTTTCTATTTAACCAACACTATATATATGCCCTCAGGAAAAAGTTATTTCTTATGAATATAAATTCAAAAGTAGAAGCAACTTTTACACCAAATGTGCAGATATTAACCACACGAAACATAAAAAGGAAAGATAATATGACATCTGCAAAGGTACTTAATAACTTTCCAGAAACAGATTCCAATAAAAAAATTATAAAAATACAGAAAAATAATTTAAAATATTGATTTTTTAAAAGCTCAGTAAGATACAAGGGAATATTAAGAAACAATACAAATACTTTTTTATATGACAAAAAAGCGGGAGAAATAGTTTTGAATGAAATACAAAATACATCTGAAAGCTTCAAAAGTAGACTACATCACACACACACACACACACACACACACACACACACACACACACACACAAAATATGAAAATTTAATGACAGGTATTTAAAATACCTCAGTCAGACAAAAAAAAAACAGAAAAAAAAGAAGAAGAAGCAAAGCCTATATGACATGTGGGAAACCATAAAGTGACCAAATATTTAAGTTATTAGAGACCCAGAAAGCTAAAAGGAAGCAAAAGTATTAGAAAACCTTCACGCAATAATACATGAAAGATTTTCAAGTTTATCAAGAGATTTAAACATTCAGATACAGGAGGCTCATAAGTCACCATATAGATACAATGGAAAAAGGGTTTCTTCATGGCACATTATAGTCAAACTGTCAAATATCAAAGATGAAGAGAGACTTGCAAAAATAGCAGCCAAAATGCATTCAGTCACATATAAACAAATCCACATCATACTAGCAGTGGATTTCTTAGCAGAAACTTTACAAGCCATGAGAGAATTGTATTATATATTCAACGTGCTAAAAAAAAAAAAAAAACAGCTAGCCATGATACTATACCCACCAAAGTAATTCTTCATAAACGAGGAGAAAATAACGTATTTCCCAGACAAGCAAAAGGTGAGGAAATTCATTATCACGAGGACAAGATTAAAAAAACAAAACAAAACAGACTCCTATACCTAGAAATGAAAGAACAATATCTGCCATAATGAAAACATGAAAATATAAAAACCTCTGGCAGATCTAACATACTAAAAGAAAAAGACTCAATTGCTACCACTGCAGAAAAACACCAAACAACAAAGATAAGCAACAAAAGAGAAAGTAAGGGAGGAAAAAAGGTATATATAACAACAGGAATCACTATAATGAAAGAAATAAACACAATAATCTTGAACGTTAAAGGATTACACTGGATTAAATGTACTTAAAAGATATAGACTGGACAAATAAATATGATAAGACAAATATGACCCAACTATATTCTGCCTACATGAAACTCATCTCACCTATAAAAACACATAAAGGTTAAAATTAAAGATATAGAAAAACATTTCATACAAATGGAAAACAAAAATAAGCAGGAATACCCATACTCATATTGGATAAAACAGACTTTAAGATTAAAATGGTGAAAAGATACAAAGATTATTATATAATGATAAAAGAATCAGCCGGGCTCGGTGACTGTCTGAAATCCCAGCACTTTGGGAGGATGAGGTGAGTGGATTGCCTGAGCCCGTGGGTTCAAGACCCACCTGGGCAACTTGGCGAGACCTCATCTCTACAATAAATAAAAAATTAACTGGGCGTGGTGGTGCGCTCCTGTAGTTCCAGCTACTTGGAAGGCTGAGGTGGAAGGATCGCCAAAGCCCAGCAGGTCCAGGCTGCGGTGCCGGGAGCGTGCCACTGCACTCCAGTCTGGGTGACAGAGTGAGACTCCAACTCAAAAATAAATAAATAAATAAATAAATAAATAAATAAATAAATAAATAAAAATAAATAAAAGAATGAAGTAACCACAAGGATATAATAATTTTAACCATATATGCAACTATCACCAGAGTACTAAGATATACAAAGTGCATATTATTAGATTTAAAGGAAGAGATAGATTTCAATTCAATCATAGTTGGGGACTTTAAAACTTTCAGTGTTAAGATACTCTCAGTATCAGACAAATATTTAGACAGAAAATTAACAAAGAAACATTGTATTTAAACTGCACATTAGGCCAAATGGACCAAACAGTTATTTGCATATTATTTCTTTCAACAGTTATAGAATACACATTTCTCTCATCAGCACATGGAACAATCTCCAAAATAGGCCATATGTTAGGATATAAAAAGAAGTCTCGACAAATTTTTTTTTTTAATTTTTATTTATTTATTTTTTGAGTTGGAGTCTCACTCTGTCGCCCAGACTGGAGTGCAGTGGCCGCTCCCGGCCACCGCAGCCTCAACCTGCTGGGCTCCGGCGATCCTTCCGCCTCAGCCTTCCGAGTAGCCAGAATTACAGGCACGCGCTACCACGCCCGGCTGATTTTTTTTTTTTTTTTTTTTGATTTATTGTAGAGCTTTTTTTAAATTTATTTTTGATTTTTTTTTTTTTTTTTGATTTAGTGTAGAGTTTTTTTTTATTGATTGATTGATTTTTATTTGATTTATGTCTTGCTGCGCAGGCGGGTCTCGAACCCGCGGGCTTGGGCAATCCACTCACCTTTGCCTCCCAAAGGCACGGGGATTACAGGCGAAAAGTCAGCCGGGCTCGGTGGCTAAGCCTGTAATCCCGCGCTTTGGGAGGCCGAGGTGAGTGGATTGCCTGAGTCGGCAGGTTCGAGACCCGCCTGCGCAACTTGGCAAGCCTTCATCTCTACAATAAATCAGAATGAGCCGGGCGTGGTAGCACGCGCCTGTAGTTCCAGCTACTGGAAGACTGAGGCAGAAGGATCGCCTGAACCCAGCAGGCAAGGCTGCAGTGGCCAGGAGCGGCCACTACACTCTAGTCTGGGTGACAGAGTGAGACTCTGACTCAAAAATAAATAAATAACATAAAAGGAAAAGTCAGATCAAGTTTTTTTTTTTCTTTCTCTTTTTTAATGATCATGAAATAAAACTAAAAATTATAATAGCAAAAGGAAAATTGGAAACTATACAAATATATGGAACTTAGCATATTCTGAATAACCACAGGATCAGGGAATGAATTAAGAAGTAAATTTTTAAAAATTATTTTAAAAAGTGAAAATAGAAACACGCACCCAAATCTATGAGATATAGCAAAGGGGGTACTAAGACGGAAATTTGTAGCAATAATCTCCTACATTCAAAAAGTAGAAAACTTTCAAATAGACATTCTAATGAGTACTCTACAAGTGATTAGACAAGAAGGAACAAACCAAGCACAAATGAAAGAAATTTATAGCAATAATCTCCAACATTCAAAAAGTAGAAAATCTGAGGACCATAGACATAAAAACCTAAAACCAAATACAAGCAAATCAAATAAAACAGCACATCAAAAAATAATATACATTGATCAACTGGAATTTATACAAGGGATGTAAACATGGTTAAACATATGCAACATGTCAATAAACATGGTACATCACAGCAACAGAATCAAGAAATATGTTAGGACAGAAATGAAGATATATGTACATACAGAAAATATTCATGCAGAGAAAGCATTTTAAAACCTCAATATCTATTTATGATAAAAGCTTAAAGCAGCCGGGATTGGTGACTCCCGCACTTTGGGAGACTGAGGTGATTGGATTGCTTGAGCCCGCAGGTTCGAGACCCACCTGGGCAACTTGGAGAGACCTCATCTCTACAATAAATCAAAAAATTAGCTAGGCGTGGTAGCGCGTGCCTATAATTCCCACTACTCGGAAGGCTGGGGCAGAAGGATCGCTGGAGCCCAGCAGGTCAAGGCTGCGGTGGCCGGGAGCGGCCACTGCACTCCAGTCTGGGTGACAGAGTGAGACTCCAACTCAAAAAACCAACCAACAAACAAAAAACAACAAAACAAAACAAAACAAAAAGCTCAAAGCAAACTAGGAATTAAAGGAACATGCCTCAACATAACAAAAACCATGTATGCCAAACCCACAGCTAACATCATACTGAATGGGAAAAAATCTGAAAGTCTTTCCTGTGAGAAATGGAACAGGAAAAGAATGCCCACTTTTACCACTCTTATTCAACATACTAATGGAAGTCCAAAGCAATCAGGCAAGATAAAGAAATAAAAGGCATCCTAATTTGAAAAAAGGAAGTCAAATAATTTATTTTGTAATGATAACATTCTATATTCAGGAAATTCTAAACACTTCACCCCATATTCTTAAATCTGATAAATAAATTTAATAAAGTTGCAGGATACAAAATCAACCTAAAAAAATCAGTAATGCTTCCATACACCAATAATAAAATAACTGAAAAATATATCAGGAAGGCAATCCCATTTATTACTACAAAAACCTCAGACTAAAAGTAACTGAGGAGGAGAAAAATCTCTACAAGGAAAGCTACAAATCACTGATGAAAGAAATTGAATGGAAAAACATCCCATACTCATGGATCCAACAAATTAATATAACTAAAATGACCATAGTGATCAAAGAAATCTACAAATTCAATGCAACAACCGAAAAAATACCAGTATAATTTTTAATAGAATTAGAAAAAAATTCTAAATTGTATATGAAACTAAAAAGGGCCCATATCACCAAAGCAAATATGAGGAGAAAAAGCAAAAGCAAAAGAAAATCAGGGAAGCATGACACTATTTGACTTCAAAAAAATATACTACAAGACTATGGTGATCAAAACAACACGGTATTGATATAAAAACAAACATGTATACAAGTGGAACAGAATAGATAATCCAAAAATAAATCTATGTGTTTACAGTCAGCTGATTTTTGACAAGGGTACCAAGAACATACTTTGGAAAAAGAATATCTTCTTCAATAAATGGTGCTGAGAAAATTGAATAATCTATATACAGGAGAACGAAACTGAACTCCTTTCTCTTTCCATTTAAAAAATCACCTCAAGCTAGATTAAAGACTTAAACATGAGACCCAAAACTATAAAACTACTTGAAGGAAACATAAGCAAAGTACTTCTTTAGACTAGCAAAGATTTTGTGGTTAACACCTCAAAATCACAGACAACAAACACAAAAATAGACAAATAGAACGATATTAAATTCAAAAGATTCTGCACAAAAAGGATATAGTCAAGAGAGTGTTGATTGAGAGAAAATATTTGCAAACTGTTCATCCAACAATGGACAAATATCTAGAGTATGCAAGAAACTCAAACAACACAACAGTACACAGAACTAAATAATCCCATTAAAAAGTTGACAGAAGGTATGAATAGAAATTTCTGAAAATAAGACATACAAATGTCCAACAGGTATATGAAGAAAAAAAAGACCAATATCACTATTCATCAGGGAAATGCAAATTAAAACCACAATGAGATATAATAGCATTCCAGTTAGAATGATTATAATTAAAAAGACCAAAAACAACCGATGTTGGTGAGAATACAAAAAAGAGAACTCTTATACACTGTTGGTAGGAATGCAAATGAGTAGAGTCACTATAGAAAACAGTATGAAGACTTCTCAGGAAACTAAAAATAGGATTAGCATATGATCCAGCAATCTCACTACAGGGAATTTAACGAAAGGGGAAAAAGGTCAGTATATCCAAAGGATAATAGCACTCACATTTTTTTTTGAAGCACTGTTCACAATAGCAAAGATATAGAATCAACCTAGATGTCCATCAAAGGATGAATGAATTTTTTAAAAGAGGTATATATACGCAGGGAAATATTATTTCACCATAAAATATTTCAAGTAATTTGCAGTGACATGGATGAAACTGGAGGCCATTATGTCAAGTGAAATAAACCAAACACAGAGAAAAATATTGTATGTCCTCACTTATACGTGGGAGCTAAAAAAATTTATCTCATGAAAGTAAAGAATAGAATGACAGATACCAGAGGCTGAGAAGAATGTGTGAGTGGTAGTGGAGAATGAAGGAAGTTAATTAATGGGTACAAATATATAGTTATATAGAAAATGTAAGTTATAATGTTCAACAGTAGATTAGAGTTGTTATAGTTAGCATCAATGTATTATATATTTCAAAGTAGCCAGAAGAGAGGACTTGAAAAGACTCAACACACAGAACTGATAGATTCTTAAGGTGATGAATATCCCAGATACCCTGACTTGATCATTACATACTCTATGAATGTAATAAATACTCACATACACCCAATAAATATTTTAAAATGAATATTTAAAAAATAAATATTTTAAAAAATCAATAAAAAATGAGTGATATTCTCTAATCTGCTAAGGTAAAATAGAAAAACAGAATAACAAATACAATTTTTCAAAAATAATAGCATACATAACGCATTAAGGAAGAAGATGTCTCTTTATGGATTTCTTTTTCACTGTCAAGTTTATACTTTGAAGTAATTCAGAATATATAATATGAAAAGAAAAAATGTTTTACTTTTGCAATGAGTTATTTGGTAAATTATCATCCACAGATACCCAATTGTGCCTTTAATCTTTTCAACATTCTAAGTGTCTACTGCTGTTGCCAATTAGGTATAAACAAAATTGGGATGTAGGGAAAAGTGAAGTTGGATATTATTTTTTAACCTGCAAGTGTTCATTTCATTTTTAATTTTAAAAACCCTATAGAACGTTCAGTGCTATTGGAGTATTAAAACTGAAAATAAAATTTAACATTTATTTAAAACAATACATAAAAGACTGCTAATTCTCAAAGTTATTCCAGAATTGTTCTTTGAGTTACTTGCAGTCATCATTCTTAAGTGCAAGAAATAATGAACTCATATCTTTGGAGAATTTGATTAGTCCATTGCAGTGTGCTGAAAGTAACCTTGAGAGCATATGGTTGAAATAAAAAGAAAATGCATAAGTTTTACATTTTATTCCACAATATATTTGAGTTTGTTGTAATATAAAAACTTCTCCTAATTTTTCCTGTTCAAATGATACTCCAAGATGGCATTTTAATGTATTGAAGAAATAGATTCAATTTTAAATAATGAATCACCCATTATTCTTCAACGTGGTGGATGCTTTACACACTTTTTTCAGTCCTCCACTCACTGTACATTATATGTCAAAGCATCACTCTGCACCCACGTATCTGTAGAATTATTATTTGTCAATTAAAAAATAAAAAGATATGAAAAGCACTAACCATAAAAAATAAGTAAAATGTCTCTTGTTTCATTAAAATTATGTGCAGTTGTCATCCACTAAGAATACTGCTAATAGTGCTTAAATTTGGCCTTCAGATATTAAAAAAAAAAAACTTGAAATTCTGTTCTGTTAGTGTCGCAGGAATTTTCAACTGCTCTGTCAGCTTAGATCCTCAAGTTCTTGTCTCATATCCAAGGAAACGAAGCACCGTGGATGTCGAAGGATGAGTGAAAGAGCAGTTTATTAAGCAACAGAAATCTCTTAAGAAGAGACTGGGCCCGAAAATGGGTTGCTGACAATGGGGGGACTTCTCTGGGATTTTCTCTCTCCTTTCTGGAGGCGTTTTTCTCGTTTGCATCTTACCCGCCTCTCGCCCTCCTCACAGTTTCTTGGTCCCAGCCTCTACTGCGCATGTGTGCCGGTGTCCACAGTTACTCCATCTTGATTATCACCCATAAGAACCACAGAAAAGCTCACGGCAGGTGGAGTAAAACCGCAATGCTAATATCATGTTATTGATATTAGAATAAGCTTAGGTCAAGTTAGGGTACTTAGTTAAGTTATTGCACCTGCATCCAAATGGCAGAAGTCCCTTTGAACAAAGTATCCTGGCTTAAGAGGATGTTCTTAACCACATTCACCACACTTTCAATTGCTCGTTATATAACAGAGGTGGGGCAAGGACGTTCCCACAGGTGTTGCTTTTCCTGGATACCCTTCCTGTCTATCTGCCTAGCTAGCTTCATATGTCCTCACTCATTAGCCCTACTTGTGGAGTGTTAGCATAAATGGCAGATGAGTTCCTAGTTACTTCTGACTGAACAGCTGTTAGGGTGACATGTTAAACTCAGGGATTTTTAAGTTTTTTATTAAGCACTCTCTGTATTTTCCATATTTTAATTTTTTTTTTTTTTTTTTTTGCATTAGTCTCTCAAAGTTTGTTGTCCCCCAAACAGAACTCAAAGAGAAAAATTTTTAAAAGCAAAGTTTAAACAGGAAACTTCCACCTGGATTTTTGATTGCCAGAGTACAAAAAATATTTTAATGTACAAAAAGGTTAATATGAAATAAATATGGCCAAAAATTAAACTGATTGTTTATTTAATTTATGTTTATTGACTCTTAACTATCAAGTGTTCTTTGGACATTGGGGAAATTTGAATGAATGAAATTTGAGATGATTCATTTAAAGATGTAACCATCGCAATTGATCTTTCTCCCATGTCTTTGTTCTTATACTGTGAAAGCAGGGCAAAACCAGATGCAGTCATATCACATCACATTCCTCATTTTCCCTTCATTCAGGTAGGCATCTTTGTTTCATTTTGAGAATATATACTCAAATTGACTTTTTGATGCTTTCATAAGCAATAAGCCTAAACTTTTTGTTTCCTTTCTATAATATACAGAAAGCTTAATTGTGATTAGGCCAGCTATATGTATTTTTTATTTTAATTAGATTCATCTCATTTTCAGTCTTTTCACAAATGCAAATAAAAATTTGATAATTGTGAAACCCTGTTAGCCTCAGTATAATTTTTAGACAGGATCATTCATTTCTGGAGAGTTTGCGTTTCTAGTATTCTTTTTTTTCCAGGAAATAACATACAGGATCCTATTATAAACAAGTCTAACCCTCCAGTTAGCACTGTATAAAAGACATTGTCCAGTTCTGTGCAGGTTCCTTTTAAAAAATCAATTCAGATAAAATGTCACTAAGTACACTCAACATTTTTCTTGCAAATCGTTGTTGCATTATGACAAGTCTTGCTTTCTAACTTTTTACACTGCACAGTGCATTGAACTGCACTACAAGTGTTTGTTCAACACGGAAACAGATCTATCAGTGTTTGAAAGCAAGTGCTGATAATCTATTTTCTGGGAACACTGAAACAATTTGATACTTAGAATTCACAATGCAGTGAATTTGAAATGTTGATTTCACATTCTTGGTTTGTCTTGATGGCTGTCCACATTTTCACCCTGGATTGGCACCCACTTCCACTTTTGAATTATAGATGTAAGTAAATACATCAGTTGTCCTATATAAGAAAAATATTTCCCTCATCTTTCTTTATCTAGGTACACGGCTTTTTAATTCTATAGATGTAGTTTTACATCTTTGTTGTTGGGCTTTCTTAATTTTTTATTCCTTATAAGTAAAATATTTTTGCCTGCACTGTGGACAAACATTAAGATTTTAGTTATTCAGAGTGACTTTTACTTTCTGCCTATTTTAATATTTAAAACTGTGGCTTGTAGGAATTATCACTAAATAGAAACTTCCCCAAATAAATGATTGCAATCTATTTATCAAAAATAAAGCTTTTTCTTTTAAGTGAATAAAACGTATTTCAAGCAGAGAGTTTAATGTCTGGCAAAGTAGAGACACATCCATTTTTTTTTAACGTCATGATTATTACTCAAATATGTTAATTTGGGTTTCTCTCTCTATATATTAAATTTTATTATTTTAGTGATTTTTATTTATTATTTATTTGACTAATTGTTCATTTAGATTTTTATTTACTTTATAAATGAGATTCATATAATTTGATAAATAAAAAGGTTTGTGTAAGGCCGGAGGTAGCGGAGGGCAGGGCAGGCCTCAACAAGATGGCTCCAACCCGGACCAGGAGAACAATGGCCGAGAGTGAGCCAGCAAAAATGAGTAAACGGAACTGAGACTCTAGCCACAAAGCCAGCCAGTACCTGTTACAGCGACTCTAGCAACCCCGTTCAGCCAATCGCCAGCAGACGTGACAGTTGTCCCAACCAGTGATTGCTCTCCCCCACCCCCTCACAGCTTTCTCAGTGTGCCCTTTATAAACCCGTTGCCCATCTTGCTGGGCGCGACTTCTCCGGCCCGCAGCTACATGGACTGGTGAACCTCGCCCAGGACTACGCTAATAAATTTTTCTTGGCTCCTTTGTTGCCATTTCGCCTGGTCTGGTTTCGTTTACCTTACAGTTTGCATCTGAAAAAAATTTATATTGAGATAATTTTAGAACTAAAGAGGGTTGTGAAACTTGCACTGGAAATCTCTGTATGATTTTACCCAATTTCTCATATATTAGCTTTTAGCATATCCACAGAACAATTATCAAAATCAAAATATTTCCCTCTGTATAACACTATAAACTATATTAAAACATTTATTTATATTATACCAGCTTTTCCATTATGTGCTATTCTTTGCTGTTATCCTATCCAGAATACCATCTTCCTCCAATCTTGACATGCCTCAGTATTTCTGTATGTTACCTGACCTGACAGCTTTGAAGCATGCTGAACAGTTATTTTATAGAATATTCTTCAGTTTGAATTTCTCTAAATATTGTCTCATTTTTAAATTGAGTGTGTACATTTTCAATAAAAATACTATGGGAGTTATGCATCCTTTTAATTGCCTCAGAGCAGAGTATATATTATTTCTATGTAGGCATATCTTATTTTATTATGCCTTGCTTTATAGTGCTTTGTAGATACTGTTTTTTTTTAAATAAAGGTTTCTGTCAACCCTGCATTGAACAAGTCTACAAACACTATTTTACCAATACCATGTTCTTACTTCTTGTCTCTGTGTTACATTTTGATAATTTTCACAATATTCCATACCTTGTCATTATCATTATTTTTGTTTTCTTGATCTATAATCAGTGATCTTTGATATGAATATTTTAATTGGTTTGGGGTGCCATAAATTGTACCCCTATAAGACAACTTTAATTGATACATGCGGTGTGTGTTCTGACTGCACTACAAACCATTGGATCTTTCATCTGTCTTCCTCTTTTTGGGTTCCTCTATTCCCTGAGACACAAATATATTGAAATCAGGCCAATAATTGGATAAAAAAAATGTGGTACATATACACGCTGGAATATTGTGCAGCTATAAAGGACAAAATCATGAACTTCACAGCAACTTGGATGGACTTAGAGTCTATAATACTGAGCAATCTATCACAGAAACAAAGAACTGAATATCACATGTTCTCACTCATAAGCAGACCTGGAACAATTATCATAATACTATAAGAAAAAGATGGGCAGTAGTGGGAATCTGTCAGGGGAAGGGGTCACACCTCATCAACAAGGGTACCTGCATAATGAACATTTGTATAACTAGCCCTAAATTGTACCCCACATCTTTTAAATAAAAAAATCAAAAGTAAAAAAAAAAAAAAAGATTTCAGGTCAATGGATAACCCTACAATGGCTTCTAAATGCTCAGGTGAAATGAGGAGCCACACCTTTCATTTTAAATCAAAAGCTATACATGATTAAGTTTGGTGAAGAAGGCATGTTGAAACCTGAGGTAGGTCAGCGCTAGGCTTCCTGTGCCAGTTAGTCAAGTTGTGAATACAAATAAACAGTTATTGAAGAAAATTAAAAGTGATACTCTTGTAAACACTTAAATAATAAGAAAACAAAACAGTCATATTGCTGATATGAAGAAAGTTTCAGCAGTGTGAAAAATAATCAAACCAAAACATTTTATTAAACTGGAACCCTAACTTTTGCCTTAGTATTTGTTTTCTATTTTTTAAATTTTATTTCTAGCTTTAAAAAAAAATGGCTTTTGAGTGTATGTACAATTGATTTTTGGTTACATGGATGCATTGTGTAGTGGCAAAGAAGTCTGGACTTTAAGAATACTCTCCACCCCCATCTGTGCATATTGTATTCGACATGCCGTTTTTTCATCCCTATCCTCCCTCCCACCCTCCCCCTTCTGAATATTCAATGTTCATTATGTCGTTCAGTATGGCTTTGCTCTTCTTTAGTTGAACTCCCACTTATAAGGGATAATATGTGGTGAGGCATGGACTCTCTCCAGTTCTATGAAGACTGACAGAGGTGAAGAAGCGGCAGAAGAAAAGTTTGAATCTAGCAGAGATAGGCTAATGAGCTTTGAGAAAAAAAGAAGCCATCTCCATAACATTAAAGTGCAAAGAGAAGCAGTAAGTGTTGATGGAGACACTGCAGTAAGTTATTCAGATCTAGCTAAGGTCATTGGTCAAGAGAGCTCACTAAACCACAGATTTGGGATGTAGAAAAGACAGCTTTGTATTGGAGAAAGATGTCATCCGGTACTTTCATAACTAAAGAGGAAAAGTCAATGCCTGGCTTTAAAGCTTCAAAGGCCAAGACAACTCATTTGTGGAGGGTTAATGCAGCTGGTCACTTTAAGTCGAAGCTAATGCTCATTTACCATTCTGAAAAACCCTAGCGTCCTTAAGAATTATGCTAAATCTACTTGATCTGTGATCTAGAACAGAACAACAAAGCCTAGATGACACCACATGTATTTACACCATGGTTTACTGAAATATTTTATGCCCACAGTTGAGACTTAATACTCAGAAGAAAAGAAGTATTTTCTACTTCTCATTGAGAATGCACCTAGTCACTCAAGAGCTCTGATAGAGATGTACACAGAATTAATATTGTTGCCATGCCTGATAACATAACATCCATTCTGCAGCTTGTGGATCAAGGAATAATTTCAGTTTTCAAGTCTTCTTATTTAAGAAATATATTTTCTAAGACTATAGCTGCCATATAGTGATTCCTCTAATGGATTTGGGTGAATACAATTGAAGACCTTTTGGAAAGAATTCACCATTCTAGATGACATCAAGAACATTTATGATTCATGGGAGGAAATCAAAATATCAATATTAATAGGAATTAAAGAAACTAACATTCAAATAATTAGTAGGAGTTTGCAAGAAGTTGATTTTAAGTCTCATGAATGACTTTGAAGTTTCAAGACTTTGGTAAAGGAATTAACTGCGTATATGTTATAAATAGTATGATAACTAGAATTAAAAATAGATCCTGAAGATGTGACTGAATTTTTTCATCTCATGATAAAATTTGAATGAATGAGAAATTACGTCTTATGGATGAGCAAAGAAACTGATTTCTTGAGATAAAATTTACACCTGAAATTGTTGCTGTTTACACAGTTGAAATGACAACAAAGGATTTCGATTATTACATAAACTTAGTTGATAAAACAGCAGCAGGGTTTAAGAAGATTGACTCCAATTTCAAAATTTATTTGGGGAAAATGCTATTAAATATCATTGCATGCTACAGGACAATCTTTCATGAAAGGAAGAGCAGGTTGAGGTGGAAAACTTCATTGTTGTTCATCCCAACCTTTAGCAACCATCAACCTGGTCAGTCAGTAGTCATCAACATTGAGTCAAGACTATCAGCAAAAAATTATAACTTGCTGAAGGAACAGATAATAGCTAGCATAATTTTTTTAGCAATAAACTGCTTTTAAATTAAGGTATGTAGACTTACATTTTTAGACATAATGCTATTGCACAATTAATAGACTCCAATATAGTATAATCATAACTTATATATTCACTGGTAAATAAAAAATGTCGTGTGACTGCTTTACTGCAATACTCACTTTAATGTGGTAATTTGAAATCAAATCCACAATGTCTTTATTGCATGCATGTATGTATTATTGGTTTGTTGACCTCCATTTCTAGCTTAAGGTGGCATCTTCTAAGATATAAATTTTACTACTTTTTTTCTTGAAATTTATTAAATGTAAGGGGGAGATATTTTGAGACTATGCAAATAACCTATTAAACAGTCACCTTCTACATTTAACATCCATAATTGGCTCTTGCCTGCAGTATTATTCCTGGATTATTTGTAGTTTTCCATTTTTTTCTACCTTTGTGAATTTTAAGAAGGAGTTGTTACTTTCCTCCATGTATCTATGTGGTCAGTATTTATTTATATGTATATAGATTTATATTTGGAGGCCACTCAGTTTTACTATTTTGATTTTATCTGTAGCATTCCGTTGCTATGTGGCAACGCACTATGCTACAGAATCATTTTGTATTTTTCTACCACATCCTTGGAATTAACCAGATTCCCTGAGAAACCTGTATTCTTTCATTGGAGAATGATTTTTAGGAATCAACATGTGCTTATTGTTACTGACCTGCCACTGCTTCTAGTACCACTGAGAGAATAGAGCTAGAAACACTCTGTATGCATATTAATTCATGCATGCACATACTAATTCATGTCTTTTGATCTGTATGTGTATATATATATGTTTGTTCATGTGTTTGTGATTATATATATATATATACATGTATGCACATAAAATAACATTTGCTCATATTGATATCCCTGACTCCAATCCAATATTACAAGGTTTATTCTAGCATTCCCTCCACTTACTAATTTCCTTTCTCCTCCAGCAGTGACTTTTATTTTCTATCATACATTTAATTTTTTTCAAAAGTAGAATATAAATAAATAGTACAGATTCAGAATTGCTAATGTGTAGCCTTGTGAGGAATAATAAATTACCAAATGAAGCACGATGTATATGCAAGGATTTTTTTTTTCCTTTTGCCTTACAATATTTGGCCAAAAATCTGTAGTCCAAATTTACTCTAGTCAGCTCCTTTCTTTCCCATTCTTGTTAGTGGGTTATATGATTTATTTGTAATACAGTTAGGTTCATTTATCACAGTCTCTATTTCCTCTTTCCTTCCACATCCTAATAGTTTTTTTTCATGTTCAATTCAGTGAAATTCACACTTCTATGGATTTTGAAAAATGCAATTAGTTGTATATACACAACCACACTTCCTATGAAAGTAATGTTTCCCACAAAATTAATTTATGATACCCCTTAATAGTATCTGTTGCCCCTCTCCTCCAAACCCTGGCAAGAACTGATTCCTTTTCGGTATCTATAGTTTTGCTTTTATTTGAATTTCAAAAAAACAGGAATTATATAGAATGTAGTCTTTGGGGTCTCCTTTTACTTAGAAAATTGCATTTATGATTAATCTGGGTTGCTGCAACAATTGATAGATTGATTCATTTTATTGCTGAGTAGTCCTGCATTACACGGATGTACCAGGGTTTGTATATTCATTTCACTGACGTTCCCTGATCTCGAATTTGTGGTTAGGTATAATTCATTAATTTCAAGGAATTTGTTTTATTAACTAGATTGACAAAGTCTTATGTGTTTTGGATGGTCTTTTCTGATTTTTTTTCCACTATTTTTTCTCCCTGTGCTTCTGTTTGAGTAATTTCTGTTTGTTTTTAAATTTGCTGAATCATTCATGAATTTTGTTCAGTTTACAAATTAGTACATCAAAGATAATTCCCAGTTCTTTTACTCTTTAATACGTCTAGGGTGTGCATTTTATTCTATCTTATAATGGCCATTTGTCTGATAAAATTATCCATCTGAGCTGGCATATTGTCTACCTTCTCCAAAATAATTCCAAAAATAATATAGCATGTTACTAATAAATAGTCAGATCATAACTATGTATTTGTCATGATTGAATATGGTTCTGATGATGGATTAATATTTTTGTAGTGTGTTTTTATTCACCTTTTTTCTTGAAGCCAGACATCCTGTTCAGGACAGTAAGGTTGAGGGTTGTTGTTGCTATGGTAACTATCAGTACACCTTAGATACAATGGCTGTTCTTAAAAAAAAATAGTATCCTTATATGCCAAGTGTTCTTACTCATGAAAATAAAAAAAAATAATAATTGCTTTTTAATGGCAAGGATATAGTTAATAATTCAATAATTATTTTCCTTTTTTCTTGAGAAAAGCTAAGTTTAAATATCAACAAATGCATTGCTTTAAATATAAAAGCACAACTTTCCAGTATGCTTTGCATATAGTAAAAGCTTTTTATTTGTTCATTTGAACTTGTGTTAAAAAGTCTTCATGAAATAGACTTAAAAATAAAGAACAATTAGATAATACAAACACTTAAGAATATATATGAAAAATTCTATGCAATTATAATTCTAACTTAAGTGAGTTAGAATTTATAAATTATACAGTCTCAGATATTGTGATATAGTAACAAAAAACAAACTAAGACACTTATCATAACTCTTGCACATATTCAATTTCCTAAAATGAAATGTACACATAAGATTTGACTTCCAGGACATGCTTCAATGGCACAAATATTGCAATTTTATTTTTCATAACTTAATTTGATATTATATAAGTTTTCATTTCTACTTGGTGGCAGAGATCATGTTTTCATCAATCTGGATATACTTAATCTTTTCTTGAAGGTCTATTTTTTTTTTAGTTAAGCTTATGTGCCCCTGGTAAAACATGCAGGCTTGAAATCATCTCTTCTTGTAAATATCAACTGAGATGTCCACCGTTCTGTCTGCTCTTGGCTACCATTCATGTAGGCATGTATTGATAAGTCATTTGTTATTGTATAGTCACCTCCTTCTTTTCTATAGAATATCTGTCTTCTTTCTTCTCTGACACACCATGAGAATGAGAACCTATCTTCTGCTTCTAATTATGGAAGCATATAAATCTCTGCTAGGTTATCTTTCCAGACTCACTCTGAGACTATTTATTCTCTGAGGTTTAGTTGTGAGCTGGCTGGACCCAGTGATCAGAATTCAGAGCCCCTATTCTATAAAACTCATAATTTCCTACTCGCTGTCATTTTATTTCCTTTTCTTAGCAATGCTTATATCATTCTAATCTAAGATGTGGTTGGCAGGATTTTTAATCATTTTTTTTCTAAAATATTTTATTGATTCCCGGAGCATTTCTCAAGTTACATTTTTCCCTAAGAGTCTCAACAGTTGAAACCAAATATAATAATTGTTCCACTTTTCTAGTCTCTATGACTACTAGGTGAGGTGATCATTGGAAATGAGACTACTCTTGTTGGTAGTGCTGTTAATTTTTATTAATCTTATGGCTATTGGTCCTTGTTTAGCTAAACATACATATATGGGGAAAAAGTTTCATTAATGAAGTGTGATATCAGAAGACGCCTCATAATATGCAGAATTTTAAATAAATTTGTAAAGTTTCCCATTTATACCTTAGAAAACTAAGAGGAAACCAGAATATTGAAGGTCTTTAAAGACTATTTGCTTTGACAAAGAAATTAAAGGATAGCTCCATAAAATGTTAGCTAATTCTGCCATTTCCTAGTGTTTTATGTGCCTAATTGTCCAATAGCATTGACTGTCATTGTTAATTTGCGTTAATCTAGAACAAAGATATTATATTGATATCATATAAAATTTTATATCTCTAAATGTAACACTTTTTCTTGGAACTGATTACTGATTAAAATTAGTTCCAATACCATGAGTGTTTATCCAAAGTTATAGTCTTAGTCCAATATTTCTCCATACAAAAGCTTAAGATAAAGACTTGTATACAAACTATTTTTGAGGGAGATATCCTCAAGATACAGAATTGAAGGGCCTCAGAGAGTAAGGGAAAGAAAAATGTTATTATTAAGTATTTTATTGAGTGTGTTATCAATGTCACTGGAAAACTAAAGTTCAATTCTGCCTGAGACCAGCCAGGGAGAATAAAGGTTGCTTCTCAGAATTGTGCACTTGAGCACTAGATAGGAAGACACATTTATACATTGGCTTTTGTTCCTATCATTAATTATTACTGATAGCATTAACACATTTTAGTAGTTAAAATCTTATGAAATATTAAAATATCATCTCATTTTTATTAGACTAAAACACCAAATAATTTATACTTATCTCAATTTTCTATAAGAAAATATTTCAAAAATAAATTTGTTACATAATATTTTAATTATATTTTGAAACACAATTGTCATATCATTTTAAAAATAATTACTTGCAGAAAAATTAGTAACCTATATACCTATTACTAAAATCTAAGCCTAAGAATGATATAGGAATGCCTCCCAAATACACAAACACTATTTATGTGCTTTTCTAGCACTTCCCAGATGAAATCATAGATGTTTAGTAAAGTGCTATGTTTTATTTAGTAATGCTTTATGATCATCTTTTGCTATCAGGGTACACTATTTAAACCAGTATAATGTGTGCATGTAGTTTATTTCGAATTACCTAATCTTGAACTTTTATTCTGTCAAAGTTTGGCTGTTATTGAATACTTTAGTAGTTAATTTGCATTCATGGTTAACTTTTTAATGTTATTAAATTCTTCCTCATATCATTTTCAAATTTTCATCAAGGGTAAATATATTTTTGCAGATTAAGTTTATGAGACCATATGCTTTATACTACAAATACAGTAATTGCACTTTGAGGCCACTTGTTTTATTGTGCTTATACAGTACCACCCCCCCTTTTTACTTAGACTTTAAATAATTTTGCTGTCTTACAAAAATAGTGACAAACTATACTTATTAAATCTTTTTATTTAATATATAACTATGTATTCATATGATTTGATGCTTCATACTTGACTAGGATAATAAACTAGTTACAATAATATTTCTTTGTGAAAATACCATCTAATATCTAAAGCTGTGATTTATGAACAATTTATAAACACATATTTCTAATAAATCAGAATCATCTAATTTTAGGTATTAAGCAGTAATTAATGTAAACTTCATCAACATTTTCATTAACCTATCACTAGATCCTTTGAGGTGAGAAATAAGAATGTCTAATCTCCATTGTATTTTCAGACTGTACAGTAAGCTTAGTCTATTAAGCATAAATATTCATTGAATATTGATGTTACTATTTATTGTGTGAAAATAACTTCTCTTGATTCAACCTCTAACTTGCTTCATGTATTTTGGTGATGAACTTGACTTATCTGCTTTTCAATTCCCTCCTTGATAAAATAAAGAAGTGTGATGTGATGCATAGTAACTTTTTAATAAAAGTAAGCCATTTGTTCTAATGAAATATTTAGCAATCCAATATGTGAAATGTAAATAATTGGTTTGACTCAATCTGGGAGTACTCATGGCACTTTAATCTCTTGGCTTCTTTCTCCTCATTAAAAAAAAAAAGTGAGGGCATTGATTGAATCTTCTTCATCCCAGTTTACTCAGTCATCCACATACCCTCAAGAGAAATCAAAGGACAACTTAAGCTATTGGAGGTGGCCCATTTGTCCATTTAAATGGTTGCCATAGAGCCTATTGCACAAATATTAAAACCACAGTGCTGCAAACTTTCTGGTCTCCATCTATAGAAAGCAGTAGGATTCTGTATTTTGAACAATAGATTATTTCCCAGTATCCTTAACTCCACCAATAGAAATCAGCGTGTATCCTTGGAAACTTTCTCTTCTATTCCCCATCATTTGTAGTCTTATTACCTCATTTGCCTTCTATCAGCCAAGGTTGATCTCATTATGCCTTTTTTTTTTTTTTTTTTTTGAGTTGGAGTCTCACTCTGTCGCCCAGACTGGAGTGCAGTGGCCGCTCCCGGCCACCGCAGCCTCGCCTGCTGGGCTCCAACGATCCTTCCGCCTCAGCCTTCCAAGTAGCCGGAATTACAGGCATGTGCTATCATGCCCGGCTGATTTTTTTATTTATTGTAGAGATGAGGTCTCGCTGCCCAGGCGGGTCTCGAACCCGCAGGCTCAGGCAATCCACTCACCTCAGTCCTCCCAAAGGCGCCGGATTACAGGCTGAGCCACTGAGCCTGGCTCATTATGCCTTTTTAAAAGAGATATAAGGCAGTCTCTTATATAGAGACATCAGTCTCCTATCTGTTTTATCTCAGTTTCACAAAGAGGCCTCAAAAGCTTTAACCAGTCCTAATGTCCTGTCCTGTAATCCTTATCTTGCCAGCTCCTGATTCTGATGCCCAATTCTCATTCCTCTGTACTCCTGAATCCTTTCCACTGGGCCCTCTAAACTTTATGACCCATCAGCAGTAAAACTTCTTTACATCCTTATCTTAATCTGTTACTTGTTGCCATAACAGAATATCTGAGGCTGGGTTATTTATAAAGAAAGGAGTTTTATTTAGTTCACAATATTGGAGACTTGGAAGTTTAAGATCTGGTGGACTATCTGAAGAGGGACTTAAGCTGAGTCATAAAGTGGCAAAGAAGTGAAAGGGAAAGAAAGTGAATGGAAAGATCAAACACAAACATGAGAAGCAGCCTCACTTTATAACAAGTCCCAATCATAACAACTAATCCCGTCTACAGACAGCAAGAGAGAGAACTCAATTACACCCCACGATGGCATTAATCTCTTTATGAGAGCTCCTCAATGTAAACCAAACACCTTTCATTAGACCTCACCTCCCTACATTATCATACTGGCAATTATATTTTAACATGAATTTTGCTGAAGATAAATCACATCCAAGTCATCGTAATCCTCAATCTCTTATATTTAATTTATTGTTTGCTTTACTAAAACGCAGATTCAGTATGGACTTTATTTTCTAGTCAGCCATCTGTAGCTTTTTACCTGTTGAGATCTCATGGATGTATTTAAGGGTAAAAATGAAATAGTGGTCAAGAAGGCTTGGATAACCTTTTATCTTGATAAAACCATTGCATAAGTTTGTTTCCTTTCTTAGATCATTTACTTTAGTAAACTTACAAATTCGTTCTCTTCCCACTTACAATGTAAAAGCATCTTGCCACTTTTACTACCTAAAGTTGTCTTTCTTGGAGACCTATGAGTCATTGTTTTAAAATATAAACATCAAAAGAGATGGGGTCCCTGTCTCCCAGTCTCTGTGATAAAAGTAGGAGATTTACTTTGGTAGTTATCTTGCTTCAAGTTATAAAATTACCCCTTCTCATTAAAGAAAAGTTTAGCTAAAAGCAAAGCCAATTAGTAAGCACAGACACTTTATACCCACCACAGCTCTTAAAAACCCTCCTAACTTTCCTGTGCCCTCCCTCCTATTGCTGGAAATAGTATCAAATGAAATCAATTTCTGTTTTCTCATCATGTCTAGTGCAATTTTTCTGTAACAGTAGGTGGCTTCTGTGATTCTCATTATGACTTTTATAGTTTTCTCCTGTCCATAGTCATATCCTCAGAGTATTAGTCAGAATTCTCCAAAGAAACAGAATAAGTAGAAGATACAAAAACAATTGACTACTGTAATTATGAAGACCAAGAAGTTCTATCACCTCCCATCTACAAGCTGGGAAAATAGAGGGGCAGTGGAGTAATCCAGTCCAAAACTGAAGGCCTGAGAAGCAAGAGTTCTGATATGAAAGAGTTGGAGAATGTAGATGTCACAGAAAATATAATTAGTTCTCCTTCTACATTTTTGTTCAGTTTGGGCCCTCAATGAATTGGATGATCACTGCTTACATTGGTAAGAATGAATCTTCTTTACTGTCTACTGATTCAAATGTTAATCTCTTTCAAAACACCTTCACAGGAACACCCAAAATGTTTTACCAGCTACTTAGGCATTCTTTAACAAAATCAAGTTGACAAAATTAAACATCATACTCAACTTTGATCACCCCATTATCAGCTGCTCTTCATTCTTGCAATCATCCACTCATCCAAGGTTATAGCCCTTCTTACTGATTTTGACAAGTGCTTCACTCTCACTTTTTCCACATAACTATTTATATTTTAATTCTTAGTGGTTTAAATATATGTTGATAGGCTTTCCAATGCATTATCTTCTCAGTGCTTTGCAACTATTTTTTACTCCAGTAATCTTGTTGCTAGCCTTATCTCAGCTTTATTTCTGTACAAATTTTGCATTACCAATGCATGCAAACTCTCTATAGTATGAATGTATTAACTCCACTCTTTTCCTATCATTTTGGCTCACTTTTTTTTATTGCCATAACTTCAACAACTTATGATACTGCTAGATTTTTATGGTTTCTTACTGTCAGTGATTTTTTTTTAAATTTACTCTAGTTGAATTCTATGGCCAATCTTATAAACATTTTCTTACCTAAAACCCAAAACAAGTTACCTTCTTTTAGGTTTTTCTACGTGAGTTGTAAATTACTAATGTTACTTAAGTCAACGTTCATTCCTTCTGTGATAACTCATGGTTAAAGAAAAATCCACAACTGTCCTCGAAAGTCTCACTATAAATTTACAATCTATAAATTTATAGATTCATAACAATAAATCTGCCACTGCTAAGCAACTATACAATATTTCCCTAGTCCATTTCTATTTTCTTCTCTCCTATAGAAATACTTATCAAACATTCTACTGTCACTTCACATGTCCAAAGTATTGTATCCCATCTATATTTTCAGCTGAAGACTTTATATTTTTACTTAAAAACCTAAAGCAATTAAAAGATAATGTATGTAGAGTACTACTATCACATCTAACAACCTACCAACATCTGTGCACAAACACTTTTTTTCTGTTTCTATAGACTAAATATCATATTTCAGAAAATCTGACACGCTATCACTTGTAAAATAGCTTTATTTTATCGCCTTTAATAAGAAAAAAATGTTGTCAATTATTTTATGACACACAAACATACAATTAATGTAAACATGGAATGTTAAATTAGAAACAAATAGAAGTATCTTGAATGAATGAAAAAGCATTTGGCTAACCAAAGAGGTGAAAGATCTTTATAATAAGAACTATGAAACACTGATCAAAGAAATTATAAATGCCACAAACAAATGGAAGACATCTCTAGCTCATGGATTGAAAGAAAAATATCATCAAGATTTTCATTCTACTCAAAGGAATCCACAGGGTCAATGCAATCCATGTCAAACTACCAGCGTCATTCTTCACAGACTTAGCAAAGATAATACTGAAATTCATATGGAAGCAAAAAGCAGCCTGAATATATTACACAGCACTTAGCAAAAAAATAAAATAAAATAAAAATAAAAAAGAACAAAGCTGGAGACACCACACTCCCAGACTTCAAACTTTACTATGAGGTTATAGTAACATAAACAGCATAGTGCTAGTACAAAAATAGATACATAGACCAATATAATAGGATAAATATTCCAGAAATAAAACCATGGACCCTTAACCATCTCATCTTTAACAGAGCTGGCAAATATAAACATTGGGGAAAAGAAATCATATTTAGTAAATTGTGCGGAAGAAACTGGTTAGTCACATGCAGAAGAATAAAACTGGACCTCTGCCTGTCACTATACACAAAAATTAGCTCAAAATAGATAAAGGACTTAAATGTGAAACCTTGAACTATAAGAATCTAAGAAGAAAATTTAGGAAATACCCTGCTAAACATCAGAGTAGGCAATTAATTCATGGTCAAGTCCACAAAAGCAAATGTAGCAAAAGTTTAAATTGGAAGGTGGGAACTTATCAAGCTAAACAGTTTTTCATGATGGAAGAAAACATCAAGAGAGTAAAGATGCAACCCACAAAATGGGAAAAATATATTTGCAAGCTATGCATCTGATGAAGGCCTAACATCAGAATCTTTTTTTTTTTAATTGTTATATTACTTTAAAGATTCGGAGTACATTTGGGATCTTTAAGGAATACAAAATAATAGGTAAGCAAAAAAATCCAAATAACTCCATTAAAAAGTGGGCAAAGACATGAACAGACACTTCTCAAAGGAGGACAAGGAGGCATCCAACAAACATATGAAAAAATTTGTAGCTCAGTAATCATCACAGAAATCAAAATTACAATGACATACCATCTTACATGAGACAAGATGGCTATTATTACAAAGTAGAAAAATAGATGTTAGTGAGGTTGTAAGGAAAAGGAATACTTCTATACTTTTTGTGGGAATGTAAGCTAGTTCAATCTTTGTGGAAAGTGGTAGGTGTTTTCTCAGAGAACTAAACATTGAGCTACCATGTGATCCAGCAGTTCTACTCCTGGAAATATAGCCAGAGTAACATAACTTGCTCAATAAAAAAGACACCTGTACACGTATGTTCATTGCACCACTATTCACAATAGCAAAAACATGGAACCAATGCAATGACCTATGGAAAGTTGATTGGATAAGGAAAATGTGGTACATAATCACAATGGATTACTGTGCAGTCATAAGGGAGAACAAAATCATGTCCTTTGCAGCAACATGGATGCGACTGGAGACCATTCTAAATGAACTGTCACAGAAACAACAAGCTGAATAATGCATATTCTCACTCATAAGAGAGCACTAAACATGGAGCACATATACACAAGGGTAGGAACCACAGTCTTTAGGCACTGCTAAAGGAGGGAGGAAGGGAGAGGGTATAAAATGTACAAAACCACCCTTTGGGTACCATGTTCATTACTTGCGGGGAGAACTTGTTAGAAGCTCAAGGTTCTTCTTCACACAGTGTACCAGGTAACTACTAATCCTTACATATACCACATAATACTAAAACAAATAAAATAAAAAATAAATTGGATAAATCTGCTTCTAATAATATGTTTATCTACTTACAGCATCCTCTCTTCGCTGCTACATTAACTACAAAGTTTCTTCTCACTTTCTCACATATTATCATGTTTTGCTCTGTAACACATGATTACTATCAGTATTCAAATATGCTGTTATTATCCCCAAGCCTAAAACACAAACAAAAATGTAGGCTTGCTTACAATGCCTCTATTTTAATCCTATTTTAAAATTTCTGCAGGCAGTCTTTTGCCTCAATAATCCACTAAAATGCTTTTGTCACTTTAATGACTTCCACATGACAAAATCTAAGAATTAATTCTTAATCTTAAACTTACATAATACATCAGTAATATGCGATGTAGTTGCTCAGTTTTTGCTCCCTTCTTAATGTCCAGGAAATTGTACTCTTAATTTTGTTCCTGCCTCACTGGTTATTTTTTCTCAGATTCCAACGATGGTTTCTTGTCTTCTTCCTTTAACATTAGAGTATCCTCAGACTCAGATATGATTATTTGTGTAATATAATATATGTGTGTGTGATATATGTCATATATATATATTATATATATAACCACAATCCAGGATACAGAATGCTTCTTTAATATTCAGGTTCACACAAGGGAAATGGACAGTCTCTCCAACAAATGTTATTGAGAAAACTGGATATTCACATGCAAAAGAAATAATTTGTACCCTTATATTACATCATAAGCAAAAATTAACTCAAAATGACCTAAAGACTTAAAATAAAAGGACCAAACTATAAAACTACTACAAGAAAATACAGGAAGAAAGCTTTATGACATTGACTTTAGCAATAATTTCTTGCATATAACAGCAAAACCTCAGGTAATAAAAACAAAAACAAACAAATGGGATAGCATCAGACTTTTAAAATTCTGTGCATCAAAAGATACAATCACCAGAGTAGAAACACAACTTATAGAATGAGAAAATATTTTTAAGTCTTGGGTTAATATTCAGAATATATAAATCACTCCATCTCAATGCCATAAAAAAATTCTATTAAAAAAAGAGTAAAGGTCTTGAATAAACATTTCAGCAAAGAAGATATACAAATGATTAAGAAGCATATAATAGATAATGAATATCACTAATCATTACAGATAGGCAAATCAAGATCACAGTGAGATATCACTGTAGACACATCAAAAACACAGAAAATAGCTAGTGTTGGCAAAGATATGGAGAAATTGAAAACTTTATCCAACAGTTTGATGAAATATAAAATGAATCAACCATAATGTAAAAAAGAATGGGGGTGCCTAAAATAGACTAAAAATAAAGTTACAATATAATTCTGCAATTACAGTTCTGGGTAAATAGCTAACATAATTGAAAGTAGGATCTTGAAGAGATATTTGCACATCTGTGATTTTTGCAGGATTAAGCACAAATGCCAACAGGTGGAAATAACTGGAGTGTCCATTAACAGATGAATATTTAAAAAAACACATGACATATTGCATACAAGTGTTTAGGCTTTAAAAGGAAAAATAATTTTGATATAATTAAAAAGTCAAAAACAACAGGTATTGGTGTGGCTGCAGACAAAAAACTAAATGCTTCTATTCTGCTGGTGGAAATGTAAACTAGCTCAGCCTTTGTAAAAGTAAGTGTAGTGTCTTCTCAAATAATTAAAAACTAAGCCTGTCATACAATCAAGCAATTCCACTTCTGGGAATATACCCAGAGGAACATAAATTGCTCTCCCCAAAAGACACCTGCACATATATGTTCATTGCAGCAGAAACATGGAACCAACCCAGCTGATCATCGAAGTGAATTGGATAAAGAAAATATGGTACATATACGTGATGGAATATTATGCAGCCATAAAGAAGAACAAGATCAGGTCTTTTGCAGCAATATGGATGTAGCTGGAGATCATCATCCTAAGTGAACGATAACAGCACCTTAAAAATTGAATATGAATGTCATCACTCATAAGTGGACGGGCCCTAAATATTGACATATGAGCAGGGAGGTAGAACAACATATGCTGTACACTGCTGAAGACGGGAGCAAAGAAGGGAGGATAAGGGGCACACAGCTACTCATTGGGTACCATGTTCACTAACAGAAGTGAGACGGTTCACTAGAATCCCAGACCTCACCTTCACACGATTTACTTATGTAGCAAAACTGCACATGTTCCCCTCAGCTGGAGAATAAATTAATAAATAAAAAGCATGCTCTTTAAACCACATTGAAATGAAATTAGAATCACTAAAATAAATACATTTAGAAAGCTCAAAAATTATGTGACAATTATAAACAACCCCCTAAATAGCTGCTGGAAAAAATGAGATCACAAGATGAAATAGAAAATACATTTATGTGAATTAAAACAAAAGATACAACCTACCCAAACTTATAAAATACAACTAATACAGTGTTCAGGGGATATGTATAGCTATAAACATTAATGTGAATCAAAAATTAATATCTCAAATCAGTAGCAAATATTTTACCTAAGAAAATGGATAAAATAGGAGCAAATGAAACCTAGAACAAGCAGAAGTTGAACAATAAAGATTACAGAAAAAATAAGTGATATATAGAAGAGTAAAGTTATAGAGAAAAATCGACAAGACCTTAACCTCATGCTGCCATTCATCTCTATGGTTCAGATAGTAAACAGTGCAAACAGATAGTAAACAGATACCAAAAAGTGTCATCAGAAATGGACATTGCCAATATGAAATTTCTACTTTATATTGATTTTTTTCTTATTTCTTCCATGATCCCACAGGACAAATTGAATTATATATTACATACAGAGTACCTCTCTTGTTCTTATGCTCTTAGCCTATGTCCTATATCAGTTTTTATTAGAGATATAAAGAAATGGGAAGAATAATGGTAGAGAGAAAATATATAAAAGAACATTGAGATAGATTTTAAGAATAGAAAGAGAACATAAGAATAGTTATAAGGAGAAAATTGTTATCTTGACAAATTTGAGGAGTTTATAGAAAGAAAGATGTTTTAGATATATTCTAGGAGAGCTAGTAGTGTATATGGAAGGCAGAATTATTTTACATTTTCATACGGTATATTATATTTGACTTCTATTGTCTTTGACCCTGAAAATTATACAGATAATTATACATCTTTTATATAGATAAGGGAATTAAGTTTAACATCAAGTGACATTATAACCCATTCTTTTAGAAATGTTATTTATAAATGACATTAATAAACTACAAAATTGAATGAAATAAAACTATATGGTATATTTGAGGATGACCCATATGAACTGTGCTTGAATCTAATTTTCTTCCCTACCAACTCTTTATTCTTTACTAATTGACCTGTAATTTCTAACAGTTTTTTTCCTCTGGTCTAGTGGGACAACCATCAGGCTGATACACAAAATACTTATATCTGAATCCTTATTCTCGTCCATGAGCTGCAAAACAGCTTTCCAAATATTGTTAAGCCTCATATTCTCTTGTACAACATGTGAATATCAGAATCTACATAAGTTGTTTCTCATATATACCATATAAAGTTGCTGAAATTGGAATTGTCCATTATCAATGGTGAGGCTTAAGATAATTGTTTTTTTCTTTAAAAAGTATGTCATTCCATATCTTGCCTTTTATTTTGTTAATCCATCTATGTACAATGGCTTGGAACTTAGCACTTATGTGATACATTTTTATTAACTACCTTTTTCTTTTTAAAAGGTACTGGTAGACACTGCTGATATATTGTCTAATATATTGTTATTAATTTGTTTATACATATGATTCTTCTTATTAGCATGAGCTCTTTCATTTTGAATCGTGTTCTAATTATGTTTGTGTTCTCCCCAAGAAACGAATATTGTGTCCAAAATATTGAAATTACTTAGGTAAGTAGTATGTGAATATAAAAGCTATCTTTTGCCACAATTGTGCTGTATAACAAACCATCACAAAAGCAGTGACTTTAAAATAATAAGCATATATTTAACTCATGAGTATGGCCATTTGAGGGTAAAAGTGACATCTGGGAGTGGTGTACTCCCATAATGAAGTAATTTTTTTTAACATTTCAGTCCTCAGGGTGTGATCAGTATGATCTTCAGGCAAAAAGTGATATCTAATTAGGTATAAATATAGTTGCAAGTAGCCAATAAAAAATTCACAGTAGTGAGTAGCAAATCCTCTCTTAAAAATATAAAATCTTGCCCTTATTTTGATATGTATCACCTAAGACTAAGGAAACACATGCAGAGGTAATTTTCTGTAATTACAGAGGTTTCTGATTTAAAATGGTATCTGATAGCACTTTCTTTCTTTGCATTTCCTTTTGGAATAACATAAGGAGATGATAGGTTCAAAAAATAATGACTGAAATAACAGTACCATAAAATAAACGAGTGCCATCAAGTTCCTGAATCTTAAAAAGCAAATAGGGCAGGATGGGTAGGAAAAGAGGGAGGCATGGATATTTCTGCCCAGGTAGAATTACCGTAAATGGAATTTATCTATCTATAACTGGTATGAAGTCAAACATATGAGAGGAATTTAATTTTAAATGATATATAAGTGTGACTGTGAAACTGTCGATGGGATAAATTCAGGCATCCCCTTCTGATATTCACATCCTATAATCTATATAGCTGAGTTTTGCTATTTTTCCATGTGAGAAAAATCTCAGTAGAGAATGGCTATTCTCATTTATCTACTGTTATGCTCTTTGAAGGTTACAGTTCCATGTGTGGACAATGTACTCTCTGGATAATATTTAATAAGGATTCCTTCAAAAAGACAGAATTTTTAGGTCATGTGCTATGTGCAGGGAGAGCATGGCATGGTATCTTAAAAAATCAGAAGGGTCTGGGTTCAATATCAGCCTCTCTACTTAGGTCCAATATCAGCGTGTCTAACTTATGACACTGGACATTCTGAAAATCCATTTGATTAAAAGATAGACTATCACGTGGCTATATTGAAGACAAAAATGATATTGCATGTAACTTGTTTTCATGAAAGGTCAATTTTTCACCACAGCAGAGAGTAGATAACTATAATTATATTTTAGAAATTACACAAAGCATATAAGTATTATTAATAAATATCAGGTTTTAAACATAATGCACAATTTACTGCTTTAGCACAGGTAGTCGACTATTAAAATATTTTGTACACTCTAAAATATGTCTACATCTTTTTAAAAGAGATCAGTTGCCTTTAGGAAATGTTGATGTTTTCAAAATACATTTAATAGATGCTTATTCTATATAGTCTATAAAAAATAAGAAATAATTTCATGTTATAAGACTACAGTACAAAGCAACTACTTTAACAATAGTTCATCCAATACATTGCTCTAATATATTGTCACTGCAAATGATGATGATCAGTGTATTTTTATACAGTTTTATTTAACATCAAAACAGCTATTTAAGATTTTATTTTCATTTAAATTCTAGTATATGTTTGTTTATATAATAGATAAAACTTATTTTTCTGGTTTTAATTTTATTAAGTTTTTGTATATGCATTAGAATTATAGGACAATATTTAGAAAAGATGGAAACAACATCCACAAAACATTCAATCCACACATTATCTTTTTTTTTTTGAGTTGGAGTCTCATTCTGTCGCCCAGACAGGCGCATGCTACCACGCCCGGCTGACTTTTTTTTTTTTTTTTTTAATTTATTGAAGAGATGAGTTCTCACTGCCCAGGTGGGTCTCGAACCCGCGGGCTCAGGCAATCCACTCACCTCAGTCTCCCAAAGGCGCAGGATTACAGGCTGAGCCACCAGCCCGGCTTCACACACTATCTTTTATAACCTCAGTTGTAATCCTAAAGACCCAAGGTTATTGAAAGATTTAATTAATCTTAATTTATTTACCTTAAAAGGGCGATTGTAATAGGAAGTATCTCATAGATGATGGTACTTGATATTGAAACAAACCTTCCTTTTTAAAATATTGATTTGAAGGTTAGGAATGCGAGTTAGTCTAAAAGTCATTTAAATTAAAAGCTTATTTGATTAACGCTTATTTGTATTTTAAGTTTATGTATTTCTAAGTTGTTAGAGATCACATTAACAAACACATTTTTTTTTTACTCAACTCTTTTCCCTGTAGCTCTGAAAATATGCTACAGGCATACTATTAGGGGACAGCTCTGATAACAGAAGTTTGAACAGATGGCAACTTCCAGTTTTATTTTTCCAAAAAATAAAAGGTCTTTCACTGTTGCTAACATCTAAAGTTCATTCAAGAAGACGTCTACAGTAGCAGTAAATAAGAATAAAAAACATATTAGTTAATCAAGAAGCTTTAAATTTTGTGATATAAGAGTTTTTTACTTGCTTGAATCAAAAGAAAAATCAAATTAATAGAAACTTGCTTGTTAACTTGAAAAATGCTTTGATTTTGTCAGCTATAGCACCAATGGAAAAAAATATACAAAAAATGGAAAAAACAAAGAAAAAATCTTCAAGAAAGAGGGAAAACAAAAAATGATAAAGTCTAGCATTAAAATAATATTTTTTATTTTATTTTTCAAAATGTAATCGTCTATGAAAAAAATCTATCCCCAAGGATATACAATTTATATTTGTTTTGATGAATGTTTTATACATTTTAATTATTTTTGTGTCTGTTTATTCAGTAATTTAATTAAAATCAGAATTGAATATGCACACATTTCATTCCTCAAAAATGTGATGTGTAAGTCAATTCTATTTCTTTGAAAATTGGTAAGTCTTGCTATGATAAATAAAATGTTCACATAAAAATATGAGGAATATGCATAGAAAAAGATGGCATAGAGACTGAGTAGAAGTAAATAGCAGGTGAAGGTAAATGATATTTGATGTCAGGCAAAGTTCAATGGCAGAAGTGTGAACAACATCATATGGAAAAAGAATCAGATAGCTAAGATCCAGGTGGAATAACAAATAATGAAGAAAATTATGTTAGGTTCTGAATTTATGCATTTACCAGTGAGAAATTGTGTTTGATGTGCATGGTCTCTTAGTTTACGTTAAGGTCCAAACCCTGACACTTCCCCTTAACAATTATATTGCCTCGAGTCAGCTATGAACTCAATCGTGCCAAATTTGTGGGATTATAGTAGAATTAAATGAAGTAGTTCATTCCTACAATATTTGCACTGCTGTTTCTGGTACACAATGTAAGCTCAGTACATGTTAGCAACTATTATAATGCTAAATTTTCCTCAATGCAATTCTCTAATTTTCAAATTGAATAATTTTATAAATAAAATATAAAATAATTTGGAGATTATTTTCTCTTTGTGTATTATTATGCTATTTAAAGAGGCAACATTGCTAATGCACTTGGTCTATTTTACAACTACTACAGTCAATGGATGTTGAATTTTGCTTTCATGTAAACTCACACATAGGGTGAAACCTATATAGTATAAGCTGAGATTTTGAGCCATCAGTTTAAAGGCATATTGAATTCCCAAGAAAGAGTGGTTAGTATTATTATTCTTGCTACTGTGCTAGAAGGTGCCGGATAGCTATCAGCTATACACTTGCTCAAACATATATTTCTTCCTAATACTGGAGCAGGAAGATTGCCAGTTTACCCGGTTCCATGTCCTGCATTCTTTCAGTGACAAGTACTGGTGGTGGAATGAAGAACACGATAAGTGAAGCCATTTTTATTTTTTTCTGATTCTGGAAATGGCAGTACAAATAGCAATGGCATAGCATTAGCTATCATGTGTAGCCACCTCATAGTGTGATCAGAAGTCCAGCAGTTTCCACTCCTCAAGTATACTTTTCCATTTTTGTTGTTTCAGTGCTTTAATTAAGATTTGTCCAAGAATGTAATCAATTCACTGCATTAAATTTTCTTTCTGCAAAATGGACTATCTTTTTCTCTTCCAACTTTACTTAATAGTTATCACATTTACTGATTATAACCATAAAAGAACTGTAATCTTTGAGCTTTGGAATAGAATATGACATTTGAATACAGACTTAATAACTGTTAATTGTGTGAATGAATTGTTGCCATTCATTATAAGCTAGTTTATGTAATATTATTACTGTAAATTGCTATACGAGTAATTAATTACAGCAATAGTAAACTCATGTTTGAAAATCTATTTAACGACATAAGCCAGCATCATACTAGTATTATTGCAGAGTACCTTGCAGTTTATGGTTCTCAATTGCCAATGATACATTAATTCATATGGTCTTTAAAATATTCAAGTGAGTAAAGATGTATAGAAATCCAGATTTTTTTTAAAGTAAATATGTAAATAACTTGAGTAAAATATCAATCCTATTGAAACTCTTTATCTAACACAAATATTAAAGTGGATATACATATGCAAAGTATGTTAAATTAAATCTTTCATAAAATGTATGTAGATACTTTACATATTTCATAATAGCTTCCCCATTTGAAATAAGATTTTCATTTTCATAAGTATAAATAAAAAGGTATCATCACCAAATACATATTGATAAAATGTTCTTCTTTTATTTAAATTACAATTATGAGTATCTTATATATATATATATGCACATATATGTATATTTGTATAAAACACATATATATAAATTGACAAACCTATATAAATGCATCAAAAATTATGTTTTGTTACATTAGTGTTGTCTATCTTCATGATTTAAAAAGTTATGGAAGCTGGACATTGACAAAATTTAAAAATTAGGTATTGAATAAATATATTTTCATGAGGCAGAGTAAAATAAATGATAACATCAAAAGTCACATGATCATGGCTCTAAATTTTAGAGAACCCACAGTCATTAAAACACAATTTTATCATGATTCATCAATGTTTCAGAATGAAGAATAAATGGACAATGTTGTTAAAATCTTGTATTTTACATCAGATATAAAGAGGTACTACATGGGAGAAAAAGTTTTTTAAGATAGGATACCTTAAACTTAAAAAAAAAAAATTGGACATGGATTGCAATTCCTAAAAAGGAGAGAAAAGATAAAGGAATTTTCAAATTTATCTCAATAAAAGAAACTCTATTTATAGAACATCTTTAGGGATTAGTCTTTTTGTAAAAAATTTAGATAATTATTGTTATAAAACAAAAGACATGATTTGATTAATGTTTTCTGTATCTCTTGGCTGCCTTATGAAACTGTTATAGATTGCTCATGGGCAAACAATAAAGCTATTTCAAAATCTCAGGTGAGACAAGTTGGTTGCTTAATCATGGCTGAGATAGTACAGAGGGAGAAAGTCGATGATTTAAGTTATGCATTGAAAGTAAGTTGCATAGATAAGCTAAAGTTCTAAATATGAGAACTTAGAGAAAAAGAGATCTTAAAGTTAACATTTGGATTTCTAGATTAAATATCAGTTAGGTGGCATTATTGTATGAGACAATTTAAGAAGGGCACAGTTTATGAAAGAAAGGTATCAAGGTAGCTATAGAAATTAGAGGTAAACAGATAAATTACATATATTTTAAAATATAGAAGATTTTTTATTTTACTTTTAATACCAAATATAAAATTCATAATATTTAAATTGATAACACTTTTATTAATAGTGTTAGAAATTTTAGTGATTGGTTAATTCTTAGTCTTTTTTTAGAACCTACTATATAATATCATATTGAATTAACTTCTTCATCTCCAAAATATGAATTATGTATACTGATCTTTAAAAGACTATGGGCAATAAAGTATTAAAAAGTCGGCAATGAAGTCATAATATTCTCAATGTCATTTATTAACAGTTGTAACTTTAAAGATATTTAAGACCTTCTTAAAAATTTGAAAATGCATATAGATTTACAAATTATATCTTTTTAATTTAAAGGAAAATATTTTTAAAAATGTATTAACTATTCTATGTTTATTAACACAAAATTATGTCTTTGTCACTGTGAAGAAAAAATGTATTTTAACTGATTTATAGCAAACTTTCTAATGATGAACATATGTATATTTTGTTACTTTGAGAAATTTTGTTAAATAATCATAAAGTGAGAAAATAATCATGCACAAATATGTATGCTTAAGAATATCATTTCGCTGGGCTCGGTGGCTCAGCCTGTAATCCCGCGCCTTTGGGAGGCTGAGGTGAGTGGATTGCCTGAGCCCGCGGGTTCGAGACCCGCCTGGGCAGCGAGACCTCATCTCTACAATAAATCAAAATTCAGCCGGGCGTGGTAGCGTGCACCTGTAATTCCGGCTACTCAGAAGGCTGAGGCGGAGGATCGCCGGAGCCCAGTGGGTCGAGGCTGCAGTGGCTGGAAGCAGCCACTGCACTCCAGTCTGGGCGACAGAGTGAGACTCCAACTCAAAAAAAAAAAAAAAGAATACCATTTCATCAGTTGCACAGAGCACTGAAGCCTATTCATTAATACTATAAGCCAAAATATTACATTTAAATACTCATATCCTGATAATGGTAACACTAGAAAACAACTGTAGCAACAATAAAATTAAATTCCTAGAAAATTTTAATTATCTTTGCAAATATCCAAATAATAACTATGTGTAAAAATAACTACATTTTATTAATAATGTTTACAATAAATACTTTTCTATAAAATTTAAGCAAAAAAATAAAGCATACGAAAGAATTTTATTTATTTTTAAGAACAATAAAATATTTAGACTATGTAAAGTATTGTAGAGTAAAATATAATAAGCACCCATATGTAGGTGTTGCATTATATTAATATATGTAATATATATATATTCACACACACACTTCACATAATATATCTCTACTTACAATTAAACTTAACCTAAATGATATCATACAGTATACCTCTTTCTACTTGCTCTTTCTGCTCTGTACATGTCCAACAAAATAATTCCAGTTGGTTTATATAATTATTGTTTGTTTTTCAATTTCATGGCATACCATCACATGACTATAGCATATTTTCTTTATATATTTAGATCAATTCCAGGTTGTGGATATTATAAAATTTTGTCACCTCCAGCATGTATATACTATTAAAATGATGCAAAAACAATCTGCCCAAGTCTCCTTACAGCTGTAAATGACCCTTTTTCTTAATATTATGCAAATTATAGACTTTGTTGAATAATATAATGTGCACATCCTCAACTTTACTATATATAGCCAAAATGG
This sequence comes from Cephalopachus bancanus, assembly GCA_027257055.1. NCBI lineage: Eukaryota > Metazoa > Chordata > Mammalia > Primates > Tarsiidae > Cephalopachus > Cephalopachus bancanus. The sequence goes on along the minus strand of JAPVLO010000068.1, from coordinate 14,692,611 downwards.
TCACTATATTTATTTATCATTTGATATATCCACCTATCAACAGGCCATAGGGTTTCTAGTTCCTTCACATTTTGTTTAATATTTAGCTTTTTTAGATTTTGTAATTTTTGAAAATATGATAGATGTGAAATATTTTGTTTCAATTTGTATTTTCCAAAACTGCTAATTATGTTGAGCATATTTTCATGTCTATTGAAAGTATATACTATTAAGTGAATTGCCTATTCTATTGTTCCCAGGTAAACTAGTCCAACTGCTTCCTTTGGGAACAATTGAAGATGAGCAGCAGAAACTAGAAGAAAATTAAGAAAATTGAGGCTACTTTTGCAACCAGGTTACAAGCAGATGTATCACCATCATTAACAACAACAAAAAAAACACACTCAAAGGCAGTACAACTTACTCAGAATTTATACTCCATACTCTCTTACCCATCCCCAAGGCTAAAGTTCTCCTAACCCTGCTCATGGTTCCTTAAGGGGGGAAAGATAATTACAGCAATCAAAGATGCTACCTTGGTACATGTAGATATATAACTTTAAATTAAAAATGAGAAATGTAAGAAACACTCATTGCCAGTGCCTTGGTCTATAACATTCCCACTGTTAGCTGTACCCATGATTTCGTGAATGGGATTGCTGGCTGTTTGAACATTTGAATGGCCTCCTCTATCTGTTTTCTTGCATCATGGACAGTTTTGACCATAAACGCAGGAGTTTTCATCGTAAATCATGAGCCCTGTGTCTCACAAAGACAATTAATTTAATTATCACTTTCTCCTGAACCTGAAAACAATACTCTGACAGGTGAGATTTTGCAGGTGTCACTGTCTTTTTCTGTCCCAGGAGCCAAAGCCCTGTAACTTAACAGTGCAAGGATTAGTTAACAGGACACATTCATGTAATCAAGGTGATAATCAAAACTGTAAGAGCAGTCCCCAAAATTACATGGATGTAAAAACTGTAATCTTAGGTCAGTTTTCCTAAAAAATCAGAAACTTAAGGCAATACAGAAATTATCTTCACAAAATGTAAAATCTTTGTTTCTTAGGCCAGTTACTGAAAAAGGAAAACAAAAACCAAAAAATAAAAAACAAACAAAAAAACAACCTGGAAGTTAGAACCTGATGAAAAACAATACGAGTTCAAACATTTTTCCTTATCTGCACAACAGGCTTTAACATCTTGTAGAATGGAATTTGGACGTATGAGTGCTAGTTCACTGTAAGCTCATCAAAAGTGTAGAAATGGAAATCAGCCCATCTTTCAGTTGATGGTTTAACACAACATTCATTGCAAAAGTCTATGAAGTTCCTTTTCAAAGACAAATACTCAAGCTCATTCCTAAGTTCATCAAAGGTGTAGAAATGGTAATCAGCCTAACTTTTAGCTCAAAACCTATCAGGTCTCTTGTCAAAGACAAATACTCACACCCAACCTTAAGCTTATCAAGGATGGAGAGATGGTAATCTCTCATGAACAGATAACTACAGCCCATTATTTAACATAATAATAAAATACTGCTTTTCTAGACTGTCAAGATAAAACATTTCTGCATCAGGTTACAACTACAGCTAGAACTGGAGGGAGAAAAAACAGTTTCAGGATGTGACAAAAAGGTGAAGGCTCTCAGGCTTCTCAAGAGGGAAAACAAAAACAAACAAACAAAAAAACAACACTGAAAGCTAGATGCAATAAACACTGAACTTTAGAAACACAAGTTCAAAAAGTCTCCAAAATGAAACAGGCTATAGAATCAAAAACTGAAACCTCTTGCACTCTTACCAAGAGCAAATTAATACCCCATGAAAATCCTGGGGGTATTAATCCACCAAAGGAGAACAACATTCAGAAAGACTATTACAATTTTCTTCCAATTATAAACAAGTTAGTCACATACAAGAATTCCCTTCACAAATTATCCTTCAAAAATAGACCGTGGACAACATACTTGAATTTCTGCTCTGCTCATAACTTTCCTCTTTCTCGCATGCCCAGTTGTTTTACTTTAGGACAAGAATTTGCCATATTAAAACTTTTCTTATGTTACATTATTATTTTATAATCTTTCTTACTAAAGTACATCTTTATACCAATAACTTCTTTCATATCTCTCCTGCTTTCTGATCTTTTACTACTTTTTTCCTAAATAACTTTTATAAATCTATAATACAAACTAACCTTTAAATAACCTCCAAATTAGACCAAATTATTCTTTTGAATAAAAACAGGAGTAATCTAACAATTTTGGTTAAAAACTAAGACGCAAAAAATTTTAAATTGTATCAGCTATTAGCATTTTACAGATGAGAACCATAACACAATTTTAGGAATATGCTTTCCCATATCACAATTCTTTCTTAATTGAAAGTGATCTAGACACTTAATAAGCTTCCATAGTAATTTCAAGATTTCAAATCACATGAATAGCTCATCCATACATATTATGTCATTTATATTTACTCAATTTATTCACTTTTAGTAGTTTACCTAATTACCTATAAAAGCTGAGAGTTTAGACAAAGCTAGTCATAATTTTAAGTTATTTTCTTCCCTGCTAACCATTTTTATAGCCTGTAAATATCAGGTGCTTACCTAAAAAAAAGTCCTGAAGTTAACTATATGGGTATTTTGCCCATGACCCAGAAAACTCAGCAATTTTCATTGAATCAATAATCTTAAATCAGTCTTGTTTGTCAAAAATCATATTCACAAAGGTCATTAAGGCCACTTGAACATGGAAAGCATTGAGATCTATTTAATTTATGAGTACTCATTTATTTATAAGTCAATTTGATAGCATGTTAGACAAACACACAACACATGCATACATATAAGCATATTTAAACATACAGAAATGAACATAAAAATCCAATTGATTTTTTTCCTTAGAAATTCTAGTAAAAAAAAATCACCAAACTCATCATTTTATAAAGGATAGCTAAATCCAAATTACATATCCAGCAAAATTATAACCTGTTTACATGACGGAATGCAAACTAGTGCAACCTCTTTGGAAGACAGTGTGGCGATTTCTGAAAGAACTAAAAATTGACATTCCATATGACCCAGCAATCCCCCTATTGGAAATATACCTGGAGAAACTCAAGTCATTCTACCAAAAAGATACCTGCACACGCATGTTTGTTACAGCTCTATTTACAATAGCAACAACATGGAACCAACCATGCTGCCAATCGAAGCTGGACTGGATTAAAAAAATGTGGTACATATTCACATAGATATTATGCAGCCATAAAGAAGGACAAACATATGGACTTCAGAGCAGCTTGGATGGATTTAGAGTCGATCATACTCAGTGTTCTATCACAGAAACAAAGAACAGAGTACCAAGTGGACCTTGAACAATTGTAATACTATAAGAAAGGAATTGGCATAGTGGGGAACTGTCAGGGGAGGGGGTGGGATTGGCAGATGAGGGAAACTGCTGGGCAGGGAGGGGCACACCTCATCAACAAGGGTACCTGCATATTCAACGTGTGTATACCTAACCCTGAAATGTATACCACATCTTTATAATAATAATTTTTAAAAAGCGCAAACGAGAAGAGGTCCAACCTAATATACACTCCAGTCTGATTTACCCGTGTGCATGTCTACTCCCAATCTTCATTTTCTTCCAGTTAATTGCAGAGAAATGTTGGCTGTGGTTTATGGGTATTTACCTCAAAGAATCCCTGGAGTGAAAAAGCCTGCAAACACTGCAGGGAGTTTCCATGGGACAGCCCTGCCAAAACTGGCCAGCTTCAAGCAGCAATATTTCACCTGAGTTGCCAAATTTTTTCCTGGATAAACTAGTCCAGCTTCAAGCAGCAATATTTCATCTGAGTTGCCAAATTTTTTCCTGGATAAACTAGTCCAGCTGCTTTCTTCATGGTAAATCAAAGACAAGAGACAGAAACTGAGAGAAAAGTGAGTTTATTTCTGCAATCAGGTTACAGGCAGATGGATCAGCATCATTACCAAAAAAAAAAAACCCCACACTCAAGGGCGGTACAACTTACTCAGAATTTAAGGATGAGGAAGATAGTGGCGGTACAACTTACTCAGAATTTATACTCCATAGCCCCACCCCTCAAGACTAAATTAACAAGGGTAGGGCTCAAGATCTTCTATTCTGGCTAGGGCTGCTTAAGGAGTAGGGAGTTATAACAATCAAAGAAGCTACCTTGCTACATTTAGATAGATGACTTTGAATCAAACGTGAGAAATGTAAGAAACTCCCATTCCCAATGACTTGAGCTATAACACCCTTCTTATTTTGTTTTCAAGCATTTACTTTTTTGAAGTCTTTTAGTTAGATCATTTTCATATATTTTGGTAGTAAAATAGTACATACACATGACACATAACATGCACAAGGACACAAACAGAATCAGATTTTTACAGATTTATAAGATTTTTCATTTGCCTGGTTCACATAATTTCTTTTCCCCACTTTAGACTCTGTAAGTATCTTGGCTACCTATTTCATTGACCTGAATTTGCACGTTTAGACAGGACTCTTAGGTGAATCAAGATAGAAATTTTCACATCTGGAAAGAACAGAACTTAGATTTAGACAAAGGTAAGACTTCTTTTGTAAAGCTTAAGCCACTATCTTCCTCATCCTTAAAGTTTCTAGTGGTTTATGTGCAGAGAGAGAAAGAGAGATGCCCTTGCAAATGGAGAGTTTCTTTGTAGGTATACATTTATTTTACAAAAAGTTTCAAAATAACAAACTAAATGTTAAATTTGGGCTTTTCAACTTAGCTTATTTTTAAATTAGATTACTGGCTTCAGTGTGCAGTCTTTTAGTTAATAGAGCCAAGAAAGCCTAATATTTATTTATTTATTTATTTATTTATTTATTTATTTATTTGAGTTGGAGTCTCACTCTGTCACCCAGACTGGAGTGCAGTGGCCGCTCCCGGCCACTACAGCCTTGACCTGCTAGGCTCCAGTGATCCTTCCGCCTCAGCCTTCCAAGCAGCCGGAATTACAGGCATGTGCTACCACGCCCGGCTGATTTTTTTTATTTATTGTAGAGATGAGGTCTCGCTGCCCAGGTGGGTCTCGAATCCACGGGCTCAGGCAATCCACTCACCTCAGCCTCCCAAAGGCGTGGGATTACAGGCTGAGCCACCGAGCCCGACTGAAAGCCTAATATTTAAATATGTGAAAAGCAAGTATAGCTGGAAGGCAGAGCACAGATTACCCAACATTAAGAATCTGACTTTAATATTGAAGCCTGACTCCCCCAAAAAGAGAGAAACACAGGAAACAGCATAGTACCTAGACAGTACAATGCTTTCAGGGTTTACCTCACTACAAGCACATTTTTCTAACGCTGGTGGACAACCTAACACTAATCACTCCATCCCCTGTGGGAGGCTTATACCCAGTGGAGAGGGTTTCCATAATCTGTAGGTGTCCAAACCACATTTTTCTTATCTAAAGGCAAAAAGATACTAGTATTCCCTTGTAATAATAACTACTTACTGTAAACAACTGCCATCAGCCACCTTTAACACTGTAGCTCTCCCCTGTGATGCACCAGCCATTACACACACCAAGGTCATGTTCTTTCACAACACAAAGTAATCTCAGTTGTCACCCAAATCCAAAGAACTCAAGTAATGCAAAACAAAAGAAAACAACATTTTAGACTTGAGAAGAATCTGTCTGCTTGCAACTCTTGAAGTTTTATGAAGAAAAGCAGCAATTCCTGGCAAAAAGAGGAGACTATGGTATCTTCTCTGTTTTTCTTAAGGTCTCCCAGAGTGTTGGAAATTTTATTTTAGGACTCTTCACCTCATTCCTCATATGGCATCAAGGGTGGCAATAGGAAGGGATAACAGATAAAAGTAACGGAGAAACTGGTAGAATTCATTCGATTGAATTATTGTACAAAGATAGAACAGATGCCTTACATACATACATACATACATATATAGGATAAATATCAGTTTTAATTAAGTTTGTTTTTTGACTATGTTCTTTAAAGTTTTCTAACTATGTTTTCTTAAATGGTTTCACTTTGCTTCTGCTGTTAGCTGGGATTCTGTTTCCAAAGGGAAGCCCTTACCACAGTGTGGTAGACAGCTGTCAGTCAGCGCTTGCTCTAATTTCACTGCATTTTGGGAGCATCCCTGTACTCATGCAGTGGTCCATAAGCTAAAAGGTGAGCCACATCAGTTTGTACAGAAGTGACTGGCCACTCTGAGACTTCTAGGGATGTTTCATTCCCTTTACCATTTCTTGGTCTCTTGGTTCCTGGCTGTCTCATGACATGTTCCGTGCAGTGCTATACAAACTTACTCTTAAGGCTAAGAAAGGTGGGAGACCATAGAAAGATTCTGACAACTCCTGTTTTTCAGAAACAACCACCACAATAAAACATTTAATAGAGGCTTGCAAACCAAAGCCACGACTTGGGCTGTGTGAGATGAGATGGTAGATACTTGCTCCAAGTCATGTGCTCCTATTCTATTTCAGTTTTTTGTTTTGTTTTGTTTTGTTGTTTACTATTAGCCTATTTGTGATTTTATTTTGTTTTTTGAAAATGTATGTCTTTAGCTGTTAGTTTTACAAATTGCAAATATTTACTTTGAATTTGTAACTTATATTTGTAATTATATAAAGATTCAAAAATATATAGTTGGAAATAACAAAAATTTCCATTTATGGTTCTAGGGATGTTTTTCCATGAAACTATATGATCTCTATTGCTCTTATGAACATAAACATCTACATTTTATTTAAATTTATAAAATTATCCTCTCTCTGTGAGGATCAATATAGAAACAATTTTTGTATGCTTCATAATACTGATTCAAATTAACTACCACAGGATGGTTTATTAAATAATTTATTCTTTTAATATATTTTGGCAATGCTTTGTTTTTACGTGGTTCTCATAAAGCAATATAATTTTTAGAATTTTCTTCTTCTTATAACTTTTGAAATAAATTTTTTTCCAGGAAAGTGCATGGAAATGATGCTTACCAACAATCAATTCTGACAAATTCACTACTCCAATCAAATTATTGAATGTCCCCTTTCTCTTGGCATTTTTTTTTTTTTTTTTTTTTGAGTCAGAGTCTCACTCTGCTGACCAGGCCGGAGTTCAGTGGCACGCTCATGGCCACCACAGTCTTGAACTGCTGGGCACAAGTCATCCTTCCACCTCAACCTTCCAAGCAACTGAAAATACGGACACACGCCACCAAGCCCAGCTAATTTTTTTATTTATTGTAGAAACAAGATCTTACCAAGTTGCTCAGGCTGGTCTCGAACCCCTGGACTCAGGAAATCCTCTCACCTCAGTCTCCATGCTGGGATTACAGGCTTGAGCCACCACGCCAGCCTCAGTCCCCAGGATTTTTCTGAGCTCTCATTTTCAGTCATGATCCCACTCCTACTATGGATAATAACAAATCTAATTTGTCCTAGACTTGATTTTATCTTGTAAGAAGTCATTTGCATTACAGTTCACCACAATATGTGTCATATTTTTCTGAATATTCATTTTTTTATTTTTTATTTTTCAGTTGTTTGAATGGTTATATTTCATTATTGCACTGATTTTTTGGGGGCATTTCTTTATTTGTAGTTTGATATTTTTGACAAAATTTGTGAAATTTTATTCTTTCCTTTTTTTACATTATTTGTCCTGCACATATGAGCTCCATACTTTTTAAAAATCTTCTTTTGTGTCTATCATACACATATGTTAGACTCCATGATATTGTCCCACAAGTTACTGAAACTCTGTTTACATTTTCAGTTCTTCCAGTCATTCCTCTGTTCTACAGTGTCCATTCTACTATTGGGCCCATTTGGCAAAGTTTTAATTTACATATAATTTTCAATACTCAAATTTCTAGGTGATTCTTTTTTTAGCATTTTCTCTATTTCTCTAAAATTCACATAATATTGTTTTGTTTTGTTTTTTTGAGTTGGAGTCTCACTCTGCCGCCCAGACTGGAGTGCACTGGCCGCTCCCGGCCACCGCTGCCTCGACCTGCTGGGCTCCGGCGATCCTTCCGCCTCAGCCTTCCAAGTAGCCGGAATTACAGGCGCGCGCTACCACGCCCGGCTGATTTTTTGATTTTATTGTAGAGATGAGGTCTCGCTGCCCAGGCGGGTCTCGAACCCGCGGGCTCGGGCAATCCACTCACCTCCGCCTCCCAAAGGCGCGGGATCACAGGCTGAGCCACCGAGCCCGGCTACTCATAATGTTTTTAAAAATTTATTAACACATTTAGAATAGCTATTTAAAATTTTTGTTTACTAATCTCAACATCAGTGCTCCTTCCAGGTCTCTTTCTATTTACTATTTTTCTCCTATTTATGCATTTATTTTTCTGCTTTTTTGTGCAATTTTTATTTTCTGCTGCACATTACAGATCTTATGTGTGGATTTGCTTGTCTTCTTCATAAAAAGTGTTGAGTTTTGTTGCTAGTCCATTAATGAGCATATTGCTTTACCATGTTGAGACATATTTAGAATTGTTAATGAAGATCTAGAGTAGCTATCACTTTAAGGTTAGTATAGTCTTATGTAGACTTTTTGTGGTCTGTATTGAATAAATGCGGTGTTCTGTAAGGCCTCTCTAGTTTTGCCTGTTGAAACATAAACATCTCCCAGCACTTATGTATTTGCACAATATGTCAATAGTGCTCTTGACAGAAGTTCTATGGATATTAAAGAGGGAAGATACTTTATAAAATATAACTCAGTGGTTTTCAACCAAGGGTGATTTTACCCCCAGGGCATATTTGGTAGTGTATACGTGTTGCACTATTAGTAGATATCATACTAAAGGAAGCAACTGGAATTAGTGTTACTGACACCTAATGGGGGAAGGAGACAAGAATGTTGCTAAATATATCCTACAGCCTGGCACAACAAGAGAATATCCAGTATGTACAAATTTCTCATATAAGTCAATTCAAAAAGATTTGAGCAGTCACACATTTTTTTAAGACACAAAAAATAAGAAAATGAAAAGTATGCATTTTGAAAGTCAATGTGTATTGGTAATGATAAAAGATTGCTAAATATAATACTAAAAATCATTGTTAAATACCAAGGATATTTTATATTAAGATGTAGAATCAGATGTTTTTAACCAAAAAAATCTGTTAATAATCTAATTCTCTCCTGGCATGAGGGGTTTAAGCAGGTATAATTTTAATTTTATAAAATATGAGTATTTGAAGATAAAAGTAATCACCTGCTATCTGAAACGTAATATTAAATAATTCCACATTCCACAAGTCAGTATGTAACACCAATGAACTGTTCATTCTTTATTTTGTGTAGTATGTAATGACTAAAGCTAGTTACATTGCTTCCACTTTCTTAGCACAGTATTTATTCAATAAAAAGGTTAATAACTGGGAGTATAACTTTTTATTTGGTGCTGATTAGGCTGTGTCTGTTAATAACATTACAACTCAGATAAAACTGAGATAGAACTTCCAGTAAAACAACTCAGACGTATGTATCTCCTTAACAACAGCAACGACAAAATCAATAAATAACATACAATTGGCAATCATATGCAGACTAATTATCACAGTTTGCTTCACTGGATATATATGATTTTAATGGTGTGTCTGCCAGGTGTGCTCAACACAGCTATAATGAAATTTGCCTCACTGAGAGTTCAAGATGCTTTTATTCTTGAAATGTAATAGCATACTTTTTAACAGGTAGAATGAAATAGAAAAAGAGTAGCCATTCAGTAGATTGGAGGTATTTTATAAGCAGGTATTATAGTCTTGTACCTTCTATACTTAGTTCAAAAAATTCATATTCCAGTTAAACATTTATTAAAAAATAAAAGGGCATAAGTTTCAACTTAGGTAAATAAATAAAATGTATTATTATAGTCACATTTTATTGTACATTTTTATTAAAATTATACCCATAAAATATCTAATATCTGTATTTTTCATATACCCTAGATTTTATAAAGCATTTTCTTGTACATAATCTAATTTAATCTCATAACATAAATAATAGGTCTGCTTGTACTTAGTCAATAAATAAAACAATTTTTTTTTTTTTTAGTTGAATCTCACTCGGTCGCCCAGACTGGAGTGCAGTGGCCGCTCCCGGCCACCGCAGCCTTGCCTGCTGGGCTCCAGCAATCCTTCCGCCTCAGCCTTCCCAGTAGCAGGAATTACAGGCATGCGCTACCATGCCCGGCTGATTTTTTGATTTATTGTAGAGATGAGGTCTTGCTGCCCAGGCGGGTCTTGAACCCGCGGGTTCAGGCAATCCACTCACCTCAGCCTCCCAAAGGCACGGGATTACAGGTTGAGCACCGAGCCCGGCTAATAATACAATTTTTAATTAATCAAACTGATTAATCAAGCCAAAAGCAAAAAGATAAAATAGAAACAAAAACAAAAGAAAGGAGAGGAAGAAAGAAATGAAAAGAAATGAAGAAGAAAGAGAAAAAAGAAGAAAGGAGAAAATAAAAATATAAATAAATATTCGAAAAATATTTTAAACCAAGGTTGAAGGTGTTTTGTTTCCAATCTACAGTGGTCAGATTTTATTAGCAATTCAATATATTAATTAACCCCCAAAAAGTAAATGGTACATAATAAATCATATTGTCTATATTTATTAAAAATTCAATTATGTATCAAGCTATCTACTTTTATATACATGTGTTGAGTAGACAAATATACTGTCACACAGGTTAGTGTCAATGCTGTTTAGTTGAACTATATCTTATCTCTCTAAAGACCATCATGTGGAAAATATAAAATATAAAAATACATATGTTTTAAATAATTCATAAATATATTTTTTTCCCAAAACTTATCAGGATCCCAAAATTAGAGAAAGGAAAATTTACCTATAATTAATACAGACATGCATAAATTATATATATATATATTTTAAGTTATAGGTAACTTTAAAACAATGAAAAAAGTTATGTTAAAATTGTCTAGGTTAAAGATAGTGTGGTGGATTGTTTTCAAAGCTCCTTTGCATGCTGCTTTACAATGTGATTTGGCTGCTCCTCTCATTAATAGTAGAGACTATTTCCTCAACCCTTGAATTCTGGGTTTGCCTTGTAACACGTCTTGATCAATAGAGTATGGAAGAAGTGAGGTTTTAGAGATTAGTTCTAATATGGATTACTGGAAGCAGCTAGTGAGAATCTCTCTCGTAGACAGGGTCTGAAATGGCAAGCAAATATTAACTCTTTAGAGACTATCTGGAAGTTCATATCCAAGTTCACTAGAAAGCCATCTGGGACCACTGAGTGCAAGAAAGAACAAGCTCCAGCAGCCTAGGGACTTAGCCTTGGTGCAAAACTTGGAGAGAATTCCCTATGAAGAGGATAGGTGAGTGTATGAGAGAATTCCCTGTTGTTTTACACACCTCCCGTTGACCTCCAATACCCTAGTCATAGAAGAACTTACCCCACCCTCCGACTCCAGCCTAGCACAGGAAGCCACCCAGAATCTGGACAGAGGCACTACTCAAAAATACTCAAGTCCAGGTGGAGCCCAAGGGCCTCCTGCTTCTCCGGGAGGTGTGGAACCAGCTGCTATGACCCTGCCAACAAAGGATACTTTCCCTCTGGAGAGATTCCACAGTCAGGAAATGCACCATGTGAGTGTCCCTCTGCCCATGACTGGCACTCACCAAAACATTTCTCCTCCTTCAAAGGCAAACCTCTCACTGCGCCCACTTGAAATTCTTGCTGCAGTCAACCTGACCCCAGGAGGCTGCCAGTCTGCTGAGGCAGTGGATAGGCCTTCACAGCTTCCAGCATCATTGTCTTTGCCCCTCTCACAGAGCAGAAAGGGATCAAGAAGGTGAAGCACCTCTGCAATTTTCAGTCATCCAGGGTCACTAGCTGCCCATGCCTAAGGGAGAGAGGCTCTTGTGCAGGCAGAAAACAGCCGTCTCACCCCCACCTGATCACATACCAAATTGGCTCCTCCCAGCAACACTGCTGCCACAGCCTCTTCTACACACAGTTGGAGAAACGAAGCTTCTGTGACTTCCAGCCAGGTGGTTCCAAGCCACTCACAGCTGAGGAAGATAGAGACCCTTGCCCTGGCAGAAAAAAGCAGCTCTACCTTTACCTGATCACTTCAGTGGCATGCTGACCCGGCTCCGCCCAGCCACAGTGGTGGCTGCTGCCTCCACCTTTCCCATACTGGACCAAAGAGGGAATGAAGAGGGAGAACACCTTCACAGCTCCTACCTAGCACTACCACCTCCATCCTTGCCTTTCATAGTTCAGGAAGGGAGTGAAGAGACAGACCACTTCTGCTGCCCACAAGACCAACGCCACAGAAACCTGCCTTCATAATGACCTACCAGGCAGGACCTCCTGGCTCTGCATAGAAGATCCTCCCTGCCTGAACACTGCTGCGGTGGCTCAGTGCTCCCTTAGAAACTCAATCACCAGAGGTTGCTGTAAGTAAGCACTTTCCAGTCACTTGTGCTGCGGCCTCTGCCCTTGTAGGCTGTGTATTGGTGAGGGAATGGGGAGTTGGGCCACTAAACTAAGCCAGTAAGCTATATACAACACATAGCAAAGACATCCATAAGGGAAAAGAAAAAGAAAAAGAAAAAAAAAATTATTAAGCCCCATACCAACAATAGTCACTTTAAAAAATACACAAATAAATAATAAATAATAAAAAGAGAATATCCTCATTCATGAGAAGTAATCAGTGCAAGATCACAGGCAATTTTAAAAGACAAAATATTTTGACACCCAAGGATCCTTTCACTTCTGAACAATGGATACTAACCAGAATTAATTGTCCCTAATGACAGACATAGAATTCAGAATATGGACAGCAAAGAAACTCAATAAGATCTAAGAGAAAATGGATACAAAAATCAATCAGGTCCTGTACACATTCCAAGAATCGAAAGCTGATATGGTCAGCCCAAGAAAGAACCAATCTGAACTTCTGTAAGTGAATAATACATTTCAGAAATTTCAAAATATACAAGTTTTAATAGCAGACTTGATGAGGCAGAAGAAAGAATTTCAGAGATTGGATATTGGTTCTTTTAATTACCTCAGTCAGTCAAAAATAAAGAACAAAGTATTTTTAAGAAACAAAGCCTTTAAGAGGTATGGAATTATGTAAAGTGACCAAATCCATGAATGATTGGCATTCCTAAGAGAGAAGGGGAAAATAAAAGTAATCTGGAGCAAGCTTTTAAGATGTTATACAAGAAAGGTTCTCATTTCTTCTTCTCACTATGAAGATACAAGAAATTCCAAGAACTCCTGTGAGGTACCATATAAGATGACCATCTCTAAGCCACATAGTCATCAGACTATCTAAGGTTGACATGAAGGAAAAAACTCGCAAAGGCAGTTAGAGAGAAGGGACAGATCATTTATCAAGGAAGGTTCATCAAAGTAGCAACGGACCTCACAACAGAAACCTTAGAAAGCAGAAAATATACCTACCAAAAAAAAACCCCAGATCCAGTGAGTTCACTGCTGAATTCTAATAAATGTACAAGGAAGAGCTGATATCAGTCCTGCTGAAAGAATTCCAAACAATACTTTTTTTACTTTTTTAAATTTTTTATTTTAAGTATATGGGGTACAAGTCAGAGTTAGGTATACAAATGTTCATTATGCAGGTACCCTTGTTGAAGGGAAGAACTTCTTCCCTACTCATTCTACAAAGCCAATATTGTCCTGATACCTCAAAATGCCAAAAATACAACAAAGAAAGAAAACTACATAGGAATATGCAACATAGAAGGAAAAATCTTCAACAAGTACTAGCAAATCACATCTATTAGCACATGAGAAAGATCATCATTACCAAGTAGGTTTTATTCCTTGGGCACAAGTCTGGTTCAACATAAGCAAATCAATAAATGTAATCCACCACATAAACAGAAATAGAACCAAGAACCATATGATTATCTCAATAGATGCAGAAAAAGTATTCAATTAAAATTCAACATCCCTTATAAAAACTCTCAACCATCTAGGCATCAAAGGATTATTTCCCCAAATAATAAACGTCATCTATGACTAATCTATAGCCAAAATCACACGTAACGGGCAAAAGCTGGAAGCATTTCCCCTAAGAACCAGAATGAGACAAAAATGTTCACTCTCGCCAATCCTGTTTAACATAGTACTGGGAATCCTAGCCAGAGGAATCAGACAAGAAAAGAAATAAACAATATCCAAGTAGAAAAATTGGAAGTTAAATTGCCTGTGTTTGTTCTGTACCTAGAAAATTTCAAATATTTTTACCAAAAAACTTCTAGCACTGATAATTGACTTCAGAATTTACTATTTGACCCAGCAATCATATTACTGGGTATATGCCAAAGAAACACATGTCATTCTGCAAAGACTGGTGTACTCATATTTTTATCATAGCACTGTCCACAATAGCAAAAACAGAATCAACCTAGGTGCTTATTATCAATCGTGAACTGGATAAAGAAAATGTGGCACATATACACCATGGTATACTGTACAGTTATAAAAAAGAATTAAATCAGTCCTTTGCAGCAACATGCACTCAGCTGGAAGCCATCATTCTAAGTGAATTATCACAAACAGAAAACTGAGTACTCATATTCTCATTTATAAGTGGAAGCTAAACACCAGGCAGACATGGGCATAAGGATGGGAAAAACAGACACTGAGTGATTCAGTTGTTTGTCCTGCAAGTTGGCAGGCTGGACCCCCAAAGGATGCTGCAGTTCCTGGAACTGTACTGCCAGTCCAAGATGGGACTGTCCACAATAGCGTTATAGCTCTCTTGGTTTGGGGCTGGTCAACCAGCCCTTGGGCAGTGTTTACAGCTTCATTGGACGTGGCAAGCCACGCCCTGAGGGGTGGTCACACCTCTGCCGGTTTGACAGGCCAGCAGCCAGGCCATGAAGGAGTGTTGAATCTTTCTTCAGCTCAGCAAGTGCAGCATTTCCAGTCCAATGTGTGCAGCTTTTCTAGTTGGGGAGCTCTTCTTGTTCCACAGTTCCAGATTCTTGAACGAGGGACAGAGACAACCAGAGAATAAGTAGGAATTTATTAGGAGATAGGAAATTGCCCTGCAGTAGGAGGACTCCCAAAAGAGAGCTACCCACAGAAGACAAAAGCAGGGGTTTATATAGTCATAGGAACGTGCTGATTGGGTGACAGTAGCACCAATCAGAGAGAGTCACCATGGTGCAGGATTGCAATGCACCTTTTGGGAAGAGATTGGAAAGGGCAATTAAGAGGAAGCTGCAAAATAGATGTTATTCCAAGCTCTGGGGCTTACAGCAAAGTTGTTTGTTTGTTTTACCAGGGACCCATACTAAACTATCTGCCTATCTAGTGTCTTCCTTTCTCCTCTCTCATGACTAGTAAAGGTAGAGAGGAGGAGAAGGATTGAGAAAGCACCCACTGAGTACCGTGCCCACCACCTCTGGGGGCAGGATCAATAGAAGCCCAAACTTCACTATCTCATAGTATTTTAATCCTGCATATGTATCCTTTGAATCTAAAATGAAATTACCATTAAAAAAAAAAAAAAAAAAACAGAGAGAAGGTCGGGCATGGTGGCTCATGCCTATAATCCCAAAATTTTGGGAGGCCAAAGTTTGAGGATTGCCTGAACCCACCGGTTCAAGACGAGCCTGGGCAACTTGGTGAGGCCTCATCTCTACAAGAAATCAAAAAATTAGCTAGGTGTCATGGCACGCGCCTGTAGTTCCAGTTACTCCAGAAGGCTGAGATGGAGGGATTGCCCGAGCCCAGCTGGTTGAAGCTGTGGTGACCGTAAGCTGCCAATGCACTCCAGCCTGGGCGACAAAGTGAGACTCTTGGTTCCAAAAAAAAAAAAAAAAAAAAAAGAGGTTTTGTCAGTTCAAAGCCTCAGGAAAATGTGAGACCTCAAATAGATTTGTGGCTTTTACTTTTGTGCCTTTGAAACACAATCCTGAGGTGGCCATTTAACAAAGTGCAGTCTAGCCTATTGGAGGATGTAAGACTTAAGGAAAACAATTGACATTCCCAAGCCAATAGCAGTGACGCTTCCAGGCATGTGAATGCCCATCTTGGAACATCAAGTTTAAAATTCAAGGCACAAGATGAACCTAGCATCACAGGCCTCGCAGAGAAGACCAGCAGAAGTATTTTCCTGCTGATCTCAACTCAAATTGTCAGCCTACGTGCTTATGAACAATTAAATATGCTGGTTATGTTAGCCCACTGAGTTTTAGAATGGTTAATTATAAAGCAATAGGTAACTGACACACAGGGTTTCCTGAGGAAGTAATGTCTGCTAAATTTAACAATACTGTGACAAAGTAGCATAGAAATTTAGTGAGGACTAAGGGGGGAACAAAACTCTTAAAAATGCTGTAGGTTTTTTTGTTTGTTTGTTTGTTTTTTGAGTTAGAGTCTCACTCGGTCGCCCAGCTGGAGTGCAGTGGCCGTTCCGGCCACCGCAGCCTCGCCTGCTGGGCTCCAGCGATCCTTCCGCCTCAGCCTTCCGAGTAGCCGGAATTACAGGCATGCGCTACCACGCCCGGCTGATTTTTTGATTTATTGTAGAGATGCGGTCTCGCTGCCCAGGCGGGTCTGGAACCCGCAGGCTCAGGCAATCCACTCACCTCAGCCTCCCAAAGGCGCGGGATTACAGGCTGAGCCACCGGGCCCGGCTTGCTGCAGGTTTTTTATTGGAAACTGCAAGTATGTTATTATTTCTGCAGCAAAAGCAAGTATAGGAAAAGGTATAACCCCAGATTTTGTCAGGGACATATAATTTGGAGGATTTTTAATGTTATAAAGAAGCAATTGAGCATAATTATAATATTTTAAAGAAGGGGCATAGCTTTATTTTAATTTTTAATTCACTGCTCGATAAACTAAACATGCATTCATATTTTAGGAAAGAATACTGGCTATCGAGTAATATTTTGGTGGTGAAGCAAGAGATAATGAGGAGCCAAAGTAGGAGTTAATAATGGTAAGTTTTTTAAAGAGAGGAAAATTTAAAAGTTAGCTTTGGAGTAGTTCAGTTGATATTAAAATATTTTTACAAAATAAATTACAAATGTAAGTCACATAAAGTTTTAAAGTATTCTCATTTTAAAAGAAAATATTACATAAAAGATCAGAAGTCATATTTTATATTTGGAGAAAGGAAAGTAATAAATTAAAATAAGATAAAGAGTTGCATAAGTTGAAATTGCTAGTATTTTGAAATATAGATAATACAGTATAAAAGAAAATGTAATATATCAAGACTAATAATCTGAAAGTCATAATTTCCTTTGCAAACAGTTTTAGACTTTGTAGTTTTATGAAGAACAATGTTGCAGTATAAAGAAAAGGTGATTTTTAAATTTAAAATCACTATAAGCAATAGTGAGAAGTAGATATTGAATTTTTTTATTAGACAGACAAACTTCTGTGTAAGTTTTCTTTTTAAATCAATAACTGGAATAGGAGCTTAGAAAATTATCATCCTTTCTGTACACAAATGTAAAATAAAGGGCCCTGAGATACATGGAAAGAGATTAAGATTTGAACTGAATTATAAATAAATGAAAAACCTAGAGTCTGAGTTGTATGCTATTCACTTTGGTTATATTCAAAATTAAACATGCGATACTACTATCTGGAGTGGGAAAATTAGCATACATTCTCATTCTTTTCAGTAACTATTGTCTACCTACCTGTTGTCTTGCACTCACAAAAAAAATTAAGAGATAGAAATAATTATTCTTCAGAAGTGGGTTTTCATCTGTGTTGAACTTTTTCTTTTCCTTTCTTCTTCTTCTTCTTCTTTTTTTTTTTTGAGTTGGAGTCTCACTCAGTTGCCCAGACTGGAGTGCAGTGGCCACTCCCGGCCACCGCAGTCCCCACCTGCTGGGCTCCGGCAATTCTTCCGCCTCAGCCTTCCAAGTAGCTGGAACTACAGGCGCGCCTAATTTTTGATTTATTGTAGAGATAAGGTCTCGCCAGGTTGCCCAGGTGGGTTTCGAACCCGGGGGTTCAGGCAATTCACTCACCTCGGCCTCCCAAAGCGCGGGATTGCAGGCTGAACCACCGAGCCCGGCCTTCTTTTTTTTTTTTTAAACAAGGCTTTGCCTTTTGTCAGAGTGATGAAATGTTCTGAGTGTGGCTGGCATATCTTACACAGTGAATCTTTGAACACATATGCAACTTTTCTTGATGTTGGACTAATGTATTTGAAATAAGTAGATACTAACTTACGCTTGCTTAAAGTGTAAAATCCATGATATTTTGGTGATTAATTCAACCATATTTCATTTTAAAACATAAAATCTCTGAGTTTTTCCTTGTCCTTATTTTACAGATTGACTAGATGAATTTGATAGAGGATTTTTACAAGAAAAAGTTTTCCTTGTAAACTAGAATTTTTACAAAAAAAATACACAGGCAGAACTATATGGATTTCTTCTAGTTCATATTGCTTTAACTCAGAGGCTCTGAAAATATAAATGAGAAAATAACTGTTCCATTCACGTCCATAGAATCAGCCATCATGCTATAGTGACTTTCAACGTTGAACTACATTTCAGAATATCTAAATTCATTTCTTGACTCCAACTTTATAAGGCATTGAGCATGTCACTTAATCATTTTAATTGTGTGCTTCTTGGCGATAAACATTATTCAGCCTACCTATGTTATATACTTTCAGGGACAGAAAGAACTCCAAAGTTCCTTCAGAGAATAATTCCATGCTGATAGCACTCCAATGATTGATAGCCAAATTATGTATTCAGTGCTATTTGTGAGAGGTCGACACCTGAACACATTATCAGACATTAAGTAATTTTTTCCTGGACACTGCTTTGCTAAACTCTGGTGTGTCCATGTGGCTCTTTGAACTACCACCTCCATGTTTCTTAGCTTTGGTTCATTCCCCTACCTTGGGGAGGTGAATCTCTATCTCCTCTCTCTCTAATTTACTTTCTAAATAAACTATATTTTCCAATCTAAAAAAATTATATTTTTTTCCTAATACTCAAATTATTAAACACAAATAAAGTATTAAGGCATACCCCTGGAAAAAAATTTCTACAATAAACAAAGACAGAAGCATTGACTGTAGACCCATAAGAAACAACTAAGGTTGTGATACAAATGTGTGTGTGTTTGTGTGTGTGTCTAAAAAGACAGCTAAAGAACATTGCTGTAAAGAATCTCATTGCTTAATAATTGGGCATTTATGATTGAAAAACAGGAAGATTTAATTTTTGTCTCTTTATTCATTGCTTTTCTACTGTCTGGTAAAAGTCCTAATATCCTCCTCCCACCCGTCTCCAATCATACACATAGCATACACATAGCACATATACATTATAATTTTGACTATAATAAATTTAGGAAGCCGGGCTCGGTGGCTCAGCCTGTAATCCCAAGCCTTTGGGAGGCTGAGGTGAGTGCATTGCCTGAGCCCGCGGGTTCGAGACCCGCCTGGGCAGCAAAACCTCATCTCTACAGTAAATCAAAAAATTAGCTGGGCGTGGTAGCGCGCACCTGTAGTTCCAGTTACTTGGAGGGCTCAGGCAGAAGGATTGCCGGAGCCCAGCAGGCGAGGCTGCAGTGGCTAGAAGCGGCCACTGCACTCCAGTCTGAGCGACAGAGTGAGACTCCAACTCAAAAATAAATAAATAAATACATACATACATAAATACATAAATAAATAAATTTAGGAAAAGACATGAGACACGAAAGAATTAAAAAGTAATCAGAATTAAAATAAAACGCTTTTTGAGGTGTATGGTTGGAAATATAAAAACTTTTGTCCTCAAACTCCCTCGAACCTTTGTTTCCAAAAATGGCTATTAATAAGGTCTTAATCGATATTGCTCATAAAATATTTCTAAAATGAGCATCATTTTTAAATGCCTTTAATGATGTATTGCTGTTTAGACGCTTATATTTATTCCTTTAATAGTAATTTGGTATGATATTGAGGTTTATTTCAGGAAGATAATGAGGACACCTTTGTGATAAAATAAATATATTGTCTGCATTTCCTTGCATGCCTCATTCATTTAATATTGAATTTAGAGAACGACTGACATTAACATAAGACCTACTATATGCTACATACTATTCTAATAGCTTTCCCAATACTGACTGAATTAATGATTGAATAAACTTTTGATTTTTATAAGAATTTTAAAGATTGAAGAAGCTTATTTTTTCAGGAAAAAAAAAAGTCAATAAGAATAGTTTATGTTTCAGAATGTCACCATGCTAGTAAGTGATGAGTCTGGCATTCTAGCTTTCGACAGTGTTTTTACTCAACACCCTATACTAACTCATATACTTATACATGGGTGATAGAATTTCATTACCACAAACATTGAGAGGAGAGGTCTAATTTACAACTAGCCAAGCTAATTACTTCCATAAAAATCTGCATTAATTACTCAAGAAGTCATTTGAAACAATATATTCTCAATGCATCAGGTGTGTTAAAATGCATACTCAGAGAGAGTAAATTATTTCATATGGATACTTGTTTTATCTCAGTTAAGCTATATTGTGACAGACTCAGAGGAGAGCGTTCATTATTCAGTCATCTAGATATACAAACACACCACCGTTAATAGTCTGTTTTCTTGATTCCAATGCATTTTTTTTTATTACTAAGAAATAATGTGGGATTATTTTAAACAGGGCTGAAAGCACAATTTGCTCATTTCTCCTAACACGTTAAATTGTATTCCTGGATCAAGCTGTACCATCAGTGAGCTGAATATTTGGTAACATTACTTGCCCCTTCATAAAATAAATTCATATGACCTGCTCTAATTGTTTTTATGCAAATGCTTCATTAAAGAGCACTTTATATTCTAGTTTGTCTTGGGAATAAACTATAAAAATTCAGTGCAAGGAAAGTATTTTATTCAAATCATTCTTATTTCTTTCTCATTAGCTGATAGAATTCGCATGCATTTTATGATTTATATTTTTGGTATTTTACTTTCTCTTATTTTCCCTTCAACCCATTTTTGTCATGTATTTATTTTAATCTTTCCATTATACATAGAATTTGTAGTATTATGCACATACATATATAAGCTGTTTATAAACTATAAACTATTTGTACACATACTTATAAATAATATTGAACAATAGAGAAGTCTATAGGAAAATTAATGAAATAGTATTATGATAACACCTGTCAGTGTTTCATTTTCATTTATAATATTGTAAATACTTTTCCAAAATATATACAATTAGGATAAAATGAATCTTTCAATACCTGCCTAGACCACCATCCAAATCTGTACCACAGTTAACTGTTTCTTATCCAGTGATACATCGTTTGAACTTCATACCATTTACTTTTCACAGAGCTGTAACCTCAAAATATCTTTCGGTGACAAACAAAATTTGACGCGATTGGTGGGTACTCCTTGTGTGTTCTTTTGTCATCAGTGTTTATTCTGAATCTTATCAGTGTTCCCCAACTACCCACCAGCTTCTGCATTTAACTAATTATGTATCTAATAATAACTATTAGCAAATGTATTTCACAGAATAAGTTGTAATATTCTAGACATATTTAACATAAAAGCAAATATTCCTCAAGGATTTCCCATCAAAGCAGGATATTCATAGGCTTATCACTCCATGGACGTGAAAAAAACTTTATTTATATAGAAAATCATCTTATGTCAGCACTCAGATCCTTCTCCCCACCCACAGGAAGATTTTTTTTGTAGGGCAAATACTTTGATTAGCACAGCTACATGAGAAATGAACCTCCCATGGGGTCATGTGTAATTCAAAAAAATAGTTTTTAAATATTCTGTTAGGTACTGGCTTGCTTTTGAAGGGAGAATTATCTTAGAATTTCTTAGAAGAAAGTTATATTTTCCTGACATTAGTGAACATTTATAGTCTTCATAGGAAAGAGAGGAAAATGTTATAGACCGGGAAAAATAGGAGATTGAAGTAAAAATAATAATAATAAAATATATATATATATGTAATAGGTAAGTTAATTTAATTTTTGCCTTTGAGTATGCAATTAGAATACTCTGTTCTGTGTCCCTATGAAAGCTTCAGTACTGTCTCCATGTGTCTATTTTGAGACATATAATCAAATGCTGAATATAATCTCAGTTTTAGGACAGAGCAATGGCAGGTCTGCTGCTCTGTGGACATCTATATCTCGGTTGCACTGTTCTTTCTTAGATATGAAGACCATCTCATATTTTTCCCCAAATGTTTTCTTTTAGAGTTCAAAGATATTTAAGCAAATAGACATTTAAAAAATTTAGTGAGACTTATTATACAATGGAAATGATGCTTCCTCTCACTTATATTTTCTTAAGCCTTATATTCAACTTACAAATCTCATTCTATTTATAAATAAAATAAGTTTTTTTTTGTAGAATTAAGCCACTTAAACCTTTACTTTGTTTTATCCTCAAATAGCTTGTAAATTTGACAAATTATATTTTCTTAACCATCTAACACCATTTGTAAATTAAATTAAATTCTCATGACACTTTGGATTACAATTACAAATTCATTAGGTGTAATTCTTTCTAGCACTTCAAAACACTTAATAAGTGAGATTTTAAAGAACAAGTATGAATTTACTGAATACCATCTGCACAGGGAGACCACCACTATGTCACAAAGTTAAAAATTTGCTAATTTAAAGCCTTAAATAGGGATGTTAGAGAAGAGAATTTGAAAAGCTGAGTAAGGACGAATTCTTTTAAATTGTACCCTGGATTTGTAATAATTTAGTCCTTTCGGTATAATTATCTACTTCCAAGAGCTGTTTTTTGTTGTTTTAACTTTCCTACAAAATTTCTTTTGTTTCAGACAGCACTAAATAAATAGATAGATAGATAGATAGATAAACAAATAAAACAAAATAACCATGTGATGCCAATTCTCTAACTTAATAATGAACATGTAATCAAGAGTTCTTTTCTAACAAAGTGAATCAATGCAGAGACTTAATGTCGTAATACAGTATGTCCATTCACGTGATGGCAATGCCCTAGTGTCCTATTTCCTAAGGTTAAGAGCTTGTACACTCCTACCAGCAAAGATATTATGAGAAAATACCCTATATATATATTTACTTATTTTTAAATTATATACAATTAAGTCTTTTCTTAAAATCAGCATTTTATATATTAGTTAGAAGTAAATGTAACTAAGACTGAATATATTTACTTGGGTAATTTTATTCACTTTGGAAACATTGCACTTTGTTGATCATGAGAATTACCCTAAGTTTTGTCTTTCTTAAATACTGGTTTGAGCTAGTCCTTTGCTCATTTTTAAACTCCTTATTTACCAATAAAAGTATATTTTTTAACTAGATGGGAATAGTTACTGTTACTTGCAACCAGAAAAAAATGCAAAATATATGAGCAAAATTTGGATTAAAATGTGGATAAGATGTCTTCAAAGATTTATGTGATATTGAACCAACAGGTAGAAAAAGCCAGGTTTCTACTAAGTAACACAGACATATTCAAACTGTCTGAGGAATGCTTGGGTCACAGCAAAATATAATTGGTTCAACATGTATTAGAACACTTAAGGGATAGCATGCCTACTGACACCCAATGTTTATATATACTCCTATGGCATGCTATACAAGTTGATTCTGGTTAAAAGCTTTACATCAAGTAAAATAAAAATAAATAAATAGAAAGAAGATAGTGTTTTTCTTTGTTTTAGTTTTTTGTTAGCAGTGTATTTATTTAACTCAGGTTTGTGAAAAATAATTTATAGAGGTTTTTTTAGTTACTTAATTTTCTAGGGAATTGTAATATAAAATCGATCCAGCTTTATCAATTTTCTCAATTGTTCCTTATGTCAGATGTATTTAATTTATGTCTATTTACAGAAAAAAGCCCAATTTATTACCTGCAAAAATCCATGCAGAACTGATCCTCCTGTGGTTTGAGGTATTGTAATGTGTATTTTAAGTAATTTCAAATGTAACCTAAATCTCTTATAAAATTAATCTTCATCTTCTTGCCTGTTACCAAACAATGCTGAATTTTGTTGAAATAGACTAACATGCACCTTAATCAAATTTAATTCATTTTCTAATTCTGATATTCTAACAATTATAACTTACATTATTCCCTTTTCAGAAGATTAGTAAAGTTAAGTATGAGGTTCTTTAAAAATGTAACATTTGTAATGTGACCATTAAGTTCTTACAAATCTGTTTTTTCCTTTAAATATTTATACAAGATACTTTTATTATTATGCCTATTGCTACGGATTCTACAACAAGACAATTACCATAGGTAACTGTTGCTTTTGGTATCAGCCATTTACATAGCTACATAAATTATGACTTTCATGTCCTTTGAGTCTTGCCCATTTGAGTTTTGTATAGTTCAAACACCTCATCCCTGGTGTCAATTCCAATATTTTTTATAGCTTTGTCACTAGATATTGCATTAATTTTGCTCCCTTTCTAGTAAATCTTTTTCTCCTATAAACCCAAATATTCAGAAAGCAGAAACAAAGCTTACCCATTTCTCAGACTATCATTTTGTGCTCTTAGTCATCTAATTTTAATTAGTCACAGTTTTATATAGATGACAAAAGCTTTGCTTCACTTGATTATATTATTTTTAGGGAAATTAAAATAAAATTTTAGTGATGTTTTACTTTCTCATGACTGAGAAAAAATTCCCATTATGCTTTGATGCACAAGTTATTGTCTCAAAGTGTAAATTTTAATTACTTCTGCCATTTACTACATATATAACAGAATTGTCCTATCGCTAGTGTGAATCACTTATTATTATTATTTTTACCAATAATGTCTAAATATCACATGTGAGGCATTTTTGTTATTGTTTTTAAAACTGGCAATCTTATTTCTTAGTCTTTCCCTCTGTATTTGATTCCCCTTTCCCAATATTTTTCTCAAATTTTGTTTTTGTTTTATGTCTCTTTAAACTTTTTTGAGGATATCTCTTTGCACAGCAAACATAAATTTAGAAGAGCTGAAAATAAATTAAAGATAAACACAATATAAGTTGAGCTGAATCTTCAAAGTTAAATATATATATATATATATATATATATGTATATATATGTCATTTAGCTTATTACAACATACACTTTCAAATTGTTTCTGGTCACTTAAAAATATCAGTTGAGAATATAAATTTTGAGAGGGTAAAATGTAGGAAGAAAAGCGATCTTTTCAATTAATATTTTATGTCCTTTAATAAGTACAAAAATATGTATATAATTAAACACTAGTTAAAATAGTATCAGATGTTTTCAAATAATCATAAAAGAGGAAGTTAACAATGGCCAGAATGACATATTTACTGTTATGCAGGGCTAGACTATGGTTATTTTCAGGAGAGAAATTATTATTCATGATTTATAGTTGAAGAAGCTGAAAAATACAAGCAAGGAAGAAATTTCAATGAATTACAGAGTAAGTTTAAAGAATGTTTCTTACCCTAAAATATTTAGTTAGCATTCTAAAATGTTAATCGTGACAATAAGAAGAAAGTTAGATTATTAAACCAAAAACTATTTTCCTTGTCTTAGTTACATATTTAGTTTCATATTCATGTTTTCCTAATTACTTTTAAAGTATTTAGCCTGCTTATTAACATGTGTAATTAAGACTCATAATTTTTGGAGACACATATGGATGGTATTTCACAACTGGTAAAGATCATATTCTAACTTTCTGCAAATAAATGATATATCATTTTCTTCCTCTGATTTGACTCTGAAGTAAGTGGAATTTCCTTTCCTGAATGTTATTGTAAATTTCTAATACTTGAAAAGATTTACATTATAGAATTAATCTGAATCTCACACTTATTTTATAAGAGTATTTTATAAAAACATCATTGATAAGAATATATTAAATTATTTGTCCAGCCGGGCTCGGTGGCTCAGCCTGTAATCCCGCGCCTTTGGGAGGCTGAGGTGAGTGGATTGCCTGAGCCCGCGGGTTCGAGACCCGCCTGGGCAGCGAGACCTCATCTCTACAATAAATCAAAAAATCAGCCGGGTGTGGTAGCGCATGCCTGTAATTCCGGCTACTAGGAAGGCGGAGGCGGAAGGATCGCCAGAGCCCAGCAGGTGAGGCTGCGGTGGCCGGAAGCGACCACTGCACTCCAGTCTGGGCGACAGAGTGAGACTCCAACTCAAAAAAAAAAAATAAATAAATAAATAATTTGTCCAAAAGACTTAGCTATACTATCAGTATATTTAAACAGAAAAAATAATGGCTTTACTTATGTATCATACTGCATTAATAAAGTGTTTGTTTAACCATAAAAACCATCAACAGAAACATGATTGACTTTATTTTTTTACTGTCAGTTACTTATTTTGTACACCTTCCAAATCCTAACAGTTTTTATACTGAAAGATCAAACACTGAAAAGCATCTGAAAGATATGGACTTCTAATGATGTAATATGTAAGTGAGTAGAAATAATCACCCAGCAAAAAGGAAGAGGAATGTGGTAATCTGAGGAGGGAACAATGCATATGCAAGGGGTGACCAAAAAAAAAAACCCCAGAATTATCTTTTGGAGTGCAGGGCCTTTGTAGTGTACACAGAATTTGTTCCTCCAGATCAGAAGACCAACCAATGTTTTTATTTGGAAGTTTTAAGGTTATGTCACGATTTGTGGAAGAAACATTCTGAGTTGCAGCAAACAGGTGACTGGTTCTTCCACCATGACACACACCTGCTGACACCATGCTGAGTGATCAGCAGTTTTTGACCAAAAAATGGCATGACCCCTGTGCCGCACTCTCCTTATTCACTTGATTTCATCCCAAGTAACTTTATGTTTTTGTTTTTCTTTTCCCAGATGATAAAAGTTCTCAAAGGGAAACGTTTTGCTGATGTGAAAGAGATGAAACCAAAAATGGCAGAAGTACTAAAAGGCATCAAAATCGACAAGTTCAAAGACTGTTTTGGGCAGCGAAAAAGTGTCTTGATAGGTGTATTGCCTCAAATGGAGTACTTTGAAGATGATTGAAGTTTAAACATATAGGAATAAATACACAATTTTTTTTAGATTAGAAAATACAGTTTATTTAGAGAGCAAATTAGAGAGAGAGAGAGAAAGAGATTCACTTCCCCAATGTAGGAGAGGGGACTAAATCCAGAAAACGTGAACTGGCCATACCTCAAAGAGCACATGACCATACCAAAGTTTAGCAAGGCAATAACCACAATAGTCTGACAGTAGTGTCATAATTTTTAACAAATAACATTTTGTTTTTTGGAGAGGTCCCTCCTCATATGATATACGCACACACACTTTTTTTTTTACTTATTTATAAATAAAAGAAAATCTATATAATAAATTCAGTTACTTATAAACAAAAAGTATGAATCAAATTATTCATGATTACTAATATTTAGGCTCCTTAAATATTTTATTATTATTTATTTAAAACCCTGCAATTTTGATTATTCATTTTATAATTTCTTATATAATGTTTTCTATTTTTCTAAAGATACATATCTGCTTTGTATAAATTTTGAGCAGCTTAAATAACAAGGTTATATATTATTATTCTTTCATCTTAATTTATTTTGCAAAGGGTTTGATTACTTGTTGGATAAATACAGACATAGATAGATGACACAATAAGTTAGATTTTAACATTTTGTTAACCATGGAATATGTTCAGAAACCTTCTACAGGTTAGCGTGTGTGCCTGAAACTTTTCATTTCTGAAGAATAACAAATTAATAGAACAAAGTCTTTTATTCTTGATAAGATTAATATCAATACCACTACTGGGAGCCCACATCATACCACACACTAAAATAGTTTCATATACTGCAAGGACAAGGATATTTTAATTCCAAATCAAATGATCTCCATTGCAAAACAGGAAGGAAAAATACAAAATTTTTAGGGCTCTTTAAATTATTCATTAATTCATCTTGAGTTTTCTAGATGCTTCTGCACAATATCTGTGTTTTCTTGTGTGTCAGATTAAGTTTAACTTTATTTGAGGTGACAATACATTTTTTAAAAGGAATTGGTAAATTTATAAAATCATTGTTAAAATAATAGATTTAGGCAAGATATTTTGGAATAAGTTTTTGGCCAACACAAAGAATAAAAAAATTTACATTAGTTTACAAATGGCCTCTATATCTCATTAAGTATAGAGAGGTCTGAGATATATGTACAAAAAATAATGAATGTTGGTAGAGTATTATAACATATTACTTTGTAGACCAAAACACTACTTCTACACTACACTACACACACACCACACACACAAGTACGTGTGCATTGGTAAGTATAGCTATAAATATAAATATATATACACACGTATAAAAGACATATGAAAAATAGATATGTATATGTATAGTAGCCAATAGTAATTTGCTGTGTTCATGTAAATAGCTCCCTATACTTGAGGTATTACTGGATGATGAAATGCATTTGTTGTTTTTCCACCTTTACTATGCAAACTAGCTCCACCACTTTTTGAAAGGTATCATCAAGTATGTCAAATATAGTGAATCTGTATATGGTGGTGGCATAAAATAAATTCACATAACAGCTCTGAAGTGCAAGAGAATGGAGCTATTTTATTTGTAATTGGTTAATTTTTCTTTAAAAGTTGTCAACTGGAATCAGTATCATTCACTGTAGTTTTGTTCAATGTCGTCTATTAAATGTAAATATGTTTACAACCCTTTAAGTAACACTCAGTCTTTCTAAGTAAGAATGATCATTTTCTAAGTTCCACTCACACCACTGTTTACAGATTCTTTCCATGGACCTTGATAGATTTTTGATAATGGGGTAGATAAGGACTCATATTTCCTTATAATTTGAGAAGTTTTTCTGGGCTCTGTATGGTTCCATTTGGTTATACATGATCTGTCTTCTAAGTTCCCTGTTTTTTTAGTATTGACTGGTATGAAGGCTGTAGAGGAAGTTAATAGAAGGTATGAACTGTGACCTGTGCTTACTCAGCTTGCTCAGAGATCACTAATGCTTCCTGGCTGACTTAACTTACTTCTCTCAGATTAGGAGCACTGTACCCCTGAGACTGGCTCAACATTCTCAGGACTGTGGAGAGTAATGCTATTCCTTTGCTGAGTGCTGATTCTTTATCCTCAGGTACACTCTGGAATACTATTCAAGGAGACTTTCAGGTATCTCATGGATCTGTACAAAACACAGAGTTAGCAACAAATTGAGGAAAGCTAAATTTCAAAGTCTCTCTCATACAACCCATCCAAGTTACACTGAAAGTTTCATGTGATATGACTGGCACTTTGGTTTGTCAGGATTTCGTATGTTGCTAGATTAGAGGTTTTAAAAATTATTTATATATTTATATGTATACAATTTATACACACACACCACACACACATATATATATATGCATATATTGATAGATATTTATTTTCAATACTTGTTTTCCTTGTATACCTAGCCAAAGAAAGAATGATAAAAGTTAAGTTAGGAAAGAAATAAAATGAAAAAAAAATTCCTTAAAACTCTGTAAGGTTCAGAGACAGAGAATCAAAGGAATGTCTTTATTTAAAATAGTAATTTCTCCTCAATTAACAATAAAAGCACTTGAATGGCCTAATGTCCTGGAAAATTTTTTATTAGTACCTCATAATGTTAATATATTAAATTGAGCTTACAGTAATAGTTGAAAGCACATGACTGTATTACTTTTCTGTCTCTAGGTCCACTTAAGAAGAAAAAAAAGTCTCAGTTCATTTACTATATTTTAGTAATAAAAGAATGTAAAAGTTCAGAAGAGTAGTTTCTCTGGATATATTTACCTATTCTAAATGGAGTTATAAAAAATAACTCTTGGCTAAACATGTGTTTATTAGGAAACTGCAGTTCAAACCACAGCTTTTGACAATAGTGTTTTTGCCTTCCAGGTTTGAGTACACTAATAATCATCAGATAAAATTCCTTGTCAATAAGGGGAACTCAAGTAAAAGATAATATGACTTTTTGGAATCAGGATATGAGTAGAAAGCGTTCTAAAAACTGCAAAAGGCATATATTATAAAATAAATCAAATGATATATAGTTCCATTTTTAACAATTTTATTTCATTCTAAATTTATACTCTAATGACTGTAAAAGAAAATTAGATGTCAGAAAATGGTATATTTATTAAATAAACAAATGAAAAGTAAACATACATAATTTTTAGAAGAATGTGTATCATGGAAATTTCAGAAGATAAAATTATATTTTCTTTTCTAAGAAGCAGAATTTATTAAGAGTACAGAAAAACTCCCACAGGAGGAGGGACCCAAGGAGGTTGCTCCAAAATTATATTTTCTAATGATAGATACATAAGCTGGTAATCTAGATATCATGAACTGTAATTTCTAGACAAACTCCATGGCATTTTATATAAATAATTAAGATATGACAATTAATAAAATTATAATACAGCAATAGACTGTCATGGCTTGGGTTCCCCTGAAACAGAACTAGAGAAGGGGACTTGGGAGCAGATAGCTCTTAGGGGCAAGAAGATAATCTTAGGCAGTGAGATTTCGGGAAAGGGGGAACAGAGGGAAAGTCAAAATGACATTACATTTTGATATAGTTATCACAAAGAGGTCAATCCTTCTTGACTCCAAGAATGATATGGAACACATTTCAGGATTGTCCTTCTGAAGGGTTGGGGGCTGGAACATTTGTCCACTATCATTAGCTATTAAGGAGGATTGTTCTGGAGGCATAAACTTTCTTTCACTTCAAGGATGTACTTGCTTTAATTGGACTCTTTGTATCAAAGAAAACCTTAGGTAGAAAGCTGAGATGTTGGAAGATACCTGTGTAAGTAGGTAGTGTTCATCACAGCTCACGTTAATGTTGAAAGCTGAATCTTGTGGTTGAGACACAGGACATCATAATATCTACCACACATAATCCTACAATCTTCTATTCCACTCATCAGACATGACATTTGGATGTTTTTATGAAGGTGATAAAATAGTAGGTAACTGTAGAAGACTAAGGCCATCTGGAAGCCTTTTTACCTTGTCAGTATCGCATACAAATAATATTGACACTGAGTTATCAGTGAAAAATTCTCTTGTGGTAAACATTCACAAGCAGGATTTTTGGTGTGTTAGCTCTCATATTCTTCTACTGGCATCATAGGCCATGCTCTATGGATAGGATGCTGACTATTGTAACTGGATAATTTAGAAAAAAAATTGAAATTCATAGAGTAATTGAGAAAGTAAAGGTGCATTCTGTCACTAAAACCACATTTAATAATGGTTTTATAATAACACCTATTGTAAACAAGTGTTTTAATGCAAATGCTAGAAGGTTTGTTATCAAAGGAAACAAACAAATGCTGGGTTTTTAAAATATGGTATATTAATTTCTAATTCAAATTATTTTGACATTAGTTGCTATATATCTCATATTTTAAAAAACAGTGCAAATATTAAAATCACTTAAAATAAGTTTTTTTCAAAATATCACAGAATATGCTCCTTTGTAAATATTCATTGCCTTATAGCTTTTGTTGACAAATCTACAGTTTATCATTGTGTGATTTGTCAATGCTGGGGTTCAACAAAATAATACTCCAAAATATAGTGCTTTTCACATTTTGAGTGCTTTGAATTATAAACATCAGAACACAGGTCACTCTCTGACCCTCCTCCACCATCCAGTGTCTCTGAATATTTTTATTTTTTGAAATATTTACCTGACAGCATCCCATATAAATAATACTAAAACTGGATTATCAGGGAATAAGTGACTTGTGACATCATCCACAAGCAGCAATTGTGGTGCGTTATCTCTAATATTCTACTACAATCGCTGTGTACAAATGCCATGTTCTATGGATAGGATGTAGACTACTATAACTAACTGGGAGGAAATCTCTCTGAAATTTGAAATTTTCTTTTCTGACTAAAGACATTTTTTTCTTAAAAAAAATTAATTGTCTTAAATTCCTTTTTCTAGGAATCTCTTCAAATAACCAGAAAAGATTAACCACAGGAGATGAGAAGAAACTGGAACACATCACTGTGCCCAGACAGACTTATCTGTTTTTCTGATGGCCTCTCCCAGAGATTGCCTGGAGATTTATCTGCATATTAACAAACAGAGAAGTTCTGTTCCTCACCTTCCTGCCACCTCCCTAGAAATTAGAGAACCCAATGCTCTCTATAGTTTTATTTATTTCTCCTAAAGGTAATTTACTCCCACATTTCTCATCTCCCCTTCTACTATGTGGAAGGATCTGTAGGTATCTGGTCCTCACTGGGTTAGTGATTATTCATTTGCAGAACCTGGTGCTTATGCACATTAAATAAATTGTGTATATCATTTTCAACTATTAATCTGTTTTTTCTCATTCATTTACAGCAAAGCTTCAGAGGGCAAAAAGATGGTTTTATCTCTTTGAATCTACATAAGGAAATATATACACAGACATATGTATGTATATCGCATATATATAATAAATATATACTAATATGTATATATACACATAAATATAGTTGTATATATTTTAATTAGGCTGTTTTCAAATGAAATATATAAGCAAATAAGATATTTAGGGATTAGGGACATTTACTAATCAAATTATTGTCATCAAATTAAAAGTTAAGAAAGTACATAATGTGACTTCAGAGAAAATTTTAGAACATTCATCTAGAAATAACTAATTTCCATAGTGCATGAATTCTATTAATATGATTCCAGGTTTTATTTGAAAAGTAGATATTGCACAGAGTAAAGTATGAACTCTTTAGAATCAATTGTACTATTCATTGTGCATCAGTCTAAAATGTGATTTCCAACTATGAGCCCACTGAGTGTTAAGTCTTGGCAGAATTGGAGATTCAGATAAAACATGAGTGAAATACCACTGGGAAATAAAAGGATTGCGGCAAATGGCATTTGGTATATAATACTAGCCTGGATTGTCAGGAGGGAAAATAAGAGTTGCAAATTCAGGTAAGTATATGTTATTTGGAATGTTTTATAGCACATTATATAGAACAGGAAAACCAGAGAGGGTGTTTCATAGGAAATTTAATAAAATATTAATTAAGCAAAAGAAACAGAGTATGTAATATCATAGAGCACATGGATGCAAAATGATGGAGATGCAGGTAAGGCATTAGGTGCAGACTAGTTTCATGGGCAAAGGAGTCGAGAGAAAGAGGAAGATAAGAGGAATTTTCATTTGGGGCAAGTTGATGAAAGATTGCTTAGCAGACAAGGATTAAAAAGAACAAGGACTTTAGCAGGTAGATCTTACCTTCTTCAGAATCCCAATGGCACTTTTCTCTCTGTCTTATGTTTTGCCATTAAAAGTTAAATTATTACCTGTATGCGGAACTGTTTCATAAATACATATGGGGGGACCCAACAAGAAAAAACCTGGAATTCTTTTTTGAAAGGTGGGCCCCTTGTAGTACAGTCTTCCCTTGGTAAGTAAGTGTTCTAGAAACCCATCAGCATCAATACACCCGTTGGGATTGTTGTAAGAGACTGGTTTTGGTTTCAGAATACATATATAGAAAGAGATTCTTTCAGTGCATTTGCCTGTATTTTGATGGATGATTTATAAGCACACCTGTCCACACCACGCTGAATGTTCAGCAGTTTTTGACTAAAAACCGCATGATTCCCAAACTCTACCCTCTCTATTCACCTGATGTCACCCAGGGTACTTTTTTGGTTGTTCTTTGCTTTCCCTGATGAAAAAAGTCCTCAAAGGAAAACATTTTGCCAATGTGGAAGAGGTGAAACAAAAATGGCAGAAGCACTGAATGTCATCAAAATTGATAAGTTAAAAAACTGTTTTGAGCAGTGGGAAAATTGTCTCAATAGGTATATTACATCAAACAGAGAGTACTTTGAAGGTGACTGAAATTTAAACACATAAAAATAAATTTCATTTTTGAGTCCCCCCTTGTTTTCCAAAAAAGAAGGATATTAAGATTTTTAAGTCTGTTCTAGAAATAGTCTAATGCTTGTGGATATAATTAGGTGTAAGTCTAAAGCTGCTGGTGCTCATCTCTCCATATTATAAAGAAAGACTCTCTTCTGGCAGACCTAAAAGGAGAACCAGAAGTCAGAAAGAGATTTTATTCTGATAGTGTCATTTGACAACCTGGATGAAGTCATATTGAAACCACATTCCTCTGTGTCTATATCTTAGTTATTTGAATTTCTGTAACTATTTTATGTATATCTTAATGAATAACATACTTATTTAACAATTCAATTTGAATTTGTGTACGTTTTTATTGTTTGGTTATGATTGTTTTGTAAAATATTCAGAAACTGTATTATTTTAGGTTTTTTAAAATTTTTTTAAGTGAGAAAACAGGATGTATTGAGGACAGAAAACCTCCCACCGGGGGAGGGAACCCAAACGGGTTGCCTCAGAAATTGTTTTAATATAAAAGAATCATAAACCGGGCTCGGTGGCTCAGCCTGTAATCCTGCGCCTTTGGGAGGCTGAGGTGAGTGGATTGTCTGAGCCCGCGGGTTCGAGACCCGCCTGGGCAGCGAGACCTCATCTCTACAAAAAAAAAAAAAAAAAAAAAAAATCAACCGGGCGTGGTAGCGCATGCCTGTAATTCCGGCTACTTGGAAGGCTGAGGCGGAAGGATCGCCGGAGCCCAGAAAGTCGAGGCTGCGGTGGCCGGCAGCGGCCACTGCACTCCAGTCTGGGGGACAGAGACTCCAACTCAAAACAACAACAATAACAACAGCAAAAAAAAAGAATCATAATTAGTAACTGGAAAACATAAGATTAATTAATCTTCTCCCAAAACACAAGAACCCGTAATTACCACAGAAGCTAAGACAAGTGAATATCTGGAATCATATTTAAAAGTGTAAAGTAGAAGATTTGGTAACAACAGTCTGTTTATATTTTGGCTCAGGTATGAAAATGTCAGCAGGGGTTTATCCACTTTGTGTTGCTTGCTGTGCTTAAATTCCTTTTCTCAGTAGGCATCTTTAATATTTGCTAAACTAATTCCAGTTTTCTATAGTCTAAAACAATGGGAATAGTCAAATACTTGACCATCCTATTGGAGGTTACTGAACATGTTCTACATACATTCTCTAAATAAACTAGGGAAACACATACATAAATAAAATTGCTTTTCAAAAAAAAGGCAGTTATATTATTGTTTAAATAAAAAATTAAAGCAATTTATAATTGATTTACATAGTTTTGGTTAGTGTTGGAGACGGATGTGCCTTCTTCCCAATTTCACCATTTAAGGTATGACACAGAGACTTGGAGGTTGGTGGAGTGAAGCAGCTCTTTTATATAACACTCTTGCAAGGATGGGTATCTCTCAAATGAGCAGGCACATTGGAGCAGTTACAGTGAGCATATTTTTATTCTAAGATGTAAATTCCTCCCCTCTTTCCCCATTGGTTGAGTACTTCATAGGTTACATCACTATCCCAGATGTTGTCTACATGGTACATACGGATTGGTTTACAGAATTACTACAAAATTGCCTCATTTACATGTCCTATTTGCCGATTGACTCACAGAGCTACTATAAAATCATTTCATTTACATGTCCTATTTGCTGATTGATTCACAGGACTTTTATTTTTATTGGATCCCACCAAAATTCATAGCCCACCAAAATAAAAGACCTGCAAAAAGAGAACAAAGAAGCCAGAAGTGAATCAGTATAAGGGTGTGCCAGGTATTTAAACATTAAACCTGCAAAAAAGAGAACAAAAATGCAGGAAGTAGATTAGTAAAAGTGAGAGCAAAATGTTTAAACATTAGGTTGAAATTTTGAAAATAAATTATTCTATTTCCCACAGTTAGAAAATCACATGATTATCTTTTGATTAATTGACCATTCTTTTCAAGATCAAATATAATTTGTAATACTTCTTAACCAATTATGTCAACAATAGGTTATGTTAGTTATAGTTAAATCCATTTCAAAAGACTTTGCATTTCTATAATTAAACAAAAATCTTTGTTAAAGAAGAATATAAAGACAATAAAAAAGCAAAACCAGTACAAGTAGCACATAATTCACATTATAAAGCTTGTAAGAATACATCATTATTTCTTTCTTTTTTTTTTTTTT
Organism: Cephalopachus bancanus; assembly: GCA_027257055.1. NCBI lineage: Eukaryota > Metazoa > Chordata > Mammalia > Primates > Tarsiidae > Cephalopachus > Cephalopachus bancanus. Next base: position 14,656,447 of record JAPVLO010000068.1, on the reverse strand, counting down.
AAGAGATGTAGTCTCACTCTGTCGTCCAGATTGGAGTGCAGTGGCCGCTCCCAGCCACCGCAGCCTCGACCTGCTGGGCTCCGGCGATCCTTCCACCTCAGCTTTCCAAGTAGCCGGAATTACAGGCATGCGCCACCACGCCCAGCTGAGTTTTTGATTTATTGTAGAGATGAGGTCTCGCTGCCCAGGCGGGTCTCGAAACCGCAGGCTCAGGCAATCCACTCACCTCAGCCTCCCAAAGGCACGGGATTACAGGCTGAGCCACCAAGCCCGGCTCATTATTTCATTATTTATAAAGGGTTGTTACATAGCTACAAAAGCAAGCTGTTATAAATTTTAGGAAACAAGCTTCCATGAAAGCCATATCTTGTATCTTGTATATTTCCTATGTTTGTTTGTAAAATCATAGCATATCATAATTGCAAATTCTACAGTGGGTTGGAAAGTAGCTGTATTAACTCATTTCTCCATGTATTCAATCATTCATTCAATTTAGAATAATGATTAATTCTTAGAAGCTCAACAACTGCTCCCAAAGCAAAAATAGGAATTAAAACAGAGCATATAGATATTGCAGGAACATAAATTGTCATTAAAAGATTACATAAGTTATATATCTTTTCGCTTTACAGGTCTGTCATATTTATCCTTAATTGTGAAGACCTCAGAACTCTACCTAGCCTTGATTCATTAACCTTGTTTTATATCAAGTATAATAAATTATTCTACTCAAGTAGAGTCTTGAATAATATGTTTTATCAAAGAACTCTATAAATCATTTTCTGAGTGGAGGATCCTTATCCTTGTTAAACAAATGATAAAGCTGGGCTCGGTGGCTCAGCCTGTAATCCTGTGCTTTGGGAGGCTGAGGTAAATGGATTTTCTGAACCCGCAGGTTCGAGACCCACCTGGGCAACTTTGGGAGACCTCATCTCTACAATAAAAAAAAAAATCAGCTAGGCATGGTAGTGCATGCCTGTAATTCCAGCTACTTGGAAGGCTCAGGTGGAAGGATCGCCGGAGCCCAGCAAGTCAAGGCTGCGGTGGCCGGGAGCGGCCACTGCACTCCAGTCTGGGTGACAGAGTGAGACTCCAACGCAAAAAAAAAAAAAAAAAAAAAGATGGAAAGCAGAGATTAGTTTATTTTCAAAATGGAAAACCTGAACTCCCAATTATAAACTGTTTCATGTTGCTTGATAGGCTTGCAAATATAATTTCAGTTTCTCTTCAGTTAAAAACTAGGAATGGAGGTAAAAGCAGAGCAAAATGACTGAAGGAGCTCCCCAGCAATCATCTCTTTACAGAAGCCTAAAATTGAACAACAAACCACAAATGCAGTAGCATAAAAATGAGAAAAGAAGAGGGTAGGAAGAACAGTCATGCTAGGCCACCCCTGCCCCAACATCAAGCAGCATAGTAGAGAAAGAAAATCTGTGCTTGGGAGAGGGAGAGCAAAATTAATGTGGGACTTTGCAATGGAATTCAGGGCTGTCCTGTCACAGCAATACTTAACATAAGGAGAAATTTCACTGGTGCCGACAGGGGAAACACTTCCCAAGGGCCAGCGGAGAATCCTCTGTCCCAGATGGAGGAAACTGTATCCTTGTTATCTTCACCACTGGCTGACTAAAGTGACTTGAAACCTTAAATTAATTTGAGTGTCAGACAGGTTCTTGTGCTGCTCTGGTCTGGTAGACAGTGGGCTTGGAATGTGACCCAGTGTGATACCAACTTTGGTACTATGGGAGTGCCAGCATCAGTGCTATGGATGTACCTGCATCACCCCTCTCTTAACTTCAGGCATGACAGCATGGGAAGAGACTTGCTCTGTTCAAGGGAAAGAGCGGGAAGAGTACGGAAGATAGTGTCTTTCAATTTGAATAATTGCTCAGTCACAGTAAAAGAGAGTATCAGGCAGTTTCTTGAGGCCCCACTTCCAAGTCTTTGCTCCTAGAAGGTGTTTCCAGAGCCAAACTGGACCCAAAGGTAATCTACTGCAGATGGGAAAGACATAGTCCCAGCAGGATTCAAAATCTTCTGACTAAAGTAGATTTGACTCTTGAATAAACACCAGCAACAGCCAGGCAGTAGTAGCCTCAGTCTCTGGGCAAGCCCCAGAAATGCTGGAAGATCTAAAAGGCTGTGGGCTTCAGGTGCAAACTACCATGGTGCAGGCATGGGCTATGGGAATGCCTGCATCACCCTTTTACTAACTTCAGGCATCTTAGCCTGAAGAAAGACTCCTTCTGCTTAGGGGAAATTGAGGGGGGGAAAAAGTGAGAAACTTTACCTGGGAACCGAGGGAATTCACCCTTATCTTTCCCAAGTCTGTCAAAGCTTGTATCTGGGAATCTGAAAGAATTGTAACATTCCTGGGCTTGGGGCACCTTGCTAGTGTTCAGCCAACTCGGTGGCTATAGTACCACAAACTTAGATAACAGAACTCAATCACTTTTGAATTATTGGGAAGTCCTCTCAAGAGGAATGGGTACAAATAAGCCCAGACTATGAAGATTAAAATAAATACCTAACTCTTCAAAGACCAGACATTGATGAATGTCCAAAGGCATCAAGAACATCCAGGAAAACATGACCTCACCAAATGAAATAAATAAGGCATCAGGGACCAATACTGAAATGATAGAGACACGCAATGTCTCAGACAAAATTTAAAATAACTGTCTCAAGGAAGTTCAGGAAACTTTAAAATAAATAGAGAAAGAATCATGAATTCTGGAAGGTGTTTTTAGATCCAACTTGGGCCAGAAGAGCATCTACTGCTCTGGTGAAAAAAACACAGTTCCAACAGGATTCACCACTTGTTGACTAAAATGGCCTTGGTTCTTGAATAAACATCAGCAGCAGCAAGGCAGTAGCAGGCCCAGGCTTGCTTAACAAAGAAAATGAAATAATTTTTAAAAATCAAGCAGAAATTCTGGAACTGAAAAATTCAACGAACACACTGAAAAATGCATCAGAGTCTGTCTAGAGCAAAATTGATCAAATTAAGAAGAAAGTATCAATGAACTTGAAAACTGGTTACATAAAAATGCAGTCAGAGGAGACACAAGAAAAGAAAAAGTATAAAATAGAATGAAGCACATTTACATGGTATGAAGAATAGCCTAAAAAAAATTGGGAGTTATTGGCTTTGAAGATAATATAGAAAATGACATTAGGGTATATAGTTACTCAAAGAAATAATACAAGATAACTTTCTAAACCTCAAGAAAGATATGAATATCCAGTTATGAGAAAGTCAAAGAACATCAGGCAGATTCAACCCAAATGAAACTACCTCAAGGCATATATTTATCAAACTTTCAAAGTCCTGAACAAATCATTCTAAAGGAAGAAAGAAAGGAAGCAAATAACACATGATGGATTTTAATATGAATGACAGCAGGCCTCTCATTGGAAAACTTATAGGACATGAGATAATGAAATGACATATTCAAAGTGCTGAAGAAAAAAAGAAAGAAAACAAAATGCCACCTAGAATATGAACAAAGTTACCCTTCAGACATAAAGCAGAAATAAAGACATTCCCAAACTCAAACTGACAGATTGTATTAGCGATACCCCTGACTTATAAAAAATGTTAAAGAAAATACGTCAATCTGAAGGAAAAAAATGCTAATAAGTAACAAGAAATTATCTGACAGTATACAACTCACTGGTGAAAGTTAGTACACAGACAAATACAGAATACCTGAACACTGTAATTATAAAGTGTAAAACTTATATTTTTACTATAAAGACCAAAAGCCATCTGCCAAAAATAACAGCTACAACAATGTGTTAAGAAAGAGACAGTATAAAAAGACATAAAGAGAGACAACTGTCAAAAACTGGAGCAAATTGAGTTTGAGTCAGAGGGTTGTATTTATTTATTTATTTATTTATGTCTTCTTTTTGCTTGTTTTTTTCTTGTCACTGTGATCTAAGTTGTCATGTCATCAGGCTAAAATAATTGGTTATTGGATGTCATGGTTATTGGTTATCTTTCAGTGTTGGACAGATCATCCAGACAGAAAATTAACAAGGAAACTTCAGACTTAGTCTACACAAAGGACCAAATAAGCCTAATAGACATTTAAAAAAACTTTTAACAGATGCACAATGCACATTCTTCTCAGAACATGGAACATTCTCAAAGTTAGATTTTATGTTAGACCACAAAACAAATCTGAAAACTGTAAAATAAATTGAAATTGCATCAGGTATCTTTTCTTGCCACAATGGAATAAAACTAGATAACAATAACAAGAGGACATTTGAAACTATACAAATACAGGGAAATTAAACAACAGTCTCCTCTGAGTGAACATTGGGCCAGTAAAGAAATTAAGAATGAAATTTTAAAGATAGTGTAACAAATAAAAATGAAAACACAAAGTAACAGCAAAAGTAGTACTAAGAGAGAAGTTGGCAGCAATAAAACCTACATCAGAAAATTTTAAAAACCTCAAATAAATTATCAAATGATTCACCTTAAAGAATCTGAAAGAAAGAGCAATCCAAAGTTCAAGTAAATAGAAAAAAATAAATGAAATAATAAAGATCAGAACATAAATAAAGACACAAAACTACAAAAGATCAATTGAAAAGTTTTTTGAGACAATAAATAAAACTCACAAAACTTTTTTTTATTCCTTGTTTTAAAGTTTTGGGATACAATTCAGGATTGCGCATATAAGTGGTTTTGGTACAGGTGAAGTTCTGAACCTCCCATTGGACCTCACATCACTTGATTTAGGATCAGGCATCCTTATTGATGGTGTGTCCCTCAGTCCCTCCCCGTCCCCTCGCAGTGTCCTGTTACTCTCTGTCCCTTTCTTGTAGTATTATGATACATGTTCAGGATCCACTTATGAGTAAGAACATGTGGTGCTCAGTTCTTGGTTTCTGAGACAGACCACTAAGTATGATAGACTCTAAACCCATTTAAGTTGCTGTGACGTCCCTATGTTTGTCCTTTATGGCTGCATAATATCCCATCATGTATATGTATCACATTTTTTTATCCAGTCCATTTTCAATGGGCAGCATGGTTGGTCCATGGTCTTGCTATTCTATTGTGAATAGTGCTGCAATAAACATGCATGTGCAAGTATTTTTTTGTAGAATGATTTTAGTTCCTCCAGGTGTATTCCCAGATTACTGGATTGTATGGAAAGTCAATTTCTAGTTCTTATAGAAATCACCACACTGTTTTCCATAGAGGCTGAAATAATTTGCATTCCAACGAACAGTGTAGAAGCGTTTTCTTTTCTCCCCATCTTCACCAGCATCTGTTGTTTTTTGTTGTATTAAGATGGCCACTCTTACTGGAATTAGGTGATATCTCAATGTGGTTTTGATCTGCATTTCTCTGATGATTAGTAAGGTTGAACACTTTTTCATGGGTCTGTTGGCTGCTCATATATCTTCTTTTTTTGAGTCGGAGTCTCACTCTGTCACCCAGGATGGTGTGCAGTGGCATACCCACCGCCACCTCAGTGTCCACCTGCTGGGCCCTCGTGATTCTTCTGTCTCAGCCTTCCAAGTGGCCAGAACTGTAGGCATATGCTACTATGCCCAGCTAATTTTTGATTTATTGTAGAGACGAGGCCTCGCCAAGTTGCCCGGGCTAGTCTTGAACCCATGGGCTCAGACAATCCACTCATCTCAGCCTCCCAAAGTACTGGGATTACAGACTGAGTCACCGAGTTCAGCTATATCTTCTTTTGAGAAGTGTCTACTTATTTCTTTTGTCCATTTTTTAATGAGTTTCTTTGTTTTTGTTTTTTTCTTTTCTGCACGTTTGAATCCCTTGTAAATCCTGAATGTTAGTCCTTTGTCAGATATACAGTTGCCAAATATTTTTTTCCCATTCTATGGGCTGTCTCCATCTTTGACAAAACCTCCACAACAGCCACTGGGGAGAGAAGAAGCTATTCAGTAAATGGTGCTGGAAAAACTGACTGACCACATGGAGAAGAATGAGACAGGACCCTCTACCTGTCACATAAGCAAAAATCAACTCCAAATGGACCAAAGACTTAAATGTAAAACTTTAAACTATGAGAATCTTAGACAATGCAGGAGACACCTAATGGAAATTGGAATAGACAACCAATTCCTGATCAAAATCCCAGATGAATATGCCATAAGAGGTAAGGTAGAGAAGTGGGACCCTGCCAAACTGAAAAGCTCCTGCAAAGCAAAAGAAACCAACACACAAATCTTTAGCCAAATTAACTAAAAGAAGGGAAAAATACCCAAATGAATAAAATTAGAGAAAGAAATGGATATAATAAATGACATCACAGAAATTCAAAGATCACTAGAGATTAAAATGAACAATTAAGAAAAGCCCAGGACCCGACAGATTCATTGAAAAGACAAACACCTGACAGATTCACTGCTGAATTCTACCAAACATTTAAAGAAAAACTAACACCAGCCATATTCAAACTATTCTAAAAAATTGAGGAAGAGAGAATGCATCCAAATTGATCTGATGGCACTAGTATTACCTTTATACCAAAACTAAAAAAGACACAACATAAAAAGAAAACTATAGGCCAACATTTCTCATGAGCAGAGATGCAAAAATCCTTAACAAAACTCTGGCAAACTGAATATAATAACACATTACAAAGATTATCCATCAGGAGTAAATGAGGTTTATGCTCAGGAAACAAGCACGGTTCAACATACACAAATTAATAAATGGGATTAATCATGTAAATAGTATAAAGAATAAAAACCACCCAATAAAAAACATATACTAAAAACTCTCGGCAAGTGTCATATTGAATAGAAAAAAACTGAAAGCCTTTCTCTAAAATCTGAAGCCCACTTTCAGCACTTTTATTCAACATAGTATTGGAAGTCTTAACCAGAGCAATTAGACAATGGAAAGAATTAAAGAGCATCTAAATTGAAAATGAAGAATACCAATTGCAGACAATATAATCTGATAGTTTTAAAATTTCAAAATGGCCAGGCTCGGTGGCTCAGCCTGTAATCCCAGCACTTTGGAGGCCAAAGTGAGAGAATTGTCTGCGCCTGCGGGTTTGAGACCCACCCGGGCAACTTGGCGAGAGCTCGTATCTACAATAAATAAAAAAATTAGCCGGGCGTGGTAGCGCGGGCCTGTAGTTCCAGTTACTCGGAAGGCTGAGGCGGAAGGAAGGATTGCTGGAGCCCAGTAGGTCGAGGCTGCAGTGGCCGGGAGTGGCTACTGCACTCCAGTCTGGGTGACAGAGTGAGACTCCAACTCAAAAAAAAAGAGAGAGAAAAAAATAAATAAAATTTTAGAAAATAATAAATAAAATAAAATAAAATTCCTAAACGTTTTATCAGAAACCTATTGCAACTGATTAACAATTTCAGTAAACTTGCAGGATACAAGATCAACCTAAAGAACTTAGAAGGATTTTTCTATGCCAATGGTGAACAATTTGGTGGAAAAAAAAGTAATTCCATCTGCAGTAGCTACAAATAACATAAAATACCTAGGAATAAACAACCAGAGAAGTGGAAGATCTCTACAATAGAAATGATAAAACACTGCAGAAAGAAATTGAAAAGGACACAAACATAAAAGATACTTTATGTTCATGGATTGAAAGAGTCAATATTGTCAAAATACCCATACTATCCAAAACAATTGACAGATTCAATGCAATCCCTGTCAAAATAGCAATGACATTTTTCACAGAAATAAAAAAATAATATAAAACCATGAAAGGATAATAGTACGCCAAGCAAACCTGAGCAAAAATAATAAAACTGGAGGCATCATGTTACCTGGCTTCAAATTATATTATAAAGTTATAATAAGCAAATCAGCATGGTAGTGGCATAAAAACAAAGGAGCACATTAGAGATTCCAGAAATAAATCTACACATTTACACTTAACTCATTTTCTTTTTTTCATTTCAATAGCTTTAGAGGATACAATTAGTTTTTAGTTACGTGGTTGCCTTGTGCAGTGGCAAAGAAGTCTGGGCTTTAAGTGTACCTACCACCTGCACCTCTGCACATTTTACTGTAAAGGTGATTTTTTTGTGTGTCCCTCCACTCCTTCTCCCCCTTCCCCTTCCAAATCTCCCATGTCCGTTATTTCATTCTCCGTGCCTCTGAAGATCCTTACTTTAGCTCCCACTTGCAAGTAAGAACATGCACATTTGGTTTTCTGTTCTAGGGACAGATTCTGCATGTTCTCATTATAAATGGGAAGGATAGTCTTCTCAATAATTGATGCTGGGATAACAGGATAAGCAGAGGAATGAAACTACACACTATCTGTTAGCATATGTAAAAATCAAATCAAAATTATTTAAGGACATAAGTATAAGATCAGAAACTGTGAGACTAGCAGAGGCAAGCTTTGGGGAAATGCTCGAAGACATTGGCCTGGGGAAATATTTCTTGGGCAAAACCTCAAAAATATGGGCAACCAAAACCAAAATGGACAAACAAGATCACATTATGCTAGAAATAATTTGCACAGCAAATAAAACAATCAACACAATGAAGATAACTTCCACAATAGGAAAAAATATTTTCAAACTACCTATTTGATAAGGAATTAATAACCAGAATGTATACAGAGTTCAAACAACTCAATAGGGAAAAATAATAATAATAATCCAATTAAAACTGGCAAAATACCTGAATAGATATTTTGTAAAATAATACAAGTGGCCAACAAGTGTATGAAAAAGTTTGCAATATCACTCATCATCAGGAAAATGCAAACAAGAACCACAGTGAAATATCATCTCACCCTAGTGAAAATGGCCTTTATTCAAAAAACGGAATAACAGATACTGGCAAAGATGTGAAGAAAGGAGAACCCACGTACACTGTTGGTTAAAAATGTAAGTCAATACAGCCAGTATGAAGAACAATAGTAAGATTTCACAAAAAAATAATAAAAAAGAAAGCTATGATATGATCCATTAAACCCACTTCTGGGTATATATCCAAAAGAAAGAAAATCAATACATAGAAGAGATATCAGCACTCATTTGTTTATTGAAGCATTAGTCACAATAGCTAAGATATGGAATTAACCTAAGTGTCCATCAATAGATAAACAGACCTAAAAAATGAAGTACGTGTGCATAATTAAATGACAAATATTGGCAAAGAAGTCTGGACTTTAATTGTACCCACCGTCTCTACTTGTGCACATTGTCATGGATAGGTGAAATTTTTTTGTCCCTCCACTCCTTCTCTCCCATAAAAAAAGAATGCAATATTGTCATTTGTAACAACATGGATAAAGCTGAGGTCATTAAATGAAATAAGCCAGACATAAAAATACAACTATCAAGCCGGGCTCGGTGGCTCAGCCTGTAATCCCGTGCCTTTGGGAGGCTGAGGTGAGCGGATTGCCTGAGCCCGCGGGTTCGAGACCCGCCTGGGCAACGAGACCTCATCTCTACAATAAATCAAAAAATCAGCCAGGCGTGGTATCGCGTGCCTGTAATTCCGGCTACTCGGAAGGCTGAGGCGGAAGGATCGCCGGAGCCCAGCAGGTCGAGGCTGCTGTGGCCGGGAGCGGCCACTGCACTCCAGTCTGGGCGACAGAGTGAGACTCCAACTCAAAAAAAAAATACAACTATCACATATTCTTACTAATATGTGGAAGCTAAAAAAGATCTCATGGAGCTAGAGATGGCTACTAGAGGTTTGAGTAGGTAGTGAGGAGGGGAAATAAAAAAGTTGATTAATGGACACAAAAATGCAGTTGGGTAGGAGGAACAATATATAGTGTTCAGTAGCACAATAGGACAACTACAGTTAATGATAATTTATTGTTTATTTCAAAATAACTAGATGAGTGGAATTGGAATGTTCCTAACACAAAGAAATGATAAATTATTGAGTTGATTGATGTTTCATTACTCTGCATGCGTGCATCAAAATTTTATGCTATCCATAAACATGTGCAACTGGTATGTTTTGATACATATTTTAAAAATATACTAAGATTGCTTTCTTCTAATTTGGAAGCAAGTTATCTTTCAGACTAATATCTTATTAAATATTATTTTCTGTTAGTTCAACAAATCCAAGAAGGTAAATTAGAACAAATTTTTTAAACATCACATTCTTCATAAACAGTGGGTATATAACAAGATTAATGTATACTGGGTTTATTCCTGGTTATCAACTATTTAAACATAATATAATATCGTGTAGAAAATTCTAATAGCAATTTAAGCAAAAATCTACCACCCAGGCTGAAGTATGTGACAAGCAAAGACATTCTGAAAATTGCGTAGGAAGTGTGTGTGTGCCTTACATAATCAAAGCCTTTGATGAATCTTTTACATGCCACAACAAGAAAACCAGGACTCTCAAGTCATTCACTCCCTGCACCACATTCTGTAACTTTAATGTCACTCTGTACATCTACTGTTGTAATTCCATTTTCCATTCCTCTCTAGTACTTGAGTCCTTTCTATTATGCTCTCTAGAAATAATGGATTGTTGACAGATATATCCTTCTCTTTCTTTTGTTGTAGATTGAAAGATATAGTTTATTTAGAAAGTAAATTGGAGAGAGAGAGAGAGAGAGAGAGAGGAGATTCACCTCCCCAAGGTAGGGGAGGGGACCAAAGCTAGGAAACATGGTGGATATAGCTCAAAGAGCCATGAGGACACCCTAAGTTTGACAAAGCAATGGCTTCCTTCTCATTCTTTTCAGTGCTCCCTCTTTTTTTGCTCTAACTAGCACTGGGATTTTCTCCAAAACGCTGCATTCCTTGCAGATATTTCAAGTGGTTACAGATGTCTCTCAAATGTACCTCTTCTTGTAGCATCTGATAATTCTTTCTCCTTTTTCCTAAGAACACATCTTGAATCTCCTTAGACCATACTGTAGGGCAGCTCCCACTCCAACTACTGAAAGAATTTTGCTCCTAGCTCACCATCACGAATTCCACATTTAATCCTATCACAATTATAAGTTAATCTAATAATAACTTAGCTCATCTAAAATACTATGTCATGCCTGCCCCTTAATCTTTTCTGACAACCACAGTCATTGAATTTCCATTGTCATATTCCCTAGTTCTTATGACTTTTCAAAACAGTAACTCTTCCTTAATTATAATTCCAAGCACCTGTTTTCAGGGAGTAATATCATCTTTTTTCTATTCTACTTCTATTCCAAAATTTGTGTGACTTTATTGAAACCTACAATTCCACATTTTTTCAATGTACTTCATCAACCTTGTTTAGTTTGTCAGGGCATCCATAACAAGGTACCACAGCCTGAGAGGCTTAAACAACAGAAATGTATTTCTTCACAACTCTGGAGACTTGAAAGCTCAGATCAAGATGTTGGCAGTGTCAATTTTTTATAAGTTTTGTGAAGAATGAATCTGTTCCTAGTCTCTCTTCTTGACTTTGAGATAGATGTCTTCTTCCCTTTCCTCATGTGGTCTTCCCTTGGCACCTGTCTGTCCAAATTTCCTTCCCTTACAAGGATATTGGCCATATTGGATTAGGGATCACCCTAATAACATCACGTTAACATAATTACCTTTATAAAGTTCTTATCTCCAAATATGGTCACGTTCTGAGATACTGGAGGTTAGAACTTCAGCATATGAAATTTTGTGAGAGACAACATTTACTCCATAGCATCCGTATCATCTCATTTCCTATTTTCCTATGTTCGATTTTAATGTCTTAATTTAATTATTTCTTTTTGCTACTCTTATCTCTTTTCCATTTGTGAAAATCTGAACAGTCCTATCCTAATGTTTATTAAATGCAGAGCTGACTTACTCTATACCAAAAAAAAAAAAAATTGAAAAAAAAGAGTAGAGAAAAACTTACAAACACACTGACTAGTCTCCATTTCAAAAATATGGACTACTTGTCTTTAGATACCTCTCCTGTGTTGATATACACAAGACTGTCTACCCTTTCCTATGTTAGTGAGTCTCATCCATGTCTGTGAATTAAAGCAAACCGGGAAGCTTTTTAAAAATCGTGATGCTGAGATCCTTCCCAGGTCAGTAAATTCAGAATTTTATACATGTTTTCTTAAAACTTCACAAGCACTACCAATATGCTGCTATGTTTGAGAACCACTAATCTAGGTCAATCATTAACCAACTCTCAGATGACTAGTTTATATTTTTTTTCATTTCATACCCTCTTCTTTTCAAACATTCAATACTTTTTCTCTTCTTCTTCCTTCATAGAATCTATCATTAGGAATATTCTACCACCACCACTCATGTCATCCCACTTAACTGATTGAAACCTGTAAGTGTTACCTTCTTTTGTAGGAATATTATTGGTGTTTTCCCTTAAGATATCTTGTCTGCTTATACTCTATAGTCATCCCACTGACACTCTTCAGCAATTTGAAAGAGAGTTAGGAATTCTCTTGGCTTTCTGCATCATCGGCTTTCTATTTCTTCAAATTAATACAATCAGCATATTAATAATGTATGTTCTTTCTGCTTAAAACAAAGGAAGAATTACAAACACAAAAATTTGTTCTTGACTATACATTCCTCTTCAAATTCTTATAGTTCTCTGACTCTTGTTTGCTCCAGTCATGCAGCCCTCATTATTTCTTGACCATGCCCAAGCATGTTCTCATTTTAGAGACTTTGCATTTGCTATTTATCCTACCAGGGATGATTTTTCATAGATAATCTCATGGCATGTTTTTACAAATCCTTCGAGTGTCTGCTCAAATGACTAATCTACAATCCTTCCAATGATCATCCTATACACCTCTTTCCTTGTTTGCACCACGTTCCTCTATAGCAATTATTGTTATAAAAATGTTACATATTTTATATATATTTTATATTCAACCCAGATTTGGAGAGTATAATTAATGAATTAAAGGATTTTTTTTTTTGAGTTGGAGTCTCACTCTGTCTTCTAAACTAGAGTGCAGTGGCTGCTCCCGGCCACCGCAGCCTCCACCAGCTGGGCTCTCAGCGATCCTCCTGCCTCAGCCTGCCAAGCAGCTGGAACTACAGGCGCGCGCTACCATGCCCGGCTAATTTTTTGATTCACTGTAGACATGAGGTCTCGCCAAATTGTTCAGGTGGGTCTCAGACCCGTGGACTCAGGCAATCACTCACCTCAGCCTCCCAAAGCGGGAGATTACAGTACAAGCCACCGAGCCTGGCCGAATTAAATGATTCTTATTTACTTTTGGACTTTTAGCAGCTACTGCCTCCTCTGTTTCCACTTTTGTTCATGCCACTGGCATATTTATATTTATATGTCATAATTGCTCTCTCTGCTTTCATTTTTCCTGTTTTTTTATCCAGGTCACAATATGCACCCAGGGAGATGTCTTTAAACCATATTTTATGCCATATTGTGTTCTGTCCAATATCTATCCAACATCACCCATGTCATTCAGAATGAAGACCGTCTTTACAATATCCTACAAGATCTTTGTAATTGAGCCTTTGTGTATAATTTGGTTTGAGATGTCATAATAAAATACCATAACTGGGTACCTTAAACAACATAAACTTGTTTTTTTTCACACTTTTGGATACTGGGAAGATCAAGATAAAAATATTGGTTGATTCAGTTTCTGGTGGGGGCTCTCTTTCTAGCTTGATATACAGATGGTCTCCTGCTCACTGTATTTGTACACTGAGGGGAAAGGAGAGAGAGAGAAAGATTATCTTCTTCTCATTAGAACACCAGTCCTATAGAATTAAAGACCCATCCTTATCACCTCAGTTAAGTTTAATTACCTCCCTGATAGCCTTATCTCCAAATATAGTCACATTAGTGGTTAAAGTTTTAACATGCTAATTTAAGTTGGGCACCATTCAGTCTACAGCACTTTGTCACCTAAATGATCTTATCTCCTTTTACTGGATTCCCCTCTTACCCACAGAGGATGTTTTCCAAGGCACCCAGTGGGTGCCTAAAACTGTTGATAGTACCAAACTCTACATCTATACCATGTTGTTTTCCTAAAGTTAAAGTATAATAAAGTTTGATTTATAAATTTCATACAATAAGAAATTGAAAATAATAACTTATATTAGAAAAGTTATACTAATATACTGTAATAAAAGTTATGTTAATGTTATCTTTCCCTCTTTTCAAAATAGCTTGACATTTTAAAACTCTCCTCTTGATCAGGCCAGAGGCTCTCCATCTCAAGATTTTTTTTTTGCAGTTTTTGCACTGCCCTCCGAAGTTTTAGCATATTTTTTAAAAAATCAATTTCTACCTATTCAGTGTTGCTTTCCAAATTTCAAGTCCCTCCTTCCAATAACTCTTATCCTTCTTTTGCATTTTATTTTCTTTAATAGCATTTATTATAACCTAAAATACACTATAGTTTCCTTTTTAATGTGGTAATTATATGTCTTTCACAAAGTATAAAATATGTTCAACTAAGAAAATTATTTTGTCAGTTCAAGCCTTCTCTAGAATCTAGAATTAATCTGGTGCTTAGTGAGTACACAATATTGAACAAATTGAACTTCATTGCATTGAAGGAATGGCCTCCATAGGTATTCATTTGCATTTATTCACTAAAATTATTTTGTTGATCTTGTTCTAGAAAATTATGCATATTATTTCACATATTTTCATTAAAATGCATATTTTAGCTTATCTCAATGAAGCTCAAATGTTGGGAGCCAGCTACGGAGACCCACTGAGCGTTAGGGATCAGGGAGGGCTGTGGACCCCAAGACCACTAGGATGTGTTAGGGAGCCGTTGGTCCCATTTTCCTCCTCCTTTTACCATGTAGCACAAGTAACCTAAAAGGAACTCTGCTGATCTAAGCTGAAGGCTCTGTGACTGTGACAGGCATGACTCACTCTAGAAACTCATTGTTCCTGTTTCCCATAAACTGCGGTTTTGGCTTAGGTATTAGATATAATTCAAATTCACATTTGGGAGACTTTTATACAGTACAAGCTTCTTTATAAGATTTAAAAGTATATTTATAGAATTAGTATATACTTATAGAGAGCTGTTTTCAGCTTTAGATGATATTGATGATTATCTAGAGTTACCAGAAATGGTCCAGCACAAACCTTGGGCTGGGCCACATTCCTGAGGGCCCAGCATGTACTTTGGACTGGGCTGCATTCTTTTAGGCTGGTTTTAGCTACAGTTAGTGTAGGGTTTTTCTACTTATTATAGAAATTGAATTTATTTTATTCATAGAAAGTATTGTAGAATAGGTCATGCTAACAGGGAATCATGTTAGTTCAAGCATGATCAATCATGATATTTTGCGTTTTAATAAGAATACAGTTAACTTTAGAAATTTCTTTGTCTCCATTTTCTACTATTGTGGTTTTGGCCTTAGTAAATTTACAGTTTATATTTGGGTTTTATTTTTAGAAGCTTTGTTGCTGATGATCACCTTTATATGTTAGGATTAGGAATTAGAAACTTTCATAGAAATTAGGATAGATATAGAGGACTTTAGAATAGCCATTTTGTTAAGAGATTGTAATCTATTGCTCCAAAAAGTGGCCCACCGTGAACCTTGGACTGGGTCACATCCTGTAGAGCCCAGCGTGATCTTTGGACTGGGCCACATCCTTTAGGAATTGGCTTAAGCTATAACTAAGAGCTTCTGTAGCATTGTGTAAGTAGTATTAGCATAGAATAGAAGGGTAATAAAATTTAAGTTAGTCATCATGGGTGTTGTGTGCGCATGAACTGTAGAAGTTATTGATTATCAGAACATCATGATGCTAGTAGGGATTGTTGCATTGCTTTTAAGGAACATTAACTATCAAAGAGAACAATAAGGAAATTTTGGGGTTTGTCCTTCCTCATATCTGAGAAAACATCTGGTGGGTGGGGGACGCTCCTCCTGCACCTGGCTTTGTGTTCACGTGAAAGACTTGTGTGACTGTCTGTGTAAAATTTGGAGATAAATACCCGCTGTAACTTCCAATAAAACGACTTCTGCTCAATTCACTGAACAGTTGTCCACTTTCTTTCTCTTTATTTCTCCAGAATAATTGCTGACGCTGCTACACCTTCCAAGGGACCTCCTAAATCTCCCCAAAACTTGCAGGGGCTGGCCCCCCGCACTCAAACATGAAAGTTTTACTTTTTCTTATTTATTTAACTTTGTATTGAGTTATAACATATATATAATACAATGTATGTAGCTCAAAAGGTTGACACACACAGCTGTTGGAAAGCTTATTTGATTACTATGCTAACTTCTAACAGCATATATAGGTATAGGTTTTGCTTATTTTTAACCCCATAAATACACAGTGTGGACTTCTTGCGTCTGGCTTTTATTTCCCAATAATTTTGTTGTGGGAGTAATCTATTCTATGATATTTAGGATGGTGGGAGATTGTTCTTTTGTGCCTTGATAGATATTATTACATTTTATATATATGCTAATATTTATTTGTAAATTTTTCTGCAGATGGCCATTTGGATGGTTTCAGATTTTATATATCATGGATAATATTTCAATTAGCATATTGCATCTGGTGCTGACACACACTGAATATATTTATTTCAGTTATTGCTTGAGTATGTATTAGGTCATAGATTTCTATATATTTACCTTTAATATAGAATGCTTCTGGTTTCCCAAAGGTACACTTCTTCCAGTATTGTATGAAAGTTGCAGGTGGTCCATATCATTACTTAATATTTTATAATTTTACATTTTGTATTATCAATGAATACAGTAGCAAAATATCAATGGGTTTTTTTCAATAGCTCTGGTAACTAGTAATATTGAGCACCTTCATAAGTTTTTCAGTCACTAAACATTCACCATATTAAAGTTTCCTGGTTTTACACATTTATAACAACAATAACAATAACAACAAAACTAGATGCTTTTCCTTTTTCTCACTTGTTTGTAAAATTTGTTTATATATTATATCAGGAATTGATTTAATGGAGTATGTGATGCTAGAATTTATCCTGCAACATGGAAAACATACATTGATGAACAAACTCCCACTTTTTTTTAAATTGACAGATGATTGTCAAGAAATATGCATTGTGCTAAAACACTTCCACAATTCTAAAGACTATGCCAAAATAAGAATGGAGTAGCACCTTCAGCAAGCATCTCTACTCCATTTTTCTGTTGTAAAAAAAAAATTGTAGTTTTTTTTTCATCATGTGTTATATGCCTTGGAATATTGATTTTTGTAATATTTATCTATTGTCTCCCACCTATTAATACAGCCTTCTCTTAGTCATTCAGATATTTCAGATATGTATTTTAATAAATATATGCATACAAAGGTTTTATGTATTGCATTCTCCCTGATATATTTACTTGTTTTCTAAGAAGAAAGAGAAAAAACCATCATCTTTACTAAAATTATTTAAAATATAAAATTTCAAAAATAACAAAGGCTTGTTGAGGAAAATTTTTAATAGACTCTTTGCTATCTGTTTCAGTGAATTTTCTAATGCTTTATTATCAACTATTGTGATTTAATAAAGTAACAAAAATTTCCAATTTTATGTATGAAAGTATTATTATTATTGTGTTTCTAAATATGTAATTGGAACTGCATCCTACATATGCTCTGTATTGTTGAGATATCAAGGCATAGCAATTTTAAATATCAGGGCTAGAATTTTCCTTTTTCCAAGATACGACTGAACTCTATTAGTTTTAGGATATTTTATGTAAAGTATAGCTCAGCAATTCTTTAATATGGCTAATGAACACCATTTTTTATTAGACATTGATTCATTTAAATCTATGCCTTGAGCAACAGCAAAATTTGAAGAAGAAATTTAATGACCTGGATATCAACATTTATTAATAATATAGCCACAGATTTTAAAATGACTTGAAATATTGAAAAGTAATTCACTAAGTTTTTCATATATTATATTAAAAATGTTAATAATTAAAAAACCATAACTGCTGTAAGTACACTCATACCTCATGTTAAAACATGAATATCCTCATAATAGGATATCAATATTTTATTCTTAGTGGATATCATAAGCATTTTAAAAAGTCATTTCATAGTACTTTAGGCAATAATTTTTTAGCCACAGAATTGGAGTAATCTGATATATGCACAACTAATTAGAAATTTCTTTCTTAGGAATTCATGAAATATGAAATTAATTTATATTTTGGAATTTTGTATTATGCATTAAATTGTTTAATTGCATTTGTAAGTTACTCAATGTGTTTTTTTACAAATCAAAATGTGTTATTCATATGAGGCAGTAATTAGTAGCATAATGTATAGTAGTTTTCCCTTATCTGTGAAAGATACACTATGAGACTCTCAGTGCTTGCTGGAAACCACTGCTAGTACTGAAAACAATTGCTGTCAATCAGAACACATTTCTCTCATGTCTTCCACTCACAACTTTAATGGTTTTTTCATCTTAATCCAACACTTATTATGTATTGTTGCAACTTTTGCAGTCTGAAGAGTGACAGCAAAATCAGCACACATTTGTTTTTCTTTCTTCACAATTTCATACATAAAATATTTTTTCTTACTGTAGATCTTAGCAACCTCAGTATAAATTTATTTTTCTTTTCTTATTAAGTAAAGAATGTTTTCACTTAAGGAACGCACTTTGTGGTTTCTCTTTGGTATATCCAAATTACCAGCATCTGTACTCTTGTGCTTTGGGTCCATTATTAAGTAAAATAATGGTGACTTGAACATTATGTACATGCTATAGAAAGACAAAGAGATAAATACTTTATAAAAGTTGGATGTAGTCATGCATTTTTGATAACATAACTGAATTCATTTTTATAGGAAATAGAAGGAAACAAGTGAAAATAAAGAAATTTTGCCACGACAGCTGTTAATACGTAAACTGGTCTTTACATTTAAGACAAGCACTGCAATACTGTGACAAAGGAGCCAAGAATGAAGAGGGCTAACAAGTGACTAAGGGGTAGGTAGTGCCTAAAATATGGATCCATGAGAAACAGAGATTTATTCACATCCCAGGGGAGACTGAGTGTACAGCACAAGATCCTACACTCTTCAGAATTGTGTACAATTTAAAACTTATGAATTGCTCATTTCTAAAATGTTTCACTTAATATTTTCAGATAGCAGTTGAGCACAAGTAACCAAACCTGCAGAAAAGAAGATTGCTCATAAGGGGGTACTACTGCAGATAGGTAGGTGGTGAGGATAATAGGCTACAGCTCAAAACAAAACTTATGCCTGGACTTCTACAGTTAAAATAGGAATAAGCCAACTCAATATCCTTTTAGAAATAAACTAATTTATTTTTCCTAAAGGAAAAAGTATTAGGCAAACTTGACAGAAAAAACAACAAAAACATTTTGGTTTTAGGAAAATGATTAATTTTGACCACATCCATATTTGCATCTCCAATTTATCCCCAGAAACAGTTACTAATATGATAAAGTACATATCCAATTACGAGTAGGTTGAGATGAGAGGGTGTGTATTTAAATACTAAACTCATCTGAGTCATCAAATAAAAAATACAGTTTCTAGCACAACAATATGCAAGATAAGAATTTACTTTTTGCCATTTTTTAGTATTTCATGGGAGCAAGTTAACAGAAAATAACACCTGTGATGAGTAAAAACACAGGATAATATATAAGGGGACAGTGGAAGCAGACAGCAGAGATAGCTCTCTCCAGATACTGGAGAAAGGCCTACAACAACACTGATGTCAGTGATTAGAGGTGATTGAAGCCCGTTGGCCTGTATCCCTTCATCTTTGCCTCTCTGTTAGGAATACAAAAAAAGATATGAAGAGGTAATGAGGAAGACTAGCTCTTCTCTGGAGATCCCTCACATAGTACTAGCAATAATTGTCTCTTCATTTCTAAACATAGTTATATCTATCTGGAATGTGAGTCTTGCTGATCTATTATTTGTTGATCTAACAATTTAACTCTAATCAGGAATATTTAGTTTTAAACCTCAATTACATACCGCAGTGCATTAACTTATTAAACATTAAACCAAAAGAAAGACATGCTATAGAAAGAAAAAGAGATAAATACTTTATAAAAGTTGGATGTAGTCATGCATTTTTGATAACATAACTGAATTTATTTTTATAGGAAATAGAAGGAAACAAGTGCAAATAAACAAATTTTGCCATGACAGCTGTTAATACTTAAACTGGTCTTTACATTTAAGAAAAGGTTTTATAGCAACCATTAGAATGTTGTAGGAACCAAAATGTTTAAACTTTGTGGAACCCGTGTAGAGAGTATATATTTATTTTCTAAGAAGATAGATTTTCTAAGAAGAAAAATCAGCATTCTCATAGTTCTTCTCACCCCCTCCCCATATATGTTTTTGTTTTTTTCTATATAGTTTATAATATTTAAATTTTCTTCTGTGAACACTTCTCCAGTCATTTAGGTTTTAGTCTGCATTTAAAAGATTTCAACATCATTTAATTTCCCACAGTCTCTCCTTGTCTAACTCTCTATTTTGGTTATTCATTTATGTGACTATATAGTAAACCTATTAATACTTAAGTTCACTCAAGAGATAGGATAAATAGGAAAGATATCATAAGCTTGTAGCTAAATGCACAACAATACAAATTTTATAGTTGTAACTCTAAGGTAAGCTTTATTATCAGGTACTAATATAAAAACTCTCTTTTTTTTTTAAATCAAATGTTTTTTATTTACAAAGATATAGCTCATTTTTTCACACAATGGGGGTTATAAACAAGGCTTTCAGTTTAGAGAGGTTTTTTTTCTCCTTATTTGGAGGTATTAAAAAAAGAAACAAATAGAGAACATCAGCACATCATGGACAAGAAAAAGAATATAGTCTAGAACTAAACAAACAAACATAAAAATCAAGTTTAACCAGGTTTTTCCAAGAACTTGTTCTGGCAGAAGCTCAAAGAATCTTTCAAATTTAAGGCAAAAGTAATGTCATACTCTGCAAAGTTAAATGTCAACTCAAAATGGGCTTATCTATTCAGTTCATTGCATTGAATAACTAACCCTCAGTATTTCCAGTAAAAGATCATTCAGAATTTGGTCCTAAGGTTTAACATTGAATATAAAATTTTATCTAAAATAAATTGTAAGTAAAGTGAACTTTTCTGAAGAGCAAAATAGAAAGAAATAAAGAAAGACTTGAACCAGATCTCGTGGGTATGATGTGGCAAGCAAATCGATTGACATTATCTTAATATGTCTAAAACTCTAAACTTTGATTTTGGAATTATTCAAGTCATAATACTAGCAGGGATAATTCAGAAAAATGCTTATTTCTAAAGCTAGATTACTATTATACTATCATTAGTATTGGATATATTTAAGGGACTCAGTTTATGTATAAAATAAATTATAACTATTTTGGAAAAAAATCTAGACTTGCCTTAAGAAATACATCACAATGCACACTTTAAACAATAAACTAATAATACACAAAATCTAATAATACACATAATCGGGTTAAGATCACGATAAAGCAACTCATAATCTTTTGATTTTCAAAATTTAAAGTAAAAAAAATTGAAAAAATACATTGTGTTTATTTGTCACATTTTAGTTATGAAAAGAAGACTTGCATCAGATCCCAATGGTTGATATAGATAAACAAAGCAGTTTATCTTGTAAATATGGTGATTAGATTTCAGAGAATTTTTCTTCAAGAAATCAGTATTCTTTTTTGCATGTCAAAGGAAAAATCATTACATCAACTCTCTAGGAATACACAATCTTGATAATATTCATTCCTTACTGATTAGACACATTTAGTCAAGGAGTCTTAAAAAAAACATTCTTACATATGTATCATGATTATAGAAAATCAATGGAGAACTTGCAGATTTTTTAAGATATCTAAATAGGATAACTCTAGATATCAAAAAATTGGGGACTTTTTAAAAATGAGAACATTTCACATCAACCTAGCAAAATGTATTTTATTTTCAAGTATACATGAAACATTCAAAAAGGTATGCATATTCAGAAACAAAACAAATCTGAACTAATTTTAAAGACTAGAAATCACAGAAACTATATTCTGAGACCATAATATAATTAAAGTTGAAATAAGAAACAAATACATGTGAATTTTTCAAAATATTTAAAAATTCAGTAACAACATGGACAAAAATAAAATTTCAAGAAAATTAAAATATATGCTGCATTTATAATACAATATTTCAAAAATTCTATGTTACTGTTAAAATAGTACTTAGAAAAAATTTGTAGTTTACATTAGAAAAAAAATCTGAAATTAAAAATATAGGTTTCTACCTTAACAAAATAGAAAAAAATGATAAACTAAACTCAAAGCAAGCAGAAGACAAGAAATAATAAAAACCATAGTAAAAAATCAGTGAAAGTGAAAATAGAGAAAAGAAAATAGAAATCTGATTTAGTGATTCAAATAATTAATCAAACTGATAGATCTCTTCGTCTCTGACAAAGACAAAGGGAGAAAGAGAGACAGAGAGAGACAGAAACAGAGAGAGAAGAAATAAAAGGACAGAGATAGAGAAAGAGAGAATACTATTTGCCAAATCAAGAACAAAAGAAGGGATAGCACTATAATCATTAAAAGACTAATAAGGAAATAGAGGTGGACATGGTGGCTCACACTTGTAATTCTGTCATTTTTGGAGAGGCTGAGAGGGGAAGACTGTTGGATCCTGGTGTTGGAGACTGAGCAATAAAGCAAGACCTCATCTCTACTAAAAGAAAAAAAAATAAGCTAGGCATGGCATCCCTCGCCCAAGTACTCTCTTACCTACTCAGGAGACAGATGTAGGAGGATAGCCTGAGCTCAGGGAGATAGAGGCTTTGGTGAACTACGAATGTACCACTGTTCCTGGGTGAAAGAATGAGATCCTGCCACACACAAAAACAACAACAACAACAAAAAAAAAAACAAGCAAACAATAATAAGAGAATGATATAAAAATAGCTCCAATCCCATAAATTAAAAAATTTAGATGAAATTGACAAATTTCTTGAGACATAATCTCACAAAATTTATAAGCTACTTTCTAAAATTTCCATAAAATGAGGAAGAACTAGACTAGCCAATACAATTTTGAAAATTAAAAAAAAAATAAAGCTGACAAGATACTCAGTAAGATGACAAAAAATACAGTGATGGAGATAGTGCAACAATGACAAAAAATATATGCACAAATTAATGCAAGAATATAATGAACATAGAGCTAAACCAAAAAAATATAGATGATTAATGACTGACAGTGGTGCAAAAAAAAAAATTTTCAATGGAGAAAAAGGATAGTCTTTCAAACAAAAGGTGACAAATTAATCCAAATTCAAAATAATGAATGAACAATGACTTTGTATCTCATCTAAACAAAAGTGAACATAGTTAACAAGCTTAAATGTAAAATGTAAAACTATAAAATTTTTAAAAGAAAATTTGTATAGCCTTGGCTTATTGATAAGTTTTTCAATGCAACACAGAAAATAATCTATTAAAGAAAACATTGAAAAACTATATTTAATAAAATTTTAAAGGTTTGCTCGATATTGTTAATAAGATTTTTTAAATCATAGACTTAGAGAAAATATTTGCAAATTAAAATACATAAAAAACTCACAAAACTGCAAAATTAAAAAAAAAAATCAAAACATCAGTAAAGTATCTGAATAGACATTTTGTCAAAACAGAAATACAGATGAAAGTAAGGCGTTTGAAATATGCTAAAAAATGCAAATATGGAACCAAATGAGCTAGGAATTACTGAGAGAGGAGATAGAATCTGGTTAGACAGAAAGGAAAGGTCTCAAGGAGACTTAACATCTACAGGAACACTCCTTGCACGACTCCATTACATAATTGTTGACTGAAAATATGGTTAATGTGGTTAAACGCATCCTCTTAAATCAGGATGTACTGCTAAAAAGGACTTTTTGCTGCTTAAACGCAGACTCAGTAACTTAACTAAATGTCCTAACTTGATCTTGGTTTAGTATAATATCATTAACATAGCATGTGAATTGTGGTATTACCCCCCCCCACCATGGGCTTTTCTGTGGTACTTATGGGTAATTTTCAAGATGGAGTAACCTTGGCCAAGGACCCACAGGCAAAATAAAACTTGGGTCTTAGGAAGTAAGGAGTGGATGAGACTTAAATGAGAGAAATGCTGCCAGAAAAGATAAGATAAAAACCATAAACAAACTTCTAGCACTGATTACACACTTTGGACCCTCTCTCTTTTTCTGCAGAGCTTTGTTACTTAATAAACTCCTTTCACTCTTCTATTTGGTGTCTGCATTCCTTAATCTTGGTCATGGAAAAAGAACCTGAGATTGCTACTTAAAGGGAATGGTGGATTTCAAAACACCTGAAGCATTACCACTACATATCTGTTAAAATGCATTTAAAAATAAATGTGCCAATAAGAAATGCTGATAAACATGACAAGCAATAGGAATTCTCATACATTGTGGGTATGCTAAATGTTATAGTAATTTTGTAAAACTGAAAATATCTTATCAAATTAAACTTTCACTAACAGTATGACACAGAAATCTCACTCCTAAGTATATGCTAAAGAGAAATAAAAACTAATAAACACACAAAATGCTGTATGTGAATGTTTCTAGCAGATTTATTTTTTTATTGACAGAAATAATTATAATAGGTATATACTTCAACTGGAAAACAAATTGTGATGCCCATAAAATGAGGTACTATTTAACAATAAAAATAAACTGTTGATTCATGCAACATGAATGAATCTGAAATTCATTTTTCTAAGTGAAATGCAAGCCAAAAGGCTATATATTGTTTACTTTGTTTACATGACATTCCGTAAAAGGCACTATTTTAGAGTAGAAAATAGATGAATGGTTAGAAGAATTTAGCAGTAGGAGAGGAGTGGTCTGTCAAGATGTAATCCTATGTAGTACAGTATTTGTTTTCTATTGTTCCTATAACAAATTATTGCAAAATTAGTGTCTTAAGAGTTTTAGAAATTCATTATCTTACAATTCTATAGGTTAGAAGTCTGAAATGGTTATCACTATGATCACCTATTCACTGAGAAAAACTGGAAAGTATAAAATCAAGTAGCAGTATGCCTATCAAATGCCTTAATTTTGGTTTCTAAAATCTTTTTCAATAAACACAATGATATTGGAAAACTGGTTGATTCCAAGACTAGGGCAGATATAATATGAGTCTAAAGCATCTTGTGTTGCCAGAAAATAAGTGATATATAAAGTATGGAAAATATCCAAAAAGCACAGGTGCCAAACTGAAATAAGTCCCAATGACCAAAGTCATAATGAGTTGTCACACAATGAGTAAGGGTAGTAAGCCGGGCTCAGTGGCTCAGCCTGTAATCCCGTGCCTTTGGGAGGCTGAGGTGAGTGGATTGCCTGAGCCCGCGGGTTCGAGACCCGCCTGGGCAGCGAGACCTCATCTCTACAATAAATCAAAAAAATCAGCCGGGCGTGGTAGCGCATGACTGTAATTCCAGCTACTTGGAAGGCTGAGGCGGAAGGATTGCCGGAGCCCAGTAGGCGAGGCTGCGGTTGCTGGAAGTGGCCACTGCACTACAGTCTGGGCAACCGAGTGAGACTCCAACTCAAAAAACAAAAAAACAAACAAGCAAACAAAAAAACGAGTAAGGGTAGTATTAAGTTATAATCCCCCATCAAAAATAAATATCCATAACTATATATTGATCTGTCTAAACAGTCAAATAAATAAGCAGGGGAAGGGACAGTTCTTTCTTACAAAAATTTTCCAAATAACAAATATAGAAAAAATGAGTGAAATAGAAAATCACCTTTAGAAAACTACATTAATAATTGCTGCCTACGAGAATGACAGATAGAACTAAAGTTAATGGGAAGTTTTTAACAGAAACAGGACATATGTATAGACTGCACATTTGTTTTTCAAATATTTAGTAAATATAACGAGAATAATAGTAAATTTACGGTGCCTAATTATTACAAACACTGCTTTAACCAGTGATCAATATAATAACACACCATGATTTGAGGCGCTGAAAAGGACATGTCACCTTTTTGATATCCCTCTCAATAATATCTAACCTCAATATAAAAAGTACAAAGCAAATCCAAATTGGACAACACCCTGTAAAATAACTGACTGCTTCTCTTCAAAAATGTTAGGGTAATTAAAAAAAAATAAAAGATAAAGAACTATCACAGACTATAGGATTCTGAGAAAAAATGAAAATTAAATATTACATGGGATTCTAAAACAGAAAAATTTAACATTTACAAAAAAATCTGGTGAAACCCCTCAAAATTATGTATTTTCACTAGTAGTGTTGATAAATGGTTAATTTTGTAGTTTTGACAAATATATGGCTAGAAAAGATGTTAAGAAAGGGATAGCTGGATGGATGGAGGGCATACAGAAACTTTGCTATTCTTGTGCAACTCTTTGCCTAAAATTATCTTTAAAATATAACTGTTAAATTAAGGCTGTAAGATTTGAGAAAAGAATCAAATATATTTCAAACACTTTGGCTATATATATATATATATACAAATGCTTTCTCATTTACATCATTTAAGCTTTACTTTTGAAAGATATGTTACTACTACTTTTGTAAAACATTTTTTCATTTTTTTCAAAATATTTCTAGTGATTGTATTTTAGTTTTACAGTGCTTCAGAAAATAGCTAATGTTGTCAGGAAGAATAAGAGCTGAATCATTGATAAAACACTAATTTTTTTCTTTCAGTTGCTGGTCTACTTACTTAGAGCTGTAAATCTTTGCAAGCTAATATAATCCTATAGGATACAGAGAGATAGATACTAGTATTAATACCTAAGGCCAAACAGAGAAGAGAAGACCTACAGCCCAGGCTGAGTTACTCTTTCTAATTTTTCTGTTACATCTTTCATAAGATATTTAATTCCCTAAGTTTATAATGCCATTCAGCTTATATTATAGCAGGCATGACAGGCTTCATAAACATCAGCACTTGGTAGCTAACATTAGATTCTCACAAACAATTGACAAGGATTTGTCGAAAAATTAATATTGGGTGGTCATTTTTTCCTGTGGTGCTATTAGTTTTCAATTTAATTGTAGTATTGATATCTAATCTATGAGCGACACCCAAGAAATAGCAAAGGTAACATCAGAGTGATGGGGGCAGTTGGGTCTTAGAACAGTTATTCTTGCACGGCAGCTCCTTTTGTCACCCTAATGTTTTCAATTGCAGAAGATTTGGCTGGGAGAGAGGAAAGTTTGAATCTGATCTAGCTCTACCTCTCTTAATAATGTGCTTGAAAGTGACATAAAACTTTTCAAGTTTGAAGAAATATCCATTAAAAAAAACAGCTAAATAGCTTTTCTCCCACAACGAAAACTTTAAACTTCTCCCCTGTAGGGGGAAAAGGCAGCTATAAAGGAAAAAATGATAATAATACCTGAATTATTAAAAATGCATCAGTCTCCCAGGACTTCATTGTCATTTACCACCACAGTATATTGAAAGACAGATCTGTCAGATGTGAGTCTTATGATTATCTAGTGGAGATGATGCAATTGAAAATGCCATTTTGATAGGAACTAGACAGATATAATCTCATTTCATTTAAAGAAAATCAAGCCACACCATAAAAGGGATTTATCACTGAGGCTTAGTTACAAGTTCAGGTAAATTCTTAGTGATATAAATATAAGCTTATTATTAACCAGCATGGGAAATATAGTGAGATATCTTCATAAAAAAGGTCAAAAAGTTAGCTGGGCATGATGGCACATGCCTATAGTCATGGCTACTCAGGAAGCTGAGATGAGAGAATCACTTGAGCCCAGGAGTTCCAGGTTGCAGTGAGCAGTGATCAGGTCACTGCACTCCAATATAGGTGACAAAGTGAGACCTTGACTAAAAAAAAAAAAATATATATATATATATATAATTAATATATATATATTTTTTAAAAATTAAATATATATAATTTTTAAAATAAAAGTTATATTTAAATCAGGCTATTTTACAGAGGAATGATTAATTTGAGATTAAATTTGTGGAATTGTTTTTCTTTTCTCTAGTGAAGAAGGTACCCAGATGTATCATAAACTTCAGTTCCATGGAAGGGTAGAGATATGTGGTAAACTATGGGAGTAACGTTCTCCATTTCATTACCCTATCTCACCTTTACAAAGTTCCATACCACAAAGAGTCTGGGGTAGGTCATGTGACTTCTTTGGACCAATAGGATACCAGCTAATATGATGCAAGCTGAACAGTAAAAAAGGTTTACACAATGGAACTTTCTTTCTCTTACTGCTGTTGGAACTCCTTCACCTGACACTATGTAAAGAAGTATAATGAAAGATATACTCATGAGAAAAAAAAAGCCTTATTTTACCTTATCACCTTGACTACTGGCTAGCCAAACTCAAAAAGCAAGGGTGCCGAGATAAATGGAGTAATACAGACACATTTCCTGAACAAAACCAGCAAAAGAGATGCCCAGTTTAGCCCAACACCAGTGGTTAACACTCTTAATTATGAACTAAGTAAATGCTTATTATTTTATGTAAATAAATATCAAGTTATTTAATGTCTCTAAATCTAGATACAGTATGAGATACTTTGGAATCACTTGCAAAATCTTTCTTGAGTGATGCGTAAGTATACAGAAGGATTAACATTGGATGAATAGCACATTGCATTGAGACAAAAGGTATAATAATATCCTTAGTGCCTGGTCAGTGAAAAAGGAAAGTTGCTAAAGACGTGGAATGAGGTCCAAGACAGTAAAAGGATCATAATTATTGACTTGCGAGTTACTAGATGACCAATAAATTCATAGCTCGTGATGCCAGTTCACATAATGGTTGTTAGTTGTATAACTCTGCTAGATTGCTTTAGATCAGTCTCCAGTATTTTAATATGAATTAGCATAAGACAATTAACAGTAATATGCAAAATCATTGGAATCTTGGTTAAAATAAACTGGTTATAAAAAAACTTCTTAATCAATCTGAAAAAATATTGAAACTGAGCAGGCAATAGTTATATTAAATTAATTTTAATCTTATTAAATGTGATACCAGTATTACATTCTTTAAAAGTCATTATTTAATGAGACATTTTTTCAGTGAAATTATTTGTCACCTTGGATTTACTTTAAAGTACTCTAGCTGGGCTCGGTGGCTCAGCCTGTAATCCTGCGCCTTTGGGAGGCTGAGGTGAGTGGATTGCCTGAGCCCGCGGGTTCGAGACCCGCCTGGGAAACTTGGCGAGACCTCATCTCTATAATAAATTTTAAAAAAACCTAGCCGGGTGTGGTAGCACGCGCCTGTAGTTCCGGCTATTAGAAGGCTGAGGCAGAAGGATTGCTGAAGTCCAGCAGATCGAGGCTGCGGTGATGGGGAGCGGCCACTGCACTCCAGTCTGGGCGACAGAGTGAGACTCCAACTCAAAAAAAAAAAAAAAGGTATACTAGAAAACAGCTATTTAAGACAAAAAGGGAATAATAGAGGAACAAAAAACTCATAAAACTTATAAAAAACCAAATAAAATGTTACACATTAACCCTGCCTTATCAAGAATTACAGTAAACATAAATGAACTAAATTCCGAATTCAGATAATGATAGAATTAAATAAAATGAGCCAACTATCTGCAGTTTACACACAAAAAGCCTTTATATTTTGACATAGTAGGTTGAAGGCAAAAGTTTGTAAAAAAGTATTTTATATTAACAAGTACCAAGCAAAAACTGGTGTGACTATAGTTATATTAAATAAAATAGACTTTAATACAAAAAATGTTATTAGAGTTAAGGAAAGACATTTTATAATAGCAATAGGGTCAGTCCATCAAGACCAACACCATAAACTAAAACTTGAACAACACTGTAAATCTAAAACATGATAAACTTAACAGATGTCTACATAAGATGCCACTGTACAATAGTAGAATACACATATTCTTTTCAAGTATTGTATGGAAGATTTTCAAGGAGAAAACATGTTAGCCCATAAAACAGGCTCAATAAACTGAAATGTTTTGAAATCATACAAATAATACAAAATATTTAAAATAATAATATTTCATGGTTATTCACTGACCACAATTTGATTATATTAAAATTAAGTAACAGAAAGATATGTATAAATTAAATTATCCATTTTGAGTTGAATGAAAATGCCAATACACCTTACAAACCATAAGAGATGCAGCTGAAAAATATAGTTTTTAGGGGGAATGTTATAGATACAAACAATATTTAAAAGAAGGATCTTCTATCTAAATAATAGCTGAAAAGCTTTTCAAGTCCTGCAATTGTGGTAGACATCCAAATACAGAAAGCTGTAATATACCAAAACAGAGTCATCCCCAAAAGATCTTCTCCAAGGCACATTATAGTCAAACTGTCAAAAGTAAAAAACAAAGAGATAATTCTAAAAACAGCAAACAACACATGTCAACTTATATGCAAGGGAAACTATTATATTAACAGCAGATTTCTCTACAGAAACCTCACAGACCAGAAAGAATGGAATGACATATTCGAAGAGCTGAAAGAAAGAAGGAAAAAAAAACCCTACCAACCAAGAATATTATACTCAGCAAAGTTATTATTTAAAATGAAAAAAGAAATGAAGTCTTTCTCAAACAAGCAAAAACTGGAAATTCATCACCACTAGACTGGACATCCAAAAAATGCTTAATGAAGTCCTACGTCTGAAAGTGAAAGGATAAAACCTTTTACTACAGCCGGGCTCGGTGGCTCAGTCTGCAATCCCACACCTTTGGGAGGCTGAGGTGAGTGAATGGCCTGAGCCCGCGGGTTCGAGACCCGCTGGGGAGGCAAGACCTCATCTCTACAATAAATCAAAAAAAAAAAAATCAGCCGGGCGTGGTAGTGCATGCCTGTAATTCTGGCTACTCGGAAGGCTGAGGCGGAAGGATTGCCTGAGCCCAGCAGGTGAGGCTGCGGTGACCGGGAGCGGCCACTGCACTCCAGTCTGGGCGACAGAGTGAGACTCCAACTCAAAAAAAAAAAAAAAAAAAAAAAAATCATAAGAAAAACTGACACACAATTCAAAAGGAGAAAGTATTCAAATGTTACCACTACAGAAAAAACATTAAGGATTTCTAATCTGTGATTTAATTTTCTAACTTAAGAAAGTAAGAAAAAGATAGCATGTTAAACCAAAAGCAACCAAAATAGAGAAAATAATAAAGATTAGAGAGGGCAAAAATTAAATAAATAATGCTTCAAAACAAACAAAAAAATCAAGAAAACCAAATTTTTAAAAGATAGGTTCACAAAACTGACCCACAAACCTTCAGCAAGTTTGTCCAGGAAAAAAAGACAGTGACTCCAATTACTAAAATCAAATAAAAAAGAGGTGACATTAGCACTGCCATCATAGAATAAAAAAGAATTCTAAAAGAATACTGTTATAAATTAGAAAATATACATAAAATGAAAACAACATTTTAAAAATAAAAACTGCAAAAGCAACTCAAAATTCATGGCAAAGTAATACACTGACTCTATCTGTAAAGAGATTAATAAGATGATACTTGGTGTCAGGAATTGTAGAGTGTTTTCCCTCGAACTAGTGCTCCTGCTGAAATAAATATATATATTTTTTATTATATATAAAATTTTATTTTATATGTTTACATAATATTATATATTGCTTTATTATATATATTTATTATATATACATATATATGTATGTGTATATATATAATTTTGAAGTAAGGTGACACAATCATGGCTTACTTCAGCCTCCACATCTCAGGCTCAGGAGGTCCTTCCACCTCAGCCTTCTGTGCAGCAGGGACTACAAGTGTGTATCACCTTGTCTGCCTTTTTTTTTTTTTTTTAAAGAGACAGTGTCTTACTATGTTGTCCAGGCTGGTCTCAATTTCCTGCGCTCAAGAAATCTTGCTGCCTTTTCCTGCTAAAGTACTGGGATTGCAGGTGTGAGACACCCTGTCCAGCCATTGGAACATGAATTTTAAATAGATCAATTGCAGTAGCAAAAAATAATCAAGCCGCAAGATCTGTCTTATTTACTTTTTATAAGAATTATGAATAGAAACAAAATATAACAATGTTGGCAAGGATATGGAGAAATTGGAATGCTTTCATACTTTTGGTGAGAATGTGATCTATTACATTTGCTACAGAAAATATTGTGGAGTGTCCCATGAAAATTAAAAATAGAACTCCATTATGATTTGTCAATCCCATTCCTGGGTCTATTTCAAAAGAACTGAAAATGGACTCTTGAGATATGCACTCTTATATTCACTGCATCATTCATTACGCACAATAGTCAAGATATAGAAAGAAGCAAAATGTCTGTCTACAGATGAAGGGATAAAGAAAATATGGTATATGCATATGAAATATTATTCTGACTTTTATTTTATTTATTTATTTATTTATTTTGAGTCGGAGTCTCACTCTGTCACCCAGACTGGAGTGCAGTGGCCGCTTCCAGCCACCGCAGCCTCGAGCCGCTGGCCTCTGGCGATCCTTCCACCTCAGCCTTCCGAGTAGCCGGAATTACAGGTGCGCGCTACCACACCCGGCTGATTTTTTGATGTATTGTAGAGATGAGGTCTCGCTGCCCAGGCGGGTCTTGAACCCACGGGCTCAGGCAATCCACTCACCTCAGTCTCCCAAAGGCGCGGGATTACAGGCTGAGCCACCGAGCCCGGCTTATTCTGACTTTTACAAAGAGGAAAATATTACCATCTGTGGCAACTTGAATGTACCTGAAAGACATTAGGTCAGTCAATCACAAAAGGAAAATATTCCATGATTCTATGTATATAGAGTATCTAAAATAGTCATACTCACAAAAGTAGAAAATAGAATGAAGGTTTCCCGGAATGGGCTGTAAGGGAAATGTAGAGTTTTTGTTTAATGACTACAAAGTTAGAGCTATACAAGAAGAGTAGTCTCTGGTCATAACATAGTGCCACTTGTTAAATTATGCATTGTACACATAAACAATTTTTAAAGAAGGTAGGTCTCATGTAAGGTTTTTTATCCCTAATACATGTAAACAAAAGACAGAAATAAACTTTTAGAAGAGATCTATATGTTTATTACCTTGATTGTCATGATAATTTTTTTTTTTTTGAGTTGGAGTCTCACTGTCACCCAGACTGGAGTACAGTGACCACTCCCGGCCACCACAGCCTCGACCTGCTGGGCTCTGGCGATCCTTCCGCCTCAGCCTTCCAAGTAGCTGGAACTACAGGCGCGTGCTACCACGCCCAGCTGATTTTTGATTTATTGTAGAGATGAGATCTCGCCTGCCCAGGTGGATCTTGAACCCACGGGCTCAGGCAATCCACTCACCTCAGCCTCCCAAAGGTGCGGGATTACAGGATGAGCCACAGAGCCCGGCTTGTCATGATAATTTCAAAGATACATGCATATGTCTAAAGTCATCAATTGTATACTTGAATATTTATTTTTTTGTATATTAATTATGCCTCCACAATGATACAGAAAAAGAATTATCATTAAAAAAATACAGAGGAAGTCTAAAAATATAAATGGATTTTTGTGTTTTCAATTACTTTGTTGGATTTAATTTATTATCATTGTCTTTATCAAACATATCACATTTGATAATTTAACATTCTTTTGTACTTATTTATTTTTCTTTGAATATATTTGTATGCATCAACTATTTATCTATGCCAAACTGACTGAAAATGAAAAAGAAAAGTTTCACTCACAGAGTTTCACATTTATTAACTTTAAAATAATCCAATATTTTAAATACAATTGATAGATAAAGGGCAGATGGAGAGATGGATGATATAACAATTGATGAATGGGTGGTTGAATATATAAATATATGCATGGATGGACAGATAGAAAGCTATAGAGAGGTATGAAGATGGATAGAGAATATAGTTTTGATAATTTTTTTATTCTAATATTTTAGCATGTAAAACTAATTCACTCAAATTGTGCTGCCTACTTCTGAGTTGTTTTTTATTTTTATTAATTATTTCATTAAATGTCTTAAAATAAGTGATGCATAGACACATCCTTGAGATTTTACAGTAAATATATTTAATTATACATTAAATATTACACTATTTATTATTTATCAAATTACTTTGTGCATTTAATTATGCATTAAGACATAATGTATAATTAGCTTGCTATGACAGTGAAAAGAGAGAATCTTGTCTAATCGGATTATAATTTTTAAAGATAAAATTAAACATTTAAAAATTTATTTTATTTTTGAAGGAAAGTAAGCTGGAAGTGGTGGCTCATGCTTGTAATTCCAGCACTTTGGTGGTGGAGGCAAGAGAATTGCCTGAGCTCAGGGTTTGAGAACAGCCTAGGCAAGTTGGTGAGACCTCGTCTCTACAATAAATCAAAAAATTAGCTGGGTGCTGTGGTACATGCCTGTAGTTCCAGCTACTTGAAAAACTGAAGCAGAAATCTCACCTAAGCCCAGCAGGTTGAGGCTATGGTGGCTGTGAGTGTGCCACTGTACTCCAATCTGGGCGACAGTGAGATTCCTACTCGAAAAAAGAAAACAGAAGACAAGAAAAATAAAAGTTGTAGGAAATGGCAAGAATCACATCTGAATATTATAAAACCAAAATTCACATTTGGAAAATGAAGGAGGGTTTTTTTTTTTTTTGCCATTTTAAAACTAATATTGCAATTAGTCTGAAAGCATGGCCTCAGTTGGATCCTGCAAAGTTAAAGGCTGATAGGGAATGAGAGAGGGCCAAGGTGACCAACTGAAAATATCGCACATTTGCAGGTCTCTGCAAAGGAACCTATATGGAGGAGCATACCTAGGGTTTTCAGTTGAGCTGAAAATCCAAATTGATGTCTATCAGATGGTCGCTTGTAGACACAAAAGATGAACAGTTACAAGTCCTAGACACTCCTAGAAGCAGCCCAATGAGAACAGGAGAGTGCCATTGGAGACAGAAGGGATGAGTGAAAGCAATAACCTCTTTTTCTCTACATACCTCAGTAAACCTCTGCAATCTCAGCTAAGGAGCTGAGATAGTCCAAGAACTCCCTCTCACCACATCTTCTTGCACCAGGCAGGAACAGAAGGCTTCCCTAATTGGAGACAGAGACACTGGTAAGTCTCAAGTGGAACCTGGGGAGCCCTTATCCCCAGGAGTGCTGTGCTGCAACCATTGATCTCTTGCAGAGGACTTCAGTGAGAAACA
Source organism: Cephalopachus bancanus (assembly GCA_027257055.1). Classification (NCBI taxonomy): domain Eukaryota; kingdom Metazoa; phylum Chordata; class Mammalia; order Primates; family Tarsiidae; genus Cephalopachus; species Cephalopachus bancanus. The sequence continues at coordinate 14,621,242 of JAPVLO010000068.1, read as the reverse complement.
CCATGCAGGAGTTGTCTGTGTAATGAGGATGCACTCCAATTTCTAACTCCCCAGCACAGAGCAGGGATACAACCAATTCAGAGAATTTTCTGCAGGCATCAGCAGTCATTGTGACCGTAGGTCTGAGCTGCAGAAGAAGTTTGACCTCAAAGGGTCACCTTGGTTGACAAAGAGACTCTCTTTGGGCAGGGCAGGATCTAAGAGGTCAGGTACCTCTGCATAGTGCAGTGACAGTGGCTCCACCCACCTACAGACAGAGGAAGAAATAACAAGTCCCCACTAATTTTCTCCTATACTTGGGCAAAAGAGGTGATTTCTGCCCAGGAAGGAGGATGTCTCTCCACACCCCCAAGAACACCTAAGCCAGAGTAGTATTGCAAGACTCCACCTAGCTAATACTGTTGAAAAGAAAATTAGTCTGGGGAGGTGGACCTGAAGCTTGAGACAGGACCCTTGTCATCTGTTCCAGATGTTTCTTAAATATAAGAAAAATTTCATCTTGTTTCTACCAGATTGCACTGGCGAAGCAGTTTTAGATGACTTCCCCTGAGATCACAGCTTTTCTTTCCACTGCTGTACCTGCTTCCACAGGCAAAAAAAAAAAAAAAAAAAGAAAAAAAGAAAATGAAAGAAACAAAAGCCGCCCCCAACTGTGATAACCTTATCTAATTGATAAGCAACAAAACAAAAAATAAAAAAGTCTGTCCTCAGGAAGAAACTGCAAAAAGAAAACAGTGGGGCTCGGTGGTTCAGCCTGTAATCTCCCGCTTTGGGAGGCCAAGGTGAGTGGATTGCCTGAGCCTACGGGTTTGAGACCTGCCTGGGCAACTTGGTGAGACCTCATCTCTACAATAAATCAAAGAATTAGCCGGGTGTGGTGGCACGCACCTGCAGTTCCAGCTACTTGGAAAGCTGAGGCCGAAGGATCATGGAGCCCAGCAGGTCGAGGCTGCAGTAGCCAGGAGTGGCCACTGCACTCTAGTCTGGGCGATAGAGTGAGATTCCAACTCAAAAAAAAAAAAAAAAGACAACAAACAAACAAAAAAACCTGGCAAAATACACATAAAAGAGCTTCACATATCTCAAGCAATGACCCCTTTCCAGAACAACCAGTCCCTGATGACAGACACAGAATTCCAACTATGGATGGCAAAGACACTCCATAGAATCTATGAGGAGGTGGACATACAGATCATCCAGGTCACGGAAACAGGGCAGGAAGTAAAAGTTGAGCTGGCCATTATAATAAAGAACCAATTTTAACCTCTGGAAATGAAAAATTATTTCCATAAATTTCAAAACACAATAGCAAACCTCAACAGCAATCAAGCAGAAGAATCTCAGAGCTTGAGTATCGAATTACTGAATTAACTTAGCCTGAAAACAACATGGAGAACAAGCTTAGGATGAAAGAACAATGCCTATGAGAAATCTGGGATCATGTAAAGAGATCAAATCTATGGTTGATTGGCATATCTAAGAGATAAGGGGAAATTGAGAACACTCTAGAACAAGGCTTCCAAGTTATCATCCAAGAAAATGTTTTCTATCTTGCTTGAAAGGTGACCATGAAGACACAAGCCATTCAGAGAACTCCTGCAATGTAGTACAAGAGAAGCTCATCCCAAGGCATATAACCATCTTTACAAGGTGAGCATGAAAGGCAAAAATATCCTAAAGACAACTAGAGAGAAGTAACAGACCACACATCATGAAAGATCCATCAGAATTGCAGCAGACTTGGCAGACAACCTTTAAATCAGAAAGGACTGGGGTACCGTGTTTAACATCCTTAAAGAAAAGAAATTTTATCCAATAATTTTCTACGCTGTCAAGCTAAGCTTCGTTAATGAAGGAGAATTAAAATACTTTCCAGACATAAAATCTCTAAGATAATATGCCACTTGCAGATCAGTCCTTCAGGAGATGCTTAAGAGAGTTCTAAGCACGGAAATGAAAGAACAGTTCCACAATCACAAAAGCACAGACAAGCACAGAGTTTGCAGGCCATATAAATAACCACAAAACCTAAAAAAACAAAGCAGCCTTTTAAAAAGTATGGCAGGCATAAACCCCCACATATCAAAAATTAAATTAAGCATGAATGGACCAAATGCAGCACTTAAAAGGCATAAAGTGGTAAACTGGATAAAGAAGCACAATCTTTACTTCAGCTGCCTGCAGGAAAGCCATCTCATTGTAAATGACAGTCATGGTTCAAAGTAAAGGGCTGGAGAAAGATTTTCCAGGTAAATGGAAACAAAAGAACAGGAATAGTTATTCTTATATCAGACAAAAAAGACTTTAAATCAATAAAAGTCAAAGAACACACTACATAATGATAGAAGGTTCAATTCATCAGCAAGAAATATTCATATTGAATATATATACATCCAGCATCCATCATAGGAGCACCTGTATTTATAAAACAATTGCAGTTAAACTAAAAAAACACATAGACAGTCATACAATTATAGTCAGAGTATTTAATATCTTGCTAACAGCCTCAGATTATTGAGGCAAAAAAACTAACAAGAAAATCTGAAAAATTAACTTGACATTCAACCAACTAGATCTAATAGACATCTACAGAACACTTCAATCAACAATAACATAATACATATTCTTCTCATTAGCACATGGAACCAACTCCAAGATTGACCACATACTCGAATATAAGTCAAGTGTGAACAAATTTCAAAATATAATCTAAATAACATGCCTCTGAATGACTTTTAGGCTAACACAGAAATCAAGGGTGAAATAAAACGATTCTTAGAAACAAAAACAAAGACACAACAAAAAACCTCTGGATACCATGAAATCAGTGCTGAGTGGGAATTTTATAGTATTGCATGCACATTCAAAGAAAATAAAGGAATTTCAAGTAAACAGTCTAGCATCACACCTAAGCAAGATGGAAAGACAAGAGCAATGCGATCCCAGAAATAGTAGACACATGTAAATCATTAAAATAAAGTTACAGTTGAATAAAATAGAGATAAAAAGTCATACAAAAGATCAAGACAGAAATCTAGTTATATGAAAGGATAAATAAGATTAATAGAACTTTAGCCAGATTAACAAAGAGAGAGAGTGAGAGCATGAGAGAGAGAGAGAGAGAGAGAGATATGAGGGAAATTTTTAATAAACACAATTAGAAACAAAAAAGGTGATTCTACAAGTTACCTTGAATAAATATAAAAGCTTATCAGAGACTATCTTAAACACCTGTATACAAATAAACTTGGAAATATAAAGGAAATGGAGGAATTCCTGACATTGCATAACCTCCCAAAATTGAAACAGAAAGTAGTTGATACCTTAAACAGACTAATAACAGACATTTGAGTAATATGGAACTTTCCCACCAAAAAAAAAAAAACACACACAAAAAACCCCTGGACCAGATGACTTCCCACCTGAATTCTATAAGAAATACAAGGAATAACTGATATTAGTTCTATGGAAAATATTACTGGCAATTAAAAAGGAAAATCTTTTCTTACTTTATTCTATGAAACCAATTTCATCGTGATACCTCAAAATGGCAAAGACACAACAAGAAAAGAAAGCTACAGGTCAATATCTCTGATTAACATAGATGTAACCATCCTCAACAAGATTCTATCAAATTGCATCCAAAGCACATTTCAAGGGTCATCCATCATGACCAGTGGGCTTCATTTCTAGTATATAAATCTGGTTCAACATATATTAAAAAAATGATAATCCATTACATAAACAGATATAAAATCAAGAACCAAATGACTGTCTCACTAGATGCTGAAAAAGGTATTCAATGAAATTCAACTTTCTTGATGAAAATGTTTGAACACCTAGGCATCAAAGGAACATTCCTCAAAATAATAAGAGCCATCTATGACAAACCTACAGCAAGCATAATACTGAAAGGACAGAAGCTAAAAGCATTTCCCCTAAGAATTGGAACAACAAATCAAGTATACCCACTCTCATTTCTCCTATTTAATATCGTACTAGAAGTCCCAACCAGAACAATCAGGCAGGAGAAATAAATTGGGTATCTAAATAGAAGAAGAGAAAGTTAAGTTATTTCTTTTTGCAGTTATCTCTTTTTATATAATGCTGTATCTAGGAAATGCTACAGAGTCTGTCAAAAACCTCCTTGCACTGATAAATGACTTTGGTAAAGTCTAAGGATACAAAATCAATGCACAAAAGACAGTTGCATTTCTATACACCAGCAACAAGCAGGTTGAAAACAAAATTGTAAAATAACATTACAGTGAAAACTACAAAACACTGCTCAAAGAAATCAAGGACAACACAAACAAATATAAGAATATCTTTTCTCATGCATTGGAAGAACCACTACCATCAAGATGTCCATTTTAAGCAAGGCAATACACAGTTTCTACCAAGTTAGCTTCATTTTTAACCAACCTAAAAATGACAATACAGCAACTATTATGAAAACATACAAAAAGGGAAAAAAATAGAAAAAACTGAATAGCTAAAGAAATTATCAGCAGAAAGATCAAAGCTGGTGACATCACATTTCCAGACCTCAAACTTTACTACGTGTTACAATAACAAAAACAGCATGGTATTTGAGCAAAAATAGGCACACCAACGGAACAAGATAGAGAATACAGAAATAAAACAGAAAGTCCGCAAGCAATTTTTTTTAACTTAGTTAAAAAAAGCAAAGCAAACATTGGGGAAAGGAAATCATAGTAAGCCAATGGTTTTGGGAAAACCGACTAACCACAATCAGAAGAATGAAACTGGATCATTACCTGTCACCATATACAAAGATTTTCTCAAACTGAATAAAGAACTTAAATGTGAAACCCCAAGCTATAAGAATCTTAGAAGAAAACTTAAAGAATGCCCCCCTGGAGGATGTAAGCAATAAATTCATGGCAGTGTCCTCAAAAATAAATGCAGCAAGAGCTAAAATTGACAGGTGTGGCCTTAGCAAGCTAAAATGTTTTTGCACAGCAAAAGAAATAAACCATCAAGAGAGTAAAGAGACAACCCACAGAATGGGAGGAAAATATTTGCAAGATATATATCTGACAAAGACCTAACATCTAGAATCTACAAGGAACTCAAATGAATACACAGGAAAAATAAAAGTAAAAAGGAGAGTAAAAACATAAACAGACACTTCTCAGAGGAAGAAATGCAAGAAGCCAACAGACATATGAAGTCTTGCTCGGCTTTCCTAATCATCAGACAATCGCAAATCAAAACTACAATGAGATACAACTTCACACCAGTAAGGGTGACTATCATTAAAAAGTAAAAAAAAAAAAAAAAAAAAAGGGTGCTTGCAAGGCTAGTTCAACCTTTGTGAAAAGTAGTGCAGTGCTGTCTCAAACAACTAAAAATCAAGCTACCACATGACCCAGCAATGCCATTTCTGGGATTATACACAGAGGAACATAAATTACTCTATGAAATAGATAACTGCATATGTAAGTTCATTGCAGCATTATTCACAATAGCAAAAACAGGGAACCAACCCAGGTGCCCAACAAAAAGTGGGTGGGATAAAGAAAATATGTTATAGATACACAATATGGAACACTATGCAACCATATAGAAGAAAAAAATCATGTCTTTGAAACACATGGATGCAGCTGGAGGCCATCATTTTAAGTAAACTATCTCAGAAGCAACAAATGAAATACCACATGTTCTCATTCATACATGGGCACTAAACATTGAGCACGTGAGCACAAGGGCAGGAACAACTGATGCTGAGCACTGCTGACATGGAGAGGGTGGATAATACAGATGAAAAAGAAAATTTATATTGTTTTCTTTTTTAGAAATAAAGGATGTCATTTTAATCACAGTAACAGTGTCACATTTAAAATAGTTTAAGGTTTTCATTTCTCTTAAGTTGATTTTGAAAAGTTTTAATCAGATTTTTTACAAATAACACTCAGATGTATCCAAACAATTATAGTTTCTTTTGGATATATAATTAAATCACTCTTCTTTATAAACCCTCATTTAATATATATTGAATAACTAATTTCAATCAGTTTCTTTAGGATAAATGTCTAGTCTTTCAGATTTCCTGGCTACTTCTGATCTCTACTAAGATAACCTCCTAAAGTTTGGAAAGGGGCTTTCATGCACGTTATAGCAAAAGAGGACTAGCCAGGCTCGGTGGCTCAGCCTGTAATCCCGCGCCTTTGGGAGGCTGAGGTGAGTGGATTGCCTGAGCCCACGGGTTCGAGACCCGCCTGGGCAGCCAGACCTCATCTCTACGATAAATCAAAAAATCAGCAGGGTGTGGTAGCGCGTGCCTGTAATTCCGGCTACTTGGAAGGCTGAGGCGGAAGGATCGCTGGAGCCCAGCAGGTCGAGGCTGCGGTGGCCGGGAGCGGCCACTGCACTCCAGTCTGGGTGACAGAGTGAGACTCCAACTCAAAAAAAAAAAAAGAGGACTCACATCTGTAGTTACTCAGGTTATCTAATTTCCACTAGAATATCCTCCTTTTGACTTATATTTTTGGGAATGACCCTTTATCAACAAAGATGATCTTTATACACTTTATTGACTGTCTTCCACCTGGGTTCGTACTGGTTCTGTGTGTACACTCAGATGGCTTCAGAGGAATGTGACCTCTGTAGTTCCACAAGGACCATACTCAGAAGGGCTCTATATTTGACTGAAAGTTCTGCTATCATCCTTAACATTCTTTCAAAAATTTAACAAGAAACTCTGCTTTTTCATTCTGCACTTAGCCCATGACTATACTGCCAGTTTTGTCACTCTGTTCCCCAGAGGGGAATGCAGTGGCAGGATCATGACACTGCAGGCTCCTCAACTTCATGGGCTCAGGCAATCCTTCGGCCTCAACCTCCCAAGTAACTGAGACTGCAGGTGAGTGCCACCAAGCCTGGCTAACTTTTTATTTTGTTTTAGAGACCAGGTCTTGCTATGTCACCCTGGTTAGTATCAGACTTCTGGGCTCAAGCTATCCTTCTGCCACAGCCTCCTCTAAGTGCTGGGATTATAGGCATGAGCCATCATGCCTAGCCAACATATTTTATTCTTCCACAGGAGCGGGGTGGTCTTTCTGGATACTTTTAAAGTCATGAGATGGGAGGTTGGCACAAAAAGGCCTACTTAGGTAGTCTCCCGGCCTAGTTGTGCAGTTGATGATTTTTAATCAAACTTCCTTGAACCAATGTTTGATACCTCTGCCCACTGAAAGGATGCCACACATTCTGGCCACCAGTTCCTCTACTTCTTCATTTCCTGCCCACAATCCTACATGTCTAAAAGAATAGCTGTGTCTTCTGTATTGTTTCTATTTTTCTGTCTTTCTACTTCAGCATAAAATTTGTGCTTTTTAATGTAATTGACTCCAATTTCCTCTTAGTTTAAAGGAGTTAAGAGATGTAAGATACTGTTTTTCTGCCTTAATAAAAGGAACATTTCAGATTATGTCTTTTGTTCTATATTACTATTTTAGTAGTGAAAATATGAATACTGACTTCTTCAATTTCTGTATATTCATACTTCAAAATTGCAACCTCTCGTAACTTCATGACCTCTCTCATAAAAAATAATTGTTAAAATAGGTTAGAGAGAAGAGTATTTTAACCGACTTGTAAAAGAGGAAAGATTTTTATGCTTGCTAATTTGTAGTATGGGCATTTAAATGTATAAAACTGTATATGTATTAAATCCTTATTAAACTAGTAAAAGTAAAATATTTCAAATTTTAAACTTTTAGAATTAAATGTCTTAAATATTGAGAACCCACTTTCTTAGCTTTTGTAAAAAGATTCTGTTGTTTAGTGAGATAATATTATCTTACAAAAAATGCTATCATTAAGTAAATTCTCACACATTAGCCAGTAGCAATAAAATTTTCTTCTCTTGTTCTTTGAGAAATGACTTCATAAAAACAAAATTATTTTAATTTGTTACTTTTAACTGTCTTCAGTTACAAGTAGGCAACTTGTTATGCTGTTGGTTAAGTTTTAGGATTCTTAAATTAGACAAATGCTCTAGTAAAACATGTCAGGGGTCAATTGAAAAACATAGCTTTTGATTAAAGAGCTACGGGGTCTATCAAAATTGGAGCAAGTCAAAGAGAGTCACAAATTTACAAGAGAAAAAAATCCTAATCAAATTTATTGTGATTCAAATCTTTAAGTTTTTCACATTCAAGTTACTTGGCAGTAAACAATTATCTTCCAATTTGCTAGAATTAATTTTCATAACCACAAATTCTGCAATTAGAAATAAGAAATTAATTATTCATCTTTATTTGAAAATATATTATATTCTTTAAAAAAATTATCGTGTAATATAAACATTCTTCCCTTCAAAAAAATAAAATGGCAATCAAAATTATCAAAATATGTAATGTTTTTATAGAATTTTAGATCAATTATTAAAGTAAAACCAAGGATATTGGAATACATAATATTAAAAAAACACCAAAGGATCAGAAATATAAAAATCCAAAAAACAATGATTAAACATAAAGAAAAATTGAAAACTAGGGCCAAGATATTTCATATATATAGTACATATATTTTATTTCTAATAATCAAACAAATTCACCTAATCTTGTTCATTGAGTTCATATTTGTAAATCAAATGTGATTATCCATAGTATTATACAAAATAAAGCTGTTTTATACATATCTTGGTATCATTAAGATATTTTGACTTTCCACTACCACCACCCCAACTCTACATTTGTCTCCCTCATCAAACTATTAAATTTTGCAAAATTAAGTTACAAAAGCTAACGCCAGTCTACTAAAGTTTTTGTTTTCAATTTTTTGCAATGACAATGTGTATGCTTTTTCTTCTAAGAACCTAAAATTAATATGAATACAAAAAGTATAATTGCATCGTTATGATAATTTTAGATGCAACTGCACATGTTGCACATTGTCTTTCTTCTTCCCTTTATCACAATATTTTCAAAGGCTATCCATGTTGCAGCATGTATCAGTACTTCATTTTTTTCATGGCTGAATATTATTTCATTGTACAAATATAACACATTTTGTTTATCCATTCATAAGTTGATGAACATTTGGATTGTTGCCACTTTTCTTCTGTTACATATAATGCTGCTATGTCAGTCTGTGCACAAGATATTGATTGAATGAATGTTTCCAATTCTCTTGGACTTGTAAGGTTTTAATTGAAAATGTAAATATAAATAAATACAAAATATATTATTTAAATAGGATATTAAATATTTTGGGTTTTAGAAAGTCAATTTTGCTTGAAACATTCTTTCCATGTATTTTAATATGATTTTCTTGTTTCTTTCTTAAATATATTAAGCACTCTGATTATCAATGTCCCAGGATCACAGAAGAATGCTCCTGACCATTTTATCAACAAAAGTACCCCATTCCTATCACAATTGCACTAAAAATTATTTCATATATTATTTTTATTAATAGCATCTATAGCCACCTCTTATCATGTTAAATACTTATTGGTTTACTTTTTGGCCTTTCATCCAATGAAACATAAGCTACACATAGCTGTGAGTTTTTCAGTCATGTTGAAAATTACCCTATTAAAAGTTATACCATTAGTCATAGGAGTAAATGAATAAACTCCTTAAAACATCTAATTATTGTTGTTCATTTATTTATTTATTTATTTATTTATTTATTTTTGAGTTGGAGTCTCACTCCTTTGCCCAGGCTGGAGGGCAGTGGCACACACACTCACAGTCACCCCAGCGTCAACCTGCTGGTCTCCGGCGAGCCTTCCACCTCAGCCTTCCAAGTAGCTGGAACTACAGACGCACACTACCACGCCTGACTATTTTTTATTTTTATTGTAGAGATGAGGTCTCACCAAGTTGCCTGGACTGGTCTCAAGTCCATGGGCTCAGTCAATCCACTCACCTAGGCCTACCAAAGTGCTGGGATTACAGGCTGAGCCACCGAACCCAGTCCCTTATTTATTTTCTTTGTAATTATTTTGTTTCTTGTTTACTCTCCCAAACAAGTGCAGAAGAAACTATTACCCATAAAAAAGACAAGCTTTAATACTCAGAAGGGAAATCTCCAACTCAAAAGTTTCTGTTAGTCTCTAGAAGTAATTAAAAAGCCAATGGACAGTGGTGTCCTCCTCAGCATCTCAACAAAGGTATTCAATACACCTGCCCAAATTGTGATGTCCTGTGATACGTCTTTCTCTTTCCACAGCCATTTCTACTTTCTTGGCTTCAGAGTCAATGAAAAACTCTCCCACACTAACTTTTAGAAAATTAACTGAAAAGATTAAATTTCATCTTACCTAAATAAGTATGCTTAATTTATTTGCTGAATTGCTTCATCAAGGAATCAGTAAAAAGAAGGAATTTTCTATATTTTGTGCCCTTTCTTCTTATTGCTTTATAGATTATTACATTGTATTAGAAAGCTATTTTTATAAACACTCAAAAGTACTTTATATGCTAACACTACTGATTTTTTGTTCAAATAAATGTCTCCCAAAACCAGTAGTTTACATTTTATTTTGATAAAATCTTGCATGTCACTCCAGAAAACTTATTAAAAGTCATCTAATGCAATATCTCTATTATATAGATAAATAAACTAAGTCTGGGAGAAGATAAGGGACTATTCTAGTTTATGACAGACATAAAATTATAGAACAAGATATCTTTTTCTCAGTTGTGTGCTCTATTCAATACACAAAGCAGAATCATAGTAAAATAATTTTACCATATATACTGAAAATTAACAGGGTGGAGGTATCTCTTTTCTTAGGACTTTAAATTAATATTTTTAAAAGTATAATTGCATATACGGGTCATTATATGGAAATGCAGTTTGAATTTTTTGGGGTTGTAAAGTATCTTATCTTAAAACCTTATCAAAGAAAATGTGGCCATCATTTCAGAAAGATGTGTACGTGTGTGCTCACATGCACAAAATAACACCACAACCTCTTTGGTGTCATAACTTCCAAATTTTTCAAAACAAATAATTTAGCTCATCCTACTTTGTCACAGTTGAACAAGAATGTACATGCTTCATTCTCCTAATTTCGCATTTTAGGACTAACTTCTGAGCTCCTTAATCATTCTGCATTTTCTTCAAAGCCCTTTCCATCTGTTAGCATCTTTATGACAACGAAGCGTTTCAACTGAAAAAAATACTATAAGTATTTGACCTTATCAGTTTTTTTGTTTATTGCTTACTTTTAACCCGTCATTAAAATATATAATGGAAACCTGAAATAACAAGACTGTTGGAATCTATAGAATGACATTGCTTTATTTAAGTGGATGAGCTCTATTTCTCCTTGAAATATGTAATTATAGCACACACACTCTTAAAAATTGTCATCGCATTTACCATTATACAAATCTGTGACATGTTATATATCATTTATATGTTTTGTTTGAATCCACATAAGTTAAGCAGGCTTAGCTAAAAGTTTATGTCTAACCTTCAAATTTCAGTGCTGCAGTTTCGCAGAAGCCTTTCAAAGTAAAAGAACACATTTAGGTTTGAAAATAATTGATTTTCATTTAGGTTTGAAAATAATTGATTCCTGAAAAGCTGGAGCTTTTGTACAAACGATAACTATTATGATAACAGCATAAATCTTTAGATGATATCTGAAACTAAATTATTAGCAGCTATTAAACACTTGAGTAGTTAATAAAAGTAGAAAGCAAAATGAAATGACATTGAGTAAGTTCTCCCAAAAGGTGAAATGTCAGAATTAGCCAGAAAGTCACATGGAAAATTTTGCCAAATAGAAGCGAGAAAGAGAGAAAGAGGGTGAGGAGAGAGAGAGAGAGACAGAGGAGCGAGAGGGTGAGAGTGAGAGAGAGAGAGAGAGAGAGAGAGAGAGAGAGAGAGAGAGAGAGAGAGAGAGAGAGAGGAAAGGGAGGGAGGGAGAAAGAGAGAGAAAGGTGTGTGTGAGAGAAAGAGAGAGAGATAAGAAGAATTACAAACGCTAACTATGAAGGAAGAAGAGTGTCTCTGGTGAAGTAGAGGGTCACTAAAGATTCTTGGATGTTTCAGAGCAGAGGCCTATCACCTACTTTTTTCTTTTTCTTTCCGTCCCTGCCTCCCTCTCTCCCTCCCTCCCTCCCTTCCATTTTTTGTCAGGGTCTCACTTTATCACCCAGGCAGGAGCGCAGTGTCACGATCACAGTTCTGCACAGCTTCAACTTTCTAGGCTCAGGTGATCTTCCTCCCTCAGCCTCCCAGTGGCTGGGATGCAATGCGATGTTTGCCACCACACCCAGCTCATTTTGTTGTTGTTGTTGTTGTTGTTGTTGTTGTTGTTGTTGTTGTTGTAGAGATGAGGTCTTGCTATGTCACCTAAGCTGGTCTCAAAGTTCTAGGCTCAAGCAGTCCTCCCGCCTAGACCTCTCAAAGTGCAGGGATTACAGGCATGAGCTACCGCACCCAGCTCAACAACTTTTCCAACAGGTTATGAAACAGAGTGACACATCTTGGTAAAAAGTGTGCCTGGGCACATAGGAGGATCTAAAAGTATACAAATGATGACAGATGTAGGAATAGAAGGTGTGTGGACAAGTAATCCTAGACATAGCTTGCCTAGATGGGAGATCTGAATTTAAAAAAGAGAAGGATGTCTATGACTGGCAGGGAAATAAATTTCCTCTGGAGGGCTTTCTGTCACCTAGTAGTAGGAAAGACTCATAGATTCCTTGTCAAGTACTGTTACTCAAAACAGACTACCCCCTTGCATCAACCAATGCTCCTCTATCACGTCCCCCTAACAACTGTTCCAGTGCTCTTACTGGGGTCCGGCTTTCAGGGAGCAGCTTTCAGTGTCAAGTCTTTCTTCTCTGTCACACCATTCTACCTGATGGCTAAGTCACACAAGTCAATACACTGCCTTTAGCATGGTAGTCATATGCCTACATATAAGGCAATTTGAGATCAGTGGTACTTTACGGGAACATTTATGAACATGTGACATCAGCAAGAAATAAAACTTTGTTTTAAAATCAGAGATTTGAAAGATGTCTTACAACCCTACCTTGATTATCCAAAGTGATATGAAAGGATTTTGTCTAGTTTTTGTTTGTTTGCTTTCATTCCCACCTTAAAGGACATTACACTTCATTAATTTCTTGACTCATTATCTTTTGGTAAATATTGTATTATTTATATGTTTTTAAATATAGTGTTGGAATATAGTGAAATATATATTGTCTAATAGCAAACTTTAAAAAAATGTTATTTCATCATCTTAAGGTAAGCTATATATTCTCTCATTTTCAAAACACCTCTCTCTTTCCCTCTCAATCTCTCTCTTTTTCTGTTTCTGTTTCTCTGGCTCTGGCTTTAGAAAAAAATCTATCTGCTTATCCAGCTATCTATCAACCTATGTATCTAATCTAACTATATATTTATAGTGACTATGTTATATATAATTTTTATTGTTTGCATCACTTGATTTATCTAGATTTGAGAACTCTTAAAATCTACTTTACTTTGTATGGATTAGCCTCTATGGTTGTCTCCTTTTTTCTTAGTTTCTATTTCATGAAAATTATTGCTCTGTTATATGTTATATGAGTATAAATAAATGTTGTAGCATCACTGTGAATTATAGTTATAGCAACATAATTTTTCCCTTTTTAACAAATATTTATGGGGCTAAAAGCTGCTTTTTCTGATATAAAAATCAGGCCCTTTATGTTTTTATTTTAATCTGTCTATAATATTTTAACTTTTAAAAAACATGTTTAACCTTTGTAGGTTATTATGTTTTTGATTTGTTACTTATGTACAGCATGAAGAAAAAAATCACTTTGCTAGACAGACTGGAAATGTTTTAATAGAGGAATTAAACTTACCTAGACTCATTGAAATGTAAACTTGTTAGATTTCAGTTCTGCAAAATTTTAATCCTGGCCAGGCTCGGTGGCTCAGCCTGTAATCCCGCACTTTGGGAGGCTGAGGTGAGTGAATTGCCTGAGTCTGCAGGTTCAAGACCCACCTGGGCAAATTGGCGAGACCTCATTTCTACAATAAATCAAAAAAATTAGCCAGGCGTGGAAGTGCACGCCTGTAATTCCAGTTACTTGGAAGACTGAGGCGGAAGGATCGCCGGAGCCCAGCAGGTCCAGGCTGCGGTGGCTGGGAGCAGCCACTGCACTCTAGTCTGGGCGATAGAGTGCGACTCCAACTCAAAAAAAAAAAAAAAATTAATCCTTCCTTCCTTCCTTCCTTCCTTCCTTCCTTCCTTCCTTCCTTCCTTCCTTCCTTCCTTCCTTCCTTCCTTCCCTCCTTCCCTCCCTCCTTCCCTCCCTTATTATTCTCCATCCTCCCTTCATTTCTTTCTCTTCTTTTTTAGTTTTCTTGTTTGCTTTCATCTGATATCTAGGTCCATATGTATTATGATATTTGTCTGGAACATCAGGAAAACAAAAATCTAGTTTTAATAATCATATGATAAGTTTTAAGAACTGAAGAGGATTTGCTTAGAGAACAAAAATTATACAGTATGCTGTGGAAGTTGCTATATCAATCCCATGTCATGATAATTGTTTATCCATTTTTCTAATTCACAGTTTCAATATATAATTCTAGTCTACTTCCATTACTTTTAAGAAGTGCAAGTAATACTTCAGATAACATTACCTCACAAACAAATGTGATTTGACTTCTACATTCTCCTTTTCTGCCTCCAACAAACTGTATAAAGGTAAGTACTGCAGCATTATGCCAGGTATACAGACACAGTTGTTATCATGATATTTTGTCCAGTAAGATGTAAGAAGTATCATGGCTTACAAAGAATGTAATGATTTAGTACAGTTTCAACTGTGCAATTAAAAGTAAATCTTGGATATAATTGCTTTCCTTTAAATTGTGTATAGAAGGATAGCCTTACATATCTATGAGCTAGAAAAGCCTTATGATTTTATATAAATTGGGAAAATGTTTATTCTTTTAATTCTCTGCCTCAAATTTTTCAATGCCACAAACAGTCATGAAATACTTCTACCAACTACTATTGGACAGAGAGCCTCTTTTGTTATTTGACAGTTATTTGGATCTCTCAACATTTGGATCAGAAATAATAGTTTCAAACCAGAATTTTTGAAAATCCTTGTTTATTTTATACCAAGAAAAACATATTTTGTAACTTTAAGAGATAAAGTATTTTGTTTATTACCTTTTATGCAGTGATTTATCTGTCAAAATTATATTTTATCCCTATACTCAGTGAGGGAATACAGCTGGGAATTGTGGTGAATGTGGCAATAATACAGACTCGACTGCTCTCCTCAGGGACTTACCACTTAGCAAAAGAGATGGAATCAATGCATATTCAGGCATTACAATATGTGGCAATACATTCCCAGGAGTGGTTAACAGAGGATTTATATTTTTTAAAAAGCCCTGTGCTGAAACGAGATTCGTAACAACTTTAAAAGAGTTCACTGAATAATGAACAGTAGTAATAAATGTAGAACTAATTTAGATAGTGGTGAAACTTTTCACTGTGGCCATAAAGAAGGAAAAAAATATATAAAAAAGAATAAAATGAAAAAGAAAATAAAAGCCATCAACTGAGTTATTTGCTTGCAAGCCATAATAATTTTGCAATAATAGTCACTTTTGTTACTTAAAGAGAGAAATAGACATAAGCATTTATTAAAGGAGTATAAGAGATTCCTTGGAAGTCATGGGAAATCCATTTTGAAAGCAAGGCAAGAACAAAAAAAAACATACAATTCTACCATAAAGACACACAATTGGATTGAATAAACGCTAAGTTTCTCACTTAGGAAAATATCCCCGTACATACACACATACTCTTTTACACACACACACACGCACACACGCACACACACACATGCATACACCACATTTTAAAGGCATCAACAGCATGACAATTACCAGTAAAGGCTTATCAACTAATGCTGCAGCCAGCAATTTTGCAATTCATTTTAAGAACTGTAGTTGATATTTGTGATTTCTCCTGTATATTATCCATACTAGATCACAGTTTTGTCATCAAATTTTTCTTGTTCTAGGAATGCAAACAGTGCCCCCTAGGTGCATAATCCCATAGGGAGCCTACAGGAGATTTGGTGCAATAGTCTGCTGTTCAGCTTTACTATTGGAATGTATTACCAGGACATATTCCATTATTCTGTTTAAAATTTTAATAAGTTCTACTAATTCAATTATAAGAATCATTGTAAGTTAAAAAAATGGAAGGAGACAGCAAAGTTGTAATTATTTTCTAATATTCTCTTTGTAAGAAGAGAATAAAACAAAATATGCAAGGTAATTCAGTTTAGATGTCAAAGTAAAAGGATTTTTTTTTCCTAATAAAATTCCATTTTCAGAATCTCTTTAATGTATATCTGCTTGCTTGTCAATATCCCCAAGTAAACTTTGTGCCATCCTAGCTTCCTTTGGTGAATGAACAAAAAGAGGATATAAAGTCAGGCTCACCTGCCTTCGAACCTTGTCTGTACAACTTATTAACTGTGCGTCCTCAGTTTCTCTGACACGTACATATAATACCTGCCTCCCGAGATTACCAAGAGCAGAAAGGGAAATGAAGAGACCTATTGCTTAGCACAGAACCTGCCAGAGGTTGTAAATAGGTTTTGTGACCATTATACTTAGCAGCTAAGTGTTCGGAATATTAATTGGTTGTCTTCAACCTCACTCTTGATTTCATTTCCTTAAGCCCTCAAAGGGTGGGCCAGATCTTCTGAACTCACAGTGCTGCACGAAGAGAGTGGTTAAAAAAAAAAAACAAGGACAACTTGGAAGAAGATATGATCCTCTCAGTCCTTCTAAATATACTAATGTCTCTGTCCTGGATAGTCCTCTCACTTGATAACTCCCGCATTGGTCATTAGGCTCATTCTTAGATTTTTTAAAAGACTTGAAATTAATGGTATATTTCTGGGCAAAGCCTACCTTTCTACTGTATATTACATATACTTTTCAAGAATAGTGGTGACCGGTTGTGGTGGTACAAGTTTATAATCCCTGCACTTTGGTAGGCTGATGCAAGAGGATTGCTTGAGCCCATGGTTTAGAGACCAGTCTGGGAAACTTGGTGAAACCTCATCTCTACAGTAAATCAAAAAATTTAGCCAGGCATGGTGGTGGGTGCCTATAATTCCAGTTACTTTGAAGACTAAGGCGGAAGCATTGCCTGAGTCCAGCGGGTCGAGGCTGCTGTGGTTGTGAGTGTGCTACCGCACTCCAGCCTGGGCGACAGAGTGAGACTCCAACTGAAAAAAAAAAAAAAATGGTGGATTCTCAGACAGAGCATGAGCAGGGTACATATATAGATAAAGGGATTGCGTACAACATTCCTTCTGGTCTTCTACTTTAATGGTTCCCTGTTAAATGTAGCCCTTTGGTCCAACCTACGCCTTTCTAAAATAGTTTTTGCACTGTGTTCTATTCAATTACATGCCAATATAATCAATTTATTGCAGACTAACTCTAATCTGATACTTAGGAACAAGGTCTGGGAAAAGTGGATAAAAAAAAAAAGACAGTTCAAAACTAGAGGCACCAGCTGACAGTGACAAGTCAGAGGATAGAGTCAAATCTCGGAAGGTGAAGGACTCAGGTGGATCACTCAGATCCCTGCTGATTATGAGCAGCTGCCCTGCCATTTATTGCCTCCACTTCAAAGTAGCCCTGAGAATCAGCCCTTCTTTACCTGCAGACATCATCATCTCAGTTTTAGAGGCAACAGAACATAATGGCTCACTGCTTGGGGTCTGGGGTCATCAAGACATGAACTTCGAATTGGAATATATACATTAACTGAACTGTGGGACCTGAAAGTAATTACTTGAGGGTGATGCTATATTCCATGAACATGAGGTACAGCGAATAAGCAAGATATTTAAGTAGTATGGAGCACAAAAGACTATCATATAAAAAGTCTTAAGTAAATAGGAGAAATTTTTACTCTATAATTTTAGTCATATTCTTCAAAAATTTTCTCAATTTCTCACTTCTTTTACAAAATCCCCTTCACTCTTGGAAAACACACATTTTCATTTTATATTTTATGTAAATATAATTTTTCATTTTATATATTATCATAAAAAGATAATTCTTATTCATTCATTCATTTACTTATACTTACAGATTCTGAAGGGAAAACAGAGAATTATGCCCCTAAATATTCCAATGTTTTCTTTAGTTTTTTTCTCTGTAGGACCTACTTACCTCTAAAAGATGTTTATCATTCCATTCCCCTTCTGAAACATTATTTTCCCAGTCCTTGGTCCTCTGTCTGTTGGGAAGACAGTTAAAATTTCCACTTAAAGATTCTCTGGGGAAATTAGGAAGGCAAGGTAAACTTGCAAAAGTTTCTCCCTAATATTTGCAAGTTAGTGACTCTGAGGACTTCCAAGAGCAGTAATTCTCATATCAATGTATTCTGAATTTCTGTGGTTCTAGTGCATTAATTTATATACTTTTTCTTAATGAGTTTGGCTAATAGAAGACATGCTAAACCTCGCCAACTTTTCTAGCTGTTATTGGAGAACAGGAGTGATGTAAACTTCACGCTGAGGAGCCACTTAGTCAAAAATTCTGCCTCATACAGCACAAGAAATGTATGGAATCCAGGGAGAAAATTTGTTCATTCCTTCATCTGCTGACAGACATTAGGGATATGTCTACCCTTTTACTATTATGAACGGTACTCCTGTTAACACTCGGGTACAAGTTTTTGTGTTGGCATGTATTTTTCAATCTCTTGAACATGTAATTGGGAGTGGAGATCTTGAGTCATATTGAACTCTGTTTTTAACTTTTGAGGAACTGCCAAAATTCTTTTTGTTTTATTTTAAGATGTGAGGTACAATTCAGAATTAGATATACAAATGGTTGAACAAGTCAAGTTCAAGTCTCACTTTGGTCACCAGCTGGTCTGGTTTGAGATTAGGTATCCTTATTGATGAAGTGTGCCCCACTCCTCCCCTGGCAGTTTCCCACCACTGCCAATCCCTTTCTTACTGTATTATGGTAATTGTTCGTGGTCCACTTATGAGTGAGGACATGTGGTACTTAGTTCTTTGTTTCTGTGATAGATCACTGAGTATTATAGACTCTAAATCCATCTAAGTTGCTGCAAAGTTCATAATTTTGTCCTTCCTTATGGCTGCATAATATTCCTTCATGTATGTATGCCACATTTTTTTAATCCAGTCCAATTTCGATGGGCAGCATGGTTGGTTCCTTAATTTTGCTATTGTGAATAATGCTGTAATAAGCATGTGTGTGCAGTATCTTTTTATGTAGAATGATTTGATTTCCTCTGGGTATATTCCCAGAAGGGGATTTCTGGTTCATATAGAAGGTCAATTTTTAGATCTATAGGAATTGCCACACTGTTTTTCACAGAGGTTGTACTAGTTTACACTCCTAGCAACAGTGTAGAAGTGTTTCTCTTTTCCAACATCCTCTCAAGCATCTGTTGTTTTTTAAGCTACTGATGAGAACCATCCTGAATGGAGTTAAGTGATATCTCATTGTGGGATTTGCATTTCTTCAATGATTAGTGAGGCAGAGCATTATTTCTTTTATCTGTTAACTGTTCACATGTCTTCTTTTGAGAAGTGTCTGTTCATATTTTTTGTCCACATTTTAATAGACTTTTTTTTCTTTTCAGCACATTTGAGTTGCTTATATGTCCTAGATGTTAGGCCTTTGTCAGATATACAGTGGGCAAATATTTTTTTCTAGTTTGTGGGCTGTCTCCCAGCTCTCTTGATGGTTTCTTTTACTTGCAGAAGCTTTTCAGTTTGATGAGGTTCAACTTGTCTATCTGACCTATTATGGCATGGGCATTTGGGGTTTTGATCAGGAATTGGTTGCCAGGTCCAATTTCCATAAGGGTGTTTATTGGGTTTCTAAGAGTCTTATAGCTTGAGGTTTTACATTTAGACCTTTGATCCATATAAAGTGGATTTTTGTGTATGGTAATAGGTAGGGGTCTTGTTAATTTGCTGCATGTTGTCAGACAGTTTACCCAGCACTATTTACCGATGAATAAGTTCTCCTGTCTCCAGGGGTTGTTAGTGGAGGCTTTGTTGCAGATGAGTTGACTGAGAAATTGAAGTTTTGCTTCCAGAATCTCCATCCCATTCCATTGGTTTATTTGCCTGTTTTTGTACCAATATCAGGCTGTTTTGATTACTGCAGCCTTATAGTAAAGTTTAAAGTCTGAAAGTGTGATACTTCTTGATTTATTTCTTTTGCTAAAGATTGTTTTAGTTATTCATGGTCATTTATGTTTCTATATGAATTTTTGTATTGTCATTTCCAGGTCTGAGAAGAATGCTACTGGTAATTTAATGGATATTGTGCTAAATCTGTAGATTGCCTTGAGTAGGATGGACATCTTAATATGTTGATTCTCTAATTTATGATCATGGAATATTTTTCCATTTGTTTGTGTCATCTTTGATTTCTTTGAGCAGTGTCATGTAGTTTCCATTGTAAAGGTTTTCACTTCTCTGGTTAGGAAGATGCAGAGGTATTTCATTCTTTTGATGGCTATTGTGAATGAGATTGTCTTTTTTATTTGGTTCTCTGCCTGTTGTTGGTGTACAAGAATGCAACTGTCTTTTGCACGTTGATTTTGTACTGTGAGACATTGCCAAAGTCCTTTATGAATGCACATTTTGTTTTTGACAGATTCTCTTGGATTTTCAAGGTATAAAATCAAATCATCAGCAAAAAAAGGTTATCTTGACTTCCTCTTTTCCTATTTGGACACCTCCGTTTTCCTTCTCTTCTCTGATTACTTTATCTATGGTTTCCAATACTATGTCGAACAGGAGTGGTTGTTCTGGTTTTCAGGGGAAATGATTGCAACTTCTGTCCACTTAGCAATATGTTGGCTGTGGTTTCTTGTAGATGGCTCTTACTATTTTGAGGTATGTTCCTTCTATGTCTAGGTGTTCAAAGGTTTTTATCAAGAAGGGATGCTGGGTTTTTTTTTTTTTTTTTTGAGTTGGAGTCTCACTCTGTCACCCAGACTGGAGTGCAGTGGCCGCTCCCGGCCACCGCAACCTCGACCCGCTGGGCTCCGGCGATCCTTCCACCTCAGCCTTCCAAGTAGCCAGAATTATAGGCATGCACTACCACGCCCGGCTGATTTTTTGATTTATTGTAGAGATGAGGTCTCGCTGCCCAGGCGGGTCTCGAACCCTCGGGCTCAGGCAATCCACTCACCTCAGCCTCCCAAAGGCGCGGGATTACCGAGCCCGGCTTGGGATGCTGGGTTTTATCACAAGTTTTTTCTGTATACAATGATATAATCATTTGATTCTTATTTTTACATCTGTTGATATATTGAATTACATTTATGACCTTTCAGATATTGAACCAGCACAGCATCTGAGAGATGAAACCTACTTGATTGTGGTGGATGACTTTTGAGATATGTTGTTGGATCTGATTTGCAAGAATCTTATTGAGTATTTTTGCATAAATGTTCATCAGGGATATTGGCCTGTAATTCTCTTTCCTTGTTGGATTTTTCCCCAGTTTACGTATCAGTGTGATGTTAACTTCATACAATGATTTGGGAGGAGTTCCATCTTTCTCGATTGCTTGGGATACTTTCAATAAGATTGATATCAGCTCCTCCATGTTTGTTTTGTAGAACTCTACTGGAAAGCCGCCTGGTCTAGGAATTCTTTTGTAGATGGTTTTCTTATGACAGAGTTGATTTCCTGGATTTTTATTGGTCCATTTAATGTTTCAAATTCTTCTTGCATCAACCTTGGGAAGTCATTGATGTCAGAGAGTTCTCCATTTCATTTATGTTTTCGAGTTTGTTTCCATATAGATGTGCATTGTAATCTCTGATAGTTTTTGCATTTCTTTGGGGTCTGTTGTGATTTGATCTTTTGCATTTCTGATTGTGTTTATTTGGTCCTTTTCTCTTTTATTCTTGATCAATCATTCTAGGGGTTGGTCAATCTTCTTTATCCTTTCAAAGAACCAGCTTTGTGTTTTGTTAATTTTTTCAATGATATTTTTGTCTTCTATGTCCTATATTTGACCTTTTACTTTGGTGATCTGGATTCTTCTACTGAAGTTAGGAATTTGGTCGTCTTGTCTTTCAAGTTACCTTAGGTGATTTGTGAGACTGTTGGATTGTGAACTTTCTATTTTCTTGATGTGTGTTTGTAAATAAATGAGTTCCCTGCTTAGTAATGTTTTCATGGCATCCCAGACATTTTGCTAAGATGTGTCTTTAGTTTCATTTGTTTCCAGAACTCTTTTAATTTCTGCTTTGATTTCTGAGTTGACCCAGAAATTGTTCAGCATCATGGTGTTTAGTGTCGACATCTTTGTTGGTTTTGGGGGAACTTTGCTGGTGTTGATATTTATTTTCATTCGACTACTATCTGAGAAGGTGCATAGTAGTATTTCAATCTTATAAAATTTGTTTAAGCTTGATTTATGACTGAGGATATGGTTGATCTTGGAATATATTCCATGAGCTGATGAGTAGAATGCATAGTCTGTGGTTGTTGCATGGAGTTCTATAGTTATCTACTAAGTCCATTGGTCAAGCATCAAGTTGAGGTTTCAGATCTCCCTATTGACTTTTTTCCTTGATGATCTATCCAGGAATGTTAGTGGGGTGTTTAAGTCCCCAGCTATGATACTGTTTGTGTCAATATCTTCTTATAGTTTACATAAAAGCTACTTTATAAAAGTTGGTACTCCTATATAGGGTACAAGTATGTTTAGGACGGATGGAATTCTTGTTGATAGATTGAATCTTTTATTATTATTTAGTGGTGACTTTTCACATTTTAAAAATTTTTGATAGGTTAAAGGTTATTTTCTCTGATATTAAGATCACAACTCCTGTTGCTTTTGTGTTCTATTTGCCTGAAAATTTGCTTTCCATTCCCTAACTTTGAGTCTGTGATGAAATGAGTATCCTAGGGACAGTCTAACTTTGAGACTGATGAAATGAGTATCCTAGGGACAGCATATTGCTGTGTCATTTTTAAAAATCCAGTTTGCCATTCTATGCTTTTTCAGTAGCATATTTAGTCCATTCATGCTCAGGTTAATTACTGAGATGTGAAAGTTTATCCCTGTCATGAGGTTCTTATAGAGGTTGTTGTTGTTGTTTGTTCATGCATTTGTTTGTTGTTGTTTTTCTAATATTTGGAATGATATATATGTGTGTTTTCAATCTTTTTCCTGCATTCTTGGTTAGAGTGTGGTCATCCTTTTTCTTTCGTCTGTGCTTAATTCTTTCTTAAGCATCTCTCGTAGAGCTGGTCTGGAGGCAACATAAACTCTTAAAGATTGAATGTCTGGGATGGTTTTAAATTCTCCATCACTGATGAATCTCTGCTTAACTTGGTAGGAGATTCTTGATTGCAATTGTTTATCTTTGATAACTTTGAAGATTGGTCTTTTCTAGCCTGTAGTGTTTCTGTAGATAAGTCTGCTGATATTCAAATTAGTCTTTCCCAGTAGGTATTATAACTTTTTTCTCTGTTGCCTTCATGATTTTTTCTATTATACCTACTTTGTATAAGTGAAGTACTATGTGTCTAGGAGTTGGTCTTCTCAATTGATGCCTTGCATGGGTTCTCTGAACTTTTTGTGTTTGAATGGTGACATCTTTATAAGAGGAAGAAAGTTTTATTGGATAATTTCATGGGATGTTTGCTCTAGAGTGATCTCTGTCTCTCTTTCTGCCTAAGAAATGCCCATCAGGCATAAGTTCAGCCTCTTGATATAATCACACATCTCTTGCAGTCTTTGTTCCATCTTTTAAAGCTTCTTTTCTATGTTTTTAACAGTTTGGTTAGTTCCATATTTTGGTTCTCATACTCAGAGATTCGTTCTTTGGCTTGGTTAATTCTGTTTTCTATGTTTGTTATTTGAATTTGTTTATTATTTCATTTACAGTATTATTTATTGCTGTTTTCTCATTTATCAACTCTTTCATTCTTTCCTCTTGTCTCTCCTCATTTCTATTCATTCTATCTATTAATATCTTGATATCTGGGTTTTTGGTTTGAGACCAGTCATTCTGGGGACTCTTCATTGTTTGAGTTCCAGTCTGTATTCTCAGGTACTGCCTTCCCAAGGGTCTGGGTGGTACCTGTATTCTCCCTTTGGTTCTTCTTCATTTATGATGGTTTTCCTTCCCCCTTTTCTCCTCACTTTAATTCCATTACTCAGTGATTGAGGGGATAGCATTAACTTCTGTTTGTCCAATCCCCTATTCTTCTTTTTGTAGATCCTCTAGAGTTTTCAATTTTGAATCCAGAATGGGTGTGGGAAGCTGTGCTGTCTTTTGTAGTTTTGAGATTTGATAAAGTTGTAATGAGGGGAGCTATGGTTCAGAAGTTATCTGCAAATCACAGTATCCACTGACTTGTGTGTGGGCCCCTGGAACCCACCTCCCATCATCTTAAAATCTGTCCATGTTGTGGGAGTGTATGTATGCATGAGATAAGGAAAGGGAAAAGAATGGAGAAAGGAAGAAGGGAGATGAAAGAAAAATGCAATTAGAGAAGAAGAAGAAAGAAAACAGGCACACAAACTTACATATAAACAAAGAAACAAACAAAAACAAACAAAAAAAGAAAAACAAACACACAAAGAAAACCTGATGACGCACTTGCCCTCAAAAATACCCATGCACAAATAAATATACTAAAAAACTAAAAACAACAAAAATACAAAAGCAGGGAAAAATAGCACCCTCTTGTGTCCATTTCTGGACCGTCAGGTTTCTTTCTTTACTTTTTTTTTTTTTTTTTCTATTGTTAGGTCCCAAGCACCACTGCCACTTTTGGCTGCTGCCATTGTAGGAAAAGGGCTCCAGTCTCCAGTCCTTCCCCTCACCTCTTAGCATAAGACAATCTGGTTGCTCTCAAAATGGGTTGGATGTCCCACATATTGCTAGGGGAGGAGGGTGAATCAGATATGAACTTATCCCAACTCGTCTGCTGGTGCTGCTGCCAAGTCTTCTCTTGAATCAGATGTGTCCATGCCTGATCCAGTGTGGGATATCTGCCTCTCTGTATCTGCTCCTGACATTTCATCTCTGGGTCAGTGATGGTCCATCCCAGAGGGGTGCAGAGATCACCTCTGGGTCTCAGGTTGGAGGCTGATCAGAGTTGGTGGGCCTAAGCAGGTCTCTGCCCGTCCTGGGACAGAAATAATGGCAGGGGTTGGTGTC
The DNA here is from genome assembly GCA_027257055.1 of Cephalopachus bancanus. Classification (NCBI taxonomy): domain Eukaryota; kingdom Metazoa; phylum Chordata; class Mammalia; order Primates; family Tarsiidae; genus Cephalopachus; species Cephalopachus bancanus. The sequence goes on along the minus strand of JAPVLO010000068.1, from coordinate 14,595,993 downwards.
TTCTTTTTGGGAACAGCAGGGCTCAGCTGCAGTTTGGCTCCCTGTGCCTTCTCCATGGCTCCCACTGCTAGTGCCTGGCCTGCTGCCACAGGTGGTAGCATGGGCCAGGTGCCATATGCCAAGGGGCAGCTAATCTCTACTACCTTCTCCCAAGAGATGCCCCTAGAGTGGTGAATGATCCTGTGCACCAGGGACTTTGAACTCAGAGCAGTGGTAGCTTACAGCTTTCTCTGGAGGGAAGCCCCAGGTGCTTGATCCCGAGTTTCCCTTAAACAGATATTTGTTCACCCACCTGTACACACTCACGTACACAGACTTGTCTTTATGGACACTCACTCTTGCAGAGATTCTCACAGTTCCACCGGTTCTATCGCCATCTTCCAACAATCCCAGGAACTGCCAAAATTCTTTATTAGTAGTTCCACCATATTAGATTCGTATTTGCAATATATGAGAATTCCAATTTCTCCACATACTTATCAACACTTAAATTTTCTCTTTTATCCTGATTGTAGTCTTCTTAGTGTGTCCAAAGCACTATTTCATTGGGCTTTTTATATGTATTTCCATATGACTGGTACGTTGAGAATTTTTTAATGTGCTTGTTAACTATCTTTATATCATTTTGGAGACATGTTCATTGAAACACTTCACCTAATTTATTTATTTTTTCCTTTTAGTGTTGAGTTGTAAGCATGCTTATTATATTCTGGATGCTAGACATTTGTCAGATATATGGTTTGTAAATATTTTCTCTCCTGTGGGGTTCCTTTTTCTTTTCTTGATGGCAATAATAGGCACACAAAATATTTAATTTTTCCCCTTTCATTTTTAGTTGGCACATAACAATTGTACATGTTAATGAAATAAAGAGTGATATTTTTATACATTTATACAATGTGTAATGATCAAATCAGGTTAGGTAGTGTATCTATCAACTTGAGCATTGATTACATATATGATTTATGAACACTCAAAATCTTCTCTTCTACCCTTTTGAAAATATACACTAAAATGTCATTAGCTATACTCACCCTAGAATGCTACAGAACACTAGAACTTATCCTTTTTAATCTTGTCGCAATTTTGTATTTGTTAACCAGTCTCTTCTTAGTCTCCCTTCCTCTCTATCCTTATCAACATCTATTAACCACAATTCTACTCTCTGTTTATTTTGGCTCACATGTATGCAATATTTATCTTTCTGTAACCAGACTCATTTTACTGAACATAATGCCCTCTAGGTTCATCTAAGTTGGCATAAATGACAGGATCTTATCTTTCCTGGCCGAATAGTGTTCCATTGTGTAAATATCCTACATGTTCTTTATCCATTCAAAAGATCTAAATTTAGCCAGGCTCGGTGGCTCAGTCTGTAATTCCACACCTTTGGGAGGCTGAGGTGAGTGGATTGCCTGAGTCCGTGGGTTCGAGACCCGCCTGGGCAGCGAGACCTCATCTCTACAATAAATAAAAAAATCAACCGGGTGTGGTAGCGCATGCCTGTAATTCCGGCTACTTGGAAGGCTGAGGCAGAAGGATTGCCGGAGTCCAGCAGGTCGAGGCTCCGGTGGCTGGGAGTGGCCAGTGCACTCCAGTCTGGGTGACAAAGTGAGACTCCAACTCAAAAAAATAAAATAAAAATAAAAAGATCTAAATTTGGACTCAGTGAGCTAGAAAGTGTTCCTTCTATTACCATTTAAAAAAAAGAATTTGTAAAGGATTGATGCGAATTTTTCTTTAAACATATTATGAGGTTCATACTATGTGATCCTATGCTCTTCTATGTGGGAAATCTTTGGCTATTTAATCCTTTTATTTTATAGGTCTTTCCAGATTTTTCGTTCCTTTTTGAGTCAGTACTGATTGGATTTTTCTAGGAATTTATTTCATCACAGTCATCTAATGTATTGGCAAACAGTAGTTTATAGTATTTTTATAATCCTTTAAAATTCTATAAAGTAAGTAGAAATGCTTCTTTCATTCCTGTTATAAGTTTGACCAAAGCCTTGTCAGTTTTGTTTGTCTTATCAAGAAAACAGCTAATTGTTTCATTGATTTTTCTCTATTGTTATTTTATTCTCAATTTTGCTTATTTCTCTGTTGATCTTTATTATTTCATTTATTATTTGTTCTTTAACTTGCTCATCATTTTCTAAGTTTCCTAAGATAAAAAAACTGGTTTCTTTAATTGAGATCTTTCTTTGTTTACATCTTAGTTCATTACAACTATAAATTTCTACCTGAAGACTGCTTCTTTTACTGTATCCCATATATTTTAGCTTGCTGAATTTTCATTTGTATTCATCTTTAATCTTCTAATTCCCTATGTGGTTACTTATGTGACTTACTTTTATTTAGGTGTATATTGTTTACTTTTCATGTTTGTCAATTTCTCCAAGAACTTTCTGAAATTTTAAAAATTTTATTTCATTGTGGTCAGATAAAATACTCTTTACAATTTTGTCCTTTCCTCTATATTAATATTTGATTTAAGGTTTAACAAATGGTCTATCTTGAAAATTGTTTAATGAGTACATGGAAAACAGGTGTATTTTGCTGTTTTCATTGGAGTGTTCTGTAGATGTCATTCTGTTTTAGTTGGTTTATTTTGTTTTGCCAGTCTCATATTTCTTGCTGATCTTCTGTTCATTTGTTCCATTCATTATTTAAGCTGTCATACTAAAGTATCTGATAACGATGTGCAATTGTCTGTTTCTGCCTTCAATTCTGTCAGTAATGCATCATTATCTTGGAGATCTGTTCTTATAAAGATTGACCTTTTTACAATTGTAAAATGCCATTTTTGACTCAAGCAATAATAGTTGTTCTAAAGTCTATTTTGTCTCATACCAGTATAGTCACTCCAGATGTCTTTTGGTACTTGGTAGCATAATATAATGTATTTCATCATTTTATTTTCAATGTACTTGTGACTTTGAACTTAAAGAGTGTTTCAACTAGACAGTTTATACTTTTATTAATTTCTCTTTTTTATTCTGCCAAACTCTACCTCTTAATTGGAGTTTTATTCATTTACATTTGATGTTGTCAATACGTTAGGGTGTATATGTGCCATTATCATATTTGTTTTCTATATACCTCATGTATTTTGTTGTTCAATTACTCTATTACTGTTTTCTTTTGAGGTAGATACATATTTTCTGCTATACTATTTGAATTAATCAGCTATGGATGCCACATAAAATATGTCACAGAATGGGTGACTTAAACAACAGAAAATTACTTTCTTAGGATACCGGAGTCCAAAATTAATGTACATCAAGGTTGGTTCCTGGTTAGGCTTCTTTTCCTGGATTGTAAGCAGGTGGTTTTTTGCAGTGTCTTCACATAGTATTCCCTCTTTATACATTCAAAGAGAAAGTAACCTCATCTCTTACTTCCTCTTCTTATATGAAAATCAGTTTTATTACTTTGGAGCCAACTGTTATAACTTTATTTAACCTTATTTACTTCTCAAAGGTATTATTTTCAGATATGGTCACTTTGGTATTTAAGGCTTCAGTGTATGAATTGTGAAGGGAAACAATTCAGATTATAATATCATTTTTATTTCCTTATTATTCATTTGTTTTCTTATCTATTTTCCTTTCTATATATGTATGCGCATACCTACCTATCTATGATCTATCTATCTACATGTGTATGTATCTATGTACTTACCTATCATTGATGAATAACTTATTAAATATTATCTATCTGATTGCCTCAGTAGTTGTCTGAAGATTAACATTAACATTACAATTTATAGGAATCTAGTTTGAATTATACTAGACTTATTTCAATTATGTACAAAATTATTTCTGCTTCTATATAGTTCAGTTTCTACCCCATCATTTTTGCTGCTCTTAGCCCAACTATATATTTTTGTGTGTGTCCATCAACATAGATTTACTATTACTACTTAGTTGTCTTTTAAATACAGAAGAGGGCAATAAAGTTACAATCACAGAAATGTATATTTACTGTCTCTTAAATTTATCTATATTGACTTTGAGTGTGCCACTGCTCTTCATCCTGGTCATGGTGAGACTCCAACTTAAATAAATAAATAGATAAGTAAGTAAATAACAATAAAGTGAGACATACATTTTTAAAACAATTATCTATTTTGTTACCTTAACCAGCATTTTTTATTTACTCATGGAAATTGGAATTACCCTAGAATTCTTTCCTTAGCAGGGACTCTAAGCATGTTTTGTAGATCTGCTAGTTATGAACTCTCAATTTTTGTTTACTGAGGAATGTCTTAGTGTATGCTTTTTGAAGGATAATTTTTTTTAAGATATAGAAGTCTTACTTTATTTTATTTTATTTTTTTGAGTTGGAGTCTCACCCTGTCGCCCAGACTGGAATGCAGAGGCCGCTGCCGGCCACCGCAGCCTTGACCTGCTGGGCTCTGGCAAGTCTTCCGCCTCAGCCTTCCGAGTAGCCAGAATTACAGGCATGCGCTACCATGCCCGGCTGATTTTTTGATTTATTGTGGAGATGAGGTCTCGCCAAATTGCCCAGGCGAGTCTCAAACCCACGGGCTCAGGCAATCCACTCGTCTCAGCCTCCCAAAGCACGGGATTACAGGCTGAGCCGCCGAGCGGGCTTCTTGCTTAATTTTACATATATTTGTGTGTGTGTGTGTGTGTGTGTGTAGGTAGGGCGAGAGAGAGAGAGAGAGAGAGAGAGAGAGAGAGAGAGAGAGAGAGAGAGAGAGAGAAAACAATATGTCATTCCACTGTCTTGTGGCTTTCATGTTTTCTGCTAAGAAATCAACTGTTAAATTTATTTAAGATTTCTTCTACTTGATGAGCCACCTCTCTTCCACTGCTTTCAATATTCTTCCTTTGTCTTTGGGTTTTGATAATTAGACCATGAGTCTGATTGTCTTTACCGCCCACCCCACCCTCCCCCCCCGCCATAAAGTTCACAAATCTTCTTGGATAGCAGATTAATACTTTCCAAAATGTGGAAAGTTTTCAGCTGTTATTTGTTCAAGTATTTTTAATTCACTTTTTCTCTCTTCCTCTCTAAAAATCACCATATTCATATGATGATAACTTACAAGTTCCTAGCATCCTACTTTTTTCAATAATTTTCCTCTGTTCTTTACACTGAGTAATCTCAATTATAGGTATCTTCAAATTCACTAATTCTGCCCTCTCAAAACTGACCTTGCATTGCTTAAGTAATTTGTTTTTTGCTGTTATTGTAATTTTCAACTCAAGAATTGCTATTTGGTTTCTTTGTTTATTTTATATTCTTTTATTGATACTCTGCTTGATGAGATAGTTTTCTTACACTTGTTTTCACTTCTTTATACATTGCTTTTTTTTTTAGCTATTTATGCATATTTGAAACAGCTAATTTAAAGTCTGTGTTCAGTAAATACAAAGTTCAGGCTTCCTCTGTGTATGGGCCATATTTTCTTTTTTCTTTACATTTTTCATGAGTTTTAGTTGAACACGCTGCATTTTAAATAATATAATGCAGAAACACTGGAGATCAAAATCCCAGGGTTTATTGTGAATGTTTGTTACTTTCAGCCCCTAGCTAGATAATTTACAACTCAAAGTATTTCTTGAAAATGCACGCAACCTTAGATGTGAATCTGGTTTCTTGATTCTCAAGATTATTTTAGAGTTTTATAAGTCCCCTATAGACACCTCATTTCTCTGGTTTTCCTTTTAAGATCTTTTTTCTCTTGTTTGCTCTAATGGTTATCTAGCACCTCAATTACCCCTGAAGTTTTAACATGTGCCAGTGTATATCCCTGTGGAGATGCTTTTAGTGTTAGGTGAACTTCCAATCAAGTCAAATAAAGATAAACTTTTTTATTTGGGTCTTCAGGGAAGCACAAAACAGGTCAAGTAATAATGAATGGAGAGGTTTTGAATATGCCCTACCTCCATTGTTCTTTCTCTAGTACCAGAAATGCTGTGCTCACCCCTAGATTGCCACTGAGTTTAGGTAAGTTAAAATGCCACAGTGCTCACCAATCTTAATGAGAGTCATCAATTTGTTTTAAATAAATTCTTTGTGGGTTGCTGGAAGCCTTTAGTTTATTTTCTGAGTTCTAAAAAAGTTGATTCTGACAATTTTTACCAGTTGTTTTATTGATTTCATGAAATAATGAATTTTTGATAGTTCTTACTCTACCAATTTTTCTGACATGTAGATATTATTTTTAAAGAGCATACAGAATCTTAAGGACAGTGTACTCAGCTGCATTGTCTATTTTTTAAATGCCATTGTTTGATTCAAAATTAACTTCAGAAAGTAAGTATCATAGAAGTATTAGAAAAAATATTTTCATTACTTTAAAAAATATTTTTGAGGAATATATGTGTCAAGCTTGGATTTTTGCTGTAATTTTAGCATGCAAGATAATTGATGATAATTATTATTTTGCATATGCTACCAATAATGCAATAGTGATGTCATAAAGTTGAAATAGTAATCAAATAAGAATTTTTAAGACAAGCATTTATGTCAGAATATCATATAGAACTTTGTTTAAAAATTTTGTTAGAAAGAATGCAAGTAAAGCTAGGAAAACAACATAATTTTTGAAAATGGAATTGCAAATGTCAGCATTAACTTCTCAGCTTTCAGCTGCACATGAGTATACAAAAGAAGGGAGACAGCAGTTTGAGGACTGCTAGAGTGGAGTCGGGAGGCAAAAGCAAGGTAACATGAACAGGCTATAAATCAGCAGAAATCATTCCAGTCATATTGAGGCTAAATAGTTAAATGGCTAATTCAATTTAGACCATAATATTGTATGTCTGTATTTTCTGCATGAAAGGGTGACCTACTCATTATTAAGTTAATATAGAGTTTAAAGAGAAAAAGGTTTAACAGGATGGAAAAATATTCAGAGTATATATATATATATATATATATATATATATATATATATATAAATGTAATGTATGTGTATATATGTGTATTTTTAAATTATGCAAGTAACAAAATACTAAAATAAACTAGCCTATATTCACTAAATGCAGTGATTTAGAATGATTCTCTATTTCAGATAAATCGAATGCAGTTTGAATAATGTGAGTCTATGTATCTGGTGACCTCTTATTCTTAAAAGTCCCATTAAGTGCTGACTTTGAGTTGTAGAAAGACTGAATATTTATCTAAACCTGCCATCACTGGCCTATATAATCCAAATAACTTTGAATAAGTTATAAATAGTAAGGAGCATGAGACCTATGTTTTGGGAGTTTTAGATAAAGAATGAAGTGTTAATAAGTTCTTATTCCCCCTTTCTCTTTCCCTACAGTCTAAAATCCATGGTTTGACTGTAAATATTTATGTTTTAAATGCAAGTAGCTGATAGTAAAGGTGCTGTTAATGGCATTTCTTCGAGCAACAGTGTATAAAGTGTGAGCTTCAGAAAGCATCAACATCAGCATCACCTGGATTTCTAGGAAATATGAAAGTTCTTAGGCTCACTTGAGACCTTCTGAATCAGAATTTCTGGAGATGGGGCCCAGAATATAAGTTCTCCAGATGATCTGAGATTTCTATTTGAAAACCAATATTTTAAACTATGACTTACTGGAACATTGCTCCATTATTTTTCTGGTTGGGATGAATGAAGGAGTGGGTCTGGATCTTATAGAAGACTAAACAGAATCTTATAAATTCTGAAAGTCCAAATAGGAGAATAGGTCTCAAACCTTTATAGTAGTCCTCTCATCTCAGTTTTTAAACATCATTATAGGACTAGGTCAATACTCTTTCACTCTTAGAATTGCATAAGCCTAAAAGAAAATAATCTGGAATTTATCTATCATTATAGTGAAATAGTGTTTATACTTTCTGAAGATAATTATTTCTAGAAAATTGTCACAAACTAAATCCACTTAAAATGTAAATACATTACATATTCAATAGAGAAAAACAAAATTTGAATGTAATTTTATGTTTAATAAGAGAAATAACAGTGATAAGATTTTATTATTCATACTATAGTAGTATGAATAATACTACCATACTAATGGTAGAGTAAAATTTTTGCAAAATTATTAAAGAGTACAATTTTTTCTTAGTGCCCTCTCTTCATATTTTCATTTCCATCATTTTATTTCAAAATTCTAAAAGATTTTTTCATTTTTAAATATTAAATGATCTGATTTATTCAGATCTTTGAGTTATTACCTTGTAAAATGCATGAAACCAGCATGTGATTTTACCTTGCAGGTGATCTGCATTGCATTTCCTTTAAAGGTCTGATATTTACATCTTCTGATGTAAATGTGGAATATTTACATCTTCTAAAGTTCGTGTGGGGACTTCTATACCAAAAAATTACTCAATGTTACTTCTGTACAAAAAAAAATTAATTAATGATCAAAGACGGTAGTTGACATTAAGTATGGGAAGTTTTCTGGGAGACAACTGACTAGATTGTCCATAAATAATTTCTAATTATATCAATTCCTTTCTATATAAACTTGTAACCATGGAGTCACAATTAATGTCGTACAAAATTTCAATAAACAGACTATGTGCCCTAATGATTAATCAGAGAAATGGTATTCAATAGTCATTGTGGAGATAACTATTTCAATTTATTGTGGAATATAAAATTTTACTAATGTTGGAAATCAGACATATTCCTAAATAAATTCTGTTGACTAGAGTAAAGGCATATCTGTCTCATGATATTTATTTTAAAATGTAATAAATATCAGATCTTATTATGGTCCAGTTTCTAAACACATTTTTTCCTAGATAAATATAACAATGCCTCAATCTGGGAATACTGTTACATGCAAATATCCATGTTTTTATTTTGTTATTCTTGAAATAAACTGGCTACATACTTATGCACCAAAATTGTTATAAGTTTACATTACCTGGTCATTGATATTAACATTGTCAATAATTGAATCTTTTTTTTTTTTTTTTACTTTTAAGACTTTATAATAAAAGTCCTATTTAAAAAAAAACAATATTACATGTTCTTTTTTACTTTCGTAGATATATGAGGTACATGTCAGGATTAGTTACACAAGCAGGCTTCCTGCAGGTGAAGTTTGGATCTCCAACTGATCCTCACTTCTGGTTTAAGACCAGAGACTCTTTGTGATGCTACATATTCTTCCTGCTTCCCTCCCCTGCCAGTGTGCTCCTCACGTCCCTCCCCTGACCGTGTCTATTAGTCAATGTGATTAGTGTTCAGATCCCACTTATGAGTGAGAGTGTTCAATATTCAGTTCTTGTTTCTGTGACAGATCACTAAGTATGATCATCTACAACTCCATCCAATTTTCTACGAATTTCATGGTTTTGTGCTTCTTCCTGGCTGCTTAATACCACATTATGCATATGTACCCTTTTTCTTTATCCAGTCCCTTTTTAATGGGCAGTGGGGTTGGGTCCATGTTTTTGCTACTGTGAATAGTGCAGATATAAACATGTGTTTTCAGGTAGGTGCCGTTGTTGTAGAACAGTTTATGTTATTCTGATATTCATAGAAGTGGTATTGCTGGATTGTGTGAAAGGGCATTTTTTAGTTCTTTTGAGAATTTTCAAACTGCTTTCCATGAAGGTTGAATTAATTTGCACTCCCATCAAATTTTTCCACACCCTCATCAGTATCTATTGCTTTTTTGATTTGTGGATGAGGGTCATCTTTTACTGTAATTAAATAGTATCTCACTGTGGTTTTGATTTGCATTTCTCTGATAGTGAGGTTGAGCATTTTTTCATGTATCTATTGGTTGCTTTTATATCTTCTTTTGAGAAGTATATATTCATGTGCTTTGTTCACTTTTTGACAAGGTTTTATTTTGTTTGTTTCAGCTCATTTGTGTTCCTTGTAGATCCCGGATGTTAGGCCTTTGTCAGATACGTAATTAGGAAAAACTTTTTCCCATTTCAATGGTTGTCTTCCCACTCTCTTGATAGTTTCTTTTGCTATGCAAAAGCTTTTCAGTTTGATGAAGTTTCATTTGTCTAGCTTGTCTTTTATGGCATTTGCTTTTGATAATTTTATCAAGTATTGAATGCTTCACCAATGTGTATAAGAGTGTATCCTACATTTTATTCTAGGATTTTTATAGTTTGAAGTTTTACATTTAGTTCTTTGATCTATTTTGAATTGAATTTTGTATATTGCAGTAGGTAAGGGTCCTGTTTCATTCTTCTGTGTGTGGTCAGCCAGTTTTCCCGTATCATTTCCTAAATATGATATCTTTTCTTCAGTGATTGTTATTGGTGACTTTGTAGAAGATGATTTAGCTGACTGATAGAGTTCTTGCTTATATAATCTCTGTCCTGATACATTGGTCTCTGTGTCTGTTCTTAGACCAATACCAGGCTGTTTTGGTTACTGTATCATTGTAGTAAAATTTAAAGTCTCAAAGTGTGATAATTCCTGCATTTTTCCTTTTGCTGAAGATTGTTTTGGCTTTTCATGCTCTGTTTTTTTCTATATGAGTTTCTGTATTGTCATTTCCAGGTCTAAGAAAAATGATATTGAATTTGATGGGTATTGCATTGAATCTGTAGATTGCCTTGGGTAGAATAGACATCTTGACAATATTGATTCTTCCAATCCATGAGCATGGAATATTTATTTTATATGTTTTTGTCATCATTGATTTCTTTGAGCAACACTTTTTAGTTCTCATTGTAATGTCTTCCACTTATACACATAGGTAGATTCTAAGGTATTTCATTTTTTGTGGCTTTTGTGAATGAGATTGTTCTTTTTGTTTAGCACTCTGTCTGCTTATTGCTGGTTTATAGAAATGCAACTGTTTTTGCACAATGATTTTTTACCCTGAGATTTACCAAAGTCAATTATTAGTGTGAGAAAGCTTCTGACAGATTACCTAGAGTTTTCAAGACAGAGGATCATATTGTGGGCAAAGAAGGATAGCTGAAATCCCTATTTTCCTATTTGAATACCCCTAATTTCTTTCTCTTGCTTGATTGCTATGGCAAAGACTTTCAATACTTTGTTAAACAGGAGGCGTGAGAGTGGGCATCCTTGTCTAGTTCCCATTCTCAGAGGAGAATGTTTCCAAATTTTGCCCATTGAGAAAAATGTTGGCTGTTGGTTTATCATAGATAGATCTTACTGTTTGGGGGAATGTTCTTTCTATGCCTAAGTGCTCAAAAGTTTTTTTTTTTTTTTTTAATTAAGATGGAATGCTGGATTTTGCCAAATGCTTTTTCTGCATATAAGGATATAATCATGTGGTTCTTGGATTTACAATGTTGATGTGCTGAATTATGTTTATGGTATTGTGAATATTGCACCAGCCCTATATCCTATGACTGAAGCCCACTTGTCCATGATAGATAATCCTTGATTTGTGTTACTGGATCTGATTTGCTAGAATCTTTTTGAGAATGTGTGCATCTATGTTAATCAAGGAGACTCTCCTGCAATTCTCTTTCCTTGTTGAGTCTTTGCCAGGTTTTGGTATCAGTATGTTGGCTTCATAAAATGAGTTGGAGAGCATTCTCTCTTTTTTGATTGCCTGGAAAACTTTCAGTAAGATTGGTATCAGCTTACACTTATATGTCTTGTAGAATTCAGCTAGGAAGTCATCAGGTCGGGGCTTAGTCTGGTGGGTAGATTTCTTATGACTGAGTCAATTTTCCGGATTGTTATTGGTCTGTTTAGAGTTTCAATTTCTTCTTGCTTCAAACTTGGGAGGTTGTGTGATATCAGAAAGTCCTTCATTTCCTTTAGGTTTTCTAATTTAGCTACATACAGGTTTTTATAGTAATCATTGATAATCTTTTGAATTACTTCAGGGTAATTTGTGACTTCACTTTTTGTGTTTTTAATTGTGTTTATCTGGGCTTTCTCTCTCTTTTTTAAAGTTATCTGGCTCGGGGTTTCCTCAATCTTATTCATCATCCTTTCAAAGGACCAACTTTTTGTCTTGTTAAATTTTCTACAATATATTTTTTAATACTCCCTGCAGTTACCACTTTACCTTGGTAATCTGAATTGTTTTACTGAAGTTAGAATTTTGGTGGTCTTTCCTTTCCAGCTCCCTTAAGTGTGATCTTTGTGTTTTCTTGATGTTTGTGTGCAATTCTATGAATGTTTCTCTCATCCCCCAAATTCTGATAAGATGCACCTTTGTTTTTATTTGTTTCCAGGATTTAAAAAAAATCTGTCTTGATTTTCATGTTGATCCAGCAGTCTTTCAGCAGTGTGTTACTTAGTGTCCATATCTTTGTGTGTTTCAGGGGATCTTTCTGGAGGTAATATTTACTTTTATTCCCCTGTGGTCTGAAAAGATACATGATATTGTTTCAATCTTCTAGAATTTGCTTGCTTGATTTATCTGAAAATGACATCAATTTTAGGATATGTTCCATGTGCTGATGAGCGAATGTATACTTTGGAGTTTTGGGATAAATTGCTCTGTAGATGTCTATTAAGTCCATTTGGCTGACCATCGAGTTTAGGTTCCAGATCTCCTTATTTATTTTTTGCTTCAATGATCTATATAGAGCTTTTAGTGGGATATTTCAGGCTCCAGTAATGATTATGTGGGGGTCAATGTCCTTTCTTAGTTTACTGAGAAGTTGATTTACAAAACCTGGTGCTCCTGAGTAGGGTGTATATATGCTTAGAATGGATATTTCTTGCTGGTGGTTTGAGCCGTTTATCATTATGTAGTGACCTTCTGTATCCTTTTTAAATTTTGGTGACTCAAAGGCTGTTTTGTCTGATATTAGAATAGTTACTCCTGCCTTTTTTGTTTTCATTTTTTATCCTTCAACTTTCAGTCAGTGAGTGTCCTTTCCAGTTAGGTGAGTATCCTGGAGGCAGAAGATTGTTGGACTATGCTTTTTTATCAAGTTTGCCACTCTGTGTCTTTTCAGTGGTGCATTTAGTCCATTCACATTTTGGTTGAATACTGCAATGTGAGAGTTTGTTTCTGTCATAAAGCTCTTAGAGAAGTTGCTTTAAAAAAATTGTGCTTATATATGTGTGTTTTCATTTTTGTGGGTGCTCTGTATGCTCTGTAACTCTGTGTTTGCCTGTGATATGCATGACCATTCTTTTTTTTTTTTTTTTTTCCTGTGCTCTACACCTTCTTAAGCATCTCTCCTGGAGGGTTGGTCAGAAGTCAACATATTCTTTTAGGACTTAGATGTCTGGGAATAATTTTTTTTTTTTTTTGAGTTGGAGTCTCACTCTGTTGCCCAGACTGGAGTGCAGTGACCGCTCCCGGCCACCGCAGCCTCGACCTGCTGGGCTCCAGTGATCCTTCCGCCTCAGCCTTCCAAGTAGCCGGAATTACAAACATGCGCTAGCATGCCCGGTTGATTTTTTGATTTATTGTAGAGATGAGGTCTCACTGCCCAGGCGGATCTTGAACCCGCAGGCTCAGGCAATCCACTCACCTCAGCCTCCCAAAGGCTCGGGATTACAGGCTGAGCCACCAAGCCCGGTGGGAATAATTTTAATTCTCCATCACTTATGAAACTTAGGTTGGCTTGGTAAAATATTCTTAGTTTAAAGTGTTTATCCTTAATAACATTAAAAATTTGACTCCAATACCTTCTGTCTTGTAGTGTTTCTGCAGATAAGTCTGGAGCGATTTTGATTGGTCTTCCCCAATACATAGTCTGATCTTTCTTTCTCTCCTTACCTTTAGGATATTTTTCTTTCATACAAACTTTATGTAGGTGGAATATTATGTGTCTAGGGCACTGGTCTTCCCATGTGATGCCTTGTGGGGGATACCTGAATCTCTTGTGCTTGAATGGTTGCATCTCTGTTGAGATAAGGAAAGTTTTCTTTGATGACCTCTTGTAATGCTTGTTCTGAGGAGTTCTCTGTTTCTCTTTCTGTTTCAGGGATACCAACCAGACACAGGTTTGACTTCTTGATATAATTGCACATCTCATGGAGGCTTTGCTCCTCCTTTTTGAGTCTTTGTTATGTTTTTAGCAAATTGAATTAATTCCATATTTTGGTCTTCAATCTCTGAGAATAAGAAAAGTTATTAAGATTTTAGTAAAAAACTCAAATATCATAATAAATAATGTTCTTAAGTTAAAAATTAATTTATGAAATGAAATAATGTGTTTCAAAACCCTGGTGTAGGTAACGCTGAAATGCAATGAAAAGGAAAAGTCACAAGCAAAAATATATACCAGCTAAATATTTCTATCCCAACACATCAAAATAACTACAATAACTTTGCTGGCTTCATGTTCATCAAAACACTGAAGAAAAATATTTGAAAGAGAGGGAACAAACTCAAAAAATGATATATAAATGTAATATTATGCATACACATACACACACCCTTAAACAGAAAGGCAACCCTTCTCAGTTTCAGCCATTCCTATTGAGGTTATCTTGTCAAATAGTACAGATATAGAATATTTCTTTCATTATAGAAAGTTCTATATGTCAGCACTGGATTAGACTATTAATTCCACTTTACATTTAAGTGCATTCTAAGAAGAAAATCCATTATTTATTTGTTTGCTATTTTTAACTTGGAAAAAATAAATTCCCTCAAAATAAATAGTAAATGTAAAATTTCATTATAATTTTTGAAGATCCTGTGCCTTATCCTTACTGGAAGGAAATAGGCCTTCACAAAGGTATTCAACAAGATATAATGTTAAGCACATCAATCACGGAAGAAGAATGTTGGCTCAGTGGCTAAGGAGGGCTACATGAGCATGCATACTTTTTAATTAATAACTCATTTTCAAATTCCTTTGAATTGACACAGGTGATGTTTTTCAAAAATATTTATTTTCAGATTGAAAGCTTGTGTGTCCCCCCCCCTTTTGCTTTGCTTCACCATCTTTTTTTCTGATGTCACAGCTTTTAATACATTGAAGGAATTTTATTTAGTTTTTTTGTTTCTGACACATTTTCTGGTTTCTTAGTGCTGAGACACATGATCCATGTCAGATCAATATGAGTTTTCACTGGAATTTTCTACAGAACTTTTCAGAAAGACTGAATTTACCAAAACTGTAAAATATGAATGGAGAAAGCAAATCCAGCAAATCAAAATCAAAGCTAATTCAAAAATCATGATCATATAATTTAATTGCCTGAATTCAGTAATATCTGACTGGAATTCCTGATTATGTGTATCAGCAATTTTCCTCTGGCTGGTTTCACAAGGAATAGATGAAAATCCATCATGTATGGCTATGATTAAACAAACAAACAAAAATATTAGAATGTCTTAAATGAACAGGATATTTATGCCCCATACCTCAATGAGATTGCCCATGGAGCACTTTTCTCTTATACCTGGTGCAAATAAGTGGGCCGAAGGTGGGAATGTTGGCAAGAATAATCATAGGGTTATGCATATTTAAATAAAGAACATGGCTGTGCTCAATGGCTCAGCCTGTAATCCCAGTACTTTGGGAGGCCAAGGCAAGTGGATTGCCTGAGCCTGAGGGTTTGAGACCTGCCCGGGCAACTTGGCGAGACCTCGTCTCTCCAACAAATCAAAACTTAGCCAGGCGTGGTAGCACATGCCTGTAATTCCGGCTACTCGGAAGGCTGAGGCGGAAGGATCGCCGGAGCCCAGCAGGCTGAGGTTGCGGTGGCCGGGAGCGGCCACTGCACTCCAGTCTGGGCGACAGAGTGAGACTCCAACTCAAAATAATAAAAAATAAAAATAAATAAATAAATAACACAGTTACAATTGGGTTTAGTCAGTCCCAGGAATCAAAGTAAAGTAATAATTCAGCACAGAATTAAAATTTTATAACATGGCTACCTTTTTTCGTGAACATATATCTTTACCCTCATAAGTTTGTTGATATATTCTCTAAACTTAATCTGTATTAAATATAAGTTCTTTTCATTTATTATAATATCAAAAACATTAGACACATTCACAAAATCTTTAATAGCCATCTTTTCAATACCTAATAATTAAGGAATAGAGACTACTTTCCCAGGGAATAAATTAAAATATTACAAAATCATGCATAATAATACTTTTGATAGTTTGAAAGAGGAGAAAAATATTAGAAAAAAATCACAGTAAAAGCAGACCATAGGATAAAGCTAATATGGATCATAAAACTTTATCACAATTCCAATGTCTTCAAAAAGATTCAAGAGATTGGCATTTAAGAAATTGGATTGGAATTTCTTAAGTAATCATGAAAAAGACATCTAGAATATTGAGAAAAACATTTTTGGGAGCAAAGAAGAATCAGTTCTATGATTGAAAGTACCTATAAATTATCAGACAAAAATAGAAAGTATAGATCTGCAAAGGAATTAATCCTGTAAATTTGTAAGTTTCAAGGATGAAAAAAA
Source organism: Cephalopachus bancanus (assembly GCA_027257055.1). Classification (NCBI taxonomy): domain Eukaryota; kingdom Metazoa; phylum Chordata; class Mammalia; order Primates; family Tarsiidae; genus Cephalopachus; species Cephalopachus bancanus. Next base: position 14,579,663 of record JAPVLO010000068.1, on the reverse strand, counting down.
TATATGTCATTGCTAAGGATATTGGCAGGTAGGCAGGTGGCCTAGAATGAGTGTTGTAATCAAGTTTTTCAGGAAAAGAAGGACAAGTGGGTAAGAAGGAAAGAATACAGCACAGATGTCAGAGCTTGAAAATATTAAAGAGGGTAACCCTGTTAAGGGAGACTAGGGATAATCTAACACCTCTTTAATGAGGACTCATTGAGCTCTGATAGACTATGGAATTGATTTGCACAGGAAGGAGGGTAAAGGTGGACTGGTGCAAAGTGTTAAGATCTGAATAAGCTAATGTAGCTGTCTTCTAGTAATTGGAGAAGCTCCAGAAGTAAAAAAAAAATAATAGATATAAATGCCTGCCAAATATCCATAAATGAATATTTGTGGCACTGAAAAGGTCTGGGAACAGTAAGATCTCCTTGGAACATTTTTTTTTCTTCTATTTTTTTCTTTGTGAGTTGGAGTCTCACTCAGTTGCCCAGGCTAGAATGCAGTGGCACAGTCACAGTCACCCTAGCGTCGACCTGCTGGGCTCTGGCAATTCTTCCGCCTCAGCCTTCCAGGTAGCCAGAACTACAGGAGCACTCTACCATGTATGGCTAATTTTTGATTTTTGATTGTAGAGACGAGGTCTCGGCAAGTTGCCTGGGCTGGTCTCAAACCTGTGGACTCAGGTGAGTCACCCGCCTTGGCCTCGCAAAGTGCTGGAATTACAGGCTGAACCACGGAAACCGGACTGGCAAATTTTTTAAATTTCAGATTTGAAGAATGAAAGGTAAAAGATAATCCCGAATTTTAAAATTAAACAAATGCATAATTTTTGTCTAGAAATAAAAAAAAAGTTTAAAGAATTATTTAGAACTTCACACAAAAAAATTATTTAGAACTTCACATAATCCAGTTAGAGTTTTTACAGGCAATTTCTAGACTAATTTGCACAGAAAAATAAATAGCAATAGTAATGGATTATAACAGATTGAATAAAACAAGCTACAAATATATACAGATTAAAATAAATTGATTATAATTGTGATGTGGAAGATGTTAACATAGTTTCAGAATACCTCAACATTAATTTCTAACTACTTAAAAAAGAAAAGGAAAATATATTAATATTATAGTGGAGATGTCTGGTAGGTACCGATAAATTAAGTAATCAAAGTTAACATTTTCATTAACAAAATCTAAAAGTTCTATGCCACCTGCAAGTAGACAATGAGAAGAGCACAGCAGCACTTCTCCAATACATCTACCAAACATTTCTAACCTGATCAAGCCATGAAGAAACATCATACACAACCAACCTAATGGGCATTGTATAATATAATTATTCTGTAGTTTTCCAAATTGTCTATAAATGCAAATGAAAGTCTAGGAAACTTTCAGATTGAAGAAAATTAGAAATATGACAACTAAATGCAGCAGGTGATTCTGAAATGGGTACATTTGGCAAACAAGGTATTATTGGAATGATTTTTGAATCCTGAAAGTGCTCTGAGAATTAGATGATAGTATTGCATGTATGTAAATCTCCTCATTTTGGAGGTTTAATTATGCTATGTAAGAGAATGTCTCTATCTTGGGGAAATATATCCAAGTATTTGAGAGTGATGGTTTATCAGTCAGTGTTTCCAGAGAGACAGAATCACTAGGAGATATCTACCTATCTACCTATCTATCTATCATCTCTCTCTCTCTCTCTCTCTCTCTCTCTCTCTCTCTCTCTCTCTCTCTCTCTCTCTCTCTCTATCTATCTTACTTACCTAAGGGCTGGCAAGTCCAAAATTGGTAAGGCAGTCAGCAACAGTCTAGAAAATCTTCAGCAAAAGCTGATGGCACAATCAAGCAGAATTTTTTCTTCAGGAAATTCTGGTTTTGTTTTCAAAGCCTTTTACTGATGAGGGTCAACCAGATTAAAGAAAAGAATCTTTTTCCATGTAAAATCAAGAGATTGTATGGATCAACCATATCTATAAATTACCTTCAACCTAATACCTCTTGCTTATTTGCATGCTTTCCCTCTATTGTGAAATCTCCCATGAGTCAAATTGACAAATATACTCCTTCTCTCTTTGTAATATCCCTGTATTATTGAATATTTAATATTACAGGATGATTGGCCTTTATCTCCAACACATTCTGCTTCTTCTGGGTGCTAATATTTAATGTCTGTAAGTAAGTACCCCAACACAACATCAGAAACATAGGAACTTTTCTGAATAATTTCAAAATAAATGGATAGTTATAGTTATGAATAAAATGGTCCATAAATGTCTATATCTGTCCTTGTCAGTAATTACATTTTAGTAATATAATTTTAAGTGTGCACAAAGGATGCTGAAATATGATCAATATGTGCTGAGCCATTATAATTTCAGGACACTGAGTTGATAACCATTTTGAGTTAGTAACTTTTGTTTAATTCAGGATCATATAACTAAGTTGTAAATTATATAATATTGAAGAATTTGATAAAAGATGAGTATGGAGCTATAAATCAGCAGTAACTGGGTTACTTTGAGCTATTGCATACAAATCTATATGTACAGCATGTATATTCATCTTACAGTATTTCTGTGAGACAAAATGATTAGAAATGCCCTTTATCCACACATTTTTATATATTATGCACATTACATATGAAGACTTTTATAATTATATCAATATTATGACTTCAAGGTTAAGTAATTCGGTTGTAATCTTGCTTTGTTGTCTTATAATGTTCGTGTCCTTAGGGTTAAATCAGCAGAATATTAAAATCACTGCCAGCATTACTCTTGCAGCTGTTTTATTACATGCTTGCCATGTTTCAAGAATTATTTATATTAATTATATCTAATTTTATAATATACTTGTAAGGTAGTCATTTTTGTTAATTGTTGTTAGATGAACCAATTGATTGTCACTAAGTTAATTAGTTTCTATACTTTCTAATTATTGCTACTGCTGCAGACAGGAATAGAATACATGCCTGTAAAACTACAATTCAGTCTATTTTTAAGATACACTGCTATGATTTGTTTTACTCATAAAGTACCTTTTCCTATATAAAAATTTATATGAAATAGTTTACCATTAAACATGTGAGAATTATATTATCATAGAATTTTGGAAACACAAAAAGGTGTTTCAAAACATACACTTACCAAAAATTATCATTAAGAGGAAGAAACTGAGGTTAATAAAGACTTTACAAGTGAGGTGGAAGAAGTTCCAGGACTTAAATATTCTGATGATACTTGGACATTTTAAAGGGGCAAATTATTTTTTAACATACTTAATACTAAATATTGAACCCATAGCCTATACTAGTGTATATTCTCCAAAAGGGGTATTGTGCTGGTTATTTACCTATTCCCTCTTGGTTACAATTCCACCTGAATTCTCTGCTCTGTGTTGATGAGACCGGAATCTATTTATCACATTTTCAGACTACTTTGCTAGTTAAAGGCTTGGGATTCTGTCCTTATAAAGCATTGTTGGGATACTTGACAGTAAAGAAGGGAAGAAAGAGGCTATATTTATTTTTGGTTCTAGGTCTGTAAGCATTTCTCCAGGTACTATGTTTGTTTGGTGTTTGTACATTTGTATGTTTCGTACTTCAGTTATCAGATGCACTGAACCCCATAAGAAAGATGCCATCATTGGCCAGCTCTGCCTCTTCAATGGACTGAATGCAGGACATGGGTCAATGAGACCCTTTCTCCGACCTTCTAATTTTGGGTGTAAGGACACCCAAAATTTTCTTTTTTTTTTCTTTTCTTTTTTGTTATTCTTCAGTCATCTGTCTTATCTTCTGTCAAACAAAGTATAAACAGTTCTCTGTATCCAGTTATAAAAAGACAAACAACCTTTATGTACCAATACAATACTTTGACCAGAAGTATTTTATTTAAAAATCTAGAACCTAGTAATTATATTGTTTCTTAGTAAATAAATTTTTGTAAATGACATTTATATTATATAGAGCAGGGTTTTTTTCCCCCCATGCAAAAGGAGGTGTTTAGATTTTTCTGTATTGAAACAAGGGAAATAATAGAGTATTGTATATTCACACTTTTACAACCCTCACAAAGCAATTAATCATGGTATGTTAAACATTTCTGGTCATATGTCCAGCTCAGAGCAAGATGCTGGCTAATCTTGACAGCTCCTCACGCTACTATTGCTGTTCATGCTTTCGTCTCCTGGGGAGAGTACCCTTTCTTTTCATCCTCTTGTACTCTTTGACCCTTCTCAAGCTCAGAGGAAGTTAGCCTGGGGCTTGAACATGAGGCTTCACCTTTGATATTATACTTTTCAGAACTGCAAGATATTTTGTTACCCTTTCCTGCAGAACGTTTACTTTTCTTTTACTTTTATGTATTCCAGTATTTACCATAATTTCTATAAATATAGTATATAAATGATAATAAAGTACATAACCCACTGAGTCATATATTTTAATTCCTGAAATCACTTAGCATTGCATTTTATGTTTTAATTGATTTCAGTTGAATAACAAAAATATAATACCTGCAAAATATTGTAGAAAACAACATGACCTGTATTTTATATTGTCAACAATGTTTATATTCAAAATGCAGCAATATCTTCTGCAAAATACAAGAATAAAAAGAAATCAATCAATTAAAATCAATTTACAAGTGAATAATAATCTAAGAGTTTTAGTTCAATCTCAGTTCAATTTATTTTCCTTTTTATAAATACAACAAGAAGTTGAGTTTGTCACAAAATACATAGTTAAATTGAAATTTGGAGATTTTCTTTTCAATATTAAATAATTGTGGTAGACCAGAAAACTGATCTCAGTCCCTTGAATGTGCTCTGTAAACACAGAAAGAAAGCTTTGCATAAAATATCACAAGAAAATATTATTAAAAATTTAAGTAAAATAATACATAATTTTTATTTTATCAACTGATATTGATTTCTAATTTCCTGTTTATAAGAATTATACTTTCAGCTAAAGCTATGGCATATCTTTTTTAGACTATTGTATTTTCTTTTCTTTGAAATGAGCTGCATTTAGCTCTACCCACTTCTAATGTATTATGATATTTTAAAATTTGTTAGATTATGTAATATTTAGAAAATATTTTTCTCCCCAATGAAGACTAAATTTTTCATAATAATGTGAACGTCAAAAATATATTTTACTTACTATTTTTTCTCCTTTTTATATATAATTTTCCCTCAATTTTTGCTTTCCTTGGGAAAGGTTTATTAAGCTTCTAGTATCATATTTATTCATCCAACAGATTTCAGTAATTACCATGTACAACCTGGACACTGACTTTGCAGTGAGAAATTAGAGAGACTCTACTCCCATATTTGGCTTAAAGAATTTGGAAAGCTAATCATTAAACTAATATACAGTTTAGAATGCAATTCTTTTTTTTTTTGAGAAAGTGGTGCTTATTGAGAGCACTGAAAATATCCCACAGTGGGAGGAGACCCGAAGGGTTTGCCCCAAGATTGTAATTCTAATTGTGATAAAGTGCTACAAGAAACAAAAGTACAAAGTCCTGATGCAGGACTTTTGCCTGCTTTCCCTCATGCCACGTTTCAGATATCAGCAACAGTGCTTGACAAGTGTAGTAAGTAAGTACTTTAAAACAAATGATTTTAAAATCAAGGTGCTGTTTAATTTCCAAAAGAATACAAACTAAGTCTCTTCTTTTACAAAACACATTGTTCTCCTTTGGAAACAAAACAAATATACAAAATTAGAAAACAGTCAAAGAGATAAACTATATCAACGCAATAGCAAAATATGAACATAGATATTTCTCAAGATTCAGTTTCACATGAATTAGTCTGACAGTGATTCCTTTGGCATTTAAAAGAAGAAGAGCTCTATTCAAATTCAAGGACTGAGGAACTGCTTGATCCAAAAATAGACAAATTTAAGTTGTAACTTGATGGCAGAGAAGAAATTATGCGTGAAAGGGACTTTAGTGGAAACATCTCAGACTGGGAAATACAAAGAGAAATCAAAGATAAGTTGAGAAAAGACAGTTAAATAATAATTCTGAGAGGTAGTAACAGGATAATTTTTCACTTTGTTGCTTCTGTCGAAAGGAGCTTTTCCTAAGAAAGTAGAAGTATCTATCAAATTAAAAAATTAAGCCATGCAAAACAGTCACATAATTTTCTCTTAATCATTTTTTCCATTTTATTTATCATGATTCAATTGATGTGTTTCATGTGTGTCATGAATATAATTTTGTAACAAAAAGTCTTGCACTGTCAATAAAAAAAAATTAGTCGTTTTCACATAGCGTCAACATATTTGCTGTAAAGGCACAGGAAGCAAATGTATCCCGTCAGAAAAGTTCTGCAATAAGATTCAAAAGGTACAGATAATTCATTAGAAAAGAATCGTACCTCTTGCATTTACAAAGTAATAGCAAATAACAAAATAAATAGCAGAATTTATGAAAATAAAATGTACTAAAACCCTGTACTTTAGTCTCCGTGGTGATATATAGAAAAGTGAAACGTTGAAAACAATCAACTTTGATGCTAAACTAGTAGAGAAACAAGGGGAGACACAGAAGCACATAAAAAGATAATGAGTCAGGCACAGTTACTCAGCCTGTAATCCCAGCATTTTGGGAGGCCAAGGCAAAAGGATTGTTTGAGCCCAGGGGGTTCGAGACCAGCCTGGGCAACTTGGTGAGATCTCATCTCTACAATAAATCACATAAACTAGTCAGGTGTGGTGGCATGCATCTGTAGTTTCAACTACTTGGATGGTTGAGGCGGAAGAATCACCTAAGCCCAGCATGTCGAGGCTGCGGTGGCTGTGAGTGTGCCACTGCACTCCAGCCTGGGAGACAGAGCAAGACTCTGAGTCAAAAAATAAAATAAAAATAAAAAGATAATGGACAACTAGGAAGATGGCAGAAATTTTCCAAACTATGGCTAATCTATAGAATAAGTATAGAATGTTTTTAAGCGCTGATGACATGGAAATCACATTGTTATAATTGTGTCAATTTATTTCTTAATTATAGATTATTTCAAATATGTCAAAATACTCAATGAAAAACAGTGGTTTTATAGTCACAATTGTTTAAAAAATGGACTTTTAAAAGAAGATATATTTAGAAAAGTATATTAAGTAATTATTCCTAAAAAATATTTCTAATTAAACAAAGTACACATCAGTCTGTGTAGTGCATTTCTTGAAGAGGGCAATTATACATCACATAAAGCAGATATATTTTGACATAGAGACACGTAAATTTATTCTAGGTGTACCACTTTGGAAACTACTTTGTTTTGAGTCTCATTGTCTTCAAAGTAGAAACATTTAAAATTAATAGTTTATTCTTGACAGTTTAATTTGAGAATCACATATAATAATATATTCTAGCTTTACACATTGTATATGCTGAGATTAAATACACACAAAAAATTCAAGCAGGTAATAGCAGTGTTGGGAAGAAACAGAACACATATAAGTTTCTGAGTTTTAAACTCATTTATGTACAAAGTAAATTCTGCTCTAAGAAAAGGGATAATTGTTATTTTTATTATTCTAAGTCATTGCTTCTTAGGATCAGTTTTAACTTTTGACATATTTTCATAATCAAAAGTAGAAATAAGTAAAAGTGAATAAATAAAGCACCAAGTTAAGGCTCATTTCAGGCCCAAGAACCAACCTCAGAATTCTTCTGATCAAACAATGCTTGCCTCTTTTTTTTTTTTTTAACCTAGCAGTGGTCTTTCACGTTGCCTAAGTAATAAATTTAACACATGTTTAAATTTAATTTTTCTCAATTTTTGGAGTGTAGTTTTAGTTTTCAGAGTTGTTGAGGAAGCTTGGTCAGGGGAGGAAAGAACTTAAATCTATATTATTTGGGATATTTAGAATTTTAAAAAATTTTTCAAGCAAATTATCATTAATGATTTTTTTAAAAATAACATCCACTTAGTGTTAAAATAACTTGTCCAGAAATACACATGAAAGCATAAACTGAAAAAGAAAAAAAATTCAGTCTCTAATAATTTTTATTTCTACAATTTTTCTGTCCTAAAATTTTGCTTGTGTTTACATACTTCCAGATTTAAATAATATATTATTCATATAGACCTTAAGGGAAAACTGCTCCATTAAAACATATGTAAAGTCCATAAAATCTAATTAGAAAATAATTACCAAGAAGGCAAAGAAATGAAAATGTTTCAGGTTTTATATTAGTCATCCATTTTGTCTAGTCAGCTCAGGTTACTATAACAAAATACCATAAGCTAAGGGCTTAAACAACAAATACATTTTTCTCACAGCTACATTTTATAATGTACATGATTTTAACATTTAGTTAATTGTCATTTGAAGGATAAGTCATATCTCTCTCTCTCTCTCTTTTTTTTTTTTTTTGAGTTGGAGTCTCACTCTTGTTCCCCAGGCTGTAGCAAGCTCAACCTGCTGGACTTAGGTGATCTTTTCACCTCAGTCTTCCAAGTAGCGGGAACTACAGACGCATGCCACCATGTCCTGCTAGTTTTTTTGTGATTTATTGTAGAGACGAGGTCTAACCAAGTTGCCCAAGCTGGTGTTGAACCTGCGGGTTCAGGCAAATCTCTCACCTTGGCCTCCCAAAGTGCTGAGATTACAGGTTGAACTATTGTGCCTAGCCTATTTTATTTTCTTAATCTTAGATAGTTGTTGCCATCCAGAGATTAATTATTACCTCATTTAATTATTTTTATAATGTCATTTTTACACTTCACTTGTCAATAATACATCCATTTGAATTGCATAGATATTAAGTAATCCTTTGCAAATAACCAATTTTCACATGACTGTTTTCAGTTTTACGTATTCTGATTTGTTGTTGAGATAATGCACCCTAATTTGGTGCAACTGTATTTTTAATTGGTTAGTTGTAGCTGATAAAATTCTCTTCAATTTTTTTCAAATATTTTCTCAATTATTACCTCTTGCACAGTATACATAAGCTTTAGAACTTTTTTAAGCTAGAAAAATACTAGAGAGATTTAGCTTTGAATGCTAACCATAAAATAATTTTATATATACTATCTCTACCATATTCAGAATTTCCTCTCAGGAATAATAGTCTCACTCTTAATTTTAAAATCCATGTTTTTTGATCTTAGTTTTGGTGCTATCAATTTCTCTATCAGATACATTTTTCTTTGGTTGTTTCTAAGGTATTTCCAGTTTTCTTATTATAACTATGTCAGAAAGCTCCAGATTTTGGCTCATTTTTATCAAATCCCACAATCCTAAATGCATGAATTCTATAAGCCTTTTAATGAATTTCCACAAAATGCATGTTTTATGATCATTATGTCTTATGAGCATTTTCTTTCATTTTATGTTTTATCATAATCTCCATAATGTTTCATATTTTAATTGGTTTAAGATTGATTGATAACTTTTATTTTATCTTCCTAATTTTCAAGGACTTTAAAAACTATATACTGCATTTCATCAAATGCTTTTAATCATATGTAAATTTTCTATTTTTTAATTTTATGAAAGAGCACATGATAAAATCCTTATATATAATTATTTTTCATATTTTGATAGCAAAAAAGTTTTATAAAAACATTTGTTTTGGTAAAGTTTTTTATAATATTCAACTACAGTAATTTTAAGTATCTTAGTAATTTTTTTCTATATAAATACTAGCATTCTTTGTGTGATTATTACATGGCAGATGCCTTGCCAAAAATTAGACAAGGGATTGTACAAAATAATTCACAAGACATCGATGGTTAATTAATAATTAACAGGCACTGATTATTACATTACAAAATATAAATGCTTAAAGAATGATATTTAAACCAAAAATACAGCATATATACTGAATTTCAATCTGTCCACTGAAATTTTACTTATGATATGATTTTGTTTTTAATTGTGTTTTTTATTGTTGCCATGACTAGTCTTATCAGAATATAGTTAAAATGTAATTGTAATTTTATTAGTTTTCTCACATATAATTTTTAATTGTATTTGTCAATTACAATGCTTTTCTGACATCTGATTTATTTATGGTTTGTCATTTTAATATTTCTCTTTCTTTAAATTAAAAAATTTAAAAATTTGTTGTCCAGGTTCATTAATTTAATATTTATTTTACATATTTTCATTTATGTGGTAATGATAAAAAGTTTAAACATCTAAAATTGATTCAGTATAACTTCAACTCTATCTTTTAAATTTTATAAACAATTGTATTTCCATTATTTAAAGTTCTATAAATTATCGACTTTTATTTTTTGAGCTCTTTTTACTTTAAAAAAAATGACATCTATATTTAATTGTTTATTTTTAAAGAGTGTGATTGGTAAACATTTTGAGATCTAACATTTTGGGGGTAAATTTTCATCAACTTTTAATATATACTATGTGATTATAATAGGCTATAAATCATCTACTTAATTACCCTTAGTTGGATTATGCTTCAGTGATTCATGTATTTTTGAGAGATGTGATTTCATAGGATGGTTGGTCTACGCATAACTCTTCTGCTTTAATTTTCTCAGCGCTCTAGTCTAAACTCTTAAAATGTAAATGTTTCCAAGGTCTGTTATTAAATCTTTCTACCCCACTTTCCATGGGGCACTACCATTGTAAATTTTTGGTCAATGTTACCCACCATCATTGTCAGTGTTATTCAGTAGTCTTAATTAGTAAGTACAACAGTGCAACTATAACCTGCTTGGAACACAAAGAAGACATTTTTTTTACTTCTAGCAATTCCTCTATTTTCAGATTATCTATAGGCCCATACTCTGTAGAAAAATTTCTTGGGTAAATCTAGCTATAAGACTTTAAGCAAATAACTGAACTTGTCTAAGTTCCGTATCCTAATTTGTAAAATAGACATATCAGTCATAGCAAAAGATATTAAAATAGGCCTGTTTCTGCATAAATTCCTGTTTCAGTCTGCTCAGGCTACCATTAAAATATATCAACTGGGTGCCTTAAAATACAGTGGTTCATTTCTTCCAGTTTGGAGTCTGTGAAGTACATGATCAAGGTGTCAGCCAATTCCGTTTTTTGATGAAGACGTTCTTCTTGGCTTGTAGGTTGATTTCTCTTATGTCGTCGCATGGGCTTTTCTTGTGTATACTGGGTTGGAGAGGGAGCAGAAAAAGAGACCTCTCTTCCACTTCCTATATGGCTACAAATATTAGGATAACCCCACCCACATGACCTAAATGAATCCTAATTACCTCCCAAGGACCCCCATCTCAAAATGCCATCATATTAGGGGGTAGAGTTTCAACATACAAATTTTGAAAGGAATACAAAAATTTAGTCATTAACAAGATTTCAGAAGCCTGAAGGGGAGAATATGTTGCAAGAATTTCACATTTCAAAATTAGGTATTAGGTTATCTTTAGGGAATTAATAAATAAGTGGCCAAACATTTTTACTTATTTATTTTTAAGTTAAAGAATAGAGAAGAAAATAGATTGGAAAGTACAAGTAGAAAATTCCCTGTCACTTTTTTTCTCAACTTAAGTGGAGGTGGTAGGTAGGCATACCTCATCAGGATGACATATCTCCCAGGAATTTGGGCACAGCAATGAATGTCTAACTCATACATGATTAGCCTGAAGTTTTGTCATCTACTTAAGATGGTAAAACAAGAGAGAGAAATTCTTCACTGTGACCTAGCCACACTTACATGAATTTGGATTATTTCTTATGTACCAGATGTGTGCCATACAAAGGAGAAAGATTGATTCTATCTCAAATGTTAAAGAAGACTGTCTGGAGGGACTGTCTGGAGGAGTTGTATATTGCCAACAAAGGGTGGACTTCTGGATTGCCAGCCACTGAGATAATTATAAGCAGTAAGCCAGAGTAAATGTATTGCCTCAGTTAGGAAAACTAAATTTAGATATCTGAGCTGGCATGTCTTTAAGTGAAGAAACTTAGAAAGTATCCTACTGTTGGAAGAGTTTTTAACTTCACTTTTGGCTTAGACCAGCTTCCTCACGTTCCTGTCCCACGTTAAAGAAGTTAAGGAATATGGCCACAAAAAAAAGATGAGTGAAAGAAGGAGTTTATTAAGTAACAAAGCTTTCCAGAAAAAGGGAGGGGGCCTGAAATGGGTTACCGGAAGTGGGGGAGTGTTCTGGGTTTTTATCTTTCCCTTCTATGGGCATTCTTCTCATTTGCATCTTACCCACCTCTCACCTTCCTAGTTAGTCCATCTTGATTATTACCCCTAAGTATCATAGAAATGCCCATGTCGGGGGTAAAAACTCAATGCTAATGTCATGCTAATAGTATAATAAGCTTAGGTTAAGTTAGTACATGTAGTTAAACTGTTGCACCTGCATTCAAATGGCAAATAGCCCCTTTGAACAAAACATCTTGTCTGAAGAGGATGTTCTTAACCACATTTTCAATTGCTAGTTATATAATGGGGGCAGCGCGGGGGTGATCCCACAGGTGCTGCTTCTAACGATCCTCCCTGTCTCTCTGCCTAGCCAGCATCTGACTACCTCCTCTCTCACTCTATAGAGAAATCATTGGTCAAATTCCAAGCCCCAGGAGAGCCAAAATCAAGTTATTATACAACCAGGCAAGCGAAAATTTTTCTGCCCTTTACGCATCTTTTCTAACCTCTCACTCCTTCTCTGAGACTGTCCTACTCCATGATTAATAAGCACAGAACAAAAAAGTAGACGAGAAATGTAGAAGAAAAAAATTTCACAAATGTTCCTTTCCCATTTGGATCTCCTGCCTGATACAAGCCCAAGTCAGTTAAACAAAATTTAGAGTTTTAATATTACAAACATAATTTAATTTTTGGCTACATAAATTGTGAGACTGAAAGCAACTGGAAAAATTGTTGCTGCTGTTGTTTTGTTAGGTAACTACTAATCATGGAAAATTCCTTGAATTTTATGTAACAGAAGAGAAGAATTAGCCCCTTAGAATGGGTTTGTTGAAGAAGCAGGACAAAATATATAATTTTTATTCTTACATCATATGGAGAATCATTCTAACTTGTGACTCAGAATATAGTGAAGAATACAATATCACACAGTAAGTTTGATACATCAAGACCTAAATATTATATAATTATAATATGCCTCATCAATAAATAGTGGTGTCTGGGACCTAGATATCTTGTAATTGAGTAAAAAGAGTGTCTTCAATTTGTAATAGCATCCACTCTCTTGGAACTTGACATAATTACTGAACTTGACTGTAGACTTTTAAAAAGCCTAACAACTTTTTTAAACCTCAAATTTATTTAAATAGTCTAATCTTCAAAACAATGGTTATACATAAAGCAACCGAGATAAGAGAAATTAAATGGCTTGACAAAGATTACATAGGTGATGAGTGTCAAAGCCAAGATTTGAGTGCTTAGATGTGTGGAGCCACAACCATTTCTTAAACTGTGTGCTTTACTGTTTCATTTTGTGATATTAGTCACAAATTCATTCAACAAGTAATTACCAAAAAAAATGTTAAAGTTTCTCTTCAGAAATTCACTTTTTTTTTACAAAATTCACTTTTCACAATTATGAAATTTGAATTTTAATAAGCCAGGTAACCATTCCCTCACACCAAAAAATTCCTTTACCAACAATGCCTGACAATGAATTATATTTTGGCTAGATCTTTCTCAGACAAATACAAGAGTTTTAAAATCCCAGTGTTGTCACATATTTTTGTTTGTTTGTTTCACCTGAAAGGTTTAAATACTTTGTTAAATTCTCTATTAAAGTTGCTATTTTTGGTCAAATTTCTTTGTAATTTGAAAAAATACTTAATTATTCAGATGATAATGTATTAATGGTTTAAACTTAAACTATTAACGTCCTGTTATGAACTGTTTCTTTTACGTATACAGAAAGATCCTCTTATTCTCCTAAATTCATTTTCACTTCAAATATTGTTTGGCTGACATTATTAACAATTTTGATGTATGTTTGTATTTCCCTGAAATGTTTTTAACATCTTTAAATAAATTGTTTATTTATGTAATATTCCATATACATCTGTAGCAAGCTAATATCTCACAAAGATAGGTTCATCCTAATCCTTGTGAACATTTTAACATCACATGGAAAGTAAATAATTAAATGTCCAGATGAAATTGAATTTGCCAATCAGCTAATCTCATGCCCCGATTTGTGTAGAAGAAAAGGGCAGAAGACTATGTCAGAGGGATACAACAGAAACAAGAAAGTGGAGTGAGTCAAAGCAGGAAAGGAACTCAACTCATCATTGCTGGCATTGAAGATAAAACAAAGGAGACATGAGCAAGAGAATGTGGTTGACCTTCATAGGCTGGAAATGACTTCAGTTTACACCTTACAGGAAACTTACTTCTACAACCAGAATAGAGTGAAAATTAAACCAAATATGACCTGAGGCTGACTCCATACTTTGAGTTCCTACTAGGAAACTGCAATGTAACTTAGTAAATCAACAACAACAACAACAACAACAACAAAAGAAACAAACAAAAAAACCACCATCTAACTTAGTTTTTAGCAAGAATTTCAGCTAATTATAGCAGCTAAACTTCAGCCAATAACAGCTTCCAATTGATTACACTATGACTAAATAAGGTAAATTTCAATCTGCAGCTGGTCAAACTACTTCTTTAGGTTACTTCTTTGTTCTGTTTGTATATACTGCCCCTCCATGTTGCTGAGGGGGCTTTCACCAGTCCTAATTTTGAGTGCTGCTGAATTTGTGAACTGCTTTTACCCAATTGAACTCTGCTAAATTTAATTTGTTCAAAGTTTTTATTTTAACAATAGGGAACTCAGTTTACATTTACTGAGAATTCAACTCTATAACTAGTTGGGAGTTAAATTCTTTTAACAATCTGAATGAACAAGAGAACAGATTTTCTTCTATAGCCTCAAGGGAGGAAGACAGCACATCCTTTGACTTTAGTCCAGTGAGATCTGTGTGAGACTTCTGAGCTATAAAAGAATAAATGTGTGTTATGATAAGCCATTAAATTTGTTAAATTTATTACAATTGGAATACAAATCCAATATTACATCAAAATACATTTAATGTAGTAATATATTGAAATAATACCTTTTTCATATTTAACTGCAGTGTGATCAATATTAGATATTAAAGTGAGTATAAAATTATGTGTAAAATTTACAAATAAAATTAAGGAAAACTAATTACATGATTTTCAGGATTCTCAGACAGATTAAGAACATAAAAGGAAAGACAGAGTGTCATTAATGTCATTCTGACATATTTCTTTGGAGAATGTTCTGCTGTGCACCCAATTCTTCCTTCATAGTAAGAAAATGTGCTTAGTTAGGGAGTCCACCAAATAATTGCAAAGTATTCTTATTCACCCCTGTAGTTAGAGGTAAGTGGACTAGATTTGGGTTCATACCAGGATAACTATTGAAGAAGGGAAAAATTGGCAAGCTGCTCAATAGGAAGAAAGAGAGATGGAGAGAAAGAAGAAATCAGAATTCTTCCAACCAGAAGTAACATAAGAAAATTCCAGAGACATATGTGAAACTGTGGTAGAAGTGTTTACTGAGAGTCATTAAAAAACAAGAAAAAGAAAAAAAAAAAAAAACTTAGAGAGGCTGTGCTGAGAGTAAAGTGATCCCAAAATAAGACTTCTAGTAGGGCAGACTCCAGTGCCCCAGAGCTAAGGAAAGAGTATAAATAAAAATATGATTTGCCCATGTTATGATATTGCAGGGAAAATTCTCCAATGATAGCAATGTCCCCAAAAGTAAAAATTTTAAAAATAATGAAAGGAAAAGGTAAAAGAATACACACATACATACTTTTCCCACTCAAGAGAGCAGCACTTTAAACACTCTTTGAGACCTAGAGTCAAGGAAGCCACCCATTCATGTAAGTGTCCAATTTCCTAAAATGTCTTTCATTCCACTCTGGAAGAAAACAGTTTTTCAAGTAGCAAACTGTGTTGACTTAAACAGAGGGTGAAAGCCATACCTAACACAAATTTTCCAGATAAAAAGTGGCTACCATTAATTGATCTTAGCAAAAGGAACAAAAGACTTGACTGGGACTGAAGACTGTAGCACAGGTATTTTAATTTTTATACGGAGAGGGTACTGCAACGTAAATTTCCTTCAGTGATGTCTCTTATCTAAGATAAGCAGAAAGTTTATAGAATTTATCATGGAAAATTTATTATGAGAGAGGAGAGGAGAGATTCACTACAATTAAAGCATAATAAGAAAAAATGATTTTGCCATCAGGTTAAATATAAATCATATTTGTTCTATGTGCTAAATACAATTAGCTAATACATAATGTACTAATACATAAGAAAAAAGTAGATCTAGAAAAAAATGAATATTTCTTGTGAATTTTTCCTCCCCAAGTGTATATCTCTCATCCCACAGGACTAACTAATAGCATGGATTTTGCTTTCAGCTGTTGTCTTCATTTTTACTATTACTATGTATGTGTATTTTATGAGTATATTATTACATTTTGAAAATTCTTAAAAGTTACATAAATGCCATTTTATTATGAATTCTATACTTCCTCTTCTTTACTAAATATTTTGTTTTTCAGAGTTATCAATCTTGGTTCCTGAAAATACAATTCATTTTTTAAAAAAATATATTTTATTGCTTAATTGTATCATAATATATTTAGTCATTCTACTGTTCATGGAAGCTTAGATGATTTTTTAAAAATCTGATACAGACAAAGCTACCATGAATATTCGAAAACACATCTCCTGGTGCACCTGTTAAATTTTATTTAGATTACCTTGTATATGCTCATTTATTGTAGCCACTAAAAATATTAATACATTTAATTTTAGGTTTTTTTTTCATTTGCAAAAAATGTGTTTAGAGTTCATTTTTTTTTGAGTTGGAGTCTCACTCTGTCGCTCAGACTGTAGTGCAGTGGCCGCTCCCGGCTACCGCAGCCTCGCCTGCTGGGCTCCGGCTATCCTTCCGCCTCAGCCTTCCGGGGAGCCGGAATTACAGGCGCGCGCTACCATGCCCGGCTGATTTTTTGATTTATTGTAGAGATGAGGTCTCGCCAAGTTGCCCAGGCAGGTCTCGAACCGCAGGCTCAGGCAATCCATTCACTTCAGCCTCCCAAAGCGCGGGATTACAGGCTGAGCCACCGAGTCCAGCTTAGACTTCATTTTTAAACCACTATTAATACTTAAAACATTATAAGTTTTGGAACACATGATTTTTTTCCTCTCACATTGCTTATTATTTTTCTTTGTAACTTAGTTAATTATAAAAATATTACCTACATTGTCTGCCTTTTATTGATTGGACTATATTGGTCTGCTTTTATTTTCTCAGAGATTATAATTATACATGATATTTTAAGTTCTATCATAATTATATATGTGAAACATACATTTAAGATTACATGTTCTTGTCAAACAAAATGTAGTTTTCTTTGATTTTTCTCCTCAATATTATAAGGATAGTTCTAGGATTCTGAAGTATTAACTCCCACATTTCAGTACCTTTTAATATGATTTACATTTTAGACAAATACCATGCTTACCAAATGATACTTCATATCTTCTTTCCTAAGACAAATGATTTAGCATGCACTTTATAATTGTTTTTGTTCTATTATTCTTTGAATCAATTTATCTGTTGTCTGCAACCTACTTTAACACTATCTGTATGTTGTGTTTGTGTGCGCATGCACATGCTACTGCAGATGTGTGGAGGGGAGAAAGTGTCATGGAAATTCTCAAGAGCAGTATGTTATCTGACTTTCTGAGTATTTGAGAATGCCTTGTGTTTGATTTTATAAATGACTGACTATTCCCCTGAATATAAAATTCTTACTTTAGAATTCTTTTAGTATTGAAATGGCATTATTACATTGCTGTCTGACATTTACTATGTCTAAGATTAGCCTGATTTTATTTCTTGGCAGAAAAAAGAAATATGGGTCAATGCTAATAAAATGCTTTGGTTAATTTTAATATCATTTTTTTCTGAGATCTGTTTAGGTGTGAGTCTCTGTCTAGTAAACTAGATGGTGGACTAACTTTTCTTCAGTCTGAAAAATGAAATAATACAACTTTCAAATATTATTTCTTGCACTTTTCTTTTTATTATTTGGCATGAATATATAGTCAAAGTTCAATAAAATGGCATTTTATTACCAAAAAATAATAAGAAACATTAAATAGAAACAGCATGAAGCATTCTCTTCTTCATATATAGAACTAAATTTTAAATAGGATAATTATTTTTTGGTAATATTTTGGTTATTTCTTCTACTCTGAGAATTAAGTTTTTATTAAAAGTCTTATTCTAATCAATAACACTTATATACATGTTTGATATCATTTACACATGTATTATTGTCTTTAATTATTATTTCTGTTTTTCCTAAATTATTTTGTTAAGATCTATCATTTTAAAACATTATTTTACTTTTCCAAAATTTCACTCTTCTTTTTCATTTCTTTCAATGAAAAAAAAGCCTATTACATATTTTAAAATTCTAGTTCAATGATTCTCTCCATTAGATAATACATTATTTATTTTCGCAATTATCTACCCTTTATAAAACAAAAACTGTATTTAATATTTAATTATTTCTTTATAGTTTACTTTTTGTATTTTCAGAATAAGAATGTTTGTAAATGTTTTTATTCTATCTCAACAAGACTATATGTGGTTGCATTTATGAATATATAAAGAAATAATTATTTTAATTTTTATTCATATTCTTATAGTAAATTACGCCATTGTAGCACAATCTAACTTTCATTATTTGGCATAATCATCCTTTCCTGGAGCATTTGTTCATCTCTCTTTGTCTGTTTTTTTTTCTCTTTATTCATTCATATTATGATTGGTAATGGTCAAAACAACATTGACCTAGAGGCAGAATCTTTGGATTATAATTAATCATGCTTACGTTAATTTTATTCTGGTAAATTCATTTGTCAAAGAGGAGGAAGGAGGAGTTTGCTGTGAAAATGTCTTTGTTAACTCTTTAATACTCACCTAATAGGTGAATAATTTCTGCACAGATTTAGTGAATATTTTCAGAGGACTTATCCTCTGACTTATTAGACACATGAAAGTTTAAAGGCTCGAAATCTTTGCAAAATCAACTTCCTTTGTTGTGGTGCTCAATCGGTATCAAATATATCTTATCTTCAGTAATATTTATGCTAGAAAAGGTAATTTTAGAATGGTATAAAATGAGATGTTTTGTGAAATGGTGAGTATCGGAGTAAATTGTTATCAACTTTTCAGCTGTCCTCTAATTTAGAAGCCCTTTGAATACACAAAAGATAAATGCCTACTTATTTGTTGATTAAAAGCAGTGTGACCCATGGCTCATTTCTTAATCTGTTCAGGTTCCTGTAGCAAAATATCATAAACTGGGTAGGTTATAAAATATAGAAATTTATTTCTCACAGTTCTGGAGCCTGGGAGGTCTCATATCAAGGCGCTGGCAGATTCAGTGTCTGGAGTGTCTGGTGAGAGCCTTCTTTAGCTCATTGACAACCACGTTCTTACTGTGTTTTCACATGGTAGAAGGTGTAGGGGAGCACTCTGGGCCTCTTTTGTAAGGGTTCTGTACTCATGAATTATAATCACTTTCCAAAGCCTTCACCTTCTAATACCTGTCTTGAGGGTTAGAATTTTAAGATATGAATTTTTAGAAGACACACACTGAGACCACAGCAGCCAAGGACAAAACAAAGAAGATGTGAATGTTTCTTAAGCCCATAACACTGCTCCAGAGGACAAGTCATATGCTAGCTAAGAATTTTGCTAATTGTTTTATTTTCATTATAATGTCTGTTAGAGGACTTCCTGCCAGATTTCATGAAAACTTAGGAGATTTTTTTTTTAATGCTGTGCATTGTACATGTTTTTTCTATCTTAGATTTATTTAGGAGAATATATGACATGCTAAATTAATGGAATTCTACTTGGTTGAGATTGGTAGATGCTACTTTAAATTGCAATCTTTTAAAAAATTTTACATAAAATTTACAAGAAAAAATTAAAAAGAAATATCTGGTTTCACTTATCAAAATACAGACATATCAAGAAAAATGATAAAATTCAAGAAATTTTGAATATATTTCCCAGATGAGAGAATAAGTATTGAGGTATAAAAAAAGTAATTGGCAATTGTTCTCTACACAGACACCCACATGCCACTACCATTACCACTATCAAAACACTCCTTTTATAAAAATGCGTTTTCACATAGATAACTTGTGTTGCTATTTTTATATTTATATAATAATTAAGAAATTCCAACATAAAGAAATGGTAATTAGTCAAAATGATGGATACATCTAATCCCTGAGTCAATTATTACACATTTTATACATATTAAAAGCACCCACCTGTACTCCAAAAATATGTAACTTATAAGTACCAGTAATAAAAATATTAACAAATTATATAAATATTAAAAACAGGTCAAATACAAAATAATACCCTTGATATTGTTATTTTGTGAATTAAACATGCAAACATCATTGTTCTGTTTTATTATTAACACAGCTAATTAAGAATAAAATTGGAAAATAAACTTCTGTATTTTTGTCATATGTACCAAGTCAATTATTGAACTATAATGTAAAAAAAAAACATGATTATTAAATATTTCTGGATTTGTTGTATTTATATTGCACTAATTTGGCATGTAGATATTTTATTTTTAAAAATCAATGAATACATTGAATGTTTCAGTGTTGTTAAATGAATGTTACAGCTTGTTAACTGATTTTATGATTTTTTTAGAATCCCCCAAAAAATGTTTTTGCACAATGTATTAGCAATAAAGACAAAGTAAATTAGTCATGATCCTTTAAGACAGCTGTAGCCTATTTGAAAATATCTATGTATGCGTTGTCTTTATTTATATTCTTTTACAAACATGTTTATTTTATACATATGTGTAATATATGTATTTGTGTTTACTTTATATGCCTACATTTATATTAAATAAAGGTAAGTGAAACTTAAGAAATCCAAGCAATTCTAGAATGAAAACTTTAAAAATTCTATTTATAATTTAAAGAAAATCTTTAGTGAGGAAAATATACTAGTAAAACATTAGCCTATTTCTAAAAATTCAATCCAAATTGCTAAAGTTAAATGTGTTAAGACAAAATAAGTAGCCTCTTTCTCACGGGATTTTATTAGACTGAATTAAGATTGATAATAATCCATAAAGACAAATTGAGGAAAAACATATTTGCTTTCAAAAATTTTGGATTATTTTTCCAATATGTACTGCAGTATAACATTCATTTTAATCATTGCTCCAGAAACTTTATGAAACCATGAGGAACTTAAAGACTATCTTTGGGTATTAATATTTCTTCTACTCCTTCAAAATAATTCCCACCAGTACGCAATTAGTATATGCCAAAGTATCAATCTTTTTTTATTCCGATACTTGTAAACGCTTAAGCATTATATCTAATCTCACTGAAATTAATCATAAAAATCCTTAACTGTGAAAAAGCTATGGATATTACATTATACATTTTTCCACAAATACTGTTACAATGTTGACAAACTAGCTTTTATTATTTGAAGTATGCTCTCTAAGATTATTTTAATTGTGCTTTTATAAAAGTCTATTGAGAAAATATTATTGACGATTTAAAGTGGCATTTATTATTCTCTTATTTTAAACTTAAAGTTAGCAATTGTCTCTGAAATACCATTTTCAGCATACTATGTATTAAGTCTTATGCCAAAATTTGTGTATACATGTGCATTCATTTATTACCAGATTTTTAGCACTTGGTTCCTCCAAGATCTGGAAAATATGGTTGGTACTAAAGAGAAAACGAGCAAAGGCTATGTTCTTATTGAAATTAAAATTGTTGGCAAAGTCAGTACAGTAAAGACTTGACCTTTTTATACTTGATGTAAATAGCATTTATTTATCAGAATTATTTATTTATTCACCAAACTGAATTATTAAAATTGAGCATGCATTAAATAGTAGGGCAATATCTTATACTATAAAACCCATCCATTTGCTTTCTCTACGGTTTCTAACCAAAAGAACATATTATTCTGTTTCCAGGGTTGTTCTACTCATCAAAGAATTATGCCTGAGGGCAGAAAGAATGCATATATCATTTGCAAAGAAATGATTTGCAATTCTCAATTCCCTACACTAGAAAACTAGCATACAGTTACAGTACCTTTTGCAAGGAGAGAGTGATTCCATCTGGGCAAAATCTTTAGAATGTTTGCAGCTGTTTACACAAAATCAGTAAAAAAGGTAGAGGGTTTCAAATATTTTCCTTCAGAGAAATATAATAGCCAGGCTCGGTGGCTCATCCTGTAATCCCGCGCCTTTGGGAGGCTGAGATGAGTGGATTGCCTGAGCCCGCGGGTTCCAGACCCGCCTGGGCAATTTGGAGAGACCTCATCTCTACAATAAATCAAAAAATTAGATGGGCGTGGTAGCAAGCGCCTGCAGTTCCAGTTACTCGGAAGGCTGAGGCGGAAGGATCGCCAGAGCCCAGCAGGTCGCAACTGAGGTGGCCAGGAGCATGCCACTGTACTCCAGTCTGGGCGACAGAGTGAGATTCTAACTCAAAAAAAAAGAAAAAAGAAAGAAATATAGTAACTGGCATCTTCACAGACTGGGATTATCTTTTACAAAATGATTATAGTTTATTATGTACTTATTTGTGGATGTATTCATTATAAACTATGGTCTCAAAATTGACAGTAGATTTTAAAACGTAATTTATTAAATTAAAAATTATGAATTTTCTGATCAAACATTTTTTCCAATATTTAAAACCATATTTATTTTTATTTTAATGCTTATTTTTAAGGTCACACATTTTAAAGCTTTTTGTTAGCTTTCTACCTAGAGTATTATTTTAGGACAATTCGTTTGAACACTTTATATTATTTAAAAATAGATATATTGGTTCTTGCACTTACTGATTTTGCTTTATTAAAATATAAGGTAACATAAAATTCATGCAAAGTTTGTCAATTTCACAGCTTATGGAACAGAATATCTTCATGACACAAATCCACTATCTTCATCTGCAGTATTCTTTTTCTTGCAACTCTTCTGTCTTTTCTTAATTTTGGATATATGAAAATCAAGAGCATTTCTCCTCAAATAACAGCGTATGTTTATATATATATATATATATATATATATATATATATATGAATGCTACATTTTAGTTTTTAGCATCAAAAATAGGTTTTTTTAATCAAGTAAAATAAAATTTTCAAAAACAAGACAAACACAGTTGGATATAGACATAAACAAAAAACTAAAGACCAAATGACTAAACAATCCTAGTTAGCAATGTTGGATAATATAAAAATAAAATTTAGGTATGCAATATGATATATTCATCAGATAAAAGTAATAAAAATTAGTATGTTATTCTAGATAATAATGATTGTGATTTTTATTTACCATAATGAAGAAGAAATAGAAAATTTATTAATTCTAACTGTACTTGGGACTATATCATTGCACAAATGTAATACAGACCTTTCAAATCTTAGTCCATGTGGAAGGCAGTGTCCAGAGTTGGGAGACATGAATTTTTTACCTCTGCACAATGGCCTTGTGCTTGCTTCTGTCCTAAAGCTTTTGATGCACAACATTACACTTGCTATGAGTGCAAATAGAGTACTGAAATTACAAACCTCTGCTCTCTCATGGAGTATTGGTTTAAAATTGATCAATACACTTAATCACTACAACTTAGTTTATTCATTTACAGAATAGGAAAAAAAAACTAGTATAGTATTCTGAAATATTAATGTAAAAGTTAAATTAGGTAATATCTACCATCAACTGGACTCATACAGTATAACTAGTTGAAAGCATAATTGTTCATTGTTACTACTAAATTAATTAAATTCTTATCAACTCATATGATTGTTATTCAGTAGCATAACCAAAATATTTCGTTACATAATGAATTACTAGACTTTATAGAGTGATAACAATTTTAAAGCATATTTTAAAAATACTACTTATTATATACACACAATTAATTAAATATAAATAAGACCCAAACAACTGATGCACAAGCTGAAAAAACAAAACAAAACACAATAATTCTTAAACATTAGTTAAATTTCTTAGATATTGAATATCATACCTGCTTGTTTGGCATAGTGAATTAAACAATTTCCTAAAGCATCATCAACAAATCTTTTCTAAAAAAGGTGAAATCATGCTAGAGTGTTTCACAGTAAACCCATGATAAAGTAAAAATATGTATTCCTTACAACACACACAGTTCATTCCAGGAAATCTCAATTATCTTTATCACAAAAGAAGACAGAACGGGAAAAAAATAATTGTCAGAGCCAATAAGATAACCTGAGGCTGTAATAGAAAAGAGGTTAGCAAGCAGAGTGAAAAACAGGAAAAGAAAAAGAAAAAAACACTGAGAATACTTAATATAAAAGATGATGCAAATGACTCTATTAAGAGGACATAAAGATCTCTAAGTATGCTTGATGCATTTTCATTGATAAAATTGTAATTTATATGTCAAAATTCTGTGTGATCAAGTGTTTTTACAATACAACTATTTCAAGTTAAAGGTACCAAAAGAGATATGGACTCTTTTTTTGTGAATAAATTTCACTGAATATATTACACAGTTTTGCTTTTAGAACCAACCAACTCAATTTCTCAATTTCATATGCGTCTTAGTAGCACAACATATTTCTAATTATTTTTTATTCTATCATACTCCAGTATCCAGGAAGTTTTTTAAAATACTGGCCAATTTTGTAAGTGCCTACTCAGTTTTTATTCATTTGCTTAACAATTATCTATTGAGTCTTTGTTGTATAAGGCACTGTTTTAGACGCTAGGAATATAGTGATGATGAAAACACATGCAGTAGAAAGTTTACTTTCTACTGAGGGAGCTGAAAATAATCAAGATAAATATGTTAAATATACAACATGTTATGTGATCATAAAAACAAAGGAGAAAATTAAAGTAGTAAAAGGAGAATAGGAATGGTTAAGAAGGTGTTTGAAAACCTTCAAATTTGGAGTCTGAGCTCCAGAAAGAGTGTGACCATTTACCAAAATGTATAAATAATAGGTGTTTGGAGAATATTTGTAGCTCAGTTCTAGGTGCTTTAAGTTGTTGATGCTTCTCTAATATTCCTTTACCTTTATGAGTCTATGGCTTCTAAAGAGATAGATTAGAAATAAAACCTTGTGAATGAGTGTATATATACAATATGCACTAATATATGTATATATAATATTATATATATATATATATATATAATACAAAAACAAAGGAAGCTGTATGACATCACCAAAATACTAACTATAAATAGAAAGAGACTCAGTGTGTGGACTGAGCCCTAACATGCTCCAATATTAGGATGTTAGAATACTTAGATGAGGAGAATCCAGCAAAGCATACCAAGACATATTGTCTACAAATAGGAGGAAAACAGGTTCAGTGTGGTAAATTGAAAAACAAGTGAGGAAGTGTTTTAATGAACAAATGTGTTAAATGTTGTTGATAAATAAAGATATTGAAAAATAATAATAGGATTCAGCATCATAAACATTAGAACACTTGGTAGGAAAGTTTTTGTAGTTGGTTAAGATAGGTGGCTTGAGTTCGAGGAAGATTTGAAAGAGAAAAACTAGAAACAGCTTATATAGAAACATTTTTCAAGAAGTCTTGTATAAAGAGAAGAATCAGGGTTATAAATGAACAAAAATCGAAGCCATTGGTGATCTGTAGCTCATTTTTAATTTTTTAATTGAGACAGAGAAATTATGGTACATTTGTATTGGTACAGAAACAATCCAGAAGAATAGAAATATTTGATTATAGAGAAGTAAGGAATAACCTTGTAAAAGTAAATACAAACACACAAAAAAACATAATTATTGTTCTTTCTGCAAGAGGGAAAGCAGACTCCTCTGCCTTACATTTTTTTAGAGCATATGTTTTAAGAAACCTGGTGTAAATTATTCATCTGCCCCTTTGATATGTATGTAAATAATTTTAAAAGTTAAATGAGCATATTGCTGGTTTTATGGCTCAGGGATTTTTTTTTTCAGGGATATGGGAGTTTTTTTTGTAATGCAACCATCAAAGAATATAATGCCTATATCTGCCAGTTTCTGTGGGAGTGAAGGAGGCTATTTAGTGGAAGACTCATTTAAAGTTGCAAAACTACCTTTCATCTTAAAAATATTAAGTTTACTTTTCTTTTGAACGAGGTCAATTGGCTGATACAAATGCTCCACCACATTTACCAGGTTAATTAAAGATGAATTATATATGACAAATGGTGCTCTCAAGTCCTCTTCCTTGAAGACTAGTTTATTCTGAGAACATATATGTAAAAGGTTGTATCTGCTTGGCTTATAGGGGTAAGATTTCTCTGTCTTTGCAATTTCTTTAGCAGATTGCCTATGATGTGTATCACCTTCTGCATTAGTGCTTATTCCAAAATAAACCTCTTTTCTTGCTTCTCTTTTGTGAGGACATTTTCTGGATTAGTGGGAAATTTTGTTTTTTATTATATATATGTGGCAGCATCCAGTGAGAAAGTAAAGGGGTTGGTTTTAGCTGGAAGCTCAGGAAGTTAATCTTTAGAACATGATGAAAGGTGCAGTATATCACCACAAAAATGACAAATGTATAGAAATGTTATTGGAAACTTGTAAAAGCTCTCTTTTGACTGTTTCTCTTATCTCCATGAAAACAGGAAGTGATGCTGACAATGGGAAATAGGATGTGGTAGTTGTTTGAAGTCCCAAAAGAATCTAAGATCACAAATTGTCACCTAAAGAGTGGGGTGGGGGAATAAAGGTGAAGAAATACAGCATTTTTTTCTAGGCATTGCTAAGGTCCACAGAAGAGTGTTGGTTAATGTAAACTGAAAGCCAGTCAGCCTAGAGGTATTTTCTCTAACTATCTCAAGCCACACTAGTTATTGTACCACCTAAGTAGAGAGTAATAGATTTATGTTTTAGACAAGCACACATGAATAGCAATGAAGGGAAAGAGGACAAAATCAATGAGAGTTTTAAGTGAGTGAATGATTGCAGTGAATGATCATGGAATTTATCTGATATAAACATTTTAGTTGGTCAAAACATATTATTAATTGCCTACTAGAGACAAGGGACTGGAATAAAATGTAAATAACATAATTTATCTTATGTTCCAAGAGAGAGAACTATGAATTTATACAAAACCTCATTCACAATGAGCCTTTCTAATAAGTATTAACTGCAGGGAAGAATAAGAAACGTGAGGATATGATAGAGATAGATCATGGGAATGATCTCCGATCTTAATGGTCAGAGTATGCCTGATTGCAGAGGGCCCTCATTTGAATGAAGATCTGAACCCAAAGAAAAGCTAATCTTGGAATATTTGACGAAATCACATTTCTCCAAAAAATTGACAGTGAGGACAAAAGTAGAATGAGCTTGATTTATTTGGAGAGATCAAGTGTCTATAGCATGATCAACAAAACTTAGCTGGTATAGAAAGAAGATTGGAGAGGGAGATAGGAGCCATATGAGAAAAGCGGCTAGACAGTAATATATTCAGATTATAGGGAATATGCATTGTAGTAATTTAAGCAGGTGAAATGTACTCTTTGAAAATATCACAATGACTTTTATTTTGGTAAATGGACATGTGGAGCTGGAGTGATGGCAGAGAGACCTGAGCCATTATGTGATTATGTGATGCAGGTGAGAAATGATGCTGATTTTGACCACGACTTTAGGAGTATAGATGATGAAAGTGATCCAGTTCAGAATGTTTTGTTTCAGAATTCAGAATGTTTTGTTTTAGGCTGTTTTCTGGAGAGAGGGCCCTTAAGTTTTTATAAAGAATTGGAAATGTGGTTAAAGTAAATAAGAGGATGAATCTAAAGTGACATATAAGTGTTGCTTTTAGCAACTGGGTGTGTGTTAGTGCTATTTCCCTGAGCTGCAACAACTGAGGTAAAAACCTATTACATTTTGATAAGGATTTCATGTGACTTTGTTTTTTTTTTTGAGTTGCAGTCTCACTCTGTCGCCCAGACTGGAGTGCAGTGGCTGCTCCTGGCCACTGCAGCCTCGACCTGCTGGGCTCTAGCGAGCCTTCCGCCTCAGCCTGCCAAGTAGCTGGAACTACAGGTGCATGCTACCACATCCGGCTAATTTTTTGATTTATTGTAGAGATGAGTTCTCACCAAGGTGCCCAGGTGGGTCTGGAACCCGCGGGCTCAGGCAATCCACTCACCTCAGCCTCCCAAGGTGCGGGATTACAGACTGAGCCACGAGCCCGGCTCATGTGACTTTTTCTACACTATACTTAGGCAGATTTTTTTGTGTGTTCCTCGTCAAACCTTCATTTTTGATTCCATAATTCTTGCTGTGCTACCAAGTCCTACCTCAAGATGCACATGACTTCTCTTCTTTGAGTATTAAACATCATAGGAGCCCCTCTTCTGCATATCAAAGAGTATTGGAAGTACAGGTGGATTAAAATTTCTGCAGGGCAGTCCTCACCTAAGAGAAGAGGGAATGTAGTAATGGAGACAAATGGGAGAAAAGGAAGGTTAGATGGAGGATGAAGATCTACAAGGAAGAAAAAGGAGGAGAGGAATGCCTTTTCTAGGCATTTAGATGTAGGCATAAAAAGAAAATGGAATCCCAGAAATACTACCTTGAAATTGATTTTAAATTTAGTAGAAAGTAGGTCCTTGTGGTTTGACCTCTTCTGTGACAACAGTAACAAGTAGAACTAAAGACTGTTAACTAAGCCATGTCGATAGGTGGTGACTAAAGTGTTTCAGTAAAAAAGTGTTGCAAATTTTTATTATAAAGATGTGGGGTACAATTCAGGGTTAGGTATACAAACATTGACCATGCAGGTACCCCCACAATAAGTGTGCATTTTATCTTGTCCTTTACTGGCTTTTGTTTATTTTATTTAAACACATTTAGTCAGATACCTTGTTAGGAAGTTCTTCTAGAGGGTATTTTAAGGCAAATATTCAAATGCAAATAGTTTATTCGAGTGGTGATTCAAAAAACACTGACGAGGATTAAGGAGATAGCTGGGCACTTGGAAGACTGAGGTGGAAGGATCTTCTGAGCCCAGCAGGTCGAGGTTGCGGTGACAGGGAGTATGCCACTGCACCCCAGCCTGGGCGACAGAGTGTCTCCGACTTGGGGTGGAGGAAGAAAGAAATGGAAGAAAGCCAGTGTTATCACTGTGGGTAATTGGAGCTTAAGCTGACAAAGTCTGAGTGAAAGCATGTATGGAACAAGCAATTCAGTTATCCCTCCCACAGCACAAGGGGAGGCTGGAATATTGGTGCAAAGCCTTCCAGCAGTCATTGATTGAAGGGTGCTCCTGAGAAACCTTAACCTTAGCACATCTGGTTATCTGTGTGCTGAAAATTGGGTCAAAAGCCAGAGAAAACCCTCAGGCAATAAGAATCAATGCTAGCATTTGGAAGCCCATTTCAAATACACTAATATGAGAGAAATTAAAGAGAGCATAGATTATATTTTTATCACCAATTCACCAATCTTTATTTTCTGCTGTCTGCTTAGTTAATTTACTGATAAACACTGCATGCATGGTCCTAATAGGCCTGTGAATTCATGACTTCTACATCACAAATTACATCAGAGTTGTGATTACAAATTTCTCACTTACTATCTTAAACAATGATAAAATACATTTTTGGTAAGAATTTTGACAGGCAAATCTAATCCCAGTGAACTTTTGTCTAATTAGCATTCTGTACAAATCTGCAGGCAATCCAATATTTACTTGTGAGGGGGGAAATATCCCAGAAATGTTCTCCAAAAGGTGAATAAATAATTGACAACTTAGAGAAAACATTAAAAAAAAGCTTTTGCTTTCATTTTCTGGCATTAGGAGATTATTTGCTTAATTAATAGAAGTTTTAAAATTCTGCTTTCTCTTATTCAGGGTTTTATGCTGTTTATATAATTGAGCAGAAATTATAGGTCATTCAGAAAGTTAATAGGAGAGATAAAGAAGTAATGCGAGTTTACTAGTCCTTGCTTTGATGGTTAATTGATTTGGACTTTGTAGAGCTATAGACAAGGGAATAGTCCTGAAGTCTTATGCTCATTCTAGTGCTATCTAACGCAATTAACACTTATATAAGTGGAAGAAAATTGGGTCAAATATTTTATTTATTAAAATCTTAAAAATAAACCAAAGTATAAAATCAAAACCATAAAAAGGTACTTTATGAGTTGGTGATAAATATGTTGGCTGTTTGTACCTATTTTTGAAAATCCATTATTTATCATACATATATTTATTCAAAACCCACACATGGTTACAGCATTTTAAGAGTATTATATCAATAGGAACAGTGCCTGGTCTTTTCTTTTGCTAGGCCACCTTAATATAAATACAACAATGTAACATAAAAATTCATGTTATGTGATAATTGCTTTCTAGAATTTTAAAAAATAATAACCCTGGTTATCTATTTATTAATTTGTTCATGTGTGTGTGTGTGTGTGTGTGTGTGTGTGTGTGTGTGTGTGTGAATAGTAGACATTTGATTGAATAAATTATAAATGAATGGTTACAATGATAGCATTTTAAGCCTGACTGCTTCCCAAAACAGCCTAATAAGAAATTAAGATGATCATTAAAAACTAAAAGGTTTGATTGTAATTTCTGACCTTAACCTTGGTTAAAGAAGATAAAAGAAATCAACACTCCTTTAGCATATGATGTTCTGTAACATTTATTGAAAAACATTGCAAAGAAAAGATAATTAGAAGCAAGTAACTCATTTTACAATATTATATCTAAAGATAGAAAAATCCAAATTTTACATTTGGAGAAAATTTAAGAAATGATCTTGTTGGAATCATTCTACTTGCAAGTGAGAAAACTGACAC
Organism: Cephalopachus bancanus; assembly: GCA_027257055.1. NCBI lineage: Eukaryota > Metazoa > Chordata > Mammalia > Primates > Tarsiidae > Cephalopachus > Cephalopachus bancanus. The sequence goes on along the minus strand of JAPVLO010000068.1, from coordinate 14,548,715 downwards.
AGCTTCATTGATAAACCAAGCTGAAATAGTTAATTTGTGACGGTGCTGACATTTGAGCACAGATACCCTATCTCTAGAGCTTATGCATCCAGAGTAATGTATCATTACTTCATTAAGAATGACAAGGGATCCACTCTTCCACAAACACCCTTAATTATGTTTTTCACCTAGACAGAGTCAATATCTCCGTATTCCCCTAACTATGCAGTGCTAGTGATCCAGCATCTACAGCCCTGATTATAGTCCTATTGTAAATGGAGCAGAATATGTTAAATGTTTATTGGGAGCACAGCAGGGATTTAAGCTGTTTGTGGATGTGTATGCTGTAGATTATAAATAAATCCCTGCGTAGCCCAACATAGCAACATAACAACACTCAGCCCTCCCAGTGACCTTAAATGAAAAGCCCCAGGCATCTCTACCCAGCCACTTACTCATTCCATTTGATAGCATTTTGGCTGATAGAATGAAAGAAGAAAAAGCTCTAGCTGTCTAGTTCACCGAACTGCTGTAAATGAAAAGTAGGGAAAACATGACTGAAATAATAGTGGATGATCCTTCCACCGAAAATCATGAATGAACAATTTCTTTTCTGAAAGAATTATTCATTTGATTAAATGTCAAAGATCTTATATAATATCTTATAAGAAACCAGCTGTTTGCCAAATTCCGGTAACTTTTTGAGTTTGTTAGTCATCTTCTGATCATATATGAACCAGTTTAGGGTTCAATTCATTAAATTACATTTTTGTTTTCAATTTAGTTTATGCAAGTACTGGGCAGGGACTTTTGTACTACATAGTTATTGCATTCTATATAGCCAAGTTAATGAATTCTATACCCATAAAACCTTAAATGTATTCATATAGCATTCATAAATATGACTTAAATATAGCTATTATAAAGCCAGTGCACATTAAAAATGGAATTAAATGCACTTGCTTTTATGAAAAGATTTTCAATTCTGTTCATAAAGCTAACTATATTTGGTTTGAGTTGAAACAAATAACTTAGTCATGATTGTCAAATACTGTGCCCTATCTTAAGAAAAGAATCATATTGCAATGGTTGATTTGAGAGGAGTTTGCCAGTAGCTGCAATACATACTTTTCACTTAAACTTTGTTCACTAAATAGCAGTGAACATATAAATATTTCACATATGTTATCTTTCAACATACCAAATGTAGTACCTGCAAAATAGTTAAACCTTGTTAAATAATTAGGTATTATAATGGAGTGACATTAGATAAAATATGTAAGAACATTTTGAAAATGGAAACAAGTCTATTAATACTATCTTTAGTTAAGTGTTTAAGTATAAATATTAAAAATAGTAATTTTAAGTATAGAAAGCTCAATAAACTAATCCTCATTGAGAAAGATGCTTTTCAGCAAAGTAAAGAAATGCTTTTTTTGGCTGGTTATTTATTTTCAATTCCAATAGCATAATTGTGCTCCTGAGTTCCAGATGTTTTTTGCTTTGTGCTTCTAAGTTCAATAATTTAAATTAAACTCCCTATTTATTTAATTGCTCTTGTTAACATTTTATACCATAAAGGAACATAACTTACTATTATCATTTATTTGGCATACCCTTGATTTTAATATGGTTTGACAGCATATATCATGAAAATATATATATATAAATGTGTTATCTTAGTATGACTACAGAGTTTGAAGGGACATTGATGATCATCAAATACAATTTTTCGTTTTTGTTTTTGTTTTTTGAGTTGACGTCTCTCTTCTTTGCCCAGACTGGAGTGCAGTGGCATGCTCGGCCATCGCAGCCTCAACCTGCTAGGCTCAGGCTATCCTTCCGCCTCAGCCTTCCAAGTAGCCGGAACTATGGCCGCGCGCTACCACGCCCAGCTAATTTTTGATTTATGGTAGAAACAAGATCTCACCAAGTTGCCCGGGCGGGTCTCGAACCCGTGGGCTCAGGCAATCCACTTGCCTCGGCCTCCCAAAGCGCTGGGATTACAGGCTGAGCAACCGAGCCCGACCAATTTTTACATTTTTATAGATTCAGAAACTACAATTTTAAACGATTTCCTCTATATAAGTTAAATAGGTAATAGCAACAGCAGGTTAGAACACAGAGTAATCCTGTAAACAAAATGGGTGCTAAATTTACAAAATGAGTTTATTTTTCAGGATCTACCACTTATTGGGTTTACTATCTAGAGTCTCAGTAATTTATTATCCCTCAACATCCGCTATAAGAAACTACATAAATAAAAAGTACACCAAATTAAAACAATTTTATTTCTGATCCCATGCTAAGAAAATGCCATTAATATTTCCATTTTCATTTGGAAGATTATTTAAATGCTTATTTATAAAATATTTATATATTTTAACTCAAAATTAATTCATTTTGACAGTGAATATTTTATGTAGTTTATTTAAACTTAAAACAAAAAATATTCCTAAAGTTTTAGAGTTTTTTGTTCCTAGATATTCTGGATACTGAAATTAACAGTTTTTGTTGGTTGATGCCAGAGTAGGCCTATAAATCTAAAATGTAAAATTTTAAGTGAATAATGAGGAAATCTAGCCATTTCACTGAAAAACTTTAGAGAACCAAGTTGCTGATTGGCCAAATATAGCAATTATAGAAAGTCTGTTCATTTTATTATATAAATAAAGAACATGAGATACTTAGAAATATTTTATACATGTTTTTAATTAAAATTAAGGTTGAGGAATTCTTGGACTAAAGTATTTGTCATTATTTTAATTTTTGTTTGATTTATAGTTTTTATTGCTGTTATACCACAGTTCAAAGTGGGTAATAAAATTTTAACACTTCCAACATCTACTTGATAGATATTGTACATCTATCAATACACTTGATCATTCATTCGCCATCTTGTGTTTTCTCATGTATGAGTGGACGTGGATTGTGATAATTATAAAGAAAAGAATAGTATTTCATTAACTCTTTCATTCAGAATTCTCAGCTTCCTCGAATTGCTCTGTGTATAATTGTCAGTTTCCAGGATATTATTTCTAATGTGATGTTCTCTCAGCTGTCTTTTGAAATTGCCATCTTAAATCTCCTGCATTTGTAGCCTAGGGTGAGGTCTATCTCCAAAGAACCTGAAACTATGAAGTTTCTTTTAAGTTATTGATAGTAATGTAAATCTGTAACTCCCTTTGTCACAATTGATATCAAAGTAATATAAGTACTGACAATTATGGCCATGCAGCTGTTAAACATATTGCTGAAAGTATTTTTAGTATTTGTTTATATTTTTATTTCAGCATTCTTTCTCTTAGACATGGGTATAAGCCAAGAATGGACCTGTAACACATGGAATAACAGACATTCTATCAGAAATGAACCCTTTCCCAATACAATTTACTAAATATTTTACATAAAAAGAACCTATGTAAGATGTGGGAACATATTAGATTATTTAAGTTTAAAGCCATTCTATTATGAATTCACCTAATATTCAGTAGGCGTCCACTCCATCTAAAGATTACAACCTATCGATATACTCACAAAATAGTGTTGGTTAACATTGTGGATTTAGAGTCAAGTTCCTGAGTTGCAGTGATAAACAAGTTATTTAGTTTCACTAAATATCATTTTCCTCACCTGTACTGATAAATATTATTTTGTTTATTATTCTCATTAATGTCTAAATCATAAGTGACATTTAAGGCAACCCCTTCGGGTCCCCCCCTCTTGGGAGCTTCTGTCCCCTCAATAAATCCTGCTTTTTTTTTTAAGTGATATTTCACTTGAGTTCAGAAGAAAATATGTAACTTTCATATACAGAGTAGGTAAAAGCAAAAGAAAAAGCACTGACACAACAGTATGACAAGAAAAAACAAACAATCTTAAAACTGAAATCAACTTTCTTTCTCATTTTTGGCTAATAATTCCAGAGGTTCTTAAAAATGAATAACATGGAAAGGATAAAGTTCAAAGAATTTTAGGGAAAAAAATTATAAAGTTAGTAGAAAATGGTAAAACTTTATCCTGATTTAATTAGCCTTGTAATAAGGGTATTGAGTATTATCTCCAAGTCAGAATATACTAGAAAACAATAAAACAAAGATTTTAGATTTATTACAACCACTGAAAAGTTTGGAATTTTAAATGGGATCACAATTCTATAAATAGAAAGATTAATTGGAAAGACACATTACTTCTGCTAGCAATGTCCCAGCAGACATGCCTAACAGAAGTAATGTGCCTTTATAGAATTGGACAATTAAGATTTTCTTTGTTTGTATTGACATTGTGAAGGTTCTCAGGACTTAAAAAAACAATGTGTGTATGACATGACACCAAGTATAACATTTTGGTCAAAATTGCTTTTAGAACACCATTAAAAAATTTATGATTTTCAACTCAAATAAAAGGTTTTATGTGAGGCTTCTCTCATGCAAAAAGTTTTTGGTGCAATATTCCCGTGATTCTGAACACTGAATAGATTCTGGCATATTTCCATGGGGGGAACTGCACACATAAACAATATTATATAGCTATCAATTTAGTGTACAAAGAGCTGCCAGAGAAAATTTGCATAATGTTTCTAGTGCCATCCTTGTCAATTAATTCTGGCAAGCAAACGCATCAAGTAATAAGGATGGACAGTTAATCCAAAGAAGAGGAAAATAAATGGTTTTGCTTCCTCTTGTGGCAGGATTCTCATCTTAGTAAATGTCATGTGTAGAAACTTTGATTTCAAAAAGATTACAAAGTTAATGATTCCTTCATTTTTAACTCACATTCAAAATTTTTAGAAAGTAGTTTTTACTAATACTTAAATTAGGAAACCCATTACTTTTTCAAAGTATTTAAAATATCTTTTAAATATTTGTCATTTAAAATTTAAAATAGTTTACCTTCCTAATTAATTTATAAAATGAATAAAGTTGGGAAAACTTAGGAGAAGCAGCGCCTGAATATCAATGCTGTACTTTTCTATAATTTATCTGATTAAGAAAGTATACACACAGTTTTATAGATATTAATATGTGACTAGTCAGTAAAACAGAAAATGCAATATTTCCTAAAGGATATATATTCTGGTGAAGAATGAGAAATACATTAAGCCAACATAAACACACACACACACACACAACACACACACACACACACACACACACACACAGACATTCACTCACAGTACCACAATTATATATACCATATATACTGTGGTATAAACTTTTGGCAAATGTACCTGGCAAAATTTGCTAGTTTTAGGCAAATCTACCTGATAAAAACCCTAGATATGATCAAATTTCCTAAATAAAAGTAAACTTTTTTGTTGATAGTTTAAATGTTTGTGTGTGTTTAAACAAAATAGGAAAACGTCTTACATGACACACAATAACCCTTTCAAATGTCATTAGTTCTTGACATTCAAACTCTTAACCATGTCCGTTCAACAATTCATACATGAGAACAATGATTCTTCATTACACTTGTTCTCGAAAACTCTAATCCAGTGAAATAAAAGCCTTTTCCTTAAAATATACATCTGCATGCCTTCATTTATAAGTACAGGGAGATCTCTTATTTTGAATCCAATGTTTTAATACTTAAATAGAAACTTCAGTGCATATGAAAGCTATCATATTGGAAAATGTGTTTACATGTAACATGATTCCAGAAAGTTAAAAATTCTATGAGGAGAAAGATGGAAAAAAAAAAGACCAAGCTTAAATCCTTTTTATAGAATATTATAAAGGTCAGATACTTCCTTTGATTTTAATTACATATTCACTCTTTCACAAGTTATTTAATGAAACTGTGATTGCTCCTATTGACAGTATATCATACGTTTCTAGTAGAATTATTTTCTTTTTTCCATGCTAAATTTGTGTGAATTATACTGTCTTTAAGCTGTTGATCTCTACTTTCCCTAAATAAAAATTAGAAAGAGTGGAGTTAGATAGTGATAGGCCCATATCTTTCTCTGGGCGGCATCATTTGAAACAGATGAGCTCTATCTGTATTTACTAATCTTCTTTAAAACCAATTTTGGGAGGCTGAGGTGAATGGATTGCCTGAGCCCGTTCAAGACCCGCCTGTGCAACTTGGCGAGACCTCATCTCTATAATAAATCAAAAAATTAGCCGGGTGTGGTAGCACACGCCTGTAGTTCCAGCTACTTGGAAGGCTGAAGCGGAAGGATCGCTGGACTCCAGTCTGGATGAGAAAGTGAGACTTCAACTCACAAAAAAAAAAAAAAAAAAAAAAAAATTTGCTTTCTATACACAATCTAAAAGTAATTGAAAACATATCAAGGTGGTTAAGCATATGATAATTATAATCAGACAACCTTATCTTCAAAATTTTGCTGTAGTCATGCTGAATATTTATAATTTGTAATTGTAATATATATAATTTATAAATTTATAATTTTATACAAGAATAGTAATAACTTACTCTGTTTAACAATCTTGAAAAAGAAGAACATATTGGCATTATCCCACTTTATGATCTCAAAATATATTACAAAACTACAGTAATTAATATAGTATAATGTTAGCAAAAATATAGAAATATAGATTAATGGGAAAAAATAGAATCCAGAAATAAATTTATGGATATAATATCAACTTCTCTTAGACAAAATGCAAAGAATACACAATAAGGATAATCCCTTCATCAAATGATGTAGGAAAAACTAGATAGCCACATGGAAAAGAATGAAATCAGACTCTTATCTTACCCCAGGCACAAAATTCAATTCAAAATGGATCCAGAACTTAAACTTAAGACCTACCACTGAAAAAAAATCCTAGAAGAAAATACAGAGGAAAAGCTTTATGATATGATCTTGACGATGACCTCTTAGATATGACTTCAAAATGACAGGCAACAAAAGGAAAATATCACGTCAAAAGACCACATCAAAATAAAAAGATTTTGCACAGCAAAGGAAGCAATGGGCAGAATGCAAAAGCAACTTATGAAACAGGAGGAGGCATTTGCAAAGCATATATCTGATAAGGGGTTAGTTTTGAAGATATATGATGAACTCCTACAATTGAGCAAAACAGACAAATAATCTGATTTTAAAATGGCCAAAGGACTTAAACAAATAATTCTTTCAAAAAGACATATACATAGATATTAAGTATATGAAAGCATGTGCAACATCATTAATTATCATGCAAATGCAACTGAAAAGTATAATACAATGAGATATCTCACATCTATGCTAAGATAGTTATTGTAAACTAAGAAAGATGAGAGTTGGTGAGAATGAGAAGAATTTGGAACCTCTGTACAGTATTGATGAGAATGTTAAATGGTTCTATGCTCATAAAACAAAGCATAGAGGTTCCCAAAAATTAATAATAAAACTGCTTTATGATCCAGCAATGTATCTTCTGGTTATATATCCAAGATAATGGGAATCAGAATAAACAGAGGTCATCATGCAAAATAGGAGGGGAAAGTTACATTTACACTTGTTGGCTTTCTTTGAGGAATTGATTGAAGGTTGTGTTTATTTATTTATATGATTAGTATTTCCCCCAAATTTTTTCAACGGAAATATAAAGTTTTATTAAATAACAAGAGTATTCAGCCAAATGCCTTGACATAGGTTGCTCTGATTAAAACTTGGATAACTAATGAATTCTCTCCTTTACTTTGCACATCTGAATAGAGCTTATTTTTTAGACTATGTAAAGATTTTTAAAAAATATTTTTCATTGAAGAGTAAACGAAACATACACTAAAATCACATCAATATTGGTAAAACATTTCTAGGGAAAAAAATCTATGCCTTAGACATTGATGCAGTGTCAAGTGGAAGTGGATCTAGTCCAGATTTTCTACTTGTATCTTAATTTGATAACATCAGAAGATAAGTATGTATTTTAAGTAAATAAGAGGATTTGGATTCTAAACCTAGAAGCCAATATTGTGAGGACAAATTACAGCCCTTGTATATCTACATTCCCACAGAGAATTCAATTGCTTCCTATTCCTTTCTGAATAGTGACACTATATTATTATTATTATTTTTTTTTTTTTTGAGTTAGTGTCTCACTCTGATGCCCAGACTGGAGTGCAGTGGCTGCTCCCGGCCACCACAGCCTCTACCTCCTGGGCTCCGGTGATCCTTCCGCCTCAGCCTTCCAAGTAGCTGGAAATACAGGCGCGCGCTACCACGCCCGCTAATTTTTTTATTTATTGTAGAGATGAGGTCTCGCCAAGTTGCCCAGGCGGGTCTCAAACCCGCGGACTCAGGCAATCCGCTTATCTCAGCCTCCCAAAGCACGGGATTACAGGCTGAGCCACAGAGTCCGGCAATTTTTTATTTTTTTATTTTAAGCATACAACCAAGGTGTGAATTCTATAACATGATAATTTTGTACAAGGTCAAAGATGCACATTCTACATTGTAACAATTTCCAAAAATTGATTTACAATTATTAATATCCAGTTAGCCACCATTTAGAGAATTATGGTTTGAGAAACCATTTGTGAATTTAGCATTTATTAAAGGAGTGCTAAATTCCAGTCAATAAAATTTCACACATTTCTGAAACCCATAGTTAAAGTTACTTTATTCCCTTCCTGTGGAAACTGTTGCTTTCTGAAAAATAACTTGCAAGTGGCTTTTGAAAAATGAGTGTTAGAATTTTAAAGTTTTGCAGTTAGTAAAAGTTTTAGGCATATGATACACCACGAGTAATAGTTTTCTTGTTTTAAATTTTATTGTTGTATAACTAGTAAACACTAAGCTTTATATGAAAAATAATTCCTATAAAACTAATCTATTGGAAATTCATGCAACTAAAAAGTCAAAAACAGCCAAATTTAAAACTCGGCAAAGGAGTTGAATAGATTTTTCTCAAAAGAAGGTACAAAAAAAAAGTCAAATGAATGCATGAAGAGATATTCAGCATCACCAAGCATTAAGAAAATACAAATTCACACCACAATGAGACACTATCTTATACCTATAAGGATGGCTACTGAAAAACTAAACAAACAAACAAACAAACAAACAAACAAAACAGTGTTGGTGAGGATGTGAAGAAATTGCATCCTCTGTGCACACTTGGTGAGAATGCAAGATGGTGTAGTGTCTATGAGAAACAGCATGATGATTCCTCAAAAAATAAAAAATACAGTGTGATTTAGCAACTTGTTTTTGATATATAACCAAAATCACTGAAATAAGGTACTTGTGGAGATACTTGTATAACAATATTTATAGCAGAATTATTTACCAATGCCAAAAATGTGAAAGTAATGCAAATATCCAGCTATGAATTAATAGATAAGCAAAATATGATATATATTTACAATGAGATATTAATCATATTTACAAAAACAAGAAAAGGAATCCTAACATATGATACAACAGAGATAAACCTCGAGGACATTATGCACAGTGAAATAAGCCAGTTACAAAAGAACCAATACTATAGTTCTATTTATATGAGGTGGAGTAGTCAAACATATAAAAACAGAAATTAGCATGATGATGAACTGGGACCACAAAGGGAGTGAAATGGGGAGTTATTGTTTAAGGGGTGCAGAATGAAAAGAATTCTGTTGGTAGATGGTGGCAAAACAATGATGGCAAAACAATGTAAATGTACCTAATGCCACCAAACTGTACACTTAAAAATGTTTAAGATGGTATATTTTGCTTTGTGGTTTTTAGAACAACAACAACAAAAAAAAAAACAAAAAAGCAAAACAGCATGCTAGACTTACCTCTCTAAATAAGAGTTTTTCACTACAAAAACAAAGAAATGCTTTGCATATTATTTATTAGTGAGGAGGATAATTGATTTTCCTTTATTTCAATGATTTATATTTTTTCATGTGAATTTCTTTTCAAGTTCTTTAATGTAAAAAAAAGCCTTGCTAAAAACAATAAAATAAAGAAACAAAGCACTTTCCTTTTCTGTCATCTTTAGACCCAGATGACTCTACTGGTGAATTTTAACAGAACATTAAGCAAGAAATAACACCTATTTTATACAAACTCTTTCAGAAAATTAAGAGGATAGAATATTTCTCAACTCAATTCATTAAGCCAACTTTATACTGATACTAACCTAGATTTTGACATTAAATGGAAATAAATTTTAACCCAATATTCCTAATAAATATGGATTCAAAAATTTAGAAACTCAAAGTCCAAAAATATGTAAAATAATAATGAATTATTACTTAGTGGGATTTGTTCCAAAAGTGATAGTTCGTTTTAGTGCTCCAAAATTTAAATAAATAAATAAACTCACATGATTACCTCAGAGAATGCAGAAAAACACCTTAATTGAATAAAAGCCAACATTATTCCTGACAATAACTCTCAAAAACTGTAAGTAGAAAGGTCCTCATCTGACATCACACATCTTCAAAAATTTATAGTTACCAATAAATGTAATAGTAAAAGTCTAAATATTTTCCCCATAAGAGAAAAACAAACTACAAGGATATCAAAGGTCTTCACTTTTACTCAATACGGTATTTAAAGTTCTAGACAGCATAATAAGGTAACAACAAAAAAGAAAATAAATAAATGACATTTAGATCAGAAACAAAGAAGTAAATGCAAAAATCCTAATGGGATTTGAAAGAAAAAAATCGCTTCTAGAACTAAAAATGAGTTTAGCTAGCTTCCTGGATATTAATATCAACTGTACTTTGAATGAATATTATAAATAATTAAAATTAAGAAATATTGCCATTTAAATAACTTTAAAATTATGCAAGAAAAAGCTGAATATGTGAAAACTTGTATGATTGAAATTATAAACCATCTATGGAAGATATGAAAGAATTAAAGAAGGCCTAGGTAAACAGAGTTCATAGGTCCAAAGATGATATCAAATCTCCTCAACTGATCTAGATATACAGTGGAATTTTACATAAAATTTCAGCATGCTTTTTGGCAAGTATTGAAAAACTAATTCTCAATTTTATATAACAAAAAGTTCCTTATTAGTCAAAATAATTGTTAAAAAAGATAAATCATAAGAAGTATTACCAGTAACTTATTTCAGCATTTATTTTAAACATACAGTAGTCAAACATAGTATTTTCATCAGAACAGTCATATAGAAAAGTGGAATAGAATGACATTGATAAATATACCCACACACATATGGACAACTAACTTTTTGACAAAAGTGCTAAGGTAATTCAGTGAAGAGAGGATGGCTTTTTTAACAAATGACACTAAAACAATTATACATTCGTATGCAAAAAAAAAACCTTTGAATTACATATTGTACCATATACAAAAAAAGTCCTCAAAATTAAAAATAGACTTAGTTCTTTATAGATTTGCTTTAAGGTAAAGCACCTCAAAGCTGTGGAAGATAGATCATTTATTTTTGAAAGTAGCTAAAAAGTTATTAATTTTTTTCCAGAAGAATCCAGAATTTAAAGGCCAACTGCTACTAGTCATAGTTAAATAAAAGTATTATAAGCTTCCTATAATTTTGAAATAAATTGGTGACTAAAATTGTACTGATTTTGTTATCATATATGTTTTAGATTCTGTCAGTAAGAGAGCTGAATAATTCAAGAGAATCAAAACACCTTCTGTGAAAAGTTTATTGGAAATGATTTTTTCATCAGGCAACTTTATAAGATAATAAATAATGGAATATTTCATGATGCCATATCTGTTTTAAGTGACTACCTTATGACTGACCAACAAATATTGGACCACATAAAAGGATATAACCAGCCGGGCTCGGTGGCTCAGCCTGTAATCCCGCGCCTTTGGGAGGCTGAGGTGAGTGGATTGCCTGAGCCCGCGGGTTCAAGACCCACCTGGGCAGCGAGACCTCATCTCTACAGTAAATCAAAAAATCAGCTGGGCTATGGTAGCGCCTGCCTGTAATTCCGGCTACTTGGAAGGCTGAGGCGGAAGGATCGCCGGAGCCTAGCAGGTCGAGGCTGCGGTGGCCAGGAGCGGCCACTGCGCTCCAGTCTGGGTGACAGAGTGAGACTCCAACTCAAAAAAAAAAAAAAAAAAAAGGATATAACCATTCATTTTCCTGTATATTTACACCAGAAGTTTCAAAAAGTTTTGTAGTACCATCTATTTTCTCTAATATTATAAAGCATAAATTATTTGTAGATATGGCTTTCCAAGTTGACTAATAATGGCATAAGTTAGGTGATATTAACATAAATTATTTTTACTTATAAAATTTAGAAATATATGAATAGAGGGCAAGAAACAATTTGATGAGATCTGGCAAGAACCTCATTTAAAAAAATAGGCTATTGGCTTATTTTAGCAGCTAAAAGTTTTTTTTATCTCTAATATTAAGAAATAACATAGCCCATTGCTCAAAATTATACAACCAACAATATAATTTAGGTAGCCAGAAGTTGCTCAGGTGGACAGTTATGAATCTTTCACCTTCTGGTGGAATTTTTAAGTGTCAATGCAAAATTTAATATATTGTTCTCGCTACCTGGCATATTCAAGAATCTATAAGGTATACTGCAAAACCCAAACTTAATATGAAGTCTCTCTTTTGTCCTAGAAGGTAATTCATTTAAATCAATCTGATTAAATTTATACATACATTCATAATGTTATTTAAATATAAAGGGGCTACCATTAATTAGATATCCACATATTTCAGGATATTAAATGTGATCATCACAATTGGAAAGGAGATATAAATGAGGCCATTTAGTCTGTGGACAGGCAGTTGGTTGCCCACTGTGTCTGATTAACATGGCCTGAAGTCTTTCCTTAGGATCAAGTTGCTAATAAAAAAAAATAACCCTAGGTTAAAATAGAAGCAGAGAATTGTGAGTGCTATGGGATCCTCTCAGCATAGCACACATACTCAGTGCAGCACACATCAAACTGTGCAACAGAATAGAATGCATATTCTGTGAGGGTTGAGATAATTTATCTTTTTTTTTCTGTCAATCACTGCTGTATCCCGAGTGTCTCTTACAGTTCCAGGCAAACACTATGCGCTCAATTAGAATTTGTTGAATGAATAGATGATTGAAATTTTTATAAAATTAAAGAAGATAATGCATTAAGAGAACATAATTAAGCAAATACATACAGAAATAGCTCCCACTCAGTTATCATTCAACACATGCTGGGTGGAAGCCGCTGGATAAAAGTAATATTACCTATCAGATTGCTATTAAATTCATTAAGAACCACACCCCTTCTGTGATCTTGAAAAAATGGATTTATATCTCCAGGAGAGAACTTCTGTTAGAAAGAGTGCTAAGAAATCATCTATGATGTAATCGAAAAAGTACAACTCTATGAATTTGAAAAAAATAATTTTGAAGCTTCATTCAGCACGTAGTACTATCTACAATGCAATTGATCTGATAGCATTAGACTCGGTATCTCCAAAGCCAGGGCAATTTTACATACCTTTCACTATTGCTTTACTTTTTCTAAACTTAGTAAACATACAAAATAATTTTGATTAAATGAGAATCGTAGCTTTATATTTGTAAAGTTTGTTGTGTAAGTTGCATAAGGAATAATTTAACAAAAGTGAATGTTGTTCAAGTGTATTTTTAGTTCATTTTTTGATACATGTTCATTTTATATATTATGTTAGAGAACCTCTTCTGAGTGTGGCAAATTCTCTAATGACTCATCTACACAAGCTAATTTCACCCAAGCACTTCTAAAATTTAGTGACCTCAGCAGCCTAAAAAAGCTTAGAGAAGCTATAATCATGACTGTTAAAGGTTAGAAGTATGTTCGTTGCGTTGTATCATATTTATGTATGTGTGCATGGAGAGGAAGAGTGTTGCTGCAGGAATTCAGTATTCAAGTGTCTACATTTGTGTTCAAAATAGAAACAATTTTATTCTGGCATCTCTTCTGTACATAACATCTATGTTCCAGGTATGTATGTTCTTGTTGCATCAGCATTACATGATATAGTTGTGAATGATGCTAGAGGATCAGATTATATCATTTGGCATCTATTACATTTTAATTTTTGCTGAACCACAGGTATGTTTAAGGTATAGACATGGCCTACCCCAAATCATCATGTAACTGGGGTATAAATGACAATAACTTAATCTCACCACTATCTTCTGATTATGTTTAGATATATTGCTAACTCTTTGATCTGGAAAAGATGTTTGCAATCTACATTTTTCAATGTTACCACGGCTGGGCTCGGTGGCTCAGCCTGTAATCCCAGCAATTTGGGAGACTGAGGCAAGTGGATTGCCTGAGCTCGTGGTTTTGAAACGAGTCCGGGCAACTTGGGGAGACCTGTCTCTACAGTAAATAAAAAACTAGCCAGGCATGGTGGCATGCGCTTGTAGTTCTGGCTACTTGGAAGATTAAGGTGGAAGGATCGCCTGAGCCCAGCAGGTCGACGTGGACTGACCTTGAGCGTGTCACTGCACTCCAGGCTGGGCGACAGAGTGAGACTCCAATTCAAAAAAAAAAAAAATCAAGTCTTATGAATGCTAAACTACATTAAATTGTCTTATCACAAGCTTTATTGATACACTTAAGAATTCATCTTTGACTCTGCAAGATAAATCCAGGTAGAATTGCCAAAGTGAAAACATGGTGTAAATGGATTTCTTCCTTCCCTTCTTCTTCCCTTCCCTTCCCTTCCCTTCCCTTCCCTTCCCTTCCCTTCCCTTCTCTTCCATTCCTTTCCTTTCTCCCCCATCCTTCTCCTCACATACTCTTTACTACCTTCTCTTTTCTTCCATTTCCCTTCCCTACCCTTCCCTTCTTTCCTTCCCCTTCTTTCCCTTTATTCATTTTCCTCGTCTTACCATTCCTTCACTTCCCTTTCCTTCACTCCTTTCCCTTCCCTTCCCTTCCCATCTCCTTTCTTTCTCTTCTTTTCCCCCCTCTTGCCCTCCCTCCCATCTCCTTCTCCCCTTCCGCCTTCCCCTTCCTTCCCCTTCCTTTCTCTCCTCTTCCCTTTCCTTCCCTCCACTTCGCTTTATTCCCCTCCCCTCCCCTTTCTTCCCTTTCCCTTCTCTTCCCTTCCCCCTTCCCTTCCTTCTTCATCCATTCCTTTCCTTTCTCTTCCCTTCCCTTTTCTTCATCCCCTTCCTTTTTCCTTCCTTCTCCTTCCCCTCCTTCCCCTTCCATTTACCACTCTTCCCCTTCCCTTTCTTTCCTCTTCCCTTCTCTTTTCCTTTCTTTTCCCTTCCCTTGTCCCTCTCTTCCCCTTCCCTCTCCTTCCCCCCCTTATTTTCTCTTTCCCTTCCCTTTTTTTGCTTCCTTTTTCTTTTCTTTCTGTTTCTTCCCTTCTCCTTCCTTCTCTTCCCTTGCTCTCCCTCCCCTTCTCTTCTCCTTCTTTTCCTTCCCTGCTTTTCCTTTCCTTCCTTTCCATTCTCTTCCTTTTTCTTCTCCTCCCTCCTCTTCCACCCTTTCCCCTTTCCTCTGCTTCTTTCCCTCCCCTTCCCTTCTTTCTCTTCTCTTCCCCCTCTCTTTCCACCCCATCTCTTCTTTCCCCCTCCCTTTCTTCTCCTTTCCTTCCCCTCCCATCCCTTTTCTTTCCTTCCCTCCTGTTCCTCCTTCCCTTCCTTTCTTTTCTCTTCCCTTCCTTGTTTTTTCTTCTACTCCTTCCCCTTCCCTCCTCTTATACCCATTACTGCCATCTCTTTCCCCTTCTCTTTTCCTCCTCTTCTCTCCCCTCCCCTTCCTTTCTTCTCCTTCGCTTCCTTTTTCATTTTCCAATCTCATTTCCTTCATTTCCCTTATATTCCTCCTCTTCTTATCCTTTCCCTCCACTCCCCCAAACCCGTTCCTTCCCTCATCTTCCTTTCCTTTCTTTCCCTTCCCTGCTCTCTCCATGCCTCCCTCTTCTTCCCCTTTCCCTATCCTTCCATGTCTTTTCCTTCTTCTCCTTCTCTTCATTTTTCCCGCCCCCTTCCTTTCTCTCCCTTCTATTCCTTCCCTTTCCTCCTTTCCCCTTCCTGTCTCTCCCTTCCCTTCCCTTCTGTTCTAACCCTTCCCTTCCTTCCTCTTTCTTTCCCTTTCCCTCCTTTCCCCTCACTTCCCCTCCTTTTTCTTCCCATCCCTATCCTTCTCTTCCATTTTCTTTCCCTGCCTTCCCTTCCCTAACTTCCCTCCCTTCCCCATCCCCTGTTTTCCTTTTCCCCTTCTCCTTCCTTCTCCTGACATATCCTTTCCTACCATCTTTTCCCCTTTCTTCTCCTGTCCTCACCTTCTCTTCCCTTCTCTTCCCTTCCCCCATCCCATTCCCTTCTCATATGTCCCTCTCCTTCCTTCCCTTTCCCTCTCCTTCACTCACCCTCCCCTTTCCTTTCCTTCCCTTCCCTTCCCTTCTCTCCTTCCCCTTCCCTTTCTTTTCTCTATGCTCTTTTCTTCCCTCCCTTTCTTTCACTTCCCTTTCCTTCTTACTCTTCCCTTCTTTCCCTCCCATCCCCTTTTCTCCTTCCCTTCATTCCCCTTTCTTTTCTTTCCCCTACTTTGCTTACCCTTTCTTTCCCTTTCCTTCCTTCTCTTTTCTTTCCTCTTCCCTTCTCCTTCTTCCTCTCCTTTTCCCTTCCCCTTCCCTTCCTTCCCCTTCTCTTCCCCTCACCTCCCCTTCCCTGCTTTCCCTCTCCTTTTGTCCACTCCGCTTTTCTCCCCTCCCATTTCCTTCCCTCTTATTTCCTCCCTCTCTTCCCTTCTCTAACCTTCCCTTTCTTTTCCTTCATTTCCTTTATACTCCTTTTCTTGTCCTTTCTTTTTCCTTCCTTTCTCTCCCCTTATTTACTCTTCCCTTCCTTCCCCTTACCTCTTTTCCCTTTCTTCCCCCCTTTCCACCCCTTTGCCTTCCCTCCCCTTTCTTCCTCTTCTCTTCCCTTCTGCTTCCCTCTCCATTCTTTCTTTTTTCATTCCTTGTCTTTCCCTCCCTTCCCTTTCCCTCCCCTTTCTCTTCCCTTCCCTTCCCTTCTAATTCCTTCCCTTTCTTCCCACTTCTTTCCCTCCCTTTCTCTCTTCCTTTCCCTTCCCTTTCTTTCCTCTCCTCTTTTTTCCCTCTCCACCCCTTCTATTTCCCCTTCCTTCTTTTTCCTTCTTTCCCTTCCATCCCCGTCCCTTTTCTCCCTCCCCTGCCATTCCCTTACCTTTCCTTCATTTCCCTTTTCTTTTTTTCCTTCCCTTCACTTCCCCTTCTTTCTCCTTCCATTCCCTCCTCTCTCCTTCCCTTTCTTCTTCTTCCTTCACCTTCTGTTTCTCCTCTTTTCTTCCATTCCCTTCGTTTCATTCCCTTCTCTTGCCTTCCTTTCACTTCCCTTTTCTTCTTTACCTTCCCCTTTTTCCCTTTTTCTTCTCTTGTTTTGTCTTTCTTCATTTTTTTCTTTTTTATAACAAGTAATTGGGATTATCCTTTTTTTTAACTTTTCAACCACATACTTTAGTAATCAAGAGTAATTTTTTGTCTTTTATAGTTGTTTCAAAATGATGTGATTTAACATTCTTTTATTATCAACAATTAATAACTATAGTTTTGGGGGAAGTTTTAGTCTAAATTTTTAAAGTATATATTCTATATAAATTGAACTTTTTGTTAGACATTGTCTTAGTTGCTTGGACTGCTGTAACAAAAATACCATAAATGGGGTAGCTTATAAACAGCTGTTATTTCTCATAGTTCTAGATGCTGAGAATTCCAAGATTAAGGCCTTAGTAGTGTCTGGTAAGGCCCCACTTTTTCTGAGACTTGCCTTCTAACTTGTCCTCAGATGGAACAAGGAACCAATGAGGTCCTGTAGGCTTCTTTTATAAGGTCACTAATCCCATTCATGAAGATTTTGCCTTTATGATCTACTCTTCTCTCAGAGGTCTCATACCTTAATATTATCACACTGGGAATTAGAGTTTCAACATATACTTTTTTGAATGACACAAGTATTCATATCATAGCAAATATTAAATAGTTCTTGGTGTTTTCAAACATAAATATAAGTAAGCGCCACTTAGAAGATATTACAAGTTAATCTTGGAAAATGGCATTGATCTCATCTACAACCACCTTATGAGCTTGGCTTTGGACTGAGTATGCAGTTATACATAACATGTTATTTTATTTTTTATTTTGTTTTGCTTTTGTCCCTTTAAGTGGGTTAGTGTTTTATTGATGGGGCAATTAGAGAAATCGCATTTGATTGCTCCCAGTTTCTCAAAACAACTTTTTACGCAGTAGTAGAACACTGGAGTTGCTCTTGAATTTGCAGTTCCAATCATACAAAACGATCTTAAAGGTATTCAGTTTTGAAAAGGGCAATACATTTCTGAATTTCTCCTCTAAAATTATATTCTCTTGGCACCTTCTATCAAGATCCATATCTAGTAAGCGTTGGTTCTTTTTCTTTTCTTTTTTTGCTTTATTGTTCTAAATTTGTGTTAGCAATTTTAGGTGGTAATTGTAGATCATCTCTTTCTCTTCAGCAGCT
Organism: Cephalopachus bancanus; assembly: GCA_027257055.1. Lineage (NCBI taxonomy): Eukaryota > Metazoa > Chordata > Mammalia > Primates > Tarsiidae > Cephalopachus > Cephalopachus bancanus. Next base: position 14,530,295 of record JAPVLO010000068.1, on the reverse strand, counting down.
TCCTCTGAACCCACTGTGGTTAGAGGAATACCTGATTTCAGTAAGCAACAGTACAGAAATAGAGTGCTGCCCCATATACACCTCAAACAGAGTCTCCATTCTAGCATCCCCATAGCCATCTTCTTTCACTATTTTTTACATTTGGATCATTCCACACAGGCGCTATCATCTCCTACTTATGCATTTTTCAATTTTTCCACACACTGCAGTCCCAGACCATATGACTCTGGTGCCATCAGGGTCTAGCCTGATGACAAGAATGGTGAACTGAAAAAGACTGAAGACAATAAATGAAATATTTATTTTTACCCTATATATGTTCTTTCTTCATGAAAAGCTTATTTCTTAACTACCCTAGTACTGAGAGAAATAACCAACCTTTTCTGCTCTTTTCATCCTTAAGGGGAAATTGACCAATGATACTCCAAGATACAGTTTGACCATCATCCCATTCCTTTCCTATTTTAATCCACTAGTCAAGCCCTTTTAGGTTGTTTTGAATTTCCTTATTCTTCTAATATATAGGGTGATCCAGAAAAATGTCACTATACTTCAGTATCACACAAATACTGAAGGTAAGGTGATCACTCGTGGCCAGGAGTCTGAGACCAGCCTGGGCAACATAGCAAGACTTCATCTATACAAAAAATGATTGAAAACCAATCAGGCTTGGTGGTGTACACCTATAGTCTTAGTTATTCAGGAGGCTGAGGCAGGAGGATCATTTGAGCTCAGAAGTTTGAGGTTACAGTAAGCTATGATTGGGCCACTGCACTTCAGCCTGAGTGGTAGAACAAGACCTTATCTATAAAATAATATTAATATTAATAACAATAACAACAACACAAGTATAATCATGCTCTCAGTTTTATAATCTCAAAATATTTCAAATCACACATACTTCAGGCAGAAATAGGCAATGCAAACAACCATATTTTTAGAGAAACAGGAATTACAGTGTAAATGTAAACTCTAAGAGTGAAAAATAATAAATTTTATTGCAAAAACTGTAATATGGTGTTTATTTATAAATTTTAAGGTTTTGTTTCTCAAATTTATTTAAAATCAGTTGTCATTGACATTTTAAAAAGGTTAATTTCAATAATCTATATAATTTGCAATACAATCTGTATGTATATAAATATGTACACACACTGAGTAAAATATAACTAAATAGTCATATACTAATTTTATCTATGTTTTAAAAAACTAAAAAACAATATCCTATAATATTTTAAAGGTTCTATAGTCAACAATTTTCCTTACATTCTTCTAGTAGAAAACTATTATTCTTATCATGTAATACAGGTGAAGAATCTTGCAGGTTTAATGCCTCAGCTAATGATATACAGAAAGATAGTTACGGCAAGGGTCAACAATCAGAATTTATTTGGAGATATCACTTTCAAACTGCTGTTTCACATTGACCTCTGAAAGAAAATCAATTATATAGAGCTTACTGGCTTAGAGAATGTCAATGCGATGCAGTTTAATTCATCATTAAACCTGTACTGTCTGTTTTACTAGTCTATTGTTTACTGTGAATAGTAATGCAGAATAAAAACCACATCTAGAAACTAAGGAAAGGTTTATTTATTGGGATATCTACTAGACATTGGTAATATCCCTACTAAAGTGGTTTCCTATCACACCAAATACATTTTTTAAAAGATTCTATTTCATTGAATGAGACTGAACAGAAAGTAGAAGATATAATCATTCTATTGTACTAAATATAGTATTATTGTTATAACTTCTGTAATTGCATTAAAACTCTCAGGGAAATGAGCTGTCTCAATAAGGAATAATGGATTCAAAGGCAGCTGGAGTGACAAAGGAGGTAATTAAGTTTTCCATTTCCAGACAATTTGCTGTCTGACAAAATAGGCATACTATGCCACCGAAATATATATATTTAGGGGACATTGTTTTGTTCTGTAAATACATACAGAATACAAAGTCCGGTGAATGCTCTTATAAAGAAGAAAATATGACAATAAACACAATGAAGTCAACTAAAAATACTGACCAAAGACACACAAGTTATTATTAAATAGTACTTCTTGAAGTGCATTTCAACAAATGAAAAGCTTCATGTTAACTTGTGATTACTGAAATAATTTTAATGGGAACTAAAGACATCTAAAAGAATGGTTAAGAATTTCTGCAGTTCTATGATAGAAATTTTAAGTCAGTAGGAGCTAGATTGAAATAATTGTCTAGGACTACCCCCTCGGGTCGCCTCCAATTATGGGAGCTTTTGTCTTCTCAATAAGTCCTACTTTCTAAAATAAAGAAATAAATAATTGTCCAATTTGATAACATGCTAATTGCGCAAGTATTGTATTCTTTGGGTTAAAATGAAATGGTGTTAGAAGTGACATATGAGAAAGAAAATGGAGGAGTCCCCCACATAAGACCAGGTTATATGTGGCATGACTCCATTTATATGTGCTAAAAGATTCATTGTGACCCTGGAATTGTGCAATGTGATGGTCCTGAAAAGAAGGGCTACCATACATTTTTTTCTAATTTATTATAAAATTGCTTTTTTAAATGTAAGAGCTCTCATGTTTCTATACTTAATCAAATACCACAGAATTTCCTGTGCATCTTTCTGTGGTTTGTTCTAGAAATCCTACTAAATCTATTTTCCTGTACTCTTGAAATTTCTCTCCTTCTGTTCTAAACTTTTGCTTAAGCTCTTGATTGCATTTTTATTTTTATTTCAGAGACTACATTTATTAAAAATAAACACACAATTTATTTATTTCTTCTAAAAACATCGCTTTATACATTTTTATTTCTTTTTTTGAGTTGGAGTCTCACTCTGTCGCCCAGACTGGAACGCAGTGGCCGCTCCAGGCCGCCACAGCCTCGACCCGCTGGGCTCTGGCGATCCTTCCGCCTCAGTCTTCCAAGTAGCTGGAACTACAGGCTCACGCTGCCATGCCCGGCTAATTTTTTTATTTATTGTAGAGATGAGGTCTCTCGCCAAGTTGCCCAGGCGGGTCTCAACCCTAGAGGTTCAGGCAGTCCACTCACCTCAGCCTCCCAAAGGCGAGGGATTACAGGCTGAGCCACCGAGCCCGGCTACATTTTAATTTCATTATGGCTTTATTTTCTATTCCTCTGCTTAAATATTTGATGAAAAAAATCCTATAGAACTTTTAGAATTGTTTTGGCATCATCAGTTTTTTTCTTATTAATACTACAATTTGTTATTTTTGGTATATTCTGTAGCGGATGACTAATAATGTGTGTGTTTTTGTAAATTTAGTTAGCGCTAGTGCAATTCCCTTCAACAGGTTGGAGTGTGTGGTTGTTTTCTTATGTTTTTATTCTTGGAGTCTTTGAATCTCATTTTGTACAGAGTAGTGAGTGTTTGTATAAATGTTTTTATGGGCGGTGGTGTAAGGTGAAAGGAGATTACCATGACTTTATTTATTTATTTATTTATTTTCATTTTAAAGATGTGGGATACAATTCAGGGTTAGGTATACAAATGTTTATTACGCAGGTACCCTTGTTGATGAGGTTTGTCCCTCCCTCCCTAGCAGTTCCCCTTAACTACCAATCCCACCTTCCTTCCCCTGGCAGTTTCCCACTACTGCCAACTCCTTTCTTATAGTATTATGATAATTGTTCAAGGTCTACTTATGAGTGAGAACATATGGTACTCTGTTCTTTGTTTCTGTGATAGATCACTGAGTATGATTGACTTGGTTACCGTAATCATACTCAGTGTTTGATCACTCTTTAATGTTAATGGATCAGATTTTTCTTTTTTTCCCCCCTTTCTTCCTTCCTTCCTAAATTTCTATCATTTTCCCCTTTCCTTTCTTTCTAAATTTCTATCATTTGACAAGTGTTGATTTGGATTTCTTACTTGTACATGGAAGAAATACGTGGGTTAAATTTGTCATAAAAGACATTTCTTCCACAGCAGCATCGAGATATAGAATAGACTTTGTGGTTTGGGCAGATTGTAACTAGTATAATTTTTATTAGAGGGTAATTCTTATTGGAGTATGTGTTTTTGCAGTGATTTGGGTTTTATTCTGGCTTCCGTTGGGACCGAGGTAATTTATACCTCCTGTACTCTATAAAAGCTGTATTAAACACTAGCTCTAGCAATTAGGTCACGGGACTTACATCAAGTTGGGATATCGATCCTCTCTTCTAAGTAAGTGATGGAGTTATCTTCTGCTTTAAATGACCATATTTGTTTTTACCACTTAAAACTTGCTTTTAGTTTGGCATTTATTATAAAATAGGGGAGTATCTACATGTCTAGATTCAGTATGTATCCTATAAGTAAACAATTTCATAACAGTTGTTGTTTGTGAATGCTTTGGGAGAATCTTATTAAAATAGTCTGCATGACATCTACTCAGAGTCACACATTCGTATTCAGTCAACTGAATTTCCTTCCCCTATGTTTCATAATCACCTGGCTATAATATTTACATATGCACATATAGTCACATTCATATTTAATATTCTTGGTGAAAATAAACCATCATTGTTTCTTGTTGTAAGGGATATTAAAGGTCATATACTCAACTTCCACTGCCCTTGCTTAGAAATAAAGAAACTCAGACCTGAAAAATCGAGCCACTTTCTCAGTATCATTTACCATAATATCTATGGCACAAATTTATATTAAAAACTTTCTGATTGCATAATTTAAAAAAAAACTTGTGGATCATTTTCAAAATATCTTATATTCAAAAAATTGAGTAACTGTTAGATTTCTTTAATGAAGTAGCTCTAGAATTACTATCTGTGTTCTCTAAATACAAATCTTCACTAAATTGAAATATGGTGATAAGAAGCATCAACATGTTTAAAATAATTTAGAATATTAATACCAATTTCTATTTTCAATCTTGGTTTTATGAAGTATGATCAATATTGGAAAAAGGTTATATCATTTTCTATATTTTTTAACTTTTCAGTTTTAATATTTTAATGGTTCTGACTATATTTTATCATTAAATCAATTTTATTTGTTTTAAATATAACCACCTTAATGGTCATTTTATCTAATGCTTAGTTCAACATATGAATAAATATATATCACATAGATACTTCTTTCAGCCTACAAGCATTATTTGATTAAATATATTTCTAGTTTCTATTCTAGACCAAATATTACAACCTTTGTGAATGTCTACACTCCATTTTCTATTTTTTAAAAAGAATTAACTGCCATTCAGAATGAAATACAAAAAATTTTGACATGTCATAACAGATTGATTACCTTTTGACCCACGTTTACTCAACATCCTCATCTCCTGAAATCGCAAGCTAAATGCACCTTCCTTCTTCAGGGAAATCTAGGTATCTTAAGTGTTCCTGAGTATTCCACATCATGTCACATCTACTTTCATCTTCACAATTGCTTTCTGACCATGAAAAGTATTTAAAGTTCATCTGACATTTTACTTATCCCTGAAATTCAATTCAGATAATACCTGGTTTATAGGCCTTCATAGAGCCATCCTAGGTCATGCTGATACCTAGGGATGATATTCCCAGGTGTTAAGCTATATGAGAATCCTCCTTTAATAATTACAGTAGCACTATAAAAGTGCACGTAGACTCCTGGGTGCCACTGATACTGTTCTTAATTATGTAAAAGACAAGCAGCTAGCCTCCCTGTGTCTGCATGCTTCTGATTCTCTGAAGTACTCATTCTACATAGTGTGTTTTGACCAGTGAAAATTATGGCCCAATTTAAAGACTTGGGGAATTATTCATTTCATTTTTAAAAAAATTTAGTTTATTATAGAGATGTAGAGTACAAGTAAGGATTAACTACACAAGTAGGCTGCATGCAGGGGAAGTTTTGGACTCCAATTGATCCTCATTTTCCCCAGTTTGGGTCCAGATACCCCCTGTGTTGCGATGTGCCTCACCTCCTTCCCTCCCTACCCTGACAGAGCCCAGCAACTGCCAATCTCTCCTTTGTGCTAATGTGATTAATGTTCAGGTCTCACTAATGAGTGAGGACATGTAGTATTCAAATCTTTTTTTCCGTGATAGACCACTAAGTATGATGGTCTCCAACTCCATCCAGTTTGCTATAAAGTCCATGATCTTGTTCTTCTTTATGGCTGTATAATACTCCATCATGTATATGTACCACATTTTCTTTATCCAGCCCACTTTTGATGGGCTGTAGGGTCAGTTCCATGTTTTTGTTATTGTGAATAGTGCAGCTATAAACATATGTGTGCAGGTATCTTTTTTGTACAATGATCCTCGTTCCTTTGGGTATATTCCCAGGAGATGGATTGCTGGATTGTATGGAAGGTCAATTTGTAGTTTTATTAGGAATTGCCACACTGCTCTCCATAGAAATATTGACTTTGCACTCCTACCAACAGTGTAGAAGCATTGCCTTTTTATCTACACCTATGCCAGTAACTGTTATTTTTGCATTTATTAATTATTAACATCCTGACTGAAGTTAGGTGGTATTTCATTGTAGCTTTGATTTGCATTTTTCTGATGATTAATGAGGCTGAACTCTTTTTATGAGTCTGTTGACGTCTTGTATATCTTCTTTTGAAAAGTGTCTATCTATGTTCTTTGCTCATTTTTAAGTAGGGTTGCTTGATTTTTTCCATTCAACTTGTTTGAGTTCCTTATTGATTCTGGAAGTTAGGCCCCTGTCAGATATATAATTTGTTTCAATTCTGTGGTTTTTCTCCCCACTCTCCTGATGGTTTATTTTGCTGTGCAAAAGAATTTCAGTTTGATGAGGTCCTACTTGTCTATCTTAGTATGGCATTTGCTTTTGGGAACTTGGTCAAGAATTTGTTACCTATTCTGATGTGCACACAGGAGTTTCCTATGATTTCTTCTAGAATTCTTACAATATGAGGTTTTGTATTTAGGTCTTTGATGCATTTAGAGTTGATTTTTGTATATGGTGTTAGGTAGGGTCCAATTTTAGTCTTCTGTATGTAGTCAACCAGTTTTCTGAGCACCAGTTACTAAATATTGTCTTCTTTCCCCAGTGATTGTTTTTGGTGACTCTGTTGAAGATGAGCTTGTTGAGAGACTGTTTTTGCTTCCATAAGCTCTTTCCTATTCCATTGGTTTATGTGACTGTTCTTGTACCAGAAACAGGCTGTTTTGGAACTGTATAGGCTTGTAGTAAAGTTTAAAGTCTGGAAGTGTGAAACCTCCTGCCTTGTTCCTTTTGCTGTTTGCTTGCTTATTTTGGCTATCCATACTCTTTTCTTTTTCCATATAAATTTCTGTATTATCATTACCAGGTTCAAGAAAAATGATTTTATGTTTATTTCATTGAATCTGTAGATTGCCTTGGGTAGGAAGGACATCTTGACAATATTGATTCTTCAAATCAATAAGCAAGAAATGTTTTTCCATTTGTTTGTGTCTCCATTTCCCTTTCTGCTTCAGAGATACCAACCAGGCATAAATTCAGCTTCTTGACATAATCACAGATCTCTTAGAGGCTTTGCTCCTTTTTGAATTTTCTTTTCTTTTCTTTTTTCTGTTTTTAACAGATTGGGTTCATTCCATGTTTTGGTCTTCAAGCTCTGAGATTCTTTCTTCTGCTTGGTTAGTTCTGCTCCCTATGCCTGTTAGTGTATTTATTTCCATTGATTCCGAATAGGCTTAAAAATAAATTTGACCATTTCAACTACAATTTTCATTGAGTTTCATTTCTTGTTTCCCTTGCTTCCTGTTTATTTTTGCCATCCAATATCTGATTTCAGTGACTGTCATCTGAGGCAGATCATTCTGGGAGGTTTCCATTGCTTGTGTTTCAATGGCTGTTTTTCTAGGCATTGTCTCATTAGGACATTGGGATTTGTGTGTATTTTTCCATTGAGTTTTCCTCATGTGGCACAGGTTTGTTTTCCCTCTCTATAATTCTGTCACTCAGTGAGAGAGGGAAAAACATTCACTTCTGCTGCTTGCTCCATCCTGTAGCAGAATACCATAATTTCAGGTTATCTCTCCCTCTGCTAAACTTATCGAACCAATTTTCAGCCCATGTTGCTCTGGCAGAAGGTAAACTGACTCATCTTGGAATCACTCACCCCTCTTCTTCACCAAGCAGCGCTTCCAATTTTGTCTGAGTCGGTAATAGAATGAGGATTGGTGTACCTGTAATCCTGCACCTGTTGTTAATGTCTAGTCTCAGTATGTACAGAGGAATCTTTGCTGGTGCAGGGTGAATTGGCAGTTGAATCTCAATTATCTTCTCTGGTTGCTTAAGAAATGCTGGTAGGCTTCTCCACTGCTTCCACTAGCTGCCAGAAGTAGGCACGATGGCCAGATTCACTCTGTAGGTGGTTCTCTTCCTGCCTGGGAACAAGCCACCATGGAGGCAGTCAGCATGCAGGTCCCATTTCCTATTTCATTGGACTCTAGTTGCCTCCCACTGTGTCCAGATCAGAGATCCTCCTATATGGGACCAACAACTTTTGCACAGCTGGAAAGGGAAGAACGGACTCTGAACATTTTAGAATCACTCAACCCTCTTCTTTACAAGCAGATATTTTGACTTTGTCCAAGCCTGAAACGGTGCAGGAGATGGAACACCTGGAATCCTGCAACTGTGTTTGATATTTGGTTTATCTGTGTACAAAGAGAACCCTGATGGGTGCAGGGTATATCCGTAGCTGGTTCCCTACTCTGCCCTGTTTGGCCAGAGAGACCCAGGTCAGCTTCTCCATTACTTGCTGGCATCAGACTTACCAGTGAGATTGTCTTCCTACCTAGGAGCAGGCCTCTATAGCACAGGTTGTTGGACAGGTCCTGTTTTCCATCTCACCTCAGCGTAGGACTGACAGCTCACATATGGCAGGGAGGGGTGAACTGACTCAAACATCTTAGAATCACTCACCCCTCTCCTTCACCAAGCAGAAGCTTCTGATTTTGCTTGAGCCTGAAACAGGGCCAGGGTTGGGGTGAATTATGCATTTCTGTTGTTGGCTTCTTATGCCTTTATTAGCCAGGGAGCTTTGTGTGAACAAGGACTGTTTCACAATTGATGAGAATAAGTTTTGTCTTCCTAATAAAAGATAAACAAAAATGAAATTTTTTAAAAAGCCAACAAAACATAAATTGCTTTTCATGTCCCAATGCAAATTCAGAACCAAATGATCTATTTAAGAATCTTTAGTCACGCTGGGTTCGGTGGCTCAGCCTGTAATCCCGCACCTTTGGGAGGCTGAGGTGAGTGGATTGTCTGAGCCCACGGGTTCAAGACCCGCCTGGACAGCGAGACCTCATCTCTACAATAAATCAAAAAATCAGCCGGGCGTGGTAGCGCATGCCTGTAATTCCGGCTACTCAGAAGGCTGAGGCGGAAGGATCGCTGGAGCCCAGCACGTCGAGGCTGCGGTGGCCGGGAGCGGCCACTGCACTCCAGTCTGGGCGACAGAGTGAGACACCAACTCAAAAAAAAAAAAAAGAATCTTTAGTCACTTAGATTCTTGCCCAGAATAAAAAAATTAAAATATGTTATTTTAATCACAAAACATATGCACATTTAATGCACTTAAACAATTCAGTAATATTTTTTAAAAGTCTTAAAGAGAACACACATCAAAATGTATGGAAATATTTCTACAATTCATGTTTTAGGCAGTAGTGTGTATGAATTTATTTTTCAGAAGTGCTTATAAAAATACTCAGTGATACATTGTTTGTAAGAAAAAGAAAAAATGAAAAGCAAATCTAAACAGTATAAAAGGCCATCAATCAAAGCTTTCCTAGAAGCATTGCTAATCCTATTTTAATCTTAAATCCTCAAGCTAGCTATTATTCATAGTATTATCTATATTCTTTCAAGAATTTTCATTTATATCTATGTGTATACCATTATAACATAAAAATGTTTTAAAAACAACAACAAAAATATAATAAATGTTACTGCTAGGCTATTTTCTCTTAACAATACAATATGACTACATATATTTTGTCTACCCCAAGGTGTAAAGAACAATTATATTATTTTAACAGACATAGAATAATGTTTAATACAATATTTTACAAACTTTCAAAAGAGTAATTACATTTATCATGATGTATTTAACTGATGTTTTATGATGCCTTCCTACTTTAAACATATAGAACTATTGAATACAAAAGCAAATTATGTATACATATAAGTTTAAAAACAAGAAAGGGGTTATCAAGATGCCAATTAAAAAAAAAAAACTCAAAATGACAGCGGTAGCTGGAATCAAAGTTGCATTCGCCCCTGGGTATATTTTGACTGGCTGCTTGCTAAGAAGCTTGGATTTTAAAGCTAAGTATTAAGATCAGAGTTAAAACCTTAGGACCCATGTATAGCTATAGCTAAAATTTTTACACTTTATAAAGCAGAGAATGGAGCAAAGTGTATCTTATCCATCAATGGAGAATATCATAGCCCTGGTCAATGAGCTCACATAATGCTATCACAAAGCATACATAGAAATGTATTGCTAATTATCGATTAATAAACAAATTCAAACTTAAGGAAGGAGATATTTTGTTTGAAAATATTATTACGATAGAGGATGCACTCCGACCTTGGTTCTTCAAGCTTCCCAAAATCACACAGAGAATTTTCTTGTATAGGGATAGGAAAGAAGGGTAGGCAGGGACCTTGTGGAAGAGTGGAGCAAACAGGTGAATGAACATGCAGCATCAGCGGAATAATTTTACAGAAAAGTTCTCTGTTGCTGTATGATTCTGAGAATGAGTTGTTAAGGGGGATTGATGGACACATGGATATTTGCTTAACTCTGGGTTGATTCAAATTTCAGAAACTGAAGGAAGAGAAGCCCAGCTGAAACAAGTCAAGTCATTGGGTAACTTACAATTCATTGTGAGCACTTGGTCAATACCTCCTGCTCTTTGAGACAGTGTGCCCTTTGAACACTGTTAGGTATAACAATATCTCATCTTAGACAAAGCTGACAAAACAACTGTGATGAAAGAACACTATTTTTAAAACGGTGCTGGGAAATTGGGTATACATATGAAGAAGACTGAAGCTGGCCCTCTTCCTCTTAGCATATGCAAAACTTAGCTAAAATAGATTAATGCCTAAATGTAAAGCCTCAAATGATAAAAATTTTAGGAAAAAAGCACAATAAACACTTTTGAAGATAGGCCTAGGGAATGAGTTCCTGACCAAGGCTACAAAAGCAAAAGTAACAAAAGACAAAATTGACAAGTATGACTTAATCAAGCCTAAGAGCTTCTACAAAGCATAAGAAACCGTCAATCAAGATAACAGACAACCTACAGAGTGGGAGAGAATATTTGCAAAGTATGCATCCTACAAAGGTCTAATATCCAGAATCTACAAGCAATTTAAACAAATCAACAGGAGAAAAATTAATAGCCCTATTAAAAGTGCACAAAGGATATGAATAGGTACTTCTCAAAGGAAGACATTGTACGTACACATAGACAACAAACCTGTGAAAAAAGTTCAATATCACTAATTAACTGAGAAATCAAATCAAAACAAAAATGAGATACTCTCTCACACCAGTCAGGGTGGCTTTTATAAAAAAATATGAAAAAACAACAAATATTGGCAAGGATGCAGAGAGTTGGGAACACTCCTTTACTGTTGATGAGAAGGTAAGCAGTTAAACCTCTGTGGAAAGCAGTTTTGACATTTCTTAAAGAAGTAAAAATAGAGTAACCACTTGATCCAACATCCCTACTACTGGGTATAGCACAAGTCACTCTAACAAAAAAGACACTTTCACATTCATGTTTATCACAGAGCTATGCACAATAGCAAAAACATGGAACCAATATAGATGCTCCTCAATGGTGGACTGGATAAGAAAAATTTGGTTCATGGACACCATGGTATACTAATACTACAGATATAAAAAGAGAAAAAAATCATGTTCTTTGCAGCAACATGGATGCAGCTAGAGATCATGATCCTCAGCGAATTATCACAGAAAACTGAAAACCATATGTTATCCCTAATAAGTGGAAGCTAAATATTGTATGCACATGAGCACAAGGATTGAAGCAATAGTCCCCGGGATATGCCTTTAGAATGGAGGCGAGGATGAGGGATACGAGTTGAGAACTACTCACTGGGTACCATGTCCACCAAAGGGTGATGGGTTCAATAATAGCCCAAGCTTCACCATCACACAATATTCCGATGCAACAAACCTGCACATGCACTGTTAGGAATAGAACATAAGTCATTGATAGTTTAAAGTTGGTCAAAGTAGTCTTCATGTGTGAGATGGCCTTTATGAGCTTGTCAGTCTTAAAGAACAAGTTACATCATCTCTTGTCACTAGACAGAATGTATAACAGGAATATAATAAACAATAGTTATTAAAGGCTAAGTAAAGGAATAAAACTAATATTCAAAGTTTGAAGGGAAGTTTGTAGGAACATGAGTCTATTTCAAAACTGAGGCATTCTTAGATTGTGGAGGAAAACAGCAATGACAATTTAACAAATATTCAAGATTGTGCTCTGATGGCATAGACATCAGAGAGGTTCTGGGGAAAATACATACAGCAATTTCTCTGACTATTGTGCAGATGTCCTAGGAAACCAGAATTATGTCCAATATCAGATAGTTTTGAAAAACTACCGCTCAGTTTTTACAGTTCTCTGGTGATGATATTAGTGGTTTCAGTAAGATTGCCCCAGTCTTGATCTTTCTCTTAATCAAAGAGTGGAATACCAGAGATTCAATGAATTTTTTGAGTAGCTCACATTCAACAGCACAAGGCAAAGTAGCTGTTCATGCTAGAACTGCAGCAGTGATAAGTCCTTCAAGGTATACTTCAAATCTCTGTACATTAGCTTGCAGTGCTTCTTTAGACTTCATTAAGATGTGGGCAGTTAGATTTTAGTTCTCCATGACACCAGGTCAGGAGGGAGGGATAAAATTTTGAAAAATTAGCTTAAAACTTGTGTAAGATAATGAAAGCAAATAGAAAAATTGAATATTTGGTAATGATTGGCAATTTGTGTTAGATGATAAGACACAATCCAATTTATAGTTACCTGACAAAACTGTTTTCTTCATGTGGGAGAAGAAATATAAACCAAAAGGATGTGTTTTGATTTTCTACAGATATATGAAGGTTTTATTTTATATATCAGTCATCTTTATTTTGCTTAAAAATAAGTTCAAAGTCTTATTATTCTTGATCACAAAATAAGGTTTACCTTGCTAGATTTAGTTTAATTATTTTATAGATGCTACAAGAATGATAATTTGCCCTATAAGTTTACTGAGTTTGCTTCTATGGAAGTTTATATGAAATGTTCCAGATTCAAATTTTAAAAGCCTCTTGAGACTAGAAAGTCAAGCCAAGAATTTGACATACAATGAAATTTGTACTACATATACCTCTGAGTAAATTCTTCTCTTCTTTTTGTAGTCAAATGTGTTAAGATTTCTGAATCTGACAGGAAGTGTCCCAACCTACTAATTGAAAGGCTGGGAACCTTATAAGCCACATTACCCCACCAGTTTTCTTAAGAAAGCTTTGTAAGCATTGTCTTCATTTAGTTAATCTTACCTCCATATTTCATTAAAAAGGCAACATTCTTAATTATGACATTTCATTCAAAGTCTTGGTTGGAACACAAATGTTTCAGTTAAGAAGGAGCACAGACTATTATGGAATCTGATCAAATAATTATATTGCAATGAAAATAATATTTAATAGATATCCAATTTAAGAGGGGCCAGGGAAGGATAAAAAATAAACGTTATATTTATGTTTACAAAAACACAGCCTACTAAATTTATGTGTTATAATAGTTTAAAGAAAAAGAAGTTTCTTATGTTCAGAAAATAATACATTAAAACTTCAGGCCTGTTTCAAACAAAACCATAATCATTATTCATTCAGTTTTATGTATAGTACATTTCAAAATCCCCCAAAATTATTGAAACCATAGATATGGTTTCTATACTGTACTATGTTTTTTACAATACATACATACACATGCCTATGATGAAGTTTAATTTATAAATTAAACACTGTAAGAGCTTAACAGCTTAACAGCAATAACTTATAATGAAATGGAACAAATATAGCAATATGCCAGCGTGCCTGTACCTGTGCCCCAAAGGTACAATGATTAAGTAAGATAAGGATTACTTGAACACAGGTGCTGCAATCAGCACAGTCAATGTGATAACCAAGATCAAAGACAGTTACTAAGTGACTAAGTGACTCATTGGTAAGTAGTATATACAACAAGGATACTCTGGACCAAAGGGTAATTCTGGTCAGACCAGGACAATGAGAGATTTCATCACACTACTCAGAATGGGATGCAATTTTAAACTTATGAGTTGTTTATTCTGGAATGTTTCATTTAATATTTTCAAACCACAGTTACCCCAGGTAACTGAAATGGGGGAAAGTGAAACTACAGATAAGTGGAGACTATTATAATTAATGTTTGTTCTGCTCAGTCTTGGGTTAACACGCTCATTATCCCATCTGATTTTCTTTTTACTGGAGTTCTTGATATCCTGACTCAATCTACTGGTATAGTCTCAAAGTTATTCAAGTGATTCAATCTTGCCTAAGAATATCTGGCTGGCATAGTCTTTTGTTAATGGGTCTCTGAGACAATTGTGTTTTTGTTAAAGATTTGACCTGCAGTTGACTTGAAAATGCTTTAAAGATTTAAAAGCTATATGTAGGTGGTAAAAGACTTACAATGTTTGTGGTAAACTAACAATAATGTTTGAAAGTAAAATATCTCATAAAAGTTCATTATAAAAATAATGTACTATTGTTTCTGTGGAATGCAAAACAAAAATAGGTAGTCCAAACATTTTAGATAAACTATCCAATAATTTTAATTATTGATCTTGTTTGCAACAGTTAGCTGTTTCAACTTTCAGCAAAGTTAGTTTATCTAATTTATAAATATAGATGAACATCATCATTACAAAAAAACTCTGTAGTTATAAAACATAATAATTTCAAGACATAATATGAAAATAAAAAGTTTATCATTAGAATATATGTAGACTTATTTAAACTATAAAGACATTCAATAAATATTTAATAGTATCAATATATATCAATGAAACTCCATAAGTAAGTGATATGAATCCCTAATTGAAAGCCACTGACTTTAACAATACTAAATTCAAAGTAAAGAGATTAAAGACCATATTAATATTTTAAAAAGTAACCTAAATTATGACTTATGCACTATTACTTTTTAAATAAATAGTGGGTAAAGCAGCACAAGATTCTGATGAATAAAAATATGCTCAGCAGTGAGGTCATTGATACATTTCTATAAGACTTATACAGTCTAAAATATTTATATTAATAATTTATTTACAAAAATTTAATATAAGGAAAACTAACTATATCTTTTTATTTTGAGCACTTCTCTTTTTACAAGGTGAAAAAAAGAAATCTTTTTAAAAATTTTTAATCTCAAAGACAGTTTTGTGTGCAAAATATATTTTTAAGTTTGGGACTTGCTATGAGGAAGATAAAATGCTAAAAGTTGTTAGGAGGTTTGGATATGTGATTACATAGAATCATGGGTTTGTGAGACAAAAATACTTGGCTGCCTATTTAACTTAAGTCATAAAAAAAATTTTAAAACTAAACATGGCAAACCGCTTCTCACATGAGAGCATGAGGCGTTTCGTGGACCTGCTTCCTCAGGATAGCGTAAATTTTTTTTTTTAAGTATCTGGAAATATTCTCCAAAGGCATAAAACAAATGAAGAAATCATTATTCAAAACGATCTAAAACTCATTTAGAATTGTGAGAATATGCAGTATCTGAAAATCGTCCCAGGCACTCCATCTCCCTTCCAGGTCTGTGAGATGACAATTTCACTCCAGATTGGTACAGCCAAGAAGTCAGGGATCCCTCTTTCTTTGCAGGACCCAAGAAGAATGCTGTGTTCTCAACAGGACAGAGCATCAACATTTGCAATTCTGCCTCAACTACTCATTGCTAAATTTCTGTTGAGGATGTCACTTAAGAAGTAGAGGCCCCATTCCTCTACTGAGCTCCTGCTCATGAGATGGAGTCCTCTGCCTTGTGCCACTGAGAATTCTGAGTTTGAAGTTTACCTTTACTCAAACAAGTCATTGAAGGCATTGCTATCTTTCCTATCCACTGACTATCAGCTTCTAAATTGGAGTGTCATTCAGAGAGTAGCATGCCATTGCCCATGCCCCTAACAGCAGCACTGTGGCTCAGGCTTCTGCCCTGGGAGAAGCAGTCCACAGTACAGAACTTCCATTCCATCCCTCAAATTTGACTTTATTTGCAACAGAGTGTGGAGATGTTCGAACTTATGAAAGCTCTTGAACCAGTAAAAGTTGCGATGAAAGACAATTGGGAAGGATTGGTAGATTTATTTAAGATATAGACAAAACTGTAAGCGGATAGTTTGCCAAAGAGAAACAGGAGAGAGAGTCGAGAAAGCCCTCCTGTGGTCAGAACAAATATAAAACACTGACTTCAGGAACTCTCCCTTCTTCAAAGTGCTTGAATTTGATAAGATTAGTCTGTGAAGAAGGTTATGTCCCAAGGCATTACTGAAAACATTAGAGCAATCAGTCTGCAATTAGCGGCACTTAACAACTGAGAATGGTCAGGAAAAGTGACTGTCAAAATAACAAACGAAGACAAACAGAGCTGGCAGGAAATTTATAGGTAAGTCCTACAGCTGGTGGGGTGAGTAGACAGTGTGATCAGACCAGTTTAACAGGAAATGTTCTTCTCAGTGGCAACATATTGATTGCAGAAGCTTGAAGTCAGTCTAAAATTTAAGGGCCTGTGGGGAGGAAAGAAAATCCACTACGTTCAGTAAAACCCAGTCATCGGATAAGTTATTAGTAATTGTGAGCACTGGGTAACAACTGACAAATTGTACATCTAGCTGTCAAATCCACACCCCAGGACCTAAGATAATAGAGCAATCTGAAAGAGATTCAAACTATTTATGCTTAAATGTTCACAGGGACATTAAAAAAAATAGAAATGAAAATACAAGGATACAAAATATCATGGTTATACTCTAATAGATACTAAAATGGAAAAATTTGCGGTATTATAAAGAAAAGCTAGATTTGATAAGAAAGCAAATATTTCTGCAAAATAAAATGTATAATCTCTACACTAAAAGGACAACCTAAAATGAGCTAACCAATAGCTAAAGTGAGAATTAATTAATCGCCTTCAAGATAATGACAATAACAAATGGGAATAAACTAATTGGAACATATATAACAGGTAAAAGATTTCAACCTATGATATATAAAGTCTAATAAAAACACAATATAGCAATGCTACAAAAAAGTGACAACTCAAGAAAATAAAATGTAAAACACTAGCAAGTGTGTAAAAGTATAATATAAGAAACATTAAAGCAAAAGTGCCACTTCTTAGTTACTTTTTAGAAAAAAAATTAAAATCATTTTTTGTGAACATTAGTCAAGATTTAGGATAATAGATTATGCCATGTATAATGTCTGATGGAAAGATGATTGCTTCCACCTTTGGGAAATAATTTGACATTTTTTATGTGCATTTGTTCCCCTGCATATCTGCTTCTTGGGACGTATTTAATAAAATTCTTTTGAAGTATGTAAAAATATACACAGTGTTTACGGCAAAAACAGCATTAAATAAGCTAAATTCTTACCTATAAAATAATTTTAAGAAGTACTACAATTTCACAATAAAGTTTACATACCTGGGGCTTTTCAATGTGTTTTGACCTACAATTTAGCTGTTTTTTTCCCATTATTTACGTGTTATTAAGAAAGAAAATTAGCAGGTTGCATTAATGTGAGTCTTTTGAATCAGGGAGCCACAAAAAAGTGCTTCTCAACTATAAAACATATAATCATATTAATAATGAGTTTACTATATATTAAATTTACCACATATTCGTTAAAGGATATAATAACAGTGAAGAAGACAATGTTTTATCGACTATGGCCAAAAAATTAAATCATTTGTTTTAACATCTCTGAGTTTAATCATAAAACCCAAAGAAGAACAACTCTAAATAAATCTCAGAAGTCTTCACTGTATTGAAAGCTGTTATTTGTCAGCACAACATGAAAGGCATATCTTATGAATGCAAAAGTCTGACAAAGATTCCATGTGATGGAAAATCTGATAGGAAGAAATTTAGACTATTATCTAATTTTTCTATATCTTGTTTTGCATAAAGATGGGTAGATTTTAAAGACTTTTACCCAGAGCAAGAGATATTTTTCTTAATGAAGAATAATGCATCTGTATTGGGAGAAAGAGCAAGGCTGAAAAAAAAACTGGACATAAAATCTACCAAATGGATACAATGCAACATAAATTTAGCAAATCTGATAATTCTTCCTTAAGTAGTTAGAACTAGGAAATAAGAAAGAGAAAGACTTCTACATTGGTAGATTCCTAGGTACATATATATTTGAACATTTCATCCAACATCTGAGGGAGTTTGAGAGCCAATCTGACAGGTGAAAAATTCCAGAAGAGATAAAATGCCTAAATGGCAATAAACAGTAGATAATGTCTTAAGTACTTTAGACAGCTTCAGTTAATTAATTTCCTGTGAGCCAATGAGGTCCTAGAGCAATGTCCTAGGTGCTAAAATACTCACTAAAATACCACAAGTCAACACAAAACAAAAACCTGACATTTCTAAATAAACTAAATTATCTTAAGAGTATTAAACACAAGCCGTGCTTGGTGGCTTAGCCTGTAATCCCGCGCCTTTGGGAGGCTGAGGTGAATGGATTACCTGAGCCCGGTGGTTCGAGACCCGCCTGGGCAGCGAGACCTCATCTCTACAAAAAATCAAAAAATCAGCCGGGCATGGTAGCGCATGTCTGTAATTCTGGCTACTTGGAAGGCTGAGGCGGAAGGCTCGCCGGAGCCCAGCAGGTCAAGGCTGCGGTGGCCGGAAGCGGCCGCTGCACTCCAGTCTGGTGACAGAATGAGACTCCAACTAAAAAAAAAAAAAAAGAGTATTAAGCACAGAAGAAAGGGAAAAAACAGAATGACAATGTTTTTAACAAGAGTGCAGGAAAAAGATTGAAAACACACATGAATCGGCCCAAAAATAAAAATAAAGACAACAACAACAACAAAAGCAGGACAACAACTCTATAAGAACCTCATAACAGGGATAAACTCTCACATTTCAATAATTAGACTAAATGGGAATGAACTAAATGTACCACTGAAAAGACAAATTTGACAAAATGGATAAAATATCATGAGATAACAATATATTGTCTCTAGGAGACTCATCTCACCAGAAAGGGCACTCACAGACTCAAAATAAGAGAATGGGAAACAAAATTTCAGGTGAATGGAACACAAAAGAAAGCAGGAATTGCAAACTTAATACCAGACAAAATACCCTTTAAGCTATCAAAAATTTAAAAAGATACAGAAGGCCACTATATAATGATAAAATATTCAATCCATCAACAAAAAAAATCCATCCAAAATATATAAGCACCCAACATAGGAGCACTAACTTTCATAAAGCAGCTTCTAGACAAACTTAAAAAAGAGATTGACTCTAACACTATCATAAATGGGGACTTCAATACCCTACTCACAACCCTAGAGAGATCATCAAGACAAAAAATCAGTAAGGAGATCTGGAATCTCAATGTGACTCTTAACCAAATGGACTTAATTGATACCTAGAGAGCACTTTACCCAATGACCACAGAATATACATTCTACTCATCAACACATAGAGCATACTCTAAGATAGTTCATAACTTTGGGTATAAAGTAAGCAAAAACAAATTGCATACGACTGAAATTCTGCCACGCACCTTCTCAGACCACAGGGGAATAAAAATAAATATCAACACCGAAAAAATTTCCCCAAATTCCAAAAAGACATGGACACTAAACAGCATGATGTTAAGCAACTTCTGGGTCAACAAGGAAACCAAATAAGGATTAAAAGATACCTGGAAACAAATGAAAATGAAGAAATGTCTTACCAAAACCTCTAGGATGTCATGAAAGCAGTAGTAAGAGGGGAATTAATATCTCTACAAACACACATGAAGAAAATGGAAAGATCACAAGTTAACAGCTTAACAAGTCACCTAAGGAAGTTAGAAAAGCAAGACCACCAAAACCCTAACTTCAGCAGAATAATCCATATCACCAAAATAAAAGCCCAAATCTGAGACATAGAAGAAAAAAAGAAATTACAAAAAAATCAATGAAACAAAAAGCTGGTTGTTTGAAAGGATAAACAAAATTGATGCTCCCATAGCTAGACTGAACAGGAAAAAGAGAGAAAAATCCCAAATAAGCAAAATGAGAAGAACTAAAAGATGAAGTCACAACTGGCCCTGAAGAAATACAAAGGATTATCAGAGACTACTATGTACACTTGCATGAAAACAAACTGGAAAACCTAAAGGAAATGGAGGACTTTCTAACATACCACAACCTCTCCAAGTTGAAACAAGAAGAAATTGAGACCCTAAATAGACAATAACAATCCAGGAAATTGAGTATGTCATAAGAAAACTAGCTAAAAAAACAAAAACAAAAACAAAACCCTGGACCAGATGGTTTTCCAGCAGAACTCTACAAAAAATACAGGGAGGAACTGATACCATTCCTCTTGAAAGTATTCCATATGATTGAAAAACATGGAACTCTCCCCAAATCATTTTATGAAGCTAACATCAAATTGATACCCAAGCCACATAAACATCCAACAGGGAGAGAACTATAGGCCAATATCCTTGATGAACACAGATGCTAAAACACGATCCTAGCAAACTGGGTTCAACAACACATCTCAAAAATCATCCACCACAACCAAGTAGGCTTCATCCCTGGGATGCAAGGCTGGTTCAACATTCATAAGACCATAAACACAATTAAATATATCAAGAGAGGT
Source organism: Cephalopachus bancanus (assembly GCA_027257055.1). NCBI lineage: Eukaryota > Metazoa > Chordata > Mammalia > Primates > Tarsiidae > Cephalopachus > Cephalopachus bancanus. The sequence goes on along the minus strand of JAPVLO010000068.1, from coordinate 14,509,339 downwards.
AAAAGTAAAAGCCACATGATTACATCATTAGATGCAGAAAGAGCTTTTTTTTTTTTTTTTTTTTTTGAGTTGGAGTCTCACTCTGTCGCCCAGATCGGAGTGCAGTGGCCACTCCCAGTCACCGCAACCTCGACCTGCTGGGCTCCAGCGATCCTTCTGCCTCAGCCTTCCAAGTAGCCGGAATTACAGGCATGTGCGACCACGTCCGGCTGATTTTTTTATTTATTGTAGAGATGAGGTCTCGCTGCCCAGGCGGGTCTTGAACCTGCGGTCTCAGGCAATCCACTCACCTCAGCCTCCCAAAGGCGCGGGATTACAGGCTGAGCCACTGAGCCCGGCTCAGAAAAAGCTTTTGATAAAATCCAGCAACTCTTCTTAATAAAAACCCTCAAACATCTAGGCATAGATGGAACATACCTCAAAATAATAAGAGCCATCTACAAGGAACCCACAGCCAGCATACTGCTAAACAGTCAGAAATTGGAATCATTTCCCTGAAAAGTGGAACAAAACAAGGATGCCCGCTCTCACTCCTCCTGTTCAACATAGTTTTGGAAGTCCTAGCTACAGCAATCAGAGAAGAGACGGTTATCAGGGGCATCCAAATAAGAAAAGAGGAAATCAAGTTATCGCTCTTTGCAGACAACATGATTCCATACCTTGAAAAACCAAGAAAATCTATCAAAAACCTCCTTGCACTGATAAAGGACTTTTTCAAAGTCTCAGGGTATTAAATAAATGTGCAAAAGACAATCACATTTCTATACACCAAAATAAACAAACAGAAACCCAAATAAAAAGCGCAATTCATTCACAATAGCCACACACACACACACACAAATCAAAAGAAATACCTTAGCATCTTCCTAACCAGAGACATGAAAGATGTTTACAATGAAAACTACAAAGCACTGCTCAAATAAATCAAAGATGACACAAACAAGTTGAAAAATATTCCATGTTCATGGATTAGAAGAATCAACATTGTTAAGATGTCCATTCTACCTAAGGCAATCTACAGATTTAATGTAATACCCATCAAATTACCAGCGACAGTCTTCTCAGACCTAGTAACAATACAGGAATGCATATGGAAGCATAAATGTCCATGAATATCCAAAAAAATTCTCAGCAAAAAAAAAAAAACCCAAACAACAACAACAACAACAACAACAAAACCAAAACATAAAGCAGGAGGTATCACACTCCCAGGTTTTAAACTTTATTATAAAGCTACAATAATCAAAACAGACTGGTATTGGTACAAAAATGGGCATATAGACCAATGAAACAGAATTGAGATTCCAGAAGCAAAACCTCAATTTCTCAACCAATTCATCTTTGACAAAGCCTCCACCACCAACCACTGGGGAGAGGAGTACCTATTCAGTAAATGGTATTGGGGAAACTGACTGACCACATGCAGAAGATTGAATAGGACTCCTACCTATCCCCATACACAAAATTCAACCCTAAATGGATCAGAGACCTATACATAAAACCTCAAATTATAAGAACCTTAGACAGTGCAGGACACATTCTCATGGAGATTGGAACTGACAGCCATTCTTGATCAAAACCCCAAGTGCCCATGCCATAAGAGTTAAGACAGACAAGTGGAACCTCACCAAACTGACAAGCTTCTGGAAAGCCAAAGAAACCATCAAGAGAGCAGGGAGACAGCCCACAGACTGGGAAAAAAAATATTTGCCAACTGTATGTCTGACAAAGGCCTAATATCTAGGATCTACAAGGAACTCAAATGTTCTGAAAAGGAAAACAAAACAAAAATAAAAACAAAAACAACCCCATTACAAAGTGAGCAAAAGATATGAAAAGAAGACATACGAGTAGCCAACAGATACATGAAAAAATTGTTCAGACACACTGGTCATCGAATAAATGCAAATTAAAACTACACTGAGATACCACTTAAGTCCAGTCAGAATGGTCATAATAAATAACTCAAAAAATAACAGATGCTGGAGAGGATGTGGTGAAAAGGGAGCGCTTCTACATTGTGGTGGGAGTGTAAACTAGTACAGCCTCTGTGGAAAAGTATTGCATTTGGAGAGAGAGCCAAGCTTAAGGAAACTCCAGGCATAAGATCTGCCTAATGGATACAATGCAACATACATTTTCCAGATCTGACAGGTGAAAAATTCCAGAAATCTGAAATATCTAAATGACAATACACATTAGATAATGTCTTAAGTACTTTAGACAGCTACAGATAATTAATTTCCTGTGAGCCAATGAGGTCCTGGAGCAATGTCCTGGGTGCTGAAATACTAAAATATCCCAAGTCAAAACAAAACAAAACAAAAACCTGACATTTCTAAATAGGCTAAATTATCTAAAGAGAACTAGTTTCATAGAATGAAAAATGATATGTCAGTAACCCCGCTATGCTCATAATTGGAAGGCCATGGTAAGAGGCGAAGGTCATATCTGGCAATGGCATCACAATGCAGCCAGACAACAACTCCAGTGCATGATTCAAACTTCTCTCTATACCAGGTGTCTCAATTACTGAATAATATTTTAGACAGATTTTGAAAAGATGATATCCATTTGATTATCTCCATATTATTTTTTTAACTGAGACTGAATAAGAACAAAAAATACATCCTGTGAAAAATATGAGGGGGACTCCCCAAAAGCTGGAATTAACTATTGGAGATCAGACCCCTTGTTGTATATGCTTCCCCAGCTAGGTAAGTTTTCTAGGAACCCATCGGCATCAGTGTACCAACTAGCATTATATTGTTGTGAGAGGCTATATTGGCTTCAGTTAATTTTTTTCTTTTTTCTTTTTTGTTTTTTTGGGATTCTTTTAACATGTTAGCCATTTTTATGATGGGTGATTTAGAGCACACCTTCCACACCACACCTGTCAGGTGGGGCCAAGTCTCTTCTACACTCTTATCCTTCCTAAATTGTTGGATGAAATATTCAAATTTCACCACTCAGTGGTTTTGGCCCAAAACAGCATGACCCTGTATCCTACCCTCCCTATTCACCGAATGTTGCCTTGTACAACTTTTTTTTGTTTATTTTCCCAATAGAAAAAAGTCTTCAAAGAGAAATGTCTTGCTGATGTGGAAGAGGTGAAACAACAACCACTGCAACTAAAAGGCATAAAAATCAACCAGTTCAAAAACTGTTTTGAGCAGTGAAAAAAACAACTTGATAGGTGTATTGCCTCAAATGGCAAGTACATGGAAGGTGACTGAAGTTTAAGCATGTAAGGACAAATACACTTTTTTTTAATAAATTTTGTTTTTTGGAAGTACCCCCATGTACTTCGGAAGAACTAAAAGTGATAATATTTTGTAATTAGTGACAGTAACTGACAGATAAAGAAAATAAAGAGTGAAAATGTTACTCCTTTTTTCTCCAGTACAGATGATTGATTGATAAATGATGAAGATAGATGATAGATAGATAGATATAGTTAGATGGATGAATGGATAGATAGATAGATAGATATAGGTGATAGATGTGAGAAGAGGGCCATAGAGAGAAAACAGACAACAGTTTTCTCAGTTAAGTATATTTTCTTGTTCTATTGATGCCAGTCCCACTGTCTTTCCCTCAAGAAATTTGCTTTGATTGCTTTGTAAGGTAAATGGTCTAATTTCTCACATGCAGACTTTGCTTATTCTTCTTAACTAAATCAGACTTAATGATCCCAAATAATTGTTCAAACTTGTTCAGGGACCATCTGCCAAATCGAAGAAGACATTTTTTTCTAGGGATGAAAAGGTATTCATATGAATGTTATTGTATTTACGCCTTCTGGGAAAACATTGCCTGGAGGGATGGCAACAATAAACTTTGATCATATTTTATAATTTAAGGGGTACAGATTTTCTAATGAGTAATTATTGTCACCATTTTAAAGCATATTTTATTAGGTCCTGTGCTAATGATTCTATGAGAAAGTGTTATCAGCCTTATCCTCCAAAAGAACACATTGTATTTAGCAGAGATTACATCATTTGACTAATAGCACCCAGCTAATAGAAAACATAGGTGGAATAAAAATTGAGAGAGTATCCATAATCATTATACAACACCATTTCAATGCACTCAAACAAAATAATACAATTCCATAGAGTTCTATGCATAAAGGTATATACCACTTTAAAATGTTAATTCATTTATGTTTTCTATCTGATTTGAATACACCCTAAACTTGTAACTTCTGTGCTGACAATAGTCTGCAAAAGATTAAGATTAACAGTGACAGTAGAAAAACTAGTTGAGACCATGACAATAATCAGAATTCAGACAAATTGTGAACAGAGCGGGGTGGTGGTAGTGAAACAGTAGTGAGAAGTGATCAGATTCTGGTGTATTTTAAACCAGAGTTTACTAATAAATTGTGAATGGAGTATGTGAGAAAGACAGCAATCAAGAAGAGCTCTAGAGTTCACGGACTAACCTAGGCGCATAAGCTTTCTATGGACTGAGCTGAGGGTACATTGGAAAGAGTGGGTCAGGCGTCAGAAGAGGAGACAGAAAAGGGTGGGAGTTAGTCTTGTGTATGGGAGAATTGAGATGCTTATTGTGCTGCTGGATTAGTTTTGGTTTGTTCAGGAAAATAGAAATTTGATATAGAATTTAGAATTCCATTTGATATAGAAATTAGAATGTATACCAACATTTATTGACCTGAGGATTCAGGTATAATATATAAAAAGTCAATTGATACATAAAATTAAGCCTCAGTTTATATTAAAAAAATATATGCTGTGCATTCAGTATGTGCCAAGTATTATTCTAGGAGCTGAAAATATAACTAAATAAAACTGAAGAAAAAAATTGTGACTTATTGCTGTTTACATTCTATGGAGGAGATAGATTTTGAGCACAAATCAATATGTATATCTTTATATAACATTTTCTTTAAATTTTTAAATTTTAAAATTGTGAGGTACGATTCAGGGTCAAATATACAAATATTCATTGTGCAGGTACGCTTGATGAGGTGTGCCCCCCTTCCCCAGGCAGTTTCCCACTACTGCCAATCTATATAATAAAATTTATTTAACATATGAATTTTTAATAGATTTTTAGTATTGGAGCTAATTGGATAGTTTTAAGGCACTATTACAAGACCATATTTATCCCATTATTAATGAAATATTATTTCTATGTATGAACATCATGATTGAGTCAATTGAAAATTTGGCAACTTTTTTTTGTTTTATATTAGCATTTAAAAAAAATTTATCTATTTTTAAAATTTTTTAATTTTAATTTTTTTTGGATCTCACTTTGTTGCCTAGGCTGGAGTGCAGTTGCATGATCATGACTAACCTCAGCCTTGATTTCCTGGGCTCAGGTGATCCTTCCACTTCAGAGTCCTGCATAGCTGGGACTACAGGCATACACCATTGTGCCAGGCTAATTTTTTAAATTTTGTGTCAAGACAAGATCAATCTACATTTCTCAGGCTGATCTCAAACTCCTGGGCTAAAGAAACCCTCTTGTCTTGGCCTCCATAGTGCTAGGATTATACACATGAGCCACTGCGCCTGGACCATATTAGCATCTTTCATTTTTATTTTAGAGTTGTTGGGTACAAGTGGGGATTTACTACTTAAGTAGGTTGCATGCAGATGAAGTTTGGGCTTCTAGCTGGCCCTCTCTTCCCAGACCAGGTACCCAGGGTGTTGCTACATTCCCCCATTCCTTCTCCCTTCTTCCCATCCCTAGCAGTGACCAGCATCTGTGCATCCCATCCCTGTGCTAGCATGACCAATGATCAAGGCTTGATTTTGAGTCAGAATATGCAGCATTGTATTCCTTGTTTATGTGATAGTTCACTTATTATAATGGTCTCCAAAAGCATCCAAGTTGCTGTGAAAGTCATAATTTTGTTCTTCTATACAGCTGCATGATAGTCCAACTTGTACATCTACCACATTTTCTTCTTCCAGTTCACTTTCTGTGGGTATGTGGGTTCGTTCCATGTTTCTGCTGTTGTGAATAGTGTTGCAGTAAATACGAATGTGCAGGTGTCTTTTTGGTAGAATGATTTATGATCCTTTGGGTATATTTCCCGAAGAGGGATTGCTGGATCATATGGAAGCTCAATTATTAGTTTAAAAATTGTCACACTGCTTTCCATAAAGGTCTAACTAGCTTACATTTCCACCAATTGTATAGAAGCGTCCCTTCCTCTCCACAGCTGTGCCAGCACCTGTTGTTTTTGACTTTTTAATGAAAGTCATCCTTAGCTATGTTAGGTGGTAACTCATTAGTTTTGATTTGCATTTCTCTGATGATTAGTGAAGTTGAACATTTTTCATGTGTTTGTTGGCTGTTTCTATGTTATCCTTTGACAAATGTCTTTTTATGTCCTTTGCCCACTTTTTATTGGGATTGTTTGATTTTCTTCTTTCAATTCATTTGATTTTCTTGTAGATCCTCGATGTTAGGCCTTTGTTGGATGCATAGCTTGCAAATATTTTTTTTTCTTATTGTGTGAGTTTTCTCTTTACTCTCTTGATAGTTTCTTTTACTGTGCAAAAACTTTTCAGCTTGATAGGTCTCACATAGCTTGGATTTTATTGCATTTGCTTTTGAGAACTTGGCCTTGAATTCTTTGCTTACACCAGTGTCCAAGAGGGTGTTCCTATGTTTCCTTCTAAGATTCTTCTAGTTTGATGTTTTACATTTAATTAAAAATTTGACAAAATAGCTGAAATGCATTTGTAACTATGTCAAATGTACTTTAAGATCTCTAAAATAAAATAAAAGGGCATATTTTGTTTTTGATATGCATCGTATTGAAATTGTGATGCACTTATGATCACAAAACATAAATTTGTACCTCTTCAAGATTTATAAATAATGTAATTAAGTTGCTGGTTTTGATGTAAAAATTAACATATATGACTTGAATATGCAAATATCAACACAAGTTATATTTTGCCTGGTTATCACAGTTGTTTTGTTTTCTTGTTATAAATATAGTTATATTCTTAAGGCACTGAACACTTTTGTATAAATATAGACAAATAATTTTTGAAATATTATCTGAAAATCCATCATTTAGTCATCATTATACCTTGAATTACTTGAATAACAAATAATTATTTGTTCATTATTTTCTCTAATATTTTAATACTGGAAAGTCAATATTATTATTGGTTTTTAAACTATATTACATTGCTATACAGTTCACAAGTTTGTATGTAAGTTTGTATGCATGCAGTTGTGATGCTAGTCAGAACTTTTCACAGAATGTATAATTAACCAGAGTTTAAAATTGCTTTCTCTCTCTGGACATACTAATAGGATGCAATACATTTTGCTGAAAAAGTTGTATAAAGCATTATTCTGTCATATTTTAGCACTATCTGAGTAATTAAATGCGTTAGTGGTCTAAGACTTTCAACAAGAATCTGCATTAATCCCCATGAAACCTGAGTAACACTTACAGAGGCAACCCTGAAGGACTCGGTGCTCTTAATTACTGCTCTCTTCTTCCTAGTTATAGAACTCCCTGGGTGATGAGCAACTGAAGAAAAAATTCATCACTAAGGCACTCTTAAAGTCAATCTGTGTTACTACTGACCTTTCCATGAACCCAAGTTTACGGACATGTTAAACAAATAACTGTGTAAGTATAACATTTAAGAAACTAACTTAATTATTATAATAGTGACATTACAGTAGTCAACTTACTTGGCATAATAAGCAATTCTAACTAGGAGACTGGTCAGCATACCAAAAAATAATTTTTTGTTTATATTCTTAAACTCAACAGAAAGTTTTGCATTTTATTTTAAGGACATTTTAAAAATGCAGTCATGATAGAACTAAACTATATTTTAGTTCCAAATTAACTTTTAAAAAGATTTCTTTAGATTTTAACATAAACACTTTATATTTTTCAGTTGTCTGATACATATTTGTAAGTTAAATATTTATAGGGTTGCATTGACCTTATCTCAGTTTCTCTCATTTCATTTTCTTTCCAGACTACCTTTGAAAGAAGACAACCCAGAAACCTCTAAGAATCTCCAAATTAGAAGACAGACTGGAATAGATTTATATTACTAGGCCCAGATTTAAAGATGTCTAATTCTGAATGCATAATTTAAGTCATTTTTTTCACTGTCATTCTTCCATACCGTCAATATTTCTGTACTGTTTCCTATATTATCTATGATGATATTTCAATTTAAAAAAACTGCCACTCGTTCAGGTAGTTTCAACCACTATAAACAATATAAAGATTCATTGGTTTATTTCAATGTTTGCCAAGGTTTCTGGTACTTAAAACGGACTCAAATTTTGTCAAATATGTATATAGTTCTGACTGATCTTATAATATACATGAGAGAAAGATTAAAAAAAAGTGGGTTCCAATTCCTTCTCAATAAAAGTAGAAACTCTGTTTCTGACATTTCTCTTCTTGGTTCCAAAAATATCACTGAGACTCTTTGTTTTCCAATGTCACGGTTTCACTTTTTCATTTTGTTTTCATAGCTTTCTTCTTTGGTGTTCCAAACATGCTATGTTGAGTTCTGTTAAAATTCTATACATTTTTATGGGATCCTCTTTACTAATAGTTAGGATACTTCTGTTTCAAATAGCAGAAAATTAAACACACATTATCAAAACAAAAGAGTCATTGAATGGCTTGGATCAGTGAACCACTGAACCACCAGAGTAAGACTGACTATAGTGACAGTCACAGTCAGGGACTTGGACACTATAGCACTTCATCTTGGCACCTTGTTTTCACATCTTTCGGATGTCAAAGTCATTTTCTCAGTAGAGTTTCTTCACAAGGGAAGAGATGTAAATGCCTGATATACTCCAGTTGGTTATTTTAAAAGAGAATTTTGGAGAATTTACCCAAAAGTCTAGATTTATAGTGGGCTGACTGCTTAATCCTTGTCTCCCACATACTTGCTATTGAAACATAAAATTTTAATTATAGATGTTGATAAACAGATTATGGTAGTAAAAAGTAATTATAGAAACCGGTTACTTGTGGCATTAACTTATCTTATAAAATAACTCTCATGAGAGTACAATTTTAAATTTGCTTTCTTAAGTAAGGTCTTTTGCCCTAAAGCAAGATAAAATAAAACTTTGACATGTACACATGCTTAGATTCTTTTAAAAAAATATCAGCGTATTAAGAAGACAAGTCTCTTTTTCTTCAACATAGCCACCAGTGTCCCTTTTTTTTAGATTATTGAAGTAGTCTTGTACGAGTGTTTTGAAAATTAGGGTCAAGTGTAACTATTGACCATAACTATAGAATTTAGTCTTTTTAAAAAACGTATCAATATTTATTTTCATCATAGGATTTAGAAAAGGTATGCTATAACTAGATACATTTTAAATGAATGTCTAATTTATATAAATTCATATAATTTATATATTATATATTTTTTGCCTTTTATGTACTATAATTATCAGTGGAAATATCATTGTATTGATGAAAAATTATTCCACTAACCTCATATACTATAATTCAAATAGCATATTTTGATGATTGACTTTCTTTTCAGATAACTTACAAAATCAATAACTAATTTGAAATCTGAATAAGAAAATACATTATGTAAAAGCTATGCAGTTAGCATTTTTTACTTTTTATTGATATACAACACTTGTGTAAATGTGATATTTTGATATCTATATACAATATGCAATGATCAAATTGGGGTAATTGGAACAAAAAATCTAGCAAGAATAAGTTAAATGTTGAAATACATAAGACCTCTAGATAACTTACTTTGTATGAAAACATTGCTAAAAATAATTCTCATGCTAAAATCCTTTATAAAAAGGCCCATTATCTTTTATTCTACCAAGACCTACTAATCTCTTTGTCAGTATAATCTCTATTATTAACATAAATGGTTAATATTTTATATTCTATAGTAATTTTTAACTGCAATTCTCCTGAGGATCATATTTTAAAAGTCTCTGATGTCTATAATAGTACATAGCACATAGTATACACTAAATTTAAATCAATTAGTTCCTTTTTTTTACTGTATTTTTACAGAGGCCAGAAGAAAATCTTGAAGTATACTCTAACATTATTAAACAAAACTTAATAAAGCATCACATGAACACCCACATAATAAATGCCTGAGTGAGAGAATTAGAGATCATGTAAAATCTAAAATTATTGTATTTTTTAAAAGACATTAGTGATCTTTTGACTGCATTGATAATTAAAAGAATCTACAAAGAACTGTTGTCATGCGCTAGGTAGAAACTGTAGTGAGTTAGATATTTTAAGTAAAATTAAGTAGCACCAAAGGAGACAGGTGTCTAAAAAAAGGATGTGGGGAAAATTTGTATTTATCATAAATAAAAACCCATATTTCTGCTTTGTGTTTTATTTATTAAGTTGCTCCCTCTAAGATAAAAATATAGCAGTTGCAGGGTACACAGTTTTCTAAGCTAACTTCTGAGAGTTGAAGTTTTTTTAAAAAATATATATTTAGAAAAATATCACATGTTTTGGATATCTTTCAGCAATATCACCTTCCCAGGCTATTTTCTATTTATTTCATTTATCAGTGTGTTTCTATGTAACCTTAGCATTCATCTAGCTTCCATGATGATTTGCTTCTCAGGATATTCAAAATTTTCTCACATTCATAGGGAAGGCATACACCAAATAAGTTCTCTATCAAGAAGTGTGCAATAAAGGAGCTTAGATAATAATTTAGCTCATTTTAATCATTTTGTTCATCCAACAAATGTACATTAGATACTTTGTATGAATAAGGGACTTGGATAGACCTTGGTGATATAAAAGAATATTAGAGTTTAATTCTGAATTTTGAGATGCATGTGCTTTAGTGAGAATAACAGTTAAGGAAATAATGATTACAAAGCAGTGCTAGAAGTATAATGGTGTTATTCTGACCATAGAAAGGGAGAACATTTTGATGAAATGTACTATGTTATATTAAAAGACTAGCAGGAAATAGGTACATGACGTAAAGATCTGAGACATTCCAGGCCAAGGAAACATTTTAAAAGCCTAAGACACAAAACAGTCTGACATTATGTAATCAGAAAAGAGTATTGACAGGACATAACCTTCTGTTAATGAATAAGATTTGACCTGGAATACTCTCTTCAGAAAAATCACTATGACATTTATTATGATACAAAAGGCAGCACTGGTGAACAAAAATAAATAGATTGTGGTGAAAGACTATGCTCAGAAAAGGGAGTTTTACAAAATGCAACATATTGTGTGTGTGTGTGTGTGTGTGTGTGTGTGTGTGTGTGTGTGTGTGTGTGCGCGCGTGTTTCTGGAGGTCATGCAAGTTACAGCACATGCAGTAACAGTGGTAGTAGAAATCCAGTTATTGTTGCCTAAGAATAATAGGAAATCAGAGGGAAAATTTTGAAAAGTGCAAAATAAAGAAAAAAAGGAGAGTCGTGTCTAAATTTTGTCTACTAAATCTCTATCTGACGCTTGAACTTGCATATGTGAAATAATTTTGTTTTAAACTCAGGTAAAACAAGTATGCATCTAAAATGAGACCATAGATGGGACCAAGAAACAATTTTGCTGCATGTTCAGTGAAGATAATCGTTTAAAGAAGAGAAACAACTCTCAACAGAGAAAAAACATGTAATCTGTCTTTACAAGTTACGATCATAGTTTTGAAGACTCAATCTGAAATTCCTTAAAATATGAGAAACCAGGTAAATGGAAAATGTTATCAAAAGGAAAAAAAATGAACCGAAAACTATAACAAGATGACTTTGATACTATAAAGAGCAGGCATTGATGTTAAAGTAGCAAATATAACAACAATAAATGAAGATTAGCACAATCTGCTCATTTAAAGGAATATATTTGGTCATAATTAAGGTCACTGTAAGAATTCCTAAAATATATAGTTATTATAAGTAGAAATCAAATGTAAATTGTAGAATTGAAAAGTACAGTATCTGAAATAAGAAATTCATTAGATGAACGTAACATCTTAATGGAGATGGCAATAAATTGACAAAATGACATCGAGTAGAATAGTAAAACTTACTTAATGTAACAACTGTAACAAAAAAGACCAGTGGAAATAAATGAACAAAGTCTTGAGACCAGTTAGATAATATCAAAGCTTCAGAATTCTGTGTTAATTGAAGAACAAGAAGATAGAGATTGCAATAGAGAAGAAAATACTTATACGTAGACACACACATACATATATACAAGGGGGGGGACCCCCCAAAAAATTATATTTTGGAGGATGGGACCTTTGTAGTAGGAACCCATCAGCATCAGTTTACCTACCAGCTAGCGTTGTTGTGAGAGAGGCTGCATGTAGCTTCAGTGAATTTTTCTTTTGCTGATTCCTTCAAGGCATTTGTCCACTTCGTGATGGATAACTTACGGGTGCACCTGCCCATATGCGCTGAATGTTTAGCAAGCAGCTTTTGACCAAAAATGGCAGGACCCCGGTGACCCACCCTCCCTATTCACTTGATCTCACCCGAACAACTTTTTTGTTGAGGTTGATTCCCTGGATGAAAAAAGTCCTCAAAGGAATCTTTTCCGGATGTGGAAGAAGTGAAACAAAAGACAGCAGAGCCACCAAAAAAGTATCAAACTTGACAAGTTTAAAAACTTTGGAGCAGTGGAAAAAGTGTCTCCAAAGGTGTATTGCATCAAATGAAGAGTACTTTGAAGACGACTGAAGTTTAAACATATAAGAATAAATACACAATTTTTAAAGAAGTACATTCCAGTGTTTTGGGGTCCTCCCTTGTATATACACACAGGTATCTAATATAATTTGAAGATTTAACTTTTGAAGTTTTACTACTTTATATTAAATACATTTTCAGACTTAAATTACAAAATGTGTCCATTTTTGAGTTGTTTTTATCCATTTTTGACTTTGGAAAAAATTTCTCTGTCTCTCTCTCTTCTCTCTCTCTCTCTATGTGTGTGTGTGTGTAGATGTGTGTATACATATGCACATAGATGTGTGTATACATATGCACATAGATGTGTATATATGTGTGTATGCATGCAAGTAAACACAGGTTTACTACTGTTAATAAATTGAAATATAGACCTTACAAATGTGGATCATTTTCATGACTGCGTGCCCTGTTTGTTATTGTTTTACTTTAAATTGCCCACTTCTTGCCATTAGTGTATAACATTTGAGAGTGAGGCATCCACCACTGTCATCCTATACTATATTCATACAGGTCAACTCAGAGCTGATGCTCTGATTGAGAGATGTCATGGGAACTATCACTTTCAACAAATCCATCATTTATTTCCATTTTTATAAAACAGTAAAATTTCATCAAATTTGAGAAACTGGTAAAATGGTCTCTTATTAATTGATCAGTCTTAATTATCATTTACAAATATTGGTGATGCTGTTTGACCACTTGATGAGGTACTAACTTTCATAACTGCTCACTGTAAAAGTTCATTATTTTCTTTTAAATATATTATGATTCCAAAAAATTATACTAAAAAGTTTTGCATTCATCTACTATCTTAACTTCAGTTAACTTTTTTTTTTTTTTTTTTTTGAGTTGGAGTCTCACTCGGTCGCCCATACTGGAGTGCAGTGGCCGCTTCCGGCCACCGCAGCCTCAACCTGCTGGACTCTGGCGATCCTTCCGCCTCAGCCTTCAAAGTAGCTGGAATTACAGGCATGCGCTACCACGCCCGGCTGATTTTTTTGTTTTGATTTATTGTAGAGATGAGGTCTCACTGCCCAGGCGGGTCTCAAACCCGCGGGCTCAGGCAATCCACTCACCTCAGCCTCCCAAAGGCGCGGGATTACAGGCTGAGCCACCGAGCCCGGCTTTTCGTTAACTTTTATATTAGGTTTGCAAAGTTAGGTCTTTTTTGTTCTAGTTCTATTCTTGCTTCTCAATTATTTGCTATTTTCTTCCACAAAGAATAATTTCCATAAAGGTAAATTTTAAACTTATAGTAGATCTTGGAGTATTAATAGAAAATATAGCAATATAGCAGAAATAGAATGAGAGAGAGATTGTGAACTAACTGGAAAGTCTTTTCTAGAAGTAACTGTAATGAATGAAAATTGACAGGACCTTCTAAAACTGTAATGGCAGAATCAATACTAAGAGTTGTCAGAAAACCATTCAGTACTTATATATCTAGATTTGAGAGCATCAGCACAGACTACTTCATGCCTTATTAGCGGAATTTAAAACAAATTCAATGATTCTACTTTTGGAAGGATAAATAGCTGGCTCTGCAATTCACATGCTTGAGAAATTTATAGAATTAGGATACTAAAGAAAGGAAAATAATAGATAAGATTTACTAAAGATGTTAGGCAGAAAAAAAACACATCAAGAATTGAGTTATAGCCTGGACTGAAAGATTATCTTTCTAAGGGAGTCATACTATTGAATGAGAAAATTTTTAAAAGATTCTTAAACCAATTGACAATTTGCCAGACCTGGAATATAAATTACATTATTTAAATGAAGGTGCTCATAAGAGAGTATCCAAAGGAGTGTATTATAATAATAAATGGAATGATATAATTTAAAATATTAACTGGGATTCCAACTTTTGCTTATGATGTAGAAATCAGAAAAGAGTATTTTTTTTTTTTTACCGATAACAACAACATAAACCCAGATGGTCTAAAAAAATAAAAATAAAACTTCTTAAACCCATCAAAAGTCTGCAGTTGAGGAACAATGGAATGGCATGTATATGTGTCTATATATAGACAGTTGTATATAAGGAGGACTAGAGCCAAGGACTTGTTCACTAATGGTGAAGTGTAAGAAGACAGTACTTCCAGGTAAGTAATAATACTTCCTTGCAATCCTTGATTCATAGCTAAGGATTGATCTTGGCTTAGCATGGGAACTACAGCCATAATGAAGATTTTGTAGACATATTTGTGCAATTCATCATGAAACTCCATGAGGTATACAAAAGCAAATTTGAAGGATAGCATACAGGCAGGATACACCTCTTGTTTGAGTATAGATGGGACCAGCAGCCACAGGAGAGAAGTCAAAAGCCCTTACAAATCTCTTCTCCCCTAGAGACAGAAGTCTTTCATTAAAAGAAAGAACAACAAACTCTGTGAACCATAAGATATAGTTTGAATGTACTGAAAAAGAGAAAAGAAAATATTTCTATCTTGAGGAAGTGGTCATTTGCAGACATACATATAATATAATTACTTCAGCCTGGCAGTGGGAGGTGAGAATATCTTCATTTTTCACGGGTATCCTTATCTTTTAGTATACCTGGTTTTTCTCGGTCTCAGAAATGATCTTCCTCAAGAAGTCTGCATTTTCTCCAGCAGACTAGCATTCACTGAAGAAAAGTAGCAACATTTATGACTGGGGGAGGAACAATAGCACACAGAAAGACATCTGAGAAAAAGATACACATAAAAGTTCTAACAGCCAGCAAAGGATCCACACTTTAATCACAAGAATGCTGGAGGATTTTGAGACCAGTGATGCACCATATTAACTATAAAAGAAGCAAAATCAAAAACTGGTCTACTACTGACTAGAATATTTCAACCCCCTGCATTAGTGATCGATCAGCATGAGAGGTGTGGATATTTAAAATCATGTGTACAGTTTTTCTCAGCTTCAAGTGCTCCCTACAAAATCTAGCATTCAAAAATATGTATGATACAAAAACATAAGATAAGAACATATTGTAACGATTTACAAAAAGCAATACAATAAAACATAATGAGAGATTAAGTAGATGCTGAAACCATCAGTCAGAGAATTTTAAATAACAGCAATTAATATGTTGAAAGACCATGTGAAAAATTTGTATGGCATACATGAACAGATGGGTAATTTCAACAGAGAGATAAAAACTATAAGAAAAAGAACAAATGAAAATGCTAAAAATAGAAAATACAGTAAAGGAAATGAAAAATTGTTCTGACAGACTCATAAATAAACTTGACTTAGCCAACAAATGAACAATTAAACTTGATTCAAATAAACTTAAATATAGGTAAATAAAATTTACTAAGTGAAAACAAAAGAAGAAAAATAGTGGTAGAAAAATATATAAAGCAAATAATCTAAGAGCTATGGGAAACACCAAATGGTATAGTGTATGTTTTGGCAAATAAGAATATAGAAAAAATACTTTAATATTTGAAGACATTGTAGTTGAAATGTTTCCATAATTTTTTTACTTTTATTTTTTATTTTTTTGAGTTGGAGTCTCACTCTGTCGCCCAGACTGGAGTGCAGTGGCCGCTCCCGGCCACCGCAGCCTCCACCTGCTGGGCTCCGGCGATCCTTCCACCTCAGCCTTCCCAGTAGCCGGAATTACAGGCATGCGCTACCATGCCCGGCTGATTTTTTTGATTTATTGTAGAGATGAGGTCCCGCTGCCCAGGCGGGTCTCGAACCCGCGGGCTCAGGTAATCCACTCACCTCAGCCTCCCAAAGGCGCGGGATTACAGGCTGAGCCACTGAGCCCGGCTCTGTTTCCATAATTAAATAACACATCCAAAACCCCAGATAAACTCAAGTAAACTAATTAGTGAAATATAAAAGGAACCACATCATCATCAGCAACAAAATCTAGATACATCATAGTCTGATTGGTGGATGTAAAAGATGAGAGATAATCATATAGTAGCAAAGTGGAAAGGAGAATAGACTAATCTCTTAAAAAACAACAAAGATATAAAATAGAGCAGACTTCATACTAGGAAATGTGACAAAGAGAAGACACTGGAATGTTATCTACCCAAATAAGTAAGAATAAATGACATAATGAGCAAATAAAAATCAAATAAGTTAAAAAGAGAAAAAGAAGAAAATCAAAACAAACAAAAAATCCTATAATTATTTAGATGATTGATAATGTGATAAATGTCAAGGCAGACTAATCAAGTAAAAAACAAAAGACACAAATTCCCAAATAAGCAACAACAGAATGGATATCACTATAGACCATAAAACATTTTTCAAAAAAAATATGACCTTATTTCGAAAATGCCCATAAATCTTACATAAAAATGGGAACTTTTTTCAGACATAAAACCTAAACTTTGTGCAGGAAAAATGGCTTAAATGAATACCCTTACATACATATAACACAATGCATTATTAGTTCAAATTTTTTTAATAATCAAATTTCTAGGCCCAGTTTTCAGTGGGTATATAAGGAAGATATGAAATCAAATATAAGATTCAGTCACAAAATGGAAAAAAGAGCAGACTACTTCCTAATCATTTCATATCACCAGCATTACTCAATACCCAAACCAGAAGACAACATTATTTTTTTTAAATTTGGAAGAAATTAAACATATTAATATTGGATCATAAATTGTGAGAAATGTATAAATCTAATGTAAGGTACTAATAGTAGGACAAACTGTGTGATGTATAAAAGAGTGCTCTGTACTGTCTTTGAAATTTGACTATGAGTTAAATACTAGTCTAAAATAAAAGTTCATTAAATATGTTACAACCAACTAATGGTCAATGACTGAATTATTTTCCCCTAAGTTTGGAAAAAAAATTAATATTTCCACCATCCTCAATTTTTTTTAGCATACTGAAGTTTTTTTGCCAGTGCAATGAGCAGATAATATAAAAGACACACGGTCTGTTAAGAAAGAAATACAATCCTCTTTACTCACAGAAAAGATAGAACATCCCTCAAGAATTTCTCAGTAAACTACTAGACCAAGTAAATTAATTTGACAATGTTGCAATATATTAGGTAAATATCCAAAAATCCATTGTATTTCTATATAAAAACAAAAACTTAATTATTGAGATTCTAAAAAATGATACAATTAAAACAATATAAAAAGATGGACTATATAGGTACAATTCTAACAAAATGTCTTCCAGATTTTTATATTTAAAAGCTACAATAAAGCAATAAATGAAATTTTAAGATTTAAACAAAAAAGCTATAAAACATTGTCATTATTAGAAAATGCAGCATTGTCAATTTTCTCCAATTCGATCTAAATATTTAAAATAATCCCCCCAAATCTAATTACTATTTTTTAGTAAAATTCAACAAGGTGGTAAAAAAAAATGTACATAGAAGCAAAAATGACCTTGAAGAGCCTAAATTATTTTGAAAAAGAGGAATGATGTTTTACTTTGTTCCAGGCTTCTGAGATCTTTAGCTTTAAATGTTTTCATTCTCCAATCCTTGGAGAATTCCAACTCAAGATAGAATTTGCTTCATTATTTGAGGCAGACGCTAAGCAGGCTGCAGCCCCAACCACAGACCTTTGAGAATAGGGTCTTCTTCCTTTGATACCAACCACCTGAACCAAGATTCCAGTTGCCACCCTCACCACTGCTGTTAATCTTGTGTGTGTGTGTGTGTGTGTGTGTGTGTGTGTGTGTGTGTGTGTGAGAGAGAGAGAGAGAGAGAGAGAGAGAAAGAGAATGTGTTTGTCATTTCAAACAGAAGAGTGCATTCTTACCACAAAGAAACAACTTCTTTGTTCAAGTCTTTTCCTGTTTTTTGTAAGATTTTAAACACATTCCAGTGTTGTGGAAAGTCAGTCCAAACAATTTTTGCTAATTATTAGTTGCTTTAGGGGAGGGACTGAATTTTGGAAATTCCCACCTTGCTATTTTTGGTAATATTACTTTCATGAGCAACATTCTCAATCAGGTTATTATTCTCCTTCTTTTAAAACTGCAAATATTATATATTTGTTTATGTTTTACTCTTCCAGAAATATAACCAATGTAGTGGCTGTTGATTTTTTCATCTATCTTCAACTGTACCTAGCAATGATAATACCAGTAATGCCTAAAATATAATAAGAAAGGAAAATAGGCAACAGTAGATGGGCATAAAAATATTTTTGCACTAAACTTGCTTACTACTCCAGGGATGGTATTCCAGTGATGGTGGCTCACTTCCATTCAGTTCTCAGTGACGCAGTTTCCAAATGATTCTGCAGTTCCATGGAGCCTTGTTATTACATAAATCCATTGAGATGAAAAAGAGAGCTGTGAGAGGCATACTACTGCTTAAAAGCCCTGTTCGCAAAGCAACACACATCCATTATATTCCCATTCCACTAGTTACATGTCTGAAAAACACAGTTAAGAAGAAATGTGAATGGATTTTGATAAACAGATGGCAATTTTTTGGCACAGGATGGTTACAGTCAGATTTTTCTCACATCATTCCTGAAAAATGATGAGTGGATTTCCCAAAATAGAGTAGGCTGAAGTGAAATCTAGAAAGAAAAAAAATGCATGTGCAACTGTCTGGAAGCAGGAAACAACTTCTAATCTTTCATGTCTAATGAATAGTGGTATGGTCAACAGGAAGTGAAAGCGGGTGTTGAAAATTATGCAAGGGTCAAATCAAACAGGACATTTGTACAATTTTAAGAATAAACGTTATAAAATATATATGTGCTGCCATGAAAATTATTTATAGGTGTTAACCAGAGAAAAAGATTAATCAATGCTACATGTTTTAGGGATTACTCTCCTTATTGAATAGATAATTTGCATGCACTTTGGGTATATGCAAAGACAACTAGAAGGCTTTAATTAAGACTATAGCAATGAAGATGAAAATAAATATATGAATTGCAGTGATATTTAAGAGATAAAAGCAAGAGAAAGTGGTTGGCACACACTTTTAACTTTAACCTGAAGTAAATAGGCAAATGTCTGAAATATTTGAAAAGATGTCACATAGTAATGTTCTGTGTCATTATCTGATGTTGTTTTTAGCATATAATTCATCTTTGTCACATTTTAAATGAATAAGTACATTAAAGTACAGCACTGGGGTTAGAAAAGGGAAGAATAGCTACCGTACATTGAATAAATTCAGCTGAAAATATTTTTTAAATGTCTTTATTATTAATCTAGATATTCTAGAAACCAATGCCTGTGCCACAATATTATCAGAGGTTGGATTTTCGGAGGTCAGAAACCAAAGCACAGAGGAGAAACAACCTATTCACAAGAAGGAATGGGAAGTTCTGTTCACATTTTTTAAAAAGCAAGAAAATTTTTTTTCAAAATGAAGATTTGAAAGCAAGGAAGGATGGTTGGGTCCATGCTCTTGCTACTGTGAACAATGCTGTGATAAACATACGTGTGCAGGTATCTTTTTTATAGAGTGATTTGAGTTCTTCCGGGTATATTCCCAGTAGCGGAATTGTGGGATCACATGGAAGGTCGATTTTTAGAACTTTTAGGAATCGTCACACTGTTTTCCACAGAGGCTGTACTAGTTTACACTCCCACCAACAGTGTAGAAGTGTTCCCTTTTGCCACATCCTCTCCAGCATCTATTATTTTTTGAGTTATTGGTGATATAGTCATTCTGACTGGAGTTAGGTGGCATCTCAGTGTAGTTTTAATTTGCATTCTTTAATGGCTAGTGAGGCGGAGCATTTTTTCATGCATCTGTTGGCTGCTCGCAAAAGAGGACTGGATAAAAAAATGTGGTATATATACACAATAGAATATTATGCAACCATAAAGAACAAAATCATGAATTTCACACCAACCTGAATGGACTTAGAGTCTATAATACTGAGTGATCTTTCACAGAAACAAAGAAATGAGTATCACTTCTCACTTATATGTGGACCTTGAACAACAATCAAAATACTATAAGAAAAGGATGGACAGAGGCAGGAAACTGCGGGGGTATGGGGGTGGGGTGGGGGGGTGGGATTGAGGATTGGCAGTAGTGGAAAACTGCCTGGGGAAGGGGGCACACCTCGTCAGTAAGGGTAACTGCACAACGAATATTTGTATACCTAGCCCTGGACTGTACCCCATAATTTTAAAACAAAAAATTTAAAGGTGAAAAAAAAAGAAAGAAAGCAATGAAGGGTAATCAAATATCCAATTCAGGGAGTACTTGTAGGTTTTCCGTCTCTCAGTGTTTACCTGGCTTTGTATTCAGTGCATAGTGGCAATGACTTGGTAGTGGTACAAAATGTAACATGTACAATAATATGATATGCTTACAGCAAAAATAAATCACATCTAATTTTGAATCTATAGATGTTATTCACTAGTCTCCTTAATACTATAATAAATATTTAAGTACACTTTAATCTTAAAAAGGTAGTGTGTAGATGCTGCTAATGACTCATTTAATAAGCAATTAATTTTTTACATTAAAATCATACACTTTTTATAGCTAAATCAACCTGAAAATTGATACTTACCTCAAAAACACGTTTATATCTTAATAATTTTTAAAAGAGTTATTAGAGTCTTGACTTAAACTGTTACCTACTGTGAAAATGAGACAGGGTTTTAATTAGTTTTATTGAAACTATTTAGATTGCGATGAATGATATTATTTTCTTTTTGCTTGTTTTTAATATTAAAACTTGTTTAGTGGAACTCATTATATAACTAGTTCACTTCAATTGTTTAATTTTCAAAGAACATTTTACTGAAATACCCTTGGTTAGAAAAATTCTGCTTTCAAAATGGAAAATCCCCTTAAATCCAAATGGCAATTAAATAAAATAGGTCAGGCTGATCCTCTGCCTTGAGGGAGAGAAAGCATGGGTCTGAGTCAAAGCATAATGGAAAAGGACGAGATGTGACATAAAGTCAGGCAGAAGAATGTGACATGTGCTCATAAAGGCTTCATTAGACTCTCAAAAGTACATTTCTTTAAGTTAATGCTCAGATATTTAGACCATTAGCATTTATTCAAATGCTAATGGTCTAAATATTTTGTATTACAGTAGTTGCATAAATTGGCAAGTGGCACCAAGCATTTTCTATGTTATTTCTCTTCTTTCTGTTGCAATTATAGAATTAAATCGAGTTTTTCTGAACATTCTTTGTTGGGTTCAATAGTCTGGGTGACAGGTGTCAGAGCATACAGTCCAAAGGTATGAAGTTTGACTAAAGAGAAGGATTGGCCCCCAAAATGAGACAGGGACCCATAGGAGTGGTATTTTAACACCTGCTGATCATGGATTTCAAGAAAAAACTATTTTAAAGTATCTGTATCCTGTCAACCACTACCATCACCTCTCTCCCAATACATATTTCCTTAGGGCACAAGAAATCATAGACTTTCAAGGATACTTTTCTCTTACTGGATTTTAAAGAAAAAGAATTTTGACACATATCTGGTTCTGAGTCAGTACATTGACATGCCTAATTCTTTTGTATTTTCTAGTTCTGATCAAACTACTGGGAGCACTTTTAATTTTGTCGCTTCACAAGGCCTATATGTTGCAGTGACTTTCCCCGACAGCTCCAATGCTTCCATCTGTCTAATGTCCGTACTGGAGAATTGATGTACAAAAACCCTACCACTTTATTTTAAAAATTCTACCATCCCTGGAGCCCCACCCCCTTTAGTCTGTTCCAGGTAGTAGGCTTTCAGAGAAAGGTAGAGCACAGCATCTTCCAGAGTGTATACTTCTTATTTTCTAGTTGCTTGTGTACTTCTATCTTTGCCATTTCTAGGCTTTCAGCCTACAATTGCGTATTTACAGCTTATACCGATGATGTATTGAACAATTCAAGCCTTCCTCTTATTAATTCCACACTGAGCAATACAATACAAGTACTTTGAATTAAAATCTTTCTGAGTTCCTAATATCAATTACTTTGGTGTATATACTTTAGCTTATAACCTGATAAATTATATATATTTTATAGATACAAATATAGCATTTGTTATGTTTTCCATTGATGCTGAGAATATGTATTAACTTTGGAGGTCAAATTAGTTTAAAATGAAACATTTTATATCATCCTGAAATCCTTAGCATTGTTTCACACAGAATTCTAGATTATGACTGCTCAAGTAATGTGTTATTGAAGCAGAATACATATGGAAAGTCTTCATAGTTGCATAGTAACTAGCTTTATTCTCTAAACCGGCAGCTTTCAACTGGGGCTACCCAGAAGGTAAGGCTGGGGATATTGCTAAACATTTTACAAAGCACAGGGCAGTCCTCCACAATAATAATCTGGTTCAAAGTGTGAATGATGCCAAGACTGAGAAGCCCTGCCGTAATGAACATCTGTATCCTCTGTAATAATCCTCCATATGAAATGCTTACATGCAGATTTAGGAAATATAGATACAATCTTATGTTTCCAAGTATTATTCATTAGGAAATATTGATTATAGATACTTTGACCAAATAAATAATTATGCCATAGGAATACTTTCCATATGTATAATGCTTTGCAGATTAAATGCTGTCTTTCAAATTTTCTTATAACTTCATCAAAATAAGACTTAAGCAAGATACTTTTTTCTTGATGTTTGGAAAAGGAGATTATTTGCTACAATGTTAAGTATAACTCAACCCTGATGAACATTCAGTTCATTTTCTTACCGTCCATATGCAAAACCTAACAAGAAGTAAAATAATTTTCTCAGACTTTTATTGCTAGGTAACATAAGAATAAGAATGCAAAATGCACCATCTTTTTAAAATGCTTTATTTTCAAGATACCCATTTAAAGAGTGAGTGCACCCAACTCCCAGCAGTTGTAAGAAATAGATATTATCCACCCATAATGATTTCCTTTTCCTGTTCTCAACCCACCCCAGCTTCACCAGAGAATTAATCACATCTGATAAGAGCTACCTGACCCTGGGAAATTGTATTCACTCAACTGCTACTCATGGAGTGGCTGATTGCTGCTGGCTCACAAACATGAGTGTACAGGAGCTTAACTTCCTTTCCTCAAGTGGGGCAACTCTAGGTAGGCTTTACCTAAGACTAAATCCTCGTCCAGTTTGTTTCCATTCTCCATCCTACTCATTTCTTCTGTTGCAGCTTTTTTTTCCCTAAGACATATTTTTAAATTATATGAACTGAATAATGTTCTCAAACTCTGTTTCTTGAAAACCCAAGCTAAAACATTTGGGGCACACCCTTCCTCTCTATGACATGAATATTTAGGATGAAATTTCTATGAATTCCCTAGGTAAGTTCTAGTTCTGTATATATATATATATAGAGAGAGAGATTGGATTCTAGAGTTGGATACCAATAGGCTCATGGACCCCATTTTTAGCCATTGCTTATCATGGGAGTGTAGCTGTTAAGCCTTTATATGTGTTAAACTGAAATGTAACATAGTTGGAAAGGAATGTCCTCTTTCAAACAATATCTCTGACATTTGAAGAGAGAAAATGACAGGATTATGATATCAATAAAATCATAATAATTAAGTACAGCTTATATACATTTGCATAATGATAGATCAATCATGGATAGGTAGATGACAGATAGATAGATAGATGATAGAGAGATAGAATAATTTACTGTTTATTTTCACAGCTGAAACAAAAATATGCCTTGCTCAAGTACTATGCAGAAACTCAACAAGAAAATATAAGATAATACTTCCTTCCTTAATCTGCTCTTACTTCCTCTTCCTCAGGCCAATAACTAGGGTCCAAATCCTGCAAGAATTGATTGGGCAAGTTTTAGATTTGATAAGAAAATAGAGGGATCATATACTTATGAAGCAATATGACTTGGTTATCATGGACTTAGGAGAATAGGACTAGTCTCTTCTACAGAAATAAAATGTAAATTTGAATAAGAGAGTTTGTTAACATAGAGTCACCTGCTATGACATAAGGTCTAACAACATGCAAGAACCCCAAAATTTGTTCTAATATGCTGGTGGAATGGTTTTTGAGGAAAGCAGTGGTTCATGTTAAAGAAGTAGAAGTGTGAGAACTCTCATGAAAGTCTATGGAAGACTATCAAAAGGCTCAAATAGTCTTGCATAGTATAACCTTGCTACTATATAACACAGGAAAACCCAACAACTTTCATTAACTAGAGATTAAAACATTTCATATTAGCAAATTTTATTTATGGGAATATAAAGAATTTCAAGAGGCCAGCGAGTCTTCTTTACTTGAGGCAAAAAAACAAGCAGAGGTGAAGGAGGCATAAACTTCCTTGAGTAGGTTCGTTGTGCCTATTAGGATATATATGGTCGGAGATACCATTTTCAGAATTGGGATTCCAGGGAGCATGATCAGGGTATGATCAGATATTGGCAATTCAAAGGCCACATAGCAGCATTAACAGAAAGAAATAAGGTGATCATAATTATCATTATGGATCACAGCTTCAGAGGAACAGTTGAGGATTCTGACTTAAGATGGATAATATAAGTTGGTATTCCTAGGAGCAAGATAAATGGGTAGTCAACAATAGTATTGCTTATGCATAATCACAAGAGGTCAAGAATGAATGAGAAGACAGCACTCAACTGCTTTAATGTTATTTATAATCATTTACTTAGTTTTCAGACCTCTTGACCAAAAGAGTGTACTGGTCTAAGAAAAGATTGAATTCTTTTCTTAGTGTTTAAAGGAAGAAACATCCTTTAAACATAAGGTATTGATTTTTCTTGTGCTTCTTCAAATGAAGTAGAGATGCAAGAACTCTGCTCTAAATGGAACCAAAACTGTATTTTCAGGTAACAGTACACTGAAAAAAGAGAACTATACAGTTCTTCTGAGAATATTTGGTTACAAGTGTAGAGTTGATATTGATACCTGGGGATCCAAAGTGTTATGATAGTTCCTTTATTAGATTATGGTAATATGAGAGTCAGGTTTGATTTATTTACTTACATTTTATTTTAAATATGTGAGGTACAATTCAGGGTTAGGTATACAAATGTTCATTATGCAGGTACCCTTGATGAGGCATGCCCTCCCCATGGCAGTTTCCCACTACTGCCAAGTTCTTTCTAAAAGTATTACAATAGTTGTTCAAGGTCTGTTTATGAATGAGAACATGTGATACTTGGTTCTTTGTTTCTGTGATAGATCAGTCATTATTCTTGCCTCTATGTCCATCCAACTTGCTGCAAAGTTCATAATTTTGTCCTTATTTATGGCTGCATAATATTCCATCATGTATATGTACCGCATTCTTTTTTATCCAGTCCTCTTTTGATGGACAGCATGGTTGGTTCCATGTTTTTGCTATTGTAAATAATGCTGCAATAAACATGAATGTGCTGGTATCTTTTTCACAGAGAGATTTGAGTTCCACCTGGTATAATCCCAGTAGGGGGATTGTGGGGTCATATGGGAGGTAAATTTTTAGATATTTTGGGAATCACCACACTGCTTTCCACAAAGGCTGTACTAGTTTATACTTCCACCAACAGCGTAGGAGTGTTCCTTTTTCCCTACATCCTCTCCAGCATCTGTTTTTTTCTCTTTTTTTTAGTTATTGCTGATAACCATTCTGACTGGAGTTAGGTGATATCTCAATATGGTTTTAATTTGCATTTATTTGATGACTAGTGAGGCTGAGCATTTTTTCATGTATTTGTTGCCTATTAGTATGTCTTCTTTTGAGAAATGTCTATTCATGTCTTTTGCCCACTTTGTAACGAGGCTATTTGGGTTTTTTTTGTTTTTTGTTTTTGTTTTTTATGACACATTTGAGTTTCTTATAGATCCTAGATGTTAGAACTTTGGCAGATATACAGTGGGTAAATATTTTTTTTCCCATTCTGTGGGCTGTATCTCCACTCTCTCAATGGTTTCTTTGGCTTTTCAGAAGCTTGATAGTTTGATGAGGTCCCACTTGTCTATCTTATCTCTTATGGCATGGGCACTTGGAGTTTTAGCCAGGCATTGGTTGCCAGTTTCAGTTTCCATAAAGGTGTCTCCTGCATTTTCTAAGGTTCTTATGGTTTGAGGTTTTATATTTAAGTCTTTGAGCCATTTAGAGTTGATTTTTATGTATGGTGAAAGTTAGGGGTTTTGTTTTAATCTTCTGCATGTAGTAAGTCAGTTTTCCCAGCACCATGTTGCTGGAGTTCAGCTCCAGGAGAGAGTCAGGGCTTGAGACGGGGGAATCGGGAAGCGGCGAAAAAGAAAAGACGAACACGACAGGATCCTTCTTCCTGGGGAGAGTTCAAGACTCTGCCAATTTTTATTCAACTCTTACAAGTTTATATAGTTTTTTACTGACCCCCTACCCACAAAATGTTACACATTAAATGTTTACATCATGTTTTTTTCTTTTGTTTATGGGGAACTTGACCTTTACAAGTTTCATTTTGTTCCTTCCTGCTACCAGTGGTGTAACAAAATACCAGCTGCCAATTTATCAGCCACATTCTGTGACCTCTAGGCCAACTGAATCTCTTCCCTTCACTATTCTATTTCTTTTCCTTTACTAATTTGTTTTCTTAATTCTACCCATTTTACATTTTATATTTCTAAACAAAACTTATGTCTAAATCTACACTTATATATGAAATTAATCTTACTTCTAATCCTAAATGTATTTAATTTTAAACCTACATTAAGTGTATATAACTTTAAGTTTACCTTAAAACTTAATTATTTCCTATTCCTTCTATTTAACTAATACCTACATCTATAATAAACATTTATCTTTTAATTATAACTATTTATCTAATCCTTACTTTAATTTTAACCCTCTTTCTAATTAAACTATAATATTTCTTAAATCAAAAGGCATGTCTGTGACTTGTTTTTCCCAAAAACACCTGTTTTTGGAGATACTCTGTCTCAATTTCCCACTTCCTCATCAATCACAACTGTCAATGTTGTTACTTATAAAGGATATGAGGAAGTACTTGTTTTTCTTTTTTAGCTAAAGTTTTCAAAATTTGCATTCCCTTGTCCCTTCAGGGGGGAGATTTTTGCTGTTGAGCCTTTTTTACAATTCCATACATAGGTCTACTGCTAATTCCACATCCTTGCACATTCCAAGGGGCACCCTTTTTGCTGCAATCTCACCTCCATTATGCCTATGTATAATTTTTGCTGTCAAATGCCATCATCCACTTGCGCATCTATTATCTCAGTTAAAGAGGGAATATTCTCAAGCCTATGCACGCAATCCTTCAAAGTTAGGGAAAGTCCATCAACAGGATCCATGGGGCTTTGCCTCCATCATAGCCGCATTTTACTGGGGTCTTGCTCCCAGCCGGCGTTTATCCTGTTTTCAGGTCCCTTTTACCTTACTTTTACTAGTGATTGCTGGCTCCCGGCATAATTTACTGAATAGGTTATCCTCTCTCAGTGGTTGATGGTGGAGGCTTTGTCAAAAATGAGTTCGTAGAGAAATTGAGGTTTTGCTTCTGGAATCTCTATTCTGTTCCATTGGTCAGCATGCCTGCTCTTGTACCAGTACCAGGCAGTTTTGATTATTGTAGCTTTATAATAAAGCTTAAAGTCTGGGAGTGTGATGCTTCTCACTTTGGCAAAGTCTCAAGGTACAAAATAAATGTGCCCAATTGCTAAGTAAATGGATTCTAATTATATATTCAATTCTGGGTAGATCCATGAATCATCAGACCCACTGTGTTACAGACCTGCATCAAAACTCCTAAAACCTGACTCCTGCATTATTTATTTATTTATTTATTTATTTATTTATTTATTTATTTATTTTTGCTGAGGATTCTTTTTGCTATTTGCAGTTGTTTATGTTTTCACATGAAATTCTGTATTGTTGTTTCCAGGTTTGAGAAGAGTACCCCTGGTAATTTAAAGAGTATTGCATTAAATCTGTAGATTGCCTTGGATAGGATGGACATCTTAACAATGTCAATTTTTCCATTCTATGAGTATGGAATAATTTTCCATCCGTTTGTGTCATCTTTGATTTCTTTGAGTAGTGTTGTGTAGTTTTTATTGTAAAGGTCTTTGACTTCTCTCATTAGGAAGATGCCAGGGTATTTCACTGTTTTTGTGTGTGTGTGTGTGTGTGTGTGTGTGTGTGTGTGTGTGTGTGTGTCTATTATAAATGAGATCGTGCTTTCTATTTGGGTTTCATTCCTGACACCAACAATAAACAAACAGAAACCCAAATAGAAAGCACAATCTCATTTATAATAGACACACACACACACACACACACACACACACACACACACACACACACAAAACAGTGAAATACCCTGCATCTTCCTAATGAGAGAAGTCAAAGACCTTTACAATAAAAACTACACAACACTACTCAAAGAAATCAAAGATGACACAAACGGATGGAAAATTATTCCATACTCATAGAATGGAAAAATTGACATTGTTAAGATGTCCATCCTACCCAAGGCAATCTACAGATTTAATGCAATACTCGTTAAATTACCAGGGGTACTCTTCTCAAACCTGGAAACAACAATACAGAATTTCATGTGAAAACATAAACAACTGCAAATAGCAAAAAGAATCCTCAGCAAAAATAAATAAATAAATAAATAAATAAATAAATAAATAAATAAATAATGCAGGAGTCAGGTTTTAGGAGTTTTGATGCAGGTCTGTAACACAGTGGGTCTGATGATTCATGGATCTACCCAGAATTGAATATATAATTAGAATCCATTTACTTAGCAATTGGGCGATCATTCAGGTTTGTTCGCTTATCTGTAGAATTAGACCTATTTGATAGAAAAAGCTAAATAAAGTACTTAAAGCTGACCTACAATTTCTTCAGAATAAGAACGAAGTAAAAATATTTCCACTCTATGGAAAAAAAGAAACTAGTTTCACCCACAAAATCTTACAAGATGCATGATTCATATTCCACATCATATTTTCATTTCACTCATCATTCTGACTCTTGCAAAAACCAGATGGACAATGACAGACAAAAGTGGAATACCACAACTATAATCACATTGTGGTCACAATTTCAGCTACTGTGATGGATATGGAATCTTAACTAGAGCCAAACCAACACAATCTTGGCCAGTAATATGCAACTTTTTCCAGGCAAATGCATTTTTCTATATCCATCAGTGTGGAAAATTATATACAATTTTATTCATATTGTACAGACAACCTCATGGTCTTTTTCCAGTGATAAGTTCATAATTATTTTCTCTATCATAATAGATCATGACAGAATCTAGACCATCTGGAGTTTCCATGAACATGTCATTGAGTCACTTTATCAATACTATCATGATAATTGAATCTAATGAGAAAGAAATGGCAAATAATCTGGGTGTCTTGGTAAGATACATGCACTCCAGATGATGGAGGTAACCATTCCGAAGATTCAAATACATGCCATATTGGTTACGTTTTTAGGGGTTGAATATCTAGGATATTCCAGGCCATCCCCTCCAAAGTAAAAGAAAGTTGTAGTACCTTACAATCCTTGCTACTAAGAAAACTGTCTAACGCTTGGTAGATCATCTCACCATTTGACTTTAGAATATGCTACTTCTGAGAATACTCTTCTGATCTATTTAATGTGTGTGCAAAAGACTGGTAACTGTGAAATGACCTCAGAGTAAGAACAACTTTATAGCAGGTTTAGCTGATTATACAGCAACTTAGAAGTTTGAACTATATGGTATAACAGACACAAGCTATGACAAATATCTATGGTAGAAAAGTGTCACTTGAAATTTCTTATAAGTCCCCCCCAAAAGTCACACTGCAGACCTTTAGTTTTATTGGGGAAAGAATAGAATAGCTCCTGGCATGCTACTGGTCCCTTGGAAGATAGACAGCATTTGACCATGGAATATATGACTCCATTTCATCAAGAGCTGGTTACTGTTCAACCCATAAGTCATAAGCAATCTGTTTTAACAAGGAAGTGATATTTTTTTCTGCGTTGATGCACCCAAATTCATAGAGGGCATAGTTGTATGAAATGACCCAGATTCCCATTCTATTTTGCCTACCACTGCTATACTGGCACCTGTCCTTCCGTTCTCACCTTTGGCTCTGCACAGGATCTTTATGATGACATTACAGTGAGGAATCCCAACAGGACTCAGAGATTATCCATCTTAATATACTTTCTAAACTGGAAATGGGCAGCTCTTTCCCTATCCCCTCATTCAAAGATGGTCTAAAATTGCTTTAGGTAGTGTACCCAGTAATCCACTTTGCAGAATGAGTGAAGTGGCTCTAGTAAGAATTGATATGGAACATGGATGGTGGGAAATGGTTTACTTATTAGATTGTCAGGGTTATGTAGAATAGAGGCATGTGTATTGATCAGAGTATGGAAACCTTTGTACTATTCGCTAACACACACAAGAGGGCAAACACTAAGACAAAGATGTGAGATATCGAAAAGTGACTTGACCAGTTGATGTCAGCAAGTCATTATCTTTGGCCATTTCGTGTGGAAGAGGCACATACAAAGTAAAGAAAGTGTCCAAAGTGGAAGTGAGCCATGGAACTAGATCATGAGCTCCTGCTTTCCAAGGTTGACCTACTTACTACTGCTGCAGAATGTACTACCTACAGACAATAAAGACTGATAGAGGGTTCTAAAAATATTCTCTTCCCTTAAAGAATCCAGATAGCCATAAGCCATCAAGCTGACTGTATGAGATCTCTTCTGTTTCATTCTGTGAATAGATATGAGATTGCCACATATCCTGCCTATTTATTTGCTGCCTCCTTAGAGTTTCCCACAGCACACTAATCACCTACTAATATGATGTCTAATAAATTGACAATCGTGACAAAGTACTCATTTTTCAGAAAAGGACATGAGAGGGTGGGCACATGACCATCAGGTCCACTGACCATCCTGACAGAAAAGTGCACTGACTTTTTTTATTATTATTAAACCATCTTAATTATTCTAACGTACAATTCAGTAGCATCAAGTAAATTCACATTGTTACACAACCATCACCACCATCCATCTCTAGAACTTTCCAAACTAAAACTCATTTCTGTTAAACAATAATTTCCCATTGTCTCTTCCTCCTGCCTTGGCAAGAGCTATTTTACTTTCTGTAGTCATAAACCTGACTACACAAGGTACCTCATATAAGTAGAATCATACAGTGTTTGTCTTTTTGTGACTATTTTAATCAGCATAATGTTCTCCATGTTATTCCATGTTTCACGATATATCATAATTTCCTTTCTTTTTAAAACTGAAAAATATTCCATTGTATTTAGATAGCACATTTTGTTTGGTCATGTATCTGTCAACAGACACTTGGGTTGTTTCCATTGTTTGGCTATTGTAAATAAAGCTGCTATGAACATGGGTATACAAATACTGTCTTTTTGAGTATCTGTGTCTTTTTTGGCAATATACCCAGAAGTAAAAATTTAGATCATATGGTAATTCTGTGTTTAATTTTTATTGAGTAACTACCATAATATTTTCTATAAGCATAGCACCATTGTACATTCCCACTAGCAATCACACTTGTTACTTTCTGTTATTATTATTATTATTATTATTATTATTATTATTATTTTAGTTGACATACAATACTTGTGCATATTTATGGGATATAGAGTGATATTTCAATACATATATGCAATGTGTAATGATTAAATCACTGTACATGGCTTATGCATCACCTCAAACATTTATCATTTCTAAGCATTAAGAATATTCAGAATATTATGTGGTATTTTTTGAGGTATACAATAAATTAACCATTGTCATTATACAATAATAAAGAGCACTAAAATGTGTTCTTCCTATCATAATTTGTAATTAGCCAACCTTTTCCTATCACCTCCTTCCATTCCCCTTTTCAGTCTCTAGTAACCATTATTCTATTATCTACCTCTATGAGATCAACATTTTCAGCTTTCACATATGAATGAGAGCATGTGGTATTTACTTTTCTGTACTAGGCTTATTTTACTTAACATAATATTCTCCTCATGCATGTTGCTGTTAATGGCAGAGTATCATTATTCCTTATAGGTGAAAAACAGTTCATTTTGTATATTTAACACTTTCTTTTATCTTCTCATGTGTTAATGGACACTTGAATTGATTGCATATCTTAGCTATTGTGAATAGTTCTTCAGTAACTATGAGATTCAAATGTATCTTCTTTACTGATTTACTTTCCTTTATGTATAAGCCCAGTAACACAGATCATGCCTCGATTTGAAGATCATACCCTATAAGGATGGTGAGAAAACCTAAAGAATCATTATATATTTTACATTAAAGGCCATTTGTTTTCAGGTGCTGTATTTGCAATAGGTAAAATGGGTCAGGGAATTAAGGAGGTATAAATAAGAGTCCCTCTACTCAATATCACTCCTTGTGTCTCACATGGGAGCCTTGTATATCTCCAAGCATCTTGACTCTGAAATTAGAAATCTGGTTTTAAGAGAGGAGAAATTACCAAGAGACACGGTATCTTCAAACTTAAAGTCCCAGGTCCTACTTGGTCATTTTGTGTTCTTTGTGTCAGTATACCAAAAGGCAAAGAAAGTGATAACATGCTGGCAGAATTATTGATCATAAATGGATAACAAGTTAGTACTATTGCAATGGTTAGAAAAGGAATATGACTGGCACTTAGTTTAAGTCATGAGGGTGTCTTTTTCTACTTCCACATTCAGTTGTAATTGTTCATGAACAAACATAGTGACCACAACTGGATGCATGCATGTTAACCAAAGATATCTTTTAGGAATAATGGTTTGTGTTATCCCAATAAGAACACTATCTAGATCAGCAAATGTGCTACCCAAAGGAGGGAAGCATTTTGAATGAGTGTTCCAGGACAGAGAAGATGCTTAATAGCCATGAAAATATAAATAGCTTTTGCAGCAGGGGGTGCAGTTGATCCTACTATCCCTCTTCTTTCATATTTCTTCAGAAGAATAAAGTAAACTGAACAGTAAAAAGAGTGGACTATAGTAGATGCTATCTGTGTCTTCCCCAGATCCATTTTGCCAGATCAGTTCATTCATCTTCTAGCTACTATAGAGTGTTGACTGTTAAAAGCTCACATTTGTTTAGGTTTTGTCAAAAGCTATCCTGGACTGACAGGTTACCTACTACCTTGCAAAGAATAGCATGTCTCCATTCTCAAGAGATGGTCCACAGCCAACAACTGAATTATATAGGGTACAAGTAACAATATTCATTGCTTCAACTGGGGTACAATTTAAGTTGCAGAATGTAACCTTTGTAGATTAGGCCAAGCTTCGAGTTTAATGGAGAACACAGTCTTACTAGCCTCTAATATTTTCTCTATTCTGCTTCATTTCTTCCATTACAGAATTTCCCTAAAGATCTCTCCTCAAAAATTTATGTGCACTTAAATATCTGACTCAGGCTCTGCATCTAAGTCCATCATAAGACCATTTAAAAATCTTTATATTAACCCCTATTTCATTAGTAACCCTGAATTCAAAATGGGTTAATGTATGCTTTGTATATATATTAAAATTTTTTTATTAATTTACCTTCCATTATTAAATGTATTTAAACATTTAAATAGGAAATTTTTAAGTCATAAAATTTTAAAAGATACAAACTATTTTTTCAATGATCAAACTACCAGTTATGATAGATAGATGGATAATTGAAGAAATAAATGAAAGAAATATATTAGATATGTATGTGATCAAATCATATTGACATCATGGTTATAACTGCACATTAAAATTATTCGGGGAAACTTTCTGCCTGATGTTTACAATTAAACAGATATAAACCTTCCAAACTATTAAACTAAAATATAATTCCCTTATAAAGTTACCTTAATTTGGTAACTCTTGATAAAGTAATCCTTAAACAACTACTAAAAATGTATTGTAATTTAATGTTCTATTTAGTTTTACTACTTGTTGGTTTTACTAAAAGTCATAAATTTTAGCAATATGTATTTCACTATAAAATTGTCAATTTTATCTTGTTATCTTGAAACTTATTTTAGCTTGATTATATGTATTCATATTTACACATGGATGTGTATTTGCGAGGTGTGTGTGTGTGTGTGTATTTGTTTTTTTATTAAAAAGTTTTAACAATTGTTGTTGAATAAATTGGTAAGTTCAAAGACCTTTATTTTTAATTTTATTTTAAGTTTTATTATGCATTTTTTCTCTGCGTTTTGAATTATTTTTTCAGCATTTTCCAAATTTACACATGGATGGTTGGTATATGAAATTATATTTATTAAAAGAGGAAATCTTCAAAGGAATTTTTTTCTCCTGATGAGGTTATTTATTATGTTGTACATACCTGCTTTTATTTTTTTTTTAAGCAGGATTAATTGATAGGACCAAAAGCTCCCACAGTGGAAGGGGGCCTGAAGGACTTGCCCGTATTTGCTTTTAAATGTTATCTTTAAGAATTATTTATAAGAGTAATTTCTGTTTTTCAACATTATAAAAACTTAGATTTTTTACAATTCAAGATTTATATTTAACTATATCATAATTTTACTAAATTCTAATTATAGTGTACAGCCTGTATACTTTCTAATTTGGAAATGTATATAGTTTCTTATTTTTCTTAAAAATTGCAATATATTTTAATTTCCTAATGAGATATTTAGGTAATATTAGTTTAAACGTTCAATCAATCTTGTTATTTATTTTACTTAAAACCCTAGATTAATTTCTATATTTGTTAAACAAAGCTATTCTCAAGCTCTGAGAATAATGGCTGTGGATTCTTCTGTTACTAGAATCACTATGTTTGGCCTTTTTAGGCATCAACTCTTTGTCATTTTCCTTTCTTTCAGTCTTTGGATGCCAATATATTTTAAGCTGAGATTTCTTATAAATATGAAGAAGACAAATAAAATTTGCTCCATCTGAGTTTCTAACAACAAAAAAAGTGAAGGTATTCACGTTTAAGCTGCTGACTAATATTTTCATTTTAATTCTTGCTGCTACACAAAATGGTCTATGCCTGTTAGGCATTTTATTTTTTTTCAATTGTATTTGTGCAGTATTCACATTATATTTTTGTCAATAGTGTTTTTATAGTATTCACATCATGAAGTATTGCTTTGTATTTTTGGTTACCCTAAATATTTATACGAATATTTTTGAAACTATATGGTTTTACAAATATCAAGACTTTGCCATATAATTTCATTCCCAGCAAGACATGACCTTCTCTGTTTTGTGTCAGCCCAATCTTCATTTCCAGAGTTCTACAGTAGCAAGTTAATAGGTTAATGATCTTTGTTAGATTGTGAATCTCTTGGAACTTGAATTGTGCACTGTTTCTTCATTCCTCAATGTCAGAATAGGTCATACCACACAGGCTAAGCTAAAGGAGATAATAGTAAATTAGTTATTTCCTAGATCTTATTGGCTTGAACTTTGACTCTCTTTGAGAGAGAGGTCTGCTTTTGTCACTGTCTTAGACTCATCTTTGTAAGACTTCCCACTTTAGTTTATCCTTTCAAGAAATATATAACCATGATTATTTATTCATCTTCTCTGTATTATCCTCATTGTTCCTATAACAATTCCCTAGTCTAACTATTATTTGAATTGTAGATTGACTTTCATGTTTTCAGTATTAGATTCTGTTTACCTATTGTATTGGACTGAAGGTTTATATTTTCCCAAAATTCATATAATGGAATTCTAGCCCCTAAAGTGATGGCATTAGGAAGTGGAGGCTTTGGGGATGATTAGGTCACAAGGGCAGGGGACTTATAAATGGGATTAGTGCCCTTAAGAGACTCCAGAGAGCTACCCCTCCCCCTTCCACCATGTGAGGGTACATAGGAAGAATGATGTCTATAAGGAATTGGGTCCTCACCAGACACCAAATCTGCTGACACTTTGATCTTGGACTTTCCAGCCCTCGGAGTTGTGAGAAATAAATCTCTATTGTATATAAGCCAACTATTCTATGGTATTTTTTTTCTAGCAGTTCACATAGACTAAGATATCCATTGCATAATTATTCACTATTAAAAACAATAACTCTCCCAATCTATTTCATCTCAGAATTTAATGAATAATTAACTTTGAATTATATTCAAAATGCATTTATAAACATGGACATTTTGAAACTGCATTCAGTACCAAAATAGAATATAAGAATATGAAGAATTTGAGTAAGGGTTATATTTCAAAGAATATTCCAAATTTAGAATTACCTAGATTGAAACTAAAAGTTTGCTTGGCCTGCTATAAATGTGTGTTTTCAGCTTGAACTATGTTAAATAAAACATCATGTCCAGTAAAATGATATAAGACAACTTCTGACCCGGACATAAATTCTCACAGGTGCAGTTGTGTGTTTGTTTCTGAATACCAAAATCTAGATAATCCTTGATAAACTTGAATATATTCAGGATGTGGTAAGATAGCTAATCATGTGTTTTCGAAATAATGAAAGAAATGGGCAATACTTAATCTAGAAGTGAGAGACACTATAGGACCTATAATGGTTGTTTCAAGTGTTTGAATACATTTTCTTGGAAAATATGATCATGTTGCCTCAAAGGTATGAGCTAGTGATCACAACTGAAGTCACAAGAAGATAAAACTTTGTTCACCACAAGGAAGTACTATTAGTTGTCCATAATTGAAATTAACAAGCTAGGAAGTTTTTAAACATCCTGTCTATGGAAGCATTAAGAAGCTGGATGGCCACTTATTGAGATGATTCTGAAAAAAGAGGGAGTATTTCCTTCCAGATTTTTTCAGTCTTTTATTCTTCTTTGTTATTCCTAGTCTTCTCATATCATATTTTTGAAATTGTCAAGGATTTGTAAAAGATTACAGAGTTCTAATGAAATTACTTCCTCATAAAACAGATAAATAAACTGAAAACAGCAATACAATGTGACTTGCAAAAAAAAAAACCTCATAGGGAGTTTCAGACTTTCTGCTGATGCATTTATGTTTCAGTAATGGAAAATGCAGTAAGTAAGAACTTGGATAACTGATGCAATGTTAAATAGATCATGTTTTCCAAAGTCTAATCATGTTAAAAATATAATTTGCATAATCAAAAATACAATGTGATACATATGTGTATATGTACATGCACATATATGCAGAGAGAGAGCAATAAAATAATAGTGGCAGGTATTAGGGTATTGTTATAAACAATCTTCATACAAATAAATGCAAGCAAATTTAAAGATCACATATTGTACAGCTCTGTCATTTTGCATTAGTAGACACAGGGCTTTAGAAATTTTAAGCAATTTAACCAAGGTTACAAAAGAGCAAATAGCAGAGCCAGAAGTAATACCTAGTCTTCTGAGAAGCAGTCTGCTTTTCTACAAAGAATTCGTGTATTTCTCTAGGCTACACAAAGGGCAATTTGCTATGGGTGAATAGGTAAATTATTACTTGCAAAGGGTGGTGGAGAGACAAACTCGTATATTTCTCAAAATAGGAAAAAATAGCCTGAATCACTAAAAATACTTCTCTCAAAGTTTTGCCTATTTCTCTATTTTCTATCGTATCTTTTACTATCTACAGCAACTTAAGCAGGTGATATTCAGAAACAATCAATAGTATATCTCCATTAAACCCTCTTTCTCAAGGTCATATGATTTGACCCTTTTGTAGTTAATCTTTTCAATTCTACCAAGCTAAAAATAAAAAGTGACTTTGGATTTCTAAGGGCATAGAGCAGCCAAGAACAAATTAAGGAAACTCTCCCAATGCAGCAGTGCATTGCGTTCAAAGAGTGCCTCAAACCAGGGAATTAAAGAACAATCACATAGAGAAGCTTCTAAAGAAATATTTATAAACATAGAAAAAAACAGCTTGCATAAATCTTCAACATTTAATCTAGAATGATTAAATTCATCAAAGGATCACAAATATAAATATAAATATGACATAACAAAATTACTTCATTGAATATGAAAATGTTTCAATTTGTGGCTTAAGCAAAATGCTTTATGAGTCTTCAGTTTACCCTGGACGTTATCATCATCATAATTTTCTAATGAGCTTAAGATATCCATGAACAGAAGTGATGAATCACATTTTTCGTGACCCTTAAAAACAACTTTTTTCTGACTGCTGTAAATTACAAGAGATGTGAGAAAATGAGAATAAAATCTTATTACCACCAACAACCTCACAACTCAATAAACCTGTTTTAAATCTTTAAAAAAAGTTGTGGAAATAAAAGTAACTGCCACTAGAATAAACATTTCCTGATGTTTTAGGAGCTAAAAGACAGTGTACTCTGTCTTGACACCATGTGAATTTATCTTCCCAGTTTGCTTTGTAAATGTTTTAAAAAAGGTAGAATTAAGATTGGGATGAGAGTCAGTTCTAAATTTATAAACATTTATTGATGTTTATCAATAAACAAATAATTATTGACATCCTGCTCTAAGACGTTGATAATATTGTTTATAATCATTGTTTATTTTACAAATGCACTGAGGATGGAATTATTATTCTTATAGAAAAGGGCAAAATTTTATTTATAAGAAACATTCAATTACTTTTTCTAAGGAAGGTAGTAAATGCAAGAAAATATTATAATCACAAGATTTATATGTATTGGGAAACAAGATAAAAGAACAAGGTGTTTTGGGGTCACTTTGATCAGACAAAGGGAGGAATATGGTCTCAGTGTCTTGGTAGTCATTACAATATTGGAAGCTAAGTAAGCTGGTGAAAGAGGAAAGAGATGTTACTCTGAAAAAAATCACACTGATAGGAGAGAATGGAGGGATGGTAAATGCCTTTGTAATTTGGAAAAGAGGCAAGAATGTCTAGAGAGCAATTTCAAGAAGCTTTCTGAGAAGTGTTGAATGGAGGCTCATGAAATCCCCTTTATAAAGTCTTCATTAATACATGCATATTAGTATTTAATGTTTCTGAAGTCAGATTTGGATTTATATGCATTATATCAAATACATTTATATTTACATAAATACTACCAATATGCAGAATCAGAACCAAAAAAGAATTTGACATTTTTAAGAAAATATAGTTCTATACCAAGTGCAAGTTATTTCTACAAGGTTTATTTATTATTTTCATCTGAATTTTCCTATACAAAATAATTGCAAATAATTGTCTACAGAAAATAATTGAGAACTTTGTATCTTTGGACCAGTATAAACATAGGTTGGGTTCTACAATGCAAAAGAAATGAATAATGATTAATTTACTTGGTTACCAGGTAATTAACTTGTTATAAGTTAGCACTAAAAAGTAACTAACTTAAGAATCATAGCCTACTGTTTACACTTAAAAAGCAATATAACGTGAAGCAATTGCAGGTAATCAACCACTGATAATCATTCTTTCTTCATACAAAGAAATGTGCATAGTTGAAAACTGAGTATTTGGGTTTTTTTGCCCGTAGATTACTGACTCCCTGCTGTATATCTTCACCTAAAGTAGCATTTTAGAACAATTAGTGACTGTAGAGATGATTATAATGTCACAAATGTGAGATTATGACTTTAGCTAAAGAATAAACAGCAGGAGGAGAAAGGCTATTAAGGAGTAAATATACAATTTCCCGAGAAGTATGGTTTGCAATTAGAAAGAAATGGGAACAACAAAGAACAGTAAGACTCAGTTATAAACATTTATAATTTTTTATTGTTGTTAGTTTTAGCTGGAAAATATTTCTAAGTAAGAAAGTCACTGAATTTTTTTTAAATTAGAACACAAATTTATAGAAGTTTCTCTTTTTCTTTGAAAAGAAAATAAAATATTTTTAAAATGACAAGGATCAGAGAAGCAAAACATTACTAAAAAAATCACAAGTTATATATATAACACTAATATTGAATGGATAAACATAGTTTAATGACTTGAACAAAATGCTCTGCTAAAACACTTGAAAAGAAAACTGAATGTCAGGAATCTAAACTCACCTCACCCATCTCATAAGTAAACCAAATTAAACAAAGAATGAGAAAATGCAAGACCAGGATGAGCAACTATTTCTTAATGTAGATCGTAGTTATATTTTAAAATAATGTTGCACAAAAGTAGGTGGTAGATAGACCCCGGGGGTAGGAGAAGACAGGCAATTAAGGTAATAGATACTATTTTCGAAAAACTTTGCTTCAAAGTGTGCTTTTCTCCTAAATCTCTTGTATTCTATTTTCCAAATAAAGCATACATTACAAACAATCTAAAAAAAAAATGTTAAAATATAATCTCAATGACAAATTACCTTATTATTATAATAAAACAGCAAGAAAATTTGAAACTCCAAATTGCATGTTATTATAAGTAAATTACTTATGCAATAAGATTTTTGTCTTGATGTTTTTAGGAAAAAAAATGAAATGCTAAAACAAATGGAGAAATATGGTCAGATAATTAC
Organism: Cephalopachus bancanus; assembly: GCA_027257055.1. Classification (NCBI taxonomy): domain Eukaryota; kingdom Metazoa; phylum Chordata; class Mammalia; order Primates; family Tarsiidae; genus Cephalopachus; species Cephalopachus bancanus. The sequence goes on along the minus strand of JAPVLO010000068.1, from coordinate 14,468,258 downwards.
CAAATGAACAAACTGAGCACCAAGAGAAAACAAAAAACGAAAACAAAAATACAGCCTTGGACTCCAGAATGCTAAACCCAAGAAAATTGTATCTAGAGTAATCTTTGAGGGGTGGAGAGCAATGGGAAATGAAGCCGAAGAGATAGTCCAGTGAAAGGTCATTGTATCAGTCCTCAGAAAAAGAGAATCAATGCAATATATTTTTGTGTTCGTGTGTGCGCATGCATATGAATAAATGTAAGTTTATGTGCATAGATAGGTTGACGAATAGATGATAGATTTATTTCAGATGTTAGCCACATCCACAAAATAATTTCAATGTAATATCTATATTAGTGTTCAATTAAATTACTAGGTACTATAGTTTAGTTGAGCTAACACATAAAACTAACCATCACAGTGATGCAGTTTTCTGGGCTAGCTCAAGGGATTTGGAGTTTATTCTAAATAAATGAGAATCCTTTGATGCCATAAATTCGGGGCAAAACATTTATATTACTTGCTTATATTGGATTTTGAACAGAAATGGGAATATTTAAAGAATTATGATCTAGTAGGTAGAATATAAACAATGCTTATATTAAAAAAAAACAAAAAACAAAAAAAACTTCCAAAGTATCATAAGAAAACTCACAGTCACAATTGCAAGGTTCTCAATAGGGACAAAGTGTATATTTATATAAACATATATAAAGACAATTTACAAAAATATTCAAGGATCATCATTAGAAATTTTCTTAGACTATATTTTGCCTTTGTTTGCTTTTCAAATATTCAAATAATTATTTAAAAAAGAAATTCAGGTACAACTAATATATTCTAATTTTAAAAATAAGTTTGCATTGCCTTTTCCAGTAACATTAGGTTTAGAATAGTATTTAATCAGTGCAGAGATTCTGAATATATATTTTTAATGGTTAAAACATAAATTTAAGTATACTGATACAAGGGAAACATCAATTATATCCTAAGTCAATTTATATGATGGCTCATCAGCAGTGGGAAACTAGACTTAACAATTATGAAACATGAGGATGTCAAACATATTATATGTTTATAAAATTTCTATTTTATATTGCTTTTCTTATACTAAAAATATTATCTCTTTCCTCTAATAAGCATCATAAATATTTTCCCTATTTCCAGCTATGCTGAAATTATGTACTACTACCACCAGTGTAATTTTAAAGCTCATAAAATATTCTTTAATTCACAGAAATTGTTGCCTTAGTATGAGTTATCTGGTTTATAATAATCATAACTCTTAACTTGCATATTGAGCGCCTTTAAGAATTCAAATAACTTAAGTCATTAGCTAATTGAACCAGCAAATAATTATATCCTTGTAATTTATCAAGCATTTCATAGTTTCCTCGTTCCCATTTTTGGATACTAATCTTTATTTGGATTGGAAACATTATATTTCAATTGCATCTATTTTTTACTATTTGGAATGCCTTAGGTTAAAGTACTCACATTTATTAAAAAATAGCATGTCTTCTGAAAAGAAATTATAGAGGTTGTCTCCAGATTCAGAATAGCCATTCAACTCCAGAATTTTATTTTTTATTCACAATCATGGTTTTATAGCAGATAGTTATGTAGACTGCAAAGACGTGGAAATGAGAAATATCGAGCATATAAAGGACATGGCATCATACCTGTAAGGGTTATATGTCCATCTAACCAGTATATTTTCATTAGGAATAGATTGGAAATTACGTACATGGGGTCAATCTTTATGAGGAACTTACACTTGAGTAATTTAATGGCAATATACATCACTGCTAAAGTCACAGGGTAACTTGATTTGTGTGCATAGTGTTTGACGTTAACATCATACTCCAACCTGATCCAGAGAGACTATCTGTCTTCAAAAGATATTTCTCTGGATATCATTCAACTCATTCTGTGTGGTGGTTCCCTACAGAGTTCATCTATAGCTTTTATCTTTGCATTTGGAGACCTTTGACTTCAGAAGTTACTCTGAAGAAAAATCACAAAGGTTCTAAGAGTTATACCTGCTTCATAACCTCTACTTAAAAAAAAATACATATGATAATATTGCTAATATGAGACTCATCAGTAATATAACCCAAGGTGAGAAAAATGTATACATAAAATGTTATAATAAATACTTTAAATAAATAAATTTGTGTTATTTTTAATATTTTTAAAGCATAATTGTAAGTGAAGTTATAAAAACATATGAGTAACTTGAAAATTATTTCTGTACTAAGCATAATACTTACGGTTTATTTAAAAGCCACAAGATTGTAATCACTACCCACAAATGTGCAGAAAAATATTTTTATCTTTTAATTTTCATTTATTTTGATCTGGACAGTGCAATGATCTCAATTTTATAGAGACAATATCTTTCTAATTATTTCAGAGAGTTGCAGCAAGAAATTAAGGAAACTTTCCAAATTTCAGATTGTTTTTATAATATAGCAAAGGCAACTCATCTATTTGCTCATACATTTAACAAACATGAGATTTCCTACTATGTACCAGGAACACTGCTAGATGTTGGGAATAAAGCAATAAACCAAAAGAAGCACAGCTCCTGATGCTATGGAGATTTTAATCTAATAGGTACACCAGAATTGGGAAAAAATAAATAAAACTAAATATACAAATATAGATTGAGTTGTGTTCTAATGGTAGCCAAAGGGGTTCTGTGAAAAAGAAATTAGAAAAGTACCCGACATTTGAATGAAGGATAAGAGTATTGTCTCAGGGAAATTTATAGCGGTCTTAAATTCTATTTATTTATTTATTTTATCAATATGCAATATTTGTACATTTTATGGGGTACATGTAGTATTTTGCTACATGCATAGAGTGTGTAATGATCAAGTCAGAGTATGCCCTAAATTCTGATGGTTAAGTTAGAAAGAATAATACTGGTTTTGAAGGTTTGGAATTAACAGTAGCAAATATCTGTCTGGGGAAGGGGAATCACCTCTTATCAACAGGGTGCCTGAATGGAACGTAATTGTATACCTAACCCTTAACTGTACCCCACAACATCATAATAAAAAATATTAAAAAAAAAGAAAGAAAGTTTGGATTATAAGAGAAAAGAATAGTATGGGAAGAAGGAAAACAATGGGCAAAGAATTCAGGGTAGGTGGAAACATGGTACATTGGCAAAATTTAAGCAAGTTTGGGGAGATTTGGACAGCAAGAACCAGGAGCAGATTAGTCATAAACTTGGTAATAGAGAGAGGTGATGACTACATCGGGGTGCCTTTAAACCTCTTCAAGAAATGTCTTCTTTATCCAGTTAGTGATAGAAAGCCAACAGAAATGTTTAGTGAGCAGAATCATCAGTTTAAAAAATATTTTTGTGTTATAACATGGAAGAACCTAGAGATGTTATTCTAAGTGAAATGAGCTAGAAACAGAAAGACAAATATTGCATGATCTCATTATTTTTTGTTAAGATTTGTCAAAGTCAAATAGAGAGACAAATCTCTAAAATGAAAACATTTTATTTTAGAGAAAAGAATTGCAATTTGGGATCTGCATGCGGACCAGATGTTATTCAAGTATGTCTGAAGAACAAAAAGAAGTTTAGAGGTTTTATAAAAATGATAAATATTACATATTGCTCCTTGAAAAATGCTATTGACACTAGCAAGGCTCTGAGAAGTCAGAAAGTTCTGTTAGGTAAGTAACTACTAGTCTTAGTTGCATCAGGGCATTTAGTAGCTATTATATAGAACTAGTTTTAGGATACAGCAGGCAGTTTCAGGCTTTCAGGGAATTACATTTTTGGAGCACTAATTTGTGCCCTGAGTGTTTCCCTGGCTTTTGCTTTCCAACTCTGTTTTAGTTGAGTATGACAAGAATGACTCAATCTATGTGATCAAATTTTCCCCAATTCAATATCTAAAATCTTAAAAAAAGGGAATAGAAACATAGAGCAGAGCAGTGATTATGAGAGACTGGATTGCAGAGGGAGAGTTGAGGGTGGAGAAATAAGGTGTACATCACAGTATACAAAATTGCAGTTATGTAGAAGAGATAAGTTTAGAGACCTCATATGGAAAATGAGAATTATAGTTAATAATAATGTACTGTATGCTAGTGATTTTATTGAGGGTATATTTCAGGTACTCTTACCAGTTACCAAAACTTGGAAAGAGTTATATAGTTTCAAATCTATTCCTAATAAAAAAGAAAAGAAAAATAAATTAAAATGATAGAATAGGCATATTAATTTGCAATACTCTATTAGTAACTTTCCTATGTATGTGTATATCATACTTGGCCTTGCTGTATAAAATGGATTGGAGAGGACCAGAGTAGTTTCACAAAGACCCGCATGAGAAGCTTGAAGAAATCAGTATTAGAAACAAGAGAATATCTAAGCTTTTCAGAGTTAGGACATTGGCTGTGGTTGGTAAAGAAAAGGAATGGTTGAAGTATGACTTCTTATTTTCTGGATTGGGTTTCAAAATGAATGACTCCTATTCCAGAATTCTTATATTTGGGGGGCAGTGGGTAGTTTCATGGGCAACCCCAGAAATTAGATTTAAAACTGTGAGGAATTATCCAGACATTTAGATGGACATACCTTGATAGTCAGTCTAGGAAGAGATACTGGAAAATATATGATCATGGATGTTATCCACCAAATAAGGATTGCTGAGGGTCTGGGGATGAATGCTTTTCTCAAAAGGTATGCAAAAGATAATAAGAGAATCTGGGGAGATATCTTTAAACATCAATGTTTAAATGCTAAAAATGCAGCTTTAGAGAGGCAAAGTATTCAAATTTGGAAGACTGTTGTTTGGTAGAAAATAATATAATTTTCCAATGTACTTATTTATGGAATTCTCCACATGCTCTTATTCAGTTTTTGTTAAACTCTCAGTACCTTTTACCTTTAAATATACCATATAATTTACTTATTTATCATATTTGTATTCTGTTTTCTCCAACAGCAATGTCAGCTTCAAAATGGCAGGATTTTAAAAAAAAATTTTCACTGTATCACAAGAGTTTTGATAATGTCTTCCACATAGCAGGTGCTCAATAAAAATTTGTTGAATGTGTAAGTGAATTGAAAAATATCAGTGAAGCCAGGCTCGGTGGCTCAACCTGTAATCCTGTGCCTTTGGGAGGCTGGGGTGAGTGGATTGCCTGAGTCCGCGGGTTTGAGACCCGCCTGGGCAAGCGAGATCTCATCTCTACAATAAATCAAAAAATTAGTCGGGCATGGTAGCGCGCGCCTGTAGTTCCAGCTACTCGGAAGGCTGAGGTGGAAGGATCGCCAAGAGCCCAATGGGTCAAGGCTGGGGTGGCCGGGAGCGGCCACTGCACTCCAGTCTGGGCGATGGAGTGAAACTCCAACTCAAAAAAAAAAAAAAAAAAAAACAACCAAAAAAGAAAAATATCAGTGAAAAGTTCAAAACAATTTAAGGTACTAAGTTAAGCTGTTGAAGAGGCCAGAAATAGTATCTGGGATCATATTGTCATAGGATCTTTTATCATATGTTTCTGTTTTAAAATATTATTTAGGTCATTATAAGTCACTAAAATTTACAGAAAAAAAGAAATGAGAATAATATTCTAGAATGATATTTCTGACAGCAGTAAAAAAAACTTTATTGGATGATAGTAAGAGTCATAAATGTGATTTAAGGATGTGTCATGATTTACAAAATATTTCGAAAGGCAACAGGAGCTTGAGTAACATAAATGTAATTCAAATCATTACAGTCTTGATGAAATAAGTAGCAGACAAAAACATACTTAGAATTAGGGAAAAACTTAGTACTCTGACCAAATAAAGTTGTGTGTGTGTGTGTGTGTGTGTGTGTGTGTTTTCATGTGTCACAGAGACTAAACTTTAAAAACTTGACACTGTTTTTCTTGTAATTTTTGTGGATTCCAAATGCAAAATCCTGGGTTGTTCCTACCTGGACTGGGTGTACTCTGTCTTCCCAAACTCAGTTTGCAAGTATTGAACACCTTTGTTTTGTGCTCTCATGTAATATAAGTCATGATATGTCAACATTCCTCTCCTAAACTGTTGAGTGTTTCATTCCTGCAAACCCACATTCAGAGCATTTAACTATCTTCATTATGCCAAGTCCTTCCTCCCGTTTTGTTGTCGTGACAAAAAAAAAAACAAACAGAAAAACTAAAGGGGAAAACTGTGCTTTTTTTATTAAACCAACAGAGAAGAGTTTTGACATTTATCAGTTTTTGCGGAAGAATATAAACTTATTCACTGAGGAATAGTGCTTGCGCTCTATGAAAATTTTTCCCCTGTGTTCTGAATCAGAATGTGCCCCTCTCATACTGGCTCAAAGAACATAGAATCATTCAGTCTGATTCATCAGTGTGTTGAGCTCAGAGTACATAATGAGCAAAGGAAAAAAGCACTATAAATGTCCATTCATTCTTAGCTAGGGGCTCGGTTGAAACATAATGGTGATAAACCCAGACACTTGCAACTGGAAATAGCCATTATATGAATAATACACTTTCTATGCCACTGACGAATAAAATTTTCAAGATACCCCAGGCAAAATTAAGTGAAGAAGCTTCTACACTAACTTCACCCCACCCCAACTTCTGTAATCTAAGTTAGCAAGTAGCAAATAAAAGTAAATTTGATTTTTGCAATTTGACATCTTCTTTTATGTTCGTGTACCTCATCATATATTTACATATTTGGCAATTTCAAGTTGCATCAAACAAATATCAATGATCTTGTAGGTTTTTGTTCTTGTAGTTTGACAAAATCATTTTCCTCTCTCAGTATCCCTATGCACATGTTCCCAGTGTTGAGTTTTCATTATGTAACCATTCTGCCTAATCATATGCCAGTGTTGTATGAACTAGATATGAATGAGGATATGCTGTGTAGGTTAAGACCATGACCTTTGGAGTCACAATAAGTGCATTTGAACCATATCTTATTGTGTGTGCACCTCAGATTACTTATTTTGAAATCACAAATATAATCGGCTGCATAAGGTGCTTTTGAGAAGGCAATGAGATAATCCAGGTAGAGCACTTAACATGATGTCTGATTTTGTAGTAAGTCCTCAAAATGGTTTGCTATCATTATTGTTAGCATACCTAGTGTTTTTTATTGTATTTTTTTTCAAGAAAACCACATTACAAATGTGTCTCTAAATGTAAGTGAATATGTAATCACCAACTGTGATTCAGTTGGAGACGAGTACAGAAAACATTCTTTTCAATTTATTTATTCATTATTTCTAGAAAATCTGTTGCCTTGCATATATGGTGCACATTTAAGTACCTTTATGTTTTGCCATAAAAAAAATTCTGCATTTGATTTGCTATATCACCTGAAATTTCCCTCTCTCTTTAGGTACATGTATTTTCTCCAGGAACATCTGTTATACGGTTGCAATATATTCTATGTAATAGATGCAAAACCTTCATTGGTTTTCTAGAAAATTAAAGGCATAAAATATAGTGATAAACTTTGCTAAGAGGAAGACAGTAATAAAGAGAAGAAAGTGGCACTGAGAATTGACACATAAAAAAATACATTAATGAGGACCCCAGTCATGAAGGAACATGCGAAGAAACATACTCAGTGCTTCATAGGTTTACCCTAAACCAGAATATGCACACAGTGCTAGTGGCAGATTCAAAGAAACTAAACAAAAGTAAACAAATAATGTCCTGGGTAAGCATATTTATTTTGTTTATCATTATTTTCATAAGTGTGTATTATTCTTTCAAATTGAGATATAATAATTATTAATAGTTCACTAAAATGTTATGATGAAATATTGGAGAATTATGCTATATACTAGAAAGTTTTATTTTGATACAAATCTATATTATTAGATGTAGAATCACTGACAAGAGATTTTGAATAATTCTCTTTAAATACATGTTTATAGGTAATAACACTATATCCAAGAATAATAACATTCAATAAAGAGTAATTACACTGTATACTCAAAAAATATGCAAATTGTAATAATATCTTCCCATTTTTACCTGGATAGAGAAAAGTGTATACTCCATAACATATGTATTATTAAATTTTTTTCAAGTCTGAAATAGCTTGTTACTAATCAAACTTAAATTTCGGAAGGCAGAAAATTTGATGATAATTGAACATAAACATACATGGACAAAGAAAGATGCAAATATGTTTGTTATTGTGCTCAGATTAGATTATTCAGAAATAAATATATTTATGTTAACTTCTTTATTTACATTTATCTATAAACTATTAAAAGATATTTACTTATAAGCAATGCTTTATGCACAATAATTCATGCCAATCAATATAATACTAAATTTTACTTACAAATAATTTTGAAAATATTCTTTGGATCTTTTCTTATTAAATATCCTTATTAAATATCCTTTATATTGCATTGCTTCGTCCTATATTTTCTATATTTTCTATTTCTAGCCAGGCTCAGTGGCTCAGCCTGTAATCCCGCGCCTTTGGGAGGCTGAGGTGAGTGGATTGCCTGAGCCCACGGGTTCGAGACCCGCCTGGGCAGCGAGACCTCATCACTACAATAAATCAAAAAATCAGCCGGGCGTGGCAGCGCACGCCTGTAATTCCGGCTACTCCAAAGGCTGAGACGAAAGAATCGCCGGAGCCCAGCAGGTCGAGGCTGTGGTGGCCGGGAGCGGCCCAGTCTGGGCAACAGAGTGAGACTCCAACTCAAAAAAATAAAATAAAATAAAATATATTTTCTATTTCTTTCATTATACTGGAAAAATATTTTACTTCCCTGCCTCATTATTTATTCCCTCATCCATAGATTAAAAGGGAATAGTAAGATTAATTTTTAAAACATAGAACATAAATATCCCATTCATCCACGTGACTTTAATATCATGTCCTCAGAAAATTCTCATCTAAAGTGGCATCTCTCATTCTTTATCCCTACCTGATTAAAATTTTCCTCCAATATTTATCATGTACTGACATATATATATCTATATGTATGTATACATTTCAAGTTATTGCATTAATTTGTATAGTTCTCACCAATACAAACTAAGAAATTATTTTAGTCCTTTTTTGATTACAAGATATTTATGCTTTCTTTAGCAACTGGAAAAGCTATCATCTGCAAGTAACAGGGAACCTATTAAGTAAGGGCTTACACTATATAAACATTTATTTGTTCACTTACCAAGAGGAAAAGTAGAGGGTGGATTCTGGCATCATTTGTCTGAACAACAAAATCACACAATATCTCCTTTCTTCCTTTTATGGTCTTATGTCATTTTTTCACCACCTAAATATTGTCAAAGGGCTACCACAATCCTTAGTATCAAATCTATGTATCAGGTTAGGATGAAATGATAAATGTGGCAAGATAAAGCTTCCCCTTGCACTTTTGTAAGAAAGTGAAAGTTTTAACAAAATCTTCCCAGTGGTCTTGCCCTCAAGTTTTTCTGGCTTGCCAAAGTCAGCCTTGAATAAAATAAGCAAAGGAACAGGGATTTGTAAACCTATGTCCACAAGACAGTTGGCTCTGCCTACCGTGGTATGTTATATGCTTTCTTGTCTATTTTATTATTTCTAGTTACTAGATTCCGTGAGGATTCTGGGACTTTAATATATTTTTATATTATTGTGCCAAGTACAGTTGAATAGAGTGAAATGGAGTTAAATTTGATAATTTTTATATGCTTTATATTAAAAAATGATTCTTCTATTCTGGTCTTAGGTATTAACAATGATTGATTTAAAACAAAGGAACAAGGAGACCATACCATCAGTCTTTCTTAGCAGTGGTTCTGGATCGTTTGTTGAGTTAAACTGTGTCTAACAATCTGCTATTTATTTAGCAGGTTTTCCTTTCAAATTTATAGAGTGATAGCAAAATTCTTTTTTTTTATTATTTTTAAATTACCACCAGTGATTTCGCAGAGATTTGTTCATATCACCAAAGACCCTATATGAACACCAAACTTTTATCAGATGTTTTAAAAGTGTTAAAAATGATGAAGTATATAAAACCAACTTATTCTGCAAATATAATAATTATAGTACATCTGGCATCATTTCTACTGGTCCTGCCCTGCTGTTTTTCCTCTGTGGAGATTTAGGCTGCAGATGTTGCTGATGCAGTTGGATGGTCACCCACAGTCTATCACCCCCAGGCACAAAGGCTGGAGCCAAAACTGACTCAGAATTCCTGATGGCAAAAATTTTCAGAACAGCAGAAGTGCCTTGAAAACAAATGATAATGTCCTGAATTATCAAAAGTCAGCTTTACAGAAATTATTTTATTTATGGGAATATACAAAGAGGTTACAAATTGCTTAATTTGCTTCTATACAATATCTATAAAATCTTATTTTCAAATTCTTTACTCACTAACAAACTGCAGTGTGATAAATATGATCTCTTATTTTACCTTCTGGATAGCAAAAGAAAATTATTTTGTTTAAAATATTATCTGTACAGTATTCATGCACATCTAGAAATTGATTGCTTAAGGTATCATGCATTGCTTATCTAATTTTCTCCCTGACTTCAATGTATTATTCTGATGCATATATATCTAGAAAATAACATTGCTTACAATATCACAATTCACATATCCCATTTTCCCTTTGACTAACAAATTATAAGAAATACAATTTTTATAAACATTCTAACATATATTTTTTGTGTATGAAGATACTTCTACTGTATTATGTACCCTCTTCTTTTACAGCTAGAAAAAATCTTCATATACCCTTTTTTCTAAGATGGCAAGGACTAAATCTTGTTAGGTACACCATTTCCTGCTTTATCAAAATACTATCATACAATACTTAGAATCCTTTTCTTGAAATCACATTTTGAAGTGCTACCTTGTTTTTCTATTTTTTTCATCATTTTTAACCTCATTACATATTTTCCTATTAATTACTATGTATATTATTAGTAATAAAATAAATCAATACAATGATTAATGTCTTTGTTTGGGTTGTTATTGCAGAATACCATAGATGGAGTTACTTAAACCTTTATTTCTCTCAGTTCTGGAGGCTGGAAAATCCAGGATCAAGGTGCTAGAAGATGCAGTGTCTAATGAGGGTCTAGTTTCTGATTCATAGATGCTCATCTTCTCGTTGTTTCTTTACATGGAAGAAAAAGCAAGGAATTTTTCTAGGGGTTTCAATCCCATACATGAGGATTCCCTTTATGACCTAATTATCTCCCAAGAGCATCACCTCTAATTACCTTTAAGTGGGGATAATTAGGTTTTAACATAAGAATATTGGGGAATCATAGACATTGCCTATAGCAATTAATTCAATTACTTACTTGCCATACTCAAATAATATAATTAAAAGTGAAATTATTTTCTAACCTATTTATATATAATTCATTTTATATTTAATCCACCCAAACCTTTTGTTTTGGTTTCTAGTACTAATATAACAAATTAACAAAAACTTAGCAATTTAAAAATAACACAAATTCAGGAGCTCAAAGTCCAAAAATCAATTGGTCAACAGAGCTGTGTTCCTTCTGGAGATTCTAGGGGGGAATCTAATTATTTGCCTTTAATAGCTTCTTAGAGGTCACTTGTATCTCTTGGCTCATGGACCCTTCCTCGATCTTCAAAGCCAAAACTTTAGTATTTTCAAATCTCTCTCTCTCTTTCTCTCTCTCTCTCTCTCTCCTCTAATTCCATAATCATATCAATTTTTCAGCTTTAAGAAACACTTAACACCACAAATTTTGTGACTCTGACCCTCTTACCTCCATTTTATGAGGACCCTTGTGATCATATCAGACTCACCCAGACATTCAAGGATAATCATCTCATCTTAAGTTTCTTACATTAATTACATCTCAAAAATTTCTTTGTTATGACAGGTAATATATTCAGATTTCCATGATGGGCACAAGAATATTTTGGGGTTTTATTACACCTATCAAAATTCTCTTTAAGTTATTATGAAAAAAAAAGTTCCTCACACAACTGGCTGCTGCCAACTAACTGACAACCTAGAAATGAGCAAAAACATGTAACTAGAAGGAAAAAAAGCGCATTTAGTCAATTTTACATTCTTTATTCATGGAAGCACATATTGATCCTTACTTCATTAATAATTCCTCATAATTTTATTTCTCTTAACCATAGAGCTTTAGATGTAGAGGTATCTAACAAGAAGAAAGTGCAAAGACAGAAATAGGTTGACAGGCAGGTATAAGATCTAGAATTTCAGAGACTGATACTCTTCCTGGGACCAATGGTTAAATTCCAAGTGGTCAATGAACTCCTCAAGTCATGAGCAAAATTTGGTTACACATGAGAGCATTAAACTTTAGACTTTTAATTTTTTTCTATTTTTACCATATTTTTGAAGAGTTTAGTTTTCTAAACCAGAGTCAGTGTTAACGTGAAACAAACAAATGGGGAAAAAAAAACTGTATTCATTTCATTTAAAAAGCACAGCAGGGTGAGTTATATTTGAGAAATGTTTCTATGCAAGATTCTTAAAGTACATTAATTATTTTGCTTAAAGCAGTAAGCACTAACTATCTGAAATATTTACTGACATACAATATGGCACTAGAGATATAAAACATTTGCAACTTTTCTCTTTCAACCAGTAACCTCCTCAACCCTTTATTTGAACTCTCTACAGAATACTGATTTGACTAAGATCATATGGGAATTTTGTTATACTAATCATTAATATAATTCTTCTCTCAAAGTATCAGTGAACATTCTTTATTAAGGCTCTAATTCCATGCTGATTTGTAAGTGCGTTGAAACAAATTTAGAATGTAGATTGGGATGTTTACTAGAATGGTACATTTTCATCAGTCCTAGAGTTTATGACATTTCTTTCTCTTGACATATATAAAGATGGAGATAATCAGTTGTAAACATTATCTTAACTCTCCACTTCATTTTGAATTTTACAACTTGAGATATATCTTTTCTACTTGCTGTTTTATGGATCTTGAGTTCTGTTTCTCTACTTTTGTTAGGAGCTATGTTATGAAAAATTTAATTTGACTATATATTTTTCTTTTTTAGAAATTTGGGATACAAGCAATCAATCATTACAGTACATAGTTTCTCCTGAATTAAATTAGTTGTCAAATGAAAATACTATCTGCATGAAATTGTTGATTGTGCAATATGCACATTATAACAGAAGAATTACTTTAGTTCTGCTCATCTATCATTTTCAAGCAGTCTTTTAAAAAGATATAAGCAAACGGACATCTGAAAGTTTCAGGTGACAGGTCATTTTGAGAGAAATAATTTAAACTTTGAAGGTAAAAATGGAAGTGTCTACTTACCTTATGTTATCATGGAATTCTAATAAAAAAAAATAAGGATTTACCTTCTCAATATTTTGTATATATTTTGGATGTTAAGCTCTACAGACTTTATATGCATGGCAAGGAGATATATATGAATGAGAGAGAGAGAAAAGAAGGGACAATTATAAGAGTCTTAATCATATATATTGTCCTCAATAATTATTCTGAATTCCCTGAAACTAGATGAGTAGACCAGAATGCATTGGTTTTAGAAGAATTGCACATAATAAAGTCAAATATCTGTCTACATATAAATTATAGAGAAAGATAATATCAAGCATGATTGAAATAGGAAAACAGAAATATAGAATAAAACTGACATTTATTAATTGAGATAAATGCTTTGTGTGGCTTATCTTACATAATCCTTTATATAGCCCTATAACACTAGACTCTATTATTATCTGAAATTCAGAAGTAAGATTACTAAAGTTATACCTATTAAGTTATATGCAAACAGTCATATAGTTAGTAAGTGCCAGGGATTTGGGATTTGACTGTATTTATTCATTCAATAAATATGCTAAACCAGGCCATTATAGATACAAAGTCTCACCATCACTGGTCATATTTCTACAAGAGGAATTATAAAATAAATAAATAGCTCATATATCAAGTGGTAATAGATAATAAAAAGAAAAGAGTAAGAAAAAATGAGGAATTAAAGAAACAAATCTTGTTGATATTTGTGTGTTTTCCTTTGTGTGCTGTTGTAATAAAATGCTTGATACTGGTTAATTCATGCAGAAAATATATTTACTTTTTATAGTACTGGAAGATAAGAAGTCCAAGATCAAGTCACTGGAAAGTTTGGTGTCTTGAGAGGCCTGGTCTCTGCTTCTAAGAAAGCATCTTGAACATTGCGTCCTTACATGGCAGAAGACAGTAGAGCAAAAGTACCCATCTCTATCAAAAGTCTCTTTATAAATGTATTAATCCCTTTCACAAGGGAAGAATCATCGGGACTTAATGACCTCTTAAAGGTCCCACATCATTATAATATCACATTGATGATTAACTTTCAGCATGAATTTTGGAGCGACACAAGCACTGAGACCATAGTACTGAGGGAAGAACTTTCTAGGCAGCGAAATGCCAAGAATAAAACATGTATGTTCAAGAAAATGCTAAGAGGTCAAGAAATCTGCATTAAGACTCTAATGGTGATAGACTTGGGAATAGATGAGATGGGACACCAGACAATGTATGGTCTGGTCTTAGAGACTATAGTAGAAACATGAAGTTTTGTCTGGTTTATAAGTACATTAAATAATCTTGATCAGAAAAGAAACATACTGTCACATATTTTCAAAGGATCACTGCTGGCTATTGGTAGACATGATCAATGGTTATGGAGATAAGACTGAAAGTAGAAGAAGGAGAGACAGGTAAGAGGTTAATTAATTGTCTGGGAGACAAATTATGTTTGCATATGAAAATAATAGTGATGGAATTGTTGAAAACTTTGCAAGTATGTTAAAAATAAACTCTACTCATTCCTTGCAGGGATTCTCTGAGTATTTGGTGATTTATCACAGAAACAAAGATCTGAGTACCACATGTACTCACTTATAAACAGACCCTGAAGATTTATCATAATACTATAAGAAAGGGATTGGCAGTAGTGGGACACTGCTGGGGGGAACATAACATCAATAAGGGTACCCAAACTTTGCCAATACAATGACAACTTAGTACTTAACCCTGAATTGTATCCCACATCTTTAAAATAAAAATAATATTTAAGAAATTTAAAAATAGTCTTCTACTAGTCTTGATATAGTTTGGAGCACTGATGAGAGGCAAACAGAGATGCAAAAATAGGTTGAAATTGAGATCTGGGGGACTTCAACCTAAAAACACTGATGAGAAGATTATAACTGAAAAGGCTTTAGGCTGGTGAAATTTCCCTGGGAAGTGATGCACACGTATGATAGAGTCATAACAAAACACTGGAGGATGTTGACATTTGGGATCAAGCAGAAAAGGATGGGGCTAAAAAAGGATGTTAGGATGGGGTAGACAGTGATTTCAAAAGTAAACAAGTAAAAAGTACTCTTAAAGTCAGAGAAAGCTGATTTCCTCCTAACTGGGTTAGTTAAAGGACATAATCCAGTTTATTTCAGTTTAATATCATGAAGCTAACTGTGAAATTTCTTGATTATAACAAATAGCGCCAATACAAAAGAGGGACACATAAGCAAGTTTGAGATTAGTTAAAGAATAAATGGGAAATAAGAAAGAAAATAGTGTGAACACGCAATGCTCGCTAAAGAGAGCAAATGATAGGGCAGTACCTCTAAGTAGGGAATGTGACCAAGAGAGTGTTATTTTTGGTGCTACCTTTTTGTTGAGAGATAACTATTTTTAAATTCAATCTGATAAGTGATGAACTAATTCTACATAAAATAGTGATTATTGCTGTGAGGAAAAAGAGTAAATTAAAGAGTAATGCTTTTCTGAAATGTAGAAGAAATTAGATCTGTAGAAGAGTCTTAGAAGTGGAGACAGCGTTTTCTGATAGGTGAAGAGACATTTTTTCCCCATTATAATAGGAAGGAAGAAAGAGAGGTGGTAAATATGCCAGTAGGATTGCAGATGCGGTATGCTGAATAATCACCCAATGGTTCCCATGTTTCATCTCTCCACCTGTAAATATGTTATCACATATGTCAAACGGAATACTGTAGAAGTGAAAAAATAAGGGTCTTTGGATGGGAAGATTAACCTGGGTTAGTCAGGTAAAAGTGCAAGTGTGATCACAAGAGTCAGAGGGAGGTAGGAGGATCAGGGAAGGAAATATGAAGATGGAAGCAAAAGTCAGAGTGATGACGTTGCCAAAAGGAGTCTATGTACCAAAGATACAGGCAGCTTCTGGAAGCTGAAAAAGACATGGAAACAGATTTTTTTCTAGAGCTTCAGAAAGAATGACGTCCTGCTGAGGCTGATTTTAGTTCCTTAAGATCCACTTCTGAAATTCCGATGTCTAGAACTTAAGAAAATAAATTTGTGCCATTTTAAGACATTAAATTTGTAGTAATTTGCAGCAGAAACAACAGGAAATCTAATAAAGTAGGTTTGACTGCAGGAAGATAAAGGAGATCACAACTAACTTCTTCTTTTATATTAGAAAAGACAATATCTCCAGAATTATATGCAGAGGATAGAGAATGGAAGGTAGGAGGATAGAAGAGCATCTATAAAAATTTCACATCAAAAATTGGAAAATAAGTAAAAAAGAAAAAATAGATTCATTTTCTAAAATTAAAGAAGAAACTACTTCATCGTTTTCCAAATCAATACATATTCAATGCTCAAATACAGAATAGAGAGGCATTTGTGGTGAAAAATTAATATTTTTTCCCATTGTGATAAAATGGAGTGAAAGAGGGATTAGAGATCATTGGGTGGAGAGAGAGTCTTATGATAGGCAATGAATCGAGTCCCAAAAAAGAGAGCTAAACCCAGGAAGGTCAGTAAATAGTGATCAAAATATTTTATTCAAATGGTTTTGAAGAAAGGAGCAAGTTGGTGTTTTGGAGATGAGAGAAAAAACAGAATGACACAATTATAGAATATAGTAATTAGAGAATGGGTAACAGTGATGAGTTCAAGAAACAGAGGTCAGTAACTTGGATGATGTATCATGCTTATTTCACGTAAAGTAAAACCACTAAAAATGCTACAAATTTAGAAAAAGAAAGACTTTGAGTCAGGGACAAAAACATTCATTCAAGGAGAGCAAGTCATTCAGAAGTTGACACATGTCAGAGGATGTGGAGAGGATGTTGTAAGTGGTATTCTTTTCAAACGGAGCTGACATTATTCAAAAGGAGCAGATTTTTCAGAAAGAAGTCAACGATTTGGAAAGTCACATTGGGAAACAAGGGCAATATTATTGCTACCTATTTAGTTGAAAATATATAAGTAGGCTTGAAAGATGTGTACAAAACATGTTGTTATAATAAATCATTGGTGAGATAATGAATGATTTAAAAACTCCTTCATAAACAGAATATACCTCAGCAATAAAGCAATGTCAATAATGTAATGTTTATTACTTAGATTTCCTTGGTGTACCAATTATTTATTTTTACCAGAAATTGCTAAAAAGTGATATAATGAAGATATTATTCCTCATAATAACTTGACAAGAATCTGCTTTATTTTATATACATATATATCCCCCTAGAGGTCTTATTGCAAATAGATGTTGTAGTGTGGCTAATAATCTATTTTGACTTACATAATAACACGTAAGAAATATCTGAGTACTTTTTCTAATTATATTACAAAAATTGATGGTAGGGTAACAAAAATGCATTCTGAGGAAAGATACCAAGTTCACAATGGAATATTTTATTACATAATTTGGTAGAGTAGCTTTGGACAGATATGTATCCCAAAGTACCAAAGGAATCCTCACGTGGCAGGTCTTTCAACAAAAAATTAATTTATATTAAATTTTGGCAGGCCATGATTTGAAACATGGGAATTTTTAGTAGATCATAAAATTTCCAATTAATTCCATTAATTAAAAAATTTTGATTAAAGTGATCATTACTCCTTGATTAAACATAAATCAATATACTATTTCTACATTCAGAAGTTGTTTATAATGAAAGAAGATAGGACAAAGTTCATCAAGTGAAATGAGACAAATTTTAGCTTTAACTTCTATTTTGTTCACAACAAAAATGAAACTGCCTTACATGTGATGCAACATTTGTAATTGTAATTGCATCTGTGAGTATTGTTTTACGATTGATATAAGCAAGTATTTATTTTCTTAGTCTGGGGTTGCTTCAGTTCCCAATGGAAATTTGTTCTGTTGTAATCATTCTGTTTAAATTGCACATTTATTTATGAGATTACATGTGGATTTCCTTGATTCAGAGGCAGGAAAAACAATTCCAGAGTTATTTTTAGAATGCCATATCAGAAGTAATTTATTTTCACATAAGCTACATTTGTTAAGATTTTATTTAGTGTTTTTAGGAGAAAATGATTCAATGACAATTTTTGCTTTTGAGAAGTATGTGTTTATTTAGGTAAGTACTGCTGCCTTCATTTGGAATTCATTTCAATAAGGTTAAAAAGGCATTATTCATAAAATTCTAAATAACAAATTTGGTATTTATGATAAAATAAAAGCAAAACAGATTAAAAAATAGACGTACAAAGTTATCTGAAGGACAAAATGGTGACAAGACTGAAGTATATCCATGCTTGACTCTGTTGATTTTCCTAAACATGCTGATCTTACATCAGTTTCCCTGGAACTTCTAAACATCTATAAATGCATTCCATATTTAAATAAATAATAAAAATAAAAACGAGTAATGAGAAGGTAGTGGGTGATTGATCACCTTGTCTCTCTAAATTTTAAGTACAAAATTCTAAGATTTAAAAAATGTATTTTGTCTTAGTTTAGGTACCAATATTAAAGACATGATATTTAAGTTAAGGTAACAGATATTACACAAATCGACTAAGCATCCTTCTTACAGAGTACTGAGTGTCTGTCTTTTCTACATCAGTTACGTTTTAACATGGTGATGAAGACATGTCCTAGCAACCAGTGGAATGAGATAAAGAGAAGGTATTATTGCATGACATCCCTAAGACATTGGAAGGAAATAATTCTATTAATTGTTATTTTAGCTGAGTTATAAGTTTGAAATTTCTTTTTTACTTTTTGAATGAAGGAATGTTATTTTTAGATAGTGTGACAGGTTGAAGTGTGTGTGTGTGTGTGTGTGTGTGTGTGTGTGTGTGTGTGTGTGTAAATATACACATCCATGTGTATGTATATACACATACACATGTATTTATTTTAAACTAAAAATAAAATCCTAAGCCTTCCACTGACTGAATGACTCTCCTCTCGGCCAAGGGACCCTACCTAGAAAAACCTTAAAACCTGTGTTCCCAGCTATGACGGGACATGAGGTCAGACATGCAGTGTTATACTCCCTCCCTTTAATATTGGTTTAGACACAGCAACTGACCAGCAATAATGTTAAACTAAAGATCACAAGACTGATGGAACAGACTCTTTGTGACAATAAGATACCAAATTATAAACAGGACCTAAGACCATCCCAGGCAAGCATGAGGTCACACAACCCTACATTTTTCTATCTGACAAGGTTTTTCTTTTTCTCTAGTGCTTAACAAACCTGGGCCTCGGGATAGGCAATATTAGAGCAGTTGCAACTCATTCAGCTCACAGGCTCTGACTAACTGAATCCCTGTTTCGCCACACATAGCTACAGTTTTCATTGAAGGAAAAACTAATTTCAAAAACGTTCTCCTGATAAGACCACTGACCATGGACTGGTTTTCAGAGGCTGTGAATGTGCATGATTTTGTATCCTGAAAAGACATTTTGTTTAATACGACCAATTGTAATACATTTAAATGTTAATTCTCTGCCTCAAACTGAACATGCGTTGTATGTTACCTGCATGTTTATTCAATACACATGTATCAGGACCACCTTAATGAATATTTATAGCTCCTCCTGCAACCTATTGAATCCATATGCTCAGCCCACCCCCTCAGCATAGAACACACCTAACAGAATCCTTCCAAGAGATGCCTATCTCTGGTCTTGGCTGGAGGCATGCTGCTCAGTCTGCAAGATAAGACACTCTATAAGAAATAAAGTCTCTTCTTTTATCCTAATTTTATACATTATATATATATTTAGTGAACAATATATAACCTCTGATCTGCACAGCTGCTGCAGCTCATAAGTGATATTAGCTATGGGAAATGACAATCTTCGGAGCTTTCTTCCCAAAAGGAAACTATAAAAGTCGGTCTACAGCAACAGGTCTATAACCACCTTGGTTGATAAATGTTCTCATCATGTCTCACACTAGTGAGTGTCATAGCACTTTCATCCAGCTGTTATCCCCTAGTTTTTTTTATGTCTTACAGTTTGATCCAATGGTCAATTCCTCTTTCCTTCCCCAAATATTCATTCCAGTTACCACCTATATTGGAATTTCTACTTCGTTATCTGCCTTTACATCTACATCCTAATTTAAAACTGGTTGTTTTAAATTTGAAGACATGATTTTTTTTTCCCTGCAGTCTACTAAACAAGAGATTCTCACTTTTAAGGCACCTGATGTTGTGGAGGTTCTGATCTTCAGTCTCCTCTGTCCCACAAACATACCAGATTCTCAGAGAATAACGCCATGAGCTGTGTGTCTCCTCATTGCCACTGCTTTCATCTTGAGGTGATTCCCCAATCCCTTCATGTGCTGAAGGTTTCAGCTATCCTACTCAAATCCACCTGTGCCTTCATCACATCCCATTGATACAGATTTTTTTTTTTAGTTCAGTTGGGTTTTTAGTGTGTCAGCTTCAATGGGTCAGCCTGCTGAGTCCCAGAAAGGGTCAACTCCAGGGGCGGATATGTCTAACCCCAAAAGGGTTGGTTCTAATGGGCTGGTAAGCCAAGCACTAAGAATGTTGCTGATTCAGCGGGTTGGCAAGCCTAGTCCCTGGAGTGTTGGCTCTAATGGGCTGGTAAGCAAAGCCCTGAGAGTGTTGCTGATTTCGTGGGCTGACAAGCCTAGCCCCCAGGGTGTCTCAGCTTCGGAGTCTCACCTTCTTCTAGAGGCTCTCCCAGTTCTGCTGGCTCAGTGGGCTGGCAAGTCAGTCCCCAGGGAGCATGGCTTTTCAGCTACAAAGATCCTCTTCAGTGCTTCTGGTTGGGGTTCTTGTCTCATGCCTAGGAGTAAGGGGGGGGGCAAGGACAGCTAGAAATTGAGAAGGCAGGATTTATTGGGAGGACGGAAAAACTCCCACAGTGGGGGAGGACCCAAAGGGGTTGCCAGTCTGGGGACTGAACCTGGTGCTTATATAACTCTAAGACCAAGTCAACAGGCTAGCACTAGCTGTGAGCTGATTGGTCAGTACTAAGGACCAATCAGCAAGAGGTAGAGAGCTAATGGTGATATGATAGGTCAGTACTTGACAGCAAGCTGGTAAATTGTTTTTACATCCCAACAGTGAGTACTTAAGTTCTAGCTTGAGAGGTACAGAGGGAGCTTGTTTTCCAAGGTGAGTGTATTAGCCAGAGAGGCCTGCCAGGAGTTGGCTACATTGTTACCGGGGCACCCACCCTGTCTGTCTGCCCAAACTTTCTCTAGTTACCTCCCTCTCCCAGCATGATATCTAAATCCCAAGCTGGTATACCCAGCCCTCTGTCCTTCTTCACAATCTTTCCTATACTGCTTCCTCTTGCTCGTGAAGCTTTAGTCATACTAGTTGTCTTCTAGAACCTTACATATGTCCATGATGTCTCATCTCTAAGTCTTTATGTTTATTTATTATTTTCCTTGTTTCAGGCCAGCTACTTCTCTTCATTAGCTCCCAAGTGAAATATCCTTCTCTCAGAATTGAAGTAGTCCATTTGTTCACTACAATAGGATTGCTCTTTCCCTGGTAGTAAGGTAATTTCATTAACGCTGACAAGTTAGGAGTCTCTCAGGTCTCAGGAAAGCTGAGCTTTGCTATAAAGTCTAGTACAATAGACTTTTTTCCAATATTCAGTTGTTCCAATATTCAATTAGTCATAGTTGGTAAGCTTTAACATACTGCTATATTCAAAAAAATGTATTCGTTGTTGGAAAATATATATTACCCTTATATATATCCAGATGCCTATTCTCCTTAGTATTGGTTCATGGTCAAAAAATTGGTTTGTGCCTTTGCACAGTAGAGAAGATTCATTTAATTTTTATCAGCAATCTTCCAGGACTGTGAGGCATTGGCAACCTTGAGACAACATTTAACTACTAATGACAGGCCCAGAAACGCTTTATCAATCTCTTTCTTCTATTTTGCCTCCAGGTGTGAAACTCTTCTACTATTGCATGTTAAACCATTTGAAACTCTCATCCCCATTTCCTGTCACTGCACTTTCCAAGAACATTGCTCTTTTCTGATATATTACAGCCTTTAAGGAAGAAGCAGTGTTTGTACGATCACCAATCACGCAGTGGAAAGCTAGTCTCAGGGGACTTTATTTGGCACCTGAAACAGGTGGGGCATCTAGAATCAGCATAACCATATCTGATATGCATTCCATTTGTACTTTCAGTAAAACGTTAGAAATATATATTTAGACACACATTTGAATCCTAAGTTTTGCAAATTTTTCCTATATTTAGTGTTCTTGTTTTTTGTAGAAACCAAATACTCCCCAACAGTGCATAGTCCATACAAATGTACACTCATAGATTATCCATGGCATCACTACACACAAGAACACCTATCCCAAGGAAATTACACTAATCTAAAAGAAGATTCAAAAAACCTCCTCATATTTAGTGTATTTAAAGGATGGCCAAATCAATTTAGTATCAATCTCTGCTGCACAAAGAATTCTAGGGTTTTGATTTAATTTAATATGCAACTGGTAACTGCACCTTGGACAGTTCAATTCACTCATGATGAGCTTAGTAAATATGTAGCCTAGATGTAAACTTGACCCAGAAAGACAAGGTAAAATTAGTTTGAATCTCTTGCAATTATACAGTGTCTCAGAGTCAAGAGATTTGGAGAATTCCTGTGGAGAATCTATCTTATAATATTTTCTGACTCTTAAGTAAGTCTTTCCCTTGTGCTGTCTGAGTTGAAATTCCCACCCACACTTTCTTCAGAGCCTTTTTAATTGGATTTCTTTTCTTATACCTTGTAGTTCTATACACAATCTCTTGAGGTGTCATTTTTTCTTCTACTTAATTGTTTTTTCTAAATATATAATTTTACTCTCAAAAGAGCAATTTAACACCACCCCTTAATATAATAAAAGTCTCACATCATCTAATATAATTAGTATATAAATATAGTAGACTTCTCAATTATTGTGGCATGACTAAATTTTTTGCAGAAATCACGTTATTGAATGTTGTTAATCATTTATGTATTTAATTTAATATTTTATTTATACATGACATATATTTTATTTATGATATTGACATTTCCATTTGGGAGATAGGGTCATAATTGTGAGGTTATTTGTATGTGTTTTCCGTATTTGCCTTTTATAAACACACATGTGTTTTCCATATTTGCCTTTTATAAACACACATGATCATTTTAAATAATAAAATCTGAAATTTTGTTGGTTTTCTATGTCCAATAAATTTAAATAACAGTAAATGATGCCTATTTCCAAATATTTTAGCTTGAATTGTATTATATATATTCTAGATATACCAGCAGAACAGTTCACTAGAGAGACATGTAACAGCAGAAATGGAAGAGCAGAATGAAAACTGTGCTAGCAAAAGTCCACAGTCTTACCACTGCTATGTTGAGTCAGGAGTTAACACTCATGGATGCCACTATAAACCATGATATTCTAGAGCCTGAAATCCCATTGCAGGTGTAGACTCAAGGCATTTGGAGATTGCTGTCAACTGCAATTACCCACTGCAGCCCCTGCCAAAGCAAGAAATGGGAAAGAAAATATATGATTTCTCCCTGTCTCCCTTCTTTCAATCTCATATGAATACTTCCCACAGGCAGAATTTAACTGAAAACTAACTGTAGAACAAGGAAGAATTAACGAGAATCTAGTATTCACAGAGCAAAAGAAATAATATGGGTAGATAATACTGATCTTATTTCCTTGTCACTGAATTATAGTTAAACTAGCAACAACTTTCTTCTATTACTCTTCTTATATTCATGTTTTTTCTATTTCTATTTTCATATTCTTTTTTATCTTCAGTTGTTTGAGTTAAGAATCTGGAAACTCAGGCAGTCAGTATTTTACGCTTTGCAGCAGACTTAAATTTTCATTCAGGAGTAATCAAAGTCTTAATTCATCTTACTCATATTGGGTTTCTATCATTTTATATTAACTTTATTACTGGAATAAAAATATTGTGAGACAGAGCAGAATACTTCACAAGTTCCTGACATAATTGTCCTCATATTTACAAGGTAACAAATTTGAATAAGAAAAACAATCACTTCGGTGTTTTTTTTTTTTTTCCTACTGGTTCATAACATAATGAAACTATAATGGCCGATAGTCAATTTAGGCTTCTTGAACAATGGATTCATTGTAGATTCTTTTGTCAGAGCAAACATCACACAGGATAAATTTAAACAGGTGAAAAAGACTTTTTGAAAACACTATTACAATAGGAGAGAAAGGTCAGAATTTAGTCACATCACAACTCCACTAGGGAGGAAAAAAAGGTGAACGAGATTTTAAAGTTGGAATGGGGGAGTTATTGGTCACCTATATTTAATAATTGGCTTTACTCAGAGAAAATGTAAACTTCCTTGTATCTTTACAACAGAAGGTTGTTTTTAACTTAAATCAAGTTGCTTGCTCCTAACGGCCTATAGAAAATAGGAGATTGACACACCATCTCCCATAATGATTACAGTTCAAAGTGGTGGCTAAGTTCTTGAGAAAGATATTTTGGGATTATAGAACTAGTAAGAGACTTTGTACAAGATTTTTATCTCAGAGGTAGATAAAATATTAAATTTTACAAACTTTCTAAGTTAAATCCTTTTAAAAATGGAGTCCAGCATCTAGAGTCAGGAAAATGCCTTTCTTTTTTATTTAATTTGTTTATTATAAAGTTGTGGAGTACCAGTGAGTATTTACAACATAAGTAGGTTACATGCAAGTGAAATGTGGGCTTCTAGGTGGCCCTTACTCCTCCTGGTGGTGAAGCAGGTACCCTTCATGTTGGTACATACTCCCTACCTGCCTCACTTCTTCCCTTCCCTAGCCGTGCCCAGTGACTGCCAATTCCACTCTTGTGCTAATGTGATTAGTGATCAGGACCCACTTATGGGTGAGAATATGTGATATTCAGTTCTTTGTTTCTTAATAGTTCACTTAGTATGATGGTCTCCACCTGCATTCAAGTTGCTGTGAAGGCCATGATCTTGTTCTTTATGACTGTGTAATACTTCATTGTGTATATGTACCATATTTTCTTTCTCCATTCACCTTTTGATGGGCAGCTGGGTTGGTTCCATGTGTTTGCTATTAAGAATAGTGCAGCAATAAACATGCATGTGCAAGTGTCTTTTTAGTAGAGTAAATTATGTTCTTCCAGGCATATTCCCAGGAGAGGGATTGCTATTGTGTGGAAGATCAATTTTTGGTTCTTTTAAGAATCACCACACTACTTTCCCTAGAGTTTGAACTAGCTTATTGAATATTGAATAAATGGATTGGGTTTATTCAGTATTTGTCTTCAATCTCTGAGATTCTCTCCTCTGCTTGGTTGTTTCGCTTTCGATGCTTGCTGGTTTGTTATTTATTTCAGGATGGAGTTGTTTATTTCTAATAATTCAGAATAGGCTTTTTTGAAATTGTCCACCTCTGCTTTTATTTTCTGTACAATTTTGTTAAGCTTTCTCCTTGTTTCTCTTAGTCCTTGGATGAAATTTTTCCATCCAATCTCTAATTTCAGTGGTTGTCATCTGTGTAGGTTGTTCTGGGGGGTTTCTATGGTTTGTGCTCTGATGACTGTTTTTTCAGGCACTACTGCCTCTCTAGGATTCTGAATGTTGCCTGGGTTTTTCTGTTGATTTTTCCTCATTGGAGACAGATCTCTTCTCCTTTCCTTCTCTATAATTCCATCACTCTGTGAGAGAGGGAGAAACATTCACTTCTGCTGCTAGCTGCAACCTATGGCAGGCTCTCTACTATATTTGCAGGTTCTCTCTCCCATTTTTAAACTTGTTGAAACAGGTTTCCACCTCTGCTGCCTGTGACCAGTGGTTGGGAGTGGTAAACAGACTCGTCTTAGAATCAGTCACTTCACTTCTTCACTAGGCAGGACTTCATTTCTGATCGCTCCACACAGCAAGGGTGGGGCGACCAGAATTCCACACCTGTTATGGCTTTCTGGTCTCTGTGTATACAAAGAAACCCTTTCTGGATACAGGGTGTATAGGCAACTGGGTCACTACTCTCTATCATGTTCGGCATGAGAGGTACTGGCCTGTTTCTCCAGTAGTTTCCAGTGGCAGGTGTGCCAGTCAGATCCACTCTGCAGGCTGTTCCCCGCTCCCCCCTCCCCGGGAAATTGGCTGCCACAGCAATGGCTGGTAGGCAAGTTTTTTTTCCTATTGCATTTGCCCACCACCCACCCCCACCATGTCCTGACTAATACTTCTCCTGAAAGGGACTGACAGCTCATCTATAGCTGGGAGGGGTGAACTGACTCAAAACATCTTAGAATCACTCACCCCCTTCTTCACTAAGCAGAACTCCTGACAGTTCAAGCGTGCAACAGGGAAAGGGGTAGAGCCTGGTGTTACACATCTGCTGTTGTTTTCTGATGTACGATATTATTTTGACTTTTGAAATGTTTGTATGATTTATGTCCAAGAATGTGATCAATCTTGGAGAATGTTCCATGTGCTGAGTAGAATGTATACTCTGGCGTTGTTGGGTGCAATGTTCTGTACGTGTCTGTTGCATTTATTTTATTGAATGTTTAGTTAAAGTTCTGGATCTCCTTTATTTACTTACTTATTTATTTGCCTCAATGATCTGTCTAGGGCTGTTAGTGGGGTATTTCAGTCTCCAACTATGATTCTGTGAGTGTCACTGTCCCTTCTTAGTTTACTTTTAGTTTTTGTTAAACCTTGGTGCTCATGTGTTGGGTGCTCATATTTTTTAAACAGCTATTTTTTTGCTGGTGAATTGAGCATTATGGAATGTCCTTCCATGTCCTTTTAACTTTTAATGGCTTGAAGTCTGCTTTGTCTGATATCAGCATAGCTATCTCTGCTCTTTTCTGCTTTCAATTTGCTTGAGATTATTTTAAGTACTTTAATTTTGAGTCTGTGTGTCCTTTGCAGTTATATGAGTTTCCTGGAGGAAGCAAAATGTTGTCATTGCTTTTGTATCCAGTTTGCCACTCTATGCCTCTCCAGTGGTGCATCCAGTTCATTCATGTTCAAATTAATTATTGAATTTTGAGAGTATATCCTATCATAGGGCTCTTAGGGGTTTGCTTTGCTTCCTTTCTCTTCCTGGTCCCATTCAGTCATTTGTTATCGCTCACTCAGTGAGAGAGAGGTACATTCAGTTCTACTCTGTCCTCTACCTTGTAAAAGGCCCTATAGTTAGTCTGGTCAGCTTAGTTTTCAAGCCTGTTGCAGTATTCTGTGGGGGAGCAGATGGGGGGATAGGGCTCATGTCTTCCCCCTTGAAAGTTTTTGGGTGCCTTTCATGTTGCTCTCTTCCCATTCAAATCCACACTCATCACTTGAAAGAGAACAAGCTCCCTGCCACAGGGGAAGGGGAAGGATTTGCCTTATAGATATGTGAGATTGGCAGGTGATTTTTCCTGATCTGGTAGAGGAAGGGTTAGCTGCCAGGTGCCAGCTGAATTTAATCTGCAGGTGAGCTTTCCCAGCCTGGGAGCTGGGTGGCAGTCTCTAGTGGCATACGGTACAATTTGGGGGGCCGTTTGAGTATGGATTTGTTCCCCATTCTTCTTGGGTTCCCAAAGTCCACCACTGTGCCCTGACCAAGGTTCCTCCCATGTGGAACCAATGACTTGTGCATGACTGGAAAGAGAGGAACCTACCCAGAGTGCTTCAGAATCATTCACCCTCTTTCATTCACAGGACAGGGCTTCAGTTCATATGCAAGCCTGGTGCATGGAAGGCAATGGGACACCTGGATTCCAGAGTCTATCATCACATTCTGGTCTTTATGTGCTCAAAGAGAACTTTGCTGAGTTTAGGTGCTTCACCTATCCAAAACTGTTCAGGGTGTCTGCGTCTACTGGCAGCTGGGTTTCTTTATTTTTATTTTCATTTTCATTTTAAAGATATGGGGTACAATTCAGGGTTAGGTATACAAATTTTCATTATGCAGGTACCCAAATTTTCATTATGCAGGTACCTAAACTTTCATTATGCAGGTTGATGAAGTGAGCCCCTCCTCCCATGGCAGTTTCCCTCAACTGCCAATTCCACCCTCTCCCCTGGCAGTTTCCCACTACTGTCAATCCCTTTCTTATAGTATTATGATAATTATTCAAGGTTCTCTTCTGAATAAGAACATGTGGTACTCTGTTCTTTTGTTCTGTGATAGCTCACTCAATATTATAGCTTCCAAGTCCATCCAAATTGTTGCAAAGTCCATATGTTTGTCCTTCTTTATGGCTGCATAATATTCTATTGTGTATATGTACCACACTTTTATTATCCAGTCTAGTTTCGATGGGCAGCATGGTTGGTTCCATGTTTTTTGCTCTTGTGAATAGAGCTGCATCAAAGATCTGTGTGCAGGTATCTTTTCTGTAGAATGATTTGAGTTCCTCTGGGTATATTCCCAATAGGGGGATTGCTGGGTCATATGGACAGTCAATTTCTAGTTCTTTCAGAAATCACCACACTTTCTTCTAAAGAGGTAGACACTTTTCAAAAGAAGATACACATGCAGCCAACAGACACACAAAAAAGTGCTCAGCCTCACTAATCATCAGAGAAATTCAAATCAAACCACATTGAGATGCCACCTAACCCCGGTAAGAATGGCCATCATTAATAAAACCAACAACAGATGCTGGTGAGAATGCGGAGAAAACGGAACTCTTCTACTGCTGGTGGAAAGCCAGCTGGATTTCTGCTCTCTGTCTCACTCAGTGAGAGAGGTGCCAGTCTTTTGCTCCACAGTGGCCATCTTAGACTGAAAATCAGGAAGATGACTAATTTAAAATTGAGGACTAACTGAGGAAAAGTTGAGGCTCTCATTGTCATCCTTGTTTGAATCATTTCTGTATAAATACTAAGACCAATTTAAAATCAATGATTTGTGTGCCTCTCCTACATCTACTCTTACGTTATCTGACCTATACATTATGGACATGGAATAAACAGAATTATGTGTTAGTGACTGTTTTAGAATAAACCCTACATGCTAAAGGACAGTCTAACAGCCTCATGATACAGTGAGCTCCATTCTGCCTTACTGCCTACTACAATAGCTGTGAGAACTGGCTAATGATACAAAAAATCTAGATTCATTTCATCATTTCAGTGAGAATTTAAAAGCTACAACTCCTCATTTATACTAAGAGATTCTTGATTATGTTCATTCAGCTTTTTTCAAGAATGTTGGTGCTCAACTCACTAATGAACTGTCCGAGTACCGGTGAAGAAAATGACTTCTGGGCCTTGTTGGAGGACTTAGTTAATAGTTGGGAGAACCAGACACACATGACAGATCTAGTTCAACACCTCAATCTCTCTAAATGATTATAAGGTAAAAGGGCTTACAGGCCGTGCAAGCTGTGAAGGCAGGAAATTTCAAAGGGTGAGGCCTAAGTAAAATGGCTATGCTGCTTTAAAATGGGTTAAACTAAGTATACTCTTCACTTCAAGTGTTCTCTCCTGTCAACCTTTAAATAATTTTGACATCCCAGGTTCAACTTCTTAATAGCACACTGGGATAGGCCTGGTATCTGAATATAATTACAGGTTAAGACTCATTCAGGAGTAGTAGGAATGAAGCAAATTAACAGACCCTCAAAAGGTAGCTACCTATATTGAGGATTTAGTGGATTTCCAATTAATGTAAGACAGATTTTATCACACAGTGGAAGGGTAACTGTCTCTACTGACTAGAAAGGCTCAACTGAATTTGGTACTTGTGGTCCTCAAAGTTATCTAAATACTTCTAAATGTCATTATTCCAATGATCAGTTCTCATTATTTCTAATAATTTTGGCAAAACAAATTTGGGGAGTATGTGAATTCAACCTATATCACAATTAATCTACCACCAATAACAAAATTTTGTATGGTTTTTGACAATATATATTTACAAATAGTTATAAAAAATTTATGGGTTCTTGATAAATGCTTGAAGCATGGACCTGAAAAAGCATTTTTTCTTTTTAAAAACTTTCAGCGATGTGAGAATCACTTACCTACTCCATAACCACTGCTTTTTGTGTGCTCAGGACAAATACTGTGTTAGTCAATATTTTGTCTTCGACAGCTATATTTTTAGTAGACATCTTATTCCAAAGAACTACAGGTAATTATTTAAGTAACAGTTTCACCACTGAGCATTTTAGACTACTATAGCTTCATTCTTTAATGTTAGTTTCGTGCTCATTCCCTTTAAACCTAAAGCAGATTTTATAGCCAATCCCAAAATTTCATTTTTTTTTTTTTTGTGGGTTGCCTATGCAAACACATCTGGTATTGAATATTTTCTCACTTATCTTTCAGTTGCAATGTATGTTTCTTTAAGCAAAAAGGAATTAAATACAACATAATGAAAAACAAATAAAACCTGAACTATGAACTTTATGACCAGCTCTAAAGCAGTAGCAATAAACTGTGCACAGTACAATTTTGGAATGAGTATATTTTCATTACTATTTTTATTTAATGATTTTTTCCTATTTTATTATAATGCATTATTTTTAAATTGATGTAGTTATATTTACTGAGCATTTTCAATGTGCCACGAATCTTGAGATTAGATATGCTTTATTTGCATTATTACATTAGTCACACAAGAACCATAGAAGATTAGTATTATAACAACAAGCCCTTTGCAAATAAATACATCATACACAGGGCGGTGGGTGTTAAAAGCCAAAACCAAGACTTGGGTAAAGTCTGCACCTCTGACTGACAGCCACATGTTTTCAAATATGTAATACAGTCTCCAAAATATAAAATAACCAGCACTATTACAAAGATGACTACATTGTACTGAAATAGCCATCACTTATCAAATTAATATAAAAGGATACTGAATTTTGTCTCTTCTGGTGCCACTTATATGTTAACCTAAGAAGAAAATTAAAATTCAGAAGGCTGCGTTAGTGTTGTGACTTACAGCACATTCATTATTTCAGTGGTAAAACTTGGTGAGAATTCTAGATAAAATTTAAAGTAAATTTCTAGTGTTAATTTATTTATCAGGAAGACAAGCAATAGCTATGAAATACTATATTCTTGAGGGCAATTTTATTGCATTCTTTTGATCCGAAGAGTGAAAAAGTAACTATGAGTTCCATCAGAATGCTTTCAATATATTTCTAATTAATATTTTAAAACTTTAAAATACATATAAAAAGTGCAAAAATCATAAACATACATCTCAATGTGTTGGTTTAAATTTAATCCATGTGAGCCAGGCTCGATGGCTCAGCCTGTAATCCCGCGCCTTTGGGAGGCTGAGGTGAGTGGATTGCCTGAGCCCGCGGGTTCGAGACCCGCCTGGGCAGCGAGACCTCATCTCTACAATAAATCAAAAAATCAGCCGGGCGTGGTAGTGCGCGCCTGTAATTCCGGCTACTCGGAAGGCTGAGGCGGGAGGATCGCCAGAGCCCAGCAGGTTGAGGCTGCGGTGGCCGGAAGCGGCCACTGCACTCCAGTCTGGGTGACAGAGTGAAACTCCAACTCAAAAAAAAAAAAATTTAATCCATGTAAACTCCATGCAGGCCATAAATTTCCTGCACTTAAGAAAACTCCCTGATGTCTTCTCTCGGTCACCACCATTTGCATTTTCTCCAAGACAACCTTGTGATGATTTCCAGTTCCGTATATATATTTTGTCTGCTTTTAAACTCTATGTAAAGGAATCATAGAATGTACTATCTTTTGAATTTTGCTGTGTTGGCAGAGTATTTTGTTGACTAAAACTATTTGTTATTATTTACATATGTAGTTAGTTGCTTTTCTTTGATGCATAGTATTTGTTACTAAAATTTATCCATTCCGTTGATGAACATTAGAGATTTTTAAAAATATGTTTGGCAATTATGATGTTGTAATTAAATACGCATTCACAGTTTTTGATTAATATTTGCCCACATTTCCTTAGGTTATTGACTTGTGTTTTACTTTTCCAGAAAACCTAAGATTATTTACCAAGTGGTAGATTTTGACTCCCATCAACACAGTGTGAGAACTCCTGATGACTCATATCTTCACCAATGCTTAGGATTGTCAGTTTTTTTTTCATAAATATTTATATGAGTGGGTCTGTGAATGTGCATTTACATTACTGTAATTGATCCTTTTTTTATATTGTCTTTGGCTACATATGTCTTTAAGTATCTGGTCCGGTTTTAAATTAGGTTATCTTTCTTTATTCA
Source organism: Cephalopachus bancanus (assembly GCA_027257055.1). Classification (NCBI taxonomy): domain Eukaryota; kingdom Metazoa; phylum Chordata; class Mammalia; order Primates; family Tarsiidae; genus Cephalopachus; species Cephalopachus bancanus. The sequence continues at coordinate 14,435,774 of JAPVLO010000068.1, read as the reverse complement.
TAAACAAGCACTCTCAGTCTCTCTCTCTGAGTCTCTCTCTCTGTCTCTCTCTATTTTATCAGTTTTAAATTTATTAATATTATCTCACACATACTGATTTGTATTTCCATTCATTTGTGTCTTTTCAATAAATAAATAAAACATAAATAAATAAATAAAACATAAATAAAAAAAACATTTTTGGGTTATGCCATTACTCCAGTAAGAAAATAAATAGGATACCTAAAGTGCAGTTTGCATGAATTATTTGCCTAATAAGTATTCTGACTTTGATATTTTCTATTTAAATACGAAAATTATCCACTGTATAAAGAGCTCAGTTTCTTAACTGTAATTGAGAAGTCTTAAAGCTTTACGTAGAAACCTTTACAAAATACAAATTGAAAAGTAAGTCCTTCAAATAAATACCTATTTTTAGTAATCTTCTTTTACTTTGAAGATTACAGTTGTTTATATATTGGTAGTTCTAGTTGAGTTTTTGTTTAAAAATTCTCCCATTCAAAAGGAATTTCTTCATGTAACAACAGTATAATATATTCTGTTTATTCTTTTTTTTTTTTTTTTTTTTTTGAGTTGGAGTCTCACTCTGTCGCCCAGACTGGAGTGCAGTGGCCGCTTCCGGCCACCGCAGCCTCGACCTGCTGGGCTCCGGCGATCCTTCCGCCTCAGCCTTCCAAGTAGCCGGAATTACAGGCATGCACTACCATGCCCGGCTGATTTTTTGATTTATTGTAGAGATGAGGTCTCGCTGCCCAGGCGGGTCTCGAACCCGCGGGCTCAGGCAATCCACTCACCTCAGCCTCCCAAAGGCGCGGGATTACAGGCTGAGCCACCGAGCCCGGCTCTGTTTATTCTTTTAGCTAAATAGTACTGTAGATTTTAGGTTCTGACTGTCAGTGATCTACTTTATTCCTCTATGTAAGCGGGGGAACATGCATTGCTCAATTTCACAGGAGACTGGACTGTATCAATTTTCACCACTTTCAACATTCCTAACATTTCCATGTGATATTTTGAAAAGTATGCTCTATTTGTGATTGCTTCCGAGGGACTGAGTTTTTCTGTCTTCTTATATACTAAAAATCTTTGTTGTAGTATTGTGAAATATGCTTCATCTTATTATTTTCTTTGCTAAATCAAATAATAAGCGACTTTTTGTCTCTTAATCTACTCTAATTTAGGCCTTAATATTTCATATGCTATTCTTTGCCTGAGCATATTACTTTAGCTTGTATAATTTAATGATATCAGAAGATATATTTTGTATGAGTTTGTGTGTATCTGTGTGTTTTAATTCTAGAAGTAACTTCAGAAGACTGGTCTCTACCACCAAATGTGAAAAAAAAATCATAGTTTCTCAGGGTGTGCAATGGTTTGAATATCAATCCCTTTCAAAACTCATGTTAAAACTGAATCCTCAATGTGGCAGGGTTGAGAGATGGGGCCTTCAAGGGAAAATTGGGTCATGAGGCCTCTGTCATAAACGGATTGATTTTAATGGATTAATAGATTATCTTGGCACTGGGATAGGTAGCTTCATAAGAAAAGGAAAAGACATGGACTAGCATGCTCAGTTTCTTCTCCATATGATTCCCTGAGCAGATGTGGCCATTTGGCTCTAAATATGGCAGCCTCTATAACAGTAAGATATAAATTCCTTTACTTTATAAATTACCCAGTTTTAGGTATTCAGTTATAAGCAATAAAAAATGAACCAGATGGTGTGTCTTTCTCAGAGATTCCTCAAATAATCTGACCACTTTGCAATGTTGTTTTAAGGAAAACTTTCCTGGTTCAGGCACATAAAAGAGCCAATACTGAGAAAAACGATATAGAGGTGGAATCCAAAATGGTCACAGTGGAGCAGCAAAACAGCATCTTTCTTGCTTAGTGAGAAGGGCAATTGGGACTTAGCCACAAGATTGATGAAGATGCTCTGAACATTTTTGGAGGAGCAAAACAACTTGCACCCAGCAGAGGTCTACTGGATTGCATAGAGACCAAAAAGTGATGGCAGATGCAGGATTTCCACTGCCCCAACTCCACTCAGTTCCAGACTTGGATTAAATCAGAAGCTTTGATCAGTGAAGGAAAGGAGCGAGTGATTCTAAGACAAAACAACCCGCAAGCCATCAAATGTTAAAAGGGACACAGAAGAATATTACTTAATGACAAAAGTCTCAGTCCACCAGCAAGAAATGTCCATTTTTAAACATATATGCACCCAACACTGTAGAACAATATTTCACAAAGCAACTACTAAGTAAACTAAGAGAGGACATTTACTCTCACACAATCATATTTGGAAATTTAAATACTCCACTAACAGCTTTAGCTAGATCATTGAGTCAGAAAACCAACAATAGATCTGGAACCTCAACTCGATGCTTGATTAAATGGACTTAGTATATATCAACAGAATAGTTCATCCAACAACTACAGATTATACATTTTGCTCATCAGCACATGGAACATACTCTAAAATCGATCACATTCCCAGACATAAATCAAGCACAAAAACATTTCAAAAGATTGAAATAATAACATGCATCTTCTCAGAGCATAGTGGAATAAAAATAAATATTGACATCAAAAAAGATCCCTCCAAAATACACAAAGACATGGACACCAAGCATCACATTGCTAAATGACTTCTGATTTAACATGGAAAGCAAGATAGAATAAAAAAGTTTCCTGGAAACAAATGTAAACAAAGACACATCTTACCAGAATCTCTGGAATGCCATGAAACTAGTGTTAGGAAGAAAATTCATAGCATCGCACACACACATTAAGCAAACAGAAAGATTACAAGTAAATAGCCAAGTGTCACATCTAAGAAAGTTGGAAAGGCAAGATCATCTAAATTTTAACTTCTGCAGAATAATTCAGATAACCAAGATAAAATAATAACTGCAGGACTTAGAAGACTAAAATGTCATAGAAAAGGTTAACAAGATAAAAACTGGTTCATGGAAAGAACAAATGAGACTGATGGATGCCTAACCAGATTGGCCAGAAAGAGAGAAAGAAAGTACAAATAAAATAAACGCGAGAAGAAACACGAAAGGTAAAGTCTGACTGAAAAAATTCAAAAGATTGTCAGAGATCACTATGCACACCTGAATGCAAATAAACTTGAAACCTAAAGAAAATGGAGGACTTTCTGACATCACACAACTTTCCAAGGTTGAAATAAGAAGAAACTGAAACTCCAAACAGACCAATAAAAACGTAGAAAATTGACAAGTCAGAAGAAATCTCCCCCACATAGAAAAAGCTACAAACCACATGGCTTCCCAGCGGAATACTACAAGACAGATAAGAAGGAACTGATATCAATCTTATCAAAAGTATTCCAATCAATCAAGAAAGATGACATTCTCCCCAAACCATTTTATGAAGCTAACATTACACTGATACTCAAACCTAGCAAAGACCCAAAAAAGAAAGAGAATTAAAGTACAGTCTCCTTGATAAACATAGACATAAAAATTCTCAAAAAATATTCTAGCAAATTGGATCCAACAACACATCATAACGAACATCCACAATGACCATATGGACATAATTTCCAGGTTGCAGACCTGGTTCAACATTTATAAGACCATAACAGTAATTTAATACATTAGGAGATATAAGACCTAAACTACATGATTATATTATTAGATGTAGAGAAAACATTTGACAAAACCCAGCATCCCTTCTTGATAAAATCCCTTGATTACATAGGCATAGGAGAAACATTCTTCAAGACTGTAAGAGCCATCTGTGATAAATCCACAGCCAACGTTTTGCTCAATGGGCAGCAGTTGGAAGAATTCTCCTAGAGAACAAGGCAAGTATGCCAACTCTTACCCCTTCTGTTGAACATAGTGCTGAAAGTCCTAGCCAGTGCAATCAGGCAAGAGAAGGAAATCGGGTGTATAAGCTATCTTTCTTTGAGTACGATGTGATTCTATACCTTGAAAACCCAAGAAGTTTTGCACTGATAAATGACTTTGGTAAAGTTTCAGTGTACAGAATCAATTTCCAAATACAGTTATATTTTTATACACCAGCAACAAGCAGGCAGAGAGCCAAATAAAAAGCACAGTCTAATTCACAATAGACACACACACACACACACACACACACACACACACACACACACACACAATACCTTGGCATCTAACTAATAAGAAAAGTGAAAGATCTTTACAATGAGAACTACAAAATACTGCTCAGAGAAATCAAAGATGACACAAACCTATGAAAAAACATGCTTTGTTCATGAATTGGAAGAATTAGTATTGTCAAGATGTCCCTCCTACTCAAGGCAATTGAAGATTTTATGCAATACCCATTAACTTACCAATACCATTTTTTTTTCAGACCTGGAAATGACAATACAGAAAAGAGCACGAAGAGCCAAAACAATTCCCAGCAAAAGGGAAAAAGGAGTTATTATTACACTTCCAGAATTTAAACTTTATTATAAGGCCACCATTAATAAAACAGCATGGTATTAGTACACGAATAGATATATACACCAAGGGAATAGGAGAGAGATTTCAGAAGCAAAAACACGATCTCTTAACGCACTTATCTTTGACAAAGTCACCAATAACAATCATTAGGGCAAGGAGACTGTGTTCAACAAATGGTGTTGGGAAACCTGACTGAATACATGCATAATAATGAATCTGGACCCCTACTTTTCACCACATGTAAAAATGAATCAAAGACCTAAACATAAAATCGCAAAATCTTAAGAATCATAGATTAAATCATAGGAAACAATCTTATGCACATCGATGTAGGCAACAAATTCTTGACAAAATCCCCAAAAGTTAATGCCATAAAAGGTAAGATAGACAAGTGAGATCTCATCAAACTGAAAAGTTTTTGCACAGCAAAAAAAACCATCAAGAAAATGAAGAGAAAATCCACAGAATGGGAAAAAGTATTTGCAAAGTATGCATCTGATATCAGCCTAAAATCTAGGATCTACAAGGAACTCAAATGAGTTGAAAGGTGAAAAACAACTCCATTCAAAAGTGGGCAAAGGACATGAATGGACATTTCTCAAAAGAAGACATAAAAACAGGGAATAGACACAAGAAAAAATGCTCCGCTTTACTAATCACCAGAGAAATGCAAATCAAAACTACAATATGATACCTCCTAACTTCAGTAAGGATGACTGTCATTAGTGAGTCAAAAAACAACTGACACTGGCATGAGTCCAATGAAAAGGGAATGTTTCTACACTGTAAGTGGAGTGCAAATCAATTCAACCTCTATGGAAAGTGGTGTGGTAATTCTTAAAGAACTAAAACTTGACCTTCCATATGATTCAGCAATCCTCCTCCTGGGAATATACCTGCAGAAACATAAATTGTTCTGCAAAAACCACATGCCCACGCATGTTTATTGCCATGCTATTCAAAATAGAACCAATTCTACTGTCCATCAAAAATGGACTGGATAAATAAAATGTGATATATATACATGTTGGAGTATTATGCAGTCATAAAGATGAATGAAATCTTGGACTTTGCAGCAAAAGGTATGGAGTCGGAGACCACCATACTAAGTGATCTTTTGCTGAAACAAAGAATTGAATACTGTATGTTAACACTCATAATTGTGCCCTAAACAATACTCACATGAACACAAGTGAGAGATTGTCAGTTACTGGGAACTGCTAGAGGAAGGAGGGAGTGAGAGGGAAGGTGACAACACAAAGGACACTAGACCCAGTACCAGGGGAATGAGGGTCAGTTGGATGCCCAAGCTTCACGGGCATGCAGACTGCCTATGTAACTAAACCTCATTTGTACCCTACATCTCTATAATAAAATAAAATAAAATTTAAACGTTTACAAAATATATAACCAATGTTATACCATTAATTAATAAGAATCATGAATCATGGTACAGAAATGCAATACAAAGTAATATCATAGCATAATCATTTCATTCCCTGTCAGGGTTTTCATTTTCTTAAATAATAAATCAGTCATGGATGTTTGAAATTGTTTACGAATGAAGAAGAAGATTATTGGAATATATTGCATATTTTGACAGCAATCATTTTATTTACTCTCAATTAAACCAAAAAAAAATACTCACTAGGAAGAGTGAATTGTGCAATGTCACCAAAAAAAAAAGATGAATATTCAAATTTGAACACAGTATTGTCAAACAACCGATTTCATGAATGCTATCACTAATCCTTTATATGTCTGTGTAGGTACCCCTGAATGTGATGGCATTTAACAATTTTGTGGGTTTTTAATCAGAAATGTATAAATTCTGTAGTGGATATAGTCTATTCTCACTATGATTGATAACTTCCGTTTCTTCAACACATTGCTAGAACACTTACACAATAAGTCTTCTCTTTACATAGTACTGTTCTATTTGGAGAAGTAAATAAGACATCAAAATTATACACATTTATGAATAAGCTTGATGTTAGGACAAGGCAAAGGCAGTTTACTAATTTATCTTTTAAATATTTGCTGTAGCCTAGGTTCTAACTAAAATGGATAATTCTCTTATTTTTGTGAGGAAACAAAGTGACTGGGGTAGAAAAGTGATCATTTTTCTTACTTAGTTGGGCAAAGTAAAAAAGAAAGCAAAGTTTGATGAGTATTCACCAATTGACAGTGAAGTTAATCTTGCAGTCATCTATTCAGACAGTCAGCATAAAAATAAACAGCCCCCCAAATTAACTTCAATATTATTTAAACCATAATTTTCTCAAGACGTAGTCATAGTTCAAATCATAGAGTTATAAATTAGTTCATGTATTGGATGAGTTGAATTTTAAGATGGCTCCATGAGCCTTGCCCTGTGATATTACTCTTGGGTTTATGTTACATAACATGGTAAAAGGCAGAATTCCTCACTGAGTATAACTAATTTCATCATTTATTTAAAAGAAATTATTTTCTGGCTAATAACAGAAGGATTCAAAGAGTTTGAAAGTGTGCAAACAACTTCATAGACCATTGCTGGCTTGAAGATAGAGGTCGCACAAGAAGAAATGCAGGCAGTCTATACATGCAGAAACATTCAAACACGAAGCGTAATCTAGTAAAATTGAAATGATACAAGTAATAGATTTAAGTGATTTGAAAAAATAGCAATTTTTCAATAAAATGAAAAATATCTTCTAATTGATAATGTCCTATAAAGCTAACAATTTCTAATAAATTAAGTTTTGTCTTATTTCTTAAATATTGGATCAACAATTCTATGTCCTAGCATTTACAAAAGTACATTTCTTTTTAAATCGTATAGTTAACAAGCTTGTGTACTCTGGTGATACAACATCTCTTTTATAATTAAACTCTCCTTTGTATCTGTTGACAATAGTGCAATGTACACATATGTGACCAGTTTGACCATGTTTCTCAGTGAAACAAATGAATAATTACAGTGATTTCAAGGGAATTTTTTTTTAAATAGTGATTTAAAGATTCTAGAATGATAGTGATTAGCAACAGTTTTGAATAGTAGGTTAATTAATTTTTCTTTTTTCAGAAATAGAGATTATATTTCTTTGTATCATGAACAACCCAATTAGCAATATTATCTTTGAATAAAAATGAACAGTTATATTTTCACACTAGAAAATATAACTCTCTCTCTCTCTCTCTCTCTCCTTCTTGCTCTCCCTATCCCTCCCTTTCTCTCTTTCTCATTCTTTCCCTCACTCATTTTCTCTTTCACTCTCAATCTTTCTTTTATTGTTTTTAAGACAAAGTGACAAGGATAAATTTAATTTCACAGATCAATTCTAGTAAACTGGTACCAATTATAAAAATAACTTACATAAAGAGAATTTCATTATAAGTTCAATATAAGTTTTAGAAGAAGAGATTTCCATTGAAAATATGGTGTGATTTTTTTAAATGTTACTTTTCATCTAGGCTTAAAGGAGAAAAGTAATTTACTAAACTTGAACAGAATATGTTACCCTGAAGCACTGTAGTTTGGAAGAGAATAAAGAATAACTTTCATTTGCAAAACTGTTTAAAATGTATGTTAAAACTGATAGTGTTAGGTTTTAATCTTATGTTAAATATATATTCATAAAATAAAAATGATTACACGTTTATTGTAGGTCAAGATTTTTTCTTGAATCATATATTACTATCTTAATTTTTACGTATGTCTTCTATCATGTAGTGAGAGGAAGACACATTATAGTATAAATAATATAAGCACAGACTACAGTTGAAAATTACCTGAGTTCAGATCTCAGCTTTTTCACTTAGCTTTGTGACCATGGAAAAGTTATTAACATCTCTTCAGAAAAGCCCCATAATTTAGTGCTTTGCTGTTGCTTACTTGATAATCTTAATAATGTTCGAACAAAGAGTTTCTGCATGTTCATTTTGCAGCTGGTCTCACAAATTATGATGCTGGTCTTATTCTTAAGCTAATATATGTGGAAATTAGCTTTGAACAATGTCTGGCTTAAAGGAACCCAGTAATTAAGGAGTATAGAGTTATCCTGAGGAGGCAACTAATTCAGTCCCCAAATGCCTGAAGTTCAGAATATGTTTACCATAAAGACAGTAATGTACAATGCTATTATGAAACTTTAAATTTTTATTTATAATGCATCTAACATTTTCTGTGTTCTTACAAACTGTTAATTGAAGTTCCCTTGCAACATGCTACTGTGTTCTTGCAACTAATCAACGTTTTGAATTGAATAACTTTTGATTTCAAGAAACAAGTTTTTAATTTATTTTCCTATTTGTCAAGCAGTGTACCCCACTTTAAATGTTCATAATTTTTTAAAATATAAAAGCAAAATAAATACAGGAGAATAATTTAAGATAGTTGCCTACAAGATTACTCAGTGAATGGTGCCGATGTTGGCATAACATTATTAAGATATTGACCTGAACTGAACATTTCAATCATCTTCATTTCTCAAAATAACATTTCTAGAAAAAATTTTGTCATGGCAGTAGGGTAAAAACAAACAAATCTAGTCTCTCTCATTCACATATATGAATAATTAATTTTTCTCATGAAAGTTAGAATCTATAAGAGCAAATAAGTATGTTCATCTTGTTATTGTTAAAATATTTATATTTATTAATTTCAAACAGTAATAAATCAATAATTATTTGTAATAAATACCAAAATATGTTGAAAATAAAATAGGAGGAAAGGAGGAAGAGTCAGTCAGACTATGAAAGTCCCAGTGTGAGTGAGTGTATGGAAAATTGTGCCTGCTTGTCTGTGAATAAGTGGGCATGTGAGTGGCTGAATGAGTAGGACTTGGGAGCAAATGGTCAAGACTTTCCTGGTGAAGAGGCTGGTGCCAACTGCTATGCTTGGACCCTAGTACTTCCCAGGGGTGCAGAAGCCAAGTGCCTTTTTTTTTTTTTACATCAGCAAGGCCCTTCCCAGGAAGAAGCTTCCAGGAGTGATGACGGCTCCACGCTCTGCCTCATGACTGCAACTCTGGACACAGGCAGTAAGAGCTATGGAGGGAGCATAGGGAGGGAGCCCAGAGGCAGAGCCCCACTAGAGAAAACGAAACAGGCACCCTTCCCCCACCTTGAAAACTGGGCAGGAAAGTGCTCTGGCTTGCTCACCAAGGAGCGACAGACCCAAGCTCCGTGACAGTGGATTAATTATTCAGGGGGTGATCATGACCCAGAGGGAATATCCTGAAAGCACAATCTCTGGAGGGAGAAAATGACTGCTGAGACTCAGGCACCTTACCACCTACCCTGATTCAGCTGTGGGACAAAGGGTGTGATCATAAAAGGATGAGGAAGACTCCCCAAAGAGATCAGCAGTGAGTCCAGGGCTGACCTAAGCCCCTCCTCCCCAGCAGTCCTATGAACTTCAGACCCACACAGCTGGGGCACTACTGAGAGGAAGGAACCCAAGCAGAGCCTGCAAGTCAGCAATGATAGATAGGAGGACTTTACTCCTTGATAAGCCTGGCTGCCCCCGCCACCACCAGTACCTGGGGAAGAGACTATCCTGCACCTCCCCACTGGAGGGGATACCCTTGATCATACAACAGTGGGATAGAAGAACTGAAGCACCACATCCCCACCACCGCCTACTCTCTCCCCAGGTAGGATACTGGGGAGAATGTAAATGTGGTCACAGCACTGCAAGAGACAGCAGAAGGGATTACCTTTGAGCAGCTGAGAGGAACAATTACAGAATCTCCACAAGAAGGCAGTATGCTTTTTTTTTTCTTTTTCCTTCTTAAATGAATGTGTATGTTATGGTTCTAACTACATCCAACTCCACTGTTTTATTCTTTTTCTTTTTTTATCTTTCTTCTTTTTCTTCTTTCCTTCTTTCATTTTTTGTTATCTGTTTCTGTGTATACATAAATGAGTGTGTCTTCAGGTTTTTTCTTGTTGCTTGTTGTTTTGTTCTTTTTAAAAATTTAATGGGTGTGTGAATGTATGTGTTACGGTTTACTTTGAATTTCTTTGTTTTCCTCTCTTTTCATTTTTTCTTCTCCTTTCATTTTGTGGTGGGCATGTGTGTGTGTTCAGTTTTCCTGTTTCTTTGTTTGTGTTTTGTTTTCTTTCCAGTTTGTTTTGGTTTTCATTTGTGTGAGTGTGTGTGTGTGTGTGTGTGTGTGTGTTTAATTATATTTTGTTTTGGTTTCTGCTTTTATTTTTTCTGTTTTTTTAATCATTTTTATTTTTGTCCATCTTATTTCATTCTACTTTTCTCTGTTTTCCTCAGTGCCATTACTGTATCTTGGGTTCAGGGAGTATACACATGTACCCATTCTGTCATCATATAGAGTAGTAGAAGGGAGTGGGTCTCAGGGAATCCATACAACAATCAGAGAATATTGTGACGTGCAAATAATTTCTGAATCCAAGCTCCCTGCCCTCCACCTTATTTGGCTTTCAAAACTACAAGAGACGGCCGGGTTCGGTGGCTCAGCCTATAATCCCATGCTTTGGGAGGCCGAGGTGAGTGGATTGCCTGAGTCCGTGGGTCCAAGACCTGCCTGGGCAACTTGGTGAGACCTCATCTCTGCAATAAATCAAAAAATTAGCTGGATGTGGTAGCACGCACCTGTAGTTCCGGCTACTTGAAAGGCTGAGGTGGAAGGATCGCCGGAGCCCAGCAGGTCGAGCCTGCAGTGGCTGGGAGCAGCCACTGCACTCCAGTCTGGGCGACAGAGTGAGACTGCAACTCAAAAAACCAAACCAAACCAAAACAAACAAACAAGCAAAAATCTACAAGAGACAACAAAGCTTTCCATCTACAACCCTCTTTCAAAATACAACACATTCAAAGCCCTGTTCAAACTAGAAGGGACTACACTCTAATATTCAAAGTCCTCAAAGATAAACAGTTTCAACAAAGAATTTCCTGCCCAATCAAGTTCAGCTTGATCAGTGACGGAGAATTAAAATTCTTTCCAGATATCCAACCCCTAAGAGATTAAGTAAGTTCCAGACCAGCTCTACAGGATACACTTAAAAGTATATTAAGAAAAAGAAGAATCATCATGCACTTCCCCAGAGAACAGAAGAACAGAGAATCAACAGAGAACACAAACCTGAAAACACATACATACATCAACCCAAAAGTCAAAAGAAAACAAGCAATAAAATAAAAAATGCTTTTTAAGAACCTCATGATGGGTATAAGCAATCACATTTCGATAATCAACCTGAATATTAATGGACTAAATGCACCACTGAAAAGACACAGAATGGCAAACTGAATAAAAAACAAAACAAAACAAAACCATGACCCAATAATTTGCTGTATCTAGGAAACTCACCTAGCTACAAGGGATGCACATAGTCTCAAAGTTAGAGGATTGAAAACAAAATTCCAGGGGAATGGATCATAAAAGAAGATAGGAGTCATGATTTTAATATCAGACAAAGCAATCTTTATGCTATCAAAAATTTTAAAAGATATGGAAGGACAGTACATAATGATAAAAGATTCAATTCATGAACAAGAAATATTCATGCTAAACATATATGCACCCAACACAGCAGCATCAGCATTTATAAAGCAACTACTAGGTAAACTGAAAAAAGATATTGACTCTAACACTATTTTAGCTGGAACTTAAAATATCACTAACAACCTTAGATAAAGCATCAAGGCAAAAAATCAACAAAGAGATCCAGAACCTCACCTTGACACTTGACCGAATGGACTTAATTGATGCCTACAAAACAGTCCACCTAACCACCAAAGAATATACATTCAACTCATTACCACATGGAATGTTCTCCAAGATCCGTCACATCCTCGGCCATAAATCAAGCATTAAGTAATTGTATAAGATCAAAATACTGTCATGAACCTTTCCAGACCACAATGGAATAAAAATAAATATAAACACCAAAAATGTTTTTCCAAAACTCACAGCAACATGGACACTAAACAGCATAATGCTGAAATTAAAATATTTCTAGAAACAAACAAAAATTAAGAAGCATCTAGATGCCGTAAAATCTGTTCTAAGATGCAAGTTTATATCTCTATGAACACACATCAAGAAAATGGCAAGGTCACAAGTTCACAGTTTAACAAGTCACCTAAGGGAACTGGAAAGGCAAGAGCACCAAAACCCTAACTTTAGCAGAAGAATCCAGAACACCAAAGCAAAAGCTCAAATATGGAACATGAAAGAAAAAATTTTATTAAAAATAAAACAAAACAAAAAAAAAACAGAAAGCTGGTTCTTAGAAAGAATAAACAAGATTGTTGGACTCCTAGAGAGAATGATCTAGAAAAAGAGGGGAAAAAAACTAATTACTATCAGAAATGCAAAAGATCAAATCATAACTGACCTTGAAGAAACACAAAAGATCATCAAAGATTACTATGCAAACCTGTATGGAAACAAACTTGATAAGTTAAATAAAATGAAGGACTTTCTGACATCACAAAATCCCCTAAGGTTAAAACAGGAAGACATTGAGACACTAAATAGACCAATAACAACCCAGGAAATTGACCCCACCATAAGAAAACTACCTACCAAAAAAAGAGTCCTGGGTCAGATGGCTTTTCAGTAGAATTCTGGAAAACTTATGAGGAAGAGCTGATGCTAATCCTATTGAAAGTATTCCAGGCAATTTAAAAAGATAGAATCCTCCCAAAATTAGTTTACAAAGCTAATATCACACTGATACCCAAACCGGGTAAAGATACAACAAAGAAGGAGAGCTACAGGCCAATATACCTAATGAACATCAATGCAAAAATTCTCACCAAGATTCTAGCAAATCAGATTCAACAAAACATCTCAAAAATCATCTACCATGACCAAGTAGACTTCATTCCCAGGATGCAGGACTTGTTCAACATCTGCAAGACCATAAATATAAGTAAATATATCAACAGATGTAAAACTCAGAACCACATGATTATATCATTAGATGCAGAAAAAGCTTTTGATAAAATCCAGCAGCGCTTCTGAATAAAAACCCTCAGACATCTAGGCATAGAAGGAACATATGTCAAAATCGTAAGTGCCATCTATGATAAACCCACAGCCAGCATATTGCTAAATGGACAGAAACTGGTAGCGTTTTCCATGGAAACCAGAACAAGACAAGACTCCCCACTCTCACTGTTCCTCCCCACCCTGCATTCAACATTGTGTTGGAAGTCCTAGCAAGAGCAATTAGACAAGAGAAGGAAATCAGGTATATCCAAATAAGAAAAGAGGAGTGTAAGTTGTCCCTCTTTGCTGATGATATGATCCTATACCTTGAAAATCCAAAAGAATCTGTCAAAACCTCCTTGCACTGATAAAGGACTTTGGCAAAGTCTTGGGGTACAAAATAAATGTGCAAAAGACAATTGCATTCTTAAATGCTAACAACAGACAGGCAGAGAACCAAATAAAAAGCACAATCCTATTCACAATAGCCACAAAAAAATAAAATACCTTAGCATCTTGTTAATGAGAGTAATGAAAGATCTTTTCAATGAAAACTACAAAACACTGCTCAAAGTAATCCAAGAGGACACAAACAAATGAAAAAATCTTCCATGTACATGGATAGGAAGAATTAACATTGTTAAGATGTCTATCCTACTGAAGGCAACCTACAGATTTAACTTAATACCTATTAAATTACAAACAGCATTCTTCTCAGACCTCTAAATGACAATACAGAAATTCATAAGAAAATATAAATGACCATGAATAGCCAAAACAATTCTTATCAAAAGAAGCAAAATGGGAGATATCACACTTCCAGACTTTATTTTAAGGCTATAATAATCAAAACAACTTGGTATTGGTACAAGAACAAGCATATAGATCAATGGAACAGAATAGAAATTCAGAAAGCAAAACTTCAATTTCTCAACCAACTCATCTTTGACAAAAGCCTCCACTAACAACCACTAGGGAGAGGAGAATCTACTCAGTAAATGGTGTTGGGAAAACTGTCTATCCACATGCAGAAGATTGAACCAGGAACCCTACCTTTCACCATAAACAAAAATCAACTCTAAATGGATTCAAGACCTAAACGTAAAACCTCAAGCTATGAGAATCTAGAAAACGCAGGAGACACCCTTACCGAAATCAGAAAAGACAACCAATTCCTGATCAAAACCCCACTGCCCATAATAAGATCGACAAATGGGACCTCATTAAATGGAAAAGATTCTGCAAAGCAAAAGAAACCATCCAGAAAATGGGGAGACAGACCACAGAATGGGAAAAAATAATTGCCACCTTTATAACTGACAGAGGCTTAATGTCCAGGATTTACAAGGAACTCAACTGTGCCAAAAGGAAAACAAAAACAAAAACAAACAAACAAACAAAAACAGTTCTATTAAATGTGGGCCAAATAAATGAATAGACATTTCTCAAAAGAAAATACATGGGCAGCCAACAGACACATGAAAAAGTGCTCAGCCTCACTAATCATCAGAGAAATGCCAATCAAAACCGTAATGAGATACCATCTAACCCCAGTAAGAATGGCCATCATTAATTAAAAAACAAACAAACAAACAAAATATGGGGGTGAAGATGCAGAGAAAAGGGAACACGTCTACACTGCTAGTGGGAATGCAATCTACTGCAAGTTCTATGGAAAACAGTGTGGTGATTTCTAAAAGAACTAGAAATTAACCTTCCAAATGACCCAGCAATCCCCCTACTGAGAATATATCTGCCAAAAACATCTGGATAAAACAAAATCATTCTATATAAAAGATACTTGCACAAGCGTGTTTATTGCAGCACTATTCACAATAGCAAAAACATGGAACTAACCATGTGGCCCATTGAAACTGTACTGGATTAAAAAAACGGTACATATGCCCAATATAATATTATACAGCCATAATTAAAGACAAACATATGGGCATCTCAGCAACTTGAATGGATTTAGAGTCTATCATACCCAGTGATCTATCACAGAAACAAAAAACAGCATACCACATGTTCTCATTCATAAATGGACCCTGAACATTTACCCTAATACTAAAAGAAAGGAATTGGCAGTAGCGGAATACTATCAGGGTGGGAGGTGGGAGGGGACACAACATCATTATGGGTACCTGATCTCAAACCAGAGAAACTGATGACCAAGGGGGGACCCGAACTTTACCTTTATGATGTCCATTTGTATACCTAATCCCAAATTGTACCACACACCTTTAAAATAAAATTATCTTACATCTCCTAACTTTTATACACACACAGACACAAATACATACACACAGACACAAATACATACACACAGCATTTTTTATTTTTTGCTTTTAGATGTGTTTTTAATTTTTTTTATTTTAAAGATGTGGAGTACAATTCATGATTAGGTATACAAGTGGTCATCATACAGGTAAAGTTTTGGCCTCCCTTTGGTCTCTACTTTGCCTGGTTTGAGATCAGGTACCCTTACTGATGTTGTGTCCCTGCCCTACCCCCAACCCGACAATATCCTACTACTGCCATTCCCATTCTTATAGTATTATGTTAATTGTTCAGGGTCCTCTTATGAGTGAGAACATGTGGTACGCTGTTCTTTGTTTCTGTGAAAGATCACTGAGTAAGATAGACTCTGAATCTACCCAAGTTGCTGTGAAGTACATATGTTTGTCCTTCTTTATACACACACACACACACACACACACACACACACACACACACAGAGTATTCTAAGAATGCTTCTCATTTAAAAAAAACAGTGTGAGCCGGGCTCGGTGGCTCAGCCTGTAATCCTGCGCCTTTGGGAGGCTGAGGTGAGTGGATTGCCTGAGCCCGCGGGTTCGAGACCCACCTGGGCAGCAAGACCTCATCTCTACAATAAATAAAAAAATCAGCTGGGCGTGGTAGTGCATGCCTGTAATTCTGGCTACTTGGAAGGCTGAGGTGGAAGGATCGCCGGAGCCCAGCAGGTCGAGGCTGCGTTGGTTGGAAGTGGCCACTGCACTCCAGTCTGGGCGGCAGAGTGAGACTCCAACTCAAAAAAAAAAACAAAAACAAAAAAAACCCCTGTGTGTTTAATGATCACATTTCATGGCTTTGGGAATATAAAGTAAATTAAATACATCATCACATGTCATTTTGGAAAGCCTCAATAAATACTATTAGCATAGGTTGTTAAAATAAAATCCTGGTAATAAATAATATATGGAGAATTAAAATGATGATGCATTAAAGAGTAATCAGTTACTTAGATAAGGCAAAGAGGAAAGCATCACTAGAAGTAATCACACACACACACACACACATACACACACACACACACACACACACACACATACACTCACACACACATCTGCATGCCATGAAAGCGCCAGCCATCAAAGATGGGGAATACATATTTTTAAGACAAGAGAAAAGTGGATGAAAATACTTTAAAACAAGAAAAACAGGCACTGTCAAATGTATACCTAGGTATAGAAGAAACATGCCTCAAAATAGTAAGTGCCATCTATGACAAACCCACAGCTAACATATTGCTAAATGGACAGAAACTGGAAACATTTCCTGAAACATTTCCTGAAAACTGGAACAAGACAAGACTGCCCACTCTCAACCCTCTTGTTCAATATTGTGTTGGAAGTCCTAGCTCAGGCAATTAGACAAGAGAAGGAAATCAGGGGTATCCAAATAGGAAAAGAGGAAGTCAAGTTATCCCTCTTTGCTGATGATATGATCCTATACTTTGAAAATCCAAGAGAATCTGTCAAAAACCTGCTTGCACTGATACAGGTCTTTGGCAAAGTCTCAGGTTACAAAATAAAAGGTGGAAAAGAGAGTTGCATTCCTATACACCAACAACAAGCAGGCAGAGACCAAATAAAAAGCACAATCCCATTCACAATAGCCACCAAAAAAAAAAAAAACAAAAAAAACCTCAACATCTTCCTAACCAGAGAACTGAAAGACCTTTACAATGAGAATTGCAAAACACTGCTCAAAGAAATCCAAGAAGACACAAAGAAATGGAAAAATATTCCATGCTCGTGGATAGGAAGACTCAATTTTGTTAATATGTCCATCCTACCAAAGGCAATCTACAGATTCAACGCAATACCCATTAAGTTACCAATATCATTCTTCTCAGACCTTGAAATGACAATACAGAAATTCATATGAAACATAAACGACCATGAATAGCCAAAACAATCCTTAGCAAAAGAAACAAAGCAGGAGCTATCACACTTTCAGAATTCAAACTTTACTATAAGGCTACATTAATCAAAACAACCTGGTATTGGTACAAGAACAGGCACATAGACCATTGGAACAGGATAGAGATTCCAGAAGCAAAGTCTCAATTCCTCAACCAACTCATCTTTGACAAAGACTCCAACAACAACCACTGGGGAGAGGAGAATCTATTCAGTAAATGGTGCTGAGAAAATTGGCTGGCCACATGCAGAAGATTGAAACAGGATTCCTACCTATCACCATGCACAAAAATTAACTCTAAATGGATCAAAGACCTAAAAGTAAAACCTCAAACTATAAGAATCTTAGAAAATGCAGGAGATACCCTTATGGAAATTGGAACTGGGAACTAATTCCTATTCAGAACCCAAAGGCCAATACTTTAAGAAATAAGATAGACAAATGGGATCTCATCAAATTAACGAGCTTCTGCAAAGCAAAAGAAACCATCAAGAAACCAGAGAGACAGCCCACAGAATGGAAAAAAAATATTTGCCAATTACATGTCTGATAAAGGCCTAGCATCTGGGATCTACAAGGAACTCAAACATGCCAAAAAGGAAAAAACAAACAGCCCCTTTGAAAAAATAGGCCAAAGTCATGATTAAACACTTCTCAAAAGAAGATATACGGGGCAGCCAACAGACACATGAAAAAGTGCTCAGCCTCACTCATCATCAGAGAAGAGCAAATCAAAACCACATTGAGATAACAACTCACCCCAGTAAGAATGACCATCATTAATAAAACAAACAACAACAGATGCTGGGGAGGATGCACAGAAAAAGGAACACTTCTACTCTGCTGGTAGGAATGCAAACTAGTATAACTTCTTTGGAAGACAGTGTCGTGATTTCTGAAAGAACTAGAAATTGAACTCCTATATGACCCATCAATTCCCCTATTGAGGATATACCCAGAGGAACTAAAAATTGTTCTTCAAAAAAGATACCTGCACACGTATGTTTATTGCAGCTCTATTCACAATAGTAAAAACATGGAACCAACCGTGTTGCCCATCGAAGCTGGACTGGATAAAAAAACTATGGTACATATACACAATGGAATATTATGCAGCCATAAAGAAGGACAAATATATGGACTTTGCAGCAACTTGGATGGTTTTGGAGTTGATCACATCCAGCGATTTATCACAAAAACAAAGAACAGAGTTCTATATGTTCTCATTCATAAATGGACCTTGAACAATTATAATGCTATAAGAAAGCGATTGGCAGTAGTGGGAAACTGTCAGGGGAGGCGGGGTGGTGAGATTGGCAATTGAGAGAAACTGCTAGGGGACAGAGGGGCATACCTCATCAACAAGGGTACCTTCATGATCAATGTTTGTATACCTAACCCTGAATTGTACCCCTCATCTTTATAATAAAAATTTAAAAAATAAAAAATAAAAATAAAATCCTGACAATAAATACTATATGGAGAATTAAAATGATGATGCAGTAGAGTGTAATCAGTTCTTTAGATAAGGCAAAAAGGAAAGCATCACTAGAAGTAATCACACACACACACACACATGCACACGTACACTCACACACACGTCTGTATGCCATGAAAGTGTCCTCCTTCAAAAGATGGGGAATAAATATTTCTAAGACAAGAGAAAAGTGGATGAAAATACTTTAAAACAAGGAAAACAGACATTGTCACATTCTATGGCTTGAATATTTTTGTCTCTTTCAGAATTCTTTTTGGACATTTAATTTCCAATGCAACGGTGTTGGAAGGTGTAGTCTTTGAGGAGTGATGGAGGCATGAGTCTCCATATTATCAAAGGAATTAGGTGCCATTTTAAAACAAAGAACAAGAGTTTGCTCTTTCTTGCCCTTCCGCCTTACCCCATGTCAGAACCAAGAGTTCTAGTCTGGAGAAGGTAGTTTCAAGACACTATCTAGGAAGCAGACACTGGGTGTTCATTAAATATAAAATCTTGATCTTGGACTCTTAGCCTCCAGAGCTATGAAAGAATCAAATTAATATTATTTTTTGCAAATTACACAGTCTCAGGTATTCTGTTATTGCAGGTCAAATCAACTAAGACATTAAGCGATCACAATAGAAAGTCAATGTGCCAGTGTGTAGGGATAAGGCAATTTTAAGAAAATAAAAAAGTCTAAAAAGTAAGATCAATTAAATCTAAGCACAGTGAAAATTCATTGGATTATTTTAAACCAAAAAGTGATTACCTGAATAACACATTGTGTATTCACTCATTTAGAATACAGAAGAAGTAATGATATGTTGATTCCAATATTAACTTATGAAAATACTGAATTTTTTTTTTTTTTGGTCTGAGGTGACTTTCAGTCAAGTTGACTTCTGTGTTGTATGCTTATCTGTGGAGGTGACAAAGGATAGACCAACAGCCAATGAGAAACTAAGACTTTTAGCTCTGCATCCTGAACAGAATTTTGACAATCACTATGCAAGTAATCTTGTAATTCAATCTGCTTCCATTCAAGCTTTCATATGATACTGCAGCTCTGGCTGATATCTTGACTACAATGTCAAGAAACACCCTAAGTTAGGGGTATCCAGGGAAGCTACTTTGGAAACTTGTTTTCCTTGGAAACTAGAATATTGTGCATGTTACTTTTAGGCCATACAGTTTTGATGTAATTAACTTGTCACACAAAAATAGTGTGAAGAGTTAAATTTTTTAGATATTTTATGTTATAAATTTGGGATAATACAGTGCAAGTTAACATAGTATATCTAAATTTTCTAATAAAAGTAGTACATCTAAATTTCCTAATAATTTCTAATATCTGAAAAGTATATTACCATTAGCAATAGCTAAGAAGTCAAACAAGTTTGGAGCATTACTCATGAAATTTCAATGGACTGAGTGGCCAGTTATTTTTGATGTCTCCTGGGTAAAAAAACATCAAAGTATTTCAAAATTAGCAATGAAGATGCTGGCATAGAAGGATAGATTATGATTTTTCTTATGCAATAGTGTAATAATACATGAGACAGTGCTATGATAATACAGAAACCAGAAGGGAAAGGAAGACATTGAGGATGTAGGAGAGACTTTATATCAACATGACAAAGAGAAGTAGACAGATAACAATGAACTGAGTCATATTAATAGTGGAACATTAGGGAAAAGATTTATTAATGATGGCAGTTACTTGTGGTTTGGGACTGCTCTAAAACTTCCAGGGCTATGTTTTGAATAGATGGTGAATAGACTTTGAAAATGTTATTTCCATAATGGAAGCTTCAAATGAGAAATATAATGCAGATGATATATCAAATTTGAATTTGTATTGACTACATTAAAGAAATAAATAAAAGCAAGTAACATTTATTTTAATAGCATTTTATTTATCTAATTTCCTCCCCAATGTCATTATATTAATATGTAGCCAACATAAAATGAATTGATATATTTAGCATTTATTTTTCTGTTTCAAAAACTCCTGTGTTACTCACATTTCAATTTCGACTAACCCTATTTTAATAGTAGTATTTCATGTGTTATTCAATATTTACATGTGGCTACTGGCTACCGCAACTCAGTTTCTATGTTAGTTTACATGTATTCTTTTATTATAATCACACAAATTTATCTACAATGGAGGTTAATTCCTTACAAATAAAGGAGTCAAAATAAAATATGTTTATTATAGCTAATTGCATTCACATAGATTATTAAAAACAAGTTTTTAAATGTGGAGGAGTGTTTTAATGTCACTGGGTTATATTTTAGGATTTGTGCTTTCTAATATTTATCTAAATTACTTGATCATATGTGAAAAATATTGATGAATTGAAAATAAAATGTTACATGAAAAAAATGTGAGGATGGGTCCAAAAAAGTTCATTGGAGCTCAACAAAACTAATGTCCACATTTTATAGAAATGACTATGAAGCTACAAATTAAAACCAGATCCTTAAACTCACCTTTACAATATAGAAAAAAAAAGGTGTATATTAAGAGCTGCTATTGCACCAAATTTATAATTGTTAGTTGTACAATCAAAATAAACTGGTAGATTTACAGATACATTTCCCTTGACGTCAGTAAGGGTAGTTGGAGGAAGGTCATGATGGTAACTAATGCTGCTGTAGACAGACCACACACAGGGATGATTCTCAAGAAAGATTTGAAAATTGGAGAGTATTGTGAATAATGCTGCAATAAGCATGCGTGTGCAGGTGTCTATTTTTTGCAGAATGATTTGAGTTCCTTTGAGTATATTCCCAGAAGAGGGATTACTAAGTCATATGGGACATCAATTTCTAGGTCTTTTAAAAATTACCACACTGTTTTCCATAGAGATTTTTCTAGTTTAGGATCCACCAAGAGTGTAGAAGCATTCCCTTTTCTCTGCATCCTTATCAGCATTTTTTTTTTAAATCTATTGATGATGGCCATTCTTACTGGAGTTAGGCTGAATTTCAATTTGTTTGTGATTTGCATTTCTCTGATGACTAGTGAGGTTGAGCATTTTTTCACGTATCTATTGACTGTTCGTTTGTCTTCTTTTGAGAAGTATCTATTCATGTCTTTTGCCACCTTTTTAACAGGGATTTTTTTCATTTCAGCTCATTTGAATTCCTTGTAGATCCTGGATGCTAGGTTTTTGTCAGATATACAGTTAGCAATTTTTCCCCCCACTCTGTGGACTGTCTCCTTACTCTCTTGATGGTTTCTTCTGCTTTGCAGTATTTTTTCAGTTTGATGAGGTCTCACTTGTCCATCTTATATTTTATGCTATACATTTTTGGGGTTATCATCAATATTTGGTTGCCTATTCCATTTTGCATAATGGTGTCTCCTGAGATTTCTAAGATTCTTATACTTCAAGGTTTCACCTCAATTCATTGAGAGTTGATTTTTGTATATGACGATAGGTAGGGGTCCGGTTTCATTCTTCTGCATGTGATCAACCAGTTTTCCCAGCACCATTTACTGAATAGGTTATCTTCTCCCCAGTGTTTGTTGTTGGTTTGTTGAAGATGAATTGGTTGAGAAATCAAAGTTTTGCTCCCAGAATTTCTATCCTGTTCCTTTAGTCTTTATGGCTGTTCTTGTACCAGACTGTTTTGGTTATTGTAGCCTTATAATAAAGTTTAAAGTCTGGAAGTGTGATAAGTTCAGGTTTGTTTCTTTTACTAAGGATTATTTCAGCGATTCCTGGTATTTTTTGTTTTGATATTAATTTCTGTATTTTTGTTTCCAGGTATGAGAAGAAGGATGTTGGTAATTCGATGGGTTTTGCATTAACTCTGTAGATTACCTCTTGTAGGATGGACATCTTTACAATGTTGATTCTTCCAATGTATGAGCATAGAATATTTTTCAATTTGTTTGTGTCTTCTTGGATTTCTTTGAACAGTGTTTTGTACTTTCCTTGTAAAGATCTTTTACTTCTCTGATTAGGAAAATGCCAAGGTATTTCATTATTTGTGGCTATGATGAATGGAGTCGTGCTCTTAATTTTTATCTGTCTGTTTGTTTTTGGTCTACAAAGATGAAATTGTCTTTTGCACATTAACTTTATACCCTGAGTTTTTGCCAAAGTCATTTATCAATACAAGGAGTTTTAAAACAGATTCCTTAATGTTTTGAAAGTATAAGATTACATAATCTACAAAGAAGGATTGTTTAACTTTCTCTTTTCTTATTTGGATACCTCTATTTTTTCTCTTGCCTGATCTAACTGAGGCTTCTAACTATTCTGTGCATTGAAAGTGGACTGGATAAATAATATGTGCTACATATATAAGATGGAATATTATGCAGCCATAAAGAAGGACAAAATTATGGACTTCACAGCAAGTGAAGGATTTAGACTCTATAATACTCAGAGAGCTATCACAGAAACAAAGAATTGAATACCAAATGTTCTCATTCAAAAGTGGGTTTTGGACGTTTATCACAATACTACTAGAGAGAGATTGGCAGTAGTGGGACACTGCCAAGGGAGAGAGAAAAGGGCAGGGCATATAACATCACTAAGGATACCTGATTTTAAACCATGGAAAATGAGGACTAATAGAAGGTTCAAACTTCACCTGTATGTAGACCACATATGTACCTAATCCTGACTTGTATCCCACATCTTTAAAATAAAATAAAGATTTTAAAAAGTCTTGAGAGTACGGTAGCTAATATAACCAGGAACTCAAACCATATTTTAAGGGAATATTTAAAAATCTTTAATATGATCAAGAATAGATGGTGTGTGTAAGTACACTGGTGGGAGAGAAGGGAAGTGACAGTTTAAGAATGTGCTGCAAAGACAATGATAATTTTTGCTTTCTTCAGTTATTTGAACAATTTATATTTGAAAGAAAAAATAGGTATACTCCAAATTAGAAAAAATAATTGGGAATAATTGGTGCAAATATCTGAAAGACTATGGTTATATTTATCTTAGAACTCTTCTCATAAGACATTTGATCCTTAAAAGCAACAATTATCTGATTGCTATAATCATTATGGCAACACACAGATGATTATTAGGTTAGATTTACACATGATCTTTATTGTTTCTAGAAATTTGTTATGTTTAGAACCTTGTACATATTTTGGCCTTCTAACAATGAACAATAAGAGTAAAACTTTAAGCAAAACAATGTAAAAGTTTTCAAAGTATACATTTGCTACCTAGTAATAAAACTTGACATGATTTTGTTGCCTAAGCATTCATTTTTTTGTTCTTTTATGCATATGTACATGTTTGCATTTAAACGTTTATTCCAAAAGAGAATAATGCTATGCATATATTATATATTTTTAAATTTAACAAAATATTATTACCTTTCTCCAGACTAATACCTAAAGGTCTAACTCATTTTTAGTAGTGAAATATCATTTCAAAAAACTGAAGTGTAATATGTAATAACCTCACTGTCAGTAGACATATACTTATTCAGTTTTCACAAACTAAATTTACTAAATGTTTACTAAATAAAAGTTAACATTCTTTTATTCATATAAAAGTAACCTAAGAAGAGGAATTGCCTTGTCAAATGATAAACAACATTTCAATATTGTTGATGTGATATAAAAATTAATACATTAATTGAATGGCGTTTATGTATAAAACACATTTTTAATCATGACCCAAATATCAAATAAATCTGAAAATATTAGATTTCAAAGTACCTACGTGATTTTACATTCTTATCTCCTGAGAAGTTTAGAGAGTCGTCTTATAAAACTAAATACTTAAGTCTTTATTTGAATATGTTAATACAATTTAATATATATCTTAAAATTTTTTTCCTAAATGTAAAATATGATATCACTTTGGGTTGAGCATGAGTACAGAAGGTGTAGCAATGCAAAATAAAGCCAAAAATTGAATAAATATTTTATACTTACCATATATCTAATATGCAAATTATTTAATCATAAAATTTTGAGCTAATTTCAATGTATGCCTTTTAGAGTATCTTATAAGCATATTATGTTTATTTTAAATTTTTATTCCAGTATTAGTTGCTTTTAGAGTTATATTAAAAAGTGCTATCACCTAGGTTTTATTCCATACCAATCTTAATCCAAGTCAATTCCAGTCAGGATTGTTCCACAGTCCCTTAGCTGCCATATACTGTTGAATTGCCCTTTTAAGTAGTCTCTGTTGCCTCGTCCAGAGGCATTTCAAATTACGTAAGAGCCTTTTCAATAACTCTGAGCACCTGAAAATTACTGTTGCAACCAATTGTATGGTATTATTCAAATGTAAGGCATTTTTCTATTTTAACAGTTTGAATACTAAGCTTCCAAGTTGATAAACAAAATTGTTGGTATACAAACTTTTTTAGCCTTCAAATGCGCAGCTTAATTGCTCATGTCGAAAAATAAGTGTGTCTGAATTGTTTGTAATGATTGTGGCTGAACTTGTCTGGACATAATTTATGTACATAATTTGGCATACATTTTTACTTTATCATCAGAATGTCTGTATATCTTATCTATTTGAAATGCTATTGTTTGGTTTTGGTGGCATTTTTTTTTTCTTTTTAAAAGTGGAGCGATAAATAGAATAAATAAACTAAAATGCTTGAGGTTAAATTATTTACAGTGGTTTGAATGTTTTTCTTTTCTTTTTTTTTTTTTTTTTTTTTTGAGTTGGAGTCTCACTCTGTCACCCAGACTGGAGTGCAGTGGCCGCTCCCGGCCACTGCAGCCTCGACCTGTTGGGCTCCGACGACGATCCTTCCACCTCAGTCTTCTAAGTAGCTGGAACTACAGGCGCGCACTGCCACGCCCGACTAATTTTTGATTTATTGTAGAGATGAGGTCTCGCCAAGTTGCCCAGGCGGGTCTCGAACCCGCGGGCTCAGGCAATCTACAGGCTGAGCCACCGAGCCCGGCTGAATGTTTTTCTTTATAATATCTTTCTCAGAATAAATGTGAAATACTAAGCTAGTTGTTAAGTCATTTCCCACAGAATGTGAAAACTAAATGACACAACTCTAAATGACACAACTGAATAAATAGAAAAAAAAGTGGCATACTTACAAGATTGACTCATACGCATGCTAGCATTGTTCCAATTGATCTGTTTTTTAAAAAGTTATCTCAGACATAGATCCTAGTTAAAGGCATAATTAAAATTGAGAACAGTTCCTGTTCTTCTGTAGGTTATATAATAGCAAAAAAAAAAAAAAGCAAAACTGAATTTATTATAGCAAAAAATGGTATTATCTTCGACAAAAGTAAATCACAATGGATCATAGACCCAAACGAACAACATAAAACTATAAAAGTTCTGTAAGTTCCAATAAGAAACTATTTAGGTGACCTTGTGTTTGTAGATAACCCCTTAGATACAACACTGAAAACATAATACATAAAAAACACAAACGTGATGAGCTGGATTTCATTAATAATAAAAATGTCTACTTTGAGAATAATATTTGTAAAGCACATATCTAATAAAGGACTTGCATCCAAAACATGGAAAAATTCTTAATATTTAACAGTAAGAAAACAATCCTACTAAAAAAATAGATAAAAGAGATTGCTAGAAACTTAGCTAAAGAAGATATATAGATTGCAAATATGCATGTGATGATATGCTCAGCAATATATATTATTAGGGAATTATAAATTATATAATGAAATATCACTGTGCTGCATTAGAATGACGAAAATCCCAAAAAACTGACAACATCAAATATTGGCAAGGACGTGAAGCAGCTCATTCATTGCTCTTTGGAATTCAAAGTGGTACAGCCACTTTGGAAGACAGCCCAGTAGTTTCTTACAAAGCTAAACATAGTCTTACCACGTGATCCAGCAATTGTACTCTTAGATATCTACCAAAGAGAGTTAAAAACTTATGTCCACACAAAATTTACTCATAAATGTTTATATCATATGTATTCAGACCTGACAAAACTGGCAGTAAATAATATGAATTGATAAATAAACTTTAGTACATCCATACAATATATTATTCAGCAATATAAAAATGAACTATCAATCCAAAAAATGACATAGAAAAACAGGATGTACACATTGCTAATTGAAATAAGCCAGTTTAAAACACTATATACTGTATGATTCTAACAAAATAAAGCTCTAGATAAGGCAAAACTATGAAGAGTATAAAAAATCAGTGGTTGAGGGATTTTCAGGGAGACGGTCCAAGGCTTGAATAAATGGAGCATAAGATATATTCAGGGCGATAAAAATATTATGTACAAGACTGTAATGGTGGACAAGTGATATTATACATTGATCAAAATTCACAGAACTGTACAACACAAAAAATGAACCCTACCATAAACTATAAAATTTAGTTAATAATAATGTATCAATATTTTTCATCGATTCTAACAATATACCACACTAATATAAGATGTTAAGAATATAGGACACTATGTAAGTGCGAAAACAAGGTTACATGGAAGTTTTGTATACTTTATTTTCATTTTGTTCTATAAACTTAAACTTCTTATAAAAAATTGTTTTTTTCTTTTTTAAGTGATATGCACCACAATATCGGTTTGACCAAGTTACTGTGCTTGTTCATAATAACATTTGTTATTTAAAAATGAGAAATGAATAAAGAATATACTTCAGATCAGATTTTGTGATCTTTTCTGTGAATCTTCTGAAAAATACATGAAACTTATTTTAGGTTTAGGAATAGGTTTTTAAAAAAAGCTTTGTGCTGCTCTTTAGGAAAATGCTTAGAAACTTTATAAAAAAAGATTGAGGAGAGTCAATCATCAAAATAAGCAGAAAAAATATATTATGTTTTATTTTATGCTTCTGGAATAATCCTTTTTTTTTTTTTTTTTTTTTTGAGTTGGAGTCTCACTCTGTCACCCAGACTGGAGTGCAGTGGTTGCTCCCGGCCACCGCAGCCTCGACCTGCTGGGCTCCTGCGATCCTTCCGCCTCAGCCTTCCGAGTAGCTGGAACTACAGGTGCGCACTACCATGCTTGACTGATTTTTTTATTTTATTGTAGAGATGAGGTCTCGCCAAGTTGCCCAGGCAGGTCTCGAACCCGCGAGCTCAGGCAATCCATTCACCTCAGCCTTTCAAAGCGCAGGATTACAGGCTGAGCCACCGAGCCCGGCGTGGAATAATCTTAATGTCTCCTAAAATCAGGGCTAAATTGATATATCTGAGGTAGGCTATATTTTACTTATTGTATCACAAGAAAAATTTCAGAATACCCAGAAATAGTATATTTTCATGTCCTCTTTCCAATCTAGTAAACACTAAACCACACGCAGTACCGATTTTGGTGTTCTGCCTAAGAGTGAAAATCTTCAGCTATCTAGCAGCCCTTGGCCCCAGGGCTGAAGTCACCTTCAGGGTGACTAAGAGTGTTGGTAGATCTATTTGCCTGCAGACCATAAACCACTTAGGGAATGCAGGACAAAGCTTTAGGTAAGAAGAACAAAACCTGTAAACACTTTTATGTGTTTTTCTCAGTTAAAATTTGTAACAAAGTAAAACTTAGTTACAACCTTTTCTTTCCTTATTTGAGGTAAAACAGGGATATGTTTCTCCCTCATCTACAGAAATGATAAACATAGTTGCTGTGGAAAAATAAAAGGAGGGGCAGGGGTTTTAAGCAATGGATTTGTCGATTTTACTCATTCTTTAAGAATATATATATAAAATTATAATAATTTTTGACTGATTACTTAAAAATAAGTGATACTTTTAACTTATATACTTTTACGAAGCAAAAATTATTATATTGATATGTCTTAACGTTCTATGCATTAGTGGCTATTCTCCAAAATACATGAAAACAGAAATGTAGGTGTTAATCTTTATTATGATACTGAATAAATCTGGAAAAATGAATGAGCATTGATAATTTTATTATGAAAAAGTACAATATCCAAAAATATCTACTGTAAAGGTTAATGAATTATATTTATGAGTGGAAAAATATATACAGCACACATTTTCCATTTTTCTGCCTAATACATGTGGCATTTTGATACTTTATTGATTTTTTAATTTAAGGAAATAAATCTGATATCTGAAAATAGGGAAAAAAAAGTAGAAGCATGTTATTGCCTTATAGATGGCAATCGTTGTATTGTTTATTATTGTTTCCCTTTTTAATATCATTAAATTAACATAATTAATTTCTCAACTGCGGTAACAAAATGGAATAGCTATCATTTAGGTTAAAGTGTTGGTTAGGCTTTTTGCCTTTTATATAGTATTAATGAGCGTCATAAATTATTTGAAGTATATAGAATCTATTTATTTTTGAAAGTCCAGAATTAATTCTTCAACCATGTTAGAACACATTGTAAATCTTTCACTTTGACCAACTTATCTTAATATACCAAAGAATTGTTTTTATAAAGAAGTGACTTGGGGTCATAATTTTAGATTTTCTTGAGTACCACTAGAAATAACTTTGTAAAACTATTATTCTTTTCCCTCTAGAAATACACTGACAATATTAATTCTGACACTAAATTCAGCATGAAGCCCTATGCAAAGATATTTTTCTCAGTTAAATATCTATATAACTATATATTTCCTTTAAAGCAATATCATGGTTTCTTTTTCCAAATCTTGACAGTTAACAGTTTACTAAGTTGTGAGCAAACCATCAGGAGCTTAAAAGATGTGAAGAAAATTAAGTAGAAATACATTTCAAAAAGTTCTTTTGCAGTGTTATCCAACAGAGAGTGTTTTGTGTAATACGTCTTTGTGAAAGAAGCTTCCTGAAATCTGACACTTATATCCTTTTTACCTGCTAACTTAGAATATTTGAGGGAAAAAGTCCCCTGAGTATTCAAAATAAAGTCATTCGTGAAACATAACTTTTTGGGAGGATCCCAAATGTTTCAACATTCTTTACTTCTCTTCCATGGTAACTGTGGAAAAAACTGCTCAAATGTCTGAAGGCCTTTTGATGGTTTAGGGTAGAGGAAATTAGATTTCACACTTCTAAAGATAGGTGGAATTTTCAAGGAGAGTGAAAGGACCAAGATGGAGTTGACGTACCCAGAGAGAAATCTTTTTAACATTGCTTAGCTTTGTCATGTTTGTCTAGCAATTTAATTTACCCTATAGTTACTAGCTAGGGAAAGAATGGTTTCTCAAAGGTAGCGATTGAGCCGGACTCGGTGGCTCAGCCTGTAATCCCGTGCCTTCGGGAGGCTGAGGTGAGTGGATTGTCCGAGCTCGCTGGTTCGAGACTTGCCTGGGCAATTTGGCGAGACCTCATCTCTACAATAAATCAAAAAATGAGGTGGGCGTGGTAGCGCGCGCCTGTAGTTCCAGCTTCTTGGAAGGCTGAGGCGGAAGGATCGCAGGAGCCCAGCAGGTCGAGGCTGTGGTGGCCTGGAGTGGCCACTGCACTCTAGTCTGGGTGACAGAGTGAGACTCCAACTCAAAAAAATAAAAGGTAGCGATTGATAATTATCTTACAACCACTCTCCCCAGCTTGTTTTGTACTAATTACTTTTACTATTTTAAGTATTCGCCTCCACCTATAGGATTCAAGTTAACCTAATCAGTCCTTCTTGACCATGACAGAGACAGACACCATCAACATGGCAACAATCATGTGACTGACCCACCCCTCTGCCTACTGTCCATCACCTGAGGTAGGTATCTGTGCATACCTATCCCCTTCATGACAATGTGAAACAACCACCCAATCACCTTAACAACCTGCCCCTATCAAAAGAAAAGTTTAAAAGTCATCAACATCCAGCAGCCATTTGCCATTGCTTTGTTAAGCTATGGTCTGGCCATGTGGCTTCTTAAACTATGGTTACCATGTTTTCTAGCTTTGGCTTTCTCCCCTACCTTGGGGAGATGAATCTCCTCTCTCTCGCTTTCTAATTTACTTTCTAAATAAACTATATTTTCCAATTTAACTGCTGTGCAATTCTTTGCGTCTTATACACAGTCCCAGATTCCAAATGAAGTAACCCCATCTTGGTCCAGACCTAACATTTTGGAGGCCCCACTGGGATTTTGATACCTAACAAATCATTGCACAGGAATGTTGAAGTCAAAAAGTTAGCAGAAGCAATGGAATATTCCAAATTTAGGAGATGTGATTCATGCAGACAAGTGAGTATAAAGAGATGCAGTACCCACGACTACACAATAAGTCCATGTAACAAACATGCATTTGTATTCCGCATTCTGAAATTAAAAAAAAAATAAATGTATGCTGAACGCTTAAAAAGTGCTAGAAATTCCAAGAATAATCAAATAGTGTAAGTTGAAAGTAAGATAAATTATGAATGGGAATTCTTTTATTTTAGTCTAGAAATCTAAGGCACTCTATCTCAGTCTTATTTTGCTTAGTCAGTGGTATGATTTCATTTGATTAATGTGAACATTTCTTATTTTAGATTTTAAGATTGTGGTTTTTTTCTTGTTATCAATGCCTTTAAGGAGGACTTGTACTGCCCTTTAACATAGTAAACTTTAGCCAGTTTCCAAATATATAACACCTTTTCATACATTTAGATTAACCCTTCAAGCATCCAGGATTAACAGTTTTGAACTATAATTTTTCTTCAGTGAGTCAAATTATGGTGATATGTTAGTTAGTATGAATTGAAGTTTGATATTTCTGGAGTAACCCCTTCAGGTCCCCTCCCACTCTGAGTGCTTCTCTGTCCTCTCAATAAATCTTGCTGTCTCACTTTCTGGTTGTCCATGTCCCTCATTCTTTAATTCCTGCTAGCCTGCAAATAAAGCCTCTTTACATGAAAAAAATACAAATAAATAAATAAAAATAAAGCTTGACCCTTCTAACACTGGTATTAATTTCAAAGGTCTAAATCATAGCGAAGCTTAGTACCGCTTCAGTCTTTTAAATCCTAAGGTCATCTTGATAATCATTATATTGTTAACTTTTCAGCTGTAGCAGTCTCTGCTATGATCTGCTCACTGATACACAATGCAGACTGCTAAAATCTCTTATGAAGCCAGAGATTGTTCCCAGCTAGAAAAGAGTCACATTTGACATCTATATTCACTGAATGAACACTTTTTAATTTTTTTATTTTTATTTTAAAGATGTGGGGTACAATTCAGAGTTAGGTAAACAAATGATCATTATGCAGGTCCCCTTGCTGATGAGGTGTGCCCCTGGCAGTTTCTCTCAACTGCCAATACCACCCCCACTTCCCTGGCAGTTACACACTACTGCCAATCCCTTTCTTATAGTATTAAGATAATTGTTCAAGGTCCACTTATGAGTGAGAACATATGACACTCTTTTCCTTGTTTCTGTGATAGATCACTGAGTATGAGAGACTCTAAATCCATCCAAGTTGCGGCAAAGTTCCTTCTTTATGGCTGCATAATATTCCATTGTGCATATGTACCACATTTTAAAAATCCAGTTCAACTTTGATGGCCAGAATGGTTGACTCCATGTTTTTGCTATTGTGAATAGAGCTGCAAAAAACATATGTGCAAGTATCTTTTTTGTAGAATGATTTGAGTTCCTCTGGGTATATTCCCAATAGGGGGTTGCTGGGCTATATGGAAGGTCAATTTCTACTTCTTTCAGAAATCGTCACACAGTCTTCCAGAGAGGTTGCACTAGTTTGCATTCACATCAGCAGTGTAGAAGTGTTCCTTTTTCTCCACATCCTCACCAGCTTCTTTTGATTATTTTATTAACGATGACCGCTCTTACTGGGGTTAGGTGATATCTCAGTGTGGTTCTGATTTGCATTTCTCTGATGATTATTGCAAAAGAAACAAAGCGGGAGGTATCTGTTTCCAGACTTCAACTTTATTATAAGTCTACAGTAATTAAAACAGACTGGTATTGTTACAAAAACAGGAATATAGTCCAATGGAACAGGATAGAGATTCCAGAAGCAAAGCCTCAATTTCTCAACCAACTCATCTTTAACAAAGCCTCCAACAACAACCACTGGGGAGGGTAGAACTTATTCAGTAAATGGTGCTGGGAAAACTGGTTGATCACATACAGAAGATTGAAACAGGACCCATATCTATCACCATACACTAAAATTAACTCTAGATGGATCAAAGACCTAAATGTAAAATCTCAAACTATAAGAATCTTAGAAAACGCAGGAGACACCCTTACGGATAATGGAACTGGCAACCAATTTCTGATCAAAACCCTAAGTGCCCCATACCATAAGAAATAAGAAACAAGATGGATAAGTGGGACCTCATCAAACGGATAAGCCTCTCTCTGCAAAGCAAAAGAAACTATTAAGAGAGCAGGGAAACAGTCCATGGACTGGGAAAAAATATTTGCCAACTGTATATCTGAGAAAGGGCTAACATTTAGGTTCTAAAAAATGGAAATGCACCGAAAAGAAAAAAACAAACAGCCCCTTTAAAAAAGTGGGCAAAAGACATGAATAGACTCTTCTTAAAAGAAGATATATGGCCGGGCTCGGTGGCTCAGCCTGTAATCCCGCGCCTTTGGGAGGCTGAGGTGAGTGGATTGCCTGAGCCCGCGGGTTCGAGACCCGCCTGGGCAGCGAGACCTCATCTCTACAATAAATCAAAAAATCAGCCGGGTGTGGTAGCGCATGCCTGTAATTCGGGCTACTCGGAAGGCTGACGCGGAAGGATCACCGGAACCCAGCAGGTCGAGGCTGCGGTGGTCGGGAGTGGCCACTGCACTGCAGTCTGGGCAACAGAGTGAGACTTCAACTCAAAAAAAAAAAAAAAAAAAAGAAGATATATGGACAGTCAACAGACACAGACACATGAATGAACACTTTTAAAGGTATTTATATTTTATGAAATTATATATAATAGGCTCTACACATTAAATAGTATGTATATAATGAGTATGAAATATTCCATTTGGAAAGAAAATATAGCAACTTTTTAAGTTAATATTCTTGTCCTCCAGGCTGCATATCTGTGAAAACTATGATTCCTTGCACACAATCAGATGCTGGTGATTAAAAAATATTTATAGAGCCTCTTATATACAATAAAATCTCTTAATTTCTCGCACATTGCTGAATAAAGAACAATTTCTGCCATCAAAGAACTCAAATACTAGGATGACATCCAGATAAGGCATGTATAGAGGCTGCCAAAAAAATGTATAAATATTTTAAGGAAGCAAAAAGAAGCATTAATATTATAATAATATATAGATAACAAGTCATACTTGATAGATGTAACCAAGTGGCCAATTGTACTCTTCTGCTGTTGCATGGTGACACTAACATTAATTTGATTAATGCTATCTTTTGACCAAATGTGCATACATTTTTTGCCACCCGTGTGTGTGTGTGTGTGTGTGTGTGTGTGTGTGTGTGTGTGTGTGTAGATATATACACACATACATCCAGATTAAGATGACTTACATGAGACAGTTAAATTGAGCTTCTCCTACAGAGTAAGCCAAGATAGTGTTTCCTTAGAATCCAAAGAGTTACAGATCCAACAGCACTCCCCATAAGTCTCCAAAGAAATGATGTTCTTCTTAGAACAAAGAAATACACTGACAGGGATTGGAATTTGCTAGACTCTTGCATGCACCACCATAGTCCACCACAGCCTCCAGATGCAGCAGTGAAGGTAAATGATGGAAATTCAGGAGTTCTGTGCTCCTGTCACAAACTTGCAGGGCTCCTTGAACCTTATGTGATTCCTATACCTGATGGAAAACTGCTTTTTCCGATGGCCATGCTCTGCCGTGGATCAGTGCAGCAAAAAATTCCTTGAGCAGCACCTATCACTATTTCCCAGGAACTCAACCCTTGCAGAGTGGGGTGGAGTGGCTGCTTTGGGAGATAACAGGGTCCAAAGGCAAAATCCATCCCTGCAGAGAGTTCTTGACTGGGCAGATTGCCTAAGAACACTGGAGGCACTGAATCACTCTGTACCTTGACATTCAAATTGCAGATTGCCTGAGACCAAGGTGGGAGCCAGGCGGGATATGTTGCCATGGAAAACTTGTACTCCCCTTGTGAACTCTTCTGTGCCACTTTTGCACAACAACTTGACTCCAGTAGCCCCTGGTACTCCCTCCTAATCCCCACTGTGGCAGCCAAGAGGGCAAACTTAAGAGGTGCTTTATCTCCCTTCTACTGCACTAACCCAGAAGGCACAAAACAGACAGAAAACTTGGAAAATCCACAAAGTCTTACCCATAGCCTAAGCTGGCTGGGCACTTTCTTGAAGCCACAATCCCCAAGGAAAAACTCTGCAGCCATCATCATAGCCGGTTTTCTCCCACAAGCACCATCTACTGGCCAGGAGTCACCAGTATAGCCAACCACATCAGATGCAATACCTTAGCTTTGGGGAAGGCCTGATCTCAAATGCCAGCTAAAAACAATTCCAAACCACTCCGGCCACTTGGGACTCTGAGCAACTGCAGGTACATGGGACAGAACCACCACATTTGGCAACTAAAAACTCACCACATCAAGGCTATATATAACCAAGGGAACACTACAGTGCCTACATCAGTCCCTTACTAACTTAAAATAAGAATAAATTGTCCACTCAAATGAAAAGGTGTTCCTGTGGAAGAAGAGAAAGCCACCTATTTGAGGGAATAACAGAGGAAAACTTTCCTGGCCTTGCTAGAGATTTAGACATTCAGATACAAGAAGCCAAAAGAACCCTCAGGAGATTCATTGCAAAAAGGTCATCCCAAGGCATATAATCATCTGGTTATGCAAAGTTAATCGGAAGAAAAGAATTTTAAGATAATTGAGACTAGAACCTCAAATAACTTGCAAAGGTAAACTTATCATACTAGCAGCAGACTGCTAAGTAGAAATCTTACAAGCCAGAAGGGATTGAAGTTCCATCTTCAATCACTTCAAATTGAATTACTGTCAATCAAGTGTTTTTTATCTTGCAAAACTAAGTTTCATAAATTAAGGAGAAATAAAGTCCTTCACAGAAAAGCAAATGCTGAGGGAAATTGTCATCACTAGACCAGCTCTACAAGAAATGTTCAAAGGACTCTATATACTGATACAAAAAATTAAAATGCACCTTAGAAAAATGCTTGAAATCATAAAATTCAAAGTCCCTGTGGAAAAACAACACAGTAGAGAAAATAAATAAACAAACCAACCAGATAACAGCCAGTATGATGAATAGTACCTTACATATCATTATTAGTTAGTTACCTTAATTAAAATGTAATTAGTTATATTCTAATAATTACTCTTATTAAAACAGTACCTTGCATATCATTATTAACACTAAAATGAATGGTCTCAATGACCCACTAAAAAGATAAATTCTAGTGGAATGACTAAAAAATACAAAGCCAAAGTATCTGCTGCCTTTAAGAGACCCATTTACTGCACAAAAAATACTATAAACCCAAGGTAAAGAGTTGGGGAAAAACATTCCATAAAAATGGAAACCACAAACTAGCAGGAGTAGCTATTCTAACATCAGATAAAGCAGATGTTATATTAATAACTATAAAAGAAAACAAAGATGGCTATTATATAATGATGAAGGGATCAATCCAATATGAAGACATAATGATATTAAATTTACATGTGCTTAACACCAGAGCCCTCAGGGTTTAAAAAAAAAATCTACTAGATCTAATAAGAGATACAGACAGTATTGTAATAATAGTAGGAGACTTTAACACTTCACTGACAGCAACAGACAGATCATTAAAGCAGAATGTCAACAAAGAAAAATTAGTGTTAAACTGGACTCTGGAGGAAATGGAACTAACAAACATTCACAGAAAATTTCATCCTAAGCCTACTGAACACACATTTTTTTCTCATCAGCAAATGAAACATTACCCAAAATAGATCATATGATAGACAACAAATCAAGTCTCAATAAATTCTAAAAAATTGAAATCATATCAAGTATAGTCTTCGCCCATGGTGGAATAAAACTAGAAATTAACTCCAAGAATAATGTGTGAAAACAAATAAGTACATGAAAATTAAACAATTTGCTCCTGAAGCATCCTTGGGTCAGCGATAGAATCAAATTGAACATTTAAAAATCCCTTAAAATGAATGACAACAATGATGTTATCAAAATATCTGGGACTTAGCCAAAGCTGTGCTCAGAGAAAATTATAGCACTTAAGACCTACATTACTAAGATTGAAATATTACATATAAATGACCTAACAACACACTTCAAGGAAATAGAAACACACACACACACACACACACAGACCCAAAACTAGCAGAAAAGAAATAAAAAAGATCAGAACAGAACTAAATGAAATTGAAATTTAAGAAAAAGTAAAGAAGCAATAAAACAAAAGTTTGTTTCTTTATAAAGATAAACAAAGTTGATAGACCACTAGCTAGATCAATTATGAAATGAAGAGAGAAGACTCAATTTAACTCAATCAGAATTGAAAAAGGAGCCATTATAACTTATACAACAGAAATTCAAAAGATCTGAGACTATTATGAACACTTCTATAAAAGCAAACTAGACAATCTAGGGGAAATACATACATTCTTGGAAACACGCAACCTCTCTAGCCTTGAATCAGGAAGATACATAAACCCTAAACAGACCAATAATAAGTAGCAAGATTAAAAGAGTAATTAGAAGAGTCCAGGGGAAAAAAAAAAAAAAAAAAGAAGTCCAGAACCTGAAGGACTCACAGGTGAATTCTCCCAGACCTCCAAAAGAGAACTGGCACCAATTTTAATGAAGCTATTTCACAATATTGAAGAGGAAGAAATCCCCCTCATTCTATAAGGCCAGTATCACTGATTCCAAAGCCAGAAAAAAGACACAACAAAAAAGAAAACTACAGACAAATATCCTTTATGAATGTAGATGCAAAAATCTTCAGCAAAATATAAGCAAACTGAATTCAACAGCACATAAAAAAATATACCACAACTAAGTGGCTTTTATTCCAGGGATCCAAGGGTGATTCATTATATGCAAGTCACTAAGCATGATCCACTACATAAACAAAACTAAAAACAAAAATTATACGATCATTTCAATGGATGCATAAAAAACTTTTGATAAAATCCAGCATACATTTATGATAAAAACCTTCAGCAAAATAGGCATAGAGGAAACATTTCTCAAATTAATAAAAGCTATATATCAAAAACTCACAGCCGATATTATTCTGAACAGAAAAAAGTTTAACAGAATTCCCCCTCAGAACTAGAACAAGGAAAGGATGCTCACTTTCACCACTGTATTCAACATAGTACTGGAACTCCTAGCCAAAGCAATCAGGCTAGACAAAGAAATGAAAGATATCCATTGGAAAAGAAGATATAAAACTATCTCTGTATGCTGGTGATATGATCTTATACCCAGAGAATCCTAAAGATTCCTCCAAAAGACTCTCAGACTTGATCAATGAATTCAGTAGTTTCTGGATGCAAAATTAGCATACACAAAATTCAAATCAGTGGCACTGCTATACACTAATAGAGACTAATATGAGAAGCTCGTAAATAACCTAATTCCATTTGCAATAGTAGCCAGAACATTAAAATACCTAGATATATTTAATCAAGGAGGTGAAAGGTCTCTACAAGACCTACAAAACTCTGATGAAAGAAATTGCAGAGGACACAAACAAATGGAGAAACATCCCATGCTCATGAATAGAAGGAATCGACATTATTAACATGACCATATTGCCCAAAGTAATCTACAGATTCAAAACAATCTCCATCAAACTACCAATGTCATTTTTCACAGAATTTTTTAAAAATTCTAAAATTCACATGGAACTAAGAAAAAAAGCCAGAATAGCCAAAGCAATCCTAAGCAAAAACAAAGCTGGAGGCGTCACATTTCCTGACTTCAAATTATAATGCAAGGCTGTAGTAACTAAAATAGCATGGTACTGGTACAGAGTAGACACACAGACCAATGGAACAAAATAGAAAATACAGAAATAAACATAGATACCTACAACCAACTAATATTTGACAAAGCAGACAAAAACATACACTGGGAAAAGACACCCTATTCAACAAATAGTGCTGGAAAATTGGGAAGCTACATGCAGAAGAATGAAACTTGATCCCTGTCTCTCCCCATATGCAAAAGTTAATTCAAGATGGATTAAAGACCTCGATGTAAGATCTGAAGCTACAAAAATTCCAGAAGAAAACATAGCCATAAATTCTTTTCCTATGTTGATATTCATAAGAATTTTTCCTAAGTTTTCTTAAAATTTCAAAAGTAAATGCAATGAAAATAAGAACAAATAAGTAGGACTTAGTTAAAATAAAAGGCTTATCTGCACAACAAAGCAAATAATTAACAGATCAAATAAGCATTCTACAGAATGGGAGAAGATATTCACACACTATACATCGGATAAAGGACTAAAATCTGGACTCTACAAATAATTCAAATGAATCACCAATAAATAAATAACACCATTAAGAGATGATCAAACAATATGAACAGACATCTCTTAAAGAAGTTATATAAATAGCCGCCGAGCATGAAACAATGCTCAACATTACTCATCATCAGGGAAGCATTAATCAAAACCACAGTGAACTACCTTACATCAGTCAGAATGGCCATTATTTAAAAATTCAAAAAGCAATAGATCCTTGCACAGATGTAGAGAAAAGGGAACATTTATACAGTCTTGATGGGAATGTAAATTAGTACAACCTCTATGAAAAGTGGTATGGTGATTACTCAAAGAACTAAAAGTAGATTGGTCATTGATCCAGCAATCCCACTTCTATGTATCTTCCCTAAAGAACAGAACTCATTATATAAAAAAGATGACTGAACCCACATGTTCATTGCAGCATAACTCACAATTGCAAAGATGAGGAATCAACCTAAATGTCCATCAACCAATCAGTTAATATTAAAACTGTTGTATATATATACCATGGAATACTACACAGTCAAAAAAATTAAAAAAAATAGAGAATGAAATTATGTCCTTGTAGCAACATGAATGGAGCTGGAGATAATCACCCTAAGTAAACTGACTCAGAAACAAAAAAACAAACACTACATATTGTCACTCACATGTGGGAGCATAATGATCACGAAGATGGAATAATAGACACTGGGAAGACAAATTAAAGGGCCGGTTGGGAGAGGGTAAGGTCAGAAACTACCTATGGGGTACAATGTTCACTAACTACAGAATGGGCCACCTGAGACCCAATCCCCACCACTACCCACATGTCCATGTAATGGATACACAGGCATGTACTCTGAATCTAAAATAAAATTAATTTAAAAATAGCAAATTAGGTGGAAAACTGTACGAACACATCCTAATGGAGAGGACAATTTCTGAGTTGAGTTTGGAGCAGATATGGAAAGTCCTTATACTGAAAATAGGAAGGACACATGGCTAAGTGTCAAAAATAAATGCACATACGGAGAGATTGAAACTTCATGATGCCTTTATGGAAATAACTCTATAATTCAAGAATGCAAGTGTATGAATAAGAAAAGTGGAAGGTGATGTAAAACAGTAAAATAAGAAGGTGAACTAATAAATAGAGGCCACATCATGATTATTCCCTTTCACATTTCTTCAAATCAGACATAATTATTTTAGACAATAAATACACAGTGAACTCTGGTTGCCCAGTCATTGCTTCTTGTACTTGTCAACAGGAATGGCACGACCTTCGCTAATGATGCCATAACTCTTTCCAATCTGTTTGATCTACTCTAAAACAGGACTCCAACCAATGCCTAGACACAGATTATTTACTTCATTCAGAAATGTTTAATATGTATTAAATAAAACAAAGTAAAGGATTTTAAAAAAGAAAGGAAATGAAATTAAGAGATTAAAATAAAATCCTTTTACTCATATTCCTAAAATTGAAAAGTATTTCACATGGGGTTCCAGAAAATAAAATGCGTTAACAAGAATGGTGTATTGGGGCAGGGGGGAACCCAATATACGAACCAACCAACTAACAAAAAATTGATTTGAAGTGTCTCACTATCTTTTGTTTAATTAGAATTACTCTTTCCAGAAGGCTAACCAGGACTTAGCAATGGAAAGAAAATTAGGGTGAGCATGCTTAGACATTATCTAAGGGTACCAAATATCATCTGCCAATTAGTAAACATAAAGCAAATGAAGAGGAGTTGTAAGAGGCACTAAGTCCTATGTGTACCTGTGTATACGTGACCACAGAAATAGGATACTAAAGATATCTGAGCCCGCGGGTTCGAGACCCACCTGGAAGGTGAGACCTCATTTCTACAATAAATCAAAAAATTAGCCGGACGTGGTAGCAGGCGCCTGTAGTTCCAGCTACTTGGAAGGCAGAGGCGGAAGGATAACCAGAGCTCAGCAGGTCGAGGCTGTGGTGGCTGGGAGCGGCCACTGTACTCCAGTCTGGGCGACAGAGTGAGACTCCAACTCTTAAAAAAAAAAAAAAGTTATCCAAAAAGAATGAGAAAAGACAATATGAGGCAGGACAAAGTGATAGGCTTCAGTTTTTAGGTGATGTTGTATACCCTTATTTCATGCTGATTGTTATATGGGACAAACATTTTGAAGTCAGTTCTTGCCAGAGAATATTAAAGGGATATTGGAGAAGTACAAATGTATAATGCTATGTGATTCATAAGCAGGAATTCTGCTTCATTTATTCTTTTAAATTTGCTGTCTTATAATATCTAACATGACTATTTACATGTGGGAACTTAATATATAATAACTAATTATATTAAGAGTTAAGCAGTGCATTTTAAGACTGGATACATAACCAGAGGATTTTCCATCAAACACAAACAATAAGTTCTACAAAGGTCTAAACCACTTCTAATAGGAAAAAATCAAATAAAGTATATTCTATGCTATGGGAGCAATTATTCTCACAATGAACCTAATCACATAGAATTATTTGAAGTGATATATGGTATTTTACATTCTAGAAGAAGTCTATTTTACATTTAATCACAGATCAATACATCTGTCAAATATAATGTGTCATAAATATTTGTTTTAATTTAAGATTCTGGGCTTTTAACTAGAATGAATGATCACTGAAGAATCTCTTATAATAGGACATGCATACTAAAAGATTTGCCTGAGCACATTTTAGCGCTTAGGAAAAATATAAACTATTTTTATTTTTCAGTGTGCTGGCTGACAACATCTCATGGTTGACAGGTCAATCCTAATAAAACTATATATCTGACAATCTAGATGGCAGGCAGAGGATAGAGATCAATCTTTACCTAGGAAAGTTGATGGAATATGTCATAAACTGGAGACACAATAATATTGTGACCTTGTATATAATAAGTAAATGACCCTTAAAGATTAGTAACTTGAATCAGTTCCATGATACTAAATACATTCTTCTGAATTTTAGATGAGATTATATGAATAAACAATTATATGTACAAAAATAAAAGGTCCAGAAAATATGAATATGATGTTGCAATGACAAAAAAGTAGAAATAGATAATTTATATTATATACAATATATAAAATTCTAATGAAGTCTCACAGAATTTTATATCTCTTTAAAATTTTTAATTAAGAAATTAAGTGATGATACCTCAATAAAATTACAAGTAAATTATTTTCAATTGAAGATAAAACAGAAATTTGGGTTTCTTTTCTTTTTTTATTGTTTTATTTTCCAGGGAAAACATTACAACAACATTTTGTTAAAGAGGATACAAAATATCCAATATTTTTCCAGATCAACATTAATTCTTTATATGCACTTTTCTCTGTCAGATGTCATTAAAATATTCAAGTTGCTAATTTAGTTATGATATCATATCTTCCTTAATGCTTTCTGGATTTAGTTGGGTTTTAGGAAAGCATCTTTCTCTTGAAAAAAATAAGTAAGCTTATATAAAAAGTAAGCTTATATAGAAACATAGGGAATTACAAATCAAATTTTGTTTCAATTATGTATAAATATAGAATATCTGCTATATTGATAAATATTACTTGGAAAAAACTAGTAAAAATGTTTACAAATTGTATTTCTGTAATAGTTTTTCCAGCTATTTTTTATTCCTAAAAAATAATCATATGAGTAAAGAAACTTAGACTTAAATACATTTTCAGTACTTACACAATTTTTAATTAGTTGTTTTTAGATGAATTTATAATATAAAAAATAAATTTTAAATTTCAGAAGGAGTTTTGTGTTCCAATGAGTAACTTACACTGAACTAACACTGCTTCAGATAACAATTATATAATCTTAGAGAAAAGATAGAATTTATAAATAATAATTTGAATACTTGAGTGCAATCGAAACCAGGCAGAATCTAGAAGATTCGAGATGATAACTCACTCTTTTCATACTTTTTGTTGGAACACCAGCTATGTTTATAGGAGTATAAATAATAAACATTCATTCACCTATATTAAAAGCAACCAATCAACTTTATTTTTAATTCCAAAGTTGCATATAAAATGTCTTTAGAGCATGATATTTAGTCAGTGCTCAGGAGGTACTAATCCCTTTTCATCCTCTAGAAACATTTTGAACATTTTTTATAATGACAAAAATTTTTAATTGCATGTTTTGTGGCTATTTTACTTCTCAGTTAAGTAAAATAATTCTTTTTTTTTCTTTTTTTGACAGAATGGAAAAAAGGCAAAAATGTACTTGCCAGGAGGAATCAACACCAGAAATAGCATCATTTAACCAAAATGTGAGAATCTGTTAAAATATAGTTTTACTTTATTTATTTGAGCAATTAGTGTACAACGTTGAAATTAGTATATTGTTTCCCTTGTACCTTCAAAGAATAAATTGTTCAGCCTAACAGAAGAAAATTAATATTTATAGGTATTGATCTTGGCATCTTAGATCTCAAAACAGCCCAAGGGGAAAACATACCATGATTTTAGGAAGAAAAATTTTAAATACATATGATTACCAAAGTTCTTTTTAAGCACTTCAAGTGAAGCATAGTTGTATCACCCATGAACAAAAACATTTAAAAATATTGTTCATTTAAGAGTGTCTAAGGTTCTAGAAGCTGAATTTCTCATACTATGATTGAGAAAGCTCTAACTGGAAAAAAAAAAGAATTTGTGGTAATAATGATTATATCAGCAAAGAATGCAGGTGTTTACTTAAATAAATGAGGCAAGTATGAGCAGCTTAACTATTGAGGCATGAAAGAATTGTTCTGGGAGGTCATATGCTAATTATGTTCTATGTTTACTGGATTATATTTTAAAAAGTGATATTCCATATGTAATATTAATAATTATAGAAAGATTGATAGAGTTATTATTCAGACAGGACACCATGCAACCAGATAACAAACAAGAAGGCAGATAAATTTACTCTTACTTTCAGAAAATTATCTTTAAAATAAAATCTTGGAATCTTTATTCATCACTGACCATCTGACTACAGACCAGCAAGCTGCTTAAACTTATTTGATAAATAAATATTTTCACATTAAACAGCTATTTGCACAAAATTTAAAAATCAAATAAAAAGACTAACCCAGAATCATTAACTTGCATACTGTGTACGATGCTATGTTCTTTTTTTTTATAGCAGCAATTTTGGTTGAACTTTGGGATTAAAAAATAAAGCTATATGATTGGTTGCTTTAGTATAGGCGAATGAATGTTTATTATTTATACTCCTATAAACATTGTTGGTATTCCTCCAAATTGTGTGAAAAGTGTGAGTTATCTCACCTCTTCCAGA
Source organism: Cephalopachus bancanus (assembly GCA_027257055.1). Taxonomy (NCBI): domain Eukaryota; kingdom Metazoa; phylum Chordata; class Mammalia; order Primates; family Tarsiidae; genus Cephalopachus; species Cephalopachus bancanus. The sequence continues at coordinate 14,390,945 of JAPVLO010000068.1, read as the reverse complement.
TTCTGCCTGGTTTCGATTACACTCAGGTCTTCGAAATATGATTTGTAAATTCTATCTTTTCGCTAAGGTTCTATAATTGTTATCTGAAGCAGTGTTGGTTAAATGTACATTACTCTGCCATTGGAACACAAAACTCCCCCTGAAATTTAAAATTTATTTTTTAAATTTTACTTATCATTGCCTGAACCTGGCGACTCCAAGAAGTTGCAGAAAAGTGCAAAAATGCCAATTGGTCTTATTTTACATCCATAAAGTAAAATTCAAGTGAAAATCTAGCATTTCTGACAATGTTTATGTTTCTATATTTCTTAGTACATGTGCTTTGTTTTTACCATTTATTCAATTTCTTTTTTTTTTTTTTTTTTTTTTTTGAGTTGGAGTCTCACTCTGTCGCCCAGACTGGAGTGCAGTGGCCGCTCCTGGCCACCGCAACCTCGACCTGCTGGGCTCCAGTGATCCTTCCTCCTCAGCCTTTGGAGTAGCCGGAATTACAGGCATGCGCTACCACGCTCGACTGATTTTTTTTTTTATTTATTGTAGAGATGAGGTCTTGCCTGCCCAGGCGGGTCTTGAACCCGCGGGCTCAGGCCATCCACTCACCTCAGCCTTCCAAAGGCGCGTGATTATAGGCTGAGCCACCGAGCCCGGTTCATTTATTCAATTTCACCATTGTTTCTATCTTCTCCTCTCATTTTTCCATGATTTTTTTTGCTCTGATTTTATGACTTCATTTATTCATTTATTCTTGAGTAAGTAGAAATTTCAGAAGATAATTCCTTTACTTCTTACCACCAGATTTCCATATTTACTTGTGTCTGTATTCATAAAACTCTCCTGTCTCACCAGTTACAAAAGATGGCCTATCCTTGTTTCTATTTCAGATCAGCTTTTCTATTATTTGTATCCTTGGTTTCATTCTCACAACTGTCCTTCCATATATCTAACCCCTCTTCATTTCTCTTTGTCTAACACAGCATTTTGTGGCATAATGCTATGGTTATACTTTTGCCCCTTCCAAACCTCCTGTTGAAGCTTGAAGCCCAATGTAGGAGGTGGGACCTAATGGGAGGTATTTAGGTCATGGGGGAAGATTCCTCATCAATAGATTGATGACATCTCTTGGGTTGGGGGGATTTTTCATACTATTAGTTTTCACAGGAGTTGGTTATTGAAAAGAGACTGGCAACTCTCCACTCTTTTTATTTGTTTGTTCCTTCTTCCACCATGTGGTCTCTGCATACATTGCTCCTTTCACCTTCTTCCATGCGTAGATGCAACCTGAGACACTCCCCAGATGCAGACGCCCAAATTTCAACCTTTCAGCTCATCATCAAAATGATCCAAATAAACTATTTTCTTTATAAGTTACTCAGCCATAGGTATTTCTTTATAGCAACACAAAATGGACTAAAACACATGCGGAAATAAGAAAATTTCTACTCCACATGCCAGAGTTCATTAATTATGTGACAATCTTACTTCCTCTGGAAGAAAATAGACTTCATAAACAGTCATGAAAAATCTGTAGTTCCACAAAGTTTGAGCCAATTCAGTTATTCACGAGATATTTTATAATTTACTACAAGGTGAAGAAAACAAATCTTGATATCTTACTTTAAAAAATAAAATGTTCATGCTTGCTATTTTGAAATAATTCCACTAAAGAATACAGAAATTCCATATCTTCATATAATATGCATAAGAGCAAAGATTGTTATTTGATAAAAATCATTGACATTTACCTTAATTATTATATGTGGAAAGTTTTAGCAGTACTTAAAAAAACCTAGCTAATCAGATTAGACAATACAATAACAACTACATATAGCCATATTTTTCTATCCTTTCTAGAATAGAGAGAGATCATTGAGTGGCAATTTTCAATGAATTGACTTAAAAACTTTAGCTGGGCTTGGTGGCTCAGCCTGTAATCCCACGCCTTTGGGAGACTGAGGTGAGTGAATTGCCTGAGCCCGTGGGTTCGAGACCCTCGAGACCTGATCTCTACAATAAATAAAAAAAAAATCAGCTGGACATGGCAGTGCATGCCTGTAATGCCGGCTACTCGGAAGGCTGAGGCGGAAGGATCGCCGGAGCCCAGCAGGTCGAGGCTGCGGTGGCCAGGAGCGGCCACTGCACTCCAGTCTGGGTGACAGAGTGAGACTCCAACTCAATAAATAAATAAATAAATAAATAAAAATAAACAAATAAATAAAACTTCAAAGGCCTTCACCAGTGAAAATATAAGAAAATAGGTGATGGAGCTTAAGATGGCGGCTGACTGGTTGGGCTGTAAAAAATCTCCGTGGAGGCAAGTGACAATAAAGACTCTCTGGGTGAGTAGGCAGGCACTGGTGGGAGCAGTGAAAGTCTGTCTGAGGGAATACTTGGCTGCATGCACCTGGGTCCCCCCTCTGAGAGTGACTTCAGGACCCCACCACCCTACAATTAGAGCTCAGTTCTCAAGATAACCACAAAAACATCTGCTGCCTGTGGGATCACTCTGAGTAAAACCTGCTGAATCCTGCTGCTTCCTAGCACTTGACCCCCAGCACACACCATCACCTGGCATACTGGACCTGCTAGAGTGCAGTATTTGATTATTGGAAAGAGAACACTGGAGGAATCCAGAGAGGAATACATGCCTAGTGAGGAGCAGCCCACTGCAGTCATTTTCCAGGCAGAGATTTGCATTGCTCTGCCCAGCTCCCCCCTCCAAGCCTCCAACTTGTTTCCTAAGCCACACAACAAACTATTGCTCCAGGCATTCCCTTACCATTAAAATGGGAGAGAGACCTAACAAGGCACTGAAAGAAGCTGTGGACGGAGCACAGAGATCCAATCTCTGTGAATGGCAGATCAACTACTCAGAGCTGGATTGTGGTCCAGAGGAAATATCCTGAGAGCACAAACTTCAGAGGGAACTGACAAGTGCTGAGTTCTAGGCGCCCAACCCCCTACCCTTATCCAGCCATGAGACAAAGGGTGTGGACAGAAAAGAATGAGGAAGAACTCCAAAGAGATCAGTGGTGAGTCTGGGCTGACACAAACCCCCTCCTCCCCAGCAATCCTCTGAACATCAGACCCACATAGCTGTGCCACAACTGAGAGGGACAAACCCAGCTGGAGTCTGGACATCAGTCGCAATAGGAGAACCCCATTCCAGGATAGGCCTGACTGGGGCAACCTCGTGAGAGTACATACCTGGGGAAGACATTATCCTGTACATCTCCAACAGAGATCTCCCTGACCATAGGAGAGTGGGAGGGGAAAACTGCAGCCCCACCCACCTCCACTGCCCCTCCTCCTTCCCTGCTTCATTCCCTGAGGATAGATTGAAAGCGGTGGCTCTGCAGGAGAGATCTCATTAGAGAAACAATTATAGAGCCTACCACAAGAGGACAGATTTTTTGTCTTTGCTTTTTCATTGTTTTGTTCTGTTTTGTTTTTTTTATTTTCAATTATTTTTTAATTAAAAAAATTTTCTTTTAATCTATTTTTGAAATATTTTTCCTTTGTGCATGAATGCGTATGTGAGGCAATATATGTGTGAGGGTTCCGCCTGAATCCTCCTTTATTTCTCTCTATATTTTTTCTTTTTCTTATTCTCCTACCTTCAGTCTTTTCATCTTTCTTCTCTATTCACTTCATACTAGGCATGTGTGTGTGTGTTTAGTTTTCTTGGGGTTTTTCTGTTGCTGTGGTTTGTTTTGTCTTGCTTTGTTGTTATTGCAGATTGTTTTGTAGCGTGGGTTGGTTTCTGCTTTGCATCATCATATAGAGTAGTGGTGGCGAATGGGTCTCAAGGAAAACATACCACAATAAGTGAACATTTTAATCTGCAAGTAGCATCTGACTCCTAGCACCCCATCCCCCACTTTACTTGGATTTCAAAAATTACAAGAGAGAGCAAAACTTACTTCCCATCCACCATCCTATTTCAAAATGGAACAAATCCAATGCCTGAATCAGGGAAGAATAGAGGATTGAGCAAATATCAGAAGGGAAAGCCTCTCTCACTGACATTGAATAACAGAACTAAAGGAAAAAAAAAGCAAACAAGAGATCTGTCACAAATGAGGAAAAGTCAAAGGAAGACCTCAGGCAATTCCAAGTCTATGAAAGACAAAATTCCTGAGAAATTAGACCTTGGTGCCCAAACAATGGAAGTCACCAACAACTGGCCCCAGAATATGACAGGGATCAGGGAATGGTTGGAAAGAGTGAATAAGACTCAAGAAAGACAAGATGCAACACTGAAATAACTTGTAACAGAGATTCTGGCAATAAAAAATTTCGCTCAGGAAATAAATAACAAGATGACAATGTTGGAAAACAGAATTAATCTAGCTGAAGACAGAATCTCAGAACTTGAAGACCAGAACATGGAATTAGCCTGATCTGTAAAAAACATAGAAAGAAGACTAAGAAAGAAAGAACAAAGCCTACAAGAGATGTGTGATTATATCAAGAGACTGAACCTATGCCTGATTGGTATCCCAGAAGAAGAAAGGGAAAATGAGAACAACTTAGAACAAGTATTCCAGGAGGCAATTCAAGAAAACTTTCCCCATCTCACCAGAGATGTGACCAGCCAAGCACAAGAGATACAGAGAAACCCCATAAGACATCAAATGAGAAGACCAACCCCTAGACACAGTAATTCACCTACACAAAATACGTACAAAAGAAAAATTCCTAAAGGCAGCAAGAAAGAAAGGTCAGACTACCTACCAGGAAAAACCAATTAGAATACCAGGAGACCTATCAGCAGAAACACTATAAGCAAGAAGGAACTGGAGCACTATATTCAAAGTCCTCAAAGAAAAGCAATTTCAACCAAGAATTTCCTATCCAGCCAGGCTCAGCTTTATCAGTAATGGAGAATTAAAATCCTTCCCAGACATCCAATCCCTAAGCGATTATTCAGCTTCCAGACAAGCTCTACAGGAGACACTTAAAAATGTATTAAGCACAGAAGAAAGAAAAAAAAAAAAAAAAAGAATCACCACACAATTCCCAAGAGAACACAGAATCAACAGAGAATACAGCACAACAAGAAACTTGAAAAAACACGCATATATTAACCCCAAAGCCAAAAGAAAACAAGCAAACAAAGAAAAAACTTTATAAGAACCTCATGACAGGGATAACAACACATTCCAATAATCAGCCTGAATGTGAATGGAATAAATGCACCACTGAAAAGACACAGAATGGCACTGGAGAAGAAACCATGACCCCATTATTTGCTGCATCAAGGAGATTCATCTCACCACAAGCAGCACACACAGATTCAAAGTTAAAGAATGGAAAATGAGTTTCCAGGCAAATGATCACAAAAGGAGGCAGGAGTTGCAATCTTAACATCAGACAAAAAACAACCTTTAGCTGGGCTCGGTGGCTCAGCCTGTAATCCTGCGTCTTTGGGAGGCTGAGGTGAGTGGATTGCCTGAGCCCGCGGGTTCAAGACCCGCCTGGGCAGCGAGACCTCATCTCTACAATAAATCAAAAAATCAGCCGGGCGTGGTAGCGCATGCCTGTAATTCCGGCTACTTGGAAGGCTGAGGTGGAAGGATCACCGGAGCCCAGCAGGTCGAGGCTGCGGTGGCCAGAAGTGGCCACTGCACTCCAGTCTGGGCAACAGAGTGAGACTCCAATTCAAAAAAAAAAAAAAAAAAACCAACCTTTAAGCTGTCAAAAATTTAAAAAGATGCAAAAGGACACAACATAATGATAAAAGGGTCAACCCATCAACAAGAAATATCCATCCTAAACATATATGCACCCAACACAGGAGCACCAGCATTTGTAAAGCAACTACTAAATAAACTAAAAATATAAGTATATTGACTCTAACACTATTATAGCAAGGGACTTGACTATCCCACTGACATCCCTAGATAGATCATCAAGGCAGAAAATCAGCAAGGGGATCCAGAATCTAAACTTGACACTTGACCAAATGGACTTAGTAGATACCTACAGATTATTCCACCCAACAACCATAGAATATACATTCTACTCATCACCACATGGAACATACTCCAAGATCAATCACATCCTTGGCCATAAATCAAGCATAAACAAGTTCCAAAAGGTTAGAATCTTGCAATGCCCATTCTCAGACCACAGGGAATAAAAATAAATATCAATATCAACAACATTTCCCCAAAGCCCACAAAAACATGGACACTAAACAGCATGATGCTGAACAATGAATGGTTAAACACTGAAATCAGAGAAGAAATTGAAAGATTCCTGGAAACAAATGAAAATGAAGAAACATCTTACCAAAACCTCTGGGATGCCATAAAATCAGTTCTAAGAGGGGGAGTTTATATCTCTACAAGCACACATCAAGAAAATGGAATGATCACAAGTGGAGAGCCTAACAAATAACCTAAGGGAACTGGAAAGAGAAGACCACCAAAACCCCAACTTTAGCAGAAGAATGCAAATCACCAAAATAAGAGCCCAAATATGAGACATGGAAGACAAAAATATCATAGAAAACATCAACAAAACAAAAAGCTGGTTCTTTGAAATAATTAACAAGATTGATGGACCCCTAGTCAGAATGACCAAGAAAAAGAGAGAAAAAGCCCAAATAAACACAATCAGAAATACAAAAGATCAAATCACAACTGACCCCGATGAAATACAAAAGATTATCAGAGATTACTATGTACACCTATATGGAAACAAACTTGATAACCTAGATGAAATGGAGGACTTTCTGACATCACACAGCCTCCCCATGTCAAAACAAGAAGACATTCAGACACTAAATAGACCAATAACAACCCAGGAAATTCACTCTGTCATACGAAAACTACCTACCAAAAAAAAAAAAAAAAAAAAAAGGTCCTGGACTGAATGGTTTTCCAGAAGAATTCTGCAAAACATACAAGGAGGAGTTGATAGCAATCCTACTGAAAGTATTCTGGGCAACTGAGAAAAATAGAATTCTCCCCAAATCATTTTGAGAAGCTAACATTACACTGATACACAAACTGGGTAAAGATCCAACAAAGAAAGAGAACTACAGGTCAATATCCCTTATGAACATAGATGCAAAAATCCTCAACAAGATTCTAACAAATTGGATCCAAAGTCACATCTCAAAAATCATCCACCATGACCAAGTAGGCTTCATCCCCAGGATGCAGTGATGGTTCACCATTCCCAAAACTATAAAAGCAATTAAATGCAAACAGCAGATGCAAAAACAAGAACCACATGATGCAGAAAAAAGCTTTTTATAAAATCCAGCGTTCCTTCCTGATAAAAACCCTCAAACACCTAGGTATAGAAGGAACACACCTCAAAATAGTAAGCACCATCTATGACAAACCCAAAGCTAACATATTGCTAAATGGACAGAAACTAGAAACATTTCCCCTGAAAACTGGAACAAGACAAGGCTGTCAACTCCCACCCCTCTTGTTCAATATTGTGTTGGATGTCCTAGCGCAGGCAATTACCCAAGAGAAGGAAATCAGGGGTATCCAAATAGGAAAAGAGGGAGTCAAGTTATCCCTCTTTGCTGATGATATGATCCTATACCTTGAAAATCCAAGAGAATCTGTCAAAAACCTGCTTGCACTGATAAAGGTCTTTGGCAAAGTCTCAGGGTATAAAATAAATGTGCAAAGAGAGTTGCATTCCTATACACCAACAAGTAGGCAGAGACCCAAATAAAAAGCACAATTCCATTCACATTTGTCACCAAAAATGTGAAATACCTTGGCATCTTCCTAACCAGAGAAGCGAAAGACCTTCACAATGAGAATTACAAAACACTGCTCAAAGAAATCCAAGAAGACACAAACAAATGGAAAAATATCCCATGCTCATGGACAGGAAGAATCAACATTGTTAAGATGTCCATCCTACCAAAGGCAATCTACAGATTCAGTGCAATACCCATTAAGTTACCAACATCATTCTTCTCAGACCTGGAAATGACAATACAGAAATATAAACAACCACAAATAGCCAAAACAATCCTTAGCAAAAGAAATAAAGCAGAAGCTATCACAATTCCAGACTTCAAACTTTACTATAAGGCTACAGTAATCAAAACAGCCTGGTACTGGTACAAGAACAGGCACATAGACCAATGGAACAGGAGAGAGATTCCAGAAGCAATGCCTTAATTCCTCAACCAACTCATCTTTGACAAAGCCTCCAACAACAACCACTGGGGAGAGGAGAACCTATTCAGTAAATGGTGCTGGGAAAATTGGCTGACCCCATGCAGAAGATTGAAACAGGACCCCTACCTATCACCATAAACAAAAATTAACTCTAAATGCATCAAAGATCTAAATGTAAAACTTCAAGCTATAAGAATCTTAGAAAGCGCCAGAGATGTCCTTATGGAAATTGAAACTGGGAACCAATTCCTTCAGAATCCTAAAGGCCACTACCTTAAGAAATAAGATAGACAAGTGGAACTTCATGAAATTAATGAGCTTCTGCAAAGCAAAAGAAACCATCAAGAGAGCAGGGAGGCCGGGCTCGGTGGCTCAGCCTGTAATCCCGCGCCTTTGGGAGGTTGAGGTGAGTGGATTCCCTGAGCCCGCGGGTTCGAGACCCGCCTGGGCAGGGAGACCTCATCTCTACAATAAATCAAAAAAAAAATCAGCCGGGCGTGGGAGCGCATGCCTGTAATTCCAGCTACTTGGAAGGCTGAGGCGGAAGGATCACCGGAGCCCGGCAGGTCGAGGCTGCGGTGGCCGGGAGCGGCCACTGCACTCCAGTCTGGGCGACAGAGTGAGACTCCAACTCAAAAAAAAAAAAAAAAAAGAGAGCAGGGAGACAGCCTGCAGAATGGGGAAAAATATTTGCCAACTGTATATCTAACAAAGGGCTAACATCTGGGATCTACAAGGAATTCAAACGTGCCAAAAGGAAAAAAATGAACAGCCCCTTTAAAAAGTGGGCAAAAGATATGGATAGACACTTCTCAAAAGAAGATAATACGGGTAGCCAACAGACACATGAAAAAGTGCTCAGCCTCACTCATCATCAGAGAAATGCAAATCAAAACCACATTGAGATACCACCTAACCCCTGTAAGAATGGCCGTCAAATAAAATAAACAACAACAGATGCTGGCGAAGATGTGGGGAAAAAGGAACGCTTCTATACTGCTGGTGGAAATGTAGACTAGTACAACCTCTTTGGAAGACAGTGTGGCAATTTCTGAAAAAACTAGAAATTGACCTTGCATATGACCCAGCAATTCCCCTATTGGGAATATTCCTGGAGGAACTCAAATTATTATACAAAAAAGATACCTGCACACATATGTTTGTTGCAGCTCTGTTCACAATAGCAAAAACATGGAACCAACTGTGTTGCCCCTTGAAGCTGGACTGGATAAAAAAAAATGTGGTACATATACACAGTGGAATATTATGCAGCCATAAAGAAGGACAAATATATGAACTTTGCAACAACTTGGATGGATTTGGAGTTGATCATATTCAGTGATTTATCACAGAAACAAAGAACTGAGTTCTATATGTTCTCAGTCATAAGCTGACCTTGAATAATTATAAGCTATAAGAAAGCAATTGGCAGTAGTGGAAAACTGTCTGGGGAGGAGGTGTGGGATTGGCAGTTGAGGGAAACTGCTGGGGTGGGAAGGGCATACCTCATCAACAAGGGTACCTGCATGATCAATGTATATATACCTAACCCACAATTGTACCCCACATCTTTATAATAAAAAAAATAGCAAACCAAAAAAAAATAGTAACAATAAAAAGAAAATAATGCAGGTAATTTAAATTTATTAAGTTATTATTTTGAAAAAACACAAAAATGAATGTATTGACCATTCTTTATTGCTTCTTAAAATGCTGATTTAAAAAAATATTTCATTGTAATAAGACTCTATTAATTGTGTTAATGACCATAAGATTTAAAAATTTCCTTCCCAACTTGTTTTTGACTAAAAATAATCTGGAAACACATCATTATTGGTATACCAATTGCTATAATAGGTCTCCTATTCTTATCATGATACTTTTCTGACTACCACTAAGTAACTTTGTTCTTCTTTACAGCCAATTGATTTGAAAGAGTCAGATAAACATTTTTCTATTTATTCATTGTACATTTTCTTCAATCTCTTCCATTTATCCTTGTCACCATATCTCTGAAATTTGTTGTAGGGTCCCCTGTGTGCTCATGTTGCCTATTCCATTTTAAATCCCTTATTCAACCTTCCAGTAGCACTGACACAATTGATAGCCCCTTTAATATGGAAACACTTTAATATGGAAACACTTTTTTTGGTTTTCATGTTGCTACATTATCTTAGAATCCTTCAAGACTCACTGGCCTATAACTTTTTGAACCTTGGCTTTTCTTTTTACTCTAGACCTAAAAGTCTCAGAGAATTCCTCTTTTCAGTTCTTATCATTTTCTTCTTCTCCATCAAGATTTCTCTGGTGGGTGAATTTATTATTTCCAATATTTGGTGCTTTAAAATTTTAATTTTAATTTCTGATGTTTTTCCATTTACAATTTGTACTTGTGTGTCTGATACATGATAGTTAATAGTGCTTCAGTTTACCCAGTCTCTCAGCCTAAAAAACTGAAAGTTCTGCATGAGCCTGCTAATTATTTCCATCATATAATCTTTACATTTGATTTCCATAAATATCCAAACTGGATCATTTCTTAAAATACTGCTGCCTTTATTCCACTTAAAGTCTTCAACATTTTTTAATAAACTTTCCAGTAACCGCCTGCCCTAAAACTTTCAGTCATAATATCTCTCAGCTACTCATGACTTGTGAGGCAGCTATAGTAATCTTTACAATCTGCCAGATTACAAATATTATCCAGCATAAAACCCAATAACTATCTCACATTACTAAGGATAAGTATAAGACCTTTATTTCAACCAGCATACTTTTCTCTGTTTTTATTCTTATCTTCTAAATCTTAGCTTTATTTTGTTCCAACTATGTAAAACTTGCTTATATTTTCTCCAATGGGTTATACCTATTTCCATTATTTTGTCTTTTCTTCTTTCTGAAAAACACTTAACTCATAACTTTTAATAGAGGGCATTTTTTTCTAAACTATCTTTTCTTCCTGCCCAGTCATTTCTGGTTCCTCAACTAACCTTATTTTCTCAAAAATGTAATCACCATCAAGAATAACATTTTCTTTATTTGATTCAGGTAATTTTTCATCCAAAGATGCCTTAAATTTTCTAGTATTTACATCATCTCCCATTGTTCTTTATCTATAGTTTACTAAATTTGATCAAAATACTGCAAGAAATTTACATCTGAAATTGTATATACAAAATAAAGGGGTGAACAAATAACTGAGCTTTTTAAAGAAATTTGATGTCCACAGAGTTTTTTTTTGCTTTTTTCCCCAAAAGTTTATGTTTTCACAAGTGTTCTCAAAATAAAAAATAACATACATATACATGTGTGTGACTTTGTTAAATATATCATTAATATAGCTTCACTTAAGTGTGACATATTATTAAACATTATTTAACAGAGTATGTGTGAAAAATAGTCTTCTAAATGCAACAAAAATTACTTTTAAAGCTTTATGTATGGAATATATGTTTTATGCACATATGTTTATGCATATTTTAAGTGTGAAATATTCTTATGTCTTAATGTAATAGAAACATAAATCTATTTGTAGATACAATTCATTTTACTATTTTTATCTTGTTTTTGTCAATTGTATAGCTGTTAGGACAACATCAGGAATATTTATTTTTACAACTATTCTAAAACAAATTAAATGTACTTAATTTATCTAGATAGGCTTTTTATATTTCCTTAGGGTACTAAAATATTCTTATCAGTAGAATATCAAGAGTTTATTTTTATATTCAGCAAATATCAAACTTCAATTTCAAATACTGTAAAAGTACTAAGATTCTGACTTTACTTATTTACACCTAAAGCATAATAAATACTTTAAAAACAATAATAAATTCAGATCTTAAATTTAATTAAAATTATCAATCTTTGCATATTACTCCCAAATAATAGCATACTACTACAAAAAGTGAATCACTATTTAATTAACATGCTATAAATAGTAACACAAATTTTTTGAACATCTACTATATGCTAAGAGCTCTTATAATATCTTTACATCAATTATCTATCTGTATCTTTGAAACATCCACAAGGTAATAGAGACTACTATTATAAACATATTATAAACACATTATAAACATATAACAGATAAGAAATCACAGCAATAAATATGTTAAATAAATTACCTAAATTTAAGCTATTTAGATGGTAGAATAAAGAATCCTACCAACGCAATATATCTTCAGAGCCAAATTTATAACTGAAACTCTAATAGCTACTTTGAATGACTCATCTCAGAGTTAAATTTTATAAGTCTATTTTTCTCAATAGTACATTATGTTTATGTTCAATTCTCTTACATCCTGTTTTTGCCATAGGAGAGTTAGCTAACATTGAAATAATGAGCACATTAATCAACCATTTATTAAATAGACAGTAACAAAAACATCAATGACTCTTCATTATAATATATATAACAAAACCGTTTAAACATGCAAGCTTAGAAAATAAATTTTGCCTGTTGTAAACTAGTCGAGAACAGTGTTTCCCACAAAGTGACAAATGAGTATTTCAATAGTTTTACTACTTTTTAATAACCAAAAAATATATACTAAAGGTTCAATAGAGTATTGCTTTATAGTCACCAGATTGACACATATTAAGAATTCAGTCTTTTTTCTTTTGAAAATCTTCTTCCCCTCTCCCTCCCACATAAAACAACAACAACAAGAAAAAAAACCCTGGTCATTCTGGAAATTTGACATTATACATACATATACATAAAAAACCCAAAGGTAAATGGTTTATGAAATGAGGTGAAGTAATGTCCCAGTTTCTAAATGATAAATACTTCTCTAATTGTCTTCTTTATGAGGTATTCTTTTGAGCCTGAGATTTTTTTTTTTTTTAACCATTGGGTATAACTGGAAGCATCTGAAGTAACACTGACCTACAGGAGAGTCTAATGGGTGAACAAGAGTGCCTATGTGAGAATAAGCTGTAAGTGTGTTTTATCATCTCAAGGACCCATAACTTCTGAAGAAGTGTATCTTGCTAAAAATATAAACTATTTCCTCCAACACCTACAGCATATGATATCATTATCAACATTTCACTCCTATTTTAAATTCTTTTTCAGCAAAAATGTGATTGTCAGGACATCAGCCTTGACATCCACCTAGACATTCCAGACTGGTGATTGTGTGTGCATATCAAATTTCTGTAGAAAAAATAAATCCCTTTATCTATATGGGCATTCTGTTAAATTCTTTTTGCAACCATCATGAATATATACTCCCTATTTTAAGTTAACCATGCACTGGCATTTTTTGGTCAACAAATTGCAATAACACACAACTGCTTCTCAAACAATGCAATCCTAATTATCTTGAAAATAAGATAAAACTTAGAACTCTATAAGTTTAGAAATAAATTTACAACCCTGTTGCAGCTTTAACTTGTTTCACAGGGCATTCAAAACCAAGTGAAGAGAACAAATTATTTAAGAACTGCAGAGTAGGAGAAGCAATAAGCTCAGAACAATTTTGTAAAATACAAACTACAAATTATTTCTTTAAAAAATATGTTGGCCTATTTATATGGTGGAATAATATCTAGCAATACAAAAGAATGGAACTACCAATAGATACAACAATGGATAAAAATGTAAAAAAAAAAACAACCCCAGTATGTTAAATAAAGTAAGCCAGATACCAAGTACATATACAGCATGAGTTCATACATGTTTTATACGAAGGGCATCATTTTGTCAAAACTATTCTAAGGGATTAAAAATCAGAAAGTAGTTGTTTTGAGTAGGAGTGGGCAGGAAGAAGAACCACCTGCAATGAAGTACAAGTAAACTTTCTGAGGTGATGGAAATATTTAAACTATGTCTTGTTCTGGGTGACATTGCATAGGTATAACAGTAGAAAAACTCATTGAACAAATACTTTCAACCTGTGCATTGAAGAAATGATCTCCAGGTTTCTGCTTGGAAGACATTCTCCACATTTCTTCCTGCCTACAGTTTCTTTCAATAAACTGCAAACCATGTGCTAAAAAAAAAAAAAAAAAAAAAAGAATCTGAGAAAAGTAAGCATTGTAGAAAATATGATTAACCAATATACATGGCTTTAAAAACAGCATGGCATGACATTGCACAACTGAGCATGTTCTCTCTTGGAAATATATGTTAGAAAAAGTATGCATACGTACAACAGGATGCCCAGACAAGAATAATTTGAGTGATGTTATGAACAGTAGCAGAAAGCAGAAATATATTACATGTCTATCATCAGGAACATTAATGAATAAAATGTGAAATATTTAAAGTTGAATTTTCTATAAAAACAAATGAGTCATTACAAAATACTAAATTATGAAGACATATATTTAGTATTGCATAAAATCAATTTGCATAAATACTAAAATGTTTATATGAAGTTTAAAAACAACCTAACTAAGCCGGGCTCGGGGGTTCAGCCTGTAATCCCGTGCTTTGGAAGGCTAAGGTGAGTGGATTACCTGAGCCCGCGGGTTCGAGACCCACCCAGGCACCTTGGCAAGAACTCATCTCTACAATAAATCAAAAAAATTAGCCAGGCATGGTAGCACGCGCCTGTAGTTCCAGCTACTTGGAAGGCTGAGGCGGAAGGATGGCCAGAGGCCAGCAGATCGAGGCTGCAGTGGCCGGGAGCGGCCACTGTACTCCAGTCTGGGCGACAGAGTGAGACTCCAACTCAAAAAAATAAATAAATAAATAAAAATAAAACAATTAGAAAAAAAAACCTAACCTACATGTATTATTGCATGAGATTTGAATGTATATGTGTGTGATAAATGTATAAAACATAAAGGAAGGTATTGATAAATACAAAACTCAATATTGTGGCTCCCTCTTAGGTTAGGTAGAAGGATTAAATGGAGTGCACAATGAAATTCCACAATTTTTATAATTATTAAGCTGAATGGCTGTTTCATAGCTGTCACTTTTACTAAGCTTCACAGCACACACATATGAGTATATTGCATATGTTATCGTGTACATATTATATAATGCAATTTTAAAATGTCCAGTTAATTTATAATGTATAAGACTTTTATGATCTTGTTGACAATTAAAATAGTAAAAACACTGAGTTGACTGGAGGTTGTGGGCAAATTTATGTTGTCAAAATGTATAAAGAAAATCAGAAAATAAAATTTTTTTAAAAATTGAGCCAGGCTCGGTGGCTCAGCCTGTAATCCCGCGCCTTTGGGAGGCTGAGGTGAGTGGATTGCCTGAGCCTGAGGGTTCGAGACCCGCCTGGGCAGCGAGATCTCATCTCTACAATAAATAAAAAATCAGCCGGGTGTGCTAGCGCATGCCTGTAATTCTGGCTACTTGGAAGGCTGAGGTGGAAGGATCGCCGGAGCCCAGCATGTTGAGGCTGCGGTGGCCGGGAGCGGCCACTGCACTCCAGTCTGGGTGACAGAGTGAGACTCCAACTCAAAAAAAAAAAAAAAATTGTCATGCAGTTGCGAATTTGGTTTTTTCCCAAAACTAACTTATTTATACAACAGTTTTGAAAGAAAAAAAATGACAATAATTTTGAGCAGCATATCTGTAAAATTACCTTCGCAATTTTTTGTCCTTTGCTTTTCTTACATTTTAAAAATATCTGGGATTAGTAACATGCTATTATTATTAATTTAAACGTTACATATGTGTTAAATAATATTTTATTATTTAAGTTGATTTTACTCCCAAATTTACAATTAGCCCAAATTCCATGTCCGCTTGTTTTAATGCCCAGTCACGGTCCAGTTTACCATTGCTGTTTCAACCTTGTCGTTTTAGTCACAATTCTAACTCTTACCTTTATTATACTCTCCACCGTCTTCAAAAAACATATACAATTGTTAGATTTTCTAGTTTCTTTTATTTATAGAAACATCTTTGTAGCCTCCATTTATGAAAGAGAATTTGACCTGATATTAAACTTGTGTGTCGCAAATTTTGTTACTTAAACATATAACATTTCTCAGCATTCTTATATAAATATTGCAGAAACATCAGAAACTCCATATTTTTTCATTTGTTGAAAATCGTTTTTACCTGCAATTTTAGAATATTTAATCCAACCATTTAAAAAGGTATATATACTATATGTTCAGGCCTGATATAAGTCTCATTTTCTTTTTATTGGAATACATAATAAATTGCTTCTTTTAAAGGCAGGTTCTTCATTGTTTTAGAAATATGTATTGGTTTTACAACTTCATTCGCTCATTCATTTTCCAAAGCACCTGTGACCCCATGTCTAGTTTCTGTTCCCTTCCATATATTATCACCTTACCCATCATTATCTTCAGAAACATTTTCTACTTGCATTTTCAGAAAACTTTTCTACATATTTTTTATTCAATTTTAAGTGTTGAACCAATTTAACAGTTTGTATTATGGTTTTGCATTTTGCTATTGGACTTTTAAAAAAGTTCACTTAAATGTGACTTCTGCTTACCATTTTCAATTTTTTCTTTATCTTGGCTTCTTATTTAACAGCACATAATCTTTAAATAGTTTCTTTCTTTTTTTCTCTTTTAATTTTTATTTTGAAATTGTGGGGTACAATTCAGGGTTAGGTGTACAAATGTTCATTGTGCAGGTACATTTATTGATGAGGTATGTGGCTATGATCAAGTGTAAATAGTTAACTCTTAACCAGGAATGGTGGTACATATCTGTGGTCTCAGCTACTCCATAGGCTGAGGCAAGAGGATTGCTGGAGTCCAGAAGTTCAAGGCCACAATGAGCTATGATTGCACTACTGCACCTCAGTCTGGATGTCAGAGCAAGCTCCTGCCTAAAATAAAATAAATGTTAGTTCAATTATTTCAGTTTTTGAAAGTCATGGAATATGCGAATTATTAAAGATGCCTAATTGACTCCTTAAAGTATAATCTAATTGTTGTAGTAAATAATTTCTGGTAACAAAAGGTTTTCAAATGCTGTTTTGTTGCCACATTGTTCTCTTTGACATTATTCATGCTCAGATAAGAGCAAATATTTTCTTTTTTTTTTTTTTTTTTTTTTGAGTCGGAGTCTCACTCTGTTGCCCCAGACTGGAGTGCAGTGGCCGCTCCCGGCCACTGTAGCCTCGACCTGCTGGGCTCCGGCGATCCTTCCGCCTCAGCCTTCCAAGTAGCCAGAATTACAGGCATGCGCTACCACGCCCGGCTGATTTTTTGATTTATTGTAGAGATGAGGTCTCGTTGTCCAGGCGGGTCTCGAACCCACGGACTCAGGCAATCCACTCACCTCAGCCTCCCAAAGGCGCGGGATTACAGGCTGAGCCACCGAGCCCGGCTAGAACAAATATTTTCAAACCCCATATTTCAGTAGAAACTTAATAAAAATTATGCTTTACCCCACCATCTTCTAATTTGATGAGAGTTAAGTACTCTAGTTTATCAAGGGTATATGTGTAAAATGAAAAACTCTTAACATTCAAAATGTAATGTTTTCATGCTCTGATAAATTGTAATGGCAAGAGGTTTTTTTCCTGAATGTCTTGCTGTTTGACCTTTTCATCATACGATAGATATCTATTTGAATTTATTTCCTATCTCTACCTATTTTTTTGCCATACACAGAGTTCTGTATATGAATCATATATTATAAGAAGCAATGTACCACCATATGTTACCAGTGTGTTTACTGATAATTGGAAATGTAGAAAATAATAGTTGGGGATGAGATTAAGTAGTGAAATGAGAAGAAACATTCAGTTTGTTTCAGTGGGTAGTCACAATCAAATAAAATGAAACCTGAACCATTTTCCACTTCAGACAAGATTTCTAATTTTGAATTAGGGACACAATGTCTGTTGGATGAAGGGTCTACTTTCAGATTATTAATTTACAATTAGCATTGAAAAGTGGCTTATTTTTATATTATGTTAAACAATTGGTCTATCTACCTCTGTTTACTGATGTCCATTGCCAGTAAGCATCAGATTGACTGTCAATCATAGATTTTAGTATTATTTCAGTTATAACTTTCTTTCTTATTGGATACTTAAATGGTGATTGAAATTTGAAGATTCTGGTCATATAGCATTTCAAACTAAGACATATATATGATTTTCTGATGTTAATAGAAAAAATGTTTTTATAACTCCCATTACCTTTTATTGGCCTATGCTCTAGTCTAGATAATGCCAAATATGTTCAAACATTAATATGCAATTTATTTTCTGAAACTAACAAAAATGATCAGCTTCTCTTTGCATTCAATGTGACCTTCTCCATTGCAGCAACCTTATCTCCTTTTAATGGTGGTTAATTGTTCCATTTGTTAAATCACAATAAACCTATACTTACTGAGACCTTATGTCTATGAAGATATACGTAGCATATGATATATTTCTAATTGTTCACCTGCATCTTAAAAATAATTTTAAATATTATGTCAGGGAAGAAAAGCTAAAAATTATTTTTATGCTCTCATTATTTAATACTGTACTTAAAGCTTATAAAAATAATAAATGGTATCATTAATCAATTGCTTGAGCTCTTCATCCTTAAACTTAAAATAAAATATTAAAGCACTAAATGTAGTTTTCAATAATATAAACTTTTAAAGTACGTATAGAGTGTATAAAAGTTCTTAGGTAAGGGGAAATAATAATTTCAAAGTGTTTCCTGGTTTCTTTTAATTTGTTCTTACGATTTTTCCAGAATTGAATTTTATTAAATTAATTCTGCAACTGTTTTATAAAGAACATTGCTGAAATGAGGTCCTCCATTAAAACATTTTTCAATTTGTGTTTATGCCATTTGCGCCATGTTTGAACCATTCAATATTCCATTTAAATTCGAAGTTTGTAAACTTTAAAATGTATAGGTTGTAATAAATAAAGAAAAGGTTCATTTTTATCTTATTAAGCAAGAAAATAAATACCAAATGAATCCAAATTTAGTGGTTCCTGTTATATTCTCAAAAGGGATCACTACAAGAATCTTACTGAGTATAAATTTAGTCTTATGGATAAGAAGGACAAAATGAAATAAAATAGAATACTTAACACTGTGTTCCTTGCTAAGATTTCAATAAAAGTGATATCTTTTCATCTTAATGGAAATTCTGAAATTTTGGCTTACTCTAAAGGAACCAAGCACAGCAATCTAAATGTTGCTGCCTTTTTTTAAATATACGCATCATTTGATATTGGATTTATTTTTTCCTTCTCTCTAGATGCCTTGAAAAGTTCTTTTATGATTACCTTGTGGAGATACATTAGTATGTGTCTTTGGTATCATTTTCTCATGCAATTGCTTGCAGGGGATCTCTAGATATTTTGCATTTGGATGGTCACCTCTCTAGAGAGATAGGGGACGTTTTCTTGAATGATCTCTTGGATGGTTTGTTCCAGTGTGTTCTCAGTTTCCACTTCTGTCTCAGATGCTAATCAGTCATAGATTTGGTGTCTTCACATAATCCCAAACCCTCATAAGCATTGTTTATTCTTCTTGAACCTTTTCTCATTGTTTTTGTCAGACTAGATTAGTTCAATTCAATTCCCTCCTCAATACTACGGTGTAGGACTGTAATTATGATTTGAAATTCCAGGAAAATTTCTTCATTTCCAGGATTTCCATATTGGATCATTTTTATATTGGTCAGACCAACTTTTATTTCCTACACTGCTTTTGTTGCCTAAGGAACTCTTCTTCCATCTCCTCTCTTGGTTCTTCTTGAGTGTTTTTGACACTTGTAGTTTATATTCTATATCTGTCATCACAAATAGGTCATTCTTGATTATTTCCATTGCTTGAGGTCTCAGAGGAACTTTTGTTCTTACATTAAAGCTTTAAAAAAGGGTTTTTTCGGATTGCCTGAGCCCGCGGGTTCAAGACCCGCCTGGGCGGCGAGACCTCATCTCTACAATAAATCAAAAAATCAGCCGGGCGTGGTAGCGCATGCCTGTAATTCCGGCTACTCGGAAGGCAGAGGCGGAAGGATCGCCGGAGCCCAGCAGGTCGAGGCTGCGGTGGCCGGGAGCGGCCACTGCACTCCAGTCCGGGCAACAGAGTGAGACTCCAACTCAAAAAAAAAAAAAAAAAAAAAAAAAAGGGTTTTTTTTTTTTTTTTTTCCTGGTTCTTCCTAATCTGTGAATAGCAACTCTTTCCTTTTTTTTATTTTGTATTGTTGTGTGTGTGTGTGTGTGTGTGTGTGTGTGTGTGTGTGTGTGTATGTGTGTGTGTTTGTTTTAGTTAGGTACAGTTGCTAATGTTAGCGTGACCTTTTATAGGATTTATTTTATTTTTAAACTTTTATCCTACAGGGTACTCCCCTGTTGTGCTGCACTCATCTTTCTCCTGGGGGCGGTAGTCTGCGAGGGCCTGACCACTGTGAGTCCTGCTGCTCTTCTGGGTCTAGCTTCCCTAGCATCTTTTCTGCTACTCAGAAAGAGGAGAAGATAAGAGCCGCCAGGACCACTACCACATCTGCTCTACCGCCTCTGGCTCCCCCTCTTGCTAGGCAGAGCTCACAACTCAGTGAGTGTCTTTCCAAAGTTTTTCCTGTAGGCTGGTACTAGCTGAGCAGCATTCTGATCCCCAGTTTTGAGCTCTCTGTGGATGATGTGGCAGCACTGCAAGGATGGCAGTGCTATCTTTTACCCAGAAGAGCTCCCATGGGAAAATAGGATCTATGTATCTCCTCTTAATGCTCCCTTGCCTTGACAGAGGCCAGCCTGTGTTCAGAACTCAAAATCAGCACGATCTACCATAGTTTGCTCAAAATCGTGCTGCCTGCTGCAGTGGGGCCAGTGAAACTGGTACGAGATCTTTCCTGGCCTGGGGGCTGGTCACCAAGCACTGCCCATGGGTAGAAGATCTCGGGGAGTGATTGGCTGTAGGCATTCAGAACTCAGATTACCAGCTCCAAGTGGGCTTTGGCGGCACACATTGCTGTGTTGTATCCAGACCACCTCCACATGCAACTGGAGTTCCTGGGTGGAGAGGCTCCCTCACAGCTTGTGTCAGTAGCAAATTGTTGGGGTACCAGCCCCGACCAAAGAGGGAAGGGTTAGGACCCGCTCCAGAGAATCCGGATGGCGAGAAGAAACGACTCGGAGGCCATTTCTTCTGGGAACAGTCTGATCAGGACTGAAGCCAAATTTTATTCGGACACCTTCCAACTTACATACCATTTTTCATACCCTCCAGCAGTGTGATAATCACGTGCTGGGGGCGTACAAACTCCATGATGCATATTGCGATTTACAAACTATGCATCACAAGACCATCACAAGACTTGCAAGCTCCAAGCAGGCGTGCTTTACAAATCTCACATCAAGGTCACAGGTGCACAAATACAGTTCGTTTAAAAGTGTCTTCCATAGTGTTCAACAAATCATTCATATTATACTCTTTGTTCTAAACCCTGATTAATACAAAAACTTTCTTAGTTAACTCTAGGTTCAATCCAAGTTCACTGACTCCTAATATTTTTTAATGATTGATATTTATCAACTTAACACTGTACTATAATTTATAAGTTTACTTAAATGACTTAATTTTTATTTATTCCATTAACCTATTACGATTCAACATAGTGGCCTGTAATTCTACAACAATTAATTCAAAACTTATTTCTTACCATGACTTATATGAGTTTCATGATCTAGTGTTTGGGCTTTAATACTATGCTATATCTCATTAAGCTAATACCTTATCATCAAATCTTATAATTATCATTGACGTATGATTTTAGAATCATAACACTATAATTCTCATTCTATTTTAATAAAACTACGACTTTAACCCAAAACTTAAATCCTTTTTCCTAGTATATTAATACATGGCTACGTGTAAAATTTCCTATTGTCATATTAGAAGCAAAAACTACAGCGTTGGGAAAGTTTCGGTATACTAATCAAAGGATCTTAAAATTGGCCTACAGGAACAGGAACTAAAGTCATAATATGAGAAAAGGAAACTTAAAAAGCTTAAACAAAACCTAAAAGTTTTCTACGAATGCTTATTACTGTTTAAATCTTTCCGATGGAAATTATATCGTCTTAACTGAATGTTTTATCCGAACAAGTCTATTCTAAAAATCAAATAGTATCTGTCACACTCTTGGATAATGGACTGCACGGTTACTATGGCAATGGCCACGGGCTGAAGCAAACAGAGTTTCGGCATGTAACGAAACTAGAAAAACGTCCTGAAGAAAAACGCCCTGCCCAGCTAAAAGGCGGGGCAATAAAACTATTATAATTTAGTTTCTAATCTTAATCCTAGGAGAGACTGCCTTTGGGAACAAGAGCTGAAGAAAAACGCCCTGCCCAGCTAAAAGGCGGGGCAATAAAACTATTATGATAATTTAGTTTCTAATCTTAATCCTAGGAGGAACTGCCTTTGGGAACAAGAGCTGACTCACCAGTCTACCAGGAATAGAAGTTAAAAAATATCTAGAAAGAAGTAAGATTTAGAAAGGACAAGGTCGTTCTGCTGTATAACCTTTCATCAGGCGTATAGAGATTTTACTTATAAGTTTTACTGCCATGTATGCACACTGGTCACTAATCACACGCCAATATTATAGGTATAACTGACATCCTATGTCAGAGGCGATCTTCCAGATGGGCCTTTACAGGCCTCAGCCATGTAGCTATAGATGTTGGCTCCCAACAGCAAATACCTTGTTCCGTTTTTCCTCACACATCCCCTCTCACATATAGAGCATCACTGTGATTCCAAAGTCTGAGGGTGATGGGGCCTCCTGGCTTCAAAGCTCCCGACGACACTCATTCCTCCTCAGTCCCTTTGTGTCCCAAGAGTCCTCTGTGGGATGAGGGATGCATGTGCAGTCTCAGCCTGTTCAAGCTGCTGGGAGTCACTGGCTGCTGGGTCTCTCCACCTTGGTCTGCTCTTCAAGAGAGGTATCAGTTGTGGCTTCTGGGTGGCTCCTTCTTCCCCACTGTGTCTGGAGGCTGCTCTTATCTGTGGTGATCCAGGTGAGAGTCTGGCTAGTTCCGGGCCAGATGGACTGATTTTTCTTTTCTTTGACATATGTGATTACTATCACTTCTTTGATAAGTTGTGGCATATGCTGATGGTCCTGCTCCACTCTGGCCACTGAGGAATTCTACGTTGGTTTACTCTATAGGAGAAACACACTTTAGCTGCATCTGGTAGGCCACCATAGTGTACCTTTGAGTTGCTTTTCCAATTCTGGAGCTGCTCATTCTTCCCCATTACCCTTTTTATTCAGAGATCAATTTTCACATATGTAAAATAATGAGATAATTTTATATGATATCTTCAAAATTCGAGTGAATTTTAAAAAATTTCAGCTATACGTCAGAATTTGGAATTTAAAATCTCTTATTTAAACATTTTTCTTATTATTAGTTATTAAATATGACAAATTTTATTAAATATTAAAGTTTAAAATGTGCCTTTATTATATATTATTCAAACATATGACTATACAACTTATTTAACCAATCATTAGTTATTGTGCATGCAAAATTTCCAAAGGCCAAGAATGGAGGAATTAGAGAGCTAGAATAAATAGGAAAGTACTGAATTATAATCTTTATAATGAAATAAATATATGTGAGTTTATTCTGATTGAAACAAATAAGTGATAAAATTTAGGGCAAAAGTATGATAAAATTTAATAATGGCTTATTTTCAAATTGTCTCCCCTAAGATGCTTAATTACAAAGAAAAATCGTAATGTCTTTATGTGAATTTTTTTTTTTTTAGAATTTTCTCAACCAATTAAGCAAAGTTAACTTCACCAATAATAAGAAATAACATCATGTATTTCCTGATGTGATATACTAAGAAGAACATCACTTCTATAACATTCTTGCCAAAAAGATATAACCTCAATCAAATTATGAGAGAATATCAGACAAACCCAGCATGATGGTCAATCTACAAAAACATAATAACAATTATTTTCAAAATTGTCAGTCTTTAAATATGTAGAATGACTAAGGATGGGCACAGATTGAAAGAGACTAAAGAAAAATTAAAACTCAGTGCAACACAGAAGCTTACTTTGGATTTTGGAATGAAAATAAAAAGACATGAGTGAAAATTTTGATAGTATTTAAATAAAGACGGTATAGTCATCTATTGATATTCTTGGAGGATTGGTTCTAAGACCCTTGCAGATACCACAGTTGGCAAATACTCACGTCCATTATGCAAAATAGCATGTATTTGCATATAACCTATACACATCCACCCCATACTTTAAATCATATCTAGATTCAGTAAAATACCTAATACAATGTAAATGCTATGGAAATTGTTGCTATATGAGTTTATTTATTTTTTTCTTATCGTCTTATTGCTATTTTCTGGTTTCATTTTTCAAATATTTTTCATATGTGGTTGTTTTAATCCAAGGATGTAGAGGGCTAACTGTAGTTTAATTAATAATATTATATCAATGGTAATTTCTTAGTTTTAAAAATCACAACATAGTTATATAAATTCTTAATGTTAAATTAAGAGGAATACAAACATTTCTACCATCTCACTACTTTTTTGTAAGCCTATATTTTTATTTATATATTCTATATGTCATATATTAAATAATATAAATTATATTTTATACTTTTATAGTATATTACATATTATATACATAATATATGTATGACTGTCTACATATAATAGCCAAAAGCTATGCCTATTTGAAGTTAAATTTTGAATGAATTGATATTAAATACAATTTAAAATCTAAATGCTCAGTCATATGGTCCATGTTTCAAGTTCTCAATAGCTTAATATAGCTAGTAACTATTGTATTGAACAGTACAGACTGTGTTAACACTTTCATTAATGCAACAGTCTGTTGGATAGTGCAGCTCTGAAACATAAGCCTTGTATAATAGTGAGTTGAATTATTAAAACAATTTCATAGACTACCATGGTTCTGTATATAGCTCTTTGTAACCTTCTAATTCCCCAGTTGACTCCACAAAAAAAAAAAAAGTGAATTGAGTACTATAACCTTTCTACTGTTTTAGAAATGGGCCATGACTATTTCAGTATGTTTGTATACATGCCACTTGCACAGTGTTTGACTATCACAAAATACGTTTTAAGTTAACTACAAAAAATACATTGTCTAAATTATCTAAATAAAGAAATATGTATTAATGGGGGTTTAGGGAGGTAAGGAAAGAAGGTGCTTGGTAATAGGACTTAAATAATACTATCAACAAAGAAGGGCTTGGTAAATCAGTGTTGCCAACTCTCTTGCTTCTTTCACTTAGTCTTGATCTCACATAATCAGATCAGTTTCCTATTGTTGATGGATGTCACATGATGAATGTGCATATTAACTGATCTTAATATAATTTATTGACTATTTTAATCCATTGAAGTCCAGCTTTCTGTTCAAAAGTGTAATTAAAGAATGAATTTCAGATAATTTTGAAACAAAACAAATACAAGACACCCATGGCAGCCCTCTTTTGTGATGAGGGCTCAGAGTATTTAATGGTACACCTCCTGGCTCTTGTACATGGGAGCTAAGCAAAATTCATAATAATCTCATTCTTTAAAGGCAGTTACCTCAGAAGCAGGAGTTGGTGCTATTTACTCTTTCAAGGGATCACTATAGGATTGACAGTTAACTATTATTAGTTAGATTTGTTTTCCTTTTGAGGGGCAACTGTTAGGAGTAATTTTTTAAAAAATTAAGTGCAAACAAGTATTGATGAACATTACAGTCAGTATTCTTATTTTGGATTTACAGAAAAATACCAGTTTTTGAATAATTTTTCTTGACCTTATTGTCTCATTAGGAATTGACACATAATTTATGTAGGAAATTCTCCAGAAATAAACTGTTAGCTCTTATTTATTTATCATCCGAAATAAGGTAATCACAAACAGGACTTTAAAAAACTCACAATAACCAGCTCTTTGTCAAATGAATGAATGAAAACATATTGATCTTAATTTGTAAGGAATATGTGAATAAAGATGTATTTAAAATAAGTATATCTATAATGCATTTTGCACGATAAGACTTTTAAAAATTATATATACACACAAATATACATATATAGTGTGTGTTTGTGTATATATATATCTCTAAAATTTGTTTCTGAGATAATAAGAACATTTATGTACGAAACCATTTTTTTTATTGTATCAGCAATATCTTATTTACTTATGGGATTTAAATATTTTGTTAGTCATAAAATTCATATTTAAATATTCATATAAAATTGACAGTAAACAAGATATATTCTACCCAACATATTACATTTTAATTATTCAGAATATGTTACAAAGATGTTGATTTTACTTTATTCACAATTATGTATTATTCTGCTTTAAATGTAGAATTTAATCATTATATGGATTATTTCCATTTGTGATTACTTAAAAGAAAAAAGACTACAAATGATTGCATATTCCAGTCACAATTCTTTGCTGACATGATCCATTTATGTTCAATAATTCACCTCTCTTGTGTCACTCAGACCAACTTGGTATTTATATCTCCTAGTTACTTGACATTCATCAGGTCTTGTTCCCTTCTTGGTCAGAGATTGAGGAAAGAAAAATAGTCGTAAATACATGAGGCTTTGTCATGAATACACAAATAAAACTATTCACTGCAAAAATGTGCTGTGCCTGAAACATCAGATGCAAGGTTTTCATACAAAGCTTGCACAGAGAGAGAGTGAAAGATTGAAACTGCTCAGTTTGGGGGTTAAAAAAAAATGTCTAAAGTGACTTAAAGTAGGAGCCAGTGACAAACGTGGTTCTATGACAGTGTTGTAAAAATTAGGCATCATTTTCTTTACAATTCTTCTGTTATAATATCTGCCATATCTTCCTATATTGTCAGGGGGAAATGAAAGCACAAGTTTCTCTGTTGTGTATAAAAAGTCTCACAATTTTCTTCTAGGCCTAAGGTAAGAACTTGGAGAAAGAAGTACCAGATATTAGTTATTACCTCACTTCCAGATACATTTTTAAAATGATGATTAACTATTGCATAGTCACAAAGGTACTACAGCACTACCTTTCAATTAATAATCATATATTCTAATAAGCAAAATTTTTTCTCCAATATAAAAATTGAATAACTGGAAAGGTAGCATTTAAATGATCCTTATTATCAATAACATAAATGAAAAAATATTCATTCAACATTATTTATTCCTCTGACTCGCTTACTGAGATAAGAATTTTGCTTTCATTATTTCATAAGATCTTCAAATATCCTTATGACTAAGATATTATTACTATTATAAATTTTAGAGATTAAAAACTCCTAAGTTCAAGTAGCATAGCTACTAAATGATGAAGGCAGCTTTCAATATATTTTGTCTTATCTCAGAACCCAATTTAATAATCTGTACCACTGCTTTAATAATTTGTAAAATGACATCACTATTTTTTATCTCCTCATAATAATATAATAAAAGTGAAAAATACTCATGAGAACGAATTTTCAGTCCTGAATTACCTGGAAAAAATGTAGTATATGCAATTCATGAAATACTATTAGTTTAATACATCCCATAATACATAATCTAGAAAATATTTAAATATGTGGTTGAAGGTATGAACAAACTTTATTATAGCTCATTGAGATCCTTCTTTACTGAGGTAGTGATGTGGGTTTTTCAGGTCAACCTGGACTTCAAGAGTGTCAGTTCAATGAGCCAGTCAAGCTCCAGAGTCGTGTCGGGGCTGGCAAACCTAGCCCTGGAAGTGTCAGCTCTAATGGACTGGCAAGCCAAGCTTTGAGATTGTTGCCATGGTGCTGGTGGGGGGAGGGGCGACTGGCAAGCCAAGTCCTGAGAGTGTTGCTGGTTCAGTGGGCTGGCAAGCCTAGCCCCTCGGGTGTCTCAGCTTCAGAGTCTGACCTTCTTCCAGCAGCTCTCCTGGTTCATGGGCTCCATAGGCTGGCAAGCCAGCTTCTGAGGTGCAGCGCTTTTTGACTCTGATGATCTTCTGCAGCTCCTCAGGGTCAAAGTTCTTATCTCATGCCCAAGAAGAATGAGGGACACAGACAACCGATAAGTGAGCAAGCAGTATTCATTAAGAGGACAGAAAAGCTCCCCTAGGGGTAGGGGACCCGAAGGGGTTGTTGGTCTGGGGCACAAACCAGATGCTTATATAGCCCTATGTCCATGCTGATTGGCTCCCAGTAGCTGTGAGCTGTTGCTGTTTTGATTGGTCAGTATTAAGGACCAATGGCAGAGGTAGGGCTTAATGGTTGCTTTTCGATATCTGCAGTGAGGACATTAGCTCTAGCTTGAGAGGCTCACAGGGAGCTTGTTTACCAACGCTGAGCCTGAGATGCCACCAGGAGTTCACCACATTGTTACCAGAGGACTTGCCTGTCTGTCTGCCTAGCCTTTCTCTAGCTATCTCGTGTCTCAGTAGATTAATAAAATAATGATCTAAGACAAACTTTAGTATGTTATGGTCTTCTTTGTTATAGTGAATATTTTGGGGGGAGAGAAAAGCACATATCTTGATCAATGCTTTATTTTACTTTCTTAGTGTAGAAATTGTCATCATAAAACCTACTTTTCTGATTGGTTAATTTGTCACACATTTTATTTAACTTTGTTTCCTATACAAGATTAAATTGTGATAACTATATGCAATGCCTTTTGTTTAGCAATATAAGACAGAAACTTATGTGAACACACACATGCACAGAGCTAAGAAATGTCTATTTATTAGCACAAACTTTTGAAAAAAAGAAAAAACGTTTGAGAAACTAGTTTTCTTTGCCATAGAACATGCTTTAGGGAAGCAGAGGATGATCAAAGCATAAATATAAAGTTGGCTGCAAGAAGGAAAGAATCGATTTTGGAAAAAAAACTGAATTGTGCAGTAAATTATTTGTGGTAGAAAAGTCAAGTAGAAGGAAAGTAAATTTCATTGAACTGTAAAAAATATTTTCATATCATACTGAATCTCATAGCTACTTGAGAGAGCGTCAGAGCAGTCATCAGATTGGAATACCTCCCACACTTTCCAAATATTCCTAATAACTAGATCAAATTTTGTGGATGAAAGAGAATCAGGTAGTCCTTTTAAACTCTTCCAAAATGCAATTTGGAAGTTTAAATAATTTGCTAAAATCAGTGATTATAGTCAAATTTTAAAATAGAAAAATAAAGATAGCATTTAACATCTATCCCATAGTTTTATGTCCTGTAAATTTTTTTAAAAATGTATTTTTTATATTTTAATGATGTAGGGTCCAATTCAGGATTAGGTGCAGAAGTGGCCATAATACAGGTGAAGTTTGGGCCTCCCATTGATCCTCACTTTATATAGTTTGGGATCAGGTACCCTTATTGATGTTATGTGCCCCCACACCAGACAGTGTTCCACTACTGCCAATCCCTTTCTTGTAGTATTGTGATAAATGTCCAGGATCCACTTATGAGTGAGAACATATTTACTTAGTTTTTTGTTTCTGTGATAGAAGACTGAGTATGATAGACTCTAATTCCAGGTTGCTGTGAAGTCCATAATTTTGTCCTTCTTTATGACTGCTCAATATTCCATTGTATATATGTACCTGCCTATCAAAAGTGAACTGGTTATGTCCTATACATTAATCAAACCTGTGAAATTAAATTATCAAGTGATTCTCCTAAACTGAATGTGGACCCATATGCTTCAAAAGTAGATTTAGTACTTGATAAAAAGTAATTTACTATTAAGAGAATTGTCTTGATTGTTAAGCTTTCAATGTAACAATGACTATAATATATAAGGGTTTATTACTGTAAGTTAATGTGAGCAACATTTAAGGAAAGAAAGGAGTAAAAAAGAACAAAGCAAGACAACTAGATTGCATTTTAAAGTTATTTATTAATTTGTAATGTTATACATGCATAAAGTGATCAAATTGCCATGAGGTATTTACTAATTTTTAATTTAGATATTCTATGTAGTAATTATATTTTTGTCTACATGGTTTATACATATGTAAGAAAATTCATAATCTGCTGAGCTTTACACTTGTTAGGCCTTGAATTGCTTGACTTAATCCTGCATTTGTCACTAATATCTATTTGCCTTAGATATTAAGATAAGATTTTTAGAATGTCTTTTAAAAAATACAATTACTCAGGCGAGACCTCATCTCTCCAATAAATCAAAAAATCAGCCGGACATGGTAGCGTGCGCCTGTAGTTCTGGCTACTTGGAAGGCTGAGGCGGAAGGATCGCTGGAGCCCAGCAGGTCGAGGCTGCAGTAGCCGGGAGCTGCCACTGCACTCCAGTCTGGGCGGCAGAGTGAGACTCCAACTCAAGAAAAAAAAAAAATACAATTACTTCTGGAAATCTTTATTTTTTTAATCTGAAGCTTGGTTTCCATTATATTTAAATGCATTCATTTCTTGCTAGTTATTCAGCCCATTCAGTTATCCAAACTTCCTTTATTTTTTATATTTAGTCTATTTTCTAGAATGTTGGACATTTTAGGGGCAAATATTGGGTAAAATTAAGCAGTACAGTGAGAAAATTTATTCCAAAGAGTGAAGTTTGTATCTTCTGAATGGTAATAACTTCAGTGAAAAAGAATATTGATTATCTGATTGTGATACTTTTTTATTAAATTCCTCAAAGAGAATATGATCACTTGTGATGTGATACATTCTCTGCGTTTCTAATATGAACTGTGGCTAAGGTTTTAATTATTTAGTCTAAATGAGATCCCCAGAGGCAGACTTAATGCCTTCACCAAGATATATGTTTATATCTTCATAGTTGACAGCAAAATGGCCCCAAATCTTTTTATTCTTATTTAGGATTTTAAAAAGAAAAGTACAGCTTCTTTTACCTCATTTAGATCTTGCTGTGTTCCTCAGAAAGACTTTGTTAATCTGTCATTTTCTTAGTGACGACTACCTTACCATTCTTTTTGAAAACCAAATGTCTCTCCAGACATTAAAATCCTAATTACTTTGCTTTGTATTTTCCCATAGAATGTGAAACCATTTAAGGTTTCCATGCTATATGTTTCCTTATTATGTATAATTTTATTGTCTATTGACAGATATTTTTTATTGTTTTTTCTTCCTTGATATATTCTAGATACCTGGGAATGAGTATAGAGCACAGCAAATAATATTCATTGTATGATTTGTATTATATGAATATATTTAATATAGTTTATTCATATATAATATAATTATATAATATAACTATATAAAATTTATATAATAACATTATACAAATATGATATACATATATAAAATGTATAATGAATAATTCTGTACTTGAGCATAGATTTATAAATATATTTAGTTAAAATGATGCTGTATTTTTCCTAACATCGACATACCAGATGTCACAATGTCAGGAAAGACATTTACATATCTTAGGGAAGATATAAATCAAATTAGCTCTTTATTGTTCTCAATTTTAGAAACACTTCTGACTTTGAGACTTTTTTCAGGATTGTTTATCTCCTAAACTATTAAGTTCACACATGGAAATATCTCTGACTTGAAAGCCCCATGAAAGCAAGGTCTATGATTTATTCTTTTTTGTCTTAGTATTAGCACATTACCTTATTTAATTTACAACTTTAACTATTTGAACTGAAGAATCCACTGCATAAACTAGTTAGTAAATGCATAGTGATTATCAGAAACTCTCTGTACTTTGTATTGCAAATAAAATAATTTCTCTGTGTTGATTTCATTATGCAGCAAGTTTCTCAACATCTTTTTTTATAATCAGATATTCCCAATCTTTTATTTTTTATTTGATCCTGCTAAAGCAATTACTCTATCTATCATCTATCTTCTATTTATCTAACATCTACTGTCTTTTTTTTTAGAATTTGAAATCTCCATAACTCTTCTATTTTATATTTCATAGTCTAGAGAAGAGAGAAGGAACCATTGCATAACCACTGCATTTCATTCACAATACATGGTCGTGATAGCAGTCATAAACGAGTTACTTACATCATTTACATAGTCTCTTGACCCTGGTGGAAATTTCTCAGAGATATCAGAATTACAACACTCAATTTTAAAAACAGTATTATATATAAATATGCACATATATGTGTATATATATGACTTGAAGTTAAAATAAATTAATAAATGAAAACACGTTACACTAAATAGGCCACCATAATGAGATAGGGTACATCATAAAAATGTAAAAGTATGTATTTCTTTTAGTGATCCTACAAAATACTTCAGGCAATATATCATATGTACCATAAATATGAGGAAAGTTTTTAAACACTGTGAATGCTACTGAGGTTGTGTTAATTCCCTAGGACTGGTTTAACAGTTAAAACGCTATATTTGTTCCATTAATGATATGACATAAATGTCATAATGGCAGGAAAGGGGTCAGCATTTTTTAGGGAAGATAAAAATCAAATTAGCAATTTGTTCTTCTCAATTTTAGAAACACTTCTGACTTTGAAACCACAAAGTTCCCAAAACTGGTGATTTGAACAATTATTCTCTCACAGTTTGGGATGCTAAAAGTCTGAAATCAAGTTCTTAGTCAGGTTGTACTCTCTTAAAGTTTCCGGAAGAAGGGTATTCTGTCACCTTTTTCCTGCTTCTGGTCGTTGCCAGCAAACCTAGTAATCACTGAATGGTAGATATTTCACTCTAATTTATTCCTACGTCTTCACATGACTGTCTCACTTGTATGTCTGTGTCTA
Source organism: Cephalopachus bancanus (assembly GCA_027257055.1). Taxonomy (NCBI): domain Eukaryota; kingdom Metazoa; phylum Chordata; class Mammalia; order Primates; family Tarsiidae; genus Cephalopachus; species Cephalopachus bancanus. The sequence goes on along the minus strand of JAPVLO010000068.1, from coordinate 14,358,121 downwards.
TATGTTTCTCTTGTTACAAAGACAACCATCATTTGGGTGAAAGGCTATCCTAAGCAAGTGTGAACTTCTCTTAACTTGATTATCTCTGCAGAAATCCTATTTTCAAATTAAATTACATTAACAATTCTGGTATTAGGAGTTTGACATTTTAGGGAGACAGAGATACAATTCAGCTTATAACAGTGGTCTGTGATTCAAAGTGTCAGTTATTCTTCCTGTGAAAAAATTTTTAAAGTATATTCATATTTTAGGCCTGACTATCTCTTTGTCTCCCGCTGTACTCCACCTACTATTTGTAGAGGTTTATGGAATGAGGACTAAAATCAGAGGGCAAGGGGGTGAGCATATTAGACATTCAGCTGAAGTTTGATCCTATTGCTAGAATCTCAGAGTAAAAATAGGTAGAGATATTGCTGAGAAATGATACAAGCTAACTAAATTCAAGGCTATATTTAAACCAAAGATGAGGAAAAGTGCTAATGTTCAAAACTACTCAATATTTTTACTTTTCCTAGAGCACTCTGTAGGATAAAAAAGGGGGAAAAGCACCATGTTGGTAAGAGATAAAAAGAAATATTTCAGGAAATGAAGTACACACAGTGTAACTGGAGTGATTTTGTTTGTGACCTAGACTCCCTGGCTTTTTGCTTTGATTAAAGATTATCTTGTACATCAGTAGTCATTACCATCCTGAATTTAAATCAAGCTACATTTTCATTTTGTGGATATTTTTTTCCTAGAAAAGCATGAAATATCTAAAAAAATCAATGATAGTTTATAATAGCTTGCTTAATATAAAAGTAGTTTGTTTAATGCTTGATATGCGTAATAATAATCTGTAATAGCTCGCTTGACATAAGTAACTCCATCTTGTTAAAGTCTTCCATCTTAACTGCCCTCTTGACCTAGAAATGAACCCCCATTGTGCATGTGTAATTGCTGTAACATTCCCATGACCACAGACCCACAGCTGTGTTCCCTTGAGCTGATCACCTTGACTGTTCCTAGTTCCATATAATTGTATGCCTTGTTAACTGAAATCCAAGAGATTGTTCCTTTTGTTTTTAGTTCCTTGTACCCTCACCCCCTGCTATGTAGCCCACTGGCAGTTTTTGCCTTTATAAGCTTCTTGCTAGTTTAGTTCAGCCATCAAGAATTTTTCTAGTGTGAGCCTGCTCTTGACCCGCACATTAATAAAGGACTCATAATTAATTAGACTCGGTATGCTGATGTGTCTCTTTTTCACAACTCAGTCATAAAAAGCACACTGACATTTTAATACCAACATTTTAGAATGAATGTGATACTCATGACCTAAACATGAGAAGCTTTGTTTAATGACTTTCTATTTTCAATTAAAAATAAGAACATATCTTCTCTCTTCTAATCTTTATTTTCCAAACCAATTGTTAATTTGTTTGATTTTCTGTATTTCTTTCTTTTTTGTTTTATTTTCCTTTGTCATCATCCCAGATCAGCTTTTCCAAACATCTCACACTGACTATTTATTGTAAAGACTTGATAATTGGCTTGCCAACACCGGTTTTTTTTCCTGTTCTAATTCATCCTTTGGAGATCCACTTGCAGATTGGTCTCCTTAAAACACATACCTGATCAAAATCCCTTGATCCAATCAAGAAAAAAAAAAATCCCTCTCCAGAGTGTTTCAAAACATGCTCTAAAGCACTTTCCATTTATAGTATCTAGTCAGTATTTATAACCTTTGTGAAAATAAACATATCTCATGCTTGTACTTCCTTATACGTTTATCTACACTTGAAATAATGTGTCCTCTACATTTCTATTTGTTAAAATTCCTTCTGTTTTCCACAGTTTGACCAAAGAATAATGATGTTTTATTGCTCACTGAAATGCAGAGGGAAATTCCATCAAGACCACCCATGTACCCATGTATTAATCTATCCTTTTAAAGCAATCCAATTTATTCTTGACACAGAAATCAATCTTTGATTTCTGCAAGTGTCATTTCACATGCAGGCTAGATAGACAGTGCTCTGTGGTCATAAACTTCTAATCTAAGGCTTGTAGAATTCTACATCTAACTTAATTTCCACCATTAGTTCCAACATAATAGATTTTTGAAAGCTTGTTGTGATAAAGATGAAAATTTTATATCTTTTCATTTGTTAAATATGATGGATTTCCTTATGCTCAACCTCACAGAGAGAGTCCTCAGACAAAAGATGATACATACTTATTAAATTTATATCTTAAAATAAATGTGTCAAATATTTAGTTCGTCTTTGGCAACTCATCCTTTGACATTTTAAAAAGACCTCTATATAGCTAAATGATGACTATAATAAGTGATAAAGATAGTTTAGCAAGGAGAGTGATCTGAAAATAATATTATTTTGAGAAAAATTGGAATTATTTTAAAATCTAAAAGAAGATAGAACAATTTGTAATGGCATTTAGAAGCAGGGAAATTCCTATTACCTTTTCCATTGTAAGGGAGATCCAATCTAAGTGAATAAATAGAAATTACTTGAGTGGTTGAGGGTAAGGCAAGAGTGTGGAAGGATGTTTCTTTGAAAAGTCCGTGGGCTTAGAGTTGTGGGGGTGAGAGAATTGGCAGCAAAGAGCTGTAGGGTGTGTAGAATTTGAGACATTTGGTTGCAAGTGAAGATGTGGACTTTTCTTTAATGCAACTTATAGTAAGTTATGATTACTGAGAATAATTTATTGTCTGATAATCAAAGAAATTAGGATTCTAATTATATTATTTGATTCATAGTGCAGTATGAGTTATGGTATGACAGATGTGAGCTTTCTGGAAATTAGAGACTCTCTTTTGTTTAATCAGTGATGGAGAAGAAACCCAAAAGATCAGCCATTAGAGAAATGCCTCATAACTCTTCAAATAATTCTCAAGATTTTTATTTAGCACAATGCTCTACGTAGACACTATTAAGAGATAACATTTGAAAAATATTTAACATTCTGCATCTAGTATTTGTACATTCACCTTTTCTCGCATCTGTTATTGTACAAGAATTGACTGAAAGATGCTACCAGTTAACTCTTGTAAGGAAAAAAACAAGGCTCCATGTGCATAAATAATAAAAAATCAAATTAGATAATTCCAAATTGATTAAATGTAGGTGCTTCAAAGAGTATTTTTTCAGTGAGACTTAGAAAATACATTCCTTTTAAATAAAAAAAGAACACAACTTTTTCAGCATTATTTTTCATCCTCCACAGACACCACTACTTTCTAATACTATGAATATTTTTAGCTCACATATTTTATGCAAATATAATCAAAAAAGAGATAAGTTAGCAACATATGTATCATTACAACTGATTAACTTTTGAATGCATGAAAACTAGAAAATATTTTTTTAATCTAAAACTCAATCACAATTAATATCAATGTATTTAGAAATGTTGAAATGAGAAAAAGTTGGAAAGTGTAAAATCATCTATTCTTAGGCATATAGAAAGAAAATACCAAATAGATATTCTGGATTGTCTGCTTTCCACTTCTTCCACAAAGCACCAACACAGTCTGTTGGTCAATCAAAGTGAAGTTATTTAACCTAATGAAGTTAGGGAAAAATTAAAAAGGAGACCATTATTAGTCTGAGTGATTTTACAGTGTTATTTGTAAGGTGGGCAACAGGCTATATTGGGCTAAGTTTAGAACATGATAGCTATGGATTGGTGATAGAGAGAGGAGCAGGACCCTTGATGAGCAAGCTAGCAGTTTTAATAATGCATCTGTTTTATGGTTCAGTGTTATCTTGCAGGAGTAAACATATTCTGGAGAAAATAACTGAGTTGTTTGTGTTTGTTGTCAGTTTTATTTGCCAATGAGGTGATAGGTTATATTTGTTTTGGTTCTCAGTATTCAGGACAAATCAGAATTAAGAGCTTAGTAATTTATAGTTGTGAAAAGCAATGGGAATTTTTTTATATAAAAATGAGAGTAAGGCAGTTGTAAAGAATAAAAGAAATATATGCAAAATTCCTGGAAAATTTATATTCAAATGCATATACACATATAATATATATTCTGTAGAAAAGTTTGTTAGATGTCAGTTACTTTATAACATTTATTTTATTACAAGTATAATAAATAGATAGCCATTAAAATGTGATAACTTTATGTAAGAAAAGCATAATGTTTAACAATTGATTTGTTGTCTTCCATCTTCATTTGTGTCTGATTCATATATGGTTTATCTATATCAATATTTATATAAACACACTTTTTGTGTTTGTGTTCATTTTTTTCTAATAAATTTATTTTTATAATGCAATATTTATCTGAGTCATTCAAATTTATTAATTGCTTTGATTACTTTTATCACCAATGATTAAAATGTGTCTTTTATTATTTTCAAATACAGATACTGCCACTATAAATATTTTTCCTTCAATTTGATATTCTACAAAATTTTTAACTGACCAAAGTGAAATTGAATCATAGCATGTCAGCATTGCTAAACATACTAAAATTTTTCAAATTGTTCTGAAGAATTGTAATTACACAACTTTCTTGAGCAATGTATTTATCTTGCTCCACATCCTTGTTGATATGTGACAAGTGTTTTAAACTTTTCTTTTTCTAATAAAGATTAAATCATATTTCACATCAATTTTATTTGAATTTTCTTATTTCCAGTGAAGCTGAGCATCAAAGAAGATGTTTATTTTCTATTTGTATTTTCAATTTTGTTAATGGCATGTTTTTAACTTTTGCCAGTTTCCTATTGATTTTTTGGTGCTTTGATACTGATATATAGAAGTTGTTTATATGGTCTGTTCACTACTATTTGTTGTGTGCAAGTATCTTTTCAGTGACTAGCTGATTTTACCTCTTTATGGTACCATTTGATAAAAAGAATTTTAAAGTCTATTTAAAAGTTTTGTGATGCTTTCAGTGCTATTTAAAAAATGCATTCACTCATCTTTCTGGTCACATAATTACTTTACATTTTTCCTTAATAGCTAAAAATTTATAATTTTAAATCTCTCTCTTTTTTTTTTAGATTGGAAAATATAGTTTATTTAGAAAGAAAATTAAAGAAAGAAATTCACCTCCCCAAGGCAGGAGACATGTTCACAGCTTAGGAAACTGGAGGTCATCGCTCAAAGAACCATGGGCCCTACCAGAGCTTAACAAAGTAATGGCCTAAATCTTTCACTAAGCCCTAGTAACCCAATTTTTTGTGTTTGGAAAAATACTTTTGGTGTTCCTTTTAAAGTAAAAGAAAAAACCAATTGTTTTAGCACCATTTTGTAAAAATACCACGATATTTTTTATCAGCAATATAAATGTCGGTTCTCAAGTGTGTTACCTTGACTTATTTATTTATACCTGTGTCTTTACCACATTTCCTCATTTCTGTACTTTGATAATATATTTAGTTATCTGATAAATAAAATCCTGTAATCTTATGATTCTTTGAAACTTAATTTGTTGCTCTTGCCCTTCTGTTATTTCCCACACATTTTAAAATCAAAATTTTAAGTATGAGAAAAATTTCCTAAGCATTTTTATTGAAATTTCCCTAGTATCATAGTTTATTTTGAGAAAAATAAATAACAACTGTACTATACTGACTCTCCCTACCCATGAGCATGGTTATCATTTTATTAATTTAGGTTTTTCCTATATTTTTCAAAAACTTGCTTTATAAATATTATAGAAGTACTGTGCTATATTTATCTCTGATTAATTTATAAGTTTATTTTAAATAATATTTTATACACTATATATTCCAATGCTTTAAAACTGAGCATAACAATACCATTTTTAAAAAGTAATAGCATTAAATTAAAAGTCTATTTTTTATATCTAACATCCTATGTCTTTTTCCTTGGTTTCCTGAAAAGGCAATCAGAAAGAATAATAATCATAATATTAGGCAGTTATTGTCATATTCTGCCAAGTGAATTGGACCGACATACTTTTTGGTATAACAATTATAATATATTCAACAAACTGTGTATCCTCACCCTTTAGTATAATTTAATCCAACATACAAGTTACGAGTCATATAATATCCACTTATATGTCGTGAATTGTATTAATAATACTGTACATGTATAGTGTTGAATATATAACATACGCTCATTATAGATAATCATTAATTCAATATTCAAAAAAAACTACAAGTTAGATTTAGTCTACATGTAAGAAAACTGAATCACATCAATTTGTTCAAGGCAATAAAATTTGCATATGATAGAATTAGTATTTAAAATGAGGCAAATGGGTCACAGAATCAATACTTTTTGCCACTAAATCATAATTTTCACTGTCTTTTAAGGCCTATAAAGTTACTATAGATACAAGGCACAGTTACTTTTTTCTGTCCCCAAATAATCATATGTGAGTTTTTTAGACAAATGTGCAAATATCAATAAATGTTCTAAGAGAATTGCAAACAATGTTAGAGTGCCACTTCTAGATGAGCTTTATAGAATAGATGGCATTCATTTCATTTATTGAATATGTATTCATTTTCTTCCACTCAATGTCAATACATCTGCGTCCATTGTTTATTGTGAAATTTATATTGTTTATAGTGAGATTTAGATTACTATGGTAACAGAAAATGATTTGAATAGAGGTGATGACAATGAGAGTACAATGTGGAGGGGGCTTAATACATATTTATTTTTATATTAAAAACTTTTCTGAGCTTGAATAGTTTTTTGTTACTGGATGGGAATCAATAGTCCTCTAGAATTTTGAAAATTAAATGTCAGAAAATCTTTCTCTAGAAATTTACTCTAGCAAGTCACAATGACCAAAATTCCCAACTTGGGACAGAAGGGATGTAGAAAGCAGGGAAAAGAACTGTCCAATGTAAATAGTGCTTGTGTGGTGAAGAGAGCATATGCCATAGAATCTTACAATTTGTTTTGTTTAGCCTGTATGATACTTGGTTGTTTTTTCTACTTCAAAACTGTGATGATTTTTTATATGTTTATTATGAATATATAACAAAATAATATGCAACTTATCTCAGAACTTGACACTTAATAAGCACACTAAGATGGTAGAAATTTAATAATGTTATAAGTTACAGGGCAGAAAAACCTAATAATGAGGACAATTGATTACCTGAGGTAAAACCTAGGCAACAACGACCATTTTGATTACCTTGAAATGACTGATTTGCAAGTGCTTCTAGAATTGAACTTGCTAAAGTCAAAGATGCACAGAAAAATATAAAATTACTTAAGGTCTTAATAATTTAATTTTTAAGTTTCTTCTTCTCATACTTCAGTCTAAAGTTTAATCTTTGTCTCCTCTACTTACCAGCTACCTCTCTGTCCCTTGATCTTGTTAACTTGTGTTTCATCACTTACACTTCAAATGCTCTTGTTCCTTCTTTATTTTTTTATCGATATTTTTTATTTTGATATTGTGGGGTACAGTTAAGGGTTAGGTATACAAATATGCTTCTTTCAGGCCCCCTTGACATAACCGGTGTCTCCCCGTCACCAGACAGATGTTTACTACCATTAGTTCCATCTCCCTTCCCACCCCCTGCCATAGTTTCCTACCATTGTCCGTCATTTTCTTATGGTAGTGCGTTGGATGATCAAGGTCCGCTATATGAGTGAGAACATGTGATACTAAAATCTTTGTTTCTGTGAGAGGTCACTCAGTATTTTAGACTCTCTAGCTCCATCCAGGTTGCTACGAAATTCTTGATTTCGTTCTTTTTTTATGCTGCATAGTATTCCATCATGTATATGTACCACATTTTTTTAATCCAGTCCTCTTTTGATGGACAGCATGGTTGGTTCCAGGTTCTTGCTATTCTGAACAATGCTGCAATAAAAATTGGCATGCGGGTATCTTTTTTATAGAGTAATTTGAGTTCTTCAGGGTATATTCCCAGTAGGGGAATTGCAGGGTCATATAGAAGGTTGATGTTTAGAGTTTTTAGGAATCACCACGCTGTTTTCCACAGAGGTTGCACTAGTTTACACTCCCACCAACAGTGTAGAAGTGTTCCCTTTTTGCCACACCCTCTCCAGCAGCTGTTATTTTTTGAGTTGTTGATAATGGCCATTCTGACTGGAGTTAGGTTGTATCTCAGTGTGGTTTTGATTTGCATCTCCCTGATGATTAGTGAGGTTGAGCATTTCTTCATGTGTCTGTTGGCTGTTCGGATGCCTTCCTTTGTGAAGTATCTGTTCATATCTTTTGCCCACTTTATAATGGGGTTGTTTGTCTTTTTTCTTTTCAGCACGTTTGAGTTCCTTGTAGATCCAGGATGTTAAGCCTTTGTCAGACCTGGAGTTGGCAAATACTTTTTCAGAGTCTGTAGGCTGTCTTCCTGCTCTCTTGACGGTTTCTTTGGCTTTGCAGAAGCTTGTCAGTTTAATAATGTCCCACTTGTCTATCTTATCCCTTATGGACTGTGGGTTTCAAGTTTTGTTCAGGAATTGGATGCCAGTTCCAATTTCCATGAGGGTATGTCCTTCATTTTCTAAGGTTATTATGGTTTGAGGTTTTACATTTAGGTCCCTGATTCATTTGAAGTTAATTTTTGTGTATGGGGATAGATAGGGGCCCTGTTTGAATCTTCTGCATGTGGTCAGCCAGTTTTCCCAGCACCATTTACTGAATAGGTTCTCCTCTCCCCAGTGGTAGGTGGTGGAGGCTTTGTTGAAGATGAGTTGGTTGAGAAATTGAGGTCTTGCCTCTGGAAACTCAATTCTATTCCATTGGTCTATATGCCTATTCCTATACCAATACCAAGCTGTTTTGATGATTGTAGCTTTATAGTAAAGTTTGAAATCTGGTAATGTGATACCACCTGCTTTGTTTTTTTTGCTGAGGATTGTTCTGGCTATTCTTGGGCATTTGTGTTTTCGTATGAATTCCTGTGTTGTTTTTTCTAGGTCTGAGAAGAATGTTGCTGGTAATTTGATAGGTATTGCATTGAATCTGTAGATTGCCTTAGGTAAGATGGACATCTTCACAATGTTGATTCTTCCAATCCATGAGCATGGGATATTTTTCCACTTGTTTGTGTCATCTTTGATTTCTTTGAGCAGAGTTTTGTAGTTTTCATTGTAAAGCTCTTTCACGTCTCTGGTTAGGAAGATGCCAAGGTATTTTTTTTTTTTTTTTTTTGGCTATTGTGAATGGAATTGTGCTTCTTATTTGGGTTTCTGTTTGTTTATTATTGGTGTAAAGAAATGCAATTGTCTTTGCACATTTATTTTATATTCTGAGACTTTGCTGAAGGCCTTTATCAGTGTAAGGAGGTTTTTGACAGATTCTCTTGGGTTTTCAAGGCATACAATTATGTCATCTGCAAAGAGAGATAATTTGACTTCCTCTTTTCCTATTTGGATACCCCTGATTGCCTTCTCTTCTCTGATTGCTCGAGCCAGGACTTCCAATACTATATTGAATAGGAGGGGTGAGAGTGGGCATCCTTGTCTTGTTCCAGTTTTCAGGGGAAATGGTTCCAATATTTGTCCATTTAGGAGTATGCTGGCTGTGGGTTTCTCATAGATGGCTTTTACTACTTTGAGGTACGTTCCCTGTATGCCTAGATGTTCAAGGGTTTTTATCAAGAAGCGGTGCTGGATTTTATCAAAATCTTTTTCTGCATCTAATGATGTAATCCTATGGTTTTTGTTTTGACATCTGTTGATGTATTTAATTACATTTATTGTTTTATGAATGTTGAACCAAGCTTGTGTCCCAGGGATGAAGCCTACTTGGTCATAATGGATGATTTTTGAGATGTGTTGTTGAATCCGGTTTGGTAGGATCTTGTTGAGATTTTTAGCATCTATGTTCATCAAAGATATTGACCTGTAGTTCTCTTTTTTTGTTGGATCTTTACCTGACTTGGGTATCAATGTGATGTTAGCTTCATAAAATGATTTGGGGATGGTTCCATCTTTCTCAATCACCTGAAATAGCTTCAGTAGGATTCAGTTCTCCCTTAAATGTCTTGTAGAATTCTGCTGGAAAGCCGTCTGGTCCAGGGTTTTTTTTTTTTTGTAGATAGTTTTCATATTACATGGTCAATTTCCTTGATTGTTATTGATCTATTTAGGGTCTCAATTTCTTCTTGTTTCAACCTAGGCAGTTTGTGTGATGACAGCAAGTCCTCCATTTCCTTGAGGTTTTCAAGTTTGTTTCCATACAAGTGTACATAGTAGTCTCTGATGATCTTTTGTATTTCTTCAGGGTCAGATGTGACTTCATCTTTTGTGTTTCTGATTGTGATTTGGGTTTTTTCTTTCTTTTTCTTGGTCAGTCTAGCTAGGGGACCATTGATCTTGTTTATCCTTTCGAAGAACCAGCTATTTGTTTCATTGATTTTTTGTATTGTCTTTTTGTCTTCTATGTCCTGGATTTGGGCTTTTGTTTTGGTTATCTGGATTCTTCTGCTGAAATTAGGGTTTTTGTGATCTTGCTTTCCCAGCTTCCTTAGGTGGCTTGTTAGGCTATTAATTTGTGCTCCTTCCATTTTCTTCATGTGTGTTTGTAGGGATATAAATTCCCCTCTTACTACAGTTTTTAAGGCATCCCAGAGATTCTGGTAAGATGTTTCTTCATTTTCATTTGTTTTCAGTTATCTTTTGATCTCTGTTTTGATTTCATCATTGATCCAGGAGTTGTTTAGCATCATGCTGTTTAGTGACCATATCTTTGTGGGTTTGGGGGGGACCTTGTTGGTGTTAATGTTTATTTTTATTCCACTGTGGTCCAAGAAGGTGCATGATAGAATTTTGGTCTTGTTATATTTGCTTATGCTTGATTTATGGCCGATAACATGGTCGATCTTGGAATACATTCCGTGTGGTGATGAGTAGAATGTGTATTCTCTGGTCTTTGGATGGAGTGTTCTGTAGGTATCAATTAAGTCCATTTGGTCCAGAGTCACATTGAGGTTCTGGATCTCATTGCTGATTTTTTGTCCTGATGATCTGTCGAGGGTTGTGAGTGGGGTATTAAAGTCTCCAGTTATGATGGTGTTAGAGTCAATATCTTTCTTTAGTTTTCCTAGGAGTTGCTTTATAAAAGTTGGTGCACCTATGTTAGGTGCATATATGTTTAGGATAGATATTTCTTGTTGATGAAGTGAAGCTTTTATCATTATGTAGTGGCCCTCTGTATATTTTGAAATTTTTGATAGCTTAAATGGTATTTTGTCTGAAATCAGGATTGCAACTCCGCCTTTCTTTTGTGTTCCATTCACCTGGAAATTTGGTTCCCATCCTCTTACTTTGAGTCTGTGCATGTCCTTTCTAGTGAGATGGATCTCTTGAAGGCAGTATATTGTTCCCTGGTGATAATTTTATCCATTTTGCCATTCTATGCCTTTTCAGTGGTGCATTTAGTCCATTCACATTCAGGCTAATTATTTAAATAGAGTTCATCCCTATCATAGAGTTCTCTTAGAGTTGTTCTTCCACTTGATTTATTGTCTTTCTTTTGTGGGGTTGGTTCATGTTATTTTATTCTTTTTCCTGTATGTTTGTGAAGAATGTTGCTCTTTTCTCCCCCTATGCTTCTGTGTTTAGTACTTTCTTAAGTGTTTCATGTAGAGGTGGTTTGGTGGCAACATAATTTCTTAGGGATTGGATATCTGGGAAAGATTTTAATTCTCCCTCACTGAAGAAGCTTAATCTGGCAGGGTAGGTTATTCTTGATTGAAATTGTTTATCTTTTTAGGACTTTGAAGATAGGGCTCCAAGCTCTCCTAGCCTGCAGGTTTTCTGTAGATAAATCTGGGCTATTCTAATTGCTTTTCCATGCTAGGTGATCTGACCTTTTTCTCTTGCTGCCTTTAGGATTTTTTCTTTCATGCCTACTTTGTTTAGGTGAATTATTATGTGTCTAGGAGTTGTTTTTCTCATTTGTTGTCTTGCAGGGGTTCTCTGGATCTCTTGTGGTTGAGTTTTTTGCATCATTGATTTTATAAGGGAAGATTTCTTGAATGATCTCATGGAAGGTTTGTTCCAATGTGGTCTCTGTCTCTCTTTCTTAGGTTAGGCCTCTTGAGGTAATCACTTATCTCTTGAAGGGTTTTTTCTGTCTTTTTGAGCTTGTTTTCTGTGTTTTTGAGAGTTTGGGTTATTTCTATATTTTGGTCCTCAAGCTCTGAGATTCTTTCTTCTACTTGGGTAATTCTGCTTCCCATGCTTATCAGTTTATTGTTTATTTCATTCACAGTATTCTTTATTACTGTTATTTCAGATATCAGCTCCTTTCTACTTTATTCTTGAGTCTCCTCAATTCTTTTTAATCTCTCCATTAATGCCTTGATGTCTAGGTTTGTATTTTGAGACCAGTCATTCTGGGGGCTCTTCGTTGTTTGCATTCCAAAGTCAGTGTTCTCAGTGTCTGCCCTCCCAGGCGTCTGGGAGAGACCCATATTCTTCTTTTGGTTTTTCTTCATTTGTGTAGATTTTTCTCTCTTGTCGCTTAGTGAATAAAGTTCCTGGGTTCTACTCTCCCCACTGTTTCTGTTGCAGGCAGTTAGCTTATTTCCTGGGAGATGTGTGACACTGGTCTCTATTCAGCGTAGGGGAGGGGCTTTGTCTCCTGTTAATACCATAACGTGGGAACCGAGGTGGAGACTCTGATAGATGGGTGGGGCAATGTGATGTAAATATGCCTTGAAAATGGTTGAGGTGGTGGTTTTACTTTCACTTTTAGGGATGCTCCTGTGGGTCTCTAGGCGGGACCAGCTGCACAGCTGGGTGCTGGATCTGGGGTGCCACCAGCAGGCTAGGGTGGAGGAGAGGGTCGGGCGTTCCCTCCTCTGGAGGTTGAAGCCTGCGATTGGCACCTTACACCAGCTTAGGGTCTGCCTCTTTACACAGGCTTGTGGTCGCACATGCTGAGTGCCTCAGCCAGGGTGGGCCTGGGGCTTCAGATCTCCAAAGCTCCAGAGGGCAGGTGGTGGCTCTGGCTCCTTCCCAGGGCCCTTTAGCCAGAAATGGGACTGGTATCTCTAGGAGCGGGTGCTCAGAGCCTCCCTGCATGACCGGCAGCTTCGTGCTGGGTGCTGGTCATGACAATGTTGCCAGGGATCGAACTGGGATCCACGATTTAGGATTCCCCAGCCAACCGGAATCACATATAGTGACGCAGCCATGGTCCGGCCGCAATGTCTGGCCCTGCGTGGGACCAAAATTCCCCAAGCCTTGTACCAGTGCAGTTGGAGGTGAGCACGGGGGTGCAGGAAGAAAAGTAATAGTCTTTTTGGGAAACTCATATTTGGAGAATCTCAGGGATCCACCTATGCTGTTGCCATCTTCAGGTCGCCCCCTCTCTTGTTCCTTCTATAATACGACTGAATCCTTCTTATCTTTAAGTCTTAGTTACATATTATGGTCTCACTGAATCCTTTCCCAATCACCTTATCCAATCTAAGCCTTCCCTGCTAACATACTTTTCTATTACATCATTTTATTTCCTTCATACTATTTATTGCATTTTAAAAATTTCTAGCTTACTCATTATCTTTTTTATACCTCATTAAAATATGTTCCCTAGAGTTATAAAACTTAATTGACTCAATCTATATTCTTAGTTCCCAGAATAGCACTTGAAAGTAAAATTTAGGAATTTATGCTACTAAGCAAATTTATCAGCAGACTGATTGAACAGAAATTTGGTTGGATCTCTCCTAGTATTTTTGATCTGGGATTTTCAGAAACTAAATACGTCTTAAAAATGGAGAAAACATCTATTTTGACCTGTATAAAAATAACATAAACACACACACACACACACACACACAACACACACACACACGTACTCTACAAATTGTTTCTTTATAGTCTATTCTGGATATAAATCCTTTACAGGATTGCATTTGACTTGAGCAAGTAATATTTGAATTTAATTAAAGATAAAATTAACAATCTTGTCTATAACCATGCACACAGAAAATAAGTTGTTAATTAGTGGACTTTTGTAATGTTTAATATCATAGACCACAAAATAAGCAACAGATTTTCAATGTGGGATGCACAGAGAAATTTGACTTAAGAAAAAAGTGCCACTGAGTTTGCTTAAGCCATCTGGAATCAAACTGTGTATCTCATACAATAATTGTCTAAACATGTTCATTTTTGGAATTGAGATTGTAATATGTTGCTAGAGCACTGACCACAAAGTAATGTTTTACTTAGCAAAATTTCAAGTACTTGAATGAAAGGAGAAACGTCTAAAGGTAATGAGAGATAGTTGACAAGGTGTGCAAAGAAAGTTCAAAAAAGTAAACCCCAAACTGATAAATTAGTTCATAGTTTAGTAAATAGAGATAATAATGACATCAATACATTAAATGTAAAGTAATTACTGAATTCCTAGTAAAATTTGGTGTCATCTAAAGAGTTGTAGATAAATTATTTCTGGTTGATTTCCAAATAAGCAATTTTAAACCTTAAAGTGACATCCCATTGGTTGTCCTTCCATATATAAAGGAGCTCTTTATTTTATCTAATTTAAATCTCATCTTCAATGATCAAATCCATTTACTATGTTTTGCTGGTGGGAGAGAGGAATAACAGATCACTGTTTTTATTTTTTATAAAATAATTGGACAAGTTAGATAGATAAAGTTTACATGAAGGTAAGTAATTTAAAGTAATGAAATTCATTCTAACATAAATGTACACACACACACACACACACACACACACACACACACACATATTCCTGTATCAATAAATATTTGAAGATATAACAATAGAGAATTATGAAGTAAATGAAGAAATAGCAAATCTCTGGTGTAATGCAAGAATCTTTTAGAAGCTTTTTCTGTTTACCAAATTTTTCCTCTTATTAGCCTTTAGATTCCAGATATATGGAGGTCATAGTTTAATGAAAATACTATTTTTGAGAGTAAAATGTCATCAGAGCCATGAGTAAGGTTGTTCTACATTGTGTTTAACAGCAAATATAACATGGGACATTGATATGACATGGAGATCTGCCAAAGAAAATTTGTCAACTAAATTTCATGACTTCCCAAAACTGAAATTGTTTATTAATATCTATGTTGTTAAAAACATTAAGAAATGAAGAGTTATCAGTACATATCTTCTAATTTCTTTTTCTTTTTTTTTTTTGAGTTGGAGTCTCACTCTGTCACACAGACTGGAGTGCAGTGGCCGCTCCCAGCCACCGCAGCCTCGACCTGCTGGGCTCCGGCGATCCTTCCACCTCAGCCTTCCAAGTAGTCGGAATTACAGGCATGCACTACCACACCTGGCTGATTTTTTTATTTATTGTAGAGATGAGGTCTCGCTGCCCAGTCAGGTCTTGAACCCGCAGGCTCAGGCAATCCACTCACACTAATTTCATAAAGCAATAATCATGTCTGTTTGACTATGTTTTTCTCACATCTGGATTTTTTAAATATCAAGGAAAAATTATTTTCTTGTATTATAGGAATTTCTTCTAACCAGAATTTTTTTCAACTAATAAGGTGAATATTGTCTTTTTTTTACTCTAAATTTCTTCTTCATATGAAAGAAGGGATGAATTCATTGGGTACTTTAATAGGTCAGTGTCTGACTATATTCCTCAAAACTATACACAATCCAGATGATTTTTTTTGTTTAATGTTTTCCCCTCTCTTGATGAATTAAGTCTACTGGAGCTGGCCTGATCCCTGAGGAGTTAACCGACCTGTGAATGAATGGATAAATTTATTTCGCTGGATATGGAGTAGGAAGTTCCCCTTGTTCCTGAATCCAAGCTATATTTTGAAAATCTGCCTTCTCAGTGATAATATTAGTCCCTTTACCCAATATACATCTTGAAACTTTTCATATATATGGAATGTAGGGCAAACCACCTATAAAATACCCCCACCCCCAATGCTGTCTTGTGGAATTTTTCCCCTTTTGTAACTTATTTCTAACCAATAGAATAGGATAATAGTACAGGAATATTATTCCCATTATTAGATTATGAAAGATCAACTTTCTTTTTGCTAGCAAACTCTCTGAAGAAAAAAACTGAAATTGGCTGCATATTGTGAGGAATTGCTAGTGGAATGTGTGGATGATATCCAGGTTTTTAAATGGGTCATTTTTAGTGTCATTATTAAAGACAAGGAATGCAGAAAGAAGATCAAATTGGAGAAGAACTTTCATAATTTTACTTTTCAAATTATTGATATGACTGCAGGCATGCAATAATTATCTAATAGGCACATTCATATTTGAGTTTAGAATATCAATAGTGGACATCAAGGCTACATAATGAAAATGTGTAAAATCTGTACAGGAGAATGATAGAGGAATGATAAGCAGAATAAACATATAAGAGTTTTCACAGGAGAAAACATTCACATAAGTATTTGAAATGATTTTTTTAAATATTGAAGGAAAAGTAGTCTTATAAAAGTCAAGGAATTAAGGCAACATGACTCAAGTTGTGATCCAGATGATACAATCATATATATTTCAAAATTTGTTTTATAATGAGGTGCTTGAGTCTTTGTATGTTATATCTTTGTCTTTATTGATGTTTAAATTTCTTAAGTGGCCTATATTTGTCTCCAATTCTTATTTTATTTTATTTTAAAGGTGTGGGGTACAATTCAGGGTTAGGTATACAAATATTCATTACGCAGATTACCCTTCTTGATGAGGTGTGCCCCTCTCTCCCCTGTCTCCAATTTATTTGAATCTAATATTTGGTTGACAATCTTGGTAGTAACATCCTTTGAAACAGTGGGCTGTTGTCAGGCATACAGTAGGAAAATATTTTTTTCCCAGTCTATGGGCTGCCTTTCCACTCTCTTGATGGTTTCTTTGGCTTTGCAGAAGCTTGTCAGCTTGATGAGGTCCTATTTGTCTATCTTATCTCTTATGGCATGGGAACTTGGGGTTTTGATCTGGAATTAGTTGCCAGTTCCAATTTCCAAGGGTGTCTCCTGCATTTTCTAAGGTTCTTATAGTTTGAGGTTTTACATTTAGTTCTTTGATCCTTTAGAGTTGATTGTTGTATATGGTGATAGGTAGGCATCTTGTTTTAATCTTCTGCCTGTGGTCTGCCAGTTTTCTAAGCACAATTTACTGAATAGGTTCTCCTCTCCCCAGTCTTTGGTGGTGGAGGTTTTGTTGACGATGAGTTGGTTGAGAAATTGAGGTTTTGCTTCTGGAATCTCTAACCTGTTCCATTGGTCTATATGCCTTTTAAAAAAAACAAAAACAAAAAAACAATACCAAGCTATTGTGTTTATTGTACCTTTATAATAGAGTTCAGAGTCTGGGAGTGTGATATCTCCTGCTCTGCTTTGTTTGCTGAGTGTAAAGTAGTACAGTTCTGTGGAAAACAGTGTGGCAATTCCTAAAAGATCTAAAAATCCACCTTCCATATGACCCTGCAATCCCCCTACTGGGAATATACCTGGAAGAACTCAAATCACTCTATCAAAAAGATACCTGCAGATGTATGCTTATTGCAGCATTGTTCACAGTAGCAAGAGCATGGAACCAACTGTGCTGCCCATCAAAAGAGGACTGGATTAAAAAATGTGGTATATATACACAATGGAACATTACACAGCCATAAAGAAGAACAAAATCATGAACTTCCCAGCAACCTGAATGGATTTAGAGTCTATAATACTGAGTGGTACTTCTTAGAAACAAAGAACTGAGTATCACATGTTCTCACTCATAAGCGGACCTTGAACAATTATCATAATATTATAAGAAAAGGATTGGCAGTAGCGGGAACCTGCCGGGAGGGGAGTGGGGAAGTGGGATTGGCAGTAGTGGGAACACCTCATCAACAAAGGTACCTGCATAATGGACATTTGTATACCTAACCATGGATTTTACCCCACATCTTTAAAATTTAAAAAAAAAATTAAAAGAAAAAAGATAAACAGTGGGCTGGAGTTTGTAGTTTGGAATAGAATGTAGACAACTGAGCACACAAAATTGAACACAAAATATACTCAATGGTGCAGAAGTATGTAATAAGGAAATAAGTAAATGTTTTTTTTAATTTGGCAGTATGAATGATAGTGATTTTCTTTCACTAGGAAGTTTCACTAAAGGAAAGGCAGAATTTAGATTACACACAGACAAGGAATTAATTGGAAGTTAATAAATAAAAGCATCAGGAAAAGTTGAGCTTTATGAATCCATGATTTAAAGAAAAGTGCAAAAATGTTGAGGTAGAAGTAAATGAATAATCGTGCTTGATTTTTGGAAATTAGAATAAATTTAAGTTGATTATTTTGATATGAATGAACAATTATGAAGAATAAAAACAATACTAACTCAAAAAGTTTGAAAGATGTAGAAAATACATTAAATAACAAAACAAGATTCCAGAAAATAATGGAAAAGATGTTTTCAGGGTCATTGGCAAAGGGCATTGTATGAACAATAAAACCCTCATTAATTAAAACTGAAGTAAAAATTATAAACACAGGTTGCAATACTAGAAAGTGAAAGACTTATTCTTCTAAACATCAGGCAAATTCATAAACATGAAGCAATTAATTGAATTTATACAGAAAATAAATATGCATGGAATACATTTTCAGCCATATAGTACACAGGGTGCAATAGGCAGTATGATAAGCAGAAATTAGATTAAAAAGTGTTAAAATGTAGACAGCTTAATAAAAATTAGTTTAAATTATTAAATGCAAGAACCGATATAAATATTATTATTTTCAATTCTGGATTCCCTGATTTATAGCAGGGGTCACATAATAGTCTTCTTTTCTTTTTAAAGGAAACAATACAAAAAAAACAAAAAACTGAAAATGGCCCTAATTACCTGTCAACCAAGGGAAGAGGATATACAAATAGGAAAAAAATGTTACTTTACTTTCAACCTTATTCTCTTCTTCTGTTGACAAGTAAAGAGACTGCTAACAATTATTTGATTTCAGTTGAGCCTGATTTGTTACTGTTAATTCATATAACCAATGCTATATTTGTATATATATATATAACTAAATTTCCCCCAACTTTTATTTTAGCCATATGGTGTATATAGGATATTTTCTTGAATATTAAAAGAAATGCATCATCTAAGCAAAATTATTGTTATACATCATGATTTGGCAAATTAAAAAAAAGAGGAAATTGTCAGATGACTTAACTCAAAGGATTGAGTTGTCCAGAGGCAAAGTCTCGTGGAAGAGGACAAGAGAGGCACACCACCACCATCCTGAAGATGAGGCAGGAAATTGCTCTAACTTGCTCACCACAGAGCAACAGACCTAATCTCTGTGACTAGTGGATCAACTACTCAGGAACTGATCATGACCCAGAGGGAATATCCTAAAAGCACAAACTTTGGAGGGACCTGATGAGTGCTGAATTCCAGGTGTACCTGGGGAAGAGATAATCCCACATCTTCCCATCAGAGGAGATCTCCCTGACCATTCAAGAGTGGGAGAGTAGGACAGCAGCCCCACCCACTTCTACTGCCCCTGTTCCCAACACTGAGGAGGGAGTGAAAGAGGTGACTCTGCAGGAGAGACCTGATTAGAGGAATAATTTCAGAGCCTATCACAAGAGGGCAGGTTTTACTTTTTAATTTTTTTTAATTTAGAAATTTTTTGACTGTTTATTAGTTCATCTATTTTTAAAATTATTTTCCTTTGTGCACGAATGTGTATGTGAAGGTTTTGATCTGCATCCCCCCAGAAATTTTTTTTCTTTTCTTTTTCTGTTTCTTTCTTATTTTATTTGTTGTTTTCTGATTATGAGTGTATATGAATGGTTTAGTGTTCATCTTTCAATTTTGTTGTTGTTGTTTATTTATGTTCTTCTGTATTTTTATTTTCAGTTTTTATAGTTTAAGGTGTGTGTCAATATATGTGTGAGGATTTGATGAATTCCTTTTTTCTTTGTCTTTTTTTCCTGATCTTTCTGTTTTTCCTTTTTTTTTCACTTTGTACCAGGCATGTGTGTGCATGTTTAGCTTTCTTGTTTTTTTATTGCTGTTGTTTGTTTTGTTTCACTTTGTTGTTATTCCAGTTGGTTTGGGGTGTGTGTGTGTGTGTGTGTGTGTGTGTTCAATTGTTTTTTGCATTACTTTCTGCTTGGCATCATCATATAGAGTGGTAGTGGGGAGTGGGTTTCAGGGAGCACATACCACAATAAGTGAACATTGCAGTTTGCAAGCAGTTTCTGAATTCTAGCACCCCATTCCCTACTTTATTTGAATTATAAAAACTACAAGAGTCAGCAAAGCTTCCCATCCATTGTCCTATTTCAAAATAGAACAAATCCAGAGCCTGGATCAGGGAAAAATAGAGGACTGAGCAAACATCAGAAAGGAAAACTTCTCCCACTGACCCTGAATAACAGAACTAAAAAGAACTACAAGAAATCTGTCAAAAATGAGGAAAAAACAGAGGAAGACCACAGGCAATTTCCAGTGTACCAAAAATAAAACTTCTGAAAAATCAGACCTTGATGCCCAAACAATGAAATTCACCAACGACTGGCCCCAGAATATGACAGGAATTAGGGAATGAATGCAAAGAGTAAATAAGACTCAAGAAAGATAAGATGCAACACTGAAAGAACTTGTAACAGATTTTGCAATAAAAAATTTCATTCAGGAAATAAATAACAGGATGACAATCTTGGAAAGCAGAATTAATGCAGCTGAAAAAAGAATCTCAGAACTTGAAGACCAGTACATGGAATTAACCCAATCTTTAAAAACAAAAAAAGAAAGAAGACTCAGAAAGAAAGAACAAAACCTATAAGAGATGTGCGATTATATCAAGAGGCCAAACCTAGGCCTGATTGGTATCCCAGAAGAAGAAAGGGAAATGGAAAACTTGGAGCAAGTATTCCAGGAGGTAATACATGAAAACTTTCCCCATCTTACCAGAGATGTGACTAGTCAAGAGCAAGAGATACAGGGAACCCCCACAAAACATCAAATGAGAACACCAACCCCTAGACACATAGTAATTCATATACACAAAGTAGCCACAAAAGAAAAAATCCTAAAGGCAGCAAGAGAGAAATGTCAGACTACCTACTTGGGAAAACTAATCAAAATAGCAGCAGACCTGTCAGTAGAAACACTGCAAGCAAGAAGGGACTAGAGTTCTGTATTCAAAGTCCTCAAAGATAAAAAATTTCAACCAAGAATTTCATATCCTAATATCACACTGATATATAAACCAGGTAAAGTTCAAAAAAAAGAAAAGCACTATAGGCCAATATCTCTTATGAACATAGATGCAAACATCCTCAACAAGATTCTAGAAAATTGGATCCAAAAACACATCTCAAAAATCACCCAACATGATCAAGGAGGCTTTATCCCCCAGATGCAGGGCTGGTTCAACATTCACAAGACCATGAATGTAATTAAATACATCAACAGATGTAAAAACAAAAACCACATAATTATTTCACTAGATGCAGAAAAAACCTTCAATAAAATCCATCATCCCTTCTTGATAAAAAACCCTCAAAAACCTAAGTATAGAAGGAACTTACCCCAAAATAGTAAGTGCCATCTATGGTAAACCCACAGCTAACATATTGCGAAGTGTGCAGAAACTGGAAACATTTTCCCTGAAAACTGGAACAAGACAAGGCTGCCCACTCTCACCCCTCTTGTTCAACATTGTGTCGGAACTCCTAGCTAGGACAATTAGACAAGGGAAGGAAATCAGGGGTAGGCAGATAGGAAAAGAGGAAGTCAAGTTATCCCTCTTTGCTGATGATATGATCCTATACCTTGAAAATCCACGAGACTGTCAAAAACCTACTCGCACTGATAAAGGACTTTGGCAAAGTGTCATAGTAAAAAGTAAATGTACAAAAATCAATTGCATTTCTATACACCACCAACAAGCAGGCAGAATCCCAATTTAAAAGCACAATCCCATTCACAATAGCCACAAAAAAATGAAATACCCCAGCATCTTACTAACAAGAGAAGTGAAAGCTCTTTACCATGAGAACTACAAAACACTGCTCAAGGAAATCCAGGAAGACACAAACAAATGGAAAAACAGTCCATGCCCATGAATTGGAATAATCAATATTGTTAAAATATCCATCCTACCAAAGGCAGATTCAATGTAGTACCCATTAAGTTACCAACATCATTCTTCTCAGACCTGGAAATGACGATACAGAAATTCATATGGAAACATAAACAACCACAAATAGCCAAAATAATCCTTAGCAAAAGAAACAAAGCAGGAGGTTTCGCACTTCAAACTTTACTGTAAGACTACAGTACTCAAAACAGCCTGGTATTGCTACAAGAACAGGCATATAGACCAACAGAACAAGATAAAGACTCCAGAAGAAAAGTCTCAATTTCTCAACCAACTCATCTTTGACAAAGCCTCCAACCAACAGTGAGAGGCGTTCTATTCAGTAAATGATGCTGGGAAAACTGACTGAGCACATGCAGAAGATTGAAACAGGACCCCTACCTATCACCATACACAAACATTTACTCTAAATGGATGGAAGATCTAAACGTAAAATCTCAAACTGCAAGAATCTTAGAAAACGCAGGGGACACCCTTATGAAAATTGGAACTGGCAACCAATTCCTATTTAGAACACTAAATGCCCATACCTTAAAAAATAAGATAGACAAGTGGGACCGCATCAAAATGATGAGCTTCTGCAAAACAATAGAAACCAACAAGAGAGTAGGGAGATAGCCCACAGAATGAGAAAAATATATGCCAACTGTATATCTGACAAAGGCCTAACATCTAGGATCTACAAGGAACTCAAATGTGCTAGAAGGAAAAAAGTAAACAATCCCATAAAAAAGTGGGCAAAAGACATGAATAGACACCTCTCAAAGAAGATATACGGGCAGCCAACAGACACATGAAAAAGTGCTCAGCCTCACTCATCATCAGAGAAATGCAATAAGAACCACATTGAGATACCACCTAACCCCAGTAAGTCTGGCCATCTTTAATAAAACAAACAATAAAAGATGTTGATGAGAAATGCAGAGTAAAAGGAATGCCTCTACACTGCTGGTGGGAATGCAAACTAGAGCAACCTCTTTGGAAGACAGTGTGACGATTTCTGAAAGAACTAAAAATTAACCTTCCATATGACCTAGCAATTCCACTATTGGGAATATACCCAGAGAAACTCAAATCATTCTACAAAAAAGATACCTGAACACATATGCTTATTGCAGTTCTATTCACAATAACAAAAACATGGAACCAACCAACATGCCCATCGAAGCTGGAGTGGATAAAAAAAGTGTTACACATACACAGTGATATATTATGCAGCCATAAGGAAGGACAAACATATGAACTTTGCAGCAACTTGGATGGATTTAGAGTCGATTATACACGGTGATCTACCATAGATACAAAGAATAGAGTACCATATGTTCTCACTCATAAGGAGATCTTGAACAATTATAATACTATAAGAAAGGGATTGACAGTAGTGGGAAACTGTCAGAGGAGGGGATGGGATTGGCAGTTGAGGGAAACTGCTAGGGGAGGGTTGGGCATACCTCATCAACAAGGGTACCTGCATAATCAACGTTTGTATGCCTAACTCTGTATTGTACCCCATGTCTTTATTTAAAAAAAAACAAAAACTTTCCAAAAAAAAAAAAGAAATATATGATAAGAATACTTGGCTAAGCATGGTAGGTCAGGACTGCAATTAAATACTTTGAGAGGTCAGGGTGGAAGAATTGCTTGAGCAATTTAATACATTTTTTTCAAACAGAGAAAACAAATAGAATTTTAAGAAGTAATTCATAATTTTAGTAAAGATTTTAGGATTCATCTCCCAATAACTGATACAACTAATAGAAAATAAACAAAACATGATAGACTTGAATAACTGTTAATCACCAATATAATTATATTTATGTTATACCCCTCTGATCACCTGAAAAATACACATTATCTTCACGTACACATGAAACATTTATGTAATGATACCAAATTCTAGACCACAAATTAATTCAATTAAGTTAAAATAATTCAAATTATATAGATTATGTTCTCAGACCACAAGAAAATTAAATTAGAAACCAACAAAAGAAAGATCTCTGGAAAATCTCCAAATATGTGAAAGCCAAATGGCCTACTGCTAAATAACACCTCTATAGAAGAAATCCAAACAGAAGTAATAAGGTATTCTAAACTTAAGGAAATTAAAAACACAACATATCAGAATGTGGGAGCTATTGTTAACATATCATAAAGTTCTAAGCTTATAGTTTCAATTGACTATATTAGAAAAAAACAAACAAAAACTAAGGAAAACTCCAAAATCAGTGACCTCAGTTTAGAATTTAAGAAACTAGAAAAAGAAAAAGGAGCAAATAAATGAAAATTGGGCAGAGTGAGATAATAAAGCCATAAGAAGAAATAAGAGAATTAATATTAATAAACAAAAACAGCAGAGAAGGTGAATAAAGCCAAAACCTGAAAATTTAAGGAGATATAAAATTGACAAGATGATTAAAAAAACAAGGACTACGTAATATTTCATAACCAGGAATGAGACGTGATACACTTCTAGAGAATCTACAGATAGTAAAGGATGATAAGGAATCATTATAAAAACTGTACCTAAAAATTTGACAACTTAGATAAAACAGATTCCTTTAGAGACAAAAATGACAAAAGCTCACTCAAGAAGAAATATTGAAAAAGACAAGATTAAGATAGTGAAAAGAACCACAGACACAGGGGAAAAACATTTGCATATCATATACCTGCTAAGAGACAAATACAGGATGTACAAAGAACTCTTACAAGTGACAATTAAATCAATAATGAAATTTTTAAAATAAGCAAATAGATTGAAATGGCATCTCTTTAAAAAATATGTATGGATAGCCAGTAAGCACATGAATAAATGCTCAATATCAATAGTCATTAGGGAAATGCAAACAAAAAACAGAATGAAATACCACTTCACAACAACTAGAATTATCCTAATCAGAATAAACCACAATACCTAGTATTGTTGAGGATGTAGAAAAATTAGAGCTCTCACATTGTTGGTTAGAATGTGAAACTGTTCACTCACTTTGAAAAATTAGTTTGTCAGTGGTAAAGAAATTAAGTATAGACTCACCATATAGCCCAGTGATTCTCCTTTAGATTTATACTCCAGACAAATAAGAACTTAGACCAATATAAAAACTTCCACATGAATGTTCATAAAAACATTGTTCATAATAGACAAAAAGCGAAAAAAGAAAGCCCAAGTGTCAGTCAACTATTTAATGGATAAACAAAAAGTGGAATACTCATAAAGTTGAATTTTATTCAATAATAAAAAATAGCAAAGAAATAATACATGCGACATTATGAACCCCAAAACATCAGGGTAGTAAAAGCATCATACTCGAAATATTATAGTTTTTATAAATAAATTTTTATAAAACATCTAGAAAGGTAAATCTACAAAAGCAGAAGTACTTTGGTAAATGACTAGGAATGGTGTTAGTGAGGAGAAATACCATTTACTACCAATGAGCAGGAGGTTTTGTTTGGAGGTGATGGGATGCTCTAAAATTAAATAGTGATGGTAACTGTACAACTCTGTAAATATTATAAAAATATTAAATTCTAAGTTTAAAATGTGCAAATCAGAATGATGCAAATTGTATTTCAACAGAGCTGCTTTAAAAAGAGAAACATGAAATAAATAACTTTTTAACTATTATAGTTTAGATTGATATCATTATATAGTTTTAATAAAACATTTTATAAGGAATATTCTTGGCTACAATGGCTTCATTAGTAATTTTTACAAAGACTTAAGAAATAATTTAGAGCAATTTTAAAATATCTTTTCTAGGAAATTGAAGAGAGGGTATATTTCCCAGCACAACCCATCATATCAGAGTTACCTTTACACTAAAATCTAATAAAGACATCACTAGAAAAGAAAGAAAAAAAAAACTATAGTAAAAATTTCTAGAAAATATTGATGTAAAACCTTTAAACACAATTTTAGCAAATAGAATCCAATAGTAGTTTATAAGGATAATGTACAATAAAAGTAATGCTTACACCACAAATGCAAAATTAATATTACATGCAAAAATCAATAAATTTAATTGATCACAATATCAACAACAACAACAATAACATATGTAATTATTTCAGTAGACAGTGAAAAAACATTGCAGAAAAATTCAACAATGATTCCTGATTAAAAAACAATAAGCAAACAAAAAACAAATAAACAAAAAACACTATCCACAAACCTGAAATAGAAGAGAATGTGCCTGCCAATTCTTATAGAGGCCACTTGTAAAAACATACAGCAAACATTATTTTTGAAAGTGAAAGAAAGAATGTTTTCTTCCCAAGATTGGGAAAAATTCTCGGATTTTTTAACTTATCACTTCCATTTAATCATTTACTGCATGTTCTATTTAGTACAATCAAGCAGAAAAAACATATAACAAATGTAGAAAATCTTATAAAATCCATATAAAATGCTAGAATTAATAAGCAGAAATAGAGTAAGAGAAAGGCATATGGTCAGACTGGAAGAAAAATATGTTGTTTTGTATTGGTTGGTATGATGTTATCTTTGATCTGTACAAAGTTCAATAAGATTTTATAATTTAAAAATGTGCATTTTATTGTATGTGCATTATACGTCTATAAAAAAGAACCAAAGACATTTTTGACAAATAAAAGATTTAATTCTTATCCTATAAAATACTATAAACACCCTAAAGAAATCATTACCAGTAAAATAGAAAAAATGAATATATGAGAATGATTATAATTTATAATGATAATTTATAAATTATCAAAGATAAATAACAGATCAATTAACAGAATAGACAAATAAGAAATAGACCCACACAAATATAATCCTTTATTTTGGGGAAAAGTTTAAAGAACAATTCAATGAAGAAGGATAATTTTTCAGTAAAGAGTGTTGAAACTACTAGAAATTCAGAAACAAAATAATAATAATCTTATAACATACCTCACACCACAAAAATAACTCAAAAGGAGGATAGCCCAAAGTGTACACTTGTGAAAGTATACCACTTCTAAAAGAAAACATAGGAAAATCTATGATTTTCAGTTATTTCAAGATTTCTCATATATAATACCCAAACCCTGATTAGTAAAACAGAAATTTGAAAATGTAGAGTTCATTACAATAACTCCAGTCAGGATCACCATCATCAATAATTCAAATAACAACAGATGCTGGAGAGGATACAGGGAAAAGGGATCACTTCTATACTCTTGGTGGGAGTGTAAACTAGTACAACCTCTGTGGAAAACAGTGTGACGATTCTTAAAAGATCTAAAAATTGACCTTCCATACAACCCAGCAATCCCCTTTCTGGGAGTATATGCAGAGTAACTCAAATCATTGTACAAAAAAGATACCTGCTCACGCAAGTTTATTGCAGCACTATTCATAATAGCCAAAACATGGAACCAACTGTGCTGCCCATTGAAAATAGACTGGATTTAAAAAACATGGTACATATAATATTACACAGTCATAAAAAGGACAAAATTATGAAATTTGCAGCAACTTGGATGGATTTACAGTCTGTAATACTCAGTAATCTATCACAGAAACAAATAATTGAGTGCCACATGCTGTCACTCAAGTGGATCCTGAACAATTATCAAAATACTATAAGAAAGGGATTGACAGTAGTGATAAACTGCCAGGGAAGGGGGAGGGGGTGCACCCTTCATCAGTAAGGTAGCCTATCACAAACCAGGTGACATGTGGACCAAAGTGAGGCCCAAACTTTACCTGTACAATGACCATTTGTATAACTAACTCTGATTTGTATCCGACAGCTCTGAAATAATAATAAAGAAAAAAATGTGACTGTTCAAAAGAGACTGCAAAGAAAATAACAAGCCACAAACTGGAAGAAAATATTTTGAGTATGTATCTAATAAAAACAGTTTCCTTACTATATAAAGAACAGTAAAATCATTTTTAATTTTTAAATTTAGCTCAATTGAGGTATAATTCACAAAAAGAAATTATATGTATTGAAGGCACACGTTTGGTACTTGGATTTTTGCATTCGATATCAACCAATAACCATAGTGCCTTGTGTGTTTGTGTATGTGTGCATATGATTAGAACATTTAAGTTATACAGCCCCTAATATATTTCAATTATACATAGTCAATATTTTAGTATTCAGTACAGCTCTATATAGTCATTGTACTATACATTAGATCTCCAGAACTCATTTACCATTCATAAGCAAAACTTTGTGTCTTTTGACAAACATGTCCCATTTAACCAGACCCAAGCCCCTGTCAACCAACATTTTAGTTTCTGTTTCTATGAATTTGACTATTTTAAATTGCCATATAAAAGTGAGATTGTGCAGTGTTTGTCTTTTCATGTATGGTATATTATACAGCAAAATGTCCTCCAGTTTCATCCATGTTGTCACAAATGGCAGGATTTCATCGTTTAATATGGCTGAGTAATATTTTATTATATTTACAAGCACTCATATGAACCTTATGTACTTATTTATACATTAGTAGACATTCTATTGTGAATAATGGCACAGAGAACATTGAGTTCAATTTTTTTTGAAATACTGACTTCATTTATTTCAGTTAGATATCCAGAAATGAAATTGATGAATCATATTGTAGTTTCTATTTTAACTTTTTTTAGAGACCTCCATATTGCTTTCTTTTTCTAATTGTTATTTTAAAGATGTGGGGTACAATTCAGAGTTAGGTATACAAATGATCATTGTGCAGTTAAAGTTTGGGTCTCACTTTGGTCCCCATGTCACCTGGGTAGAGATCAGGTATGCTTATTAATGAAGCATGCCCCCTACTCCCACCCCTGGCAGTTTTCCACTATTGTCAATCCCTTTCTTATAGGATTATGATAATTATTCAGGGTCTGCTTATGAGTAATGACAAGTGGTACTCAGTTCTTTGTTTCTATGATAGATCACTAGTATTATAGACTCTAAATCCATCCAAATTACTGCAAAATTCATAAGTTTGCCCTTATTTATGGCTGTGTAATATTCCATTGTGTATATGTACTACATTTTTTAAAAATCCAGTCTACTTTTGATAGACAGTACGGTTGGTTCCATGTTTTTGATATTGTGAATAGTGCTGCAATAAACATGTGTTTGCAGGTATCTTTTTCAGAGAGTGATTTGAGTTCCTCTGGGTACTTTCCCAGAAGGGGGATAGCGGTGTCATATGGAAGGTTGATTTTTAGATCTTTTAGGAATTGCCAGTTTCCCACAGAGGTTGTACTAATTTGCATTCACACCAACAGTGTTGAAGTGTTCCCTTTTCCCTAAATCCTCTCCAGCATCTGTTGTTTTGGGGTTATTGATGATGGCCATCCAGACTGGAGTTAGGTGGTATCTCAGTGTGGTTTTAATTTGCATTTCTTTGATGATTATGAGACTGAGCAGTTTTTCAAGTATCTGTTGGCTGCTTGAAGTATCTTTTGAGAAGTATCTATTCATGTCTTTTGTCCACTTTTTAATAGGGCTGATTGGTTTTTTTTCTTTTTAGCATATTTGAGTTCCTTGTAGATCTTAGATGTTAGTCATACACAGTTAGCAAATAATTTTCCCATTCTATGGGCTGTCTCTCCACTCTCTTAATGGTTTCTCTTGATTTGCAGAAGCTTTTCAGTTTGATGAGGTCCCACTTGTCTATTTTATCTCTTTTTTTTTTTGAGTTGGAGTCTCACTCTGTCGCCCAGACTGGAGTGCAGTGGCCGCTCCTGGCCACCGCAGCCTCGACCTGCTGGGCTCCGGTGATCCTTCTGCCTCAGCCTTCCAAGTAGCTGGAACTACAGGCACGCGCTACCACACCCAACTAATTTTTGATTTATTGTAGAGATGAGGTCTCGCTGCCCAGGCGGGTCTCGAACCCGTGGGATGAGGCAATCCACTCACCTCAGCCTCCCAAAGGTGCAGGATTACAGTTTATCTCTTATTATATGGGTATTGGGGGTTTTGATCAGGAATTAGTTGTCTATTCTAATTTCTATCTCCTGCATTTTTCTAAGATTCTTATGGTTTGAGGTTTTATATTTAGGTTTTGATCCATTTAGAGTTGATTTTTGAGTATAGTGATAGGTAGGGAACCTGTTTCAATCTTTTGCATGTGGCCAGCCAGTTTTTCCAGCACCATTTAACAAAACAAGTTATCCTCTCCCCAATGCTTGTTAATGGAGACTTTGTTGAAGATGAGTTGGTTGAGAAATTGAGGTTTTGCTCTGGAATCTCTATCCTGTGCCATTTGTCTATATGCCTGTTTTTGTACCCATACCAGGCTGTTTTAATTATTGTAGCCTTAAAGCTTAAAGCCTGGAATTGTGACACCTCTCACTTTGTTTTTGGTTTTGGTATTTTTTTTTTTTTTTTTTTGCCTAGGAATGTTTTGGTTATTCATGGTCATTTATGTTTCAATATGAATTTCTGTGTTGTCATTTCCAGGTCTGAGAAGAGTGATGCTAGTAATTTAATGGGCATTGCATTAAATCTATAGTTTGCCTTGGGTAGGATGGACATCTTAACAATGTTGATTCTTTCAACCAATGAGGATGGAATATTTTTCCATTTGTTTGTGTCATTTTTGATTTTTTTGAGCAGTGTTTTGTAGCTTTCATTGTAAAGGTAGAGACTTCCTATTGCTTTCTTAATGGTTGTACTGATATACTTTCCCACCAACAGTGGGACTTTTCCCAATATCTTCCTAACAATCTTTCTTTTTCTTTTTGATAATAGTCATTTTACCAAGTGTGAGGTGACGACATGTTATTGCGATTTCAGTGTTTGTAGTTTTTCGTCATGATTAGCTTTATTGGACCTATATTCATATATCTATTGTTTATTGCATGTCTTCCTTTTAGAAGTGTCTATTCAAATCATTTGGTCATTTATTAATTGGGATTTTTTGTATTTTTGCTATTGGAAATTAAGTTACTTGCATATTTTAGATATTAAACCCTTATTCAATAAATATATTTTGTAAATATTGTCTTCACTTCTGTAGGTTGCTATTTGACTATGTTGAATGTTTGCTGTACAGTAGCTTTATAGTTTGATTTCATCTCATTTGTCTTTTGGCTTATGTTGCCTGTGCTTTTAGGGTAAAAATTCAAAACACAGATGAATATCATGGTGGCTGACACATGTTTTCTTTGAACAGTCTTATAATTGCAAGTCTTACATTAAAGCATTTAATCCATATTGAGTTGTTGTTTTGTTTTCTTGTAGGGTATGAGATAAATGTTCAATTTAATTTTATTCTTCTGCCTGTGGACATCCAGTTTTTCCAGCCTCTTCACTGAGGTGACTATATTTTCCAGCATGTGTATATGCCATCATCATTAAAAGTCAGTTGCCTGAAAATGTATAGATTTATTTCTGGGTTCTTTATACTGTTACACTGATCTATATGTATGTTTTTATTTTTAAAGTATTTTGAAATAAGAAAGTGTGATGCTTCCACCTTCATTTATCTTGCTCAATATTGATTTGGCTATTTAGAGTCTTTTATGGTTCTACATGAATTTTAGGACTTTTTTCTATTACTGTAACGAAAGTAATTGAGATTTTGGTTGGAATTTCATTAAATCTATAGTTTACTTTGGGTAGTACAAACATTTTAACAATATTAATTCTTCCATTCCATACAATTTTACTACTTGTCTGTGTCTTCTTCAATTTCCTTGATCAAAGTTTTAGTTTGGGGGGTATACATTTTTTACCTTGTTGGTTCATTTTTATCCCTAGGTATTATAATTTTTGTGGCTATAGCAAATGATGTTTTCTTAATTTTTTATGTAGGTACAGAAATGCCACTGTTATGCATATGTTGATTTTTTACCCTACAATTTTAATAAATTTGTTTTCATTATTAGTTTTTATGATTTTATGGTGGAGTATTTAGGGCTTTCTAAATGTATGGTCATATCCTTTACAAACAGAGATAACTTTACTTCTTTTTTGACATAAATGCATTTTATTATATTTTTTGCTGTGTCTTTGCTCTGGCTAGGACTTCCATTCCCATGGTAAATAGGAGTCACTGGAGGGTATATCCTTGCCTTGTACTGAATCTTAGAGGAAAAGATTTTAGTTTTTACCTGTTGGTAGTTATGTTAGCTGTGGACTTTGTATATATGGCCTGTATTGTGCTGAGGTTAGCTCCTTCTATACCTACTTTTTTGAAAGTATTTTATCATGAGTTAATGTGAAATTTTGTCAAATGTCTATTCTGCATCTATTGAAATAAGTATGTGGTCTTTATTTTTTTGAAGTGGTGTATCACACTGAGTTGCATATTTTGAATTATCATTGCATCCCTGGGATAATTCCTTGGTCGTGGTATATGATCTTTTTAGTGAAATATCAAATTTGGTTTGCTGGTAGAATCTTGCATATATGTTATTCAGGGATATTGGCCTATACTTTGTTTCCTTGTGAAGTTTTTGTCTGGCTTTTGTATTGCAGTGATACTTGTCTCATAAAATGAGTTGAAAGTGTTTCCTATTTTTTCATTTCTTGAAAAAATTAAGAAATACTGGTATGAATTCTTCTTTTAATATTTGGTATGATGTCCCCATAAAACTGTATGTTCCTGGCACTTCTTTTTGGGGAGTTTTTGATTACTAATTAAGTCACTTTTTGTTAGTGGTTTGTTCAAGCTTTTCATTTGTTCTTGATTCACTATTGGTGGGTTGTTTCTAGAAAATTATTCATGTTTTCTAGGTTACTCAATTTGTTGGCATTTAATGGTTCCTAGTAATACCTTATGATTCTTTTGCATTTCAGAAGCAGTCATTGTAATGTTTTCTCTTTCATTTCTGATTTTCTTTCTCTTGTCTCTTTTCTTAGTTTAGAGAAAAGTTCGTCAATTTAATCTTCTTTTAAACAAAAACTTTTGTGGACTTTTAAAGTTAATTTTCTATTGTCTACATAATTTGTTCCTGCTCTGATCTTTATTATTTTCTTTATTTTGCTAATCTTGGACTTTAAACTCTTCTTGTTATATTTCTTTTTGATATAAAATTAGGTTGTTTATCTGAATTCTTCTATTTAAATTTAGATATTTATCACTACTAATATTGCCTTTGCTGCATCCCATAAAAATTTTGGTAGGTTGTGATTGCATTTTAATTGTTTCCAGATGTTTTTAGTTTCCTTTTGGTTTCCTCTTTGATCCAATGATTCTTCAAGGATATGTTATTTTGTTTCCATATATTTGTGAATTTTCCTACTTTTTTGTTGTTAATGAGTTTTAGGTTCATCTTATTGTAGACAGAAAAAATACTTGTTATACGTTTTATATTTTTAAATTTAAGACTTTTGTGACTCAATATATGATGCATCATGGAAAGTGTGTGCTCTTAAGAAGAATGCGTGTTCTTCAACTGTTGAGTGGAAAGTTCTGTATATATCTTTTAGATACATTTAACATTTAGTTTTGTTCAAGTTTGATACTTGCCTATTGGTTTTCTATAGGTTCAATTCAATCTTGAAAGTAGGGTATTAAAGTCACCTATATTATTGTATTGTTGTTAATGTCCCCTTTTACATCTGTCAACATTTGCTTTGTATATTCAGGTGCTCTGATGTTGGGCACATATATATTTATGCTTGT
The DNA here is from genome assembly GCA_027257055.1 of Cephalopachus bancanus. Taxonomy (NCBI): domain Eukaryota; kingdom Metazoa; phylum Chordata; class Mammalia; order Primates; family Tarsiidae; genus Cephalopachus; species Cephalopachus bancanus. Next base: position 14,324,462 of record JAPVLO010000068.1, on the reverse strand, counting down.
TATATTTTCCTGATGGATTGATCTGTACATTATCTCATGATAAATTTTTTTAGACACAATTTTTTATTTAAAATTTATTTTGTCTGATATAAGTCTAGGCACTTCTGTTTTCTTTTGGTTACCATTTGCATGAAATATGTTTCTATTTCTTCATTTTTAGTCTACATGTTTTCTTGAATCTAAAGTAAAGTTTTTATAGACGGTACATAGTTAAATTTTATGCTTTTATCCATTCATCCATTTGATACCTTTTGATTGGATAGCTAAATTCATTTCCAGTTAAATAATCATTGATGAGGTAGGGTTTATTATTTCTATTTTGTTCATTCTTTGTGTGTCTCTATTTTTCACTACTTCTGTCTTCATTTGTGTTTCATTGTTTTGTATGTTTGTATTGATAAGCTTTAATTCTTTTTTTGGCATAACTTCTATATATATATTTTTTGTAATTTCTATAATGCTTATATAAAACAGTTATTTATGATAGCCTATTTTAACCTGATAACAACATAACTTCACCTCCATATAAAAACTGCATTTGTTTTCAACATTTTATGCTGTTTCTTTTAGAATTAAAATTTATATTGTGAGTACATTAACAAAATTTAGATATCATTTATTTTTAATATGTTTGTCTTTTAACTTTTCTGATATAATTAGATGTGATTTATTTAATATCATATACATCTACCAAAACATAACTTTTTGCCCATGTTTATATACATTTATAACTTGCCAACTAAAAATTTTTTAAAATAAAAAGACATTTACTCATTACTATTACAGTATTGCAGTATTACATTTTTGTTCACATGTTTACCTTTACCAACAAACATTATATTTTCATGTTGCATTAGCATCATTTCACTTCAACTTAAATGTGCTTTCATTTTGCATTTTTTGTAAGGCAGATCCTCATTACCTCATATTTGGTTTGTCTGAAAAAGTCTTTATATCCTTTCACTTTTGAAGAAATTTTTTGTGGTATTTTATTCTTGTTTGGCAGATTTTTAAAAAAATTTTATCACATTAAATATATTATTTTACTAGCTTCTAACCTGCAAAATTTCTGCTGACAAATCTTCTTATAGTCTTTTTGAGGTTCCTTATGAATGGCAAGTTTCTTTTGTCTAACTTTCAAATTTAATTGTATTTAACTTTTGACAACTTGTTTAAAAATGTCTCAGTGTGAGATCTTTGTGTTCATCTCATTTGATGTCTTTCAGGATTCCTGGGTCTGGATGTCTGTTCTCTCCCTGGATTTGGAAAAAATCAGCATTTTTTATTTACATGGCTTGTTTCCCCCTCTTTCTCTAACTTCTCTGGAGCTCATAGAATTTGTATATTGGTACATTTGATGGTTACTTGAGCCATCTTCATTTTTTAAAAGAATTTTGCTTTCTTTTTGCTCCTCTGAAAGAATGACTACCAATGACCTTTCTTCAAGTTTGATCACTATTTTTCCTGCTTGATTGAATCTGCTATTGAGTCCCTCTATTGAAATTTATTAGTTCAATTGCTGCATCATTCAGCTCTATGATTTTTATATGGTACTTTTCAATGCATTTTTTTCTATCTCTTTATTGAAATTTTCCTTTATTTATGTATTGCTTTCCCGGTTTTCCCTGTTGGCTAAATCACTCATCTCCATTTTATTAAAGTTAATTTCTGGAGATTTATATATATATATATATTTTATTTATAACTCATTTCATTTTTTAAATTTATTTTACTTTCTGTGTTGGTTTTTGAGTATTAGACAATACAGCTACCACTTTCAGTCCTCACAGACTGTCTTTGTATGAGAGATTACTCACCAATCAGGCCAACCAGAGATTCTGGAAACTTCTTAAACTTGTATGTTGATCCAAGCAATAATCTTTGTTCTTAGTGTTCCCAGATAACAAAAATATGTTGAATAGTAACACAAAGAGGGTGAGAAACCTTCTTGAGGGTGATACACTCTCTTGAGGGTGATTCCCTCAAGTAACAGTCAAAAAATATTGGTTGTCAGATGTGTGATCTAATTCCATTTGTCCTCAGAGAGAACATAGCAGCTGGAATTTATCCACTTCTTGAGATGTACTGAACTAGGGAGAAGAGCTATGGCATATCCCTGCATGGTCATTTAGAGTACATACTCTTTTAAACCATTCTTCTGCCTCTGTTGCCTCCACTGGTACAGCAAATGCACTGTCAGCTCTGAGAGACAGGCATGTTAAAAGTAATTCTCTTGGCTAGCAGCCAGAGAAGCAGAGGAGTAGATGTGTAGCACAATTTCTTCTATGGAAAAGTTGGGATGAAGTTCCAGTAAGATGGCAACAGCATAGGTGGATTTGTGAGAGTTTCCGAACGTGAGTTCCTAAAACGACTCTACTTTTATTCCCGCAGCCCCCTGCCCATGGCCAGCTGCACTGGTATGAAGCCTGGGGAACTTCGGTCCCATGCAGGGCCAGATATTGCAGCCCCCGGCTGTGGCTGCTCCACTATATGTGACTCCCACCTGCTCAGGAGTCCCGGGTCTCAGCTCCCTCCCTGTCTACATCATTCACCCAGCACCCAGCACCAAACTGCTGGTCACCCAGGGAGGCTCTGGGTGCCTGCCCCTCAGAGATACCAGCCCCATTTCTGGCTGAAGTGCCCTGTGAGGGACCCAGGGCCACCACCTGCCCTGTGGAGTTTTGGAGCTTTGGATCCCCGGGCCCACCCTGGCTCAGGCACTCAGCATGTGACCTCAAGCTTGTGTAAGGGAACAGAACCCCAAGCTTATGTAAGGTGCTGATCAGAGGCTTCCAGCTCCAGAGGAGGGAACGCTCAACCCTCTCCTCCACCCCAGCCTGCTGGTGACACCCCGGATCCAGCACCCAGCTGTGCAGCTGATCCCAGTGACTCTCGCCCAGAGACCCAGAGCATCCCTAAAAGTGAAAGTGAAGCTACCACCTTCGCCATTCTTCAGGCAGATTTGCATCACCCCCCCACCTATCAGAGCCTCCACCTCGGTTCCCACAGTGACGTCACTAAACAGGAGACAAAGCCCCTCCCCTACGCTGAACAGACTGAGACAACTAAGAGTCACAGACCTCCCAGGCAGCAGGCTAGCTGCCTGCAACAAAAACAAAGGGGAGAGGTTGGAGATCAGACCTCAAGTGACTTTAGCCACTAATGAAAGATTACAGAACTAGTCTGATCTCTTATTTTGACCTTTGGTTTTTATCATTCTGACTATAAGTTTTGCTCACTATTGTTGGCTTTCTAATTTACACTATCTTTTTTCATGATCTTATTGGTCTGTCTCTGTGTAGCTATCAGTATTCTTTAGGGAATTTTCCTTCTGTGTTTTTTTTTCACTTCTCTCTGGCCTTGTGTCTCTTTTTCACCAGTTATTGACATGTATGCCTGTTTTCCCTCTCAATCTTCTCTCTTTCTAACTTCCTATTGACACCCCTTCCTCCATTATTTTCCTCTTTTGTACCTCCTTTTTTCCAGGGACCCAAGCTACATCCCGCTGCACAGACATATTGTAAGGCAGTGGGAAATAGGTTCCAGTGTGCTCATACACCTGTTGGTGGATGCTGTAATCAGCATATAGATTCTGAATCACAGTTTCCCCCTCATTAAAACTCAAAACTGTGAAAAGTACAGCCCGCAGCCCACACTCCAACCTCAAAAGTGAACAAAGCCAGAGGACCAACAAAAGTAATCACACCTTCCCCGAAAAACAGAATTAAAGAAGGGGAGGAAAAAGGGGGAGAGAGAGAAAAATCTACACAATGAAAAAAACCAAAAGAAGAATATGAGTCTCTCCCAGACCCCTGGGAGGGCAGACACTGAGAAAACTGACTTTGGAATGCAAACAATGAAGAGCCCCCAGAATGACTGATCTCAAACTACAAACTTAGATATCAAGACATTAATGGAGAGATTACAAAGAATTGAGGAGACTCAAGAAGAAAGTAGAAAGGAGCTGATATCTGAGATAATAGTAATAAAGAATACTGTGAATGAAAAAAAATAACAAACTGATAAGCATGGGAAGCAGAATTACCCAAGCAGAAGAAAGAATCTCAGAGCTTGAGGACCAAAATATAAAACTAACCCAAACTCTTGAAAACACAGAAAACAAACTCAAAAAGACAGAAAAAAAAACCTTCAGGAGATAAGTGATTACTTCAAGAGACCGAACCTAAGAGTAATTGGCCTTCCTGAGGCAGAAAGAGATAGAGACCACACTGGAACAAACCTTCCATGAGATCATTCAAGAAAATTTCCCTTATCTAATCAATGATGCAAAAATTCAAACACAAGAAATTCAGAGAACCCCTGCAAGACAACAAATGAGAATACAAACTCCTAGACACATAATAACTTGCCTAAATAAAGTAGGCATGAAAGAAAAAATCCTAAAGGCAGCAAGAGAAAAAGGCCAGATCACCTACCATGGAAAACCAATTAGAGTAGCAGCAGATTTATCTACAGAAACCCTACAGGCCAGGAGAGCTTGGAGCCCTGTCTTCAAAGGCCTAAAAGATAAACAATTTCAACCAAGAATAGCCTACCCAGCCAGATTAAGCTTCATCAGCGAGGGAGAATTAAAATCTTTCCCAGATATTCAATCCCTAAGAACTTACGCTACCTCCAAACCACCTCTACATGAAACACTTAAGAAAGTACTAAACACAGAAGAAAAGGGGGAAAAAAGAAAAACATTCTTCACAAGAGTACAGGAAAAAGAATAAAATACACATGAACCAACCCCAAAACCAAAAGAAAGACAATAAACAAAGTGGAAGAACAACTCTACAAGAACTCTATAATAGGGATGAACTCTCACATTTCAATAATTAACCTGAACGTGAATGAACTAAATGCACCACTGAAGAGACTAGAAGGGCAAAATGGATAAAATATCACCAGGCAACAATATACTGCTTTCAAGAGACCCATCTCACTAGAAAGGACATGCACAGACTCAAAGTAAGAGGATGGGATACAAATTTTCAGGTGAATGGAACACAAAAGAAAGGAGGAGTCATGATACAAATTTCAGACAAAATACCATTTAAGCTATCAAAAATTAAAAAAGATACAGAGGATCACTACATAACAATAAAAGGTTCACTCCATCAACAAGAAATATCTATCCTAAATATATATACACCTAACATAGGTGCACCAACTTTTATAAAGAAACTCCTGGGATACACCTAACATACGTGCACCAACTTTTATAAAGCAACTCCTAGGAAAATTAAAGAAAGATATTGACTCTAACACCATCATAACTGGGGACTTTAATACCCCACTCAGCACCCTAAACAGATCATCAGGACAAAAAATCAGCAATGAGATCCAGAACAAGGTGACTCTTGACCAAATGGACTTAACTGATACCTATAGAACACTCCTTCCAAAGACCACAGAATACACATTTACTCATCACCACATGGAATGTATTCTAAGATCGACCACATAATTGGCCATAAATCAAGCATAAGCAAATTTAAAAGGACCAAAATTTTACCATGCACCTTCTCGGACCACAGAGGAATAAAAATAAACATTAACACCAACAAGGTTCCCCCAAAGCCCACAAAGACATGGACACTAAACAGCAGGATGCTAAACAACTCCAGGGTAAATGATGAAATCAAAACACAGATCAAAAGATACCTGGAAACAAATGAAAATGAAGAAACATCTTACCAGAATCTCTGGGACGCCATGAAAGCTGGAGTAAGAGGGGAATTTATATCCCTACACTCGCACATGAAGTAAATGGAAGGAGCACAAATTAACAGCCTAACAAGCCATCTAAGGAAGCTGGAGAAGCAAGACCACAAAAACCCTAATTTCAGCAGAAGAATCCAGATCACCAAAAAAAAACCCAAATCCAGGACATAGAAGACAAAAATATAATACAAAAAATCAATGAAACAAAAAGCTGGTTCTTCAAAAGGATAAACAAGATCAATGGTCCCCTAGCTAGACTTACCAAGAAAATGAAAGAAAAAACCCAAATAAGCATAGTCAGAAACACAAAAGATGAAGTCACATCTAACCCTGAAGAAATACAAAAGACCATTAGAGACTACTATGTACACTTGTATGGAAACAAACTAGAAAACCTCAAGGAAATGGAGGACTTGCTGTCATCACACAACCTGCCTAGGTTGAAACAAAAAGAAATTGAGACCCTAAATAGACCAATAACAAAGAATTTGACTATGTAATAAAAAAACTACTTACAAAAAAAAAGCCCTGGACCAGATGGCTTTCCAGCAGAATTCTGCAAGACATTTAAGGAGAAGCTGATTCCAATCCTACTGAAGGTATTTCAGGCAATTGAGAAAGATTGAACGCTCCCCAAATCATTTTATGAAGCTAACATCACATTGATACCCAAGCCAGGTAAAGATCCAACAAAGAAAGAGAACTACAGGCCAATATCTTTGATGAACATAGATGCTAAAATTCTCAACAAGAACCTAGCAAACCGGATTCAACAACACATCTCAAAAATCATCCATCATGAACAAGTAGGCTTCATCCCTGGGATGCAAGACTGGTTCAACATTCATAAAATCATAAATGTAATTAAAGACATCAACAGATGTCAAAACAATAACCACATGATTATATCATTAGATGTAGAACACGCTTTTGATAAAATCCAGCACCCCTCCTTGATAAAAACCCTCAAACATCTAGGCATATGGGGAAAATACCTCAAAGTAGTAGAAGCCATCTACGAGAAACCCACAGCCAGCATACTCCTAAACAGACAAATATTGGAACCATTTCCCCTGAAAAGTGGGACAAGACAGGGATGCCCACTCTTACCCCTCATGTTCAATATAGTATTGGATGTACTGACTACAGCAATCAGAGAAGATAAGGCAATCAGGGGTATCCAAATAGGAAAAGAAGAAGTCAAATTATCTCTCTTTGCACAGGACATGATCCTATACCTTGAAAACCCAAAAAAATCTGTCAAAAACTTCCTTACACTGATAAAGGCCTTTGGCAAAATCTCAGGATATAAAATAAATGTGCAAAGGACAATCGCATTTCTCTACACCAATAATAAACAAACAGAAACCCAAATAAAAAGCACAATTCCATTCACAACAGCCACAAAAAAAAAAAAAAAAAAAAGAAATACCTTGGCATCTTCCTAACCAGAGATGTGAACGACCTTTACATGAAAACTACAAAACTCTGCTCAAAGAAGTTCAAGATGACACAAACAAGTGGAAATATATCCCATGCTCATGGATTGGAAGAATCAACATTGTGAAGATGTCCATCTTACCTAAGGCAATCTACAGATTCAATGCAATACCTATCAAATTTTTACCAGCAACATTATTCTCAGATCTAGAAAAAACAACACAAGAATTCATATGGAAACACAAATGACCAAGAATAGCCAGAACAATCCTCAGCACAAAATAACAAGGCAGGTGGCATCACATTACCAGACTTCAAACTTTAATATAAAGCTACAATCATCAAAACAGCTTGGTATCGGTATAGGAACAGGCATATAGATCAATGGAATAGAATTGAGATTCCAGAAGCAAAACCTCAATTTCTTAACCAACTCATCTTTGACAAATCCTCCACCACCTACCACTGGGGAGAGGAGAACCTATTCAGTAAATGGTGCTGGGAAAACTGGCTGACCACATACAGAAGATTTAAACAGGACCCTTATCTATCCCCACATACAAAAATTAACTCCAAATGGATCAGAGACCTGAATGTAAAACCTCAAACCATAAGAACCTTAGAAAATAAAGGACATACTCTCATGGAAATTGGAACTGGCATCCAATTCCTGAACAAAACCTGAAACCCACAGTCCATAAGGGATAAGATAGACAAGTGGGATCTCATTAAAATGACAAGCTTCTGAAAAGCCAAAGAAACCATCAAGAGAGCAGGGAGACAGCCTACAGACTGGGGAAACATATTTGCCAACTCCAGGTCTGACAAAGGCTTAACGTCCTGGATCTACAAGGAACTCAAACGTGCTGAAAAGAAAAAAACAAACAACCCCATTATGAAATGGGCAAAAGATATGAACAGACACTTCACAAAGGAAGACATCCGAGCAGCCAACAGACACATGAAGATATGTTCAACCTCACTAATCATCAGGGAGATGCAAATCAAAACCACACTGAGATACCACCTAACTCCAGTAGGAATGGCAATTATCAATAACTCAAAAAATAATAGTTGTTGGAGAGGGTGTGGCAAAAAGGGAACACTTCTGCACTGTTGGTGGGAGTGCAAACTAGTGCAACCTCTGTGGAAAGTAGTGTGGTGATTCCTAAAAGCTCTAAACATCAACCGCCCATATGACCCTGCAATCCCCCTACTGGGAATATGCCCTGAAGAACTCAAATCACTCTATAAAAAAGATACCTGCACATGAATGTTTATCACAGCATTGTTCAATAGCAAGAACCTCGAACCAACCATGCTGTCCATCAAAAGAGGACTGGATTAAAAAACTGTGGTACATATACACGATGAAATACTATGCAGCCATAAAAAAGAACAAAATCATGAATTTCGCAGCAACCTGACTGGAACTAGAGTCTATAATACTGAGTGACCTCTCACAGAAACAAAGATCTGAGTATCACATGTTCTCACTCATATAGTGGACCTTGATCATCCAATGCACTACCATAAGAAAATGACTGAGTGGTGGGAAACTATGGGAGGCGGGATGGGATGGGACTAATAGTAGTAAACATCTGTCTGGGGATGGGGAGACATCTGTTATCAACAATGGGGCCTGAATGAAGCATATCTGTATACCTAATCCTTAAGTGTACCCCACAATATCATAATAAAAAATATTGATTTAAGAAAAAAAAAGGAATAGTTGGATTCTTCACTTTTGTCACTGGAGTGATTCAGAGAAAGAGAAACCATGGGAAACTCATACACCTATCCAATGTCCCAGGGGGACTAATGATTGCTTGTCCAATAAAAGACAAGCAAGTTAAGAGCCATTCCCTCAGGTAGCAGCAGAAAAGTTGGGGTGCTAAATATGCAGTCCAAATCTTTTGATCCACAGGGATAAGCTTAGAGTTGAGGATATTCTTTTGATTAGATGGAGCTCCTATGAATGCTTATACCCTCCAAAACTCATGTTGACATTTCATTGCCATTTTGACAGTATTAAGAGGTGGGTTTCTTAAGAAGAGATTAGGCCCCAAATGCTTCACTAGCATGAGTGAGTTCGATACCAAAACAAAAGTAGGTGTCTAGACCCTTCTTGTTCTCTTTTGCCTTCTCATCTTTTGCCATGTAATTAAACAACAATAAGACTTCCCAGGTGCTGACACCTTGATACTGACTTCCCAACCTCCAAAACTGTTTACTAATAAATTTATGCTCATTTTAAATTATTTAATCTTAGATATTCTGTCATAATGCACAAGTTGAACCAAAATGGGTACTATACTGAGGGTAGGTCTTTTGGCAAAAATATGAGTCAGTTTTTTCTACTTATTTCAATGTGGATATTTTCTCAGTTGTACAGTATGCAGAAGGTCCTCAATTTTTTTGTAGATTTCTCATAGTAGGAATTGAGTAATGTGTAGATGTTTATTTGGTGCCTTTGTGGATGGAGGAAGAGTCCAGAGTCTGTTTCTCCTATTTTAAAACATACTATTTTAACACTATTTAAAACACTCTATTTTAAAACATACTAATTTAAAAAGAAGGCAACAATTTTAACAGTTACTGCACCAAAGAGGATATATGAACCACAAATTAGCAAATGAAAATATATGCAGCATTATAGAAACATAGTTACTCAGTCATTAGAGAGAAAAAAAGGAGAACCACATTGTGATACCACTACATACCTATCACAATGGTTAAAATTTAAAAGATGCGTCAGAAAGTTTGGGCATGAGTATGAAGTTACTGAAATTCTCATACACTGTTGATGAGAATGTAAAATGATACGAACCCTTTGAAAGTAGTGTAGCCATTTATTTAAAAATTAAACATAATTTTACCATATGATCCCTCAGTAGGTTATATGCTCTGTTAGTGAAGAAACAATGTGTCTCCAATGTGTAAATAGCACCACATTCATATTTCTGGAACATCTTTTTCTATGTGATGTACCTCACACTTGGGTCATGAGTCAAGGGTTATTTTTAATGAATAAAATGTATACAGGTTTTCATTTTGATACTTTCATTCATTTGTCCTTATGCCATTACAACACTGATAATTACTCCAGTTTTGTATTAAAGCTGATAAGGTTGACTTTCTCCTGCCCTTCATAAATTTTCTCCTTTAATATGTTTTTAAAAATTCATAAAAATTTATGTAATTTAAATATCAATTTTACAAATAAAGTCCAAAAATTTGTTGACAATTTAAAATATCTCAGATGTTTTAAATTAAGTTAGAGAAAAGTTGCATAATTATACTATCCAAATTTACAATCTAAAACTCTGGTTTTACAGATAATATATTAGCATAAAACTCTGGTAAATTTTTCTAGTTATTTCAATCTTCTTAACTTATTGAGTGAAAGTTTTTTTGTTTTGCTTTATTTTGTTTTTTGTTTTGTTTTGTTTTTATTTGTCCAGTTCTCTCCACTATAATTTTTTTATGTGTGTCCTTAGTTTAATCCCCACCCACTTCCACAAACATGCATTTAATGTTCGCCTTTGTGTGTTTTCTCCTATTAATATACATTTTAATTTCTTCATTGGCTTGATATTATCTGTCTACTTCAGTAGAATGAAGGAAGAAAAGATTCAAATTATGTTTGTTTTTGTCACCAGTCTTCCATAATGACTAAGAACAGCTAATAGAAGGTTTTCCATAAATATTTGTTATGTTCAGTGTTTTTCCTTTAAACTGTTAATATGAAAAATTACTTCAATAGCAAATTGAATGTTAAACCATGCTAGTATAGTTTGAACAAGTCCTACATATGCATAATTTACTTTTTTTTACATATTGTTGAGTTATTATGCTAATATATTATCTGTAAAATATAAATTTGTCTATTGTTAGCAGTAGCTTTTTATATCTTATCTGATCTTGTTCAAGTATTGTTTACTCCTGTGCATTTATTAAAATTTGCTTCTCTAGTCATTATTTGAAAGTATATTTAAAACTCTAATTCAATTTAGTAGTTACTGTATAGTAATAATTTTAATAATTATCGATCAATTAATTTTCTTTATAAGAGAGGAGATAGAAGAGGAGTAGAGGGAGGGTCTTGAGGCTACTTGACACCTGTGGGAATACCCCCTGCACCATCCCCACTATATAATTGTTTGCTAAAAAGGTGGTTAGTGTGATTAAGAACATCCTTTCAACCTAATAGGTAATGCTAAAAAGGACTTTTTGCTGCTTGAATGCAGGCACAGTAGCTTAACTAAATGTCTTTAACTTGACCTTGGCTTATTATAATATCATTAACATAGCATTTGTGCTGCAGTTTTACCTCCCCCCCACTCCACCCCCACAGTTGGCTTTTCTATGGTACTTATGGGTAATATTCAAGATAGAGTAATCTTGGTCGAGGACCCACATGTGGGATGAGACTGGGTCTCAGGAAGTAAGGGGCAGATGAGATGTAAGTGAGAGAAATGCCCCCAGCAAAGATAAAACAAAACCACAAACAGACTCCTAGTATCAGGTAACCCATTTGGGGCCCCCTCCCTTCTCTGGAGAGAGCTTCGATGCATAATAAAATCCTTCTTTCACTCATCCTTTTCTAGTTCATATTCACGTTCCTTAATCTTCTTAGTCATGGGACAAGAACCCAAGGTTCCTCGTTTAAACTGACAATGGAGTTCCAAGCCTCTGCAACGTTTCTTTGGAATAAGTAATATTTATAAGGGGGAATAGTCTATTTTATCAAAATTTTAAAATGTATTACATTACACCCATGTAACCTGAAAGGGTAATGAAAAATGGAATTATTTAATGGAATAATCTTAAACTGAAAAGCAGCCATTTTGACACTACCTCATTCTGCTATATTCTCTTAACGTTACCTAACTTGCCCTCTAATCAAGGACAGAGCCATTTTCTCGGAAGTAGTTATTGATAATTGTTTTACAACTCCCCCCCACCAGTTTGTTTGTACTAATATACTTTTCTAATCCAAGTACTTGCATGAGAAACAAGTTAAGCTAATCAGCTATTTGTGACCTTTCCTGACACAGACCCCAGCACCATGCCAGCAGTCCTGTGACTAGCCCACACTTTTGCCTGCTGTACATCACCAGATGTCAGTACCCGTGCTTACCTGCTCTTTGTGATGACATAGAACAGACCCAGTCACCTTAACAGCCTGCCTCCATCAAAGGGAAGGTTTCAAAGCATTCAGCCTCAAGCAGCCATTTGCCATTGCTTTGCTGAATTCTGGTGTGGCCACATGGTTCTTTGAGCTATGGCCATCATGTTTCCTAAGACTTTGCCCCCTTCCATACTTTGGGGGAGTGAACTTCCTCTCTCTCTAATTTATCTTTAAAATAAATTATATTTTCCAATCTAACTTCCAAGTAATTCTTTGCATCTTATGCGTGGCACTGGATCGCAGACTCCCCTGATTGGACTGACCTAATAAAACCAATAATTATTCGTATCCTTTGTAGCTGTAAAAAGTTTAAAAATTGATAATAAAAAATGCAATTTCCTATTAGGTACATTGTTTACAAGCTGGAGTCACCTGAGATCCAATTCCTGCAGCTACACAAAATGTCCAAGTAGCAAAAACACACTTGTACCCCTAAATCTAAAATAAAAATTTTAAAAGAGAAAAAAAAAAAAAAACAACATTGCATTAATTCCAATCACTTTTGTTTATCTTATACATTATTATTCTTAGGCATCTTGAGTTCCATTTAATTTTAAATTTAGCATTTTGTTTACAGTATTTATATTCAATATTGACTTAGACTCCCAAAATATTTTAAACTGTCTTTAAAAATAAATTCTGACTTTTATTATTTTCTATTTGGTCCAATTTAACTTTCTAATAAAGTGTATAACTTATGAGTTTTGATAATAGTTCTACAAATGTAAACTGCCTTATTGATATATATTTTTTACTTATTTCTTAGTTTTGCATTGATAATTATTTATATATGATTATTCATTGGAAGTTATTTAACACTGTGCTTGACAGTCAATATTTTCTGGCCTTTATTTTCCCATTGAGAAGAAGTACTTCTTAGTGCATACTGCAATTTTTTCTTTAATTAATTTTAAGATTTTTTTTCACTGAGTATGTTTTTCTTCTTGGGGGGGTTGTAGTTTTACTCTGATATAACTACACATGAAATTTTCATAAATTATCATCTGATGTCATTTGGGCATTTTGAACCATTATTTTTATATTCCTCAATTATTATAATTTTGAATAGTGTCTTCCTTTTTCTCTTTATAACTTCTGAAATTACTTTAGACCAATTCTGAATATGTCTTAACCTTGCATTCATATTTTTGTTTTGTATTTTTCAGTGTATATCATTACATTTCTTTATATTATCTTTCAGATTTTGTATTCATTATTTAGCTGTATTTAATTTAATAATTTCTCAACCCACTCACTTTTCTTTTTTTTTTTTTGAGTTGGAGTCTCACTCTGTCGCTCAGACTGGAGTGCAGTGGCCGCTCCTGGCCACCGCAGCCTCGACCTGCTGGGCTCTGGTGATCCTTCCACCTCAGCCTTCCGAGTAGCCAGAATTACAGACATGCTCTACCACGCCTGGCTGATTTTTTTGATTTACTGCAGAGATGAGGTCTCGCTGCCCATGCGGGTCTCGAACCCGCGGGCTCAGGCAATCCACTCACCTCAGCCTCCCAAAGACGCGGGATTTCAGGCTGAGCCACCGAGCCCAGCTAACCCACTCACTTTTCAATTAATGGCTATATACATTCTAAAATTCCTTTGTTTATTAGTTTATTATTTTCAGATTTGACAATTATTTCTTTCATATAATCTTTATTATTCTATTTTGTGTTTATGTATTTTACTATTACAAATTGTTTATTTTACTTTTTTAAATAAGCTTTTTTATTAAGTATATGAAGTATAATCCATTTTGTTTAATTGAGTCTTATTTGCTTCTGACTCTAATTCATGGATAATTATTTATTATAAATTTTAAGTGGTTTTTTTGTTGTTGTTTGTTTTTTTGAGCTCACCTTCAGTGGACAATTACCTATATCTGCATTCAGGTCACGTTGCCTGGGTTGTAAGATTGTCTCTTAATAGCATTTTGTATTTTCTTCTTCTCAAAATTTCAGTGTTTTTATGTTAACTTCTTAAGTTGTAGACCCTGCAGCATATGCAATTTCAAACTATAAGTGGATGCAAAGCACAGACTCAAGATTATGATATCCCAGGGGATATATTTATTCTTTCCCTAAAGTCCAAGCAAAAATAAGTTTGCTTTTCTTATTGCTGTGCTAGTAGCCAGAAATTATTTATCTCACTCATTTACAGTTCTTGAAGAAAGTCTAACTTCAGTTCTCATTTTCCCAAGGCCTTCTCTATTCCCCTCATAATCATAAATACCCAAGGCCCTGTGTTACCAGATCTAATGATTGCACTCTCAGTGTTACTTTACATGTTTATGACATTTCACGTTTTACCTGTGACCTTAGTTTCTGTGAGTTCAGTTCAGCATTTAGTCTTTCCACTATTATACTTAGTACTTATTACTATTTAATTAGAAAAAAGTAGCACATTCCTAGCTATCTGTTTTACCAAAACTAATAATCAAAGTACTTTAAAATTCTCCTCATTTAGCTACTGTATGCTTACTAGTATTTGAAGTCTACTATGACATACTTCTGAGGGCAGCCTTCTACTGTTAGTGCCTTGTAGGCACTGGAGGCACCAGCTGCATATTTCTCTAACATGATATTCAGCTCTTGTGCTCTCTTGCATATTTTTCTTATGTTTTCTAGCCAGTTATTTTTCTTCCAGAAATGAGAGCTCAACATAACTGCAGCATTTGGTTAGAGGCTATTAATATACCAGTCTTAAAAGATAATTTAGAGCAAAATTGTTTTCATCCATAAAGATTCACATTACATCTGTACCCATCAGGTGTGGTACTTTTCTCTTACCCTTCCCTGAGCTAAGAAATAGTTTTGCTTTTTTTTTCTGGTGGCCTTTGTTATTCAAAAAAAAAAAAAGTAAATGGGCCAGATGATATCAAAATGGATGTTTAAAACAGGTTGGGAAAGATGAGATCTCCCATGCAAAAGTGAACAACTCCTAACTGACTTCAGTAAGACAGCTTGTACTGCATTTTTTTCAATTATATAAGATGAGCTTGTTTCATAAGGCCAGAGTTTGAATGTTAACTATCCAATAATATATACAGTGAAAATTCAAATTTCTGTTCTGCTGTACATGATAACTAATTTTCCAACAAAATATCTTACTTTATTTTTTATTTTATATATATTTTTATTTTAGTCTATTTAAGTTATAATGCCTAAATGACTTTGATTGAGAGTGGACAACAGACTGAAGTCTCAAGACTCATGTCCCATTTAATTTCTGCTGTATTAGACAAATTTTTGACCGATTTTAATACTAGTTTGGATATATGCTTCATGGATAATCCCTCTTGGAATTGTCTCTACTTCATATTAATATATGGAAAATATTTTGAACTTCATTAAGGTCAAGCTACTGGAAATAGTCCCAGGAAGGATTCTGGATAGAACTCAACTTCATCTCCAGTTTCCAGGAAGGAGAAAATAACCTCCTCGAGTGTGATTTTTGTAGATAGCTACTAGATTTTTTTGTTTGTTTTAAATAGCTAGAAGAGCTTATACTCTGCTTTCCACCTTCATATTAATATCACAAATTGAGTGTTTCCTTGATCTTTTATGGAACTTTCCAAGTTTGGTTTGGCTCAAGTACAATTGATCCATTGTCTTTCTCTTACCAATGCACTTAAGGATGTCAAATTGATTTTATGGTGGTGCCTGAATACAGTGAAAGTCAGGAAGTCAGACATATGTTCACTCCCAATAGAGTCCTAAGGACACCATTGTACACAAAGATACCCTTGTTAACATAAAGTTGTCACTGTTTTGGTTTCTCTCAAAGGCTTTCCATAATTTTATCCTCTTACTTAATGTTTATCTAGTCAAGAGTTCCTGTGCTTCATCTCTTGGAGTAAGAATCATTAGGCTTGGTGTCATTAACATTTTGAGAGGCAAACGCAGGTATTTCTAGAGGTAAATTAAGGGACTGGTGGGCCTCGCATGAGCTTTTTCTTATTTTCCTCAAAAAAAAAAAAAAGAATGCAATGAATAAAACAGATCCATAAAGTGTACTGTTCTTCAGGAACTGTTTTGAGTAGTAAAAACCTTGTACAAGACCCTCTACAATTTTCACTCAATCAAGATGGTGAATAAATTTTTAATCAAGCCATTCTATTGTTTTATCACTCCCCTTACTTTTAGAAAATAGGTAAATTTTAAAATCTTAGCTCAATTTTAGGCTGAAGCGGCTTTAAGTTGATGACTTAACTGTACACAATAGAGGGTGTGAACCCATGTCACTAAAAGTTTCAGTAGTCATATCACAAAATTCGATATTAAAAAACTATTTTTTAAAAATATGACAGTATAGTTTGAGAAAATGTTACAGGGAAAGTTCACATTTACACTCATGAAATAGAAGAGAATTGTTTATGATAGCCTAGGCACAGATATGTTCCTTAGTGTGAAGATCATTTTGATTAGCTGAAAGCTGTAAACTTGAGTAATCCATTAATTTGTCAGAAGCACATGAATGACACCAATCCATCTTTCAGAAGTATCTACTTCCCATTGCACAAATCCATCTTTCAGAAGTATCTTCTTCCCATTGCACTCCTATTGCTATGTCTATGTTATCCAGTGCTTAACTATTATGTTTAATTATTTGCAAACTTTTTTAGAGAAATGGAGGGAAAGGGGAAGCAAAAAAAGAATAGGTTATAAATAAAGTTTTACATATTTTAAAATTTAGCTCAATATTTTAGTTGATTATTCTCATTTAAATGTCAAACATATTTAAGTTACTGATATTAAAGTGATCAGAAATCTTATCATTTAGTTAGGCTATTTGCTTTGGCCTAGTAAACACAGTGTTACTAAGTACTAGGTATGTATCAGTTGTAACTATGATAATTTCTCCCTTTTCCTTTTGGTCTTGTAGCAGTGTCTGTGACAGTGTTGATGACATTAACCTCCCATCATTTTTGTAAGAAAAGAAAATGATACAAAATCACAAATGTAAGAATGCAAGTGGAGTTAAGGTCTATGAATATATTACATTTATCTAGTCAAGAGTTCCTGTGCTTCATCTCTTAGAGTAAGAATCATTAGCCTTGGTGTCAAATGTGACAATACAAATAGAGTTAGGGTCTGTAAAGCTAGTATATCACCACAAAATGGTTGTGAACAACTCTATAATAAGGCTCAACTTAATAAGGCAGCTATTAATACACGTAAGTATGAAACTCATAGACGACCTAACGTGAGGGCTAACAAACCATCTTTGCTTCATCGGAGGGCTCTCAATACCATTTCATATGTGATGGAGACTCAAATATGGCATTATGAGAGGCTTTTGATTGCTTTTAGTGTTCCTAGATAGTTTAGTGACTGTGTAATTCACAAAACAGAACTCAACTTCCCTCTGAGCAGACATGTGGGCACCATAGTTTCAGTAATCCTGTTACAGAACCTTGAAATTGTTGAGCAAGAAGTTAAACTTCCTGCACCATATTTATATATTCAGCAAACACATGGCATAATACAGCTTTGTGACTTTGATAAGGATTAATTTATGCCATGGAAAGCCACTGTTTTAACATCAACATGTGGAACAAAACTGAGTTCAATTTGAAGCTTGTACTTTAAGTTGGTGTGGAAAGCAGCACATAAAAATACTACTCCCTAATGGCTGTCATCTCTATGCATATCATAAACTTGTTTCCATACTGCTTTCTTAATGGGATTGCATTAACATAAAATCATATCATGCCAACATATTTCCTTGAAATGGTTTCAAAGTCACCTCTTGTGAGGAACATGCTTATGAAGAGCAGCAGACAGTCCTGTTTCCATTAGGTATAGTTTTTTCCATATTCATTTTATGTAAAACAGTCAAATATAGGTATGTATGAGGCTGAGATTATCTGCCAAAATTATATTTTGTTTATGACATAGTAAAAATGGGATTTTTCTTTTTTAAATGTTTCTAAATTTATCCTAAAGATTTTTATACATTTCCAGTATTTAGATAAAGATAAGTGCTTGGAAATTTTTATGGTGACACTAAAGAGATGCTGTCTAGTATTTATATATCTAATTTTTATTTTCACCTTTTTTTACTGTCTGAAAGTCTAGTATGTTGAAGTTACAAAATTTAATATAGTGCATCAATGCAATATTTTTTATAGCTATGAAATTGTGTAAATGTCATTTATATTATTTTAACCCTCTCTCTGTGATGTCAACTAGGCAACCTGGGTGAGAAACAACTTCATAGATTCTTTGGCGTGGGTTGCAGATCAGGAATCAGAGTAAGCAGAGACCTTCAGAGGTGGTCTTGAAGTATAAATATCCATCATATCGGATAGAGCCAACCAGTTATTACCAAGATTTTAGGATGAGAACTTGGGACATTTTATTTTGATTGCCTGCCAACTTTATTTTGAATAGAATTGACACTATTTGTTTGAATTACCAAGATGAAAATAGCCTCTGCAATAACAGACAGTCTAAATAAGTTGGCAGTGCTGCTTGCTCAAGGAGAACTCAATGTGCTTCCTGGGCATGGTTAAAGAGCCCATGGTTAGTGAATATCCCTCTGAGAAATCATTATTGGGGGATTGAACATATAAAGCTTTATTTACTAATATCATTATTCAGTTAAAAGAAAAGTTTCATACATCAACACATATAGTTTTTGTTTCTGACAACTTCTGTTTCAGATATATGCCAATATATGTTATTAGTGGTGCTCATTACCTCAAAACAAAGAAGGTTGATCAAGTAGGAGAAAGTGAAACAAACAAAAAAATTATTTCATAGATTTTGAACCACAAACTATTTTTTTGAAATTTATGCCTGTGACAAAAGTTTGGGATAAAAATGTTATATTCATAAACTCAAAGCCTTGAATTACTCAATGAATAAAGTTTATATTTTAAAATATGAATAGAATCACACATGATAGGTAGGAGACAATCTCCACTTAGGTTGCTCTATCAGAAAAAAGGAGGATAGCTGCTGAGTCATAAGAAAGGCCCTAACCCTGTATCTGCTCCAGTCTAAATTATGAGGGTGGAAAAAAAAACACTGTCAGATAAACCCAAGAGTTTACAAAGAAATGTTTTCCTTATTTTGTGACTAGACATTGGACTACAGTCTGAGCGTTTGTGTCTTTCCCAAATTCCTATGTTGACACCTAATCACCAATGTTAGCATTAGGAGACAGGGCTTTTGGGAGGCAATTAGGTCATGGAACCCTTGGAATATTTAGAGTCCTTATAAAAGGGGCCCCAAGGACCTGCCTTCTCCTTTCTACTTTGTAAACACTCAGCTAGAAGAACTGCCTATAAAGCCAAAAGTAAGCTTTCACCAGAAAATTTCACCAAATCTTCTGGCTCCTGTATCTTGGACTTTCCAGGCTTCAGAACCATGAGAAATTTCTCTTGTTTGTAAGCTACCCAGTTTATGGTATGTTATAGTAGCCCGGGCTGACTAAGACATCTGGAAAAGCAAAAAACAATGTTTGTGAAGACATCTTAGACCAACTGAAATAGAAAAGTTCTTGGTGTGCTCAGACAGAGAAAGCTAAGAAAAATTTATAGACATCTTTTTCTGTCCCAGTATGGTTTAAAAGATGCAAAATTTCTCCTTTTCCCAATAATAGTTCAGAAAGGAGTCAGAATAAACAAGATGGCCTGAAAAATATGAAGCCAGCAAGAAAGGAATATAGATGCAATAAAAATCCCTAAGCTATTGAAATAATAGAGAAATTAATTGCATAATTTAACTCAACTTGAAATGTTGACAGATTTCCAGATGATGCCATAGAGAAAACCCCAAAGGTGTCTTGTTTTGAGTACCAGCCCTACGTTATACTGATATCATGGCACTGTGTAGGCATCTGGAACTCAAGAGGCCCAGTGAGACTGAGAAGTGAAATCAAGACTGACCAAAAATAAAGGAAAAAGAAAAAACTGACCTTAAGATTTCTTCCCCGATGAACTCAATGGAAATTTGATTCAGTTAAAAGAATTATTTGTTCTTGCGTACCAAGAGCTATACTTATGCAAATAATATAACACTATAGTTTTAATACACAACTATTTATATTGAAAATTCATTTCTCTAGCTCTCTTGGATGGTTAATGGAGCTAGAAGGAGAATCACAATAGATTTTGGAAAAGTAGTTGAAAAGTACAAATAAAAATTAAATTTAAGACGAAAGGCTACAAAAAATACATATTACCCACAATATTTTTCTTCATTATATTTTTCTCCATTATGATTTTTTTCTTTCTCCAATACACTTCCAGAATTAAATAGTACTGTCACACTAGTCATTTCCCATAACTACTACAAGATTATCTCAAAGTTATCAAATTCCAGATGCATGTGGGCAATTGGATAAAGCAATAATTATATTTGGTACATGTTATATTTTTTATAAATGTGACTGTTAAACATTTTATTTAAATTGCATTATTTCTTTTAAAATTAAGGAATGAATTACTTTATCATGCAGTGAGGCATGTCCTACATATTTGAAATAATTTTTATTTTTGCAGCTTTGTGTGAAAAATTCCAATAACTATTTTTTCACTGGCCTTTTTCAAGTACAATATTATGTTTGATGATATTAATGCCACTTTTAAAATTTGATTTAAGGTTTCAATTTTTGTATTTATTCATGTAAAGCCTATGTGAGAGAAGCAACAGCATTCAAAGATTTTGTAAAAAGTTAAAAGATGCTGGGTTTCTAGGTTAATTTAAATCATTTCATGTTTCTTAGATACCAAGGTAATTTTTTCACAGTGTATTTTCATTGTGATAGTCTAATTAACACATTTACATTGTGATAAATAATAAATTAACCTGATCATTTTATATAGAAAATTTTAACAAACTAGTTACATCAATTGAACTTTAAAAAACACTGAAGAGCAAATGTTTTGGTTATTTTTTATTCAAAACACACTACTTGCTGGGCACTGTTTAAATAATGAGTAAACTACATTAACTTCACTCAAGAATCCCACAGCCTGAAGAGAAAGATAAACACATGAATGATTTAGGATAAAAAATACAGTAGAAACAAAGACAAGGAAGTGAAGAATTGTACCAATTATTATATCCATGTAGCTACAGACAGAATAGTTTTTGACTTCCTAGTTACTTAGAGCAATGGTTACAAAACTTGCAGCCCTATTAAATAAATAATGATATAGAATACATTAAATTTTATTTCTTAAATCTACTTAATATCATATTACTATTCAATTTTTTATGTTGAGTGAAAAATTATTTGTATAAAGAAACATATCCAATTGCTAACATTAGTTGTTGTTGCATAGTTGAATTAAGTATATTTATTTTATTTTTGAAAAGTTTATTTTTCTCAGAGAGATGTCAATATACAAATCAATTAATTATCCTGTCTTGGTATGTTTCACCCTTCCCTGCAAAATGAAGAATATTAACTGAATGATGTGCAAAGATCTTCATCAAAGCATTATTTATAAAAATTTAAGAAACTGAAAATTCGATTAAAGGAAATCTAATTAAACATAAAACAAATTTGTAGAATAAAAATATTATTTATTAAGGTATTTTAAAATATCACTTAATGGCATGAAGAATTTTTACAGTATAATGTAAGTTAAAGTTTATAAGTATAAATTCAGTCAAATATTATCTTAAGCTATTTTTTGTTAGTGGAATTAATTATAAATTTGGTTTTGTTACTTAAACTTTATCTTTCAAATTTTCTATATTAATTTAAGATGATGAAGCAAAAATTCATTTTACTTACAAGAAGCAAGCTCAGATAAGTCAGGTGATTTTCTGTTATTGAAATGTAACAGCCTTTTCTCTCCTTTCCTCACATACTCTTGTTTTTAGACAGCAATTTTTCTGACTGACTCACAAATAGTCATTCTGTGTACATATAGCTATCAGGAGTTACTGTAATTGAAATATAAAAAATGGGAGATGTGAGGTAGTCATATTAGAAAATTTTAAGACACAAACATTAAAATTAGATTCTAACAGGAAAATACAGTGGTCTATATTAGTCATGCGATTTGATGTTTGCAAAGTGTTTTTCTTTTCAAAATATTTTTTCAAGAAAAATTCATAGACTTATCCAATGCAATTTCTGCCCTTGTAGTGAGAAATTCTAATGTACACAAATGTTAACATAAATATTTTATCTTCTTTCATATATCTTTTCTTCCTAAACAAAGAGAAAAAGAGGAGCACCTTTTTTTCTAAGTGTATTTAGTGTTATGTTATTGTCAAGATAGAAAGCACTATGTAATTTCTCAATTCTTCTCTCTAAATTCATTTGTCCTTCTCTGTTGAGAATAAAGGGTGTTCTTTTGGTTTTTTAAAAATAATAATGTTATTTTGAAGATGTGGTGTACAATTCAGGCTTAGGTATATAGGCACCCTTGTTGATGAGGTTTGTCCTCATTCCCCTGGCAGTTTCCCACTACTGCCAATCCTGTCCCCATCCCTAACCTGGCAGTTTCCCACTACTGCCAATCTCTTTTTTATTGTACTGTGATAATTGTTCAAGGTCCAGTTACGAGTGAGAACATATGATACTCAGTTCTTTGTTTATGAGAAAGATCACTCAGTATTATAGACTCTAAGTTCATACAAGTTGCTGTGAAAATCTTAGTTTGTCATTCTTTATGGCTGCATAATATTCCATCGTGTATATTTACCACACTTATTTACTTTTAGAAAGCAGGATTTATTGTGAAGACAAAAAAGCTCCCATAGTGGGAGGGGACCCAAAAGGGTTGCTTTTTTAAAATTTTTTAAAAATCCTGTCCTCTTTCAATGGGTAACATGGTTGGTTCCATGTTTTTGCTATTGTGAATAATGCCGCAATAAACATATGTATGCAGTTATCCTTTCCATAGATTGATTGCAGTTCCTCCGGGTATATTCCCAAGAAGGGGATTTTAGGGTTGTATGGAAGGCCAATTTTTAGATCTTTTAGGAATCACCAAACTGTTTTCCACAGGGCTTGTACTAGTTTACACTTCCACCAACATCTCTCCAGCATCTGTTATTTTTCAGTTATTGATGACGGCCATCCTGACTAGAGTTAAGTGATAACTCAGTGTTGTTTTAATTTGCATTTCTTTGATGACTAGTGAGACTGAGTATCTTTTCACGTAGCTGTTGGCTACTCCTATGTCTTCTTTTGAGAAGTGTCTGTTTTAACTTGTGCCCACTTTGTAACGGGGCTATCTGTTTTTTTTCTTTTCAGCCAATTGAGATTCTTGTAGATCTTAGATGTTAGTCCTTTGTCAGAAATACAGTTGGCATTTTTTTTTCCCAGACTGTGGGCTGTCTCCCCACTCTCTTGATGGTTTCTTTGGCTTTGTAGAAGCTTGTCAGTTTGATAAGGTCCCATTTTTCTATCTTATCTCTTATGGCATGCCATGGGGTTTTGATCAGGAATTGGTTGCCAGTTCCAATTTCCACACATACCTGCATGTTCTAAGGTTCTTATGGTTTAAGGTTTTGTGTTTAGATTTTTGATTCATTTAGAGTTGATTTTTGTGCTTTTTTTTCATGAAATTTTCACTCTTATTTACTTGTATACTTCAATTCTTTCTTTTTATTTGTTTGGTTTTTTTTTGTAAACTTGCTTTACATACTCAATAAGCAAAAAACTACAAGTTTTTTTTTCTATTCTATTCACATCTTTTGCTCGCTTTTAATGGGGCTGAAAAACTATATGAGTTTTATTTGGTTTTATTAAACGTGACATTTTTACTTTCTCCATAAAATGTTCTAATCAGAAATAAAAACTGTATATTCACTGATTTGAGTATAAATTTTAAATAAAATGGCTGAGATTGAATGCATCACTAAGTAAGTTTATCTACTCCACTTTTTACCATACGTTTAGCTTCTGATTCTGATGAAATATTGTAAATATATGCAGATATATTATGCACTTTAACGACTATTCACCTGTTTCTCAGACAAGCCTTTACTCTGCCATGGCAGTTTCTTCTGCAGAACCTTGAGTACAGTTACCTTGAGAATTCTTTCCTTCACAATCCTCTGGACATCTCAGTCAATATATGATTTGTTTTCCAAATGAAGCAATATAATCTTATGGCTTAGTGGAGAGAGGAAATTCAAAACAAAAATAGAAAAAAATATATAGATCTAATATCCTTTTCTTTACATTGCTTGGAATAATGTTCAAGCTTTGTTGCAATGGTAGAATAACACCATTTTTGTTGGTTTGTTTTATTTTGTTTTCTTGACCAGGATGGAGTGCATGGCATGATCACAGCTCACAGGAGCCTTAAACTCCTTGGTTTAAACAATCTTCCTGCCTTAGCCTTCTGAGTAGCTAGGACTCCAGGCACATGTGGCCACATTTAGCTAATTTAAAAAAAATGCAGGGATAAGGTCAATCTCACGCTCTTGCTCAGGCTGGTCTTGAACACTTAGCCTCACACAGTCCTCCTATTTTGACCTCTCAAAGCATGAGGACTGCAGGAGCTACCACATCTGGATAAAATAAAATCTTAAGGAAATGTAATGCCCAAATAATCAAAGTTTAAGTTATCTGTGATTGACAAGGTCCAATCTACGCACAATGGTGCTAACTGCTTACTTAACTACTCTGAGCAGCTATAATGGTTTTTAGTCTATCATCTATCAGTTTCTCTATCAGATCTATCAAAGAAACTGATAGATGATAGACAGACAGATAGAAGATATAGATGATATATAGATACATGTCTGCAATATGTAACATTGGGACATCTTTCTTCTCAGTTCAAGGTATGTAAACTGTAGCTATAAACTTCCCAAGTCAGTGTTCAATTAATATTTACTAAGTACTTGTAATGTGTTAGGCAACATTCTAGATATTGAGGACTTGGAAGTCAGTAAGAGAGACACAGACCTTGATTACCTGGTACTTATGGAAGAGAAAGAAAGTGAAAGGGAGAGAAGAAACAAGATGAGTACAGGTGTTAATGTGCATTAAAAGTTCACTAAATAAGATAATTAGCTATAATTTTTTGAAATGAAGGAAGTGGCTTTGTTTTTAGATTGGTTCTTAGAATGGTCTCTCTAAAGAGACATTTAAATTGAGAGTTGAAGGATGTGAAAAGGCAGTCATGTTAATAGAGAAGATTATTTATTCTTCCAATAATACTGCCAATAATGACAACATCAGCAACTACAACAGCATTTCAAGAAATTTTTTAATTTATTCAATGCATTGTTATTACCAATTTATGAGTGAAGAATGGGACTCAGAAAGTTTAATTAATTTTCATAAATAGTTCAGTAAATAAAAGGTTATTGAGAAAATGAGCAC
The DNA here is from genome assembly GCA_027257055.1 of Cephalopachus bancanus. Taxonomy (NCBI): domain Eukaryota; kingdom Metazoa; phylum Chordata; class Mammalia; order Primates; family Tarsiidae; genus Cephalopachus; species Cephalopachus bancanus. The sequence goes on along the minus strand of JAPVLO010000068.1, from coordinate 14,298,790 downwards.
TGATATTTGCTTTAAAACTGAAAAATATTTTCAATGTTTTACATTAAAAAAATATGGGGGGAACTGAAAAGATGGTGACCTGACAGGTTAGACTGTGAGTCTCTGCAAATGCAAGTGTGCATAAAGACTCTCTGCATGACTAGGCAAGTGTTGATGGGACAGTGAATGTCTGTTTAAGGGAAGACTCGGGTTCATGCACCCAGGGCCCCCTTCTGAAGGTGACTGCAAGTCCCCACCACCCTGAGATTCCTGGCCCATGCCATCAACTGTTACAACAATCAGTTGGAGCCCCAGATTCCATCAGTGGAGAGAGATCAGGGAAAGCCAGAGAGAAGCCCTGTGCCCAGTGAGGAAAGGCCAACCGCAGTCATTTTCTCTGTTCCATGACCAGGCAGAGACCTGCATTGGCCTGCTCAACTGTGCCCAGCCTCCAGCTTGGGACCTAAGGTAGTCTCATCAAACTGGGAGAGACAGAAGCCCTTTCCCCATGCTGGATCAGACACAGACAGGTCAGATCTGAGTGGCAGATTGACAGGCAGCAAGCCAGATCCCAGTCACTGTCCTTCCACAGTAAACCTCAGGCATTTGACCAAAGCTATGAACAACCCTATCCGCCTGTGCTAAGAGCTAGAACTCAGAGTGGAAAAGAGGTTGGACTGACAGAAATTACGTCAGAGTGAGTTTGGTTCCATATTTTTATGCTCTTTATTTTTTGTCTGTTTGTTTTGCTCATTTTTTTGTTTTAGTTTTTTTCTGTCTTTCTGTTTTTGATGTTTTCATACTTGCTTTGTTTCTGTTATTTTAGTGATTATTTTTTTCTTTAGACTGCCTGTTTGTATATGGGAAGAGTACATCAATAGGCAGGTTTTTGTTGGTTTGTGTGTTTGTATAATTGTCTGTAGATTTTAGTTTTTTAAAAAAATATTTCTGTCTTTGTGCCTCTTTTCATTTGTTAGTACGTCTGTCCATTTTCCCTCTTACTCTTCTCTCTCTCCACATTCCTCTTGCTTTGCTCTTTCCTTTTGCTATTTTCTTCCTTTTTATTACCTCATTTTGCTTTCAGGGAGCAAACCTATACCCACACTGCATGGACAGATTGTAAGGCAGTGGGAAGTGGCTTCCAGAGTGCACATACACCTGTCAGTAAATACTTGGATCTTCAGATAGATTTTGAATCACAGCTTTCACCTCAATTCAATCTCAAAATTGCAAAATGTACAGCCTACAATCCACAGTCCAGCTTCAAAAGTGAACAAAGTCAGGGGATCCATATAAGGAACAAACAGAAGTAAAAGCAACCCTGCCTTCCCTGAATAATAGAATTAAAGAAAAGGGAGGGGGAAGTGTGTGTGGGTGTGTGGGGCGGATCTACACAAATGAAGAAAAACCAAAAGAAGTATATGGGTCTCAGACCCCTGGGAGGTCAGACACTGAGAAAACAGACTTCAGAAGGCAAACAATGAAGAGACCCCAGAATGACTGGTCTCAAACTATAATCCCAGATATCAAGACGTAAAGAGAGAGAATTAATAGAATTGAGGAGAGATAAGAGGAAAGAATGAAGGAGTTGATAACTGAGATAACAGTAGTAAAGAATACCGTGAATGAAATAAATAACAAACTAATAAACATGGAAAGCAGAATTAGCCAAACAGAAGAAAGATTCCCAGAGCTTGAGGACCAAAATATAGAACTAATGCAAACTGTCAAAAATATAGAAAAGAAGATTAAAAAGACAGAAGGAAACCTTCAAGAGATGAGCTTTTATTTAAAGAGTCTGAACCTAAGAGTAGAGGTCGAAAGACAGAGACTACCCTGGAAGAAACATTCCAAGAAATTATTCAAGAAAAAATCCCACATCTCATCAGTGCTATAACCATTGGAACATAAGAGATTCAGAGAACCCCCTCAAGACAACAAATGAGAAGAACTACACCTAGACACATAGTAATATACCTAAACAAAGTAGGTATAAAAGAAAAAATTCTAAAGGCAGCAACAGAAAAATGTCAGACCACCTACCAGGGAAGACCAATTAGACTAGCAGCAGATTTATCTACAAAAACACTTCAAGCCAGGAGAGCTAGGAGTTTTGAAGATAAACAATTTCAACCAAGAATAGCATAGTCAGATAAGCTAAGCTTCATAACTGAGGGAGAATTTAAATCTCTCCCAGATATTCAATCTCTAAGAACTTACTCTGCCTCTAGACAAACTCTGCAAGAAACACTTAAGAAAGAATTAAACACAGAAGAAAGGGAAAAAAGAACGACAGCGTACTTCACAAGAGTGCAGGAAAAAGATTGAAGACACACATGAATCAACCCAAAAATCAAAAGAAAGACAACAAACAAACAGGAACAACAACAACTGTATAAGAACCTCATGAAAAGGATACATTCTCACATTTCAATATTTAGCCTGAATGTGAGTAGACTAAATGTACCACTGAAAGGACATAGAATAACAGAAAGGATCAAACATGAGGCAAAAATATATTGTCTACAAGAGACTCATGTCACCAGAAAAGACACTCACAGACTCAAAGTAAGAGACTGGGAAGCAAAATTTCAGGCAAATGGAACACAAAAGAAAGGAGGAGTTGAGTTGTGATCTTAATATGAGACAAAATACTTTTTATGCTATCAAAAATTTAAAAAGACATAGAAGGTCAATATATGATGGTATAAGGCTCAATCCATCAACAAGAAATATCCAAGCTAAATATATATGAACCCAACATAGGAGCACCAACTTTCATAAAGCAGCTTCTAGGCAAATTTTAAAATGATTCTGATTCTAACACTATCAGAGTTGGGGATTTTGATACCCCCTCACAACCCTATACAGATCATCAAGGTGAAAAATCAGGAAGGAGATCTGGAACCTCAATATGACTCTGGACCAAATGGACTTAATTGATACCTATAGAACACTTCACCCCAATGACCACATAATATACATTCTACTCATTACACATGGAATGTACTCTAAGATTGACCACATATCAAGCATAAAAAAATTCCATAAGATTGAAATTATGCCATGCACCTTCTCAGACCCCAGTGGAATAAAAATAAATATCAACATCAACAAAGATCCCCCAAACCCACAAAGACAGACACTAAAAAGCATGATGCTAAGCAACTCCTGGTCAATATGGAAATCAAAACATATTTAAAAAGATACCTAGAAACAAATGAAAATGAAGAAACATTTTACCAAAACCTCTGGGATGCCATGAAAACAGTAGTAAGAGGGGAATTTGTATCACTACAAACGCACATGAAAAAAATGGAAAGAACACAAGTTAATGCCTAAAATAAATGTGAAAACTCAACTTCTTAATGTATGATCCTCGATGCTGGGTGGAAATTGGAATCACCCAAAGAACTTAAAAAATACCAGTGTCTTTGTTCCATGCAAGACAGCAGAAAGACACCTCTGAAAATGGGATCTAATTAGTGGTATGTTAGATGAATTTCCCAAGTAATTATAATGCACTGTTAAAATTAAAAACCACTGACTTAAAAATAAGGCATGGTTTTACCCTTATTGTTTTCCCATTTTAATGATTGCAACTCTTGTCCATGTGATTGGGCTAACAGTTTTTAACTGATTTTGGAAAAAAATTAAGTTCTCAGTCATCAAAATTTTTGGAAATGATATCAATCTGTAGGTCCATTATTCTTGCATATGTGATTATTTAAAATTAAGATAAATGAGATTTGTTACTATTTATCTTAACGAATTTTGATGTATCACCAAATATCTGATAGAATTTTATGTATTGCTATATTTCAAAAATACATGGGTATCTCTCACGAAGGTAATCCAAGGGGGATTTGTTCTAGGACCTTTCATAAATACAATTCATGAAAACTCACATCTTATTTTAAAATGGCAAGATATTTGCATATATTTACTTATAACCTATGCACATCCTCTCATATACTTTGTTGACTCTATTATAAATATATATATGATGCTCTCCTTTTTCTCTGAATCCTTGCTAGCATCTGTTGTTGTCTGTTTTATTAACAATGGCCATTCTTACTAGGGTTAGATGGTATCTCAATGTAGTTTTGTGCATTTCTCTGATGATTAACAGGGCTGAGTACTTTTTCATATGTCTGTTGGCTGCCTGTATATCTTTTTTCAAGAAGTGTCTATTCATATCTTTTGCCCACTTCTTAATAGGGCTGTTTGTTTTTTTTTTTTTTTCTTTTCGGTGCATTTGAGTTCCTTGTAGATCCTAGACGTTTGGCCTTTGTCAGATCTACAGTTGGCAAACATGTTTTCCCATTCTGCGGGTTGTCACCCTGCTCTCTTGATGGTTTCTTTTGCTTTGCAGAAGCTTGTCAGTTTGATGAGGTCCCATTTGTCTATCTTATTTCTGATGGTATGGGTGCTTAGGGTATTGATCAGGAATTGGTTACCAGTTCCAATTTCCATAAGGATGTCTCCTCTATAATAATTTGGAAATGATTATAATTATATTTATAATACTAAATGCAATGTACATGCTACACAAATAGTAATAAATATTTTTGATCTATGGTTTGTTGAATCCACAGACACAAAACCCACAGACATGAGGGGCAATGTGTAAATGAAAACTGAGGATTGTTAAGGAATGACTATGAAGTCAATTAAAAGTCTTTCCCCTGTAACTGTATTAATTCCTTGTACTAACTTAGTATTTTTATTAAGAACAGCCAAAATGCTCACAACCTGTGGAGGATATTTTTCCCTTAGTCCTCCTACTATAAACTCTACAGACACAATTTTTCTGACTATTTATACCTAATTTCAAATTATTGATTTTTTTAAGTCTTCCCTCTTGAATTCCAAGGCATTATATATATTTTTGTATTTGGTGTTTCCAATTTAATACCTGCCTATCAAAAGTAACAGAAATTATTAGAACAAATACCCTATAAAGAGAAAAAGAGGAGGAAGAAGAGAAGGAGAGGGAATACACCCTCAACCTTATTGCCTTTCAAAGTATATACAAATGAATTAGATTTTTTGAATCAATAAATGATTATATAAAGGGGATTATTTTTATTATTGGAGAGCCAGTCCCTTGTAATAGGCTTTCACTGTTCTAGGAACCCATTGACATCAGTGTACCAGCTAACATTGTGAGAGGCTGCAATTGGCTTCAGTGAATTCTTTTTTTTTTGGAGATTCTTTTAATGTGTTTGCTCATTTCATGATAGGTGATTTACAAGCACACCTGCCCACACCACCCTGAGTGCTCAGCAGTTTTTGATATAAAATGGAGTTATCCCTGTCACCACCTTCCCTATTCACCTGATTGCTCCCTGATGATTTTTTGTCTTGTTTTGTTTTCCTTGGAAAAAAAAAAAGCCTCAAAGGAAACATTTTGCCGATGTGGGAGAGATGAAACAAAAAATGGCAGAAGCACTAAGAGTCATCAAAACTGATGAGTTACAAAAACCCTTTGAGCAGTGGAAAAAGCATCTCAGTAGGTAGATTGCACAAATGGAGACTACTTTGAAGGTGCCTGAAGTTTAAATATGTAAGAATAAATGGACAGTTTTTTTAATAGATAAATATAAGAGTTTTTTGGTGGCCCTTTATACATCCTGAGTAATTATGAATTTCATTCCATAAGAGTGTTTCAATATTGACTTCGCTTCTACTGGGAAGAATTAAAAATGCATTATGCTGATTTTCAATCCTTCATAAGAGCTTCATAATATATATCATGAAATGTATAAAATGGTCCATTATCCTAACCAAGTTCACATTTTCATGTATGTTCATTATAGAATGTATCAGTTGGAGTACACAAGCATATGCTTATGGAAAAAAGTAACTTTTTTATAAGTGTGAGTTTGTGGGACATAAGGCCACAGAGGCAGTGCTTAAATATTGACACATTATTTAATTACTTTATGGTATTAGATCAACCGCTACTCCTAGTCTTAGTCTTCCTTTAAATGTATATATGATTCTAATTCTTTATCTTAAATGCTTCTTATGAAATTATTTAAAATGAAATAATATATGTTGTCTGGTTTACAAATAATTTAATCATGTTTTAAATTAATCTCAAACAATCAGCAAATAGGAATCCAATTTGGGCTTAAAAAATAAGGTTTCAATTTAATCATTGTATAATGTATATACAAATACATTGTGTCTATATAAAACATCACATTACATACAATAAATATACAAAATTATTGTCTGTCAATTAAAAACTATGTTTCAAGCAATTTTTAAAAGCACAATGTTGGAAAGGGCTCTTGTTCTACCATTGAGGCTTCAAGAGCTACACAAAGCAACCCTTTCTCAATCTGCTTATTTCCCTTATGTCCTGTTTATGTTTTTGTTTTATAATCTTCCCTATAATGGCTTCATTTTTATTTGCCTAGTTTCATGCCTTTCTCCATGCAAAGGTAATGACATGGGTTCATTTTATATCTTCAGACACCAGAGATAATTGCCGTTGGCTCTCTCTGCTCAAAATTGGTGATTTACCTTGACTCGGAAGCCAAAATTGTAGAGTTATGATGGGTTGCACATTTATAAGCAAAGCATGTATCCATGATTTCCTGGGATATTTGAAGTCTAAATATATTTTGTCACATAGTAATTAATAGTATCCCATTCACTTCTAAAATGTCTGGTTTAAATGATAAATTATAAGATCCCCTTATAGAGTTACCACATGCTTGGAAGGAGAAAGCTGTTAGAATAGAATTGCTGGGATTACAACTTTCAATATCCACCGGGATAACTTAAAGTAACATGCAATTGTTAAGCATCAACTATATTCTATGTTTTAAAAAGTCTTTTTGACTTTACTCTCCCAATTGAAATGAATAAACTATATTTTAACTTGTTGATTATTTTAATTTGCATCCTTCACTTTATCCCACTTTGCATATCACATAACACTTCACAGAGTACTGAAAAGTTAAATATCAGGGAATAGCAGAGCCTCTTCTAGTTTGATTAATGGGAAGTGCCACATATCACAGAAATTTCTTTTTTTTTAATGTTATTCTTTAACATAAGTCAGGACAGGAAATTAAATTATCTGATGTAAATTCTGCTGCTACTTAATAAGCTAAGAAAGAAGGAAAATAAATAAATAAAGGATAAAAATGTTTATAAAAAGTATTTGCTAAATTGAGCATGGATTAAGCAAAGCAAGCCATTACCAACAAATGTCTTTTTAAAACATTACAATGACAGAGTTGCTAGGAGTTCTTGAGATTTGACTGGAATTCTGCTAAACCCTTTTATCTCCACATACAAACCACTCACCCTAATTTCTCTCTCACTTATAATGGTCATTCTTTTTCCTGCAAATTATGCAGTACTTACGTTCCTAAGTATGTCTGAAGAGCACGGATGTGCAGCCATACAACACAGAGCTTTTTTCAAAGGGTCAGTAACTGCAGTTGATATAACAGTTCTGGTGGCTGACAGTGAAACAGTGGAAGTAATTCAGGGAAATAGCAGATAGATAGGGTTTCTTGTAGGACTGAACCTACACTGCAGCTGCTCCAAGGCTATCTTCAAGTGTCTAAAGAGCAATTGGAAAGTGAGGAGCAATTATAGATCAAAACTGCCTGTATCATACTGCCATAATGAACTTTGTCAGTGAGGAAAATATATAAAGAACAAAAACACTATCAAGGCAGCAATTAGACAAATTGCATCCCAAGTTCCAGCTCCTGGGGGAGTTTTTCTAGCAGGGTATAGAAATACTTTCCAAGTTAACAAACTAAAGCTTCATGGGAGGATTATATAGTTGTGAGATGAAAGCTGAGCATCAGACAAGAGTTCCTTTTATTGTGTCTAGGTCTTGGAAACCACTGCCTTAGGTAAAAGTGCTGTTGAAAACATTTTTTACAACAAATAAAATATATTATTTGAGGAAGATTGTAAAATTCTACACATTTAGCCCATCTTTGTGTGAACCTTCCTTTGCATTGTGACTGGCAGCTCAATTTTTCAAGACGTGAGATAGATTGTCTCCCATGAATTGGCTCTGGCTAATGTGACATTGAGCAAATACTAGAAAACTGTTCTGCATTGAGGCCTTACCCGTTACACTGAGCTTGGAAGTTTGAAAATCGGAGGTCACCATCTGTATCAGTGCTGGCACATAGACTGAAAGATGAGAGTTGAAATGAAAAAAAAAATCATTCTAATACCATGATAGCTTCTGATCACCAGACGTATGAGTAAGATCACCCTTGAGGAAATGGAAAGGTCTGGGACAATCAGAATGCTGAGCTAAATAATATGATTGTTGTCTGAAGTCAATCAATAGAACTGGAAGCAATTGTTAACTTGCAAAAGTTAACTTATACATATTTTCTCATTAAATTATGAGTGAACCATATGTATATCGCATTATGACATGGATGCAACCTTTCTGAACCTTTATTTTGGCATTATAAATTTAATGTCAAAAGACATTTCAGTTACCTTCAGTTGACATATATTTGTAAATTGTTGATTAATACAATATTAAATTTCATTAACTATTGTTTCATATAGTTTTAGATACTATTAGGCAGATGTCTCTAAATAACAGAATAATTCATAGCACAAACTATGGTCTCAATCCCTTGCCACATAAGAAATGAATCAGATTAGAAGCAGGACTTATATTTGCCATTAGAGAGTCTATTTTTGTTTTTATATTGTCAGGAAATAAATGATTTTTAAAGCAGCATACAACACATTAAAATACTATATTAGTGCTATAAGCCCTTTGGACTAAGTTTATATATTATTATTATTGTCCCTTTTTTTCTGAGTTGGAGTCTTACTCTGTCGCCCAGATTGGAGTGCAGTGGCCACTCCCGGCCACCGCAGCCTTGACCTGCTGGGCACCGGCGATCCTTCCACCTCAGCCTTCCAAGTAGCTGAAACTACAGGCGCGCATTACAACACCCGGATAATTTTTTGATTTATTGTAGATACAGATGAGGTCTCGACAAGTTGCCCAGATGGGTCTTGAGCCCTTGGGCTCAGGCAATCCACTCACCTCAGCCTCTCAAGGCTCGGGATTACAGGCTGAGCCACCAAGTCAGACTGTCCCTTTTTTCTTGCTGAGTATTTAAATAAAATATTTTAATGAGGTTCATATTGGAAATGAACCAGATAAAAACAGTTACAGTGCATCATCTGATGTGTTCTTGAAATATGCGTTCTCAATAAAATATGCATGACCCTATGACAGAATTTTAACTTATAGAAGGAGCATTGAGTTGCTCCACATGTGCTCTCAGTAACTGAAATATGATTTTCTTTTTTCTTTTCTCTCTTTTACGTTTTTTGTTGTTGTTGCTGCTGTTATTCTCATTCTTGGCATGTTTATTTAAAATCCATGAGTTTAAAAACAAACAAACAAAAAAAGGCTCAGTCAAGGAAAGAGTCTAAAATAAGACTTTGGAATAGGAGTATCCAGCCAACCACCATGATGATACTTATATTAAGGAATAAAAAATATTGGAAAAACAAAACCCCTAAGTGTGATTCTGTTGACTGTAAACAGTTATTCTATTACAGATAATTAAAACAAAACAAAACCAAAAAATAAGGAAAACAAGAAGCAAGTAGTAAACTGTGGGTAGTTCTCAGTTTCACAACACAAAAACTCAGTGGAAGAGTAAGGACTGACTGGGAGCAAACACAAATGCTCTCTCATCTGATGTCCATGGCCCAACCCTGAGACCAGAGTATTTCTTCTGGATAGTAGTGTGAGCTCATAAGGAGTAAACAGCTGCCCCCAAAAGGCGCCATCCTGGAGCTCTGATGTCCACGTCTGGGCCTCACACCTTCATCTTGCCCCTGGGCAAGTCCAGACACCTTTCCTCCTTCTACCCGCATACCAGCCTCATCCACTCCCTAAGCCTCTGCTCTCAATCCTCCTCTTTACCACTCTTCGAGAATCCATGTCCAGTGCTTTGCCTGACACATCTCACCTCAACTTCACCCCAGAGGCCATTGACAAGTGGTTGTTCTGATTATAACTGAACTTTTCTTGCACGTTTTGTTATTTATATGAAACAATACCACATTGATAAACTTATTTCTCATTATAGGCGTTGATGATGATGATACAGACAAATGATAGATAGATGACAGATAGTATGATAGCTGAATAAACATGATGATATATAGATAGATGGCAAAGTTGATAAATAGGTAGATAGACTGATGATAGTTAAAGATGATAGATCGAGATCTATAAATAATAGATAATAGGATTTTTAAAGCAGAGTTTAACCTTAAAATATACACATATTAGATTAGAGTGATTACATGTCCAGCTACTGTAAAGCTTGAAACATATAAGGCTAGAAGATTTGACTATAACCAAATGTAGATGTATTACTATAACTGCACAATAGAATGCTATCTGGTCATGTAAAATAATAAAATCGTATCATTCCCAGTAACATGGATGGAACTGGAGGTCATTATATTAAGTAAAATAAGCCAGGCATAAAAACTACATATTCTCAATCAGCCAAAAATGTTGATCTCATGAAGGTAGAAAGTAAAATGGTAGAGGCTGGGAAGGGGCTGAGAGAATGAAGAAAGGTTGGTCAATTGATATCAAAATAAGGTTAGATAAATTATGCTAGACAGGAAGTTAGGCAGACATGAGAGGGTTAAAGGGGAGGCTCTGGAGTGTGCACCCGTGAAAGAAGCAACGCCCAGAAATGCCCAACAGTTATTCATTCCAGGACCACACTGTCAACTTGTAGCTGATAGCATCCTTGGAAGGGGAAAAACAAAGCAAAGGGGTTGTTCAGGTTCCCTAAAAACCAATTTTTCTACTATGTGACCTTCCTGGGGTAGCAGTAATGAACAACACCTTCAATAAGTAGGATTTATATTGGTCACTGGGCCCCTACACATGTACAGAAGCCCTCAGTTAAAAAAACATCCTCAGTCGGGCTTCGTGGCTCAGCCTGTAATCCCACGCCTTTGGGAGGCTGAGGTGAGTGGATTGCCCAAGCCCGCGGGTTTGAGACCCGCCTGGGCAGGCAAGACCTCATCTCTACAGTAAAATCAAAAAATTAGCCGGGCGTGGTAATGCATGCCTGTAATTCCGGCTACTCGGAAGGCTGAGGCGGAAGGATCACCGGAGCCCGGTAGGTCGAGGCTGCAGTGGCCGGGAGCGGCCACTGCACTCCAGTCTGGGCGACAGGGTGAGACTACAACTCAAAAAAAAAAAAAAACAAAAAACCTCACACCTGGGTGGAGACTATGCAATATCAAGGAGGAAACAAAGAGGAGACCCCCCATCCTCAAAAAGTCAAAAAATATAAAAACACAGCACAAAAGTCCTTGAGTCAGTTCCTTGCCAGGTCAGGTTAGAATAGTGTGATTATAGTTAACAACAATGTCTTGTATATTTCAAAATAGTAAGAAGGGAAGAATTCAAATGTTTGCAACACATAGAAATGATAAATACTCAAGATGGTAGGTACCCTAAATACCCCGTCTTAATGATTTCACATTCTATCACATAATAAAATACTACACATATCCCATAAAAATATACAAGTATTATGTATCAATTAAATAAAACAATCTCGTTTAGGAAGGGGGGTTCTTTTTCTATAGAAAAAGTAAATGGAGCTACACAGGGAAATATCAAGTATGTTCATGTGCACATTGAAAAGTGAGAGTGTGGCTTGACCTAAGAACAAAGACTTTTACACTACTGTGGCAGATGTGTTGTTAATGTGGAGACAGATGTGTGAAGCTGCTTTGGTCAAATGTCATAAAACAGCACACTATTACTAACACTGCTAGTTCTCTGGAGATAATGAAATCTCTCCAGTGATTATTTGACTTCCCAGGTAGTATGTACGCAGCAAAAAAAAATCATATTTTCCAGATGATATAGGGGTGCAGGCTTTGGGGAAATATTATTTATCACTTAAAAGTAATAAATGGTTGTTCTGATTATAACTGAACTTTTGTTTAAAATTTTTTTATTTATATGACAGAATACCATGTTGACAGGTTTATTATTACAGGTGTTGATAATGATGATATAGATAGATGATAGATAGAAAGAATAGATGATATACAGATGACAGAGTTGATAATTACATAGATGGTAGATAGATCAATGATAGAGATGATTGAAGATGATAGAAAAATAGATAGATGATAGATAAAGATAAATAGAGATGACAAACAGGTAGATAAGTAGGCAGATATGTAGGTAGACATGATAGATAGATATAGATGATAGATCAAAGATAGATAGATAGATAGATAGAAAGAATCTGACCTTACACCTGCTGCCTGTGAGCTTGAGCACTCTGTTATTCCCTGAATGATAAAAGTAAAGTTGAGCGTGCAATCACTTCATGGTTCTGACTATGTTCATTGATCACCATTTTGAGGTGTACTGATTACAACAGCAATTTCTCATGGTGACTGGGCTTCTGCATTCTACACTAAGTAGCATTTCCATATTCTGCATGTGTTCTTCCTTTTAAAATTATTTTATTTAATAAAATCAAGATAATTCTGAAACTGGAATTTTAACAAACACTTGTATTATTTATCACAGAAAGTCTGTAAAAGTTCCTACCTGGTGAGACCCTTTGATTCAAAAGATTTAGGGTATAGGGGGTACCTGTATGTTTAAATGTTTCATAGATTGTACTAATAGCTCAGATAAAAATTAATGGGTTATTAAGTACTAAAAAGAAAGTAAGCAAGAACTATCAAAAGTTGTATCATGAACGTCTCATTTAACACTAGCAGACTGATCTATACAGGCAGGAAAACCCACTAAAACTCTTAAAAGGATGAAGAGACGCAAGTCAAATACTGGCTTCAGGAGAAAGCGAAATAACTTAGACTGATATTTTGGTTTCCTATAAGAGTTGCTTTCACAAGATGTTTACCAAGATTCTGTATCCAACGCTGCAAGTGGTTGTATCTCCTGGGAGACATTCTTAGTATAAGAAATGTTAAATTTATCACGATGTTGCATCTTTCTTCCCCTGAGAAGCAGCAGTAGGGAAGCTAGACCTCTACTTAAAATAAGAAATAGCTTTAGGAAAATCTTCAGAGAGAGGTGATCTTTGGGGGCAAAACAATTTTGTTGGTATACCTTGATTTTTACCTTTGTTCTAATTTAAAATGCAAGTTTCAAAACATGCAGCTGAAAATGTAGCTAAACCTTTAGAATAGTTTCATTGTAATTTCTTTTTAAGAATCAGAGCTTCTGTCTCTTCTTTTAATTCTTAAGAAAACTGTAATATTAAACAAATAATTTTTTTGTAATAACTATAAATTGCTTTTTAATGTGTTGACATTGCAGCATATAAAACCAACACATGCTGATGCTAAAAAAAAAAACAAAAAAAAACCAATAAAACCTCTCTGTTTTCCACATAACTCAGTAAATACAATGTAACATGTGCCATGCTAGTACGTTCAGAAGAACATGGTGGAAATGCATGGATGATTCATGATGTGCTACTGTAATGCACAGTAATAAAGATCTTTGACTCTGCAGTCAATCAGCATGAGTCTAAAGCCCAGATTTCACATCTCTTGCTTGTATGTTGATTGATTTCTTAACCTTAAAAATTTCCTTTTTCTTACTTGTAATTTGGAGGTAATAATAGTACTTATCAGGCCGGACACAGTGGCCCATGCCTGTAGTCACAACAATCTGGGAGGCCAGCATGAGAAGATCACTTGAGTCAAGGAGTTCAAGACCAGTCAGGGCAACATAGAGAGACCTATTCTCTACAAAAAATAAAAAATAAAACAAATTTAAAATTAAAAAAAAAACTAGCTAGTGTAGTGGCATGTACTACTTGGGGTGCTAAGGTGGAAGGATATCCTGAGCCCAGAAGGTTAAGGCTGCAGTGAACGGTGATCAAATCACTGCATCCAACCTGGGCAACAGAATGAGATCCTGACTCAAAATAATAATATTAATAATGATAATCATAATTATAACAATGCAATGCATAATCTTTATTAATAACATTATGGAAAGTAAATAAGATCATTTATATAAAACACTTAGTTTGGTATATGACACAGAGTAAATGTCAAGAAAAATAAATTATTTTTTTTTATTATTATTATTTCTACCACAAGACAGGCTTATGTAGAAAACAGAAAGGTGAAGTGTATGAGCAGAGGTGAGTGAAAGAAGTTTTCTCGATACCAAACTAAGACATTTGTACTTTATGCTGAAGTAAATAAAGAACCATTATGGATGGAATAATGAGTGTGTTGATCAAATATATGAGTTAGAAAAACTGTCTTCCTAGCTTAGGTGACACCACATTATAAGCATGAGCACTGGTGCACCAATCTTTCCTCACACCCAATAAATTAACTTACTGCTAAATAAATAAATAATATTCACATACTGCTAAGATTTTTCTTAAGAATGGTGAAGGAAATATTGAATTAGTTTATTTCTGATTCAATAGTGACAACATGAACAGATCCTGGGCACATGCCAGAAAATTTTAAATATTTCTCTTAGAAATTAGAGAGTGGTTCAAATTAAAAGAAAGTAACACAAGATCATTCCCAACAACCATTTGTTGCAAAAATGGGGGACTCAAGTGAACACTATTATATAATGTATGATATACTATCACTTTAATAAGTACCATGACTTCTAATTAGTGAGGAGTATGAAAATATTTATAAGTGCCCTGCAATGATCACAATGTGATAGGAAATAATTATGATTCGTATTGGTAACAAAGTAACAGATATTACTATATTACACTGCTTTTTTTCTTATATTTATAATTGAACAAAATGCTACATTTTAATTAAAGGTTATTGAAAATAAAAATGTAGTACTTTTCCCATGTAAGTTCATTGATTGCTTTCACTTCATCTTCAGAATTCTTCACAAGATGAATGGAAGCCAAGTTACTGGGCTATATGAAGTAAAGAACAGCAATTTTTTCATCTGATCATCCACCCACCTCTACATTTGGATTTTGATGTTGCTCAGAAGCAGACTTTTATTTTTTAAAAGCCAACGAAATTTTAGAATTATTTTAGCAGTATTGCAGACATAATTTATTTGATCAGTAGCGATTTGTTTTTCGTTCTCTCATAAAAATCACAAAGAAAATTTAAAAATAGAATGTTTGATACTATTTTATTTGGAATGGACAGCAAAGATCTCTCTGATGCACGGACTTTTGAACAAGAACCCAAAGGAAATGAAGGGACATGAAATGAAGATATCTGAAGAATGTAATTCTAACCAGAGGGCACAGAATATGCAAAGGAAACGTAGAAAGAGTATAATGAGGATGTTTTAAGAAAATCACAGATACCAGGTAGGCTAGAGTATGATGTGAAAAAATGAAACAGCAGAAGACGAAGCTAAGAGAAGTACTGTGTGTGTGTGTGTGTGTGTGTGTGGTGTGTGTGTGTGTGTGTGTACGCACGCATGTGTGCACGTGCATGTGGGAATAGTATATGGTGGGGATGGTGAACATCATATTTGAGCCTCAAAGCTCATGAGAAAAATACTATGAATGAAATACTTAATAAATTGGGAAGCTTTATTCATGAATTTTATATAGAGCCAGAAAAAAAGTACAAATATCTTATCTCTTTTGTGTGGAAGCTAAAAAAATTTGATCACAGGGAGGCACAGAGTGGAAAGATAGACGATAGAGATTGGGGAGAATGAGTGGGGAGCAAGAGGAAATGGTACAAACATACAGTAAGATAAAAGGAAAATACTCAATAGTAAATAGCAGAGTTGGATGACTATGCCTAACACAAATGTACGGCACTTACTATGCATTATATACACATTTCTCATGTATGCCATAAATTTGCACAAATAAAAATAACGATAGAAATTTTAAAAGCAATACAGTGTGATAGCGATTTACTTAGTATTGACATTGTACTGGGTATTTTAGTAATGTAGTGAAGATTGAAATTGTAGAGGAGGATGTATGTACATTATATGCAAATATTATGACATTTTACATAAGAAACTTAAGAATTTCCAGATTTTGGTATCTACAGGCCATCTTGAAACCAATCATGCATGTATTCAGAGGGACAACTATACATGTATAAATATTAAATATGTATTTTTTCCTTTTAATCAGCTTATGTCAGCTTGAATCCCAGTTCTAGCTGGAGACCCTGAGAGGATAGAGAAAACATTTTACCTCTCCTATAAATACACCAACATTAATAACTTAGAATATTTTATAATGAAACATTTGTCTTCTAATAGCAATGCAACTTATAACTAAAAATAGATCTAAAGAAAACTATTCAAGACTTAAGTATTAAAAGATAAAATTTACTGGTAAATAAAGTCTGCACTATGTTTCTGGAATAAGAAAACCAATACTACACATATGTCAACTCTCTCAATGTTTATCTGAAGAAAAATATGTGAAAGAATAACCAGAAAACAATGGAGGAAAAATAAGGAGACTAGGAGTAGTAGAGGGAAAGGCATATTAGATATCAAACTACATTTAAATTACTACTTAAAAAGCACAAATAGTAGTCAAGGTCAAAATTGACTCAAAAATTTATTCCTTAAGATAAGATAATATACATCCAATTTGTGGTCCAAGTGTTAACCATGATCAGTGCATCATTTACAAATACTAACAAAAACAAGAAAAGTGTTTAAAGATGCTGCAAACACTAATGGATTAGTATGCATTATTTCTGCTTCTTTCATTATTATTATCATTTGAAATTATTTACAATGAGCAGCAACAACCATCACAATAACCAATATTCATAGAGGTTTTACTAGATTCCATGTAATATGAGAACACAGGCCTACCATATATAATTTTGAAAAGAATTATATAAGAAAATTTCTTAAGATAGTTATTAATTATCTCCATTTATGGATGAAAATATTGTGGTTTGAAAAGTTTAAATAACTTTCATTATTTACAGATAGTATCAAATCTGTATTTCAAAATTATATATATTACTAAAAAAAAAAAAAAAACCTGCACAGTTTTATAAGCAGGTAAACATTTTCAAACAACACAATTATGTAGCAGTACTTTAAAGGATGATAGGGAAGGAATGGTGAAATCTGGGTTCCTGTTACAAAGATATTATAGTTTTCCAGGTGAGAAATAAAAGATTGAGCTGGGGCAGTAGTAGTTACCGTGAAAATAAATTTAAGAGCTATTTACGAGATAGATAAATGATACTGCTATTGTTGTAGGCATTGCTTATTTACTTTGAAGAGGAATCCCATGGTATTTCCGCAATCATCAGTATAAGGTAGAAATAACCTCACTGAATGATACACAACTAAAACTTTGTGAACTGCAAGAAAAGAATGGTTAAGTGCCTTACGATACCATAATCCAAGGTCATGGTATTCTATTTTGTGTTTGTGAGTGTGTGTGTGCATGGGGGGAGGGAGTGGTTTCCTTTTGAATTTTTATTTATAAAATTTAGATTGTACTGAAAAAAAAATCCTTTAATTCTCTTTTGCTTAAGGGAAGGTTTCAGATACTTTCCTGAAAGTCAATACTATTGGTAAGTAGACGATTATTTTAAATCTCCCTATTCTCTACCCCCCACCCCGCCACACACAAAAACCTATCCTAAGCCTAAGAAGATTTTTTTTAAAAAATTAATACTCTATTTATTAAGAAACATATTTCATGTCAAATGCAATTGAGGTTACTTGAAAATCAAAGAATTTATTTTGAAATTTTATTTAGTTATTTTTGTACAAATGTATGGGATACATATGCAATTTTGTCACATGCATACATTGTGTACTAGTCAAGTAGGAGATGTTGGGGCATTCATTACCCGTATAATGTATATTGTATCCATTAACTAATTTTTCATCATCCAGCCTCTCACCCTTTCATGCTTCCCAGTCTCCACTGTCTGTCATTCTATTTTCTATGTCCATGTGTACACAATTTCTAGAACCCATCTATGAGTGAGAACATGTGATATTTGATTTTCTGTTCATGGATTGTTTTACTTGATAACAACCTTAAGTTCCATGCATATGCCTGCAAAAGACACAATTTTTTTTCTTTATGTCTAAAAAATATTCCACTGTTTATATATACCACATTTTAAAATCCATTCCTCCACTGATGGACAGTTAGGTTGATTATATAACTTTGTTACTGTGAACAGAACTGTGATAAAAATGCAGATATCTATTTGATATGTTTTTTTTTTTTCCTTTGGGTAGATAACATTAGTAGAAATGCTGAAACAAATGATATTTTTAGTTTTAGTTTTTTAAAAAGTCTCCATACTGTTTTCTTTTAGGGATTGAACTAATTTACACTGTCATTAACAGTATATAAGAGTTGCTTTTTTTTTTTTTTTGCATCCTAGTCAACCTCAGTTATTTTTTGTCTTTTTAATAATAGCCATTTTGACTAGAATAAGGTGAAATCTCACTGTGATTTTAATTTACATTTATCCAATTGTTAGTGACGTTGAGCATGTTTTCATACACTGTTGGCCATTTATATCTTCTTCTAAAAAATGTCCATCCATGACCTTTACCCAGTTTTTCTTAGAATTCTGAGGGGCTTTTTGCTTGTTGAATTGTTTGCATTCATTCCTTTAAATTCTAGATATCAGTCTCTTGTCAGATGAATAGTTTGCAAATATTTCCTCCAATTCTATTGGTTATGTGTTTATTCTAGTGATTATATGTTTTGCTGTTCAGAAGCTTTTTGGTATAATTAGGTTTTATTTGACTATTTTTATTTAAAATTTTTATTGTTTTATTTTAAGTATTTAAACAACAAATGAACATTCTGTAGACCTAAGTTGAGCAATGTGATGATTTAATCTACCTATATGCTGTATAGTAGTTTTCCCATTACCTGTGACTTCAGTTACCCACAGTCAACCATGGCTTGAAAATAGGTGAGTAAAATAAAATATTTTGACAAAGTGAGAAACTACATTTACATAACTTTTATTATAATATATTGTTATAATTGCTTTTATGTGTTTTAGTTATTATTGTTAATCTGTTACTGTACCTCATTTATAAATTAAATTTTTAACATATTAAAAAAACATGGTATATGTAGGGTTCAGTACTATTTTCAGTTTCAGACTCTGCCAGGATTCTTGGAATATATTTCCTGTGGTTAAGAGGGGAACTACTTTATGGTTACCACAGTCATACTAATTAATAAGTGAATCACCAAGCATAGCTACCTTTTTTGTGTGTGTATATGCATGGAGAAAACACAAAATCTTCTCGTTCATTAAATTTTATGTATACAATACTGTATTCATAACTATATTCACTATGCCATATATGAGATATCTAAAACATTCATTTGTAACTGAAAATTTGTCCCCTTAGTTTACGTCTCCATAACCCTTATCTCCAGCCTCTGGCAATCACCCTTATACTTTATGCTGCTATGAATTTAAATTTTTTAGATTTCACATGTCAGTCAAATCATACAGTTGTTTTTTTGTTTGTTTGTTTGTTTGTTTTTGTCTTTGCCTGGCTTATTTCACTTGACAGTAGTCTTTCAACTATTTTAAGTTAATTATTGTACATGGTTTAAGATAAGGGTGCATGTTTATTCTTTGTTGTGTGGATTTCCAGTTTTCTTAACCCCATTCATTAAGAGACCACCCTGTCCCCCATTTTGTGTTTTTTGGCATTCTTTTAAAGATAAGTTAACTGTAAATGTTGGATTTATTTCTGCACTTTCCACTCTGTCATATGATCCATATATCTGATTTTATGCCAGTATCATGCTGTTTTTACTACTAAAGTTTTGTTTTGTTTTTGTTTTTGTTTTTTAATATACTTAGAAATCAGGAATTGTGATGCCTTCACCTGTACTCTTCTTGCTCAAGATAGATTTGGCTATTTGGGATTTTGTGTGTGTGTGATTTTATATAAATGTTAGAATTTTTAAATTATAAATGTCATTGGGATTTTGATAAGGATTGCATTAAATCTGTAGACTGCTTTAGGTAGCATAGGCATTTTAATAAGATAAAGTTTTCTAATCCATTAATACAAGATATCTTTTCATTTAATTGTGTCTTCTCCATTAATGTCTTACAGTTTTAATGGACAGATATTTTATCTCCTTGAATAAGCTTTTGAGTATTTGATGATCTTTGGTGCTATTAAAAATGAGATTGTTTTCTTTATTTTTAGGATAGCATATTGTGTTAAAAATATTATTGATACTTGCATGTTGAGATTCTATCCTGTAACTTCACTAAATTTGTTAATTAATTTTAACACATTTTGGTTGGTGTCATTTTGGCTGGTGTCACTAGGGTTTTCTATATATAAGATATGTCATCTACAAACAGAAATTAACTTCTTTCTTATTAATTTGGATGATACTCATTTATTTATTTTTGCCTAATTGCTTTGGTAATTAGCTTGCATTTATCTCTGGGTATTAGCTGTGGGCTTTTCATGTATGACCTTTATTGTGCTGAGGAAATTGCCTTTAAATCTATTTTTGAAAGATCTTTTAAATTTTAAGATTTTAAGGAATTTTTAATTTTCTCAAATGCTTATTCTGCATTTATTGACATGGGCATATCATTTTTATTTTTTCTGTTAACATGGTATATTGCATTGATTGATTTGTGTATGTTGAATCTTCCTTGCATCACAGATATAAATTCCACAAGATAGTCATATATGATTCTTTTAATGTACTGTTGAATTTGGCTTAGTAGCATGCTTTTCAGGATTTTTGTATGTGTGTTAACCAGGAATATTAGTCATTTTTGTAGTGTTCATTTCTGAATTTGTTTGAAGATAATGTTAGAAGCTTAAAATAAGTTTGGAAACATTCCTTCCTCTTCATTATTTTTTGGAAGAGTTGATTGGCTTTAATTTACGTCAATGCTTGGTAGAATTTGCCTGTAAATCCATTGGGTCTTAGACTTTCTATTTTGGAGAAGGTTTTTGACTACTGATTGAATTTTCTTATACATTGCTGGTCTTTTAAGACTTTCTATATCTTCATAATTTATTTTTGGTAGGTTGTATGTTTCTAGAAATTTATCTATTTCTTCAAGCATATATAGCTTGTTGATGTACAGTTGTTCATAAGAGTTTCTTATTATTCTTTGTATTCCTGTAGTATTGATTGCAATGTCTCCTCTTTTCATTTGTAGTTTTATTTATTTGAGCCCTGCTTTTTTATTAGTCTAAAAAATTGTTCATTTAGATTATCTTTTCAAAAATCCAACTTTCAGATTTGTTAATTTTTTCTACCGTCACTCTAGATTCTATTTTATTTATTTTTGTTATAATTTTATTTTATTTTATTTGCTTGTTGCTTAGTTTTCCCTCTTCTTTTTCTTGTTAGTTCCTTGAGATGTGAATTTAGGTAGTTTATTTCTCTAATTTTAATTCAGAATTTATTTTACTCTAAACCTCCCTCTTGGAACAGCTTTAGCTACATGCCATAAATTTTGATATATTGAAGGAAATGGCTTAACTTCATCACTTTTGGCTTCTCACCTGTGCTTTTTGATATGGTGAAAACATTGTTCCATGGATAGATTCTAAGATTTATAAGGTCAACTACTTTATCAAACTGCTTTGCCTTATTTCTCTAATGACTAGTATAATACTTAGCACATAGCTTATATATATTAATATGTGAAACTTTGCTAAATTATAAAAATACGTGTTTGAGAATAAAAGAAAAATAGAAAAAAGAAGAGAGAAAAAAGAAAAGAAGGGAAAGGGAAACAAAATGATAAAGTGAAAGGAAGAAAGCAGGTAAAAAATGAGCTGGGCATGGTAGCGCGTGCCTGTAGTTCCAGCTACTTGGAAGACTGAGGCAGAAGGATCACCAGATCCCAGCAGGTCGAGGCTGCGGTGGCCGGGAGTGGCCACTGCACTCCAGTCTGGGCGACAGAGTGAGACTCTAACTCAAAAAAACCCCAAAAAACAACAAAAAAAAGAAGGATGAAAAAGATGGAGAGACAAGCAATAGGTTACAATAATATAAGAGAAAGGGTTTAAATGATGTAGATAAAGAAATAAAGAACTCTGTGACTAAAAGAAGAGTAACAAAGCCAAGAAATCAATGGTAAGTTCAATAAATTGAAAATATATAACTCACATTTATACAAAATGTGTATCTTAACCTTCAAAATAATGTAGAAAAATGCGTCCTTTTATTATTCAGAAAAACAAAACAAAACAAAATCGTCCAACCAATCACCACTGACAACAAAATAAAAATGAAGTATACCACTCGAGTTGACTAAAAGCGAAATATTGCCAGAATGTCTATTTTTTAAAATATTATGTCTTGTATTTCCTGGCATAGACTGATAGAAATGTTTTCAGGAGTCATAGACAATTCCAGTTAAGAATATTCTCCACAGATTTAACTCTCTGCTTACTTCCTTCATTATTCAGAAATTAATAGTGCCTACTCTGGGTCAACCTCTGTCTTGAAATATAAGAGTGAACAAAGCATACAAATATCCTTGCCCTCTGGTACATTGTATTATTAAAATGTGGACAGACAGTAAATACTAAGAATAACAAAAATAGAAAATTGTATAGTATTTTCAATAATAGAAAATGATATTAACTTAGTTCCATTCCAGAAGGACTAGAAGATGCAGTCCTTTCAACAGTTGAATACGCACTAAAAATAAGGAGATAAATATTTACTTGTGCTAATTAGACTTTTCTCTAAAAACTATTAGTTGATGTCTTAAATAGCCAGATGTGGAATCATAAACTGGAGTCATTCATAATTCTAATTATCTTTGTTTTTACTTCATGATTTTGTGAAACTATTATGTTCCTTGAAAAAAAAAATTTCCAATGAGTAGTGATATTCAATCATAAAAACTGTGGAAAAACCCTACAAACAGTTATTGATAAATCAGAATATAAAAATAAAGAGTACTTGAAATTAAGAAATATAGCATGAAAAATTAAGGTAAAAACAATGTGAGAGAGACTTCTGCTTCCAACATATATGAAGTAACAAAGACAACATTCCATTTCCTACCTAAACCAACAAAACTAAACAGACAATACACACACGTGTGTGTGTGTGTGTGTGTGTGTGTGTGTTGTGTGTGTGTGTGTGTGTGTGTGTAAATGGTCTTCAAGAATTTAGGGTCAGGCAGCCGTGATTTCCAAGAAATGGAAAAAAAGTAAGTTATACAATTATCTCATATTGCTCCTTTTAAAGAATTTCCAGATTATGGTAGAGGGAAGGGTAACTCTGAACAAAGCCAGAAACTTCCACACAAAGAGTTGAAAGTCTAGGAAGACAAAGGCTGGTGAAACTTTCAGGACAGAGTACAGGAAAGAAGAATGCTGTACACAAAGGAAACCCCAGAGGTCTGAAGAGGGATGCCATAAGTATTTAGCAGGGTATCAATCAATGCACAGTGTAAAAAAACTACCCGAGAAAAAGGAAAGAAACATCCAGCACTCCCAAATAGCCAGAAATAGTGCCAGTTCTCACCACTAGATGGTGAAAATTTTAAATTTTCAAGACATTGAATAGTACCGAGGTTGATCTTGCCTCACATGTGAAGAAGTGCTAGCCTTTGGCTAAGCACTCTTCTGGACCTGCCTAACACATCATGTAAGTCAGACTCTGAAAGAATCACACAGTTCCAAGAAACTTAATTGTATCTCAGAATAAAACTCAAAAATATTTACAGAAACATAAAAATATACAGTACACAAGTTAACCTCACAAATCTGACAACACATCAAACATAACCAACATACAGAGAAATAAAAAAGAGTGAATAATGAAAATTAGAATTAATCAATAAAACTGCAGAGAAATAACACATATATGAGAACTAAAACTTGCAAAGAATACATTAAAACATTAATATAGCCATCCTACATATTCAAATACTTACATAGAGACAAAAAAAGATATGATATTTAACTTACAGAGATAAAAATTACAATGTCCAAGATAAAAAAAAATGAATTGATTGTCAGCAGACTAGATATTGTATAAAAAGAAGCTATTGAAATTGAACAAAGAGTAATAGAACCTTACCAAATGACATAAAGACAAAAAGGGAATTTATAAAAAATATAAAGAGCATCAGTAAGCTGTCAGAAAATGTCACTTTTTTTTGGTATAAAATTGGAGTTTCCACAAAAGAGTTTCCACGTTAGGGAGAACAATGCACAAAAAATATTTAAAGTAATAATGTCTAAATTTTTCCCAAATTTGATGAAAACTATAAAATTACATTTCCAAGAAGCTTAACAAATCCAAGATATAAGAAAATTGAAGTTAAAAACTGCACCACATCATAAGCAAATTTCTCTGAATCAGTAATGAATATCTTAAGACATTCAGAGAAAAGACTGTTAAGTTAGAAGAAACAAAAGTAGGGATAATAGGAAAGGTTTCACCAAAGACAACGTAATGGAGAAGAATGTAGAGCAATATCATCAAAGTATTTAAAGAAAAAAGTCAAACTAGCATTCTCTATTTTGTGAGTATCTCTTTCAAAATTGAGGTAAACTAAAAACTTTCTCAAACAAGCAAACGGTAAAAGAATTTATCGACAGTAGATCTGCACTATGGGAAATATTAAAGAAAGAATACTAGAAATTGTAAATAAATGAAAGTACACTCTGGCCGGGCTCCATGGCTCAGCCTGTAATCCCAGTACTTTGGGAGGCCAAGGCGAGTGGATTGCTTCAGCCGGTGGGTTTGAGATCAGTCCCCGCAACTAAGCGAGACTTCGTCTCTGCAATACATCAAAAATTAGCAAGTTGTGGTGGAGCGCGCCTGTAGTTCTGGCTGCTTGGAAGGCTGAGGCAGAAGGATCACCGGAATCCAGCAGGTCGACGCTGGTGTGACTGTGAGTGTGCCACTGCACTCCAGCCTGAGTCACGGAGTGAGATTCCAACTCAAAAAACAAAAAAAACAAACAAACAAAAAGGTACACTCTCATAAGATTTTCAGTTTCTGTGAAGTTACAGCGTCTCTTTGTAACAATTAATAGGAAAATAGACAAAAAGGATACAGAATATTTTATCACTATCAATTTTCTACTTGATCTGACATTTATAGAATGTTCTATGCAATAATAGCCAAATATACATTTTTTTTGTAAAGTGTAGCTAGAACATTTATCAAGATAGACTATATTCAGGGACACAGACAAATCTCAATAAATTTCAAACACTGAGCTAAACAAATATTTTATCTTACTATAATAGAATTAAATTAAAAATCAATAGCAAAAGAATATCAGGGGATATCCTGAAATATGTGAGAACTAAAAAACACCTATATAAATAACCTGATCAAAGAATAAATCAAAATTTAAGATTATTGTGAACTGAATAAAAATGAAAACCCAACACATTTGAACTTGTGGAATGTCTCTGAAACAACACTTTGGCAGAAATCTATAGAAGTAGGTGTTTATATCGTAAAAGGAATAAGTTCTCAAATCATAGCCTGAGCTTATACCTTAAGATAGTACATTTTTTAAAACAAATGCAAACTATGGAAGAAGAGTAATGATCAGAAAAGAAAACAAATAGAAATCATGAAAACAATAAGGAAAATAAAGCAAAAATCTAGTTCTGTAGGATCAATATGTTTTACAAACCTGTAACCTGAATGATTAGAGAAAAGAATAAAAAAGACATAAATAGATTGAATTTCCTATAGGTAATGAGGGGATCCGTCAGTTTTTATTTAGGAATTTCCAAATATTTCTAATATCTTCTAATCTCCTACTTGAGAGAGAGAGAATTTTAGATGTGAGGGTGAAAAAGGTGGACTGTGTTCTCAATATTCAGTATGAGGGCATTCTTTTAATCCCCAGGATTTAAACTGGTACCTCCTCTACCACTTACGCTGGTATTTTGGGTTTGAATACAAGAGCCGTCTTGTTTCATTCCTGTGGAAACTATATTCCAGGAATCCTATGGGTAAGGCTACATATTCACAGGTCTTTAAAAGACCCATGACAATTTTCACACTTCACCTTTCAGCTACTATGGTATCTGGTGCATTGGATTTCGTAAAACGAAGTGTTCCTCAAGGTGAATGTCATCTCTTTGCTCTTCCTTTCTCTTGTCTCATGGGTTTTAAGTTTTCACCATTAACAAATTACCATTCTTCCATGTGATTTATTTTTTACATGATTCCAGATGTCTTCATCATAGTTTCATAAAGTAGGTTTGTTATCCATTCCCTTATGCTCATTATATCTTCACATAGTTTTGATGTGGATTGCCACAGTCCGGAAAATACCATTTGTAGAGTTTTCTCCAATTTTATCAAACAGGTCAAGTTGTATTCTTTAGCTTTCTTCAGCTTATAACAGTTTGATGGACTTTGTTTCTCTTAACATTGCTCACTTTATCTTTGAAAAAATATAAGCCAGTTGTTGTAGAATCTTAATTTTGGTTTTCTAAGGCTTTTTCATTATTAAATTCAGGTTATTTAGCAAAGATACTACAAAAGATGTGCTGTGTCCTCTTCAGTGTATCACATTCCAAGGAAAATCATGAAAATCCCATTGTTGCTGATATAAATTTTAAACCCTTCATTGAGTCGGGGTATGAAACTTTCTCCACATTTTCTTTACAGCCTATTTGATAAGGAAATAACTTTTACCATACGACTATTCTCTTTGTCATCAAATTTTCTCTCAGTAATTTTAGCATTCATTGATAACAATTGCCTGAATTGTAAAAAAGATTGTTGAATTTTGACTTTTCTAATTTTATGATTTACTCAATATTGATTAGTGGCATTTTCTCTTTATTCATTTAGCATCATTGTGAAATTAGAGTCTAATTTTTATTTAATGTATTATAATCTATTATTATCATTATTCATTTTAATGCTCAAAATTATTATAAATTGTCAGTGAATAATCTTTCAAGTTTCCTTCTATGATTTTTTGTTATGATCTCAGGGCTATTAGTACCCTGTTTTTTCTGGCACAAAAAGAAGTTTACGATTCATCTAAAGTTCTCTGTATGCCAGCCCTAGATAAACTGTTACTCCAAAGAGCAATGATTTTATCAAGTGATGCTCAAGAAACTAAGACTTTGGATTCTCATACTCACTGCTACAGAAATTGTTAAAAATATATGCATGCATAAATGAATGTATATGTGTATATGTATACCATTTTATCATATTAAGAATGATGTTTATATTGATGCTTACAGATTTTTTATTCTGAATCCAATTTTCTTTGTTGCCTTTTCTAATTTTCTGTCTTCTCACACTGTTAAAATCATGTCTCTTAACAACATTTACTCACTTGCTAGTTCTGCAACATTACAAAGCACAGCATTACTGAACCAATGCCACTAAAAACACATACTTACTAATTAACGTTTAAGAGATTCATTTGTAGTTCTATTTGTCTTTAGTCTAAAAATACAGAATCAAAGTACCATATTCAAAACTTACTTGGATCAGTATTTTTTCCTTTTGTACTAATATTTTATTCATTCAATACACAAGTGGGTTCATTCAGTTCTGTTTACTTTCAGAACATGCTTTTTATGTCTGTTTATTTTATTTTTATTACATTTTTCATTTTATTTTATTGTATTTTTTCAACTTGAATGCTTTTTTTAAAAAAAGAAACTTCAAAATTAGTATAAGCTTCAAGCTACACACAACGTGGATAATTTTAATTCAAATTAAAACATTAGGATGATCACCACTTAAATTTTACATTAAAATAATCTTTTATATTCTTGTGCATATATTTCATTATTATATTAACACAGTCAAATATGACAAAAAATTTGGTTCAACATTCTATGATCAGTGTTTATAGTTTCCTGGAATGGATAAAGCATATATAGGATGGCCTGTATATCTTTTAAAACAATCTGCACACATTTGAGAATTTGAATCCTCCTTAAATAGCTAGATGTTTTTAAAATTTCATTTTAGCTGGAGGCTTAATTTGAAAATTTGTTGATCTTTGAACTTAGCACACATTTCAAGAAAATAAAGTTTTTACAAGAACAGAGTTAATTTTTTGCAATAGTTTTGATGTATAAATTATGATTAAGTGCTTCCTTATAGCTGAATATGAACAGATGCATGTGATGAATATAACAAAAACAGAAACAGATGGGTTGCCACATGCATAACATCTTAATACATCTCTTTTTATGTAAGAGAATTGCTATAGCAAGTATCCTATCTTTAACTGGTTTTCTTAGAACTTGCCAGTTCTCTAAAGAAAAGAACAAAATGGCTTTTTAAAATGTACTATGCATATATACAATTCACACTATATTTGGTTGTTATTGTTTTAGGGACATACTAACTTTCCCAGTTTAACACAACGCTCACACACACACACACAAACACAGCATTTATCAAGTCTATGTGAGGCAATATAGTTACTGATCTTCTACTAATTAAAGTACGTGCTAAATAAGGTAAGTTTTGAGGACTTTTTTTTTGCAAGCAGAAAAGGAAATATGTATCTCATTGTAATTTCACCAGAAACATATGTGTAAATCCCTTTGCTTTTTTATGATCTATTTTCATGAGCATGCTTTATAGAGTATTAATGTTACCACTTATTTTATATCAGAACACTTTTCTCCATATGCTTGAAGAACAAATATGAATGCAGGATGAGTTTAACTTTGAATATGAAGAAAAAGTTAGAGAGAGAATTAAGTCAATTATATGAAAAATACAAATGTTTATAATCTTCTCAGGCTATTGAGGATCAAAAAGGATTTAGGTTTGGATTATCCAGATTGATAAAATTGATTACATAATTCCCTAATTTTCCATTTGAATATCATTGTGTGATTACAGATTTAAATTAAATTAATGTTCATGACAAGTTTGACAATTTGGGTCACCAAATCCTCTTTTCTTCTGGAGACATTTTGTCAGTTGCTTCAAGTTGCTTTTCAGTCTTTTTGGCCTTTAAGTAAAAGCATACGGATTATTTTGTAATACAGTCAAATAACATTTTTCTACAAAATATAAAGCATGTACAACCTTGGGAACACCTAAATTAGTTTCAACTTTTCATCAAGTTCATTGTCATATTTTTTACTAAGCTGCTGTCTTAACATTTAAGCCATTCAGCAAACTTTGTATTTATAAAATTAACCAGCCTATGTTTGAAACTTTCAGCCTATAGTTACATTCATTGATCCCTTAATAGTAAAGTCTTATTGGGTAGATACTGTGATAGCACGCTCTTTGTTCTCACTCTATGTAAATATTTGCATTCTCATCGATGTAATCTAATTAATTTCTATTAATATAAATAGATGATCATATATAAATAATATGCATGTAAATAAACATAAAATATTACAATTTGATGAACATATAAAGTATTCATTAGTACAAACTAGTTTTTATAATTCATTTTTTCTGAAAATATATGTTTAGTTCTTATTGAAATAAAAATGAGTAGTAAGATATACATTATTGCCGGGCTCGGTGGCTCAGCCTGTAATCCCGCGCCTTTGGGAGGCTGAGGTGAGTGGATTGCCTGAGCCTGCGGGTTCGAGACCCACCTGGGCAGCGAGACCTCATCTCTACAATAAATCAAAAAATCAGCCGGGTGTAGTAGTGCATGCCTGTAATTCCGACTACTCGGAAGGCTGAGGAGGAAGGATCGCCGGAGCCCAGCAGGTCGAGGCTGCGGTGGCCGGGAGCGGCCACTGCACTCCAGTCTGGGCGACAGAGTGAGACTCCAACTCAAAAAAAAAAAAAAAAAAAGATATACATTATTTACTTGGATAACCATAAAAATTGACTTTAATTAGTATAAAATAATCAATATTTAAGGCAAAGTTCCATGTAAGCAACATAAAGCCTGATCATGAAAATTGTTTTTTCTTTCTATTGTCAGAATTAGGAAATATGATGATCTTTTGGGTCATTCAGTTACAGTTTACTAGAAGAATGAAAATTATGATAAACATTGAGGCAGAAGGCTGATGAAACAGATTAAAAAGCAATCAAACTAATAATTAAATTATCTTCTTAATATTTTTTCTTTCAGCGGGGGCATTATTTTAAATGTTCATCACACAATGTTAATAGCTTTCCCACTACAGTAACACTTGCAATTACAGATAAGGTATGCAAACGTGTTTGTACTCTAGTAAGGTCTTTAACCAGAAAATAATGTACTAATATCGTTTTGTTTAAGAATATGGAGTGTCGCTTACTTTGTATTTATTTAAGGTATAAAAGTGACTAATTAGTCATGACAACCTGGTATATGAAGCATAATTATAAAGTCATCCAGCAAGCTAGTCTTTTTCATGTTTGTATAACGCTTTCCTAAATTAAAATATAATGGGGCTCAGAACATAATTAAGATAACAGAAGGCAAGTCTCTTTCACTCTCTTGCTCTCGTTCTCTCTCTCTCTTTCCCTCTCTCTCTCTCTCTCTCTCTCTCTCTCACACACACACACACACACACACACACACAATTAAAGAAACAATATTGTTTATGGATACATAATTATTCATGTAGAAAATTATATATTATAATTATGTTTTTAGCAGCATATCTTATTTAAAATAAAATATTATGTCTAGCATGCCTTCTGCACTCATGGCAAAGTTGGAGATTAAGCGACACAAAACAGATTTGAGACACAAAAGTATACATCTAAATAAATGATTCAGTCTCACAATTTCAGATCAAATTACATGTTGTTTTGAGAACTGCCTAGTACCAGGGATTATGCTCATGCTCTGCCATATACTAACTAATTAAATGGTGGAATTCAGTCAGATCCAAGAATGCAAATAGGCACAACAGCATGAAAGTAAATAATTATATTCAATTACTCATCAAATATTTATTGGACCCTGCTAGGTGCAAGGCCCTGAGCTTCATGCCGTGAACCCCGTAGTTAGATTCAGTGATGACTAAAACTGAAAAGCCACCAGAAAAGTGAGGGACACACGATGTGCCCCAGGAAAAGAGAGGAGATAAATATAGCAGAGGATTAGAATGAATGAGAGAAGGGGAAGCCAGCAGGAAAGCCTGTGTTAAGGTGCGAATAGGAGATTCAGCTTATTTGAAAATGTTTCTGTTTCCTTGAGAGTAGGAGATGTTGGCATACACAAGTAAATCTACAAAAAAGAAAATATACAAAATAAAATATGCAAGTTAAGGTATAGTGGCTATGAAAGAAAAGAGTGTATGTATGTTTCCCGGTTTACATTGTTATCAACTTAAGCTCTTCTCCCCCGCCCCACCCAGTTTGGGACTTGCCAAAGCCCAAAAATACTAGCTGGGATTGCAGTGGTAAAGGATGAATACAAGCTTATGTTCAATTGCTCTATTGGGCGTACCCTACTTTTGCCAACAAGAATGTATCCACCCTTCTTCTGTTTAAACAATGCACAACAGGGGCTTTATGAGAATACAGCCTAGGCAATAGGACAAGACTCCATGCTTAGAAGAGTGCCATGCTGGATTTACTACTCTACTGTCATCTAAAAATCCTTATTTCTTTTAAACAAAAGATCCTGCACTTCAGTTTTGCACTGGGCCTGCATACCGAGTACCTATACTTTTCTTGAGAGAGCATACAGTGTCCTCTCCTTTGTGTGGGCCCTGTTTATCTTAGAGTGCTAGCAACATCACATTCTTCTGGAGGTGGAGATTCACAGGAACACCATCTGAATCTTGCATAGCAGTGAAAATCAAGTCTAAGCTCACTGATTTTTTTTTTGTCAGACATCACTCTGTCACCCAGGCTGTAGTGCAGTGGTGAGATCTTGGGTCAATGCAGCCTCAAACTCCTGGGCTTAGGCCATTCTTCTGTCTCAGCCTTCCAATAGCTGGACCACAGACACGTCACCACATCATGACAAGTTTTGTATTTTTAAAAAAATTCTGTAGAGATAAATTCTCACTACGTTGAGCCCAGACTGGTCTGGAACTCCTGGGCTCCAAAATTCTCATACCTTGGCCTTCCAAAGTGCTGGAATTATAGGCATGAGCCACCAAGTCGGCGCGATTGATTTTTGTTAACTGTTTAGTATTCTAAGATTTTTAAGCTTTCTCTTCTCCACTGAATGAGAAGGTAAAGGATATGAGACCTGGAAATACTGCAATTGCCTTGAGGTCATGATTTTAAAAGTGAAAGCCATTTGAGATGCAAGTCAGCACACAGACT
This sequence comes from Cephalopachus bancanus, assembly GCA_027257055.1. Classification (NCBI taxonomy): domain Eukaryota; kingdom Metazoa; phylum Chordata; class Mammalia; order Primates; family Tarsiidae; genus Cephalopachus; species Cephalopachus bancanus. Next base: position 14,266,547 of record JAPVLO010000068.1, on the reverse strand, counting down.
AGAGGAAAGCTGAGCCAAGACTTGTGCAGTTTCCTGATGCATCATTTGAGCTCTTAGAACGTGCTGCATTTCACAAATTTCTTAACATTTTTAGTTGAGACAATGTGTTTCCCTTAGCTTTAACCAGATTTGATTCCATTTTTTTTGACCCTTTGAATAGATAGAATCCTTAAGAAAATACATTGAACAGAAGTATAACAGAGGAAATACTTATCTTTTACTTTAATTTTAACAAAATCTCTTATATAGATAACGACTCAGATGAAAAGACTTTATTCTGGTGATAAAAACACAATACTGTATATTAAAAAAAAAACCAAAAAACTGCTGTGTTGATGAATGACTATGTCCCACCCACCACATCCTGCCTTTTCTCTTTTAGTGGTCTTGGAAAATCTACCTTGACTGTGTTAGAAATCCACAAAGAATAGATACAAAAGTATTTATTTAATCATTCCTTTTGCAGCAAATAAACCTATTCGAATTTTATTTCTACCTTTTAAGACTAGATTTATTAATACAGTTATCTCCTATTGTTACAGTAATTAAGACACTGTTTCTTTCTATTCATTGTTTAATCATCTGTGTGCTTTCTCTGTTACAAATTACATTTATTATACCCTTGTCAGATTGTGATTTATTAAGAGACTATGTGTAAGTATAGCTCTTTACCACTTTGGGCACCCATTTAATAATTGTCTTCACAAGATTGAATACAACAGGTTTATTGATTAATGTCATGAAGATGTAAAAGAAAAAACTCTACTACGATAACGTCCATTAGTTTTTTCACAGAGAATGTCTGTCATTCTTGAAAGGCAGATTTTTATTACTTCGACGTCATGCTAGTATTTATCTTATTTTGTTTACATTTTTACTGATTTGACTAATGTGCTGTGGCAAATGTGAACACTTGTAAGAATTTAACTGGACTCTGAAACTGGAAGCAGGAACCCTGTGATTCAGGATTCGCATTTTTTCTAGTATATTCCCATATTTTGTCACATCTTAAGATGTCATTATAAGCTGCACCATTATTACATGTAGTACTAAGAATTTCTTAATACAGTTTATTAAAACTATAATTAACAAAATGACAAATTATTTTCTGATATATATTCCTATTAGGAATATAAAAGGGAACTAGATTTTTTTCCAGCCCAGTGGTAGGGGTTGTATCACTTTAATTTTGACTGATCTTGTCAATATACAATTATGGTTATTTATAATTGTATTTATATTTTTCTTTGGATTGATGAATTAAAGCATATTATCACGTGTTTATTAGTCATTCAAAGTTCCTCTTTTGTGTGCTATACATTTTCCTCTGCTCATTTTTGTTGGCAGAGATTTTTCTTTCTTATTTCATTGGAATTGTTCATGTTATCTGGATTATTTTTATTTTTTATACATGCATGTTGCAATTATTGCTGTCCATTTGGGGTTGAACTATTCAGTCTCTCTTGAAGAATATAAGTTCTTCATATTAATATATTCATCTTTTCTTTATGGTTTTACTTTTGTGCTCTACCTAAGAAATACTTCCCTATCCTAAGGACATAAAATAGTCTTTTAAATAAAAAAAAAAGTTGTCCTTGTATTTAATATGAGATCTATCTTGTATGATTTTATTTTTTTTCATTTCTTTTACTTTTACTTCATTTCTTTTACTATGTATATAATCAGTCACCCAGTTGCCATTTGTTAATTTGTTCATCATACTCCAGTGATGCATCAAGTCACCAGCAACATAAATCAAATTTCCATATAGGTTTGGATCTGTCCTTTGCTCTCTACTCTGTTCTGTTGTACTAATTAAAAGTTTGTATATCAAACTGTAATATTTTATAGCTTCACAGTTTATCTTGATATCTAAAGGATAAGTTTCCTCATGTTGAGCATTTTCAGAGACATATCTTGGCCCTTTCTGGTGCTAGGTTCTTCTCTACATATTTCAAATTCAATAAATAGCATGTTTGGAATCTTGACTGAATTTTTTTTTATTGGCAAGTCAATTTAAAGATAATTAATATAATCTTATAAATTTAATTACCTTATCCACCACATTATAATTATATTTATGTAATGTCATTTAATATATTTTATATTTTTCTCCTAAAATAACTTCACTGTTTTATTAGTGTCTATTGTAAATTACATTTGTATAAAAATTTTATGAGAATTATTTAAATGAGCTATTTTTGCTTGCATGTAGAAATTCAGTAGGTTTACATAGTAATTTTATATCCATTAGCTACTTTGAATTCTATTAATTGTAATAAAATTTATTAAATCTTAAAAATGTTAATTATTCTATTATTAAGAGTTTTAATTATCTTATTTAATTTTAACAATATTTTTAGACTCTCTTCATTTCTGTATGTGGACATCCTTATTTCACAATAAAAGGCATGCATGAATTATTGCATTTTCAACATCTAAAATCTGTCACAGACCCAGCTTCTTGTATTTATCTTAAATGGATAATGAGAAAATAAATCCAGTTATTCCTGTGATTTGTATATCATCCCTCTAATTGCACAAAAATCTGGAAAATTTATTCATCTTCCAAAAACAGAGAAGATGGATTTGAAATCTCTTGCCCTTTATAAGCACCATCTCTATTTCCCCAAACCCACATGGATCCCTGGAGTCTTCTGTTTTAGCTGCATACTGGGATTTGGACATTGCCAAGCCCCAAAAGTTCTGGTACTGGCTCTCAACTTCCATAGAGATGCCACACAGCTTTTTCCTGTGGGCAATTATTTCCTACAGGGAACAGTGTGGTAGCTTTCAGCATTCTTGGACACTTTCCAAGTCTGTTGGAATCTACCACCTCTCCCCACCTCTGCATATTATCCTAGCGTAATCTTTCTGATGAGCTTCAGTTTTATAGAATACTAAAGAAGTTATGATTTCAAGTAATTTTTTTTTCTCCAAGGAGGAGGTTCCCAAGATGGAAGAGAGACCTGAGAATAGACTTATGGCTTGTAAATTAGATGCCTTTGCCAGCTCATTATTTCGTATCTTTTTCTATATCACCAAATCAATCTGTAACGGGATTAATTGGTGAAGATTCAAGACTACTGAGACAGAAATTAGCCACGTAAAGAAACTCTCGGTTGTCCCAATCTATACTCACACAGTCAAAAACATTTTCTGAATCAACACAAATTTAGTAATTTAAAATTTAAAGTATTTACTTCTTCAGGTTAGAAGTCCAAAATCAGCCTCAATGAACTAAAGTCAAGGTGTGGGCACGCTACTCTCTCTTGGAGGCTCAGAAGAAATAATTCATTCTCTTGTTTTCTCAGCTTGTAGAAGCTGTCTGCATTCCCTGACATGGTTCCTAGTGTTATACCGACTTCCTGCTTCCATCGTCACATTGTTACAACTTCACTTTGATCTCCCACCTCTTTCTTATAAAGACCCTTGTGATTACATAAGGATCATTGACACAATCCATATTAATGTTCCCATCTCAAGATTTTTAACATACCCTCATCTCCAAGTTTCTTTTTGCCAAGTTAACTTTAACATGTTCCTGAGATTAAGATGTAGACATTTTGGGAGGATCGTTATTCAGTTTATTACATTTGACTATTTTAACTATTTACATGACACATGAGGATTTCAATTAGATGATTTAAATATATAATTTTAATATTCTTATGGATTCTTCTTATATATATCTCAGTAGAGGGAAGCAACTTGCTCAAATAAATGCTTAATAATCATCCTATATTTTTTGCTCACATTCAGTTAGCTGTTAAATCATGTTTTATTTTCCTCCTGAATAACTGCTATATGCATTTCTTATTTTAATTCTCACTCAGCTTTAATTTTTTCTCATCTCTTACATATTAATCATACTAATTTTAGCAGTCTTCCTGACTTCAGACTTATCCTTTGTCTGTTATTTAACACTATAGTCACCAGAACTATTATTATAAAATATAATCTGATTAAGCCACCTCTCTTCCCAACAGAAAATTTAAAGGTCTTAAGTAGATTTGTGCAATCACTTCTTGTTGCCTATAGAGCAAAAGATAAATGCCTGCAATTGGCTGGAGAGATTCTGACTAGACTGCATAGGCTGTAATCGCATTTACTAGAGAGATGGTTTGATTAAATTTTGGATTCCCACTGGACTGAATTCTCCACAACACAAGAAAGCCTCCCTTTATTCACTATTGAATTTCCAGTGGCTTGCATGGTATGTGATAAATGTTTGCTCAATCTTTATGGATAAAGAATTGAAGGGCTTTTAAAATCTAGTCTTTCTCTTTTAAGCTTTTCCTGTCCAATTTACACAAATAGATCCTAAAGCCATGTATAGTACCAAATTAATTATTGTCCTGCAACTAATTTGTCATACTCTTGTGCATTCCTCCCTTCAAATAATTCTGTAATATCTTTCTATAACTTTCCATTTTGCTGAATAAATGAACAGTTATATTTGAACTTATAGACACTAAATTAAATGTTATTTCACTCTTTGTGTATGTATATTATATTTAAGAAGACATAACCAAGAGGTCATGTCCTTTGTCCAACATTTGAGTAATTTTTTTTTTCCTTTTTGATTCATTTAAGTTTCTTATAGATTCTGGATATTAGCCCTTTGTTGGATGCACAATCTGCAAATATTTTCTCTCATTCTGTAGGTTGTCTATTTACTTTGCTGATGGTTTATTTTGCTGTACAGAAACTCTTTAGTATAATTAGATCTCAGTTTTTAATTTTTTGTCGTTGTTAAACTTGCTTTTGAGGTCTTGATCATAAATTTTGTCTATGTCAATGTCTGAAGAATTCTTTTTTTTTTTTTTTTTTGGTCTAGGTTTCCTCCCAGGATTTTTGTGGTTTCAGATCTTACATTTAAGTCTTTGATCAATCTTTAGTTAATTTTTGTATACGGCAAGAGGAAGGCGTTCAGCTTCATTCTTTTGCACATTGTTAGTCAGTTTTTCCAGCACCATTTATTGAGTAGTGTCTTTTTCCCAGTGTTTAGTTTTGTTGACTTTTTTGAAACATCAGTTGCTTGTAGGTGAGCAGTGTAATTTTTGGGTTCTCTATTCTGTGCCATTTGATCTATGTGTCTATTTTTGTACCTGCCATTCTGTTTTGGTTACCACAGCTTTGTAGTACAGTTTGAAGTTTGACAGTGTGATACCTCCAACTTGGTTCTTTTTGCTTAGGATCAGGGGCTATTCAATACTAAGCAATTCAATTAAGATTTTTGTTTCCTTAAGAATTTGAGAATTATTTTTGATCTCTGAAAAATGATGCCGGTAATTTCATAGGAATTGTGTTAGGTCTATATATTGCTTTGGGCAGTATTGGCAATTTAATAATATTGATCCTTCCCATCTATGGGCGTGGCATGTCTTGCTATTTGTTTGTGTCATCTTTGATTATTTTCAATTATGCTTTATAGTTCTTGTAGAGATCTTTCACCTCCTTTTGTTAGATGCATTCCCAGATATTTTATATGTGTGTGTATTTGTGTGTGTGTCTATTATAAATGAAATTGCATTCTTGATTTGGATCTCAGCTTGAACATTGTTGGTGTATAGATATACTGCTAATTTTTGAATGTTAATTTTGTATCCTGGAATTTTTACTGAAGTTGCTTAACATGTCTGGGAGTCTTTTGGTGGAATCTTTAGAGTTTTCTTGATGTAGAATTATATCATTTGCAAAGTGACAATTTGACTTTCTCTTTTCCTATTTGAATATATGTTATTTCTATCTCTTGCCTGGTTGTTCTGGCTAGGACTCTAGTACCATTTTAAATAGGTATGGACATCCTTGCCTTGTCTCTGCTCACAGAGGATGTCTGATTTCTTTCTCAAGCTTTACTTATAGTTCCCCTCACCACCAGAAGCTACCCCTTCCATTATCTCTTCTGACTCTTCTTCTGTAGCCACATCTTGAATGGATTCTTCCATTTTCCTTTTCTGTCTTTAAAAAAAATTAGCTAAGCTAATATGTAAATGACAAGTAATAATTGTACATACTTATGGAATACATTGTGATGTCTTGATAAATATAATGTATATTGCTCAGATTGGGACAATTCATATATGTGTCACCTCAAACATCTATCATTTCTTTGTGTTTGGTACATTTAATAGTTTTCTAACTATTTGAAACTACTTAATACATTATTGTTCACTATTTTAAATGATCTTTTGATTACAATGTGTCCACCCAAATAATACATCATAATCTCCCTGTTATATTGTCAGCTGATTAATGGCCTTATCCATCTGCAAAGTCACTTTTGAACAGCCCATAGATTAGTATTTGATAAATAAAATACTAATTACTAAATCAGTGATGAACTGATTACAACTATAGGGAGGGGGTCGTCTTCAGAAGTCTGCTTGTCACACTACTAGTGAGGGAGCATAAAATTTTAACCTTAGGAATAATAAAATGGTATCAAGAAATCTTTGAAACTTTCAGGATACTGTCTAGAAAAGTGAGGCAGGGAATAGAGACTATAAAAATAAACAACGAGAGTTTTGTTAGATATTAGGAAACTTAAAATTTTCCTTTTATATTTCTTACATTTTTTAATTAGCTTATTTTTGTTTTTCTTTTCTTAGTGATCTCCTCTTGGGGATGAATAGGTTTAAATTTAAATTGTCTTCTTGTCATATTTATGAATTAATAAAAGATGAAAAAGTTGAAGATGCAGTATCCTAGTCTGCTGCAGGCTTGAGCAAAAAAGGGAAGCCAGGTGAGAGCAGTGTGTGTTAGGGGTTAGGAAGAAAAGAAGAAAGCAGACTGAGTGCCTGAGGCCTGCGGGAACAAAGCTTAACTGGAGGACTGGTCACGAAAATAATATTAAAGAATAGACATAATTCTTTTTTTGTTATAATTCAGTGACTTCAAACCAAAAATTTAAGATTGTCATTTTGGTTCATTAATTTTTTTTCTGTATTTGTTTTCTCACACATTTACTGCATAGATAATCCCCACAAATATGGAATCTGTTTGATTACTGCAAAGATGACTATATTTAGAGAGAAATATAAAGTGAAACATTATTTTAAAAATGCATTCTAAAATTTGGCATTATATGTGGAGATAATAAAAATATGAATTAGTTTTTGAAATGCTTTAATTTTTATAATAAGTTCTATTAGAATACATACTAAGAGTAAAGATAAATCTAATTAGTACTTTAGTTGTTAAAAAGCATTTTTATTTTTTGCATTACTGGGGGCAACTATTATTATTTTTCCCCTTCCTACTTCTTTTTATACTTTATTCTTTTATTCAATAAACAGTGTATCTGCAGCCTCTAAAATTTGCCACATGCTGCAATATAAAATTGAATGAGATAGTCCTAGGCTTTGATAAGATCAGTCTGTTGTGAAGACAGGCAAAAAAAAAAAAAAATTCAATTCACACAGTATAGAAAATGTTACAAATGGGGAAGCTTCTAAAACTCAGCATGAAAAGATAAGGAGTGTTTTAGAATGTGAAGTAACCACCCAGTAGTTGGACTGCCTTGTGAAGATGGTTTATTTTATAGATCACCCCTTGAAGAGCCATTTAATCTATGTATTCTGAGGTTGAATTTTGATACACTCTATTTGGAAAGATCCATTCTGATATCAGATACTTTATTTCTATAATACTAAAGTGTGTTTGCACTGGTGGAGAGGCTCCTTTGTGTATGTTGTTTATCCGTCTGATTAGAAATATCCCATTGTTCAAAAATGCCCTTTTTTGGCATTTATTCAATTTTTCTTCTCCTGATATAGATTGCCAGAAGATAGTTTAAATTGATTTTATTAACTTACTCTTCCTCTCTTTCAGGCTGACACGTCCCTCATTCAAACAAAAAAAGATATTGTGTTTGCTATGCAAATACGGATTCACATAAGAGGTCTTCATCTTCTCCTATGGTGACCCACCAACATGCATAGTCAAAATTAAAATATTGATTTCATGCAAACCACTTTCCTAGTGTTCCTGCCACTTACAATCATATTGCAACTCTATACTCTTCTATTAGATACACTCTAGAGCAGCTGCTACTATGAAGGATGATGAAATAACGTTTCTAGGCTTAGGTAGAGTGATCCTGAATTTATTATAGATGGGGACACCTCAGTTTAGGGTTATGCTGGCAGGTGAAATGCTAAACTGTTAGAGTTCATATACATTATTTTCCTCTTTTATTAAACATGGAGTGATTTAACAAAAGTCAAAAAGCATGCTTCTAGCTATGACTGTGGCAATCAATAATCATGATATAGCTTAAGTAATTCTCCAGCCAGTTATAAGGCACAAGATAGTTTAGAAATTTAACATGTTAATACAATATATGTATGTATGCATATATGTATGTATTCATTTCTGTCCATAGTAATTTCTGATTCTCATTATGTTTTCTAGTCATTTTTGATGGGTTATTTCCAATTTTATATGACAAAAATATTTTCTAGCATTAATTCTGCACAAACGTTTGAAATTACTCTTTCAAATTTTATATTATAAGATAGGTACTAAAACATAAAATAACATGGGTTTTACTATGTACACACAAATGAAGATTAAAGGAAATATTCTGGTGGAATTTTTCAAGAGTGATATGATAAATATATACTATCATAAAATTATTTCACATTTCCTTTCAGTGAATCATTCAATTTGCATAATCAATCCTGAAATGTCAAAGATCACCTTAGACAATTTCTTATTTGGAGCAAAATTATAAAATATGATGACAAGTTTCAGCCATTTCTTAATTTTTGATGAAGCATTTATTATCAAAGTCATCAAGTCTGACCAATTGCTCACAGTGGGATTTTTGAATAAGGTAGTTCTGAGTGATGATACCTTATGAACACTGAAGTTAAGTGTTAATAATTCATGATACTAATTATATAATTTAAATTATATTATCGCAATGTCAAATTGTTCCACCATGAATTGAAGATAATTTTATCACAAAAATACAAAATGAAGACTTACCTCAGAATAAATTGAACTTAGGTTAGCATCAATAAATATGAAATAAGTGTGATTATTTTCCAAGGAAAATATATCACAGAAGTAAACTGTGATATTCTTCTGAGCTTAATGACAATAGAAAGTGTGGCGTTTGCTAAGTCTTATTTTTTTTTCTTTGAAGTATCTCACACCTGTTTATTCCAATGGCTTCTTTTCTTTTCTTTCTTTCTTTCTTTTTGAGTTGGAGTCTCACTCTGTCGCCCAGACTGGAGTGCGGTGGCCGCTCCCGGCCACCACAGCCTCGAACTGCTGGGCTCTGGCGATCCTTCCACCTCAGCCTTCCGAGTAGTTGGAACTACAGGTGCGTGCTATCACACCCAGCTAATTTTTTGATTTATCGTAGAGATGAGGTCTCGCCAAGTTGCCCAAGCGGGTCTCGAACCCTCGGGCTCAGGCAATCCACTCACCTCAGCCTCCCAAAGCACGGGATTACAGTCTGAGCCACCGAGCCTGGCTCCAATGACTTATTTTAAATGTAATACATTTTCAAAGTTGCAGAATTGCTGCTTATACAACCAACTACGATGACTAAAAATAATTATTGAGTCATTCTGGAACAACTTGAAAGATATTTTGTGTCTTTATCACAGTACAGAAATAAATATGATGGAGAATGGATATCTAGATTTAATAGATAAATTAGGTAAATTCAGGAGCCCCTGTCTCAACAGAATTTTCATAAAATACGAGTGGCCTAAAGAAAAATGTACCAGAATTTTCCTCTTGTTTTGTGTATGACCCTGCAATCTAAGGCACTTTACACTCATATAAAGGGCAGGATAGCCCTAATCTGTGTGTTCCTTAGGACTCTGAGACAATATATCCTGTGTTTCTACATAGGGCTATTATAATATCAACAATTATGATGTTTTGAGAGAAGAAGGAAGAAAATTCCAGCTCTCACTCGGCTCTTGCATATCTTATATGCATGTGCTAGATAGTATAAGGACTATTTATGAACATTTAGCGTGACACTATGTACTCCAGAAGTCCAGAAATAACTAGACACTTCATGAATTTTACAATCAGATAGAGATTGTGGCATTCCTGCTAATCATTCTGTTACAAAGTCTTGGAGATCTTGGAGAATACCAAATAGAAATTATTTTGTGAAAATATACGTTTTTATAAATAACAACACAAAACAAATGTTTTAAGCACTTTGTTCCTTTTAATCTGGTTGAAGGTCAAACGCGGGTTGCTGTCATGTACCAGAAAGTATTCTCGGGTTCTTAGAAGATCTCAAGCTTTTGTGACTCTTTAAAGCAAAATTCTTTTTTTTCTCTGAAGGGATGAAAACTAAGGGTCCATCTCTAGAGCACTGCCTTCCACAGCAGATGTAGGTAGGCAGTGTTCCATAAATATTTTACAAAGATGTTACTGTTTACATTAAGACATATACTTTTATTTTTAGTTCAAATTAAAAGTATAAATGAATTCATGTAATGTATCAGTTAGGGAAAAAGAAACCAATTTTAAGTAGGAATGAATTTAATACAAGGTGCTTACAAAATAAATGGGAAAACTGCAAAACAGACTCCGTTCTAAGTTTTCTGAAAAGACTCCAAGAACATTACAGAAGTGACTCAAGAGGGGGAGATACTATGTCTCATCCAATTATATTAGGGCTAAACCAGAAGAAGAAAAATACATATCATTGCTGTTGCCATGGATACCTCTCACATCCAGATGGAAAAAACAAAACAAAACAAAACAAAAAAACCAGAGAGTGGGAGAATGTCCAGGGATCACTGATAGCAATCAAGTACTACAGTATAATAACCTGTGTGTTTTGCTTCTAAGTCTCAAAAACATATACCAAATGTTTAAGTAAAATTTCAAGATACAATAGGGTTTGAGATTCTAATCTCAATCAAATATAATGGTTCTCTACTAAATGAGATAGAATTTGAAATTGAACATGGCCCATCCAAAAAACTCAGCACATATATCATATACCCTAATAATCATTAATATAAACAAATAATAACAGAAATTTGAAGAAAAAAATAATGAAATATTTATTTTGGCAGTTCAGGTGCAGATTGTATTTATTTACCTTCCCAGATTAAAAAAAAAAAGCTCTACATTAAATAATTTTTTGTTTGCACTATTTCAAAATCATGTTGTCAAGTATTATTACAATAAAATAGCATTATATGTTTATATTTTTTCAGTTCTTTAATTTCCATGTATTTCTTGTTTGTCTGCAGTATTTCTTGAAATAGAGTCAGTTGTAAATAAATCATGATTTGGTGTTAGTTACTAAACTATCTGAGTCTCACGTTACTCTTCTGTGAAACAGATGATAAAAATGGAATGCTCGGTTAAAACAAAATGATGTATTACATAGTTTAGAAAATGACTTGTGTATGGTAAACATTGAGATAGTATCAGTTATAATAATGAGATGGTCATGATTGTAACTGATGTAGAAATTATAAAGAAGACTGCCACTGAAATACATCCAGAGTCTGTACATGAGGAAAAGTGATTTTTAAAATATCTTTATGAACTGTATCTTGTTTTAGTGAATGTTTAATAATACTAATATTTTTCTTTATAACTCTAAAGATCTTGCTAGTATCACATTGATACACATTCTTTATTTTTTTTTATGCATATAGAGTTTTCTTAGTACTGGCAGTTCAAAAAATACCATTGAGTTATGTGTTGGGTGCTGAATTTTTGCCCTTAATTTTTCAAGTGCAATAACAGCATTTCCCACCCACCACCTACCAAAAAAAAAAATCATTTTCACGTTTATTAACTATACTCTCCTTCTTTAATTATTTCTTTAATACCACCTGTTTTGTTTGTACCTTCAGATATTATTTTATATACTTATCTGTATTTATCTATCATCTATCTATATCTATAATATATATTATCTATCTATAGTATATTATCTACCTATAAATCTATAGTATTTAACTCCCTATATGTATTATCTAATCATGTTTATATTTTTATTTTAATATATGAGAAGGGAACAAATAAAATGAAATGAGTTTTTGGAGGGCAGACCCCTTGAGTACAGACTTCCCCTCTTAGGTAAGTGTTCTAGAAACCCATTGGCATCAGTGTACCAGCTAGCATTTATTTAAGAGGCTGCTTTCAGCTTCAGTGAATTTTTTTTTTTTTAAGATTCTTTAGGTGTATTTGCCTATTTCACAATGGGTGATTTACAATCACACCTACCCACACCACAGCTGAGTGTTCAGCAGTTTTTGACCAAAAATGGCATGACCCCCGTGCCCTACCATTCCTATTCACCCAATACCACACTAAGCAACTTTTTGTGTTTGTTTGTTTCCCCAGATGAAAAACATCCTCATTTTGATGATGTGGAAGAGGTGAGCTACAAATGTCAGAAGCATCAAAAGGCATCAAAATTGACGAATTCAAAAACTATTATGAGCAGTGGAAGAGGCAATGAATACAATAGGTGTATTCATCAAACAGAGAGTACTTTGAAGGTGATTGAAGTTTAAACGTGTCAGAATAAATACACAATTTTTTACAAATACCATTTTGGAGTGGTCCCCTCTTTTACACCTTTTTAGTGTGTATCTTGTAATATTTTTAAATGACCTTTTTTCTTTCAAATAGTATAGTTTCTTTGTGGCATTCACCCAGTTTCCCTTCTTGTTAAGATCTTGTGTAGCTATGGTGCATTTTACAACTAATGAAACAATATAAATGCCTTATCATTGGCTAGAAGTCATATATTATTCAGATATCCTTAGGTAAAGACCTAATATGCTTTTTCTCTGTTCTAAAAGCCAATCCAGATTACCACACTACCTTTAATCATCACATCTCTTTAATGTCCTCTTGATCATGACAATTACTCAAAATGTCCTTGTTTTGAGAGACTTTTGAGGAGCACTAGTCAGATATTTTGTAGAAAACCTCCAATTAGGGTTTTTCTGATGTCTTCCTGACAGCTAGTCTGGAATTACAGGTTTTTGAGAGGAAGGAAAATGTAGAGTTAAATAACCTTTCTCATTACATGTGTACTTTCAAGGGTATACACTATCAATATGATTTATGACTGTTGATGTTGACCTTAATCACCTGGCTGAGGTAGTGTTTGTCAGAATGTCTACTGTAAAGTTATTTATTTTTCATTCTTTTCAAACTATTTTTTTTAGGAAAAGTCACTATGTGCACCATACACATAAGGAGTGAAGAGCTACATTTTACCTTATTGAGGCTGAAATATCTACATACATTATTTGAAATTCTTCTTAATGAAAATTTTGTCTATTTATTCTATTTAATAAATTATTAAATAATTTATTTCAGAATGAGCCAATTTTATTTTATATTTAGTTAAATAGTATTTGTTTTATTATGTTGTTTAAATTTTATTTTATTTTGTTTCTAATTTTGGCTGTTGGGAGCTTTTAAATTGGATCCTATGTCCCTTTGAACATACTTCCACCAGTTTTTGTTGTTGTTGTTTGTATGTTTGTTTGTTTAGCAGTCTTACCATCTGGCACAGAGAATACTCCAGGCTCAGTTTATATATTCCCTGGTCTAATCCTAGAATTTGTTATTTTTTTCCCCAAAGATATCTTGTTCCTTTTATTTAACAATAGTTTTTGAAAATAAGGTATGGATGCTGGATATGTTTATTGCTATTGGAGTTTCATTGTGTCCTTTTCTGCAAACAGCTTGAAAATGTGTGTGTGTGGCGGGGTGGGGGGAGTTTTGTGTATGTTTATTCCAGCATTACAGTGGATTAAACTGTGAATTAATCTTCAACAATGAAAAAGCTAGCTCCCAACATCCAGGATCTAACCTGCACTTACTTGATCACATTCAATATGCTATTATTGTGACTTTAGCACTGTTAACTCAATCCCTCGAATAACAATTTTAGCAACTGGAGTACACTACTGACCCCTTTGTCTTTAGTTTCACGATGTCCACTCATTCCCTAAAGTACTTGTCAGAAACATTTTTCCCACTCTTTCCATAAATTGTCTTATATATTCTAATATAATTAAATTAATTTGTGACAGTCTGCATTTCATCCTAGAATCACCCAGCTTCATAATTCTTTTTTTAAAAAATGCATATATTAAGGTTCACTATTTTTTTCTGCATAATTCTATGGGTTTTAACAAATGTTTCCACCATTACAGTGTCATACAAAATAGCTTCAAAGCTCAAAAAAATCTTTTTTTTTTTTTTAATTTAACCTAATCAGGTAAAGTGGTGCTTTGGGAGAGGTTCAAACCCAATCTGATCTCTTCAGTGGCCATTAGGCTAGTGGCTTTCACAGTTACCTGTTTATAAAGCTGCTTGTTGGTTTTTCAAAGCTTCCACAGATCTGTGAAAGGGTGAAGGGAATAGAGTAAGTTAAAATGCAATGAAGCTTGCTGTTTTACTAATATTCAGATATTTTTATTGAATAAATATTCTTCAGATTGTTGTAACCCTTAGACTAATTTAAAGAAGTTGAAGAAGTTGATTTTGACTATGATTTTTAGTGTTCTCATCATTTATATAGAGGATCAAATTTTTTGAAGTCATTACTGCACTATCCAGAAAATGATCTCTTTCTACCTCTCTTTAGATGAAAATGTAAATTGCTTCCCATGACTTATAATCATCGAACATCAAATACTATTTTATTTTCACAAAATCAGTTAAATAAGTAAATAAATAAGTTGTTTAAAATGGAATATTAACCCCTAACAATTGAATATTGTTCTGCCATAATGACGAAAGTACTGGCATAGACTGCAACATGGATTAATCTTAAATATGTGCTAACTGAAAAGAGTCTAATGCAAAATGTACTTATTACATGATTCCATTCATATAAAAATGCCCAGAATGGACAAATACAGAGACACAGACTCCAGATTAGCAGTTTCCAAGGCCTAGGATTATATGGGAATCAGGAATGACTGCTAATGAGTACTTGGCATTTGTGGTTGGTGAAATATTCTAATCTTAGATAGGGGTAATGGTTGCACAAATATGTGAATATATTAAAAATGATAGAATTGTAAATTTTTAAATAGTGCACGTTAAATGGATGTGTGATTTATGATTCACTTGTACTATAAATACTATACATTTATTCATAAGAAAAATGAAGATTCATTTACTTATATATTGCTACATAAACATAGAAAATTCCAAAAGTTATATTGTGCTTCAAGACTTAGATAAGTGACCTCTCAATAGCCACACAACAATTTCATAATTAATTTTATGTGCAGGTGGTTTTAAGTGTTTGTATATAGATGCATGTAAATGAAGAGGAAATAAACTATATCATTGCACAAAACTCTACCTCAATTTAGAATTCAACTTCCAAACTCAAGTACTCCTCAGACTGGGAAACCAATAAGGAAGGAAACCATCACTAGTTCCCCTTATTTATTCAGTGTATGCCCACATGCTATACTTTCTCATATCCTTCAGAATAGAAATGAACAGAAGAAAATGAGATCAAGATCAATCGAGCTTGATTGGTGTTATGGTTAAATGTCAATTTGGATATGTGTGTTAGTAGAATTGGGCTTACTGAGAATGCAGGTAGGGTATGAACTTAAGACTTAATTTAAGTCATGTCTAATGAACAGCAACATGGAAAAGGTAATGGCTTCAGATTTACTTGTATCTCCCAAGTTTTGAACAACTTCAGTTTTGAACAACTTCAGTTTTGAACAACTTTAATCTGGAAACACACAAGGAAGAGTATTCTGAAAGTGTAGGTCCCGACATACACTTGAGTCTTAATAGAAAAATATATTTGTTCCTGAATGCAAATACATGTTCATCAAACTTCTGTTCCATTAATTTTCCTCTAAGGATCTTTTCTATATCTGTTTTTGCTAAGTGCACCTTCTCCATGAAATTTCCATACCTTTGTAGTACAATATATTAATTTATCTACTATGGTTCTTCAGAGGGCCACAAACTATTGTAATGTCTAAGGATTTTTAATTTCTCTTCTGATCAAAAATCATTTTGTATTTTTGGGAAACTAATTTCTATTGAAAAATCATATGATATATATATGTGCGCGTGTGTGTGTATACACACATATATATGATTTGTCTCTCTATGTATACCCACACACACACACATATACACACATATATACAATTCGTCAATGGAAATTAGGAATACATTCACACACACACACACACACACACACACACACACACACACGTATATATAACATTCCACATTTCTGTTTCTCTTCTTGTGAATCTGCAGTCAACTAAAATGGGAGTAATATAAGGAAGTTGTGGTAGAAAATTTTATATAAGTAAACATTTTGCAAGTTCCACAGACTTCTATTAATGCGCAGTAAACACACAATCCTTAAAAATGGTCCCATGCTACCTTCCTACATTATGGTATCATAAATTTTAACCCTTGGTTTATATCAGTATGTAGCAGTATTTGTTTACTTTAAATATTATTATTTTTAAAAATGAAGTGAAAAAGGCAGAGTGATGCTTTAAAACAGCATTTTAGGGATTTTAAGCTGACATTTAAGAAGCTTGGAAGTCAACACTCCATTCTAACATAAAAATCTGAACAAACACAAAATCAACAACTCTTTCTAAATCAGTACAAAAAACGAGACCACAGGCAAACAACTACCACCAAAATTTGAGAGCATCAGGTAAATACAGAGAATCACAACTTACTGGAGCAGAAACTCTCAGTCAGGAACCTCCACAGGAACCAGTGCCAGACTAGAAAAACTTAATTTATAATTGACGAATTGCTGAAGACTCAGTGTAAAAAAATGTGAAAGGTAAAGTCTCCAGGGAGATTCAATCATTCATGGGGAGGGGGCACACTTTTGTGAGTTTTACCTTCAGATATTTTACTAAATTCTCACAGTAGATATCAGAGAAAAACCTCCTTGTGCATTTGGCAGTGGAAGAGAAAGGGAACTATTTAAAAATACTCCAGAGCATTCTGTTCTTAACAAATTCTGCCCTCAGGAGAAATTATTTAGCCAAAGCCTAACTTGCTGGGGCTTTAATAAAGCTTAACTGATGTGAGGGAAACTAAATACCCAACTCAAGCTCACTGTAGTCATCCTGTCCCACTTAATAGTGTTAAAAAACAGACAAACAAACAAACTGAGAAGCATATATAAAGTTTGCAGTCTAGAGGTAAAGATTCACTAGGAGATTGAAACATAATCACGAGATTAGAGAACGTGTTCTCTCCACCCAAGCTTTACTGACATGTTATTAAAGATTTTTTACAACAGTTCCTTTTACCCAGAACTTAATCCCCAATCGTCAAGAAAAATTTATAACACATACTAAAAAATAAATATTCATAATGATACAAGTGGGAAGAGACAGAGCAAGCATCAATACCAGACTCAAATGTGGCTAGGGTGCTGGAAGTCTCAGACACAGTCAGAGAAAACAGTCATAATTCATATGTCAAGGGCTGTAATTGATAAAGTAGACAATCTGCAAAACAGGTAGATAATGTAAACAGAGAGATGAAAATATTAATAAATAAATAATTAGAGGTAAAAAAAACACAGTCACAAAGAAGATGAATGCCTTAGATGGGCACTTATCAGTACACTGGATCCATCTGAGAAAATAATCTCTGAGCTTGAGGATATCGCAATATAAACCTTCAAACCTGAAAAACAACAAGAAACAAGACAAAAAAAGAAACAGAATAGAAAAGCTAAGGACTATGGGACGACTACAAAAGGTGTATCATATGCATATAGATGGTGCCCGACTTATGATAATTCAACTGATAATACTTTTACTATAATGATGCAAAAATAATATGCATTCACTAGAAGCCATACTTTGACTACCCATACAACCATTCTGCTATTTAATTTCAGTACAGATTCAATAAATTACCTGAGATAGCCAACACTTTATTGCAAAGTAGACTTTGTGTTAGATGACTTTGGCCAGCTCTAGGGTAATGTTAGTGCTCTAAGTACATATATTCTAGGCTGAGCGATGATGTTTAGTAGATTATGTATATTAAAACATTTTTTTACTTACAATATTTTCAATTCAGGATGAGTGTGTTGAGACATAGCTCGATCATGAATCAAGGAGTATCTAATTATAATATCAAAAGAAGAAAGAAGAGAGAAAAGAACAGATAAAATATCTGAAGCATTAAAATGACTGAGAATTTTCCTAAATTACTGTCAAATAGTAAACCACAGATACAACAAACGTATAAAACACAAGCAGGAAAAGTGCCAGAGAAACTTACATTTAGACATTAATTTAATACTAGAAAAATAAAAAGATAAATTAAAAACCCTAAAAGAAGCCAAAGAGAGGGAAATTGCCTACTGAGGAGAAAAGTAAAATTAAATCCAATGTCTCCTCAGAAAGCAGGCAAGGAAGAAAACAGTGAAGTGACATATTTGAAGCTCCTAGAGAAAAGAAAACACCAATCTAGAATTCAGCACTCTGAGAAATTATTCTTTAAAGGTAAAGGAGAAATAAAGACTTTCGCAGACAAGTAAAAATTGAAAGAATTTGTTGCTGGTAAATCTGCCTTGCAAACAATGTTAAAATAGGTTATTTAAATACACACACAACACACACACACACACACACACACACACACACACACACATCAGAAACTCAGATCTACATCTAAAAAGAGCATCTGAGAAGAAAAAATTGGATATAAAATATAACCTTTTATTTTCCTTATTAATTGATCTAATAGATAATTTGCTCAAATTAATAGCAACATTGTATGTCATTATATATGTGAGGGACCCATAATAAAACCTGGAATTATCTTTTGGAGGTTGGGTCTTTTGAAGTATAGCTTTTCCCTCACTAGATGAGTGTTCGAGGAGCTCACCAGCATCAGAGAACAAGCTAATATTTCCATGAAAGACTGCATTAGGCTTCAGTGAAATTTTTTTGGAGATTCTTTCAATGTGTTTGCTCATTTCACATGGGTGATTTACATGGACCACATATGTTTTCTGAATGCTCAGCAGTTATTAACCAAAAAAATGACATGACTGCCATTCCCCACCCTTCTAATTCACTTTTGTTTGTTTGTTTGTTTCAATGGATGAAAAAAGTCCTCAAAGGGGAAACATTTTGCTGATGTGGAAGAGGTAAAACAAAAAATGACAGACGCACTAAAAGGCATCAAAATTGATGAGTTTAAAAACTGTTTTGAGCAGTGGAAAAAGTATTTTGATAGTTATATTTCATCAACTGGAGAGTACTTTAGAGATAAAATTTAAACATGCAAAAATGCACACTTAAAAAATAAATTCTGGGTGTTTTGAATTCCACCTTGCACACATATATTGGTGGTCTCAGTGTATTGAAAGAGGTATGCATATACAGTTGACGTTTGCACAGCTGGGATCTAAACAGTATGAATCCACTTACATGCATATTTTATTTTGCCTCTGCCACCCATGTGATAGTAAAAACAACTTCTCTTCCTACTCCTTAGCCTACTCAACAAAAAGACAATAAGAATTAAGACTTTTGGGATTATTCACTTCTACCTAATGATTAGTAATATATTTTCTCTTTATGATTTTCTTAATCACATTTTTTCTCTACCTTAGTTTATTATAAGAATAAAGTATATACTACACATAGCATACAAACAATGTGTTAATGATAGCTTATTGGGGGAGTTAAAAGTTATACAAGGATTTTTGAACTATATGAGTCCTCACTCCTTTGTTGTTAAAAAATAAACTGCAGCCGGGCTCAGTGACTCAGCCTGCAATCCCGCGCCTTTGGGAGGCTGAGGTGAGTGAATTGCCTGAGCCTGAGGGTTCAAGACCCACCTGGACAGCGAGACCTCATCTCTACAATAAATAAAAAAATCAGCCGGACATGGTGGCGCATGCCTGTAATTTCAGCTACTCGGAAGGCTGAGGCGGAAGGATCGCCGGAGCCCAGCAGGCCGAGGGTGCTGTGGCCGGGAGTGGCCACTGCACTCCAGTCTGGGCGACAGAGTGAGATTCCAACTCAAAAAATAAAATAAAATAAAAATAAATAAATAAATAAACTGCATATCTCTACATACATGCATAAAATTTATAATAAGATATACTTATGTATGTACTTGATGTTCTTTGAACTTCTTGTTTATTTGTTTTAGTGTCTGACATTGATTATTTATATATAAATATATATGTGTATGTGTGTTCCTGTGTGTTTATATCCATGTGTGTGTTTGTATGTGCTTATATAGAAGTGAAACAAATGAAAGTAATGATACAAGTTACGAGAGAGAAAATATAAATATTTTCTTTTGTTATTTTGTTTTTAGTGTTACTTATGCTCCATGTAATATGATACAAAGTACATAGCAAACAAATAGAAAATAATATATATGTTCAATATTATTCCACCTCTATCTTTAAATATCAATTGTCTAAATATGCCATTTAAAAGACAGATTAAGCCGGACTCCATGGCTCAGCCTATAATCCCACGCCTTTGGGAAGCTGAGGTGATTGGATTGCCTGAGTCCTCAGGTTCGAGACCCGCCCGGGCAGGCGCGACCTCATCTCTACAATAAATCAAAAAATTAGCTGGGCGTGGTAGTGCGCGCCTGTAATTCCGGCTACTCGGAAGGCTGAGGCAGAAGGATCGCCGGAGCCCAGCAGGTAGATGCTGTGGTGGCCGGGAGCGGCCACTGCACTCCAGTCTGGGCAACAGAGTGAGACTCCAATTCAAAAAAATAAAAATAAAAAAAAAATAAATAAAAGACAGATTGGCCGGGCTTGGTGGCTCAGCCTGTAATCCCGCGCCTTGGGAGGCTGAGGTGAGTGGATTGCCTGAGCCCGCGGGTTCGAGACCCACCCGGGCAGCGAGACCTCATCTCTACAATAAATCAAAATATCAGCTGGGCATGGTAGCGCATGCCTGTAATTCCGGCTACTTGGAAGGCTGAGGCTGAAGGATCGCCGGAGCCCAGCAGGTCGAGGCTGCAGTGACCGGGAGCGGCCACTGCACTCCAGTCTGGGCGACAGAGTTAGACTCCAACTCAAAATAAATAAATAAATAATAAAAGACAGATTGAAGAGTGGATCAAAAAACAAGACCCAAATCCATACTGTCTACTAGAAAAGAACTTTAAATATAAGACATTTATAGATTAAAAGTAAATCTATGGAAAAAGATATACAATGTTAACACTAATAAAAAGGAAGTAGGAGTCACTATATTAACTTCAGAAAGATCAGATTTCAAAGCAAGAAATTGTGATCAAGTGTAAGGAAGGTCAACATAATGATAAAGTTGCCAATTTTTCCTGCATGTAAAACAATTCTTAATATGTATGTGCCTAACAACAGAGCATTAAAATACATAAGGGAAAAACTGATTAACTATAAAGAGAAATAGATGAATCAAATATTATAGTTAGGTAGTTAAACACCGTTCTATCTGTGAACTGATCTAGCAGGCAATAAAGCAGTAAGAATATAGATAAACTCAACAACGACATCAATAAAATGGATAAATATTAACAGCATCAACAATAAAATGGATATAATGTATAAATCCTTCATGAAACAACAGCATAATGTTCATCGTTCTCAAGCTCACATAGAGCCAAGACAGACCATATTCTAGGTTGCAAAATATCTCTTAATAAACTTAAAGGAATAGAAATCCTACAATATCTGCTCTCAGACCACTAAAAATTAAAACCGAAAAATAAATTAAAAATCCAAAATACATGGAGATTAAAGAACACACTTCTAAATAACTGATGGGTCAAGGAAGCAATCTTAAGATAAATTAAAAATAGTTTATACCAAACGACAATAAAAATAGAATTTACCAAAATCTGTATGATAAAATGAAAGCAGTAACTAGAGGAAAGTTTGTATATTTAAGCATACAATAGAAGAAAGATCTAAAATCATTTATCTCCACTTTCTCCCTAGGACATTAGAAACAGAAGACTGAATTAAATTCAGCATAAGCAGCAGAAAAAAATGTAATAAAAGCATAAATTGATAAAATTAATAACAAAATTATTAGAGAAAATAAACTAAAAGTTAAATTTTTGGAAAGTTCAATAAAATTGGTGTTTCTACCAGAGCTAATGAAGAAAAAAAGAAAGAATGAAAATTGCTACTATCAGACGTGAGAGGAGGAAATTACTAAATATCCTGTGGACATTAGAAAGATAATTTTAAAATGTGATGATTTTATTCCCACAAATTTGATAATATTGATGAAATGGATGAATCCTTGAAAGACTGTCAAAACCTACTTAAGAATAAATAGATAATATGAATAAGCTTGTAATTATTGAATAAATAAAATCAATGATTAGTAACTTTTTAAAACAGAAAGCAATAAGCATGGATGAGTTCATTGTTTAATTCTATGAAACATTTAAGAAAAAATATATAATATAATAATATCTATAGATATTAATTTTCTGCATTATTTTTCAGAAGCTAGAAGGGAATACTTCCTTACTTATTTTATGTGAACTCAATTACTATACTATAAAACCAGAGAAAAACATTACAAGAAAACTATACACTAATATTTCTCATGAGTATGGTTGCAAAAATCCTCAACAAAGTATTAGCAAATTAAATCCAAGAATGTCTAAAACGGATTATATACCATGGCTAAAGTAAAATTTATTTCAGGTTTTGCAAGACTGGTTTAACATTTGAAAATCAATTAATGTAATCTATCACAACAATAATCTATACAAGAGAAATAACATTATCGTATCAAGAGATGAAAAAGAAAAGAAGCATTTGCTGAAACTCAGCATTTATTCATAATGAAAACCCTCAATAAACCAAGAATACAGGGTATCTTCTTCAACTTGATAAAGATTATGTACAAGATTACCTACAGCAAGCACCATATTTAACAGGAAGAAATTAGAAAGTTTTCCATTACAATTAGGAACCAGGCTAAGATGTTTCCTCTAATCATTCTTTTCCAACACTTTTTCCTAGTTAATGCAACAAGGCCAAAAAAGGACATAGACTGTATACAGGTTACTAGGGAAGCAATAAAATTGTCTCCTCACAGTTGACATAATCATCTATGTGAAAATTCCAAATAAATCAGCAAAAAAAAATTCAAAAACTAATAAGCAATATAATAAAGTTTCAGGATGCAAGGTTAATATACAAAGTTAAATACTTTTCTACATACCGTTAATAACAAGTAGAATTTAAAATGTAAGGCACAGTATCATTTACATTAGGACCACAAATATAAAAAATTTAAACATCAATCTAAATATATATGACCTATATGAGAATAACCATGAAAGTTAGATGAAAAACATAAATAAGAACTACATAAATAGAGCTATCTTATATTTATGTATATAAGAAGACCCAATTTTGTCAAGATGTAAGTTATTTTAAACTTGATATACAGGTTAAATTCAAAACCAATAAAAATTGCAGCAAGAAATTTAGTAAATATTGACAAACTTCTAAAGTTTATATGAGGAGGCAAAAGACCCAGAATAGCCAATACAATACTGAAAGAGAAAAATGATGCTGAAAACTTGGTACTACCCAACATTAAAACTTATAATAAAGCAACAGTAATCTATACTGTGGGGTATTAGTGGAAAAAAACAAACAAACAAATAGATCAACGAAACAGAACAGAGAACTCAGAAATAGACCTAAATAAATAACCTTCAGTGACCTTGAACAAAGGAACCAAAGCAATACAATGAATTCAAAACAGTTTTTTCAATGATTGATACTAAAACAACTTTACGTCTACATACAACAAAAAAAATCTAAACATAAATAATACGTTTTGTATAAAGTAACTCAAAATGAGTCATAGACCTAAATATAAAATACAAAACTATAAATTTCCTAGAATGTAGCACAGGAGAAAAACTAGATGACTTTGAGCATAATGATGGCTTTTTAGATACAACATCAAAGGAGCAATTCATGATAGAAAAAATTGAGATGCTAGATGCCATTAAAATTAAAAACCTCTACTCAGTGTAAGATAATGTCAAAAGAATGAGGTGACGAGATACACACTGGGTGAAAGTTATTTCCAATAAAACACATCTAATAAAGGACTTATCGAAAATATACAAAGAACTCTTAAAACTCTACAATAAGAAAACAGCACATTTAAAATGTGGGCCAAAAACCTTGACGGACACCCCATGAAAGATGCAGATGGCAAGCATACCTATAAAAATGGATTCATTATAAGTCTTCAGGGAAATGTAAATTAAAACAACAGTAAAATATTAAGCACCTACTAGAGTGGTAACTCTAAAATGCTGACACTGAATGCTGATGAGGGCAAGGAGCAACAGGAACTCTCATACATTTCGGCGCAAATGAAAAATAGCATGACCACTTTGAAAGACCGTTTGTTTTTGACAAAATTCTTTGTGATCCAGCAATTATATATTTTGGTAATTACCCAGAGAAAATAAAAGCTTGTGTCCATGCAAAAACCCACATGTAGATGTTTACAGCAGCTTTATTCATAAATACCAAAACTTAGCAGCAGCCAAGATCTCCTTCAATAGGTGAAGTGATAATAAACTGAAGTACATTCAACTAATGTAATATTGTTCAATGCTAAAAAGAAAGCTCTCAAGCCATGAAAAGACATGGAGGAAACTTAAATGCATATTGCAAGTAAAATAAAGTCTGAAGAAGCTAGATACTGTATGATTCCAATTATATGACAAAAGCAAAATATATAGAATATACGAAAAGGCATAACTATGAAGACAATAAGAAGTTCACAGTTGCCAGGAAGAGGAGGGAAGGGGATGAATTAATAGGCAGAGCACAGAGTATATTTGGGGCAGTGACACAACTCCATATGATACTGTAGTGGTGGATACACACTACTAATTACTTTACAGCAATCTGGAAAATATACAACCCTGAGAATGAATTCTAATGTAAACTATGGACTTTGAATTATAATGATGTGTCAATTTAGGTTCATCAGTTGTGCGAACATATGACTCTATTGAGGGCTGTTGATAGTGGGGTCATCTATGCATGTCTGTGGGCAGGGAGTGTATGGAAAATTTCTGTACCATCTGCTCAATTTTTCTGTGAATCTATAATGATTCTAAAATGTAAGCTCTATTAAAGATATTTTAGTAAACAAATCACAAACACATGGATTATTAGTGTCAGAAGAAGTTTAAAATTTCTTCCTCTAATTATTTTCACAAAAGATTTACCAATTGGAGAAGATTATTGGGCATGATTAACACATTTGAGCAAATGAGTGAATTATATTTGATATAGCTTAGTAAAGATGTTCACAAATTTTTTGGTCCACATCCCAATGAGAGGTAGATTTTGTGTTCTTCCCCTGAATCTGCACTAGTCTGTGATTGCTTTGAACAACAGGGTGTGGCAACAACAATATTATGCCAGTTCTACAACAAGACTGCGGAGAACTTTTATGTCTGCATATTTCATCTTGAAGTCCCAAGTTACCCAAGCTACCAAGAAAAATATACAACTACTCTGAGGCTACCATACTGTGAGGAAGGCCAAGCCAGTCATGCATATTTGTCTGGCAAAGAGACATTGAAAATGAAAGCCCTGGATAGTTTCCAGTTATTCTAGATTGATTCAATGATCAAATTGTAAAAGCAATTTTGATTACTCTCAACTGAGGCCCCAGAAATTGTGGCAGAGAAATAATTTAAAACTAATGTGCTCTGTTCGAACTGCTGACCCACGGAGTCATGGATGTGTCAATAGTAGATAGTTGCTGTAAATCATTCAGTTTGAGTATTTTATTACACAAAAACATATATGTGAAATAGTTATCAAAATAGATGTAAGAACAAAAAAAGCAATAGTGATTATTTTATGCTCCTAATAACCTTGTCACTGAAATTAATTATTAAAGAGTCTGGATTGATTAGATTATAATTATTTTTTAAATTAATTATAAAATGCATGCCAAAAAAAAAAAAAATGCAAGCCTCAAAAAAAGGAAGAAACCAGATAGGCAGACAGATTAGGACGGGTCCCAGTAAAAACTTCTGAGGCAAGGCCCATGGACTAGAGTGAAAACAACTATTTCTAGATCCTTGGACTGACCCCTTTCGTGTGCTTCTTCTTGATTGGCTCTTTTCAACCCTCTCTCAACTGGTGCATTTCAATCTCACACTGTGGTGCTGCTCTCTGACTACCAGTAACCAATCAGTATACACTCATGACTATATAAACAGTGACTGCTAAGGCATTGCTAGCAACCCTCTTTCAGGTTTCTTCCCACTGCTGGAAACTTTTCTTTCTTCTAATAAATTCCTGCTTATTCTCCAATATTCACGTCCCTCGTCCTTGGCATGAGACAAGAACCCGGAACTGCTGACCTAGAAGAATTGCCGAACTAGGAGAGCGGCACACTCCAGACTGGAAGAACTGGACCTGCCAAGCGGCAGGAGTTTCAACACTCTTTGGGGCCTTGACTTGCCGGTCCACAGCGCTGATGGAGATGTGAACATTTCTCAGGGGTTGGTTAACCTGTCCACTGAAACGACAGAACTGTAAAACTTCTCTTCTTAGGGCTGGCTTGTCAGCCCTCTGAACGGGCAGAGCTGTGAATACTTCTTGGGGGCTAGCTTTTTGACCCACTGAACTGGCAGAGCTGTAAACACTTCTCAAGGCTCAGATCACCAATCCCTAAACTAAGAGAGCTGTAACACTCCTTGGGGATTCTGCATCTGTAGGCATCCCGGAGTTCCCTGGAGCCAATGCATTCTCCTATCTGGACACCATCACGTCGCTGGTTACCGTGTGGATCCCAGCTGGCAATGCAGCTTCGGGAACTGCAACATATCTTGGAGGCCCAGCTCACTACCTCACGGGACAAAAACTGCATCAAAAGTAGGGTTATCTGTAATAGATATCTACAACATATTATCTATAATACAAAATGAGGTAATCTACAACACCTATTTAAAACAATTGGTTTTCTTTATTACAGAAGTTGAACAATTTATACTACATACAGGGAAAACATATTAATTCAGTTAGTGTGCTTTTAAAGTCGATTATTTGTTGTTTACAGTTTTATGTACTATATAAAAACAATGAGTGGAAATGACAATAAATCCTTTATTATGAAAACACTATGAAATTGAAAATAGACAAATAATACACAAGTACACAAATGTACTAATAAAACTTCAGAAAGTGTTAAGTTTAACAAGAACACAGAGTACACAGAAGAGTTGCACTGAAGAATGGTAGATTTGTATATCTTCCTTGAATCCACCATATATGACTTGCAGTTCAAAGGATGAAAAGAATCCTGCCACGTGGAAGCCAGAGGAAACCCATCTTCAGAGACTATAAAATCTTTAGGACAAGAAAATGTATTTGAGGAAGAGAAAGGAGGCCAGTGTAGCCAGAGTATAACAAAACAAAAGAATGAGATAGATTAGATTGAAGAAGAGCAAGAGCTTATAATATTCAATATCTCACTGGTGATGGTGAAAAGAAATGGGAAAGCCTGGAATTAAGATAGCAATTATCTATATTAAGTGTAATAAATGAAGGTGAGGAGAAAATGGTAATCAAATCAGGGCTTCTGAAATATTTGAGGGTGCTTGAATCCTATGTTTTTCTCAAGTAGCATTGAAATGTTTCCCATAAATACACAATTTTCTCAGAATCACCTATGTACTTAAGAGAAATTGCAAAGATTAATGTGTGACTACTTAAAGTTGCAATGCCAAAGAAACACAATAGATTCCTTTTGCAAAATATGAAGGAATCTTAGTCTTCTTCTACCTCAAATATCAAGACATATCATAAAAATCATGTACCAATTATTTTTTGTGTTATTTCTTCTCAAAAAAAGAATTTGCAGTTGTAGAACTAATCTTCAATATTTTTTCATTAGTATTTTATATGTTTTTAGACATCAAATATAGACAATCAATCATAGTATGTGGCACATTAACACTGGTCAGCACAAACTCCTAAAATATTTCATTTGCCTGGATCATTCATTCATAAATCATTCATTTTTAAATTTTATTCTCATTTACTACTTCCTGTTTTCTTTTGTACACATGAAACCTTCCTAATGTATTTGGTGAGAATATTTGTACTTCTGTATGTTCTTGTTAAAAGTGTATTTTTATGGTTATATATTTTAATTTATAAAATAAAAGGATGATGTGATATAGACTTTATTCTCTTAATATCATGGACACAATGATATTAAGTTTCTCTGATGTTTCAATTGTGCATCTTGCATGATGCCAGTGATTGTCATCATGTTCAGAAATGTAGATCTACTAAATTCTACTTATCAATTCCACTGCTGATAAATATCTTCATTGCTCCTGCAATCACACATCCAACAAATAAAACTAGCTAACATTCAAGTAAATGTTCCTTTAGACGCTTACTTAAGAATTCACTCGCCGGGCTCAGTGGCTCAGCCAGTAATCCCACGCTTTGGGAGGCCGAGGTGAGTGGATTGCCTGAGTCCACGGGTTCGAGACCTGCCTGGGCAACTTGGTGAGACATCATCTCTACAATAAATCAAAAAATTAGCGGGCATGGTAGCGCGCGCCTGTAGTTCCAGCTACTTGGAAGGCTGAGGTGGAAGGATCACCGGAGCCCAGAAGGTGGAGGCCACTGCACTCTGGTCTGGGTTACAGAGTGAGACCCTAACTCAAAAAAAAAAAAAAAGAATTCATCCTGGATATTTGCCTAGGGAAAGGACTACTGGAAGGAATGGGAAACAAGTATATTTCATTTAACTTAGTACCACCATTCTAACCTTCAGAATGTCTGCATCAGAACACACTAATTTCAGTTTTTAATGAAGATTCTGAAACTTACATTCCCATAAAAAGTAGATATTATATATTAATTTTGTCATTTTGATGCACATTGATGCTTGTATAATTTGTACTCAGAATGCAATTTTTCCTGACAATGAGTAAAGCGCTAGTATTCAAATTATTTTTGGGAAAAAAAAAATCACTATGGAGACTAACAGCAACCACTTAAAGGCCACATATTCTATTGAAAAATACAGAGGGTGTCAAAACAATGTATACATATTTTAAGAAAGGAAAATAACTGTATTAAAAATTCTAATACTCAATATAACAAAAGATGAATACAAGTCACGTTTGACTTCTGCAATTACAAGAGGTGCTCAAAACGTTTACCATCCAGACACTTCTGATTGTGAACTACTGCAGGACTTGTTGCTGAGCAAACCCTCCTGGATTTCGCTTGGACATGTCCTACACATTACCATGTGTCTCAAACTCATCACTAATGCGTGCCATTGGTAGGTGTGTTGGAAATTCTGTTGCATATTCATGCCTCCATTGTGGTTGTACTTCCACAACATTTTCAAATTTCAAAAACCACTTCAAAATGGCCTTGTGCTACTCGAACCACCACCGTGCTTCCACTATGTTCTTTGACTCTTCTGCCTGTGACATGATGACACTAGCATTGATATGATCAGCACCATCTTCTGAGCAAATGTCATACTGCGCCTTGCTACTGTAATTTGATTCAGCTTTGATAATAATGCTTAAAATGTGTATTCTTTTTTTGGCACATCTGTTATGGTAATTGGAATTCAAAATATTCAAATTTTTGAGTACTTATATCTTTTTTATAAATATTATTTCAATTGACAAAAATTATATCTGTATATACTTGTGACTACAATGTGATGTTTTGATGTATGTATACAATGTGAAATGATTTAATCAAGTCAACAAACATATTCATCACCTCACTCACCTATCATTTCTTTTTTCTGGTGAGATATTTAAAATTTGTTCTCAGCAATTTTGAAATACAAAATATATTATTATTAACTGTAGTCATTCTGTTGTGCAATAGATCTTAGAGATAACAGTGAACCAAAAACAAGACAAAATCCTGTCATGAGTTTTATAACAATAAATGTTTATGTTGGCCATGAGTCTAGTATTGTCCGGGTATACTGTTAGATTTTTACTAAATTCACTTGTGTCTGCATTTGACTCGATCAAGTAAGCAACTTTTCTAAATTTGTGTGTGTATTTGTTACTGATTTGCGGCTTGATGACTTCAAGCCTGTCTGGTATGTTCTTGGTTGGGATCGATGGGCTCCTCTTCAAGTGATCTCTTGTTTTCTATAAGGTCAAGTCAGTTTCTTCTCATAAAGGATGCAGGTGCCCAAGAAAGAAAGCAGAAGTAGACAAGTTATCTTTAGATGTAGGCGTAAAAGCTTTATATCATCACTTTAGAGACATTCTATTAAGCTAAAAGAAATCTCAAAAATAATCAAGAAGGAAATGGTTCTATATTTTAAAACGAGAAGCTGAAAACTAACATTACAAAGAACAGAGATACAAGGTTGAGTAGAACTTTGGGATCACTGTTACAAACTTAACACACACCTGTTGCAATTTATGTAATACATTAGGTATGTACTTGATGTTTGTCTTAATTCGCTATTGTGGCTGCTGTAATAAAGTACCACAGACTAGGTGACTTATAAACAACAGAAATTTATTTCTCATGGTGTTGAAGGCTGTAAGTCCAAGATCAGAGTGTTGGCAGAGTACGGTTCTGGTGAGATCCCTTTCCTGGGTCGAAAGTGTCAATCTCTAGTTGTATCTTTATATAATGGAAAGAAGAGAGGAATAAACTCTCCTGGGACTCTTATAAGGACAATAATCCCATTCATGAGGGCACTACTTTCATCATCTAATCCTAATTACTTCCCAAATGCCTTGTCTCCTAATAAAATCACATATGGTGATCTAGTTTCAACATACAAATTGGGATGGGGGACACTAACATTCAAGTCTTAACAAAGTGAAAAGGAAATCTTTTGTTAGTTTTGACCTGGAGAATGATATTCACACAATGATAACAATGGGGCAATTGAAAACAGAAATCTGGAGTTTGATGGAGAGATCTGGGCTGGGAATGTAAATATAGACGCTATAATCATAAACTTCATTTTTCATTTATATTACATATACATTTAATACATTTCATTAAATTATATTTCTACCATATAAATAAAATCAATGGAATTCTTATTTCTGTACAAATATGTGAGAAAAATATATTGTTTAAAATTTTGATGAACATGGTCTCTATGTTGACACTCAAGTTATAACATAAAAGAAATGAATTCAGTTATTTGTTTCTTCCATTTCCCCAGAGAAGTGCATGTTGGGAAATGCTTACATATTCATCTTGATCGTTTTCCACTGTATAACTATATAGTGATTTTAGTATTTTCTCTTTTCTCCACTGTCATTTCCATGATTCTTCTCCAGAACTGTGCCATTTTTCTTCTATATGAATATGAGGAGCGCCAGCCCAAAAATTGTTTTACTTTTATTAAAGATTTTGTACACACACACGCACACGTATTGCATGCAACTGGGGAAAGTTAATGCAGAAATGTTTTATTTAAATTTAGTTATGTCTTATTTCAAACAGAGAAATGTATTATTGTGATCTTTCCATATTTCTAGGAAACCAACACAATTGACTCGATTATGAGAATTCCCAATTAACTAGACATCTGTTGAAAATGTCACAGAATAGCATACAATCTGTTTCAAATATGTTTGCATATTGTGGCTGACAAAGAGTTTAATAAAGCACACAATAAGGGAATAAGGTTAATACTTTATTAACAATTAAGTATGAGTAGTTGATACTTGCAAGGAAAGGCAATTCAGAAAATCAATCATAAACAGGCAGGGAATGGGAATTTAAAGTAGAATTTTGAGTGAAAAGCACAGAAAACAATAATTAACTTCAGGCAAACATAGTATTCTTCAAATAACACAAGAATATTTGATACACAATAGGAGAAAGTTAAAGAGTCAATATGATTATTAAAAATTGAATAAAAACTAAATATACCATAGGAAAAACATACATACATATACATATATATGAATATAGTATATAAAATATACAAAGAATATATGTGTATATTTATACAAGGGGGGGTCCAAAAAATGGAATTATTTTGTGTAGGGCAGGCATTATAAAACCTATAGTACAAGAAGACAGCATAAAACTTATAGTACAAGCTTCCCATGCCAGGTAAGTGTTCTAGTAACCCATTGGCATCGATGTACCAGCTAGCATTGTTGTTGCAATCTGCTTCAGTGAATTTATTTATTTAGGAGATTTTCTTCAACATATTTTTCCATTTCAGGATTGCTGCTTTATGAGAGCATCTGTTCACACCACACTGTT
This sequence comes from Cephalopachus bancanus, assembly GCA_027257055.1. Taxonomy (NCBI): domain Eukaryota; kingdom Metazoa; phylum Chordata; class Mammalia; order Primates; family Tarsiidae; genus Cephalopachus; species Cephalopachus bancanus. Next base: position 14,234,221 of record JAPVLO010000068.1, on the reverse strand, counting down.
TAGCAGTTTTTGACGAAAAACGTCAGGAATCCCATGCCCCACTCTCCCTATTCACCCCATCTTGCCCTGAGCAATTTTTTGTTTGTTTCCTCAATGAAAAAAAACGCTCAAAGTGAAACAGTTTGCCCATGTTAAAGAGGTGAAATTTAAAATGGCAGAAGTACTAAAAAAGCATCTGTTTTGAGCAGTGGAAAAAGCATTTCCATTGATATATTATATAAAGCAGAGAATACTTCGAAGGTGACAAGTTTGAACATGTAAGAACAAATATACAATTTTCATAAATAAATTCTGCTATTTGGGTTCTCCTTCATATGTAGTGTGTGTGTATATATATATAAATCAAGATATAGTGACTTACATTGGTCATATTTAACATGACATATTCCTATGATGTTGTGATTTCTTATTTACTTTATTTGTAAAGTCAATGCAAGACCTTTTTACACTTGAATGTAAAAACACTTGAATGAGATGCTTGTAAATAAAATAGAATATGAGTCTTCATTAATGAGTATATTTCTAACATTTTCAGTAGAGATTCTGACAGTCCTAGAATTTTCAGATGCTATGCTAGGATGCAATAGCTGAACTTTAATGTCCAAAAACACTTCCTCATTTTTATGTAACCATTAATAATAATAATTTATTCTCCTGTTAGGTTCCACAGTTTAGTTAATATTCTTTTTATTTTGTTTCTGGTTTAAAGGTCTTAACATTCAGAAATCACACTTAGATTTAAATAGGGCAAATATGTGGAACAAAGCCCTCCACTTTGTCTTTTCTGTGTTCAGAGAAATGAGCTCTTCAGATCCATTGCAGAAAACTGAATTTATACTTAAGCGTTAAATACAGTACTGCATCATGCCTTCCACCAATGATTTACCAAAACAGTAATGACTAGATATGGATTTCTTTCTGTCTTGTTTTTAAAAGGTCAAAAATTCACAAAATATATGTAAATTATACTTGTAATAAAATGTAAGATTCATAAATTGTGTGCAAATAAAAAATATATCTGTATAGATATAGAACTATAATTCACATATACAACTACTAAAAATTTTTATGACATATGTTACAAAACAAAGCAAATACAATATCACAATAATTTGTAATATGTTATTTGAGAAATGGATGATATCTGTGAGAAAACATAAATATATAAGAAGTTATACAAATAAGACATACGACAAATAAAGCAAAAGTGGACATATTGAACTAAATAAAAAATAATACTACAATAAAACTTCTTCAATGCACAGGGCAGCATATCAATATATTTACAGTTACTATACCAGCCATATTATGGCACACAATTTTTACCCTTTTTATATTTATAAATTAGTTCATGCTAATGGAGAAAATTAACATTCTCACTTGTTTTTCCGGACATGTGTTAGAAAATTAAGACAATATAAAACAATTGCTTCTTGAAAGATAAACAATGAAACAATTAAATGATAATAGATGACATTTTTCTAGTCTGCTTCATGTCTATAGTTTTGAAATTATTCAAAGAATGATGTGTCACTTCACTTCTTTACATACTCTCTTCAAATGAACAAGGACTTACTTTACACTGTTTTTATTTTTTTAATTATATATTTTTTATTTTAAAATCGTGGGGTACAGTTAAGGGTTAGGTGTACAAATATCCATTGTGCAGGTACCCTTATTGATGAGGTGTGCCCCCACTTCCCCAGACAGATATTGACTACCGTTAATCCCACCTCAATGCCCCTCCCTGATCCCCCTATTAATTGATTTCTTTCTTTCTTTTTTTTTTTTTTTGAATTGGAGTCTCACTCTGTTGCCCAGACTGGAGTGCAGTGGCCACTTCTGGCCACTGCAGCCTCGACCTGCTGGGCACCAGCGATCCTCCCGCCTCAGTCTTCCAAGTAGCCAGGACTACAGGTGCGCGCTACCACGCCCAGCTAAGTTTTTGATTTATTGTAGAGATGAGGTCTCGCTGCCCAGGTGGGTCTTGAACCCGTGGACTCAGGCAATCCACTGACCTCAGCCTCCCAAAGGCGCGGGATTACAGGCTGAGTCACCAAGCCCGGCTAATTGATTTCTTATAGTATTATGGTAGTTGTTCAAGGTCCAATTAAGAGTGAGAACATGTGATACTCAGATCTTTGTTTCTGTGAGAGGTCACTCAATATTATCAATTCTAATTCCATTCAGGTTGCTGCGAAATTCATGATTTTGTTCTTTTTTGTGGCTGCATAATATTCCACTGTGTGTATGTACCACATTTTTTTAATCCAGTCCTCTTTTGATGGACAGCATGGTAGGCTCCATGATCTTGCTATTGTGAACAATGCTGCGATATACATACATGTGCAGGTATCTTTTTTATGAATGATTTGAGTTCTTCAGGGTATATTCCCAGTAGGGGGATTGCAGGGTCATATGGAATGTCAATTTTTAGGGCTTTTAGGAATCGCCACACTGATTTCCACAGAGGCTGTACTAGTTTACACTCCCACCAACAGTGTAGAATTGTTCCCTTTTTTGTCACATCATTTCCAGCATCTGTTATTCTTTGAGTTATTGATGATGGCCATTCTGACTGGAGTTAGGTGGTATTTCAGTGTAGTTTTAATTTGCATCTCCTTGATGACTAGTGAGGTTGAACATTTCTTCATGTATCTGTTGACAGCTCGTATGTCTTCTTTTGAGAAGTGTCTGTTCATGTCTTTTGCCTGCTTTGTAATGGGGTTGTTTGTTTTTTCTTTTCAGCATGTTTGAGTTCCTTGTAAATCCTTGATATTAGGCCTTTGTCAGACATGGAGTTTGCAAGTACTTTTTCCCAGTCTGTGGGCTGTCTCCCTGCTCTCTTGATGGTTTCTTTAGCTTTGCAGAAGCTTGTCAGTTTAATGAGGTCCCACTTGTTTATCTTAACTCTTATGACCTGTGCATTTCGGATTTTGCTCTCGAATTGGATGTCAGTTCCAACTTCCATAATGATGTGTCCTGCATTTTCTAAAGTTCTTATAGTTTGAGGTTTTACATTTAGGTCTCTGATCCAGTTAGAGTTAATTTTTGTGTATAGGGATAGATAGGGGTCCTGTTTGAATCTTCTACATGTGGTCAGCAAGTTTTCCCAGCACCATTTACTGAATAGGTTCTCCTCTCCCCAGTGGTGGGTGGTGGAGACTTTGTTAAAGATGAGTTGGCTGAGAAATTGAGGTTTTGCTTCTGGAAAATCAATTTTATTCCATTGGTCCATATGCCTGTTTTCGTACCAATACGAGGCTGTTTTGATTATTGTAGCTTAATAGTAAAGTTTAAAGTCTGGTAATGTGATACCTCCTGCTTTGTTTTTTTTTCTGAGGATAGTTCTGGCTATTCTTGGTCATTTGTGTTTCTATATGAATTCCTGTATTTTTTTTCTAGATCTGAAAAGAATGTTGCTGGTAATTTGATGGGTATTCTATTAAATCTGTAGAATGCCTTAGGTAAGATGGACATCTTAACAATGTTGATTCTTCCAATCCATGAGCATGGGATATTTTTCCACTTGTTTGTGCCATCTTTGATTTCTTTGAGCAGTGTTTTGTATTTTTCATTATAAAGGTCTTTCACATCTCTGGTTAGGAAGATGCCAAGGTATTTCATTTTTTGTGTGTGGCTATTGTGATTGGGATTTTGCATTTTATATGGGGTTCTGTTTATTATTTGTGTAAAGAAATGCAATTGTCTTTTGCACATTTATTTTATACCCTGAGACTTTGCCAAAGTCCTTTATCAGTGCAAGGAGGTTTTTGACAGATGCTGTTGTGTTTTCAAGGTATACAATCATGCCGTCTGCAAAAAGAGATAACTTGACTTCCTCATTTCCTATTTGTATACCCTGATCGCCTTCTCTTTTCTGATTGCTGTAGCCAGGACATCCAATACTATATTGAACAGGAGGGATGAGAGTGTCTTGTTCCAGTTTTCAGGGGAAATGGCTCCAATTTTTGTCTGTTTAGGCGTATGTTGGCTGTGGGTTTCTCATAGATGGCTTTTACTATTTTGAGATATGTACCACATATGCCTAGATGTTCAGGGGTTTTTATCAAGAAGAGGTGCTGGATTTTATCAAAAGCATCTTCTGCAACTGATGATATAATCACGTGGTTTTTGTTTTAACTTCTGTTGTGTATTTAATTACATTTATGGTCTTACGAATGTTGAGTAAGACTTGCATCCCAGGGATGAAGTCTACTTGGTTGTGATGGATGATTTTTGAGAAGTGTTGTTGAATCTAGCTTACTAGGATCTTGTTGAGAAATTTAGCATTTTGTTCATCAAAGATATTGGCCTGTAGTTCTCTTTCTTTGTTGGGTCTTTACCTGGCTTGGATATCAGTGTGATGTTAGCTTCATAAAATTATTTATGGAGAGTTCCATCTTTCTCAATTGCCTGGAATACTTTCCATAGGATTGATATCAGTACCTCCTTACATGTCTTATAGAATTCTGTTGGAAACCCATCTGGTCCAGAGCTTTTTATTTTGTATGTAGTTTTCTTATGACACAGTCAATTTCCTTGATTGTTATTGGTCTATTTAGGGTCTCAATTTCTTCTTGTTTCAACCTAGCTAGGTTGTGTGATGTCAGAAAGTCCTCCATTTCCTTGAGTTTTTCAAGTTTGTTTCCATACAAGTGTACATAGTAATCTCCAACAATCTTTTGTATTTCTTCAGGATCAGATGTGACTTCATCTTTTATGTTTCTGATTGTGTTTATTTGGACTTTTTCTCTCTTTTTCTTGGTCAGTCTACCTAGGGGACCATCGATCTTGTTTATCCTTTCAAAGAACCATCTTTTTGTTTTGTTGATTTTTTGTATTATATTTTTGTCTTCTATGTCCTAGATTTGGGCTTTTATTTTGGTGATCTGGATTCTTCTGCTAAAGTTAGGGTCTTGGTGGTCTTGCTTTTCCAGCTTTCTTAGGTGACTTGTTAGGCTGTTAATTTGTGATTCTTCCATGTTCTTCATGTACATTTGTAGAGATATAAATTCCCCTCTTACTACAGACTTCATGGCATCCCAGAGATTTTGGTGAGATGTTTCTTCATTTTCATTTGTTTCCAGTTATCTTTTAATCTCTGTTTTGATTTCATCATTGGCCCAGGAGTTGTTTAGCATCATTCTGTTTGGTATCCATGTCTTTGTGGGTTTTGGGTGAGCTTGTTTGTATTGATGTTTATTTTTATTTCACTGTGGTCTGAGAATGTGCATGGCAAAATTTCAATCTTTTGAAATTTGTGCTTGATTTATTGCCAAGGATCTGGTTGATCTTAGAGTACATTCCATGTGGTGATGAGTAGAATGTATATTTTGTGGTCATTGGGTGAACTGTTGTATAGGTATCAATTAAGTCCATTTGGTCAAGAGTCACATTGAGTTTCTGGATCTCATTGCTGATTTTTTTGTCCTGATATCTTTCTAGGGTTGTGAGTGGAGTATTACAGTTGCCAGTTATGATAGTGTTAGCATCAATATGTCTTCTGAGTTTACCTAGAAGCTGCTTTATGAAAGTTGGTACTTCTATGTTGGATGCATATATGTTTAGGATGGATATTTCTTATTGATGGATTGAAACTTTTATCATTATGTAGTGGCCTTCTGAATCTTTTTTAAAATTTTTGATAGCTTAAAGGGTATTTTGTCTGAGATTAAGATCATGACTCCTCCTTTCTTTTTTGCTCCATTCACCTGAAATTTGCTTCCCATCCTCTTACTTTGAGTCTGTGAATGTCCTTTCTAGTGAGATGAGTCTCTTGGAGGCAGCATATTGTTGCCTGGTGATATTTTATCCATTTTGCCAGTCTATGTCTTTTCAATGGCGCATTTAGTCCATTCACATTCAGGCTAATTATTTAAATGTGGGAGTTGATTCCTATCATGAGGTTTTTACAGAGTTGTTGTTGTTCCTGTTTGCTTGTTGTCATTCTTTTGGATTTGGGGCTGGTTCATGTGTGTTTTAAATCTTTTTTCTATACTCTTGTGAAAAACGTTGTCGTTCTTTTTTCCTTTTCTTTTGTGTTTAATACTTTCTTAATTGTTTCTTGTAGAAGTGGTCTGGTTATTAAGGATTGGATATCTGTGAAATATTTTAATTCTACCTCACTGATGCAGCTTAGCTTGGCTGGGTAGGTTATTCTTGGTTGAAATTGTTTATCTTTTAGAACTTTGATGATAGGGCACCAAGCTCTCCTAGCCTGAAGGGTTTCTGTAGATAAATCTGTTGCTATTCTAATTGGTCTTCCCTAGTGGGTAATCTGACCTTTATCTGTTGCTGCCTTTAGGATTTTTTTTTATACCTACTTTGCTTAGGTGAATTATTATGTGTATAGAAGTTGGTCTTCTCATTTGTTGTCTCATGGGGGTCTCTGAATCTCTTGTGTTTGAATGGTCACATCACTGATGAGATGAGGGAAGTTTTCTTGAATAAATTCATGGAATATTTGTTCCAGGGTGGTCTCTGTCTCTCTTTCTGCCTCAGGAAGTCCAGTTACTCTTAGGTTCAGTCTCTTGAAGTAGTCACTCAACTCTTGAAGGTTTTGTTCTGTTTTTTAAGCTTCTTTTCTATGTTTTTGACAGTTTGGGATAGTTCTATATTTTGGTCCTCAAGCTCTGAGATTATTTCTTCTGCTTGTCTAATTCTGCTTTCCATGCTTATCAGTTTGTTATTTATTTCATTTACAGTATTCTTTACTACTGTTATCTTAATTATCACTCCTTCCTATTTTCCTCTTGTCTCTCCTCAATTCTTTTTAATCTCTCTATTAATGTCTTGATATCTAGGTTTGTAGTTTGAGATCAGTAATTCTGGGGTCTCTTCATTGTTTGCATTCCAGAGTCTGTTTCCTCGTGTCTGACCTCCCAGGGGTCTGTGGGAGACCCATATTCTTCTTTTGATTTTTCTTCATTTGCGTAGATTTTCCCTCCCCCTTCCCTCCCCTTCTTTAATTCTGTTTTTCATGGAAGGTGGGATTGCTTTCACTTCTTTTTGTTCAATCACCTGTTCTTCCTTATGAGGATCCTCTGACTTTGTTCACTTTTGAGACTGGACTGTGGGTTGGGGACTGTACTTTTTGCAATTTTGAGATTTAATTGAGGGGGAAGCTGTGATTCAGAATCTATTTTCAGATCTCAGTATCCACCGACAGGTGTATGGGCACCCTGGAACCCACTTCCCACTGCCTTACAATCTGTCCATGGAGTGGGGGTTTAAGTTTGCTTCCTGTAACAAAAGGAGGTAAGAAAAAGGAAAATAAAGGATGAAGGGGAGTGGTCAAGAGGAAGTCGGAAAGAGAGAAGAATAAGAGGGAAAACAGACATACATACTAACTAACAAATGAAAAGAGATACAAGGCCAGAAAAGAGTAAAAAACAAACAAGCAAAATTCCCTAAAGCATACCAGTAATCACACAAAGATAGTCCAATAAAATCATGCCTTTGGTGTGTTCTTCCCCAACAAAAACAGGTAACCTAAAGCAAAAAGCAAACAAAGTGAACAAAACAGTCAAAACAATAAAATAAAAAATCGAAGTAAGATACCAGACTAACTCTGGGGTCTTTCCTGAGTGTCTAAAGTCTCTTCAGCTCTGATCTCTAGCCCCTTCCCTTTGCTTTCGTTGCAGACAGATAGGGTTACTCATAGCTTGGGTCAGTTCTCTTGGCTTGCTGTCTGACAGGTATGCCACACAGTATTGAGTTGTCTGTGTCTGATTCAGCATAGGGGATGGGCTTCTGTCTCCTGTTTTGACAAGGTTACCTTAGAAAACAAGGTGGTACCTGCGTGGAGATGGGAGGGGCAATTCAAACCTCTGCCTGGAAAATGGCTGTGGTGGGTGGTTCCTCTTTTGCTGATCCTCTCTCTCCACTCATCTGGGGCCCCAGTTGATCAGCTATGATGAGCGATGATGGTGTATGTCCAGCATCAGGAACTGGGAACCAGTGAGATCGTTGGATGCTGCAGCTTGGTGTGCCGTGGGTGGTTTTGGTGGAGGAGGGAGCTGGGAATTCCCTGGGGCCAGAGCCAAGAGCCACAGCATCAGCAGCTGTTCAGCACCTGGTCGCAACCACAGCACCCACAGCAGCCACAGCAGTAATCCCCTGTGGAGGCCGGAGTGCGATGGAGGCAGTTTGCTGCATGAGACTGGCTATAGCAGCCACCCCTCCATGTAGGTAGTGGGTGCAGGGGCACATGGAACTGCCTTCAGGAGCCACCTTTAGTGGAGATCACAGTTTGACTTGTCCTATTGCCATCTTGCCGACTGTCCTACACTGTCTTTATTTTGTGATTCAATTATTATCCAGGAGATTGAATTCCACTGGTATCTTAAAAATTATCTAGGTAATGGGACTACAGAAATTAATCAAAAATTCAGAGACTATTCTTATGGAATATACATTTTAAGTGAAGAAGATGGATCATCAGCAAATAAACAAAATATAAATATTTTTCAAAGGAATGTGCATTATGAAGAAAATGAAGTAGACTAAGAGGACTGAGGGGGAAAAAATGAAAGTACCAAGAAATGTCTTTCTTTTAATGTGGCTTCTGCTGCTCACGCAACGTGGAAATATGTCCATTTAGCCAAAGTCAAGTACAAGAATCCTAAGTTTAGAGTTGCTTGATGATCTTCAAGGTGACCAGTGTATTTTGTGTGTAGAAGTAAGGAAGAGAATGATAGAAACTGAAAGTAAGTAGAAACTGGATCTGGGATTATGTGGAATTGGTAGGCCATACTGAAAATAAAAGCTTTGATCTGAGTAATGTACTAAGATAGTGAAGGACTTTTATGGTGCCATGATATATTCTGACTTAGTTTTTTAACAGCCCAATTGAGGTATACTGTACATATCATAAAATTTACCCACAAAAGTGTACAGATAAATGTTTGTTAAGTTATACACTAGTATAACTATCACCACAATCTAATTCAAGAATATTTTGTGTTACTTCAAAAATGTTTCCTGCTGCACATTTTCAATCAATCCCTGCTTCCATGTCTCCCTAAGAATTTACAACTCTATATTTTGTATAATTTCATTGTTTTCAGAAATTTTATGTAACTGAGATGACACAATATAAGTCATCTGTGTGTGGCTTTCTCTTGGCATGATGTTTTGAAATTCATCTGTGAATTCATACTTCATTTCTTTTTATTACTGGTTAGTATTCTCATTTTTTATAGGTATACAGCAAGAATCAGATAGAGAGACTGAATATTCCTATGAGCTCTGTAAGTTTACAGGTTAAGTGTCTGAACAAAAAGCACTGCATACACTGGTGGTAGTGCTGTGAAACCAATAGCCAGCTCTCTTGATTTTCCTTTTCTTTTCTTTTCTTTTTAATTTAAAAGATGTGGTGTACAATTCAGGGTTAGGTATACAAATGTTCTTTTTTCAGGTACCCTTATTGATGAGTGCCCCCTGACTTTTCAGTAAATGCTTCCATGAAGTCATTCTCTTTTTATGCCTTTCTGTCTGGGTACTTAATCTCATATCTATCAAGTCATTTTTTTATATGCTTTCACTCACTTGTCATGAATCTAGATTTCTAATATATAAAAATACATGTATTAAAATTGCATCACATCAATGTTTATAATGAAGGCATATCCCTTTTTATTACTGTTTTCTGTTTCATATTTTCCTCAGACCAAAAAAAAAAACTTTAAGATATCTTCCTTTCTCATATACTATGAAACGATTTTAGCTTTTATTATATATTTTTACATTATTTGTATTAGGATGTCTGGTCTGTTTTGCTCAGTTAATAAGATTTACATTTTAAACCCTGACCTTGTACATTTTGATGATATAATTTATTTTCTAATTGCTTATTAGTTGGGATCTGTCACTCTCCATCATTTAAACCATCTACTTCATCTTCATATCTTTATTTTACAGACTTATTTCTTCAAAAATAATTTTTTTATTAAAATATTCTGCTGACGTAATTCTAGATGCACCATTAGTACACAGACCACAAACTGCCAACTAGTAGTTTAAAATAAAGATGCTGCTAGATATGATTTTCAATATGGGTTCTATATCTTATTATAAAGCAAATATGCAAATATTGATAGATTCTTGGGTTAATAGCCAATCTGACAGTACTTGGAGAGAACGCTTATATAAATATGATAATAAAATCTGACTACAGTTTTTAATAATTACCTGCTGACACCCTTCAAACTTTAACCATTTTCCTTCCCTCTGTTCACATCTGGGTAAGCTCAGAACAAAGTCTGAATAGTCCCTTACTTGTATTGGCATGAGGTTAAAACCTTAAAAGACACTTGTCTGCTATTGGGAACTATATGCTTAGCCCACCTCCCAGCTACAATAAAAACACTAAGCGGGGCTCCTTTCCCTGTTCTCTTTTTTTAAAATTTTAAAGATGTAGGGTGCAATTCAGGGTTAGGTATACAAACGTTTATTATGCAGGTACTGTTGTTGAGGAGGTGTGTTCCTCCCTCTGCAGCATTTTCCCTCAACTGCTAATCCCATCCACCCTTGCCTGACAGTTCCCCCCTACTGTCATCCCTCTCTTATAGTATTATAATTGTTCAAGGTCCACTTATGAGTGAGAACATATGGCACTCTGTTCTTTGTTTCTTTGATAGATCACTGAGCATGATCGACTCTAAATCCATCAAAGTTGCTGCCAAATCCATATGTTTCTCCTTCTTTATGGCTGCATAATATTCCACTGCGTATATGTACCACATTTTTTATACAGTCCATCTTTGATAGGCAGCATGGTTGGTTCCATGTTTTTGCTATTGTGAACAGAGCTGCAGCAAACACACATGTGCAGGTATCTTTTTTGTAGAATGATTTGATTTACTCCAGGGATATTCCAAATAGGGGAATTGGTGGATCATATGGAAATTCAATTTTCTAGTTCTTTCAGAAATCACCACACTGTCTTCAAAAGAGGCTGCACTAGTTTGCATTCCCACCGTCAATGTAGATGCATTCCTTTTTTCTCCACATCTTCACCAACATCTGTTGTTGCTTGTTTCATTAATGATGGCCATTCTTACTGGGATGAGGTGGTATCTCAAGGTGATTTTGTTTTGCATTTCTCTGATGATGAGTGAGGCTGAGCACTTTTTCATGTGTCTGTTGGCTGTCCATATATCTTCCTTTGAGAAGTATGTGTCCATGTCTTTTGTCCACTTTTCAATGGGGCTGTTTGTTGTTGTTGTTGTTGTTGTTATTGTTTGTTTTTCCGTACAGTGTATTTGAGTTCCTTACAGATCCTAGAGGTTAGGCCTTTGTTATATATACAGTTGGCAAATATTTTTTCCCATGCTTGTTAGTTTGATGAGGTCCCACTTCTCTATCTTATTTCTTCAGGTATGGGCATTTAAGGTTCTTGGAGGCCTGAAAAGCTCTCCTCTGAAACAATTATGAGTAATAAACCTTTCAGTACTTTCCTAGTTTGTGTCTGGCATCATCATTTTCAACATAAACATCAAATTTTGAGTGGTGTCCATCCTGTTTCTGCAGGGTGTCCACAACAATAAGTATCCATAGAAACTCGGAGAAATCTAACTTTAGTGCAATATATGCATATTAACTTATGAGTTTTATCTAATATTATTATGTGCATAACTCAACAGGTACTTAATTTTGCAATAGACTACTTTAAAATACATAGCAGTTTACATTTTTAAAAATCTGTCATGATTTGTTCAAAAATGACCCAAGTATTTTTCAACAGTATCAAATGGAAACACAAATCATTAATTAAAAATTAGTGTGTGGGAGAGAGAATAGTTATAATGATTAAAATGAAGTACAAAAAGAGCTCTGTTCCCTAAAAGATAGGTATGTGATTGATGTTTTCATTTTTTGAAATCTTTGGGTGCTTTGTCTCTTTTTATTTTTTATTCTTTTCAATTTCAAGCCTACTTCAACATAAAAGGCCCAATTGAAGCATTATTACTGTGGCATAGCTTTAAAAATTGAAAAATGTCAGAAGTTTTAAAAAGTCAGTATTTTGTGTATCAACTCTACGAAAGTCCTAAGAATTATTTACTATAAGCACTTATTTGCAAAGTCAGTAAAATGTAACCCAATATTTTAGTATCTGTTGATGGTTAATAAAATTGAGGTATTTGGACGATTGAATAAATTTAAGCTCTGAGTGAGTTTCTGGAGATTAAAAAAAAAGGATGAAAATTTAAACACTACCTAATTATTGGATTACTAAAAATTTCTGTATTTTATATATCTGTTTTCTCATTCATAAATATGTGATAAAAAGTAAAAAGTAATTATAAAGAAAAATGTTTGCATGAGATCAAAATGAAATGTGGACCAAATAAAAACTTTATAATATTCTAGGTTATTGTGAGAATGAATCAATTAGTTAATGCATATAAAGAGCAAAGCATAGTCCCTGACCAATATTACATACTCAATGTTGCCTAATACTATTAGCATTATTATTGCTATTCTTGCAACAAGTTTAGGAATAAATATAAGGCACCTATTGTTCCAGTTCTAAAAATGTAATTTGAGTTGTAGATAATTTCACATTTTTTAACTTGTATTTCTTTATCTATGATGTATACTTATTCAAGTAGGTTAAAAATTTTAAATAGTGGCTATTTTGATTCACTTCATTGTAAAAAGTTATTCTCCAACAAAATATATAATATTCATTTATTTTGAAATTGTTCACCATTATAAGTAGTATAAAAATACTCATATATATATATTTTAAATTATACTCCCATATGTTGTTTTTAATACATTTCTAAAGTTAGAAATTTTAATAGAAAATACTTGGACATTTTTAATTTATGCTAACAAAAATAAGATAGTTTACACTTCCAACAATAATTTAGAAATCTATTCATTTAGTCACTTTTTTGTCACATGAAATGCATTTTCACCTTTTTCTCAGTTTATTTTAAATATCAAAATCTCATTCTAAATTGTAATACTAATTATTGTAGCTTACATTTCCTTAAAAACCAAAAGAAACCACAATATAATACATTTTAATTATCCTCATATGAGACAAAAATTTATCTCATGTCTTCTTCTAGTCTGTTTTTCTGATTTGTGCTATGGCAAATTTTTAAAAGAAGTAGTTTACTATTACTAAAAAATACATTATATCTTCTCTTACAATACTAAATATATCACTATTATCAACATAATTATATAATATTTGGAATTGCAAGTTCTACTTATACTCTTAGTTTATAATATTTTAAAGAACCATATTTGGCCAGATGCAATTGCTCATACCTGTAATTCCAGCACTTTGGGAGGCCGAGGTGAGAGGATTACCTGAGCCTACGAGTTCAAGATCAGCCTGGGTAACTTGGCGAGACCTCATCTCTACATTAAATCAAGAAAAATTAGCTGGGCATAATGGTGCAGACCTGTAGTTCCAGCTACTTGGAAGGCTGAGGCAAAAGACTTGCCTGAGCCCAGTAAGTGGAGGCTCCAGCCTGGTCAACATAGTGAGACTCCAACTCAAAATAATAATATCAATTACCTTATTTATGTTGCAATTATTTCAAATCATTTGCATATTATGTGGGTGGCAATGACTTTATTACTCCTTTAAAAATTAATATTGTTCTTGAATTACATATGAAATAGCTAATGCATATATATTCTATGTAGCAATATCATAGATATTTAACATGTGAACAAACAACAAAAAATAATTATATTAGGCAATGTATAGTGTCATGTCATCTTACTAAGACAAAATAAATTATTATTGAACGATAAAACTCTTTGACAATTTGTATTCAAGTTAATGACTCTCCCATTTTCCATGCCATCTGTTTGCTGCTGCCCGAAGCAACAAGCATGTATTTAGAATCATGACACTTTACACAGAAATGAAAATTATATTTCAGTGAATAATTTGGTCTTATTTTGGAACATATACATTATCATAAATGGCAATTATGTGAATCTTTTGCTTAAATTACTGCAAAAATTACTTTGCACAAATACTTTCCTACCTTTCACATCAAAATCACTTTTTATTCACCAATATTTGAGAATCTGGACATTTATTGAATCCTCTAATATCAGACATCTTTCATTCACTTTAGAAGTATTTGTGTATTTGATACTCACAGCATTCCTAGGAGATAGACATTATTTTTGCATCCATTTACAGGTGAAGTGATGGAAGCCCAAGACACCTAAGAGTGTAGCTTAGGTAGCACAGCCAATATGTATCACAGCAGGTTTTTTATTTACTCCACACTGTCTGCCTCTTTGGAATGAGAGTAATTTAATTGGATAGATATAAATAATCACAGAAGATAACCACTCTCAATCATTTTACTTATGGTATTTGAATTTAATGATCATAATTACTTGTAGAAAAAAATCATGCTTTTTTGTAGAACTAAAACACTTGATATCCATTTCATTATTGGAGGCCCAAAGTTCTCAAGTCATGGTATTTTTGAAAAATAAAATTTTAAATTTTCCTGCTATAAAGATAACTATCACTATAATACAATCTTTAAATGATTAATATTCAGACAATTTTTTTGCATCTTTTTTTGTTCTTTTAAGTTATCTTGAATGATCCATTGAGTTTTATTGCGGTCCCCACGTTGCAACCCACTAACATTGCTTCTTGTTTTCTGTTTTTATAGATAACTCTCCCTTCCTAATATCTGGACACACACACACACACACACACACACACACACACACAAGAACACACATACACTCACACGATTGCAGTACTTAGCTCCAATATCTACTAGCTAGCATTGTATTTTGAGTTTCTGTAAAGGTGTATTTCATAGCGAATACGTTCTTTCCCCAAAACACACATACACGAATACACAGTCAAATAGATGCAAATAATGCATTTAATTCTGTCATTGGTGTATTTTGATGATCTTCCCTCACCACATTCGAAGTTTCACTCTCCAAAATCTCTTTTTTCTATGCGCCTTAGTTGGGGACCAAAAAACCAGTTTTCCTTATACATGACTCACAACAACTGTTACTTCCAATGTCATTTAGAAAGTAGTCCTTAGTTCCTATTTGGTTTCTGTGCCTTAGTTGTGAATTAAGTCCATTTATTCTTAGTCAAGCCTTGGCTCTCAAAACTCCAGACAAGACAATAGTCCCTGCAACTTATCAAGGTGTTTGGTTGAATGACCATGTTTTTGGGAATTTTTCTAAGAAGGCAAGAGGCTACAAGTATTTTAAGCATTTATCAAGTTCTATTATCTTTATAATATAATATAATATCTTTAGCCAAACTAAACTCTAAAATTGAGAATTATACAGAAATCATATCTGTTTCTAATCATTCTCCAGGTGGTCTTACTATTTTTCTTGTAATACATATCAAATATAAGAGTATTAAAAACATATTGTTTACATTTTATCCACCAGGTATTCTCTTCCAAAAAATGTCAAAACATACCCACCAATTTCACATTAATAACTTCGTAAATATTATAAAAATATTACATATCCCTCAGAAATAATTTTATATAATTAAATTAATGATAAAGCATTTTACATATTATTATTTTCTCTTATATTTTGCTTTGAATATAGTGTATAAACAAATGTGTTATTTATGAGATAGTATAAATATTACAATATTCAAAATGAAATTAAAGTGGCAAGAAGACAGCCACATTGAATAAATAATAAAATGTAAATTTTATAGATATTAAATATAAGCATATTTCTGTAAACTAACTTATTTCTAAAAACTCATCAGAATCCATAGAATGGAATAGTATATAAATATTTTTATTCTACTGTTACGCTTCTATTAGTTCATGATTATTTACTGGGTTATTCCATCTAATTAGTGTTTAAATCTAATCATACTTTAAGTAAAATTGGTGTAAGTCTATTTTTATTTCATTTGTACATAACAGCTAATTAAAAATAAAGTAAAATGAAATGAAAGAGGTAAGAAGAAAGGTATATTGAATAATAAAATAATTAGTTTGTTTTTCTTTACATGAAGGAATCCATAAGACAAGAGTCAATAATGGTATTAAAATCAAAACATGATTGGTTCCATGATTTTGCTATTGTGAATAGAGCTGCAACAAACATATGTGTGCAGGTATCGTTTTTTGTAGAATGATTTGAGTTCTTCCAGGTATATTCCCAATAGGGGAATTGCTGAATCATATGGAAGGTCAATTTCTAGTTCTTTCAGGTACTACCAAACTGTTTTCCAAAGAGGTTGCACTAGTTTGCATTCCTACCAGCAGCGTAGAAGCGTTCCTTTTTCTCCACATCGTCACCAGCATCTGTTGTTGTTTGTATTATTAATGATTGCCATTCTTACTGGGCTTAGGAGGTATATCAGTGTGGTTTTGATTTGCATTTCTCTGATGATGAGTGAGGCTGAGCACTTTCTCATGTGTCTGTTGGCTGCCTGAATTGTACCCCACATCTTTATAATAAAAAATAAAAATTATTAAAAAATCAAATCAAATCAAAACGATGATTTAGATTTTTCTGAGATAGAATATTTATTTGTATGAGGGAAACATTCTCTTCTCATGACTAAAACATACTTAACTCTTTCTCAATCTTTCCCTAATCTTTTATAAAACTAAAAATATGTAAGGGCAACCCCTTCAAGCCCCCTTCCTCTGTGAGAGCTTTTCTGTCCTCTCAATAAATTCAGCTTTAATCAATAAATAAACAAATTAATTAATTAATTTATTAAAATAAAATATATGAGTAATGAAGTAGACATTTTTCTTGACAAAGAGTGGTAGGAGAAAAACATCCATTTATTTTGAGATCAGGCGGATTTTCATTTCTAATTCTCAAAATCCAAAATTTCAGCAAAGTGCCAAACACAGAATATACATATATATGGAGTTCAGCCGCTATAATACCCTAAACTAAAACTAGTGTTAGCGAATGCACAACAGTTTTCATTGTCTTAATATTCAGTTATAATATGGTGAAATGTTTAGAATTATTTCTAGTATATGTTAAATCTCATATATATATTAGTTGTGTAAATAAAATAAACAAAGTATATTAATCTCAGATTATATATATTTTATGCTGTTCAATGAATTAATATTAAAGGGCAGAAAACAACTGGCAACAAGAATTCTAATTATTTTACTAACTGTATATTTGCAATCACATTAGGGACTCAGAAATTGATCAACAGTAAATCAAACACAAACAAAAAGTCACAAAGATTTGCATAAATCCCTTCTCCTCTTGATTCTGATATCACACATATCAGCGGTACCTCATATAATAAGAAGGTGATGAAGTAGAAGAAAAGGTTGCCAATGCTCTGTTGCCTAAGGTCCTAGTTTTATTCTTTGATATAACACATCTATTCTACCAGCAAGTGCACTTGAACGTCCTTCTGCCTGTAACCACAGATGAATAATCTCTACTCTCACATAAGGCATCCAGATCCTAATCCTTTCTACCTACTCAGGAATAGCATTCTGCTAGTCCTTTCTTTTTGAGATCTCCTTCTGTTCCCTATCTTTTGAACTACTTTGTGAATACCTAAACATACTATTATGTTTTGCATTTTGAAACAAATAAATATATGAACAAGAGTATTTAGATTCCATTTGCCTCACCAGACACAAGCTCATTTTTTTGCCATTCTTTACACCACAAAAAAAGAAAGTAATCAAAAACCGTCTGTAAGCACTGTCTTCAATTCCTCTTAGAAACCAACTGCAAACTGGTTTGAAACTCCATTCCATTTTACTTCCACTTTGTTCAATTCTATCAATTTTGGGCCTCCTTTGACTTGATATGCCAGCACCATTCAGAAGAATGCTGGATGCTCTTCTCATTAATAACACATTATCTTGGAATTCCTTTAGCCTCCCATTTCCATGTCTCTCAATACTAATCTCCTTTCTGTTTTCTTCTCTTCTTATAGTTCCCAAATGCTCAGGTCCTGGTCCTCTGTTATCTATGTACCCTCTTTAGTATTTCATCCTGGCTACCTAATAACAATTACAAACTTATATATCCAGTGCTGATATATATTCTGAAATTCAAATTCATTTATCTTTCTACTTGACATTTTCATTAATACCCATCTCATATATCAAACATAATGACAAAATACTTACTGTTTCTTATCTACCCACCTCCAGATCTGCTTTACCTACATTCTTTTCTCAACCAAGTTGATGTCAACTAAATACTTTCAGCTGCTCAGACCAAGATTCTTGGATTCATTTTCACTCACCATCAGGGACATCATGAACTTGCCTTTATTAGAAAACAGCACACACACACACACACACACAAATCATCTGATAACTTATTCACTCTTATCTTCCTTCTATCTGGAGTAATCTTTCTCGTACATCCAAATCACATTCTTCCATTTATCAAGTATTTGTCAAATACCAGCTTATCAAAAAGGCTTTCCTTTCCACTTTGTGGGGAAAAAAAATCACCTCTTCTTCTGGAAGTTTTTTCTTTACCCTACTTAATATTCTTCTTCTTAAAATTGCTAATAATTCTTCTTAATATAATACTTTGGCATGTGTTTCTTTAAAAAAAACAAGTAGAAAAGTGTACATAAACCACCAAATTATTTAAATTTTCTGCAAATTATTTTTATTCTTTCAATAAGAACCAGATTTTGGTCACTCCATGATTTTATTCCATAACATCTAAAAGTATGAATGAAAAGATTTAATTTTTATGATGAAAAAGATAATAGTTAACTACATTGAAAATAACTTCAAAAATATCACAGAAGAAATTAAAGAGTAATGACACATTAATAGAGGCTTATTAGAAATAAAAGTTCAAATTGTATACCTGTAGGTGTCTGACATTTTAAATGGCAATGTTCAATACTTTCTTATCCAAATAAACATGTTGTTTAAATAAAAATGGCTTGCTGTGAGCGTGTGTGTGTGCATGTGCACACATGATAGCTTCTAAACTGAAGCTGTCATGGGATTCACATCACTATCCAATTGTTTTTATTAGATTGGTAACTTCCTATTTCTTTCATGGAATCTATTTGTATGGATGATAAGTAGGGGATATATATTTGTATTTATTATTTATTATTTCTAATTTTTAACTATTATTGGGGTAGGGTTTGAAATATGTATATAAGACACTGACTTCTGTAGGGCACAAGAAATGAACAGTAGGTAGACCTATAGGGTGTTGTCTGAGGCCTTTGACTAAAAAAAAAGCAAATACTTCCATGAAGGCACTGACATTCTCAGATCAAAAACAGTGCTGCTCCAAAAATCCTATGCAAAGATGACAGAAAAGACTACAAGAAAAAGAAAGAATTTCCCAGTTTGGACATAGTAGAATGAAGTTTTCTGTCATCTATGAGAGTTAGAAAAACAAAAACAGTGTTTTCATCACATTTTCAAAGTCACAGCTTTGGATAACACAAAGTAGTAAATACCCCAGATGGTCAGCCAAGACAGACACCATGAAAAAATACCAGCAGAAAAAGCCTGTGTGCAGCAGAGGGACAGTAAGAGAGCAAAACCAGTCATTCAGCCATGCACGGGCTTTGAAAACAGGGGAGAAACCTGCTGAAAGGTGCAGGGAAACATGGGAGGAAGAAAATGTGTGCTGCTATTTGGGGAGTTTTGGTTACTTAGATGACAATACAACTTTATGTGCTCTGAAATGTTACTGATATTTATTGGGTTCATATATTGTTTTGGTGGCAAAAATGGAATTGTACATAGCAAAAGTGAGATTTTTTTTCTATTGCATTCTCTCCTATATTTTTTCTCTTTTCAATTGCTTTGCTCTTTAAAACATTTTTTATGTTTAAATTCTAAGACTACAAAACAGAAATTAAAATCTTAGCCGGGCTCGGTGGCTCAGCCTGTAATCCCACGCCTTGGGAGGCTGAGGTGAATGAATTGCCTGAGCCCGCCGGTTCGAGACCCTCCTGGGCAAATTGGTGAGACCTCATTTCTACAACAAATCAAAAAATTAGCCAGGTGTGGTAGTGCGCACCTGTAGTTCCAGCTACTTGGAAGGCTGAGGCGGAAGGATTGCTGGAGTCCAGCAGGTTGAGGCTGCGGTGGCCGGGAGCGGCCACTGCCCTCCAGTCTGGGTCTGCCCTCCACTCTGCCCTCCAGTCTGCCCTCCACTCACTCCATCGAGTGAGACCCCAACTCAAAAAAAAAAAAATCTTAGAAATGCTGCTTGTAAAGGAATTACATTTATGTTCTTTGGTGCTCTAATTTCTTCTATTACCTTTTAGTTCTACCCATGGGATATAGATTAACAAACTTAAAATCAGTATGTGCTTCTGTGTGTGTGTGTGTGTGTGTGTGTGTGTGTGTGTGTGTGTGTGTGTGTGTGTTTACGTGCATAGTGTGTCTTGCAAAAATAACTCACTAAATATGACTCAGTCCCAGATGTTACCTTTTAAAAAAAAACGTCAATTTGAAATATCTTTGTCAAGATTTATATTGAACAAAATAAATGTTTAACAATCTGAGCACAGCGGAGGAAATTCTTGGTAATACGTCAAAGGCTGGTTATGGGTCCAGAAGGAACTAAGCAAAAGGTTCAAAATAAATAAAGAGTGATAGAGGTATGAGCATGATCTTCTTGTTTGTTCAACTTGATATTGAGAAAAGTAATGGCTACAGACAAAATGAGAGATGTCGTGCTATGAAAAAGAGAATGAATGACTTGAAGATTAGAAATGGTATTGACCACTCAGACCTGAAGGAAACTGCACTGAAGTAGGAAGTGAAACAAAATAACAGATAATCCACTTAGAACTGCTGTTTGTCTGAAATAATCACAAGGCAAGAAAAAAATGTGGCATAGACATCTAGTGACTGACAAAGCTTGAGACAAAAAGCTCAAACTAGTAAGAATAGTAGTAGACATAAAAAATGAAAATTATTCTTTTACAATGTGAGAACAATGAGTTTAGACACTTAATTTTTAATTCAAAATCTATACTATCTTTATGCTCTTAATAGTATATATTAAGAAAGTATAAAAGTGTTTTACTGATGGAAAGATCAAATTTGCAAACATAATGACAGATTTAATTTTAAAAAGTAATGATATTGAATCACTATATTACTTAGAATTAAATAACTTAAATTTGATTTAATATTGGCAAATTTTCTTGAGAAGTCAAGACACACATGAATTGTTGAACCAGCATTGTATCATTCTCTTTACATATAAAACCTCTGCCATTAAAAACAATATCTAAAAATTTTAATTGTTTGCTATATAAAAATATTTTGCTCATATTTTACAATCACTTTTAAAACCTACCATCTCCCTGATGATTTACCTAATATTTCTTCTTTTTAGAGCAAATCAATAATTTCTTATGAAATACTATTTACAATAATAGCATAATGGCTGTTCTTCCACTTATTCAAGTTATTATCTTTGAATTCTTATATGTGAATATTTCATAAGTCACCTAATATCAGGATGTGATAAACCCTATGAATAAAATAATACAGCTTATCATGATTTAATTTTTTTAAATGTATGAGCCAGTTTTTAGATGAAATTATTAGGCAAAACTCTCTCAGAGAAGGTGACAATTAGCAAATTTAGAATATCAATTAGAACCCATCTAAGTGGGGTAAAGAAAGGGATTGGTGAAATTTATTTCAGTGGCAATTACAGGGAAATTGACAGTGCTGCCTCCATGGATCATTGTGGCATCAAAAATTTGTTCACCCACAATAATAAGTGAGAGTTGGAACCATTCTACAGTGACATAAAAGCTCAACCAAAGACAAAAGTGTAACATGAGTCACTCCAATAGAATGTCAAATAAATATCAGCTTGCACCAGTGAAATGTGAGCTTATGAAACACTTATTGTAAATAGATGATCCACTGGAGTAATTGATAAATAAATGACCTCTCTCTGCTGTCATGTTGGGTGAAACCCTAGGCATTATTGGTACTGAGATCCTTTAGTTGTTCAGGGAGAATTAAAGTCCTAAAGGACAGACAATGGGAAAATTGATCAGCACGAGAGAATAGGTTATTTTAAGAAAAAGTTCAGAGGTTAAAATTAATAGTCTAATCCAGTTTGAATCAAGCTGTTGGAATATTAGACAATGATATATCAGCAATATTTGTGTTGTAAGCCAAGAATAAAATCCATGACTATATGTAAAAATTAATAAAATGTGGAAGACTTCCTGCAGATGAAAGTAGACTTCAATGTTTGTTTTCAATTGACAGAGACACACAGAGAGAGAGAGAGAGAGAGAGAGAGGAGAGAGAGATTAAGCTCAATAAGACATATGAAAAGCTAGTCAAGGCTGGGCTCGGTGGGTGGCTCATTCTGTAATCCCAGCACTTTAGGAGGCCAAGGCGAGTGGATTGCCTGAGCCCATGAGTTCGAGATCAGCCTGGTCAACTTGGCGAAACATTGTCTCTACAAAAAACAAATAAAAATTAGCCAGGCATGGTAGCACGCACCTGTAGTTCCGGCTACTTGGAAGGCTGAGGCAGAAGGATCGCTGGAGCCCAACAGGTTGACACTGGGGTGGTCATGAGTGTGCCACTGCTCTCTAGTCTGGGTGCTGGGCAATGGAATGAGATTCCAACTAAAACAAAACAAAACAAAAAATAGAAAAAAAGCTAGTCAAGTAAAGTCAAGGAAATTGACTACACAGATGTAAACTAAATCAGAAAACTATATTTAAAAGATACCTGCACAAGTATATTTGTTGCAGCTCTATTCACAATAGCAAAAAACATGGAACCAACCATGCTGCCCATCGAAGTTGAACTGGGTAAAAAAAAAAAAAAAAGTGGTACATATACATAATGGAATATTATGCAGCCATAAAGAAGGACAAACATATCGACTTCGCAACTAACTTGGATGGATTTAGAGTCCATCATACTCAAAGATCTATCGCAGAAACAAAAAACAGAGTACCATATGTTCTCACTCATAAGCAGACCTTGAACAATTATCATAATACTATAAGAAAGGGATTGGCAGTAGTGAGAAACTGCCAAGGGGGGTGGAGGTTGGGATTGACATTCCAGGGAAATTGCTGGGGAGGGAGGGACACACCTCATCATCAAGGGTACCTGCATAATCAATGTTTGCATACCTAGTCCTGAATTGTACCCCACATCTTTAAAATTAAAAAAAAAGTCAAAACAAACAATTTAGATACAGTCCTTCAGTAGTAATAAATTAGGTTCAATATATTAGTATAATGTTATTGTAATAAAAAGAACAAAGATTATGCAAATAAATATATTAAAAATAAAAGTCTTCACACGCTACAGGATAGGGACAATCAAAAATTTCCTTGAGAGAAAGTGATATTGCAGGGTAAGTATGACCCAAAGATATTCTGGAGGAAGTAGCATTTCAGATATTAAAAGGATTTGCATTAGTAATGACTGATGACATAAGTCGGTTTCAATTGAAAAAGAGAAAAAAACATAAATATCGATGAAAATTTAGGGAAGCCCAGAATGTTTATGGACTATAATGGATAATATCCTATTCAGTTTAGTTGAGTGTCTGCTATAATTAGGGGAACTATGATAGAGAACACTGGAATGGCAGATTGAGGATACATAATATTGTGTCTTGAATACCAAAGTGCATCAATTTTAATTAATTTGGTTTGCAACTGGGAAACAAATAATAGTTATTGAGTAAGAGCATGAACAGAACTTCGGGTTAGAGGAGATTAACTTGGCAGCTGTGAGAAGTCTCTTTTGAATATTTGATGTTAATCTTTTACTGCTTGTAATTAGCTATCATTGTTGAAAGAGTATCATGTTACTTTGATAAACTTCCTCTTGCTGAAGAGCAATTTTAAGATTATAAAAACATGTACAAGCAGTGTACTGATTCTGTTTCCAATTTGCATATGAATATAGATTTGTCATTTCTTTAATAAATGATAAATGCATATGAAATCATATAATTGAGCTAAAAATTTCTGAAAATATGATTTTACAAAATGATAAAATGGTAAACATGGTATCCATGTACAGAAAATAGCAGTTTCATTATGAAGTAGTCTCAGGATGTCATAAGCCACATAGTGGTAAAAGTATGTTATTATGTTAATTGGTCATAATTAGAATACAACCTTGCTTAATAATTGGCCAGTGAGTATATTTATTACTCAAGATAAGCTTACATGCAAAGACTGGAAAGAAGACTCTTGAAAGAGTGTTGCTTGAAGAATGAAAACACATCAACCTCAATAAAAAATAAATGCTATTCATTTTTATAACTAGACTCTACTTTTAGAGACCAAATAACAGCAGAATAACAATAGCTATGTATGAGATCATGTTAAATTAAACCAGATGTGTTTGACTAATGTGCAACTATTCTGTATAATAAAATCTCCTATAACAAAATTGAGTTACTGTATTTTAGAAATTTGATTGTAGTTTTGTTTCTGACTAGAAAATTATGAGTTCCTTGTAACAGCCAGTATATTAATGATAGAAGAGATGTACCACACTAGTTGTACTATATATTAGAAAAAATAGTAAAAACTCACTGTGTGTGGGAACATGAGTATTAATTTACCTAGGGGAAGAATTGTCTCTTTCAGTGACTGGAAGGCTTTGTGCAAAAAAAAAAAAATAGAAATTTTGTAGAGTTTAAAATATTAGTAATTTTGGAATAATCATAATATCTGTTGTCTTATTTTAGACGTTGGAAATTTGATTTGTCTAGTACTTTAAAGACTCATATAATGTAGAAGTTAACAGAGCACAAAATGCTATCTACTAGCTCCAATTTCTATTTTAAACTTTGTTTCTCCTAAAGAAGGCAGCATAGAGTAGGAAAAAATTACCAGAATTATCTGTCAATTGATTGTATTATATTTATTCTATATTCATGACTTTACTTCTATAATTTGCCCCTTGTATGTGCTAATTCATACGGCCAATTTCACTATTTAATGAAGTAGTTGGTATTGTATCATTATGCTTATCTAGGCATTGCAGCATATGGCAGACTGAATACCATCTGGTGGGAGAATTTTGGACGAGAAACTTCTCTGGCACAGCACTTGTGGAATATTGGCTCCTGGTCTAAATGATATTAAGCTAGGCTATGTTTAAATGCCCTATCTGTTAGCTGAATATTGCAGCACAGGATCACATTTGGCCTTATTAAAATTTGCTAATATAAAACACTGGAAGGCATTGGCCATACATGACATTAACTGAAAGTGGGTCAACTTGGTTCTTACCAGGCTATTACACAAAATTTCTATGGAAATCACTGTTATTGTTGGTTACATTCCAATTATTCATAATTTCCATGAAATAGATAGGACAATTTTCTGCATAATATTGCTCTTCAGAATAATAGCAAGTTATAGAGCATAATGATAATTTCTTAGCATAGTAACTTCCAGAGACTTATTTCTGGACAATATAGTCTTTGAGTTCATAAAGGTAAACATACACTACATTTATATATATTTTTTTCTTTTTCTAAAAAAGCATAGAAATGTGTTTAATATGAAAATAATTTTATATAAAATATAAAATTATGATCTATCATTAAGTACAGGCAATTCTCAATTTGCATGGTATTTACTGAAATTCCTGCCAACCAGAATTGTGTCCTTGTTTTGCACCATTCCCTGGAAATAAAATACTGTAATCTACTGCTTGCAGTCTAATAAGGAAACATCTTGTTTAACCAATGACCATGTAAATTCAGAATGAACAGATTCCTGGAGTATAAATGTTTGTAAATCAATTGCATAGCCTAGCATCTATAGATACTCATTTTTAACACACAGGATGGTTGAAATCCTCCTTTCCAGATTGGCTCAACATATCTGCATTATTTTCTCTACTTGTCCTGGTAATTCTAGCTTTAGTCATCTGTCTCCTGTTTCTTCCACAGTGCCAATATCATAAGTTAAAAATTAGTAAAACTGAGGATCTTGGTCTTATTCCTTTTTTAATCTCACATAACAACTTTATACATTTTAATCATCACAAATTATTGTGTGCTTTTTGAAAAGACCAGTAAAAAAAAATTAACTTATTGTTTTACAATGCATCATTTTTACTACATATCATTAACTTACACATTTTATGAATCATTGATCTCTCACATGTATACACAAATAATTACTTGCAAACATAGTATTATTATATTTTATTTAACCTCAATGAAACAAAATCCATTTCAACCTAATTTCACTTTTTTCTATTGCTTTTTAAAAATATGACAAAGCTAGAATACTCTTTTCTATTTTCTAAATATTATTTCTTATTATTTTGTAAAAATGTCATCATTACACAACCTGGCAATTTTTATTTTATTATTAAAGCAACTGTGGATGAACATGCTACTTGTCCATGGTCTCTATGATAGTCCAATTGATCTCTTCCTTTTCACTCTGTTGTGTGCACATACTTAGTCCAACCTAAAAATTATTCATCATTTTATTAAGAAACTAGGCAAGATTCAATGGCATAGGTTTCTGCGGATATTAATGATTTCTATCCGGGGACGTGTCTGTGGAATGTATGAGGCTTAGACTAATGAGTTCTGGAAAGAAGTTCACTCTGAGATAAAAAGTTGAAATATGCAAGACAGACAGAAATATCTCAGAGGAAAGCCAGACGCCTGACCCATTATGAAGCAAAAAGGTAACCAGAATGATGAAAGGTGAGAAATTGTCATATAATTATAAGAGGAATAAAACATGTGTGTGTTTATCCATGTGTGTGCTTGGTAATTCAATGTGTGTGTGTGAGAAAGAGAGAGAGAAATCAGACACAATTATAAATTAAAGACAGAAATTTGAACAAGAAATAATGTTCATCCACCATGTTAGAAAAGTAGTCATTTAAGTTTAATATTCAAGTTTTTCTTCTTTAGACATTCTTGTTCATAGCTCACTTACTTCAAGGATTTCACTTGAATAAAAGAAGTGCTGAAACTGGTTTTAAATTTAATGTCTAATTCCTGATACTATCTATGAGTGTGTATTTCATGTGCATAGAAAAATAGATTTGAATGTTTCATTAATTTCTACTGTAAATGCATTTCTGAAAAATTGAAAACAGAAAAATATTATCCGTAGTTCTACTAGTCAGGCTCACCTTTGTTTACTGTGAAGCTATTTTTAATTTATATTTTTATTTCATGCTATTTCAATCTTTCTCCTTATTGCAATCATGTGATCATATCCTTTAAATATTTTAATCTGAGCCGGGCTCAGTGGCTCAGCCTGTAATCCCGCGCCTTTGGGAGGCTGAGGTGAGCGGATTGCCTGAGCCCGCGGTTTCGAGACCCGCCTGGGCAGCGAGACCTCATCTCTACAATAAATCAAAAAAAACCCAGCCGGGCATGGTAGCGCATGCCTGTAATTCCGGCTACTCGAAGGCTGAGGCGGAAGGATCGCAGGAGTCCAGCAGGTAGAGGCTGCGGTGGCCGGAAGCGGCCACTGCACTCCAGTCTGGGCGACAGAGTGAGACTCCAACTCAAAAAAAAATAAAAAAAATAAAAAAAATTTTAATCTAACTTTAACTCATAGAAACTTCAACATGCTGCACTGTTTTGTTGATAGAACTCCTACATGATATTTTGTTTTGGGAAAATAATTTATTTTTTGTTCAAAATAGTTTGTCATTTTAGAAATTTATGATACAATGAATGAACATTTAAATAATTCTTTTTGCTTATAGTATTTAAAAGCATTGATTTAAATGAACCTGTCAAGGTAAGATTTAAAGATCAAAGAGTCAACATTTATACTCATACCTTAATTGCAAATAGTCTACCAAATTGTTTTTCCAAAAATTATTACTACCATTGGATAGCAATTGCAGTCATTCATTAAAGTTCCAGCTCATCTCTCTCTATCTTTTTCTTTCTTTAATCTATATCATACAAAATTATATTTCTTGTTTTAAATTGCTGTGTGTCTCCGTTAGAGATGAATGACTTTTATAAATGAATCTTTACAGAAGTCAGTATTGTAATTTTTTTGTGTGTAAGATTTAAGAGGTAAATAAAAACTGGTTATATTCCTTGCTTACTTGGTCCTTGATTGCTGTAAAGTAGGGGTGCTCAAACCCTGGTCACTGATCAGTACTGGTCAGTGGCCTGTTAGGAACCTGGATCACACAGTAGGAGGTAAACTGTGGCGAACAGAGAAGCTTCATCTATATTTATAGCCACTCCACAAACTCTCATTATGGCCGGAGCTCTGCCTTCTGTCAGATTATCACTGCATTACATTGTCATAGGAGTGCAAACTCTATTGTAAACTGTGGATGCAAGGGATCTAGTTGCTGCTCTTTATGAGAATCTAATGCCTGATGATCTGAGGTGGAGCCGAGGTGGTGATGCTAGTGCTGGGGAGACTTTGCAACAGATTAACATTAGAAGTGAGGTTTTACTGCACAGAGACCCTAACAGATGAATTGCTTGCAGCCTCACATCAAAACCCTTTACGTGAGTGCACAATAAATGTAATGCACTTGAATCATTCCAAAATCATCTCAACAACCCATGCTCTCCTTTTGAGGAAAAATTGCTGTTTATGAAACCTGTCCCTGGTGTCAAAAATGTTGAGGTCCACTGCTGTAAAGAGATCATATACACAATTATAACATTTAAGAATAAATTGTTTGGTCAAAGGCACAGAAATTGCTTGATGCAAGATTGACAAAAAAAAGTAGGTGGTGATGAAACCAAATGAACAGAACTTCCATTATCTTACAGGTCCTTACAAGAACATACCACTGCTGTTGTTACTTTCTCTTCATGGTAGGGTAGTGACAAATGCAGAAAATGCCACATTCTTTATATACTTAAAATTTATGTCAACCCTCAGAAGGAAATTGAATAGTATTTTCTTAATATAACACATCCACAAAATAGAAAATACATTTAGCATCAAAATAAACTGTGTAACAGCACAGACATTACTGTTCTCTGCCCCCAACGTCTCATAAGTAGAAAGAAGATGTTTTCCTTCATCACAAATATCTCTGACCTCAACTTTCTAGCATTCTAGGAAGTCCATTTATTTATAACATATTATTGTGATGTATGTATAACAATATAACATATTATTGTGATGTAATGTTTCCTGATTTGAGTGACTCTGAATCTGAGTCATACATTAGTAATCACAATCAAAGTGTTCACCAAGTCCATAAGAGATCAGCATGAATTCCTAATTCAGGTGTTCTCATGATTTTGTGAACACCTAATCATGGCTATTCATGCCCACCTTACTTAAAATTACGGGTTTATTTATTTTATTTTATTTTATTTATTTATTTATTTTTGAGTTGGAGTCTCATTCTGTCACCCAGGCTAGAGTGCAGTGGTACACTCATGGCCAATCCAACATCAATCTGCTGGGCTCTGGAGATCCTTCCTCCTCAGTCTTCCAAGTAACTGGAAGTATAGGTGTGTGCCACCATGCCTGGCTAATGTTTCTATTTATTGAAGAGACGAGATCTCACCAAGTTGCCTGGGTTAGTCTCAAACCCATGGGTTCAGGCAATCCACTCGCCTTGGCCTCCCAAAGTGCTAGGATTACAGGCTGAGACACTGAGCCCAGCCAGATAGATTTGTTTTTATAGCACTGAAAGCTAATTGATACAATTGAGAGTCTTGTCACTTAAATAATCAGAAAAACATAAAAATATTAAATGTAATACAAAAGCAGGTATATGTGTATATCAGGCAAAATATACAAAAATACAACATGAGACATATTCTGTGTAAAAAAATATTTTATATTATTTAACTTTTATTTTCAGCAGGAAATTGAAGTTAAGAAAATTTAAAAATGAACACTGCTTATATTGAATTATATGGAATTTGGCCAAAGCTAAATGCATATGTAAACCATAGGGTAGGTAATATGTTGTTAGTTTTAAAATTTTCAATATGATTGTGAATGAATGTGTTTTCTGAAACCAGTAGATAAAAGAAGATAATGATAAAGTGAATGTAAGAGATTGAAATAAATAATTATAGAAACAGAGTAATTTATTATATTTATTATATTTATTTATTTGGAGTCTATCATCCAGGCTGGAGTACAGTGTCATGCTCATGGCCACCCCAGCGACGACCTGCTGGGCTCCGGAGATCCTTCTGCCTCAGTCTGCCAAGTAGCCAGAACTACAGGTGCACACTACCATGACTGGCTAATTTTTAATTTTTATTATAGAGATGAGGTCTCACCAAGTTGCCCAGCTGGTCTCGAGCCCACGGGCTCAGGCAATACACTCACCTTGGCCTTCCAATGTGCTGGGATTACAGGCTGAGTCACCAAGCCCAGCTAGCAATTTATTTATAAATAGATACAACAAAGTTGTTAATTACATACTGTGGAACTGATTTTGCCAATGTCAAAAAATACATGGGCGTATTAATTAAGAGAATGAAACATGAATGTTAAACCCTGAAGATAAGAAAGAATGGAATAATACTGTAAAGAACATAAATGACTACTAAAAATAAAAGCATGAGAAATGAAGATAAGATCACCAATTTTAAAGTGTTCAAACTCAATACACAGCAAAATAAAATAATGATTTATCACAATTAAATTATTCAATGGCTAAACATTTTAATGTAATAATAAAGACATTTTGGGTATCTGAAGAATATACATATTATTAAAAGCTGGGCAGAACTGCTCCCATATGGGGTTAACACAGTTTTTAATCAACCCTGTTTCATGGATTTTCAGAAAGCTTGAAATATTCTTCCGGCAAGACGGTGGCCAGTTTGGTCTGTGAGACCCTCCGCAAAAGAGAACACCCATAAAGACTCTCGCTCTCTCCTGGGGTCTGCATCTCTCATTGCTGCCAGCCTTCTCCTCACACACTGCTTGGCTGCCACCTCAGTCACCGCCTCACCTGCCACCTCAGCCACCGCCACTGCTGTCACCGTTGCCCCACTCCTGCCTGAGGTGACCCATGGCTCCCGGACCTGTGAAGCCCCCCCCAACCACTGCATTACTGAAGCCACTGCTGCCGCTGCTGCTGCCACTACCACATCCCACCCCTCACCCAGAGCCAGGCTCATGGAGCTCCTCCCATGCACCGCTGAAGCAAAAGTTGCCACAGCTGCTACCGTTGCCTGTTCCCTCCTGCCCTTCTGACTTCTACCCAGTCTGGTCCTAGTAATCTAGTATTATGCTGGCCTGCATTTCCCAGCAGTCTCAGGCTGCAGTGGAAAAAGAGATCAGCTGGAGTCATGAGACCAGTTCCACCCAGCTCGGCCCATCTCCCTGCTTGGGATTCAAGGTAACAACGTCAAAATGGGAGGGACAGAAGCCTCTCCCCCATGCTAGATAGACACATGCCAGATCTGAGTGGCAGATTTGGCAGGCAGCCCCGATCTGAACCACACTCCACAGCAGGCCAGGGGCAACTGACCATAACTGTGAACAACTCTACCAGCCTACAATGAGAGCTAGAAATCAGAGCTGGAAGGACATTGGACTTAAAGGAAAAGTCTCAGATTATGCTTGGTTCCCCTGTTTAAAATTTTAAAAAATTATTTGTCTTTCACATCATTTTTTCCCTTTTCTCTCTCTTCTTCCTGTTATCAATAATGTTTTCATACTTGCTTTTGTTCTGTTAGTTCACTGACTTTATTCTATTCTATTTTTTTATCTTTAGACCTTATCTTTGAATAGGGGAATAGTACACCAATAAGGAGGTTGGTTAACTTGTATGTCTGTATGTGTATATGTTTTAGTTTTTTCATATGTTTGTTGGTTTGCTTGTTGTTGTTGTTTTTCTTTTTATTCATATCTGTCCTTCTGACTCTTTTCATTTGTTAGTCAGTACGTTTGTCTGTTTTCCCTCTTACTCTTCTCTCTCTCCACTTCCCTATTCCCTGCCATTCTCTGTTCCATTCTTTTCCCTTTTCACACCTCATTTTGCATTCAGGGAGTAAACCTACAACCCCACTGCATGGACGGATTGCAAGGCAGTGGGAAGTGGGTTCCAGATTATACATACACTTGTCGGTGGACACTGGGATCTGCAGATAGATTTTGAATCACAGTTACCCCCTCAATTAAATCTCAAAACTGCAAAAAAGATCACCCCCAACCCACAGTCCAGTTCCAGAATTGAACAAAGTCAGAGGATATACATAAGGAAGAATAGACAATTGAACAAACAGAAGTAAAAGCAACCTCTCCACCCCTGAACAACAGAAATAAAGAAGATGATGGGGGGAGGAAAAAGTGGGGAGGAAAATCTACACAAATGAAGAAAAACCCAAAGAAGAATATAGGTCTCACACAGACCCCTGGGAGGTCAGACACTGAGAAAATAGACTTCAGAACACAAAGAATGAAGGGCCCCCAGAATGACTGGTCACATATGACAAACCAACATCAAGAAATTAATAGAGCCGGGCTCGGTGGCTCAACCTGTAATCCCGCACCTTTGGGAGGCTGAGGTGAGTGGATTGCCTGAGCCCGCAGGTTCGAGACCCGACTGGGCAGCGAGACCTCATCTCTACAATAAATCAAAAAATCAGCCAGGCGTGGTAGCGCATGCCTGTAATTCCGGTTACTTGGAAGGCTGAGGCGGAAGGATCACCGGAGCCCAGCAGGTCAAGGCTGCGGTGGCCGGGAGCGGCCACTGCACTCCAGTCTGGGCAACAGAGTGAGATTCCAACTCAAAAAAAAAAAAAAAAAAAAAATTAATAGAGAGAATAAAAAGAATTAAGGAAAGACAAGAGGAAAATAGGAAGGAACTGATAACTGAAATAACAGCAGTAAAGAATACTGTAATTGCAATAAATAACAAACTGATTATCATGGAAAGCAGAATTAGCCAAGAAGAAGTAAGAATCTCAGAACTTGAAGACCAAAATACAGAACTAACCCAAACTGTCAAAAACATAGAAAAGAAGCTTAAAAAGACAGAATAAAACCTTCAAGAGATGAACGATTACTTTGAGAGACCAAATCTAAGATAAATTGTACTTCCTGAGGCAGAAAGAGAGATAGGGACCACCCTGGAACAAACATTCCATGAAATTATTCAAGAAAACTTCCCTCATCTCATTAGTAATGGGACAATTCAAACACAAGAGATTCAGGGAACTCCTGCAAGACAACAAATGAGAAGACCAACTCCCAGACACATAATGATTTGCCTAAACAAAGTAGGTATAAAAGAAAAAATACTAAAGGCAGCAAGAGAAAAAGGTCAGACTACTTACCAGGAAAGATCAATTAGAATAGCAGCAGATTTATCTTCAGGCTAGGAGAGCTTGGAGCCCAATCTTCAAAGTTCTCAAAGATAAACAATTTCAACCAAGAATAACCCACATAGCCAGGCTAAGCTTCACCAGTGAGGGAAAATAAAAATATTTCCCAGACATCCAATCCTTAAGAACTTATGCTGCCTCCAGACAAACTCTACAAGAAAAACTTAAGAAAGTATTAAACATAGAAGAAAAGGAGAAAATAATGACAATGTTCTTCACAAGATTACAGGGAAAAGATGGAAAACACACATGAATCAACCCAAAAACCAAAGGAAAGACAATAAATAAACAGGAACAACAACAACTCTATAAGAACCACATGACAGGGATAAACCACCACATTTCAATAATTAGCCTAAATGTGATTGTACTAAGTGCCCCACTGAAAAGACACAGAATGGTGAACTGGATAAGAAACCATGACCCAATTATTTGCTGCATGCAGAAGACTCATCTCATTACAAGGGTCACACACAGACTCAAAGTTAAAGGATGGAAAGCAAGTTTCCAGGCAAATGGATGACAAAAGAAGGTAGGAGTTGCAATCTTATTATCAGACTAAACAACATTTAAGCTATCAAAAATTTTAAAAGATACAAAATGATACTACATAATGATAAAATGTTCAATCCATCAATCAGAAATATTCGCTGAAACATATATGTACCCAACACAGGAGCACCAGCATTTATAAAACAACTATTAGATAAACTAAAAAAAGATATTGACTCTAACACTATTATAGCAGGGACTTAAATACCCCACTGACAGCCCTAGATAGATCATCGAGGCAAAAAATTGACAATGAGATCCAGAACCTAAACTTGACTCTTGACCAAATGGACTTAGTGGATACTTACAGATCATTCCATCCAACAACCGCTGAATATACATTCTACTCATTACCACATGGATTATACTCTAAGATCGATCACATATTTGACCATAAGTGAAGCATAAACAAATTCCATAAGGTTGAAATCTTGCCACGCATGTTGTTCTCAGACCGCAGTAAAATAAAAATAAATATCAAAACCAACAACATTTCCTCAAAGCCACAAAGACATGGGCACTAAACAGCATGATGCTGAATAACAACTGGGTCAACACTGAAATCAAAGAAGAAATTGAAAGATTCCTGGAAAGAAATGAAAATGAAGAAACATCTTACAAAATCTCTGGAATGATATGAAATCAGTTTTAAGAGGGGAATTTTTTATCTGTACGAACACACATCAAGAAAATGGAATGATCACAAGTGGAGAGCCTAACAAATCACCTAGGGGAGCTGGAAAGAGAAGACCACCAAAACCTCAACTTTAGCAGAAGAATACAAATCACCAAAATAAGAGCCCAAATACGGGACATAGAGGACAAAAATATCATAGAAAACTTCAACAAAACAAAAAGCTGGTTCTTTGAAAGATATAACAAGATTGATGGGCCCCTAGCCAGAATGACCAAGAAAAAGAGAGAAAAAGCCCAAATAAACACAATCAGAAATACAAAAGATTAAATTACAACTGATCCAAAGAAATACAAAAGATTATCAGAGATTACTATGTACACTTATATGGAAACAAACTTGATAACCTAGATGAAATGGAGGACTTTCTGACATCACACAACCTCCCCAGGTAAAAACAAGAAGACATTGAGACCCCAAATAGACCAATAACATGCCATGAAATTGACTCTGTCATACAAAAACTACCTACAAAAAAAAAAAAGCTGGACCAGATGGTTTTCCAACAGAATTCTACAAAACATATAAGGAGGAGCTAATACCAATCCTATTGAAAGTATTCCAGGCAATTGAGAAGATGGAATTCTCCCCAAATCATTTTAGGAAGTTAACATTATACTGATACCCAAACCAGGCAAAGATCCAACAAAGAAAGAGAACTACAGGCCAATATCCCTTATGAACATAGATGCAAAAATCCTCAACAAGATTGTAGCAAATCCAGATCCAAAAACACATCTCAGAAATCATCCACCATGAACAAGTAGGCTTCATCCCCAGCATGCAGGGTTGGGTGAACAATTGCAAAGCTATAAATGTCATTAAATACATCAACAGATGTAAAACAAGAACCACATGATTATCTCATAGATGCAGAAAAAGCTTTTGATAAAATCCAGCATCCCTTCTTGGAAAAAACCCTCAAACACCTAGGTATAGAAGGAGCATACCTCAAAATAGTAAGTGCCATCTACAACAAACCCACAGCTAACATATTGCTAAGTGGACAGAAACTAGAATCATTTCCCCTGAAAGCTGGAATAAGACAAGTCTGCCCACTCTCACCCTTCTTTTTCAATATTTTGTTGGAAGTTCTAGCTCAGGCAATTAGACAAGAGAAGGAAATGAGGGGTATCTAAATAGGAAAAGAGGAAGTCAAGTTATCCCTCTTTGTTGATGATGTGATCCTATACCTTGAAAATTCAAGAGAATCTGTCAAAAACCTGCTCACACTGATAAAGGACTTTGGGAAAGTCTCAGAGTACAAATAAATGTGCAAAAGACAATTGCATTCCTTTACACCAAAACAAGCAGACAGAGATTCAAATAAAAAGCACAATCCCATTCACAATAGTCACCAAAAAAAGGAAATACCTCGGCATCTTCCTAACCAGAGAAGTGAAAGACCTTTACAATGAAAATTACAAAACACTGCTTAAAAAAATCCAAGAAGACATAAACAAATGGAAAAATATTCCATGCTCATGGATAGGAAGAATCAACATTGTTAAGATGGCCATCCTACCAAAAGCAATCTACAGATTCAACACAATACCCATTAAGCTACCAGCATCATTCTTCTCAGACCTGGAAATGACAATACAGAAATTCATATGTAAACATCAATGACCATGAATAGCTAAAACAATCCTTAGCCAAAGAAACAAAGCAGGAGGTAACACACTTCCAGATTTCAAACTTTACTATAAGGCTATGGTAATCAAAACAGTCTGGTATTAGCCAGGCTCCGTGGCTCAGCCTGTAATCCCACGCCTTTGGGAGGCTGAGGTGAGTGGATTGCCTGAGTGCGCGGGTTCGAGACCCGCCTGGGCAGCGAGACCTCATCTCTAGTACAAATCAAAAAATCAGCCGGGCATGGTAGCACATGCCTGTAATTCTGGCTACTCAGAAGGCTGAGGCGGAAGGATCGCTGGAGCCCAGCAGGTCGAGGCTGCGGTGGCCAGGAGCAGCCACTGCACTCCAGTCTGGGCAACAGAGTGAGACTCCAACTCAAAAACAAACAAACAAACAAACAAACAAAAAACCGTCGGGTATTGGTGCAAGAACAGGCACATTGACCAATGGAACAGCATAGAGATTCTGGAAGCCAAACCTCAATTCCTCAACCAACTCATCCTTGACAAAGCCTCCAACAACAACCACTGGGGAGAGGAGAACCTAAATGGTGCTGGGAAAACTGTCTGACTACATGCAGAAGATTGAAACAGGATCCCTACCTATCACCATACACAAAAATTTAACTCTAAATGGATCAAAGACCTGAATGTAAAACCTCAAACTATAAGAATCTTAGAAAACGCAGGAAATACCCTTGTGAAAATTGGAACTAGGAACAAATTCCTATTCAGAACCCTAAAGGCCAATCAATACATTAAGAAATAAAATAGATAAGTGGAACCTCATCAAATAAATGAGCTTCTGCAAAGCAAAAGAAACCATCAAGAGAGCAGGGAGACAGCCCACAGAATGGGAATATATATTTGACAACTGTTTATCCGACAAAGGCCTAACATCTAGGATCTACAAGGAACTCAAACGCACCAAAAGAAAAAACAAAAAACTGCCCCTTTATAAAGTGGGCAGAAGACATGAATAGACACTTCTCAAAAGAAAATATACAAGCAGCCAACAGACTGATGAAAAAGTGTTCAGTCTCACTCATCATCAGAGAAATGCAAATCAAAACCACATTGAAATACCACCTAACCCCTGTAATAAAACAAACAACAGCAGATGCTGGCAAGGATGTGGAGAAAAAGGAACGCTCTACACTGCTGGTGGTAATGCAAACTAGTACAACCTCTTTGGAAGACAAAGAACTAGATTCCTGAGAGAACCAGAAATTGACCTTCCATATTGTAGACATATATGATAGTATCACTTTTTACTCTATAAATATATATAACTATAATTTGTCAATATGTAATAAAAAGATAGAACTTTTAAAGTTATTATAATTATTTTATTTTGTTAAAAATCAAAGGTAATATGATATTCTATAAATATAAATGGGCGTGAATTTTGCTCAAGCTATTTCCAGCATATATTGGTCACATATCTGCTGTGTCAGGTACACACACACACACACACACACACACACACACACACACACACACACACAAAGAGACGTAAAAATTACTGAGTATAAATATTTTGAACTACAATTTATTTCAGATATAAAACTGTATGCAATGTCAAACTATGTTTTAGTAGACTGGTACAAAGAATATTGTAAAGAGAACTGGAATCTGAATAAAAAACAGTCCAAGTATTTTATTTTCCCAGTTACTAAATTTCTAATTGACTATTAAGGAAGTTGAGACTGCAACAAAGTCTTTAAGGACAGAGTGAATAAAAAATAGCTACAGAATCATGCACACATTTTAAAATTTTCATGAAATGAAGGTGTGGAGCATCCACCAGGAGAAGGGAGGATGAGGAAAAGTGAGGGGAGATAAATTTATGGTGGTATAAGTAACATCTGATGCAAAATGTGGCTAAAGACAAACTCCCATCTGAAGTTTCTCACTGATTCCTAACATTAGGGTTATCTATAAAACTAGTGTTTTAAGAGTATTTTTTATGCTACATGAACCTTCCTTTTTACATCTCTTGCTACACATAAGCCTTGAGTGAATGGTGTGGGGAAGAAATAGTAGAAAGGATACTTGTTTTATGTCTGAGTCGAGAACAAGGAGAAAAAGTGGCCGTGAGAGTGTAACGTAAATGTGTTTTAAGGAGAAGCAGAGAATTGAGAGCCAGGAATAGCAAAATTGCAATCTTAGACAATTCCTGTTAAATTTTAGGTGGAAGAAATCTTGGCAGTTTGAAATGTCGAACTAGGCTAATAATAAAGACCAAGATAGAATACATTGGTGTGGAAATATTTTACATAGAGGTGACAGTTGAAACTGCTGTGAGCAAAATATTTTCAAAAAGTGAGACTTTCGGGAACTATCCAAATTAGAAAATTCATATCAAAGTGATAATTTTAAGGTAAACACCTTTCAAATAACAAAATATTTAAAATTTGGCTCGACACATATCTAGTATTTAATATAGTTTATAGTATTAATTCTTTTGAAAATCTGGAATACCTGTTAAATAGAAAGAACTATGAATATTCAAAAAATGTCCTCATTTACCAGATTAGCACACAAATATAATGCATTCTTATTTGCATTTTCTTTTTAAGTTTTGTTTATTTCAATAACTCTGGGAGGGTTCAAATAGATTTGGTCTACGCTTTCAGTATACCCCCCACTTTTGCACATTGTACTCGATAGGTGACATTTTGCCCCTCTGCTCCTTCTCTTCTTCCTCTTCTGCATCTTCTGGGTCCATTATAACACTCTGTATGTCTTTGCATACACTTAGTTTGTAAGTGAGAATATGTGGCATTTGGTTTTCTGTTTCTGAGTTAGTTCACTTAGGATGATATCCTCCAATTTCAAGCAAGTTGCTGAAAAAGACATTATTTCATCCTTTTTTTAATAGTTGAATAACTTTCCACAGTGTGTATATATATATATACCATATTTTCATTATCACTGCTTGGTTGATGGGCATTTAAGTGGATTCCACATCTTTGCAAATGTAAATTTTGCTTCAATTAGCATGTGGGTGCAGGTGTCTTTCTTACATAATGACCGCTGTTCCTTTGGGTGGACACCTAATAATAGAATTGATGTATCAAATGGTAGATCTACTTTTAGCTGTTTGATCAATCTC
Organism: Cephalopachus bancanus; assembly: GCA_027257055.1. Lineage (NCBI taxonomy): Eukaryota > Metazoa > Chordata > Mammalia > Primates > Tarsiidae > Cephalopachus > Cephalopachus bancanus. Next base: position 14,194,905 of record JAPVLO010000068.1, on the reverse strand, counting down.
CACACAGACTTCCATAGAGGTTGCACTAATTTACACTCCCACCAAAGTGTGTAAATGTTCTCTTTCCATCTGTTTTCTTTTTATATGAAATTTTAAAAAAAGCATCTGTTCCAGCATCTACTATTATTTTTTATTTTGTTTTTATTATGGCCATCCTGACTGGTGTAAGATGGTATCTCCTTGTTTAAATTTGCATTTCCCTGAAAAATGAGTGATATTGAGCATTTTTTCTTATGTTTGTTGGTCATTTGTATATCTTCACTTGAGAGATGTCTGTTCATGTTGTTAACCCACTTTTTAATGGTGTTATTTACCCTTTTTTCTTGCTGCTTTGTTTGAGTTCTGTATATATTCTGAATATTAGTCCCATGTCAGGTGTATAGTGTGTATCAATTCTCACAGAATTAGAAAAAAAAATTTCTAAAATTTATATGAAATTTAAAAAAAAGCCAGAATAGCTAAAGCAGACAGCAGACACTCTCACTGCTGACCTGCCCATTATGCCTTTCATAATGTTATCTTCTCTTTAACAAACCCACCTTTCTTAATTCAAATAAAAAACAATAAAAAAATCAATCCTTAACAAGAAGAACAAAGCTGGAACAAAGCTCTACCTGACTTCCAGTTATACTACAAGGATGTAGTAACCAAAGCAGCATGGCACTATTAAAAGACCATACACGTGAGCCAGTGGAACAGAATAGAGAACCCAGAAATAAACCCAAATATCTAAAGCCTACTGACCTTTGACAAAACAGAAAAAAACATACTCTGGAGAAAGGACACTTTATTCAACAAATGGCACATGGAAAATTGGATAGCTACCCTGAAGAAATATAAAACTTGACCCCTATCGCTCCCTGTATTCAAAAAATAACTCAAGATGGACTAAAGACATAAATGGCAGACCTAAACCCACAAAACTCCTAGAGAAAATTAGGCAAAACTCTTCTGGACGCTGGCCTAGGCAAATAAATTATGGTTAGTACATATTGTAACAATATTATCTTTGTGCAATTTTATTGACTCCACATGACAGCAAATAGTAACAATAATAATGAACAATCTGAAACATTACTATATGAAAAAGAAATTATTATTCTTTGATATCTTTGTAGAGATAAAATAATTAAATATTTTCTAAAAACTAGGTATTCAGCCGGGCTCGGTGGCTCAGCCTGTAATCCCGCGCCTTTGGGAGGCTGAGGTGAGTGAATTGCCTGAGCCCGTGGGTTCGAGACCCGCCTGGGCAGCGAGACCTCATCTCTACAATAAATCAAAAAATCAGCCGGGCGTGGTAGTGCATGCCTGTAATTCCGGCCACTTGGAAGGCTGAGGCGGAAGGATCGCCGGAGCCCAGCAGGTCGAGGCTGCGGTGGCCGGGAGCGGCGACTGCACTCCAGTCTGGGCGACAGAGTGAGACTCCAACTCAAAAAAAACACAAACAAACTAGGTATTCAACATTGTATCATTTATGGATGAAAGAATGAAATTCTAAAACAAAAATAATTACATTTTAAGTAGTGGATGCAAATGTGTACCCAATGACATGTTTCTATTTTTTTAGCATATGTGTTTCAATTATTTAAACATTGAAAAATAATATGTACTTGTATTTTCAATCTCAGTTTTTAAATTACTTACTTTATTTTGTTTGTCAATAGAGAGAGTAATGATGTCTATTATTTGCAATTTACAAGCATATTAAACAAAGCATCCTGGTATGTTTTTAGATGCCTAGTACTTAGTTAAAGCTAACATTGTTATGTTAAAGATTCAATCTTTTTTTTTTTTGAGTTAGAGTCTCACTCTGTCACCCAGGCTGGAGTGCAGTGGCACACTCACAGCTACCCCACCGTCGACCTGCTGGGCTTCAGGTGATCCTTCCTCCTAGGTCTTCCAAATAGTCAGAACTACAGGCATGCACTACCATGCCCAGTTAATTTTTTGATTTATTGTAGAGATGAGGTCTTGCCAAGTTGCCCGGTCTGGTCTCAAACCCATGGGCTCAGGCAATCCTTTCACCTCAGCCTCCCAAAGTGCTAGGATTACAGGCTTGAGCAACCACGCCTATCCTCAAACTTATATGCCATAATTTTTGCTTTGAAAATGTGATCTGTTTATTTCCATGGAACAAAATAAATAATTCCAATATATTATGTCAATGCTTTTGGATCCTAAAAGTGAATAATTGTCTTCTCCATTTTATTCAGCAATAGTTTTTATATCAAGAATAAATATATTACATTAGAAATTATTACACTTGCAGTAAAATAACTACTATTCTCCTAATACAAATTCAACAGTAATAAATTTCCTTTTGTAAATAAAATAAGCTACTCCATACCTTTTCTTTATTTGCAAGTTTGCTAAATATACTAAGAATAATACTCACTGTACTAATCTTAAAATTTAAAGTGCGATATGCACACTCTTTTTTTCTCTAAAAATGTTAGGCATACTAAAAAACCAAGGCTAGCAGCTTTTCTAATAAGTTTTTATTACTAATAAAATAAACTATTATAATTTAACAATGTATCACAATGCAATTTAAATAAATCCTGGCTATAACAAAAATAATCTTAATATAAACAGGTAATATTTTATTTAATGATACAAATAGCATCAAGATTAGTGTCACATATATAACTAAAATGTAATGTTCATAAATAATTCATATTAATATACATCAGCTATGTTAGAATAAATCACTTTATAAAGCAAAATATCTTGCAATAACACTTAATTTACATTATAGCAGCTAAAGAAAAATTTCTTAAATATGATGCAAATATTTTTATCTTGATATTCAGGAAATGAGCCAGCCAAGTGAGAAGTGTTGGGGGCACTCAAAAAATTTTTTAAATTTTAAGGTGATTTCTGGACAATGGCTGTCTTCCAGCTTAACATTTTAATAGTTCCCTGCCACACTTAGCAACCTCTATTTTGCAACCTTTTGCTGTAAGCATATTCCTAGGCTAATGTCAATTTTTTTTAATAGAGAATGGGAGGTAGAACTATCTAAAAATTGAGGAAAAGCAAAAAAAACATGAAATTTAAATGTTACAATTATTGACATTATAAATTAGAATTGTATCTATTATATTATAAAACAAAGCAAGAGATGCATAATGTTTTTAATATTCTAATATAGTCATTGATATTATTGATATCCATTAATAGCCCTATAATGATATGGATAACATATAGTAAAAATGTATTTTGTGCCCTCATATTTCTCATGTATCTGTATGTGTAAGCAATAGCAGCTCCTCAATAATAATCTATTATTGTGACTGACTTAGTTTTGTACATTTCCACTCACAAAAATTTAACTAGATTTCACATCAAAAATATTTTGAGTCAATATATTATTTCATTATTTTAGTGCTAGTCAATAAAAATTATAATGATATAATGAAATGCCATTTGTGATATGGCATCATGCACTTAATTTAACAAAAAATGTGTGTTTCTCACCTCCCTTGGAGTCATAATGTACAATAAACTCACGTGTCACAAAGATATATGCAATATGTATTTTAAGAACTCACAAAGAATAAAATAATGGAACACAATGAAATATATTAAGCTTTTTTGTCTTCCTGAAAATAGTCAGTGTGGTTATAAAGAATATTTTCCTCTTCATGGAAAGAAAATACAGACCTAGTCTGTGACTCAATCAAAAAACATATGTACTTAAAGATAAGAAGAAACTGTTAAAATATGATTAGAATCACTGATTGAGTTTGCATAATCAATTTGAGTATTGAATCACGTTTGAGAATTTTACTTGCGTAATATGTACTTCACTGAAAGAAAAGCATGTCTCTGTTAAGACAAATTCTGGGAGGAGGTGGTTTTCTTTCTATTATTTTTGCTATGAACAAGATTCTAAAAAATTATTTTGGAGTGGTGGGATACAAGTGAGGATTAACTGCATAAGTAGGTTGCATACAGGTGTAGTTGCAACTACTACGGCTTCTAGCTGTCTATCCCCCGATAGTGGACCAGGTACCTAGTGTGTAGCTACATGCACCACTTCTTTTCTTCTTTCCTCCGTCCATTAGCAGTGACCAGCATCTGCCGGTTTCACCCTTGTGACCATGTGACCAGTTATCAGGGCTTGCTTAAGTGTGAAACACGTGGTATTCAGTTCTTTATTTCTGTGATAGTTCACTTAGTATGATGATCTCCAGCTGCATCCATGTTGCTGTGAAGGGCATGATTTCGTTCTTGTTATGACTGCATATTATTCCATTGTGTATATGTGACACATTTTCTCATCTAGTCTACTTTCAGTGGGAATTTGGGTTGGTTCCATGTTTTTGCTATTGTGAAAAGTGCTGTAATAAACATGCATGTGAAAGTACTTTGCAGACTTATTTATGTTTCCCTTGGTATATTCACAGAAAAGGGGTTGTTGGATTTATGGAAGCTCAACTTTTAGATCTTTGAGAAATTGCCACACTGCTATACACAAAGGTTGCACTAACTTACTTACATTCCCACCAACAATGTAGGAGTGTTCCCTTTTCTTCACAGTCATGCCAGAACCTGTAGATTTTTGCCTTACTAGTGATAACCATCCTTATTGATGTTAGGTGGTACCACATTGTAGTTTTAACTTGCATTCTTCTGATGATTAGTGAGTATGAGCACTTTTATGAGTTTGTTGACTGCTTGTGTGTCTTTTTTAATAAGTGCATCTTTACTCTCTTGATGGTGTATTTTGCTGTGCAAAAACTTTTTATTTTGATAAGGTTCCAACTGTTGATCTTAGCTTTTATTGCATTTGCTTTTGAGGACTTGGCAATGAAACTTTTATCAGTGAAAGGAGGTTATTGACAGACTTTCTCTGGTTTTCTAGGTACAGAATCATCTCAACTTGATAACTCTGATTTCCTTCTGCCTGACTGCTCTGGTTAGGACTTCCAGTACTAAGTTGAATTGGAAGATTAAAAGTGAGCATCCTTGTCTTGTTCCAGCTCTTAGAGAAATGCTTCCAGTTTCTACCCATCAAGGATGATACTGGCTGCAGGATTTTCATAGATGACACATTGTTTCCAAGAATGCTCCTTGGAAGCCTAGGTATTTGAGGATTTTTATCAAAAACAGTTGTTGAATTTTGTTGAATGCTCTTTCTGCATCTGAGCTAATCATATGGTTCTTGATTTTATACTTGTTAATGTGATGAATTACACTTATAGATTTACAAATTTTGGACCAACCATGCATTCCAGGAATGAAGCCCATCTGGTCATGATGGATGATCCTTGAAATGTGTTGTTGACATGATTTTTTAGAATCTTGTTGAGAATTTTTACATCATGTTCATCAGGGAAATTGGCATGTAATCCTCTTTCCTTTGTGGGTCTCTTGCCAGTTTGGGGTATCAGATGACACTTGCTTTATACAAAGAGGTAAGGAGAAGTCCATCCTTGATTGCCTAGAATACTTTCAGTGGGATTTGGTGCCAGCTTTTCCTTTTACATTTTGTAGAATTCAGATGAGAAAAAATTTGGTTCAGGGCTTGCTTTTTTGTTTTTTAATAGGGAGCTTTCTTATAACTGAGTCAATTTCTTGAATTGCTATTGTTCTATTTAAGGTTTCAATTTTTTTCCTGTTTCAGCCTTGGGAGGTTGTGTGATGTCAGGAATTTCTCCATTTCCTCTAGACTTTCTAGTTAATTTGTGTACAAATGCTCATATCATCTTTTGAATATCTTTAGGGTCAGTTGTGAAATCACCCTTTTTTGCTTCTAATTGTGTTTATTCAGACTTTTCTCTCTCTCTCTCTCTCTCTTTTTTTAGTCAAACTGGCCAGGAGTCTGTCAATCTTATTTTTCTTAAAAACAAACAAACAAACAAGCATAGCTTTGTGTCTCATTGATCCTTACTAAAATATTTTTAGGTTCTGTTTCCTGCCATTGTGACTTTATCTTGGTAATCTGAATTATTCTTGCATTTCCAGCTCCCCTTAATTGAGACATTAGGCTGTTTACTTGAGATCACTCTATTTTATTGATATGTGTGTGTGATGCTATACAAGTATATTTGCCTCTGAACACCGCTGTCATGGTATTCCAGAGGTTTTAATATATTGTGTCTTTTTTGTTCATTTGTTTCCAGACATCTTTTTATTTCTGTCTTGGTATCTGTGTTGACCCAGAAGTCATTTTGAAGCACATTGTTTAATTTCTATATATTTGTGTGTTCTGGGGATTCTTGCTGGTGATGATTTTTTTTTTTTTTTTTTTGAGCTGGAGTCTCACTCTGTCGCCCAGACTGGAGCGCAGTGGCACCCTCCCGGTCACTGCAGCCTCGACTTGCTGGGTTCCGGCGATCCTTTCACCTCAGCCTTCCAAGTAGCCGGAACTACAGGCGTGTGCTACCACACCTGGCTAATTTTTTTATTTATTGTAGAGATGAGGTCTCGCCAAGTTACCTGGATGAGTTGAACCTGGAGGCTCAGGAAATCAATTCGCCTTAGTTTCTCGAAGTGTTGGGATTACAGGCTGAGCCACCGAGCCCAGCTGGCAGTAATTATTATTTTTATTCTTCTGTGATATGAAACAATACTTGATATTATTTCAACCTTTTAAAATTTTGTGAACAATATTCTTAACTATGGGCTCTTCCAAGCCTGATGCATAGCTATGGTAATTATTTGAGTGGTCTTAAACTTACCATTTTAAGAAAATTATAAAAGTCATTACTGAAAATCATTTGTTTGAAAAAGCAATCCATCATAGGTTCTGAGTATCTCTTCACCATCTTTGTGAGTGTATTAGACGTCAAGGCTTGTCTGTTGTCTGTTCAAAAAACTATTGAGCCCTTGTCTTGTTTTTCTCAGGTATTCCATAACTCAGCGTGTGTGTGTGTGCAGCCTTCACTGGAACCCTTCAAATCATTCCATAGAATTTAATGTCAGATTTACCAATGAGTATATGCTGATTATCTGACTGCTGCTATTTTTGTACATTATTAGTTCTTTCATGTCTGGCCCAAAAGTTTCATAAATATCCATGGATTTGCACCAGTTTTGCATGTTAGCTTGTAAGTAAGATAAATCTTGTAACTTCCTTAGTTTTTGATGGAATTGAGCTCTCCATTTTATGTTTTATCCAAATGCATTTATATATAAAGTATGAAACTAATACATTTTATTGTTCAGTTCTGATTACTTCAGTTACCTTTTTCTCATTTTTCACAGGTAGCATTTCACCAGTGGAACTAATACTCAGACATACTCTCATGTGAATGGCACTATCTTTTTCATTATTCCAATCCTGTCAGTAATTCTCTTGTTTCTTATCTTTTTCCACATCTACCAGTGTAGAATTTTGCTTTTCTCTTAAATTTCTCTCTCTTCTCCTTCTCTTCCTTCTCTTTCTCCTTCTCCATCTTCTTCTTCTTTTTGAGAAAGGGTCTCACTCTGTCACCCAGGTTTACTGTAGACTCAAACTCCTAGATTGAAGAAATCCTCTCACCTCAGCCACATCTGGCTCTACTTAAATTTCTAAATTCTCTGACCTTTCACTGACAAATGCTCAAACATTTATTTTTCAATATTTCTTACCAGACTATATCTCTTCAAATAGGCTATGCTGTGATAAATTACTCTGAATATTTTGATATGTATCCTGAACATTATTTATTACTTACTTGTCCCTACAACAAGTAATGCATGTTCTCTTTGTTCTGGATCTGAGTCTTTGATCTATGTAATTCACAGCATTGTGTTCTCTCTTCATGCTTAATATTTTTCAGATTAGCCTTTTAATCCCAGAAGCTGAGTCTAAAATCAAATCTGCTATGTTGTAGTACCATGATCACTCTAAATTCCTACCACCAAGAGTCAATGTGGGTTGATGTTTTCTCTCAATATTAAAATGTAGCAGTAAGTATAGATAACATGTGTGTAGTTCTTATCATGTAGCAGACAAAGTTTTTAAATTCTTTACAAATAATAATATCTGTATCCCTCATAATCACCAGATATTATTAAGTTATTTGATTGAGAATATACAATATTTGGCAGAACTAGAATTTTAACCAGGGAAGACTAGCTTAATCATTTATTCTTACCAATCAAGCTAAGAAATATTTGAGTAGTGATAAATTCAAAAATTGAACCAAAAGATCAGATCAAATTTACTCAATACTTCTATCAAAATGTCACCCCAATTAATAAGGGTTGAAATCTTGAAAATTCTTTCACTACCAAATTTTTCCAAGTATGCCATCAACCAAAGCATCCATTGCCAACAAATTTCTGATCATATTCCTTAAAATAATTCTCATTATTATTTCTTATGGTACATATTCTTTCTTTTTTTTATTTTAAAGGTGTGGGGTCCAATTAGGATTAGGTATACAAACGTCTTAATATGACATAGGATATAGTGGATAGACTTTGGCAACTGGCAGATGATTGGGATCCAGTATCTATCTAGAATTTCTTTAGGGGCTTTAAACTAATAAGTTATACTCCTTGAGCTTTGTTTCCTTCATTGAAAATTTGAGATAATATGTCTTTTTACAGGATTGTTGTGAGCTTTAAATGGCACCATTATTTTTGTGACACAGTGTAGTCATAAAATAAATATTAGTTTTTCTCTTCTTTACAAAGTATATCATGAAGTGTTCTTTACTATCTAGCATCTGTTTCAGTTTTGTGCACCACTGATCTCTGGTGTATAAAATGAGAGACCACAGTATGTATTTATTAATTTACCACAAACAAAATTAAATTTAAGACTAGATCTGTTATTTTAGTGAATTCCAAAGCAAATTTTCTGTAAAGTAAACAATATTTTTTGAGAGAAGAAACCTTCTCTTTCATTTTCTATTTTAAAAAATTATTAAATTAGCTTTAGTAGGAGGCAGATCAATGATATTCAATATCTGAAATTTAATTAATGAGAAGAACTTATATTTAATAAAGCACATACTTTTCAAACAAACTATACAACCAAAGCAAACTACACATTATAATTTTACTTTTTATTATTCTTTTATATAACTGTTTCATTCTCTTCAACTAAACAGTTTTTGGAGTAATCTCTAAATGTCTTTCAGAACAAAAAATTGTCTTCATTTTGGTTTCAGAGTTACCTATTAAAATTAAACTATCCCCATAAATTAATAAAGTTAAATGAATTTTAATATGAAACAGTTAAAATGTAAATCATAAGGTTATTTTTAATCTGTTGGTATTTTAGAAAAGAAAGGTAAACTGGGGGTCTATACAAGATAACTTCTAAGAAGTTATGGAGTATTAGGAAATCTAAAGAATTAGATAATTATGTCCTCATAATGTGTTTCTCTTCTTCCAACAATCCACATTCTTATTTAACATCAATATCTACTCAATTAAGAAAGAATTGTTCTGACTGGTATGGAAAGAAATAATAGCCAATAAAGCCAACTGAGGCCCATAATGCTAGTATAGTTTCAGTTCAAATTAGAAAGCTAATTTTCAACAGGACACAGAGCGGCTTTACTATGACATGGGTATTGTTCTTAGGAGTAAGACATGAAATCCTGTATAAGGTAAGAGCTAGTGCAGCACCTGAAAGGGTAGGTTGGAAATTCACAAACTAGGCCTCTATGTGTTAGTGGTAACTTTGAGTCAACAAATGGCATGGCAGCTCATTCCAGCTGCTCCTGCTTTTTTACCGTTACTAGGCAACAGACAAGTCAATCAGCATTAAATGTCTTTATGTGTCCCTGGCCAGAAAAGTTGGGAAGGAAAGAGTGCATACATGTCTCCCAAATATTTGAGAAAATTTATTTTAGTCTTTTGATGGATGGGAGAAAGGGCTCAAGACATTGTGACATTTTATAATATCAGGCTTTCATTTTGGGCCTTTGGTTGCAAGGAAAATTTTCAATAATTCGACTCCGTTTCTATGTTAAATGCCCCAAGTTCCACAACTTATTGGGCCACTGAATCCACACAAACTGATAAATAGCTCCGTAGAACATCTTTCAAGAAAAAAGTCAAAGCATTTTGTAGCAAACTCCCTTGCAAGACAATATTACTGAAGTCCATGATTATAATATTTTAAATTATATATTAAACATTATGTTCTACATTACAAATATTGCATAGCATATGCTACTCATTGCATGCAACCTGTTACATATTATATATTTACACATGAAATCATACCATATAAAAGTATGATTTAGTATATATAGCATATATAACCACTGATACTATGTATTATGAATTTCACATTACATATGATAGATACTTGTATATGTGCTTTAATTTATTTAATTCTTAAATATCCTTATGAATTAGAAACCACTATTTTCCAAATCTTACAGATGGAGTTTGAAACTAGTTATATAAAACTTATCAACCTCCCTTCTTACTCTAAAGAAAGCTTAGAGTTAAAAATCTGAGATTAGTCATATCAAAAATGGAAGCATTATTAGGATACTTGTGAATTTTTCTGATATTATTTGTGATAGGTATAATTACTGCCACAATGCTTAAAGGGGCACTTGCGTGACCTTAGTATGGTGTTTAGCTTCCAATTCTACCCAATGCACCTCAATTTTCTGCCACTTGGAGGCACTCTTTTACCACAGGAGATAATTTCTTTGGCTTTGAATTTGGTTTTGTAAGCCCATCAAAGGTTAGAGCTAAGGCTTCCACTACAATCTGAAAAATTTGCAAAGAACTTGCAAACTTGAATCAGTGATGTTTCTGATCAGAGCCTGGCTGTATCGAATTAGTGTCACTATGTCAGCAATGTCCTAAGTACAGGTACCAACTAAGAATCCCAAGTTCTTCAGGTCAAGGGAATTCAAAGTATCTTCCCTTTCCAGAAAGGTAATACAGTCTGGAATCTGGAATCTGGGATTCGGGCTGAAATCTGGATGTGGACTTGACTCTGGACTGCAGTCTTGAATTCAGGATGATTCTGTCTCCTAAGATGGAAGGAAAGCAAATAGAAGGACCAAACAATGCATCAGCCAGAAGAGTCTGGGCTTAAATGCAGAAGCAATACAACATGTAAGGGATCTGAAATTACTCACTGACAGAGAGTTTGACAGGAGAGTGGAAATTCAACCTGGTTCTTTGACGACTAAAGCTGCAGAACTTTTTTCAGGTTTTCCTGGATGCAGAAGGGAAGGAGCAGTTAAGGGTGCTCATCTGCCTGAAACAGAATTAGAACTATGATTAAGAATTGGAAAAGTGATTAAGGTTTTGGTTTTATTTACAGAACTCTACATATATATAATACACAAAATTAATTTGAATATGCTATTCTTTAAATGGAATTGTTTTTAGAATCATATATTATTAAAATTCAATATTACATCAAGATGCTCTTTAGTTGTTTTTTTAGCAAAAAGTTTTCTTATTAAAATTAATGTGAAACTCCAATACCAAAACATTCGAATAAGACTCTTCTATTTCTTGACTTGTCACCACATGCTTGTGAAACCTTGAGGAGCTAATTTTGTCCCCTTGTACACTTTTTTTCTTAATATAATATTCATCTGTGAAATGTACTCAAGAATCTCAACACCCCTGCAGCTTTAAATTCTGGGCTTACTAAAAATAAAAATTAAAAAAAAAGATACACTCACAAAATATATTTTTTTGATTGAAGTGAAATTCTAATCTCTAAATGAAATATAAGAAACAGTATTGTTCTTAAATGTTTGATACAGTGATTTCTCTTAATTGTTTTCCTCCTGCTGTAAGAATATGGCTTAACAACTGTGATATTTTTAAAGTCAAAAATAAATAAATTGGAGTGCTTAGTCAGAACTGCAACAGCTGTGTTTTGATGTTTACAACCACAGATGTTAGATGTTTCCAGATGGAAACAAGATTGTCAGTCTTCAATTTCCTCGAGAAAGAACTATATAATGATGGGTAGTTAAAAACCAGTTTTATAGCTTTTCTGTAATTCTAGTCATGAAGTTCTATGGATTGTTTGAAATATATAGTTAATGTAGCTTTCATTTGGTTGCACATATTTAGTTTAAACATTTAAAATCATGTTTATTTTATTTTAATCCACATAAAATACTGACAAGGATGTTCAAAATAATGTTTCAATTAAGATTCATTTTTTAAAGATTCCTGAATACTCTCTAGCTAAATTATAACTATGGCTTATTAAAATTATAGCAAATAGAATGTTAGGAATTGAAAACAAGAAAAAAATTCATGTTTTTGAGTGACTGCACCAAACTTTGACTAAAATGCTTTCATAAAAATAATCATATATAATATCTGTTGTACTTTTTTTTATATAATATCTGTTGCCCCTCACAGAGTTAAATATTTTATACATAATTCTACTTCATATGTAAAACTTGCAATGGTTTTATGAAGAAAATACTATTACTATCCTCATTTCCAATATTTAGACATAAAAAATAATGTGTCAAACTTCACACAACTAAGCAAATGCTAAAGCCATGATTCAGATATAGAAATTCTGATGCCCCAGCCGAGACTTAAAAAACAAACAATATATTTTTGACTTTCAATTGTGCCATGTTCTTGCCATATATGATCTTCTTGCATAATCATCACAACGGGATGAGACAAATAACATTTTTCTAAATTTTTCACAGGAGGAACTAAAACACTGAGATGGGAATTGAATCAAGAGAAACAAGGAGCACTGCAATGCTCCAGACACAGACGATTGTAGCAGTCCTCTCCAGTCACTGTGAGGCTGTGGATCTGGAGAAGTGTCTCAGTTCTCCTTCACTTCTTGGTATCACATGAATAGCTACAACTTTTTCCTAACACTAAGATTGGCCAAGCATGTTTAGCCTCCCCTGACCTACCCCGAGAATACTCTTAAAAACGAGATTATCAATTGAACATTAGGGTAGAATAAAGATGTTTTACAAATAAAAGTTCTCAGACTTACTTATTACTCTGGATGCATTCTTATTATGCACACTTTTTAGTTTTTAGGAAATTCTGGCATCTATTCATCTCTGAGTTAAAGAAGAAAAACAGGAAAAAAGAAGACAAGTCATAAGGTAAACTAAGGAGATATGAAGAAAAATGGAAAATACATGGGGGAGAGAGAGAGAGAGAGAATGAGAAGGAAAGAGAGTTGAGCTAACTAAGAATGGAGATTGCATAATGATAACTGAATAGTATGTGTAGGAAACCTCTCCAAAATGTAACAGAACAGAAATCTTCATAGAAGATTCCTCCGAGACCATGAAGTTTTGCAAATGTTCCATGTGCCTACACATATTATGATAAAATTGAGAGATTTTAAGTATGGTGCTTGGGATTAAATTGTTGATATGTGTTAAAAACGCTAAAAAATAAAATAGACCCAAACAGATATAACATGATAATGTTGAATGCCGGCAAGAAAAAAAAAATGTAGAAAATCTAATCACAGCAACTATATGTTTATCTGTATGTAACAGTTACATAATTATAATAATAAAACAAAATATCTAATCATGTTAACAATATAACTATATTGGGAGGATAAAAGAACAGAGAAATTAGAAATTACCTTTATGTCTAGTGGACAGTAGCAAAAAGCAGATAGCTTTTATCTTCCAAAGTAGCAAGTCAATGCATAGATAATGTCAAAATTTAAAAAGCAAAAATGTAGCAATGCAAGCTTGTTATTTTGAAAAAAATGCCAAAATATTCAGCTGAAATACTATTATGTCAGTTGAAGAGAAATCGAAAATTTGCCATTATTTTTTAATAAATTTTGGAGGATAATTTTTTGTTAAATTCTGTTCATATGATATGACACAAATAAAAACAATAATCAATTATTGCCTCTATGTTGTAATTACGACTTTCTTTATAATGTTTGAGCAATATGAATAAAAGTTTTTGATGTTTCAACTTATTCCTTTTGATTTTGCATGGTGATACATTTCTAGAGCTCAGTCATAAAAATATTGATTTATAGTTGTATGTATGTGTACTGTAAATTTTACTTATTTTTACTCCAGATTCATTATTTACAAATGCTAGTAAATTTCACTGAGAGTAATAGCATGGTCTCACATTTTTTCTTACAGAGAATTAATGAAAGGAATAAACAAAGCCCTATCCTGGTGTGGTCGGCAGAATTCTACAATAATTCTCAAGATTCTCAGAAACTAATGTATCACACAGCTCATCCCAGTTAATCCTCATATGTTTACCTGAGTGCTGCTGTGAAGGCATTTTGCAAATATAACTAAAATTCCAAATCATTTGATTTTAAGATAGGGAGATTATCCACACTGGGTTTGATTAAATCCGAAGACCCATAAAAGAGAGAATGTTCTCCCTGGTGAAAAAGACTCTTCAAAGCCAATTGGTGTTTGATGCAAAACAAAGTTTCTACTGCTGACTTGAAGATGGAAGGCAAGGAATACCAATGGTCTCTATGAGCCTCTGATGGCAGCCAGCAAGGAAATGAAGACTGCAGTAGTATAATTTATAGAAACGAAATCCTGCCACAGCCATGTGAGTTTTAAAGAAAATCTCAGTCTTCAGAAGAGAATACAGCCTTGGCAAGACAACCTTAATTTCAGCCTTGTATAAAGCTGAACAGAGAATCCAGAAAAACCAGTGGCTGGACTTCTATCCTACAAAACAGTGAGGTGATAAAGGGGTGCTGTTTTAAACCACTGTATAGGTGGTAATTTGTAATGGAAAATTAATACATCTGGAATACTCAAAAAAATTTATTGACATTTTTGGAGAAGTTATTTTCTTAAAAGAAATATTAAGGAATTATCTATTTTTGAGATCATAAGTTCAGATAAATGGATTATGTTTGAGGCCCTAATCTAATTTTTTTCTGAATAATTACACAGTATATATTTTCACTACATGCTAATTACTAGAAGTCTAACTGCTAAGAAGAAAAAATATAGTAACAGAGAAGACTGGTATTTAAGAACAGGTGTATTGTTTGAGTTACTTATTGTCCTTAAATTGTCAGTGAAACTTCTATAGCTGCTAATAAAAACAAACAAACAGCAAGCTAACTAAAACCACTGCATACGTTTAAATCCCTAGGCTTTATTCAATGTTCAGACACATTGAGAATGTAAAAACAGTCAGCAGAATTTCCTAGTTGTATCAATCGCCCTTTGATTACATAAGACAATAAAGAAGGGCTGAAAAGATATTTTTAATCCTTCAGATTTGCAATGTTGATTTTTTTCTATTACAGATGTGATCTAAGAAATTGGGTGTGAGACCCTTAAATCTGAGAACAAGTTAAGAATAAGAAACCAAACATTGAGCAATAAATGAGGAAACTCCAACCTAGTTTGGGTACTACAAAACAGCAAAAGCTGAGAACATTGTAGAGAAAGTTTAGATATTGACCATTTCAATTTAAACTGTATTCCCATAGTAAATACCTTTTTATAAAAATGGACAAATATTTGAGATTACTTGAACTTGTGGGGGAAACTAGTCACCTCAGTCTAGGTAAATAGCACCTTTTCAAATTGTGCCAAATTACACTCTGCACAGTAGCCATATGTGGTAGCTCTTCATGGAGGAATGTCAGGTTAAAACAGATCTTTGTGTTTGCCCTAATCAGTAATAAGAGTATAGGAGAAAAATAATTATTTTATGCATTGAAGTGGAAGACACCATACAAGAAGATGTGATAAAAGGTCTCCTCCCACTGTGGGAGTTTTCTGTCCTCTCAATAAATCCTGCCTTCAAAAAAAAAAGGGATACTTTAAAGAAGGATCAATATAAAAGAGCAGTACTTCTGTAAAGCACACATTTTTAAACTCACCAGTTATCAGAACACAGACAGCCTTCCTACTGCTCATATTACAGAAACGCTAAAGGTGAAAGAGAACACACTAAGCTAAGAAAGATAAAGTGACTACATAGAAGTTCTGGAAAGTCCCTCAAACGTGGGGCCAGAGATTGACATTTCTTCCATACACACATATGTGAGTGTGGATGTGTGTAGTTTGACTCAGATTTCCTCCATTTCTTATTTTGTGAACAAAAATCTACTTCTCAAAGTTGGAGATAAACATGACCGAAATCAAAATACCCAATTCATTCTCTACGATTTTTACTAACTGTAACACATGTGGAGGGTATCACCTGAAAAGCCAAAAAAATCATTAATGTGAAGCCAGAACTACCTACAACATATCCCTCGTGTAGAAAGTATTGCTGCACAAGAATATAACTAAATTGTCCCGGAAAGAAAATCAGAAAAGACTGATGTAGAAAGAATCCTGAAGACGTTTAACTTCCTGATTCCACTCAACCTCACTTTCACCCTTGCTCTTCCTGGATACTTAGACCAATAAATCTCATTTTGAACTTGAAATAGTTTGCATTGACTTTCTTTCACGTATCACCAAAGATTACTGACTGCTACAGAAGACTTAATGCAGCAGCTGGAAACTGACCATGGCTCTACAGACTTTCAAGTAAAATTCAAGTGTTTGCTTTTGGGGGGGCAGAGAGTGGGGGAGAGTAATCTTTTAGTCAGCTGCAGGCCACAGAAAGCCAGGAAAAATATAGGTGGTCTAGGGAACCAAAAATGTGACTATTAACCTATTTTAGGTTTTTACACTATGTCAAAATATTGTGGCTAAAAATAAAACCAAGCTTCTTGTCACTGCAGAGTATCAGAGAAATCTTGAGAAAATGTGATGGGCCTGGTGCTCACAAAAATAAATTTATGTTAGTGAATGTTCCAACGCTTAGGCCACATGGTTTGGTGAAGCACATGGCAGTGGTATATGTAGTCATGCTGATGTCAGGTATTGGGCTCAGGCAATCCTTCCACTTCAGTCTTCCAAGTAGTTGGAACTACAGGTCACCACGCCTGGCTACATTTTTTGATTTATGGTGGAGACAAGGTCTCTCTAAGTTTCCAGGCTGGTCTCAAATCCCCGGGCTGAGGCAATCCTCTTGCCTCTGCCTCCCAAAGGGCTTGATTACAGGCGTGAGCCACTGCACCTGGTCTTAATGTTCTTTAAATACATATGTGCTCTGTTGGAGTTAAGATGTAGAAAGACAGTATCTATACTCTACAACCCAGACATTGATCCAATCCAATTCCTGATAAAAATTGGAAAATTAACATGTTCAGAGTTCTCTCCAAAGTATAAGGGCCCTAAACTTTTCTTGATGGAGGAAGAGTGATTCTGAAAATGCCTGCCATTCTCAAGAGCCATTAGTTTCCTCTACAGTTTAAGTTTAGGAATTACCATAGGATATTTACAAAATCTACTGCAATGTTAGAAAGCCTTATAATGACCTCTACTAAGTATGTGTTTAAGAGGAATTATAGACTGAAAAAACGAGGAAAATATAAGATTCCTACAGTTAATGACTAGAAAGTTCACCTTGAGCAACAGGCATTGCAATGGTAATAAAAGTGACATAGAGTAAAATTATAAACACACATATAACATAGATTATTCAGGTATAATTAATGTAAATATATTGTACACACACATAAACACAGAGCTGATTCTGCTCAGATATATAGCCAAAATGCACAGGGCAGGATTGGAATGTGCTCTCTCATTGTTATGGTACTATAATGTGATCACTTCTTTCATAATATTTATAAAAATCATAGTAGTGCTTGTGCCCTGTTTCTCTAACTCTCTAATATGAAAAATCTCTTGGGAAAGTGAATTTTTTATTACATATTATTATTTCTTTTAATATCTTGAGTGTTTAGCATGCTTTACTACATGCTCAAAATCATTTATTTCATGAGCACACAAATGAATATACTTATTGTGTGTTTATGCATCAAAATCCAAATCATACCTTAATGTATACAACAGACATCATTAAAAGTGTAATCTAAATGATGTGAGCAAAGCTCATATATTTAACCTTTTCCTTTTTTCTATTGATGCTTTTACCAAATAAAATAGTAAATATGAGCAAATTATTTAACATTTTCAAATCTTAGTCTATTAATATGCAAAGTGCAAATGCTTACAGATATCTCACTTACTGAGTATCAAATATGAAACATATACAGCAGTTGTCAACATATTGGCTGCCAAATTGTATGTACTAATAAATATCATTCTCCTTTTTTGGGTTAAAATGTATATATTACGCATATTTCTCTCATCTTGAAGAAATAAGTCTGTGAAGAAATGTGACAAAGCTATATACTAGGACGTTTCTGGTATAGCCTATAGCAATAGATCAGCTATAGTGACCCTTAAAATTTGACTTATATAATAGTTTTAGTCATATTTTATATCAGCTTCAATGGAATATAAAGTAAATACTAAAAATATTTAACGTAGAAAGCCATTTGTTTTCTCTAAAGGATTGTATTCATTAGTTATAAAAACTATTAGTTACTCTGCTTTCTTGAAAACAAAACCTCAGCTGTTTAATGCCCCTAAATGTCTGGTCACAAGAATATATCTAATCAATTTCAGCAAAACATAATAAGGCCATCCTGCCCTGTAGATACTCATGTTTACAGTTTCCTTTATAGCCAGGGTGTCATGTGACAATGTTGATACAAAAAGGGAAATCTGCAGGGAGTTGGGAGTGGTTGGTAGAAAAATTCTTTCTTTCTATATATATGCATGTGTATATATGTAACATAATTTTATTTTAGATGCAGCAGATATATGTGTAGCTTTGTTACATGCAAATATTGTATAAAGTTTTGGTTTGGGCTTCTAGTGAAGCTGTCACTCAAATAGTGAACATTGTACGAAATAGGTAGCTTTTCAATCTTTTCTCCACTTTAGGAGTTTCCAGTGTCTTTATTTCCATCTTTATGTCCATGTGTACTCATTGTTTAATTCTCATATATAAGTGAGAACATGCAGTATTTTATTTTCTGATTCTGAGTCATTTCACTTAGGATACTGGCCTCTGGCTTCCAACAATGTTGCAGAAAAAAAGTATAATTCTTTTTATGGCTGCATAGTATTTTATGGTTTATATGTACCACATTTCTTTATCCAGTCAACCATTGATGGACACGGGTTGATTTCATAACTTTACTATTGGGAATAGAGCTGTGATAAACATATGGTGCAATTCTCTTTTTGATAAAATTGTGTATTGCTTTTTGGCAGTAGAAGTATCATGAAGGTAACTAAATTCTTATGCCCACTGTTTTCTTCCTCTTTGAACACAGTTAAGGATGTGCTATTAGGAGGTATGCCAGTAACTATGTGATCATGAAGTACCAAGACAAAATGTCGACTTCTGAACATTTTGGAATAAATAGATCAAAGAGTACCTGTTACCTTGACTACTTTTAGATAGTCCATATACCAAATTGAGTCATCTAATGCAGACTTCATGTGAGATAACTTGAGTTTCTATTAATTTCTTTTCAAGGTCTTTTGAGGAAAGGCTTTCTACCGGTTTTAGCACCCAGAGAAAACACTGAAGTAGAAAAAGAACTGTGTTGTAATGCTCTCCTGAAGAAAACAGAGGTAACATAGATTGCAATGTTATAAACCCTTAAAAGTACTGTCTGTGTGGATTAGATTGGCAAACATAAATTACATTTATGTAGATATATTGAGTGCAACCTAAACGTTTTGTGTGTTTTACTTTCTGCTTATTTCCACTGTATTTGCCAATTGCTCTTAAAAATGTATTCTTGGAGCTTTGGTGAAAATTTTTAATAAAAAGTTTAATAAAATAATGATACATTTACCAAAACACTGATCCTCATTTTCTTATATTCATTTTCAGCTATTTCATGTGAAATGCAATTAAATTTGTGTGAGTTACTTTGGTGGGTTATTGATATACTGTAGCTTTCAAAGACACTTCTGACATTAAAGTCTCTTGCAATTTTGTTTTCCACATGTTTTGGGCCTTGTAATTCTTTTAAGGGTACAATTTTTATGCTAGTGAATAAATGACTCATAAAAAGGTCTATCACTCTTCATTTTGGCGTATAATTTGATTCAATGGCTTAATAGAATCCAATCATTCTTTGCAGGAAATAGAAAGACTTTTGTTTTTAAACAAAAGTGGACTGCTTGTTACCTTTCAAATGATTTTTACCACGAGAAAAGCCATGCCTGGAGCAGGTCTCTCACTAAGTGATGAAATGTCATGTCATAAGGATGAAAAGATGAAGACAACTAAACATTTCAAAAAATCTGAAGAAAACCAGATAATCCCAAAGCATGAATACTTCTGAAAATAGTTTTAAAAATGTATGAAACTGTTGCTTCTGCATAATTTCAACACCTTTTGAAGTGACACAATCAAAGTGCACCATTCTTCCAGATTAAACATATTTTATTGATTTTTATCTTCAATGGAGAGAATGCTATTGAGGTTTCATTTGTACAAGTTTGAAATATCTGGTTTAAAGTTATATTTTGGCACTGTGAACTTCTCTTGAGAGTACATTGATCAAGTAATACTTTTATTTTTTTAACTTCCTTTTGATTTGCTGTTTTATCAAAGAAGCAGTCTGTTCATATGGGTACTGCCAACAAAGTAGACTTTTTGTACATGCAACCTCAATCATGAAAAACTACCTTGATTTTAGTAAAAAATTTTTAGAGAAAAATTTGCGTAAATAATATCAGACTGTAATATCAGGATTAAGTCTGTAGTATTATAAGCAAAGAAACAACAGCTGTGTGAGTTGAGTTCTAGTTCAAGTTTGGTTGTATGTCACTTATAAGTATTCTGAATAAATTCCCAAACTTCTCTAAAATTCTACTTTCCCATTTGTCAAATTGAGTAATCTAATTATAACTGAAATATTGTGATTAACAAAAAGTGACAAAATGGATGCTATCCTCAAAGTTTTATTTTAATATTTATTTTAAGCCCTTTTAAATGTCTCATCTCTCTTTTTCTTTTTAAATTTTAAAAATGACTTACTAAAGTTAAACTCTGAGATATTTACTATAACAACACGTTTTTTAAATTTTTATCCTAGTTTTGCCTTCTAATATTGCTTTAGATACTTTTTAATTTTACTATTCCTGCCTTCTTTCCTAATGCTTTTTAAAATTTTTAGTCAGTAGATAAGTTAGCATTTTTAGGACATGCATATGTAAGGATTTTGTAGCCAAATATGTTAAGGTAGTGCTACTGTCAAATCACACATGTACAAAGAAACCAGCTTCAGGCTATGCTATGGATAACTCCAGAGATGATTATTGCAGTGATGCCACCTCATAGAAAAAAAGAAAAACAAACAAACAAAAAAGACAAGATCAGTGCAGAGAGCACTGAAGCTCAGCAATATCAGCCAAAACAACAGACGTTATCACTGAGATGACTGCATAACCAAAAGATAAACAAACACTATCTCTTCATCCCTCTCTAATTATACTGCTATTCTTTAGCATGGTATTTAAGGTCTAGTGTCATAATGTGACCATAATACCTCCATTTTAACTCTACAGAAATTGTATATCCAGTATGTAAGTCATATATATGCTGGGTCCTGGAGATACATTGATGATCAAAACAGATATACTTTCATCAAACATGGTGCATTCGCTTTTGCATATATCTCTATGACTCTTACTCTGGTAAAATTATTATTTCAAAAGTAGGCTTTCTTTAGCAGATCATAAGATTCACAGAAGTCAATTCTTTAGTGATTGTTTATTTTAAGGAAAGTTGCCTCTCATAGTTGCTTGTATACAGTATACACTCAGAGAAAATAAATTTACAGAGTTAAAAAATCTCTTGGTCCTGATTTAGAGAATGAAATGTGTCACCAAAGTTGCCAACTCTTTCAGAATCTGTCCTAAATATATTTGCATCCCTTTTAACTTGCACATTATGTTCTTAATTAAGTTCTAAATCCACTCCTTATTCTTACTGAAAATGCAGATGGCTTTGACTGCCAACGAAGTCTGCCATGCCATTGGTCCAGAAACAGTGCACCTGAACTATGATAATTGTTCTGATCAGAGACTTTATCTGTTTCAGAGACTAGGAAGAACCTCCCACTGTTCATGGATGTTCTCCAAGCCTGTACTTTTTCTTCATCAGAAAGACTTACAAATAAGCATACGCCTATGAGACAGCCTCTGTTCCTCACGCAGAGTGGGAATTTGGAGAAAATGACAAATGACTCCATCTCCCCTATTAGGACTATTTCATCTCATTAAGTGAAAGCCCGCTTAAAGAGACTATTTGTCACAAGGACATAATTTAATCACCTCATATAGAATGAGGAGAAAAGTGGGAATTAGAACAAGTGCTGAGAACATGAATCATTTTTTTCTTCATCTAGATGTAAATGTACTTCAAGCTATTCCTATCTTCTCGCCTAACTGCTGTACTTACTGAAAGGCCAGTTTCAATCATTTTTGTCCATTAGCTAAAGCAATTCATTATATTCAAACTTCCACAATTATAAAATAATCTTTTTATATTTTTACTGAATTATTCTAAAATATTGCCAAATGCATTATTTTTAAAGGTTAAGATAATGCTTCTTTGTACTGAAATTCTTAAATCAAAAGCATGTAAAGTAAAACAATTTGATTCACAAATTATTCAAATGTTAATTCAATTTGATTCATGCTTAGCAAATTTTAACTCTTAATCACTGCAGTAAATCTGTGATAAAATAATGTCTATATTTCTAATAATTGGATAAATAAGATAGAAAACTAAAATTTTAATTTTCATGCTTAATATGCCCATGTAGTCCTAAAGGATGTTATGAACTATTTAAGAGCAAATCTTAAGACAGTGGATGCAAATGATCCATGGAAACTAGCAAGAAAGGTATGTTCTCAGCAGTAACAATTTATAAACTGAGTGCACAGATTCAAAAAAACGTTTCAGGAACTAGAGTTAGCAGTTTCAAAAATATAGAAAGAAAAAATCTTATATCAAGTGTAAAATTAATTGTACACTTTTTAACATAAATGAATCAGTCATTAAATGAATGTGGTCTTTCAACTGATGATTATTGTTAAACTATTGTGCCAACTAAAGGACTATATTTACTACTAGGAGTTTATTTTGAAAGTCTTTCCTATGGTGAAACAGCAAACATTTTTTTCTTTTTCCTGAGAAGGAAAATTGTCATGTTTCTGTGAAGTGTTGTCTTTAAATATTTACATGAATGATATTTTAAATGAATTCCTTTTACTAAATTTAGATAATGGAATTTCAGTGAAAACTGAGAAATAAAATAACATATTGCCTTAAAAGAAACATCTGTGATAGTTGCATCACAAAGAAAGAATCAATATAAATCTTAATTTACAAGCCACTTTTCTAGGGGAGATTATAGTAGGTGATTCTTATATACATTTTCTAAGCATTTTTAACATGTCTTTTATAGAATTTAGTTTAACAAACTGATGAGTTATTATCTTAATGTTTAACTTTCACAGGAAATTATGTGCTGCCGAATAAGTCAGGGATCTGTTTTCTTTCACTTTCTGCTCTATTCCTAGTACCTAGTCCTGTGCCTACGTTTTGGGGTGTGTGTGGGTGTGTGTGTGAGCACAGAGTTACTACCTCCAAGTCTCCAAGAGTTCCATCATTAACAGAGGATGAGGAAGATCTGTTTGTTCAGACTGAGGAGTCTGTGGTCTCATTAGAATATAGATGCATTCATTTTTACAATGTAGACATTTATCTTTCCATTAAACTGCTGGAAAAGCATGCTTATATTTTGAAACAAATTTAAGAAGTATGAGAGCCCTTTAGTGACAACCAGGGTAACAGTCATAAAAATAAAATGTATGTGCTCAGCAAGTAACAACTTATAAACTGATTGCACGGATTCAATACAAAAGTTTCAGGAACTAGAGTTAGTAGTTACAAAAATATAGAAAGAAAAACATCTTATATCAATTGTAAAATTAATTGTACACTTTTTACATAAGTGAATCAGTCATTAAATTAATGTAGTCTTTCACAGAAGCATGTGAAGAATACAATAATTTTAGTGATCTTAAAGGCAAGTCTTTATAAAGAGAATTAAAAAGCTTGTGTTTCTTCTATATGGCTCTTTACTACTCACTGCACTGTGTGTATGCCACATTGTCTTTAACCAGGTCAGTTTCAATGGGCAACAGGGTTGGTTTCATGCTTTTGCTGTTGTGAACAGTTGGCAATAAACACGCATGTGCCGGTGTCTTTTTGTAGAGTGATTTATTTTCCTTGGGGTATAGTCGAAAATTATGGCTTTCACAACAACTTGGATGTAGTTGGATGCCATCATACTGAGTGAGTTGTCACAGAAACCAAGAACTGAATACCACATGCTATCACTCATAAGTGGACCCTGAGCATACTAACATTAGCCCAAGTGTGGGATGGGCAGTTGCTGGGCACTACTAAGGGAGGGAGGGAGGAAGGAAAAAGGTAAGGGACATGTGACAATACCTCTGCTCCACAACTCTATAATAAATTATATATATATATATATATATATATATATATATGTATATATATATATATATTTTTTTTTTTTTTTGAGTTGGAGTCTCACTCTGTCACCCAGACTGGAGTGCAGTGGCCGCTCCCGGCCACCGCAGCCTTGAACTGCTGGGCTCTGGCGATCCTTCTGCAACAGCCTTCCAAGTAGCAGGAACTACAGGTGCGCGCTACCACACCTGGCTAATTTTTTTTTTGATTTATTGTAGAGATGAGGTCTCACCTGCCCAGGCGTGTCTCGAACCTGCAGGCTCAGGCAATCCACTCACCTCAGCCTCCCAAAGGCGCGGGATTACAGGCTGAGCCACCGAGCCTGGCTAAATTTTTAAAAATAAAAATAAATTTTAAAAGTGTTGCTTCTATCTGCTTATACTGGTTAAAAAAAAATCTAGGCCTGATACAGTGACTCAAGCCTGAAATCTCAGCACTTTGGAGGCCAAGGTGAGAGGATTACCTGAGCCCATGGGTTCGACAACAGCCTGGGCAACTTGGCAAGGCCTCACCTCTACAATAAATCAAAAAATTAGGCAGGGTGTGGTAGTGCATACCTGTAGTTCCAGCTACCTGGAAGGCTGAGGCAGAAGGATAGCTGGAGCTGAGGAGATCAATGCTGGGGTGACCGTGAGCCTGTCTCTGTATTCCAGCCTGAGCAACAGAGTGAGATTCCAACTAAAAAAAAACCAAAAAACAAACAAACAAAAAAAACTAGGTAAAGTTATAAATGCAAAGTTAAGCACTTTATTTTAAGAACTAAAATGTTGGATTATTTATTTATAAAATGTCTAAGTGACAAAAAGAAATTGTTTAATAATATAAATGATATGGCATTATTTCTTCTAAATGTAGTTACAGCCATTAAAGACATCATAAATGTCATAAAGACATAAAGACATTATAATGAAAAATGTTACTTTAAAAACCAACTTTTGAACTCCAGGCTAACATTCAAAACCTGACAATCAAGCATATATACTTTTTTTTTTTTTTGAGTTGGAGTCTCACTCTGTCGCCCAGACTGGAGTGCAGTGACCGCTTCCGGTCACCGCAGCCTCGACCTGCTGGAATCTGGCTATCCTTCCACCTCAGCCTTCCAAGTAGCTGGAACTACAGGTACGCAGCTACCACGCCCAGCTGATTTTTTGATTTATTGTAGAGATGAGTTCTCGCTAAGTTGCCTAGGCAGGTCTCGAACCCTTGGCCTCATGCAATTCACTCACCTCACCTCCCAAGGTGCAGGATTACAGGCTGAGCCACCGAGCCCGGCTAGCAAGCATATTTTTATTTATTTTTTTTAAGTCTGCATCTAGCTTTATATAGGGAAATATAGTGAGTTAATATTAAAAATAATTGTTATAATACATATATAATTACTGCATGCAACAAATAACTTTTTTAAGAATTTAAACTTTATTTTTTAATTTCAAGCATATCCAAATTGAGTATATTTCCTTATTTTACAACCTTAAAATCTTAGTAAGGGCTTCATTTTAGAAATAAACTGAGACTAAAAGGGCTACATGATTTTCCCAATGTCACACAGTTAAGAATTATCAAGGGTGAAAATACAGTTTTTTTAAAAAAATTTTATTGCTACATGATGATAAAACTTTTCAAATGAACTCTCTAAAGAAAAAAAAAAAAGAAACTTTATGATTATGGGGCAATTTATACACAGTTAAAAATGTATTCAATTACTTTATACGTACATTTGACCAATAAATATTGAATCCCCACTTCAGGATAGTTCTCTTTAAGACCTTGGACAGCCCAGTTCATCCTGTCTTTCTCCAGGTGAACCCTGCCTGGGGGTGGGGGGAGAAACATGGACTGCCACCATTTTCTTTTGTCCTGGGACTGGATAAAGACCTGCTTTAACTCACCCAATTCTGAGCTGCCTGCGTCTTGAGTAGCTACTTCCTAATGGGTGCAGAGATCACCTAAGAGTGGTGATCTCTGCACCCCTCTGAAATCAGCTATCATTTTCCCAGAGTGGATACTCCAAGTGCACGATATCCAAGAGACAGAAACCTGCCACCACAGTGGACCAAACACAAATGCAAGCAAATGGAGTGGGAGGCCTAGCTGCTTTTCCAGGGAAATTCTGCTGGAGTGAACTGAATGCTGACAGTGAGGGCTGCAGAGGGAATGCAGGGAGGGAGCCTGAGGCAGATTACTAAGGTAGCAGTGAGGAGAACCCACCTCGAGCATCAATAGGGCTCCAGAACCTTGTCACCAGATCCCAAGATCCAGAGATTGGTAACTGTTGGGAAAGGGGCAATAGCTCCCAGCAGAGAAGCTGAGCAGACTCTCAAATGTCTAGACAAACAAGTGCTCCAAGGTGGCCTCTGTGGAACAGCAGAACTGCATCTTGAGACCAGGTGCTGATCTCTGCATTGCATTGGGACTGTACTTTGTGACCTCAGAAAATAATGCCCCAAGTGCACAAGCCCTGGCAGGTAAAGGCAGAATTCTAGATGATCCACCTTTCACCCTGAGCCAGAGGCTGGGCAATAGACACAGATGGCAGAACTTCCGAGAAGGAGGCTGGTGGCGGTATTCGTTTGTTTGTTTGGTTATCTCATTCGGTTGCTTTGTCTGTTGATTGGTTTTCTCTTTTCTTTCCTTCTTCTGTTTTTCTTTGTTCCTTCCTTTTACTGTATGTGTTTTTTTCTTTCTATTTCTATTTTTCTTTCTACTTTTGCTTTCTCCTTCTTTCTCTTTTTTCCCTCCTTTTCTCTCTTATGCCCTGTCTCAGTGTCAGGGTCTATGCAAGCATACCCAATGTAAGATCATATTGTGTAGAGACAAAAGACAAGTCCCGGCTGGCTCATTTACCAGTTAGCAAACATTATGACCTGCGAATAGATTCTGAATCCTTGCAGCCCCCCTTATCCTCTAGTAAGTGTTCAAAATTTTAAAGAAAGCACAATACCCCACCCCCAGCCCTACTTCAGAACTGAACAAATCTGGAACCCTGACTTAAGGAAGGGCAAAAGGTAGACAAATATCAGAATTGACTGTTTCTCAATTTCTACTGAGCAACAGAATTAAAGAGAAATATAGAAGAACTGCTACAAATGCAGAAAAACCAGTGAAGAACTGCTTGTAACCAGAGCCCTAGCAGAGTCAGTGCTAGAAAGAAAAGCTACTTGGCACAAACAATGGTTATCTCTGAGAACAACAATACCCAGAAGGTACTAACAGAGATCAGAGAATCATTGGCTAGAATGAATAAAAATCAAGAAATGCAAGGGCTAGAATGAAATGAAATTGCAATAGAGCTGGACAAACTCAAGAAAGCATACTTCTAAATAACAGAAATAAAGAACTCCATTCAATAAATAAATGACAAACTGTCACACATGGGAAGCAGAATTGACTAAGCAGGAGAAAGAATCTCAGAGCTGGAAGACCAAAATATGTAATTAATCCAATCTATTAAAAAATATTTTCAAAAAAACCTAGGAATGGAGAAGAAATATCTTCTTAAGAAGAGATGGGTGATTTTATCAAGAAATCACACCTACGTCTGATCAGAATACCTGAAAAAGAAAGAGAAACAGGAAATACCCTAGAACAAACATTCCATGTAGATCTTCAAGAAATTCCTTCATCTGACCAGAGAGACAACTATAAAAGCACAAGAGATTCAGGAACCCCTGCAAGCAATTTTATGAGAAGACCAATCCTTAGAAACATAGTAATTAACCTACACAAAATAAGTATAAAAGAAAAAATCCTAAAGGCATCAAGGGAAAAAGTCAGACTACCAAATGGGGGCGATCAATCAGAATTACTGCAGATTTATCTGCAGAAACACTACAGGCCACAAGGAATTGGACACCAATCTTTTTTTTTTTTTTTTTTTTTTTTTGAGTTGGAGTCTCACTCTGTCGCCCAGACTGGAGTGTAGTGGTCGCTCCCGGCCACCGCAGCCTCGACCTGCTGGGCTCCGGTGATCCTTCTGCCTCAGCCTTCCAAGTAGCCGGAATTACAGGCATGCGTTACCACGCCCAGCTGATTTTTTGATTTATTGTAGAGATGAGGTCTCGCTGCCCAGGCGGGTCTCGAACACGCGGGCTCAGGCAATCCACTCACCTCAGCCTCCCAAAGGCGCGGGATTACAGGCTGAGCCACCAAGCCCGGCTGGACACCAATCTTTACTGTTCTCAGAGATAAACAATTTCAGCCAAGAATTTCCTGCCCAACCAGGCTAAGCTTCATCAGTGAGGGAGAATTAAAATCCTTCCCAGACATCCAATCACTAGGAGAATATACTGCTTTAACACTAGCTCTACAGGAGATGCTTAAAAAGGTGTTGTGAACAGAAGAAAAAAGAAACAAAAGAAAGACCATATACTTTACAAGATCACAAACACAGAAGTAGCAGAACACACAGCATAACCATAAAAATGAAAACGCACACTTATATGAACACAAAAGCTAAACAAAAACAAAACAAAATGACCTTATGACAGGAGCAAACTCTCACATTTCAATAATCAGCCTGAATATGAATGGATTAAATGCATGCCTGATAAGTCATAGAATGTCAAACTGGATAAAAACACAGGATCCAGTAATTTGCTGTCTCCAGGAAATTCATCTCACCACAAAGGATGCTCATAGACTCAAAGTTAGAGGGTGGAAAACAAATTTGTAGGTGAACGTATTACAGAAGAAGGCAGGAGTCATGATCTTAATACCAGACAAAACAACCTTTAAGCTATCAAAAATTTTAAAAAGATAAAGAAGGACACTACATATTGATAAAAGTTTTGATCCATCAACAAGAACTACACATCCTAAATAAATACACACCCAACACAGGAGTACCAGCTTTTATAAAGCAGCTGCTAAATAAACTAAAATAATATACTGACTCTAACAATACCATAACAGCAGATTTAAATACCCACTAACAACCCTAGGTAACTCATCAAGGCAAATATTCAACCAAGAGATTCGGAACGTCAACTTAACACTTGACCAAATGGATTTAGTAGATACCTACAGAACACTCCACCCAACAACCACAGAATATACATTCTACTCATTACCACATGGAATGTACTCCAAAATCTACCACATCCTTGGCCATAAATCAAGCATAAACAAAATTCACAAGATTGAAATACTGCCATGCACCTTCTCAGACAAAAGTGGAATAAAAAAAATCAACAACAAAATTCCTCCCAAAGCCACAAAGATATGAATACCAAACAGCATGATATTGAATAACTCCTGAGTCAACACAGAAATCAAGACAGAAAACATTCCTGGAAACAAATGAAACTGCCAGGTGAGGGGGATACGTCATCAACAAGAGTACCTGCATAATGAACATTTGTATACCTAACCCTTAATTGTACCCTACATATGTAAAATAAAAAAAAATTTTTAAAAAGAAAATGAAGAAACATCTTACCAAAACCTCTAGATGCCATAAAATCAATACTAAGAAGGAAACTTATCTCTGTTAACACACATCAAGAAAATAAAATATGCTAGCAGCCTAACCAATCACCTAAGGGAACTGGAAAGGCAAGACCACTAAAGCCCTTACTTCTGCAGAAGAATCCAGATCACCAAAGTCAAAGACCTGGACATAGAAGACAAAAATACTATAGAAATTATCAACAAAAAGAGAAGATTGATGGACCCCTAGCTATAATGACCAAGAAAAAGAGAAAAAGCCCAAATAAACACAATCAGATTCCAAAGGAATATAAATGATGATCAGAGATTACTATGCACAACTGTACAGAAACAAATTTGATAACCTAAATAAAACAGAGGACTTTCTAACATCACACGATTGAAACAAGAAGAAATTGAGATCCTAAATAGACAAATAACAATCCAGGAAATTGACTCTGTCATGAGAAAACTACCTACAGAAAAAAACCCTGGACCAGATGGACTTACAGTGGAATTCTACAAAACATATAAGAAGGAGCTAAAACAAATCTTATTGAAAGTATTCCAGGCATTTGGGAAAGATAGAACACTTCCCAAATCATTATACAAAGCTAATAGTGCACTGATATCCAAAGATCCAACTAAGAAAGAGAACTACAGATGAAAATCCCTGATGAACATAGATGCAAAACTACTCAACAAGATTCTAATAAATCGGATTCATCAACACATCTCAAAAATCACTCACCATGACCAAATAAGCTTCATCCCCAGGATGCAGGTCTGGCTCAATATTTGCAAGACCATAAATACAATTAAATATATCAACAAATGTAAAAATTAGAACCACATGATTATATAATCAGATGCAGAAAAAACGTTTGATAAAATCCAGCATCCCTTCTTGATAAAAACCCGTTGAACACCTAGGGATATAAGGAACATAACTCAAAGTAGTAAGAGCCATCTAAGATAAACTCACAGCCAACATATTGCCAAACAGATGGAAGCTGGAAGTGTTACCCCTAAAACTGGAACAAGACAATGCTGTCCACTCTTACCCCTCCTGCTCAACATAGTCCTGAAAAAGTCTCAGGATACAAAAGAAATATGCAAAAGATAGTTGCACAACAAACAGGCAGAGAAAAAAATAGAAATCGCACTCTCATTCACAATAGCCACACACACACACAAAATGAAATACCTCAACACCTTCCTAATCATAGAAGTGAAAGCTCTTTACAGTGAAAACTACAAAATGCTGCTCAAAAAAATCCATAAAGACAAACAAATGGAAAAGTATTCCACGTTCATGGATAGAAAGAATCAACATTGTTAATGTGTCCATCCTACCCAAGGCAATCTACAGATCCCTTGCAATGTCCATTAAGTTACCAACATCATTTTTCTCAGACCTGGAAATGACAATATGGAAATTCATATGGAAACATAAATGTCCACGAATAGCCAAAATAATCTTCAGCAAAATAAACAAAGTGAGAGATATGACACTTCCATAATTTAAACTTTACTACAAAGCTACAATAATGAAAACGACCTGGTATTAGTGCAAGAACATGCATACGGACCAAAGGAAGGATAGCGATTCCGGAAGCACAATCTCAATTTCTCAACTAAGTCATCTTTGACAAAGCCTCCACCAACAGCCACGGGAGACGAGAAACTATGGGAAAGCTGACTGACCACATGCAGAAAATTAAAACAAGTTTCCCTACTTATCACCATAAACAAAAAACAACTCTAAATGCATCAAAGACCTGGATGTAAAACCTCAAACTATAAAGATCTTGGAAAATGCAGGAGACACCCATAGAGAAATCACTTTAGGAACGAACTAATGATCAAAACTCCAGATGTCCACACCACAAGAGATAAGATAGACAAGTGGGCCCTCATTAAACTGAAAGTCTTCTTCAAAGCAAAAGAAATCATCAAGAGAGCAGGAAGACAGCCCATAGAGTAGAAAAAATATTTGCCAACTGCATATCTGATGAAAGCCTAACATCCAGGATCTACAATGGACTCAAATGTGCTGAAAAGAAAAAAAAAAAGTCTACTTTAAAGTGGGCAAAATACATGAATAGGCACATCTCAAAAGAAGACATACAAGCATCCAACAGACATATGAAAAAAATACTCTGCCTCACTAATCATCAGATAAATGCAAGTCAAAACCATGCTGAGATACCACCTAAATCCTATAAGAATGGTCACCATTAATAAAACAAATAACAGCAGATACTGGCAAGGATGCACTGTAAAGGAACGCTTCTCCACCGTTGGTGGGAATGCAAATCAGTTCAACCTCTATGAAAATAGTGTGGAGATTCCCAAAATAACTAGAAATTGATCTTCCATATAACCCAGCAATCCTCCTTCTGAGAATATACCTGGAGGAACTCAAAACTTTCTACCAAAAAGATACCTGCACAAGCATGATTATTTCAGCACTATTCACAATAGCAAAAACATGGAACTAATCATACTGCTCATTGAAATTGGACTGAATTTTTAAAATGTGGTACATATACACAATGGAATATTTCACAGCCTTAAAGAACAATATCATGGACTTCACAGCAAAATGGATGATTTAGAGTCTATTTAACTCAGTGACATATCACAGAAACAAAGAACTGAGTACCACATCTTCTCACTAATAAGTGGACCCTGAACTTTTACCATAATATAAGAAGACAGGGATTGGCAGTAGCAGGATACTGCCAGGGGAACGGGGGGGGGGGGCGGCACGAAACATCAGTATGGGTACTTAATCTCAAACCAGGTGACATGGGGAAACAAAGTAAGTCAAACTTTACCTGTACAATGAGCACTTGCATAACTAAATCTGAATTGTGCCCCACACCTTTAAAAAAATTTAAAAAACAAACATTTTTAGAATTATAATCTAGAAGGCATAATTGAATTTATAATATTAGATATTTTGCCATGGTAAATATATTTCCAATCACATTTCTTGCTAATATAAGAAAATAGAGAAACCCAGTATTTGATATTTAGGATATTCTGCTTGCTGTTCTTTAGATGAAGAATGCTTTCACAATTATCTTTCCAAAAAGCATTATGAAATATATATTTGTCATACAAAAATTCATTTCTATTGCTCTTGTTTTTCATCCTGTTTTTGGTTTTGATTGTGTTTTGACTGTGACATGTCATGGGATCAGCTATGGAATTTTCCCCTTGTGAAGTCATATCATTACTCAAAAAGTTTCAGATTTTAGAGCATTCGTGGGCTTTGGATTTTCTAATTAGGAATCCTCAACGTGTATTATGATGTACTTTTTACAACTGCAACACATTTGTTTTTACCCTTCTCTTAGAATAAATTGTTAATGAATATTATTTTTCTTTATAATTTGCAATATAAACTATCAATATATTATTTGAAAAAGGTTGACAATAATTTTGCATTATACACGTTTTTAGGAAAAGCTATTATAGATTTACAATTAACATATAAATGCATTTATTCATGACAGGTTTTGCTCAGATTTGAAATTCAAAACACTGGTCTTTTTTGTAATCACAAATTAAAATAGGATGCACAAATACCTACTCTACCAGGAAAAAAAAATAATTGCTTCTTGGCAGACAATAACTAGGTATTAACATGTTAAAAAAATTGTATTATCCTCACTAGTGCAAGCTGACCGAATATTTTCAGACTACATTCACTAGGCACAAGGTCATTTATAATGCTTTCCATTAAGCATGAAAGGGCAATTTTCTGATATTCTCTCATATGTTTTAGTCTTTCTGACATAACTGACCCTCAGAAAGACAACTCTTCCATCTACATGTGAAAAGTGCTGAATGTATCCTTTAGTGATTTAAATTGCTTTTAGCAGGTCAGGTCATCTCATTTAATAGTTTCACATTACTTTATTCAGCTTGCAACTCTTAGAAACACAAAAACGTTTCACTCCAATTCTCCTTTTCAATAGAACTTAATATTATATGGCTAGAAAAATGACTTTCTGGCATATATTTATCTTTTTTACATGCTTCACTGTCTCAATACTAGACTTTAAATGAAATCTTGGGAAAATTTTAAAAATTCAGTTTTTAAATATAACCGATGGTCCCACAAAATCTTGTCCTTTTTCTTACACATTTTGATATGCAACAGGAATATTTCTTATTAAATTATTGTTATTAGATTATCAACATATATTGAACAATGATCAGGAAAAGATTGTCTTGAATAACTTTTAGAAATTGAAAACATGAGTTGCTGTCCACTATACAAACATCACTTCCTGAGTGTTCCCTGCTCCCATATATGCCTAGGGACATTTGAGTTAAATGCCTACCTACCATTTTAGGCTATAAAATACTGTTACATTTTATCTTTGGAAATTCTTTGGAAAGTACCTCAGGTCTGACATAAATGCCGACCTCTAGAGGCTCTCCACCCAGGCCATAAGAAAACATTGTCTGAAAATCTCTCACTTCAAGGGTTATTTGGATGTGGTTTCAAGCACTCTGTTTACTTGCTACTTCCAATTTTCATAACCAACTTGCTATTTGTCTGCCAGTCTAAAACCTTAAGGAGAGAAAATACCACTACTAAAATTTATCTTTATATTTTATTAAGAAAACCAAGTGAACAGTGATGGACCAATGATAATAAAATAATAAAAAATAATCTTTTCTATCTTATTTGTGTAAAATGTAGTGATAAAGTTTCTCTAATGTGAACAATTTCTTTGTATTCTCTGTATAATGAAACTTTTTATTTGGTTTGTATTAAAGAGAATTTAACAAGTATCTACCACGTCTATTATTACTATTATTAGTAGTAGTAATCACCCGACAATATTTTAGAATAGTTTAAATTCACAGCAAAATTAAAGGAGATCAGAAATGTGTCAAGTCCCTCAGTATACATATATGCATAGCATTCTCTATTCTCAACATCCTATACCAGAGTGGTACATTTGATATAACTGATGAAGACACATTGACACTTCATAATTATCACAGTTTACATTAGGGTTCACTCTTATTATTGAACATTCTGAGTACCTGGAAATGTAAAATAACATAAATTCACCATTATAGTATCATACAGTATAGTTTCACTAACCTAAAATTCCTCTTTCTTCAACTTGTCCACTACTCTCACCTTTCTAACGTTGACAACTGCTAATGTGTTTGCTGTCACATGTGTTCTTTTTTGTTTGTTTGTCTTCAGAAAGCAGAATTTATTGAAAAGACAGGAAAGCTCCCACAGCGGGAGGGGACCCAAGGGGATTCCCTCACATGTGCTCTAAAAATAATCATCTAGCCGGGCTCCATGACTCAGCCTGTAATCCCATGCCTTTGGGAGGCTGAGGTGAGTGGATTGCCTGAGCCTGCGGGTTCGAGACCCGCCTGGGCAGCGACCTCATCTCTACAATAAATCAAAAAATCAGCAGGGCGTGGTAGCGCATGCCTGTAATTCCGGCTACTTGGAAGGCTGAGGCGGAAGGATCGCCAGAACCCAGCAGGTCGAGGCTGCGGTGGCCGGGAGCGGCCACTGCACTCCAGTCTGGGCGACAGAGTGAGACTCCGACTCAAAAAAAAAAAGAAATATGTAACACAAACACAAATGTAAACACAAATTGTATGAAAGCAGCAACGCTGGATAGAAATTTTTTGCTATTTGTACTGTTTTAAAAATAGTTTCTAAATTTCTGCAACATATATGTGCAAAACATTATCAAATATGTCTACAAAATGACGAAGCAAAGTGCTATAACATGTGAATATATAAAATGGAGGAGAAGATGACATTTACATAAAGATGTGTGAAATTAGAAGTAATATAGTGTTGATGCAGGAGACATCATGTAAGGTCACTAGCTGGAGAAATGGCTTGCATGGGACTAAAGAATGTCAATGAAGGAGGAAAAAGTAAAGAAAACAATATCAGATAAGCCGGGAGAATATATTTGCGCAGAGTTTTTACAATAGATATTTGCAATGGGGTGTGGTGCAGCAGGAGAATGGGCTCAACTCCAAATACAACCTGAACTACAGGTAATAAATAGCCAAGGAACAGAATAAGGAAGAACGGAGAAATTAGAATATTGGGATTCTGGCTAAATTAGCCCACCAAAATTCTTGCTGGAGGCAAGTCAGGGTGGCCAGACCTCACCTGGGGAAATGCAGATGAGGAACCTGATCAGATATGGAGGATGATCAGGTGTCAAAGATGGAGGATTCTGTCTACAATGACATAACAGGATACTTGTTGAAGCTGGACAATGCAGAGATAATTGGAAAATACAAAAAAACAAGGCCTAGCATAGAAGTAAGTTCCATAAAGGCCTAGTAGAATTTAGCCAAGAAGAGAATTTCTATCAACATTGAGAACAAGTAGTGAGAAAAGAATTCACTCTTCAAAATTAAAAGATAACCTGTCATATACTCAAAAACATGTACTTAGTTTGTGTTACATTCTTTTGAACTGAAAACCTCTTTACCCATCTTCTGTTTACCTTTACACATATATTTTACCAATTTTTTTAAAAAAATAGCTTTTAGAAACTTTACGATATGGAATCTCAAGACTCTTTAAAGCTTCTAAAAAAAGGCAATTTTTGAAACGGGTAGGGGTAGATCTTGGGTTGTAGTCCTGTACAAAAGAGAACGTATGACACAGATGAGTCAACAACCAAAGATAGGCATCACCCAGAAACCAGCTATGACTCCTCCCTTGATCATAATCTTCATGGAGATACTGAATAAATATCAAAAGTAATAATTCAGATTATCTCTGGTCTTTTTTTCTCAGTAGTCAATTTATTGACTTTATAAATAATTTGCCAGGGATTTAGAATGTATAAACTGAGAAAAAATATTTTGTTTCTATAAATTTTTATTTTGAAGAAACCTACAAAAGAGATGCAAAAATAGTACAGAGAGTTTCCATATACCCTTCACAATACTTCCCTTGATGTTATATATGTTATATAATGCTGAATTAAAAACAGATTTGGACTTAGGTCAGAAGAGATTTGATTTTTAAAGACTATTGCCGTAGGAAGAATGCTCTGAATATAAGATCCAGAATTTGTTCAAGAGTTGGGTAAAAAAGTATCCTTTTTTATAGAGAGAAATAACCAAGGATAGAAAGAACTAGATGTCGAATGGTGAAATGAAAGGGTGCCAGTTTTGGAAAGATCAGAAAATGTTTTGTATTAAGGCCAGTCTATTCCTCAGGAGTGGCTCTTAAGAAGAGGTTGCATGCTGGCTCGGATTGAGTGTAGATCAATATTCAAGGATCCTCAGGCAGGAGAAAATCTTAATCAAAATTTAGCTAACAAGCATTTTGGTTCTAATTAATCAAGGAAGGCAAAACAATTCAGTTGACAATCTGAGGCAAAGGGTGGGAATTTGAAGAGTATGTTTCTGGCTTCCTTGTAGGTATATAAAGTGGTCATCTCTGAATCTCATCTAAATCATATGAGGAAGTGTGCTTCTTTGGTGAGTCATTTTCCAAAACACAAAAGGGTAGTGGTGGTGAGATTTTCTTTAACCATAGTTGTTTTTCAAAATAAGAGGGTTCAGGTAAATGTAAACATTGTCAATGCCATTGTATAACAGAAAAATAGTGTACATCTAAAACATACAGTTATTAGCATAAAACTCTCATCATAAATTCTAAACTTAGGACACAGCTAGGCACATGTATTAACTGTTTTCTGGCTAAATAACAGTTGAAAAAATAACAAAATATGAATGTAAGATGACAGCCTTGTAACATTTTATTTCACATACATACTGTTCAAATTCTAAAACTACCATTTTATTAGACAATTGTAACAAAAATATTAAAATCTTTTTTCCTTATTGACCAGATGAACTATTTTGATTCTTTTTTTTTTTTTTTTTGAGTTGTAATCTCACTCCCTCACCCAGACTGGAGTGCTTTGGCACACTCCTGATCACCACAGTCTCGACCTGCTGGGCTCCGGGGATCCTTCTGCCTCAGCCTTCCAAATAGCTGGAACTACAGGCTGTGCTACCATACCTGGCTAAATTTTTTGGATTTATTGTAGAGAAGAGGTCTTGCCAAGTTGCTCGGGTGTGTCTTGAACCCACAGACTCAGGCAATTCACTCGCCTCGGCCTCCCAAAGTGCAGGGATTACAAGTTGAGCCACCGAGTCCGGCCCACTTTGATTCTAAATGACAAAACATGTTTTGGAATTTTATATCTAGCATGTGTTTGACACTCAGCATTCTGTAAGAAAATAAAAAATATTTATTTTTCTATTGATTTATACTTACCATGGCATTTTTCATTCCACAAATGTTAAATGACACAAAGTTTAGTTAAAAACAAACATTTACTATATTGTCACTGAATGAATGATTTTTCTCTCTAGTTACCTTTCCTTGAGAGGGTAGTTAATGTGGAAAGTTAATATAGAAACTTTTCTGAATTTAGATATTGGGGCTGATTATTGTTACCACACAAGTGCCACCTCATTAAGGACTAAATGGTATTGCCATTATTTCACTAAAGGAAAATCGTCTTGCTTACAAGAACCCTGGGTCCTCTGAAAGCAATTGACAAAATAGAAAGACATGATTTGCAATTATTACTAAAATTGGTACTACATAGAAAAAAGGAATAAATAAAGTCTCTAAAGTCTCAACCATACATTGGTTAATTACATCAACTATGATACAATTTGGACTATAAAGTAAAAGGGAAAGATGGTGGTGGAGCCATTTAGACTGTGGAAGTCTCTGTGTGAGTGAGTGGATACATGGATGAATTTGCTTGCATGGCTGGGTGGGGACTTGGGAGCAAGTGGCCAGGACTCTCCAGGTGAAGTGGCTAGCATGACAGCTGCTCTGCTGGGACCCTAGTACTTCCTGGGGTGCAGAAATTGAGCATCATTTTATAAAATCAGCAAAGCCCTTCCTTTGTAGGAGCTGCCAGGAACAACTGCCATTACCAGACAGTCCAACCACCGCAGTGACAGATGGGACACTGGCAGCAAAGACCATGGAGGAAGCACAGCGAGAGGGCCAGAGGCAGAGTCCACTGGAGAAGATGATACAGGCACCCCATCACCATCTTGTAAACTGAGTAAGGAAGTGCTCTGGCTTGCTCACCATGGAGCAACAGACCCACTCTCTGTGATCATTGGGTTAACTACTCTGGGGTTGACCGGAACCCAGAGGGAATATCCCAAAAGCACAAACTTTGGAGGGACAGGATGAGTGCAGAGTCTCAAGAACCCTACCCCCTACCCTGACGTAGCCGCAATACAAAGGTTGCAACCAGAAAATGACAATGAAGACCTCCCCCAGGAGATCAGTTGTGATTCCTGGGCTGACCAAACCCCCTCCTTCCCAGCCATCTTCTGAATGTCAAACATACATGGTTGGGGCACCGCTAACAAGGACAAGCCAAGGTGGAGCCTGAAGAGCAGCCATGCTGGGAACACTCGCTCTGGGCTAAGCCTAGCAACTAAGCCACCAGCACCAGGGTAGAAGATAATCCCACACCTCTTCACCAGAGGGAATACCTCTGACCTTATGAGAATAGGAGGGGAGGACTGATGCCCCATCCACTGTAACTGCCCCATCTCGGGCCCCTGGACTGTAAGCCAGGGAGATTATGAACAAGCCTGCAACCCTGCAGGAGATGGCAGATGGGCTTACCTATGAGGATCTGAACAGAATAATTGCAAAATCTGTCACAAGGGGTGGTTAGTACACATATTTTTTTTATTGTATTTTATTTTTTGTTCTTTTGTTTTGGTTTAGTGTGTGTGTGTGTGTGTGTGTGTGTGTGTGTGTGTGTGTGTGAATGTGTATGTGAGGGTTTGATTTGCATCTCCCTTTTTTTTGTTTTTCTTTTGTATAGTATGCATGTGAATGTGTGTAAGAGTTTGACTTGCATTCTTCCCCTCTTTTGTTGTTGTTCTTCTTCTTTTGCTTTTTGTTGTGTGTGTGTTGGGTTCTGTTTTTCATATTTTTTGTGTTTTATTTCTGTTTCCTTTGGTTTTTGTAGTTTTTCATCACTTTTATTTTTGCTTTTTTTCTGTGATTAAATTTTTTAAAATTCTTTTTGTTCATGATATTTAATTCTACTTTTCTCTGTTCACTTCATTATGGTGTCCTTATCTTGGACTCAGTGGATACATGTACCCACTGCATCATCATGTAAGAGTGTTGGTGAGGAGTGAGTCTTGGGGAGTTCATACCCCAGTGATTGAACATTGTAACTTGCAAGTTGTTTCTGAATCCTAGCCCCCACCATCCGCCTTATTCAACTGTCAAAACTATAAGAAACCGCAAAGCTTTTCACCTCCAGTGCTGTTTCAAGAGAGAACAAATTTGAATCTCTGATCAGGGCAGAATAGAGGGCTGGGTAAAAAACATAATTGAAAGACTGTCCCATGGCCACTGAATAATGGAATTAAAGAGAAAAGAAAGAGGTCTGTCACAAATGAGAAAATGTCAACAAAAGAACACAGGTAATCCCTAGTGTACCAAAGAGGCAACACCCAAAAAATATCAGACCCTTAAATGAGTTGAAATAGGCAATCAATTCCAGATTAAAAACCCCAAAGTCCATGCCATAAGAGATAAGATAGATAAGTGGTAACTCATCAAAATGTAAAACTTTTACAAAGCAAAATAAACCATCAAGAGGGTGGGGAGGCATCCCCCAGAATGAGAAAAAAAAAAATATTTGCCAACCATATGTCTTGCAAAGACCTAACATCCAAGATCTACAAGGAGCTCAAATGTGCCAAAAGGAAAAATCAAACAATTCCATTACAAACTGGGCAAATGACATGAGCAGACATTTCTCAAGAGAGGACACATGAGCAGCCAACAGATACCTGAAAAAATGCTCAGGCTCACTAATCATCAAAGAAATGCAAATCAAAACCACTTTGAGATACCACATAACTCCATTCAGGATGTCTATTTTTAATAACTCAAAAAACAAAAGATGCTGGAGAGGGTACAGAGAAAAGTAAATGCTTCTAAACCGTGGGTTGCAGGGTGAATTACTACAGTCTTTATAGAAAACAGTGTGGTGATTTCTAAAAGATGTAAAAATTGACGATTCATGTGACCCAGCAATCTCCCTTCTGGGAATACACCTGAAAGAATGCAAATCATTCTACAAAAAGATACCTAGGCATGCATGTTTATTGCAGCACTTTTCACAATAGCAAAACATGGAACCAACCGTGCTGCCCATCAAAAGTGGACTAGACAATAAAATGTAGTACATATACATGATGGGTTATTACACAACCATAAAGATGGACAAAATTATGAACTTTGCAACAACATGGATGGATTTAGAGTCTATCATACTTAGTAAACAAAAAACAGAAAAAACCTGAGTACCACATGTTCTCACTTGAAGTTTCTTGAAGTACTTTTCAGCTTGATGCTTTATAATTTTATTTCCAATAATATGACACAGATTGGACTTTTGTAGAATTTTCAAATGCAACGGAAACAGAAAACAAATAGGAGCAGTAGAGAAAATACAGAAATGGGAGAGGGTCTATTTTTGTTTACATTGTTCAGAGAATCTAATTAAAAAGGAGTTGAGGGGTTGTTTGTGCCTTTGTGTGGGTTAAGAGTAGGGTAGATCTCAGTTTTGAGGGGCTTGGAGTTTATGCAGTTATGAGAGCTCTCTTTAGGAAGTGTAGCGGAATTAGTTATGAAAGTAAAATATTTAGATAGAGAAAAGAAATCACTGCCAATTATAAGTCTAAGTAAGCTGGAAATGATATGAATCAAGTTTGTTCAAATTAGTTCTGACCTCATACAATCAATCATTCACTGTGATAATGGGTTTTTGAGAATAAGAAAAGATTTATTCACTGGGTAGGCAAGCAAGGAGGCGAGAGGACAGCTCTCAAATCTGCCTCCCTGAGAATAAAACTTAGGAATATTTATGAGTCAGAAAAGCAGGGTAGTCTAAGGTTTGGGAAAACATGATTGGCAATGGGGAAAAATGAAGTCATCGGTGGTCCGTACAACATAGTTGGGGTTCATGGCATTTCACAGGACAAATGTTCAGAAAATGGTGGCATTAGCATGATCTGAGGTGGAGTTTTTGGCTCTCTGATGTCAAAAGACACCTCTCAGGCATTTGTGCAGTTCCAATGAAAAAATCTGTTGTCTCAATTGCTTTGAATTAGATAGGAGCTGTCCCAAGATCCTGAAAAATAACTGAAGCAATCATACCATGGTGACTTATAAATGTTATCTACAAGATATCTTGTGCAGGTTGAATTGTACCTTTCATTGGTGCTGCCTTCACCTACTTTGGCCTTCAGCTTTATGAAAATATTTTTAATAATAACAAAAAGCCAGCAAATAAAAGCTAACAGGGCAGGCTAAGTTTAACAGATCAAAAAATTAGTTTTTTAGTTCCAGAAATAGCATACATGTTAGCATCTAAAAATGTAACATTGTGTATTTATAATTTTAAGTTTTAAAATAAATAGATGTGTATGTACATGTAATACATTTATAATTAATTTTCTGATCTACTTAAAATTGAACAATTATAATAATTTTTCTCTATGTTTTCTGTTCATAAACTCGTTGTTCACTCATTCAAAATAAAAATCTTATGTTATTTCCTTGAGAGCTAGAAAGATAGTTTAGTCTTTCCTCTGCATGATTTATTACCATTTATTTTAATTTTAATCGATAGTTTAGAAAAATGTTTTCTGGTTTTGCAACATGTCATTGATAGTGCTCTGTAAGTTGACAAAGTTACTATGGGTTAAATGAAAAACATTTACCAAGTTTCTTTTTTATCATCTCCCTACACCAAAGAACAGCATGTCCAAAGTCTGGATACAAGTTCACATTGAATGGTCATGATGGAGAAAAGGGGTGAATATGCCTTTTAATATGTCAAGAGAAAGTGTCATAGGACATGATGTCAGAGATGTAGGAGATCATATGGGGCCTTGCATGCTACCATAGAGTCCTTGTCTTTGACCTGAATGAAATGTGAAGCCATTGGAGGATTTGGGAGCCAAGGACACTGGGATGATTTAACTTAACATTTTAACCTTTCCAGCTGCTGTGTTGAAAAGGTATGTAAAGGGAATGAGTGGAATATGAAGACCAAGCTAAAGGTAAAGACAAATAATTGTAGCAACAAGTATTATAAATATCCAAACGAATTATTCTGGGAACACAAAGCTTAGAGAATCTTAAATACAGCAATGAATATGTTTATGCTGATGGAAAGTGTCATAGGACATGATGTCAGAGATGTAGGAGATCATATGGGGCCTTGCATGCTACCATAGAGTCCTTGTCTTTGACCTGAATGAAATGTGAAACCATTGGAGGATGGCTAGTATGAGTCTTTGTCCCTCTTCTTATCCTACAAAGGTTATCTCTGTACTATTACTAACTTGCTATTTTGCTTATGCTACATGGTAACAGTAGAAAACACATCACTATTTCAATTTCTTTTTCTTTTTTTTTTTTTTGAGTTGGAGTCTCACTCTGTCACCCAGACTGGAGTGCAGTGGCTGCTCCTGGCCACCTCAACCTGCTGGGCTCTGGCGATCCTTCTGCCTCAGCCTTCCAAGTAACTGGAACTACGGGCGCGCGCTACTATGCCCGGCTAATTTTTGATTTATTGTAGAGATGGGGTCTCGCCAAGTTGCCCAGGCAGGTCTCGAACCGTGGGCTCAGGCAATCCACTCACCTCAGCCTCTCAAAGGCGCGGGATTACAGGCTGAGCCACCAAGCCCGGCTTCAATTTCTTAGTAGAAATTTAGAATCAATTTATCAAAAATTCAACAGTTGGATAGTTCTTAGAATAAAACATAATACTTAGCTTGATACAGTAAACTTAACAATTGATGCTCAAATAAGGAAAAACGTAACTATTTATTCCAGAATCTAAATATGTAATTGTTTGAAATTAAAAATCATCTTTGTATAAATACTTCAGTTTTTATTTAATAATTGTTCATGTTGCTAAAATTATTTATCTGCTCTTACCTATATATTGTGAGGCACTTAAGCAGAAGCCCAATTTTATTTCACTCCATTATTCTCAGCTTTTACAATAGTTTTTACTGGCACATAACAACTACTTAATAGACATTTCTTTTTTTTAACTTTTAAATTTTTTATTTTAAAATTGTGAGGTACTATTGAGGGTTAGGTATACAACCATTCTTTCTGCAGGTACCCTTGTTGATGAGGTATGCCCTCCCTTGACCCAGGCAGATTCCCACTACTGCCAATTCCACCTCCCTGTGCCCCCCAACCCCGGTTTCCCGCTACTGTCAGTCCTTTTCTTATAGTATTACTATAGTTGTTCAAGGTACACTTATGGGTGCGAATATGTGATACTCAGTTCTTTGTTTCTGTTAAAGATCACTCAGTATTATTGGTTCCAAGTCCATCCAGATTGCTGTGAAGTTCATGATTTTGTTCTTCTTTATGGCTGCATAATATATTCCATTGTGTATATGTACCACATTTTTTTTTATCCAGTCCTCTTTAATGGGCAGCATGGTTAGTTCCATGTTCTTGCTATTGTGAACAATGCTGTGATAAACATACATGTACAGGTATCGTTTTTATAGAGTGACTTGAGTTCTTCCGGGTATATTCCCAGTAGAAGGATTGTGGGGTAATATGGAAGGTCAATTTTTAGAGCTTTTAATAATTGCCACACAGTATTCAACAGAGGTTGTACTAGTTTACACTTCCACCAATAGTA
Source organism: Cephalopachus bancanus (assembly GCA_027257055.1). Lineage (NCBI taxonomy): Eukaryota > Metazoa > Chordata > Mammalia > Primates > Tarsiidae > Cephalopachus > Cephalopachus bancanus. The sequence continues at coordinate 14,150,266 of JAPVLO010000068.1, read as the reverse complement.
TAGAAGTGTTCCCTTTTAACCATATCCTCTCCAGTATCTGTTATTTTTTGAGTTATTGATGACCATTCTGACTGGTACATTCTGACATGGTATCTCCATGTAGTTTTAATTGTATTTCTTTGATGACTAGTGAGGCTGAACATTTTTTCATGTATCTGTTGGCTGCTTATACATCTTCTTTTAAGAATTGTCTAGTCACAACTTTTGCCCACGCTTTAATGGGACTGTTTTTTTTTTTTTTTCTTTTCAGCATGTTTGAGTTCTTTGTAGATCCTAGATGTTAGGCCTTTGTCAGACATAGAGTTGGCAAATATTTTTTTCCCAGTCAGTGAACTGTCTCCCTGCTCTCTTGATGGTTTCTTTGGCTTTGCAGAAGTTTGTCAGTTTGATGGGGTCTCACTTCTCTCTCATCTCTTATGACATGGACACTTGGGATTTTGATCAGGAATTGGTTGCCAGTTCCAATTTCCATAAGGGTGTCTCCCGCATTTTCTAAGGTTTTTATAGTCTGAGGATTTACGTATAGGTGTCTGATTCATTTGGAGTGGATTTTTTTGTCTGGTGATAGATAGGGGTCCTGTTTCAATCTTCTACATATGGTCAGCCAGTTTTCCCAGCACCATTTGCTGAATAGGTTCTGCTTTCCCCAGTGGTTGGTGGTACAGCCTTTGTCAAAGGTGAGTTGGTTGAGAAATTGAGGTTTTGCTTCAAGAAACTTAATTCTATTCCATTAGTCTGTATACCTGTTGTACCAGTACCAGGCTATTGTGATAATTGTAGCTTTATAATAAAGTTTCAAGTCTGGGAGTGTGATACCTCCTGCTTTTTTTTTTTCCTGAGGATTGTTTTGGCCATTAGTGGTCATTTATGTTTCCATATGAATTCCTGTATTGTTGTTTCTAGATCTGAGAAGAATGTTGAAGACAGTTTGAAGGGTATTGTGTTAAATCAGCAGATTGCCTTAGGTAGAATGAACATCTTAACAATGTTGATTCTTCCAATCCATGAGCATGGAATATTTTTCCACTTGTTTGTGTCATCTTTGATGTCTTGAGCAGAGTTTTGTAGTTTTCATTGTAAATGTCTTTCATGTCTGATTAGTCAGATGCCAAGGTATTTCATTTTTTTGTGGCTACTGTGAATGGAATTGTGATTTTCATTTGGGTTTCTGTTTGTTTATTATTGGTGTAGAGAAATGCGATTGTCATTTGCACATTTATTTTATACCCTGAGACTTGACCAAAGTCCTTTATCAGTGCAAGGTTTTTGACAGATTCTTTGGGTTTTCAAGGTGTAGAATCTGTCATCTGCAAAGAGTGGTAACTTGATTTCCTCTTTTCCTATTTGGATACCCCTGATTGCTTTCTTTTCTTTGATTCCTCTAACTAGGACTTCCAAAACTATGTTGAACAGTGGGGATGAGAGTGGGCATCCTTTTCTTGTTCCAGTTTTTAGGGGAAATGGTTCCAATTTCTGTCTGCTTAGCAGTATGCTGGTTGTGGGTTTCTCATAAATGGCTCTTACTATTTTGACTTATGTTCCACCTATGCCTAGATGTTCAAGGGTTTTTATCAGTAAGGGGTGCTGGATTTTATCAAAAACTTTTTCTGCATCTTATGATATAATCATAAGATTTTTGTTTTCAGGCCTGTTGATGTAATTACGTTTATGGTCGTATGAATATTGAACCAGCTTTGCATCCCAGGATGAAGCCTACTTGGTCATAGTGCATGGTTTTTGAGATGTGTTGTTGAGTTTGGTTGCTAGAATCTTGTTGATAAGTTCATCAAGGATGTTGGTCTGTAGTTCTCTTTCTCTGTTGGATCTTTACCTGTCTTGGGTATCAATGTGATGTTAATTTCATAAAATGATTTGGGGGGAGTTCCATCTTTCTTAATCACCTGGAATACTTTAATAAGTGTGTTATCAGTTCTTCCTTGTATGTTTTGTAGAATTCTGTAGTAAACCCATCTGGTCCTGAGTTTTTTGTTTTGTCTTTTTGTTTTGTTTTTGTAGGTAGTTTTCTTATGTCATAGTTTTCTGGATTTTTATAGGTCTATTTAGGGTCTTGGTTTCTTCTTGTTTCAACCTGGGGAGGTTGTGTGATGTCAGAAAGTCCTCCATTTCCTTTTGTTTTCAAGTTTGTTTCCATCCAAGTATAAATAATAGTCTCTGATAATCTTTTGTATTTCTTCAGGGTCAGTTGTGACTTCATCTTTTGTGTTTATTATTGTGTTTGGGCATTTTCTCTCTATTTCTTGGTCAGTCTAGTTATGTGAGTATCAATCTTGTTTATACATTCAAAGAACAAGCTTTTTGTTTCATTGAGTTTTTTGTATTATTTTTTTTGTCTTCTATGTCCCAGATTTGGGCTTTTATTTTGCTTATCTGGATTCTTCTGCTATAGCTACAGTTTTGAGGCTCTTGCTTTTCCAGCTTACTTGGGTGACTTGTTAGGCTGTTAACTTGTGATCTTCCACTTTCTTCATACGTTTGTAGTCATAGAATTACCCTCTTACTACTGCTTTCATGGCATCCCAGAGTTTGGGGTAAGATGCTTCTTCATTTTCATTTGTTTCCAGGTATCTTTTAATTTCTGTTTTGATTTCAATGTTGGCCCAGGTGTCATGTCTTTGTGGGTTTTGGGGGAATCTTTTTGGTGTTGATATCTATTTTTATTTCACTTTGGTCTGAGCAGGTGCACGGCAGAATTTCAATCTTTTGAAATTTGTTTATGCTTGATATATGGCCAAGGATGTGGTCAATCTTAGAGTACATTCCATGTGGTGATGAGTAGAATGTTTACTCTGTGTTTGTTGGTGGAGTATTTTGTAGATATCAATTAGTCCATTTAGTCAAGAGTCACATTAAGGTTCTGGATCTTCTTGCTGATTTTTTTTTGTCTTGATGATCTGTCTAGGGTTGTGAGTGCGGTATTAAAGTCCCCAGCTATGATAGTGTTACAGTCAATCTCTTTTTAAAATTTGACTAGAAGTTGCTTTACAAAAGTTGTTGCTCCTATGTTGGGTGCATATATGTTTAGGATAAATATTTCATGTTGATAGATTGAAACTTTATCATTATGCAGTGACTTTCTGGATTTTTAAAAAATTTTTGATAGCTTGAAGGGTATTTTGTCTGATATTAAAGTCACAACTCCTGCTTTCTTTTATGTTCTGTTCACCTGAAATTCTGCTTCCTATCCTCTTACTTTGAGTCTGTGAGTGTCCTTTCTGATGAGATGATTCTCTTGGAGATAATATATTGTTGCCTTATGAAATTTTATCCATCCTACCATTCTGTGTCTTTTCAGTGGTGCATTTAGTCCTTTCACATTCAGGCTAATTACTGAAATGTGAGAGTTTATCCCTGTCATGATGTTCTTATAGAGTTGTTATTCCTGTTAGTTTTTTGTCTTTCTTTTGATTTTTTAGGTCGATTCATGTGTGTTTTCAATCTTTTTCCTGAATTCTTGTGAAGAACGTTGTCGTTCTTTTTTCCCTTTCTTCTGTGTTTAATACTTCCTTAAGTGTTTCTTGTAGAGTTGGCCTATAGGCAGCATAAAATCTTAGGGATTGAATGTCTGGGAAAGAATTAAATTTATCTTTGAGAACTTTGAAGATTGGGCTCCGAGCTCTCCTAGTCTGAAGTGTTTCTGTAGATAAATCTACTGCTATTCTAATCGGTCTTCTCTGATAGGTAGTCTGACGTTTTTCTCTTGCTGCCTTTAGGATTTTTTCTTTTATACCTACTTTGTTTAGGCAAATTACTATGTGTCTAGGAGTTGATCTTCTCATTTGTTGTCTCGCAGGGGTTTTCTGAATATCTTGTGTTTGAATTGTCCCATCACTAATGAGATGAGGGAAGTTTTCTTGAATAATTTCATGAAATGTTTGTTCTAGGGTGGTCTCTAAACATTTCAAATAAGAAAAAGAAGGTATGATTTAGACAGTCATTCAGTCCATCAGAAAGCTAATCATAAAGAAAGACACACATATGCTTTTTGCAGCAACTTGGATGGATTTAGAGTTGATCATACTCAGTGACCGATCCCAGAAACAAAGAGCAGAGTACCATATGTTCTCACTCATAAGTGGACCTCGAACAATTATAATACTATAAAAAAGGGATTGGCAGTCATGGGAAAATGTCAGTGGAGGTGGGTGGGATTGGCAGTTGAAGGAAACTGCTAGGGGAAAAAGGGGAATAACCCCTCAACAAGGGTATCTGCATAATCAACATTTGTATTTAACACTGAATTGTACCCCACATCTTTATAATAAAATAAAAAGAAAGCCAACATCCATTTAATAAATGATGGGAGTAGATCCACTGTGAGGTTGACTGGCATCAACCATTCAGCAAACTGATATATTTACCAAATTTCTTACCCTTAAATGCATCTGGTGTTATCTATAGAGGAATAGGACCTCTTGAGCAAAAAAATAATATAAGAATCTTGGCTACCTATAGTATCCCAGGAACTTAATCAAACAAGTGATGGTAAATGGTATTAGTAAGCTGAGAAACTTCACTGGAGCTACAGATGTTGCACTAATGAAGTATTCCATTAGGAAGACAAAAAGGAAAAAAAAGAAAAAGAAAAGAAAAAATGTCTTCTACCTTATTGATGAGAAGCTTGAGATAGTAATAATTGTAAACATTGATTTTGGATTTGGATTGTCCTCTAATTGAATTCTGGCCTTGCCACAGTTAAATAGTTTACTAGTTGACTTCAGTATTGTAAAAGAAACAAAATCAATTAGTCAAATTTTATCTTAGATATAATAAATTTCCAGTCAGGCTCGGTGGCTCAGCCTATAATCCCGTGCCTTTGGGAGACTGAGGTGAGTGGATTGCCTGAGCCCGCGGGTTTGAGACCCACCTGGGCAACTTGGCTAGACCTCATCTCTACAATAAAAATCAAAAAATTAGCTTGGTGTGGTAGCGCGCACCTGTAAGTTCCAGCTACATGGAAGGCTGTGGCTGAAAGATCGCCGGAGCCCAGAAGGTCGAGGCTGTGGTGGCCGGGAGCGGTCACTGCACTCCAGTCTGGGCGACAGAGTGAGACTCCAACTCAAAAAAAAAAAAAAAGATATAATAAAATTCCTTGGCTCTAGAAACTTCAAGGCATTAGGAAATGTTCTCAGTGAATAATTTTGCATTTGTCTTTTCTTAGTCATCTTTGAAATGTAAAAAATGTAGATAAATCTCTTTCAGAAGATAGCACTCACCTTAGGATATTTTCTCCATTAGCTCTTATGTAGTTGGTCATTTCACTCAGATTTTGTTGCATAAATAATTGTATAGCAATTAAACATACAGGCTTCTTTATCATCAATGCAATTTTGCTTATTTGGATTCTTCAAAGAGCCTTCCTAACTTTGGAGCAAGTAACCATTAGATATGTGTAAGACCTATGCAGATTACAAGGGCAGCTTTTATTGCAGTAGTTTTGATGATGCATTTTTGTAGGACATCATCACAGTAGTATCCCACTCATGATTTATTAGGATGCTACATCATAGCATTGATGGAGAATAGAAACTAACCAAAGGATGACTTGCTCATTTATAATATTAAAGGCTATACATTATATATGGAGCCTGTCCTCATTTTTAGGAATGGAAGTATTCATTTATGACACTTGTATAAATAATGCATCATTCACTGATAGTAAGTTAAATTATGTTTAGGTTTAACCAAATCCAGCATCACTTAGTACTTTATTTTTCCTGAATGTATATTTTACAATAACATAAATTAAACAGGAATAAAATTCTCTATATTTGTCACCCTCATCAAGTGATGATAAGTATCAGAGAAGAAGATATAATTTTATTAAATTAATTATTTGTTTTTCATCTATGCACACTCAAGTCCTTTATATTAAAAGGATAATTTTCAGTGAAGTTATCTTCCAGAAGAAAACATGGTATTGCATCTAGAATGTCTTTTTTGAAAACTTTTGTAATCACAATTTTAAAACAAAAATCGGAATCTGCTGATAGCCTAGATGTGCTCCCCAAATCAATTATTTTCCTTTTTAACAGAAAACTATTTTTGTGACTAAATTGGAATCAATAAGATTTATGTAGAAATGATATGTGCATCTTTTATGACATATACAACTTAAAGGAAAGTCAGTTAGATAAATCTGTAATAAAATTCACATCTGGTCCATGAAGACTATATGTTATTTATGTAAAAATGTTTAAATGATATTGAAAAACTACATTTTCTCCATACTTTTTTTGCATAAATTGTTAAAGTATATATGTCATTATTATAAATATGTATCTTTTCTCCATATTTTCTAATTATTTGCTGCCAAAACAAAAATAATCAATTGATTGTTTTTAATATAACATATCCAGAAAATTAATATTCCTTATTAATTCTAGCAATGTATTTGTAGATTTCAATTTTGATTTTCTGTAAGCAAAATTGCATTGTTTGTGATTAGTGCTAATTTTTTTTTTCTTATATGAGGAGATATCACAAACAAAACTGGAATTATCTTTTGGATGGAGAGCCCCTTGTAATACAGAATTCCTCTGCTAGGTAAGTGTTCTAGAAAATCATCAGGTTTTATCTGGAAGTTTGAGAAGGTTGCATCATGATTTGAGAAAGAAATGTCCCAAGTTGTGGCAAACAGGTGACTGGTTCTTCCACCATGACAACACACCTGCCTACACTGTATCAAGTATTCAGGAGTTTTTGATTAAAAACATGCCATGAACTCCATGCCTCACCCTTCCTATTCACCAAATCTCACCCTAAGTGACTAATTTTGTTTCCTTGGATGAAAAAATTTCTGTAAGGGAAAAGTTTTACTGATGGAAGAAGTGAAAGAAAAAAAAAATGGCAGAAGCACTGAAAGACATCAAAATTGCCAAGCTCAAAAACTGTTTTGAGCAGTGAAAATGCATCCTGATGGGTGCATTGCATCAGATAGAGATAATTTTTTTTTTTTTTTTTGAGTTGGAGTCTCACTCTGCCGCCCAGACTGGAGTGCAGTGGCATGCTCCCAGCCACTGCAGCCTCAACCTGCTGGGCTCCAGCTATCCTGCCGAAATGGAGAGAACTTTGAAGGTAACTGAAGGTTAAACATGTAATAATAAATACACAATGTTTTAATAAATAAATTATATTTGATGGGGTCCCTTCTCATATATGTTTATTTTTTTATTTAGTCATGTAAATTTGGATGCTATTCTTATATCTTTTATTTCTTGATTTACTTCTGCACAGGCTGGAATATTAGAAATTGAGATACTGGAAATAGATATTATTAAAAAAAGTTTTATTTGTAATTGTTGGGACTCAGGCAGTGATCCTCCTGAAGACTGGCACTTTAACCTGTGAAGAGACCTTAGAAGCTGCCTCAGAATTAAGGTCCCTCTAACGTTTTCTTGGTTTCCACTGTCCCCAAGTGAAGGAAAGGGAAGGTCTCTCTCTGGAGCATCTTTTATCTGACCAAAGAAGCTTCCCCCCCCCCAAAAAAAGTTATTATCTTAAGACACCCTCCTTAAGATCTTTTCAAATAACTAGGGAAGTTCAACCACCAGAGAAAAGAAACTGGGAGTTGTCACCTCACAAAGAATTCTCATCTGTTCTGAAAGCAACTGCCAGAGATTACCTAAGAAAGTTTATCATCATAATTAAGACAACTTCGTTTCTGTGAACCATTGTCTGAGCACTGGGTTATTCATTTACCCAATTTCCCCCTCTCCTATGAAGAAAACATCAAAAACCATCTGATCTTTCTTTGAGTTCATATTTTGTATAACCCTTGTAGACACATAAGAGTAATAAATGGTTTATATTTTTTCCATTTTAAAGTTTATTTTTAAATAAAGATGCTGGCTGTGGCATGTCATGATGGGGCAGAAAGGGATCGTGTCCTTTCCATCCCTACAGTTCTGGCGACAATGGTGGGATGGCTGAAACACCTGACTTGCTCCCAAGCCTACAGTTAGTTCCTGGAACAACAGACAAAAAGCCAGTAAAGAAAGGTAAGTGTTTTTTTAAAAATCAATTTTAATTCTTCCAGATTGCTGCCTGAAGTGTCTGATGGAAAATGGAAAGTAAAAATGTCTCTTTGTCCCTTCTTCCCAAATTTAGGTTGACAGGAGAAAATCATCTGTTTGGATTATGACATTTTTGTAAACTTGGTTTTGAGTTACCTATTCATAATTTATCATTTTTATGAGCAGTTATTGTTTTTGGTTTATTTGTTTGTTTTCTTCTATCTGTCTTGTTCTGTGTCTTGAAGTTGGCCTGACTTGTTATCTGTCGGGGGTATGGTATGCAGATTGTTGGGAATGCATGTACAGATGGCCAGTGCAAAAAGACTGGGCCCTCCCAAAAAAAGCTAGCATACCAACTGTTGCCAGTTTGCAAGACATTGTCTGAATCATTCAGTCCTAGCTGTGTTTAAGAGTGACACTGGACTCTGAGAGAACTGCTTCTTTGTATTGTTTGGTGGCATCTTGTGCATTCTTGGTTAAGTCATAAAAGTCTTATTGGTTCTAATTTACTTGGTAGATACATATAGTTTTATTGTTGTTGTTGTTGTTGCTGTTGTTTTTAAGTAGGTAAAAACCAGGCATATTTGCTCTCTGTCCCACCTGATATCTGATAAAAAGAGATTTAAAACAATTTTTTAAAAGAGCTCTATGGTCAAAAGTGAGTTTAATTAAAAGCTGACATTCTGACCATATATTTTTAAAATATCATTTTGCTTTTTCTCTTTCTGATCCCCTACACCCTTGTCAGGAACTTCTTTCATTTAGCTGAAACCCTTTTTTAAAAATTGTATTTTTGTTCCTCTGTACTCTACCTTTCTTGCAGACATAATTTTAGCTAAGAAAAATGTTAAAACTCTTGGCCTTTTTGGGGAGACTATGTTCTCCTCAAGATTCCTTTAAGATTTGTTCTTCCATTTACTTTTGCTCCTTCTCTTTGCCTTTAATCTTCTATCAAGTTCTTTAATCATTGATATGTTTCCATTTAAGCCCTTACCTTTTCCATTTCATAGTCAGTGGATGAAAAATTACTGAGAGAAAACAGCATTCCGGCCATCTCATAAAGAGGCACAACAGAGAAACTGCTAACGACTCTGAGACCCATAGCCAAGTCACCACAGACCCCCTTTTTGAGGTTTTCTGTTTTTTTGGTTTTTTTTTTTTTCTTTTTTTCATGGAGGCCTAAAAGTTATGGGTAGGTTTTTTCTACTCAGGTCTAAAGCTCTGTTTTCTTTTACACTGAGTTCCCTTTACAAGGAATATTTTATATTGTAAGAGAACAATTGACCTCTGTGCATGTGGTACCTGTGACAAGAGCTGGAATTTTGAAGAGAACTGACAGTTGTTGCAATGAATGGTTATTATTCTAAGAGACAAACTCTGGCTTACTGTCCTCTTATTTGCAAGTTTAGATAAGAAAGTCCTTTCATTTCTGACAGAGTCAGAAAGAAACTGACAATAAATGGCAATTTGATCCAAGAAAAGTTATTGGCAAGTACCAGATCATGGGAGATGTTTGGACGCTTTGAGGTTGTGAAAACACTCACACTGAAGGATAGGAACTCCCATGGAGGATGGGTTGATCATAGAGTGAGCTAGGTGGTTTTGGATCATCCACTAGCTTCAGCAGAATGAATGTTCTTGTTGCAGGGTCTCTGTGGGAGCATTCTACAGCCTAGCCCCACGGTGTTTCTCTTTTGATCTTGAACCATGGCTCTGTGGTGCCTTGGATTCAAAATAGTAATAGAATCCTTGATTTATGGAGATCAAGGAGCTCTGACTTCTGGCTGTGTTTGTGAGTACTGGGCTTTAGAAACTACAAATGTTTTATTAGCCCTATTCAATGATGGACTCCACCTTGAACTCAGTAGTCTAGGTGGAAAAGGGAGATTAAGTTGGAAGCTAATAAACCAAAATTAGTCTTATAAAATCCTGTGGTGAATTCCTATGATTGTATATTACTGCAGTATTCATTAACAATTTTCATTTGTTACGTATCTAATTGACATAATTGCTTAAAAAGCTTAAATTCTTTCACTGTGCTTTGAGCTATAAATTTGCTACATTGTTTTCTCTAAAATCTAAAACTTAGGGCACAGGCCATTTGGGACACATAAAATTTAAAATGTTCCATTTACAGAGGTACCAGTTATATTTACCTGTGCTTTTAAACTACCAAATTTCATCTGCAACATGGAAAAATTATAATATTAAAGCTATAATATCTTTATGTTTGTATTTTTATGCATACATGTAAACATGTCTGTGTTTGTATACTGTCCACGTGTCACCAAATTGACTTAAAAATAAATGAACACTCTTTTTCAAGCTTACATTACTTTAATAATCTTAGGTAAATAAATCAATATTAGTTTAAATACATGTAATTAAAACTACTGAAAATAAGAAAAACAATTATCTGTACAAGATATTCAGAGAAAGTACCCCCAAAAGCAACATATACATTTGATGAGAAAAGATATGAAAAAGTAATTTTGTCTTGCTGAAATGATTCAAATTTAAGAAACTAAGAACAAATGACAGATATCACTAAATGGACTTAGAAAGTTGGGAAAATAAAGAGAATTGTAAAAATATAAGAGAATATAAAAGATTTATAAAATTCTTATCTTGTGTATTCAAAGCTGGCTGAGATTGGATGATTTGTTTATAAGGTTTTATTAAAATTAACTTTAGTTTTATTACAATACTGGTACAAAACAAAAACTTGGTATTCTCTTTTACACAAGATTTTCCAATACTAGTAATAAAATAATTTCTTAAAAATTCACCTTTGCAGTAAACTGCTGTCTCCATTAGATCTTTTGACTATTTAGCAAACTGAATCTCCTTTTTATCAAGGAGTAAAAAATTTTGGTTTTTGAAATATTTTAGTTACCACACTGACTATATGAATGATTTATTTTACAGGAATCTGTGATCCCGTTTTGATTGAGAGTTTTAACCCTCTCCAATTTTAATCGAATATTTTAAACCTTTGAAATATTTAACAGACTTCTACAATCCAAATTTTAAAAGCAAAATTAAGTCTTCTTTATTTTACACTAATGTTTGAATAGTCCAAGAGCTTCTAGAAGTCCAAAAGAGATATATTAGACTTACTTGCCTTTTTAATATTATACAAAAAAATTATCAAATTTTAAAAGTTCAACCTTCTTTGAATTATATTTATATAGGTATGTTATTTTTATATGTCTCAAAATTGTATGAGAGTTCTAAAAATATGATATATCTTTTTTAATCTTATCAGTCATAATTAACACTATTAGTTGAATTTTTGTAGAACACAACAAATCCTATGGCCATTATAATTATTTTTGTCTACAGCAAATTGCTTTATTCTTCTGTCTCTTCTAAAAGATCTTTGCAAGCAACTATAATTCTCAAATGTATCGTCAAGAAGGTTCATGTAAAGGATAACAAATCCTGACAGATACTCTGAAATGAGACCTGCTGATTATTGAATTTGAATGGATAAAAATTTCAAAAACTCCAGTGACAAAAAAATGGACTCATTAATTTCTGAATCTACAGCAGACAGAATAAGCATTAATTATGTGAAACTGAACTGATGAAGAATTGAAATCATTTTTGTTTTTGTTTGTTTTTAGTTATCTACAGCTGTGCAAGCTTTTGGAGCAACATTTTGAGCAACATTAACACATTTACTTTTATCTGTTCTTGATCCACCAGATTTCAGAAACTATTTGGTAATATTCTTATTTTATGGAAATGTAGTTATTTGCATAAGTTAATAAGAATCTATTTTCTTTTGTAATAGCACACAATTGGAAACAATGGTTATTTTATTGATGCTTTTACTGGAACGTCCTATTTTCAGATATTACTAGACAGCTTTATAAAATCGATGTTGGCTTTATAAAGTCTTTAGACTTCGAAAAAGATTGGCCTGTTACCTTGTCTACAGGGTTCCCTTTCAAGGTTTCTGGTCTTCTGGCAAGTAAAAAATGCGACTTTCTGACAGGCCCAGGAAGGTATTTTGGGACCTCAAGAAAAAAGAAATTCACCCAATTTATACAAGTATTACAGACACAATCTGAGGGGAAATCAAATCCTAGGCTTAGCTTCTAAGCTTCCAAAAGCTTTTTAAGAGTTTAATCTGAGATTTCTTATGAAAAGTTTTCAGTAAAGCCAATTTTAGAAAGCCTATATGACGAATCATACTGCACTTTGTGCAAACAATCCAGCCAAGTTAATATAACTAAATTTATTTTACTAATAAATTGGGCTTACTATAATTATCCTTGGTAAACATGGGAGAACTGAAGAAGGAAAATTATATTTCAGAAGAAAAGCTATAGTGCACCTGTTATTAGATTCTAACACTGTTCATTGTTTTGAAGTTTTTATTATTTGTCTGCAATTTAGACTGACTCTTGAATCTTTTCCTAACTGCAAGTCTCCAAACTAATGTGTCCAAATTTTTCTCCCATTTTTCTGGCTTAGATGTTCTGAAATTTAAACAGTCTTTTTCCTAAGTCTCTGCAAACTGAATCAGTCAACTTGGCTTTCAATAAAATCCTGCAACAGCTTATATTTGGACAAATTTTGTACATGCAAACTGCAAAGTAGAAAAATCTGTAAATTTCCTATTTCCCACTTGTCTTCTCAACTGACTGTCCTTCAGACTCTAAAGAACCTAGTTTATAGATTATTCCAGATATTATTCTTTTGTTTTCTGTTCCCAAATAATTCCTTTTATTGAAAATCTATTGGCTTGTCTCATATATAGAGACTTAACTTTGAGCGTCATCTAACTAACTCTTTAAATGAGAAACAAATTGGTCTGACCCATTTCTCAAAATGGGAGACTGGATGAATGGGATCTTTTCCCACTCAACTACTAAATAGATTTCTTTCTCTGCAGCTGCCAAATCAGCTTTTAGCATATGAAATTTCTAGGGGAATATATAAAGTAATGTTGGGGCTTAGAAAGTGATACCCTAAAGACTCACTTTGACATGCTAAGAAATGCTAAGATTTATCATTGCAATGGGAATAGGGTGGGTTATTAAGGGAGAAAAAGAAAGAAAAAAGTGTTACAGTAAAAATAAGGAAGGTCCTATAAGTTATTCTGAGACAATTATCCTTGACTAAAAAGATCAATAACAAGGGTTGCTCCAGTTCATGGTTAGACAGGCAGTGACTGGTCAGATGTCTTCACAGAAGGTGTTTTTTTGTTTGTTTGTTTTTTTATGTGTAAGGTTGCATTAATCTTTGTGTAAGGTTGTGGTTTTTTTTTTTTTTTTCAGTCTTTTGTGATAGTTCTTACCAAGCATACATGCCTGCGAACCCTTTCTACAGGACCTTTTCAAGCTCCATTTCAGCTGTCATTTGACACAAGTGACAGCATTTTGATTCTGAGAGCTTTCACCAGGGAGTGTCCTGGCATTCTCTGGATCTGGTTATTCTTACAAACTTCACCACTGTGGCAGCACTTGAATCAACTCTCATTAACCATTGGAACCTTTGATACTTTTGATACCAGAGCAGAGCCTATGCTGTAGAGAATTTTATTTAATTGATTTGAAGTATAGTTTCTTTTAACATTTTTTAAAAAGTTTCCCAGTTATTTCTAATGTACAGACACGACATGAAAATCACATTAATTAGATTCTTGGAGAATGGAGAATGTATATTAGGACCGGAAATATAATTTATTAATTCTCTATAATTGCTTCTGCCCCTAGTCTGGAAAATATTACATTTCTAACAGTGATAGCTAATTATCTCCAATTTATCATTCACTAAAGGACCAAGTAATCATTTAATTTTAAACACATTTATTAATAGGCTAATGTACTTGTCCCTTATAGCAGATGGAGTTTCTGGTAAAACAATTTCATGGTTTCCTCCAAATGGCTTCAGAATTAAATATGAAAAGTGGGTTCAAGTAAACAAAGTATAAACATACATCTGTGTGAGTGAAATTTTAGTGTTTAGATTTTATGACATTTGGAGTTTGCTAGGTTGTTTTCTGCTTGTTACATAGTTTCCAATATCCTAGTAATAGGGGAACAAAGCTAGAGTTCATAATTAATTTAAACACATGTGTTTTCACACAATTCCCATTCTCCTAAAGTGTTTTAGACACTGAGACTTGCATACACTTTCAAGGTGATCATACACTAGCAAAAACTGATTATAGTTTTTAAAATAAGCTTTTTCTAGTCAAAGCCAATTGTAGATTTAAAAGATGATTATTCTTACTATTCTAGTTACTATTTTCGAGGCAGAGTTTGCTATTTTTTAAACTTTTGGTTAAAAAAAGCACATAATGTTAGATTTAGCCTCATCAAAATTTTAATTGCACACTACAACATTGTTAATTACGAAAACAGTGTTCTATGGCAGATCTAAAGGACTTCTTCAACTTGCATAACTGAAACTTTGTATTTATTGAACAGTATCTTCACATTTTCCCTCCTTTCAGCCCCTGGAAATCACCATTCTACTTTCTGCTCCTGTTGACTTAGAATACTTCATATAAGCAGAATCCTGCAATATTTGTCTTTCTGTGTCTGATTTATTTCACTCAGTAAAATGACCACCAGGGACATAATACTCCAATATGTCTGTCTACTACATTTTTCTTTCTATTTATCAATTGATAGACATTTAGGTTGACTCCACAGCTCGACTAATGTCACTAATGCTATAATAAACATGAGAGTGAAAATATCTCTTCAAGGTTATTTCAATTATTTAAAATAATCATCCAGAAAATGGAACTGATAAATCATATACTTTTATTTTAAGGATGTGGGGTATAGTTCAGGATTAGATATACAAATGGTCATTGTACAGGTAAGTTTGGGCCTCACTTGGGTTCCCACTTTGACTGGTTTGCGATCAGGTACACTCATTGGTGAAGTGTGCCCCTCCTTCTCTGGTAGTTTCCCTCTACTGCCAATCTCTTTTTAATAGTATAATGATAATTGTTCAGGGTCTGCTTAAGAGTGAGAACATGTGGAACTCAGTTCTTTGTTTCTGTGATAGATCACTGAGTATTAAAGACTCTTAAGTCTACCTAAGTTGCTGCAAAGTTCATAATTTTGCCTTTCTTTATGCCTGAATAATATTCAATCATCAATGAAATATTCATTTCATTTTTTAATCCAGTCTACATTAGATGAGTAGCATGGTTGATTCCACATTTTTGCTATTGTGAATAATGTTGCAATAAATATGCAAGTATCATTTTCATAGAGTGATTTAAGTTCCTCTGAGTATATTCCCAGAAAGATTACTGAGTTATATGGAAAGCCTATTTTTAGATCTTTTAGGAATCACCACATTGTTTTCCATAGAGGTTGTATTAATTTACACTCTCACTAACAGTGTAGAAGTGTTCCCTTTTTTTTGGAATCCTCTCCAACACCTGTTCTTTTTTAAGTTATTGATGATGGCCGTCTTTACTGGAGTTAGGTGGCATCTCAGCGTGGTTTTAATTTGCATTTCTTTGATAATTAGGATGAGCATTTTTTAATGTATCTGTTGGCTGCTTGTATGTCTTCTTTAGAGAAGTGTCTGTTATATTTTTGTCCACTTATTTTCACTTATTTGTAGTGCAGTGGCACGCTCATGGCCACCATGGCTTCGATCTGCTGGGTTTAGGTGATCCTTCTGTCTCAGTTTTGCCCACTTTTTAATAGAACCGTTTGTGTTTTTTTCTTTTGGCAAATTTGAATTCCTTGTAGGTCCTAGATGTTAGGACTTTGTCAGATATGCAGTTGGCAAATATTCTTTTCCCATTCTGTGGGCTTTCTCCCCACTCTCTTGATGGTTTATTTTGCTTTGCAGAAGTGTTTCAGTTTGATGAGGTCCCACTTGTCAATCATATCTCTATGGCATGGGCGATTGGGATTTTGATTAGGATTGATTGCCAATTCCAATTTTGGTCAGGTTGTCTCCTGAATTTTCTACGGTTCCAATAGTTTGAGGTTTTACATTTAGGTCTTTGAGCCATTGAAAGTCGATTTGTTTTTGTATGGTGATAGGTAGGGGTATTGTTTTACTCTTCTGCAAGTGGTCAGTCAGTTTTCCCAGCACTATTTACTGATTAAGTTCTCCTCCCCTGAGAAGCTGTTGGTGGAGGCTTTGTCAAAGATGAGATGGTTAAGAAATTGCGGTGCTGCTTCAAGAATCTCTATCTTGTTCCATTGGTCTATATGCCTGTTGTTGTACTGATACCAAGCTGTTTTGTTTATTGTAGCCTTATAATAAAGTTTAAATTCTGGAAGTGTGATAACTTTGCATCAGGGTACAAAGTCAATATGCAAAAAACAGTCACATTCTATACACCAACAATAAACAGGCAGAGAAACAAACAAAAAGCACAATTTCATTCCCAATAGCCACACACACACACACACAAAAATGAAATACCTCAGCATCTTCCTAACCAGAGAAGTGAAAGATCCTTAAAATGAAAACTAGAAAACACTGCTCAAATAAATCAAAGATGACACAAACAAATGGAAAAGTATTCCATGCTCATAGATTGGAAGAATTAACATTGTTAAGATATGCATCCTACTCAAGACAATCTACAGATTTAATGTAATACCCGTTAAATTAGCAACATCATTTTTCTCAGTTTTAGAATCGACTACACAGAAATTCATATGGAAACATAAACAACCACAAATAACCAAAAGAATAATATATTTTTATTTCTATTTTTGAAAAAGCTATACACTGTTTTCCATAGCAGCTGCACAATTTTATATTTCCAATAACAATGTGAAAAAGTTCAATTTTTTCAAAATCCCTGCCAATACTTTTGTTTTTCACTTTGTATTTGTTTGAATAATGGCTATCTTAGCAGGTCTGAAGTGCTATCTTATTCTGAGTTTGATTTGCTTTTCTGATAATAAGTGATATTGAGCATCATTTCATATACCTGTTGACCATCTGTATGTCTTCTTTGAAACTATGTCTATTTAAGTTCTTTGCTTATTTTTTCTTACTCAGGTTATTTATATTTATTACTATTATTTTTATTTTGCTATTGAGTTTTAAAGTTTATTATATAGTTTGAATATCAACACCTTATCATACATGTAGTTTACCACTTTGTTTTCTCATTCCATATGCAGTCTGTTCACTCTGTTGGTCATTTCCTTTGATAGGCAGAAATTTGTTTGCTTTTAGTTTGACCTAGTTGCTATTGTCTCTTTTTGCTACTGTTGCCTGTGCTTTTGATGTCACAGTCAAGAAATTATTGCCAAGATCCATGTCATAAAGATTTTTCACATTATTTCCTTCTAAGAGTTTTAGAGTTTCAGGGTTTAAGTCTTTAATCTATTTTTTTTTTTTTTTTTGATTTGGAGTCTCACTGGGTCGCCCAGACTGGAGTGCAGTGGCAGCTCCCGGCCACCGCAGCCTCGACCTGCTGGGCTTCAGCGATCCTTCCACCTCAGCCTTCCGAGTAGCTGGAATGACAGGCACGCGCTACCACACCTGGCTGATTTTTTGATTTATTATAGAGATGAAGTCTCGCTGCCAGGCGGGTCTCGAACAGGCGGGCTCAGGCAATCAACTCACCTCAGCCTCCCAAAGGCACGGGATTACAGGCTGAGCCACCGAGCTCGGCTTTTAATCTATTTTTAAGTTGAATTTTGTGTAGGGGATGGTATAAAGGTCTAATTTAATTCTTCTGCATGAGGATGTTCAGTTTTCCCAGCACCATTAGATGAACAGACTATTCTTTCCCTGTTGTGTATTTTGGCACTATTGTCTAAGATGAGTGGACCATACATGCATGAACTCATTTCTAGACTCTTTATTTGCTTCTCATTGGTCTATATATCTGTCTTTATGCCACACCACACTGGTTTAATAACTGGAATGTTGTACTATGTTTTGAAGTCAGAAAATGTGAAACTTACAGCTTTGTACTTTATTCTAAAAATTGTTTTGAATATTTTTACTCCTTTATGGTGTCCTCTGAATTTTAGATTTTTTTAGTCTATAAGTATTTCATTGGAACTTTGATAGGAATTGCATTGAATGTGTAGATTGCTTTTGATAATATGAATAGTTCAATAATATGAAGTCTTCCAATTCACGATCATGAAATTCTATCTATTTATATACATTTTCTATCATTTATTTCATCGGTGTTTTGCAGTTATCAGTGTAAAAGTTTCTTCCCTCCTTGATTAAGCTTGTTCCTAATGTTTTATTTATTTTTTGATGCTGTTGTAAATGAAACTATTTTCCTATTCAGATAGTTTGTTTTTAATGTATAGAAATGCTGCTGTTTTTTGTATGTTATTTTTTATCTTCAATTTTAGTCCAAACAGCTTTTCAGTGAATTTTTTAAAGATTTATATATATATGATCATGCCATTATCAAAAACAAATATATTTTACATTTTTCTTTCTGATTTGAATATCTTTTATTTTTTTCTTGCCTAATTGCTTTGGCTAGAATTTTCCACATAATATTGAGTAGAAGTGGTGAGAATGGGTCTTCTTGTCTTGGTCCTAATCTTAGATAAAAGTCCTATATTGATTTTTTTTTCATAATTGAATATGACTCTATGGGCTTTACATGAATGATCCTTATTGCATTGACAACATTTTCTTATATTCCTAGTTTGGTGAGTTTATATATATAAAAACAGATTTATGTTTTATATATATATATATATATATATATATACACAAACAGATTTATATATATATACATAAACAGATTGTTTAGTTTTGTCAAATGTTTTTTCTCTATTGAGATGGTTACAAAATTTGTATCCTTTTTTCCTGTAAATGTAGTATATAGCATTGATTAATTTTCATATGTTGAACCATCAGGCTTGCCAGGACGGTAGGAGAATGCTTACTTGGTCATTGGGTTTGATCCCTTGGTCATGGGATTTGATCCCTGTGTAATTGGGCTTGGTGCACTAGTATTTTTTGAAAATTTTTACATACATCTTTGATCCTGGGCTTTTCTTTGTTAACAGATTTTATTATTATTATTATTACAAATTCAATATCCTTATTATTTATAGATCTGTCTGACCTTTTATTTCTTCCTGACTCAGTCTTGGTAAATTGTATATTTCTAGGAATTTATCCATTTTTTTAGATTATATAATCACTTTGTGAATAATCAGGTTTTTTGTTTTTGTTTTTTTACATAATGCTATATCACTTTGAGAGATATGTATTCTTCCCGATTTACAGAAAAACAAAAGGAATCTATGTGAAATTAGGAAAGCAAATAATTTCATATCTACTTAACTTCAGAAATGAAGTTTGATTTCAAGCTTCTTTGATTACAAAGACCTTTCTAATTTCACTGTGCTTTACTCTTTCTGGTTTTAGGTATTCAAGGTCAGTGGATTTATTTATCTAAAATTACAGAGCCTGAGATGTAATGAATATTTTAAAATTATATAATAAAGTATATAAAATAATAAAGTAAAATTTAGTATTGGATGAATATATTTGACTCACCTAAAATATTCATTTAAACCAGTTTTTCTTTAGTCTTAAGACACTTACACTCTTACCCTCTCAAAAAATAAACCTGCTAAGTGCTTCTGAATTTATTTATATTCTAAGGCAATTGTTCTATAAAAAAATGAGTTTAAAAATGCTTGAATAAGCCCTTTAAGTTATGCAAAAAGTTTTCCTATGTTGATTTTTAAATTCAAGATTACTTAGTAATGTTATAGCTTTGAGGCAGAATTAAATTTTTTTTTAGGTACAGAACTAAAAGTTTTTCTTCAGTTTTTGTTGAAATATTAAGCTCAAGGACAAGAATTTTTTAGTATCTTTCAAATATAGATTTTTCTTACTAAACTCCTTTGCTTTAATGAAAAAAGTTTTAAGAGAATATGACCTATGTCAATTTCTCCTTTATCATTTCCCCAGAGTCCCTTTAATTTGCCCAGGATTCACTTTTTTCATATTCTTAGTGCTCACATGAAGAACTGTGATAAGCTCTAGCTATCGTTTGCCTTTAATTCAATTTTTACAGCTGTGACCTAATCGGTTATTTTGTATTGTTTTGTTTCCTTGTTAAGGAATAAGCCGCTTAAATTGTTTCTTTCAGTATGCTAGTGGCAAAAAAAAAAAGAGAGCAATATTGTAGTTTATTTAAACAAACTGCTTTTATTCTCTCTCTCTATTTCCCTCATTTTCTTTGATTTCTTATGTGTACCTTTTAAAAGAGGGCTTTAAAAGGCGAGCACACTTATTGAAAACTTCAAGATCAGTGAAAAAACAGTGTAAGTTTTATTAACTGACTTTCTCCTCACTATAGAGACATAAAATCTAAGGCTGAAAAAAATATCTCCTGAGATTCATAAAATGAGTATACTAGATTCAGAAACTTGAAATGAAAGCATTCTGACTTTTGTATGCCTATCTTGGAGCATGTTTTTTCATTCACCTCTTTACCTTTTCTTAAAGTCTGGTAAAAATGATCTCTTCTGTGGACTCACTTTTGAAGAAAATTATTCGAAAATTTATTTTTAAATTATCAACATTGCGGAAATGTTATGAGAAGCAATATGTAACACAGATTATCATTTATGTATTTGACTCATAAAAATCTCATGTACACTTTATATTCAGATCTACATAAGTAAAAATGAAATATTATTTTATCTCACGAACACATTTTTAATTACTTTTACATAGTCAGTAGAATTTGTCTTTTACAAAGATGTTTCAAAACATACTTCTTTGACATTTTAAAGATTGAATCATTGTTAAGATTATATTCTTATATACATCTTGCTGAATTTAAAAGGTAAACTGCATTGGTCATCATATTACTATATAGATTAAAGCAGAATAATGAAATCATAGTTATATTTATTTAAATTATATTTCTCTGTTATATAACATTAGAGCTTCACATTCTGATGCTGAAAATACGCAGAGATGTAATAACTTTTCTTTCAATGGTCTTTGCATGAATTAAAGAACTTTGTGAATTATGATTGATATATTTCAGAATACTGATTGTTTTATTTCAAACCAAGATAATTATTGCAACTTGATTTACTTTCTTTATAATCTTTGACTTCATTAGAAAATGATCTATATGTTTTATGCTAATGAGTTATTCTTTATTTACGTCACCATCTTTTCCTGCCTTTTAAATTGTTATCCTGTGTTTTAATAAACTCCAGTCTGTCACTCTACAGACAGCTAATTGATAACCAAATAAAAGCCATCTTAAAGGTAGTCACTTTCAAATTTCATTTTTTGATGTATTTGTATTTAATATTTCAGTTTATGGTAAAATTCTTCAGGGTGTCAATGTATGGACACTTTGTTAATCTGTGACAGCTCTCTTTTTCTTAAAGATGATTTTATAAAGTAAAATATTAAAAGTTTTTATGTTATAAATGAACATATATTAGTATTAAATATTCAGAATCTCCTCATAGGATTTTTCAGATTTGCTCCCTTACTAAAAGGCAATCTAATATAATATGTCCCATGTTGCCCAGAAGAGTCTATCAATTGTTATTATTATAAAAACTACTTACTCTAAAGTGTTTCACCAATAATCTTGAATATTTCTTCAAGTTACTAGAATACACTTTCAAAATGTTTAAAATTATCATTAACTGCAAATTATTGACTTAAGCTATTCGAATTTTAAAGATAAGATAAAGTTAAATGATTTGAAAATGTTTAGAAGAATTATTTCATTCAAATTAAAAGGAAGCCAAAATAGTTAATGTGAACAAAATAGTGAAGGTAAAAATGCAGTATTATAGAAAAGAAAGGTTGCTTTCTGATTTTCCTAAACATATTCATTATGTAACCTCATAATAAACATTCCCTCTCTATGTTAAAAGATATATTTAGAACTCACTTGCTTTACATATAGTTTCTGATAGTTTTGAGTAAAATATTGATGTACAAGAAGGGACCTTCCAAATATGAAATGTATTTATTAAAAATTTTGTATTTATACTTACATGTTTGAACTTTAGTCACTTCGAAAGTACTCTCCGTTTGATGCAATATACCTATCAAGATGCTTTTTCCACTGCTCACAACAGTTTTGAACTCGTCAATTTTGATGTCTTTTAGTGCTTCTGCTTCTGCTGTTTTTTGTTTCATCTCTTCCAATGGAAAATATTTCTCTCTAAGGATTTTTTTCATATATGAAGACAAACAAATAAAAAAGTTCCTTGGGGTGAAATCTGGTGAATAGAGAGGACAGTGGGGCATGGAGGTCAGGGCATTTTGGGTCAAAAACAGCTGAACACTCAGTGGGGTGTGGGCAGGTTGTTTGTGCAAATCACTCATCATGTAATGTGCAAATGTGTTGAGAGAATCTCCAAAAGAGAATAAAATTCACTGAAGCTTAACACAACCTCTCACAGTAAAGCTAGCTAGTACATTGATGTTGACAGTTTTTCAGAACTCTTACCTGAAAGAGGAAGCCTGCACTAAAGGGACACACCCTCCAAAAAATAATTATCTTTTTTTGGGGGTGGTTCCTCTCATACAGTCCTGAGACATAGACTGATAGTAAATGTGGTTGCTTATATTTAATTTTAAAGTTTCAATTAAGACCTTGTTAAAGGCCTTGACTTGAAAGAGTCAGAGATTAATTTATGTTGAAAATTTACATTGGAACATCTCTGTGTTGAAGATATTAATTAAGTGTTCTCTTTACTAGAAACCCCTTAATGCCAGAAGGAAGATTTGACATAAAGAGATTAAAAAAAAAACAAATACAATACAATATAATATGTGACATATATTAGAACGCGGTATTATGTGGCATAACATGCCATCGTTTGATCTTTACATTATAAGTTAATATATCCATTTATATTATTATTAGTTTGTTCTGCAGCACGAGTTGTTAAAAACAAAATGTTAAAAGAAGAAATGGCCTTATATTCCTTGCTTATCTCTGAAGAGAGACATTGGTAGATGTGAGATGGAGGGGTCATTTTGTATCTTCTGGGAACTAGCATTGAATTAACCTTATCATTTTCAGTTTCTTTTTTTATCAGGTATTTGAAACCAAAAACAATATTGAATGTGATACAGCAACTTAGTAGAACAACCCATCAGGGAATATCATTCATCATAATTCTAACCTTTTGTTAGCTGAATCTCTTCCTGAAACAATTCATGGCCAGTCCAAGAAATTTTGCACTTTAATATATTTACTAAAAGCACACATATTGTCCCCCTTGATTTATTTATTCAAGATAAAATGACATAAATCTTTAATCGATATTTTAATTATTGAACATGTCCTATTATTTATTTGTCCTACAATGTTGAGAATAAGTACAAAAGACATGCCATTATAATAGAAAGTATCACAGCAATAAGTCTTTATGAATGACTATTACCTAAAAATTGAGTGTT
The DNA here is from genome assembly GCA_027257055.1 of Cephalopachus bancanus. NCBI lineage: Eukaryota > Metazoa > Chordata > Mammalia > Primates > Tarsiidae > Cephalopachus > Cephalopachus bancanus. The sequence goes on along the minus strand of JAPVLO010000068.1, from coordinate 14,126,819 downwards.
TGGTACTCTAAAATAAAGTATTGTTTTATGTAAAATAAGAAGAAACATTTTGTCCAAGTCTTTTCAAAGGAAAAAAAATCATTCCATGTGTAAATGAAAGTTCTCTAGGTCAACAATACCACTAGGATTCACTGAATTAAAAAAAATGCATTTGATCTATCATAAAGGTTTTAGAACAAAATATACAATTTTATACATTGTTTATAGTTGACAAAGGAAGCCAGTAATATTTAAGTTGAGCATATCTGAACCATCTTTACCAACTTTAATTTTAATAAACTTAATTGATAGCATTTTGTTCTAAAATCAGCTACTAAAAATGATAATTTGATATTTTATTTTCTTGTCTATCACATGAAAATTTTTAAGAAAGTTAGGTTTTTTTATCATTTATTTACACTCTTGATGATTGACAGAAACTCTATTTGTGATGTTTCAGGCTGTATGGACAATTGACATTTAATAAGCCAGCAGTAGCACCCAGTGTACTTGAAATCATCTGAGTTACTTATAATACCTACTACAATATAAATGCAATGTAAATAGTTGTTATACTGTATTGTTTGGAGACTGATACAAGAAAAAAGTCTGTTCATGCTCAGTACAGACACTTAACTTTGCTTTCATTGTTATTAATTTATGTATAATAATTATGTGTATTTATGGGATACAGTGTGCTATTTCAATTACATGTGTGATTTTCAACTATGTGTAATAATAAAATCAAGGTAATTAGCATATGCATCACCACAGACATCTGCTATTTCTTTGTGCTGGGAACATTTAAAATCTTTTCTTCTAGCTATTTGAAAATATACAACAAATTGTTGTTAATTAGAGTCATTCTACAGCACTTTAGAATACGAGAATTTACTTCTTCTGTGTACCTGTAGTTTTTTATCTGTTAATCAAACTCAGCTATACCCACAGCAGCCTTCTCTAGCCCCTAGTAGCTACTGTTTCAAGCTCCTACTTCTATAAGATCATCTTTTTAAAATTCCTCATATGAGTGAAAACATGTAGTGTTTATTCTGTGCATGACTTAGTTCACTTAAATTATGTCCTTCAAGTTCATTCATGTTGCTGTGAAAGACATGATTCTTTTTTATAGCTGAATAATATTTCATTCTGTACATACATTGCAAGAGATTTGAACTCTACTGTTGGTTAAACAGCAACCTTGAATTCTTGTCACCCAACCAAGAATATTAAGGAATGTGGACACCAAGAGGATGAGTAAAAGAAGTTTATTAAGCAACAGAGTTCTCCATAAAAAGAGCAGGGGCCCAAAATGGGTAAAATCCAGTGCTAGGAGTTTGTGGTTTTATTTTTTCTTTTCTGTGGGTGTTTCTGTCATTTACATCTCATCCATCCCTTACTTCCTAAGACCCAATACTTCTTGTGCTTGTGGGTCCTTGACCAGTTACTCCATCCTGAATATTACCCATAAGTACCACAGAAAAGCCCACTAGGAGGGAGGGGTTTAAATTGCAATGAAAATGCTATATTAATGATATCATAATAAGCCAAGGACAAGTTAGGACATTTAGTTAATTTGCCATGCCTGAGTTTAAGCAGCAAAAAGTTCCTTTCAGCAGTGCATCCTGGGTTGGGAGGAGGTTCTTAATTACATTAACCACATTTTCAGACAACAATTATATAATGGGGGTGGTGTAGGGGACATTTCTGTTGGTGTTATGTCTCCTTGAGACCCTCCCTCTTTGTCTGTCTATCCACCTTCTATATCTTCTCTCACATAAATCACATTTTCTTTATCCATGCATCTGTTGATAAACACATATTGATTGCATACGTTGACCATTATGAATAGTGCTACAATAAACAAGAGAATTCAGATATTTTTTTCAACATATTGATTGCCTTTTCTTTTCATATAAATCCAGTGGTGGAATTACTGGATCATATGAGAGTTCCATGTTTAGTGTTTGAGAAACCACCATACAATTCTCCATAAAGACTGTGCTAATTTACATTCCCAGCAACAGTGTATGAATGTTGGTTTTTGTCCACATCCTCATCAATATATTTTACTTTTTTACCTTTTTTATAACAGACATTCTAACCAGAGTGAGATGATCTCTCCTTGTGATTTTGATTTGCATTTTCCTGATGATTATTGATATTGAGCCTTTTGTCATATACCCACCGTTCACTTCTATGTCTTCCTTTGACAGATGTTTATACAGTGATTTGACCATTTCAACATCATATTATTTATTTATTTTGCTGTTTAATTGTTCAGGTTCTTTGAATATTTTGGATATTAATCCCCTGTCAGATGAATAGTTTGCAGATATATTTTCCCATCTGTTGCTTGTCTCTTTACCTGTAGACATTTTTCCTTTGCTGAACAGAAGCTTCTTAGTTTTATTTAATATCATTTGTTTATTTTTGCTTTTGTTGCCTGTGCTTTTGAGGTCTTAGTTATAAAATCTTTGTTTGGACTAATACCCTGAAACATTTTCTCCAAGTTTTATTCCAGTAGTTCCACAGTTTTGGATCTTTCATTTAGGTATTTAATCAAATTTTAGCTAATTTTTATGTATGGTGAGAGATAGGGGTTCACTTTCACTCTTCTGAATATGAATATCTATTTTTTCCAACAACATTTATTAAATAGATTATCATTCCCCCATTCAACATCTTTAACACCTTTGTCAAAAATCAAATTAAAGGTAGCTGTCAATCATGGATATATTTCTGGAGTCTTTATTTGGCTCCATTGATCTATGTGTCTGCTTTTATGTCTGTACCATGCTGTTTTGGTTACTATAGTTTTGCAGTAGACTTCAAAGTTAGGCACTGTGATGCCTCTAGCTTTGTTCTTTTTTCCTCAGTATTGCTTTGGCTGACTATTTGCGGCCTTTTGAAATCTTATAAGAATTTTAGGATTTTTTTTCTATTTCTGTGAAGAATGTCATTGAGAAATTTTAGAATTTGCATTGAATCTGTAGATCACTTTTGGTAGTATGGCCATTTTCACAAAGTTAATTCTTACAGTTTATGAATGTGGAACATAGGGTAGCTTTCTATTTTTCTGTGTGTTTTCTCCAACTTCTTACATTAGTGTTTTATAGTTTTTCTCATGGAGGTCTTTGCTGCCTTGGTTAAATTTATTTCTAGATTTTTAAAACATATATTGAAATGGTATTGTTTTCTTGATTTTTAAAAATAAGTTGTTGGTATACAGAATATAACTGATTTTTTTGTGTGATTTTTTTATTCTATAACTTTACAAAAATTGTTTATGAGTTCTAAGAGAATTATTTGGTAGAGTTTTCTATAAATAAGATCATACTGTCTACAGTCAGGGACACTTACTTTCTTCTTTCTGATTTGGATTTTCTTTATTACTTTGTCTTGCTTAATTGCTCTGATTAAGACTTTCTATGCACAAGTTATTTTTCAAACATTTTTGACCAGTAGTTGATTAAATCCGTTAATACAAAACCATGAACACAGAGGGTCCATAGTAGATGGTAATTATTAAATACATTCATGTACATCTTCTATACAAGAAGAAAATAAGCTATACAGCAAGAAAAATATCAAAATAGATGTATCATGGACAGGTATTACAGACATGAAAGTAATTGAAAGAAAGCAAGTTACATCCGTATCCTATTTTTTTTGTGGAAGATGAGATAAAAGACTCAAGCTAAAAATATACTCAAAATTGTATTATTCATATATAAAGTTTGTGGCTAAAAAGTAATCCACAGTAGTAAAACATGAGTCAGCATCAAGGTTGTGAACAGACATTCCTGGATTTCATCACATTCAAAATCTTTGTTCTTTTTTAATGTGTTAGTGTTCTTAATTTTTCCCTACTGATGGCAAATAAATAAATACATATAAATTAAGAGAAAATTATATATACATTTACTTGTATATATGCTTGACTTCTATTTGTGTATTTTATTTAGTACTTTTCCATTTGTCTCTTTTTTTTTCTTTTGCTCTTCTGTGTTTCCTATTATGCTTTCTTTATATGTTATGTTTCTTTTAATTTTATTTTCATTTCAGAGATATTTTTAAATATTGTTTGTTAAAATTTGCTGAGTTTTGTCAGGCCACTTTTTTATCATTAAACTGTATTATTTCTGATTTGTGTAGTTTATTCAAAGCTTTAATACTTTTTAAAAATATTTCTTTTGACTCCTTTATTTTCACATTTTTGGTGGTGCTCTAATTTTCTATCACAATATCCTCTGTTTTATTCTTGTTATTTTTTTCTTAAAATAATTTTCAATGGGGTAAAATTGTCTTTTTTCCACCCCTCATGTTCCAATTTATTGATATTCTGATACTTAGGAGTGAGTTTCAATGCAGGAGCATGTAACAGGTCAGTTTAGTTTCCCAACTGCCTTTTTCTATGGTCAATTGGGAAAAAAAAATTAAAACCTGGTCTCTACACATAGCCACTTTTGTTTTTTGAGAGGTAAACTTGATTGAAGATTGTGTCACCAGTTCTGTGTTTCTTTGAATTCTATACATTTACCTTATGTGGTGTTAATAAGAAATTTATGAGAAGAAATCTCTAAACAATAAGTTATTTTAAAAACTAGCACTCAGTGGTCAAGATCCACCAGAGTGGTGAGTGGCACAGGTGCCAAGATATCCAACCAAGTGGTCTGCCAGGAAACCCATCATGCCAGGAGCTGGTACACTGTCTCAGGAAGCAGCAATTCACTCACACAATAAAATACTATTTAGAAATCTGGATTTGGAGTTCAGCGACTAATGTGACAGACCAGGCCGAGCAGGAAGAACCATGAAAAAGGCAGGACATGGAAATCTGGAACAGAACCCCACCACTAATAACGAGATGCACACCAGTGCCACATTATCAGTCCCGAGGACCAGGCAGAGACTTGCATTGTCCTGCCCAGTTCTGTCTAGACTCCAACCTGGGACCCACAGGCTATCCCCTCATTGGACTCAGAATTACAGATGACCATTTCTCATGCTTGAACAGGCACAGACATGTCAGATCTAAGTGAGAAACTTGACAGCAGCAGTAGCGAGTAAGGTACAAACACACATCCCCACTTCATGGACTGATGGTAACGTGGTGGGAGGTGGATTCCAGAGACCCGACACACCTGTCAGGAGATAGTGGGATCTGCAGATAGCTTCTGAATCACAGCTTCCCCCTTAATTAAACCTCAAAACTGTAAAAAGCACAGTTCCCCAACCCCAGTCCAGCTTCGGAATTAAACAAAGCCAGAGGATCTACACAAGGAAGAATAGGAGATTGGACAAAAAGTAAAAGCTAGCCCCACATAATTAAATAATAGGACTAAAAAAGATGTTTAAAAAAAAGGAGGGGGGAGGAAAACCTACACAAATGAAGAAAAACCAAAGGAAGAATATGGGTCTTGCACAGACCCCTGGGAGGACAACCAGTGAGAATACAAACAGGAACTAAAGCAATGAAGAGTCCCCAGAATGAGTGATCTCAAATCACAAACCCAGATATCAAGATATTAATAGAGAGACTAAATAGAAATGAGGAAAGACAAGAAGAAAGAATGAAGGAGTTTATAACTGAGATAACAGCAGAAAAGAACACAGTGAATGAAATAAATGACAAACTGATAAGCATAGAAAGCAGAATTAATCAAGCAGAAAAAAGGAACTCAGAGTTTGAGGACCAAAATATGGAGCAAACCCAAACTATTGAAAGCATAGAAAAGAAGCTTAAAAAGACAGAACAAACGTTCAAGAGATGAACTATTATATCAAGAAGTCAAGGCTAAGATTATTTGGAATCCCTGAGGCAGACAGAAAGACAGAGATCACCCTGAAACAAATGTTCCATGAAATTATCAAAGAAAACTTCCCTCATTTCATCAGTGGCATGATTATTCAAACACAAGAGATTCAAAGATCCCCTGATAGACAACAAATGAAAAGACCAACTCCTAGATGCATAGTAATTTGCTTACACAGAGTAAACATAGAAGAAAAATTCCTAAAGACAGCAAGAGAGAAAGGTCATACTACCTACTAGGGAAGACCAGTTAGAACAACAGCAGACTTACCTACAGAAACACTTCAGGCTAGGGAAGATTGGAGTTTAATCTTCAAAGTTCTCAAAGATAAACAATTTCAACCAAGGATTATGTATCCAGCTAAGCAAAGTTTCATCCATGATGGAGAATGAAAATCCTTCCCAGACATTCAAACCCTAAGAGTTTATGCCACCTCCAGACCAGTTCTACAAAGTATTTTTATTTATTTATTTATTTTTAAATATGTGGGGTACAATTCAGCATTAGGTATACAAATGTTCATTATGCAGGTACCCTTGTTGATGAGGAGTGGCTCCTCCTCCTCTAGCACTTTCCCATTAGTGCCAATCCTGTCCCCACCTTCCTCTGGCAGCTTCCCAAACCCTTTCTTATAGTATTAGGATAGTTGTTGAAGGTCCAATTATGAGTGAGAACACGTGATACTCGGTTCTTTGTTTCTGTGATAGATCACTCAGTATTATAGTTTCTAAATCCATCCAAGTTGCTGCGAAGTTCAATATTTTGCCCTTCTTTATGATTGTGCAATATTTCATTGAGTAAATGTTCTCAGAGGAACTCAAATCACCTTATGAAAAGATACTTGCACATGCGTGTTTATTGCAGCATTATTCACAATAGCAAAAACACGAGACCAACTGTGCTGCCCATCAAAAAAGGATTGAATACAAAACTGTGGTACGTATACACAATTTTTATAATACTATAAGAAAGGGTCTGGCAGTAGTGGAAACTGTCGAGGGCAGGGGCAGGATTGACAGTAGTTGGAGAGGAAGGGCACACCTCATCAACAAGGGTACCTGCATAATAAACACATATACCTAACCCTGAATTGTACCCCACATCTTTAAAATTAAAAATAAAATAAAAGGAAATGACACCATTTTCTTTAAAAATATACCTTTCATTTGTGAGTTTCAGCTCATGTCACTTAATATAAAATTTTTTCAAGAGCCTGGGATGGAAAGCTTCATATTTTAGCTAGAATAACATTCACAAGCAACTATCATGTCATTTAAAGTCTAATCAATTAGTAAATACAGAGCTGTGCTGTTCAATGCAGTAGGCATGAGCCACATGTGGATACTGAGTACCCAAAGAGTGGCTAGTATCAACTGAGTAGCTCTGTAGTGCAAAATATATATGGGATTTCAAACCCTTAATATTTTTTTAATTAAAAGTACCCTGTGAATATGTTTCTATGTTGAATACATGTTGCAATAATATTTTTGAAATATTAGGTTAACTAAATTATTAAAGTTAATTTCACCTTTTTATCTTTTGGTAAAATGATAAGTTGAGAATTTCATATTTTATCTGTGTCTTGCATTTGTGTCTTAAATTACTTTTCTTAAACATTCCAATACTATGTCTAAATTTAGTCAAATAATTTTTACAAATTACAGTATAAAAGTATAAATCTAAAATTAATTTTTGCATTCAACTATACTCAATAGGTTATTCTGTCACAATTTTAATATGTAAATTTATCTTAAAAATATAATTTAAGAGCCGGGTTCGGTGGCTCAGCCTGTAATCCTGCGCCTTTGGGAGGCTGAGGTGAGTGGATTGCCTGACCCCGCGGGTTCGAGACCCGCCTGGGCAGCGAGACCTCATCTCTACAATAAATCAAAAAAATCAGCTGGGCGTGGTAGCGCATGCCTGTAATTCTGGCTACTTGGAAGGCTGAGGCGGAAGGATCACCGGAGCCCAGCAAGTCGAGGCTGCGGTGGCCGGGAATGGCCACTGCACTCCAGTCTGGGCGACAGAGTGAGATTCCAACTAAAAAAAAAAGAATATATATATATATATATAATTTAAGTAACAAACCATGTACAAATTAGACTCAGTACAGAAAAAAATGAAACATTAACATGATTTTGAATTTTCATGTTTTATGTAATTCTAACCCACAAAGTAGTCAAAATTATTGTCCCAGTAAATTGAAGTTAATGAGTTGACACTGCATGACAAACATATAGTCACTATCTGAGGAAACTAAATCTAATTACTTCTCTTTTATAAGAGGGTTAGGTCTCTATGAGATGGTGACTCTGCTGAACTGAGCTTTTTCTCTTCTAGTTTTCATCACAATGACCACTCATAGTTTTCACCCTTGTGATGAAAACCTGAAGGATTATATTTATTTATTTATTTTACTAACTCGAATTTGTATCTATGTGAGTTCATGGTATTTAGCAAACTCCACTTCTTTTTTTTTTTTTTTTTTGAGTTGGAGTCTCACTCTGTCGCCCAGACTGGAGTGCAGTGGCCGCTCCCGGCCACCACAGCCTCGGCCTGCTGGGTTCCGCCTCAGCCTTCCGAGTAGCCGGAATTACAGGCATGCGCCACCCCGCCCAGCTGATTTTTTTGATTTATTGTAGAGATGAGGTCTCGCTGCCCAGGCGGGTCTCGAACCCGCGGGCTCAGGCAATTCACTCACCTCAGCCTCCCAAAGGCACGGGATTACAGGCTGAGCCACCGAGCCCGGCTCCCACTTCTTAATTATGTGTTTGGAGTTACCCAATCTATTATTATAGTCAGATTTTAGTTATTTCTATCACCACCTCTACTACTGACAATAATTAAGTGAAGCTAAAAAAAAAAGGTCCACTATTATATTAATGAAAATGTTCATGCAGAAATGCATCTGAATTTTTATCTTAAGAAATGTAATATACCAATTCTATAGTAACTACCTATTATCTACCTATATACCTCCTAATATAGTTGACTATGCTGAAAGTCATTTGCTTTCACTTTCCACAACTTTAAACTGGTGTACTCTGTGTTAACTTTATTCATGTATAAATAGGTGGGATACAAATATAATTTTGTTACTTGAACATATTGTTTAGTGTTGAAGTCAAGGTTTGTAGTGCATTCATCACCAGAATAACATACATAGTAATTTCTCACAATCTATTGTCCTCCCACCCCACTTACAACCTCCTGAGTCTCCATTGATTATTGTTTAACACTCTATGTCAGTAGAACTAGTATTTGACCCAATATTTTCACTATTGATATCTACCCAAATAAAAATAAATAGTTATATGTGAAGGATACCTGTACTAAGATGTTTATTACAGCACTATTCACAATAGCAAAGATATGTATTAAGTTGATTCATATCTATGGTTGCACATTGCTCTTTAAGTTATTTATTTAAAATTTGAGGAGAGATGTCAACAATTTTCTTATTGTTTTCATACTTTTGATCCTTAGAAATATGCTTCAAATTTAAATTTGCTAATTTATTTGAAGACATTGTTTACTATATAGATTATGGAAAGAATAACCAACCAAATATAAATTTTAAAAAGATGATTGCTTAGTTAGTTTTTGTTTTAATGAACTTCTTCTTAGTTCTGGATAAATTAATGTAAGGTTTTAGGTTAAAAATGATATGTCTTGGGCAACCCCTTCGTGTCCCCTCCCACTGTGGGAGTTTTTCTCTCCTCTCAATAAATCCTGCTTTCAAAAAAAAAAAAAAAAAAAAATGACATGTCTGGACACATAAACTAATGGAACAGAATAGAGAAATCAGAAATACATTCACATATTTACAGCCAACTGATTTAATAGACAGTCTATTTAATAAATGGTACTGGGAAAATTGAATATCTGTATGCAGAAGAGTGAAAATGGACCTTTATATCTCACCATACACAAGAATCAACTCAAAATTGATTAAAGACTTAAACAAAAGACCCCAAATTCCACAACTACTAGAGGAAACCATAGGGGAAAAGAGACAGGATATTGGTCGAGGCAAAGATTTTATGGCTATGAGGGAAAACGCATAGGCAATAAAACCGAAAGTAGACAAATAAGAATACATCAAATTAAAAAACTTCTGCATAACTAGGGAAACAATCAACCAAGTAAAGAAACAAACTGTTGGATAGGAGAAATAGCAAACTAGTTATCCAACAAGGGACTAATATCCAGAATATACAAGAAACTAAAACATCTCAATAAAAATTTTAAAAAAAGAAAAAGTAGGCAAAACCATGAGTAAACATTTTTCAAAAGTACATACAAATGATTAGTAAGTATATGTAAAAATACTCAACATCACCAATAATGATGCTGTCACGCAAATCAAAGTGACAATGAGCTATTATTCCAGTCAGACTGGCGGTTAATAAAAAAGAAAAAAGATGACAACAAAGATGCAGAAAAAAAGAAATCTTATATACTGTTGGTAGGAATCTGAATTAGTACCTATGAAAAAGAATATGGTGATTTTTCAAAATACTGAAAATAGAACTACCATACTATCCTCAATTTCACAACCGAATATTTATCGAAAGGAATGTATGTCAAAGCATCAGTATGTCAAAGCAAGACCTGTATACCCATCTTTATTGCCACACTATTCACAATAGCAAAGATAGGGAATCAAGCTAAGTGTACATAATCACATGAATATATTTAAAAATATGGTATGTATGCATAATCTAATATAACTTGGCTCTAAAAATAATGAAATACTATCACTTGCAGCAAAGTGGATGAAACTTGGGATGGAACTGGGTACAAAAAGAGAAATACCATATATACTCACTTATATGTGTGCAATAGAGGTTGATGTCATGGAGTTAGAGAGTAAAATCATACAGCAAGAAAGGTTTGCATGTGTGTGGGAGAAGGGGGTAAATGAGGTCGGTTAATGGATACAAAAATACAGTTAGATAGAAAAAAATAAGTTCTAATGTGCAATAGTATAGTAGGGTGTTTATCATCAACAGCAATCTATAGTATGAAAACTGACAATTATGTTCAAAAACTCATCCTAGAAAAAGTCCTACACACTGCATTGCTGAATATCACCATGGTCACCTATGAAGTATTCCCCTTGGGAAGGTATGCACTGACGCCAGCATCTAGTCTACCTGTCAAAGCAATTTTGAAACTCTTTATCTGGAATGGCAATCAGAGCTGTCCTTGTATTACCCGTTATGTCCTGAATGTTATCAAGATGTCTTTCTTTCAATATTTCCTTTATCTTCCGGTATGTAAAAAAGTCACTGGGGGTAGTTGGATCAGTTGAGTAGGGAGATTGTTCCAATACACTTATTTGGTTACTGGCTAAAAATTCCCTCACAGAGTGCCGTGTGAGCTGGTGCATTGTTAAAATGCAAGAATCTTTTGGGGACCATTTTTGCACACACCCTTTCATTCAAAGATTTTCAGTTAAGATTTTCATATTTTTCTGTCGATGTTATTTGGTCTGCTATTGCTTCTCTTAGTCAGTCAATGATTTTCATGCACAATTCAACAAATTTTTGCAATGTTTTCATCAGTTCTGCTCATTACTGGCCATCCAGACCTCTCTTCATCAGTGGTGCTTTCTCTCCCCCCAGAAAAAAATGTTTAATCCATTTGTACACTGCCATTTTCTTCATGGCATTATCCCTATAAACTTGAACTAACATGTCCCTGATTTCACTTCCACTCTTGCCAAGTTTAACAAGAATTTAATGTTTGTTTGTTACTCTAACACAAACTCTGACATTCTCGAGATGACAGCTCTGATGGAGATTACAGAAAAAAAGTTCCAAAATTGCTTTGACAGGTGTACTAGACATTGACATTGGTGCATGGCTTCTCAAGCAGAGTATTCGAGGTGACCATAGTGATATGCAGCAATAAGCTATGTAGCACCTTTTCTCGGGTGAGTTCATGATTTTAATTATCACACCTTGTATATTTCAAAATAGCTAGAAGAGAGGACTGGGAATGTTCTCAACACATAGAAATGATAAGTACTCAAGATGATGGGCACACCAAATACCCTGATTTGTTTATTACACATTCTATGCATGTAACAAAATGTCACATGTACCTCATGCATATGTACAAATAATATGCATTATTTTTTAAAAGCATGGCCTGAATTATAGTTAAGTCATAGTATCTTGTTACTGTATAAAAACTCCATAATCAATTAGTCATGCACAGTGATCATGTCAAGATACTTGTTTGGTGAGATGAGGAAAAATTAAGAAAATTTAAATCTTTTGTAATTGTTAACAAATATCAAAAAAACTTAATCAAATTTTACTCTTATTAGATTAAAAAAAGTAGATCTTAAAATTATTTAGATTGATATAATTCTTTAATGTGTTTATTAGAAATCTAAGGCCACTAAATTAAATATTCTCTCCAAATCAGCCTTTATTATAGTTTCATGGGAAATAGAATGTATTCATATCCACCCTAATTGGACCTATGTTTTTCAAAGAGTTTATCTACAAATTTCCTCATAGCTAGAGTTGTTTTTTGTTTTGTTTTGTTTTGTTTTAACCTTGCTTTAGCTTGAATTCATCAAACCTGAGAAGAGGTAAAATTTAATTAATACACTAAATAGAATTTTTATCTCCTTTCAAGCAATTAAAAAGCAAATGAACGTATATGACTGTCTCTCTTATATTTAAGAGCTAACCTCTTTGACTCATTTGGAATTCTACATAGAAAAAAAGACAAAATTCTAAAGAAAGTACTTGTCTAGCAACAAACCGCTAAAAAGTTTGTGAATAGAAAAATATGAAAAAATTTTATATAAGTTAACTCACATAGTACATATTATATGCTTGTCCCCTTTAAGAGCTTTAGATATCAATTCATTTAAATATCACAATAATCTTTTGAGGCGCATACAACTATTATTCTCAGTACACAGATGAGAAAACTGGACATGATTAATTTAAATAACTGGATAAAATTGAAGTCAGATCTAAACCTTGGTGAACTGACAGGTTTTGTGCTAAATTTTAATTTCTCTAGTTGGGAAGGCACTTGGTTACTATGTATGCTCATTAAGTGAATACAAGTAAATTCAATTCAGGAACCAACTCTATAACATTAACAAAATGGTTGGTTTACTTTGACAATGAACAGATATTATAAAAATATAGCTAAGAATATTGAAATATATCTCATGTATTTAAAACTATATTATTTAATTGATGTATGTTTATACCACACAATTCAAATTATCATCACTTGAGAGTCTGACATTCAAAATTTGTATATTCTTCTCCTAAAATAATCAATGTGGTTCCTTAGACAAAGTGACTGTAATAATTACCTAGGCAATTAGTGTTTCTATTCTCCTTTTAATTGGGCTTTTCAGGGATCTAAATATTTCAAATCTTTATTTAAGTTGGCTTGCTTTTTCTTAAGGTTTTCATACATTATTGTTTTCAGCAATCTCTAGGTCTTGAGATCTTCAATTTTGACTTTATATAGTAAACATTCCACTTAATTTCTTAGAATTATTCTATTCTATTCTATTAGAAAAGAATAGAATTAATTTTCCAATTACATTTTTCTTGGCTATTTTAAAAATTGATATGATATATATCTTGAGTTTGCATAATATTAGAGCAGCAGTATTCAAGTGTTTTGATATCAGAGACCCTTTATACTCTTTAAAATTTAGTATGCCAAAACTTTTTTTTTTCCTAGAATTTTTTATTTGGGTTATATCAATTAGTAGTTACTGTATTCAAATGAACATTTAAATTTTGTAATTATTTATTTTTAAGTCAATTTACTAAAAGAATCTCATGACGTGCTAACATAAATATCATTTTTGGGAAATAAATAGCTCTACTCTCCTCTTAATTAATGAGAAGAATGGAACTGGTTTACAAATTTGAAACTCTCCTCAATCAGAGTTAGCAGAAGCTAGCTGAATTATCGTATATGCTCTACCATTTAATCTGTTATTATGTAAGTGGTCATGTGGCCTCTAGAAAATTTCACTGGGCATGCATTAAAAAATCAGAGTGAAAAAGCAAATAACATTTTAGTTACTTTTATTCTGAAAACAGTGTCGATCTTTTGGACCTGCTAAGAAAGCCTTGGAGACCTTTAGTAATTCCTGGACAATACTATAAAACTATTTATAGTTTTATAACTTTATAACAGCGGTCCACAACCAAGGGTAATTTTGCTCCCTAGGAGTCATTTGGCAATGTCTGGAGATATTTTTGGTTGTCACAACTGCAGGGGAAATGCTATCACTGCTATCCACACTAAAGTGCACAGTGCAGCCTCCTGACACCAACATAACAAAGGATTTTTCAGCCTAGAATATTAGTAGTACTGAAGTTGAGAAACTCGGTTCTAGGGTGACTTAAAATATGCAATCCTGCTAATGAAAACCACGTAGACACAATTACATACTTTAAATTAAATATATGGTTTAGATTTATGATTTGAGTCCAAACTTATAAAAAATATTTCTCCAGTAGTTAATACTATACATTTCCCTGTTTAATATCATTAATCATTCCTTCAGTCTTTGAACATGTCTGTCTCTCCTATAGAAAGAGAATCTCCCTATATCAGAAAAATTATCTCCACTAACTCACTACCAACCCCTCATTCCCATACACTCAGTTCTTTCTTCTTAGTCTTTTTATGCTTCCTCATGTTTAAATTAGGACAGGAATAAGAATCAGGTTTGGAGAAGGAAGAAGGGGAAAAGGAAACACAATTTGAAACTGTAATTTAAGAAAACATACCTTTTACTTTATTTCTTATGCATCAATTATCTAATTACTTTTGGGTCACCTTTATCAAGTCTCCTTTATCAAGTGCATTCTTTATAAAGTCTCATCCTCTAACTTGAGATAATTTTAAGTAGTAATCCCTGGTAAATTTTTCTTTTTTCTTTACTTCCTCTCATTCTCTCTCTCTCTCTCTCTCTCTCTCTCTCTCTCTCTCTCTCTCTCTCTCTCTCTCTCTCTCTCTCTCCCTTTCTGTCTTTTCTCTTTTCCCTCTCCTTCCCTGTCTCTTGAAATATCTATGCAGCTATACTACATGTGTGTAATCTATTTATATCAATTCCAGCCTATGAAAAATAAGATAAACAATTATTAGTTAATAGGTAGATGTAAATTAAATCCTCAATGAAATATTTCTTTACATACTAAAGTGGTTAAATGTTTTTAAAAATTCTAAAATATAAGACAGCTTGTACCAAGTATTTGACAAGGACTTAGAGAAATTGAAATTCCTTTGCATTGTTGTTAGAAATGTAAAGCATTACAACCAGTTGTAAAAAACCTTAGCAGTTTCTCAAAAAGTTGAACATGCACTTACCATATGACACAGCAATTTTATCTTTAAGTATCAACCCAAGGGGCATGAAAACATGTCCAGAAAAGACTACATACAAGTGCGTATAGCATCATAATTCAATATAGCCCTAAAATGGAAATTGAGATGCCCTTCAACTGGAAAATGTATAAGTAAAATGCGGTGCATTTTAAACAATGAATACAATTCAACAGAAAAATGAACACTCTACTAACCCAGGAAACAACATAGTTTAATCTCAGAAACATTATTTTTAGATGATAGTAGCCAAACACAAAAATATTACTTTTTCCATGATTTTATTTATATAAAGTAGTTGCAAAGGTCAAACCCACAGAGACAGAAAGAAAGCAGAGAAATGATTACCTAGGACTGCCATGAGCAAGGAGATAGATTGCAAATAAATATGAGGAATTTTGGAAAGGTGAAATGAATGTACTAAAATTGGATTCTGATAATGGAAAACTTTTTAAATTGACTAATACTAGTTGAAATGTACACTTAGCGCTATGTATAAATCAACACTAAAGTAGTACTGAAACAACAAAAATAAAGTTTATAAGAATGTAATGAATTTCTTGAAGAGAAAAATAAACTGCTTCCTTCTGTACTAAATGTAAGTTATAAGTCTACGCCTTAGTCTTCCTACTGATACAAAATTTCCTTTAAAAAATTCTGGCATTGTGATTTGGCTTTCAGATATACCTGGATAGGACTTGGGATACAAGAACATTTCTCACATGCTCTGGTATCTTTGAACAATTTAGAGTAAAACACAATTATTTCTCAGCCCATTATTGTTAATATTAGATAGGAGCAGATTATGAATGCAAATCTAGTCAGAAAATAAAGTTTGTATTGAATCATGTTGCTGCACTCTAGAATACAAATATAGGTATTTTAAGATCTATGAACCACATCTTAAGGAATGTTTTTTCTAAGCTATATCAAATCTTATTATTATTAATAATGTGTAATAAAGCATATGACTATTAAAGGAGCAGAAAGTATATTCTAAATGTTTTCTGGAAATCAATTGTTAGATTTTAAAGTCCTAAATTATACATTTCTATGAAGAGCTTTAAGAAATAACTGAATGACTAAATAATAAAGTTAATTTATTTAATAAATAAAATATGAAAGGCAAACAATAATGTAACAAAAATTACACTGGATTTCCCATTAGCATTTGAACTACTTGCTTCCCTAAGGGGAAGTGGGAAGATAAATATCTTATCAGGATCTACTTGTGACCAGAATAAATAGGTAATAGAATAAAAATCTCCTGAAGTTTATTCAATTAAACAAAATCCTTTTTAGATTATAGAACACCCCCTCCCCTCCCTTAGGGAGGAGAATCCCTCCTCCCACCCCGCCCCGTCCAATTTACTTTCTAAATAGACTTTCATTTTTTAATCTAAAAAAAACCCATGGAACATTAATAACATATATTTAGAGATAAATGTCAGAGAAATATATACCTAAGGATGTATATCTCATAAGCATTTTGTTGAAAATATTAAAACATTCTCCACTGTTTTGCCTCTTCTATGAATAAATACAGTAAGGACAATATAAAATAAAATATAAACCAAGAATGTTTAGCAGCAATTTATAGACTTAGAATGAAGATAGCAAATAGTACGTTTAATTCACTGTTTTTTTCAGCAGAAACAGTTCAAAATTTGGTCTTGCTTCTGCAAATTCTAAATTGCCATTTGAAGGTAATAAAACCTTCAAACTGAGCATAAGTGACTAAGTTTTTACAGATGAGAAATATGTTGGATGAAAAAAACATAAGTAATAAATAGAAGACAAAATCTGCATGGATAATTGTAATGTCATTATAAATTATTACCTTTTTAAGACTTTACACCACAAATAAAACATGAATGGAAACTTTGAAATTAAGAAGTGCACAGGATATGTAGAATGTATTTGAAATGCATACACAAAAATAAACAGTGAATCACTGGGTTTCATAACATGGTTCAAGCAACCCTGAAACCCATTAAGACATTTTCAGGAAGTTCCCAAGCTCAGGATCATTTTCTTACTTACAGTATGACAATATTAGGGTCTTTTTTACTTTGTTGAAAATGCAGTGTTGTGAAATCAATGAGGGTAAATTTGTTTCCATGTTGACATTAATAAAGGGAATTTTTTTCAATCTGGATTAGTAGCTATTATATTCTGCATTATTATGAACTCACTGGGTAAAAAGTGGAAGAGGAGAACCAGTTTCATTAAGAATATCCTTAACAAAGCAGTAACATTTTATAAGATCTTAGTGCTGGAGTGCTTTAATAAATTTTGTGTGACAAAAACCTGAAGTGGTTGTTTTCAAGAAAAACATTTTTGGAATTGTATTATGAGCTAAAGTAGTTACTTTTTCTTTTCTTTTTAAACAGAATACAAGATTTATTTAAAAGAATGAGTGACAGTAAGATAGCCACTTCAAGAAAATAGACAGTATGTATTACCAATTATGAAATCCAATCTTTAAGGAGAAATTATAATTTTATAAAGCTGTTATCTACATCTATAACCTGGCCAGACTTTTAATACTTAAGACTCTTCGGATTAGATTGGCAGCATTTTTCTATGAAATAATGCAATAAATGAACTTTCAAAATATTTTCTTAATTCAATGAACCAATATGTTTCAAATGACCAACACATTAAGATACACAAGCATGCATAAAAAACAGATTGCTTCAAAGTTAAAGATTAAATGAACTTTCATGTAAAATAGTACAAGAAGTTTATTGTTATGGTCTTAGATTCCACATCACAGCTAAACTTTAAGAAACTACCACTTGTTGAACTTTTATGTAGTACCAAAGAATATTCATGATTACCTGAAAATTATTATAATACATCTTGCTTTTTCAACCATACATCTTTGTTAAGTCAAATTTGCTTTATATACTTCAACCAAAACAACACATGTAACACATTGAATTCAGAAGAAAATATGAAAATCTAGCTGCCTTCTTTTTCCAGAAATTAAAATGTTCTGCAAAAAATTTCTCAAAGGAAGCCATACAAGCATTCGACAAACATATTAAAAATAGCTCAGCCTCACTAATCATCAGACAGACGCAAATCAAAACTGCAATGAGATACTACCTAAAATTGTAAACGTATTTCAAAATCTTAAGAAATTGCAAAAGAACAGTGAATTTAAACAAGACTTTAGGAAATATAAAAGATGAATGAATGAAAAAATATGGGACAAAATGAAATATTAAAATGCACAGTGGGTTTGAAACATGTTGAAGTAAAACATGGGATAGTAACAAGCACAGGAATAAGAAATTAGAAGACAGAATGGTCTTCCTTTAGATATAAAGTGCTATTTCATTTTAGAGCAAACTGATAAGAGAAAAATTGCATATTAAATTATAAATGTATCGTTTCTATTGCACTCAAAACAAATAACAAACCTAGGGACTAAAAAAAAATCACATATGTTATTAGACTTGTTTATGAGACAGAAGTATAATATGGCTAAACTGTACTAAAATCAAGTGTCAGCATAGCTGCATTCTTTCCTAGAGGTCTAAAGGAGAATGCATGCCTGCTCATTAAGACTGTTGGCAGAATTTAATCCCTTGTGGTTACAGAATGAAAGGCCCCATTTCCTTGTGGGCTGTCATCAGAAAGCCATTCCCAGTCTCTAAATGTGGTTACATTCCTTGTCTCATTGCCCTCTTCCTGTTATCTTCAAAGCCAGCAAAAGCAAGTTGAGTCCTTCTCAAGCAGCAACCCTCTGATTCCTCTTTCATTGTTTTAGCTTTCTCTCTGACCTAGTTGGGAAAGTTTTTCCTATATTAAGGGCTTCCTCCTTACATAGACTGGGCCCAATGAGATAATCCTGAATAACTGTCTTATCTCTAGATCCTTGACTTTAATCAAATATGCAAACTTTCCTTTGTAATGTAAATTAATAGATTCACAGGTTCTAGAGGTTAAGGTGTGGACAACTTTAGAGGGCCAATATTCTATCTGCCGCACTAGATAAATTATTGAAACTGTAAAAAAAATCATAGTAATAAAATAATAAAACGTTCATAAGTGTGTTTCAAAGTGCATAAGACAAAAACAGATAAAAATAAGTGTCTTAGCCGGGCTTGGTGGCTCAGCCTGTAATCCCACGCCTTTGGGAGGCTGAGGTGAGTGGATTGCCTGAGCCCGAGGGTTCGAGACCCGCCTGGGCAGCAAGACCTCATCTCTACAATAAATCAAAAAATCAGCCGGGCGTGGTAGCGCATGCCTGTAATTCCGGCTACTTGGAAGGTTGAGGCGGAAGGATCGCCGGAGCCCAGCAGGTTGAGGCTGCGGTGGCCGGAAGCGGCCACTGCACTCCAGTCTGGGCGACAGAGTGAGACTCCAACTCAAAAAAAAAAAAAAAAAAAAAGTGTCTTTGGATAAACTGACAATTATAATTGAAAATATCATGGCTCACATCTCAGCAGTTAATAGAAGTTTTAAAAAATCAGTTGGTGTGTGCCTGTAGTTCCAGCTACTTGGAAGGCTGAGGTGGAAGGATTGCCTAAGCCAAGCAAGTCGAGGCTGCATTGGCCATGAGTATGCCACTGCACTTCAGCCTGGGCAAGAAGAGTGAGATTCCAACTTAAAAAATCAGTAAGATTTAAAAGATATAAGCAGTGCTATTATCTCACTTTACCTGTTTGACATTTTATAAACACCCCACTCAACAATGACAAAATGCATTCTAATAGACTGTGGTAAGTTTCAAGTACACTGGATAGACCATGTGTTAGCTATAAAACAAAGTCAAAAGTTTGAAATCTCAAAAGTTTGAAAATATGCATTTTAAAGCTTGAAACTATAAAAAGTATATACCTAATCACCCTGGAATTATAAAAATCTTTAACAAATGATGTCTGAAAAATTATCAATTAAATAAAAATTAAATAGCAAAATACTAAATAACCTATGAATTTAGGAAGAAATTGCAAAGAAAATTGAAAAATATTTT
Organism: Cephalopachus bancanus; assembly: GCA_027257055.1. NCBI lineage: Eukaryota > Metazoa > Chordata > Mammalia > Primates > Tarsiidae > Cephalopachus > Cephalopachus bancanus. Next base: position 14,106,635 of record JAPVLO010000068.1, on the reverse strand, counting down.
AGATATATATAAAAACAAAATCCATCAAAATCTGTGAGAACAGTTAAAGATGCTTAAAAATAAGTATATATCTTATAAATGCTTGTATTAGAAAAGAATAAATGTTTCAAAATAATGATCCAGGTATACTTAAGAAGTAAGAAAAAATTCTATAGAAGGAAGGCAATAATAATGATGAGAGCAGAAATCAATGAACTAGAAAGCAGACAAATGAAATAAATAATTAAAAAGCAATGAATAGTTTTTGAAATGAGAAATTAAATTGGTAAACTTTCGCTAGACTGATCAAAGAAGCAAGAAAAAAATTAAGGGAACAGACACCATGAAAGATTAGAAAATCTAAATAGCCCTATATTAATTGAAAAAAAATTGAATTAACCACTAGAAAAATCTTCTCAAAGAAACCTCTAGGCTCATATTACTTCACCTGTGAATTCTATTAAATATTTTTAAAAGCAATACTATTATATAACCTTTTCCAGAAAATAGAAGAAGAAACATTTCTAAACTTATTTTGTTAGGCGAACATAATGCTAAAACAAAACCACACAAAATAGCAAATATTACAAAATTATTTTCTCTATATATAAAAAAGGTAATGCAACGTTATTAAATAGGGTTTATCCCTAGAATGCAAAAGTTAGTTGCAACATTTGAAAACAAGTGTACTTTATCAAATAGAAAATAAAAGATAAGCCGGTCTTGGTGACTCAGCCTGTAATCCCGCGCCTTTGGGAGGCTGAGGTGAGTGGATTGCCTGAGCCCGCAGGTTCGAGACCCGTCTGGGCAACTTGGCAAGACCTCATCTCTACAATAAATCAAAAACCGCCGGGCGTGGTAGCACACGCCTGTAGTTCCAGCTACTTGGAAGACTGAAGTGGAAGGATCACGGGAGCCCAGCAGGTGGAGGCTGTGGTGGCCGGGAGCGGCCACTGCACTCCAGTCTGGGCGACAGAGTGAGACTCCAACTCAAAAAAAAAAAAAAAAAAAAAAAAAAGAAAGAAAGAAAAGAAAAGATAAAAAGTCTGATATTATCTCAAAAAGGCAGAAAAGTATTTGACAAAATTTAATACCCATTCATGATTTTAAAAAAAATTTTCAGAAGTCCAAGGATGAAAGGAAAAACCATTACTTGATGAAGATCATGGATAAAAAATCTGGAGCTAATACCATTATAAGCTTTATAATAACAATAAAACAAACAAAATTAGTCCACATAAGGATGAAGAAGATATAGTAAGAAAACCAAAACTGTTAAGATGGGGAAAAATCTCTTATGAAAAGGTAAGTCGAAACCAAGTAAATGCAAGCACCATGTGAACCTTTTATATTCAAAGTCTTGCTGTGAAACCTTAGGATCCAAATTCATGTAGATAAAATGTTGAGCTATCTATTGCTGTTTGCATTTTCACCATGTGAACTCTCATCGTGGATTATCTAAATTAAGTAGCTAATGCATTCAAATAATGGTGGGTGTTTGTACATCAGTGCTTTAAAAAAGATGCTTTCAATGCTCTGTAAAATGACGTTTTCAGACAAAAAATACATTTCCAAATACATGCACATCTCAAACATAAGATTACAAACAAGTTGAAATTAAAAATAAAAATATGGCCGGGCTTGGTGGCTCAGCCTGTAATCCCGTGCCTTTGGGAGGCTGAGGTGAGTGAATTGCCTGAGCCCGCGGGTTCGAGACCCGCCTGGGCAGCGAGACCTCATCTCTACAATAAACCAAAAAATCAGCCGGGCATGGTAGCACACGCCTGTAATTTCGGCTACTCGGAAGGCTGAGGCGGAAGGATCGCCGGAGCCCAGCAGGTGAGGCTGCGGTGGCCGGGAGCGGCCACTGCACTCCAGTCTGGGGGACAGAGTGAGACTCCAACTCAAAAAATAAAAATAAAAATAAAAATAAAATAAAAATAAAAATATATATTCCATGCAAATATAACCAAGAGAAACTGAGACAGGAGAGCTAGAAAAATGCTAGGCAGATACACAGGAGGGTCCTCTGGTAACAATGTAGCGAATTCCCTGCAGGGTTCTCAGGCTCATCATTGGTAAACAAGCTCTCTGCAAGCCTCTCAAGTTAAACCTTCAGTACTCACTGCTGGGAACAAAGCAACCAATCAGCTCACCATTAGGCTCCTACCTCCTGACCAATCAAAACGGCAACAGCTCACAGCTAGTGTGACCAGCCAATGGACTTGGACCCAGGGCTATATAAGCACCAGGTTTCAGCCCCAGACTGGCAACCCCTTGGGGTTTCCTCCCACTGTGGGGGCTTCTTTGTCCTCTCAATGAATCCTGCTTTCTCACTTTCTGACTGTCAGTGTCCCTCATTCTTCCCGGGCATGAGACAAGAACCTCGACTCTGAAGAGCCGTGACCTGAAGAACTGCAGAAGATTGTCGGAGTTGAAGATCCGTGCATTCAAGAGGCTGGCTTGCCAGTCAAAGGAGCCCGTTAAACCAGGAGAGCTGCTGGAAGAAGGCGAGACTCCAAAGCTGAGACACCCAGGGGGCTAGACTTGCCAGTTCACCAAATCGCAGCACTGTCAGGGCTTGGCTTGCCAGTCCATTGGAGCTGACACTTCCGGGGCTAGGTTTACCAGCCCCTCCATGACTCTCTCTGGGACTTGGCTGGTATTGAACTGACACCCTCAGAAAGCCCAGGCTGACCTGAAAAATCCACATCAAAACTGTATTCGTAAAATTTCAAAAGTTAGAAAAAAAGCTAAACTGTAATTCCCGCATAAAACTTTTTAAGAGGTAGGATTCTAAATAAAAGCAAAGAGTGTATTTTCATAAAAGTAAAAATGTTAGTGACCTTTGGTGGGGACACATAAAAAACAGGGTGCTGTATGCTATACATGTTCCATTTGGGTCTGAATTTAAATTGTATAGATTAATTGTTATATTCTATGCTATAATTCATAATAAAAAATTTTACAGAAAAGATGCAAGTATAAGGTCTCATATTACATTCTCCTTTTGACCCATACATTTTGTCCACTTATATGACAGGTAAATCACGAAGTGTGGGGTTATAATAAAGTTAGTCAATAAGTAATCTCTTTCCTGAAACAAATTAACATAGCCTCTGGAATGATACCTAGGGCAATATCACTCCCTGGCAATCTTTCATAATGTAGGGACGTTGACTATCTCATGGTCTCATGGGATTTTCTGCTGCTTTACTGTGATACTGAAGTCAAGCATTGTATACTCACAACCTGGGTTCAATATGAGGTACTGTTTCTCCCATACCCAGGACTCACAAGTAAAGGAATCAAGGGGTGGAAAATAGGAGATGCTCCTTTCCATTATCAAGCTAAATTTGTTGCTATCTTATAACTTGAGCTGTACTGGTTTCGAATTTTAATTTAGTCCGTTTTGCCTGCTATAACAAAGTACCACAGACTGGATGGCTTATAAGCAATGGAAATTTATTTTTCACAATTCTGGAGGCTGGAAACCTGAGATTGGAGTGATAGCATAATAGTATAGTATTTGTGAGGCCCAAAATTTGCTAACTGCAGATTGCTCACTTCTCACTGTATCTTCACATGGTGGAGAGAGGACTAGAGAGTTCTCTGGGGTCTCTTTTATAAGGGTGCTAATTCCATTCATGAAGACTTCATCTTGATACCCAATTTTATCTCCCAGTGTTTCTACCTCCTGATACTATTCCATCGGTGGTTAGTATTTCAGCACATGAATTTTGACTATTCGATCTGTATAACATTCACATATTGAATGTTTCATCAAGAAGTCACAATAGTAGTTCCTTTCTACTAAAATTTAAAACTGCTATTTGGCACTTTGGAAATTCCCATACTATCAAAGCAGACAGTGAAAGAGATCAGTCTACTAGCTATATATATGATTCATCTTGCAAATACAATTGACAAAGACAGTTTTTAATGAGTAAAAGAAAAACATTGCATTTATTTGTATAAATAAATTATAAAATAAAAAGCATGATTTGATCTCTTTCTGTTTTCTGAAATCCAGGTGAGATTTTCTCTGACATTTGCCTCTCAGCATGTCGGGAGGTTGTTTAAGATTCTGATTCACTGGCATAAATCCCTGACTTATTAAATACCTAGAATTATTGATAGCTAACAAAGCTTCATTAACCCTGGAGTAAGGTAAGAATTAAAGATATCAGTTTATTTGCATAAAAGAACAATAACACAGTCATAGTACTTCCTCTCTGGGGTTTTCACTGCATATTCAGATTTGTTTAATGCCTTGCTAAATAGTCAATTCTATTTTCAAGGCTATCTGATAAGAATTTTTTGGACCGCATTTCAGAATAATCAACAAGCTGTGGCTTAAAACACATAAGGGCTTTTGTTGGTTGCATTAAATAAAAACTAAAACAAAACAACCAAAAAAACTTTTAAGATAAGTTGTCCTAGGACACAGTCAAAAATTAAAAGACATCAACATCAATAACTAGGCTATTTCTATTTTTCAGTGCTGACATCCTTAGTTATTGGCCTCAGACTTAGTACTATATATCACGAGATAGCTGTCATTACACTACACATGATGTTCACATATAAAATAGAAAGGAAGAGAAAGCATTTGGCCCATGATGTCTTATTTTATGTCTGTCTTTTTCATAAATGGCTTCCTGTGTACCATCCCCCAAAATCTACAATTATGCCCACAACTTATGTTACAAGTGAGTAAGTCGAAGATGGAAAAATATAGGCAAAGAAGTGGTACAGCCCATTTAAAATCAGGTGTCTTGATGTCAAAACTCATGTACATTTTAATAAGATTACATAAAATGCTAATGAGAGGCCATAGATATGATAAATATAGTTTGTAATAAAAATAGAACAACTTGTTGGAGATCTAATAGCAGGAACTGGGGAATACAACTAGAACACAGGCACCGGTATGCACAAAGTATAATGAAAGAGGGGAGGAAAGATGATGTACAATATTTTCATCTCAATTGTTACTTATCACGTTTTCTACTCAGTAGCCCTTGTTTCCCAACAGTAGAATGGGGGGAACAAGTGCTGATTCAAATTTCCTGTGTTTCAAGTCTCTAGTGCCTGAGTTGTCCCAAATCTGTCAACCATATGCTTTTCTTGTATTTCTTAAGAATATTTATCATAGATGGCTCTGTGGTGAGGGAGAAGTTGAACCTTGGAGGTTGTATGTGTTATCAATCAAAGAAAAAACTTGAACGTGCGCTGGGAAGGTTATGTGCCATGATCTACACAACCACCTGCTTAGAGTTTACATTGGTGTTCAATTCTTGTTTATTCCTGTCCCTTCTCCTTTTGTAATTTCTCCAGGGTCATGCTAATGATCAGGGAGAACAAAGAGAAGGCTGTAATTTTGGCACATGGCAGAAAAGAAAGCAAAAGTTGCTTACTTCTCATAGTGCCCCCATCTGGAGTTACCTGTCTGCCAAAAGCACTGAAATGTGTCACATCCTGGTGGTTCTCGGATTACACTGCTGTCAAAATACATCGAGCTATACACAGAATCCCTGTGCATTTTGTTGTGTGTTCATTATGTAACCATTTTTTTCAGTAAAAAAGTTAAACCAAGAAAAAAAAACCTTATTATAATTCATTGTCATGTATAGTGAGGGAATAATTAAAAAATGAAAACTAGCAAAGTTGAGACCAATCTCAGAATAAATCCAAAGTCTATTCAAGAGGGTACCTGACAACAATGGTTGCGGATGAAATCTGGAGATAAAATCCAGTTGAGCAGTTTATGGTCTAGATTAAAACAAACAAACAAAATACAAATAAAAATAAACAACAACAACAAAACAGCAGAAGGTCTGACATACAGCATGCATTCCATAGATGGAAAATCTTAACATGCTGGAGTGGAGCAGGAAGGGTCAACATTCTTCTGTTTTTCTGTAATAGCTTACTTGTTTATTCCATTCTTCCATGTACGGATGCTAAAAACACCAAAATAAAATTGCAGTACCCAAAACTTCAGGTCACAAACAGTGTATGGGATGACTCTAAATAGAAGTTCAGGGAAATCCTCTTTACATTTACCTCTTTTTCTTCCCAGAATCTTCATGTTCCTGTTCTGTTTTCAATTCCCAAAAGTGTTGACTACATTCATTGTTTTCTCTTTCTTCTTTTGTCCTGCTAACATTTGTAGTTGCCATCTCCAGACTTTCTCTGGGGATGTTCATTTAGAAGTCCTTGACAAAAATCATTGGGGTATATGCTCTCCATATACCCCTAAGGTCAGATTCTGTGCCCTGTTCCCCTGTTTCCTTCTGTTTTGAGTCCACAGTACCTTCCCTCCCCACACCATCCTAAAATTTTATTTCTTTCTTTTTTTTGGAAGTATTACACATGTCATTCTCTGACCTTACAGGTGTTTATTTGGTTGAAACTAAGATCTTTCTATCCCCTGTGTCACACTGGTCCCTTCAAAAAAAAAAACTCAGCAATCACAATACCAGAAGACACAGTGGAGAGCTGATTCCCACTTACTGCCCTGCCTCTCATATTGCCAGGTTGTCCTCCCATTCTTATGCCATTGCCATTCTAACTTCTGCTCAAATTTACCACTTACCTTATAGTGCAGCAAGTTAAACATGGAAAAGCTTAAATAATACAGATTTTGAGTGTCTGCTGTGCAGAATGGAAAGAGAATAAAAGGTAGCAGCTGAAGGTATGGGGTCAGAACCAGAACATGTTCTCTGGTATTAATTACATGAGGGTGAAAAGTTTATTTTCTCTTTGTACTTCAGTTTCTATATTTATAAAAAAAGGTTAATAGTATTATCTATTTTATAAAACATTTATGAAGATTAAATAAATTAACCTTTTAAATAGTATTTAAAAGCATGTGGAAAGTCTTAAGTAAGTATTAACTAGAACAAATAAATGAAATAAAATTGTAGCAATGATACAAATGGCGGTGGCTGTCTTATGCAACTATGATAATCGACCACATCTTTTAAAAGAAGAGGCTTTCCTGAAGGAACTTGAAGGTTCTATCAAAATTTATCTTTAGAAAATGATAATCTTGGGGCAATACATGAGGAATTGGGGACACAGATTTTGCATAATATAGGAAGAACACTTTCAGGACAAGGTATCAGTCACTATTTTTCCTAGAAATTCTAAGAATAGGGAAGATTGGTTATGCTTAGAAGTGGAGTCATCAAACCTGTCCAATTTATGGGTAGATGAAAGTCAGCAAACAAGATAGTTTACAAAAGACGCTGATATGGTTCACCAGAACAGTAGTTTTTTTCTATTCTTAGTACATAAAGACTACAGACTAGAAGCATCACTTGGGAGCGTATTAGAAATGTAATATGTTGGGAGTCACCCTAACCCTTTTGAATCAAAATTACTAGTAGTGAAGTCCAAAGATCTTTGTTTTAATAAGTTCTCCAGATTATTCTTATGCATGCACAAGTTGGAGAACTCCTTCTCTTTATTATGTTATCTTCATTATACTCTATGAAAACATTCATTAGAAGTTATATCCCATTATCTATTTGTGCTTTGGGGAACAAGGAGAGAGTTCATGATTGTGTCAAGGACTGTAGAAACTAACAGTGCATACTCTGGGCTCAGATGAGAAACAGAAGTGGTAGTTACAGAGAGAGTTGCTGTAGCTGAGACTATTGTTGGTTGACAAAAAATAAAAATCAAGTTTAAGAAAATGAGAAGGGCCATGAAACACCTGAAAGATGTCTTTTTTTTTTTTAACACATATGAGAGCAATGCTTTAAATATTCTCACATATTGCTGGAGTTCAAATTGTTAATGAAATTATTTTTGGTAAGCGGGCTGTCTGAGGTTCAGGTATTTATAAGTTGGCTATGAAAGGAAATTGGACCCTTTTTTTGATTCATATAGAGATGAGACCTGCTACGTAAAGCATCTATCTATCTATCTATCTCTCTAACTATCTATATCTTTCTATCAATCAATTTTCATCTATCATCTGTTATCTATCATCTAGCTATCTACCTATCATCCTCATCTCCTGCTCCACATGCCATCATAGACTAAATCTACATATTTTTTGTTCTTCCTACTCTTAATCTTGTCCTTCATTTTCTCTCTCGCACTACTGTCAGAACAATCTCTCTAAAACACACATCGATGTATCCCCTCTTGCCCTTACATACATTAAAAACTAACTTGTTTTGTGAAATAAATCATTTTGAGGTTCCTGACAATTATTCGGTCTCCCATTTTACCAATTCTTTTACATTTATTATCGGTGAATTTTTATTCATTTGTACTACACTACTTACAGTTCTCAAATGAGCATATTCTCTCTCATTTTTAGGCCTTTTCAAAGATATTGGTAGACAGAAATGTATAATTAATTTTCAAAACTCAGGCTTGTCTTCTCCAAAAAAATCTGTCACCCCAAAGATTGGATAAAGTGCCTTTTTTCTATAGATTTCCCAAAAGAAGTGCATTTAAATACCTCACAGTGCATTGTAATGGTCTATTTACCTATCTGATAGTTCATTAAATAAAACGTTTTAATTTAATACAAATAACAAGAAAAAATATAACATTTAATTTATTTAAAGGTAGATCCCTACTGTGTAAATCAATGCCTGACTGGAAAAGTTTGCCCAATACATATTTTACAAAACTAATAAGTGAATAAATGAATTAAAATGAAGAAATATTGCCATGTAATTAGTTAAATGATGTATTAGCACAAGTAACAGTAGCTTCATAACAGACCCAGATTCCAGACCAAACTCTGCCTCAAGAAAATATAATTCAAAAACTTTCATTAACACTTACTTACTTTTCATGTCATTCTCATGTTCCAATTTCACCAATTTATTAAGACTACATTGGCCCATATTCATGCCTCATTGTCCATACGTGTGAAGCACTCCAGTTCTTTATATTCACTACCTTTCTAGTTCTTGCTGTTCTCCCTGTATAGGATTGCATATGTCCTCCAATATGTACTGAAATCCCTGCTAATATCTGACCGACTTTCTTCAGCCCCAAATACTTGCTTTGAAATTCCAATTTTAAAATGGTCCTGGAGTCTCATCACTGATGACTCACTTGTCTCTGATGTGGTCTTTTCAATATCCTCAGACCCAGTCCCCTTCCTGCTTAAACTGCCACTAATCTTTAAAAACATTATGGCCTGTGTGTGAATTTCATTTGCATAATTCTGTCTCTAGTTCCCAACTACAACTGAAAATAACACTCTTCCCAAGTATTATTCCTAACACTTCAAGTCACCACAGAACAGCCTCAACTACCTGCTCCTGTCCATAGATAACAACTTGATTATGCTTTAGAGAATGCAGAAACTGTATTCTTTTAAACATTTACTGTCATTATATTTCACCATAACACTTAGAACCTAGACTGTGGCCCAAATCCAATAGCATCTAGCATCTCAGCATATAGTTTATGTATGTGGATATGTGTGTGATACAGTAGAACATGCCTGTAATTTCAGCACTCTGGAAAGCCTAGGTAGAGAGGCTGCTTGAGCCTAGGAGTTTGAGAACAGTCTAGACAACATAGTATGGCCTAGCTTGGCATAGTGATACACACCTGTAGTCCCAGCTACACCAGAGGCTGAGGCAGAAGGATCACCTAAGCTCAGGAGGTCAATGCTGTGGTGAGCCATGATTGTGCTCACCACAGCAGACCTTGGGCAGCAGAGTGAGACCCAGACTCAAAAACAAAAAAACAAAAAAAGATGACATTAAGATTGGACTGGATAGTCACGCTGTTTCTTCATAAAGGACACTATAAAATGATTACCTTCATCAACACTAATGCTAATATTTAATAAGTTGTATGAAAGATCTACTTAACATATAACATATAACATTGAGATCCTCAATGTTGCAACACATCAGTTTTAATATATAATATTGTATGTGTGTAATAATACAATACATTAATGTTGTATGTATGTGTAATATATACTTCTATACATTTGTACTATATTCCTCTTAGCAATGTTGAATTATAGTCTATAATTATTTTCCTTTTAAATAATTTTTTATCTTATGAGAACATCGTTTTATTCAAGTTACATAGACACATTCTTGGAGAAAAGACTGAAGCTCATGTATGCCTGTTATCAATACCTGTGCTCATACTGATTAATTATTAAGTGCTAAGAGATTAAAAAGAAAAGAAAAGGTAAATATGAAGATTAAGAAGAGGGTAAGAAAGTGAAAAAAATGAAAATTTTCTCCTCATGTAAAAAAAATCAATCCATTAAAAGCATTATAGAAGTAATGTTACTATTTCATTATTTTATCTATTACATAATATATTATGTAATTATATTAATATTATATATTATCTATTTCATAGATATACTGTGTTTACTGACTAAATGTGAATATAGAAATAATATCATCTGATTTCTAAAATGTAATTAGTAATTAATAAGCAAGTTTGGTATTTTGTGGTAAAATTTTGTCTTAATATTAAATATTAAAAATTAATCAGCAGATTAAATACATTAAGCTTTTGAAAAGACTTTTATAGTCTCATATATAAAACTTAGACTTTAAGCAATATGATGTATATTGACAGAATACAATTAATATAAAAGAGCAAATTTGACTGTATATAAAAGGTAATTGAGAAAAACTGGAAGCTTTAAAAATGATAATATACTATGCATTAAAATATGAAAATATTATTTGTTCATTGATAAAAATTTAAAAAGTCTTAATAGAAATGAATTTGTTTTTCTTATGGTACATTAGAATGTGTTATCCAAAACTATTTTCAAAGAAGACAAATACTTAAAATTATTACTTATAAGGAATTGTTTGGATCATGTGTGTTATAAGTTAATATAACTCCAAACAACAAATTTTAAATGACATTTACTGAAAGCTTATTTTTATTTACTTTTAAAACTCAAAATATAAAGGTTACTTTTAACTTAATGTGAAGATTTAATCTTTGTTAAGTCATGTTAGCTGTCAGAGCTTTGAGTTATTCAATTATATAGAGAAAATCCTTAGTTAATAAAAATTTAATACAATATAAGCTTCCCAAGACTATTAAATCTCACATCTGTAATGTATCAAAAGCATATGTCACACGGTTAGATATTCACAGATAATCTGTAGGCATTCTACAATAATAATGAAGGCAAATCTCTGTAGGCATAAAAGGTAACACAAAAATCAGGTAGAACGTTTTATAAACCAGGGTCTCCAAAGTTTATCTTAACAGAGCAGCTTTTCTTCAGCTAAAATAATACCAAAAAATGAATTAAGTTTACATAATGTCTATGCACTTCCTTCTAATAATAGGTGGCAACAAGCTTAGCCAGATAAAAGAGAAATATGCTAAGTGTGTACACTTACCCAATTTAAATATCTGACGTATTGTCTCTCTGAAATTTTATGGTGCATTTAAAGATAAATTTGGTTGCTAAGTTCAAATATGAGTTGACTATGACAAAATAGAAATTTGATAATTGACTGAATGCTGTTAGGTAAAACTGAAGTGTAATCTACTTAAACAAGATGATGATTTGCCAAGGCAAGAGGACTGTTTTAGTACAGGAGTTCGAAACCACCCTAAGCAACTTAAAGAGATCTCATCTCTACAAAAATAAAATTTGAAAAAGGAAAAATAAATTTTAAAAATACCTTAAATATTGACTGCTTTAAAAATTGTATTTTGACCCTAGGAAAGAGATATGGGAATTTCAAAATATTATCTGTGGCATGGTCACATTACGAATAAATACATACTAACATTTATTCCTAATAAAAATTTGTTAGGTTTGATAGTACATTATTAAAAAATAATCGAGATAGTGATTAGCTAAATTATTCAATCTAAAGTTCTGGAGCTTTCCTTATGCAGAAAGTTTTTGGTAATGACCATGGAAGGCAGGGAAAGAAGTATAGGAAAGTGGAAGGATGGGCTGGAGAAAGGAGAGGATAGAATGAATGGAGAGGATAGAAGAAAAATAAAATGCTAATATTGAAAATAGTTTTGTCTACGAACAAAAATTTCAAAAAGCTGTAAACTTTAATTTGAATTCTATATCATTATTAAACTATGTTGCCTCACAAAGAAACAAACAAAAATGCTTCCTTCATCTGAATATAGCTCATAAGTGCTTATGAGAATTTAAAAATATTTATTAAGAAACACATGAAGCTATGTAATAATTATAATAACAAAGTATTTATAACCAGAAGGTTATATTTCAGCAGTGAAAAATAAACATATACATTCTTGTCATCAAGAAGCTTATTTTTATTAACAGTTTTTTAAGATTGTTAAACAAAGTTCCATAAAAAGGATGGCTTTAAAAAGAGGGTTTTAAAACAAATTATACTTACTGACATAATTGTTTAGATATACTTAGATTTTTAACACATAATTACCGTGCATATATAAAAAGGAGTCTTTAAACATTTCACATTATGAAACTGAATTTTCTAAATTATTTTCTACCTATTATCATCAATAACATTTTTTTTCACATGATATAATCCTTTGTGTCATCAAAATTGTTAGTGATATAGCATTTCTTAATAGAGTGCTCCATCTACTTCTTCCAGAATGCTTTTTCAAGGCACTGACCCTAATTCTATAAATCTGGATGCTGGCACTTTCTTATTTTTAAAATAATCTTTTCATCTTTTTCTCAATAGATTCACATATATCTCAAAGGTATGCACTGTCTGCTTAAGGCACAGGAAGTCACTGACAAATTGATATTCATGTCTTAATGATGATCCTGAGCAATATGTGACTAGCCTCCCATTACTTTAAAATGTCTTTCACCTCTTTTGTGGAATTTGGCCAATTCTCCTGTCTTGAGTTTCTCTGCTCAGTCTGTACGAGGGCATATTTTTACACACATCTCAATAATAAAATATATCAAAGTTTTATTTTCTTGTGTGTGTTCCGTAGTTTCAACTACAAACTTAGTTTTTGCTTTAAAAGAAAGTATTTAACTGTAATTACTATTCTGACAATGACTATTTGCTTTACTAACATCAACTTATTGACACCACTCTGCTTTATTATTATTTTTTATTCTTTCAATTCAGCATATAGTGTCACCGTTAACCAGAAATGTCATTTGCTGGTGTGAATCCTGGGAAGAGAGCACCATGTACCAGTTACCAATCCCAGGGGAGGAATCCAAACACATCACCAATTTCTGCTGTTTTCTAAGTCTAGCAGGAGCTTTGCACAAACACAAATGCCAGCGTTCTGAGATACAGTCATAGCTCTATCACTTGCATTCTAAGGTCTAGTCCAGTGAGATAGAACACTTGCGCAATAAGTCAGGCAAAGCAACTTTATTACTCACAGAGAGGGAGCAAGAATTAATAGAAGACAAGGTTCCACAGCAAGCCGATTCCCTCTCAGGCTCAGGAAAGTTGCACAAGGTGAATAAAATCTCATCTGCACATTCCCCACTTTATATCACAGCCCAAGGCCTCAAATGTACTCCATTCAGGGTTTTATACTTTGAGAGGGCGTCTTGGTTTGCTGAGGTTAAATGTTGCAAATCATCCAGTTCTAGGAAGAATGAAGACAAAGCCTGAGATATTCTGGAAAATTATTCTTTACCTCGGGATGGTACATTCTTGGTACGTTCTGTCTAAGAACTATAAGCAGAAAGGGAAAGAACAGGGTTGACCAAGGGGCATTCAGGAAAATTTCCTACTCCAGTCATCTTATAAGGAGCATTTGAAAAGCGATTAAATACTAGAATATATCTAACAACAGTGCATATAAAGCAACTGAAATCTCTAAAATATAAATATCTATAGGCAAGTTTATGCATCACACACATACATAGACAATTATGATTATGTTGCAATTGATGTTTTGCCAATAGCAGTTGTGCAATGCCATGTATTTAAAATGCATCTCATTTTCTTTCTTTTTTTTTTTTTTTGAGTTGGAGTCTCTCTCTGTCACCCAGACTGGAGTGCAGTGGCCACTCCCAGCCATTGCAGCCTCCACCTGCTGGGCTCTGGCGATCATTCCTCCTCAGCCTTCCAAGCAGCTGGAACTACAGGCACACACTACCACACCCGGGTCATTTTTTTTATTTATTGTAGAGATGAGGTCTCACCAAGTTGCCCAGGCGGGTCTCAAACCCATGGACTCAGGCAATCCACTCACCTCAGCCTCCCAAAGCACGGGATTACAGGCTGAGCCACCAAGCCCAGCTGCATCTCATTTTCAGAGACACTAGAATATTAAAAAAATGGACATCAGACAAGTGAAAAAGAATTCTATCATCACTTACAGTGACATTAGCAGCTATTGGATGAGAAACTGGAAAGAAAAGTTTTCAGAAAGACACAGAAGCTTGAATTGTTTAGGTAATCCAAATGGGAGGTAAAAATTACTGTGGAGGGTTGTGAAAGCAGCGAGGTCTCAAGTGAACAAGATATTGGAGGGAAGGGAATGCCAATAAATAAGCTTCTTGTTAAGTATCTGTTTTTCCCTTCACAAATTTAGTTTATTAAGTTGAAGTGGCAAAGCATGTAAAGCCTAGGTTAGTTAGTATAGATAGGATTTTGCTATTATAAATGTGAAATTTATAGTTTGATTTCTAGGAAATATTTGTACATTTATTGATTGGTATATTATTTGGTTTTATATGTATTCATGCAACATTCCACTTCTAGATTCATTAGAATTTTTAAGATGACAGCACTCCTTTCTGTGCTTTATTTTTTAACAGCAATAAGCATTATGTAATATACTACATATTTCAGATATTTTGTGTCTTATTTCTTTTCATTTACTATAGCATTGTGGTAGTTTGTCTAGTGCTTCCTGAAACTCTATGATCTTCCCAGAACCTTAGAATGTAAATGCATTTGAATATGACATCGTTATAGATATAAGCAGTAACAATGAGTTTCTACTAAAGTAGGTGAACCATTAATTCAATCTGATTATGACTAGTATTCTTCTAAGAGCAGAAAAGATGCAGGTAGAACGCCACATGAAGATGAAGGCAGAGATTGGCGCTATACCATCATAGGTAATATGTGTTAAGGTCTACTGGTGACCACTGGAAGTTAGAAAAGAGGTATACAACACAGTTTCTCTCTGAGACTCCAAGAAAGAACTGACCCTACCAAAACTTTGATTTCAGATGTCTATCCTCAGACTTTCAGGCTTGTTATAGGTTAAATAATTCAAACAAACTTTGTCGAGGAGAGTAAAGCCAGAGAAACTCTTACTAACTGTGTGATCAGATTAGAACATGTGATTTGTTTTCCCTCTGATGATTTCACAATGAGAGATTTTACTGAATGTTTAGGAGACACTTGAGCATAGGAAAATAAGCTGGAGAGACAGGCACAATTATCCAACAGTTCTGTCATCAAGACATTTAAAACCACTAAATGAAGTTTGTAAATTTTACCTATTATTTAAAGCAAAATTAAAAATCTAGTCCAAACTCTTACAAAAAATATTGGAAGGAAAGGGAACACTTAAGTATTTTATAATGCCAACATTATCCTGATACATAGAGACAATACAAGAATAGACAATCAGTGACGATTATCCCTTTTAGATACAAAGGAAAAAAATCCTTAACCAAATACTACCTGATCAATTCCAACAAGAAATGAAAAAGATTGTATACCACAAACAAGTGGTACTTATCTCAGGAATACCAGGATGATTCAAAATAAGACAATCAATACAATTCAATGTATCATATTACTAGAACAAAGGGGAAAATATTATCTCAATTGATGCAGAAAAGTAATTTCACAACATTCCATGTTTCATGATTCAAACCACTAAAAAATTTAGAATAGATGTGAATTTCCTCAATATAATAAAGGACATTTATTAGAAAAAAACTTCATAGCTGTCATGCTATCATCAAACTCAATGATGAAAGACTGAAAGCTTTTCTCTTTCACTCTTGTATTCAAGATTGTATTGGAATTTTTAGCCAAAGTAATTAGAAAAGAAAAAATAAAAGATATTCATATAGAAAAGGAAAATATAAAAAATATTATAATTACAAATAACATAATTGTGTATTTAGAAAATTAAGAATCATACACAAGAAACCAATACATTAATTTAAAAATGTTGTAAGATACAAGTTCAACACACAAAAATGAGTTGTGTTTCTGTATCACAGCAATTAGCAAGCTGAAAAGGAAATTAAGAAAACAATTTTATTCACAAGGACATCCAAAATAATAAACTATTTAGAAATAAATTTAACCAAAGAGATGAAATTTATTGCACAGAAAACTACCAAATATTGTTAACTGAAATGAAATCAAAAAAGAAAGTCTATCTCATGTTCATGGCTTGGGAGATTTAATACTGCAACAATGACAATACTACCTAAAGATACCTACAGTTTCGATGGAACAGCTAAAACTTTTTATTCTATTTGTTTACAGAATTGAAAAAGCCAATCCTTGTATTCATATGGAATTACAAAGAGGTCTGAATAGCCAAAACACTTTTGGAAAAAAGAATAAAATTAGAGGACTCACACTTCTCAGTTTCAAAATTTACTGCAAAGCTAGAATAATCAAAGAGGCTTCTAATGGCCTAAGAATAGACATTGAGGTCAACAGAATAGAATTGATAGTCCAGAAATGAGCCTTTGTCTCTATGGCCAACTGATTGGTTTTTTACTAGAGTACAAAGTCTATTCTTGTTTTGGCAAGAGTATCAACTATATTTAATGAGGGAAGAATAGTCTCTTCGACAAATTATTCTACAACTATTGAATTTCCACATGCAAAAATTGGAAGTCGGGCTCCTATCTTACCCTATACATGCAAATTAACTCAAAGCAAATCTACAACCTAAATATAAAGGTCAAAAAATCCATAGGAGTAAGTATTCATGACTTTGAATTTGAAAATGGATCTTTAGATGTGAGACCAAAAACATGAGCAACAAAAGTAAAAAAACAAATAAACTGTGTATTATCAAAATTGAAAACTACATTAAATGATGTCATAGTGAAAGTAAAAAGCACCCTACAGAATGAAAAGAAATATTCACGTCACATATCTGATAAAAGTTTAATTTCCAGAATGTAAAAATTATCATATGTACCCCCAAAATATGTCCATCTATTATGTATCAATTTGAAAAAGTAAATTGAAAAAGAAAAATCTTTCCACAAATCTTTCTTTCCCAAAACATAATTTCATAAATATTTCCTAGATCAGAACTAAGTTATGTGACCACAGTAACTGCAAGAGAAGTTTACAAAATAAACATCTTGCATTTTCAGCTTCTATAAAGTGAGGCGAGTTTCTCCAGCAAGGAACAAGTGAGAGTAAAATAGTAGTCTGACATCTGTTTAATCCAGTCAGACTATTTATGCCACATAATCGAAATACAGTCACAAAGAATATACTTATACTTCTCGTACTAAACTCACAGATTTCAGGAGGTCTCTGTCCTACCTGGATATACAAGAATTAAAGTTGGCAAATGTCCTGATAGTTCATTACAAGGTCTCCATGGTTGTTTGCAAAAAGACAATCAGATCTTGAGGGTGTCACAAATCTGTTCTTCAATTCTTTTGCACCGTAGAGACACAGGTCAATTCTCAGCATGGACCGCTGTAGAGGTTGTTATTGCCTGGTCTAACTGCAAGAATCCTGTGAATGAGGAGAGAACTCAAGGCTACTTGGAGCATAGAAGCAAAATGACCAAAATTGTCTGAACATAAAGTTGTAGTTTTAGTGCCATAGAATCTTCAGAGTATTAGATAGTAATTGCCTGTCGTGATAATAATTATTAATTGCTTTCCTACTTAAATATCCTTATTCAACTAGAATTAAATAGCATATGCCATGATTTTAGAGTATAAATAAAACTTGCAAAACTTTAAAAATAAATGTATGTTTATCTTACTTTTATTTTATGAAACTTTTAGGAAATCAAAAAAGATTCACCTCCTTGGTTAAATGTATTCCTGGAATTGTAATTTTCTGTAGCTATTATAAATGAGATTGGATTTTTTATTTGGTTCTCGACTTGAACATTATTGATGTATAGAAATACTACTGACTTTTGAACACATGTTTTATGCTCTGAAATTTTAATGAAGTTGTTTATTAGGTCTAAACGTCTTTTAAATAAATCTTTATGGTTTTCCAAGAATAGAATCATGTAGTCAGCACAGGGAGATAATCTGACTCCCTTGTTTTCTATTTGCAAGCCTTTTATTTTTCCCCTGATTGTTCTGGCTAGAACTTCCAGTGCTATATTGAACAGGAGTGATGACAGAAACATTATTGTCTTGTTCCCGTTCTGAGGGAGAATGCTTTGAACATTTTCCCATTCAGTATGATGTTAGCCTGTGGGTTTGCCATGGATGACTCTTATTATTTTTAGGTATGTTCCTTTAATGCCTTATTTGTTCAAGGTTTTTATCATGAAGAAATGTTGAATTTTATTGAGTGTTTCTTTTGCATCCATTGAGATAATCACATAATTTTAGTTTTTAATTCTTATTATGAATTGAAGCATATTTATTGATTTACATATTTTAAATTACTTTTGAATCCCAGGAATAAAGCTCATTTGATTGATGGTTAATTATCTTTTTCTAGCCGGGCTCGGTGGCTCAGCCTGTAATCCTGTGCCTTTGGGAGGCTGAGATGAGTAGATTGCTTGAGCCCGTGGGTTTGTGACCTGCCTGGGCAACTTGATGAGGCATCATCTCTACAATAAATTAAAAAAAAAAAAAAATTAGCCAGGCGTGGTAGCACGCGCCTATAGTTCCAGCTACTTGGAAGGCTGAGGCGGAAGGATCGCCGGAGCCCAGCAGGTCGAGGCTGCAGTGGCCAGGAGCGGCCACTGCACTCCTGAGACTCCATCTCAAAATAAATAAATAAATAAATAAAATAAAAATAAAATAATCTTTTTCTGTTTTGCTAGTATTTTGTTGAGGATTTTTGCATCTATGTTCATCAGGATTACTGTATATTTATTTTTGTTGTTGTGTTCTTGTCAGATTTTTTAAATCAAGATGATACTGGTTTTACAGAATGAGTTAGGGAGGAATCCTTCCTTCTCAAAATGTCAGTAAGCTTGGTACCAGCACTTTGTATATATCTTGTAGAATTCGACTATGAATTCAGCTGGTCTAGGGCTTCTTTTGGGGGTTGGGAGTTTTTTTATTGCTTTTTAAATTTCATAACTCATTATTTATCTCTTCAGAATTTCAGTTTCGTTCGAATTCAATCATGGGAGGTTGTATGTTTTAAGGAATTTATCCATTTTCTCTAGATTTTCTGGTTTGTCCACATAGAGATATTCATGATAATCTCTGAGGATCCTTTGTATTTCTGTGGTATCAGTTATGTCACCTTTGTCATATCTGATGGTGCTTATTTGGATTTCTCTTTATATATACATTTTTATATAGATGTATAGATATAACATATCTATTTTATCTATATCTATATCATCTATATCTATATATTTATCTATATTATCTATTTTTTTGGTTAATCTAGCTAACAGCCTAACAATTTTGTTTATTCTTTCAAATAACCGACTTTTTGTTTTGTTGATCATTCATTGCATGGGTTTTTTTGTTGTGTTATGTTTCGATTTCATTTAATTATTTTCTGATCATAGTTATTCATTTTCTTCTGTTAGTATTGGGTTTAATTTGTTGCTTTCCAAATTCTATGGGTGTGATGCTAAGTTGTTAAGACCTTTCTATCTTTTTGATACAAGTATTTAGTACTATAGACTTTCCTCTTAATTCCACTTTTGCTTTATCTCAGAAGTTTTGGTATATCTTTATTTTCATTTATTTAAAAAAAAATCTGCCTTAATCTCATCGTTTTCCCCAAAGTCATTCAGAAGCAAGTTGATTAGTTACCATGTACTCAAGTGGTTTTGTGAATTCCTCTTGGTATTGATTTGTAGTTTCATCCACTGTGGTCCAAGAAGATGCTTGATATAATGTTGATTTTTAAAATTTATTGATTCTTGCTTTATGACTGAGCATGCAGTCAATTTCAGAGAATATTTCATGTGCAGATTAAAAAATATATAAATTCTGTGGTTGTTGAGTGAAGTATTCTGTAGATTTCTTTTAGTTCTATTTGGTCAAGAGTCCTGTGTAAGTCTAATGTTTCTTTGTTAATTTCCTTACTGGATGATCTGTCCAATGCTGTCAGTAAGATGTTGAAGACCCCATTATTATTGCATAGTTGTCTATCCTTTTTCATAGGTCTTGTAAGTAGTATTTGTTTTATAAATCTGAGTGCTCCAATGTTGGGTTCATCTATGCTTAGGATAGTTAAATCTTCTTGTACAGTTGAACATTTTATTGTTAACTAGGTCCTTCTTTGTCTTACTTTTTTTTTTTTACTGTTTTGGTTTGAAGTCTTATTTTTCTGATGCAAGAATAGCAACCCCTGGCCTTTTTTGTTTTGGGGGTTTTTTGTTAAATTTTTCTTCAACCATTTACATTCAGTCTGTTGTTTTCATTACATGTAAGACAGGTCTCTTGAAGAGTCTACAGGTTCAACACAATTCCTATAATATCACTATCACTATTATCATTTTCCACAGAATTAGAACAAAAAATTCGAAAATCCTATGGAACTAAAAAAAGAGCCCAAATAGCCAAAGCAATCTTAACTAAAAAGAACTGTTAGAGGCATCATATTACCCAATTTCAAATTATGATACAAGGCTATAGTGATCAAAACAGTATGGTACTTGAATAAAAATAGACACATAGACCCATGAAACAGAATAAAGAACCCAGAAATTAAGCCACATGCCTACAAGCAACTGCTCTTTGAAAAGGCAAATGATAAACAAAGGGAAAAGGACACCCCAGTTGCTCAACATACTAATCATCAGATAAATGCAAATTAAACCACAGTAAGATACCATTTTATACTACTCAAAATGGCTATTATAAAAAAAGTTTTAAAAAATAACAGATTTGGGCAAGGATAGAGAGAAAAAGAATGCTTGCACACAGTTGGTGGGAATGTAAATGATGCTGGGAAATCTGGCTAAGCATATGCAGAAGAATGGGACTATACTCCTACTTCTCACCATATACAAAATTTAACTCAAGATAGTTTAAAACCTAACTGTGAGACCTCAATCTATAAAAGTCCTAGAAGAAAACCTAGTAAAAGCTCTTCTAGACATTGGCCTAGGCAAAGAACTTATAACTAAATCCTCAACAGTAAATGCAACAAAAACAAAAATTGACAAATGGGACTTAATTAAACTCAAGGGCATCTGCACAGCAAAAGAAACAACAGAGTAAACAACCTACAGAATGGGGGGAAAATGGCAAACTATGCAGCCAACAAAGAAACTAGAAAATCTAAGATTTTAAACAAATCAACTACAACAACAAAATTAAAAAGTGGGGAAAATATTTCTCAAAATAATACATACAAGCATCCAACAAACATGAAAAACTGTTCAGTATCAGTAATCTTCAGAGAAATACAAATTAAAACCAGCATGAGATACTTCTCATATCAGTCAGAATAGCTATCATTAATAAGTCATCAAATTACTGGCCGGGCTCGGTGGCTCAGCGGGTAATCCCAGCACTTTGGGAGGCCGAGGTGAGTGGATTGCCTCAGCCTGCAGTTTGAGACCCGCCTGGGCAACTTGGCGAGACCTCATCTCTACAATAATTCAAAAACCGGCCAGGCGTTGTAGCGCGCCTGTAGTTCCAGCTACTTGGAAGGCTGAAGCGGAAGGATCTCCAGAGCCCAGCAGGTTGAGGCTGCGGTGGCAGGGAGCGGCCACTGCACTCCAGTCTGGGCGACAGAGTGAGACTCCAACTCAAAAAAAAAAGAAAAAAGTCATCAAATTACCGATGTTGATGAGAATGCACAGCAAAGACAGTGCTGTGCTCTGTTGTGGGAATGTAAATTTGTTCAGCACCTATAAAAACAATATGGAGATTTCTCAAAGAATTAAAAATAGAACTGCCATTTAACTCAACAGTCCTACTACTGGATATCTACCCCCCCCCAAATTGTTTTATCTGAAAGCACTCATATTCTTATTGCAGCACTATTCACAATAGCAAAGTCATGGAACCAGCCTAGGAGCCCATCAAACAATGGACTGGATAAACAAAACGAGGTTCATATACAGTATGGAATACTGCATAGCCATAAAATAAAGGAAAATCATGTTTTTCACTGCAATGTGGATGCAGCTAGAAGTCATTATCGTAAGCAAATTACGCAGAAACAGAAAACCAAATATATGTTTTCACTTATAAGTGGAAGGTAAACAAAGGGTACATATGAACATAGAGATGGGAACAATAGACACTAGCAGATGAAAAGAGGGGAAGGGTAAAGGATTGAAAAGTTGCCTATGAGTACTATGTTTATTATTAGGGTGATGTGTTAAATAGAAACCCAAACCCCAGCATCATGTAATATACTTATGTAACAAACCTGCATATCTACCCTCTGAAACTATACTTAAAAAGTAAATATAAAAATAAAAGATTTAAATTAAATTTGTTTTATATGATCAATGAGAAAGGAATGAATAAAAAATGTAAGACAATCATTCTCCTAACAAAAGAAGGAAACAACAAGTATGTTTTAAAATGAATCAAATAAAATCTAGAAATTTGAATGTGTGTTCAGTCAACGGATACAAACAAAAAGAGATTGGATTGTACTGTCAAACTAATAAAGGAAGAATGAAACAAAATGATGCACAGAGAAGAAAAAAAGATGGAAGAAATTAAAAATAAGCTGCAAAACGTAGACAATTTGCCAAATGACTATTTCAGAATAAGGAAATAGTTAAAATGTTGAGACAATATTGTAACCTCAATTCTTACCACATAACTATCATTTAGCATACTGCAAAAAGTATTCATATCATAATAAAAGTTTTTAATGTGTTTCAGAGCTTAACACAAACCCACATTATAACTCTTAACTCCTAGAAAATAACTTTAGTGTCAGTATAGGATGTTTATTCTCTAGAGCCCCCATAACAATAAGATCTATGTGTTAATTATTTTATATGTTTTATATATATTGCTCAAATCTTAATTTCTAAATTATATACACTATAATTTTATATTACATAATTTTATACCATGCTTATATAAATATTTAATACTGTGAATTATTGCAACATTGAGGATATTACATATATAATAAAATAAATAATAATATTGAATAATAATTGAAAATAATATTCAATAGTTACTGCTGACTATTTCAAAACAGTATAAATGTGCTAGCTCATACAACAATTTTACTGGTTAAATTATGTTATTGTCTCTATTTATTCATAAAAAATTAAGGTTTACAGAAATATAATGAATTAAATTTTAATTTAATTTGAATACCTTACGTGACTTGAATACAGATGTTTCTTTTGTCAATTTTCTTGTGTCTCTATTTAAAAAAAAAGTAGGTACCCAGGGGAAAAAAATTGTTATTGATAGTTGTGCTTTTTCACTTTTCTATCACATTGTTTATTACAGAATTTTTCAAGCTAAATTTGGAATTCTTTCATGTTCAACTTACAGCTATTGAATCTATTTATACTGTTCATGCCCTCAAGATAAATGCCATGGGTCTTGACCAACCAAAATTATTGTAAAATTCCTAAAAACATCAATATTTCATTTTACTTTTTACCAGTTCAAATGCACTTTGAGACATCTCTGAAACATGATTTATGAACAAGAGTTGAAAGTGCTGATAATGTAATAGGGAGAAGACTTGTGCATACAGATGCCATGTCTTCAAATAATTAAAGTGTTCCCAGGATAAGAAGTTTAGATTTATTGTGTGACATTCTACAAAGCGAAACTAATATCAGTGAAATGAGAACATCTAGTTTCAATTAAACAAAGACATTTTAAATAATAGACCTCTCCCTTAATGCAATGTTCAGCCCTTGGAAGTGATATGCCTCATCCTCTTCCTTGAACATGCTTATATGTAGCTTTGAGTGATGCTTGTCTCAAAATCTATTGAGGGAAATGTGCCTGGAAGATTATTGTACAAGACGATTTTTAAGGATCCCCAAATCTGAGATTCAGATTCATTATAATGAAGATTGCAAAGTACACAAGACTAGGAGGAGAGTGATGAAAAGAGTAATTCACTGAAGAAGAAATAGAAATAGTCATTAATCTTAGAAAATGTTCAGATGTACAGGAATTTTCAATGCAATTTTTAAAAATTACATTGCAAACTCTTTTAAGATGGGTGCAGTGTAAGTAGGTTTTAATATTTATTGATACTGAAGATTTTAAAAATGACAACTTACAAAAATAGCTCATCATATTATGAATTGTTTCAACCATTCTTAAAAGAAATTAAGAGATGAGAACACAGATATGAAGGAATTAGAATACACCACCTTAAAATATACTGTCCGGGCATACTGACTTTTAAGATAAAGGCACTAGAAAGCCAGCAGGTGCAAGATCAGTCTGGGCTTCCTTTTGCTTCTTAAAAGCAGGAGACTAAATTTCCATGTGAAAGTTGCCTTCCTTGTACTAGAGGAAAAGTATCATTTTCATCATTAAGGACTGGAAAATGAGGCTGAGGGAATTCTGTACAAACGTGATTGACTAATGCTTAGCTTCCTAGCCACTTCACCCAATTAACTTAATGACCCTTGCCACGTGACATTTTCCCAATTTATTATTTCTTGTCTAATTCGACCTATAAATATTCAACTTTAACTGCTTATATGAGTCTTCATTTTCTTTTCTTTTTTCTTCTTTTATTTATTTATTTGTTTGTTTATTTATTTATTTTTATTTTTTTGTGAGAAAGTAGGACGTATTGAGAAAACAGAAAAACTCCCATAGTGGGAAGGAACCTAAAGGGGTGACCAGAGTCTTCATTTTCTTATGAAGTGTCCTAAGTCCCATAAAACTTGATAAATAAACTTGTGTTTTTTTCCTGTTGATTTGTCCATATCAATTCTCAGACTCCACCAAAAAAATAAAAAATAAAACTCTAATTGGGCAGAGGTAAAATTTTGCCTCCCCTACATGTTTGTGTCTCTTAAAAAAGTTGCCTTTAAAATTCTTATTTCTATAAATATGTTTTTGAATTTTTATTGTTATCATTTCAATGAAGAATATTTAAACATTTTAAAGAAAAATTACATGTTGAAAATATAGGATTGTGTAAGTAACTGACAATATGTCCAAACAGCATGATACTATGGACTTATTAATTTTGTATTTATTTTCTAAGCTCTTATATTCTTTTTTTTTTTTTTTTTTTTTTTTTTTTTGAGTTGGAGTCTCACTCTGTCGCCCAGACTGGAGTGCAGTGGCCGCTCCCGGCCACCGCAGCCTCGACCTGCTGGGCTCCGGCAATCCTTCCGCCTCAGCCTTCCAAGTAGCCGGAATTACAGGCAAGCGCTACCAAGCCTGGCTAATTTTTTGATTTATTGTAGAGATGAGGTCTCACTGCCCAGGCAGGTCTCGAACCCGCAGGCTCAGGCAATCCACTCACCTCAGCCTCCCAAAGGCGCGGGATTACAGGCTGAGCCACCAAACCCGGTTTAGCTCTTATATTCTTAAAAATCATTTACATAAAAGGGATACTCACCAATAATATTTATCTGAGTAGTAGCACATGGGTACTTTTTCTTTCTCCTTTGAAGATTTTATTTTTGTTAATATAACGTTTTTGTTTTGTTTGTGATAGAGATCAATACTTATAAGAAGATATCCTTAAATATGATATTAAAAAGGCCTTTCTGAAAAAACATGATATTTAAAAGCAGATTTCAGCAATCAGGAAAATTGACTAAACATAAATTTAGGAAAGAAATTTAGGTAGAAGGAAGACTAATAAGCACAGACCAAGATATGTTTGAGCAACTAATTTAAATCCTATTCATATGGAGGCTGATGAGCAGGGGACGATTATGTGAGCAAAGTTCATAGGAATGTTGTCAGATTATGCAAAGCATTAAAGCCACGGCAAAGAGGTTGCATTTTTTTTTTTTCCCAAAGTATAAGTGTGGGAGTCACATAATTCAATCTGCATTTTAAAAAGTTCATTTAAACTTCTGACTGGTGAATGGGCTGATGTAGGAAGTAAAGAGACTGAATAAAGCCTGTTGTAAAAATATAAAGGCCTATATATTATGTAGGCCTAGTGTAGGATGGTAGCGATGAAGATAAAATTTGACTGACTTTAGTTATATTTTGAATCAGACCTTGAATGGAATGTTAGAAAAGTGGAGAAATTAAGAATGATTCTCAGTGTAAAAATTTGAACAGAAGGACAAATGGTGGTGCATTTATTAAGATGGGAAAACACGGGAGACAGGAAGAAATACTTGCATTTTGGACATTTTATGTTCAGCATTTGGAATATAGGTATAAGAAGGCAGCAGGAATGTGAGCTCAGAGTTCAAAGAAAATTAAGTCAAGGAATTTAATTAGCATCATGGTGAAAAAGACTTTGACTTTCAAAATTGCATGATTCTCAAAACCAAAGACAGTACCTCAACGCCGTGAAAATATTAAGCCATAGAATTTCATGAAACAGACATCCTACAAAGATTAAAAAAACATAAGTAAACAAACTACTTTTACATTAAAATGGGGTTATGCATTGAATCTTGACTTCCTTTTCTCTAAAATTGTCATACGAGGTATTTAATAAGTTGATTTGTTGTAAATAAAATTTGAATAAATAAATATATGTAAATTTTCTGGAACATTATGAAGCCTATACAGATAATAATCATTTACTAAATAGAATAAAACAGTGTAAGGAAATGAGAGTGATTTATAGAAACTTAGATTAGGTCTCTCTTTATAAACAGGTTAAGTTTTCCTACCTTGGTCATGATATATTCCATGCTCCGTGTCACCATTTTTTTTTTTTTTTTTGAGTTGGAGTCTCACTCTGTCGCCCAGACTAGAGTGCAGTGGCCGCTCCCGGCCACTGCAGACTCCACCTGCTGGGCTCCGGCGATCCTTCCGCCTCAGCCTTCCAAGTAGCCGGAATTACAGGCATGCGCAACCACGCCCGGCTGATTTTTTGATTTATTGTAGAGATGAGGTCTCGCTGCCCAGGCGGCTCTCAAACCCGCGGGCTCAGGCAATCCACTGACCTCAGCCTCCCAAGGGCGCGGGATTACAGGCTGATCCACCGAGCCCGGCTCACCATTTGTTATTGCTTCAGCATCTACATGATTAGTTTATTCAAAATCCTGGTTTCTCTGTTCCTTAAACTTTTCATCCTAACCATATCTATTCCTATGCTAAATTATACCCTAGACCTTGTTAGCAACAATAACTGCATTTTCACTGGGTTACTGATACTTTGATTATAAACATTCCAATCTTTAAGCTCTGGCTTTTTTGCTGCTGTTAGACTTTCAACAATTCCTTGACCCTCTCTGGACATCCATCAGTTGACTTTTCAATCTCCATGCCTTCTGCTTCTGTCTTGATTCTTCTCACCCATTTTACATTCCAAAGGCTTTTACTATGAAATTACTCCAGTACATGCATTCTTAGTTCACTTGTCATCATTCTCTTTAATTTACTTAATTGATATATCTTCCCACCATGATTTTACCTACACCTTCTGCCTACAAATAACTAAATATGGTTGTGAAAAATTAGCTATGTGTAAATGACTTTCTTTTTTTTCCAGTTAAGGTCATTTTCACTCTCATACTGTTAGTCACCTATTAAAAATGGCTTTAACTATACTACCGTTCAAATTTTTCTCTTAGGAATAGCCTGGCTTCTTAGTTGAAAATAGAAGTTTTGGGAAAAAATAAGGAGGCTAGCACAGTGTTTAGCACAGAGTTCATACAAAATGGGTATACCAGTATGATTAACATTGGTGATCTCTGGTAGATGAGAAGGGTCCCTCTTCACTTTCCAGAATCTCTTTTCATCCATTCAGCACCTGCTTATTTTCAGGTCCCCAAATCCTCTCTGGATTGCATCCACCTCTTCCTCACTCCCCTCAAATGGTCTCCCGGTTTCTCCTCATTCTTCTCAGCTCTCTGCTGTCCTATAACTTTTACATTTTTTTGCCCTGACTTTCATGTCTCCTGTGAGGTTTTAAATAACTCCTCCCCATACTGGCTATCCCATGTCTAGGTCTCCAGAAGAAAGGAATTAAATGCGGAAGTACAAGAAACAAGCAAATCAAGTAATATATATGTCCATTTTAAGTTATATCTCTTACACGGTACCTGCATGGACATAGAGGTAATCATGTATTTAAAAGATACATGTAATAGGTGAAATTATTATTTTTTTTTTACTGCATATGTTTAAAAGACTGTTTGGGTTATATCATTTAACATATTACTTATGTGAACATTTTCTCTGTTACTTGAAGTGCAAAATGAATTGATCGATATGCAAATAATATGCAAATACAGCAAATATGCATATTAAAAAATAGAAGTGGAGGACTTTAATAACATTATCATCCGTTGTGATATCTTAAAGTTTTGTCCATCTGTGTACATATATTGACATGTGTAGACACACAGAGAAAACTTCCTCTCAGTGTTTCTATCAAAAACCTAACCTCTTGCAGGCACATTGGATTCTCTTCAAATTCAAAAGAACAATGATCATAAAATTATTTCTCTCTTTTATGTATTATAATATTTTATATTTACTTAAAACTCCCAGTATTACACAAACATACTAGATTATTTGCCATCTCAAAAAAGAAAAGAAAGAATCCACTTAGCCTATGCTATCATCTACCATTTGCCTAACAAATGTGTACTTCATCACAATAAAAAAAAAGGAATCGATTATTATTGTCTATACTCACTCACAAACCTTTCTTAACTTACTTCAATTAATTGCTTACTACTTCTACTATGACTATGTCAACATTCATTTTTAAATTTCAAGTATTAATTATTAGTCATTACATAACTAAATCACTCATCAGTCTTCATGAAATACTTCCAGCATTGGATTTACAGAACACAAACCCCTAGTTTTCCACTATCATTCTGGCCATTTTTTCCTAATCTCTGTTACTGGGTTCTCGTTATTCTTTATATCCCAAAAGTATACATCTTGCTAGAGACAAAGACATAGTCTTTGAAACTTTTTCCTTTTCTATTTGTACTCACTGTTTAATGACATCATTTACTTCCATGGTTTTAGCAGTGTCTCTACTGTTGACTTCTAGATTTTAATCTCCAGCACTGGTCTCTTTCACAGGCACAAGACTAATATTCTCAATAGAATACTTGACAATCCATGTGAAATTTTTAAAAGCTTCTCAAATTAAATATGTCCAAAGAGAACTCTTAGATTTTAATCCCCACCTCACACACACATTGCCTGTCATTCACATTCCCTTTTTGCTTTTTTACACTATTCACTGGATTTCTTTCTTTTTTTTTTTAATTTTTAAATTTAAAGATGTGAGGTACAATTCAGGGTTAGGTATACAAATGCTCATTATGAAGATACCCTTGTTGATGAGGTATGTTCTCCTTCTCCTGACAGTTTTCCACTACTGTCAATCCTTTTCTTATAGTACTATGATAATTGTCCAAGGTCTGCTATTGACTGAGAACACATGGTACTCAATTCTTTGATTCTGTGATAGATCACTCAGTATTATACATTCTAAATCCATCCAAGTTGCTGCGGAAGTTCATAATTTTGCCATTCTCTATGGCTGCATAATATTCCATCGTGTATATGTACTACATTTTTTTTTATCCAGTCCTCTTTTGACAGGCAGCACAGTTGGTTCCATGTTTTTGCTATTGTGAATAATGCTGCAATAAACATGCGCGTGCAGGTATCTTTTTCAGTGATTTGAGTTCCTCTAGGTATATTCCCAGTAGGGGGATTGCAAGATCGCATGGGAGGTCGATTTTTACATCTTTTATGAATCACCAAACTGTTTTCCACAGGGATTGTATTAGTTTGCACTCCCACCAACGGTGCGGAAGTGTTTCTTTTTTCCTGCATCCTCTCTAGCGTTTGTTGTTTTTTGAGTTATTGCTGATGGCCATCTGGACTGGAGTTAGGTGGAATCTCAGTGTGGTTCTAATTGTGTCTCTTTGAAGACTAGTGAGGCTGAACACTTTTTTTAATGCATCTGTTGGATTCGATTTAAAAACCTTGGGGATTGTATTTCTTTATGTTTCTCCTATTTATTACCAATTCGTTTGCAATCCTTTCAACTCTAGCTTCAAAATCTATTCAAATCGAATGATTCCTCATCACCTTAGTCAACATAGACCAAGTCAGAAAGACTGAGTCATGTGTCATCTAAACTACTGTAACAGCTTTTTTTTTTGCTTGTCTTCTGTTTTAGTCTCCTAAAATTTATACTTTTAACATCAATCAATAAATCTGATTTTATCTCTTGATCTAAAATATTCACTGACTTTCTGAAATACTCAAAATAAAATCAAACTAGTATATAATGCCTATGAAGCTTTACAAATCTAACTTATGTGTAATTTTCCAACTTTATTTTTAATCAATTACCACTAAAATAGTTTTATTTATGTTCTCAACTGTTCTTTGAACCTCTGTATGAGAGAGGCATGGTGTCCTAAATCTGTAATCTCAGGACTTTGGCAGGCGGAGGTGAGAGGTTTACCTGAGCCCTTAGGTTCGAGATCAGCCTGGGCAAAATGGTGAGACCTCGTCTATACATGAAAAAAAAATTAGCTGGGCAAGATGGTGCATGTCTGTAGTTCCCAGCTACTTTGCAGGCTAAGGTAAAAGGATTACTTGAGCCCAGCAGGTCTAGACTATAGTGGCCATGAGTGTGCCATTGCACTCCAGCCTGAGCAACAAAGTAAGACTCAAAAAAAAAAAAAAAAAAAAAGAACCTCTGTATGTGTAAATCTCTGTGCTGAGGAGGCATTTCCCCCAAATATTCTCAGAGATTACATTCTTGTTTTTCTCTGGCTTCTGCTCAAATAAGACTTTTTCAGAGAGACTTACCATGAACAACCCACATAAAAAAGTGACTCCTCTCTGTTTCTCACCTTATATTGCTTCATGTATCATATCTTTTAAATTTCTGACTTTTTTGTAATTTATTTTGTTTTTTGTATAACATCCTCAATAAAACATGAACTCAGGGGGTTCAGGGAAATTTCTTGCCCTTACTATACTTCTGATATGAGCAGGAAAGCTGACAAATATTCAGCATGCACAAAAGTGTGCTACTTTCTATTACAATTAATTATATTTAGCTTACCCCAAACTCAAACAAAAGTAAGAAAAGAGTTTGGACATTTATTATTTATAGAAAGAGCTCAAAAATAATAAATCGTCTGTGACATTATATCCTATATTAACAAAAAAAATTGTGATTTTTCTATTTTTGAAGTTAAAAGAGAGATCAACACAACATTTTACAATTAATCATTTTAGATGTCTTTGTTAAGAGCAAGTATGTACAAAAATAAAGTTAATCTGACAGTCTTTTGAGTAAAATAATGAGAAGAAACATTATTCATTGATTCAAGAATAATTCATTCAATATTTCTTATGCTTCAAACACTATTCTAGGTGGTGAGAACAGCGTAAGAGTCACAACACAAAACAATATGTCTTATAAATCTTGCATACTTTTGGGAGGAGACAGAAAACAAACCCAATTAAAATTAACACATCTAGTGTGTTAGAAAGTGAGAGAGCCATGGAGAAACATAAAACAAAGACTAAACAATGAAGTATGGGGTAAGTTGAGATAGCAAGTCAAGTGCACACCCAGGAGAAGATGATGTTTTTGAAGCCTTCACTGTGAGAGCCGGAGTGATCCATACCGTCGATGTATTTTTTTCATTTTATGTTGTCTTCATAGTAATCCTATGACCTATTAGTAGGTACCATATTTTTAATTTGAGTTTGCATACAAGGTAAATTAATCTCAATGAATTAAATGATGGATTTAAATTCGTACAGTTTTTATGGGTCATGGAAGAATGCAATGGAAATTTGCCTGAATTCAAATCCGATGTGAGATCAGACTTTCACCTCAATATCTAGTGAGGAAATTCAATAAACGGTTTATGTGAAAAGCACTTCTTTAATTGAACACTAGAAATAGTCATACATTGTATAAAACATAATTTTTAAAGTTTTAACAAAGCTACTTTCTTCTCTGAGTTCAGGCTAAAGCAAGTAATAACTTTTATTTTATACCTATTAAATGTTTACATGCGTTAACTGACATACATCTGCTAATATATAATGGGGAAGTATTACATTCTGTTGGAAATCCTATATTCACATACTGCTATATTCCCTAATTTGCAATATATGAACAGCAGAATGAGATATGATTGTTAGGTTTCTGAGAAATCACTGTTACAACTGACAAACAAGTGCTTTTTGTTATATAAATCTAATTAGAAGAATTCTTAACTATTAGCAGAAGGAATAAGAAAATTAAATTTCAAAATGCAGTGCTATAATTTGGTTGATTTTCTAAAAGTACTGTTTTCTGAATACAGAAGGAATAAGAAAATTAAATTTCAAAATGCAGTGCTATAATTTGGTTGATTTTCTAAAAGTACTGTTTTCTGAATACACCATCAGGGATGAGCACATCTAGACTCACTACTTAACTTCCAAGGAATCAAATTGAGATGAGAAGAAGTTGGAACTTACAGAGCTTGCTGGCTTTGAATCGCCTAACCTAATTAGATTCACTAGAATGGCAAATTATAATGGCTATGAGTAGAAGAATAAACTTAAACTAGAAAGTTAATATACAATAAAGTGATTTCTCTCCTTTTTAAACTGAAACAGAATGACTTAAAAATATCGTGAAAAGTTATTTTTAGCTTCATACATTAATCTTAGCTTTTAGCAGTGATAAACGCATTTCTTTATAATGTTAATTGGATATTTCTCCTTTTGCAGCAATACTGAGACCAAAATATCTAATTCCTATGCTAAAAAAATAACAAACAAGCATGTCAGACAAAGCACTCACTTCAAAATAAACTGCACTTCTAATTTGATATTACAGACAGGTCTTATGGAACTTGGTGTTTAATGTTCATTTCTTAAAATTTTTGCTCAATGTGTTTCATTTTTCCAAGCAAATGATACGTAAAAATTAAAAAAATTAATATCATTTTTCGTAGTCAGATAGAACACCGGAGTATACATTGCTGACAAAATTCATAGTTTGGGGGTATTTCAAAATACTGTTTAATAGTAGATTTTGCTTCTCTTTTTTTGTAAAGGTCATATAATCTATGAAAAAAAGGTACCTATTACCAAAGATAAACAAGTCCTTCAATGGAATTTGCGGACAGGAGCTGTGGGTTTCCACTGGGCTTTACTGAGACTGTAACTGAATGCAGGGAATCCTAGAAGACATTTCTAAAAATTACTGTGAATTCTTATTTTTGTGCATCACCCTTATTGAGGCTTAGTTACTCTTGCCTAACAACCCACTAAGTTTGGTTCTTTCATTATATCTTAATGAAATTTCCAAATTTCTAAAAATTTCCAAGACCGTGTTTGTCCGTGATTACAAATAGATTTTTTAAGCAATCAACTTCATAGGCCACTAGCCAGTCTAATAGCTGTGTCTACATGTTCAGAATTTGACCCTTAAACAATGGAAAGACAAACTTATAAAAGAAAGAATGAGAGATGAAACAGAAATTGTAGCTAATATAATATAAATAATTTGTGTAAGAGTTTAAACTTATACTCGATATTCAAAGGAGGACTCAAAAAACCTGGAATTTATTTACAAAAGTATACACTTATTCTTACATGTTTAGACCTCAGTCACCTTCAAATTACTCTTAGTTTGATGCAGCACACCTATCAAGACACTTTTTTCATGCTCAAAACAGGTTTTGAACATGTCAGTTTTGATGCGTTTTAGTACTGTTACTGTTTTTTGTTTCACCTCTTACACATTTCCCTTTGAGGATTTCTTTCGTCTGGGCCAAAAAACAATCACTGGGGGTGAGATCAGGTAAATAGGAAGAGTGAGGCGTGAGGGCCATGCCATTTTTGGTCAAAAACGGCTGAACGCACAGCACACTGAAGACAGGTGCATTGTCATGATGGAAGAACCAGTCACCTGTCTGCCACAACTCAGGATGTTTCCTCTGTACATTGCGATGCAACATTCTCATTGTTGATATTTGATCCAGGGAAACAAATTCCAAGTGTACTACAAGGTGCCTGCCCTCCAAAGATTATTCCTGTTTTTTGGTGAGGGTCCCCCCTTGTATCATTTGAAACCAAAATTAGTCTTAACAATTGAACTTAATGGTTCAAAAAAGTTATATCCGAAAATCAGTAATTTATTGATTCAACACTACTGGAGATATTCTTACATTATATATGGCAAAAAATACATTAGTGTATTCTGATAATTATTATAGTATTTATAATAATAATAGTTACTCCCTAAGGAGAGAATCACTAACATATTTACTGCATTTTTAACTGAATTTTTCTTCCAATCAATTAAAAGGTAGCATCAAATTTGAATAATGTGAACATAAATTTCAGAAAATATCAAAATACTCTCATCCAGATCAATATTTATATAAGGTAGAAGGGCCAACTTCAAGGAATTCAGTAGTTCTTCCTAACCAATACTGTATATTTTGGCTACCATGATGCCTTAAAATTCTCACTCAATAATATCTTTGTGTTTTTAAAGTCTATTCCTTCAACTATTACTAGGAGATGGTTATGGCCAATATAGCCTGCTCTATTTACAATGCCAATCAGGCACCCCAATTTTATGCAAAAATTACATATATTTGATTTTTAAAAACAAAACAATACCTCTCATTGATTCCCCAGCTCCACTGAAAGAAAAACTCTAATAAATGATAAACTTTGATAAATGACTTCAATTTAAATGCAATTAAATGAAACTTATCAATCTCCTGTGTGTAAAGCCACTTCTGAATTTTGTTAAAAACAACTCATTAACTGAGCACTGTGGATCATACCTGTAATCCCAGCACTTTAAGAGAGAGACACAAGAAGATTGCCTGAGCAAGTGCTGGAGACAGCCTGGGCAAATTGGTAAAACCTCTTCTCTACAACAAATCAACAAATTAGCTGGGTCTGGTGGCATGCACCAGTAGTTCCAGCTACTTGGAAGGGTGAGGCAAAAGGATCACCTGAGTCCAGCAGATGGAGGTTGCAGTTGCCATGACTGGGGGCGACAAAGTGAGATTTCAACTCAAAAATAAAACAAAACAAAACCTGATATTGACAAAAACATTATAAAACCTAAGATGAAATGATACATCGAATTTTAAAACTTTTACATATGCTTCAGTTTTGCATTGATTGGGCATAGAGTTATAAAATTAATCTGATTTTTATTTAACTGTGAATAATAGCCACTCATTCCTATTCCAGTTCTTTTCTTTTTTTATGTTTAAAAATATTTAGCCTTTTTAAAAAAAAACTCCACATGATGTAATGTTAAATTTCAATTAGCCATACTGTAACACATATTTATTTCTTTAAATCTTACTAATTTAAAGAGGCAATATCTCAAATATATTAAAACTCAGAAAAGTTATAAAATGATTTAATCATACAAATAAAAATGACAAGATCCATAAATATAAATATTTACATAGACTGATCTGAATCATGCCATTTAGGCATACTTTATACAACAACAAAAAATGATATATTTTATGTTTAATTATTTTATTTTTCAATTGCAACTCTATTAAAATTTTTTGCACTATTGGAATAATGCTCTATAAATATTTAGATTAATTTTCAACATCAGTATATATACTTTGGAAAATAGCTTGCATATTTTTATTATCAATATTCTGAACTTTTCATCCATGTGTAACATACCCCATGCCTTAATTATATACACTAATGTTATTAAATGTCAACTAATAAAAATGTATGCAGCATTTATATAGTTCAATGATCATGATAGCAAAAATATTTTTTGTCTGTTTCTATATTGAACTAAGCTAATAAAATCTAGTGCAATTTTTTTAAATGTTTAAGAATTTTTATATATTTTGGATATAAATAGCTGTTATATGTTCATCTAGACAAATAAAAAATCACCATAAGTATGTTGGGGAACTCAGGCTTTATGTAATATTAAGTGTTCTGTGATAGAAGCCTACCTTAGTCAAAAAATAGTCTTCCCAATAGGTTATCCTTCTTGAAGCATAGTCAAGGTTTACAGAAGCCTAGAGGTAGATCAATCAAATACATAATTTGTTATCAACAACAAAAGATGTATTTGGTCAAAAAGTTTTTATTTTTACATAAAACTGAATTTTAAAAAATACAATGTACATATCAATTAATGTTGAATAGATTAACTTTTATGTTGTAAAAGTTGAAAAACAATTTTCATGTGTGTGGAAAAGAGTGTATCCTGTCAGAGTGAAAAAAAAAAGCAAAATAATACAATATAATTTTGTCAGAGTAAAATAACACATTAATCAGATTACTGAATATATAATATTTATAATTAAACATAATTGGTGTCTTTTAGGCTTGCAATCATTATTAGAGGGTCAATATTATACTCTAAAGTATGTTTGCTTTAACACAGACTAATTTTTTAATTACTTAGATATGAATTACATCATAACTTACTTTTTCTTGTACTAATTTCTTCAGGATTTAGAAATATTTAAAACTAAAGGATGATAAGGGGGAATAACTAGGTTACTAAAATCTAAACAGAAAAATGGGTTTCTAGAATATAGATAATCAGCTGCTGATTAAAAACAATGACAACAAAACCTACCACTTACTAGTTGTTAAACTTCAGACACACCACTTAACAACTTTCCTTAATCTCACTTTCCTCATCTATTTAGTAGGAATGACTCTACCGTTTTTGTTGTTTGTGAATTTGAACTATTAGTATAGGTAAAATACATTTTCAACATATAGTGGTTATTATTTTTAATATTCAAAATATATTCTAATGCCCTTGTGCCTTTTATAATACATATTTTAATAATATTTGGATTTTATTTTACTTAATTTCTATCACTTAAGTGTTACTGTACTCTCCAAAATGACTCACTGTTCATACCTTAAGAGCAAAAAATATGCTATCATTTTTTAAACTGCTGTCAAAATACCTGAACCCTCTTTTTCCCTAAAAAGATAAAATATGGAAAAGGTAAGGGGTGTGCAATCCACAATTTCATAACTAGAGTATTGTATAATAATGTATTTACTAACTTGTTTACTTCTATGCTAAGATTACAGGCTTTCCTGAAGATTTTCTCCTCCTAAATTGCTCCTTTTTCAATCATATTTATGATTTTTTACACTCTGTGTATTGATTTTAACTACCGAATAGCAAATCACCACAAACTTGGCATCTTTAAACATCATACAATTATTATTTCACAGTAGCTATGGGTCACTATTCTGGGAGGATATAGTCTTCTGCACTGCCACAATCAAGCTGTCAGTAAAGACTGTGTTCTTATCTGAAGACTTGACTGATAAAAGAGCCAATTCCAATTCAGTCAGATTGTTGGTAGAATTCATTTTTCTGTAGCTGAGGTATTCATGGCAGTTTGATTTCCAAAGCCATCAATAAAAAGAGAGAGAGAAAGCAAGGGAGGCCGGGAGGCGAGGAGAGAGACAGACAGACAGACAGACAGACTACAGCAAGCTGGGTAGCAAGAAAAATTTTATATAACAACATAATATCACAGGAGTGACTTTCATCCCATCACCTCCACCATACGCTGTTGAATAAAAACAAGGTTTTGTCTTTCCTCAAAGATAGGAGATTATGCAAAAAAAA
The DNA here is from genome assembly GCA_027257055.1 of Cephalopachus bancanus. Taxonomy (NCBI): domain Eukaryota; kingdom Metazoa; phylum Chordata; class Mammalia; order Primates; family Tarsiidae; genus Cephalopachus; species Cephalopachus bancanus. Next base: position 14,068,797 of record JAPVLO010000068.1, on the reverse strand, counting down.
AAAAAAAGTGAAAATGAATACCTCTAGATCTGTTGGTCACACCTCGTTTCCACAGAAGAGCATTTAGGAGTTGCCAACATGACCTTCAGCATTTTCTCCATTTTGGAAATATCATAACTATTTAAGTTTATTGGGACACAATACTGAGCTATAAAAATTAAATGGTCTTACCTCTCTCCCTCTAGGTCTTGATGATATGATCTAGATGTTTGAATTTTCACTTCCCTCGAAGATGAGAGTTCACATAAAGTTGAAGATGGTAATTGTAAAAGATAAGACAATAACACTTCACTGAAGAGTGTATCTATCTCAGTCCTAAACCTGGAAAGTGGACACTTCCAACACATCATGTAACAGTTTCTTACTTGCTATGCTAGTTAGTTTCTATTGATATGCGGCATTCATTCCTCCACTTGTATGATACTCTTATTTTTTTTTTTTTTTTTTTTGAGTTGGAGTCTCACTCTGTCTCCCAGACTGGAGTGCAGTGGCCGCTCCCGGCCACCGCAGCCTCGACCTGCCGGGTTCCAGCGATCCTTCCGCCTCAGCCTTCCGAGTAGCCAGAATTACAGGCGCGCGCTACCACGCCCGGCTGATTTTTTTTTTTTTTTTTTTTTTTGATTTATTGTAGAGATGAGGTCTCGCTGCCCAGGAGGGTCTCGAACCCGCGGTCTCAGGCAATCCACTCACCTCAGCCTCCCAAAGGCGCGGGATTACAGGCTGAGCCACCGAGCCCGGCTGAAGTGCAAGAACTGGTGGGTGGGTTAAAAGCAGATTTTCACCAAGGTTAAGCATATACCATAGATTGATCTAAGAAAATGAGCCCATGCCAAATTGGAAAGACAAAGAAGGGGCAGATCCTATTCTTCCCTCAAGTTGCAATAGAGGCTGATGCCAGTTTGTACAATAAATAGACTCTCTGTTTCAATGTGTAAGAACAAGCTTTACTGGTAAAGGACAGTTATGAAATTTGCAAAGGTTTCCTACAGTGTCCTGAACTCTGAGTGGTTGCAATGCTGCTTTTAACTTCTAGACTGTAGCAATAGTTACATTGGCATGAACTTGAAGCATAGTAGTGCCAGAGTCTTCACTGCACACCCAGATCTTGCAACAATTATAATCTGTTTGAAAACCTGTGACTTATTTTCCCCCTACGTTAAAATTTTGTACCAGCATCTTTAAAAAGCACGTCCAGCCTGCGAGTTATCTATAACTTATATCTTGGTTTGTCAGCTACCTTGTTTATGAGTGAAAATTGTTCTAATGTTCCTAGTTTTTCCTTGTTCAGTGGAACACATATTGAATTTATTTTTAACCTAACACCTACAAATTTAAGTTTTACATATGGCACTCATGATTGCCTATAGAATAATTTGCTACTTACACTGTTTTATATGTAGATTCATATTGTGTGGATGATTTCCATAAACAATTGGCAAGAATTTCATAAACATAAGACTTAAGAAAAGAGAATATATTGTGTATCTTAGTTATTTATTATTTTAAATAAAAAAGCTCATTTTTAACAGATGTCATAAACAATGTCATAATAATTTCAGTTTCAGACAGGCCAAAAATGGATGTAAGACCTCAGATTCATTCTGCAACAAAATGTTTAGAAAAAGAAAACTTACAACATGAAGAGTTCAATTAAATTAGTTTTAATAAGAGTAGTCAGAAGACAAATGATCATATAGCTCTTTCAACTAAGCATAGATATATTGCAGTACATTTAAATTTGCTGAAGAAAAATTACTTGTGCAAAGGAGATTCTGAGTCAAATGACAAGGGGAAGAAAGCTGTAAGCATATAGCACCACTTATGTTATTAATCTGAATGACAGGGAGGTAGAAAAAAGCATAACAATAGATGCTGACGGTGCATAGTGTGAGCCATGAATTAATTTGCTCTGACAATGACACCTTTGAAAGGACACTCTCTGGCCACAAACCATAACGTTTTGCTCAGAATGTAAAATGCAAATATAATAGAATCATCTCTTTATTTTTTTAAAAAAATATGAAATTAGCTAGGGCATATTTATTTTTTTCTATTGTGTTTGGTAGTACGCATGACTTTATAAAGAAACTAGAATTTTCAATTTCTTAATTTCTCACTGTTTCAGATTTGAAACATTGAGTTATACTGACCTCTAGAACAGTGAATTTATTCTAAGAAAGCCATGTCTATAAAACAATGACTGAGGCAGATTTTGTATTATTTTAAATACCTTCCACTAAGAACTTGCCTCAGGATAAAGAACAGTTCTGTATTTTTAAAACAGGGTGTATCTTTGTAAATAAATATAGTGAATTTAGGGACATATGTTTCCTCATCAAAATTAAAATAGTATCATAAATAAATAAGGCAGAAATTGATTGCACATCTCCTTCATGAGCAAATTTACCTTAGGAGGTTTCGGTTGGCTCAAATCACCTTTTATTCTTTCAGAGCTGGCAACAAAATTGGATCAAATATTAATCTCACCCTGTTACATCAGCACAAATTCAGATGGGGGGCATTTCCTAGTCTGATTATTTGCATATTTGCAGCAGCTGTCAGAGTTACTGTCCATATGCTAATGAAAAAATGCTTCTTTATTTATCTAGGGCTCTGAGAGTTATATTCTCCTAACAAAATATTTTTACTATCCGAAGATATCAGTCATCACTGGTAAGGTGATATGAGAAGGATCTGGCATGAAAGAAAGCAAAGGATTACATCAGCCTCAGAACAACCCCACCTAATGAAATACAGTATTGATTTAAAGTGAAATTCGGCACCCACAATGACCTTAATCTTATTGAATTTCACTTTATTTTGTCCTAGGGAGAACAAAAAGGAAGGACAGAAAAAGTAGCTCTACAGATACCTGCAGCAAGTTGGTAAACAGTTTCTCAGAAATACTTTTTATGGAGTCCCTCTTAAAAATCTGAGAGTTTTGGTAAAATAACCTGAAAAGAATCTGAACATATAACTTTATCCTGTATGAGGCCTAGGTGTGGGAAGAATTCTTTGAATGGGGAAAAAAACTTGTGTCAGAGAATGAAGGAAGAAGGATGGTGAAAATGGAAGATTATGAAATGACACAGACTCAGTGGTTTGATCTTTGCCAAGAAAGGTAAACTCTTTAGTAAAGTTAAGCTTAGAAAGTGCTAAGTGTGAGTGGATTCCTTGTGGGAACTGATGAAAGTGGTATCTTCATTGGGATTGTTATCTTGGTACTGAGTATGGAAACAGAAAAGGTATGGTTTAGGAAGTCATGAAACTTAAAAATCACTTGAAGTACTCTGAGCTCTCATAACCATTGGGGTAAGGAATTATAATGTTTAATTATACATATATAGGATTTTGATATGGAATTTATATGCCAATTCTTTCCATGGAAAATGAAATATTTGAAGATAAAATCTATAAATGCTATTTTGTGTTATACTTTTTAAAACTATGAAATGGTCTAAACCAAACAATCCTAATATACCACGTAAACCAAACGATCCTAATATACCATGTAAACACCTTTATGGAAATAGGAAGTATAATGTTTAGTGAATGTTTGGGACTAAGACCACAATAAAGTTTCACCTTTATAAGTTAAGATTTGGGAACTATGAGTCCAAAACAAATTATCTTAGAATTCATAACTACAGTTTTGAACATAGTAGGGTTTGCAGTTGGAATTTATCCCACATAATTTGTTCCAGAAATGTCCAAATATGAAATTCAGCTCCTTCCTCCACTCCCAGTCAAACGGGTTTCAGAGCAATAACTCTGAGAATACTGTGGAGACATAGGGTAGTTCTATAGGAAGACACTGTGAACTTAGGTCTGGCATTATTTCCATTTGAAAAAACACTCTGAACATGAGACACAATTCACAAGAATATGATAGAAACATGAATTAAAAGACCTAGAATGCCCAAGGTTCCAGATAAGTATAATATCAGTATGCTGGGTAAATATTACATTTAGGACTTCTGGCAAGATGGCAAAGGGGCAGGTTGGTCTGTGAGATTCTCTGTGAAAGTGAGTGTCCATTGGGACTCTTGCTCTCCCCTTGTGACTCCTGCTCCCACAGCAGTCAGCCTGCTCTTCAGCCAGCTGCGCAGGCCTGGAGGCTGGCAGAAACTGGCCCCACACAATGCTCTGTCCACCACCGCAGTTGCAGCTGCTGTCTTTGCCACCAGCTGCATTGGCCCAAAGGCAGGACGCCCTTGGTTCCATGCACAGCACTGCTGACTCGGCCACTGCCACTGCCTCTCCCTCACACAGTCACTCCCTCACCCTTCCTGGGTCGGCTTTCAGCTCCTCCCCACTGTGGAGTTCCTCCTACACACCACACTACTGATGAGACTGCAGCTGTCCCTCCTGCAACCACACCCTCCCCACACCCAGGTCTGCCCTCACCTCCAGGTGCTACGGAGCTCTGGGCCCCATGCCTGCTGCACTGCCCCACCCCACCCAAATCACCCAACGCCATGCCAACCTGCAGCTCTCAACTGTCTCACACTCTGCCTCCCCTAGCTCAGTCCTAGCCGGCAAGTCCAGAGAGCAGCTGGAACCCTGAGACCAGACAGAGACTTGCACTGACCCACACAGCTCTGCCCAGTTCTTCCAGCCTCCAGCTTGGGACCTAAGGTAACAGCATTAATCAGGGAAGGCAGAAGTCCCTCCCCCATGTTAGATCAGACACAGGTCAGAGCTGCATGGCAGACTTCTCAGGCAGCAAGTTGACTGAGCCCAGATCTGATCCAATCTCCCCCCACAGCAGGCCTGGGACATCAGTTCCTAGCTATGAACAACTCTACCGGCCTGTGATGAGAGCTAGAGACCAGAGCTGAAAGGACATTGGACTTAAGGGAATGATTTAAAAACATGCTTGGCTCCCTTGCTTTTATTATTTTTTATTTTAATTCTTTGTTTGTTTTACTTATCTTTTATTTTCTTTCTCTCTCTTCTTACTGTTATTGATAAAGTTTGCATACTTGCTTTGTCCCTGTTAGTTTACTGATTTTTTTTTCCTTTAGACCTCATGTTTGTGTAGGGGAATAGCATCAATAAGGAGACTGATTGGTTTGTGTGTCTGTATGATTGTATGTTTTAGTTTTTAATTTTAGTTTTTAATCTTTTCTGTCTTTGTGTCTTTTTTCACTTGTTAGTTGGTACATTTGTCTATTATCCCTCTTACTCTTCTCAATTTCCACATTCCTCCTCCTCCCCTCTCCTGTTCCATTCTTTTCCTTTTTATAACCCCATTTTGCTTTCAGGGAGTAAACCTATTTCCCCACTGCATGGTCAAATTGCAAGGCAATGGGAAGTGGGTTCCAGGGTATCCATCCATCTGTCAGAGGATACTGGGATCTGCAGATAGATTTTGAATCACAGTTTCCCCCTCAATTAAATTTCAAAACTGAAGCCAGGTTCAGTGGCTCAGCCTATAATCCCACCCTGGGAGGCTGAGGTGAGTGGATTGCTTGTGACTGCGGGTTCGATACCCACCTGGGCAACTTGGTGAGACCTCATCTTTACAATAAATCAAAAAATTAACCGGGTGTGGTAGTGCATGCCTGTAGTTCCAGCTACTTGGAAGGCTGAGGTGGAAGGAATGCCAGAGCCCAGCAGGGCAAGGCTGCAGTGGCTGGGAGCAGCCACTGCACTCCAGTCTGGGTGACAGAGTGAGACTCCAAATCAAAAAAAAAAAAAAAAAAAAATTCCAAAACTGAAAAAAAAAGTACAGCTCCCAACCCACAGCCCAGCTTCAAAAGTGAACAAAGCTAGAAGATTCACATAAGGAAGAATAGGAGATGAGGCAAACAGAAGTAAAAGCAACCCCACCACCTCTGAACAACAGAATTAAAGAAGAGGAAGGGAAAAATGGAAAACACAAGGAGGAAAATCTACACAAATGAAGAAAAACCAAAAGAAAAGTATAAGTCCCACACAGACCCCTGGGAGATCAGACACTGAGAAAACAGACTCAAGAATGCAAACAATGAAGAGCCCCTGGAATGACTGGTCATATGCTACAAACTCAGAAAACAAAACATTAATAAAGAGAATAAAAAGAATTGAGGAGAGATAAGAGGAAAATAGGAAGGATTTGATTAACTGAGATAACAGCAATAAAGAATATTGTGATTGAAATATATAACAAACTGATAAACATGGAAAGCAGAATTAGTCAAGCAGAAAAAAGAATCTCAGAGTTTGAGGACCAAAATACAGAACTAAAACAAACTGTCAAAAACATAGAAAAGAAACTTAAAAAGACAGAACAAAACCTTCAAGAGATGAGCAATTGCTTCAAGAGACTGAACCTAAGAGTAATTGAACTTCCTGAGGCAGGAAAAGAGACAGAGACAACCCTGGAACAAACATTCCATGAAATTATTCAAGAAAACTTCCCTCATTTCATCAGTGATGCAAAAATCCAAACACAAGAGATTCAGAGGACCCCTGCAAGACAACAAACGAGAAAACCAACTCCAAGACACATAATAATTTGCCTAAACAAAATAGGTATAAAAGAGAAGTTCCTAAAGGTAGCAAGAGAAAAAGGTCAGACTACCTGCTGGGGAAGACCAATTAGAATAGTAGCAGATTTATTTACAGAAATACTTCAGGCTAGGAGAGCTTGGAGCCCAATCTTCCAAGTTCTCAAAGGTAATCAATTTCAATCAAGAATAACTTACGCAGCTAAACTAAGCTTAATCAGTGAGAGCTAAACTAAGCTTAATCAGAGAGAATTAAAATCTATCCAGGAAATTCAATACCTAAGAACCTATGCTGCCTCTAGAACAACTCTACAAGTAACACTTAAGAAAGTATTAAACACAGAAGAAAAAGGAAAAAGAAAAACAATGTTCTTCATAAGAGTAGAGGAAAAAGATTGGAAACACACAAGAATCAACCAAAAAAAAAAAAAAAGAAACACAACAAACAAACATGAAAAACACCTCTATAAGATCCTCATCACAAGGATAAACTCTCACCTTTCAATAATTAGCCTGAATGTGAATGGACTAAATGTACCACTGAAAAGACACAGAATGGCAAAATGGAAAAAATATCATGAGGCAACAATACATTGTCTCCAAGAGTCCCATCTCACCACAAAGGACACTCACAGACTCAGAGTAAGTGGATGGGAAGCAAAATTTTAGGAAAAGGGAACATGAAAGAAAGCTGGAGTTACAATCTTAGTCTCACACAAAATACCCTTTAAGCTATCAATAATTGAAAAAGATGGAGAAGGTTACTATATTATGATAAAAGCCTCAATCCATCAAAAAGAAGTATCCATCCTAAATATATATTCACCCAATATAGGAGCACCAACTTTCATAAAGCAGCTTCTAGGCAAACTTAAAAAAGAGATTGACTCTAACACTATCATAGCTGGAGTCTTTAATACCCCATTCACAACCCTAGACGGATAGATCATCAGGACAAAAAATCACTGAGGAGATCTGGAACCTCAATGTGATTCTTGACCTAATGGACTTAATTGATACCTACAGAACACTCCACCCAATGACAACAGAATATACATTCTACTTATCACCACATGGAACGTACTCTATGATTGACCATATCCTTGGTCATAAATAAAGCATACACAAATTTCATAAGATTGATATTTTGCCATGCACCTTCTCAGACCACAGTGGAATAAAAATAAATATCAACACCAACAGTGTTCCCCCAAAACCCCAAAGACATGGACACTAAACAGTATGATGCTAAGAAACTCCTGGGTCAACAATGAAGTCAAAACAGAGATTAAAATGTACCTGGAAACAAATGAAAATGAAGACACATCTTACCAAAACCTCTGGGATGCCATGGAAGCAGTAGTAAGAGGGAAATTCATATCTTTACAAACACAGAAGAAGAAGAAAATAGAATGATCACAAGCTAACAGCCTTACAAGTCACCTTAGAAAGTTGGAAAAGCAAGACCACCAAAACCCTAACTTCAAAAGAAGAATCCAGATAACCAAAATAAAACCCCAAATCCAGGACATAGAAGACAAAAAAAAAAAAAAAAAAAATCAATGAAACAAAAAGCTGGTCCTTTAAAAGGATAAACAAGATTGAAGGTCCCCTAGCCAGACTGACCAAGAAAAAGAGAGAAAAACCCCAAATAAACTCAATCAGAAACACAAAAGATGAAATCATAGCTGACCCTGAAGAAATACAAAAGATTATCAGGGACTATTATGTACAATTGTATGGAAACAACCTCAAAAAACTAAAGGAAATGAAGTCTTTCTGACATCACACAACCTCCCTAGGTTGAAACAAGAAGAACTTGAGAACCTAAATAGATCAATAACAATCAAGGAAATTGACTATGTCATAAGAAAACTACTTACAAAAAAAAGCCCTGGACTAGATGACTTTCCAGCAGAATTCTACAAAACACACTAGGAGAAACTGATATCAATTATATTGAAAGTATTCCGGGCAATTGAGAAAGATGAAACTCTCCCCAAATCATTTTATGAAACTAACATCACATTGATACCCAAGCCAGATAAAGACCAAACAAAGAAAGAGAACTACAGGCCAATATCTTTGATGAATATAGATGCTAAAATTTTCAACAAGATCCTAAAACTGTATTCAACAACACATCTCAAAAATCATCCATCATGACCAAGTAGGGTTCACCCCCAGGAGGCAAGGCTGGTTCAACATTCGTAAGACCATAAATGTAATTAATTACATCAACAGACATAAAAACAAAAACCACATGATTTTATCATTAGATGCAGAAAAAGTTTTTGAAAAAATTCAGCACACTTTCTTGATAAAAGCCCTTAAACATCTAGGCATAGATGGAACATACCTCAAAATAGTAAGAGCCATCTATGAGAAACCCAGTCAACATACTGCTAAACAGACCAAAATTAGAACCATTTCCCCTGAAAACTGGAACAAGACAAGGATGCCCACCCTCACCCCTCCTGTTCAACATTGTTTTGAAGTCCTACCTAGAGCAATCAGGGAAGAGAAGGCAATCAGGGATATCCAAATAGGAAAAGAGGAAGTCAAGTTATCTCTCTTTGCAGATGGCATGATTGTATAACTTGAAATCCCAAAATAATCTGCCAAAAATCCTCCTTGCACTGATAAAAGACCTTGGCAAAGTCTCAGGGTATATAAAATAAAAGTACAAAAAACAATCACATTTCTATACACCAATAATAAACAAACAGAAACTAAAATAAAAAGTACAATTCCATTCACAATAGCCACACACACAAAAAAGAAATACCTTGGCATCTTCCTAACCAGAGATGTGAAAGACCTACATAATGAAAACTACAAAACACTGCTCAAGGAAATCAAAGATGACACAAACAATTGGAAAAATATTCCATGATAATGGATTGGAAGAATCAACATCATTACAATGTCCATTTTACCTAAGGCAATCTTCAGATTTAATGCAATACCCTTCAAATTACCAGCAACATTCTTCTCATATCTGGAAAAAAACAGTACAGAAATTCATATGGAAACATAAACGGCTAAGAATACCCAAAGCTATCCTCAGTAAAAAAAAAAAAAAAGCAGGAAGTATCACACTCACAGATTTTACATTTTATTACAAGGCTACAACAATCAGAACAGCCTGGTATTGGTACAAGAACAGGCATATAGATCAATAGAACAGAATTGAGATTCCAGAAGCAAAACCTCAATTTCTCAACCAACTCATCTTTGACAAAGCCTCTACCACCAACCACTAGGGAGACGAGAACCTGTTCAGTAAATTGTGCTGGGAAAACTGGTGGACCACATGCAGAAGACTGAAACAGGATCCCTACCTATCCCCATACACAAAAATTAACTCTAAATGGATCACAGACCTAAATGTAAAACCTCAAACTGTAAGAACCTAAGAAAATGCTGGAGACACGCTTATGGAAGTTGAACCTGGCAATCAATTCCTGATCAAAACCCAAAATGCCCAGGCCATAAAGGATAAGATAGACAAATGGGACCTCATTAAACTGACATGCTTCTGTAAAGCCAAAGAAACCATCAAGAGAGCAGGGAGACAGCCTGCAGATTGGGAAAAAATATTCGCCAATTCCATGTCTGACAAAGGCCTAACATCAAGGATCTACAAGGAACTCAAACATGCTGAAAAGAAAAAGACAAACAGCCCCATTAGAAAATGGGCAAAAGATATGAATAGACACTTCTCAAAAGAAGACATAGGAGCAGCTAGTAGATACATGAAAAATGTTCAGCCTCACTAAACTAAACTAAACTATACATTAAAACTACCCTGAGTTACCACCAAACTCCAGTCAGAATGACCATCATCAATAACCCAACAATACAGATGCTGGAGAGGATGTGGTAAAAAGGCAACACTTCTAAACTGTTGGTGGGTGTGTAAACTAGTATAGCCTCTGTGGAAATCAGTGTGGCAATTCCTAAAAGTTCTAAAATTCGACCTTCCATATGACCCCGCAATCCCCATACTGGGAATATACCTGGAAGAACACAAATCGCTCTATGAAAAAGATACCTGCATGCATATGTTTGTCACAGCATTGTTCACAATAGCAAGAACCTGGAACCAACCATGCTGCCCAACAAAAGAGGACTGGATAAAAAAAAATATATGGTATGTAAACACGATTATCCAGCCATAAAGAAGAACAAAATCATGAACTTCACAGAAACATGGATGGAATTAGCGTTTATAATACTGAGTGATCTCTCACAGAAACAAAGAGTTGAGTATCACATGTTCTCACTCATAAGTGAAACTTTAACAACTGTGGTAAAACTCTAAGAAAAGGATTGACAGTAGTGAGAAACTGTGGTGGAGAGGGACTGGCAGTAGTCGATATCTGCCTAGGGAAGGAGGGGGCACACCTCATTAACAAGGGTACCTGCACAATGAATATTTGTATACCTAACCCTGAATTGTACTCCACACCTAAAAAAAATTACATCTAAATGAAAGCTTAAGGCAAAGGCACTTATGGTATAGGAAGAATACATATATTATCAAAAAAAAAGAAAATTTCATAAAAATATATGACAATTATGATTCTATTTGTACAGTACTTACTAACTTAAATTATCTAAAGTGAAAAAAAATTTTCAAAAAGACATAGAAAAGTAAAGATTAAAAAATAGAAATTGGTAAATTCAAAATCACAATGGAATATTTTAGCAGACTATTCAGAATTAGATTTACCAGAGAAATATCTCACAAAAAAAGTAATTTGAAAATAATCTTTAAACTAACTTGAATGCTTAAGAATTACATTCCTTTCAAGTACACGTAGAACTTTTATAAAATTGATCAAATATAATATCTAAAGCAAATGTCAGTCATATCAAATCTTTCATACAAATAAAAATACATCTATTTTATATGTGATGTTAAATTAATAAGTACTAAAGTTTATCTTAGTTAAAAAATGTCATAGTAGACAATTTAAATATAAAACTAATGAAATTATACTTCCAATATATATTTTTTCATCACAAAAGATATACCTTATACTTCCTCACAGGTTAAAAATAAGTTAATTTAACTCATTCTGAGTTATAATCAATATTTTAAAATTAAATATTTACTTGTAGAAGCTTACATGAAAATAATTTGTTTTTTAAAAATTAAATTTATTTTAAAGATGTGGGAAACAATTCAGGGTTAGGTATATAAATATTAATCATGCAGGTACCCTTGTTGATGAGGTATGCCCCTCCCGCCCCAGCGGTTTCCCTCAACTGCCAGTCCCACCCCACACCCCGACAGTTTTCCACTACTGCCAATCGCTTTCTTACAGCATTATAATTGTTCAAGATCACCTTATGAGTGAGAACATATGGAACTCAGTTCTTTGTTTCTGTGATAGATCACTGAGTATGATCGACTCCAAATCCATCCAAGTTGCTGCAAAACCCATATATTTGTCCTTCTTTATGACTGCATAATATTCCATCATGTATATGTACCACATTTTTTTTAAATCCAGCCCAGCTTCGATGGGCAATACATCATTGTATTGGAACCAATACACACTGGTTCCATGTGTTTGCTATTATGAATAGAGCTGCAACAAACATATGTGTGCAGGTATCTTTTTTGTAGAATGATTTGAGTTTCTCCGGATATATTTCCAATAGGGGAGTTGCTGGGTCATATGGAAGGTCAATTTCTAGCTCTTTCAGTAATCACCACATTGTGTTCCAAAGGGGTTGTACAAGTTTGCATTCCCACCAGCAGTGTAGAAGCATTCCTTTTTCTACACATCCTTGCCAGCATCCATTGTTGTATGTTTTCTTAATGATGGCTATTCTTACAGGGTTTAGGTGGTATCTCAGTGTGGTTTTGATTTCCATTTCTCTGATGATGAGTGAGGCTGAGCACTTTTTCATGTGTCTGTTGGCTGCCCGTATATCTTCTTTTGAGAAGTGACTATTCATGTCTTTTGCCCACTTTTTAAAAGGGCTGCTTGTATATTAATTTGAATGATGAAGTTCATTATGTCTCACCTCCTTTGCTTTCCAGCTGTTTTAGAGTTATTATTACTTAGATATTGCTTGGGTTTATAATATTCAGATTACTTTCTGTAACTGCTGGCATTTATGATATACCTTTATTTTTGTAAGTAATATACTTGTCACTGATGTCTATTGTGTTCCACTTTGTAGTATATTCCAGTTTTATAATTACATAAGTTCAATTGTCTGCATGTTTTATGCAATTCTGCAGACTACGTTTTTAACTCATTCTTATGTTATACCATGATATCTATAGTTCTATTTAATTGATTTCTTATATTTTTAAATTATTCTGTAGTATGAGATATTTGGCAAGAATGTTCTCTCTTCCATGAGTGATTTATTCTTTCAGGAAAGACATTACTCATTCCATATACAGTGTTTTCTCCTCACTTTGATGTTTCCAAACTTGCATTAATATTTCTTTTAATCTTGTTCACACAGAAGCAGCTCTGTTTGAACATTTTATTTATTCTAAAAATAAAAATTTTTTAGTCAATTGTCGTTTATCTCAGTTTTCTCACTTCCTTTCCAAACAGCATGAAGACAGTATATTTTTTTTCTTCTATTTACTTTTCCATAACTTTAAAAAGTAGCAGGGAGTGGGAGTAACTTATCTTGTGTAGGAGCTGTCATTTGAAAACATAGACTAAGCTTTCTTTTCTTAAATTTATTACATACTCAATATCTGGGTTCTTTCAATCCATAAATTTTCAGGGATTACGTATCATAATGTAGAAATACATCAAGGCTTTCCTGTATTCACTATAGGTAAGATACATGCTACTGACTCCATCCAAACCTCAGAGTTGAACATGTGACTTAAATCTAAGTTCATTACTACTTTTGGTACTCTGGGGCTGGTTGAGAATGGTTAGATTAGACATTTTGACTCAATGCCAGTCGAGATCAAAGACTTTTTTTTTCCCGAATACTGAGAGGAAGATATTTTCACCTATTCAGTGAATTTGGAGTTGCATAGATGTAATTCCACAAGAGGAATGTCTCTCTGAGACTGAAAACAACATAGAAGAGAGTAGGAGAAATAGATGGAGAGAGATTTATTCTTTGTAATATTATTTGAATTACCCGTGTCTTTATATTTTGATTGCCAACCCATTCCCTTTTCTGGCTATGCTAATTTGAATTAAGTTTCAGTTAGTTTCACTTTAAAAAGTACTAATTGATATTATCAGAATTTTTTTTTTCTCAATAATATACCCAGAGAGAAGATACTGACAGATTTTAAACCAGAAACAGATAGTAATAATTGTCTATTTGATTGCAGCTTGAAATATTTATAGACTGCACGTGGGCAACACATTAGATGTTTACTGTATGAATCCAGGTGACATAGGGGAGTGATAATTTGGAGAGCTCATTATCAGTGACATTAGAAGGCAGTTGATAGAATCTAGAGGTTTTTAGAAATTCAATCAATTAGCAAGATTTGGTGGTAGACTGAATTGAAGAAATAAAACAGAAGAAGGTTAAAAATAATTCCAAATTCCTCTCTTTATCAATTGTATAGATGACAATTCCACCTACTAAAATGAGAAGTGATAAAGAAATAGGTTTGAGAAATGTGTTTTATGATCATCATATATTTAACTTTTTAGTATCTTCTCTTTTTTTAAATTTTAAACTCAATGGGTACATGTGCAGGTTTGTAACACGAGTATATTGTGTGATGGTGCAGTTTGGACTTCTATTGATCCTATCACCCAGGTGAAAGCATGGAATCCAATAAATGGGGTTTCAACTTTCACCCCTCTCCCTCTGTCTCCCCCTTGTGAGTCTCCAGTGTCTGTTTTTCCTATCCCTATGCCCATATTTACTCAGTGTTTAGCTCCTACTTGTAGGTAAGAACATGCAGAATTTGGTTTCCAGTGTTAATTCACTTAGAATGATTGCCTTTGGCTGTGTCCATATTATTGCAAAGGAGATGATTTCATCTTTGTTATAGCTGAGTAGTATTCCAATGAATATTCCAATAAATATTCCAATAAATATTCCATATTCCGGTACTTTATATGTATTACATTTTCTTTATCCATCTCACTATTGATAGACATTTTGATTGTTTACACATTTTTTGCTATTGTGAATACTGCTGAATAAACATACAGCAGCACTATTAATATGTTGTTTGGTAGAACAACTTAACGCTCTTTTGAGTATATATCCAGTATTGGATTGCTGGGTCAAATGGTGATTCTATCTCTAGTTCTTTGAAAAATCTCTAACTAGTGGAGTATCTTACACTTCTACCTACATTGTATGAGCATTCCCTTTTCTCCACAACCTAGCCAACTTCTGCTGTTTTTTGATTTCTTAATAAAAACCATTATGATGTGTGAGATGCTGTGTCATTGTGGTTTTGATTTGCATTTCTCTGATGCTTAGTAAAGATGGATATTTTTTCATGGTTATCAGCTGCTTTTAGATCATCTGTTGAGAATTTTCTGTTCATGTCCTCTGCCCACTTTTTAATTTTTTTTCCTGATACTTCATTTCAGTTCCTTATAGGTTCTGGATACAAGGCATTTGTTGTTGCATATTTTGTAACTATTCTCTCCCATTCTGTATATTGTCTATTTTCTGTGTTGATAGTTTATTTTGCTGTGCAAAAGCTTTTTAGCTTGTCAATTTTGGTTTTTGCTGCATTTGCTGTTAAGGACTTAGTTATAAATTAATTGCCTAGGTTGATGTCCAGAAGAGTGTTTCCTAGGCTTTCTTCTACGATTTTTATACTTTGTGGTCTTACATTTAAGTCATGAATCCATTTTGAGTTAATTTTTTAATATGATGAATGGAAAGAGCCCAGTTTCATTGCTTCGCATAGAGTTAGCCAATGGTGCTGGGAGAACTGGTGAATTATATACTTAATTTTTATATAAAACTTAATCTGACATGATTGCATTATCCTTTTTACCTATTCTGCTTATTGATTTAATGAAAAAAATTTGCTTATATCCTGTAGTTATTCAACTTTCTATTTTATTGAATTATTTTTTCTTTCTGAAGAATAATTTATTTTTTTCCTGAGGTTAAAGAGAAATCAAAAATATTTCAGTTATAAAGTGTGTTGTGGGCACATAAAGAATGTTCCTGAATGGTAGGAACAGATTAATTAAGATTGAAGGTGTAGAGATAATTTAGCAAGACACTAATGTCATTTAGAAGATAAAAATGCATATTATATTTTTTAATTTTTTTTTAGTTGGAGTCTCACTCTGTCGCCCAGACTGGAGTGCAGTGGCTGCTCCTGGCCCACAACCTCGACCTGCTGGGCTCCGGCGATCCTTCCGCCTCAGCCTTCTGAGTAGCCGGGATTACAGGCGCGCGCTACCACACCCAGCTAATTTTTTGATTTATTGTAGAGATGAGGTCTCGCTGCCCAGGCGGGTCTTGAACCCGCGGGCTCAGGCAATCCACTCACCTCAGCCTCCCAAAAGCGCGGGATTACAGGCTGAGCCACCAAGCCCGGCTAAAAATGAATATTATAAACCATTGCCATCAAGGCTCAACCAAGAGCAAACCAACGCCCTAGCACTAATATCTCTCTGCAGATACTGAGAATCTCTTATTGATACAATGGCTTTCTATTGTGCTCAAATTACCATTTGGTCTTCAGTTGCCTTTGGGGAATTTTATTAGTGGCAATAACACAAAAGTGTACCTAATACAAAGGAAATATTATACCGAAATCAGAAAAAAGTTAAAAGTCATGTCCTTAAAAATTATCTTAAATTATTTAAAAAATAGTTTAACCAGAAAAAAAAAATAACCCCAGCATATCTCTGTAGCCTTAAGATAAAAAGTCTATTATTTGAGATCATTAAATTCATTAACTGAAACATAGAATGTTAAATTGCCTTTTTTCTAATTAGTAATGAATATCTGTCAATTGCGTTCCCTGAATCATCATTATAAAGAAAAAAGAGTAATATGGGATCATACTTGGTGTCTTCTCTGCAAGGAATACATGCCATATCTGTCTCTTATCAGATTTGAAGGAGATTAAGTTTATTAATAGGCATTCTCAAAAAAAATAATAGAACCAGTTATATATAGAGAGAGAGATTATTAGGAACAGGCTTATGTGATTAAAGAGACTGAGAAGCCCCACCATTTGCTATCTATAAATGCCTGGAGTAGAATTCCAGTGCAAACCAAAAGGCCTGAGAAAGAGGAGACAATGGTGGTGTAAGTCTTAATTCTGGTCTGAAAGCCTGAGAAAAGAAGAAGAAAAAGATGAATGTCTCAGCTCAAGCAGAGAGCATATTCACCCCTCCCCTGACTTTTTGTTCTTTGAGGCCCAACAGCATTGGTAAGGGGAATCCTCTTATACCCCTTCTGGAAGCAACCTCGTAGACACTCAGAAATAATATTTTACCTGCAATCTGAATACAGCTGTAAAAAAAATTTCTTTATATTTTTACTATATTTTTCTATTTTAATTTTTTTTATTTTTTAAAACTTTTTTTGTTAATAACCAAAACATAAACACACATATTAGCATAGGAATATACAGGGTCAGGATCTTCCATAAATATCATTGTCTTCCACTTTTGCATTTTGTTCCTCTCAAAGATCTTCAAGGGCAAGATTAGGCATGAAGTCCTCATCTTCTTTGTTAACAACTACCTTTTTCTGGAATACCTCCTGTAGGATCTATCTGAGACAATTTACAGTTAACTTTTTAATAGAGTAGCACATTATAAAATAATGATTAAAAGTCCAGTGTAGGAAACACCTGTAGCATAGTTGTTTATTCTCATTATCAAGTATTATGCACTGTGCACAATTGTATGTGTGATACTTTTACATGCAGCACAGCAATAGGCATCACCATCCCCACAAACACATGAGTAACATATCCACTATGATGTTATGAGGGCAATAACATCATTAGATGATAGGAATTTTTCAACTCCATTACATTTTTAGGGAATCACCATTATATATGCCATCTATTGTTGACTGAAATATGCTTATGTGGTATAGGACTGTATATATGTAAATATGGGTATATATATAGATGTTTAAGTATAGATATAGGTATATAAATGAATATTGTTATCTTGATTTGAATGAAATATAAGATGACTTTCTCATTTTATCATTCAAATTATTGTCAAGGTAGGCTTGCACACATTTTTTATTGTAAGGACCAAGTGTAACCTTTATGCTTTGTTTATTTTCAATATGTTTTACTAGTGTTTTAATCATTTACCACATAATAATATTAATGATAGTATACTAATTGCAATATATCACAATAAATGTAAAACTCTTCAATGTTAATGTGCCAACAAAGGGAAAATTATACACATGGGAACATATTAGAAAATTGCAAGTGAAATAATGTAAGCCTTGGATTCATTTTCTATGAAATGGGGATGATTGTAATCTTACCGACCTTGTCGGGTGGCTTTGAGGATTAAACAGGATATTGTATCCAGTGTATCATTTGCCAAAGATTATGTGCTTAATATATTATGATTAACATTATAATGAATAATCCTCAGAGCAAATACTGGAATCCCTGGCATCCAAATGCTTTAAGTACATCTTGGTTTGGCTGCTTGTCTGACTCCATACTCATCTTCTCTGGGAATTACCCTTGATATGTCAGAAAGTGCCTTGGACAGCTATTTCTCAGTTGTACCCACAAAATAGGGGTAGGAACAATTTAGAAGTAGAAACATGCTATAGCATTACTATCACTGTGTTTGTTTGTTTTATACATTTAAAATGGAATACTAATCCAAGACATTTGGAGCTTGTATTGGTATCCCTTAATGGCACGACTTGGAAGGGAAAATTTAAAAAATTTATCTGAGATCCTTAGAACAGGTCTTTCTGTTTGTTTGTTTTGAACATTTGGTTCTTCAATATAACCTTAGCATCTTTTAGCTATTCCAGAGTATTCACTTTATGATTATTGATGCCTTTGCTATTTTTTCAATTTTATTTATTCACTTATGTTTTTTGTTAAGTTTTTTCAATAAAAAAAGGGAATTTAGATAATAGAACTTATATTCAACCAAAATATTTTATATTTAAAAATAAATATGTCATGGTTTTTATCCTTGAGTAACTTTGTGTCTAAATTGATGGAGGAGTAAACCAAGCAATTTTAATGCAATATAAAGATTATTACCATACTGTTCAACTGAGGTTATGTTATATGACATAATATAATGGATATAGGAGAGAATGAGAAAGAAAACTTAAAAAATAGAACTTAGAAAATTTTAGAAAATAAATATTTAGGCATAGTTAGAAGACAAATGAGATTTTAGAAATGTACTGGTAGAATCTGTCTCTAATCTTCTCCAGCATCATTCACTGGTCCAGAAAAAAAATGGAGGAGTTCTGGTCATATGAAAAGAAAATTAAAATGAATTAAAACAACATAGATATGCTGATAAGAACATGATCAATGCTATATAGGTATAAGACCAATAATAATGTGGATCAGGAAGTGAGGAGTCTAATGTTAGGTTGCTGTTTACATAAATCTTTATTCAAATGTATATCATGTTCAACAGATGTGCTTAAAGTGCCAAAAAAGTAATTTATATAATTTTATGTGAATCAGTATAGACATCAAACTGTATTTGTTTGATTTAAATATCTTAATTATATAAAATAAATTTAGTTTAAAAATTTTAAAGATCACATTTTTGTATTAATATGAAATGAAGGCACATAATGACTCAAAAGTTCTTACAATAAACCCAATAAATATTATGCTTGCTTATATGTTAATTTTAACAAAAGACAAGTACTGTTAGTAGCCTCAATAATGTTTAGAGTCTGCAAGATATTTAACCATAAAATGTAAGATATATTTATGGTGAAAAGAAATAAATGATGAAAGTTATGTTGCTAGTCATTGAAAAATTGATTGAAAAACATGTGAAAATCTAACTCTTCTTATACAAAACATATTCCACACTTTATCTTATGGGGAAAACAGGCAATAGAATATGAGATTCCTTGTTATATCAATGTGTTATATATAAATATAGATATACATATGAAGAGAGAGAGAGAGAGAAACAGAGAGAAAGGGAGAAACTGAAGATAAAGCAAAGCTATTTTCTAAATTCTATCTAGAAATAATAGAAAGTAACTTTGGCTTGGTATGTGGACCTTGGAATGAAGATTTAACCCTTTTAGAACCAAATTTTTTAGCTGTTATAAATGGAAGCAACATACTTTGATACAAATACAAGACAAAACAAAAGTAATAGTAAAAGTCTACAAATACAATAGTAGGAAAAGAACATAATGATTTCCATATCTGTTATGTATTGTATAAATGCATTTTGTCTCCAAAAAAAAGGGGAAAATAAAAATTACCAATGATAATTTCAAAATATGATCAAAATGTAGAAACCATAGGCAAACAATTAATATTAGTACACAGTTTAAAATTCCTCTGTGAAATAAAAACAAACTTCAGACAAACATGACAAAAGAACAAAGAATTTATAAGGATATTCTAATCGTAAGAAAAGATGAGCAACTTCGCTCAAAAAAGAGGTAAAAATCTATGACAGGAATTTCTTAAACAATGAAAAAAATAATTTTGAATAGGCATCTGAAGGCATACTACATTCATTAATAATTAGAGATATTTAAGAAAGCACTTTGAGATTTAATAGCAATATGGTAAAAACTAGAGACAAATTTACACGTTTTAAAGAAAATTTACTTAAGACATTTTAGAGGGCAACTTGACATCAAGCAATCTTTAAAATGCAATTTTGTCTTTAAATCTATTAAAGGATGTTATTAGAAAATAATTCTTCTTTCAAAAGTTTGAAAATGTTAATCAGGAAGCAAACTAAGTGTTCATCAACAGGGCACTGTTTATGCCAAGAATACAATATTAATGTAATCAAATATTAATTTATATTAAATAAAGAATGAGATCAATCTAAATGTACTGATGGGTCTGCAATTCCAAGGTATTTTTTTTACACTAAAAAAGAGAAATAACTTACAATTCCATTAAAGTCATTGCTATCCATTTTTCTTTTACTTCTTTTTTCAACTTTATTGATGTATAATTGAAAAATAAAAATTGTTTCATATATTCAACGTGTACAAAATGATGTTTTGATATATGTCTACACTGTCAAATGATTACCACAATAAAG
This sequence comes from Cephalopachus bancanus, assembly GCA_027257055.1. NCBI lineage: Eukaryota > Metazoa > Chordata > Mammalia > Primates > Tarsiidae > Cephalopachus > Cephalopachus bancanus. Next base: position 14,048,069 of record JAPVLO010000068.1, on the reverse strand, counting down.
GTCGTTAACAATGACCTTTAACATGTCCATTGCCTCACACAGATGGCTTTTTGTGTGTCTGTGGTAAGATATACTCTCTTAGCAAACTTCAAGTATACAATGCTTTTTATTAACTATATTCATTGTACTGTATATTAGATTATAAGAATTTATTCACCATATTACATTTGCAAGTTTGTACTCTGACCTACATCTATTGTCTCTACCCTACTACTCCTAGTAATCATCTTCTACTGTTTGCTTTTATGAGTTTGACATTTTCAGATTTCACATGTAAGTGAGATCATGTGGGATTTGTCTTTCTATGTCTGATTTATTTCACAGAGCATACTGACCTCCATGTTCGTCCATATTATCACAAATGACATAATTTTCTTCTTTTATGAGACTGAATAATCTATTCTCCATCAACGGACACAAAAATGGAAGTGTAATACCATAGCTCAAATAATGTGCATGATATAATAATACCTGAGTACTTGATTTAGAGAAAAAAATACAGGAAGATTATTTTATTTTAAAAACTAACTTGGTTCTAGTAAAATAAGGAATGTTGCATAGAGGGGAAAAATGCATCTCCCATTCTCACTCCTCTGAAGTAACTGCTTAATATGTTTTTTTGTTTTTTTTTTTTTGCCTCACATTTCTATAGGATCATAGAAATATGTAGACACAATGGTTTTGTTATTGTTTTCCTGTGTTTACTTGCGTTTTTGTCATTGTTAGACTGTGATTGTCATATTCCCAACTCTTTGATGTTTTAAGTAATGATAGGTCTTTCCATTAATTGATAGAGTTGAGTGTTTAGCTGTTGTTTTCTAGAATTTAATTTTGTTAATTTAAAAAAAGTGCCAGGCTCCGTGGCTGAGCCTTTAATCCCTGCACTTTGGGAGGTCGAGGTGAGTGAATTGCCTGAGTCCGTGGGTTCGAGACCCACCTGGACAACTTGGCAAGACCTCGTCTCTACAATAAATAAAAAATTAGCCGGGCATGGTAGCATGTGCCTGTAGTTCTGCCTTCTTGGAAGGCTGAGGCAGAATGATCACCAGAGACCAGGAGGTCGAGGCTGCGGTGGCCAGAGCATGCCACTGCACTCCAGTCTGGGCGACAGAGTGAGACTCCAACTCAAACAATAATAAATAAATAAATAAAACAATAAAACAAAGTAGGTTATTTGTCTACATTTCAAATTAGAGATATATTTTATAGAAAGAGGATTTTACTTGTCTAAAAGGGTAATGTCAAAAGAAAATTTATTTTAATTTACACTCATCCTAATAGGGTAAATTGCTTTTCCATTTATTGAAAATCATCAGAATTTAGGACCTAACTAGTCTCAAAAATGATCATTCTTAAAAAGACTGCCTAGTTATCAATATTTTTTCTGTACTTTAAATTTGGAGAGAGACATTATTTTGAGTAATAGCATAATCACTTTTAAATAGGCAAGAGATATGGATAATTTAATCATTTTGTCTAAAATAAACTAAAGGACAAAAGGAGATAAGAGACAAAGTGCTCATGCAAAATTATTGTAATACTTGTTTAATATATGGTCCATGATGGTTAAATCTATGAATACATGAAGCATGAAGAAAAAGAATTATCAGGATAAGCAATTTGCCAATTTGCATTATCAAGTTTTAAAAAAATGAAGATTCTAATTTCTCAGTAATTTCTAAAATGTGTGTGGTCCAATAACTCTTTTTAATTAAATTTGTCAAAATTCAATAAAGCTGGAAATTTAATGTCTAATGGGTGTTTTTAATGCCATACTGAACCTAGATTACTATAAATACTAAAGCAGAATGAATCACATTACTTCATTACCTTGCAAAATGTTCTTTTTGCAGTGCCTCTTTTTATAGTGATATTATATAACCTAAGATATTACAGATAATGGTTGTAGAATATATTCTAAAAAACATTTTTGTTTTGACATGGCTTATGAAGGGTGCAGGAAGCGACCAGAGGGGCGGCTCCCGAAATGACACCGACACACCAGACAACAAAGGCCCTAGGCCCCGGCTTCTGTGAGCACAATTCCCTCCACGGGAATTTCAAACCTTCCCAGGCACCAATTTCAAACCTGCAAGCCTCCAATCCGTACCCAGCTTTGTTATGCGTCCAGTAGGACTATAACACAGCATTGGCCCCACCCTGCTCCCATGCAGCTCCTCCAGTAGAAACATAGCACGGCCCCTTCCAGCCCCTGTCAGGCTGATAAATACAGCTCTCTCCCGGCAACTCTGTCTCTCGGTCTCTCTTTCTCTCTTTCTCTGTCCCTCTCTCCCTCTCTGCAGCTCTCTCCCCACCTCTCTCCCACTTCCTCTCTCTCTCTTACTCTCTCTTTCTCTTTCTCTTTTTCTTTTTTCTCATTACAGATCCCCTCTGTAACAGCCGCTATAATAAATCTCTTGGTCCTGGCCGGGTGTGGAGTCATTACTGGTGCTGAACTTCTTTCAGCTTAGAGTCCTGCTCCAAATTTTATAATAGTAAAAAAAAAAAAAAAGATCTAGTAAGCCATCATAGTGATAATTTTTATTAGTTTTGAAAAAATTGAATATAATAAAGGCTGTTAAATGCTGATTGTCATAAAGCTAAAATTCAGGTTTCAGTTATGATTTCTAGGTGAAATCAATGTAGTTAAATGTGCGTGCATGTGTGCATGAGCATGGGTGTTTGTGCATGTAGATGCTATTTAACTTGAATTTCCAGAATTTTATATTTGCTTCCATCTCAACAGTTACAACGTTAATACGTGTTTTCCTTTTTAAATACTTAAATAGTAGCAGCTTATTATTTTTGTTTGCTTCTTTTTAAGACATTTACAGTACCATTTGGTATGGAAGAGAGAGTTACAAGCATGTGATCTGATCAAATGTGATTCATTGTTCCCAAAAGGAAGAATAGATGCTCCCTGGTTTCTCTGAGTTAACTGACAAAAACATAAAAAATTTTATCCCACTAGTATTTGGACTATGTATACAGAATGATTCTGTTATTAAAAAACAACGAGATAAATGTTCATTTTAAATATATAATCATGTATACTGGACCTATATGAATGAGGTCTCCTTTTTCAAAATGGTCTTATTTTATTAATGAACTTTCAGTGTTGCGGGAAAACAAATCAGAGAGACTGACACCTTGCCTGGTAAGCAGGAAGCTGCCTTTATTTCAGGAACGTGTTTGACCCAGTTGACTACAACCACAAAGCCTGGACCCTGATCGCCCTTGGGCCTTAGCTTTTATAGGTTTTACATTGACTTTGGGTGAAGGGGCTTTTCATGGTGAAAAGTTTAGTACTCTTTGTAACAATAGCACAAGGTTGTGGTTTCAGCTTACAGCTGCAGATGCTGAGCCCAGCGTGGTGCACTGTACCAGGGGCAGACACACAGGAAGGGGCTTGTGGTTTCAGCTACAGGCACCCAGCACGACTTTTACATTAACAAACTGGAATATTTTAACTATGATATATGCTTTGAAGCGTTTTCTGAAAAGCCCCGTACTACAACAGTACAGAGGGAACATAACTGCGAAACTTACCAATATCACAACCAGAAATTGAACATAACTGCGAAACTTACCAATATCACAACCAGAAATTGAACGCTGCCATATTAAATGAGACCATTGCTTATCAAGTAAAGAGTGTCTTGTATACTTTTAAACAACATATCTTAGTTGAATTTGGTTATAACTACTTAAAAGTAATAAAACTTTATAGACAAGTTTGATATATACAATTCATGAAGACTCACATGTAGGCAGATATGTTATAGTCGTCTAACTTCACTATATTTCTTTATTGTTTATTTATTTTTATTCCATTCTTACAGCTTTAAAAGAAAAAGACTAATGCACTGTTTGAAATCTACTTTAAATGAACACATTTTTCTCTTTTATGAAAAAAATCAATGAATAATTTTTTTAATTGTTCGGATTAGTCTTGAAAATGAAATGCATATTGCATATTCGTTGTCATCCATGTTTGGAATGTTAGCAGTAAAAATATTTGGTAGCTTTTCCAACAGTGTGCATTTCGCTCTATCGATGTACTAAATAACTCATTTTTTTTAAGGGCTAACTTTAATTGAAACAAAATATTGCTTTTATATTTATTTTATTTGTTTACCTAACCCCGAATTGTATCCCACATCTTTAGAATAAACATTTTTAAAAATTAATTCTGCTGAATTATTAAAAGTCATGCATATATAAAACTTGTTTTATAATTTTAAAAATTGAAAATATTATTTTTGTTATATTAGAAAAATATTTATAAACTTAAATCATTATAAGCAACAACATAATTGCTTCTATAGTAAGTTTATTATTTAAGAATATATCTTAAATATTAGCTACTGATGCATTATATCCCATATTCATTTACTGCGTTATTAATACAGAGGTTACTTTTTTTATTAATCAATATTTTTTATTATGATGTTGTGGGGTACAGTTAAGGGTTAGGTATACAAATACGTTTAATTCAGTCACTCTGTTAATAAGAGGTAGTTCCCCGTCCCCAGACAGATATTTGCTATCGTTGATCCCATCTCCCTCCCCCGCCATAGTTTCCCACCACTGTCAGTCATTTCATATTGTATTACATTGGATGTTCAAGGTCCACTATATGAGTAAGAACATGTGGTACTCGGATCTTTGTTTCTGTGAGAGGTCACTCAGTATTATAGACTCGAGTTCCATCCAGGTTGCTGCGAAATTCATGATTTTGTTCTTTTTTATGGCTGTGTAGTATTCCATCGTGTATATATACCACAATTTTTTAATCCAGTCCTCTTTTGATGGGCAGCATGGTTGCTTCCAGGTTCTTGCTACTGTGAACAATGCTGCGATAAACATACATGTGAAGGTATCTTTTTTATAGAGTGATTTGAGTTCTTCAGGATATACTCCCAGTAGGGGGATTGCAGGGTCATATGGGAGGTTGATATTTAGAGCTTTCAGGAATCACCACACTGCTTTCCACAGAGGTTGCACCAGTTTACACTCTCACCTACAGTCTAGAAGTGTTCCCTTGTCACCACACCCTCTCCAGCAGCTGTTATTTTTTGAGTTGTTGATAATTACCATTCTGACTGGAGTGGTATCTCCAGTCAGAATGGTATCTAAGTGGTATCTCAGTGTGGTTTTGATTTGCATCTCCCTGATGATTAGTGAGGTTGAACATTTCTTCATGTGTGTGTTGACTGCTCAGATGTCTTCCTTTGTGAAGTGTCTGTTCATATCTTTTGCCCATTTTATAATTGGGTTGTTTGTTTTTTTATTTTCAGCCCATTTGAGTTCCTTGTAGATCAAAGACATTAAGCCTTTGTCTAACCTAGTGTTGGCAAATACTTTTTCCCAGTCTGTAGGCTGTCTCCCTGCTCTCTTGATGGTTTCTTTGGCTTTGCAGAAGCTTGTCAGTTTAATGACGTCCCACTTGTCTATCTTCTCTCTTATGACCTGTGGGTTTTGGGTTTTGTTCAGGAATAGGAGGCCAGTTCCGATTTCCATGAGGGTATGTCCTTCATTTTCTAAGGTTCTTATGGTTTGAGGTTTTTACATTTAGGTCTCTGATCCATTTGGAGTTAACCTTTGTGCATGGGGATAGATAGGGGTCCTGTTTCAATCTTCTGCGTGTGGTCAGCCAGTTTTCCCAGCACCATTTACTGAATAGGTTCTCCTCTCCCCATTGGTAGGTGGAGGAGGCTTTGTCGAAGATGAGTTGGTTGAGAAATGGAGGTTTTGCTTTTGGAATATCAATTCTATTCCATTGATCTATATGCCTATTCCTATACCAATACCAAGCTATTTTGAAGACTGTCGTTTTATAGTAAAGTTTGAAGTCTGGTAATGTGATACCACCTAATTTGTTTTTTTTTGCTGAGGATTGTTCTGGCTATTCTTGGACGTTTGTGTTTCCATATGAACTCCTGTGTTGTTTTTTCTAGGTCTGAGAAGAATGTTGCAGGTAATTTGATGGGTATTGCATTGAATTTGTAGATTGCCTTGGGTAAGATGGACATCTTCACAATGTTGATTCTTCCAATCCATGAGCATGGGATATTTTCCATTTCTTTGTGTCATCTTTGATTTCCTTGAACAGTGTTTTGTAATTTTCATTGTAAAGGTCTTTCATGTCTCTGGTTAGGAAGATACCAAGGTATTTCATTTTTTGTGTGTGTGTGGCTATTGTGAATGGAATTGTGTTTTTGATTCGGGTTTCTGTTTGTTTATTATTGGTGTAAAGAAATGCAATTGTCTTTTGCACATTTATTTTGTATCCTGAGACTTTGCCAAAGGCCTTTATCAGTGTAAGGAGGTTTTTGACAGATTCTCTTGGGTTTTCAAGGTACACAATCATACCATCTGCAAAGAGAGATAACTTGACTTCCTCTTTTCCTATTTGGATACCCCTGATTGCCTTCTCTTCTCTGATTACTCAAACCAGGACTTCCAATACTATGTTGAACAGGAAGGGTGAGAGTGAGCATCCTTGTCTTGTTCCAGTTTTCAGGGGAAATGGTTCCAATTTTTGTTCATTTAGGAGTATGCTGGCTGTGGGTTTCTTGTAGACGGCTTTTACTATTTTGAGTTATGTTCCCCGTATGCCTAGATGTTCGAGGGTTTTTATCCAGAAGGGGTGCTGGATTTTTTCAAAAGATTTTTCTGCATCTAATGATATAATCATGTGGTTTTGTTTTGACATCTGTTGATGTATTTAATTACATTTATGGTTTTATGAATGTTGAACCAGCCTTACATCCCAGGAATGAAGCCTACTTGGTCATGATGGATGATTTTTGAGATGTGTTGTTGAATCTGGTTTGCTAGGATATTTTTGAGAATTTTAGCATCTATGTTCATCAAAGATATTGGCCTGTAGTTCTCTTTCTTTGTTAGATCTTTACCTGGCTTGGGTATCAATGTGATGTTGGCTTCATAAAATGATCTGGGGAGAGTTCCATCTTTTTCAATCGCCTGGAATACCTTCAGTAGTATTGGTATCAGCTCCTCCTAAAATATCTTGTAGAATTCTGCTGGAAAGCCATCTGGTCCAGGGCTTTTTTTTGTAGGTCGTTTTCTTTTTACGTGGTTGATTTCTTTGATTGTTATTGGTCTATTTAGGGTCTCAATTTCTTCTTGTTCCAACCTAGGTAGGTTGTGTGATGTCAGAAAGTCCTCCATTCCCTTAAGGTTTTCAAGTTTGTTTCCATACAAGTGTACGTAGTAGTCTCTAATGATCTTTTGTATTTCTTCAGGGTCAGATGTGACTTCATCTTTTGTGTTTCTGATTGTGCTTATTTGGGTTTATTCTCTTTTTTTCTTGGTCAGTCTAGCTAGGGGACCATCGATCTTGCTTATCCTTTCAAAGAACCAGCTTTTTGTTTCATTGATTTTTTTGTATTATCTTTTTGTCTTCTATGTCCTGGATTTAAGTTTATATTTTGGTGATCTGGATTCTTCTGCTGAAACTAGGGTTTTTGTGGTCTTGCTTTTCCAGCTTCCTTAGGTGGCTTGTGAGGCTGTTAATTTGTATTCCTTCCATTTTCTTCATGTGTGTTTGTAGGGATATAAATTCCCCTCTTACTACAGCTTTTGAGGCAACCTAGAGATTTTGGTAAGATGTTTCTTCATTTTCATTTGCTTCCAGGTATCTTTTAATCTTTGTTTTGATTTCATCATTGACCCAGGAGTTGTTTAGCATCATGCTGTTTAGTGTCCATGTCTTTGTGGGTTTTGGGGTGACTTTGTTGGTTTCAATGTTTATTTTTATTCCACTGTGGTCTGAGAAGGTGCTTGGTAGAATTTCGGTCCCTTTAAATTTGCTTATGCTTGATTTATGGCCGATTATGCGGTTGATATTAGAATACGTTCCATGCGGTGAGGAGTAGAATGTGTATTCTGTGGTCTTTGGATGGAGTATTCTGTAGGTATCAATTAAGTCCATTTGGTCCAGAGTCACATTGAGGTTTCGAATCTCCTTGCTGATTTTTTGTCCTGATAATCTGTCTAGGGTTGTGAGTGGGATATTAAAGTCCCCAGTTATAATGGTGTTAGAGTCAATATCTTTCTTTAGTTTTCCTAGAAGTTGCTTTATGAAAGTTGGCGCACCTATGTTGGGTGCATATATGTTTAGAATAGATATTTCTTGTTGATGGAGTGAACCTTTAATCATTATGTAGTGGCCTTCTGTATCTTTTTTAATTTTTGATAGCTTAAATGGTATTTTGTCTGAAATTAGGATTGTGACTCTGCCTTTTTTTATGTTCCATTTGCCTGGAAATTTGTTTCCCATCCTCTTACTTTGAGTCTGTGCATGTCCTTTCTAGTGAGATGGGTCTCTTGAAGGCAGTATATTGTTGCCTGTTGATATTTCATCCATTTTGCCATTCTATGTCTTTTCAGTGGTATGTTTAGTCCATTCACATTCAGGCCAATTATTGAAATGTGAGAATTCATCCCTACCATAGAGTTCTTATTGAGTTGTTGTTCTTTCACTTGGTTTTTTTTTTTTTTGTCTTTCTTTTGGTTTGAGGGTTGGTTTATGCATATTTTATTCCTTTCCCTGTACTATTGTGAAGAACGTTGTTCTTTTTTCCTTTTCTTCTGTGTTTAGTACTTTCTTAAGTGTTTCATGTAGAGGTGGGTTGGTGGCAGCGTAAGTTCTTAGGGATTGGATGACTGGGAAATATTTTAATTCTCCCTCACTGATGAAGCTTAGCTTGGCTGGGTAGGTTATTCTTGATTGAAATTGTTTATCTTGTAGGACTTTGAAGATAGGGCTCCAAGCTCTCCTAGCTTGCAGGGTTTCTGTAGATAAATCTGCTGTTATTCTGGTTGGTCTTCCATGGTAGGTGATCTGGCCTTTTTCTCTTGCTGCCTTTACGATTTTTTTCTTTTATGCCTACTTTGTTTAGGTGAATTATTATGTGTCTAGGAGTTGGTCTACTCATTTGTTGTCTTGCAGGGGTTCTCTGAATCTCTTGTGTTTGAATTTTTGCATCGCTGATTAGATAAGGGAAGTTTTCTTGAATGATCTCATGGAAAGTTTGTTCCAGTGTGATCTCTGTCTCTCTTTCTGCCTCAGGAATGCCAATTACTCTTAGGTTTGGTCTCTTGAAGTAATCGCTCATCTCTTGAAGGTTTTGTTCTGTCTTTTTGAGCTTGTTTTCTGTGTTTTTAAGAGTTTGGGTTAGTTCTATATTTTGGTCCTCAAGCTCTGAGATTCTTTCTTCTGCTTGGGTAATTCTGCTTTCCATGTTTATCAGTTTGTTATTTATTTTATTCACAGTATTCTTTATTACTGTTATCTCAGATATCAGCTCCTTCCAACTTTCCTCTTGTGTCTCCTCAATTTTTTGTAATCTCTCCATTAATGTCTTTATATCTAGGTTTGTAGTTTGAGACCCTTCATTCTGGGGGCTCTTCGTTGTTTGCGTTCCAAAGTCAGTTTTCTCAGTGTCTGCCCTCCCAGGGGTCTGGGAGAGACCCATACTCTTCTTTTGGTTTTTCTTCATTTGTGTAGATTTTTCTCTCTCTCTCCCTTTCCCTCCCCTTCTTTAATGCTGTTTTTGAGGGAAGGTGGGGTTGCTTTTGTTTCACTTCTGCAATATCCTGTTCTTCCTTATGAGGGCCTTCTGGCTTTGTTAACTTTTGAGGTTGAGGTGTGGGCTGCAGGCTGTACTTTTTGCAGTTTTGAGGTTTAATTGAGGGGGAAGCTGTGGTTCAGAATGTATATGATGACTCTAGCATCCACCAACAGGTGTATGAGCACACTGAAACTTATTTCCCTCTGTCTTACAATCTGTACATGCTGCAGTATGTAGGCTTGGTCCTTAGATTAAAAGGAAGTACAAAAGAGGAAAATAATGGAGGGAAGGGGCATCAATAGGAAGTTAGAAAGAGAGAAGAGTGAGAGGGAAAAGAGACATACATACCCACTATCAGGTAGAAAGAGACACAAGGCCAGAGAGAAGTGAAAAAATACACATAAGAAGGATTACCCAGCTAGGCTCGGTGGCTCAGCCTGTAATCCCGTGTCTTTGGGAGGCTGAGGTGAGTGGATTGCCTGAGCCTGAGGGTTCAAGACCCACCAGGGCAGTGAGACCTCATCTCTACAATAAATCAAAAAATCAGCCATGTGTGGTAGCACATGCCTGTAATTCCAGTTACTTGGAAGGCTGAGGAGGAAGTATCGCTGAGGCTGTGGTGACCAGGAGCAGCCACTGCACTCCAGTCTGGGTGACAGAATGAAACTCCAACTCAAAAAAAAAAAAAAAGAAAGATTCTCTAAAGAATTCTGGTAGCTACACAGAGATAGACCAATAAAATCATGAAACAGTGTAAGTCAGAAGGCAAACAACGTGCATGATCTAAATAAACAGTCACAATGGTAAAATCATAAGTCACAATAAGAGATCAGCCTAAAATCACTTCAGCTCTGATCTCTGGCCTCTCCCCTTTGTTTCGTTGCAGGCAGCTAGCTTTACTCACAGCTTGGGTTTGGCTGCCTGGGAGTTGTTTTTATCTGATTCAGCTTAGGGGTGGGTCTTTGTCTCCTGTTTAGCGATGTTACCTTAGGAACCGAGGTGGAGTCTGTTGATAGGTCAGTAGGGCAATGGACATCTCTGCCTGGAGAAAGGTGGAGGCAGATTCTCTTTCATAGATCCCTTTATCTCCACTTGTCTGGGTCCCCAAGCTTGGGGTCGCACGCTGAGTGCCTCAGCCAGGGTGGGCCCGGAGCTCCTGAGCTCCAGAGCTCCAACGGGCAGGCAGTGAGCAGCCAGGTGGTGAGCAGCGAGCATAGCCCTGGGCCCCTCACAGGGTACTTCAGCCAGGAATGGGACCAGTGCCTCTGAGGGGCAGGTGCCCAGAGCCTCCCTGAGTGACCGATAGCTTGGTGCTGGGTGCTGGGTGAGAGACGATGTAGCCAGGGAGCTAGCTGAGACCCGAGACTCCCACGCACGTGGTGGAACAACAGCAGCAGGGGGCCTCAATATCCAATCCTGCATGGGGCCAAAGATCCCCAGGCCTCGGACCAGCATGGCTGGTGGTGGGCTGGGGGATGGGGGAAAAAAATAAGAGACTTTTTGGGAACTCATGTCCAGAGAATCTCACAAGTTCACCTATACCATCACCATCTTGTTTCCACTCCCAAAGTTTTGTTTGACCTCCTTTTTTTCAATGAAAATGTTTATTTCTCCATAGAAAAGTGGTTTGCATGTGCTATAGGAATCATTTTTTTAAAAACCTGAAGACATTGTATTGCTATTATTTCTTTTTTAAATTAGGTATTTTACAATCTACAAATTACATGACTTCCAACAAGTTGCAGACTCTTCCAACAAGTTGCAGACCCTTCAGTTTTAATTTTGTAAAATGACCCAAGTACCTATCATTATTATAAGATGAATTCTAACTCATTGTCATTCTCTTACAATTTTTTGTTTATTTCAAGATCCTTACAGGTAAAATATTTAACATGCAGGATTCTCAGTTTCCTGAACATTTCTCTTTTAATAATCTTTTTAAAATTAGATGATATAGTTTTTTGGGGGGTTTTTTTTTGAGTTGAAGACTCATTGTCACCCAGACTGGAGTGCAGTGGCTTATTTATTTATTTTGAGTTGAAGTCTCACTCTGTCGCTCAGACTGGAGTGCAGTGGCCGCTCCCGGCCACCGCAGCCTCCACCTGCTGGGCTCCGGCGATCCTTCCGCCTCAGCCTTCCAAGTAGCTGGAATTACAGGCATGCGCTACCACGCCGGCTGATTTTTTTATTTATTGTAGAGATGAGGTCTCTCTGCCCAGGCGGGTCTCAAACCCGCGGGCTCAGGCAATCCACTCACCTCAGCCTCCCAAAGGCACAGGATTACAGGCTGAGCCACCGAGCCCGGCTTAGATAATATAGTTTAAAAAAATAAATAAATCAGAAAGAGAGAGAGAGAGAGGAGATTCACCTGCCCAAGGTAGGGAAGGGGGCCAAAGTCAGGAAATATGGCAAAGAAAATAACTCAAAGACCATTTGACCACACAAGAATCTAGAAAGACGATGACTGCAATGGACTGGCAGTGACCCAATAATCTTTTTCTCTATCTTTTCTCAATTTCTCAATCTCTTTCTGACTACTTTTTCATCTCCAATTCTTAATCCCTGCCATAGTTTCAAATTACAAACTTCTCACCTTTTTTTTTTAATCAGCTATACAATTTATATATGGATACATATAAAAAGATCAAAAACTTCCTGTTCCATAAGATGTTTTCTACTTTAGATGATGCAATGATGTTTAAAGAATATCTGTGCTTGCATATTCCAATTTCAAATAAAAGTAATATTTTTTACACAGTTAAGGAACAGGTGATGCATTTTCATTCGTTAGAAACTGATCTTTTTGTAACAAAATAGATTGTGAATGCAGTGTATGTCATTATTACTGCTAAGGGAATCTTAGCCCTTCTTCGCCTTAAAACAAATGATTCTTTTAATGCCTCAACTTCAAAAATCCTTTTACCTCCATTAAGTTTTTCAGCCCATTTTATTCTATTGTTTTCACTGTCCATTAGCCCTTGATGAGTGCTCATGCTGTAAATTCTACAGTAAATCATTGTAGTCATTCCGTTGCATGTGTATTAATTTCCTTTCCTCATCTTAGTTCTTCATCCTTGTGTGGTAAAACTTCCATCTTACTCAAGTTCAGTTTTCCATCTGATCCAGGACTATGACAGTGCTGCTGAATGCAAGTGACCACACACTTGAAATTTGGGATTACCAACCTAAATGAGCCCTAACTGCTCTTGAGCAGGGATGCTGATATTTCCTAACTCAATCTTTCCAACTTGCATAGATAATTGCCTTTTTTCACCAGAAACTCCCATATTTTTTTTTCCTATTTTTCACCCTCAAATGGTAGCCTTAATTATTTCTCCACTGAACAAATTGTTGGTATTAAGTCAAGAGCCCATTGCTCCTTCACATCCTACAACATTTACTAGATTGAATTGCTCCAAAATAATTTTCTTATCTTCATCATTGATCTTGTCTTTAATATTGGTTTATTTCAACCAGTCCTCCTTTTTTCCCATTCTAAAGGTGGGAAGGACTGTCTTTTGACTAAAAACTTCCTTTACCAGCTTTTGTGGCATTTCTCTTCAACTTTTCCTGTTATCTTTTGTTTCATCTTTATTCTTCTTGCCTCCATTAAACCCATTTTAATAATAAAATTGTCCTGATACTACCCCACCAAAAGTCACCAATTATCTCTAGGCTGGCAAACTTAGGTTGGGAGGTTTGAAACTGCATCATACTTTACTTTGCCAGTAAGAAATACTATTATAATTGAATAAACTGTTTTTTTAATGTCATCATATTACCTCACAGAACAAAGACCTGCTAAAATTTGTTTATCACTTCTCTCAAAAGAAAAAAAATGAATTGAACAAAGTAAAACAGGTAAGGATGACTTTGTCTAAGGCTATATCAATAGTGAAGAGGTCATAATTTAGTGTGAGCTCAGCGCCACTGAAACAACTGATGTCAGAGGTTTCATGAATTGAATTGGGGGCAAGGGTCATGGAACACCTAGGTTTGTCAATTGGCCTTATTCAATTAGAAAAAAAAAAAATCTTCTCAACTTTTCACAGCAAGAGGTAGTTTACATGTTTGTTAAGCTCCAAACCCCATTAAAACTATATATTTGAAGAAAAGACTTATTGAATTATTACTTTTACCTAATTCTCATAAAAAATGTTTGGTTATAAATTATTGTATTCATTCAATTCCAAAAACATGAGAATAATCTCCACTCTCAAATTTCAATATAACAGCAATGATATTCTTAATTACCTAAAGGTTTTTTTAATTAAAAATTTTTAATTTATTTTTTATAAATTTAAAATTATTTTGTTTGGCTCTCACAAATATTTGTGTGTCAAATTATATTTTCTACATATTAGTTCATGATATTTGTTGATTTATATAAAAGCATACCTGCTGTAGGCATCTAACTAATAATTGATGCATATGTTAAAATAGCTCCTGAAGCCACAGAAAGAAGGAGCCAAAATGAGAGTTTTCAGTAATCTCAGTGCTTTTGGTTATTTACGCAGAATAGGTTTCCTGCTATGCAGAGAGTTGAAGGATATCTATAATCAGTTTATTTATTAATCAAACATTTCCTACTATTTTGTTTCTAAAAGTCATTGATTCTTCAGTGAACTGGCGCTGCCCTTTTGTAAAATGCCTATGGTAGTATCACTTGAAACTTAAAACTTTTTCTTTAATTTTTGCTTTATTTTTTGTTATAGTTTTGCTTTTGCTTTTTGAGCATTTACCGTGCCTTTACAATACCTAATACTGTGTTAGGTGTAAGTGATTCAGAGGCAATTAAGGCGCTATTTCAAAATCAATAATTTTTTTTTTACTCGAAGCTAACTGAAACTTTTTTTAGTAGTTTGCAGAGAACTAATATGTAAATAAATATATTTACGGTCTCTGTGTGTTAATTGGTGAGAATGGGGTGCGTATATAGTTTATTTATTATCTATCATCTATTTACCTATCTATTTATGTTTATATAGTTCATTCATCTGGTCCTTTGTTCTAGAAAAGATTGGGGCAGTTATCAATAACACAGAAAAGTAGTCAGTTAGCAAACAAAATATTTAACTTTCACAGGGAGCATAATAGTTTAGTAGGCTCTTGAAATTCCCTGGGAGTTAAGACATCTGTTAGGGCTGAATGCCAGTGGTTTGTGAAGCCCTCACAATCAATAGGGAATACAAATCAAAACTGTTCAAAGCATGGTTTTCTTATTGCCATTTACCAGGAGTTTGACAGAATATTCAGTGGCTATTTAATCTGATATGAAATGGGAAATTAACAGTTGCTTTCTAACCACATCTGTTGATAAGTGAGGCCACGACGCAGCCCAGATGTCATTTGTTGCTACATATTTTCTAGTCCCCATTTTGGCTGACATCTCTAACTACCTCAATATGGCACAGCACATACAGAGAAAAACAGAGAGAGAGAGAAAATTGCAGCCTTGATGAATGAAGTGAATAGAACAGTCTACTTTCAGTGAAATAAATAAACATTTCTCATAAAATATGCTATTTTCCTCCTGACAATCCACTCTCCTTTTGGCTAAATACACTTGGTTGTTGTCTTACAGAATGAATCAGTATTTCAGTATTCATGTTTGATAGTCTATGAAGGACCTATTTAATTAGATTATACTAAAGTTAGTATGACCAATACTAGATTCAGCAATTTAGCTGAATATTTACTAATTCATAAAACAGCAAATTTCCTGCCTTATTATATTTTGTTGTTAACATCTTTAGCAATTCAGTTCCAATTTCTATTTGCCTTTTGAATGTAGATATCCATTTTGCTAAAGGCTTTTTCAATTCTTCTTAGATAATGACTTACAAATCCCAATTCTGTAGAGTATGTTATCATTTAAAATTCAACTCATATTTCTTGCATTTTGTTGTCTCCTAAAGTATGCCCTTCAGTATTTATAAGCTTTGTATTTTGGTTTTTGAAATACTTACAAGATTAATGGTCTAGTCATGGTAATTTTTATCACAAAATACTCTGAACATATTCTCAACTATTGTAGTTCTTTGTATATAATACTTTCTATACTATATTTAAACAAGAAATATTTTTGGAAGTATTCTATTTCTTATTATACCTGCTCAATTTATCATAAATCTAAAATGAAACTATAAAAGTTGAACATTTTGAGTATTACAATGCTGGAATTTAGTGTATGCCTCCACTTTTACACTTAACACAGTAAGTTTTTTTTTAATTTCTGTATGTCTTATTTTATCTATGTCTTGTTTACATATATGGTAGTTTCAGCATACTCTCATAATTTGTAGGATAAAATACTGGGAGAAGTTATATGCGTGTATGTGTGTTTGTGTCACGTACATAAAATCAGTAGTAAACCAACCACCCAAATAAAAACATTACCAAGACCTTAGTGAAACACACAGACTCAAAGTCAATTTGTATTCTTGAAAACATAAACAAAAGAATTCACTTCACTTTTTTTTTTTTTTGGAGTCAGTGTCATTCTGTCAACCAGGCTAGAGTGCCATGGTATGATCATGGTTCATGTCAGATTTGGCCTCCTCGTCTTCAGCAATCCTTCTGCCTCAGTTGCTCCAGTAGATTCAGGTGTGTGCCACTGTGCCTGGCTAACTTTTTTTTTTTTTTTTGTAGGGGAAGTTCTTACTATGTTGTCTAGACTGGTCTTGAACTCTTGGGCTCAATCAATCCTCTTCACCTCAGCCTTCCAAAGTGCTACAGTTACAGGCATGAGCCACCAAGTTTGGCTTACTATATAAAAATATTAAATGTTGAAAATATTATAGAAAATTTATTTGAAGTAAAGAAAAATAAATTTAGAAGTGTATTCTATTTTTTAATTATTATTTTCTAGAAAAATTCCATTTTTGTTTTAGCTAGGCTGCAGCTCTGGCTTAGTAGGGGCATTTTTGGTCCTTTTCAATATCTCTGGCTCTTACACACTGAGCAGCATTGGTGCTTCTAAAGCACTGTTAAAGTAAAAAATGATCCCTCATGACTTCCACTTCGACTTAGAATGTAGAAATCTCCAAAAAATGTTCTCACACTATAAAATCTTACAAATAATGACATATTTGATAGTAAAAGATTGTATGCTAGTCCAATATGCCGGAGAGTAAGGCAAGAATTTTCTATTCAACACTTTACTGGAAGTCATACAGATTTTTTTTAGATTAAAAAACAACAAAAAAAGACCAGGTGCAGTGCCCCAGCACTTTGGGAGACCAAGGTGAGAGGATTGCCTGAGCCCACAGGTTCGAGACTAGCCTGGGCAAATTGGCAAGACCTTATCTCTACAATAAGTCAAAGAATTAACTGGATGTGATGGTGCACACCTGTAGTTCCAGCTACTTGGAAGGCTGAGGCTGAAGGATCACAGGAGCCCAGCAGGCTGACACTGGGGTGGCTATGAGCGTGCCACTGCACTTCAGCGTGGGCAACGGAGTGAGATTTCAACACCCACAAAAATTAATAATAATAAACAAAAAACTGCTGTGTTCATGGATGGCATGATGGGTTATATAGAAAATTAAGAAGAATTTCCAAAAATCTCTACTAGAACTAATAAGCAAATTTATCACAGTTCAAAAATAAAATTCAGTATACAACGTTTAATTGTATTTCTATATGTGAGCTATAAATATTTGGAAATTCAATAAGAAATATGTATGTAGGTATATATGACAATATTTGTATACATACATACACACATACAACTTGAATGTCACCAATACAAGTAAAATACTTCTAAAAAATTCTAACATAATATTTCCTTAACTTAATAAACTAAATCCTGCCAGGCTAGGTGGCTCAGCCTGTAATCCCGCACCTTTGGGAGGCTGAGGTAAGTGGATTGCCTGAGCCCGCAGGTTCGAGACCCGCCTGGGCAGCGAGACCTCATTTCTACAATAAATCAAAAATTCAGCCAGGTGTGGTAGCACATGCCTGTAATTCCGGTTACTTGGAAGGCTGAGGCGGAAGGGTTGCTGGAGTCCAGCAGGTCGAGGCTGCGGTGGCCGGGAGCGGCCACCGCACTCCAGTCTGGGCAACAGAGTGAGACTCCAACTCAAAAATAAATAAATAAATAAAAATAAATAAACTAAATCCTAAAACATTTTGATGGGAAAAAAAATAATCCTTATGAAAATAGAGAGATGTCAAGCATATAGGTCAGAAGATATAATATTGTCATTGATCTATTGATTTCATGTAATCTCAAACAAATTTTTTGTTTTTATCTTTAGAAATCTAGAATCTGGCTATAAAATATATATTAAAGAAACAAGACCTAGAATTATCAATAGAACTTTCAAATTGAAGTAAAATAATGATGGATTTGTACTACCTCATTTAAAAATTCATTGTAAAGTCATACAGCTAAATCATTTTGGTATTGGTAAAAAAGATGAAATATAGACATCTGATGAGAGAATCAAGATATACCTCTACATATTTTGGACCCATGGAATTAAAAATAAATAAATAAGCTGGGCTCAGGGGCTCAGCCTGTAATCCTGCGCCTTTGGGAGGCTGAGGTGAGTGGATTGCCTGAGCCCGTGGGTTCGAGACCCGCCTGGGCAGCGAGACCTCATCTCTACAATAAATCAAAAAATCAGCCGGGTGTGGTAGCGCATGCCTGTAATTCCAGCTACTTGGAAGGCTGAGGCGGAAGGATCGCCGGAGCCCAGCAGGTGGAGGCTGCGGTGGCCGGGAGCGGCCACTGCACTCCAGTCTGAGCGACAGAGTGAGACTTCAACTCAAAATAAATAAATAAATAAATAAATAAACAAACAAATAAATAAATATAATAACAATGCTTTTTAAAAAAATTGTACTGGGTCAATTTCATATCCATATGGGGAAAAATGACCTCAAATCAAGACTTTTACAATATACAAAATAGTGTACCAAACTTGTAAAGCTAAATATAATAACTAACTATAAAACTATTGGAAAACTTAGGAGAAAATTTTGTGTTGTATGATTATGTAAAATAACTCAGGCAGCACCCACAAATCTTGAAATATAAAATAAAACATTTATAATCTAGACTTCATCAAAATTTAGATTCTCTACTCTTTGAACAAACACTGCTATGAAAATAAAAGTATAAACTGGGTTGATACAAAATAATATGTACAATACAGATATCAGATAAAGGATTTTACCTGGAATTTGTTTAAAAAATTCCCATACAACAATAATAGAAAAACCACTCAGCTTAAAATAGATATGTAATTTGATCAGATACATGACCTAAAATGTATGAAAATCAAACTGGTATGAGAAAATATATTCAGAGTTGTTTATTATTGACAAAACGTAAATTAAGACCACAGTGAAATACTACCATTCATAAACACCTAATAGAATGACTAAAATAGAAGAAAAATAACAATAAAAAATTGACTGTATAAGGTGACTAATTTGAACACTTGTAGATTACTGGTAGAAACATAAAAGGGTACAGAAAAACTGGAAAATAGTTTTCTCTGGAAAAAGATTCTTTATAAACTTGTGTTTACTGCTACAATATAACTCAGAAATCCCAATCCCAGGTATTGAACAAAAAACAATACAATTTAAGTCCACACTAAACCCTTTATACATAGCTTCTCCAGACTAGACACAATACAACAAAGGTCTATTAAAAGGTGAATTAAACACATTGTGTTAAATCAGTGCAATGCTACCCAGAACAACTCAAAAGAAAACAAAAACAAACTTCCAGATGAATCTCAAATGTGTTAGGCTAAGCCTAAGTGAACAATACAGGACAAAACACTACATATCTTATATTATCTATATGAAATTCAGGGAACAGCAAAACTTTAGAAAATGAAAAACCTGATCAGTGATTATCGGGGGATGGGACTTACTACAAAGAGATCAAAGTAATTTGAGGGGGCTAGTGCAATTATCTTTGTGGTGTGAGTGTAGAGATGAGGTCTCATCTTGTTGCCCAGGCTGGCTTCAAAACCATCGGCTCAGGCCATCATCTTGGTTCGGCCTCCCAAACTACTGGGATTACCAGCTTGCACCATTGCACCTGGTCCCTTATGTATCAATTTAAAATAAGTGTTGGCTACTCATAAAATTATACATTTAAACGGGTAGTTGTATTGCATGCAGTTGTATCTCCATATATCTGAAAACTCAAGCATGACAACTTTTCTCTTTCCAAAAAATCCACTTTCCAAATTTACCTTGCCGTTAGGATTGAAGGAAGGGATGTGTCAGTGCCCTTTGGGAAAGCATTTCCCTCTGCATATAACAAAAAAAACAGATTCAAAGTAAGGGTTTTCTGCCTTCCTCAGAAATCACTGAATGAGGACATGACAGTAGTTTGAAACAGTGGGGATGGGTGGGGAAAACCTGGAACTTACAATGTGGAATGAAGTTTGTACTGTCTAGATTTGCTGTTGTATGATCTACTATTAGTCAGGTTTGCTGTTGACTGTAACCAAACAACATTAATGTAACTATGGCTAATTCTAACTATGGCTGTCCTTTCTTAACAAATATAAGCAATAATTGATTCATGTATGGGCTTTAACATGACACAGATGTAATGTGGTGATGGATTTCAAAACGTGCGCTAAAAAAAGAAGTCTTGTATTGCACTAACAGAACTAACTACAGTAGCTCACATCATTCTCATGTTTATTGTCGTCTCCACTTGTTTTTACTCATTTTGTCAACTTGACACTGATCTTAAACTTTTTTCTGAGATTCTCTTTGTACTGATTTTCTGTCTTCCTCCTCATCCTCCTTTTCTTAATACCTTTGACCTACACAAGACAGTTAAAAATTACCAAGATGGCTACTGTAAAATAAAAACGGAGGGGGCGAAGCAGATTTTTTTCACATGATTCTCTCTTATCAGAAAGTCAAGATTATTCATTGTGTTCTGTCACTATCCATAAAAAAGGAGCAGACTTATTAACTTGTAAGCAAGATAAAATAAAATTTCAGAGACCTGGAGTCTTGACAGTTTTGTCAGAAGACACAAGATTTCTTCTTCAGAGACATAAGAACAAAAAACTTTTAATTCATCGTGTAGCAAGTTGATTTCCTTTGCCCCAACTCCTTTGCAATAATTCAATGTAGGCCCTGATGAATGCTATGCATGCTCTAGGTTTGTGTGACAACTGAAGATCACTGATCTTGGAAAAGTTGCCTTTTTGCATGAGCAGGTGAGAAATAAACAAATCCGTTTTTAAAATCCTCACCCCCAAAGATCGAGCTCTACAAAAATAATCTGAAAATGTCCCAAGAAAAGAGCAATCAGGGCCTAGCATTTTTGTGTACCCAGCAAGAATGGTCAGGGTTCTTGTTGGTTTGCCTCATTCAATACAAAATAGATCTTTTTGTATCTCAGGTTAGCATTGGGTCATGTTTATCTCTGACTTACAAACTTTGACCAATCATAAATCTTACCACTCCTATTTTAAAAATACAGTGGTTTCATTAGCAAAGAAGTGGGAAAATGCTAAAATAAGTAAGTAACCAAAAATTTCCTAACTCGTTCATATGATAAAAAATGATTTTAAGTTTTCTTTGTTATTCTATCTTGAATGTTACTAATTGGAAGTACTTTTTTAAAAAAAAGCATGTTTGTATAAAGTGTAAATAGTCTTCAGTGGTCTACATTTGGGGTTAATTTGCTTAATCAGAAGATTTTCCTTCTAAATTTTAGCCTGGTCTATTGTTTTTATTTTTTTTATTTTTTTTATTTTTTTTAGTTGGAGTCTCACTCTGTCACCCAGACTGGAGTGCAGTGGCCGCTCCCAGCCACCGCAACCTCGACCTGCTGGGCTCCGGCGATCCTTCCGCCTCAGCCTTCCAAATAGCCGGAATTACAGGCATGCGCTACCACGCCCGGCTGATTTTTTTTTTAAATTGTAGAGATGAGGTCTCGCCCCCCAGGTGGGTCTCGAACCCGCGGGCTCAGTCAATCCACTCACCTCAGCCTCCCAAAGGCGCGGGATTACAGGCTGAGCCACTGAGCCGGGTTTAGCCTGGTCTATTTTTAAGGAAAAGATTCCTCCCTCCCTTCTCTCTCTCTCTCTCTCCAGACAAGGTCCCACTGTATTGCCCAGATTGATCTCAAACTCTTGACCTCAAGCGATCTTCCCATCCCAGCTCCCAAGTAGCTGGAATTGCATTCTACAAAGAAAACCATTTCTTAATTGAGGAAGAGGAAATGAAAAAGGGCACTTGAAGGAGTTCATGTCTGGTTGAAGATAGATAAGAATAGAAGGGATATGTGGAGATAATGAAAAACTGTGGATAAAGGACATGAGAAAGAGAAGAAAAGATGAATCCAACTACCTTGAACACAGAAAAATCTGGCACAGTGGTGTGTGCCTGTAATCTTAGCTACTTGGGAGACTGAGGAAGAAGGATCCAGCATAACAAAATCTCATTGCTGAAAAAAAAAAAGGAAAACACAAACAAGGCCAATTATGTCATGTAATACTACTATAACTCATATTTAATCTCTAATCTCAGCCACAACTTTAAGTGTTTTTTATTCATATACCCAAGTATCATATTTATTAATGAGCAATGTTAAAAGGAATATTTAAAAAAAATAAAGAGATGTGATTGGAAGTGAACATATTTAAACTTTTAGGATATGGTTTAATGAATCATAAAAGAGAAGCATTCATCAGAAAAGAAATTCCAAGTCAAAATGATTATGCAATGTCAACCTGAAGCACAGTTATTCACTTTATGTTTACATATATTGCAGTTTATTTTGATATGTTTTGTGATGATGGATTTTGTTAGCATTATAAAGAGGACATTCTAAATTATTTTCTTTATTTAAAAATCTTTACTGTGGCTTTTGTAGCAAAATAGATTCTGGAATATTAGAGTATCATCTCTTCTATGTGAACTCGGAAAAGTTAGTTAAGATAATCAGACGTGTTATGGGCTAAATTGTATCCCCCAAATTCACATGTTGAAGTCTTATCCACCAGAACTTCAGAATGGGACTGTAACTGGATGTAGGTTGTTTAAAGAGATTCCAGTTAAAATGAAGTCATTAGATTGGATTCCAATATGACCACTGTCTTTATAAGAAGAGAACATTCAGACACAGATGTGCAAAGAGGAAAGACCATGTAAAGACACAGGAGGAAGATGGCCATCTTCAAACCAACAAGGGTATGTGAAGCAATCTATTCCATGCTTATCTTGCTCTCAGATTTCTAACACCAGTGAAGATTACATTTCCGTTTTGTAAGCCATTGAGTCTGATATCTTGTGATGGCAGGGCTACCAGACTAACACATGAGGTTAGTTTTTGTTCAATCAGTGATTGGGGAAGAAGCTATCTTATCTCATATAGAATATAAAATTAACTGAAAATTTTTCCCTATCTTTATTTTCACACCACTGAAAAACAAACTATATTCTAGGTAGTGAAGAACAAAGTTGAGTTAATTATATTTTACCTTTATGCTCTACAAATATGTGAAAAGCTATAACAGCTACTAAAAAATGGCAAATAAATATCATTGTGCATGAGAATACATAGTTCTCCTTTAGAAGGTATCTTCTTTTATGTTTTTTAATGACCATAAAAACATATGTAACCTTACATATGCTGATTAAATCATGATGCTGTGGAACCTAATACAATAAAAGAAATCCTGCACATTTTATAGCATAGTATAACAATGTCATATAAAATTCTACAGAAGAGTAACATATATTCATATGCTCACTTCTCAAGAATAACAGGTCTTTATTTCTCTAGATTCTGTTATTTTTCTATTCATATTTCCACTAAATTTTCCTTAGGGTGTTAGTATATTTATAGTTTCATTATCCCCCATTGTTTTTCGTTATTCAAAATAATATTTTTCTATGTCATTAAATAGTTACATAAAAATTCAATCACGTGATTATGTTATATTTTACATACCTATTTTTGTTGAATATGTATGCAAATTAACTGACTAAATTTAATTACTTTTTAACACTTTTGTATATGAAGCATTTTGTGAAGTAAAGTTTTCTTATTAGTTATATAATACAAAAACATGTCTTCTGTGAAGCAATTTGCTAAACAAATACTTAATCTATTAATTCTTGGTGGCTGTGGAGCTGTAATTGATTTTCCTTGCAGGATGTATTTTAGTACAAACAATATGTTGTAGGAGTGCTTAGAACAATAACTAATGATTGATGGCATTACCATTATTTTTTTTTTCTTGAGTAAACCTGGAGGAGCTTCTTGTTCAATTTAAAATTTTATTACACATGTTTTCTATATGAAATACAGTGTTAGAACTCCAAATTTCCTATAGGGGCACATTACCTCTCATCTCCAATTGCTAAGATAAAAGTCAATGAATAAAGAATAAATCATTTTTAAAAATAGGATATATATATTTCCTGGCCTTTTCGTGAATATACATGGGGAAATTGTGGTACCGAAAACAGCTATAAATATAAACACTAAAGTGCATTCGTTTTTTTATTATCTCTTTGGAAGAAATTTCTGTTCTTTAAGGAAGGTGCTGCTTAATTATAAACTCAATTTCATGCAAGTCATTGTGATTTTGATTCAGTGTTCAATCCCACCTGACAATTCGCAATTATAAATTAACTCTCAAGGTTTATGTGTACCCTGTAATATTAACCACTAAGGTTTATAGACACAAGTGCCGTCAGTATGGTACTTTGGTATGCAATCTCTGCCATATATTTGTATGTGAATTTTAATTCTTAATTATACAAAGTTGCTGAAATTTTGACAATTTCTATTTCCATATGTCTCCTATAATGGTTTGTTAAATGGCAAATATGAAAAAAAAATAGATGACTTTTAAGTTACTGGGCAAAGCAAAACTTATTCATATTTTCTGTTTGATGCTGGAACTTGCAATGTGTTCCATTCTGTTTTTAATGTTCCCCAAAATGAAGATGCATCTGTTAGTTTAAGGATATGTACACATGACATATGTCAAATTAAAATTTTAAATTAAGACATTTGCTATAAAAAAAGAGGTTTTGGTTTAGTAATGCTAAATGTTACTAGAACAAATAAAAATATCACAGTGACTTGGGCAATGATGAATAGTAGCTCAGTCAATATATTCCAATTAGACAGGGTATTGGATTTCAAATTATATGGCCAAAGCCATATTATTAACAACTAGATTGCAAAAAGGGGTACTGCAGAGAGATGAGGTGAGTTAGTACACAGAAAAATGCTATTGATAACATAGTAAAAGTACAAATGAAGACCCATATATATGTTTAAATATTTTACAGTTATAAATCAAGTCACAAACTGTTAATTAAAATATGTCAATTTGCTCTGCCATGAGAAATATATCTTATAAAAAGAAAATTTTTCTTTTTTTTTCAGTATAGATGAAAAGCTATGGCTTTTCTATAAATGAAAGCATGAAGAATATCAAAGATGACTGAATTTAATTATTAAAGCATGTATCTTGATAGTCTGTTGATTGGCAGACAATATGTGGATGGGATCATACAAATCATAATTATTTTTAAAATATGTGTTCCATAAAGTCTGTAATTCTTATTCCAGAAAAAAAATCATTAAAACAAAATTTTTGACATATTTTTATTCTTATTAGCAATAATAATTTTTGGGAGACAATTCTTCACAAGTCTCTCTCATTTCTGCATGTTCTGTAAGCAGAAGCACTGACTTTCCTTTGTTTCAGTATGTGTTTCAGTAATGTTTGAGTAGTGAACAGCCTTCAAGGATAGTGTTGTTTACTGTCATTATTAATCATTTGGGTTTGCCAAATTTGGAGTTGCTCTCTTCTAAAACAATGTATTCTTCCTCTTTGTGTCACCCTATGAGAAGTGGAGTTTGGTGAACCACCACAAAAATGCTGATACTCTGGCTACCACCATTACTATGAGAAAGAATATGTCTTGATCATGGACCCAGGATACTTCTAGCAAAATCTGAGATTTGACCAGCTAAATGGTTAGTAGGTAAGAAGAATATAACCACTCAGCCTTCAGAAGGATGTGACAATAACCCAAAGTATTAAATAAAAGCATGTAAAATATATTACACATTCTTAAAATATAAAATATCAAATGTAAATTTGACTGGGCGCAGTGGCTCATGGCTATAATCCCAGCACTTTGGGAGGCGAGAGGATTGCCTGAGCCCATGGGTTCAAGGCCAGCCTGGGCAACTTGGGAAGACCTCATCTCTACAATAAATCAGCAAAAATTAGCCGGCCATGGTGGTATGTGCCTGTAGTTCCAGCTACTTGGAAGGTTGAGACTGAAGGATCACCTGAGCCCAGTAGGTCCAGTCTGTGGTGGCCATGAGCATGCCTCTGCACTCCAGCCTGGCGACAGAGTGAGACTCCAATTCAAAAAAAAAGTAAATTTGTTAGGATTCATATTTAAATAATTATTATGTTCCTATAATCAATATTTTTATATAGTATGCATGTGATAATTGTATTCTAAGTTATTCTGAATAATATTTTTTGAAAAAAAATGAAATCTTTATAAATGTTTGTATAAAAGCGAAATTATTTTATATATTTCTATGTTTTGATATCCATCTAATTGGTAGTATGAAAACTATGTCAGATTTTATGCATGTTATGTTTAGGACACATATATACAGATTTAAGCATAATATTTACTGATTAATTAACAAAATGTTTATCTCTGAGAAAAAGGGCAAAAAATAAGCAGTATGAAGTTTCTCTGAAATATTCTTACTCACCAAAATTTATCACACAAGGTGCTCGAGTGTTAAGATTGAAAGAAAAATGTAGATTTTTCCTTTCTCCTAATTCAGCTCCTGTGACATCTGAGTTTTCCTTCAACCTAACCTATGACATCTGATACTGACCCCTGGGTTCAACTTTTGTAAGTCCCTCGAAGAAGTAAGAACAGATAAAGAATGTCAATGTATCTAAATCCTAATGGAGAAAAAAATGTAAATATGATTTATCACATCTTCCTACTTCACTTGTATTAGGAAAAGAGTTCACAGAAAAGTGAAGATTAAATAACCAATATATATTATTATTTTTGCTGTATTCTGAAGAATTTTACAAAGTTGCTGATACTATTCTGCTATTCCTTTCTCTTGACCAGCTTGCTTAAATAAATGTTTGGCTTAATTATTAATTAATAGTTAATTAATTTTTATTTATTAATGACTAATTTATTAATTTATAAAATACCTGGCTATTTGGCCTATCGTGGGACAACTCTAAAAGACTATCTCTGCTGCCAGTTTTTGTGGAATTGACTGTCTTTTATTAGAACTACACTACAGTCAATGGCACTTTTTTACCTTTTTATTTTTTTAACACTCTCTCATCAGAGTTGAACTGAAGAGCACTTCCAAATTATTCCCTGCAGTCAAATATCAGTCTCAGAATATGTTCCCTAGAAAACCCTAAAAGTGTTGGCGCCTAACACAGTGCAGGGAAACAGACTCTGAAATGGAGTTTGGTGCTGAGCCATCTACTGAAGAGCTAATGTGAATTATCCCATCACTGACCTTGGTGTACCAGATGCTGTAATAGCTAAGCTTTCTTTTTTTTTTTTCCTAGTGGTGATGTTGGATAGGATATCAATGAAAGATAATGTACTGATGGGTAATGGGTAGTGAGCTAAAATGCAGTAGTAATTTCAAAGACAATAAGCATAAATGCCCTGGAGAAAGACAACAAAATTATGGTAATTAATTAATTAAATAAGAGTCAATTACGAAAATCAGAGGACCATTTTTGCAAGATATAAAAAGACTCATTTCCTGCAACAGGAAGAGCAAAAAGTGCTGATGATATAGCCTAGCATTTAATTTTAACAATTGTAGAGCACTAAAGAAGTTTGAATTCTCATCCTTAGTTTGTCTTATATGCAGTATAACTGGAAGAAGTAGAATCCTGAGATGGCAACATTTGGATAAAACCACTTGAAAAGCTTTGAAAACTCCTAACACATAAAGTCTCTGAGTCAGTAAGAGTATCCTACTTTTCTGTTAGAAACTTCATGGTGATGCAGGAGAAAATGCTTCACAAGGCGCTCCACTCCCCTCCGACCCCATGATTTACCATCACCCATGATCTTGACCATGAGACTTATAAGCAGAGTAAATTTACAAACTAATCCAGCCAGGGAAAAAACGAATCATATCCCAAGGAAATTCATGACATTCACAAGATATTGCTACAGAATTTGTCTCCCATGAAACATGATTTAACATTAGTAAGTACAATGCAAAGTGGTAATAACACACTAGTAGAATACTTAGAAACTGGCATTGGAGACACCCTTGGAAGGTTGAAGAAGTCACTACCCATACCATAAGAAATATAATTTCTAGAACTGGTATGGTAGATAGGAAAAGAAGCTCATACATATTCTAGTGTATTTATCACATGAGGATACAAAACTCACCAGCTGACCATGTTATACAGAAGATTCAAGAAGATACTTTGATTTCAAAAGCAGCCGGGCTCGGTGGCTCAGCCTGTAATCCCGCGTCTTTGGGAGGCTGAGGTGAGTGGATTGCCTGAGCCCATGGGTTTGAGACCTACCTGGGCAACTTGGCGAGACCTCATCTCTACAATAAATCAAAAAATTAGCCGGGCGTGGTAGCGCATGCCCGTAGTTCCAGCTACTTGGAAGGCTGACGCGGAAGGATCGTCAGAGCCCAGCAGATTTAGGCTGCGGTGACCGGAGCGGCCACTGCACTCCAGTCTGGGTGACAGACTGAGACTCCAACTCAAAAACAAAAACCAAAACAAAACAAAACCAAAAAACCCCCAAAAAAGCAATAGGAAAGTGCCAATGAGAAGAGCAAAACAATATTTTGAGAAGTTGATTGTCGGCTGTCCTCTGTAGTTCAGAGATGATTGTAGCAGATACTAGTTCAAACTCATAGCAATGGGAATGTTAAGATCTTGAAATATTAGGGGCTAGTTGGGGAGCTTAAATGTCTAAAGTGAGAATAGTACATCATGAGTGACAAAACCAAAATGGAAACCAATAGACTATGGCCCACAGAGTGATATGAGAATGGTTGGTACAACATAATTTTTCTGGAAAGAGATAAAAACGCCATAAGAGTTTTTTCCTTATTATACAATCAAAAGAAATCAAAGATGCATGATCAGGAGGCTGAGAGCAGCCATGAAAGTTTCTAGATCTATGAAAGTTATTAGTGCAGAACACATTAAACAGTAAGAAGCTCCCGGGAGTAAGGACTCTGTAACACCATTGCTAGTGTATACAAAAATAAATTTCCCAGTTTACCTCCAATCATCCTAATCTACTAGTATTGAAAAATAAAAAGCCTGAAAGGATAGTACTTAAATATTTCATGGCCTATCAGATACAGAGTTCAGATTGACAGACTCCTGAAATCTGAAACGGCAATCACAGACATTTTTTAGAGTAGAGACATATAGAAGTCAAATAATAAAAGGAATCCTGACCCAGTTATAACTGGATATATTGATAGTTGTGAGAATATTGGTTCCTTAACCAGTGGAGTTGGCGGTCTTGTTGGGAAGGCTACATGGAAAGATCTAAAACTGTCTTTCTCTTCGTTTCTTTCTCAGAAAATATGTACATTTTTAAAAATTCTGCACTCTATGAGAATGACAGATAAGAGTACTGTCTTAAGAGACTAAAACATATTGGCATAGTGGCCATATATATTACCATTTATTCAGCAGTGTGGTTCCTATCAAACCCAGACAAGAGAACCACTAACTCAAACAAGTAGCATTCCATATAGCAGAATTTATGCCAAGTAAATATTTATTTACTGTATTGCATTTGTGCTGACAAATGTATTTTTTTCATTATGATTGGAGAGAAAGGTCAGTAATAGTTCACATTCATTTGAGATGGTTAACATTTTACATTCACTGCCTTGCCCTATGATAGCTATTCTTTTATTTGTTAAAATATAGTCCAAGCCGGGCTCGGTGGCTCAGCCTGTAATCCCGCGCCTTTGGGAGGCTGAGGTGAGTGGATTGCCTGAGCCTGTGGGTTTGAGACCCGCCTGGGCAACTTGGCGAGACCTCATCTCTATAATAAACCAAAATTAGCCGGGCGTGGTAGCGTGCGCCTGTAGCTCCAGCTACTTGGAAGGCTGAGGTGGAAGGATGGCTGGAGCCCAGCAGGTCGAGGTTGCGGTGGCCGGGAGCAGTCACTGAACTCCAGTCTGGGTGACAGAATGAGACTTCAACTCAAAAAAAAAAAAAAAAGAAATAGCATATTTCACATATACAGCATTACACCTTCACTTTTGTTGGGTAACACACAAAAGGCTGTCAGTTTTAAGTAGGACTAAAAGAAGTAGGCCAAGCCTAAATACAAGTAGTGTTGCCAATTTGCTCAACAATCTGGCAGTCCCTAGGGGGTTAAATACATATTTGATTGGGAAATGATGTTTATTGCAATCTCCAACAGGCAATCACAATGTGGTCCTCTAAGATTTGAGGGCAAGGGTATGCTATGCGTCGTAGAGACCCGTGTAACCTTTTACAAACAGATGTTGACATGCTACTGAAACTTAGTAGATGTGGAGAAATGAAAATAGAATATCAATAACCATGTCATAAAAATGCCCCTTAGTAGTTGTGTTCTGCCAGATTTATACACTCATAGGGTAGGGCCACACAATCCACCATAATCTGAAAGAGGTACATCTAACATTGGACAAGAATACTAGCAAGTAATACAAGTAAGTTGCATGAGTAGATAGCCCTAATTATAATGTCTTCTGCTTCTAGTACAGTTGCAGTCCCTCAGCTCACACCTCTGGTCACATGATGGTGTCCAGTTTGACCTCATAATAGTCAATAAATAATAATCTTATTTCACAGTCAGGTTTTAGGTTCACTCTAAAAATGAACTGCTCTTGCATTACAGTCCCATCTTAGGAGGTATATGAAAGGTAGAAGAGAGGAGAAATTATCCTGCTTGGCAGAGTTTTGGATAGTACACATAAACAATCTACTTAGTATAAAAATTCAATGACTGAGAAAAATACATATGAGCTCATGGATGAAGGCAAATGGCTTGTCTCTGGTCAGAAAACTGAAATACTAGAAAATTGAGGTTAAGTCAATTTGGGAGAGTAGCAAGTGGGAGACCTATGGAAGGTATACCAATTATAATAATACTTTTATCACATGTTAACATCTCCCAAAGAATACACTGGGAAAGAAGAAATACACAACCAAGTAGGCAGAATGACTTGACCAACTAACATTGGCCAGCCCAGTATTGTATAATGGTAGTTATGAGGAAGCCATGACACAGGTATGGAGGATTCAGGCTACAAGCTGGCCCAACATCGTATTCTCATACTTATAAAAAAAAACCTGCCGCTGATGGAAGTACAACCTGCCACCTTGAGAACCATGCTGAGTTCTCAGTACAGCAGAACCACAGGAAGGGACCTAATATTAACAACTTGTTCACAATTGATTATGTTGTACTTCTATTCTGCAAGGGAATGACTAATCTTAACTATAAATGACTTGTATTCTGGATATGGCATTGTTTTCCTGATTATAATTCCATAAGCAGTACAATTATCTAAGGATTTACGGAATATTTGATCTGTGAATATAGGATGCTATGTAGTATTGCAGTGGACTATGGGCCCAAGTTACTGCAAAAGAGGCATAGCTGTAGGCACAGACCTTGTTGCTTACTGTACCATGCAGAAGCTGTGGAAACAATGCATTGCAAAAATGTAGTGTCATCTTTCAGGATGCATCATAAGCCATAAATCAGATATGATGTGATTATTATAACACTGTGTCTTCAAGAAGTGTAAAGCATCAATTTAGAAACCAAAAGATTAAAAGAGTAGCTTACTGTCTGTCTCTTACTTGACTTCAGATAATTTGCAATTTCCTCTCTCATAAGTCTCAGCTATGAAAGTTTGAGATTCCTGTTTCCAGATAGGAAATGGTTCTATGCAAAGGGTTACAGTAAAAGTAAAATTAAACTTTAAGCTGTTGGTTACCATGTAATAACTTTGTCCACTTATGCTAAAAGATCAACTGGCAAGGAAAGGAGCCATGATTCTGGTAGGTGCAATTTGCCATGCTATTTAGAAGGAGGTAGGATGTTAAAAAAACTAGGGTGGATTTATTTCACTTAGCATAATGTCCTCAAGCTTTATTCATATTTTGTCACATAGGTCAGGATTGTTTTCTTTTTGAAAACGGACTAATATTCCATTATATGTATATGCTGCATTTTCTCTATTCATTCACCCATCAATGAATATTTAAGTTGTTTCTATATCTCACTGTTGTGATCAAAACTTCAATGAATATAGAAGGACAAACATCTTATTGGGATTCTACTTTTAATTTTGGGGGGTTAATATCCACAAGTGGGGTTGCTGAATAAAAAAGCATTTTTATTTTTAATTTTTTGAGGAACCACCATACTGTTTTCCACTGTAGCTTCACTATGCTTAGGAAAATAATTCAGTAACAGAAGGACAAACATACATGATTCTACTTATATGAGATATTTAAAACAGTCAAACACATAGAAACAGAGACTAGGATGGTGCTTACCCGGGACTGAGACGAGGGGGCAATTGCTTTTCAACAGGTATAAAGTTTCAATTGTGCAAGGTCATTAAGTTCAAGAGATCTATATTTAACCTTATTGTGTTGCACATATAAACATTTGTTCAGAGGACAGATCTCATGAAAAGGGTTCTTACCAGAATAATAAAAAATAATAAGGCAAAGTGTGAAATAGAAAGTAGTAATGGCATTAGAAAAGAATATATTTGACATTTAGACGATTTACAGAGGTGGTCTTAGTATTACTTTGTTCAGTTTTGATAATAGATGAAAAATTTTAGCATTCATAGACCGAGATAATGATGATCAGGAGAACAGACCTCCAAGGTTGAGAGTCTAAGTGTCCCACCAGGCAAGCCACCTGATTACGACAGAAATTTGGAGTGCTTCTTAAAAAAAAAAAGGCAATGAGCATCACTTGCAGCCTCTAGTTTGTTTCCAAGAAACGTGTAAGTTTCCCAGAAAAAGAGAGCAACAGTTCTGCAGGAGCTCTTCCCAGAATTATTCATATAAGGAATACAGAGTAAAGAAGTACAAGAGAAGGACTAAAACGCATGCCACAACATAATTTAAGATCCCCTCTTAAAGAGTGAGACACTACTTCCCCCAGCTGCTGGGAATATTGGCAGATGAGTGTTCAGCCAAGAGGATGTTGAGAAATTACCTTTGACTAAAGAGAGTCTCCTTTTCCAAGTTTACTTTATTTGCTTGGAACAGATCACATTTAAAGACTGGATGCTTTACTTCAAGACAGGATTCTTCTGAAGGGTCATCCCAATTCCAGAACTCCCCATGAGACTGACTGATCATGCTTCTTCTGTGACTGCATTGCAGTTCAAATCTGCCTTCTGAGCAATCCTATTCCTTCACTCTCCAATAACTGCCTGCTCGCAAATCTCCCTCTCAGCATCTCTTTTCAGGGAAGCTGATATAACACAACAAACTTTATATAAGATTAAATTTGTTATATGATATGGTTAGTTTTAATTCAGAAGTCTTATTACATATACACATTTCAGTTAATTGCTACAGTAGTGTTACCCTCTGCAAAATGCTTCTATGAGGAAAAGGTATCAGAGACTTTTCCTTTATGGTTCATGTCTGATGCTAATTATATAGTATTTGTTCTGTATTTTCACTTATATAATTAATGAATGATTTGCCCTTTGAGATTTAGTAGACTCTATCTCAATGTTTGTTCAACGGCAGTTTAAATTCAAATTGGAATCCTAAATAATAAACGAAGTTGGTTGTTTGGCAGTAAGGATTACTTTATTTATTATTACTTCTCCCTGGCCAGAAATAGTCTGAATAAAATATCCTTGACGTTAAGTTGAATAATAACTTCCAATGTTCATATTATGGTATACATCAGATATAGAGCAAGGGATTCTTGAAGGATATTTACCAGTTTGAAATACTAGTTAAAGTAAAAGGACATAGTTCTACACATATAATGAGAAAGGGAATTTATTAAAAAGGCATTGAGGGCTGGGTTTGGTGGTTCAGCCTGTAATCCCAGCACTTTGGGTGGCCGAGATGAGTGGATTGCCTGAGCCCGCAGGTTCGAGAACCACTCAGGCAACTTGGCTAGACTTCATCTCTACAATAAATCAAAAAAATTAGCCAGGCGTGGTAGTGTGCACCTGTAGTCCCTGCTACTTGGAAGACTGAGGCAGAAGGATCACCGGAGCCCAGCAGGTCGAGGCTGTGGTGGCCGGGAGCATGACACTGCACTCCAGTCGACAGAGTGAGACTCCCAACTCAAAAAAAAAAAAAGCGGGGAAGGCATTGAGGTACTCCACCAAAATGCCATGTGTCTGTGTGTCTGTTTTAGTGTATGTGTGTATGTAATTTTCTTATTCTCAGTTAAAACTTCCAGAAAAGGGGTCCTAAAACATGTTTTTCTGTTAAGGGCCATATAGCAAATATTTTAGTTTTGTGGGCCATACAATCAACCATACTTGCTCAAATCTGCCTTTGTAGCACTGAGGAAACTAGACAACATATAAAAAATAAATAAATAAAAACATGGCTGTATGACCAAAAATCTTTATTTACAAAAATATATGACAGGTAAGATTTGTCTTAAAACCTTGTTCACTGACTCCTGCCTAGAACAGTGAATTTATTCAACGTTTAATGTGTTCTCATTCCCATCCAACCCCTTACATTTGCAGATAATTCTATTACATCTATGGCATGAGAACATGAACCAATTATATACTATTCAGTCACCTTTATCTCTACTCTTTGGCTGAGACTTTATATACGCAAAACATACCAATCTAGATCTTTTCAGAACATTTCACCAATCATAGTTTGGTTGCCTAGGTTTTCATATGTTTATACAGGTTGCTCTGTGGCCTCTATATTGAAAGGTCTATTTGATTATACAGAGTATCCCTGGTTCACATTTTCTTTCACATTTATTTCATTTTTTTTCTGGCACAAAATATTGCTATCAAAATGTCTGACACTAATCTGATTTTAAATCTCTCAGAAGTGACCTGATCTTTTTTTCCTGTGTGGTCAAATAATTTATGTTTTGTTTCTTTTATTTATAGTTCAATAGTTTTTTGAAGTTTGACTCAGAGTTGTCCATTCCATGCCAGTTTCCTCAGTTAAACAATATACACTTTTAAAAGATGAATGCACATTTTCTTTTGCATATATATCTCAAATATATATATATGCAAATATAATTGAAATATAGTTTTTAGTTGTTTTATTACATTGCTTTAATTGTATTCTTTGGTATTCTTTGCTATTCTTTGCTATCATCTATAGAATAGGTTTTCTTTGCCTATCATCAATATTTAATGTCTTCTCTCAAAACATTTTTTTTTTTTTTCTGAGTTGGAGTCTCACTCTGTCACCTAGGCTGGAGTGCACTGGCACACTCACGGCCCCAGCATCGACCTGCTGGGATCTGGCGATTCTTCCACCTAAGCCTTCCAAGTAACTGGAACTACAGGTGCGTGCTACCACTCCCCACTAATTTTTTATTTATTGTAGAGACGAAGTCTTGCCAAGTTGCCCGGGGCTGGTCTTGAACGCACGGGTTCAGGCAATCCACTTCCCTTGGCCTCCCAAAGTGCTGGGATTACAGGCTGAGCCACCAAGACCAGCCTCTGAAAACTTTGTATCTCTAAAATATTTTAAAATATAAAAATATTTTATTTTTATATCATATATTTTTTTGGCTATTGCATTAATCTGGTCAAGATAGCATAAGAAAATATGCAATTTGACTAGCTTAAACAACAGGAATTTATTTCTGTTTTACAATTCTGGAGGCTAAAAGTCTAAGATCAAGGTGTCAGCAGGTTTGCTTCCTCCTGAGGCCTTTCTCCCTGCCTTGCATACAGCTGGCTGCTTTTTCTGCGTTGTACTCATGTGGTCTTTCCTCTGTCCATACATGCCTCTGGTGTCTCTTTTTATTCCTTTAAAGACACATTCCTGTTGGAGCAGGACGCCAGGAAATTACCTCAAGGTTCCATTTTCAAAAGAGTCACATTCAGGATTAGTACTGACATATGAATTTGGGGTTGGAGTTGGGGAGAGGAGATACAATTCAGTCCACAATGAGTACTTTGAGGTGTCTGCTAATTTTTATGTTACTCCTAGTTTAGTCTGGATATCTGAAAGCTTTCTTGGTTTCACTATAACCAAGTATCTCCTTTTCAAATGCATTAATTTTTTTTTCTTCTCTCTTCCTTTCCTCTTTTTTCCCACCAGACCTTCTATTGCATTGTGTTCACATATCTAACTACATGCTTGCTTAGAAGTTCCAGAGGATATTCTTGAAGCAAATTAGATGGCAGTGGGATTTTCCCTTACTTGGAGTTTACTCAAGACTGTAGTCAATCTACAGTTCTGAGATATCACCAGCCTACAGGCAGGGTAATAACTCAGCATAGCCCTCAGAACAGGCTACAGAGACCAGCATTCATTGTCACTTCTGCATGCTCCCAGGACTT
Source organism: Cephalopachus bancanus (assembly GCA_027257055.1). NCBI lineage: Eukaryota > Metazoa > Chordata > Mammalia > Primates > Tarsiidae > Cephalopachus > Cephalopachus bancanus. The sequence continues at coordinate 14,011,847 of JAPVLO010000068.1, read as the reverse complement.
AGCTTCTCTTTTTAAAACCCAAAAGTTAGCCGCGCTCGGTGGCTCAGCCTGTAATCCCGCGCCTTGGGAGGCTGAGGTGAGTGAATTGCCTGAGCCCTCGGGTTCGAGACCCACCTGGACAACTTGGTGAGACCTCATCTCTACAACAAATCAAAAAATTAGCCGGGGGTGGTTCCAGTTACTTGGAAGGCTGAGGCGCCTTCTACAACAAATCAAAAAATTAGCCTGTAGTTCCAGTTACTTGGAAGGCTGAGGCGGAAGGATCGCCGGATCCCAGCAGGACGAGGCTGCGGTGACCGGGAGCGGCCACGGCACTCCAGTCTGGGCAACAGAGTGAGACTCCAACTCAAAAAAAATAAAAAAATAAAACCCAAAAGTTGAAATGGTCTGGTTGAGCCATGAGTCTGGCCATTTCCCCATCTTCTGGCTCTGGAATAAAGTCACTTTCCCTTCTCCGCCTCTTATCTCTTGAGTTTGGCTTTGGGTGGCAAGTTGCTGAGCTTGTGGGAAGTTACAATATTGATATTTTTCTTGAGCAAACAAGCTCAAGAAAAATTGATTGGTTGTCTTTTTTCTGAGCTTTACCAATTATTATTTATATTTTTACTTCGTTGTTTGAAGTATTTTTCTCATACCATTTAGCTCATTTTGAAGTTTTTGTTTAGATACCGTCTGTATTTATCTGGTATGTCTTCAATTTCTTGATGTGTAGCATTCAGATTGTTTTATCTTTTTTCTCTCTTAAAACACCACTGAATGGAGTTTAATAGCTAGTCGTTTCAATATCTCACATTTAAGTAAAGTGACCTTTACTTTTTCTTTTTGAAGAAATTTTCTCTTACAGCCTGGAATATGCAGGATTACTTTTCAAACTTCACATCTGTAGTGTCCCTCTGTTCTTATTCTCACATGGTAATATTGCACGTTTTAAAACAGTTGGCTTTTTCATTCTTCCTCCATATATATACTGTCAGATACTCTTCTCTTGTTTACCCACAGTTGTGTGTTCTAGTCTTTGGAATTTTTCCTCATTGTGAGACTTAATTCTTTTTTTTTTTCTTTTCTTTTTACTTTGCATATTATTGAGAGGTCTGTGGATTTAGCCAACTTTCCAGGTCTGCAGACTACTCCATTTCTCTGCTGTAATCACCTTTTCCAGTTTTATCTTTAGTTTACAGAACAGCAGTTGAGACTTCCTTCCTATGTGGCAAATCCTTCCTTCAGTGTGTAAACTATTTGGTGAGATTTGATTATTTAGTCTTGAAACAAATAGAAGCCTCACTTGTCTTTCATCCTGTGGCTACTTCTCATGGAACATTTATCTACATTTCTTTCCTGCCATTGGTGGCATGGTCTCATCTGCATTAATTTCTGAGGTGGCACTTAGTTAAGCTGATATTTTTTTCTTTTTCGATCTTTGTTTCTCTTTTACCTCTAAGGGGATTAGAGATTTTGAAAGTATCAGTATTGTAATAATGCCATGTTGCCATTGACTCATTCATTTTAATAATTACCATATTCTATTGTGTGATTGATCGAGATGGTCTTAATGTTCCCCTCAGTCTGATTCAGCTTTAGATAGGCTTCCTCCTCACTATTAGACATGGACCTTTCTTTTCTTAGCTTATGTAAGGACTTTAGAAAATTTGCAGTGGTAAATATTCCATCTGTCCCTTTGAGATGTTCTTTTCCTAACCTCTTGCCAGTTTTTTAACCCAAGTTTTATAACCACGAAACACCCTTTTAAAAAACATTCATCAAGAAAGATAGAGTCCCTATCATACAATCTCTGTGCACGGGTAGGAGTCTAACTCTAATAAACACAATTAGGAAATACAGTTGGCCTAATTACATCAACCAATTCTGATGTCCTCCAGTACTGTTCTACCGACTCATCCCAATACTATATACTCTCCCACATTTTGTTTGAGTGAAGTAGAGGTCAATCTCTTTCTTTTATTGCAATAGACTTGACTCCTATTGCAATAGTCTTGAATGAAGTTTTTCTTGCGTGTTTAACTCTGTCCAGTGGAATTTTTCTTCAACATTACTGGGCCATAATTTACTCAACCATTATCTTATTATTAGATACACAAGTGGACAAAGTTTTATGTTTGTTTGATTAGTTTTAATTTTGTAATTTGTTCTTTCCTATATAATATTATAAACTATATTTGAAATATAATGTAATAGAAAATTAAAGACTATTTTCTTATCAGAATTAATAAGATCTAACAGAATTAGATAAATTATCAGACTTAAAATTAGTAAAAATATGAGATGAAATTGGGAATGCTGATTTCAAGAGTATGTACTTTTATAATTGCAACTGATAATTTTAAATTTTTATTTATTTATTTTTTTGAGTCAGAGTCTCACTCTGTTGCCCAGGCAGGAGTGCAGTGGCACAATCACAGTTACCACAGCCATGACCTGCTGGGCTCAGGTGATCCTTCAACCTCAACCTTTCAAGTAGCTGGAACCACAGGCGTGTGCCACCATGCACGGCTAATTTTTTGATTGAGTGTAGAGACAAGGTCTCACCAAGTTTCCCAGGCTGGTCTTGAACCTCTGGGCTCAGGCAATCCTCTAGCCTCTGCCACCCAAAGTGCTGGGATTATAGGTGTGAGCCACCACGCCTAGCTTGCAATTAATATTCATAAACTACTTTTCCAAAATTCCTAAACTTTTCAACAAATCTCATTTACAATATTTGAGTGTGATCACTTCCAAAATATTTTATTAATATTTTCAATATTTTTTCCATATATGAATAAAAATATTATCTAAATTTACATTTGAATATTATAAGTCATAAGTGGGATTAAACTGCACCTTTTTTCTTATTTTTTCTCAATTTCTTATTGAATTTTTTAATCTAATTTTAAAAATTATTCTCAATGATAAACAAAATCATCTGTCTGTTATTTGTATTGCAAAAATATTCTCCATATCTCTTGCAGTGCACATTTATTTGTTTCTTCATTTTATTTTTTAAGTGCAACAAGTCAGTCATTTTGGTCGTAGCCTCCTGATGAAGTGGAACTTAATTTTTTGCTATTGTATAACCAAAGCAAGGGGTAATACCTTTTTATGATGAATAGGTATAGTTTTCTTCTGTACTCTACATTTCTGAAAATGTAATTAACAAGAACAGCAAGAGTAAATTCACCTCAAAGACAACCTATACACATGGGAACATATAAATTCAGAATGCATTTTCAATACGTTCGCTAGATTTGTTAAATCAAGTGGAAAAAATCATTTAATGTAGAACTCTTTAGTATTTTACTTAATGTAGTGCCTTTTGTGGGTGTTGTTCAGAGAAGATGTGCAGCATATCAATTGCTTAGTACCTGCTGTTACTTGTGATTAAGAGACAGACATTGTTCAAAGGAAATTGTCTTCTAATTACTACAAAAAGCAGGCAATCAACGCAAGTTTTGTCTTTTTTATGTGTTAGAGAGACAGAGAGAGAGAATAAAATTAACCCAGAGCCTTTATTTGAACATCACAACTCATTTAACATAAAACTGTTTTCATGAAATATCTACCACCCATGGTGATGGCTCCCAGCAATATCAGCTGCCCTTATGTTTATGAGACTATACCCTGACCTTTTATAACCTTACATCATTTTGAAAAATTGCCAGAAAAACTGTAAGAGATGTTTTCTTGTCAATGTCTGAATTAATGCTTCTTATTTGTTTGTTTTTAATAAGTAGCAAATTATTTGATTCAATAATCTTCTAAGTCTCCCGTTTTCAGGTTGAATATTCCTTATCCAAACTGCTTTATTTTGGACTGTTCATATACATATATATATATAAAGAGATCTCTTGGATATATAACTCAAGTGTAAACATGAAATTGTTTCATATACATCTTTTACATATAACCTAAAAGTAATTACATACAATATTTTTAATAACTTTGTGCATAAAACACCGTTTTGGCTGCATTTTTTAAAAATTCCTCACATGAGGTGAGATGTGGAATTTTCCACTTGTGCTTTTGTGTCAGGGCTCAAAAAAATTTTAGAACTTGAAACATTTGGAATTTTGTATTTTCAGATCAGGGATGCTCAAAGTATACTTAAATCTTTGAAAAGTGGTAGGAATCACTTTGATAAACAAAACACAAAAGTTTCCTGAAAATGGAGGAAAATCATTCTGAGAATTATTTATACATTTTTAAAAATATATACTAACAGGAAGGAAGTTGGAGGCAAAGGAATCAGGAAACTTTTTTTCCCATTTAGTTTTTGTTATTATTTAATGTTTATATCAGACAGTCCGAAGAGATAAAAGTAACCTGCTTTTTATTTTATTATGGAGAAGATAAAACTTGTACAATCTAGCAATAATTAGAAGAAGAGACTGTTAATTTATATTCTGATAGATGGACAAATTAGTGGACTCAATGTAAGCTTTTAATAATGGTTAACCATTATTTTAGTTATCGTAAGCTCTAGGACTATGCAAACAAAGAGATAGAGTTCTCCTTGTACAAGGACAGGATAATGAAGAGAAGCATAAGTTTGTCAATAATTGCAATGAAATAGTAAATACTATAATGAAAGATAATAAAGAAGGTTGTAATTGCGTAGATTAGTAAGTAAAGATTCTGCTAGAAAAATCAAGAGAAGTATTACTATAGAACTTCTACCTTAGTGTTAATAACACTTAAAAGAATTAGCATGATCTCACTAAAGTCTTTGCTTGATCCTTAAATCCTTACACATTTAGGAATAAAAAAATAAAAGCTGATATTATGTCTTCAGAGATAAAAAATACATGTAATAACTTTTTAAACTGGCATTCTTTTTTACTTTGTTGAATTATTGTGGCCAATGTATATTTTGTTTATATTTTTAAAATTTGACCTTAGTTCATATCTGCTTCATAATTTTCAGAATGGTATAATCTTAGAATTCAGTCACTCATACTAGCACACACACACACACACACACACACACACACAAAACCACTAACATAATTTCAATAGTCATGTGGATTTTGCTGAGCAATATGCATTTTTAAAATTGTTAACTGCCAGAATTTGCTGACAAAACAGAGCAGATTGTGAAGCTTTCTATTGTTTGTCTGAAGTGCAGTTTTAAATCTATCTTTTGTAGTTTCTTTTGCCAGAAGGCATTTTATGGAGTCTATTCTAAGGATGATCACACACTCATTTTTCTGTTGCAAATGAGGAAGTAAAACTTTACATTTTACACAGTAGGGTGAGACTTAGACATTATAACAGGACTGAAGTTTTATCATAAACAACACTTAGAAAATTGTGAAATACATTTAAAAATATACTAAATATTATACAATTGGTACTCTCAACAGATTGAGAATTTCCAAATAAAGTTTTCTTGACAGTAGCTACCTCTCTGATAAAATACACATGCATATATATGTACTCACACTCTATTTTTTAAATAATTTAGATTAAAACTTGGGATGGATAATTTCACAGACACTTCTAATCAATAAGTAAAGTAATTGTTTTTCACGTGTTGATGACTTGAGGTACTATACTCTTCTTTGGTGTTGTATTAAGAGTCCATCCTCCTATACAGACTTTTAATAGTTCTGCAGTAAATATTCTCTGTATATCTTGGTCATAGAATACTTTTTGTTTTATAAGTTAATGTACCCAGTCTTTTCTTCTTCTTCTTCTTCTTCTTCTTTTTTTTTAACATTACTTCTTTATCTTTTCTTGCTGTCACTTCTTAAACCCCCTATATGTTGATTTAGATACAGGCATTCTATGTCTTTTCATGGTTATGTTTATTGCTTCTAAGTTAAACATCAGGAAATTATATGAGGTTAAACTCTTCTTTTATCAATAAAACCCCTAATATCTAATGTGGACTACTGTCACGCATATTTCAGGGTTTGGTAATGTTTTTGATTATTAGTTTCTACATATTGTTAGGATATATAATATCAATATAACAAGTTCCAGAAAGCTAATGACTTATTTTAGAAGATAGACTATGGTGAGGCCCTAGTCAAATCATGTTTTAGATGGTTAAAAGTAACTAAATCAGTTATGTGAAAATTCTATTGCTTATCCATTTTTTTAGTTCCAGATAACAATTTAAACCACAGTATTCTAAAGACCTGTAAAACAGATATGAAAAAAAAGGCAATCATATGATCTTTTTCTTTGCCAGAAATCTTTTATGCAATAAGTGATAACAACTGCAATAACAATTTTTTGTTTGCCTTAAAAAAATACCAAGTGTATTTATTTCTTAGGACCTTAGCAAATGCTAACTACTGATTTCTCTTTTATATTTGTATGTGGGCAAAAATAATAAAAATCATATATAGAACCTTTTAATTATGGTCTGATACTCCATAAAATCCAGTTGGTAGTGTTACCCAGTGTGACTCCTGTGTCACATAGCAGAATGCCCTAACCGTGACCTAACCTCATTAATCTTTAAGAAAAAGAAAGGCCTGCAGACAGAAGTTCCCCTTTTGACCAGATCAGCTAAATCAATGGGATCCAAGATGGCAGCTCATTTGACTTCTGAAGTGCCACTAAGCTAGTTATAATATACTTTCCATGCTAAGTGACACACTCCTTGGGAGTCATGACGTAAAATTTGGAACCAAACAAAAAAAGAAAAAAGATAGAGAAATAAGGGGCTTGATCTGAATTTTGGGAAATCTTTACCCATACCCAGAAAAGACATGAATATTCTTCTGTTCGTTTTTAATGTCTTTTAAATAATCTTAAAAAGAATTTATTAAAGAATAAATTAAAGAATCCCTATATTTTAACCACCTTACTTCCCAGTAGTAGGACGTTGATTTGTGAGACATGCTCCCACTTCTCTGCTTTATGACCATAAAATTATTTAAAAAGTTAGTTTGACTCTCACTTTTGGATTTTCGTATTGGCTTGCAGCACCAGACAGGAAATAATTCTATTTTGGGGGCAAAGTCGATTTTGTGGTAACAATAGAGGTCAATAAAATTAGTGCTGATTAAAGATAAAAGCATTTTAAAATTAAAACATAACATGAAATAAGTGAACTTAAATAAATAATATGTTACATAAAAATAAACTGACACAAAGAAAGGGGCACAAAATTACAGTTTGAGAAAATATTAGGTAGTTTTTCAGAAAAGTTACCTAAAAAGTTCTGAGAGGTTTGTAATAAATAACTTAATGTAATAAATAACTTAGATGAAATGAGGATAAAATGCTCACTGAGGAGGAAGATTCTGCTTCTCTTACAGTGCTAACCATTTAAAGATAATCAGATAATAGTTTTGAACAAAAGTTTTACATTAAGTCAGATAATGCAAATTTTGAGCTTTTAAAAACATCTGAAAAAAATCAGCAATATCAATGCTTATTTAAAAGACACCTAAAATTTAAAAAATTGTGATTCCAAATTTATTAGATTTTTACTTTAAGGTATTTTATGCAGAAAAATTACCTAGATGAACACACATGAAACATTGTTTATATTGTTTTTAGACTTGCTTAATTTTTGTTTTGATTTTCCTTTACTTGATTTTTATGAGCAAAAATTGAATTTAGCATTAGAGAATGCATTTACATATGTAAAAGCCTGATATATTATGCTTTTTACTTATTGGCTGACCAATATATATTGTTTAAAATGAATTAGAACAAAAGTTAGAAGTAATTTATATTATAAAGTAATTTATAAGCAATGAATTAAAAGTAACTTACATTATAAATAATAATTTATATATAGATAAAAATTAATCTTCTTAGCAAATAGCATTCTATACAAATAAACTCAGCATCGAATTTTATTTTGAAAAAGTTGCAAAACAGGAATCCAAAACATTTAGGAATTTAGGTGATTTTAATGATGATTTCATAAGTCAATCATTGCTTTATAGCTTAACCAAGAGATTTCCAAGTAAAAATACTGCAGATTGGCATTTTTATATAGATAAGAGTTTTGTATTCTACCATTTCAGCCATTCATGTGTAAATGAATTGCTTAAAGTGTTTAAAATAATTGAAAACAGATGAATATTTTGAGCATAATAAGAAATCTCTGTTCAAATTTTCTTTCCTAGAAAACTCTTACTTGAGAGGGGATGGGTAGGATTACAAAAGTATTATTCAGTCCAGCTTGAATACCATGCGTTTAAAATGAGTAGATCGGAATTAATGAGGTTATGAGGTCTAAATGAAATATACAAGTTTCTTTGTGAATTTAAAACTAGTTTAAAAGCAGTTGCTAGACCATTTGTTCCTCTTGACATATTATGTCTGACAAAGGTACTTAAAATTAGAACTAGATGATTATTTTTAAAGATACTTCATTTTTTAGAGCAGTTTTATGTTCACAGACAAATTTAGTGGGTGATACGGACAATGTCCATAAAACACCATCCCCTTGCAAACATAACCTACCCCACTATCAGAATGCTGAACTAAACTGGTATATTTGCTAGAATCTATTAACCTACAAATTTGGCACACACATTATCTCCCAAAGTTCATAAATTGCATTAGAGTTCGCTTTTCGTGTTGTGCATTACTTTCTCCACAGTTTTGCCTTCCCTGAATGTTATATTTTGGGAATAATGTAGTTTATACCTTTTTCAAATTGCCTTCTTTCAATTACTAGCATGCATTTAAGGTATCTGTTAAGAAGAGACAAAAGACCAGATTTCAATGCAGTAAGACAAGGTAGTTCTTGGGATCTTAGAAATTGCAATTTGAAAAATACAGATTTTGCTAAAGGTGCAATTGTGTTCTGAAAAGAAGAAGAAAAGTAGAAATTTTAAACAGTGCTGGGAATGATTACACAAGTTGTTTTGAAGGAATTATCACTGGTGGAGGAGACTGGCTTAATACATGAGTTCATAATTCCTTGGTTGATGTTCAGGAGTTGCAGCACTGGTGAAATTCAGCTGTTTTTCAGGATGTTGTGGTCATTAAGTTTGGGCCAGTTCAAAGGTTCAAGGTAAGCTTCTGGGTTTTGTTTTGTTTTTTTTAATCCTCCAAAATTGCTGATCTTATAGGTAGTTCATAGAATGACTTCTAATTCCATTTTAGAGCTTTGAATTTAAGTGAAAACCATTTAGTATATCACATTTCCCAAATATTTCTTCATGTCTTTTTATTACTTGACAGCTCTTTTCTTTTTAGTATTGATTAATATTTCATTGTCTGGATGTACTACAGTTTATTTATGCATTCATTTTTCTGAAGGACATTTGGTTGCTTCCAAGATTGGGCAACTATGCGTAACACTGTGTAAACATCTTTGTGCAGGTTTTGTTTATACATACATTTTCAAGGCATATGAGTAAATAACCGAGTATGATTATAATTGCTGGATCAGAGGATAAAAGTATGTTCAGTTCTGAAGTAAACTATCAAACTATCTTCCAAAGTGGTTGTACCATTTTGTATTCCCACCAGCAATGAATGAGAGTTCCTATTGCTCCATATACTTTCTAGCATTCGGTGTTGCCAGATTTTGGCCATTGTAATAGGTATATAGTGCTATTTTAGTTGTGTTTTCATTTTCATTTCCTCAATGACATGCAATGAGAAACATGTTTTCATATGTTTATGTATCATCTTCTGTCTTCTTTAGCGAAATATCCATTCAGATCTTTAGCCCATTTTTAAAATCAGTCTGTACCGTTTTTTCTTACTGAATTGTAAAATTTCCTGTATATTTTGAATAACAGTAATTTATCAGATTACATTTTTTTTTTTTTTTTTTGAGTTGGAGTCTCACTCGGTCGCCCAGACTGGAGTGCAGTGGCCGCTCCCAGCCACCGCAGCCTCGACCTGCTGGGCTCCGGCGATCTTTCCGCCTCAGCCTTCCGAGTAGCTGGAATTACAGGCATGCGCTACCACGCCCGGCTGATTTTTTGATTTATTGTAGAGATGAGGTCTTGCTGCCCAGGTGGGTCTCAAACCCGCAGGCTCAGGCAATCCACTCACCTCAGCCTCCCAAAGGCGAGGGATTACAGGCTGAGCCACCGAGCCCAGCTCAGATAAAATTTTTTGCAAGAAGTTTCTGCCTGTGTCTCAATTCTTCATTTTTAACAGAAGAAAATACCATAAGTTAATATTTTAACTCTGTTGAAAGCTTTTTCTAGCTTTAAGTACTGCATATGTTATATTTCACAGTATCTAACTGCTTGAACCACTTAAATGTCTCAAAACTCTAGGTGCATTCTGAGAATCCACAGTCTTTATTGGGTTAACTATTATTGCACAAAATGTGTTATTAATTATTGTGAATTTCCCTTTTAGTATGGCCTATTGAAGTTGTAGAGGCTCTAAAAGGCTCTGAGCAATGAGTAAGTGAATATCTTTCTTCAAAAAGAGACCGAAATTGACATTGGTTTAAAGAACCTAGGAGAACAGCTCTTGATAACCTGACTGGATTATTTTAATCCAAATAATTTTTGTCGCTATATGACCAGACATCTACTGGTGAAATTTCCTGAAACACTTCACTAGACATGCCAAATAATGACAAAGACTGTCATTTATTTTATCTTCTAACATATAGCTGGTATTTTAATTGAATAAGGTCATTTTGTCTCAACCAGGAAGATGAATTTCTTCAGTGGAGTATTCCAGGAAGCTGAATAGAGAAGACAGTATGACGAAAATAAAATTTGTCATCCACCCTGGACCACTGAAACTCTCTTTACTTTTCTTCTTTAATTAGTCCTTCACTTTCTTATTAAAGCATATAAAAATAAAAAGAAATAGCTTCTTGTTTTAAATATTTAAATTTATTTATGTGACATTTATGATGACAAGAAAATTTAACACCCTGTTAGCATCCATTCATTCCTGAATAAAATACCCAACTTTTTTGCTAAGTGGCACTGCTGTAGACACTGGGCTCTGACCATCAACAAATAAAATTCACTACTTTTATGATGTTTATATTCAAATTGGAGAAATAATAAACAAGATGAATAAATGCAACATTTAATATATTAAAGAGTAGCAAATATAATAAGTAAAATTAAAACATGAATCGTGTCTAGGGAATCCATTTGAGGGTGTGGTATGGTTGGAGATGTGTTGCAATCTTAGATAGAGTGACCAAGAAAGGCAACATTGAGAAAATACCTTCGGAGTGAAGACCTGGAAAAAGAGTTTTATTTCAAGCAGAAGGAAAAACAAGTGCCAAAGCCCTGCTGTAGGAATACCTAGGATATTCAAAGAACAGTAAGGAGTCCGGTATGATTGGAGAAAAGTAAGCAAGAAAACAGAAATAACAGCAGATAGTATTTTACATCTGTATGCCTTTCTGTAAACATTTCACTGGATTATTTCAGCAGGCTTTCGGCATAATAGGTATTAGTACACCATTTTATACAGGCAAAGATAAAATCAAAATGTGATGATTTGCCTCAAGTCTAATAACTAGTAAGTTGCAGCACTTTCTTTAAAATCTATTTCTCTGGAATACTAATTCATCACAAACTCTGTTTCAGCAGAAATGCCATTTTATAACTAAACAAATTACTAACATCTAAAATGGAAACTCTCTTGCTTTATGGTGTCCTCGGCACTTGACTCAAAACAGCATGCATACCATGTTTTCTAAGTAAAATCCCTATTTCAGCAGCTTAAATCAAGCTGGGCTTCTTATTTGTGGTTTTGTTAGGTCATGACATTGTTCTGCTATATATATTTACTATATATCAATGAATTAGAAGTAATTTTTCACTTGTGTACAGTGTATTCCTACATGTACATTTTTTTTTAAATGAAGGAATGTATGATAAATCGTAGATTTGTTTTTCCTGAAAGGAATCTGAATCACAATGGGTCTCAATTACAATATTAACAAATATGGTTTATACTGTAGATATTATATTTAGTTTCTGGAAGTATATAGTCTATGGAAATATTATGCATGTTTCATTTGAAGATGAAATTTATCGCCTATTTTGGCTTTAATTATTTACAAATCTGTTTCAATTGAATTAAATTTGTGATACTTATATATTTATCCAAAAATTTAATGATTTTAATTGTTTTATCATATAAACAAAACAACTAGTAATCCTTCTCTATGATTGCCTGTAAGGAATAATTAACCATAAGTAAATATATAAACCCCTATTACTATATCCTTGGAAAATGCTTCGATAGAGTTGCCTATGTGAAAAGCAGCAATGAAATTAGACAATACCTGGAATCTAGAGGAATTTTCACTTGTTTCTTTTGATTTGGGGCTCATGTTACAAAACCAATGATGATTTTCTCTGTCCACAAAATGTTAATACATATGATTAGCTTCCTGTTCATCTAACACAATGCTGCAGGAATTTTCAGTTGCACTGTCAGCTTCGATCTTCAAGTTTTTGTCTCATGACCAAGAAAATTAAGGACGCAGACACCAAAGGATGAGTGAAGGAGTCTATTGAATTCATGACAAGCAAATTTTGCACTTTCCTAATACTAATTGTGGGTGAAAATAATAATAAAAAAATCTGAATTTGGTTGCTGCAAACTTCTGTCCTTAAGCACAAGTGAAATGATCTTTTCTAAATTGTTACCTTTTTCACAATATAGCTGAAAGTTGCAGACATAGCCAGTATTTGCCTCAGGCAACACTCTGACTAGCATTTTGTACTTTGCATTTTTATTCAGATTATAAGCCAAATATATATTATTCAGAAACAGAATTTGCAAAAATGTAAATTCACATCAGTGGCAACCAGGAACAGAATTTGAAATGATGTAAATTCACGACAGCGACTGCAAACGAGTTAAGCAACAGAAAGCTTTCAAGAAGAGAGGACCCAAAACGGGTTACCAGCCATAGCAGAGTGCTCTGTATTTTTCCCTCTACTTTTTAGAGGCAATCTTCTCATTGGAATCTTACCCACCTCTCAACCTTCTAGCTGTTTCCTTATTCCAGGATTTACTGCACTTGTGTGACCTTGTCCAAAGTTACTCCATCTTGATTATTACCCATAAGTGCCACAGAGAAGCCTACTTGGGGTGGGGGTGGTAAAACCACAATGCAAATGTCATGTTAATGATATTATAATAAGTAAGTTTAGGTCAAGTTAGGATATTCATTTGAGATATTGTGCCTGTGTCCGAGTGGCAAAAAGTCCCTTTGAACAAAACATCCTGGCTTAATAGGATGTTCGTAAACATGCTAACCACATTTTCAATTGCTAGTTACATAACAGAGGCAGTGCAGGGGTAGTCCTGTAGGTGTTATTCTCCTCAAGACCCTCCCTGTATATCTCCCTGACTAGCTTCTGACTACTTTCTCCCTCATTAAGCCTTCCCTTATGAATCACATTTTTAGAAGTTGAGTAAAATGACTACCTCTTCCTTTGAGCTGACACATGGAGCACTCAAAATAAATGTTTCAAATGCCTTAAAGCATATATTAAATGACATCATTTAAAACATATTGCCCACATTTGTTGAAAATATACCTAGATTTTTAAAATTTAATTGGCAAAAGAATAACAGATAAAAGGGCATATTTTATGAACTGCAGCAATCTGTAATAGAATATTAAAATTATTCCATAATTCTGTGCAAATATGGAGCCCAGCTGACTTCACAAAACAAGTGATCTGTACACAATCCACTAGCTAAATATTTTATTCAGATATGGAATAGTCAGAGAAAGTTTCAGGATATAAGTACATAATATACCAAATCTGATATTATTCAACACATACAATTCTAGGACTACATCTATCTTGTTTTGATTCTTTTTGTAAATTTTGGATTCATAATCTTTGAGTTAAATAATTTTACAAACTAGAATATTTTCATATCAGAGATTACATTATGAGACTGACAAAACTGTCCTGATCGCAATTTTTCACAAGTCATTTTTGCACCTTTCTAAACCAAGAAGATGCTGAGGAATTAAAATTGACTCCAGTTTGATTCTAGCATGGGTAAGAATAGAAATCTATAAAGGTTTAATTAAACAATTAAAGATCTCTGTCAAGTGATAGAGAGTTATACATTAAAGTAATAAGTAAAAGATAAAAAGGGTTCTCATAATTTTACAGACTATGCAAAAATCTCCTAACTCCTGTGTCTTTGTACTTTTTATCTACCTGAGAGAGTTTCTCTTTTTCTTTGTCTGGCTTTCTTAAGTCACAGCTTACAAGACACTTTCTACACCATTTTAAAAGATCATCCTAGAATTGGATTAGTTGTCATGCCAACTATTCCTGTAGAAATCCGTGTCCTGGCATATGTCAGTGCGGTCATCAAATTGAAATTGTTTATTCATATTTCTAATATAAGTGATATAAATAGTTATGAAAATCCTTTTGCAGATTTGATATTATAAAATATCACTATTAATGCAAGATGTTGCATGGTGCTTTGCAGCATAAAAAAACATTGATGTAAAATGAGAATGTTCAAAGCAAAAAGGGATGAACTTTGTTTTTAAAATATAGTTGGACATTGATACATTTAACATGAAGTTTTTGTTTAATAAAAATAATTTAAAATTGCATAAGAACACAAATTGTAAGTATTCCCTCATACATATTTCTTATAGTAAAAATAAATAGTTTGAAGAGCTATTTCATGTAATTATAATTAAATTATACTCATCTCTGGTTTAATAAAGATTTCCTTAAACACATGGTATGCATCCAATCTTTATAAGAATCTATTTCTCATGCTGTAACAGTTAAAATAGTCCTATGTATAATCTTTTCTTTTCAGGCCTACAAGTTGTCAAAAATATTAAATTAATTTGGCAATTAGTGGTGAATAAGGCAAAATGGCAATTACATGAATGAGCCAAATGAGAATTAGGCAAACTTAAAAGAAACTAAGGCATACCCTTTTAAAGATAAATTACTTGAGGTCAGAGCATTTATTGTGCTCAATATTATAGTTATAGCTCCTATTACTTACACTTTCTACCACATTACAAACACTTGCTATATATGAGTTAATAACATTAATAAAAAAATGAAATAATAAATGAAATAATTTTCTTAAGGATTCAGATGATACATAGTGATTGATTTCCAGTATAATTTTGCCCTGTTTATCTAGTGTTGGTATTTGAATTGAGCCCCCTACCAAAGAATGAAGAAGGAATGGAAACAAATGAACACGTTATAACTAACATTCAAAAGAAATAATCTTAACTAAAGTTCTGTAAGCTAACCAAAAAGAACTTCTATGCATGTCAGACTCGAACATAACTTGGCAAATATTAATGCTACTGTTCAGGAGAACATGGACAGGAATGGTAAAGAAAATAGCACAAATTTGGGAGTGAAAAGCTACACAGGTAAAAAAGATTTTATTAGACTGATTAATTGTCTGTTAAACAACTTAGACCACAAAGTAAAATAATGTAGAAGATGAAGGAGGGATGTCACCATAAGTAGTTTGGTAAGTGTGACAGTTACACAATTCAAAATAGATGGGTTTTAACACATATTAATATTAACATGCTGCTTTTACGTATCTGTCGTTTTACTTTGTTTTATCTGGTCCTGAAACAATCTGATTTTGAGAACTAACCAAACAATATTATGAGCCTACATGACTGAATGTTGCATATTCTCTGAGGTAAAAAAGACCCTCTGAGAGGCACGGACGACACAGCCAAGCTATACTCTTTTACATTGGAAGCAAGTAACATTTCCTGTGTGAAAAGAAATGTCTACACAAACTATCACCCATTTGTGTTCTTTCTGGATTTCTATTTTCAGTGTGTCGTCCAGGATATCCACGGTCCAGTTATTTGTGTATCTTTTCCGGAATTTGTTCTGGTACCAATTTAGTACAACATTGGGATTGTAAAAGATATTTCATTATATTAAGGATGAGGCTGTTTTCTTAGAAATCATTCTTCTCCTACCTTAAACCTGAAGTTTGTTTGTGAATTGGATATTGAACAGACTTCAGTTTGTGAGATGTTGTGAAGTGGTGGAAGGATAGTTATATAAAATAGGATGTGTTCAACAGAGGAAGTTCATAAATGTTTAAGATACATATGTGGAGTTATTTTAGGCGTTCTTAAATATCTTTTTCAATGAGATGTAGTTGTATGCATTTCTCTTGTGTTTCTTATTGATAAATCATGCATAAGCAAACCCAAAATTTGCGTTATACTAACATTATTCTCTAATCCCATTAATCGTGTTGAAATACGTTCACGTTTTCAAATAATTATTATAGTTGATCTGAGTAGTATGTCTTTATATTGAAAAATAATTTTACATTTTCTTTCTTTCTTTTTTAGAGATGTGATTTCACACTGTCACCCAGACTAGAGTGCAGTGGGACAATTATAACATCATAGCTCTCTGTAACCTTGAATTCCTGAGCTCAAGAGATCCTTGGGCCACAGAGTCCCTGCCTGGTAGCTAAAACTACAGGCATTTGCTACCATGACCAGTTTTTTTGTTTTTGTTTTTTAATTTGTTGCCCAGGTTGATCTGGAACTCCTGGCCTCAAGGGTTCCTTCCACCTTGACCTCCCGCATTACTGGGATTACAGGTTTGAGCCGTGGTACCTGGCCTCATATTTCTTAAGCACATATTTTATTTTTTCTGCTAAAGTATATATGCTAAGAACGTAATTTATTTATCGTTCAAAATTACATCTCTCATCACCTTAAGGCTTGAGAATGACAACTTAGAAGTATGTTTTGTTTTTTAGATAAGAGAAGTAAGTAATAAGTATTTGAAGTGAAGTATATGTTAATTAGAATGAATCAATAATTTCACACATATATTATTGTATGCATATATTATTGTATGCATAACTTTGTATCCATCCATATATACAGTTATAATTTGTCAATATGCAATAGAATAAAACATACATTTCAAAAATAAACAAATTAAAATGACAAATTATGTAGGTAATCACATACATAATTTATGAATAATAATACATTAAAAAGCTGACAGCATCTGAATAAAACTGTTATATAAATCCACTGTTATTTAAGAACACTTAGCCAAACTGCCTTTTGTATTCTTGTCTAGCATTCTTTTGCTCATTCTTATTCTGCTGATATTCTTCAATAAACCTTGTGCTGCATTTATCCCAAACCATTCTCATTTATGTCACTTCCTTAGATTAGATGCTTGTTAAAAACTGAAGAAAATTCTTAATCTATGCATAATACCAAGTCAAAGCTCACTTTCTCTACAAAGTCTTCTTTGATGAAATTCCTTGGGGAGTTTTTTTCTTTAACATAATTTTCTACTTCCTTATAACCTGTGGATATCTTTCCTTTCTGGTTTTTTTTTTTTTTTTTGGCAACACTGATTTTTTTCTCCTACCTGCTATCTCTGTGTTTGCTCTTATTACCTTTTTTTGCATCTGAATAAAATTGTAGAAGGGACTTTTTTTTTTTTATCGGAGAGAGGAGCTTTTAATTCGATTACCAGTTGAGAACATACTTCTCTATTAACGTAAAACTACATGCCGTTTAACTTTCTATGTAAAATTCTATTTTAGTAAATTTTATTTGATATAGTGCTTCCATTTTAGAAAAGAGTAAACCCTCATATATTTATTAAGAATTATGTTTTTAATAAAATGGATTTTTTTGCAATAACTTAATGATATATAGATTATTTCTAACAGTATTCTGCTTTTTTCTGAATTCTAAATAGTTCAGGTTTTACTATTGTGGTTGAACTAACCAGTTTGAGAAAAGAGTGTGAGATGACTAGTTTTTGAATATCTATGATGTAGATGAAGTAAACTACATTATTACATCCATTTGTTTACGTAAATTTTCTTTGAAGGTATTCAGGTCGAAATTTTTTTCTATATTTTAATGTCATATTTTTAATGCCAAAATATCTTTTGAATTTTTTTATTTTAAAGATGTGGGGTGCAATTCAGTGTTAGGTATACAAATGTTCATTGTGCAGATACCCTTGTTGCTAAGGTGTGTCCTTCCCTCCCCTGGCATTTTTCTGCTACTGCCCATCCCTCTCTTGTAGTATTATGATAATTGTTCAAGTCCGCTTACCAGTGAGAACATATGGTACTCTGTTCTTTGTTTCTGTGATAGATCACTGAGTATGATCAACTCTAAATCTATCCAAGTTGCTGTGAGGTCCATATGTTTATCATTTTTTTATGGCTGCATAATATACCATTGTGTATATGCACCACTTTTTAAAAAATCCAGTCCAGTTTCACTGGGCAGCATGATTTGATCCATGTTTTTGCTATTGTGGAAAGAGCTACAACAAACATGCGTGTGAAGTATCTTTTTGGTAGAATAACTTGAGTTCCTCTGAGTAGATTCACAATAAGGGGATTGCTGGGTCATATGGGAGGTCAATTTCTAATTCTTTCAGAAATCGCCACACTGTCTTCCAAAGAGGTTGCACTAGTTTGCATTCCCACAATCAGTATAGAAGCGTTCCTTTTTCTCTGTATCCTCGCTAGCATCTGTTATTTGTTTTACTAACGGTGGCCATTCCTACTGGGGTTAGGTGTATCTCAATGTGGTTTTGATTTGAATTTCTCTGATGATTAGTGAGGCTGAGCACTTTTGCATGTGTCTGTTGACTGCCTGTATGTCTTCTTTTGTTTTTTGTTTTTCCTTTCATCACATTTGAGTTCATTGTAGATCCTGGATGTTAGGCCTTTGACAGATATACAGTTGGCAAATATTTTTTTCCCATTCTCTCAGTTGTCTCCCAGCTTTCTTGAAACTTGTCAGTTTGATGAGGTCCAACTTATCCATCTTATCTCTTATGGTATGGTCACTTGGGGTTTTGAACAGGAATTGGTTGGCAGTTCCAATTTCCATAAGGGTGTCTCCTGCATTTTCTAAGATTCTTATAGTTTGAGGTTTTCCATTTAGGTGTTTGATCCATTTAGAGTTAATTTTTGTGTATGGTGGTAGACAGGGGTCCTGTTTCAATCTTCTGCATGTGATCAGTCAGTTTTCCCAGCATCAGTTACTGAATAGGTTCTCCTCTTCCCAGTGGTTGTTTTTTGAGGAAGGCTGCCCACTCTCAACCCTCTTGTTCAACATTGTGCTGGAAGTCCTAGCTAGGGCAATTAGACAAGAGAAAGAAATCTGGGGCATCCAAATAGGAAAAGGGGAAGTTGTTATCCCTCTTTGCTAACAATATGATCCTATACCTTGAAAATCCAAGAGAATCTGTCAAAAACCTGCTTGTACTGATTAAGGACTTTGACAAAGTCCAGGGGTACAAAATAAATGTGCAAAAAACAGTAGCATTCTTATACACCAACAACAAGCAGGCAGGGAACCAAATAAAAAGCACAATCCCATTCACAATAGCCACAAAAAAAGTGAAATACCTCGGCATCTTCCTAACCAGAGAACTGAAAGACCTTTACGATAGAAATTACAAAACATTGCTCAAAGAAATCCTAGAAGACACAACCAAATGGAAAAATATTCAATGTTGATAGGAAGAATCAACATTGTTAAGATGTCCATCCTACCAAAGGCAATCTATAGATTCAATGCAAAACACATTAAATTGCCAACATCATTATTCTCAGACCTGGAAATGACAATACAGAAATTTATCTGGAAACATAAATGACCACGAATAGCCAAAACAATCCTTAGCAAAAGAAACAAAGCAGAAGGTATCATACTTCTAGACTTCAAACTTTACTATAAAGCTATCAAAACAGCCTGGTATTGGTACAAGAGCAGGCATACAGACCAGCAGAATAGGATGGAGATTCCGGAAGCAAAGCCTCAATTTCTCAACCAACTCTCATCTTGGAAAAAACATCTTATTACAGGATTTAATTCTCCAAACTAAAGTCTATTTTAAAGATTAGGTAGAACCAGAGCAGGTAAATTTACTTGGTTCTCTGTTGTCCTTGGTCTTATGGGCTTGTCTGTTAAAAAACATATTTTTGTCTACATACTACCTAATGTTTTTTACTTGAAAGAGTTCATATAAAAATAAAATATGAATATTCATATGTTTTGGCATTAGGTATAGCTCACTAGATCGTAATAAAGTTTACTGATAATGTCAGCAGAATATAAAAATTTCTTCTTAAATGAACATGGCTGGACTGTTTCATGACTTTTGAATACTCATCTTCACATTTGGAACTGCATTAGTCAACTAAACATCCACTTATCAATATACTTTAGGTTTGCAAGAGGTGTTCATTATTTACCTTTCCAAATGACCAGCTTCTCTCAAAAAGCCTGACAAGCCAAATACACCAGCCATTCCTTATGTAGGAGAGTATGCAAGCATGGCTTTTGTTCTTTCAATTGCAAGAGATAAATGGAAAAAAGGAAGATTTCTTGAAAGCTTTGTGAGGTGCAGGTTTTACCTGATAATCAGATACCATTTTAGTTGAAAAGAAAAAAAACAAATGTACCACATTTTATATCCTTGGTGCAAACAGAATATTTTTGCCTTCCTCACCCAAAATGACCAGTAAAGTTAATAAAGGAATTTATAAAGTTAATTAAGGACTTCATAAAAATTCAATGCATTAGTTTTTGATTTTACTTTCTAGAGTAATAAATAATTATAATGTATTCAACATTTGTTTTTACTGATGATAATCATTAGTAGTTATTTTTATTTTAAAAGTTGACTGCCTTTGGTATTTGTTGTCAGGTTTATAAGGGCATATTTTTTCAATGATTATAGTTCATAGAGTTCCAGGGACTAGGCTATGTAATTTTGTTTATTGAATGCCAGCAGGGCATTGCTTATTTATGAAAGCTATATTCTATTGTAGATGAATATTATGATTATGTCTGATGCCTTTTTTATTATTTATTCAAAAATAATAATCTTATTGCTTTAATCCCTCAATGCAACAAAATGAATGTAACAGAAAGTCATATGATATTAGTAAAATTATTTACAAATTATCCTAAAAGGTTAAAAATTTTAAAATACATACATCTAAGAGCATACTGAAAAATAAATATGCTTTCAAAGAGTGAACTTAATATTTTATGCTATATTTATATTATATTTAGGTATCTGTGTCTTGATTCACTGACTGTATTGTGATTTAATAGTGAGTGAAAGAAAAAAAGTAGTATGTAACTAGCTTTTTCAAATAAACCTAATTAGAAGTAAAATAACCACAGAGTAATGCATATGAAAATTGTAATTTAATAGAATAATGCAAATAGACCTGCAAAGGCTGCAAAAAAAAAAAAAAAGGATAGAAATTTATTGTTGGTGAAATGATTAACCGTGCTTAAATTTTAATTCCTGATTTTCCTAAGAGCACTATAATTCTATACATCATTTCTAGTTTAGCAATTTTAAATCATTGCACAATATGTACATAACTGTTCCAGAAAGTATTTATAATGAAATTATTAATAATATTCTCCATTGAGTAAGCATATAAAATTATTTCCATCAATTAGTAAAATATAAGAAAGTGATTTTTGAAAACAATTAATATCCTACTCAAGCTAATAGGCACGATTTGATACTATGAATACCAACAAATATTTTCTTCTCAATCTTTTGACTCTGCATGCCTGATAGGTTTGTAGATTTAACTTTTTGAAAATACACTTTTGTTATCTGGATACTATTCTTTTAGGGCTAAACTATGTGGAAATAAATTACTTTCCAATATTTAAAAGATACCTTAAAATCATGATATTGCATTCTTAAGATGTTTACTGAAGCTTACTAGAAAGGATTAACTCCTCCATCCCAACCCAAAAGCAAGTCTTTACAATTCTAAATGCACAGGTGCAACCTGGAAATGCACAAGGAGAAGAGAGAGACCATAGCGATCTCTTTCCTGAGTACTTACCACCAAGGACTTCATATGGCAAGGGCCTTTTTTTGAAAACTTGGGAAGAAATAGAAAGGAGTGTTTTCATTTCATCTGTAGACACCTCTTGATCACTCTTGCTGGGAGATATTGTAAACTTTGTGCCGTTTATCTCCATGTGTCATCTCCTTCATTTCAGAACTTTCCTTACTGATCTGATTTTTCAAAATTGACAAATACACAGAGCATATATTTATACCTTTTTAATGTATAAGCATACATTAAGGTAATGTGTTAAATATTTTTATTTTCTCTTTTTTGTGTCTTTTATTTATGCTGTATAATTTAATATCACTTGTGTTTATTTTCAATTCACATATATTTAATGTAAACATATTTAATATCTAACAATGCAGTAATAAAATTAATTTGGTTAAAAATGATCATCTTACCAAATTTAAATTAAAAAATATAACATATTCTATATGACAGAGCAGGAGTTGCTTGTGCCCAAGGCCTATTTCTAGGCCACAAATCACCTTTCTGTAGACTAGAAAAAAATAGTTCTTTTTCTGGATGGGTACAGTTCTGCAACTGTATGGCTTAATGCATATAGAGTACTTCGTGTACAGAAAAATGGTATTGGAAGCATAACTTATAGTACAGAATCCCAGCTTGATTCCACCTCTTTCATTCCCTTTGATCAGGAACCTCAGTGGAAAGCAAAAACTGCATACATGTGTATGACTCTCTGGCTTGTAAAACCTCTTCTACCCTCTTTATACCACAGCATCAATTTAATTTAAAAGTAAAAGCTGGAACTAATGTCATAAAATTACTTAGACAGCAAAATGTCTTAATCTAGCAAACCAAAAATTCCACTTGCAAACATACCCCTTCCTGGAATTTCCTTTTGTAGATTTTTATTTTTATTTTTTATTTTAGATTCAGGGGGTACATGTATGAGTTTGTTATGTGGACATACTGTGTAGTGGTAGGGATTGGATCTTTGGTGGCCTGTTCTCCAAATAGTGAACATTGTACCTAACAGGCAGTTTCAGAACCCTCCCTCACCTTCCCCTCCCACCTCCACCCATTGGGTCCCCAGTATCTATTGTTTTTGTTTTCATGGCCATTTAGTTCTCAAATACAAATGAGAACACACAGTGTGTGGTTTCCTGTTTCTAAGTCAGGAGTTTCCCTTTTTTAATTGCAGAATAACTTTATGCTTCTTTTGCTGGCAGTGTTTTGAACTGAGACAGCAGTCTCTTTGTATCTCATTTACTGAATGCTAAATGCCTTTATGTGGAAATACTTATGACTTAGAATATAAGCTCTCTGTAAAGACCTTAGCACAAAATAAAATAGAAGATAGAATGTGTTCAAGAATTGATTTCTCATTATCAGTCTAAGTTTAAACTATGAAAGCCATCAAGTATTTGAACCTTTTTAGTAAGACTCCCAAAGAAATAACACAACAGTGTGACATAATGGGAACTAGCACTGTGTCTCCAACAGTTTTGTGTATTTCCTTTTCTCCTGGGAACTTGCCCTTAAACAAGTAAAATGTTTAATTCACTTCCACCAAAACAAATTAAGAAAACAAATTTTCTCTGGACTTTGCCTCATTTTGTTTTACAAATCTCCTCCAAAACCAAAATAGGATTTTCTATGGCAGATGTGTCTCCTCTTATTTTATATGCTATTACACTTGGAATTCCATAACATTCTCAGAATA
This sequence comes from Cephalopachus bancanus, assembly GCA_027257055.1. Classification (NCBI taxonomy): domain Eukaryota; kingdom Metazoa; phylum Chordata; class Mammalia; order Primates; family Tarsiidae; genus Cephalopachus; species Cephalopachus bancanus. The sequence goes on along the minus strand of JAPVLO010000068.1, from coordinate 13,988,329 downwards.
AACTTATTAAATTCCTCTCTTAAATTGTTTATACTTTTCCCAACTTCAATATCATCTCAATACATTCCTTTTCTACTCTTTTAAGAACTTACTGCACCATGTGTCATTTTTGTATTGAAATATCTCAAAATCTCCATCTCTTATAGCTGCTTGTCAAGATGTAAGTAATAGTTCAGTAATATTAATGAACAACTTACAGTGTAGAGGCCTTATTCTGAAGTGTCTTTCATCTTTAACATCTAAAATAACAATAACAACATCATTAACAATAAATATTATGGTTTACCCATACTCATCTCTAGGTAATGCCCCACTTCTTTCAATCACTCCAGACATACTGAAAAGAAAACTAACTTTAAAATTCCAATTCATTTCTGCTTTCAATACTTCATGTATAATATCCCCATTAATAGCTCTCCAATGTTTTTATCTGAAGATCCAATTTTATTCTTTATTTGCTTTGATCACTTGAAATTTTTATAATAAAGCGTCTCTTTTTAAAATGCTCATCTTTCTTGATTTCCATGAGACCAGTCTCTTTATGAGTTTTCTTTGTATGATGTGACTTTACTACTCATGATCCAACAAACTAGTTTTCCCTTATTTATTTTTAAAGCATTTCTATGCTAGATTTTCTCTTAGATTCTCTTCTTTCTTTATATTCTGTGTTTCCTTGCTGTACACTACAAAAATAATGTCAATAATCATGAAAACAGAGGAAAGAAGTTTCTCTTTTCACATATTTCAAAATGAGCAAGAATAATCAAGTATAACTATAATATAGCAATTTTGCTTTTATAGGTTAATATTTGAAATGTTTAATGAGAATTATTTAAAATTATTACAGCCATCTGTATGCCTTTAGGACTACACATATGAATGCTACTAACCATGAAGGTTTTTTACAAGGATTACATTTCTCTAATTTTTAATGAGTTCTTGTCTTTCCTGCCAGTTGTATTGGCAGTGACTAATTTGAATTCCCAAATAAATATAGACTGTGCATTTCAAAAGAGAAATGCTTAGTATCTCAAATATTGGCCACTTATCCTTAGGTACTCATTTATTTTCTGCTTCTGTTGATTACTGAATTGGCTAATTACCTGTAAAACACTGTGTCAAGAATTCATTTCTGTTAAAAGCTGATAATGGCAGAGTAGCAATAAGTGTTTATCTACAAGATGTTTCTGTAGGATCAAAATGCCCTGTATATGTCATTTCATAACAAATGGAAGAAAGGAATGAAAATCCCACACCAAATCTCCTAGTGGCAGTATGAGTTTCTTTTATCCACAGCAGCCTCTAACATGGCAGCATGAATTAGCAATCACCAAAGCCATGTGTGAATTTTAACTGATGAAATAACGAAAAAGCTAGACCATGAATCTAAGAATGAAAAAGTTGGACACTAAGTGAATGGGACGACTTTTTTGGGATAAGAGAATTTCATAAAATTTTTACTTTTTCTTTGTTTCAAAAAAATGGAAAAAAAAATCTTTACATGAAAATAATTCTGCCACATATTGGCATTAGCAAAAATCACACCACTTAGAAAAGAAGTTAACATGTTGGTCAATGGCTAAATTATATTTAATATGTTTCTGCATGCTAAATCAACTCTTGTATAAAGCTTGAAGTTCACTTTATTATGGAGGGACTTTTAAAAGTGTACTTGAAGACAAGAGCCAGAAGGACTCAGTCATATGCTGCCTTCTGTGACTGATGTTTTCTTTTAAACTAAGGAGGGAATTGAACATAGAGTCTGTTACTGCAGCTTCTGCACAAAGTCTTACTTAAATAAGAAAGATGTGGGTGTCTGTGTGAGGTAGTTTAGAAAATTGGGCATATTTTCTATAATGCTAAGAATTTTTATTGGTTTTTTTTTTTTTGGTATGCCTAAATGTAATTTAAGACAAAAAATATATTTCTATGTATTATGAAATTAACTGAAACATAATTGAACAAAACAGAAAACAAAGAAATACCAATCAAGTAAATAAGAAATAATGCTTCATTTCTAACAAAGTTATAATATCCTCTTATTTTTACTTGAAGAAAATGATAACTCCAATGGAAAGCACACCATTGACTCTACACATCTCAATATAGCTTATTGTATAAAATTATTGAGATAAAAATATACAACCAGTTAATATTGCTTTATTTTTTAAAATTTTAAGCCAGGGTTGAAATTTTGGCATTGGAAAGAGTAATAATACACTTTAATATAATTCAGTGTGATGTGATATGAAATAACGTAATATCATATATCAAGCTGCACATTTTGACTTACTTGTAAAATACAGCTTAGAAGGAAAAAATATTGAACTTGTTTTGAAATCTTTGTAACAATTACATGAAAGAAAGAGAGTTAAATAAAATCCAGGAACAATATGACTGCATTTATTCATATTGGTCTAAAATTCTTGTACTTGATTTTTTAAAAAATCAAATGCACACAGTTTTTTAACACACAGGAAGCCTCTTTTCTTCATGCCCATGACATACATTATGGTACTTTCTGCTGAGCATAAATGGCTTAATATTCCTGTGTAAAGACACGCTCTAGGATTCTACTGTACTACACACAGAGTATCTGGTAACTAAGGCAGAACACTATGCTTGATGCCTACTTACAGACACAAGTACACATAGAGTGAGGCAGGAGTTTATAGCATAAATAAATAAATAAATAAATATGATATTTGGCAGTATTTGAATCTAAATGTAAATTTGGCTCTGTCAGTCACTAATTTATGTTTTTGCCATCTGTAATATTGGAATGCTATTACCTATTCACATGACTTTTCAAATATTAAGAGCAGTGCCTTATATGTGGTAAGCATTCAAGGTAGTATTTCAGTCAAAGCTGTGTCTTTGGAATAGCTAAGCCCCCTATTACAGGATACTGGGGTCAGTCAAACTTACTGTAAAATGCAACTGTAGAAAGTTTCAGATTTGTAAAACTGAGGATTTCATCTTTTAAATTTATTACACTCATCAAGAGTAATACTTAAGAACACATTTATCTTTTGTTTTGTTTTGTTTTTTGACAATGGCTATATTCATTGCAGTATCTAAATAATTCTCCAAAGAGAAAAAGACCTAACTTTTCCCAGCAAACATGTCCAATGGAGAAACTAGTGCCTTGATCTTGGATCTATATATCTTTGCAAAGACATACCCCTGTGTAATAAGAGAGTCCAGAGAATCAGAATTACTGCAAACAATGTTACTTTTTCTGACACAGAATTATTGATCAGAATGCTGTGAACTTCACCAAATTAGTTTTTGATGCTACATAACTGATTAGAAACAGATTTGACAATGCAGTTCCCCCATTAGACATGAAGCATTGGTTGCTTATTGATTTGAATAATTCAGGAAAACTGGGGTGGGGTTAGGAAAAGGCATGAGTAGCTTACAAGAGCAGAGTTATGGACAGATATAGTAAGCTTGTGAAAAAAAAATAAAAGCACAGAAGTCACTCTTTGAGAAGCACTTACAGATGCTGTCATCACCACTCCAGCTTTTTAAAATGATTTCCAGCTCAACTTCCAAATATGTTAAAATCATTGCTGGTTGTAATGTGCTCAGAGTCATCAATGAGCCATGTCCCACTGGAATCATTTATGGCTTGGTACCAGAAGAAATGTGTTATATTGGATATATTCATTCTCACTATTGAAGAGGTTATCTATCATATCTATGTCTAGGGACATCCACACTGTTGTCAGAAATTTTGATAAATGAAGCTTCTTCATCACCATGTATAAGCCAAACATACAGTGACATCAGTGAGAAAACGAGGGCTGTCAGTTTTCTCTACATTGTTTGTAAACTTGCTAAACTCAGCATTTCTTATAGCATCTGGACCACAAGTGATATTGAGTTCCTCTGTGAAGGGATTTACTTCTATAGCTTTATCACTCCACCCTTATCCAATTCTATGCACTTCTTCAATTCCTCTCAATAACTGGATAAAAATAGACTTGTGTTGGTGGCAATTTCGCTGAACAAAGAGAACATTTAGTTTCCCTTATATTCTAAATATAGCCTACCCCAAAATAACTTTACATACTATAAAAATAAAATGGAAACCCACTTTCTGTTTGAATTAAGCTATTATTTTCTACAGCTAGCAATTAAGAAAGTTGACAAATAATGCAGCAACAGTTTTCCAACCAGATATCTTTGACATATTGTGACATATTTTTCCTACAGAAATATACTACATCCCAATTCAGATGAAGTGTCAGCATTTAATATAAATACATATTAGAATAAATAAATATTAGCACAAAGATTTGTTTAAGGGTTCTTAACCCTTCTGCAATGATTTGGGTGTGTAGGTGTGTGCTGGGGAGAGGATGTGGTGGCACCAAATATTCTTTCTAGGGATGCATTGGATCATTTACCCTGACACGGTTTTTATTTTCGAGCACTCAATTCACAAGAGATTCTTTTCATTTTTTCTTTCCTCCCCCCTGCTTTTTTTAATCTTTGGAAATTTGGTGACATATAGCTTCAAATAACCACTGGTCCCTAAGTACTATTAATTTCCTTACATTCGTTGGTAGTGTTATTACATATGAAAAGTCATTTTTTTCTAAATATTCTTTATGATTTGTTGGGCAATAATGTATCTGCCGTATTTCATTGTAAAATAGCAAAATTGAAAATTGCTTGTAATCCCACACTTCAGGAGACTGAGGAGAGAGGATTGTCTGAGCCCAGGGGCTTGAGACCAGCCTGGGCAACTTGGTGAGACCTCGTCTCTACAGTAAATCAAAAATTTAGCTGAATGTGGTAGTGTGTGCCTGTAGTTCCAGCTACTTGGAAGGCTGAGGCAGAAGGATCAAGGTCGAGGATACAGTGGCCATGAGCATGCCACTGCACTCCAGCCTGGGCGACAGAGTGAGACACCAACTCAAAAAAAATAAAAGAAAAAGAAAAGAAAATCACTATGCGCCTATTTAAAATTGACTTTTACCCAAATTAATTGATAATGCTTTTCTGGACCTTTTCAAATTCAGTTCAATTTTCAAGACATACCTACACCTCCAGGTTGTTCACATTTCTAAATATAGTGGAATGCCTCAAACATTGTTTACAAAAAAGCCTGGATTTCAGAGATTTTCCAAGGTACCTCTGAATTAAAAATAAATAATTAGACAGATGAATGTGTTTAATCACTTTCCTAATCTTAGGGTGTCTGCTAAACTGAAACTAAACTAGTTTCCTACTAAGTAATCTAGGACATTCTGCATAAATCTGAATTTAAATAAACCAATCTTTTGCAATAATCTGCACACATATTAATTTGCTCTGATTTTATCTGCCCTATAACAATACTCAATTAACATGGGCTTGGTACTTTGAGATAATACTATTAAGTAGCAATTCTTTAATGAGGTCCTTCAAATGATTGACTTTCCTGGACAAAAATAATTACTGTAGAACACAGTTTAATCATTTCAGGGCCTTGAAAATGTTCGATGTAACTACCACTCTAGCATAGTTTATATCACATCTCAATAATGAAGGATAAAAAAATGGCCCTCAGCTAAAATTTTGTAGACATTGCAGAATCATAAGAGCTAAAACTGTTAATCAGTCCTTTTGCCTTTTAATAAGCTTGTGTGAGAGAGAAGTTGCCTCATACTCCCTTGTAGCCACTATCTCTTGGTTTCCCACCATGCATTAAATGTGTAGTTCATTATGAAGTAGTTACCAATCGCTGGCTTATCTCACATAATGATGGACTAGAACTGTAAATGGAATAATCTAGTCCCATTAAACCAGGCTACTCTTAGTAAACTGGTACTGTTTAGTCATACAATAGTGTAATGTTTAGAAATTCTTTATCTCCAAAACCACTCCACATAATTTCAAGTTCACTGTAACCCACCCTGTGAATAGACAGACCTCTCAGTTAAATTTACATATTCCTAGTTCTATCAGATTATACAATGGAACTTTAGCACAATGTATTCGTTTTCTTTAAGAATTCCATAAAGTAATCTTATATATTGTTTGCAGATTTTCTATTACCGTAGTCCCTTGGAGTTCCACAAACTATAAAGACTTTTGAAAACAGAGGAATATCATGGTGTAAAGAATTGGAGGTGAAGGTGTGTACATGTTATAAAGAAGAACAAAGAGCTAACATTTAGAAAGAAATATTCAAGATCTGTTATAAAACAATAAAATATATTAAATATGTATTTTATGCTATTTAACACAATGGATTAAACATGTCTTTTCAGTTATTTTACAACTGAATTTATATGTTCTATGTTAAAAATAATTTATTGTCAGCATGGGAAACATGAGTAGATTACTTCTTCAAAATATGTTAAAAGAAATGAAGGCCAGCCTCCATTTTTGGATATATATACCAGGGGTGCCAAAAAATGCATAAACATTTACGAGGTATTATCTATGTATTACTTTTCAAAGTTAAAGTATAGTAGAAATGTATAGTATGAGGTTCGCTCAAAAGATTGTGTTAATCAAATGAGTGCTAGCATCACAATGCAACAGGCAGCACAGTCAAAGAAAATGGCGGAAGCATGGTTGCCACTAGGACAGCACAAGACCTGCTTCTTCTACTACAGTGCTGGAACAATTTATACACTCGCCACAGAAGTCTACCAAATAATGTGTACAAGGGACAGGAGTCAGCAGAATAATCATATGATGCATATTTAAAACAGAAAAAAAGAAAATTTTTCATCTCAAGATTATTACATGTGCTGAATGAAGATGACATTGATCGAAAGGTGCAGTACTGTGAGTGGTTCCAAAACATGGTACTAGAGGATAAAGAGTCTGTGAGAAAAATGGTTAGGTCTGGTGAAGCACAGTTTAAATTCAATGGAACAGCGACCCAACATAATTGTTTGTGTTGGGCTCCAGAAAATCCACACATTCATGTGGAAAAATAAGTCAATTTACTGGGCCTCAACATCTATGTGGACTATGATTAAAGGGACTATTTGGACCATTCTTTTTTTAAGGTACCATACTGTTCAAGTATACCTAGACATGCTATACACATCCATTTTACCAGCAGTTCATACTCTTTTGGAGAATGATCAATTTTATTTCCAACAAGATGGTGCCCCATTGCACTTCCACCAAGCCATGGGAGCTTACCTGCATGAGAATTTGCCAAGACAATGGGTAGGATGAAGAGGTGTGGTTGAGATTTCCCCACATTCTCCTGAATTAACACTCCTTGACTTCTGCCTATGGGGGACCTTAAAGGATATGGTGTACTGCAGAAAACTAATTACACTGGCAGTACTTTGCGAAGAAAGTGAAACCGCACGCTTAATGAAAATGGATGCTTTGGTCAACATTGCTCGTGCAGGAGTTTGTGGTAATCAGAAGTGTCTGGATGCTGACAATAACCACTATGAGCACCTCTTGTAATTGCAGAAGTCAAACATGATTTGTATTCATATTTTGTTATGTGTACATATTGGGAATTACAATTCTAATAGGTTTTTTTTTCCTTTGTTAAAAGGCAACATGTGTATCCATGTTTTGGCACCCTTTGTATATATTTTGAAACAAACTCATTCCAGTTTCAAACTTTTCTGTTACTATTATATCTGTGATGTCTTTGATGTTTCTATTGTAATTGTTTATTGGTACCACTAACTGTATACATATCAAATTGTAAACTTAGTAAAGTTTGTGAGTGTCCTACTGTTCTACTAACTGTCTCTCTCCCACTCCTCCATCATATTTCCTAAGGCACAACCATATTGAAATTAGGCAAATTGATAGCCCTATAATGACCTGTAAGTGTTCAAATCAAGGGTAGGATCACACATCTTTCTTTTTAGAGCTAGAAATGATAAAGCTTAATGAGGAAGACATGTCAAAAGCCAAGTTAAGTCCGAAGCTAGGTCTCTTGCACTAAACAGTTAGCAAAATTGTGAATTCAAATGAAAAGTTCTTGAAGGAAATTAAAAGGACTACTCCAGTAAACACATGATTAATAAGAAAATTATACAGTCTATTGCTAATGTGGAAAGAGTTTGAGGGTCTGAATAGAAAATCATACCAGTCACAACATCTTCTTAAACCAAAGTCTCATCCAGAGCAAATCTCTGACTTTCTTCAAGTCTGTGAAGGCTGAGAGAGGCAAAAAGCTGCAGAGGAAAAATTGGAAGCTAGGAGAGGTTGGCTCATAAGGTTTAAAGAAAGAAGTCATGTCTATAACATAAAAGTTCAAGTTGAAGCAGGAAGTCATAATGAAGATGCTGCAGCAAGTTATCCAGAAGATTTCGCTAAGATAGTTGATAAAGAAACCCCACAGATTTTCAATGTAGACACAACAGTTTTATACTGGGAGAAGATGTCAAGTAGGACTTTCATAGCTAGAGAAGAGAAGTCAATGCCTGACTTCAAAACTTTAAAGGATGCTGTCTCTTGTGTTAAGGACTAATTCAGCCGATGGCTTTAAGTTGAATCCAATACTCACTTATCATTGTGAAAATGACCCTTAAAAATTACGCTAAATCTATTGTTTATAAATGAACCTAAAAAGCCTGGATGACAGAACATCTGTGTACAGCATGGTTTACTATATATTTTAAGCCTAATACTGAAATCTACTGTTCAGAAAAAGTATATTTCTTTGAAAATATTAGTTTGACAATACACCCGGTCACCCAAGAGCTCTGATAGAGATGTAGAAGGAAATTAATGTTGTTTTTAAGCCCGATAGCACAATTTTCATTCTGCAGCCCAGTGGATCAAGGAATAATTGAAACTTTTACTTGAAATTATGTAAAAATGCATTTCATAAAGCTATAGTCACCATAGATAGTAGTTCCTCTGGTGGGTCTGTACAAAGTAAATTGAAAACTTTTTGGAAAAGATTTGTCATTGCAGATGCCACTAAAGAACACTGTGATTCATGGGAGGAGTTCAAAATATCAATATGAACAAGAATTTGAAAGAAGTTGATACTGACTCTCAAAGACGACTTTGAGGGATTCAAGACTTCAGTGAGGAATGTAATTGCGCATGTGATGGAAACAAAAAGAGAACTAGAATTAGAAGTGGAACCTGAAGATGTGACTGAATTGTTGCCATCTCATAATGAAACTTAAACAGATGAAGAATTACTTCTTATGGATGAGCAAAGAAAATGGTTTCTTGAGATAGAATCTACTCCTGGTAAAGAGGCTGGGCACATTGATTGGATGTTAACAAAGAATTTGGGATATTAATATTATTTACATTTAGTTAGTAAAGCAGTCGCAATGTTCGAAAGGATTGACTCCAATTTTGAAAGAAGTTCTACTGTGATTAAAACACTACGAAACAGCACTGCTTGTTACAGAGAAATCTTTTGTAAAAGGAAAAGTCAATCTAATTGGCAAATTTCTATTTTGTCTTATTTTTTTCAAATTGTTGCAGCAACCCCAAACTTTATCAAAAACCACTCCATTAGTCAGCAGACAGCAACACTGAATCAAAGCCCTCCAGGAGCAAAACAAAACAAAACTATGACTTGCTGAAGGCTCAGATAACCATTAGCAGTTTTTAGCTACAAAGGATTTTCAAATTAAGGTATGTACATTTTTTAAGGCATAATGCTATTGCACATTTAATAGACTATATGAACATAATTTTTATGTGCACTGGAAAAACGAAACGTTTACAAGACTCACTTCATTGTGCTTGTCTGAAACCGATCCCATAATATCTCCTGTATACGTGCCTGTATACAAGACCATGTTCAGTTTAAAAAACACTAAATGGAAATACAGTAATGTGTTGATAATGTTACTCCATAGTTAGTGATGTAAAAAATAGCTTTTTCTTTTTGTGTTTATGTATTTATTGTTTCAAAGGCAATAAAATATGGAAGTGCAAAATAAATTCATCTCAGGTATATATATCAGTAAAAATTAAAGCTGTATAGCTCAGAGTTGAACAATGTGTTAAAATTAGATATATTTGAAAAATAGGAGTAGAAAACTAAATGAGTGTCTATTTTATTATTAATTGAAATGTCTTCTGTTACTAGAGGCGTTTGAGTGTAGTGTTATATGGTCATATGTGTATGGGGGGTGGGATTTAACAACTGCCCCAGAGAATAGTGAAAATTTATACATTCTTTGAAATGCAATCTAGTAGAAATTAGATATGCCCAAATTTAGTCTTAAATGTCATAAAATGTCAAGTACTTTTAGAACTAAGCTTTTAACACTTTTAAATTTTTTTACAATTAAAAAACATTAATAATGAAATAAAAATGAAAATTGTTTGCAAACTCAAAATCTATATCAACTACACTTTTTGGTGCTATGGACTGGAAATATGACATAGTCACATGATAATGATTTTCCTGATAAGTGTACTTCATATTATACCCATTAGTTTGTTATAAGATCACTAGGATTTATCATGGAGATTTATATTGTGACACCCACAGTTTAGACTTATTTATGTATTTAGGCTTAATATACACGCTAGAGACTTAATTATAAAATGAATGGATACATTTAATAGTTCATAGACTCAGAGCATCTCTTCTCTGTAACACTCGTGTGTCACAAAATTAATGATCTTATAAACAAATGATTTCATTTTTGTTTGAAAAATGATATTCTGCAGGATAAATGCAGACATGTCATGTTTTCCCTCATTGTTTACATTTTTCTAAATCATCATTTATGTTCAATTTTTTTATTTGTCATGAACATCTGGATAGAGAAGTAGAATGTATTTTCTTGTTGTCATAATATCTGTGGCCTCCAAGAGATGTGGTGAACATTCATTTTATCTTTTTTTTTTTTTTAGCTGGAGTGTCACTCTGTCACTAGGCTGGAGGCCAGTGTCATGCTTTCAGTTACCACAGATCCCTCTGCTGGACTCAGATGATCCTTCTGCCTCAGTCTTCCAAGTAGCTGGAAATACAGGCATGGGACACCATGCCTGGCTAATGTTTTGATGTATTATAGAGATGAGGTCTCGCCAAGTTGCCCAGGCAGGACTCGAACCTGAGGACTCAGGCAATCCTCTCACCTTGGCCTTCCAAAGTGCTGGGATTATAGGCATGAGGCACCATTTTAATCAAGATATCCTTTGGCGTGTGTGCTGTAAATCTAAAATAAACCAATAAATAGCAAAACATATTAAAAACCTATAGCAATTTCAGATATTTTTAAAAAACAATAAAAACTTTCAAAACAAAGAAAGACCCTATTTGTTTTACATGGGTATAGAACATGCAATTGTGTTGAAAGATGAAGCCACAGCCTGTGAAGAGCTAGTACCAAACACAAGCAAAAGTGGCTTGTCATTAGAACCTACAGAACAAGACTATCTGAAAAGTGGTGATAGTGCTAGACTTCAAATAAAATTAGAGCCTAAATTAGCTGAGACTGCGGCATACAGTGTATATAAACTTTTGAACCTGTATAGAGAGGCTCTGAATTGAGGTCATAGTAGGAAAAAAGGCATACAAAATTATATATGTAAGAAGACATAGGAACATAAGACAATATGTGCGTGTGTGTGTGTGTGTGTGTGTGTGTGTGTGTGTGTGTGTGTGTAATGAACTAAACAATGACAATAAAACCAAATATATTTATAAAGCAAAAGCAAATTACAATTAGGTAGGAGCATATCTATGTTACACACAGTGAAAAAGAATAAAGACGGTACCTATAAAACATCAATAAATTAACAGAGAAAATAAAAAATTTAAAGGATAACTTTAAAGGCTATACACTGAGTGACTTACACATATTCCTAGCCAGATTTCAAAAAGAACTTTGAAAGAGTGGTTGACAAGTGATATTTAAATAACTTGAGAGAGTAAGACTGAGCAGTTCATTTCTACTTGTATTGCATATTGTCAACAATAAAGGCAACAACAACTTCAGAACAATAAAGTATGATCTGAATACATCAGTTCCTCCAAGAATTACATTGCTGAAGGAGTTTCTATACTCAGATGAACAATCATTCAAGAATGAGGGTGAAATAGACATGTTTTCTGAATACAGAAAAAAAACAAATTGAGAAAATTACCTTTGGCAAAATTTGCAAAATTTAGTACCGAAAGAACAATCTTAGAAAAATAAAACTGTAGACAGATATAAGATAGATAATTTATGTAACCAAATACTATAGAAGCATAAAAAGACAAATAGCCCACTAAAAAAAGTTTAAAGTGTCAGTGACAAGAATAAATTAAAAAAAAAAAAAACACTCCAATGAAGGAAAATGTTGAATACCATGAAAATACTATGTATAATAAATTCCCATAGAAGGAACTGCAAAAGTTCAATAAATATAAAAAAAATTACTACCATCATAAAAATCATAAAACTCTGATATGTATTGAGTCTATGAAGACGTGAAAACTCACAAACTCTTGGTGGACTAACATGTCAACCAGTTTGGCAAAGTGTAATAAATGCTTCAAGGTATGTTGTAATACAAATGTGTAGTCAATATACCACATACATAAAAAAAAATCAATATGAGAATAGAAATTCACTGATAAACTAATTATGAGCAGTAATAAAATTATCAACTAAAAATATAAGACATCAAAGTGTTAAGAATTGAGACCACCTGAATTCACATAGCTTAGCAATGAAGATTGAGAACTTAGTTCATTTGTCATGGACTTGTTTTAAAGACGGTTGCCTCTCTGTGTCCTCCAATCCTAAAATATTATGTCATAACTTTTGACCAATCCAAATTAATTTCACACTTTGAAAAATTCATTAAAAAATATCAAAATCTTTGAAAATGAAACCTATAGAAAATTCACTTTTGCTATTTTATCTTATTTTAATTGCAAGAGTAAGTATAAACATTTATAAGGTACATTGTGGTATTTCAAAATATACATACATTATGGAAAGAGTAAACAGAGCTAATTTGCATATCAATTGCCTCACTTTTTTGTGTAGTATGGACATTTACAATTTACTCTCTTAGCAATTTGAAAGGTATATTATATTATTATTAACCACAGACACCATACTGTGCAATAGATAACCAAAACTTATTTCTGTCATCTAACTGAAATTTTGTCCTTTGACCAACATCTTGCCATTGACCATGCCTCCTTCCCCTTAGTTTTCAGTAAGCACCTGCCAACTCTCTACCTATGAGTTTTGACTTTTTTTAGATTCCACATATAAGGGAGGTCACGCAGTATTTGCCTTAATGTGCTTGAGTTATTTTACTGAATATTATATTGTCCATGTTTATCCATGTTGCTGTGAATGATAGAATTTCTTTCTTTCTTTTATTTTTGACCAGCAACCTCACTTCTGGGTGTCTACCCAAAGCATTTAAAATCTCCTGTGGATGAGATATCTGCACTTTCATGCTTATTGCAGCATTATTCATAGTAGCCAAGATATTGAATAAAAGGATGAATAGATAAAGAAAGTATGGTGTATATACACAACTAAATACAATTCAGCCTAAAAAAGAAGAAATTTCTGTGATTTATAACAACATGGATGAACCTGGAGACCATTACTTTTTCAAGTTTGTTTAACTATTCTAAATGCTACAATTTGAGATCTGCTTTTATTTTCAGCAGCAGCAATCTGCTAGAATTAAAGAGTTGCTGGCTTTAATGACTTTTGAGGGCATACTAAAACTAGTAGAATGTACGATGGTGAATTTCATGAACATCATGTGGAACAGTTGAGAAGGATTATCTTGCATACTTTCTATCATATTTTTAAATTACTCTGAAATCTCAATTATCTTTACATGAATGTTTAGTGGTTCTATCAGTGATACTGTCAAAAGATACCTATGTGTATGTTGTACATACTCTTCTAGTAGCACTTAGAATAGGCACGTTTTTGTTTTTAATCTCCATTTTCTTAGATCATGAAGAAAGAATCTTGCATCACCCATTATTCCTACTAGCATTATGCCTGTCATATTACATGTGTTTGATATTTGTTAAATAATTAGATATGAATGAAAAGCTTTCGTGATTTGTCTATATGCTAATGATTATAAATTTTAATTATTTATTTATATGTACCTTAGAAGTTAATTATAACATTTTAAAATGAGCCATTCTCACATGCTTTAATGAGAAGAGCATATTCTTTATTTTTTTTAGTAGAAACAGAATTGTTTTCATTTCATGACTATGTAAAATTGGCAGTATCCAAAATAATCTCTGAAGAAGATAGCTACATTTGCTTTTTAAAAAACAAAGATAACATTAGATTATTATATCCTTAAACTCTGCCTTCATTTAAAATGTCTTATCCTCTTGAATGACAAGAAAAAATCATTATCAAATGCAACTTTTTAAAGAATACCTAATAATAAAATGAAATTATTAGGTATGCTTATTTTTAGATTGTCGAGGATTATTTCACTGCTTAATATTAAGAGCAGTGATTCTCAAGAATGAAATGGCATATGTATTTCTAAATACCTGGATTTGAGCTGTAGTAGAATTCTTTTTAGAAAACAGCTTGGCCTTATTGCTTTATTACTAAATTAATTAATAAGTTAAAGAACAGTGACAAGTGATAATCACTTTTAAGTATTACAGATATTATGGTTTTGTAACAGTTAAACAAAACATTTTTAAAAATAACAAGAAAGGATTGAGATTTTTATGAAAATGAATTATAAGATTTAAAAATGCAAACTAAGTTTCAAGTGCTCAACAATTGTCTATCTTGTAAATTTATATATGTTGAATTTATTTCCCCTGCATTTTATTATAAAAGTAAGTATGCATTTCCTTCCAGAAGATTCAGGGGAAAATAAAATAATTGTATAGCAAAATAATACATGTATACTGAAAGTAAATCAGAAGGGAAATGCAAATCAAAGATTTATGCCTAACCAAATATTTTATATATGTATTAATGAAAGTAACACAATACTCTTCTAGAATGACAAACAACCATATATATAAATTAGATGCATTTTAAAGTACTTCATTTTTCCTACCTACTGGCTTTTTCATCTATGCTAATAAGAAAGAGGGAAACAGAACTATCTATCAAATGGTCTCATAGTAACTTGGGTGTTTACTTCACTGAAATTTATTTATCAAAGTGGAAAGCCTGTATTTATTTGGTGAACCCACATGATTAATTTTTATTTCTTTAAGTGGACAAGAAGCTTTCTGAAGCCACAATACTGTATTTTCTCTTATCTGCTTTTGATACTTAGCAGTAGCTTAGTAAATTTTGCAATAAATCACCTATGTAACTTGATATATTTTACGCAAAAGTCATGACATGTAATATAATTATTTTTTAATTTTTTTCATTTAAACCGCTTTATTTATTTATCCATTTGTTTGTTTATTTATTTGTTTGATTGATTTTTGTTGTTGTTGTTGAGTTGGAGTCTCACCATCACCCAGGCTGGAGTGCCGTGGCACACTCACGGCCACCCCGGCATTGACCTACTGAACTGGAGTGATCCTTTCACCTCAGCCTTCCAAGTAGCCAGAACTATAGGTGCATGCTATAGCATCCGGCTAATTTTTTTTTTTTTAATCTATTGCTGAGACGAAGTCTCATCAAGTTGCCAGGGCTAGTCTCGAACCCACGGGCTCAGGCAATCCACTCGCCTCGACCTCTCAAAATGCTGGGATTACAGACTGAGCCACCAAGCCCGGCCTCGTAATTATTAAGTTAGACTGTCCCTCTTCCTTCCTTTTCCTAGTAATAGGTCAACAGACAATCACATACTAGTCAGAAAACAACACAAAATAACTAATCAGAGGTAAAAGAGGTCATTACACTTTTTATGCTTTATTTTTTATTTTGTTTGTTTTAAGATTAGGTATCTTTTTTCTCTAGTCTTTTTTTAGGCAAGGATGCTACTTTGATATATATATAATTTGGAAAGTATAGTAATTAATATCTAAGGTTTTTCCTTGATAAATAATCAGACTAACCTGAATCCTTTTCTACTACCGTACTTTGGGGTGTCTAATGGAGAGTTTGTACATTTTGCTTAAAAGTTTTGACATTTTTGGTAAATGGCACAGTGAATGTTTATTGAATTGAATCAAGCACTGACATTGTTTACCTCTCCTTTTCTCCACACAGTCCCCTGCCTGCCCTCTTTGAACTGACTTCAAGCTCTCTCCCCAAAGGGATGATTTGGAGATGGTTTGTCTGTCCTTTGACTAGCAGTTTCTATTTATCAAATTCAAATTGTTATTATCCATATCTTTGTTGGTCTTATTTTAAAATTTTCCTCATCCTTTATTATTTTTTTTAAAAATTTTCTTCTTCAAATGGTACTCCAGCAACTCAGTCACTTGTGTTCATTCATGCATGTTCTCTATTTTTAAAGTAATATTCATATTTTCTAATGTCTATCTTTGGTCTATTGTCAACTTGCTCTAGTTTTTCTTTTGTCACTGTAAGATTTCATTTATTTACGTAAATAATATCACTCATCTTGATCTATATAATAGAATTATATGAAATCAGGAGTCTATCTTTTCTTCTTTTTATATGAAGAAGAAGATATGCATCTTCAACTGCAATTTAAATAAGATAATTTTAATAATTTGATAAGAAATAAGATGTTAATAAAGCTTTTAGTATTCTACATGCTTAATAAGTACTAAAATAATTGCTGTTGTTGCTTAACATGGTATGCTCTCTGACCAAAAAAAAAAAAAAATGGCACATATATATATAAGCTTATTATTGCTCTTGTAACACTGGGTCTACTCATGTAATCCAGGATAATCTCTCCATATCAATACACTTAACTTAATCATACCTGCAAGTTTCTTTAGCCATATAAAGTAACACATTTACGGGTTTCAGAGATTAGCTGTGCATATCTTTAGAGGGTCATTTTTATTCTACCATGGTGTGTACTTCACTCATCAAATACATTCATCTTATATGCAAAATATATTCCCAAGGTCCCTCAAATCTCAATTCCTTACAGCATCAACTCAATTCAAAAATTTCATATAAATCCCATCAGATCAAAATTTCCAAATTTTGTGGTCTAAATCAGGTATGGGTAATCTCTGAGTGTGATACATGCTGATCAATATTCCTCACCAAACGTGCACTTGGAAAATTAGAAAACCCGATATCTGTACCCAAAATGTCATGTTGTAATAGGCATAGGTTAACACTTGTATAATTTTCCTTTCATAAGAAAGAGAATGAAAGAAAAAAATAAGTCTCCAGTTTCAAGGAGATTAAAAATTTAGCTTGACACACCTGTTGGGTTTTAAGAATTGGGAAGAGTCATCTGTGTGGCCTTTGGTTCTACCCTTCTGGTTCCTCTACACTGTATTCTGAGCCCTCAGCTCCATGCTGAGGTTTATCATTCTTTTTACATGGAATGTAGCATATGTTTGCAACTACTTAGTTTCTTGCCAATAGAATTTTGAGAGTCTGATTGCCTTCTATCTTTTGTCCTCGCTCTGTTGCTTTTGGTTCAAGCTAGCAGTATCTCTACTGGTATTACATTTTCAATATATCCTGGGTCTCTTGTATGCCTGGGCATTCACTCCATCAGACAAGAGGCATATGCACAGGTCTATCTTACATAACTTCATCTTTCTTATTTTGGTTTCTGCTGAATGAATGCATAAGTCACATGCCTAACCTTCAAAGTGTCCTTTCTGTGACTAAGTGAACTTTTGTTTCTTCTAAGACACTAGAAAAAGGTTGTCTAGGCATACACTTGACTTTCTGTCCTGGGCACTTATTCCTGACAATGAATCTCCTAATTTTGGTTCTCTTATATTCAGGATGATCTGAGACTATTCAAAATCAAGTAATAGATACTGTTTTTAAAAAACAAAAGTATACACAATGTATCTTTCCCTACTTCCATTTAATAATACACAGACAAAATCAAATTTCACTTTCAGCGCTTTGCTAGGGAATCTTCTCATCTAAATATAAAAGCCCATCTCTCACAAGTTCTGCTTTCCACATAAATGTAGGATAAGAGGTTTCTGCCATTATATGACAATCCATTGTCTTCACATTTTCAATAACACGTTCCTCATTTCCGTCTTGTTTGCATCAACAGTGCCTTTAAGATCATGCTTCTATCAATTGTCTATTTATGATAATTTTGGTATTATTTTTCTTTTTTATCCTTCCCCCCAATTGTGGTATTCTTTATGAAACCACAGGCTTCTCTACTATGCTTCTCACTTCGTTCTGAGTCCTCACTAATAGCACATTTAATGTCCATGTGGACTGTTTTTGACAACGAAGTTTTCTCCAAAATGATGCAGGTTTTGTTCCCATGTTTCTCACTTACTTCTGAGCACTCACTAGCAATTTTGAGATTCATATTTTCACTATCAATATGGTAAATGTATTCATATTTTAACTAACAGTCTGGTAAAAGCATTCTATTTTGCTTCAAAATTGTTTACTCATAACCCAATTTCAAAGCTGTCTTTATATTTTACATATTTATCACATCAAAATTCTACTTCTGTTGCCAACTCTATGAGTTTATTATTGCTACTGTGAAAATTAACACAAGCTTAGAGACTTAAAAAATATATAAATGAATTATTTTACAGTTCTGGACACTAGAATTTTAAATTCTGTTTGAGCTAAGTCTAGGTATCAGCAGAAGTGGTTCATTCTGGAGACTCTAGGTGGCAATCCATTTCCTTTGCTGACTACATTGCTTCCTTATGACTACCAGATGAACTTTTTCTCTTTCCTTCAATCATTATATCGTCTTCTTTCTTTGCCCCTTATAGTACAGGTTTTCCCTGCTAGGTAAGTGTTCTAGGAACCCATCAAAAACAGTGTATTAGCTAGCATTGTTGAGGGAGACTGTGTTTGGTTTCAGTTAATTTTGGGGGGGGGATTCTTTCAATATGTTTGCCCACTTCATGATGGATGACTTACAAGTGAACCTGCCCACACCACACTGATTATTCAACAGTTTTTGACCAAAAATGCCATAACCCCCCAGGGCCTACCTTCCCTATTCATGGGATCTCACGCTGAGCAAATTTGTTGTTTGTTTTGTTTCCCTGGATGAAAAAAATCCTCAAAAGAAAAAGATTTGCTGATATGAAAGAGGTGAAAAAATAAAAATAAAATAAAATAGCAGAAGCACTAAAAGACATGAAAATTGATGAATTCAAAAACTGCAATTGTTTACAATTATAGAACATGGCTTATTGACTATACTCCTTAATTCAGTTGTAGATCTAAGAGTTGCTATTTCTATTAAAAAGTACCTAGAAATGCAATTAAAATAGTATAAACTTCCACAGCCCAAGTATTAACAATATAGTGTTACAATTTTAGAGTCAATTTGAAAAAATTGGAGGTGACTAATATATATCATTTTATATTATTGATAGGTTAAATAGCAATGCATTTTTCTTTTTATATAAATAAAGTTTCATCAAATACTATATAGCTCAACTTTCATGTTTCCAGTTTCATCACTAAAAAAGAGTAGAATATTCTCTTCTATTGGAGAATTTTAGGAGTACTAAGTTTTTTCAGTATAGATTCAATAGGATCCTCAATAAGACTTTTCTATGTCTTCTATTCATGTTGTTTTTACTTCATTGTCTATTAATTTTGAAAATAATAAAAATGGAATGAAGAAAGATACACTTACTTCTGGTGGGAAAATTATTTAGAACTAATCAATATAGGATTTGATACAAGTATAATAAATACACCCTATCATTTGTAACAAATTATTGAAAACATGACATGGTCAGTGAAAGGCCAGGCCATATGCCTGAAGGAGATATTTTAGTATTTTACAGTACACATAATTCCAAAACCCATCTCAAATACAGAAGTATTTAAGGTGAACTGAAATTTCCTTGAGAAACTAAACTTTAATGATAACTTGAAGATTTTTGAATAAAATAATTAAATTCTTATGTTTTAGTTGTTGAAATTAAGGTTTGAACAAATTATCTTATTGTAGTTTCTATTATTTTATTTATTTATATTTTGGATTAGTGAGGAAATCTAAACTCTCCTCACTTTGGTCATAAGTCGTTGAATCGCAATATTGGTATTTGTCTATTCTGTATGTAGGATTTTAATCTTAATTAAAGGAATTAACTAGTAGATTTGAGAGTATTATTCAAATCCAAAAGACAATTGCATTTTTATAAAAGAGATGCTATGTAAAAATATTTCCACTAAAGCAGAAGCAAAATCTTCTTATGTGGTTATTTTCTGGGTAAAAAGAGAGAGAGAGAGAGAGAGAGAGAGAGAGAGAGAGAGAGAGAGGGAGGGAGGGAGGCAGGGAGAGAGAGAGACTGCATGGATTTTAGAAAATTAATTATATAATTCAGGGGGAAAAAAATCTGTCCACAAAAATTAGTATAACCAGACCTAGAACTCATCCTCAAATTCACAGAAACTCATATTCTATCAAACTTTAAATCTTTTTCATGTCACCTCCAAATTATACCTCTGGCAAATTCCCACATTTCAATATCCACAATTTTAGGAAAGTCACACTGATCTCTTGTTTAGTTGAATGCACTTATTTCCTAACTGGTTTCCCTGCTTTCATTCTCCAGTCTGTCCAGTGAGTAGATAGAAAAATCTTATTTAAAAAATGAAAATAAATCTTATTTAAAAAATGAAAATATGTTATTTTTCAGCTCAAAGTCAGTGGTTTTTCATTATTCTTTGAAATATATTGAAATATTTTTTAATGGTTAAGTTCATGTGTCAGTTTGACTAGGCTAAGGAATACCCATATAGCTGGTAAAACATTATTTCTGTAGCTGTGAACCCGTCTGTGTGTCTGTAAGAGACTACCATTTGAACTGGTGAACTGAGTGAAGAAGATTGCTCTCATTAACGTGCAACCCGTTGCAGACCCAAAACAGAAAAAAAAACACACACAAAAAAAGTGGAAGAACGTCAAATCCACTCACTGCTTGAGTGGAAACATGCATCTTCTTTCAGGCCTTTGGGCTGCAACTGATTATACCATTGGCTTTCCTGGTTCTTTAGCTTGCACACTACAGATTATGATTGTGAATTTCTCATTCTATAATCACATGTGCCATTTTCATATATATGAATACGGTTATCTTGTTGGATCTATTTATTTGAAGAACCTTGACTAATACATTTTTTTCCTGACCTATAAATCATTGCATGAGCTAACCCAATTTGGTGAAGTCCTTTCTTAGATTTTCCTAACTCATTTACTCTTTTGTAATTATGATGACTTTTGGCAGTTTCTAAAACAAACATGCCGCTTTCTTCTTTATTTCAAAGGCTTTGCATTTGCTCTTCACTCTCTGCCAAACATTTTTTCCACTGCCACCTGGCATTACTCGCCCCTAGCATCCTGCAGGTCTCAGCTGAAGCGTCATCCCTTCTGAAAGGCCATTCTTTGTTTTATTCTGTATCACAGCGTCACAGCGTTTCTCTCATAGCACTTAAGTATTCTATATTTATTTGGAATTTTTTTTCATGTTTCTTTCATAGAAGTGCAATTCCACTATAGCAGGTATCTTGTCTCTCCTGATCATTGTAATACTCAAAATGTGAAGCAACGTGTTCAGTGTTTATATAATGTTGGTTAAATAAGTCAAGAGTGAAGGGATGTTAAATATTTTCTTTGCATTTTACACTGTATTTTGTATTTTAAAATGTATAGATCTTTCGTGTATGAAAGAAATATGAGCCATTAGGATAAAAACAATTTTAAAATATTTTGAATCTAGGGCAGAGCTCCAGAGGCAGAGAAACAAAATTAGACAAAGATGAAAAGCAAATAAACACATTTCTCTTCTCCTATTTGGATGCAATAAATCTATTCTATTGGCAAATCTGACCTAACAGTGGTTGAAAATGGTAATGCATTTCTTGCAATATAAAAAGCTTTAATAAAACTTGTTTAACTGGACGATTTATGCAGATGTTAGATATGAATTAAATCACAAAGGTCTCCCAAAGGTTTACGACTATTATATCAGTGTTTAGCATATTATTTTTGTGCTTTTCCTTTTACTTGAAAATAGTTTCATAGAACTTTGAATATTATTTGTCAGTCAACAAATATAAGTGACAAAAAGTGAATTTATTAAATGTCTTATTAATACTGTTTAATACTTTTTAATAAACTGCCAATGAATACTATCCAAATTCCTATAGTGGTATTGACCATCTTATAATATTTGAAATATTATTGTCCCTCAAAATACCTCATGCTGATTTATTTATGTATGTTTTGTTTGCTCCAAAAAAATACCTTTTATTTTAACCATTCTTCTTCGCTGCATCCATTTGCAAGCTTTCTCTTCATGATTCAAGATTCAGCACATGTTTAACTTGCTTTCTACCAGCTTCTTGTAACTCTTCAGGTGAGCTGGGCATTTCTCCCTCTGAAACCTCAATTACATTTTGAATTCTACTCTATTCCTATCCCAGTGCTGATTTACTTTTATATTTATCTTCCTTACAATCCTTTAAGTTATTTGAAAACAAGAACCAATTGTTTCTTATCCTTGCATAATACTTAGAAAAGTGTGTCTTGCAGAACAGATTTCAAGGTCTCGAAATATTGAATTGGCTTCAATTGAAAATTAGCTTCAGTGCTAACAGATGAGCTAGTATAGCTAAGAAGTTGAACTGGGGAGTAGGAATTCCCCAAATGCTCAACTGCACTTTCTTACTTCAAATCCAAGTTAGATTTAGGAAGCCGTTATTGTTTCAATATTTCTCCTCTCATGATTTTTAATCACAAATTTATTTTTAAAATTGCATATTTATTCTTGCATGTTACCAGTTTTTGATGAAGCCCCCTCACACACTGGCAGCCTTGTACCCTCCAGAGGGTTTCCCAGACACTAGCCATCATTGATCTGAAAAACCTCATGCCCTCTATTTTGCTCTAAATCCTTCCAGATATACTAATTGGTTGTCACTTAAAGGCAGTAGTGTTTCAGTTGAAAATGCACTATGTCTAATACAAATTTTGTATGCTTGTTCTAGCAGGACACTTTATTCAATGTATGCCATGTCTCTAGATATAAATAGCTAATCAACATATATTTTAAATATGTCAATTTTTAAGTACTATATCTATGTCCTACAATTTTGGCTGCAAATTTAGTAAGCCAATAAATGTGAAGAATGTTACCACAACCATGAAACATTAAGGGCAATAAATATAAATTACTGGAATGAAAAAATCAAAAGATTGCCTACATGGTATATATAGAAAATACACCTCAAATGCTTAAGGCTACCTGTATCTGTACAATTACAAGTAATGTAAATTTTAAGATTAAAAACACTGAATATGAGCATGACCCCCCAAAAAGGAAATTTATTTTAAAATTGCATGCTTAGGCCAGGCATGATGGCTCAAGTCTGTAATCCAAGCACTTTGGGAGGCTGAGGTGAGAGGATTGCCTCAGCTCAGAGGTTCAAGACCAGTCTGGGTAACTTGGTGAGACCTCATCTCTACAGTAAATCACAAAATAAATCAGGCAGGGTAGTGTGCACCTATAGTTCCAGCTACTTGGAAGGCTGAGGTGGAAGGATCACCTGAGCCCAGCAGGTCAAGGATATGGTGGCCATGAGTGTGTCACGGCACTCCAGTCTGGGTGACAGAGTGAGACTCCAACTTAAAAAAAGAAAAGAAGTATGTTTATTCTTATATGTTTAAACTTCAGTCACCTTTAAGGTACTCTGTGCTTGATCCAATGCACCTATTGAGATGCTTTTTTCCACTGTTCAAAACAGTTTTGAGTGAATCAACTTTGATGCCTTTTAGTGCTTCTGCCATTTTTTCTTTCACCTCTTCCACATTGGCAAAACATATCCCTTTGAGAACTTTCCCCCTGAGGACAAGGAAACAAGCAAAATAAGTCACCAAGAGTGAGATAAGGTAAACAGGGAGTGTTGGCATAGGAATCATGCCATTGTGGGTCAAAATTGTTTTGTGTTTTTTGGGGGGTGGTTGGTGGGAAAGCAGGATTTACCGAGAAGACAGAAAAGCTCCCAGAGCATGAGGGGACCTGTGAGGTCAAAAACTGCTGAATATTCAGTAGGGTATGGGCAGGTGCGTCATCATGTCACAATAACCAGTTACCCATTTGTCACAACTTGGGGTGTTTCTTTCCCAAATCATGATTCAACTTTGTCAACACTTCCAGTCAACTTTGGTTGACTGTTTGATCCAGAGGAACAAATTTTGAGTGTACTACAAAGGTCCCACTCGCCAAAAGAAAATTCTAATTTTTTTTTGAGTCCCTGTTGTACTTATAAGGTCTTTTTATTTTAAAATTATACAGAAAAAAATATCTAGAAAGCTCTAGTCAATTAGAAATGCATTGGAAATATAAAACCATACTGCCAATACTAATGACTTCATGGATCACTTTTTTTTTTTTTTTGAAAAAAATGCATATAAAGAATATGCTTTAAAAAAGTAAAACAGAGGTTCCGGTAAGATGGCGATGGCATAGGTGGACTTGTGAGATTCTCCAAATGTGAGTTCCCAAAAAGACTTAGTTTTCTTCCCCATCCCCCAGCCCACCACCAGCTGCACTGGTCCGAGGCCCGGGGACCATCGGTCCCACACAGGGCCGGATATTGCAGCCCCCGGGTGCAGCTGTTCCACCATACATGACTCCCGCCTGTGTGGGAGTCTTGGGTCTTGGCTCCCTCCATGGCTACATCATCTCTCACCCAGCACCCAGCACCAAGCCGCCGGTCACTCAGGGAGGCTCAGGGCACCCGCCCCTCAGAGACACTGGTCCCATTCCTTGCTGAAGTACCCGGTGGGGGGCTCAGGGCCACTCTTGCCACTCACCGCCTGCCCTTTGGAGCTTTGGAGCTCTGGAACTCTGGGCCCGCCCTGGTTGAGGCACTCAGCGTGTGACCCCAAGCTTGGGGACCCAGACAAGTAGAGAGAAACGGATCTGCAAAAGTGAAACTGTCTTGGCCATTCTCCAGGCAGAGATTTCCATTGCCCCACCCACCTATCAACAACCCCCACCTCGGTTCCTAAGGTAACATTGCTAAACAAGAGACAAAGCCCCACCCCTATGCTGAATCAGACAAAAGCAACTCCCAGGCAACAGGCTAAAAATAAACAAACCCAAACTGCGAGTAAATCTAGCTGCCTGCAACAAAAAACAAAGAGGAGAGGCTGGAGATAAGAGCTAAAGTGACTTTAGTCTGATCTCTTATTTTGACTTTTGATTTTATCATTTTGACTGTTTGTTTTCATCACTTTTGTTGTTTGCTTTCTGACTTACACTGTTTCATGATTTTATTGGTCTGTCTCTGTGTAGCTACCAGAATTATTTAGAGAATCTTTCTTTCTTTTTTTTTCTTTGAGTTGAAGTCTCACTCTGTTGCCCAGATTGGAGTGCAGTGGCCGCTCCCGGCCACCACAGCCTTGGCGATTCTTCCACCTCAGCCTTCCAAGTAGCCAGAATTACAGGCATGCGCTACCATACCCAGCTGATTTTTTGATTTATTGTAGAGATGAGGTCTCGCTGCCCAGGTGGGTCTCGAACCCAAGGCTCAGGCAACCCATTTGCCTCAGCCTCCCAAAGACACAGGATTACAGGCTGAGCCACCAAGCCTGTCTGGGGAATCTTTTTTATGTGTATTTTTTCACTTCTCTCTGGTCTTGTGTCTCTTTCTACCTGACAGTTGGTATGTATGTCTGTATTCCCTCTCGCTCTTCTCTCATTCTAACTTCCTATTGATTCCCCCTCCCTCCATTATTTTCCTCTTTTATACCCCCTTTTAATCTAGGGACCAAGCCTACATACGACTGCATGGACATATTGTAAGGCAGAGGGAAATAGGTTTCAGTGTGCTCATACACCTGTTGGTGGATGCTAGAATCAGCATATACATTCTGAACCACAGCTTCTCCCTCAATTAAACCTCAAAACTGCAAAAAGTACAGCCCACAGCCCACACTCCAACCTCAAAAGTGAACAAAGCCAGAAGACCCTCATAAGGAAGAACAGGAGAATGCAGAAGTGAAACAAAAGCAGCCCCACCTTCCCTCTAAAACAGAATTAAAGAAGAGGAGGGAAAGGGGGAGAGAGAGAAAAATCTACACAAATGAAGAAAAACCAAAAGAAGAGTATGGGTCTCTCCCAGACCCCTGGGAGGGCAGATACTGAGAAAAATGACTTTGGAATGCAAACAATGAAGAGCCCCCAGAGTGAAGGGTCTCAAACTACAAACCTAGATATCAAGAAATTAATGGAGAGATTAAAAAGAATTGAGGAGACACAAGAAGAAACTAGGAGGGTGCTGATATCTGAGATAACTGATATCTGTAATAAAGAATACAGTGAATGAAATAAATAACAAACTGATAAGCATGGAAAGCAGAATTACCCAAGCAGAAGAAAGAATCTCAGAGCTTGAGGACCAAAATATAGAACTAACCCAAACTCTTAAAAACACAGAAAATAAGCTCAAAAAGACAGAACAAAACCTTCAAGAGATGAGCGATTACTTCAAGAGACCGAACCTAAGAGTAATCGGCCTTTCTGAGGCAGAAAGAGAGACAGAGATCACACTGGAACAAACTTTCCATGAGATCATTCAAGAAAATTTCCCTGATCTAAGCAGTGATGCAAAAATTCAAACACAAGAGATTCAGGGAACTCCTGCAAGACAACAAATGAGAAGACCAACTCCAAGACACATAATAATTCGCCTAAACAAATTAGGCATAAAACAAAAAATCCTAAAGGCAGCAAGAGAAAAAGGCCAGACCACCTACCATGGAAGACCAATCAGAATGGCAGCAGATTTATCTACAGAAACCTTGCAGACTAGGAGAGCTCGGCGCCTTATCTTCAATGTCCTAAAAAATAAACAATTTCAACCAAGAATAACCTACCCAGCCAAGCTAAGTTTCATCAGCTAGGGAGAATTAAAATCTTTCCCAGATATCCAATCCCTAAGAACTTATGCTGCCACAGACCACCTCTACATGAAACACTTAAGAAAGTACTAAACACAGAAGAAAAGGAAAAAAGAACAACATTCTTTACAAGAGTACAGGAAAAAGAATAAAATACACACGAACCAACCCCAAAACCAAAAGAAAGACAAGAAAACCAAGTGGAAGAACAACAACTCTATAAGAACTCGATGATAGGGATGAACTCTCACATTTCAATAATTAGCCTAAATGTGAATGGACTAAACACACTATGGAAAAGACATAGAATGGCAAAATGGATAAAATATCAACAGGCAACAATATATTGCCTTCAAGAGACCCATCTCACTAGAAAGGACATTCACAGACTCAAAGTAAGAGGATAGGGAACAAATTTCCAGGCGAATGGAACACAAAAGAAAGGAGGAGTCGCAATCCTAATTTCAGACAAAATACCATTTAAGCTATCAGAAATTTAAAAAGATACAGAGGGCCACTACATAATGATAAAAGGTTCACTCCACCAACAAGTAATATCTATCTTAAACATATATGCACCCAACATAGGTGCGCAACTTTCATAAAGCAACTTCTAGGAAAACTAAAGAAAGATATTGACTCTAACACCATCATAACTGGGGACTTTAATACCCAACTCACATCCCTAGACAGATCATCAGGAAAAAAAATCAGCAATGAGATCCGGAACCTCAGTGTGACTTTTGACCAAATGGACTTAATTGATACCTACAGAACACTCCATTCAAAGACCACAGAATACACATTTTACTCATCACCTCATGGAACGTATTCTAAGATCGACCACATACTTGGTCATAAAACAAGCATAAGCAAATTTAAAAAGACGAAATTTTACCATGCACCTTCTTGGACCACAGTGGAATAAAAATAAACATTAACACCAACAAGGTCCCCCCCAAAACCCACAAAGACATGGACACTAAACAGCATGATGCTAAACAACTCCTGAGTCAATGATGAAATCAAAACAGAGATCAAAAGATACCTGGAAACAAATGAAAATGAAGAAACATCTTACCAAAATCTCTGGGAAGCCATGAAAACTGTAGTAAGAGGGGAATTTATATCCCTACAAACGCACATGAAGAAAATGGAAGGATCACAAATTAACAGCCTAACAAGCCACCTAAGAAAGCTGGAAAAGCAAGACCACAAAAACCCTAATTTCAGCAGAAGAATCCAGATCACCAAAATGAAAGCTCAAATCCAGTACATAGAAGACAAAAAGATAATACAAAAAAAATCAATGAAACAAAAAGCTGGTTCTTCAAAAGGATAAACAAGATTGATGGTCCCCTAGCTAGACTGACCAAGAAAAAAAGAAAAAAACCAAATAAGCACAATCAGAAACACAAAAGATGAAATCACATCTGACCCTGAAGAAACACAAAGCATCATTAGAGACTACTACGTACACTTGTATGGAAACAAATTTGAAAACCTTAAGGAAATGGAGGAATTTCTGACATCACACAACCTACCTAGGTTGGAACAAGAAGAAATTAAGACCCTAAATAGACCAATAGCAATCAAGGAAATTGACTACATATTAAGAAACCTACAAAAAAAAGTCCTGGTCCAGATGGCTTTCCAGCAGAATTCTACAAGCCATTCAAGGAGGAGCTGATACCAATACTACTGAAGGTATTCCAGGTGATTGAAAAAGATGGAACTCTCCCCAAATCATTTTATGAAGCCAACATCACATTGATACCCAAGCCAAGTAAAGATCCAACAAAGAAAGAGAACTACAGGCCAATATCTTTGATGAACATAGATGCTAAAATTCTCAATAAGATCCTGGCAAACTGAATTCAACAATACATCTCAAAAATCATCCATCATGACCAAGTAGGCTTCATACCTGGGATGCAAGGCTGGTTCAACATTTGCAAAACCATAAAAGTAATTAAATGCATCAACAGATGTCAAAACAAAGACCACATGATTATATCATTAGATACAGAAAAAGCTTTTGATAAAATTCAGCACCCCTTCTTGATAAAAACCCTCGAACATCTAGGCATATGGGGAACATACCTCAAATTAGTAAAAGCCATCTACAAGAAACCCACAGCCAGCATACTCCTAAATGGACAAAAATTGGAACCATTTCCCCTGAAAACTGGAACAAGAAAAGGATGCCCACTCTCATCCCTCCTGTTCAATATAGTATTGGAAGTCCTGGCTTGAGCAATCAGAGAAGAGAATGCAATTGGGGGTATCCAAATAGGAAAAGAGGAAGTCAAGTTATCTCTCTTTGTAGACAATATGATTGTATACCTTGAAAACTCAAGAGAATCTGTCAAAAACCTCCTTACACTGATAAAGGCCTTTGGCAAAGTCTCAGGATAGAAAATAAATGTGCAAGACAATCGTAATTTTTACACCAATTTAAACAAACAGAAACCCAAATAAAAAGCACAATTCCATTCACAATAGCCACACACACATACAAAAAAATGAAATACCTTGGCATCTTCCTAACCAGAGATGTGAAAGATCTTTACAATGAAAACTACAAAATACTACTCAAAGAAATCAAAGATGACACAAACAAGTGGAAAAATATCCCATGCTCATTGTTTGGAAGAATCAGCATTGTGAAAATGTCCATCTTACCTAAGCCAATCTACAAATTCAATGCAATACTCATCAAATTACCAGCAACATTCTTTTCAGACCTAGAAAAAACAACACAGGAATTCATACGGAAGCACAAACGTCCAAGAATAGCCAGAACAGTCCCCAGCAAAAAACAAAAACAAAAACAAAAAAAAACAAAGCAGTTGGTATCACATTACCAGACTTCAAACTTTACCATAAAGCTACAATCATCAAAACAACTTGGTATTGATATAGGAACAGGCATATAGATTAATGGAATAGAATTGAGATTCCAGAAGCAAAAACTCAATATCTCAACCAATTCATCTTCGACAAAACCTCCACCACCTACCACTGGGGAGAGGAGAACCTATTCAGTAAATGGTGCTGGGAAAACTGGCTGACCACACGCAGAAGATTGAAACAGGACCCCATCTATCCCCATACACAAAAGTTAACTCCAAATAGATCAGAGACCTAAATGTGAAACCTCAAACCATAAGAACCTTAGAAAATGAAGGACATACCCTCATGGAAATTGGAACTGGCATCCAATTCCTTAACAAAACCCAATACCCACAGGTCATAAGAGAGAAGATAGATAATGGGACCTTATTAAACTGACAAGCTTCTGCAAAGCCAAAGAAACCATGAAGAGAGCAGGGAGACAGCCTACAGACTGGGAAAAAGTATTTGCCAACACCAGGTCTGACAAAGGCTTAACATCTTGGATCTACAAGGAACTCAAACGTGCTGAAAAGAAAAAAAACAATCAACCCCATTATCAAATGGGCAAAAGATATGAACAGACACTTCTCAAAGGATGACATCCAAGCAGCCAACAGACACATGAAAAAAATGTTCAATCTCACTAATCATCAGGGAGATACAAATCAAAACCACACTGAGATACCACCTAACCCCAGTCAGAATGGCAATTATCAACAACTCAAAAAATAACAGCTGCTGGAGAGGGTGTGGTGAAAAGAGAACATTTCTACACTTTTGGTGGGAGTGTAAACTAGTGCAACCTCTCTGGGAAGCAGTGTGGTGATTCCCAAAAGCTCTAAATATCAACCTTCCATATGACCCTGCAATCCCCCTACTGGGAATATATCCTGAAGAACTCAAATCACTCTATAAAAAAGATACCTGCACACGTATGCTTATCGCAGCGTTGTTCACAATAGCAAGAACCTGGAAGCAACCATGCTGTCCATCAAAAGAGGACTGGATTAAAAAAATGCGATGCATATACATGATGGAATACTACATAGCTATAAAAAAGAATGAAATCATGAATTTCGCAGCAATCTGGATGAAACTAGAGTCTATAATACTGAGTGACCTCTCACAGAAACAAAGATGCGAGTATTTTTTGTCTTGATTTCATTGAGACTGTATTTTTAAAGATTTCCATTTTTCTACTAATTATTTGATTGAATTGTTCTTGTCTTTCTACTCCTTTAGGTGCAATGTAGACTGCTTACCTGTGATTCCTCTATTTTCTTGATGTTTGTGCAATGTTGTAAACTTTCCTCTCAGCTCATGTTATCCTAGAGGTTGTGTCTCTGTTTTTATTTGTTTCTATGAATTTTTTATTATTGCTTTGATTTCTGTGTTTACCCCAAAGTCATTTAGAAGCATGCTGTTTACCTTCTATGTATTTATGTATTGGGGAGGCTAAGCATTGGTAATGATATTTATTTTTATCTCACTTTATTCTGAGAAGATGCATGCAATGATTTTGAACTTTTGAAATGTGTTCACGCTTGATTTATGCTGGAGTATGTGGTTGATCCTGGAGTATGTTCCACGTGTTGATGAGAAGAATGAATATTCTGCAGTTGTTGGTTGCCGTGTTCTCTACATGTCTATTAGGTCTAACTGGTGGAGTATTGAGTTAAGATTCTGTATATCCTTGTTAGTTTTTTTGCCTCAGTGATTTGTCAAATGCTAGTAGCAGGTTATTAAAGTCTCCAACTATAATTATATGGCTGTCTATGTCCTTTCTTAGTTTAATTAGCAATTATTTGATAAATCTGGTTACTCCTATTTTGAATGTATGTATATCAAGATGGATGTTTCTTCCAGTTGGATGGAGAAGTTTAACATTATGTAATGTCCTTCAGTGTCCTTTTTAACTTTTATTTTGTTTTAAGGCTGTTTAGTCTACTATAAGGGTAGCCAATCTTGCTCTTTCTGTTTTGCTTCATTTTCCATTTGCCTGGAAGATCTATCAGTCTTTAAGATTTTTTTTTTTCTTCTTATAGTCCCCTTGATGATTTGGATTATGTGTCTTGGGAATGGTCTCCTCATGTAGTACCTCACAGGTAGAGAGTTCTCCGAATCTCTCATGTATGCATGACTGCCATTCAAGCAAAATAGGGGAAATTTTCTTGGATGACATCTTAGAAGACTTGTCCTAGGATATTCTCAGTTTATTCTTCTGAGTTTCCCTACTGAGTTAGTTCAGTATCTGAATCCTCAAGCTCTGAAATTCTTTTCTCTGTTTGATCAGTTCTTCTGTTGAGGCTTGCTATTGTGTTTTGAAACTCCAGGGAAAAATTCTTTGTTTTCAAAGGCTTTTGTTGTTGTTGTTGTTGTTTGTTTATTTGTTTTAGAATGACAAGCACAGCTTTCACTTCCTGCACTGTTTTTGTGAACTGGAAGATTTGTGTATCATCTTTCTCATAGATCTCATTGAATGGCTTTGCCTTCTGAAGTCTGAATTCTACATCCGTTGTTAGAAACAGGTTGTTCCAGATGGATTCCATTGCTGTGCTCTGGAAAGACCTTTTGTAGGTGTTGATCACAGCTTTGGGGATTGCCACCATTTTTTTCCCCTGGATCTTCCTCATTGCAAGGGCAGACTTTTTACTTTATTTTTATTTTGTTTTATTACATAAGGTTCCTACTCTTGAGGTTTCCATTTGTGTTTTTCAGTTTGTTTGTTTTGTTTCTCTCCTGACCTCTGTTCTCTGGTTCACCTGTTGGGGGGCAGTAGTGACAGAAAAGATGGACTAGGGAGAACTATTTAGAACTTCTTCACTGGCGCAGTTTTGTGGGAAGATGGTGAGACGAGTTTTCCCCTCCCTCTGGTACCCAGGACCCTGACTGGAACTTCAGCAGCCTCCATCCCAGACCACTACTCTCTTCAGTAGGATTGGCCGGTGGTCAGGGAGGGTCCTGAGGCTTTACTCTGACTCACTTGGTCTTGGTAGTGTGGAATATCCTCTTCACATCTGGGTGGTTTCACCCCTTTCACTCATGGGTAGAATGAAAGGAGTAGAATGTTATTATTTTCTCTCAGTCAACAAATAGGGCCACTGCTATCAACAAGCTGTGCAGGGGCACTTCATCTCTAAGTTCTTGTCCTATTCTGTGGGAAGGGCTATCACAACAATGGCAGCCCCATGAGGTCAAGCCATGTATGCAACCCAGACCTGGGGCCACAACAGCTATCAGAGCAGAAGAAACATTCTTGAGTGGTTACCTTTCCTCTGCTGGATGCTGGAGAATGGAGGAGGGAGAACCCATGTAACACTGACTGTCCCTGCAGGGTGCTTCCTGGTGAGCCTCTCTGTGTGAAGATCAGTGGCCATGGTACCAGGAAACCAGAAGCTGGGACTCTGAGATTCCTTGTGGCTCTTGCCAGTGCCTCTGCCTCTATTTTGGGCAGCTCTCTGGGCCCCACTGGTGCAAGAGGAATTGGAGTGGGAGGGCCTGGGCTGTCTCCCTCTTAGCTGAGACAACGGAAGCTTGTATGAGGTGTGTAGAAAAGAAAAACTGTCATTTTCATTCACCCCTCCAATTGCATGTCAAGATCGCTTCCAGCAATGTCCAGGGCATGAAACTGTTCATCCTCCACCTCCCCAGATGACCTTATTAAGAAAACCATGTAGTATTTTCAAAGTACTGTACTACTATCTTTTATGTTCTCTGAAAAGGATGCAAATTAACAAATTATTTTTATTTTCTGACTTATAAGAGCAGAGTTTGCATATAAAAGGATACATATAAAAGCACATTTCACTGACATAAAATATATTAATGTAAAGTTATTGTATGTAAGCTCATTCTTCTGGATTGTACATTTAGAAATATAGGAAATATTTGAGATAATAAATAGCTATAAATTAACTATAATTTATTTATATTTATTTAGAAAAGCAAGCTTTTAACCAGAACATTCAACTTTTATTTATTTAATCTGTATCTTTCTTTTTTAAAACAAAATATGTTCACTAAATTTGTAAATCAGTAGTTATTTTAAATGATGTCTCATTTTATTCAAGAAAAAAATTCTAAGAGTTACTCTTTTTTTATTTTTTGAAATTTTTTTATTTTTTGAAATTATTAATCCATATTTTTTATTATGGTTTTGTGGGGTACAGTTAAGGGTTAGGTGTACAATTACGTTTCATTCAGGCACCCTGCTGATAAGAGGTGTTTTCCCATCCCCAGACAGATGTTTGCTACTGTTAATCCCATCCCCCTCCCCCCCATAGTTTCCCAGTACCATCAGTCATTTTCTTATAATATTACATTGGATGTTCAAGGTCCATTATATGAGTGAGAACATGTGATACTCGGATCTTTGTTTCTGTGAGAGGTCACTCAGTATTATAGACTCTAGTTCCATCCAGGTTGCTGCGAAATTCATGATTTTGTTCTTTTTTATGGCTGCGTAGTATTCATTCGTGTATATGTACCACATTTTTAAAATCCAGTCCTCTTTTGATGGGCAGCATGGTTGTTTCCAGGTTCTTGCTATTGTGAACACTGCTGCGATAAACATACGTGTGCAGGGATCTTTTTTATAGAGTGATTTGAGTTCTTCAGGGTATATTCCCAGTAGGGGGATTGCGGGATCATATGGAAGGTCAATTTTTAGAGTTCTTAGGAATCGCCACACTGCTTTCCACAAAGGTTGCACTAGTTTACACTCCCACCAAAAGTGTAGAAGTGTTCCCTTTTCACCACACCCTCTCCAGGAGCTGTTATTTTTTGCTTGTTGATAATTGCCATTCTGACTGGAGTTAGGTGGTATCTCAGTGTGGTTTTGATTTGCATCTCCCTGATGATTAGTGAGGTTAAGCATTTCTTCATGTGTTTGTTGGTTGCTCGGATGTCTTCTTTTGTGAAGTGTCTGTTCATATCTTTTGCCCATTTGATAATGGGATTGTTTGTTTTTTTCTTTTCAGCAAGTTTGAGTTCCTTGTAGATCCAAGATGTTAAGCCTTTGTCAGATCTGGTTTTGGCAAATATTTTTTCCCAGTCTGTAGGCTGTCTCCCTGCTCTCTTGATGGTTTCTTTGGCTTTGCAGAAGCTTGTCAGTTTAATAAGGTCCCACTTGTCTATCTTCTCTCTTATGACCTGTGGGTTTCGGGTTTTGTTAAGGAATTGGATGCCATTTCCGATTTCCATGAGGGTATGTCCTTCATTTTCTAAGGTTCTTATGGTTTGAGGTTTTACATTTAGGTCTCTGATCCATTTGGAGTTAACCTTTGTGCATGGGGATAGATAGGAGTCCTGTTTCAATCTTCTGCGTGTGGTCAGCCAGTTTTCCCAGCACCATTTACTGAATAGGTTCTCCTCTCCCCAGTGGTAGGTGGTGGAGGCTTTGTCAAAGATGAGTTGGTTGAGAAATTGAGGTTTTGCTTCTGGAATCTCAATTCTGTTCCATTGATCTATATGCCTGTTCCTGTACCAATACCAAGCTGTTTTGATGATTGTAGCTTTATAGTAAAGTTTGAAGTCTGGTATTGTGATACCACCTGCTTTGTTTTTTTTGCTGAGGATTGTTCTGGCTATTCTTGAACGTTTTTGTTTCCATATGAATTCCTGTGTTGTTTTTTCTAGATCTGAGAAGAATGTTGTTGGTAATTTAATGGGTATTGCATTGAATTTGTAGATTGCCTTAGGTAAGATGGACATCTTCACAATGTTGATTCTTCTGATCCATGAGCATGGGATGTTTTTCCACTTGTTCATGTCAGCTTTGATTTCTTTGAACAGTGTTTTGTAATTTTCATTGTAAAGGTCTTTCACGTCTCTGGTTAGGAAGATGCCAAGGTATTTAATTTTTTTTGTGGCTATTGTGAATGGAATTGTGCTTTTCATTTGGGCTTCTGTTTGTTTATTATTGGTGTAGAGAAATGTGATTGTCTTTTGTACATTTATTTTGTATCCTGAGACTTTGTCAAAGGCCTTTATCAATGTAAGGAGGCCTTTGACAGATTCTCTTGGGTTTTCAAGGTACACAATCATATCATCTGCATAGAGAGATAACTTGACTTCCTCTTTTACTATTTGGATACCACTGATTGCCTCCTCTTCTCTGATTGCTCTAGCCAGGACTTCCAATACTATGTTGAACAGGATGGGTGAGAGTGGGCATCCTCGTCTTATTCCAGTTTTCAGGGGAATTGGTTCCAATTTTTATCCATTTAGGAGAATGCTGACTGTGGGTTTCTTGTAGATGGCTTTTACTATTTTGAGGTATGTTCCCCATATGCCTAGATGTTCAAGGGTTTTTATAAAGAAGGGGTGCTGAATTTTATCAAAAGCTTTTTCTGCATCTAATGATATGATCATGTGGTTTTTGTTTTGACATATGTTGATGTATTTAATTACATTTATGGTTTTATGAATGTTGAACCAGGCTTGCATCCCAGGAATGAAGCCTACTTGGTCATGGTGGATGATTTTTGAGATGTATTGCTGAATCCGGTTTGCTAGGATCTTGTTGAGAATTTTAGCATCTATGTTCATCAAAGATATTAGCCTGTAGTTCTCTTTCTTTGTTGGACTTTACTTGGCTTAGGTATCAATGTGATGTTGGCTTCGTAAAATGATTTGGGGAGAGTTCCATCTTTTTCAATCGCCTGGAATACCTTCAGTAGGATTTGTATCAGCTCCTCCTTGAATGTCTTGTAGAATTCTGTTGGAAAGCCATCTGGACCAGGGCTTTTTTTTGTAGGAAGTTTTCTTATTACGTAGTCGATTTCCTTGATCGTTATTGGTCTATTTAGGGTCTCAATTTCTTCTTGTTCCAACCTAGGTAGGTTGTGTGATGTCAGAAAGTCCTCCATTTCCTTAAGGTTTTCAAGTTTGTTTCCATACAAGTGTACATAATAGTCTCTAATGATGTTTTGTGTTTCTTCAGGGTCAGATGTGATTTCATCTTTTGTGTTTCTGATTGTGCTTATTTGGTTTTTTTCTTTTTTTCTTGGTCAGTCTAGCTAGGGGACCATTGATCTTGTTTATCCTTTCGAAGAACCAGGCAGGACAGTCTCAGTCTCAGGAGAGGTGGTAGCAATCCCAGCAGATCTTCCCTGAAGGGGTTTGATGTGGATCACCTCGGGCCCGGGTGGTGTGATGTGCTATGGCTGGCGGCGGCAGCAGCAGTGGTGGGGGGAGGGGCTGTGGTGACGGCGGCGGCACCGTTTGCACCACAGTGACTGTCCAGTCCATTGTGATGTCTCAGCGGTGGCAATGGCAGAGCTCTGTATGAAGAGCAGGCTGCAATGTTGGGGTCCCCAACCCCCGGGGCGAGAGTCAGAGACCCACTGCAGATCTCCTTTGCAGAGGGCTTCAGAGACCGGGTTGCCCTGTCGCCATCTTGCCGCTTCTCCCAGAGTTACTCTTAAGTTATCTTTTTATCTTACATTCCTTATCTAATTGATAGGCTAAGCATATTAGCTTTAATTTCTAATACATTGCAAATCTTACTACAGATCATAAGCTAAAGAGAACATGAGGCCATATCTAGCATATTATTCATAAGATTATACATTCAAATTTGAAAATTAAATCTTTTGTTTTACATTAAATTTTTAAAAATATATACCTCATTAGATTAAGGACATTATAATTGTCTGAAAGATAATATGATCCAAACCATATTGAAAATCTAGAAACATTCTACTTTATTGTCAAAATCACCATCCTTTCTCCCATAGACTCAAACAAACATTTTAGCTGTTTCCATTGTTACGTTTTGCCCATATCTCCTCTCCCTTGCTTCAACTGATTCTCTAGAGAAGAGCTCCAATGATATAGAAAATAATAATGATCTCCATGCATTTGTTAAAGCCCACAAACTGTACATAACAAAGATTGAACTTCACCGTATGCAAATTTTACAAAATGAACCAAGATATTGGGGCATCCCAGGAGGAAATGCAGGCTGTGAAAAATAAATCTGTGTTACTAATGCATGGCATAATCTTACCACAAGGGGTTGGAGAAAGAGGAGCTAACTGAAGTAACATTGAAAAGAAACATTTTGACTGAATATTGTAAGGTTAAAACAAACAAAAAAAATCACATAAAGACCATCCTTTAGATGCTTAATTTATTTCTTACAAGGTTATGAGTTAACCATTCTAAATCTACTCTATACTGGAGTTAAACAAATAAATAAATTGTTAATTAAGGAGTCAGGTTTTGCACTGTCAAAGATAGGAATTACAAATATTAAAATAAGTGGAAGTACATTATGTGGTGCTGGGTCTGAGGTCAGAGATATCAGTGTGAACTCATGTTTATTTTGATATGGAAACAAATAGAAGTAGACATAATACAGATATGTGACCTGAATACATATAATTATATATATATGTATATATATATATACACACACACACACATGCACACATATATAGATACATTTGCAAAGTGTGCTATATATATGAATTTATATATATATAGTATATATATAGGAATTTATATATATAAAGGAATTATATATATATATACTATATATAAATTCATATATATATATATATATATATATATATATATATATATATACAGGAATTTTTAAAAATTCCTTTCCCTAGCTCAGTCTATTGAGATGGTCTACGAACAGTGATAGTCCAATAGCAGTGAGCAGATCAAGCAAGCCTAGCACACTTATTTTAACTTCAAAACACAATTCTCCAATTAAAAAAAAACCTAAGATTCCAATCGCAGCACTTTGGGAAGCCGACGCGAGAGGATTGCTTGAGCCCACGGATTCTAGACCAGCCTCGCCAACTTGTTAAACCTAGTCTCTACAATAAATCAAAAAATTAGCGGGGCGTGATGGCACATGCCTGTAGTTCCAATTATTTGGAAGACTGAGGTGGAAAGGTCTCCTGATCCCAGGAGGTGGAGGTTGCAGTGGCCATGACAGAGTTAAACACCGACTCAAAAAAAACAAAAAACAAAAAACGAATCCCTCCTCTCCACTAAGATTGCATGGAGAAAGTTCCCAATATCTAAATCTGGAACCACTTAGGCAACATTGTAAATAACAATAGTATTGAATTATAACCCAAGTAATAAAATACACATCTATGAGTCAATACTGACAGAAACAAATTATTTATTAGATTGTAAAGTATGTATTAGACAAATAAATACAGAATGGACAAATCTTCTGTAAAGAAGAATTTCAAATAAAATTAGAAGAAATGAAAAAGAAAAATCACCATTAGAA
Source organism: Cephalopachus bancanus (assembly GCA_027257055.1). Classification (NCBI taxonomy): domain Eukaryota; kingdom Metazoa; phylum Chordata; class Mammalia; order Primates; family Tarsiidae; genus Cephalopachus; species Cephalopachus bancanus. The sequence continues at coordinate 13,949,232 of JAPVLO010000068.1, read as the reverse complement.
CAGTCCAGTAATAATCACTTCAGGCAACATCCATAGGTGAATGTTAATACTAGTAAGTAAAACTTTAAGGAAAAACAGGATATTTTTGAAGCCTTTAAAATAATTATGAAATACTGCGATCACTTTAAAATATTCATAAATTTTTTGATATCCTGCCTCCAAAAGGTGGAACTGAATTTAATTCTCTTTCAGCAAAATCTGAACCTTGTGACTTGCTTCCAATAGCTAGTGTATGGAAAGGTGGTACTGAATATCTCTGGTATTCTTCCCTTAAATCCATAATTTCAGTTTAATCATGAGAAAATATGAGAAAAATTCAAACTCAGGAGCATTTTAAAAGGCATCTGAGCAGTCATTAATGTCAGGGAAAAACTAAAACATTGCTACAGATTAGAAAAGACTTGGAGATGTGATATGGCATTCTGAATTGGATACTTAAACAGAAAAAAGGAGACAAGTAGAATAATTGATAAATCCTGAAAAATCATTTAATGGTATCACAGCAGTATTTTTTTCTTAGTTTTTGTTCAATCTAACATGGCTATGTAGGATGTTATTAACAGAAACAAGGTGAAAACTATATGGAAATGTTCTGAATTACCTTTAAAATTGTTCAATATATAAAATATTATAAATATAAAGTAAAATGATAGTTATGGTAATAATAATATTTCAATGCTTCATACACAAACTCTGCTGCTTCTAAACTTTCTAATTTGGCCCTTGGATGGCCTAACTGATTTTCCCTTGCTTTTTCTACTTTAGTTGCAAGAACCTTCGTGCTCTTTGTTCCAGGTTAAGACTTCTAAAATTTCTCTTGAATAGAAATTATCTGCTGAGTACCCTGCTTTATAATAATATCTATTCCCTTCCTTATTCCTTCAACCTAGTTTCAATTCTCTTTTAAGTGACGAAATTACAAATCAAACAATTATACTTTAAAAGTCACTTCGATAATTTATAATATTGATATTACAGCACCCTTCCTAATTTTCCACATATATAAAAACTGAGGATATAATCAGTTTCATAAAAATATATTTTTTCAATCATAGCACTATTAAAAAAGTGTCTAGTGGTAACTTACAAAGCAAATTAATTCAGAATATTATTGACCTTATTTTATGCGTCCTTTTTAACAGCTTTGAAAAAATGTACTTACCCAGAAGATTTAAAATACACTCTTTGTGGATGACCACTAACTCAATCTACTAGGGGCTTTTATTTTACAGAGAAAACAGCAGATGACAAAAGAGTTCATGTCAAGGATGGACATTATAACACATGCAATTTGTGGAAGTCCCAGGACTTATATTTAACATCCTAAATTGTCAAGCTTGTTTACTAGTCACATATTCTTCCAGTTTTTTTCAAATATAATGTCTTCTTTACAAGGATAAGCTATTTTTTCTGCAAATTTTGTACTTTCGAGCTAAGAAACTGATGAGAAAGTGAAAGTCACAGTCACACTTTAAAATAAAACATATAGAATTTAAAACACGTTTTTACTGAGATAAATACATAACTTTTTAAGAAATGACATTTCATTAAAGCAAGATGTCTCCTTCCGTGAAGAACACTTAAGAGTATTCATGAAATATTAGAAATGGTAAAGCTAATAACTAAGTATAGGGCAAAAACTTTGTACTAAGTATTAACTGAACACAAAAGCAATGACTGCTTCCCTCAAACATTAATAACTTCTTAAATTGCACATTAAAATCTCATCATATAAATTTATTATTTAAAACTCCAGTAAATTCAATGTTATCTCTAAAGCAACTATTATAGAGACTTAATGGATTTCTTAATTAGGATATAGTATAAATGGTTATAAAATACTAATTAAAATGGAAGGTTTGAGAAGCAGCCAAAATGTGAGGAAATTATTCAAGCAATAATTATGTTTTAAAAAAGATGAAAAGAAGCTTTGTTTAAAACACTGAAAGGAAATGTACAAACCATATAGTTTATTTAATCAACACATAGTTTTCCGTGAGAGTATGTGTTGGTCCCTTTTAGACATATGTCCCATTTTGCTTTAACCTTTTGAAAATTATCTAATTCATCTTGATTTTTAATTGGAGTGTATTAATTTTAGAGAGACAAAACGTGCATTTTTATAACAATGACCAAATGTGTTTGTACCTCCTGAGTTTATTTCATAATTTTACTCATTAGAACAAAGATTTTCATTATAAAACTATCACTGCATTGAGATTACCCCTGGATAAATTTAGAAAATATTCTTATCTGTAAAGAATTGATGTAACTGAAACTTTTTAGATAATAATTTCAAAATTAAGATGTAGTGCTTTATGTGGCATCAAATAATTAATATAATTCTACTTAAAGAAAAAAATAGAGATATTTTAATCCATTATTATTTAGGTTAGCATATACTCATTATTTTAGTATATTTTATTTTTTAAAGCAGGATTTATTGAGAGGACAGAAAAGCTCCCACAGTGGGAGGGGACCTCAGGGGGTTGTCCATTTTAGGATGTTCTAATAGACAACAATTTCTTCTATATTTTTATTACTTTCCGGTTAGATAGATAAGATACTTTGTCCTATGTAATAGCAAATCATTACCAAGAATTGAAGCAGAAAATGAATTTGAGTAAAGCATCCGGACTGTCTTATAAAACTGAAGACCAAGAAGTGCCTCCAGGGTTTATACTGGTTGCCACCTGGAGCAGGCGAACTTTTAGGAACATGAGAGACCTTCTTGTCTTGTGTGCTTTGATTACAACTTGTATGAACTGACACCTCTACTTTTCTATATTAGTCCACTGTTTGACTCTTTCTGTTAACTGAATGTTATCTTTTCAGTCTTCCTTTGGAAAACACATCCATTTCAACATTACAAATTTCCCAAGTCCTCGATTCAAGTAAACCAAAATAATTAAAATAAATTATTTTTCCCAATTCAGAATTCTGGCGAAAAGAATTTGATTGGCCTTGCCTGGGTCAATATTCACTCTTGGTATAGTCAAACATGCTTGGGGGATTGGGTTCTCTAATATAAACCAGTGAGTCATTTGTCCAGTTGAGTAAGGAAGGCAAGTCTAAAATCAGGAGAATGGCGGGTGCAGTGTCTCAAACCTGTAATCCCAGCACTTTGGGAGGCCGAAGTGAGAGGATTGCCTGAACCCACAGGTTCGAGACCAGACTGGGCACCTTGGCGAGACTTCATCTCTACAATAAATCAAAAAAATTGGCCATGTGTGGTAGCACACGCCTGTAGTTCCAGCTACTTGGAAAGCTGAGGCAGAAGGATCACCTGAGTCCAGCAGGTAGACGCGGGGGTGTCCTTGAGCATGCCACTGCATTCCAGTCTGGGCAACGGAGTGAGACCCCAACTCAAAAAAAAGAAGAAAGCAGAGGTCACAGACAGGACCACTTTCCAGAAGGTGTAAAACACAAGAAAATGCTTTAACTATTTCTTTTAAATTAAATTGTTAATATATTTATAAGGATCAACCTGTCACCAATGTTCATTTGGCATTCTTGACTTCAAATAGAATAAGGAAATTGCAAGAATGATTTATAATAACTAATATATTAATATGTTATGTTTTATGCTATATATTAAGAGTTAATTATTGGAGTTATTATTATGGAATCTAAAATGGTTTTAAATGCAGCCTAATATTAATATCACAACATTTTAAAATGCTTAATTATTTCCCACAAATTATAGAGAATATATGTTAATTCTTAAAGGGCTGCAAGCTTACTCTTATTTCTAAATATATATATAGCTATTATCTTTTAACTGTAAATAAAAGAAGTTATCATTAAGCCTTTTGACTATTAAACAATATATTTTGAAATCGACTATCAATCAAAGGAGTTATGAATAGGAACCATAAACCCCTGAGATGTTTCTAAACTCTATATCTAAAAAATATAAAATAGTTCCAATGCTTTTAGGATTTCAGTTAAAATTAAAAATATATATATTTTTTGTTATTTTAGATTTTAGCTTTTGTGGTGATTTATTTGAACCCATAACAAACATATGCTGTTTCTTTGATACAATATATATTTGTTGATAAAATATCCTTCTATATGTTAAAAACCCAAGACAATGTATCCCTATAATGTTCCAGCAAATATCAAACTATATTTATTGGCATTTTGATATTATGCATAGCCTGGGTCTTGTCTAGTCACTGAAATCTCCATAGTGATATATTGTAAGAAATTTCAAAATGAACAGCTTGTCTCTAAATATCTCTAGAGCAACCTAACCCTTCTATATTTTCAAAATATAACGTCATTCCTGGCACACAAAAAACACTCAGTAAATACTATTGGATTACTGGATGGGGGAAAGTTAAATTTTAAATCATAATAGAGATTAAATCAGTCATTAGGGAAAGCACTTGAACCTCAGATTCATTAAGGGGAATAATCACTTTTAGAGAGTTGAACTGTGAAAAAAACTAATCATATTTCTGAGCACTACCTTTGTTTCTGTCACCTATTCTTTTAGGCTCACTTTTACTTTTCCCGCCTTGGCCCTGGAATCAGCCCACTCTTCAAAGAGCACTAGTTCATCATGGTAGAGAATGGGCTTTAAAATACCAGATTGGCTTACAAAGTTTACAGTTTTATTTTTACTTTTTAAAAGTAGGATGCTCACTGTTTCAGCCAGACTGAAATGCAGTGTCTCATTACAGCCTCGACCTCCTGGGCACAGGCAATCCTCTAGCCTCAGCCTCCCAAGTAGCAAAGACTACAGGCACACACTACCTCACCTTAGTTAATTTCTTGATTTTTTTTTTTTTGTAGAGTTGAGGTATCACTATATTGCCCAAGCTAGCCTCAAACTCCTGGGCTCAAGCAATCTTCCCTCTTTGACTCCCACATTTCTGGGGATTACAGGCATGAGCCACTGAATCTAGCTCAATGTTTCAAATTGGAAGTTTGAGAGGAAAACTCTATCAGGTGTGCAAAGACATTTTCACAACAGTTGACACTGAATAAACTGTAAATGGTAATGACTTTTATTAATTAAAGTGTATTTGTAATATATATCTCACCATATATATAGAATATCATTTACTATTTACAGGAAAAATAAAAAAATGTAAATATATATATAAGTTGACTAAAGTATATATGTGATTTATGTAGGGATTTAGAATATTAGTGTTAATGAAATTGCTTATTAAATAATTTTAAAGCTGTAGGCTTTCTTGCTTGTATAGATCCCATTGTATATAAAGATTAAATCTTTATCTCATTAGAATCAACATATATTCTGGAGATACTTATACAAGATTAAAAAATAAAAATTAAATGTCTAACGTATCATTAGGTTAAAATAGAGAATATATTTTTCACATTTGGTAACTCTTCTAATTTAATCTTCATTAGGTGTGTTAAATTATTTAATCTTAATTAAATGTATTAAAATTGTTCAAACAGCAATGCATTCTAACATATATAATTATTTATGTATAAATATATGCACATACATAAACCAGTACTGTAAGAAATCATAAATAAATAGATGAGAAGAAAAAATGTTTACATCTTATTCTGCCTTAAAGAATGAAGGAATAGATATCTTTTATTTTATTTGAAGCAGTCATTTGATATTTTTGTAGTTTTGGGGGGTTTTTTTAGATTTAGATATCAGGGAACTTTTTTAAGTTTAATACTTTGTAATTTAAATTTTAATACTTTATTATTTCTACTTTCAAATCTGTCTGAATAGCTTGTATAATAATATTAATAATAATAATAATAATAACTGTCCTGATGGGATCATTTATCAAGTGAGAAAAAGGCCTTGTGGGTTATCAGAGTTCAACTAAAAAAACCAAAACTTTGTGTGGACAATCCTATCGAGGAAAGATCAAAAGACGAGAAATGTGTTTGGCCCTACTTTTGATGTTTTCCCCTTGGATTGCATGCAGATCCTTAGCATTGGGCATGAAGGCCAGGCAAGAAGCCTTGCCTCAGAGCTTATGGTCATTCTTTTTTATTGCAGAAACCACAATAGCAGTGTTGGGATTACAATTGTATCCAGGATTTGAGAAGCCAAGAGCCAAAAGAAAAGGAAACACAACCATCCATATAGATGTGAACCTAAAGTTTCCTGTGCCCTTCTCCTTGAGGATTTTGTCAGTTCCTGAACAGAACATGCATATGGAAAGAAGAGTAAAAAACTAAAACAGCAGCAAAGATGATGAACAGCAATGCAGAATTTTCAGGAGCTTCACAGTTCTACAAATAAATTTGTATACATATATATTTATACACACACACACACACATACACACACACACTCATACACATATCACATATATTACCTACCATGGAGGAGGATTCGGGGAATCATTTCAAGCTTTGAGTTGAAAATACAGAAAGGCCACACAGTTTAATCAAAGACCAAAGAGAAATTATAAAGCTTTTCCAAAGCTTAAGTTCTAGTCTTGAAACGTGAAATTTCTGCAGGGTGCAGTGGAACATGCCTGTAATCCCAGCACTTTGAGACAGGGAGGCGAAAGGATTATCTGAACCCACAGGTTTGAGACTAGCCTGAGAAACATGGCAAGACTTTGTCTCTACAATAAATCAAAAAAATTAGCTGGGCATGGTGGCACATACCTGTGGTTCCACTATTTGGAAGGCTGAGGTGGAAGGATCTTAGCCCAGCAGGTTGAGGCTGCACTGGTCCTGAGTGTACCGCTGCACTCCAGCCTGGGTGACAGTGAGACTCTGACTCAAAAAATAAAAAATAAAAAGAAGAAAGAAAAGAAAAGAGAAAGGAAGGGAAGGAAAGAAAATTCCTGAAGAATCAAGGATGCTTGGGCATTTTCTGATTACTAGTCATAAAGTATCAAATCCTTGTTGGGAAAAAAAAAAGAATCCCAATAAATTACATTTTTTTTCCAAGAACATTATGTAGCATTCATTTAACAGTTACCATGTATACAAAAACCTATAAAATCAAAAAGTAAAAGAAACAACAAACAATACATTCTACAAAAGATTCACATAATGAAGGAATCAGACAAGATAGGAAATTGGAAATATGACTAGCATTACACAAACTCTTCTAAAGAAGACCTTCTCCAGCATTTTAATGATCTCAACATAATTTTTATTAATAAAACAAAACAAAAGTATAACTTACAAGTTCTTCACAAGAAACAAAGTATAAACCTAACTTATTTCTGAACATTAAGCAAAAATATTCTAAACAAAATATCAGCAACTCTGTGTGTAAAAATTGGTAGAAAGTTCTTGTAAAATTGTTTCACATTATTAGTTATATGTCTATATTACTTATTGTTCAATAGCTCAATTTCTAGTTACTTACTGAACATAAAGACATTCACAATGTATCAAAAGATCTTGAACAAAAATGTTTATAATAGCTTCATTCCTAATAAACAAATGTTAAAAGTAAACCAGTGGCAGAGTATATTATTTTTTTCTGATCTGCCTACAAAATAAAATTGCATAAATCCTTTCTTTATGATGCGTTATTATAGTGCTTTCCAATATTGTACCTATCTATTTCCTCCTCATTGACTCTTAGTTTGTCTGAATGACTAACTTTACCAATGTTATTAATAAAAAGCATATCGTCATATATCAAGCTGGAGCTGAGGTTTATAAGAGTCATACTGAGTAACTTCCAGTCCACCTGAAGTCTTTTCCTTTGTGATACAAAGAGCAATCCACAGGAAATAGCTGCTTTCTCAGTTTTTGTTCTTGAACGACACAGGTAACAGATTTAAATGGATTCCTGAGGTCAGCTTAATCCACAGGAGCCCAAGAGAGTATTGCCAAAATTTCAGCCAAACTGAAGACACATAAATGTGGCATAAAAGGTAGCTACTGAGATTTTTCTTGTTGTTTTTATGCACATTAAGCAGCAGAAGAAAAAAATTAATTAAGCTCCAAATATTCATCAACAGCAAGATGTATAATTAAATTTTGGTAATTCACTTAGTGAATTAATATACAGCACACTATGAATAGATCTTATAGATTTAATAGAGAGAAATGTCATGTGTGCTTTACAAAACACTTAAAGAACTCAAGAAATAAAAAAAAGAAAACCCTACCAAAATTTCATCACCCACAAAGAAAAATTGTTAACATTATCTCTCTGTATATCTAAATATAGATATTGAATAGATGAATAACATAGAGTCCATAGATGGACAAAAGGTATTTTACAAGATGTAATCAAATTATTATTATCTTCAAATTATGTTAAATTGCACTTCGATTTATCAGAATAAAATGAGACACAAAGTAAAAGATATCTGTGAACTTTTTCTAATTTGAAGATGTGGGGTACAATTCAGGGTTAGGCATACAAATGGTTATTATGCAGGTACCCTTGTTGATGAGGTATGCTCCCCCATTCCCTGGCAGTTTCCTTCAATTGCCAATCCCACCTCCTCTCCCCTGGAAGTTACCAACTACTGCCAATTCCTTTCTTATAGTTTGATGATAATTGTTCAAGGTCCACTTATGAGTGAAAACGTGTAGTCCTCAGTTCTTTGTTTCTGTGATAGATCACTCAGTATCACAGACTCTGTGAAATTTTAGTTAGCATTTCTTCATATGAAAACTGTATAATTTCAAAATTTATTTAAATTAAAAAAATTATTATAAAAATTAAATGGCTAGAGTACTTTTGAATTTTTTCACATGATTTGGCAGTGTCTAGTGACTCTCTACTATAAAAAGACTGAAGTTTAGTACTCTGTCCTCCCATTAACTTACATCAATAGTAGCTATATCACTAACGTTAAGCACAATCATTAACATTACTGTCAACTTTTGTAAATATTTATATCTACTCTTTTACCACAAGTTCTATAGTTAATTCATCTTATTTTGGTAGATTTAATGCTTTCCACTACTCTTGCTACTGTCTATATTTATGAGTTTGTGAGGGTTCATATTCATGTTTTGGGAGCACTTTGTCTAATACCCTCTATTTATTTTTCTTTCTCAACGAAGTCTCAAGCAATCATGGATGCTGTATTCTCTCAGAGATCTAGTAGAGTTGTGTACAAAACCTCAGAGAATGCTTAATTTCTGCCAAGAATTATGTCTCATTACTCATTATGTAATGTATTGCTCAGAAGACACCTTATGTTAATAATTTTGTTAAACCCACTTAAAAACTAGAAAAGAAGCATTGCGGTAGATAGAGAAGCTGCTCCCAGAGACCAAATTAGCAAGAGGAGCTGAGACTTGGCATTGTTAAACTCCAAGAAGTTGGATCTGTATCTGCAACGATTAACTAATACTACATACAAGTTAGCATATGACTTCCTTTTTATGTTTGATATCCATTTTATAAATGATGCCCATATACTTTAGATAATAAATTCACTTAAAAAGTCTTTGTGACAATTGATTAGAAATACATTTTCATGGTTTTTTGTTTTTGTTTTTTCTTATCAGCAGTTTCAATCCTTCCATCTCAGGTGTGTTTCTTTCTTTTTTTTTTTTTTAAGATTAGAAAATACAGTATATTTTGAAAATAAATTAGAGAGAGAGAGAGAGAGAGAGAGAGAGAGAGAGAGAGAGAGAGAGAGAGAGAGGAGATTCACCTCCCCAAGGTAGGGGAGGAGGTCAAAGCTTAAGAAAACATGGCGTGGCCATAGCTCAAAGAGCACATGGCCACACCAGTACTTCTTGTGTCTTTGAGAGTATTTATACATTTCAATTGTACTCTACTATTCCAGAGACATAAATTACTCATATATGAGATATTCTACATCTTCTCATTATCTTTCTTCTTTTCTATGATAAGTTTTATATTTTATTCTCACATTTTTTAGGCAATCTTCTCAAACCTGTCTCCTAAGTATTTTATGGAATTTGTATCATGTTTATTATACTTTTGTTTGTTCTAAAATACAGTTTCTAATTCTGTATTTTATTTTTCTCTATATTAGATATGCAGGACACATGGTCTATACTTTTTTGAGCCTATGAATATTTCTCTATATGAACTCAGTCAGTTTTCTTGGACCACACTTCATTCATATTCTTTGTTCACTATTTTGTACCATATATAAATAGAGTCAACACTGCCTTTTTCTTTTTTTTTTTTTAACTATTGTTTAGTCTTTGAATCAGAGTCTGAGGAAATCGAACAATGAAAAAGCTTAACTAACAATTCTACTAGAATTTCAATGTATAGAATGTAATTTTACTGTTTAATTTTCCTTAGGAATGGAACAATTATTATTTCAGTGGAAAATGTAGAGTAAAATGTTTACCCATGCCATGCCATGTTTTCTGCTTTACTTTAATTTGTCATTATTGTAGAAAAGCAAACAATCCCTTTATTATTTTAAAACAGAAATCTCCTTTATCACAAATTTATTTTTAGGTAGAATTTGATTTAAAATAATTATTTTCATTATTGCATTTGACTTGTATATTGGCTTGAACTTTTTCCAGTGTGTTAATATGCATAATCTTATTTCTGATAGTTTCTTGTTAATTGATTTAACATTTTTAGTGTGTTTTAGGATGGATGATTAATACAGTTTATTGTTTCAAATTAATAATGAATACCTCAGCATTATTTTTAAGTAATTTTCTATGATTTGCATGTACTTGTACAATTTACACCTCTTTAGGCAATGTGAAACTACTGAGTTTTTTGTTTTGGGGGGTTTTCTTAGTGAAAAAGTGACCTTGTCGGATTTATGGCTTTATTTTATTTGCATAAAACATGGTTGAGGTCTTCTGATTCTGAGTATGTTTTGAAGGTGTACTCAATAGAATTTACTAATAGATTGGCTGTGGGGTAGAAAAAATGAGAGGTATAGTGGATGACTTCATGTTATCTGGTCTAAGTGAAATACACAAGCAACAGATTATTTTACATCCTTTGAAATTATTGAAAATAGATAATGTTAAATATTAATTGGGCCATAAAGTCAATGTAATTTAAAATAAAATATATGATAAAAAGTTTAAACATGATGTGGTCTTTATCATGTGTATTACTTTGTAATGTAAAAAACTCTACAATTTACTTTAGAATTTTCATACTTGAATATAAAATTGTGAATAAAATGTTTTATTTATTTTTTACTTATCAATTGCTATTTTTCAAAGTAAGCGATAGTCATGGAAATTCAATATCTGAATATATGTTTATATACATCTGTATATCAATATAAATTATGAAGAATAGCAATATGCTAATATATTTCCACAAAATGTACACACTTGAATTTATAAATTACACACAAAAGTATATGGAATAGTTATTCTGTATACTTATCTTTTGTGTTAGACAGATGCGCCTATATAGGCATACTTTTATTGGAAAAAGTATGTTTGTCTCATCATTATTCTCAGTATCTATTTAAAGACATATTTTAACATCATCAAAGAACAAAAAACTCACTCACTGCAGATTTTGAAAGAAAAGCTTTTTGAATAGCAGTGATAATAAATGTAACCTCTGGGAAAGAAGCACAAGACAACAGAAATTTCTTTTCATTCAATACAAGGAATATGGCAAGTACAGCTTAAACTACCTTGTGGCTATAAACCCTGAATTCATGTATACTGAACCTGACAGAATCAGAACATTCTTTAATATTTTGAAAGGATGTGCTAAGTAATGGAAAACTGCATTCTGATACAAAGCAAATGGTAACAAAGTAAACCCAGAATTTCTAAGTAATTCTTATATCTATTTATTTGTACCATTGACATGCCAAGTAAATAAATTTAGAATATATCTATCCTTCAGATTATTATACTGTTTAAAGTATGAGATCATTTTGTATTAGCACTTATTTGTTTACAAAATCAGAAGCCCAGGCTTAAGGAAATGCTGAGAGTGAAAAAAAAATTTTTCTGGGCCATTCAATGATAATAGAGAAACAGTTCATCCAGTAAGAACCTCAATACCAGAAGCAGCAACAATAATATGAACTAATCTTTATTAAGTGCTTACCATATGCCACACAGTGACCTGATTTTTCATATGCAAGTTCCTCTTAATACTTAAAATAAACTTGAGAACTTAGTATGATCAGTTTTAAGTTTTTAAATAATTATTTTATCATTTTCTATTTTATGTATATTTTTGAAATGTTTTTGTGATATTTAAAATAGAACAATATAGGAGAAAGCATTATAGAAATACAAGCAATCACTAGGCTTTCAGTCAGAATTTTTATGAACTGGGCACAGTAGTTCACACCTGTAATCCCAGCACTTTGGAGGCTTGAGCCCAGGAGTTTAAAACCAGCTTGAACCCAGGAGCTTAAGACCAACCTGGGCATTATAGTGAGATTCTATCCCTATTTAAAAAATAAAAATAAATGTAAAAAATACTCATGATGGCTTCTGTCTTTTTTTTTTTTTCGAGTCTGAGTTTTACTCCGTTGTCCAGGCTGCAGTGCAGTGGCACGCTCACAGCCACCCCAGCATCGACCTGCTAGGTTCAGGTGATTCTTCCGCCTTGGCCTTCCAAGTACCCGGAACTACAGGTGTGTGCTACATCAGACTAATTTTTTCATTTATTGTGGAGACGAGGTCTCGCCAAGTTGCCCAGACTGGTCTCGAACCCCTGGACTCAGGCAATCTTTTCGCCTCGGGCCCCCAGAGTGCTGGGATTACAGACTTGAGCTACCATGTCCAACCTAGGTCTGTCACCTTTTAGAAAAAAATTAAAAGTCACTGACATAAGCAATGAAAAATATTAAAAATTATTGAGCTAGATCATTTTTATTTAGAATTTTTCTATTTCAAGGTTATTTTCTTAGCTGCCATTTCTTTTTAGAAAAGAATATCTGACACCCTAAAATACGTTCTGACTTCAAAGTAAGATTAATTCAATCATCTAATGTATAAACATGTATAAGTAGAAAAAACATTAAACCTTTTTTTCTAGAAATTTGAAGGATTCCTAAAGTCAATTTGCTTGACATTAATTTCAGTGGCTTTCATGAATGAAACAGCTCACAAAAACATATCATTCAAATGGCAGGCTTAACTGTAGGCTTGAGTGTTAATTCTGTTAAAACAAGATAAAATAATATAAATAATATGTAAATAAAAAATTTAATCTATCATATCTAATCTGTGACAACCAAATACAATGAAACCAAATTCATGTTGAAGGCAAACCTCTTCTTTGAGAATGCTTTTACAATACTGTACTGTGATATATGAGTTTCGACAATTAGGTTCGCAAACCATCCTAGAAAAAATGCTGCATATCTTTTTTTTTTTTTTTTTGAGTTGGAGTCTCACTCTGTCACCCAGACTGGAGTGCAGTGGCCGCTCCCGGCCACCGCAGACTCGACCTGCTGGGCTCCGGCGATCCTTCCACCTCAGCCTTCCAAGTAGCTGGAATTACAGGCATGTGCTACCATGCTGGGCTGATTTTTTGATTTATTATAGAGATGAGGTCTCGCCAAGTTGGCCAGGCGGGTCTCGAATCCGTGGGCTCAGGCAATCCACTCACCTCAGCCTACCAAAGTGCTGGGATTACAGGCTGAGCCACCGAGCCCGGCAATGCTACATATCTTAATGCTGAATAAGAATGGTGATCTTCTAAGTACTCTCCTTGGGAAATTATGCACCTAGTCCACCTGTCAAAGCAATTTTGGAAGTGTTTTTCTGGAATAGCCATCAGAGCTGTTGTCATTATTTGTTGAGGTCTGACAATTTTATTAAGTCCGTGAGCTTGCCACCACGTGCTTATGTTGGTATTACTGAACAAATAATGTATTGGAACACCCTACCTACTCAACTGATCTGGCCCCCAATGATTTTTTCTTTACCCGAAGATAAAGGAAATATTAAAAGGAAGACATTTGATAACATTCAGAACTTTAAGGAAAATAGGAAGATAGCTCTGATGTCCCTTCCAGAAAAACACTTCCAAAATTGCTCTGACAGGTGGAATAGGCACTGACATGGGCATATAGCTTCCCAAGGGGAGTACTTCCTAGGTGATGGTATTGATATTAACAATAAGGTATATAGCACTTTCTCCAAGATGAGTTCATAAACTTTATTGTCATTCCTTGTATGGGCCAAATGAATGATAGAGTATCTACATGTACATTAGACACACACAGATAAAGCCTCATGCTTTCTCTCTCTCTCTCCCTCTCTCCTCTCTCTCTCTCTCTCTCTCTCTCTCTCTCTCTCTCTCTCTCTCTCTCTCTCTCTTTCTCTCTCAACCTTTGGTTCATAGTTCACTCACATTCCATTCATTCTCACTCTTGCCTTTGCCCTATTTGTTCCCTGTAGTTTCTTTTCTTAACTACCTGGTAAATTTGTGCAGTTCTTAAAATCAACTCAAATGTCACCTCTGTTGTGAAGATGAATGATGATTCTTTGTGAGCATTCAACACTTTCTTTATATTAGTAGAATATCATTCAAATTACACGTGATCACTTTGTAATTTCTAATGTTGCTTTCCCTTTTAGGCTATGTGTTTTTTGTATTCCCGCATATAGGCAAACTGCTCAATAGATGAGTCCTTCAGATTCACAAGAAATACTTAAGTGATCAAAAACCAAACCATGAAAACAATGTCTCAATGTAGAAAGGTAGAATAGGAACTAGAAATATTCAGAATCTCAAGTTATTTTTCCTGAAGATATTCTATATTGAAGATTTATTTTACGTTTTTCTTTTATTGCTATGCTTTAAGTGGACAGCTTACCTGGCAACACTAAGCCAATTCAACACTTGATCATATCTACATTTGCTCAAGAGTAATGTTCTGTCACTTCTTATCACCACCATTAGCAGTGCACAACTTCTTATTAGCCTTATCACCCATTGTTATGATAAACGAAGTACAAAACCATTCACCCAAAGCAGCTGTCTTTAGAGGGTAATGACTTCTTTATCTAGCTGCAGCAAGACTCCTGGCTTTGACTAGTTAAAGACTAAAATTGTATTCTCACCAATATCAGACAAGGCAAGTGCAAAAGTGTTCCTTAATTTTTTTTTAACTTTCAAAATCTGCTAGGAAAACTTATTTTGTAGAAGAAATGTCAATATCACAAATATTTAATACTTCTAGTAGCTAAATCTTGAAACTTTCTGAAAACATTTGTGTCTAAATGTTGTACATCTCCTGCTCTTGTTTGAATGCAATTGATTATGTCAAATGCTTAAATTAATTTAAAAATTTTTTTGGTAGAAAGTTATTAAGTGAAATTAAGCCTTTTATTGTGTATACATGTTCCTGGACATATGTTCACATGTATATATTTTAATCTATAATATAACTTATTTCAAAATAATTTTTGAAGTGGTACTATGTCCAATTTGTAAATCTTGGTAGCTTTAAATATTTAAGATTCATTAAGACCATAAACAAAGTCAATTTATGACTAGGCACAGTAATCCCAGCATTTTGGGAGGCCGAAGTGGGAAGATTGCTTGAACCCAGAAGACTGAGACCAGCCTAAGCAACACTGCAAAGCCTCATCTCTTAAAAAATAAAAATCAGGAAAATAAAATTTAGCAAGAATGAGTCCTGATCATGTCAGTGCACTCCAACCTAGGGGACAGAGTGAGACCCCCAACAAAAAGAAAGCAATTTATATTTAAAGGTAATATTCAAAGAAAGAAATATTTTTCTCACATCTCAAAAATATACTGCTATAGTTACAAAGCACAATATTAAGATGCAAACTATTTAGGCAAATAGATTTTTACTCTTGTATTAGCATATCTCATAATTTTTATTTGTACTAATAGAAATTTTAGTAGGCAAAAAAATGTGTCATAAGCTTGAAGAAATGCAAATAGCTTACAAAGTACTCTATGCTATCTGAAATAACTCACATTGCTAAATAACAACATATATTATTTTCTGTTCATATAAAAGTTAACATGTCAGAATAATAATATGACAAATTATAGTTGTAGAACTAAAAGTTGATGCAAAAAAATTGAAAACAATTTGAGGTTTGGAAAACAGAGTATATATTAGCAGGGACCGAGAAAAAAAAAAATATCTTTTAGAGAGCAGTCCCATTAGGAGTGCACCTGCCCACACTACCCTGAATGTTCAGCAGATTTTGACCAAAAGAATGGCAGACCCCCCCATGCCTGACCTTCCTTATTCACTGGATCTGCCCTCGATTAACTTTATTTTGTTTCACCAGATGAAAAAAGTCAGCAAAGGAAAATGTTTTGCCAACTGTGGAAGAGGTGAAACAAAAATTGGCAGAAGTATGACACAGCATCAAAATCAGTGAGTTCAAAAACTGTTTTGAGTAGTGGAAGAATCATCTCAGCAGTTGTATTCTGTCAAACAGAGAGTACTTTGAAGGTGACTGAAGTTTAAACATGTAAGAGTAAATATACATTTTTAATAAATAAATTCTGGGTTTTGGGGAGTCTTCCCTCATAATTGTAAAGCTATGAAACACAATTCTTACACCTATTATAAAGAGAGAAAAAGACAGAACACAATAGCTTTACACAGATGGAGGCTATATTCACAGTAGTTAATAACGATAATTGAGAAAAAGTGGTTTAGTCAATGAATAAAACATAATATCTGTGTTTACATTTGTAAAAGTTGTCAGGGATATTTTTGAGAATGAATAAAGAATCTAAAACAGTATCAGACACATAGTTCAGAAGCAAAGTTTTTTTTCTCTTTCTTTCTAATGTTTCTGTCATAGTTATAAAGTACTACATCCAGCTAATTTTAAATAATATATACCACAATTAAAGAGCTGAAAGTTTTTTTTAAACTTGCTTCATGAAACAAAACAAATTCCATTGAATCCATTGTGGCTAATACTGTTCAAAAAATTCAAAACTTCCTTTGATGTGATTATTTTGGGACCTATCTTTGTCTCCAACTTTTTAATTTAGTATTGTGTACCTTCAAAATTGTATTTATATCATAAATCTAATATGTAAAATTCTATTGAATACTGGTAAACTTAGTAGTAGTTATTTTGAAAGTTTTTTTGTATATACATAAGAAACAAAATTAAAATTTTTCTTATTGTGGGAGTCTCTGGCTTTAAGAACATATAACTCTCATAGATTCCAGTTTAACCAATAGCATTAGATTACTTTTATTGAAAAGAAATTATGTATTCCAATTCTTTATTCATAAACAATGCAACAAAGCACTTCTATACTATAACAATGCATAATGCATAATGAAATTGCACATAAATTATTTTAGTTTCTAAAAAAATCAAGAAACAAAGTCATAAACAGTATCCTACACTAGAAGTAAAGTACTGGAGTCATGCTAAATTTTAGACGTTTGAATTATGCAAGGTGTTAACAACATAATTTTCAAAATAAATTCAACAGAAGGTATGCATATTAAGTCAGTCTTTATCTGAAATTAAAAACTGCTTGTTATTAGTAGGTCACACACATTTTATTCACTAGATCAGCACATTCAACTTATTTCTGACTTATTCCTTGCCCTGTAGATTATGTTACTATGGTCCAAGACATGCATTCTTTTTTTTTTTTTTTGAGTTGGAGTCTCACTCTGTCGCCCAGACTGGAGTGCAGTGGCCGCTCCCGGCCACTGCAGCCTCGATCAGCTGGGCTCCGGGTATCCTTCCGCCTCAGTCTTCCGAGTAGCTGGAATTACAGGCATACACTACCATGACCGGCTGATTTTTTGATTTATTGTAGAGATGAGGTCCTGCCAAGTTGCCCAGGAGGGTCTCGAACCCGTGGGCTCAGGCAATCCACTCACCTCAGCCTCCCAAGGCGGGGATTACAGGCTGAGCCACCAAACCCGTCTAAGACATGTATTCTTAAACATAAACGTTATTTTACATTTCCCTACAATAGCACATATATAACTTTCTGTATAAGTCACATCTAATTTACCTTAGTCATTTATACATTACTTTTTTTTGTACCATTGAAATATATTGACTTTAGCCTGAATTACAAAACCTGTTTAAAAGCCTCCAAATGCTTTTAAGCAAAGCAAAACCTTGAATGGCACTTTCTGAGTATCATGTTATGTCCATGAAAAAGAAGTGTCCTGATTTTCATGTTGTTAATCTTAAAATTCTAAAATTTTGCAAGATTATAGAGTCATCTGCAAGTAGCCGTAATATTAACCAGGGTGTGATTAGAGCTAGAGTCTAAGTGAGAACATATTGAGTTCGGCTATAAGATAGAAAAATTTAAAGGAATAAAAAAGTAAAATAAATAAAGGACAAAGTAAAGTACCAAGAATGACTGTACGTAAAGAACTACCAGAGTGTTCAATTAGGAACACAAAAATGATTTAAAGAAACAAACCTTACAATGAAGTAGTTCAAAAATAGAGCATGTTGAATTCTTTCACCAGTTTGTCTATGTTACAAAATTCTACCATTGTTTTATCAGTGTGTACTGTAATTGAATTAACATTTATTGTTTAGAAAATAACAATGTTTTTGAGAAAAACTTGTACTTTCAAGTAGCATAAACATCAATATGAGCACAACTCCATCACTTACTAGACTGATATTGAATTCACTGAGTCACAATATTCATTTCATTGTCTCTGAAAGTGAAATGATTAGTCTCATATGTATTATCACCATGAGAATAAAAAAAAACCTTAAATCTAAAACATTTGCTACAGTCAATATCACATAGAAAGTATAGTTACTATTGTTGTAGTTATTGCTTTCACTATTTTACGGTTTCCATAGTGATAATTGATTATACAAGTATCCAACATGATTGGCTTACCAGATAGCATTCGCATTTGAAATTATTTCAATTCCAAGTGATAAAGTTCATAATATTCTAAAAAATGACCTAAACCTAACAAAACAGTGCTGTATATACACAGGCCATCTGTGCACCTTGTTCCTAGTATGGAAATCACATGTGCCTTATGTGAGTCCCAGGTGCATATTGAAAAGTTGGCCACTGCACTCCAGTCTGGGTGACATAGTGAGACTCCAACTCAAAAAAAAAAAAAAAAAAAAGGAAAAGTTGGACTTATCCAGGACTCCAGAGTACCCTGTCTTTTCCATCTTGAGCAATACTTCTTTTGAGCTGATCTTTATGCAATTCAGATTCCCTTGTTCAGTAACTCTAAATTTGATTCCTTCTGTAGAAAATATGGTCTGAACTAATCATTGACTGACTCACCGACTCCCCCTGTGATCGTATAGAACTCAAATCCAGCTCCAGGCAATTAACAAAATACCAGATCAGGCTAATTCCATCCCAATCATGAGAATGCAAAGCAGGAATTCAAACCCCTACTAATAAAATAGTATAAACAAAAAATGTCTTTTAAGACTTTCAGTTTTATGCAATTTTGTCATAGAAATATCACAGTGTATTCTAACCTTAGCCTTCAATTATTTTATATTGATTGAATAATAAATTTCACTCAAAAGATACACATTTGCATATATTTCATCCTAATATTAATTTTATAATACATAATTCAATATGCAATATTCCTGATTTTTTTTTGCTTAAAAAGATTATAAATCTAAACTGATAGAAGTTTAGTATTCTCTCTTAACAATTATCTAAGATTAAACCACAGAACACTTTGGCAACAGAAAAGTGAAGTTGCCTTAGCAGAGCCATAATCAGGGAAATGGTGCAAGGAAGATTGAATGCAACTTGTGTCTTCATAAAACAGTAGTAGTGCTTTATTACATTAAATAATAAATATGATAAATATGATTTTCTATTCCACACGTCTATCATGTGTATACTTACAACTAAGACACACAAAGAGAAGGGGAGAGAAAGACTAAATAAATGTGTGTGTGTGTGTGTGTGTGTGTGTGTGTGTATTGAAGTCTCACTCTGTCGTCCAGACTGGAGTGCAGTGGCCGCTCCCAGCCACTGCAGCCTCGCCTGCTGGGCTCCGGCAATCCTTCCATCTCAGCCTTCCGAGTAGCCAGAATTATAGGCGTGCGCTACCACGCCCGGTTGATTTTTTGATTTATTGTAGAGATGAGATCTCGCTGCCCAGGCGGGTCTCAAACCCGCAGGCTCAGGCAATCCACTCACCTCAGCCTCCCAAAGGCTCAGGATTACAGGCTGAGCCACCGAGCCCGGCTGCTAATGAAATTTTTAGCAGAAAATCCATACATATTTTATGACTAATAAATGACACAAAAAGAATTAGAACAACACATTTTAGCAAGAAAAATTATATTTTTATATTATGATCTATGTATTCTGAAGATATTTAAACTCTAATTCATTGTATAAATTATTTTTATATATATAAACCTACTGGAATAAATAAAAGGTCCATGTAATGAAACGCAAGTCACAGATACTGAGTGATATTTTCATACACTATAAAACTTCAGAAAATTGGTTGTATAGATACAGACACCTAGAAATTAACTGAGGAATGTATACTATTGAACATGACTGGGAAATCTACTTCACTTTTGAAATCTGTGGATGTTGTCAACTGCATCATAAATTTTGAGAAATATTTCTTGGATACTGATACATTAGATCTGTAGTTCATTGATTCACACATCTATTGACGTTTTATTATATCCACTATTTTCTTTGGTAAGAACAAAGTGGTGAGTAAAACTAGCAAGACTGTAGTACAAACCCACATGGATGAATTTTACATTCTATTTGAAGAAACAGAATGCATGCACACACACACAATTCACACACATATGTATAAGGATACATGCATGGATATCCTATACTCACATACTTACATATCAACATATATAAAATGTTTGATAGTACTGAATGAAATGAATAAAAAATTAAATTGAGTAAGAATTTACCTTAATAAGACTTGACTAAGGTGAGGGCCTAAGATTTGAGAAAACCTGATGGACAAATGTTTTAAAAGGAATGGAAAGTAAAAATTTCCTGTGATGGAAACACGCTTGACATAATAAATGGCCCATGTGGCTCAAATGGAATAGAGAAAAATACATGGGTAGCAGGAGGTGAAGTCATAACAATGGCATAAATTATATGGGACCTTTAAGCTTTGAGAAAGATTTGGGATTATAATCCAAATGCAGAATCATGTTGATGGGAAACATCAGTGTTCACTCACTTCCTTTCACAGCATGAATATAATGTTATATACATAGTTTTACAGAATCTTGGAAAAGCACGGTAAACTTTTGTAATTTGGGATTCTCAGGGCTGAAGATAAAGCTATAGAGAAGTTAAGGACATTTTCAGTGGACCCTACCTAGGGTTGACTGCATTCATCACTAGACCTAATGGCACCAGCGCGGCCACACCACGAACATTTCTAGGTGTCCCGGGAGTTTTCTTACCTAGGTTCTCAGATCATAACAGTCACTTTTTACAATCATATGTACCATGTAAAGGACAGCAGGACCTAAGGAGCAACTAGAATTTTCCACTTGGAAATAGTCTCGTGTCCGGTCAGAGTTAGCTAGGATTGAGAAGAAATTGAGAAAAAATTAAGTCACACTAAAGCAAAAGCCTGGGATTAGGGTGACTTTTCCCTGATAAATAGTCTCATTCAAGGAGGGATTTCATTGTTGGAGATAACTTTTCTGAACCGAGAGCATTACATCCTTCAAATTACAGGGCAGAAGTACTGCCACAGTCCCATGTAAGCAAAATAAATCAGGTTTCACAAAAATTTAGATGGAGACAATTGTTGTCTATGTAGCAAAATTGTTACAAATTTAAATTAAATGTGTACATATTCAATTATATATTTGCATAATATGTACATATATTTGCAATGCCGATTTTATATATATTTACTGATTTATTAAGTTGGAAGTATGTTCATGGTTTATTTGCTTATTTATTGTTTGAATCAGGGTCTCATTCTATCACCCAGGCTGGAGTGCAGTGGCACCGTCAAAGTTCATCACAGCCTTGAATTCCTGGGCTCAGGGCCATCTTTCTGCCTCAGCCGCCTGAGGAGCTGGAACCACAGGTGCATGCCACCACATCCAGATAATTTTTGAATGTAGAAACCAGATCATGCTATGTTGCCTAGGCTGGTCTCGAACTCATGGATCAAGCAATACACCTTCTTTGGCCTGAAAAGGTGTTAAGATTACAGGCATGAGACACCACAACTAGCTAATGTTTTTTAACAATAAGTTTAAAGTAGTGAAATTGATAATATTTATTTACATATTATTGAACATTTTCCATTTATTAATGACAACTAGGACACACAAGTCTAAACTAAAATTCTACAGTTTTTCTAAAGTAATACAAACAATAAATTACATCAATTATCTGCCCTATTTTTTTTATAACTTTCAAAAGTTTTACATCACTTAATTACAAGGAATATTTATAGTGATAGCACGCAATTATGATGCCAGAGCTCCTGGAAATTTAAAGGAGAGTCCTCTGCTTTGAGAACTCTCAATATTGACTCTGAGTAAAAAGCCAATTTACAGGGCATAGGGTGAAAAGATAGATTCTGATTACAATATTAGAATAAGTCACATTTGCCCTGAGCACCTGAGTTATGGGAGATAAACAAAATTCCCTTTGGCTTCGCATTCCTGCTATCTGCTGTGCTGTGAATATTTATGTTCCTTAAAATTCATGTTTTAAGACCTAATCACCAAGGTCATGGCATTGGAAGAAGGGGCCTGTGAGAGGACATTAGATCACAAGGCCTCATAATGATATTAGTGCTTTTAAAAAAGAGACCTCAGAGAGCTGTCTTGCCTATTCGTCCCACCATGTGAAACACACCCATTTCTATAAACTAAGCAGCAGACCCTTATCAAATACCAAATCTCCCAGGACATTCATCTTGGACTTCCCCGTCTACAGAATTTGAGAAATAAATTTCTGTTGTTTTTAAACTACCTGGTGTATTGTAGTATTAAACTGCCTGGTATTTTTAATAGTAGCCAGAAAAAAATTAAGGCAGTGTCCAAGTATCTGCTTATAATTCAAAGACTAATAGCTGTTGAAAGGTTGATATGTATTTGTGAATGAACAAATTCTAGCATTGTCCTTCTTTTTTCTTCATGGTTACTATCAATATACATAGTTGCATACGTTAATCCCAAAAACACAATTCTGAAAATTGTACTCCATGCTAGATATGAATTTCCTGGTAAGTATGAAAATATTTATTAAAATAAAAATATAACTTTCAATTTATTTGATCTCAGCTTAAAAATGTATTACAACTGTATTTTACTTTAAAAATCCACATAATTCTTTAGCTAAAATAATCAAGTACTGTGTTGGAAAATCCTCAATTACATAAAACACAGAAAGTTGAAAACTATTTGCATTTCAGAGGATACAGGAAGAATATAAACTAAAAGCCCACTCAGGTGGGATAAAGGCATTATTTAAGATGAACTACTTAAGTGTTCTCATTTTTAATTACAGTTGAGCTCTTTATGTTTTTCAGATTAACTATGAACTTTTGTTTAATCAACTTATATAAACTTTATCAACAATAATAGCAACCATACAACTGACAAAACGTATTTGTTCAAGGATTTTGCATTACAGTCAAGTGAAATTTCTAATGCCCTAGTGGTTTTGATGAAATTGACTATTTTGTTTTAATAGACTGTTTTTTGTTCATTTAGCTTTAGAATAAGTTGTTTAAAAAGTGAGATTTCTTATTTAAGACATATATAGTTGGTCTATTTTTGTAAAAATTAAACTCTCTCTGCCTGTGTGCATATGTATGTACACATAATTGCCATGTTCTGTCTTACATCTATAGTCAAAATAAAACTGCTCCAAAAATACATGTACATTTTGAAATGTTATGTGAGATATAAAATAACTATAATATTTAGAAAAATCAAGAAATTCTTAAATATTATTATTAAAATATTCTTAAATGTATTAAATGCATTCTTAAAACTTGCTTGAAATAGTTTGATATACAGCAGATGCCTCCAAATTGTATTTCTAACAACAATTAATAGTTTTAAAAGTCACAAGAAAAATAAAAATACATATTACAGAATATTAATGTATCATAAAGTA
This sequence comes from Cephalopachus bancanus, assembly GCA_027257055.1. Taxonomy (NCBI): domain Eukaryota; kingdom Metazoa; phylum Chordata; class Mammalia; order Primates; family Tarsiidae; genus Cephalopachus; species Cephalopachus bancanus. Next base: position 13,925,231 of record JAPVLO010000068.1, on the reverse strand, counting down.
TAAGGTTTCAAGGAAATGTAAGATCCAAGATATAAAATACGGGTTTAATTGCTAACAATTGTTTCATCGATTTGACAAAAAGACACATTTTTTTAATTAAAATACAGATTATATCCTTACAAAAGCACCTTCTCTGGAATACAAAGCATTAGGCAAAGATATATAAAACATAAAAAGCATATGTGTACATATTCAACAAATATGAAACACAATCTCATGATTACATATATATAACTGGTAAAAGTTTGGTAAACTAATCAAATTAGAAGCTTAATTTCATTTTTAGCTTTTTGAAAGCCAAGACATAAAAAGAAGAAACCATGATAAAATGTTTCATTCTCATTGTGTTATAAGCAAAAATCTTTTAGTGTTTTACTCTTATTTTTATGTGATTTGCTGTGTTTTTCTGTAGAAAAAAAATTCTGACACTCCTCACCCCCCAAAAAAAGTTGTACATGGGTCGTCCTATAAAAGTTATAAAGTATCATAAAACATTATTCTCAATTTTATTTCTGCAAAGCATGCATAATATAGACATCCTTTATAATGAATTTTATCGATTTAAATGTATATTTTATGGGATTGTAGCCATGCTAACAGATTGCTATAGAGAGCCAGAGAGTATTAAACAAAATATAGAGTTTTGGGAGATTTAATTTGATGGAAATATGAATGTTAAAAATGTAAAGAAAATCTCAAAATGTTCCTTATAACATCTCTCATGTTTTGTAGATAGCTTCTAAATGAATTCCAGAATTTTTAAAATGTAACTTTAATTCTACCTTATGCATTCATATAGGCTAATTATGTTTAACATGCCACATTAACAGCAGTATAAGAAATATTATTTTTTAAAAGGATAATTATTGTATTTCTGGCTCCTTATTCTCTAATCCAAGCCATAGATTTCCATATTTTTAGGTTACAGGCATGTCACTTTTAGAACAGAAGCAGTTACCAAAGTGTACAATTTGCTACTATTATTGAGTCAGTAGTTAACTTCTTCGAATCCTTTTCACAGTGGCTTATCAGGAAATAAAACAAATTCAATTTGATCTTGAGCAAATCTGAAATAACATGCTACTTGGTATATCACCTCTTATAAGATGTTACACATTGGACACTTTTTGTCTTTTTTACAAATAAATTTGATCTTATCAGCTTCTAGAGTTCATCAAAGTAGAGAACTGTGTGTGTGTGTGTGTGTGTGTGTGTGTGTGTGTGTGTGTGTGTGTGTTGGAAGACAATTTTTATCTGGTGTTATTCACTCCTCTATTCTCGAAGACAATTATATTTGTCCCAAATATATAATTTGACCTACCACAAATAATATGGGAGACACCTTCTTATGCAGATTATATTTGTATATCTATTTTTCACTGCAGACTGGTAAATTTATATATGCTTGAAACATAAATAATCAGATATCAAACTTACTATATTTTATTGAAAGCTAAGAATATTGGCTTATATTTTTGTTTTCTATGTTGTTTAGGTTATCATTTTTGGGAAATAGATCAAATATTTCCTCAAAAGTAATAAAAAGAGCTACATATCTGCTCAAGAACTTATATGAATACTAATTTTTACCCCCCAATTTATATCATAAAGCACTGAAGAAATTTGAATCGGACATGAAAAAATAATAGTACCTATAGCTATTAAAGAAGAGTATGACTCCTCTTACTATATTTGATTTTGAGTAGTAGTACAGCTTCTGGTGAAATTGACTGAATAATATGTTTTCAAATATATTTGACATACTAGACATAAATTTCTCAGTTTTATAAATAAGGATGCATAATAATATTTACCAAACACCACAATTCATTTTCTAGAAAAATAAATAACTATGATTATTAAAACATGCTAGTAACATAGAGAAGACTGATTGTCTTATTATTTTCTCTGGCAGATTGTCTTATTATTTTCTCTGACTGAAAAGTAGGTATTTGATTGTCATTTGACAAAGGACAATTTCTCTTCATTTGAAGTAGTTGTGACATCACTGCACTCTGAGAAGATATTATTATATCAGAATACTAATCTGGGTAGAGAATATGTGATACTGTTATCTCTTGGCAGAGTCTTTTCATGGAGATTGTGAAGATAACAGAGAGACCATGACAACCATGACACTTCACAAAAATCTTGCATTACACTTTAGTGCTGACATGTGACCACTAGCTGACATCTAGCTGATTAGCAATCTTTAATTAATTTTATCAGCTAAGAGGGCTATTTGTATCACTTAATTCTTCTTTAAACATTCTTTGTGTTCTTATTTAAAGCCACATATCAGAATTTTTAATATCTGGAAATGATTTTTATGTTGTAAGGCATTTTATTGTAACAATTCAAATTTGGAAACACTCCAATATCAGTCAATAAGTTGCTTGTACAACGTGATATGTTTGCTACACAGTTACTATTTGAACTTTAAAGTGAATTTTTAATGATAATTGAAAAAATAATATAGAAATCATAAATCTTCCTAATGTGAAAAAGAACAATAATGGAAAATAGCCATCATTCATTTTAATGAGGTTTAAGGTGGTTAAAGAAATTGGTGTTAAACAAATATTATTTCATTCAAATACTTGGAATTCTCAACCTCACTGTTTTAAATATGGCCTAGCTAAGCATGACTCCTAAAACAATTTTTAAAATTCTTATTAGCCCAGACACATAAATTATTTTTACTAACTGAATAGAAAAATATCCCTATTTGTATAAAAATGCATTTTTAGTGGGCACAGATGTTACATGCAGCGACATGTAACATGTATAAATTAAAAGAAATGCATATATTTTTTTAAATCTAGAATTTTATTAAACTATTAATTGTAATAATGTAACATGCACATAAAGAAATTTCAATACAAATTTCATAGAATATAAATAAAAGCTAAATTAATAACAATAAAAATATAAAACTAATTTTTAGAGTTTATAAAGCATTTTAAAAATTTGTGTTTAAATTTTGGAAGATATCTAAGATTTCCTAATCCCAAGGGCCAGCTAGTTTCAATCCACTGATTCATGGCCATTGTGTAGTATTGATAGAAGTCAGCAGAGCTCTTGAAGAAGATACTTCAAAATAAAAAATTTCTTCATCACAAATATATATATTAGCTTCTCATGAAAGTTGCTTAAAAATAATCCAAATGTAAGAAAAAAGGTATGTTTTATATATTTATCTGCCATATACTAATATAAAGTACATATTTGGCATTTTTCAGGAAGGTATACATAGAGGACCTTCTCGATAAAGGCTTTTTTTTTTAACCTTTAAGTTTTTTTATTTTAAAGATGTGGGGAACAATTCAGGGTGAGGTATAGAAATACTCTTAACACAGGTAACCCTAGTTGATGAAGTGTTCCCTCACTTCCCCAGGCAGACTCCCACTACTGCCAATTCCGCTTCCCCACCTTCCCCCGGCAATTTCCTGCTACTGCCAATCCTTTTCTTACAGTATACAATAACTGTTCAAGGTCTGCTTATGAGTGAAAACATGTGATACTCAGATCTTTGTTTCTATAAAATATTACTCATTATTGTAGGCTCTAAGTCCATCCAGGTTGCTGTGAAGTTCATGATTTTGTTCTTCTTTATGACTGCGTAATAGTACATCATGTATATGTACCACATTTTTTTAATCCAGTCCTCTTTTGATGGACAGCACAATTGGGTCCATGTTCTTGCTACTGTGAACAATGTGACACACATACATGTGCAAGGTTTATTTTTTATAGAGTGATTTGAGTTCTTCTGGGTGTATTTCCAGTAGGGAGATTGTGGGGTCATATGGAGGGGCGATTTTTTGATCTTTTAGGAATCACCACACTGTTTTCCACAGAGGGTGTACTAGTTTACACTCCTGCCAACAGTGTAGAAGTGTTCCCTTTTTGCCGCATCATCTCCAGCACCTGTTTTTGAGTTGTTAATCATGGCCATCCTGACTGGGGTTAGGTGGTATCTCAGAGTAGTTTTAATTTGCATTTCTTTTAAAAAAATTTATTTATTTATTATAAAGATGTGAGGTACAATTCAGGGTTAGATATACAAACATTCATCATGCATGTACCCTTGTTAATAATTTGCATTTCTTTGATGACTGATAAGGCTAAGCATTTTTCATGTATCTGTTGTCTGCTTATATGTCTTCTTTTGAGAAGTGTCTATTCATATCTTCTGCCAACTTTGTAATGGGGCTATGTTTGAGTTCCTTATAGATCCTAGATGTTAGGCCTTTGTCAGACATACGGCGGGCAAATATTTTTTCCCAGTCTGTGGGCTGTCTCCCTGCTCTCTTGATGGTTTTTTTGGTTTTGCAGAAGCTTTCAGTTTGATGAGTTCCCACTTGTCTATCTTCTCTCTTATGGCATGGACACTTGGGCTTTTGATCAGGAATTGGTTGCCAGTTCCAATTTCCATAAGGGTATCTCCTGCATTTTCTAAGGTTCTTATGGCTTGAGGTTTTACATTTAGGGCTTTGATCCATTTAGAGTTGATTTTTGTGTGTGGTGATAGGCAGGCATCTTGTTTTAATATTCTGCATGTGGTCAGTCAGTTTCCCAGCTCCATTAACTGAATAGGCTCTCCTCTCCCTGGTCTTTGGTGATGGAGGCTTTGTAAAAAATGAGTTGGTTGAGAACTTGAGGTTTTGCTTCTGGAATCTCTATTCTGTTCCATTGATTTATTTGCCTGTTCTGTACAAATACCAGGCTGTCTTGATTATTGTAGCTTTATAATAGAATTTGAAGTGTGCAAGTGTGATATCTCCTGTTTTTGGTTTTGTTTTGTTTTGTTTTGCTGAGGATTGTTTCAGTGATTCATGGTTGTTTATGTTTCCATATGAATTCTGGAATTGTTGTTTACAGTACTGAGAAGAATGCTGCTGATAATTTAATGGGTATTGTGTTAAATCTGTAGATTGCCTTGGATAGGGTGGACATCTTAACAATATTGATTCTTCCAATCCATGAGCATGGAATATTTTTCCATATTTTCCAAATATTCCATGGAATATTTGTTTGTGTCATCATTGATTTCTTTGAGCAATGTTTTGTTGTTTTCATTGTAATATTCTGTCACACCTCTGGTTAGGAAGATGCCAAGTTAATTGATTTTTTTTTTCTGGCTCTTGCAAATGGAATTTAGGTTTTTGTTGGGGTTTCTAGTTATTTATTTTGGGTGTATAGAGGTGCAACTGACTTTTGCACATTGATTTTATGCCCTGGGACTTTTCCAAAGTCCTTTATCAGTGCAAGGATGTTTTTGGCAGATTATCTTGAGTTTTCAAGGTATAGAATCATGTCATCCGCAAAGAGGGATAACTTGACTTCCTAATTTCCTGTTTGGATACCCCTGATCTTCTTCTTTTGTCTGATTGCTCTAGCTAGGACTTCCAAAATTTTTTTGAAAAGGAGAGGTGAGAGTGGACAACCTTGTCTTATTCCAGTTTTCAGGGAAAATGGTTCTAATTTCTTTCCTGTTTAGCAGTTTGCTGGCTGTGGGTTTCTTGTAGATGGCTCTCACTATTTTGAGGTATGTTCCATCTATGCCTAGATGTTCTAGGATTTTTATCAAGAAGGGGTGCTAAATTTTGTCAAAATCTTTTCCGCATCTAATGATATAATCATGTGGTTTTTGTTTTTACATCTGCTGATGTATTTAATTACTTTTATGGTCTTACGAATGTTGAACCAGCCCTGCATGTCATGGATGAAGTCTACTTGGCCATGGTGGAATATTTTTGAGATGTGTTGTTGAATCCAATTTGCAAGGATCTTGTTGAGAATTTTAGCATCTATGTTCATCAAGGATACTGGCCTTAGTTCTCTTTCGTTGTTGGATCTTTACCTGGTTTGGGTATCAATGTGATGTTAACTTCATAAAATGATTTGGAGAGAGTTCCATCTTTCTCGATTGCCTGAAATACTTTCAGGAGGATTGGTATCTGTTCCTCCTTGTATGTTTTATGAAATTCTGTTGGAAGTCATCTGGTCCAGGGCTTTTTTATAAAGGTAGTTTTCTTATGAGATAGTCAATTTCCTGAATTGTTATTGGTTTATTTAGGGTCTCTATTTCTTCTTGTTTCAACATAGGGAGGGTGTGTGATGTCAGAAAGTCTTCCATTTCCTTTAGGTTTTCAAGTTTGCTTCCACATAAGTGTACATTTTAGTTTCTGATAATCTTTTGTATTTCTTTGGGTTAAGTTGTGACTTGATCTTTGCATTTCTGATTGTGATTATTTGAGGTTTTTCCTCTCTTTTTCTTGGTCAGTCTAGCTAGGGGGCCGTCAATCTGTTTATCCTTTCAAAGAACCACTTTTTTGTTTCTTTTTTTAATTCTTATCTTTTTGTCTTCTATGTCCCAAATTTGGGCTATTATTTTGGTGATCTGGACTCTTCTGCTGAAATTAGGGTTTTAGTGTTCTTGCTTTTCTGGCTCCCTTAGTTGATTTGTTAGGTTGCTAACTTGTGATCGTTCCATTTTCTTAACCTGTGTTTGTAGAGATATAAATTCCCCCCTTAGTACTGTTTTCATGGATTCCAGAGGATTTGGTAAGATGTTTCTTCTTTTTAATTTGTTTTCAGGTATCTTTTAATCTGTGTTTTGATTTCCATGTTGACCCAGTAGTTGCTTAGCATCATGCTGTTTAGTGTCCATTTCTTTGTGGGTTTGGGGGAAATTTGTTGCTGTTGATATTTATTTTTATTCCACTGTGGTCTGATAAGGTGCATGGCAGAATTTCAATCTTATGAAATTTATTTATGCTTGATTTATTGCCAAGAATATTTTCTATCTTAGAGTACATTCCATGTGTGTATGAGTAGAATGTATATTCCATGGTCGTTGGGTGGAGTGTTGTGTAGGTATCAATTAAATCCATTTGGTTAAGTAACAGGTTGAGGTTCTGGATCTCCTTGTTGATTTTTTTTGTCTTGATGATCTGTCTAGGGTTGTGAGTCAGGTATTTAAGTCCCCAGCACTGATAGTGTTAGAGTCAATATCTTTTTAAAACTTACCTAGAAGCTGAATGATGAAAGTTTGTGCCCCTAATTTGGGTGCATATATGTTTAGGATGGATATTTCTTGTTGATGGATTGAACTTTTTATCATTTTGTGGTGACCTTCTGTATCTTTTTAAATTTTTGATAGCTTAAAAGGTTATTTTGTCTGCTATTTGACTTCTGTTTTCATGCTTCCTCACCCGAAGTTTTGTTTACCATACTTTTACTTTGAGCCTGTGAGCTTCATTTCTGGTGAGATGAGTCTCTCGGAGACAATATATTGTTGCCTCATAATTTTTTTTTATCTGTTTTGCCATCTTTTCTGTGGTGCTTTTAGTCCCTTCTCATTCAGGCTAATTATTGAAATGTGAAAGTTTATCCCTGTCATGAGGTTCTTATAGAGTTTATTGTTGTTGTTGCTTTACTAAAGGTTTTTAAGGACTGCATTAATTTAATTTAGCAGATGCACTAGGATGGTTTCACCTGTGGCCACTTTGTTTATGGAACACTCCACTGAAAATGTATGTAATTTTTCTGTTTATGAAGCAATTCCAGGCCAGGTACGGTGGTTCACGTTTATAATTCCTGCACTTTGGGAGGCTGAGGTGAAAGGACTGCCTGAGTCCATTGGTTTGACACCAGCCTCTGCAACTTGGCAAGACCTCATCTCTACAATAAATCAAGACATTAGCTGGGCATGGTGGCACATGCCTGTGGTTCCAGTTACTTGGGAGGCTGAGGTAGAAGAATTGCCTGAGCCCAGCAAGTTGAGGCTGCAGTGGCCATTAGCATGCCACTGTACTCCAGTCTAGGCAACAGAGTGAGACTCCAACTCAAAAAAAAGAAGAAGCAATTCCAATAAATGTGATTGATAGGACAAATGTGATTGATTACTATATTAATTATAATAAACTTGGCTATATTTCTTTTTTTTTTTGAGTTGGAGTCTCACTCTGTCGCCCAGACTGGAGTGCAGTGGTACGCTCCTGGCCACCACAGCCTCTACCTGCTGGGCTCTGGTGATCCTTCCACCTCAGTCTTCCAAGTAGCCGGAATTACAGGCATGCGCTACCACGCCTGACTGATTTTTTGATTTATTGTAGAGATGAGGTCTCGCTGCCCAGGCGGGTCTCGAACCCGCGGGCTCAGGCAATCCACTCACCTCAGCCTCCCAAAGGCGTGGGATTACAGGCTGAGCCACCGAGCCCGACTGGATATATTTCTTAAATAATATTTTCAATTTATCATCCCCAAATCATCCTGGAATATTTGGGTCATATTCCTTATACAGGCATAGAAGTATCTTTTTTAAATTGACAGGAAGAAATCAAGAATGCATTCACTGTTAGCATTTGTATATGAACATGCTTTAGACATGATTGCATGCTTATTTTTGCAAACTCTCCTATTCACTATATACTTTATGTGTGTGTATAGTTTCATTTCCTTAAGCATGATTTTATATTAGAAATGGTTATATAGTATTTTACAATATTTTAGACAAGCATATATTATTGGTAATAAAATCCAGCTTATTTACTTAAATATTATGAAGACAAGTAAACCTATTTCAAGAGTATCTGAATCTCATCTTTCTTTTAACCAATATATTTAATTAAGAGCTGTCCATAGAGATGTTATGCAATTATGATAATACACTTCAATAAACATACTATACAATATTAGCAACTATAATATTAATTATCATTATAATTGTACTCTTCTATGTCATACAAATCTTCTCTTTATATATTGTTCTTGATTTTTATCACTTCCAGCTTCTTCAGTCAAGTGAAGCACTATTGACCACAAAAGGAAATAGTTTTCCATTTGGAAGTGCACACAAAATTATATCTTCATAAGTCTATTAACACTGTAGTTTAAGAAATGTGATTTTATTTTATTTATTTTATTTTTTGAATTGGAGTCTCAATTTGTCACCCAGGCTGGAGTGCAGTGGCACACTCACGGCCACTGCAGCCTTGAGCTGCTGGACTCAAGTGATCTTTCCACTTCAGTCTTCTAGGTACTTGGAACTATAGGCATACATCTCCACACTCAGCTAATTTTTTTTATTTATTGTACAGGCAAAGGTCTCACCAAGTTGCCCAGGTTGTCTTGAAACCTGGGCTCAAGCAATCTTCTCGCCTCCACTTCCCAAAGTGCTGGAATTACAGGAATGAGCCACTGAACCCAGCAGAAATGAAATTTTAAAAGAGCTTATATATATTTTAAATTCACAGATAACATTGTATGTATCTATTGTGTATAATATGTTTTAAAGCAAATGTTTGTTTTGAAGTAGCTAAATCTAGCTTATTAGCAAGTGTGTTACCTCACATAGCTATCATTTTTCTAGTGAAAACAAGTAAAATTCATGCTGTTTGCATTTGTAAGAATATATCATCATTAACTATAGTCCTCATACATTTATTGAAATTATTCCTCCTCTCTAAAAAGTATGTATCATTTGACCATAACTTCCCCCAAACTCTCATGCCTCCAGTCCCTAGTAAATGATATTTCACTTTCTATTTCTATGAGATCAACATTTTTTAGATCTCACACATTAGCGAGATTATGTAGTATTTGTCTTTCTGTATCTCCCTGGTTCAATTCACTTAACATACTATTTTCAAAGTTACCCAAGTTGTCCCAAATGACAAGATTTTATTCTTTTTTATGGCTGCATAGTATTCCATTGCACATATATGCCACATTTTCTTTATCCACTCATCAACTGATAGACAGGTTGATTTCATACTTGGATATACATTTTGGATATTTATCCCCTCCAAATCTCACGGTAATATGATTCCTTGTGTTGGAGGTGAGGCCTACTGGAAGGTGCTTGTGTCATGTGTATAGATTCCTCATTAATTGCTTGGTGCCTCACAGAGGTAATGAGTGAGTTTTCGCTCTATTTGTTCATGAGACAGCTGATTGAAAGAGTATGGCAGGCACTTCTCCCCTTCCTTTCTCACCATGTAAAACATTAACTTCCCTTCAACTCTCTTTTCCAAGTTGTTTTTGTTGTCATACCAAATAAAAGCTAATGATTTGGTTTCAAGGATCAGAAAACCACATTCCCACCAAATATTATCCAGCCACTGTGCCCCAAATCCCATATGTTCTATGTTTACAACCATTCCTTAATTCAGTAACCAGGAACAATGCTGAAAAAGATAAAATAACCTGAAACAACAGGATAATAGAACTGTATTGATGTAGTCAAGTGTATTAGTTCATTAAGTATATTGGTATGTAGCAATAAGAGAATTTGATAATTATATATCTTATTTTGTAATAAATGAGTTTTCACTTGTGGATGTTTTTCTAGTTTGGAAGGTAGAGTTGTATTCCTAAAAGTCTAAAGAAAATTCATTTGATAATTGATTTCTTTGCCTACAAATGAGATCTTTATCTATTGGTATGTCAGTGGGAATTAGAAAGGGTTTATTAAAAGTTATGTAATCAAATTACTTAGTAAAATTGTTTTCTTATAGCCACAGCATACATATCCAAATGTTTATATTTTATTTTTTTATAAAGTAAACCAATACTTAAGTATTTACACTAACATCACTTATAGATACATAAACTGCCCCCCCCAGTTTTGTATCATTAACAATCCAAGCACTGAAGTCAGCACCAAAAATATATACTCTGTTCATTTATTTTCACTAAAATTCACAGGACAAATTTGCAATATACAATGGAAAATTAGTTGAAGAAAATTAACTCTGATATACTCAAACTCTTTTTTGTTATTTGTATTATTCTTTCTAATATTTTCTTTTCTTTTTGATGTTTCATTAGTAAAATATTTGACATCTGTATTCCTTTACAATGTTGAAAAATGATCCCTTGAGAAACCTACTTTTTATATATTTGGGATAGACTTAGTGTGGTGGAGAGAAACTTTATTTGAAACCATTAGAAGTTGATCTCCTGCGATCTCAAAGGAGTAATTTTTACATTTACTCTCTACACTAAAAACACATTATATACTATTACATCATATCAGTGGAAGCAAATTTCATTTTTATTTCTTTGGACTACATAGTCATTATTTTAAAAATACATTTTTTCCCCTAGAAGTCATCTAAGCTGTGAGAAAAAGTAATTCCTCAGTTGAAGCCTAGGAATTAACATTTTACTGGTGCTGTCTTAGTCCATTTGGGTTGCTATAAGGGAATACTGGGGGCTGGGTAATTTGTAAAGAAGAGTTTTAATTGGTTTATGGTTCTGCAGTCTATGAAAAAGAAAGTAAGGCACTGGCATCACCATCTGGTGATGGCCTCAGCTACTTCTAATTATGGTGGAAGGTAGATGGGAACCAAGGGGAACTGGCATTCACAGACCACATGACTAGAGCTAGAGAAAGAGAGAAAGGAGACACTGCCAGGCTCATTTCAACAACCAGTTCTTTGGGGAACTAAAACTGAGAGGTCAAGTCATTTATGGGATTTACCCCCATGACTCAAATAGCACCCATCATGACCCAACTCAACATTGGGGATCATATTTCAACATGACACTTAGCAAAACCAAATAAACCATATCAAAACCTAAGCAGGTGCGTAGCCAAGGAGCCCAAATCAAGAGTAAGCCCCACATTTTGAAGATGGAAGAGGAGAAATTACTAGGCTTGTGTGCTTGTCCATATACTAAGAAAATTAGAAATAAACAACAGTAAAATAAAACTTTTGTGTTTGCTGGAAGTGGAAAATCTGCACATAGAAACAAACACTGATAGAATCTCATCACATTGGCCTGAAACATCGGTGATAAATTATTATAAAAGAGAAAGTGTTAAGAAACATAAATAAGTGGTAAAAATATTCAATTTCTGATGTAAGGTAATGTATGTAATATTTATGTCAAATACATTTGTAAATCTTATGGTCCTCTTTATTGCTTTCAATTGTGCAAATAATAAATATAAAATTGGTGGGTCACCTATGTTTCAGACCCCATGTACTAGAAGAGAATTCATTTAAATAGCCCAAATAACTAGTGAAATCTCTTCATAGGTTTTAAGGCAAGGAAGGAAATTTAAACCTATTGGATGCATATTCTGCTATTATTATTTTATGAATGAATACTCTTAATGAATGATAGATTTTATACAATAATTCTTTCCAGTTTTAAAATTACAGGTGGTCATTTGCAATAGATGACCCATTGATGAATGAAACAGACATGGACCAAATTCTCCACTTCTGTAAGACCAGTATTCTGAATTAAGTTATCTTTGTGAATTTTATTTTATTTTATTCTAGATTAAGGATGAACAATTGCTTGTTTGTTACGTGGATTTGTTGTGTAGTGGTGGGGATTGGGTCTCAAGTGGAACATTTCCCAGGCAGTGATCATTATATCTAATAGGTAATTTTTGAACCTTAAACCTCCCTCCCTGCCTTCACCCTTATTGGGGTTCCCAGTGTGTATTATTTCCATTTTTGTGGACATTTATCTTCCACATAAAAGTGGGAACATGTGATGTTTGATTTTCTGTTTCTGAGTTAGTTCACTTAGGATGATATTCTCCAGCTCCATCCATATTACAGCAAAAGACGAGATCTTCTTTTTTGTGTGACTGATGATTATTGCATATACATATTTTTATCATACTTTTTATCCACTCAATATTTGGTGAGCATTTAGGTTGTTTCCATGATGTTGCTATTGTGAATAGTGTTGCAGTGAACATATGAGTACAGGTATCTTTTTTATATAATTATTTCCTTAGGCTAAATCCTTAATAGTAGGATTACTGGGTCGAATGATAATTCAATTTTTAGTTCTTTGAGAAATCTTCATACTGTTTTCTACCTAGGTTGAACTAATTTTCAATCCCACCAATAGAGAATGAATGTACCCTTTTCTCCCAACTGCACCAATATCTGTTGTTCTTTGACTTTTTAATGAAAGAAGTTATGACTGGAGTGAACTGATATCTTAATGGATTTTTAAAATTTTCATTTCTCTGATGATTAATGATGCTAAACATTTTTTCATATGTCTGTTGGCCACTTGTGTGTCTTTGATATATCTATTTATGTCCTTTGCCCACTTTTTGATAGAGTTGTTTGGTTTTCTTTCATATCCACTTGAGTTACTTGTAGATGCTAGATATTAGCCCTTTATCTGAAGCATCATTTGCAAATATATTTTTTTTCCCACATTCTGGAGGTTTTCAGTTCACTCAGTTGATTATTTATTTTGCTGTGCAGAGGTTTTTAGTTTATCTGATTTTTCTATTTTTGTTTTTGTAGCAAATGCTTTTGGGATCTTTATCACAAATTCATTGCCTAGGCCAATATTAGAAGAGTGTTTCCTAAGTTTTCTCCTAGGGGAAGATAATATTCTAGAATAACAAGATATTTAGAGTTTCAGGTCTTACATTTAAGTCTTTAATCCATCTTGAGTTAAATTTTGCCTATGGTAGGTGGTAGGAATCTAGTACCATTCTTCTACATATGGCTAGCCAGTTTTACCACCACCATGTATTGAATAGCATGTGCTTTCCCCATTGTTTATTTTTGTCAGCTTTATGGAAGATAAGTTCGTTGTAGGTATTTGGCTTTATTTCTGGGTACTCTGTTGTGTTCCACTGATCTATTTTTCTATTCTTATACCAGTGCCATGATGTTTTAGTTACTACAGCCTTGCAGTATAATTTGAAGTCAAGCGATGTGATATCTTTGCTTTATTTTTTTAGTTAAAGTTTGCTTTGGCTATTCAGTCTCTTTTAGTTTCAAGAAACTTCAAAATTGTTTTTCTTAGTTCTGTGAAAAAATAATGTTGATATTTTAATAGGGATTATGCTAAATCTGTAGATTGCTTTGGGGACTCTGGTCATTTTAACTATATTGTTTCTTCTGACCAATGAGCATGGATTGTTTTTCCATTTGTTTGAGTTGTTATGATTCTTTTCATCAGTGTTTTGTAGTTCTTGCAGAGATCCTTCATTTCTGTGGCTAGGTATATTCCTAGGTATTTAAGCGTTTTTTGTGACTATTGTAAATGGAATTGAGTTCTTGATTTCTTTCTCAGCTTGAACATTATTGGTGATAGATATGCTACTGAGTTTTGTATTTTGATTTTGTACTCTGAGACTTTATTAGGTCTAGAAATCTCTTAGAGGAGTCTATGGGGTTTTTTCTAGGTATATAATTATGTCATGGGCAAACAGGGATAGTTTGACTTTCCCCTTGCTGATTTGAATGCCATTTATTTCCTTCTCTTGCAGAACTGCTCTTGCTAGGATTTCTAGTACAATGTTGAATAAGAGTGGTGAAAGTAGACATCTCTGCCTTGCTCTAGTTCTGTGGGGGGATATTTAAAACTTTTTCTCCATTAAGTATGATGTTGACTGTGGGATTACCATATATGGTTCCTATTATTTGGGAATCTGTTTCTTGATGCCTAGCTTATTGAGGGTTTTTATCATGAAGGGATGTTGAACTTTATAGAATAACTTTTCTGCATAAACTAAGATGATCATATTGGTTTTGCTTTTAGTTCTATTCATGTGGTGAATCACATTTAATTATGTGTGGATATTGACCCATCCTTGCATCCCTGGAATAAAATTGACTTGGTCATGATAGGTTCTTTTTTGGTGTGCTGTTAAATTTGGTTTTCAAATATTTTGCTAAGAATTTTATGTCACCAGTGGGAATAGCAATTTTACATTATTCTGTGTTACAAAACATTCTCAGAACCTATGAATATCTCTCTATACTATTTTCTTAGATTTGTGAATTTTGGAGGATATATTTATCATTTTTTTCCTTTCTATTAGTCTATCACCTATTAATATTAGTTGTGTTAGTATGCTATCGCATTACAAACTTCCCCGTTAATATTTAATCTATATATCCTTAAGAATTGGTTAGCCAGGTTTGCTAAAATGAGTGTTTTGTCATTTCTGTTTGTATATGTGTGTGTTTATAATTTATACATCCATTCGGATCAGAAATCAGGACATATGATCTCAATTAAAGAGTAATTTGGAAAATAATTCGTAAAATATCATATACACAGTGTGTTTATGAAAATAATAAAATAGTTCTCATACACACTAAATTTTATACTCTTTTTACTAAATAAAATAAGCAAATACAAAGAATTTTGGATGCTAACATCTGAGCTTTTTATTCGTTTTTTCTTCTGCTTGCCTATTGATTAGTTTTTCTTTTAAGATAATGTGCTGAAAAATAAGTAAATAAAAAATGAATTGAAATAGAAAATTCTACAGTTTCCTTCTCATGGGAGATCTTATTATGTTATGCTGAGAAGGTGCCTCCATCAACATCATCGTTAAATGCATTTGTCTTTTTCTAACATTATAGGATATAGCAGAGATGGGAATAAAATGTAACAAGTCATTAGCACAGCACTTTCAAATAAGTAAGCATATCTGTCTATGTATGTGTACTTGCATGACTGAATACAGAAAGACATTTACAAAATATATTTATGTGGTATGGTCCTACTATTTAGATTATATTGAACTAAAGAATAGGTAAAAAAAAACTTAAAATATTAAAAAAAATCAAGGATGTGGCAGCTATATGGAACAAACGGTACACTATATATTTTGATAGATCAGCAATTAGAATAAAGACTAGTCATCATTAAAAAATAATAATCTCAAGAAGGCAAAGTACAGCCATATTAAAAAATACATAAAAACTAAATGGCAACAAAACAGGTAAATATATAAGAACTGAGCTATATAGATTAAACATTTGAAGGGTAAAACTAAAAATATATGATCTTATAGCATCTGATACATGATTTATTTGAAGTTAAGCAAAAATAAATTATAGATTTTCTACTTTTTTTTTCATAGAAAAAACTCTTGATCTATCCTTTTAATGTGTGCAGTAATAAAACATTAAGTGCATTCTAAATCTCAAATTTAAAAGTTAAAAAATAATTATGAAATAATCAGCAATAATTATATTCTGGAATAATTAAATAGGCAACATAAAATATCAGTAGTTAGAATTTTCCCAAGAGAGGTCAAGAAGATGGTGGCCAAGCCAATAGGACTATACAAGTCTCGGTGTGAATGAGTGAGTGTATGGAAAATTTTGTGTATATGCTCGTGAGTTAGTGAGCTTGTGAGTAGCTGACTGAGGACTAGAGAGCTAGCACTCAGGGCTCTCCTGGTGCAGCAGTTGGTGCCACAGCTCCTGGACTTGGACCCTAGTGATTCCTGGGATGCAGAAGCTGAGCACCCTTTTAAAAAAATCAGCAAAACCTTTCCTGGGAGAGACTGACTAAGTGGGGGCTCGTGAGCAAGTAGCCAGGGCCCTGGTGCAAGAGCTGGTGCAGGAGCTTCTCTGCTTGGTCCCTGACTCTTCCCAGGTCACAAAAGCCAATTGCCATTTTTTTTTAAGTGTACAAAAGATTTCTTGTGACGAAATGGTGGGGCGAGACTACTGCCCCAGGCTCTGCCTCACCACTGCAGCAGAAAAGACTGCCAGCTCCTGACTTTGCCTCACTACTTCAGCATCTGACTGGACACTGACAGCAGGGACTGTGGAGCGAGTCCAGAGGCAGAGTCACAAGAGAGGCACCCCGTCACCATCTTGAAGATGGGGCAGGAAAGGGCTCTGATTTGTTCACCACTGAGCAACAGACCCGATCACTGTGACAGATCAACTACTCAGAAGTTGATTGTGACCCAGAGGGAATATCCAGAAAGCACAAACTCTAGCGGGATCTGATGGGTGCTGAGTCCCAGGCACCACACACCCTATGCTGATCCAGCCATAGGATAAAGGGTGTGGCCAGAAAAGGATGAGGAAGAACTCCAAAGAAATCAGTGGTGAGTCTGGGGCTGACCCCAAACCCCTCCTCCCCAACAATCCTCCCCAACATTAGACCTACAGAACTGGGCCACAACTGAGAAAGACAAACCCAGATGGAGCCTGAACATCAGTCACAATAGAAGAATTCCATTCCAGGATAGGCCTGGCTGAGACATCCCCCCCATGAGTACATACCTGGGGAAGAGACAATCTCACACTTCCTCACTGGAAGAGATCTCCCTCATAATACCAGGGAGGGGAGGACTAAAGCCCCACCCACCTCCACTGCCCCACCACTTTCCCTGCCCTGGACACTGGGGAGACAGTAAAAGAAGTGGAAGCTCTGCAGGAGAGAGCAGATTAGAGGAATAATTCCAGAGCTTGCCAAAAGAAGGCAGGGGATTTTTTAAATTATTTTTAATTTTTTTAAAAAAGTTTTTAAAATGTTTTGCCTCGTTGTTAGTTCATATATTTTAAAAATGTTTTTCTTTGGTGTATGAATGTGAATGTGAGGGTTTGATCTGCATCCCACCAATTCTTTTTTCTTTTCTTTTTCTGTTTCTTTTCTCTTTTTTTTCTGTTTATGTGTGTTTGTGAATGACTGAGTGTTCATCTTTCAATTTTGTTGTTGTTGTAAGTTTGGTTTTGCTCTTTTGTTCACCCGTTTTTGATATTTTTATTTTTTATACTTTAAGGTATGTGGCAATATGTGAGTGAGGGTTTAATCTGAATTACTTTTTTTCCCCTGTCTTTCTGTTGCTCTTCTCCATTCATTTTGTGCTAAATGTGCGTGTTTGTGTATGTGTGTGTGTGTGTGTGCGCGCGCACGCATGCATATGTTCAGTTTTCTTGTTTTTTTGTTGTTATTGTTTGTTTTGTTTCACTTTGTAGTTATACCAGTTTGTTTTGGGATGTGTGTGTGTGTGTGTGTGTGTGTGTGTGTGTGTTCAGTATTTTTTGCATTGCTTTCTGCTTTGCATTGTTGTATAGAGCGGTGGTGGAGAGTGGGTCTCAGGAAACCCATACCACAATCAGTGTACATTGTAATTTGCATGTAGTTTCTGAATCTGAGCACCTCATTCCCTGCATTATGTGATTGTCAAAAATACAAGAGACAGCAGAGCTTTCACCCTCAGCCCTATTTCAAAATAGAACAAATCCAGAGCCCAGATCAGGGAAGAATAGAGAGCTGAGCAAACATCAGAAGGGAAAGCCCCTCCCACTGACACAGAAAAACAGAATAAAGAGAAAAGCAAGAGATCTGTTACAAACAAGGAAAAACCAAAAGGAGACCACAGGTAATTTCAAGTGTAACAAGGAGAAAACTCTTGACAAATAAAACTTTGGAGCCTAAACAATGAAAGTCGCCAACAACTGGTTCCAGAATACAGCAGGGTTTAGGGAATGGATAAAAAGAGTGAATAAGGCTCAATAAAGGCAAGATGCAACACTGAAAGAACTTGTAACAGAGATTTTGGCAATAAAAAATTTTATCCAGGAAATAAATAACAAAATGACAGGCCTGGAAAACAGAATCAATCTAGTTCAAGAAAGAATATCAGAACTTGAAAACCAGAACATGGAATTAACTCAATCTATAAAAAGCATAGAAATAGGACTCAGAAAGAAAGAACAAAACCTACAAGAGATGTGCAATTATATCAAGAGGTCAAACCTACACCTGGTTGGTATCCCAGAAAAATAAAGGGAAATGGAGAACAACTTAGAGCAAGTATTCCAGGAGGTAATCCAAGAAAACATTCCCCATCTCACCAGAGATATGACTAGCCAAGCACAGGAAATACAGGAACCACTATAAGACATTAAATGAGAAGACCAACTACTAGACACATAGTAATTCACCTACACAAAGTAGGAACAAAAGAAAAAAATTCTAAAGGCAGCAAGAGAGAAAGGTCAGAATACCTACCAGGGAAAACTAATCAGAATAGCAGCAGACCTACTGAAAGAAATACTACAAGCAAGAAAGGATTGGAGTCCAATATCCAAAGTCCTCAAAGATAAACAATTTCAAGCAAGATTTTGCTCCCCAACCAAGATCAATTCATCAGTGATGGAGAAATAAAATACTTCCCAGACATCCAATCCCTAAGAGATTATTCAGCTTCCACACTAGCTCTAGAAAAAACCCCCAAAAAGGTATTAAGCACAGAAGAAAGAAAAAGAATGACCACATACTTCCCAAGAGAAGAGCAGAGTACAGCATCAACAGAGAATATAGTACAACAAGAAACTTGAAAACACACACATACATCAACCCCAAGGCCAAACGAAAACAAGCAATAAAGAAAAACATTTATAAAAACCTCATGAGAGGGATAAAGTAACAAATTTCAATAATCAGTCTGAATGTAAATGGACTAAATGCATCAATGAAAAGACACAGAATGGCAAACTGAATGAGAAATCATGACCCAATTGTTTGCTGCATTCGGAAACTCATATCACCACAAGGGATGCACACAGTCTTAAAGTTATGGGATGCAAAATGAGTTTCTAGGCAAATGGATCACAAAAGAGGGCAGGAGTCATGATCTCAATATCTGACAAAACAACCTTTAAACTATCAAAAATTGAAAAAGATACAAAAAGACACTACACAATAATAAAAGTTTCAATACAACAACAAGAAATAACCAGCCTAAACATACATGCACCCAATACAGGAGCACCAGGATTTATAAAACAACTACTAAGTAAACTAAAAAAAGATAATGACTCTAACACTATTATAGGAGGGGACTTGAATACCCCAATAACAGCCTTAGATAGATCATCAAGGCAAAATCAACAAGGAGATCCAGAACTTAAACTTGACACTCAATGGAATAGACTTAATAGATACAGATTATTCCACACAACAACCATAAAATATACAGTCTACTCATAACCACATGGAATGTACTCCAAGATCAGTCATATCCTTGGTCTTAAATCAAGCATAAAAAGATTACATAAGGTTTAAATATTGCCATGTACCTTCTCAAGTCACAGTGGAATAAAAATAAATATCAACACCGATAAAATTTCCTCAACGCCCACAAAGACATGGACACTAAATAGCATGATGCTGAACAACTACTGTGCCAAACTGAAATCAAAGCAGAAATTAAAAGATTCCAGGAAACAAATGAAAATGAAGAAAATTGTAAGTAGTTTTCTGAATCATAGCACCTCTTACCAAACCTCTGGGATGCCATGAAAACAGTTCTAAGAGGGGAACATATATCTCTATGAACACATATCAAGAATCGGAATGGAGCAGGGCTCGGTGGCTCAGCCTGTAATCCCGCGCCTTTGGGAGGCTGAGGTGAGTGGATTGCCTGAGCCCGCGGGTTCGAGACCCACCTGGGCAGTGAGACCTCATCTCTACAATAAATCAAAAAATCAGCCGGGCGTGGTAGCGCATGCTTGTAATTCCAGCTACTTGGAAGGCTGAGGCGGAAGGATAGCCGGAGCTCAGCAGGCCGAGGCTGCGGTGGCCGGGAGCGGCCACTGCACTCCAGTCTGGGCGACAGAGTGAGACTCCAACTCAAAAAAAAAGAAGCGGAATGATCACAAGTAGAAACTAACAAATCATCTAAGGGAGCTGGAAAGATAAGATCACCAAAACCCCAATTTCAGCAGAAGAATCCAAATCACCAAAATAAGAGTCCAAATATGGGTCAGAGAAGACAAAAATAACATTAAGAATATCAGGAAACAAAAAGCTGGTTCTTTGAAAGAATTAAGATTGATGGACCCCCTAGCCATAATGACCAAGAAAAAGAGAGAAAAAGCTCAAATAAACATAATCAGAAATACAAAATATCAAATCACAACTGACCCCAAAGAAATGCAAAATATTATCAGAGATTACTATGTACACCTATATAGAAACCAACTTGATAATCTAAATGAAATGGAGGATTTTCTGACATCACACAACCTCCCCAGGTTGAAACAAAAAGACCTTAAGACACTAAATAGACCAATAACAACCCAGGAAACTGATTCTGTCATAAGAAAAATTTCTCCAAAAAAAGTCCTGTACAGGATTGCTCTCCAGTAGAATTCTACAAAACATACATGGAGAAGCTGATACCCATCCTATTGAAAGCATTCCAGGCAATTTAGAAAGATGCAATTCTCCCCAAATCATTTTACAAAGCTAACATCACACTGATATCCAAACCGGGTAAATTTCCACACAAAAAAAGAGAACTACAGGCCAATATCCCTTATGAACATAGATCCAAAAATCCTCAACAATATTCTAGCAAAACGGATTCAAAAACACATCTCAAAAATAATCCAACATGACCACATTGGCTTCATCCCAGGATGGAGGACTAGTTCAAGATTTGCAAGACCATAAATATAATTAAATATATCTACAGATGTTAAAAAAAAAAAGGAACCACATGATTATTTCATTAGATGCAGAGAAAACTTCTGATAAAATCCAACATCCTTCTTGATAAAAACCCGCACACACCTAAGTATAAAGGAAACATACCTCAAAATAGTAAGTGCCATCTATGATAGACCCGCAGCTAACATATTGCTAAATGAACAGAAACTGGAAGCTTTTCCCCTGAAAACTGGAACAAGACAAGGCTGCCCACTTTAACTTCTCTTGTTCTACATTGTGTTGGAAGTCCTAGCTAGTGCAATTAGACAAGGGAAGGAAATCAGGGGTATCCAAATAGGAAAAAGGAAGCTATCCCTCTTTGCTGATGATATGACCCTATACCTTGTAAATCTAAGAGAACCTGTCAAAAATCTGCTTGCACTGATAAAGGACTTTGGCAAACTCTCAGGATACAAAATAAATATGCAAAAAATAGTTGCATCCCTAAACACCAACAATAAGCAGGCAGAGACCCAAATAAAAAGCACAATCCCATTCACAATAGTAACAAAAAAGAAAAGAAATACCTTATCATTTTCCTAACCAGAGAAGTGAAAGACCTTTAACATGAGAATAACAAAACACTGCTCAAAGAAATTCAAGGTGACACAAACAAATGGAAAAACATTCCTTTTTCATGAATAGCAGGAATCAACATTGTTAAGATGTCCATTCTACCAAAGACAATCTATATATTCAATGTAATACCCATTAAAATACAACAGCATTCTTCTCAGACTTGGAAATGACAATACAAAAATTCATATGGAAACATAAACGACCATGAATAGCCAAAACAATCCTTAGCAAAAGAAGTAAAGCAGGAGGTATCACAGCTCCAGACTTCAAACTTGACTATAAGGTTACAGTAATCAAAATAACCAGATATTGGTATAAGAACAGGCATATAGCATATAGACCGATGGAACAGGATAGGAATTCCAGAAGCAAAGTCTCAATTTCTCAACCAAGTCATCTTTGACAAAGCCTCCAAAAACAACCACTGGGAGGAGGAGAACCTATTCAGTAAATGGTGCTGGGACAACTGGCTGATCACATGCAGAAGATTGAAACAGGACCCCTGCCTAACACTGTACACAAAAAATAATTCTAAGTGGCTCAAAGACCTAAATGTAAAACCTCAAACTATAAGAATTTTAGAAAACGCAGGAGACGCCCCCATAGAAATTGGAACTGGCAATTAATTCCTGATCAGAACCCTAAGTGCCCGTACCATAAGAAATATGATAGTCAAGTGGGACCTCATCAAACTGACAAGTTTCTGCAAAACAAAAGAAAATATAAAGAAAGCAGGGAGGCAGTCACAGAAAGGGAAAAAAATATTTTCCAACTGTGTATCTGACAAAGGACTGTACCTTATATCTACAAGGAACTCAAAGGTGCCTAAAGGAAACAAACAGACAAGCAAACAAACAGCTGGGCTCCGTGGCTCAGCTTGTAATCCCGCGCCTTTGGGAGACTGAGGTGAGTGAATTGACTGAGCCCACAGGTTCGAGACCCGCCTGGGCAACTTGGCGAGACCTCATCTCTACAATAAATCAAAAAATTAGCCAGGCGTGGTAGTGCGTGCCTTTAGTTCAAGCTACTTGGAAGACTGAGGCGGAAGGATCGCCGGAGCCCACCAGGTCGAAGCTGCGGCGGCCTGGAGTGGCCACTGCACTCCAGTCTGGGTGACAGAGAGAGACTCCAACTCAAAAAAAAAAAAAAAAAAAAGTGGGCAAAAGACATGAATAGACACTTCTCAAAAGAAGATATACGGGCAGCCAACAGACACATGAAAAAGTGCTCAGCCTCACTCATCATCAGAGAAATGGAAATCAAAACCATATTGAGATACCACCTAACCCCAGTAAAAATGGCCATCATTAATAAAACAAACAATAGATGCTGGTGAGGAAGCAGAGAAAAAGGAACGCTTCTACACTGCTTGTGGGGATGCAAACTAGTGCAACCTCTTTAGAAGACACTGTGGCAATTTCTGAAAGAACTAGAAATTGACCTTCTATATGACCCAGTACTTCCCCTGTTAGGAATATAACCAAAGTAACTCAAATCATTCTACAAAAAAAGATACCTGCACATGAATGTTTGTTGCAGCTGTATTTACAATAGCAAAAACATGGAAACAACCATGCTGCCAATCTAAGCTGGACTGAATTTTTTAAAAATGTGGTACATATACACAATAGACTATTATGCAAACAAAAGGACAAACATATGGACTCACAGCAAGTTGGACGGATTTAGAGTCTATCACACTCAGTGATCTATCACAGAAACAAAGAACAGAGCACCATATGTTCTCACTCATAAGCAGACCTTGAACAATTATAATAATACTATAAGAAAGGGATTGGCAGTAGTGGGAAACTGCCAGGGGAGGGTGGGGTGGGATTGGCAGTTGAGGGAAACTACTTGGGGTGGAGGAGCACTCCTCATCAAGAAGGGTAGCTGCATAATCAATAATACCTAACCCTGAATTGTACCCTACATCTTTAAAATTAAAAAAAAAAATTTTAAATTTTCTTTTAAGATTTCACTTTACTTAAAGGCAAAGTCCCATATTGGTATTTCCACTGAATCAATATGTAGCTTTACTCTAATAGTTCAGGTTAATTGGTTGAAATGTCGTCTCAATAATTTAGGGAAAGAAGACTATCTGTTTTATAAACAAACGCTAAATACTCAAAATATTGAAGTGACTTAATAGAGTAGTTCTGAAATTCCAATGAAATAAATGGTTCAGCAACTTAAGAACAATGATACCCTTGAAGTACATATCAGATCACACAAATTGCTCAGGAAGAACACTTTCAAAATCTAGCTTGTTTGCTGTTATTTGTAATAAACAAGCTTCACTGAAGAAGATCACACAAACTAAATTCTACCGAAGCAGATACAATCTATCATGAATGTAGTGTGACAGACACAAATAAAAGAAAGATAAGTACTGGAGAATTATGAAATAAGTGTGTATGCTCTAAAAACAATGTATATATATAAATATATTTTTAAAATAAAGATAATTACCAAAAGAAATAGAAACCATAGATACCAACAAAAATTAAAAATAAAAGAAGCAATGTGAATCAAAACAACATTAATTATAACCATAATTTACAAAAAGTAGTCCAGTCAGCTTTTAGTGAACGCTAGACATATAGGAAACTGAAAGATTGATGTGAGGAAATTAATCAACATATAGCATGAAAGATAAAGACATCAAAATATATAAAACAGGACTTATGTGACATAAAACATGTTAGCAATGAGAAACTCAATCAAGTAAACCTGATAAATATAGTATTTTAGAAGAAAAGAAATGAAAAAGTGTTAATAAGGAAAATGATAGTTTAAAACACTCCAGCAACTAATAATTTTAATACATGTAAATAAATCTGCACTAAGACATGAGGCACTAAAATAATAACTAATACCAAATAAAATAAAAATCTCTTGAAAATACCTAAGGTCTTACAACTTTGTAACAGTTTGCTAAAACCTGAGGAAGATGAAAACTAGAACATTCAGTCACACAAAGGGCTCTATCAAGAGATTTTTGAAAAAGTATTTTACAAACCTTCTGACTCAGACCAGAAAGCTTCTAGGAAAGTTAAGGATGTTGCCTCAGTCTTCTAAAAAAGGAGCCAGAAAAAGACAAAAAATTTATCTCAAAAACAATTTGTGGGTGTGGCTTTTGTCAAATGAAGTTAAACCCAGTGAAAACCACGTAAGAGCCATGGAGTTCTTGAGAAAATTGTTTCAGTAGAAATATCACCAGCTTACACTGGATGTGGTGGCTCATGTCTGTAATAGCAGCACTTTGGGAGGCCAAGGTGGGAGGATCACTTGAGCCCAAGAGTCCAAGAGCAGTCTGGGCAACATAGTAAGACCTTGTATCAAAACAAAACACAACAAAACAAACAAATAAACAAAAGCTAAGAGTTGTGGCACACATCTGTACTCCCATCTACTTGGGAGGCTGAGGTGGGAGGATTGTTTGAGCTTAGGAGTTGGAGGCTGTGGTGAGTCATGCCACTGCAATCCAACCTAGGCAACAGAGTGAAGCCTCAATTCAAAACAAAGAAGAAAGAAAGAAAAAAAAGGAAAGGAAAGGAAAGGAAAGGAAAGGAAAGGAAAGGAAAAAATTCCTGCTTGTAGCAAAAGGGACAGAGAGACCAACAAGAAAGAAGGCTGTTAGACTTTCAAAATTTTACTGACAGAAAACAAGCTGAGAATACTACTCAGGTACAAACAGGTGCTATCTTCCATGATAAATGCTGACTTGGAGGGCTGAGCACAGAGGCTAGAACAGAAAAGCATAGGGGTGTTATTGCTAGGCATTGAAATCAAATCAAGGACTTGGCTGGAGTTTGCCTAACTGAATTTCAGACCTACCTAGGACCAATGACTTATTTTTTACCATCTTTTTTCTGCTTTTAGAACAAAAAGTCTATAGAAATTACTCTATTTCTGTCCCACAATATGTTGGATGGGTTAGAAGAAGGTAACTTGCCACTTTTGTGATTTTGTGAGTTAAAAGATGGTAAGAAACTATGTCCAGGAGCTGTATTTAATAAACTGCATCTGGAAACCTCATCTGAACCTGGACATGATTTAGATGGTGAGATCATGGACTTTGAGCCAATGCAGTCATAGAGACGTTGGGATTGGGGGACTGTGTCTTGAATAAGGGAGGGTTATGAAGAATGATGAAGATTCACAGAGTGTACTATAGTAGACATGGTAAGGTGAATCCCTTGAGTACAGAGGGAACATGCAACTTTTAGCCAATACATTTGGGGGAAAAGTCAAGAGTTTTGTCAGAAATATTTAAGATTTAAACTCAGTTGTTAAAGACTTAATGAAAAGGAGGATTACTATCGCTGAGCCTGAATTAATCAGCATGGAACCTTTAAACAAGGGATATGTTCTCCCTGAAATGAGATGCTGTCTCTTTCCTGCTGACATTAAAGAAGCAAGTCACATCAAGTTCTGTTGCTGCAACTAAATTTATTCTGGTAACACAAACAGGTTAGAAGTATGTCTTTCCCCGTTTGTGCCTCTGATGAGAATGCAGTCCTGCTGATGTCTTGATTGCGACCTTGTGAGCTCCTGAGCAAATTACCTACCTATACTGTGCTGGCATTTTCTTTTTTCCATGGAAATTGTGATAAGATAAATGTTGTTCCTTTAAACCAGTAAATGTGTGCTAATTTGTTTTGTAGCCATAGAAAACGAACACAATGACAATGTAATTCCTTTCATTTTGCGCATACTTTCACTTACTGTTTTTATAGCTGCATTTTTTTCTGTTGAAATTTCCCATCTGTTTTTACATTCTTTCAATTTTTGCCAATGGAACCTTTAAAACAGTAAGAATAGCTTCTTACATTCCTAAAAGCCCATGTGATTACCTTGCTGTCAACCAGTTAATCTCCCCATTTTAAAGTCTATAACCTAACACCTGTAAAGTTATTTTTCCACGTAATGTAAATGTCACAGATTTCAGAAATTAGGCTATGGGCATCTTTAGGGGCTATTATTTTGCTTATCATGATCTATAATTCAGTCAAGTCTGCTTTGACAACTCATTCCATTGTGTTAACTCGGCAGAGAGATCTTACAACAACAACATTTACCATAGCCTTCAAAAGTGTTGGTACCTCAGGGTCTTAACACCTGTTCTTCCATCTATCTAAAATATTTTCTTCATGTTTGCACAAATAATAGCCTCATCATTTATGATACAGACTTTAACATAAATGGAATTTCCTATCCAAATCTGAACACTTGCCCCATTTACTCTCTATCAGATAACCTCAATTTATTGTCTTCACAATACTTATTGCTTTCCAAAATCATCTAGTAAATTGAGAATTAATCTGTCAAATAACATGATTTCAGAAAAATAAAACCGAATACAATGCATACAACTCTTGTTTGGATTGAAAAGAAAAAAAGAAAGATATCTGGAATTCTCACAGGAGATTGGAAAAGAAGAGTTTCATGGCAAAACCAATCTATGTGAGAAAACAAAATTCAATACAAAATGTGTTATACTGGCAATACACTGTATTAAATGCAGAATAAAATAGCAATCTTGATGAGGTTATATTAGAACAGACAGGTAAATAACTCACAGTCTCCTTTTAAAAATGTATTTCAAATTGTAGGAGGTCCATATACTTCTTCATATAGAGGTGTTATATATGTAGAGCAAGGGGAAACTTCATGAATACACTTTTTTTCTTTTCTTTTCCTTTTTCTTTCTTTCTTTCTTTTTTTTTTTTAGTATTCTTCACCTTTAAATTTTTTATTTTAAAATTATGGGGTACAATTCAGGGTTAGGTATACAGATATTCATCATGCAGTCACCCTTGTTGATGAGGTGTGCCCCCTTTGCCCAGACCGTTTCCCACTATTGCCAATTCCACCTTCCCGCTCTCCCATGCCCCCTTTGTTTCCTGCTACTGTCAGTCCTTTTCTTAGAGTATTACAACAGTTGCTCAAGGCCCACTTATGAGTGAGAACATGTGATACTCAGTTCTTTGTTTCTGTGAAAGATCACTCAGTATTATCGACTCTAAGTCCATCCAGGTTGCTGCAAAGTTCATGATTTTGTTCTTCTTTGTGGCTGCATAATATTCCATTGTGCATGTGTACCACATTTTTTTATCCAGTCTTCTTTTGATGGACAGTATGGTTGGTTCCATGTTTTTGCTGTTGTGAACAATGCTGTGATAAACATATGTGAGCAGGTATCTTTTTTATAGAGTGATTTGAGTTCTTCCAGGTATATTCCCAGTTGGAGGATTGCGGGGTCATATGGAAGGTATATTTTTAGAACTTTTATGAATCGTCACACTATTTTCCATAGAGGCTGTACTAGTTTACACTCCCACCAACAGTGTAGAAGTGCTCCCTTTCACCACATCCTCTCCAGCATCTGTTATTTTTTGAGATATTGATGATAGCCATTCTGACTGGAGTTAGGTGGTATCTCAGTATAGTTTTAATTTGCATTTCTTTGATGACTAGTAAGGTTGAACATTTTTTCATGTATCTGTTGGCTGCTCGTGTGTCTTCTTTAGAGAACTGTCTATTCATATCTTTTGCCCACTTTGTAATGGGGCTGTTTGTTTTTTTCTTTTCAGCACGTGAGTTCCTTGTAGATCCTAGATGCTAGGCCTTTGTGAGACATAGAGTTGGCAAATATTTTTTCCTAGTCTGTGGCCTGTCTCCCTGCTCTCTCAGTGGTTTATTTGGCTTTGCAGAAGCTTCTCAGTTTGATAAGGTTCCACTTGTCTATCTTACCTCTTATGACATGGGCACTTGGGGTTTTGACCAGGAATTGGTTGCCAGTTCCAATTTCCATAAAAGTGTATCCTGCATTTTCTAAGGTTCTTATAGTTTGAGGTTTTACGTTTAGGTCTCTGATCCATTTAGAGTTGATTTTTGTGTATGGGTATAGGTAGGAGTCCTGTTACAATCTTCTGCATGGGGTCAGCCAATTTTCCCATCACCATTTACTGAATAGATTCTCCTCTCCTCAGTGTTTGGTGGTGGAGACTTTGTCAAAAATGAGTTGGTTGAGAATTGAGGTTTTGCTTCTGGAATCTCAATTCTATTCCATTGGACTATATGCCTGTTCTTGTATCAGTATCAGGCTGTTTTGATTATTGTAGCTTTATAATAAAGTTTAAAGTCTGGGAGTGTGATACCTTGTGCTTTGGTTGTTTGTTTGTTTTTGCTGAGGAATGTTTTGGCCATTCGTGGCCATTTATGTTTCCATATGAATCTCTGTATTGTTGTTTCTAGGTTTGAGAAGAATGTTGCTGGTAATTTAATGGGTATTGTGTTAAATTTGTAGATTGCCTTAGGTAGAATGGAGATCTTAGCAAGGTTGATTCTTCCAGTCCATGAGTATGGATTATTTTTCCAGTTGTTTGTGTCATCTTTGATTTCTTTGAGCAGTGCTTTGCAGTTTTCGTTGTAAAGATCTTTTATGTCTCTGGTTAGGAAGACGCCAAGGTATTTCATTTTTTTGTGTGGTTATTTTGAATGGAATTTTGCTTTTTATTTGGGTTTCTGTTGGTTTATTATTGGTGTATAGAAATGCGATTGTCTTTTGCACATTTATTTTATACCCTAAAACTTTGTATTTTCAATAGCTTGATATTATAATTTTAACTAAATAAATTATACTTATAAATTCTAACTTCATAGATTATTTCAAAATATTGTTTTCAAGTTTACCTCTTACCTACATAAGAAACAGGTATGTTGCAAATAAAATGTCCTGTATTCTTGTGGTAAGGGTAAGCTTTTCTTGAATCTGTGGTTCCCAGAAGTCCTTTGCTTCTCTCACTAAGTCATATTGGGTACTGAATTAATTGTGTTAAAATCACTGTTAATGTTTTGTACGTATAGATTTTTTTAAAATGCTATCTTAATTCTATTAAACTACTATTCACCTAATATGTTATAAATGTTGTTAGTTGACAGAGTTGTAAATAAGCTAAAAATATTACAGTAAATATTATTTTCATAAACATTCATTAAATGCAT
Source organism: Cephalopachus bancanus (assembly GCA_027257055.1). Classification (NCBI taxonomy): domain Eukaryota; kingdom Metazoa; phylum Chordata; class Mammalia; order Primates; family Tarsiidae; genus Cephalopachus; species Cephalopachus bancanus. The sequence continues at coordinate 13,895,372 of JAPVLO010000068.1, read as the reverse complement.
TTTTTGCAAGTCATAGTCTCCTTTCATTTAAAATTAAAAACTAAAATATGTTTGATATTTTCACTTTATACAATGAATAATAAAAATGTTACCCTATAATCTAAATTTCAATTCAAATCTTCATAAAATTATTTTGAATGCTTGATGCATATTTTAAATGAATCAAGCTGCATTGATTAACCTTTCTGAAAGATAATAGGAATGTGTATTTTTAACCATTATTTACTACAATCTATATTTTTAGAATATAATGCTCTAATAGCATTGTTTAAATTTATATTTAATTACCAAACTTAACTATCTGTACTTATTACACTTAATTACCAATTTATATTTAATTATCAAAAGAGTTGGCTATTTTTAACACTTTTATTAAATCAACTCTCATCAATTATTTCCCTTTACTTCATTCTAATATGCATATTCTTAGAGTTTTGCATTTTATATTTCATTTTAATTGAAGATCTTAAAAAATAATACTGAAAATCAATTTCTAATATTGAAATTTCAATAAAATGTTGCTTTAAAATAAAATTTCAGCATAAAAGTATTTATTTAAATTTTTCTAATTTAATTAGAATCAAGTACCATGTACAAATGTTCAAGAATAGCAAGGACAAGTGTGTGGGTCAGATAGCATTTGATAACAAATTGCAAAAAAAGTTCTCATGTATTCATTAGATATATTTGTATAGACTTTAGAGAGCTGAAATATTTCAAGCATTTAAAATAGCTTGTAGTCAAATTTTCAAAATATGGTCACTGAACTTTCAGAAAATTCTGAATTGACATAATCCCATATCTTAAAATACAACCACAACTAAATCACTGCCATCATTGCAAAACATTTTTTAGTAGTCTAGGGTGCTCAGTTTTGTCCTGCCCTTTTGGATCTGGTCTTTTATGTACTATGATATTTCCTTGCATTCTATACTGGGAAGTGCAAAAGTTCTTAACCACAGTTTTCTTAATGCCTTTTCTCTACACAACTGTATTAGTTGGCTGATCTAGTGTAACCTGCTTATATTACTGTCTTTTGTGCCTGGCTACTGTATTTTAGCTTCCATTTTGTTCTTGTTTCACTGGCTCTATTTACTTGCTCTGAGTCCTCTCTTTCACTTAGGCTCCTAGCAATCCATTCAACTTCCCTGTTTTCATGCTCTTGGATCACACACAGATTCAAGAAACTCTGCTTCACACAATTTTACCTTTTACAAAATTTCTCTTCCAACCTTCCTAATATCTTTTCTATTTCTCTTCAGTAGAGAAATATTTGTAGATTTTTTCCCATCCACAAAAGTTTGAAAAAATTGTTTGTTCTTATAATCCTAGACAGCAACAGTCTCCATATTCCATACATCATTTTATTCCTCAGAGGGTAAGTGCTTATTTCTAAGAATAATCACACACACACTTAAACAGTTGTCAAAGTATAGTGTAAAAAACTAAGAAAGTTGCCAAAAACCCTTCAGGGGAATCCATAAAGTGAAAAACATTTAAAAAATAATGCTAGAAAATTATTATCTTTTCCACTCTCATTCTGTTATAGATGTACAGTTACTTTTTCCAGATGCTAGTGATATGATGATGTAATCATTCTGATACTTACAAAATGTAAACTCATGGATTTATTTTTAAATTTTAATTTAATATGGTGTATGCGAGGGCACCCCAGAAACACAAAATTGGTTTTTTTGGGGGGGCGCCCTTGTAATGCAGTCTTTCCCTGCCAGGTAAGTGTTCTAGGAGCCCATGGGCATCAGTGTATCAGCTGGCAGTGTTGTGAGAGACTCCTTTTGACTTCAGTGAATTTTGGAGATTCCTTCAATGTGTTTGACCATTTCATGATGAGTGACTTATTAGCTCACTGTGTGCAGCAGTTTTTGACTCAAAACGGCACGAACCCCCTGCCCACCCTTCCTATTTACCTGATCTCATTTTGAGCAAGATTTTTTTGTTTCCTCGAATGAAAAAAGTTCTCAAAGGGAAATGTTTTGCATATGTGAAAGAGGTGAAGAAAAAAAAAAGGCAGAAGCACCAAATGACATCACAATCAATGAGTTCAAAAACTTTTGAGCAGTGGTAAAAGCATCTCAATAGGTATACTGCATCAGAGAGTACTCTGAAGGTGGCTGAAGTTTGAACATGTAAAAATAAATGCATAATTTTTTATAAATAAATTCTGTTTGGGGTGTGTAATATATATGAAATAGAAATATATCCTAGACAAACAAAAGTTAGTTGGGGCTGTCCCCAGTTTTTAAATGTATTACAGGGTTCTAAGATGGAAAAGATTTAGAACAGATTCTTTACTGCATATGTATTGTTTGTGAGTCTTACAAAATTTATAGGTTGTGTTTTATTCTCTACATCAGTTTAGGTGTCAGGAATGAGCTATGTAGTAATTTGTGGAGTGGTAGACCAAACATTGATGAGCTGACAGGTGTTAGATATGTGTTATCTTTTTAAAGATATTGTATTGCATGTGATTAAACTCACATTTCAGCTTTAGTAGGTTATATGTCTGTAAGTATAGAAATTAAAAAAAATAAAACAACAAAAAACTAATGTAATGAGAACCTTAAGTCTTTGTATCCTAAGGGTGTCATTGCAGAGATAAAGTAAGATTGGTTTTAAAAAATAATAATTCAGAAAAAATCTGAGCCTATAACATCAGTGTCATAGTTACATAGTTTAATGCTAGAATGTGTGAATCAGAACATAGTGTATATTATTTTTAAATCAAAATCAGAGGCATATTATTTACTGCAAGGATTCTCTGTGAATAAAGCAAGGTGTGGTGATCCTCAACACAACTTCGATTTATTATGGAACAAAGTTTCCCCCTGATGCCTTCAGCAGGTACCCTTTTAACATGAACTCTATCTCTTTTTTCAGGTGATGGCATGATAGACAGACTACTTGTTATAGTAAATAATATTCTTCCCACCCCTGGGTCTCAGGTTTTAAGAACTTCAATCGGCTATTAATTATTTTGCTGAGAATTCCTTTACTTCTTGCATTTAAGCGAGTAGAGTTATAGTTTTCTCACTAATATTTCCTAGACCAGCACACTCAATCTTGTAGTTATTTAGTATAATATCATCATTAACTTACTATAAATAGTCAGAACAGTAATGTGAATTAGGATTATTAATTTAGCATGAATAGGTGAATAAGTAAAAAGAAATGAATGTGAAACAAACTTCTTGAGTCTTACTCCTTGGTGACTGATTAGAATCCATATATTTCCTTTCTATTTTATATATTATTAGTATTTATCAGACATTAAAATATTTATTTTATTATTGTGGATTTTATTTTAAGGATTTATGAATTTTCATAAAATTTTTCCTTAATATTTGATGATAAGCATGTGAATAAAATTTCTTAATCAGTGTAGTTATATAGTTAGTTTGAATAATTACATATCTTTTCTTTAATTCTTCATAAACCATTCTAGGCCAGGAGTCAGCATGTTTTGATCTGTGAGCCAAATATGAACCCTGTGAGCCCATTCTCTAGGAACATGTTTGTTTGGTTTTTAAATGTTTGATAGTTAAACAAAATTTCAAACAGTAATACTCTGTCACATTTTAAAATTATATAAAATTCAACTTTCAGTGCCCATGAATAAAATTTCACTGGAACACACCTTATTCCACTATGTATTATCTGTGGCTGTCTTCAAGCTCCAACAGCTAAGTATGTGCAGCAATAATCAGGAGGTCTCTTCACATACTTCACTGTCAATTTTTCTCATCCACATGTCTTAACTGTCATCAAGACCTCTTTCATAGTTGTTGTTGTTGTTGCTGTTGTTGTGTTTTGAGTTGGAGTCTTACTCGGTCGCCCAGACTGGAGTGCAGTGGCCGCTCCCAGCCACCGCAGCCTCGACCTGCTGGGCTCCAGCGATCCTTCCGCCTCAGCCTTCCGAGTAACCAGAATTACAGGCATGCGCAACCACGCCCGCCTGATTTTTTGATTTATTGTAGAGATAAAGTCTCGCTGCCCAGGCGGGTCTCGAACCCTCAGGCTCAGGCAATCCACTCACCTCAGTCTCCCAAAGGCGCGGGATTACAGGCTGAGCCACCGAGGCCGGCCTGAAAATATAGTTTATTTAAAGTAAATTAGCGAGAGAGATAAAGAAAGAGAAAACCCACCTTTCCACGGCGGAGAAGGGGGCCAAAGCCAGGAAGCATGGCGACAACCATACTCAAAGAACACGTGACCACACCAGAGTCTAGCAAGACAATGGCACAAAATATGCTTTAAAGATAAACATCTCATTCAAAAATTTAACACACAATTTTTTTATTTATTAATGATTGCTTAGTTAAAAAAATAAAAGGGTAATATTACCATTTTAGAAGTAGAATTTTAGAGTAGAAAATGGTAAGGATTTGCATGAATCTCATAAAAATACTGTTATTAATCAAGTTACTTTATTTTTATGCAATGTGATGACAGTTTTAGAAATTTGTGAAAGTCTTAGTAGATACTAGTGTAAGCATAATTTTTGAAAAAAAAGAAATTATATAAAATTTTGAAGCCATTCTTTCAGTTTCTCAGACATCTGAAGTAAATCTGAAAATTCTGTGCATAAGAACTGATCATTCTTAACACAAAAATGAATAACTACAAGAATCTCTTTTGCAAAATGTCAAGTATGATATGCACTATCTATTATTTTTTATTCCTTCTCAAAAAGAGAGTACATGGGTATTCTTACTCAGAATCTTCTTTTAATAGCATAAGAAGCTAGTTACTTAAATACATTTCTAATTTTAACTGTATGGGAAAATAGGGTCAAATTTCTTGCTTTCAGATTTCCTATAAAGGAAGTGAAAAATCTTGTTTGTGTTCTCAAAAAAAATATTTTAAAAAAACTTTAAAATACTTTCAGTTTTCATACTCTTTAATTAGTGTAAGCATACTCCATAATTAATAAGCATATAGACATAAACAGGCTCTCCAGGGCCATATTGCTTAATCTATGCATTATTGAATATAGTTAGAAAGAACAATCTGAACATATATTTGCTTTTAGATAACACTTATGTTCAAATAACTAATATAATTTAATCCAAATTTTTTGAAAATCTATTATAGGAAAGTTAGATTCACTTTCCTGATAATATACATACACTAATAAATTATATATAAGCATACTATTTATGTCAAGTTAATATTATACTTAACTTCCTGAGTAGAATGAATATTTGAAAACGTATAATTTGGAGGCCGGGCATGGTGCTTCAAGCCTGTAATCTCATCACTTTGGGAGGATGATCAAGACCAGCCTGGGCAACTTGGCAAGACCTCATCTCTACAATAAATCCAAAAAATTAGCTGGGTATGGTGGTACATGTCGTAGTTCCAGCTACTTGGAAGACTGAGGTAAAAGGATCACCTGAGCCCAGTGGGTCAAGGCTGTGGTGGCCCTGAGATGTCACTGTACTCCAGTCTGGGTGACAGAGTGAGACTCCAACTTGAAAAATAAAGCCATATAATTTGGAAAAAACACAATACTATAATCTACATAGAAAATTCTAGGAAATCCACACACAAAAAAATTTTAAGTGAAATTATTAGATCACACACACAAAAAAACAATATAAAATAAATTTGAATTCTATAAACTGTATTTTTTTTTTTTGAGTTGGAATCTCACTCTGTCGCCCAGACTGGAGTGCAGTGGCCGCTCCCGGCCACCGCAGCCTCAACCTGCTGGGCTCCAGCATCCTTCCGCCTCAGCCTTCCAAGTAGCTGGAACTACAGGCGTGCGCTACCACGCCCGGCTAATTTTTTTTTATTTATTGTAGAGATGAGGTCTCGCCAAGTTGCCCAGGTGGGTCTCGAAACTATTAAGAAATATTTAGAAAATAAAATTGAGAAACCATTTTATTTTCAATATCCTTATAAAATGTGAACCAACACATTAAAATAAGTGCAATATTTATGAAGTAAAACTAAAGCATTGCTAAGTAAAAATTGAAGATCTAAACAAAGACATAAAACATGTTCATGAATTGCTAGTTTCTACATTTTAAATTTTTTGGTATATTTTTACTTTCAAGATAACTTCTGTTCAAATTTATTAGGTTCTTAATGAAATGGATAAGATGATGACAATTTATATTAAAATGCAAAGGATTTAAGATAAATGAAGTATTTAAAAGATTATAGTACCTGGTTTTGAGTACTATAACAAGTCTACAGTTATTAAAGCATGTACAATGGTAAAACAAAGTGAAGGGTTCCAAATAAATCCATGCAATGGCAAGTTAATGACAAACTAATTCAATGTCAAAAAAATAATAATGTTTTAAGGAAACAATGCTGAAATAATTGGAAGACAACATGAATTTCTACCCTTACTTAAAATCATACACAGCAGTTATCTAGAAAATAATAATATGTAATGGCTCATGTATTGATCTATAAGGTTCAAACTATAAAACTTTAAAAACAACATAGCAGAACATCTTTGTGACCTTAGCATGGAAAAGCTTACTTAGCAATAACACAGAAAAAAGATGAGATATGAAAAAAAGAAAAGAATTAACCTCCATCAAATAAGAAAAAATATTGGAAGGCATCACTATAAAAACAAAAAGGCAAACTACAGATGGGGAGAATATTTACAGGTCATCTATTTAAAATATTTCTATATGAAATTTAAAAGTAAAACCTACATCTCTATATTAAAAAATAAAAAATCTAGTTCAAAACTGGAAAAGAAGTTTTTTTAAAAAAAACACTTTACCAAAAATTTATACAATTGACGAATGAACACATAAAACGTGCTAAACAAGGCCGGCTCAATGGCTCAAGACTGTAGTCCCAGCACTTTGGGAGGCCAAGGTAAAGGGATTGCCTGAGCCCGTGGATTCGAGACCAGCCTGGGCAACTTGACGTGACCTCACCTCTACAATAAAATAAAAAATTAGCCAGGCGTGGTAGCATGCGCCTCTAGTTCTGGCTACTTGGAAGGCTGAGGCAGAAGGATCACTTGAGCCCAGCAGGTCGATGCTGGGGTGGTGGGGTGGCCATAAGCATGCTACAGCACTCCAGCCTGGACAGCAATGTGAGACTCCGATTCAAGAAAAAAAAAAGATTCTACACATTATCAATCAGAAAAATGCACTAGGGTGTATGCTTTACATCTGTTAGAAATGGTAAAATTAGAACAACTGACTATAGCTGATATGTAGAACAACAAATGCTTTTATACTGCTAGTAGATATGTAAAATAGTACAATCATTTTGGAAAATAATTTGGCAGTATCTAATAACATGAAAAATAATCTCGATAAACAGCCCGGCATTACTACCCTATGTATTAACTCAATAAAAGAGAGACACATGCTCCCATAAGTACTGCTGCATGAATGCTCATAGAAATTTATTTAAAAGATTCCCAAATTGGAAATAAGACGGCCGGGCTCAGTGGCTCCGCCTGTAATCCCAGCACTTTGGGAGGCCGAAGCGAGTGGATTGCCTGAGCCCGCAGGTCAGAGACCCGCCCAGGCAAGACCTCCTTTCTGCAGTAAATCAAAAGCTAGCCGGGCGTTCCAGCTACTTGGAAGGCTGAGGCGGAAGGATCGCTGGAGCCCAGCAGGTCGAGGCTGTGGTGACGGGAGCGTGCCACTGCACTCCAGTCTGGGCGACAGAGTGAGACTCCAACTCAAAAAAAAAAAAAAAAAGAAAAAAAGGAAATAAGACAATGTCATTCAACAAGTAAATGGAGAAAAAAATTATAGTATATCCATACAATGGAATACTTCTCAGCAACTAAAAGAGTACAAATTACAGATGCGTAATATATATACATTACTAATACACAAAAAATTAAAAAAGGACAAAAACTGGATGAATCTCAAAAAGATTATGCCAAGTGAGGAAAGTCAGACACAAAAGACTGCATACTGTTTAATTAAATGTATATAATATTTTGTGGGTTAAGTGAATATTTTTTGTATATAAATTACTTCTTGGTACAATTTGTTTAGAAGGTAAAAATTGGCCCTAGAGTATGTCTTATTTAAATTAATATTGCATATTATTACATTCCTATATATATTTTAACCTATGATCTGAATTACTATGTTTATACTTGCTAACTAAATTAACTGTGGTTAGATAAGCACAAGCTCTGGAACTGGGATCATACTGTATATAAGGGTTTTATGTACTAGTATATCTGGTTTTTAATATCTATGCTTATTAATATTATCTTAAATGCCAATAGAAGGTTTCTGGAATAGAACACATTATTATTACCTACATATAGTAATCACCATGCCAACATCCCTTTGGTCTATCCCCTTGTCTAATTGACAAGAACCAGATGTTCTATTATACATAATGGAGTCTACTGTAGTTGAGAATCTTACAAAAGATGGGGCTAGCTAGTTATATAAGGGATAGTAGTTCCTTTTCTTCCCCTTAGATTTTTTTTTTTTCTCCCTAGTGCAAACAAATTATCCTGGGGCATATAAAGGAGGGAAAGTGTAGGTCTTTTACCCTTTAGAATGTAAACAAATCTCCAGGCACAAAAAATATTTTTCTGCAGCTTTACAAGACAGGTTTACATTCATAGGCTCAGGTCTTATCCTCCCTTGAAATATAAACACATAATTTCAGGGAAGTAAATCTCTCTGGAGTTTTCACTGTCTAGACAGTCATAATTTAAATTCTAGACTCAACTTTTAATCCGGGTCCCAAATTTCAACAAAATTTGTTCAAAAACCCTAATTAAACAGACACATAACATTTTTGCCATATTTCCACAACTATGATCATTGTCTCCACTTATTAATTATTCTCCTGTCAACCTAAAGTAATCAAGAGGATAGGAACCTATTTTAAAATAGTTTATTCAAGGGGGAAGTTAAAAATGGATCCACTCATGAAACAGATTCCAAAGAATGAAAGTTAGTGTTCCAAAGTGTAGAAATTTCAGATCATTTATGTAGATAAAATTCAGGGAATTTTAACAGAATTTCAGGACCTTTCTATGTAAGGCTTAATGCATAGTTATAGCAATCAGATTAGTTGAGGTGCTTTTTCTCCCAGAAAAGTTATATTTAACATTCTACACTAAAGATGTAATTGTCATGGAATGTACGACTCCATCTGGTCTGACATAGGTACAGGACAATTAAAGAAGCAGTTAACTTATAACCAAGATCAGTGATTGGAAGAGGCAAGATCCAGTCTTTGTATCTCCTTGTCATTTACAGAACAATAAGAAAGACTTAAACTATAATTTAAGAAGCAGAATTGCAAACATAACAAATGATTCAGTCTGCAGGGCTTCATTTCTCCCTTGGCATAATCAATTTAAGGATCCTAAAATTTTATTTCTTTTTAATTCTTAAATGGTGTTACTAATTTGTGTATACTATCTCGTTATGTTACATAAAACAAATTTATTCACCTATACTGCTTCATTGATCTTTTGGTTTGTTTCTAATTTGTTACAATTCTAAAAAATAGTTATGAATATTTTTAAATAATCATTTTTATGTTATTCTTTGAAAAAATTTAAGGCAGTGGAATTGTAGACTTGTGAATAGTTTTTTCAGGTTAAATTCATAGAAATGTATTTGTTCTGTCAAAGAAAACTTAAAATATAAAGTTACCCTTGAAAAGCAGTAATGATAGTTTTTTATTTTTATTTTTATTTTTTATTTTTGAGAAAGCAGGATTAATTGAGAGGACGGAAAAGCTCCCACAATGAGAAGGGACCCCAGAGGGTTACCCATAATGATAGTTTATACCTATGAAAGATTAATAATAGAAGCTTAGACTATTAATAGTTAATGACAATATATATTAGAATTATTTTAATTTTATTTTTTAAAATTTCAGTTATTGAATACATTGATTCACAGATATTTTGAATTGCATGTTTATAATTTTGCCATTTTATCATATCTAACATCATTTATATTATAAATGCCATGAAAGGACAATTCAGACTAAAAAATGAACTATTTTCTTCTAGTTATATTATGATTTTGTTTATAATACACAGTTGTTTAATACATTTAATAACATCAAACATAAATAACAAAAATACAAAATTGGAACCTAACAATAAATTTTTGTATTGAAAAATCCTGTTTGGCTACTTGAATGACAGCCAAATGTTTTAAATGCTGTCCAAACTCAGTTCATACTGTGTAGAGTAATTTGAATGCAATAAAAAGTTTAATTTAATACAGTAATTTAAACAAATGTTTAAATTAAATAAAATGTTGAAAAAATAAAAGAAATGACAAGAAGAAATATTATAAGATTTCAGACAAAAGAAGAGTAGGAGGGGAGAAAAAATATACAAGATCAAAAAAGTAAAGTAGCCTGAGATTGTGAGTCAAGACTGTGACCCCAGTGACTACATATATCTTGAAGGTACTTGAGAAAAGAAAAAAAAAAAAACTCAGAGCAGTCTGAGCTATGTGAGGTATGAAAAAATTCACCTGGCCAGAGAGACAGGAGTACAGAAAGTTCCCTGCATATGGATGAGTTCCATTCCTAGAGTGAGTTTGTAAGTTCAATTTGTTCATTAAGTCCCACAAAGTTAACCCAGGTACCCACTAACACATTTGACTATACAGTACTAGCTACATCACTGCTGCTTTTTTACATTTGCTTCCGCACATCCTGGGTCAGAAAGATAATAAAGATACTGTATTACTGTATAGTAAACTGCACAAAAGCACAACTACTTGTAAAGTATACATGCACATGACAATATATGATAGACATGTGAACTAACAATCGATTGGACATGTGAACACAGGTTCACATCTTTCAAAGTTTTCAACTTGAAGGTTTGCATGTAGAGCACTTACTATATGGGACTTCAGTCAAGTCTGCACTCATGCAGGGGTTGGGGATGAGTGGGATTGCTTAAAGGCATTTTGTTTTTCTTCCCTGTAATTTCCTTTTTAGCTACCTCACCCACTATCGTCAAATTCCTGAAATTAGCAATACAAAAAACAATGTACAGCCAATTGACAATTTATGTTATTTTAATGTGAATTCTTGGTAAACAATTTAGAAACTGCTTCTTCTTTTGTTAATTGAAAACCCATTTGTAAACCACTGCTAATTGAAATATAGATTCAGGGCAACTTGAATCTACTGGATTGCAGTTCTTAGAGCTACTCTTGGATTGCAGTTCTCAATTTTGGCCCAAATAAATCTTTACTTATTTTAATTTTGCCTCAGCTTTTTTTTTTCCCCAACAAACTTCAGCTCTTACATGGGAGAAAGGGAAATGAGAAAAGGCTACAAATGTATACAGAGGATCATAAAGTCTCTTCTCTCATCTGAGGCCAGAACGTAGGAAAAGGAGTACATTTTGCACATTTGTTTCCAATCAAAGGCCCAAGTATGTATAGGAGGCTACTTGACAGAGAAATTCAACCTGTTACAGTCTGATTAAACTCTCGGCTACTATTTCTCAATGTCAATGAAATTCCAGAGGCAGAGAACTGGAAGATAGAAGTTTATTTCTGAATTCAGAATTCAGGGTGTCAGAAACTGGCATTGAAGGGTGCAGGAAACAGCCAGAGGGGCGGATCCCAAAATGGCACCTAACGCGGTAAAGCCACACAAGACAATAAAGGCCCCAGGTTGCGGCTTCTTCATACACAATTCCCCTCACCTGCGAAGTTCAAACCAGCAAGCCTCCAATCATTTCCCATGACGTAGCTAGCTTTGTTATACGTCCAATAGAACTATAACAGGGCGTCTGCCCACCCTGCTCCCATGCCGCTCCTCCAATAAAAACCTAGCACAGCCCCTTCCGGCCCCTGTCAGGCTAATAAATACAGCCCTTTCCCTGCAACTCTTTCTCTTGCTTTTTCTCAGTTACAGACCCTCTCTGTAACAGCCCCTTTAATAAATCTCTTGGTCCTGGCCAGGTGTGCAGTCGTTACTGGCGCCGAAATCTTTTCAGGCATTCCTGACGCCAGTCTACATGCCCCTTAGGTTTTGTAGTTTATATTAATAAGTTTAGGGTTGCTGGTTGCTGTGATTGACTATGTGACTGACAGAGCTTTGTATAGAGCTTAGTTACAGCTGCATTTTGTCAATAATGACATTTATGGCCCACATTTCTTGGGACCAGTTACCAGGGGTAGCCTACAGTTTCTCTTATCACTAACTCCAGACAGAGGAGTTGATCAAGCTTGCCATAGAGTAAGGGAGTTAACAGAGTCTATTACAAAGTAATATATCATTCACCACAACACATTGTTAATTAGTAGCTATAACGAGCAAAAAGTTATACAAATTACGAGACTTATGGTTATTGTTATTATAATTTTTAATGAGTGACTACTGATAAAAAGAAGTAAATAAGAATTCATTTCTCTCAGTTGAATGAGCACAACCTGCCGAGAAGTTAAGGATTCCTTGAAGTGACTTACAAGGAATGTTTAGGAGATAAGGAAAAATGCTTTCCTTTGTTAATTCTCAGGAATGTAAGTATGCATAGGGCTACTCTGTTTGCCTCTTTAAGGGTTGTGGCAATATGGACAGACAATAGTGGGTTTCATGGTCACTCTCTTTGCCTCTTTTTTGAGGGTTGTGTCAATATGGACATATAATAGTGGGTTTTTGCATTAAATCCAGTTACATTTTGGCCAGGTCATACAGTAGTATTTAGTAGTACTACAATCCGTGATCAGCTTCAGAAGTACAGGAAAAAAAAATGAAAATTTATGTCTCCAGAGAGAGACCAAACTGCCCATGTCAACCTATGTGAGTTATTTTTACCAGATGACAGAGGTCTCAAATTAGGTTGTTAATTATCCATGCCTCACTAGTGTACAGGAAAAAAAAAAAAAAACTCCCACTGTAGAAGAACAGGGGAAGCAAAGAATGACACTACAATTGTTCTAGTAAGACATAGGATTAATATCTGTTATAGAAGTCATCTTGTGTACTCCTGAGTGGTTAGGGAGTATTCTAATGTATACATACACCATTAAATTTAAATAGCAAATTAAAAACTTTTAAAGATGAGAAGAGCAGGAGAATGAGTAGACAGAGAGAAACAAAAGCAAGCAAGAAAGAAAATGCAGTCACAAAGAAAATGAACTGGAAAAAAGTAAAGTAAGACTGAATGTTATTGAATTACTCTATATTTATTGACAACCAAAATGGGTGAATGATGCTTAAGTCTTAATCGTCAAGGTTTGTTAAGCCAGATGCAGGGCATGCCAGAGAAAAATGTGAGCCATGGACACGTCCATGGCAGTTTTTCCAAAGAGGTTCTCAAGAGATTCAGTATTTATACGTTTTCCTCAAAAGGGAGGGAGGGTAAGTGAGGTAAATAGGTACATATTCATGAGTCTTTTGTTCGTACCCAGGAAATCTACATTTTACATAAGATAAAATGAACATTTGAAAAAAAAGAGACTAAAGAAAAAAATGACTATGCAGACTTCTCAGAGAGGAATGGAGTGATTTATTTCATCCTATCTTTGCTATGTTTCTGGGAAGATAAACTAGTCATATCCTTATCCATGGGAGGCCAGCAAAATAATTTACTTATGAATGATCTGTGGGACCAGTTCTTCCCAGATGCTTGACATCTTTTATTTTTCCATGGGATCTGTCTGATGCATAATATTAGTAAGAGCTATTCTTTTGGAAGAGAGTATTAAAATGACTCAGATTCAGGGCTTAGTCTTCACTTTTGCATAATTTTGAGGGGTCTTGAGATTTTTGTCTTTATATTTCCCTTCTGTTCTTCAAAATCTTTAAAAGCATTGCAGAAGACATAATTTTGTGGTTATATGTTTTATTTAATACTATTCTCTAGGAGGGCTCATTCTTAGAAGTTGGCGTCCCATGGAAGGGAAAATTAAATCAGAAAACGGTCAATGTCAAATTACAGTAGTGAAGGGAATCCTGGAAGCTGATTTGGGCTACATGATTCTCTCTTTAATTAAAGTGATTTGGAGACGGGGGACAGCCATCATTCTAACTCTTTTAGTTGTACACTGACTGTTGTAACATCTGAAGCAATCTATAGACTAATATATTTTAGAGTTCTGGAAGAATTTTCAGACTTCAGCAGCAATCTTACATATTTTCTCTTGGTTGTAATTTGAATCAGGCATTCAAGCAAATTTTCTGAAAAGTCCATATATCAACAGGCAAGATGATTCTTTATTTATAAGTTGCTGTTATTTTTCCTAAAGCTTAAGCTTTCTAGCTTCAGTTTTCAGGGCTTTAATAAAAGCGCTGTTTTAATTTCTAGTGATTTCAAATTCCAAAAATGGAAAGAAAATTTGAAAACATTTGGAAACTTGTATCTAGAAAAGATTTCAGAATTCAGTTCCAAATTGTAGACAAATAATACAATCTCAAAAATAATAAATAAGGCTAGAATCTCATAAAAGATATACTATAGTTTCTTTTGAAACATAATTTTTCTTTCTTCAATCTCTCATTTCTACAAAAGATATATCATATAGGGACCTATTTATTTGCAAAATATGTTTAGTCTTATTATACTTGGCCCGATTATTTGTATAAACTCCAGTAAGAGTAGTGATTAGCCAAAAAGGCTCTTTTAAGTTGACTTTGTTGGACACTTTCATAAGGAATTCCAGCTTAGACTTTAAAAACCTCTTCATGTTATTCTAGCCAAAGTTTTGCCTTTGCCTACAGATACTTGTATGACTTCTGAAGGTCCTCAAACAACGTGAGGGTTCTGGGCCTGTCAGAAAGTGACATTCTTTACTTTTCACAGGTTAGAAACTTGTAAAGGAGTCTCATAAACAGAATATATGGCAGGTCTTTCCAGAGGGCTTTCATCAGTTCTGCAAAGTTAACCTCAATTCTCAAAGCAGTCTGGTCATATCTGAAAATATGCCTTTTCAACCAAAGACTGAGTGAAATAATTAGTGTCTCCAGTTGCGTACTGCTACAGAAGAGAACAGATTCTTGTTAAACTTAGGCAAATAATTCCCTACTATAAACAGAGAATACTCACAAATGGTTTCCAAATTCTAGAGAAAGAAATATGCATCAAATTTAGCACACAAATGTATGGTATTTTATTTTTAAAGGCTATAAATAACTCAAAAGTTTTCTTGACACTAGTAAGCAAAACAAAAAGGATCAGCAATGTTTAAAACAAAAAGCCATAAAAATTATTTTAGCCCTTTATTAGTTTAGTCATGTATTTAACTTTTATTCTGCTTGATATTGGGTTAGCAATCCTCAAGAACACCTTATCTTTTTAATTAGAGTCGTGGAATTTTTTTTTTCTTTTTCCTCTAATCCAATGATATGGCCTCAATAGTTATCAAAACCTGTATTTAGGAGTATTTGTAGCCGGGCTCGGTGGCTCAGCCTGTAATCCCGCGCCTTTGGGAGGCTGAGGTGAGTGGATTGCCTGAGCCCGAGGGTTCGAGACCCGCCTGGGCAGCGAGACCTCATCTCTACAATAAATAAATAAAAAAATCAGCTGGGTGTGGTAGCGCATGCCTGTAATTCCGGCTACTCAGAAGGCTGAGGCGGAAGCCCAGCAGGTGGAGGCTGCGGTGGCCGGGAGCAGCCACTGCACTCCAGTCTGGGTGACAGAGTGAGACTCCAACTCAAAAAAAAAAAAAAAAAAGAGTATTTGTAAGAGTTCTTTCCATGAATTTCGTAAAAGAAGAAGTAAATTTTGGAGTGCAGCTGATTATACCTCACTTTTTTAGAAGAACCATAGTAAAACAGTAATTGTCTATGAATGAGAGAAGACATAAAATAATCATATTTAAAGGTATAATTGACAAAAAAATTTTATCATTTTTGTGGCATGCAACAATTTGATACAACAATCATAATATATTACTGATGATATACACTAAGAGAAATCAGAGTTACAGAAGTCTCACAATTTTACAGCACATATTAATAACACATTTACATCACTATTACCCAAAGAAAATTAAACACTATTTCATATTTGATAATGTTTTTTGTATGATTTTAATGTAACAAATAAGTCAACTATGTCCTTCTGGTACTTCAGGACTCTAATATGCAAAAAGATAGTTTGAGATTTAAAAATAAACAAACAAGTAAAAAACAAACAACAACAGCAATAAAAAACCTGTGTGTAGAACTTGAAATTTTGTCTTTGATTTGATTTGTCAACCATGTAGTATTTAAAACAATATAACGAAATAGGCTTATAGGTCACTGTAAAATAGTCATTTATTAAGCCAAAATAATAATTTAAAGATATTAAAAGGCATAAACCTCTACTCTTTAACAGAAAGGAGACTTAGTTTCTCAGAAAAGTGAAGAACAAAAAACTGTAGGTAAACAATGTCTCTTCTCTCCCTTTTTTTTTTGTGCCGTTTACTCAGCAAGTAAACACAATTTTGCACTGTTATTAATAATATACAAAAATGTTGTTCAATACAGAAAACCGAAATTTACTTTTGCAAAAAATGCTATAGCTAATTTTAATAAAATCTTATAAACAAATCTATCCCATTTCAATCTGTTTTGATCAAAGGTAAGATTCTCATAAACATTTTATAACTTTTTACAATTTTTTCATATTCTTTTCCAACTTTCTATACCCACACAATTTTATCTACTTTTTATTCCTTAAATTTAAAACAATCTCTAAAATACTCTAAACTCGACAAAATTACTTTCCCATTAACAAAAACCACATTCCCAAGCTTTTTTATAATCTGTTTATCCAAGAAAACACATCCTTTTTTCCTAATACCAATTATATATAGAATTGTTTATGTTATCTAGTCATTTTAATTATATATATTAATTAAAATGCTAACTCTTACTAACCCTTATTTTAATGAAAAATCTAGGATTGCTTAATTTAATATAGCATGACTTTAAAATTTTCAGTTACTGGAGCATTCTGAAACTAGTTTTATTTTGCAAAGATGACTAAAGTCATATGAACTGAAAGTCATTTGAGCAACTTCTCTTTTTCTAATAAAATATTTGATTTAGTTACTTTTTAAAAGCCAGTTAGAACTCTTTCACATACTTTGATAGTGAAATATCATAGACACATGACCCACATAAATGTATAGACATTAAATATACACACAGAGGAAAATCTTATCTTTTATAAGATTTTTCATGTGCCAGTTTTCAAATATTTTCTTTTCTCCTCTGCAAGTCATCAATCACATGATTTCCTGTTTCATGCTCTAAGCAATTGTTAACTATACAACTGTAAATTTTCAGATAGAAATCTCGGGCAAAACAAACTAGAAAGTGTACATCTCAAATGCACATAATTTAGATCTAAACCAAGGCAAGGATAGTTATGCAAACTTAATTGTCTTCCCATAGTTAAATTTCCTAATGGTTTGGTGCAGAGACAGATATACCTTACAAAGAAAGATAAACTTTAGAGATGTAAATTTCTTTTACAAAGAGTTACATGGTGTGATTCAGTTTGATAGATGGTCTTTTCAACTTTATTAATTAGATTACTGGGATAAGAAAGTCTGATATTAAAATATGTGAAAGCATATTGAACTATGCAATTTAATATCTATTTAATGTTTAATATGCTTATTAATATTTAAATATATGAAACTCTAACACTTAAATATGTGAAAGCAGGTATAGTTGGGAGGCAAAACATAGATACTCCAAAATCAAGGATCCCATTTTGCTTTGAATACTACGTCTTCAAAAAATGGGAAGTGGCCTAGAATGAGAAAATGTGATGCTTTCACAGAGCATCTCTCTGCAAGACTATTCCCTCAAAGCTGGTGGACCACCCAACACAAATCAGACCACCCTTTGATTAGCCCAATCCTCACTGGAAACATTCCTCAATGAAGAGTGCTTACATAGGATCTAGGTACCCAAATCCATGCTTTTCTTATCAATATCATACAGAAATGTGTAGACCCCTGTAGTAATACTCATTTACTGTAAGCAACTGCAATCAGCCGCCTCTAAATCTATATCCCTTGTCTAGCTATGACACACACAAATACCAAGTTTTCTCACAATACAAAGAAATATCTAGCACCCCTGAATATCTATCAACCTTAAAAAAGATATGGTAATACAATGAAAAATAAAGAAGAGCTTTAGACTTTAGTAGAATCTGCCTATGACTCTTAAAGTCTACAAGAAAGCAGAGAACTCTAAGACAAAGGTGAGTGGTGAGTCGTGCTTTTGTCTGGGTTTCTTAAGGGCTCTGAGTCATTAGAAGTTTTATGTAGATGGTTCTATGTGGTCTAAAGATGTAGAGTAAGAGTAAATGGAAGATCAATTCTTAAGAAAGGAAGCTAATAGATACCAAGCACATAACTTTTCATAAAGAAAGTTTTATTCCACTAAAAAAAATCTGCAAAAAATACCTAAAGAAAAATCAGACCTGTATGATACACATATTAATACGTAGCTTGAATACCAGCTTTTATTCGCCTGACTTCTAATCACAGAGCTCTTAAAATACTTTCAAATCACCTCTTATCAGATTTGAGCTGGGACAAACATTTGATGTTTCAAGAGTTACCCAAATATCAAACCAAAAGAAACTGATTCCTGATTAGAAAAGGGAGCTCCCCCCAACCCCGCCCCGCCATGGTAAGACTTGTAACTACCAGACTGTAAAATGGAGCAGCCTTCATTCTTAACACTGCGTGGGCTCCAAAGTGAACAATTAGAATTTAATCAGAAAAAATTTAGGGTTAGCTATGACACTGTTGTGTGTTCTATTAATTAGATTTTCTCCAAAAATTGTCTGGAATAAAAGATCTCTAATTTTTTTTCTCAATTTAATATTCTAACTTAAAGGATTAATCTTTTGGCCATTTAACGTTCGATGGTGTACTTAATCTTAATTAAATAGCGATCCAATTTAGTAACCTCCTCTGAGAAAACATAATCCCAAAGATCCCCCATTTTTTTCTAGAAATAGGTTAACATAGCAAAAGACTCTTGTTTCCACAATAAAGACTGAAATAACAAAAGCCCCCTATGAATGAAGCTTCTTATGAAAAACCCTCCTGAGAGCTTGGCACAGTTGAAACAGAAATATTTTGAATTCGCAGCCATTTTCAGGCTGGCCACCTGATGAGACCTGAAAAATGCATGCCCACCCACCCCCCACGGTGGATAGCAAGACAGAGAAAGGGCCCTGTTAGTCACAAATAAAACTCTCAAAAACATAAAACAAGATGAGAGGGAACTTTATCCAGCACCTTTCTTTCTGAACAACAACAGAAAGAAAAAGAAAAAAGACTATGTCTGGGACACAAGGGATTAAATGACATGCATAGTCACATCATAAAAATTATACCAGAGTGGCTACACAGCAAGACTATCCCACAAATTCTGTTATCCAATTAACCAAAACCTTGCAGAGGAAACAAACAGCGATTTTTTTTTTTACTGTCCCTTCAATGGGATTGCATCAAGAGGCAGGCCAGGAGCCTGAATGGTAAGAATTTCTTTCTCTTTTTTTTTTTTTTTTGAGTTGGAGTCTCACTCAGTTGCCCAGACTGGAGTGCAGTGGTCGCTCCCGGCCACCGCAGCCTTGACCTTCTGGGCTCCGGTGATCCTTCTGCCTCAGCCTTCCGAGTAGCTGGAATTACAGGCGCGCGCCACCACTCCCGGCTAATATTTTGATTTATTGTAGAGATGAGGTCTTGTCTGCCTAGGAGGGTCTCGAACTCGCGGGTTCAGGCAATCCATGCACCTCAGCCTCCCAAAGGCGTGGGATTACAGGCTGAGCCTCCGAGCCCGGCTAGAATTTCTTATCCTTTGCCAACTTGTCAGATTCCTGAATTCTCTTCTCCGCAGCTTCCAGAGAGCAAAGTTGCTGTGGTGACTTTTCTTACTGTGCCATAACTATGCTGTCCAAGTCACCTAAAATCATTGGCATGAGGCAAATTAATTAATAGAAGAAAAGGTATACAGATTTATTTAACATAAATACACAAGCGACTTCAGAATGAAGACCCTTAGCTCATCTTTCCTAGTTCTCGAAAAGGGAAGGTCTGGCAGAGCTGATGAAGGGACCCACTTTTACCAATTCATGATTTTTATAATGTTTGGTTGCTTAGGGTTACTGTCCTGCATACACCCACATTCCTTAGAATTATAAGACTACACTGACCCTTCCTGGAACAAAATGAGTCACTGACCCCATGGTTATATTCATATAGTTAGTAAAACAGATTGTTTTTCATTTCTATGATCAATACTTAAAGTTAGACATGCAATTATAATTATCTTGTGACTGTAACCAGTACACTCTTTTGTTTTGTTGTACCCATTGGCTAATGATGTATCAGTGAATAATGTAAAATCTGAGGAGCTGATCTGGCCTTGGTATAGATACAGGCTCATCTCCCTGAATTCCCAATTCAGAGATAAACTTCTTTCTTCTCAGTTCCCTATCTCTTGGGTTTCACTGGCAAGTGAAAGAGCAGCCATGTGTTCCACAGACCATTTTAGAACCACTTTAAAATATGTCAAATGAAAATATTTTGGAAGCTGGGCTTGGTGGCTCAGCCTGTAATCCCTCGCTTTGGGAGGCTGAGGTGAGTGGATTGCCTGAGCCCGCGAGTTCGAGACCCGCTTGGGCAACTTGACGAGACTTCATCTCTACAATAAATAAAAAAATCAGCCGTGCGTGGTAGCGTGTGCCTGTAATTCCAGCTACTAAGAAGGCTGAGGCGGAAGGATCGCTGGGGCCCAGCAGGTCGAGGCTGCAGTGGCTGGGAGCGGTCACTGCACTCCAGTCTGGGTGACAGAGCGAAACTCCAACTCAAAAAAAAAAAAAAAAAAAAAAAAAAAAAAAATATATATATATATATATATATATATGACTATAGTATTGATTTTTCTTGATCAGCTGGGGGCTCCAGGTGTAGAAATTAACTTTCTGCAATTGTGGGGATTTCAATTGACATTAGAGGGATCCAAGAATTGGTCTAACAGAAGACAGATTAAAATACAAAACCCAAACATTTGAGAGATCAGGGAACTTCAAGAAATAGAGCAGCTTTTGAGCCTCAGCAATTTGCACAGTCAGAGAAAAGTTCTTGCTGGTACCAAAGTAAAAAATATAAGAATTGCTACAGGTCAGAGAAGCTAGTCTCTTCTTCAAGATACCAAAGGACAACTGAAATTCTTGACTGAGTCATAAATGTCAATCACTGAGTTTTATCAATGCAGTTTTGAGACGAGTCTGGAAAAACATTAGCCACAGTCACATCCATGGCTGTCTTTCCAAAGAGATTCTCGGGACGTTTGGTATGTATACATTTTTCTTAAAAAGGGAAAAGGGGTAATGTAAGGGCATAACATGGATTTAATATAGTCGGTGAGCAGCCATTTTAATGCTGCCTAAGCCTTATGTCTTTCTAGTAGTTCAATAACTTACCCTTTAATGACTAGGCAAAGACAGAACAGGTTTCTCAGAGGTAGCTATTGATAATTGTTTTGCAACACCCCATCTCCAGTTTGTTTTGTACTTATTAGCTTTTCTATTTCAAGTATTTGCCTCCTCCTACAAGACCTAGGTTAACCAAATCAGTCCTTTGTGACCTTTTTGATAGACAGACCCCACCATCATGGCAGCAATCATGTGACTAACCCATCCATCTGCCTGCTGTCCATCACCTGAGGTCAATACCTGTGCATACCTGCCCCTTCGTGATAATATGGAGCAGACCACCACCCAGCCACCTTTATGACATTCACCCATCAAAAAGAAGGATGAAAACGACTGAACCATGAGCAGCCATTCACCATTGATTTACTAGACTCTGGTGTGGCCATGTGCTCTTTGAGCCATGACTGTCACCAGGTTTCCTGACTTTGGCCCTCTGCCCTATCTTGGGAAGGTGAATCTCCTCTCTCTCTCTAATTTACTGTCTAAATAAACTGTATTTTATAGTCTAACTTCTGTGCATTCTTTGCATCTTTCTCCTGGCATTGGATTGCTACCACATCCCCAGCAAACCTAACTTAACTTTCTGGAGCCCCTGCTGGAAGTGTGACCTAACACGCATGGAGGCAAATTATTACATACTTGTGAGACTTCAGTGCTCAGTGTACCTACATTTTGCATAACAAAAGGTAAACAGTTGAAGATAAAGGGAATAGAGTAAGAAAACAATTATGCAGGTATCTCAGGTAGGGGTGAAGAAATGATTAATTCACCCGTCCACCCTGATGTTAGGGAGATAAACCTAGTCATATTTTAAAGAATTTACTTATGAGTGATCTGTGGGGGCAGTACTTTTCAGATGCCCAAGACTTTTTACCTTTCCATGGGGATTTGGCCAATGTGTAATGTTTGTAACAGCATTCATTTGGAAGAGGGTATTGCAATAATTCAGTTCGGGGCTTGATCTTCATTCTTGCATAAGTGTGGAGGGCTTTTGAGATTTTTATTTTCACATATATATTTGTGTGTGTGCATCAGCGTATACTCATATATATCAAGTGTGTGCATTTTAAGTGACAAAATGAGTTCACATAAATGGACATATGTATTTAAACACACTATTTTTTTTTTTTTTGAGTTGGAGTCTCACTCTGTCGCCCAGACTGGAGTGCAGTGGCCGCTCCCGGCCACCGCAGCCTCGGCCTGCTGGGCTCCGGCGATCCTTCCGCCTCACCCTTCCGAGTAGCCGGAATTACAGGCATGCGCCACCACGCCCAGCTGATTTTTTGATTTATTGTAAAGATGAGGTCTCGCAGCCCAGGCGGGTCTCGAACCCGCGGGCTCAGTCAATTCACTCACCTCAGCCTCCCAAAGGCGCGGGATTACAGGCTGAGCCACCGAGCCCGGCAAACACACTATTCTTGGTAAAGAAAACTGTGGCAAAAGTGGCAGTGAGAAACGATATCACCATACGTTAAAAAATAGAGAAGAGGAACAATAAAATAAAATAAAAACTTAAAGAGACTATTAATTCTCTCATTATGTCTTTTTACTGAAATGATTCCTAACATATTTATTAACTGTAAATTCTAAATTTTACCTGAACACCAGCATATCATGACATTTACTTTGTTCTCTCACTGTTTTTATGTATACATATTGAATATATGTGTGAATATATATAAATGTGTGTGTGTATATATACACGTATGTACAGAGAGAGCGAGACTGATAGTGGGCTTAATAGCCACTCTGATCATGGCTCACAGTGTCTTTTTTAGCAACACTTCTTTTCTTCACTTACAGCATGGGGTTTTTGTTCATATCGAGTTGCTTCATCTCCGACACCAGCACAACTGCATGGGATGTGAACAGCCTCACTTCTCATCAATAGGGAGTTATGTGATAGTACTTCCACTGTGCTTCACTGAGCCCTCAGTACTTTTCGTCAAGCTCCTTGCTTGCATCAGTCTCACTTTCATCTATCTGTGATTTTGTACTTTTACTCATTCTTTTCCCACACCCAACGTAGCTCAATAGTTTCAAGGGTGGATTACAATAGAAAGCAATCTAGAGGTAGTTCTTCACATTCATTTATTAATAAGACAATTAGCATAACTCTTACATAGATAGTTATAGTTATTTACAAATCCTTGGATTATGATATATCTTCCAAAGGAAGCATAATGAAAGCAAGATAAAATTTGTCTATTATTGTTTTCACTGACCATTTTTAATTTTATTATTTTTCACCTTTTGCTTTTTGGGATTTGTTGGTTTTTTTTTTTCCCCTTTGTTTTTCCTAAAATATTTTCAAGAGACTGTAATAGGTTACAACAGGAAAAAATTACATTACCTCCTTAAAGCTGTTAGATGCAAGACTTTTGTGTAACCTTAATTCACCTTCTTGTTCCACCATTCTGCTGCTCTAATTGGCCTTGATATTTGACCTACCTGCCCATTATATATGTAATATATATGTGAGCGATGAAAATGAGTGTCTCTATCAAGCAAATTTTATTATCTCATCTCTCTCTTTTATTAGGTGCAATTATTAAGATTCCAGGATTCTTGTAGCCAAATATCCTGTATTTATATTAATTTATTAGCTGTGTAATCTTGGAAAAGTTATATAAAGCCTTATTTTCTCAAATTTATCAAATGTAAAATAAGAATAATAATGATAATAATAATCAAATTTAATCTATTAAATGATTAGATTAATAATTTACATTAGTGATTTAATTTAAAATTCTTATATATGATGAATGCTCAATAAATGGTGGGTATTAGGTCTTATCTCAGGCATCCATTTTCTCTGCATGATATCATGAAGTCCCTTCTGTCCTCTAGACTCCATTTTTAGTCATTCTTCTTATACCAACACTCTAGCTTTCACTTTCCTCAATAAGCAAACCTCTGAAAATAGCCCTCTATATTCTTTTTAGTTCTGGATATTCTTTACAAACCACTCAAGGTCATTTCAGCACATATACATTTCTTGAAATTTCACTTATGACCTACTAAGTTCTAAATTACATTTTACAAATATTTGAAGTATTTAACTTTTTTTTTAGCCTAGCTATAGAAACACTATCACCTCTGATTTAATTCTTAACCCAAATAAAAGAGCTTAATGAGAGAGTAAGTCAGGAGGTAGACTAGACTTCCTCTCAGAACTAAGATGATGGTTTAATTCCTCAGTTCGTGAAATGAGAGTTTATCTGAAATTTTACATGAAGGACCTAACATGTACTGCCTGGCCGGTGATGTGCTTATATAAAATTAAAACTCACACCCCATCCCAAACATACACACATAATGCAGTAACACAACAAAACACAACTGAAGATTGCTGGAGAGAGCAAAAAAACCTGCTGAGTTAATGACTAGAACTGTGTTGTTCTCCATGTTTCTACAGCACAGGAACTCTGAGTTACAAATAAAATAATTTATTCAGGATCACAGACCATGGAGGCATCTTCAAAACTAATACACCTGGAAAGGCAAAGAAAGAGACAAAGATGACAAAAGAAGAATTCAATTCAAGACACTTCTATCAAGTGATAAAAAGTAAATAATAAAAAATTAAAGTAAATCTTAAATTTAAATATTAAAGCAAAAAAATCAAGATGATTTATTTCAGATAAAATTAAAATAACTGAAGAATTTAAAAAATGAGTATAAAATAATTGCAAGTAGATATTTAAGAAAAAAGTTTTACTCTACCTTTTTTTTTTAAATGAAGTTTAAAAAGTTTTTTGTTCTGAAAAACTGCTGCTCTGATAGATTTCAAACTCCTGCATCAGACACAATGACAACAGCCTTAACTTCATTTCTCTTCTAGTGATTGTGCTTTTTGAATAGAACACTAACTGATAGAGATTTTGGTACCCAAAGTGGCTCCAGAAAACAGAACCTTGGTGGATAAGTTCTGAAAATTGGCTCTTAGTTACCTGAAAGGTTTCTTCCCCTAATTTGATTAAATTTAAAGGTGTCAGTAATAGACACCTATTAGAGTAGTAGTAGAGTAGTTGCAATAGGAAAATATTCATGCAAATAATTACCTGTTTCTAGCTGTAGTAAAGTGCCTGTAGGAGGCTGCCAAGATTCTTTTCCATAGGGTATTTCAGTGAAATGAAGCAAAAATGCATGAATTAACTGTCTCTAAGTGCACTGAAGAACCAAGGACAATGAAAGTCTGAGTTCAGGGCTTTAAATTCCAGCTTAAGGGCCATAAAGGTAATTTTCTATGACTTTCTAAAAGAAATCCTTATCTCCTGTTCTTGTGGTGCCAAGATTTCTGTAAATTAAATAGAAAATCAAATGTGTGAATAACTGAATTGCAGTGCAAATTGAATTCCTAAATAATTCATATTTATAATAATATTAAAGTAGAAGCATTGATGGAAATAAATGAGATGCTTAAATCTGAGATAGGGTTATATCAGCAGATTCCAAATCAGTTGGAGATCTTGAGCATTTAAATTCTGCAGGACCTTTCTTTCCAGTAGAATAAAAACTTTTCCACTCACATTTGATAAGGTTGGTTTTCCCTTTGCTTGAAAAAGCTATAATGTTCAAAACTAAAACTGTTTTATGTTTCACC
The DNA here is from genome assembly GCA_027257055.1 of Cephalopachus bancanus. Classification (NCBI taxonomy): domain Eukaryota; kingdom Metazoa; phylum Chordata; class Mammalia; order Primates; family Tarsiidae; genus Cephalopachus; species Cephalopachus bancanus. The sequence continues at coordinate 13,869,324 of JAPVLO010000068.1, read as the reverse complement.
CCAGTACCTATTCCCACCACATTTTATTGCTTTATAACTTGAGACCCATGAAGGTATGTAATGTATTACACATCAAAAATATACATCAGAATATTACAGGCCCTCCATAAATTTTATCTACAAAAACCTGGGGATCATGTAAATTATCAGGTGGAAGAAATATACATTTGCATCAAGTCAAATTTATATAGACTCACTAAGTCAAAATGCTGAAATCAAAATACTATTACTATTTTACTTCAAACTAACAATCTGGACTGGAAATGTCTTTAAAATTTGCTCGTCTAATTTCAATAAAATTGTTATGCTGATACCCTTTTTTAGAATATTATTTTAAAGGAAGGTACCAATAGCCTAGGGAGACTATATTATTAGTGTAGATTCATCACGTAAGACCTCTTCACTATTTCTCCAAAGAAGATCAAAATGAGATTCTTTGTGCCACTGTTGTAGGAAATGCATTCAAGAAAGGGGCCCAAAAATCTTTGACAAGTTTGTTTGTTCTTCTCTGGAGGGCAGGAATGCTGGTGGGAGCTGTTACTATTGAACTGGGCAATCAAATTTGCTGTATCAGGGCCAAGTGACAACAAAAACAAGTGACTTCACTTTCAAAGCAGTAGTCAGAATAATCTGACCCATAGAGATCTTTGGTGTTATCTAATTGATAATGATATCTTTAGAACAGAAATAGATGGGTGTTTCTATAATAGTCTAACTTGACATGTATAAGTGAAAATTGCCTTGGTTCAGAGCACAAATATATCTCAAATTACCTTACTAGAGGGTAAGAGTCCCTTAGTCCATTTCCTGACTTGAGTCAGTTCACAGATTCTAAACTCCTTGTATGAAGTAGAAGCTAGGTCCTTTGAGGAAGAAGTTTGCTACAGTATAAAATATTTATATTGCTAATATTCACCCAAGCCTTTCTTTCTTTCTTTCTTTTTCTTTTTTTTTTTTTTTTTTTGAGTTGGAGTCTCACTCTGTCGCCCAGACTGGAGTGCAGTGGCCGCTCCTGGCCACCGCAGCCTCGACCTGCTGGGCTCCCGCGATCCTTCCACTTCAGCCTTCCCAGTAGCTGGAACTACAGGCGCGTGCTACCACGCCCGGCTAATTTTTTGATTTATTGTAGAGATGAGGTCTCGCTGCCCAGGCGGCTGTTGAACCCGCGGGCTCAGGCAATCCATTCACCTCAGCCTCCCAAAGGCGCGGGATTAACAGGCTGAGCCACTGAGCCCGGCTATCCAAGTCTTTCTAAGGGACCTGAAGTCATTTTTTAAGGATAACTGTGAATTTGAGGAAGGGAAATAATTAGATTTTGGGGGAGCTAGACACTGAATCTAAACAAACTAATTCCTGAAAATTCAAAATGTCTGGGTTGTCCACAAGTCAGAACAGAATCAGAGATGATTCACTGGAGTTTTTGTTCAGTTTTATGTCACAGCTGGCCCAGCACGTCTCTGGAATTATTCCATTGTTATTTTCCCAGCTTTGAAGAGCATAATTAGATATACTTAGATAAATATATCCAGATAGATATATTTATGTAAATACATCCAGATAGATATATTTAGATGCATATGTTCAGAAACTGGCAGCACTGTCATTGGTTCTTTGAGCCATGGAGTGAGGTTTTTATGGCTCCTTATGATAGCAAAGGCCAAATGAAAGCCACTAGAACTGCTGATCCTCTTCAAACAGTAAATCAAAAGCTATTATCTATTTCCAAAGGGATTAGAAAGATTAGTGATAGCATTAAAGACTTGAAAGATATAGGCATGATGATTCTTACTATATAACTCTTAAGTCACCTTTTTAACCTGTGCAAATACAGATAGATCACGGAGACTTACAGTGGATTATATTAAATGTTAGGTGGTAGCGGGGCTTGGTGGCTCAGCCTATAATCCTGCACCTTTGGAAGGCTGAGGTGAGTGGACTGCCTGAGCCCGCGGGTTCGAGACCTGCCTGGGCAGTGAGAACTCATTGGCTACTTGGAAGGCTGAGGTGGAAGGATCATCGGAGCCCAGCAGGTCGAGGCTGCGGTGGCCGGGAGCGGCCACTGCACTCCAGTCTGGGCGACAGAGTGAGACTCCAACTCAAAATAAATAAATAAATAAATGTTAGGTGGTGATAAATTGTTTCTGTTTTCCCAGAAGTTATTGGATTGCTAGATCAGATCAATATACACAGTGGCAACTGGTATGTAATTATTCATCTGAAAAATGCCTTTAAAAATTTTTACCTATTAGTAGTAACTATCAGAAGAAAATAACTTTCAGCTAGAGGGGTCAACAATACACAGTCATTGTTTGATATGTGCAGCTATATCAAACCTCCAGCCCTATGTTTAAGTCAAGTCCATAGGGCATGGATTGCCTTTCTAGTCCATGGGTCAACACTATTTTCTAAAAATGTTGATTGGATCTGACAAACAGAAAGTAGCAACTACTCTAAGCAGGTTTGTAAGACATATATAAAATAAATCCTATAAAATTCCAGGAAATTGTCACATCAAGTAAATTTCTAGAGCTCCAGTGGCTCAGTGAATGTTGATATATGACTTCCATGAGAAATATTACTTCAACTGACCCTCTTCACAGATAGAAACGGATGCAGTGCATAATGAGCCTCTGTGGATCTTAGAGGCTATATACATTTTATTTGGGCTTGTTATTTTAACTAGTAATCAAAATTTTCAAATTTGTATAGGTCATAGAAGATAACAAATCTCTTTAAAGAGTCTAGGCAACCATGAAAGTTTCTCTGTCACTGGGGTCATATGTCTAAGAAGACCTGATAATATCTGAAGTGTCAGAGATGGAGGGGGATGACAGGGATGTTTGGAGCTTTTAACAGACTTACATTAGTGAATTACAACACGAATCTCTAGAATATGAAGCAGAGTCATTCAGTCATCCAGTTGAAAAATTGCTTTTTACTTACTTCAGGTTTTATTAGAACTTGAACATAAGCCACTAAGCTATCATGCCACTGAATTTTCCTTCATGAAATGGGTGCTGTCTGATATAACAAGCCACAAAGTTGGCATGGCATATACAATAACTACACATACTCAAATCAAAGTAGCATATACAAGTGTGAGTTTGCCGTGTTATAAAGACACAACTAAATTGCATGAGTAAAAAACCTAAATATCCATAGATTTTACTCCTATTATATTGTTTACTCTCTCTCTCCATCTTTTCATATGGAGTCATGGGATATTTTATTTGGAAAATTGAGTAAGAACACGTGGGTTTGGTTTACACATGGCTCTGCATAATAGGATGGCATCATACCAAAGTGAGACAACTGTTCTACAACATTCTCACTCCAAAGTGGATTTTAAGAATAGCAGTAAGTGGAAATTATTTTATTGGTAGATTTTAAAGTAGTGAAACTAGTTGTTTATTTAGCTGGAGGGATACATGACTAGATGTAAAAATATAGATTGATATATGAACTGTAACAAATAGTTTGACTGGTCAGAGACTTGGAAAGAACATCATCGGAAAGTTGGAAACAAGAATTTCTTCTAGGCATGGTGGCCCATGCCTATAATCCCAATACTTTGGGGGGCATAAGTGAGAGAATTGCCTGTGCCCAGGGTTTATAGACCAGCCTAGGAAATTGATGAGATCTTATCTCTACAAAAAATCAAAAAATTAGCTGGGCATGGTGGTACACACCTGTAGTTCCAGCTACTTGGAAGATTGAGGCAGAAGGATTGCCTAGGCCCAACATGTTGAGGCTGCAGTAGCCTGAGTGTGCCACTGCACTCCAGCCTGTGTGACAGAGTAAAACTCTGACTAAAAAAAAAAAAAAAAAAGAATTTCTAAAGAAGTATGCCAATAGAACTCTCAGATGAACACAGAATGTGAAAGTACTTGTATTGTGTTCCTATACTCTTTAAAGGGTAACCTCAGACAAGGAGGATTTAAATAATGAGAAGGCTATGATGCCGTCTTCTGTGAAATTTTGGTGATTTTCTTACTCACAGCAATGTCCAAAAGTCTCATAAACAAAGTACATAGTGACAAAGTTACAGTTGAAAATGAACTAAGAAACATGAATTTCCACTCACCAAGGCTATAGCCACTGCTAAATGTCCTACCGGTTAATAACATGGATAAACATTGAGTCATGAGTTTCCTAAGGCTAACAGGCAGATATCTGGTGGCAGACAGATGTATTTGATTACCTCTATCATGGAAACTTTCTTCTAACCAGACTACAAGAGTTATAGGTAACTATTTTGGATATGGATTTTTCTTCTTTGCCTGCAATGCTTCTGTCAAAATAACTATTTTTGGACATACCAAGTTAATTATTCCCTATCATGGGAATACACATACACAGAGTTTCTTCTGATCATGGAAATCATTTTACAGTAACTGGATGATGAAAATAGGCTGATGCTCATGGAATTCAGTGGTTGGCCATGTTCTCTTATCAATCTGAAGCAGCTTAACCAATAGAATTTTGGACTGGCACTTTGAAGACTCAGTAAAATTGACAGCTTGATGTCAACAGCTTAGGGAATTGGGCCATCGTTACCCAGGATTGGATATATGCTCCAAATTGTTGACCAATATATGGTTCTCGTTCTCTTTAGCCAGGATTTGCAGATATAGAAGTCAAAACATGGAAATTGGAGTACTTTTTTCACTATCACACTTAGCAATCAGCTGGAGCAATACTTGCTTTCTGTCTCTGAAACTTTAGGCTCTGATGGTGTAGAGTTCTTTTTTCCTAAATGAAGGATGCTTTTATAGGACACACAACAATGGTTCAATTCATGTAGATGTTGAGCTTATCACATCAACACTTTGGGTCACCCATGTTGGTAAATCAACAGACAAAGAAAAGAATTACTCTATTGGTGATTGATCTTTAAAACGGAGGCTGAACCTGGAGGAACCATGCAGTAGTGGTAGGGAGGAGTATGACTGAAAAATAGAACATCTGGGGTGCAACTTCCTACTCCCATGTCCTATGATTGTAGTCAATGAAAAACTACAATTACCTAGTTAGATAGAATGTGGTTTTTGCTCTAGAGATTAATGCTTGTGTCATCCCAGAAGGCAATGAACCACAGCTAGCTGAGGTACTTTCTAAGGACAAAGATAAATAGAATGATAGTGAGAGGAAATAGTTATAAATATAAGCAATAGCCATGAGAACAATTGCAGAAATAAAAACTGTAATAGTTATGAATAGTTCTTTTTAATATTAATATAAAAATGTTTGCTTGTGTATAAATGTATACATAAGAATTCTCCCATGATAGTTCCCCTCTAACACAAGAAAGCACATTAGTAGTAGTTAACTTTTTATCTCAGAATTTAAGAGTAATATAAATCAGGTAGAAAAAAAGTGAACATTAACCAAAGGCAGAAAAGAAACACTATATTTTCTTAGAGAAAAAGTAAGCCTATTTTCAGTTGCATGCGGGATGACTGCACAATGTCTTGTGAAAATATGACTGCAACACTGTCTTTATTTAGAAGTTACATGTGGTTTTAAGAGTCCTGATTGTGGCTAGGCATGGGGGCTCATACCTGTAATCCCAGCACTTTGGAAGATCGAGGTGGGAGGATTGCTTGAGGTCAAGAGTTCTAGACCAGCCTGGGCAACAGCAAGATCCTATTTCTACACAATTAAAAACAAAAACAAAGATAAACAAACAGACAAACAAAAATATATATGTAAAATAAAATAGAACACACTCTTTGAAAACCAAACACTACATATTCTCACTCATATGTGCGAGCTAAAGTGTCACAAAGATAAAAATAATAGATACTGGAGACACCAATAAGGAAGGTGGTGGGGAGGGGATTTAGGGTTCAGAAATTACCTATGGGGGACATTGTTCACTGTCTGGGAAATCAGCCATCTGAGACCGAATCCCCATCATGACACAATGTGTCTGTGTAACAAACGTGCATGTTTGAATCTAAAATAAAGATGAAAAATAATAATAATAAAAGAGTTATTTTGAATCTTGTCCTGTAAGAGTTGTGCTGTGGTGGTATTATTATACATATGTATAATATACATATACTCTTGAAAACTATGACTGTAAATATATATCATGTGTGTGTTTGTGAATATATGTATATTTATACATATATGTAATATATATACTCACCTATATGTACAAGTAAACATATATAGAATACATACACTGGGTTATCAGGAGTATATGTATAAGATATAATTTGTGTGATATTTGGAAGGTGAAAGCCAAGTAACATTTATAAAGACTGTATAAAGAGAAGGCTGGTTAAGAAGCACCAGGTACTGTTCCAGGTCACACATGTTGATACTCATCTCCTGGTTCACCCCATCGGCATGATGCAGAAGCTTGCCAGAAGCTAGTCCACCTTTCCCAACAACTGAGCTACGTGCATATTTAGGTCTATGATGAAGTTTGCCACATTTTCCCCCAGGATAACATTATCATGAGAGACTGACACAGTTTCCAATTTGTTTTTTGTTTATTATAATCTGTCCTTGCTCTAACTTTACATCTATCTTCTCTTCACTTCTTGCCTTTCATGCTTCAAGGATCAGCTTAAAAAAAAATCCAAAGAATTACAGAGTCTTTTCACCCATCTTTCAAAGTTATATTTTATCACATCTCCGCGTCATTGCATATACAAGTTTTGCTTCTCTAATTGAATGCTGGATGGTACATAGATCTACCACATATTGAATTTTATTATAAAACTTCCATTTTTAAACAGTAATTTATGAGACTATGAACAGACATTGGAGCATAGTAGAAAACCAATATGGAACTATCTCATATGGAAATCTAACATGAGATAAAAGTGGTATCTCAAAATAGTAGAGAAATGGTGAACTAAAAGTGTAAGATGTTGAGTGAGATAACTGAACAACTTTTTGGGAAATAAGAAAAATTGGATCTATATGTCATGCTTTATACAAAGTTAAATTTCTAATGGATCAGGAATCTAAATGTCAAGCAGAGAACTATATAGATACTGAAAAAGGAATCCATATAAGCACTAAACAGGAGATTTCTATAGTAATATGCTAAGAATAAAAGAAATCTTTTTAACTCTGTGCTAAAAATCTAAAATCTATGAACTACATAAATAAATTTAACCACTTAGCTTAAACCACTTATTATCTATGTGACTGTGGGCAATTATAATTTTCCATATGTGAAATGTGGTTAATAAAAACATCTAACAAATTCACATATACTTGTATATATATTTCATATATACCTGTATATATATTTCTAACAAATTCACATATACCTGTATATAAATATATATACAGTTCATATATATATATATATATATGAACTATGATAGTTCAGGTCAAATGGATATGGGCATATATCATGGCCAGAGTAAGAATGGAAAAATTACTATTATTATCATTAGTAGTAATAGCAACAGCATTGGTAGGGGTATAAGTATCAGAATTATATTATTCTATTGTTGCAGGAGTTTTGAACTCCACTGTCAGCTTAAACCAACAACCTCAGGTTCATGTCCCATGGCCAAGAAGATTAAGGAACGCAGGCACCCAAAGGATGTGTGAAAGTTTATTAAGCAACAAAGCTCTCTTCAGAGAAGAGAGGGAGTCTGAAATGGGTTACCTGGTGATAAGCTTTTTGTGTGTGTGATTTTTATCTTATCTTTTCTGGGGGTGTTTCTCTTATTTACATCTCATCTGCCCCTTACTTCCTGAGACAAAATTCTTAGTGCACACACAGTCCTTGACCAAAGTTACTCCATCTTGAATACCCGTAAGTACCACAGAAATGCCCACTCAGAGGGGTAAAACCTCAATGCTAATGCCATGTTAATAATACCATAAGCCAAGGTCAAGTTAGGACATTTACTTAAGCTACTGCGCCTGTGTTTAATCATCAAAAAAGTTCCTTTTAGCAATATATCCTGGGTTGAAAGACTGTTCTTAACCACACTGACCACATTTCCAGCCAACAATTATATAATGTGGGTGGTGTAGGGGGGCGTTCCTGCAGGTGTTAAGTCTCTTCAAGACCCTCCCACACTGTCTGCCTAACCAGTTTTTTAATATCTCCTCTATCATTATTGAAGGTTTAAGACTATTTGGTCTAAAGAGAATTGAGAACTGAGACTATGAACATGTGAATAAAAAATATGGCTTGGAAACTATGACTGTATAATACGTAAACATTTGAGGGTTGAAAAGTGACTGTGATCCAATTAATCTGGAACGCCTGTCAAAATTCAAAAGATTTAAAATAAACTGCGATAACACTTTAAAAGACACATTCAGTGGTTTTTATGAAAAGGAGCTAATTAAAGTCACTCAATAAAAAATCCAAAAATTTTAAAACACTATTAAAATTCTTTAGTAATATCACAGACACTAATTTAAAAACAAAATGTAAAAATTACTTTGTACTCAACTCTCTTAACTATTAAAAAAACAAGCATTATTTTCAAGAAACTAAGCACTATTTTTCTCTTAATTACAAGTCTCATATACACCCAAAAGAAAACAAGTTGATATTGTTGCAGGAGTTTTGAACTCCACTATCAGCTTAAACCTGCAACCTTAGGTTCTTGTCCCATGAGCAAGAAGATTAAGGAACGCAGACACCAAAAGGATGAGCAAAAGGAGTGTATTAAGCAACAAAGTTCTCCAGGAAAAGAGAGGGTGCCCAATAGGTAACCTGGTGCTAGGAGTTTTTTTTGTGTGTGTATGTGGTTTTTATCTTTTCTGGGCGTATTTCTCTCATTTACATTCCATCCACCCCTTTTCCTGAGACCCAATTCTTATTGTTCGCGTGAATCCTTGACCAAAGTTACTCCATCTTGAATATTACCCCTAAGTGCCACAGAAGAGTCCACTCAAGGAGGTAAAATCTCAATGCTAATACCATGTTAGTAATATTATGATAAGCCAAGGTCAAGTTAGGACAGTTAGTTAAGCTACTGAGCCTCCATTTAAGCAGAAAAAAGTCCCTCTTCGCAGTACATCCTGGATTGAGAGGCTGTTCTTAATCACATTAAACACATTTCCAGCCAACAATTATATAATGGGGATGGTGCAGGGGGCGTTCAAGCAGGACTTAAGTCTCCCCAAGACCCTCCCTCTCTATCTGCCTAATCAACTGGTATCTCCTCTCTCAAAATACCTTACTGCTTTTCTTTCTAGCCTAATGATAGGTTTAAAATTTGAAATTACCAAACTTTCCTTAATCTGCAATGAAGATATATCATTGCTAATCTCACATGAAGCTCTTTCCTATACCATGAAATTACATTAAAGATCAATACAAGATATTCTGAGATTAGAGATGCTTGTGTGGCTGCAGTTTGTTTCTCCTAAACATATCTATTATATAAACAAACTTTATGTAATCAAATAATGTACAAAAGGGAAAAATTTATTTAAAAGAAATAAAAGAAGATAGAAAAATGGTACTTTGAATAAAGAGTAAAGGGCAGGTAAACCAAATTTCTAATGTATTGAAATAAAAATTCAGATGTATAATTGATATAGTACCATAACTATGGCCATTTTAGTTTAGATAGATTGTTTTAACTTTAATAATGCTTTATAGTTTAAAAAATAAATGCATATAATTTTCTAGGATAGTCTTTATTCTTAGCATTTATTTTTGTAAGGATATATCAAAAACTTCTATTTGAAATAGTATATTAAATAATTATGAACACAAACATCTTACTTGAATCTTACTTTTTACTCAATAGGATATTATAGGTAATGTGATATATAATAAATCTCTTGTAATTAAAATAAAAAAACATGGTTTGAATGGCAGCCATAACACCTTTATTATTTTTGAATATTTTAGAATACAATTGAAGGTAAGTCTGTTTATTTGAAGAACAGACTTGATTATCATTATGTAACTCATATTTTGAAGTTTCAGTGATTTATGTAAAAAGCACAGTATATATTGCAAAGCAACTAAAAAAACATTGCCAACTTAAAATATGATACTACCCACAAAAGGTGTTCATCACATCTTTGAATTCACATAGCCTAGTTAGTATCCTACATAGAAAAGGTACTTTTGATCTTAATTCTCCATGATAGTTTGGTTGAGAGATTTTTTTCATGTTTATTCATAACCAATTTTAAATATTTGGATGTATACTACTCAAGTTTAAATAAGTGTTTCTGTGACTAATCTATTGAAATTGTTTGGCACTTATTATTATTTTTTACTATTAATGAGCCAAATTTTTAAAATATAGTTTTGCTTTAGTTATATCTTAGGTTTGTCCTTATTTGTAACCAGGGAGAAAATATATTTGGATAATGATTTAGAAATATTCCTTGAGTTCCATTCAAGGAAGTCAGCTTATTATCTGTTCATTTAATTTTCTGGTATTTGGATCTGGAATTTTTGGTTTGAGACTGTCCTGTTAGCAACCCTTAGATTAGCAACCCTAGAGACATTCCCTTCTGATTTTTCAAATAATCTCCTATGAAAACACCAAAATACAGAAACATTTCCATTTATATAAACATCAATGCAATTTTGCATCATTACAACCATATGAGGAATGTACTATCTAGTCCTCCCTTATCCACATGGGAGACTACCTAGACTCCCAGTGAATGCATAAAATCACAGATACTACCGAATGATATACTATGATTTTTTTCTACATATACATACCTATAATAAATTATAATTAATAGGCACAATAATATAGCAAAAAATCATAACTAATAATACAATAGAACTATTATAACAATATATAGTATAAAGCTATGTTAGTGTGGTCTCTCTCTCTTTCAAAGTATATCCTGTACCGTACTCATTTTTGGACAACAGTTGGCCATGGGTAACTGAAACTACAAAAGTGAAACCAGTGATGGGGGGCACTGTTGTATTAAGTCTCCGTTTTTCATATAAAGATAAAAATACACTGAGAAGTTAAATAACTTGCCCTTAGTAAGTAGTGGCGTTACCAGGCAAACACAGAGTCAAGTATTTACAATCTACTTCATAACTCTCCATTGTAAAGGGCAAATGGAGTTGAGAAAAACATTGTAAACATGATTTTCCTTAGTACACACACATATATACATACTCTCCTCTTGTAACAAAGAGGAAGTTTGTGTGACCCTCCTGACTAAGAAAGCTGCCATTTTGCCATAAAATATGGGGTTCATATGAGTGGTTTGTTTGAATCCTACAATGAATAGGTTAACAAATAGAATTTGTTGAAGAAGAAGGCATACAAGCAAAAAACAACAGAGGAATGGAAGGCATGGGTGCTCCTGATATTCCCAACATATGTAGAAAGGCATTGAAGTGGCCCAACTTCTAGTGTGGCTCCCAAGATTACCTTCCTTTTGCATTCCATATAATTCTCTGCACTTGAGTATGGATAGGAGTTTGTGAGTATGATGCAATGCTGCTCCAATGATTAGGTCACGCTACAGGACAAAGATGAGAGGATATTTAGAAATAATTAAGGTCCCGAAACAGCTACTATTAAATTAATAAAAAGTGAATTTTAGGTGGTCCTGACTTAATCAGGTGAAATCTCCATAAAGAAGGCATGTGCTCATTCCAAAGTACAAAGCATTTTAATACTGTCCTTCAAGAAACAAACACATGTGGTGAAATCCCCATGGAGAGGGGTAGTCTCTAGTCATTAAGGCACAAAGAAAAGAACTCTGCCAAGAACTCCAGGGAGCTTGCAAGTGGATCTTTCCCTAGTAAAATCTTCATATAAGAAAACAGCCTGGTTGACACCTGGGTATCAGTTTTGTGAGACCTTGAGCAGAGAACACAGCCAAACCATGCCCAGTCTTTCATTCAATGAAAATCGTGAGATAATTAGTGTTGGTTCAAGCCATTCAATTTATGATGTTGTGTAACATAGAAAACTAATACAAGGGTGAGTTCAGTTTTTTGGGGGGGCAATGTAGGTCTGAATCTTTGCAGTGCTATTTCTCTTTATGTCTCTTTTAATAAGATAAACCTTTCCTGTGGTGAATGTACAGGTGGCTTGGCACTAAGTTGTCTAGAATTGGTTGTGCCAGCTTTATAGGAAACTGGTCTGGGAAAGCTAGCTACTCTATGTCTTGTAACTTGAGAAGCATAAGACAGTTTTTCCCCATGGAGGAGGGACTTTCTCTTTCTGGTGAGTAATTGAGCTTAGGTGATGTCTTCCCTCTGGCAAGGGGAAGCAAGTGCAAGGTAGATCATTGACTAGGGAAATCTGGGTGAGTGTCTTTGTGATTTTCAGATAAACCTAGTCCCTATATTCCTATCCCCCTGGCAGCTGTGACTCACACTATTTGCCCTCACATAATAGGACATGTATCTCTCTTACGCAGTGCTTTGATGTATTGGTCAACTTATAGTCTTTTGTTGACTACAGAAAAATGTCAACCTTTTAAAGAATTAAGTTAGTTTCATTTAGAAGTCTCACTGGGGACTATAGACCAAGGCTCATAGTCCAGAAGCAGCTCTAATTCTCCTCCATCGGAGTATTTGAGGTCATAGTTTATAAAGAGGCAGTGAAGATTCAGTATGTGCAAAATCACATCTAAGTTTGAGTGTAAGAGTACATCTGGTTATAGATTACTACAGTACATTTGGCTATAGATTGTAGAACCAAAATCACTAAAGGCAAGGACTAGTGTCATTTAAGGAATGCAATGACTCAAGCCAGAGATGTGGGAGAGTGCTATGCTTTTTCCTGTCTTGTCTTCAAAACATCTTTCCAGAGAGTTGCACATCTTCATATAGCCAGGGACTTTATGAAATTAAGCTGGAAAACAGAAAGGAGCAAAGATTGCTTTTTCACATTTGCTACTTTGTCTCACAGTTCGTGCCTGAGATCCCTGTACGCATCAAGTAGCAATTCTCCCAAGCAGCAAGGAGCAAGTATGGAGTTGGACAGGTGTAGGCAACAGCCTACATGGAGGAGGTGTGCATGTTGCCATTATGACTCTACACAATAGAAGACTGGTTATCACTTGATTCCACTCCTACCACAAGAGGTAGGATATTTTCATTTTTTTATATCACTTTTTTTGCATGCTGGCAGAAAGATGTCATTAACTTTTGTCTGCAAGATGTTACTACTTTAGCTTATAGTGAATATCTCAGTCTCCACCCATGAGATACAAGGATATTTACATCTAGGTGACATAGAATTTGAGCTCAATAACAGAATAGGATTTAAGAAAGTTATGTGTGTAATTGTATTGATTTTCGTTTAGTGTTTTTGTTTGATCTTTTAAAAATTTTTTTTACTTCAACAGCTTTGAGGGATACAAATAGTTTTGGTCCGGGTTTTAAGTATACCCACCACCCCATCTATTCACATTGTACTCAATAGGTCATACTTTGTCCTCCCACTCTTTCACTCCTCCCCCTTCTGGATCTCCGGTGTCCATTATTACATTCTCTATGTCTTTGCATATCCTTAATTTAGTTCCCACTTATAAGTGAGAATATGCTATGTTTGGTTTTCTGTTCCTGAGTTACTTCACTTAGGATGCTCTCCAGTTCCATCTAAGTTGCTGCAAAAGACATTATTTCTTTCTTTTTGATAGCTGAATAGTATTCCATAGTGTATATATACCATATTTTCATTGGCCATTGATCAGTAGATGGGCATTTGGGTTGATTCCTCATCTTTACAATTGTGGATTGTGCTGCAATGAACATGTGTGTGCAGGTATCTTTTTTATATAATGACTTTTCCTTTGGGTAGATACCTAGTAGTGAGAGAGGAGATCATCAGAAGCTGGTTAGGCAGACAAAGAGGCAGGGTCTCAAGGAGACTTAACACTTGCAGGAACGCCTTACATCACCCTCATTATATATTTGTTGGCTGAAAATGTGGTTAATATGGTTGAGAACATCCTCTCAACTCAAGATGTACTGCTAAAAGGGGTTTTTTACTGCTTAAATGCAGGTGAAGTAGCTTAACTAAATGTCCTAACTTGACATTGGTTTATTATAATATCATTAACATAGCATTTGCATTGCAGTTTTACCACTCTAGTGGGCTTTTCTGTGATACTTATGGGTAATATTCTAGATGGAGTAACCTTGGTCAAGGACTTGCATGTGCAATAAGAATTGGGTCTCGGGAAGTAAGGGGTGGATGAGATGTAAATGAGAGAAATACACCCCAAAAAGATAAGATAAAAACCACAAACAAAATCCTGGCACTGGTTACCCATTTTGGGCCCCCTCTCTTTCTGGAGAGCTTTGTTGCTTAATAAATGCCTTCTTTCACTCATCCTTTTGGTGTGGACAGTCCTTAATCTTCTTGGTCATGGGACAAAAGCCCGAGGTTGCTGGTTTAAGCTGACAGTGGAGTTCAGGACTCCTGCATCAGTAGTAGGAGTGCTGAATCAAATGATAGATCTATTTTAAGTTGTTTGAGAAAGCTCCATACTGCTTTTCATAGAGGTTGTACTAATTTACACTCCCACCTACAGTGTACAAGCATTCCCCTCTTTCCGCATCTATGCCAGCATCTACTGCTTTTGGATTTTTAATAATGACAATTCTGAATGGAGTAAGGGAGTATCTTCTTGTGATTTTAATTGACAGTTCCCTGATGATGAGTGTCATTTCCCTGATTATGAATGTTGTTGGGCATTTTTTCAAATATTGTTGACCATTTGTGTATCTTCATTTGAGAGATGTCTGTTCATGTTGTTTGCCCATGTTTTAATGCGGGTATTTGCTCTTTTCTTGCTGATTTGTTGGAGTTCTTTTTAGATTCTTGATATTAGTCTTTTGTTAGATGTATAATTTGTAAATATCTTCTCCCATTTTGTAGGCTGTCTAATTACTCTGTTGATTATTTATTTTGCTGTGCAGAAATTTTTTAGTTTAATTAAGTCCCACTTGATTATTTTTGTTTTTGTTGTATTTGCTTTTGGGGTTTTAGTCATAAATTATTTACATAGGCTGATGTACAAAAGAGTTTTTCCTAGGTTTTCTACTAGGATTTGTATAGTTTCAGTCTGACATTGAAGTATTTAATCCATCTTAAGTAAACTTTTGTTTGTGGTAAGAGATAGCATCCAATTTTCCCAGCACCATTTGTTAAATAGGGTGTCCTTTCTCTATTGCATGTTTTTGTCTGTTTTGACAGAGATCAATTGGTTGTAGGTATTTGGGTTATTTCTGGATTCTCTATTCTGTTTCATGGGTCCATGTTTCTGCTCTTGTACCAGTGCCAAGTTGTTTTGGTTACCACAGCCTTGTAGTATAATGTGAAGTCTGGTAAAGGGATGCCACTAGCTTTGTTCATTTTACTTAGGATTACTTTGGCTATTCTGGCTCTTTTTGGTTTCATATATATTTTAGGATTTTTTAAAAATTCTGTGAAAAGTAACGTTTGTAGTTTGATAGGGATTATGTTGAATCTGTAGATTTCGTTAGATGATATGGTCATTTTAACAATACTGATTTTTCCAATCCATAAGCATGGGATGTTTCTCCATTGTTTGTGTCTTCTACAATTTATTTCATTAGAATTTTGTAGTTTCCCTTGTAGAAATCTTTCACTTCCTTAGTTAAAGACTTCTGGACTTTATACATGAATTTGGTAAAGTTTCAGAATAAAAAATCCACATATACAAATCAGTAGCATTGCTATACACCAATAACGACCAAGTTGAGAATCAAATCAAGAACTTAACACCATTAATAATAGCAGCCATAAAGGTAAAATATCTAGGAATATGTTTCTATGTTTTTAATCTTTAGAGACAGGGTCTGGTTCTGTAGCCCAAACTGGAGTGCAATGATATGAACGTAGCTCTTTGCAACCTTGAATTTCTGAGATCAAGTGATCTTCCTATCTCAGTCTCCAAACTTGGGACTGCAGGCAGGTCACCATACCTGGCTAATAATAATAATAATATTATTATTATTATTGTTTATAGAGACAGGGTCTTGCTATGTTGCCCAGGCTGGTCTCGAATTCCTGACCTCAAGCTATCAATCCTCCCTCCTTGGCCTTCCAAAGTGCTGGGATTACAGGCATGAGGCACCACATATGACTTGATTTTGAGTAGAATACTTAGTTGAGGGAAAAATAGTTAATGCATCTTACAACATATTTTCAAATTTTAAAACATGCCTATTATGTTATGATTCCATATTCTATTTGTATTTTTTCATATTTAATTTGTATATGATTTTCTGAGTAACTAAATTTGAAGAATATCTTTAAAGCATCTCTAAATATTTGATTACTTAAAATAATCTTATTTTACTATCTCTTTCCCAAATGCACACATCATTCCCCACATAGTGTGATTTACTTTTTCTGTCCTATAATAAACAGAAGCTATGTGAATTAAGATTTATCTACAATCATCTAGAGTAAGAGATGGACATTTTGCTGATATGTGTCTTCAGATATTTTATGTCAGATGAAAACCATCATATCATGTCTTGCTAAATATAGCACATTATTTGATTATAATCACTTTTTTTGGAAAACATTTCTTCCACTGTTAAAAATATAAACAAACCAGAAAACTAAAACATCTTTGAATCATCAGTTCAATTTATAAGTATAAATAAAGATGGTGTCTCATCTTTCATTTATATAGATCAAAAACAAATATAATTTCATTATAAAGAACAAGTCTGATTTATACATGTTCTTTTAACCTAAGTTGTTTTATTATTATATTTCATGTCTGTAATTTTAGAAATCTTTATTTTGGATTTACAGATTTTCTTTTTTTCTAATGTTGTCCCTTAATATGTTAAATCCTTTTTATTTTTTAATAATATGTAACATGCAACTGCAAATGCATATCTTTTTGTTGTTTTAATTTTATGCATGTCAACAATCTATATTATATTTTGAGAAGAAAATATAATTAGAGGACAAAGTTAAAAATCTATAGATTAAGAAAATGGCAATTATGCAATTACAATGTAAGAAAATGATGGTTAAATTAGTTTAAATAGTTATTTCCCTAGGACTTGTGAATATGAGTCATTGATTACCTAATATGTACAGAATTAGTAGTTTTTTAGGTAAATCTTTCAGAGTTATTCTAACCTCAGGAGTGCCATACTTAGCTGTCTTTCCCTTAGGTTCTCCTTGCTAAATTAACTGGCACACATTAGCTTTTTGCAAGCTTTTTGCAAGCAAAAAGCGACCTACTAGCCTCCTCTTAATGGCCTGCCATCAAAATCTTCATTGTATTTTAGAGCAACCTTGGGCTGCAACTTTGTAGACACCCTATTTCAAGTAAAGTCAGGTGACTTGGGGAGAGCTTTAGACCTCTGTCAGTTAAGACCTGCCTCTATCTGTAAAAACCACCTTTAAGCAATAACTCTAAAGCTAGTTGCAGAGACAGGGGCTCACTTCTCTCAGAGTGACAGTTCTGTTATTTGAGCCATGTTTCTGGTCAGGAGCAGCAGATTCTGTTCTTCTGAGCTTGCTTCTCTGGACACTGGACCTTCACCCTACAAGTGAACTGAAGTGAGGGCACTTGGGGCCCCAGATTTTTTGTCTTGCTTTGCCTTGTCCACGTGGAGCTTTCATTTTATGAATGGGAGTTGAATGGGGAAGGGAGTCCCTGATCTCACAGCTGCTCTTGCCTATAATTAAGTCCCTGAAACATGCAGCTGAGGAAATTAGAGATGCTGGTACCCTGTCTCCCCTGGTGAGGTACTGCTACCCTTGACTGAGATCTGTGTGAAAAGGGAGTCCCTTCTTCTTGGGCTCCTTCCTAGAATATAACTTGTATCACATTGATCTTAGGTGGAGGAATCATGGCTCAAGTGTCATAGACTTTCACTGTTCCTACTGGGATTTAGTAGGGTTTTTTTCAGTAAATTCTTTCTTCTTCTTCTTCTTCTTCTTCTTCTTCTTCTTTCTTCTTCTTCTTCTTCTTCTTCTTCTTCTTCTTCTTCTCTTCCTCTTCCTCTTCCTCTTCCTCTTCCTCTTCCTCTTCCTCTTCCTCTTCCTCTTCCTCTTCCTCTTCGTCTTCCTCCTCCTCCTCCTCCTCCTCCTCCTCCTTCTTCCTTTTCCTCTTCTTCTTCCTCTTCCTCCTCTTCCTCCTCTTCTTCCTCTTCTTCCTCTTCTTGGATTTTCACTCCATCGCCCGGGCTGGAATGCAGTGGCACGCTGCTGGCCATCTCAGCCTCGATCTGCTGGGCTCCAGCAATCCTTCAGCCTCAGCCTTCCAAGTAGCCAGAACTACAGGCATGCACTACCACACCCAGCTAATTTTTGATTTATTGTAGGGACAAGGTCTCACCAAGTTGCCCGGGTGGGTCTCGAACCTGCAGGCTCGGGCAATCCACTTGTCTCAGCCTCCCAAAGTGCTAGGATTACAGGCTAAGCCACCGAGCATGGCCAAGTATTTCTTCATTAGCTGTATGCCATTAGGACATTTTCCAAAATAATTAATTTATTTTTCTAATTTCCACCAGTTATGGTTTTTCTGCTGGGGAAGGTCCTCGGAGTTCATCAGGTCACAATTCCAGAAGTCATATTTTTCAAAGATTTTTGGGAAAACAACTTTTATATAAGTTTCAAAACGGAAGTAAAGCAAAGGAGACTAGAACACACTCTGGGCAGACTTAAGAGCATAAGCAAAGTTGCAAAAGAAATGTGAGGAACAGCAAATAGTCCAGTTTTGTAGAAACATCTAGATACGTAGGAGAATATTAAAGAGACTGAAATCACTGTTGGCATCATTGTGTCTGCTGAGGAGTATAGAGGCATGTATTCATAATTTTGTAGACAGTGTAATGTTATTGACAATATTAACATTGTAGATTAACAATTTGTCAGGTGAGATAATGATAGCTCCCATAAAAAGACAATGAGTGAATATACATTCCATTATACTTAAATATTAGTTTATTATATATACACATATAATTATGAATTTTATTAATATACAATAGCTATAAGAAATCACCTTGCTGAAAGCAGTTTGATAATTTCAGTAAAATTTAAAACTTGAGAAGATGAGGGTTTTAAGCTTACATTTCAAATGATCTCATCTTCATGATTGAATTAAATTGCCTAGCAAACTACTATTTATTTATTTATTTTTGGTTCTCATTCAACATGTACATGTGTGTGTCTGTGTGTGTATATATGAAGTGGAGAGAGGGGTCCTTTGGATGAAAATGGTGTTGCAGGAGTTTTGAACTCCACTGTCAGCTTAAACCAGCAACCTCGGGTGCTTGTCCGTGACCAAGAAGATTAAGTAACGCAGACCCCAAAAGGATAAGTGAAAGGAGTTTATTAAGAAGCAAACTTCTCTCCAGGGAACAGAGGGGACCCGAAATGGGCTACCTGGTACTAGGAGTTGTTTCGTGGTTTCTATCTTATCTTTTCTGGGGGCATTTCTCTCATTTACAACTCAACCACTCCTTTTCCTGAGACCCAATTCTTATTGTGCATGCAGATCTTTGACCAAAGTTACTCCATCTTGAATATTACCAATAAGTACCACAGCAAAGTCAACTCAGGGAGGTAAAACCTCAATGTAAATGCTATGTTAATGTTATTATCATAAGCCAAGGTCAAGTTAGGACAATTAGTTAAGCTACTGCGCCTCCAGTTAAGCAGCATAAATTCTCTTTTAGCAGTACATCCTGGATTGAATGTTCTTAACCACATTAACCACATTTCTAGCCAACAATTATATAATGGGGGTGGTGCAGGGAGAGTTCCCAGAGGTCTAAAGTTTTCTCGAGACCCTCCCTCTCTGTCTGCCTAACCAGCTTCTGACTATCACCTCTCTCAGTGACACTCAGGAGTCAACTTCAGCAAGAAGTAGAAAAACCCGTATTTTCTACTCATCATTCTATTCAGTTCAGTCCTTATTAGTTCTCATTAGGGAAACCTACAAAACATTAATGTCCAAACCAGACAATAGGGATGGAAACCTGCTTTGAATCACAGGTTTATAGTCTGTCGATTGAGGCTAAATAAAGAACTCCAGAAGATTTATGTCTACTGCTCAGAAAAAATATATAGGAATGAAGCATTCTCGTGAATGATTTCTCTCCACTGAAAAGCAACATTAACGATTGTGTACACCTACGAATATGCAACACATGGTTAGTTAAATGTTCACACTATCGTTGAGAGTGATGCAAACATTCTCACAATAATTATTTAATCTGTTCACACCCATTTTGACATGGCCCTCTTTGTCTGAGAAGTGATGACATTCCCACTGACAAAAACTTAACGACTTCAATATGGTAGCATATGAAAAAAGACAACTAAAACGCCAGTATGTTTGCTGTGCTGTCACTGTTTTCTTTCCTTAATGTGGTTGCTGACAGCCAAAACTGAAAGCATGCTGAGCTTCCTTAGCACCTGATGTTCAGTAGATACTACATATCAGAGGCAGAGATCCTGTGACAGGTTAGGAGATCATGGTGAGAGAAATAGAAGGGTATAAAAACATCTGAGTCCAAGGCCACTTGTCTAATGCCAGAAAAATTGAGAAAAGAGTGCTCAAGGTTGTACATCTCTCCTGTTGTGCAGCATGGTCTAAGAATTAAGCCAAATGCTGCCACATCATTTAGGAGGAAAGCATTTTCAAAGCATGATAGGATTTAAATTTTGAATATGCTATGAAAATGCTGAGGAATTATTTCATTGTAAGTGTACCGTAAAAAAAATTCACCATAGGGAGATCTTTATAGAAGTGAGTGATATATGAGGACACAAACCGGATGTGTGATCTTTTCATTTGTATTTACATAGACTGAAAAACACATTCATGGCTATATTGTTTTTTTATTTATTAAAAAAGCTACAGTTTTTGGAGTTTTTCTGATTACTTCTGAATTGGTTAATGATTAAAGACTTAAAATACAGCAAGCATAGCAAGTTTTGTGAGTTCTGGTATTTGTTCATTGGGAAATGAAAAATTGTGGTAGAAAAGGCAAAGCCAAGGGAAAAACATGTCCTCTCACGTATGTTATGAGAATTTGCCTGGTACAGAAAAAAACATATCTTCAAACAAAGTGACAGAAATGAAAATAGGAAAGGGCAGAATCAGTACAAATGTAACAGGAGTTAAAATAAAATATGAAAAAAAGTTAAAGTAAAAAGTATGCCACCAAACTCATGCCCCTAAAGTTATTTAAGACAGAAGATCTATTTAAAAAAAAAACAAAAAAACCTTTTTTTGGTCAAAAAAGCAAGAAATAACTTACCTAAGATCAGTGACAGTGGTAGAATGAGATATATTCTTTAACATTCTATTTGCCCATTCAAATTGTTTATTGTATTTCTACTGATGCTTTATAGGCACATATGCCTAGTATGTATGTTTATTTATATGTATATTCTTATTATAAAGTTTTCAAAATTCAAGTTGAATTTTTCTTAGTAAAAGATTTACTTTCCCCCCCATTTAAATACATAAAAATAGAACATACCTAATACCTAATTCTTTGACTATGTTTAAATTCTCTGGGCTCTATTTCAATATAAATTCTCCTAAATTTTTATCCACTACTCACATTCATTGTCCATCTAAATACATTTTAATGTGTTCTTTCCACAGAATAATTTGTGTATTAACAGTATATAAAATAATATATAATTCACCTTAGATAAGAGATACACAAAGGCCAAATACTAACTGCAATTATTATATGAAGGTAAGTCAATATTTACAATAAAGGTAAATCTTTTTTTTTGAAGGCCCCTTTTATTATGTGTCCTAAGTTAATCAAAACAAAAAAAGCATATTATGGGGAAAAAAAAGTAACAATTTAAGATTGAGCAATACTGTATTATAAAACATAAGATTACAATTAAAGTTATGAACTAGAATTTTGAGGCCTCTTGTTTTAGTAATTAACCTACCTTTGTAAGCTCAAGTTGTTAGCCTCTTACTCTCCATTAATCCTTTTGTTAACTTCTCATGAACTCATAATCTTACTCCTAAGTAACTGTTTCAAACACTTATGGTACTCAATATGCTTAGAAACAAGGCAGGTAAACTATAGTCCACAGTCCAAATTGGTCCACTAGTTGTTTTTGTATGGTCCATAAGTTGAGTTATGTTTTTACACTGTTAAAATGTTTTTTTTAAAAAATACTGTTTGTGCTCAAAATGCCTGTAATATTTATCACCTGGTTTCTGACAAAAATAAGTTTGCCAACTCCCAGTTTACGTATTTCATTTTTAGATTAGAAAAAAATAGTTTATTTAAAGTAAATTAGGAGAGAGAGAGAGAGAGAGAGAGAGAGAGAGAGAGAGAGAGAGCACTTCCAGGTTGGGGAGGGGGCCAAAGCCAGTAGGCATGGCAACTGCCATAGCTCAAACACATGGCCACACCAGAGTCTAGCAAGGCAGTGGACCAACCCTCAATTTAAACTATGCTCTGCCTTTGTCACTTGATCTGTCTTATGATGAAAAATCAATAATAACAGTTCTGGAACTCTCTCAATTAACTCCATGTATTCTCAAATTTCTTCAGATGCTATATTGAAAGACAAGTCTTTCTTCCTCCATCTGAGAATAATTAGTCCCTATTTCTGACTTTCTTTCACTCACTTCCACCACTGGCTATATATATCTCTCACCATGAACAGGACTATGAATCACGCAAGGGAAAATCATAGAGAAGTATTAGACCTTTAGTGTTGACAGATATTTTTGTATATTGTAACTTAAGTATTAAAAATACAAAGTCATATAAAAAACAAATTAAGAATGTTAATTTAATAGGTAATATGTTATTATTATTTTTTAAATATTGCTTGTGAAATAATCATGATATTTTACGTATGGCAGAGATTACTGACATGTGCCTCTACGATTCTGTATTCTTTATAAATCAACTCTTCCACTCTGTTTCTGTACAAGCACTTCTGTAAGACTTTGCACAGCTTATGATAAAGTCAATTAGTATTCAGTTGGATCACACACAAAGTACATATTGTTTACCTGTGTTTGTTTCTCATTTGCCAGTGATAATTGAAATATTATTTACATTCAAAGCAATAGGAAATACACAGAAGTAGTTCTGAAAAATGAAGGAGAATTTTAGAAGATATCTTTATGAAGATTAGAGTAACTTCCGTCATATGAATGTGAGTGTGTGTCTATATGCATTTTAAAATATTGAACATTATGTATGGACCAAGTTATATGCATTTTTAATTCATTTTGGTACAAGACAAATACTCTTTGTAATGGTGAAAAGTCAAAGCTATTGGATACTGTGATCTCCTAATGAACTTGTAAAACATGTTCATTAAATATGCAAGATGGTTGCCAATATATACTCTAAGAACAATGGGCATAAAGGATGGTAAAGAGATAAAAAAAGTGTATTAAAATAGCTCAATATAAATCCTATGGTAAAGGCAACAAAATGGAGTTTGTCAAAATTGTCTCATAAGTAGCTTGAAACTATAATTTCTATTGAACTCAAGCAGTTGGCATGTTTGGTGGAAAGCAAGATTTGACACACATTGATTGCTTACACTGTCAAGAGCACCACAAGACTTAAACTCTTGCCTCTGATATCTGTGATAGGGAGCATCATTGCTGACATTAATGAATGCATGTTGTAAACTGAATAAATGCAAATTTTCCAATTTCCTGTAAATTGATCACAGAATTCCAAAGTGCTAGGATTTTATGTAATCAATGATTTTGTATTCTCTTCATCACTGAGTCCTCTCAGTTTCTACACTAATTTATGACAGTTTCAGAAAGTCTATATTTAAAATACACACACACACACACACACACACACACACACACACACACACACATTGCTTCTGTATCAATCTCATTTTTATGAATAGGAAAAGAGTGATAAGTAATGGATCCATTAAAAACGTACATGATGACAAAAAAAATGACAGCAGAAATGTAAAATGAACTTAACTTTACAAATGAGAGAGATGTTTGCATTAGGTATCCAGACACAAGCGGGCACTCTCTCTCTCTTCATTCGCTTCTCTCCATCTCCCTCCCTCTTTGTCCCCTCTTTCTTTCTCTCTCAGTCACACTCATGCACACATACTGCTGTAGTATTGTAAGAATTCATCATGAAGAAAGACTCTAAGAATGCAGAAAATGGAGTAATAGATTAGTACCACTAAGAATATTTGAAAAACAATTACACAATTAATAATAGCTATCACTTTTCATGTTGCTGCTAGATTTATGAATCTTGCTAGTAATATTTTTAAGTTGGTATTATTACTATATTTTATTATTAATTAAACTAAGATAATGAGATGAAGTACATTGGCTAAAGTCACAGAACTGGTACGTTTTGACCTGTCATTCAAACATAGATAAGTATGATCTAAACGCAAAATATAGTTTACTGAGCAGCAGAAAAACATGCCTGTTACTTAGAAGATATTCCAACAAAAAAAGTTTGAAAGGTATCCAACCTGTGCATGCTAGTAAATAAAAGTCAAATGTCAACAAAGTAAATTTTAAAGTGGACACTGGAAATGAAGGACCTGTGAAGAAGAGACTGCATTTGTGCAGATTAAAGGCACAGCATGTTTTCTTTTCTTTGACAAATATTCCTTTGTATCATTAACAGATCAAAACAGAGACAATATCTGCCCATTTTAATCAATAAGGTGAAGGAAAGGCAAAAAATGAAGTCAGATTAAGTTATCTGTAATAGACAATCACATACGAAGGGAGACCCCTCAAAAAACGGAATTATTTTGGGGAGGGCGGGCCCTTGTACTATGTAGGTTTCCCTACTAGGTGAGTTTTTAGGAACCCAGTGTAACAGCTGGTGTTGTTGTGAGTGACTGCTTTAGGTCTCAGTGAATACTTTTTTGAAGATTCCTTCAAGAGTTTGCCCATTCCATGATAGGCAATTTACACTAACAACCTGCCCACACCATGCTGAATGTTCAGCAGTTTCTGATAAAAAATGACATGACCGCCATGCCCCACCCTTCCTATTCACTAGGTCTTACCCCAGCGATATTTTTACTTGTTGGTTCATTTTTCTGGATGAAGAAAGTCCTCAAAGGGAAACCTTTTGCTAATGTGGAAGTGGTCAGACAAAAAAATGGCAGAAGTTCTAAAAAGTGCATAATGGAGTTCAAAAACTGTTTTGAGCATTGAAAAACTCATCTGAATAGGTGCATTGCATCAAACAAAGCACTATGAAGTGGGTGGAAGTTTAAACATGAAGTCTAAACATAAATACACAGTTTAAAAAAAAATTCTGCCTTTGGAGTTTCTTCTCTTATTTGACGTCTTTTATAAACTAATAACCAACATCATAAACCATTTTGCTAGGCTCTTTGTAAATGCTAGGATTCAAATTCACACAAGCAATTTATTTAATAATGACGTCTCTTTTCCCTAAAAGGCCATACACTCTTAAAATCAATATTATTGGCCAGACAGTATTGAATTATTATTTCTGTGATCTAATTCACTATCTAAATATTTCCTGTCCTTCTTTTTACCTCCTTTTCGATTCCTTTCCCACTCTCCATGTCTCCCTTCAATACACTAATACACAGTACAATATTACACAATGTGTGATGTTTTCAGTCATAATTTTTCAAGTACTTTTTAAAGTTTACCTACTTTTTCTCCTCTTCTGGTATTCCAATGTCATGAAAGTTAAGCCTTTTGCTATATTCTCATAGATTCTTGAGGTTCTGTTCATTATTTTCATTCTATTTTTTTGTATCCAGACTGGTTAGTTGATCTATTTTTAATCTTTTCATTCACTATTTAATTCTCCTATTCCATACGTTTTTCTGTTCATAATATTTATGGATTATTATTATTATTTTGATAATTATAGTTTTTGTTCAAAATAGGTAATTGATTATTCTTTATAAATTATATTTATTTGCTGATACTTTCTAACTTTTGTTGTTTAATGTTAGGTTAATAATTGCTCATTAAAGCATTTTTATAATTATTGCTTTAATTCTAACATCTCTGTCATCTGGGTTTTACATCTATTGATTGTCTCTTTCATTTGGTTTGAGAAAGACAAGTGATTTTCTGACTCACACCTGGACATTTTCAGATTAATGTTATTAGATGCTAGATTTCTTTAAAAGCGTCTATTTTAAGTGGTTTCCCTGACATTATATTTTTTAGAGGAAAGTGGTCGAATGCTGCCTCACTGCTAAGTGAAAGTATATTTATAGGTTTTCCACTTGGCCATTCTTGATATATGAGTGCAGAGATGAGAATCCTTGTTTCCAGATAGTCTCCACTGACACTATGGTAGAACTTGCCTTGTGGAACCATAGTGTGTGTTTTGACTTTGCACTAGGATTCATTTTATACCTTATACCACTCTAGATGGGAGGAAGAGTGTAGAGTAACATCATTATTGTCACATGGGACTCTAAGTCCAGGCCGGGATGTAAGTCCAGGTATAGTATTCACTGGTGTCATGGAAGAACAGAATTTGTTAGCAGCCAGTGATGATGAACATCCTGGCTTCCTACTTGGCCTTGTCTGACACCCACATTACAAAGGTGTTAGAATGCCTCATTACATGGAGTGACTCATTACAGTTTTCACAGGGTAGATACTCAGGCTCCCTGCTTGACAGTTGATGGTATAGGTGGGAGTGGGAAGACAGTTTTTTTGCCTTTTTCCCCCCCTGTAGCATTTTGACTGGAGTAGAGCGTTTATTGCCTGAGTTTTCTGTCTTGATAAACTTCTCCTGGTCATCTGGCAAAAAAAAGAAAAAATAAGTTTTTGTTTAGGTGTTTGTTGCTGTTGTTTTGTTTTCTTTTGGTCGGCATTGGCGTGTCTGAGTTGCTGACTTTTGCAGTTTTAAGTCTGGTATATACAAGGCAAAAAGAAAACCCCCGAAATTTGTAACTGTTTTACTTTGGGTCTCGGAGTCTCTGGTACCCTTTGTCAAAAAAAGAAAAAAAAATACACATTTTAAGAAAGAAAAAAACTGTTTTAAAATTGAAATGCTCCATATATACCGATACCAAGTCACACTTGGCAAATGGTTGCACTGGTTAATCTACTGTCTTGATTGTCACATGGTGACCCTAGCATTCGTTTGATTAGCACCATCTTTTGAGCAAATGTGTATACATTTTTTTGGCACCCCAGTATTAGGTCTAGTGCTTTTAGTTGAATTGACAAAAATAAAATTATCTGTGTGAAAGCCGAGGTCTCAATTTAGCAGTTTTTTAAAGCCCTAAGTTAGGCTGAAAATAAAACTTGCCAAACATCATACTCCATGTTAAAGCACTAGGATTTTTTTGTTAGTGCAATGATAGGAACCTAAAAATATTCCCATGGTGCCATGTTGAGCAATTTAGTACATGGTAGAATTACTGAAACAAGTTTGAGATTGCAGTATGCAGGAAAATCATGTGTTTAATTTAGATATGCATGAAATATATATACATCCTTTAGGTTTTGGAACTTGGAAAGAAGGTTATGTGGATTTAAAATATTCATTATGTCAATATATAGACACAACTTAACACATGAAAATTAATGAAATTAATTAAGAGCAGACTGTAGTGATAGAAGAAAAGCAGGTCAGGAAACTGCCTAGGGAAAAGTCAAACATAGAAGTTGGGTAATATAGGAGAGTGCGGCAAAAAAATTACTGTTGAAATTCTATGAGAGTTGTTGATAGAACATGGACATCATCCAGTCTCAGAGGCCAAAAAAAAAGAGAGCGAGGAATTAAATTGTGACAAATAGAAAATAACATTTAACATATCAAGTTTGAAATGCAGTCTTTGGGTTTGGCAACAAGGAACTTAATATTTATGTTGAAAAGAAGTGTTTTTGATTGATGGTCTTTTGACAAGTATGAGAAGACAGGATTGGGAAGTAACTTGGAGAGCAAAAAGCAAATGAAAATCCATGCGCCATATGCAGACAGCTTTCTAAATTACCATGTAAAGACACCTCAGAAAAAAATCATAGGTAGAGTGAATGAAATTGAGTTTTAAGGCAAATTGGTCTATTTTTATAATGGTGGAATGTGTGCTTGCTGATAGAAATTATACAATAGAGATTAAAAAGTATGAAATTATACAATAAAGAGAGCTTAAAAAGTCTGAAAAGCCGGACTCAGTGGCTCAGCCTGTAATCCCGCGCCTTTGGGAGGCTGAGGTGAGTGGATTGCCTGATCCTGCGGGTTCGAGACCCGCCTGGGCAGCAAGACTTCATCTCTACAAAATAATAAAAAAAAAAAATCAGCCGGGCATGGTAGCGCGTGCCTGTAATTCCGGCTACTGGGAAGGCTGAGGCGGAAGGATCGCCGGAGCCCAGCAGATCGAGGCTGCTGTGGCCGGGAGCGGCCACTGCACTCCAGTCTGGGCGACTGAGTGAGACTCCAACTCAAAAAAAAAAAAAAAGTATAAAAGTAGGAGTTAACCAAAGGCATTAAATATGTGAGAACTTAAGAAAAATCTAATCCCAAACACTGAAAATACAAGTCTTTTGCAGGAGAGAAACTTTCCCTATTTTAACGGGAGGAAATTAGGAGAAAATATTTTAGGGATGTATAGATATTTAATGAGGTGTATATACAAAGTTATCCAACAAGCATTCTTTATTTTCTCAATGAATAATAAGATAGTTTATTTTCTAAAAATAAGGGAGGGCAAAGGAAAAAGTATATTAGAAGTTCTGATAAAAATAAAAAAAGATATGAGATAGAGCATGAAGAAAAATGAATATGAGATTATTAAGGAAATACAATAAAATACTAAGCTTGGGGCCTATTTTCTCCCCAAAGTATTTGGGAAAAATCAACGACTATAATTTATCAGTCTTGTACTAAAACTTTTTAATATTTTAACTTACTTTTATTATATGACTTTCTTGTATAGTTTGATTCTTTCTTGTTTGGAAAATGTTTGCTATAAAAAGGAATATTAGAGAATATTAAATTAATGTCTTAGTTAAATGTTTTAATGTAGTTTCATTTTTATATGTTTGGAATAAATACAAGAAAAAAATGAATATAATTTTTAAAAATATATTACTTGGATTGTGATTATTATACCATCTGGTTTGTGGTTCATAAACAGTACGAATAGGAAGAAAATGCAGTACGCTACTTTGAACTCTAGATCATTCTTAATGGACCTCTAAATGTAATTTTATAAATCTTTATACTTATAAAATCGTGTTATAAAAAATGTCTCCTTACTGAGATGAGTAGTGATATGTACTAAAATGAAAACAAAAATCTGCCTTCAATAGAGAAAGTTTGTGGTTTTAAGATCTTGCTTGACCACTTATAACATGTGTTTGCAAATCCCTGTATGCAACTTTGTGTATTTCATTAGGTTTTCTATTCCTAAGAACAGCTGGTAAAATTAAGGTAACTGTTCTAAATTTCAATTAGAAACCATTGGTGTAAAGCTATTTTCAGGATCATTTACTTGGCTATAGAATACACTCTTTTCAGTCATTAGAAATGTGATCTCACTTTGCTAGTGTTCAAATCACGAATGAATATCATCACAGCTCTGAAAAGTAAATTTATATTGGGTGGATAATATGTACAATAGATTTTAAAAATTCACTTGTTCTGTAAAATATTAGATATCAAGAACTTTTGTGTTATTTTCTATTAAAATAAAGACATGTTACTTATTCACTTGATGTTTTTAATGAGTTTTTTTTCATTTTTGCTTTTAAGAAAGAATTTCATAGAGATTGAACTTCAGAATTTAAAAAACTCTGTAATGTAATTTTATTATTTTCCAGATAAAGTCATTAGAGATCCTAATAATCAGAGAAAATAAATTATATATATATGCCAAGTGGCAACACTATGTGGTGGCAGACTGTACAATAGAACCCAAATATTTGCATGTCTCATATTTTCTAAAATAATAATACTTCTTGTATTTATTTTGTTTTCTAATGACTATGCTGATTGGTTGTGAACTCTTAGAATGGAAGGCATTACTGGTCAAAACAAATACAAAAACAAACATCAGATTTCTTGCTCCAAAATTAAATGCCATGTGTTAGAGTTTTAAGTGCTTAGTAAATAATACCCCCTTTCTTTTTCCCCATCCAGGTTTGAAATTAATTGACTAATAGAAGGAGCAGTTAGAAATGAAAACAGCACTTAATAATAATAAAAATACCTAGAAAATGTAGGTTAGCTCTATGACTATATGCAAATTCAAATTATATTCCTAGTCCCTGGCCAATCTCCTTTGTAACCTGAAAAAATTAGAGCATGGAATTGCAGGATTGTTTTTAGGAGACAGATCCCAAAGAGAAGGGTTTGAACATTAATTCTCTGTACATTTTACCAAATTAATCTATCAGATAGTTTATTTCCCACTTGCTAAGGCTTGAATATGGCTTGTGCCTACCAAACCTCATGTTGTGGTTTGATCCCCAATGTAATGATGTTGGGAGGGGTTGGAACCTTTAAAAAGCATTTGGGTCATGAGACATCCTCCTCAGGAAAGGATTAATGTCATCTCCTAGAAGTGAGTGAGTTCTCACTCCTGTGGGACTGGCTAAGTTATCACAAAATCTGCTTGTTATAAACAGAGGTTGCTCTTTCTGTTTTGTCTCTTTTGCACACACTCTCCATGTGATGCCATTCCCATGTTATGATCACAGCATGAGACTTTTGCCAAATGTGGCTGTCTGATATTGGGATTTCTAACCCCAGATTCATAAACCAAATAAACCTCTTTCATTTATAAATTCTTTTTAATAATAACAGAAAAATAACTATAACATCAAAGAAGAAATATGGCAATACTTTATTGGAAGCTCCTGTCCATGCGAATGTAGAAAATGGAGAAGAAATATCCCAGACAAACATGCCCAGTAAAGTACCTGCATATGTGGGGGGGGGGGGCGGCGAAGAGGTTCTTTTTTTTGTTTGAGTTGAAGTCTCACTCTGTCGCCCAGACTGGAGTGCAGTGGCCACTCCCGGCCACAGCAGCCTCGCCTGCTGAGCTCCAGCGATCCTTCCGCCTCAGCCTTTCAAGTAGCCAGAATTACAGGCATGCGCTACCAGGCCCGGCTGATTTTTTGATTTATTGTAGAGATGAGGTCTCGCTGCCCAGGCGGGTCTTGAACCCGCGGGCTTAGGCAATCCACTCAACTCAGCTTCCCAAACCCACGGGATTACAGGCTGAGCCACCGAGCCCGGCTTGAGAAGAGGTTCTTAATTGAGTAAACTTAAACTTCAACAGTACTGTACTAAACATTTGGCTTAGTAAACTTAAATTTCAACAATACTGTATTAATACTGTGGCTGTGGTGTGAGTAATTTGGAAGTGTAATTTCTATTTATATGGATTCTGGAAAGCTCTTAGGGCAATAAGGAAATAATCATATCACACATATAAAACACACACACACACACACACACACACACACACACACACACATACACACACACTCACACACAATCTCATTAATTTTCTATCTTCACCAAACATGGAATTCATTTTAGAATTACTGAAAATTAGCCCATGGTTATTCATCTGCCAACAGCAACTAATAATTTGTTAAGCAATAACAATCAGCACTATTAAAAATAGCACATTTAAATAATTAATATTGTTATTTTAAGTTGAAACATATTCCAAACTATATTAAGAACTGATTTTAAAATAAATTACAAGGATAAAATTTGAAACAAAATTATATTTTATTACTTGAGTAATGTGTATCCTAAAAGATTACTTTAATCACTGCTCATTTAATTAATCAATGAATGATTATTTAACTCTCAAAATGAACCTCTTCATCTAAAACTTATTAAAGAATCTGTTACCAGAATTCCATCTGTTTCCTAAACTTCTAGATGTATGTTCTTTTCATGACCTGTCATGAGAGTAATCATGATTTGATTAATGTATTTTATGTTTTAGGTTATTCTTTCTCTTAATGTAATGTTATAAATGTAATAGGCTTAATATGCTTTTAAAGTGAAGTTCATAAATACTTTTTCTTAAAAGTAATGACTAAAGGATCAAATGGTAACATATTGGATTACGATAGGATTTTAAGATTTAATTCCTTATATCATACAGTTTGTAAATATTTTAAAAAAACCATATGCCACTATGAATATCTCTCTTTAGTTTCTCATACTTAATGAGGTGAAAAATTATATGAATTACGAGTGCATTTTCTCCTTCCATCTCTCAGTCACCATTTTGGTCCAGGCTCTCATCTTCTGGATTAATATAATATGACCTAATAGAACTTTCTGCCCGTGTTGTTTCCACTCTCCAATCTACCACACTTTAGCTAATGTAATTTTTTAAAGTCTAGTGTAATGAAGTCATGTCCATACTTGAAAATCTTCAAAGACTTGAAATGGCTTTCATTATCACATTTGTCCTCAGCTTCAGACGTAAGTTCCTTTAATATCTAATCTCATTTAACTCTTCAGATACTCTTATCATACTTTCAACATTTTCTCTGAATTGAATTGTTTTGGTTCATTTTTCTAATATGGTCTTTTGATTTGCTCATGCCTCATCTTTGACTCTTGTAATGTTTATTGTACTTTAGTGAATAATTTAGGCATACCATTGGATGAAAAATGTGAATGGATCTTTCCAAATTAGTCCAGTTTAATTTGGGCTTCCCCACTCCTTTTTTCTCTTTCACAGTACTTACTTTCATCAAAAGGATAGCTTATCTCCTTTGCATTTGTCTCCCTTCTCTAAAGCTCCCAAAAGACATGGATGAAGTACGATTTACGGTTGTATTCTCAATATATAGCTGCTGTGTCTGCAATCTACAGAGATAATCTTCTACTACCCTACTTATTCTAGTTAAGAAAGTCAATGTATCTTGGTTTTCATAAGCCTATTTATATTGGGTTTGTCAAGCTACACAACTCACCCCATTAATATTTTTCTTTCATAAAATTCTGAAGATAAAGTTATTGCTTTTCTCTTAGTTAAATAAGAATTAGTGTATATTTTAATGCATTTCAAGTACTGTTATAAAAAAGTGACTTAGCTAACACTATTAAATTTCATACAGAAAAGCTTTTACATGGTTCTTAAACTTTTCTGTTTTGCTTCCATTTATAACTAGCATAATATATCTCTTTTTCAGTTTAGATACATCCAAAGATGTGAAGTAGAAAATTCAATATTTTTCTCATTAAGTATTTATTCTGAAATTTATTATTTATGAATTTTATCCATTTATACAAAAGTTGCTGGAAGTTAAAAAGGCAAAATTAAAACTATAAAAACATCGTCTACCTAAAAGTAACATGCTCAAAATATATGTTAAATACAGTGACTATATCAGCACTTTCAGGTAAATGCAAAGATAAGAAATGTCAGTGTATTGACAAGCTGTTTTCCTAAAATATCCATCTTGAAGTTATGGGATACATGACATTTTAACAAACTATTTGTCATTATTCTCTGAAAATAGTGTTACCTAATTTTTCTTGAGGCTGTATTCAATGTTAGGCTCAGTACCAAGCACTTTTAAATTCAATTAATTTTGCAAAAATTTATTTGAGTAGACATATTATACATATTTTGGTGACAGAAAAACTGAGGCTTCAGGGAATTAAATAATTAGAACATACTATACAGCTTATAAACAGAAAATTCAAGGATTGAGTCAAAGTATGCTTGATTTTATACCCTGGTTGCACATGAAACTCTAGATCAGAAGCCATCCAATGTAATTTTCTGTTATATGTTTGCTGTCTAAAACACTACTGCTTCTAAAAATAAGCCACTTAAAATGTGGCTAATGTGACTCAGAAACTCAATTTTTAGTTTATTTACTTTTAAAAATTTTAGCCCAAATTTGAATATCTACTTGTGAGTGGTTACCATACTAGACATTATTGTTTAACCTGAGTCAAATGTTTCACTACAATTGATGCATGAGCTTTTCTGGGGTATTGGGAGCTAGCCTTGGAGGCCTGCCTGATTGACAAAGTCCAGGTGCGCTGAGGATCCCCGGCCGCAAAGCGAGTCTGGGAAGCTGAGGCCCCTCTGTGTTCTGTCTTTGCTGTTGGTACAGCTGAAGAAATTCTGTGCAGTCGTGGAAGAAGATGGCATGTTTATGCGAAGTACTCACAGCTAACCTGAGAATGTCATGGTTCATTTTTCCATTTTCCCACTATGCCGCTTGGCCTTTTCTAACATATACAAGGGTTAAACTCTGAAGCACATCAAGAATGCTTTCTTTCACTTAGTTATAAGTTACTAGATATTGCTTAAGTAAAAAATGATATGTGTATTCACTCCTTATTTGATTTAGAATTATGCAGTTTACTGTTTAGACATAGGTTTTTTAGAAGCACAAGTTTATAGTAAGTTCATTATGAATTCATTATAAGTTCTAACACTTATCTAGGAGTTATGTAGGTAATCTATAACACTGTTTTCATTGACTTAGGATAAAGATTAATCTTTAAGGTTTTTACTTAATTCAATAGTTAAAACTCTAAGTTAACATTTATAAAGTGGGTTTTTACTGAACTCATAATATACTAATCAGACACTTTTATGATAAATTAGCTAAAGACAGAAAGCAACCTTGGGGGCCTCGGAAACATTACTAAAAGCTTCTTTTGAGTTTTCTTTAGAAACAAGCACTGCAGGATAAGAGAAAAGTAACGAAGACACCTGGACAAGAAAGGCAATTACAAAACTCTGAAGGCCATAAAGCCCCAGAAGGAAAACTACTGCTACATGAAGAACTTTACACTTGGAAACTTTCTGGAGACAGTTCAAGGACTGTAATTCGGGACTTTGGACTAAAACTATCATCTTTGGTCTTATGAATAAGACTCATTGTCTGAATGTTTGTAGGGTTCTTAGCTTGTTTGTTGCTAAGACCACTAGATGGTGGTAACTTGTAGAGGATGTGTACGTGAAGGAATTTTCTTTGTCTTGCCCCTTTACAAATGGTGTAAAAGCTTTCCCTTAACTAACATTAAATTGTCATCTGTTCAGGAAGCAGGTGTCCGAGTATAATGTTTTCGTCTTTCGCCTATCCGTCTCTCCTTCAGGAAATCTCACGACCCTTGTGGGGCGGGACCCCCACACTGGGGATGTAATGTTAGAGACTACCTTTCAATGTTTATAAGAAAATGACACCAACAACCTCTAGCCGATAGAATTATCAATTAGATAGCTAAAGAATGCAAAGGGTGCCAACACTAATCTTACTATTGACTTTTTGTCATTGTAACATTTACCAGAGATCACAAAGTATTAGGGTATCTTACTGATGCCAACTTCCAGTTGACTTCTGGTTTTGATGATATGTTAAGTAAAGTGAGCTTGTTGGTATTTTGGCTTTCTATTGATGAAAATCAAGCTGGTAAATAACAGAAAGTTATCTCATCCAACCTTTGCACTTCTACAACAAAGTGAAAAATGAATGCTTGTGCACTTTACCTAAGGTGCATCTGATTGTACTCACTTTTACCAAACGCAATAAGATCTCTAGTCTGTAATAGTAAAACTATCGCTTTTCTAAAATGTCCTTTTTAAAAAATTTATGCTTGAAAGATTATAGCCGAGGTTGTTTCAGTCTCCAACAGAATACATCTTAGCTTCTAAGAATAGTTAAACATAGAAATCTATAAATGTACAGAAATAAAGTGGCCACCTATGTGAAAATGTTTTGATCATAAATTAGGGATGGTTAGTTCAGAATGAAGGCAGTATAGATACTTTATGCATATTCTACCATCTCCTAAAGATGTTGAAGATGGGAGAAAAATGCACATAGGGAAACAGAATAGACATAAACTGAAATAAGAAACTGGGAGAAGGGTCAAATAACCTCAATGTATATTAAACTGGATTTATAGAGAGAAAACAACACAAAATAAAAAATTATCTTGTTTTGTCTAATGCTATAATAACATAGAAAAATCATAGAACAGAGAAAAGTGAGAAAAATGTGACATATTTTCTCAACTCAATCTCTGTACTAAAGATTCAGATTTTGTACTAGAAAGTTGGATCTGGTCCCTCCGAAAGTGTTACCCAACACTCAAAAGAGAAAGGCAGTAAAGGAAGTGGGGAAGTTATCATGTTACCTGTGATTTCCATCCAGGAAGATGTAGCCTTCATGAAAAATATAGGTAGTAATAATAACAGAAAGGCACAATTATTTCAGCAGAACATGACGTAGATTTTTTTGTTAATGTTTGTCTTCAGTTCAAATTGCTTGATAAAAATATGGTGGGAGTCTGAGAAGCCATTAACTATTTTTTTTTTTTTTTGAGGATAGTATACTGGATAGTAGGAGTGTAAATAGAAGTGTTAGACATCATTCTGATGTCTGCCTCAACTGGGAATGTTAAATACAAAACCATATGGAGTACAAGGGTGGGGTCATTCATTCATACCATCATTAGACTAACCTTGAAGTTGGTTTCATATTAAATATTGTCAATGTTGATTAAGGTGAAAAATAAAATATAAGACCTATGCTGGTTAAATCAAACACTTTTCAAAGTAAAGGCAAATAAAAGAGGGACAGAAACATGCAAATAAATAAAAAAGAAAAGAAAAGCATGCATCTTTAAAGATTTATTTACCAATACAGGAGATAATTCCACAAATTTTCATCATCAGCTATAGAGCTTGAGAAGCTATTGGTCTCTATGAAGTAAGAGTATATAGACATTAGAACAAAGTTTAGAATTTAAAAAAGTAGAAAAAATAAGAAAAGAGAGTACAGTTTAAAATAAAAAATAAAAGGAAAATGGATGAGGTACGACACATTTCTTTTCTTTTTTTTTTTGATTTGCAGTCTCACTCTGTCGCCCAGAACGGAGTGCAGTGGCCGCTCTTGGCCACCGCAGCCTCGACCTGCTTGGCTCCGGCGATCCTTCCGCCTCAGCCTTCCAAGTAGCCGGAATTACAGGCATGTGCTACCATTGCCCGGCTGATTTTTTGATTTATTGTAGAGCTGAGGTCTCGCTGCCCAGGCGGGTCTCGAACCCGCGGACTCAGGTAATCCACTCACCTCAGCCTCCCAAAGGCGTGGGATTACAGGCTGAGCCACCGAACCCGGCAGCACATTTCTAAGGAAACTAAATTTGTGCTAATACTGATTCAGTGAAATACACAACAGATTTAATTATTCAGAGGCAAAAGTATAGAGAATCTTAGATTTGAGATATTAGTAGAGAAGACACAAAATAAAGAACTCTAAACTCCAAAACTAGTTTTCTTTCAAAAGAGTAGAACACGTAGAGCAGAAATAATAATTTTAATACAGAGAAAACTTCTGATTACAAGAAAGACCAAAGAGTATTTATATGGAAAGCAACTGCCACATTCTTGGTAAAATATAGTTTTTTAAAATTGTGTTTAATAGTTTTCAAAATGGTATTAAAAACTAGCAATAACATTTTTACTTGCTAATTAAAGTCTTACTTAGGCATTTACCTAAGTATATTATATTGGAGTCTATATTCATTCCACAGCCACAAATTCTGATGGAGGATGTTTAAAACTTAAGTACTCTACGCCCAGGTCTCAAGAAAGATATCTAAGTCATAATGAGAGGTGACAGACATATAGGAAAATCATTTCAATGAATTTCAAATTGATGAATTATATCACAATCATTATATTAGAATATACATTTCTTTCATAGAGAAAACTGTAAACACCTAAATACATAGTTCTTTATGAATGTTATTCTAATGAAAAATGTCTTAAATTAAAGAAAAAAGTAGTAAATTAATTTAAAAATAGAGTACTTTATTTAAAATAATTGTATGTATTTTGGGAAATATTATTCTCATTTCTGATTTTAGGATGCATGGTTGTTTCTTTAAATAGGATTTTCTATTGTTCCACACAAGACTAGCTTATGGACATGAACCCTACTTAGTTGTGAGAGCCAATACTTTGCTATTGTCATCTTGCAAATTCTTAAATTTTGAACAGAAATTCCAGATTTTTATTGTGCAGGGGGCTTTGCAAATTATGTGGTCAGTGCTAGTGCCAGGTTAGGTCTTCTATAATTATGTTTATTTTATCTTCCCTCTCTTTTTTCCTAGTTCCTGTCTTCCTTTTCTTTATCTCTTTCATGATATAATTATTATAATCATTTCCTGAGATATTTCAAACACCTGGAAAACTGTAACAGATAATGCAATTAACATCCATGTGCTCACAACTCTGTGAGTATTCAATGATCACATATTCTATTGAAAGGAACTAGAACTTGTTAAATAAGGAGAAGGATTAAAATGGTATTTACCAAGATATTCTATTGTCAGAATTTCTTGAAAAGTTGCTGTCCAAATGTGTGCATATCCTATCTTCAACCAGGATGGAGGAAGCTTCCTCATCTCAAGCCCAGGGATTACATCAGGAGAGAAATGTTTAGAGGGTTTGACCTTGTTTGTGACACTTAGCAGACACGGACTGATTCAAACCTGAAAAGGTCAAAAGGTGAGGCTGGCTTGAGCAGAGAGAGCTGCCCTAAGAAAAGCATGCACTCAGGGCAAGGCTATGGGTTTTACTGTGTGCTTAGTGATTCTGTAAAAGTATTCTACCAAGAATTTTTCTGTTAGTGGTGGGACTACCAAGCAAACAAATAAAGCACTTAATCTTGGCGAGGCATCAAAGGATACAATAAGAAAGAATGGGGTGTCTTGGAGGGAGTCATAGACAGTCATAAGATCACTCACCTCTATCAAGGAGCTCAGCAGAGGGCCCCAGTGGAGAGAGGTCTCTGAGAAAACTGTAAAAATTCTCCACTCTTTTTCTGTCTCTGTCCTTGATTTGGGAGAAATTGTTCCACTCACTCTCTAGGTGGATATTTTATTCTCTCTTTTAATGCCTTGTTGTTCTTACTTTTTGTAAGGTGACAATGGTCAGCAAGACTTTTTTTTCTGATTTGTATTTTTCTGAATTCCTAATTCCTATTTCTATTTTTCATTTTTTTTCCTTCATGAGTTTGGAAGGGAAGAAACACTTTAACATCCAGCCTCTGGCTTTAAGTCTTCATTTCCCTGTTACATGAAATACAACTTTATGGTACTGAATTCCCAGCTGCAAATGCTTAGTTCAGCACCAAGGACATTCCTATTCTTTTCCTATGTGTGGAAGGGCAAAAGAGTAAATACCCAGATTGCTGGCTCCAAGAGAAGAAGGAAAGAAATAAAAAAGACTAGGGCACAAATAGATTTCAAATGTACAGCCTTACTTATCCTAAAGAAATGCTATGTTTTAAAAGTCTTCTGAGTCATACAATTTAAGGAGAAGCCCGTGTTTTTAGACTGCTTCTGTGGTTGTTTCCAAGATTATAGAGGCACTGCTCACAACCTCTTCAAATGACTATATGGTGATGAATGATAATATATATAAAATTCAGTGATTCCACACCTTTTTCAGAAATTATACCTTACTTTATATATTTCAGTCTATTTCTCAAAATTCATATTCTCACCTTTCTCTTTTTCACTGTATTCTTTCCACTGGCTTTATTCTACCACTCCTGTTTTGAGACTTCTAGCCTCTTTTCTAATGTTCCTTAGTTCTACATTTTTTGAAGAAGAGTAAGCATGGATCAGTACTTGGGGTTGAGACAGTTAATTAAATCAAAAAAAGTCAAAATGAAATCCCAAATTGCTACATCAGTAAGTTAGTTTCTACGGGAGCTAACATGTACCTGAAGAAAGCTAGAGTAGGGATGGTTTTGTTGTTCTTTTGCTGCATTGTTATGTTTCATTTTCCTGGACTTGGCACTCTAGGTTCAAGGTTTATAAAAGGAAGGTAATATTTGACTAGATAGTCACTTCTCAGACTGAAATATTATACTTATTGATATTTTTAAATTATAGAAAAATATTACACATTTTTATGTTCAATTTTTTTTCTCTGCAAAGGAATTGAATGTGATAAGTTGATATTGGCACATGTCTACAAAGATGATTTACTGAATCTGAATTATGTGTTTCAGTAGGAAATATTTAATTACACATAATCTGGTTGAGCACTTCCTTAAACTCTGTGATTCTCATTAATTTTTGTGTTTATGTCTGGCAAGCCTGACAGAGAAGCAGCATAGTCATCTTTATGCTAGCAGCACATTGGAGTAGACTCCTCAAATCAGCATCCTCGTGACTGCTTGTCATTACATAATGTTGACAATCCAGGATACTGTCAGTTCTCAATGGAAAAAGGTGTATTATTGAATGTGTTAGAACTTAGTGTCCTGTGATCCTAAAGGAATGAGTCTCTGTTCCTCTTTTCAAGCAGTCACAATCCTAGAATGGATTCTGGACTGAGAACCAAAATGAAAAACAATCATTTTATCCTTCTTTCCTTCTATACCTGATATAGCAGACATTATTATCATAAAGACAACCTTTATTGTCTTTGTCTCTTTTTCAGTAGATATTATTTTATTATGAAGAGGATCAAAAAAATGAAATTTATTTATAAAACATTGTGTATTTTCTTATTTAAACTTCAGTTAGATTCAAAGTACTCTCTGTTTGATGCAATATACCTGTTAAGACTCTATTCCCATAGCTCAAAAGTTTTTGAACTCATCAATTGCGATGTCTTTTAGTGCTTTTGCCATTTTTGTTGTTGTGTTTACCTCCACCATATAGGCAAAGTGGTTCTCTTTGAGGATTAGTTTTTGTCAGGAGAAATAAATAAACAAACAAACAAAAAGTCATTGGATGGGAGATTGGGTAAATAGGACGACTAGACACAAGGGTCATGCAGTTTTTATTCAAAAACTGCTGGACATTCAATGTGGTGTGGGCAGATGTGCTCATAAATCATCCATCATGAAGTGGGCAAGTGTGTCGAAGTGATCTCCAAAAAAATTTTACTGAAGTCAAATGAGACTCTCACAACAACACTAGCTGGTACACTGATGCCAATGGGTTCCTAGAACATTTATCCAGCAGAGGAAGCCTGAGTTACAAGGAGCCAGCCTCAAAAAAGATAATTGCAGGTTTTCTTTTGTCTCCCATATATGTATATATATGCACATACATACATACACACACGTACATATATGTATATACATATTTTCACAAAAATGACAGTGCTACAATTCTATGATCAACTTGCACTTATCATCATATGACTACTATATATTAGAACCATTCTAAATCTTCTTCGGAAATTAATTCATTTAACTCTTAATAATACATCAGTCAATGAGAGGGAAGATGGCGGTCGAGCCAGTCGGACTATGCAAGTCTCGATGTAAGTGAATAAGCATATGGAAAATTGTGTGCATGTGCTGGTGAGCAAGTGGACATGTGAGTAGCTGACTGAATGAGTGCTAGGGAACTAGTGTCCAGGACTCTCCTGGTGCAGCGGCTTGTGCCACAGCTGCTGGGCTTGGACCCTTCCATTCCCAGGATGCAGAAGCTGAGCACCATTTTTTTTTAAAATCAGCAAAACCCTTCCTGGGAAGAAAATGCTGGAAGAAACTGACTAAGTGGGGGCTCAAGAGCAAGTGGCCAGGCCACTGGTGCAATAGCTGGTGCTGCAACTTCTCTGCTTGGTCCCTAGTTCTTCCAAGGCTGCAGAAGCTGAGCCCCATTTTTTTTTAAACAGATGGAAGTTTTCCTGTGAAAAGCAGTGGGGAGAGACTGTTGCCTCAGGCTCTCCCTCACCATTGGCTGCTTCCAGGTTTTGCCTCACCACTTCAGCACCTGCAGGGCACTGGCAGCAAGGGACGCAGAGAAGTCCAGAGGCAAACTCCCACAGAAGAGGACAAGAGAGGCACCCCAGCTACATCTTGAAGCTGGGGCAGGAAAGTGCTCCAACTCACTCACTGTGGAGCAACAGGCCCAATCTCTGTGACTGGTGGATCAACTACTCAGGGATTGATCGTGACCCAGAGGGAATATCTTAAAAGCATAAACTTTGGAGGGACCTGATGAGTGCTGAATTCCAGGCACCCCACCCCCTACCCTGGTCCAGCTGTGGAACAAAAGGTGTGGCCAGAAAAGGACTAAGGACTCCAAAGAGATCAGTGGTGAGTCCAGGACTGACCCAAACCCCCTCCTCCCCAGAAATTCTATGAACATCAGACCCAAGTAGCTG
The DNA here is from genome assembly GCA_027257055.1 of Cephalopachus bancanus. Lineage (NCBI taxonomy): Eukaryota > Metazoa > Chordata > Mammalia > Primates > Tarsiidae > Cephalopachus > Cephalopachus bancanus. Next base: position 13,827,232 of record JAPVLO010000068.1, on the reverse strand, counting down.
GACCACAACTGAGAGGGAAAAACCCAGTGGAACCTGGAAGTCAGTTGCAATAGAACTCCATTCTAGGATAGGCCTGGCTGGGGCAGCCCCTGCGAGTACATACGTTGGGAAGAGACAACCCCACACTTCCCCACGGGAGTCGATCTCCCTGACCATACGAGAGTGAGTGGGAGGACTCACCTCCCACCTCCACTGCCCCTCCTCTTTCCCTGCTCCAGACACCAAGAGAAAATGAAAGAGGTGGCTCTGCAGGAAAGAGTTGATTAGAGGAACAATTACAGCGTCTGTTGTAAGAGGACAGATTTTATTTTTAATTTTTTTATTTAAAAAATTCTTTGTTAGTTCATCTATTTTTTAAATATTTTTTCTTTGTACATGAATGTGTATGTGAGGGTTTGATCTGCATCCTCCCATTTTTTTTTGTTTTCTGTTTTTTTTTCTTTTATTTGTCATTTTCTGCTTATGTGTATATATGAATGATTGAGCATTCATCTTGCAATTTTGTCATTGTTATTGGTTTGTCTTTGCTCTTCTATTCTTTTGGGTTTTTTATTTTCATTTTTCATAAATTAAGGAGTGCATCATTATATGTGTGAGGGTTTGATCTGGATTCCCCTTTTTTTCCCCAATCTTTCTGTTTTTCTTCCCTGTTCACTATGTTCTAGGCATGTGTGTTTACATTTAGTTTTCTTGTTTTTGTTGTTGTTGTTGTTGTTATTGTTTGCTTTGTTACGTTTTGTTGGTATTCCAGTTTGTTTGGGGGTATGTATGTATGTCTGTGCCTGTGTGTGTTTGATTTTTTTCCTTTGGTTTCTGCTTTGCATTGTCATATAGAGTGGTGGTGGGGAGTGGGTCTCAGGGAAAACATACCACAATAAGTAACACTGTAATTTGAAAGTTAGTTTCTGAATACTAGCACCCCATCTCCTACTTTAGTCAAATTTCAAAAACTACAAGAGACAACAAAGCTTCCCATTCACCATTCTATTTCAAAATAGAATAAATCCAGAGTCAGGATCAGGGAAGAATAGAGGACGGAGCAAGCATTAGAAGGAGAAACCTCTCCCACTGACACTGAATGATGGTACTAAAGAGAAAAACAAGAGATATGTCACAAATGTGGAAAAACCAAAGGAAGCCACAGGCAATTTTAAGTGTACCAAAGACAAAACTCCTGAAAAATCAGACTTTGGTGCCCAAATAATGGAAGTTATCAACGACTGGCCTCAGAATATGACAGGAATTAGGGAATTGATGGAAAGAGTAAATAAGAGTCAAGAAAGATAAGATGCAATGCTGAAAAAACTTGCAACAGAGATTTTGGCAATAAAAAATTTCATCCAGTAAATAAATAAGATGATAAGCATGGAAAGCAGAATTAATCCAACTGAAGAAAAAGAATCTCAGAGCTTGAAGACCAAACATGGAATCAACCTGATCTGTAACATAGAAAAAAAGACTCACCGGGCTCGGTGGCTCAGCCTGTAATCCCGCGCCTTTGGGAGGCTGAGGTGAGTGGATTGCCTGAGCCCGTGGGTTCGAGACCCGCCTGGGCAGTGAGACCTCATCTCTACAATAAATCAAGAAATCAGCGGGGCGTGGTAGCACATGCCTGTAATTCCGGCTACTTGGAAGGCTGAGGCGGAAGGATCGCCGGAGCCCAGCAGGTCGAGGCTGTGGTGGCCGGGAGCGGCCACTGCACTCCAGTCTGGGTGACCAAGTGAGACTCCAACTCAAAAAAAAAAAAAAAAAAGACTCAGAAAGAAGAACAAATCCTATAGGAGATGTGTGATTATATCAGGAGGCCAAATCTATACCTGATTGGTATCCCAGAAGAAGAAACAGAAGTGGAGAACAACTTGGAGCAAATATTCCAGGAGGTAATCCAAGAAAACTTTCCCCATCTCACCAGAGATGTGACCAGCCAAGCACAAGAAATCAAATAAGAAGGCCAATACCTAGACACATAGTAATTCACCTAAACAAAATAGGCACAAAAGGAAAAAATTCCTAAAGTCAGGTCAGACTAACTATCAGGGAAAATCATTCAGAATAACAGCAGAACTATTAAAAGAAACACTACAAGTAAGAAGGGACTGGAGTCAAAGATTCAAAGTCCTCAAAGACAAACAGTTTCAACCAAGAATTTCCTATGCAGCCAAGATCAGCTTCATTAGTGATGGAGAATTAAAATCCTTCCCATACATCCAATCCCTAAGAGATTATGCAGCTTCCAGACAAGCTCTACAGAAGACACTTAAAAAGGTATTAAGCACAGAAGAAAGAAGAAAAAAAAAAATAAATGAACAAACACTTCCCAAGAGAACAGCAGAGCACAGAAACAACAAAGAATACAACACAACAGGAAATTTGAAAAGACACACATACATCAGCCCCAAAGCCAAAAGAAAATAAACAATGAAAAAAACTTTATAAGAACCTCATGACAAGGATGAACAATCACATTTCAACAATCAACCTGAATTTAAGTGGACTAAATACAACACTGAAAGACACGAATGGCAAACTAGATAAGAAACTATGACTCATACGTTTTCTGCATCCAGGAGACTCATCTTACTACAAGCGATACACACAGACTCAAGGTTAAAGGATGGGAAACAAGTTTCCAGGCAAATGGATTACAAAAGAAGGCAGGAGTTGCTATCTTATTAACAGACAAAACAATCTTTAATATATCAAAAATTTAAAAAAATGCAAAAGGACGTGACATAATGATGAAAGGCTCAATCCATCAACAACAACTATCCATCCTAAACATATATGCACCCAACACATGACCACCAGCATTTATAAAGCACCTACTAAGTAAACTAAAAAATGATATTGACTTTAACACTATTATAGCAGGGGACTTGAATACAGCACTAACAGCCCTAGATAGATCAATGAGGCAAAAAAACTAATAAGGAGATCCAGAACCTAAACTTGACACTTGACCAAACAGACTTAATTCCACCCAACAACCACAGAATATACATTCTACTCATCACCACATGGAGCATACTCCAAGATTGATGACATCCTTGGCCACAAGTCAAGCATAAACAAATTCCATAAGATGGAAATCTTGCCATGCACATTCTCAGACTGCAGTGGAATAAAAATAAATATCAACATCAACAACATTTCCCCAAAGCCCACAAAGACATGGACAGTAAACAGCATGATGCTGAACAACTATTTGGTCAACACTGAAATCAAAACAGAAATTAAAAGATTCCTGGAAACACATGAAAATGAAGAAACATCTTCCTCTGGGATAACATTCAATCAGTTCCAATAGGGGAATTTATATCTCTTTGAGAACACATCAAGAAAATGGAATGAACACAAGTGGAGAGCCTAACAAATCACCTAAGGGAAATGGAAAGAGAAGACCAAAACTCCACCTTTAGCAGAAGAATCCAAATCACAAGAATAAGAGCCCAAATACAGTACCTAGAAGACAAAAATATCATAGAAAATACCAACAAAACAAAAAACTAGTTCTTAGAAACACTTAACAAGATTGATGAACCCCTAGCCAGAGTGACCAAGAAAAAGAGAGAAAAAGCCCAAATAAACACAATCAGAAATACAAAAGATCAAATAACAACTGACTCCTGAAGAAATACAAAAGATTATCAGAGATTGCTATGTACACCTATATGGAAAAAAAAAAAAAAAAAAAAACTTGATAGCCTAACTGAAATGGAAGACTTTCTGACAACACACAACCTCTCCAGGTTGAAACAAAAAGATATTGAGACACTGAATAGATCAATGACAACCCAGGAAATTGACTCTGTCATACGAAAACTACCTATAAAAAAAAAAAAAAAAAAACCCTGGACCGGATGGCTTTTCAGAAGAATTCTACAAAACGTACAAGGAGGAACTGACACCAATCCTACTGAAAGTATTCTAAGCAATTGAGAAGGATGGAATTCACCCCAAATCATTTTATAAAGGTAATATCATACTGATACCAAACTGGGTAAAGATCCAACAATAAAAGAGAAATACAGGCCAATATTCCTGATGAACATAGATGCAAAAATCCTCAAAAAGATTCTAGCAAATCGGATCCAAAATCACATCTCAAAAATCATCCACCATGACCAAGTAGGCTTCATCCCTAGGATGCAGGGCTGGCTCAACATTCACAAGACCATAAATGTAATTAAATACATCAACAGATGCAAAAACAAGAAGCACATGATTATATCATTAGATGCAGAAAAGGCTTTTGATAAAATCCAACATCCCTGCTTGATAAAAACTCTCAAACACCTAGATATAGAAGGAACATACCACAAAATAGTAAGTGCCATTTATGATAAACCCACAGCTAATATATTGCTAAATGGACAGAAACTAAAAACATTTCCCCTGAAAACTGCAACAAGACAAGGCTATTCGCTCTCACTCCTCTCATTCAACATTGTGTTGGAAGTCATAGCTAGGGCAATTAGACAAGAAAAGGAAATCCGTGGTATCCAAATAGGAACAGAGGAAGTCAAGTTATCCCTCTTTGATGATGATATGATCCTGTACCTTGAAAATTCAAGAGAGTCTGTAAAAAACCTGATTGCTCTGATAAAGGACTTTGGCAAAGTCTCAAGGTACAAAATAAATGTGTAAAAGACAGTTGCATTCTTACACACCAACAACAATCAGGCAGGAAGCCATATTAAAAGCACAATCCCATTCATGATAGTCACCAAAAAATGAAATACCTTGGCATCACTCTAACCAGAGAAGTGAAAGATCGTTACAATGGGAACTACAAAATACTGCTCAAAGAAATCCAAGTAGACACAAGCAAATGTAAAGATATTCCATGCTCATGGATAGGAAGAATCAACATTGTTACGATGGCCACACTACCAAAGACAATCTACAGATTCAAGGCAATACCTATTAAATTACCAACATCATTCTTCTCAGACCTGAAAATGACAATACAGATATTCATACGGAAACATAAACGACCACAGATAGCCAAAATAGTCCTTAGTAAAAGAAACAAAGCAAGAGGTATCACACTTCCAGACTTCAAACTTTACTGTAAGACTACAGTAATCAAAACAGTCTGGTGTTAATACAAGAACAGGCACATAGACCAATGGAACAGGATAGAGGTTCCAGAAGCGAAGCCTCAATTTCTCAACCAACTCATCTTTGACAAAGCCTCCTTCAGCAACCCCTGGGGAGAGGAAAACCTGTTCAGTAAATGGTGCTTGGAAAACTGGCTGATCACATGAAGATTGAAATAGGACCCCTAACTGCCACCATACACAAAAATTAACTCTAAATTGATCAAAGACCTAAACGTAAAACCTCAAACTATAAGAATCTTAGAAAATGCAGGAGACACCCTTATGGAAATTGGAACTGGCAACCAATTCCTATTCAGAACCCTAAATGCCCATACCTTAAGAAATAAGATAGACAAGTGGGACCTCATCAAACTAATGAGCTTCTACAAAGCAAAAGAAACCATCAAGAGAGCAGGGAGACAGCCCACAGAATGAGAGAAATATTGGCCAACTGTGTATCTGACAAAGGCCTAACATCTAGGATCTACAAGGAACTCAAATGCGTTGAAAGGAAACGAAAACAAACGGCCCCATAAAAAGTGGACAAAAGACATGAATAGACACTTCTCAAAGGTAGATATATGGGCAGCCAACAGAGACATGAAAAAGTCCTCAGGCTTTCTCACCATCAGAGAAATGCAAATCAAAACCACATTGAGATACCACATCACACCAGTAAGAATGACCATCATTAATAAAACAAACAACAACAGATGCTGGTGAGGATGCAGAGAAAAAGGAACACTTCTACACTCCTGGTGGGAAGGCAAACTAGTGCAACCTATTTGGAAGACAGTATGGCAATTTCTGAAAGACCTAGAAATTGACCTTCCTTATGACCCAGCAATTCCCCCATTAAGGATATACCTGGAGGATGTCAAATCATTCTACAAAAAGATACCTGCACACGTATGTTTGTGCAGTTTTATTCACAATGGGAAAAACATGGAACCAACCATCTTGTCCATCAAAGCTGGACTAGTAAAAAAAATTTGGTACATATACACAATGGAATAGTATGCAGTCTTAAAGAAGGAAAAACATTTGGACTTTGCAGCATCTTGAATGGATTTAGAGTCGATCATACTCAGTGATCTATCACAGAAACAAAGTACCATATGTTCTCACTCATAAGCAGAACTTGAACAAATATAATATTATAAGAAAGCAATTGGCAGTAGTGGGAAACTGTCAGGGGAAGGGGGGTGGGATTGGCAGTTGAGGGAAACTACTAGGGGAGGGAGGGGCATACCTCATCAACAAGGGTATCTGCATAATCAACGTTTGTATACCTAACCCTGAATTGTATCCCACATCTTTAGAATAATAAAAATAAGATATAATATAATTAAAAAATGAAAAATAAAAATATAAAATAAAATTTGAAAAAATAATACATCAGTTATTTATCATCCTCAATTTTAGATATGGAAATGAGTGCTGGGCATGGTAACTCATGCTATTCCTAGCACTTTGGGAGGCTGAGGTAGAAGGATTGCTTAAGCCCAGGAGTTCAAGACCAGTCTAGACAACATAGTGAGACCTTGGCTCTACAAATAAAATAAAATAGTCAGGTATGATGGCACATGCCTATAGTCCCAACTACTCAGAACGCTGAAGTGGAAACATCTCTTAAGCCCAGAAGTTTATGACTGTGGTGAGCTGAGATTGTACCACTGCACTCCAACCTGGGTGACAGAACGAGACCCTGACTCAAAAATAAATAAATAAATAAACTAATTAAATAAATGCTTTTCAAAAAGAAAAAAAAAAAAACAGGGTTGGAGAGACCAAATAACATTTTTTTTTTTGCACAAAAATGCTAGCTTGTGATCAAGCCAATACTTAAACCTATGTTTCCTGAATTAAGAACTTTTTTTTTTTGAGTTGGAGTCTCACTCTTGTCACCCAGAATAGAGTGCTATGGCACGCTCACAGACACCGCAGCCTTGACTTGCTGGGCTTAGGTGATCCTTCCGCCTCAGCCTTCTGAGTAGCTGGAACTACACACACATGCCACCACACCCAGTTAGTTTTTTTGGATTTATTGTAGAGATGAGGTCTCACTCTGCTGCCTAGGCTGGTCTCAAACCCCTGGGTTCAAGCAACCCTCTCACCTTGGCCTCCCAAATTTCTGGGATTACAAACTAAGCCACCTCGCCTGGTCAAATTAAGAACTTTAAAAAAAATTATCAGTATGTTCTACTGTTTCTTATACAAAAGAAAAATGTAAATCTTTGAGTTCAAAAATTTTGCTAGTATCAATTTTAAGACACCCTATCTTAATAACTTGTCTTTATGTAAACCTAAACTAGATGTGTTTTTGATATTAAGGGAAGAATAAGGAATTCTAACACTATCTGAGCCCTACTATGTGGTCAGGTTGTCTAGTTACTTTTATATGCAGCACCTCATTTATCTTCACAACAAACTTTGGAGTTATATATTACAATCTATTTTAACTTAAGAGAAAATGAAAGCATGAAGAAATTATTAGGCAATTATCTTTTTAAAAGTCTTGATGTTTAACTAAAAAGAGTGATGGACAGCTTCTCATACAGTGGAAAGACACAAGAATGAGATTTAGTTGAAAACAAAGTTAAAAATTTTTTTACAATTTTCTTCTACTAGAGTGTCTTATTGTCAAAAACTCTCAGTTCCAAAAGTTTGATTTCAGTTCATTGTAGGTCTTTGATATTTTCGGCTTACCCATTTTTGTTACTTATAATATATCCCATAAATATGCAAATATTCTTTAATCATGATGTTTTTGTTGCATCTGTGCATTGATATTCAAGATATTTTCCTGGTTTTTACATTATATGACACCATCTGTTATATGTCAGATGAATGCAGAATCTGGCATAAGTTGGCAAAATGAAGCAAGAGTTTATGTTATTATATTTTAAATATGAATATATTAGTATTTATCAATTAATTTTATAAATGTATAATTCTGTTATGCCTTGAATAAACAGTATAGTGTATGTTTTTTAAAAGTGTTTTTATGCAAAGTACAATTTTCCCTAATCTGTGTCATATTTTTATACATATTTCAAAAATATTGAGTCTTCTATATTGTTGTTTGAAGGTGTTTAAACCTTTGTGCTACTAAGGATGTACATGCCTTTGAAGATATGTAAGTATATATCTGTATCTCTGTCTTTGCTATACTTGTAAGTAGAGTCTTCTCCTTCATTTCTTCCTGAAAGTTTTGTTTATCCTGAGGAAAGTGTGACTGTAATACTTAAGCATATTTTAAAATATGTGTGGATATTTAAAAATAAAAGAAAGCCCATAAATACTGTGTTGGATTTCAAAAATTGCAAGGGATGGCACAAAATGTGTAAAAATAAATAATGGGTTGGGTGTGAATCTTTTCTTTCTTTCTTTTTTTGAGTTAGATTCTCACTCTGTCATCCAGGCTGGAATGCAGTGGCACAATCACCACTCACTGCAGTCTGTCTCCTGGGCTCAGGCATCCTTCTGCTCCAGCCTCCTGACTAGCTGGACTTGAGGTACAAGTCACCATGCCAGGCTGCTTTATTTATTTATTTATTTATTTATTTATTTTTCTTTTCTTTTCTGTCTTTTTTTTTTTCTTAGAGAGAAGTTCTCACTATGTTGCCTCGGCTGATCTTGAGCTTCCACTTATACATCTACTGTGACTCCAAAATGTGTTTAGTAACTAAGAAGTAGTCTCGAATTGAGGATAATAAGAAATTTAAACAATGATAAAAATAAAAAAGGCATTACCATCTTGTAAGTGCACTCCATACAATGAGATAAGAGTGTAGTGTTGGACAACATTGTTCATAGGCTTAGACTCATGACAGATGAAATGAACTGATGTGTTTTGTTGAAGACTTGGAAGGAGTCATTAATTTATCTTAATTTAATATAATATAATAATTGTCTGTTTCGGTCCTAGTAAGCAGTTATTTAATGCCTAATAAGCATATTTAATAGCTCATCAGGGCTTTTATAATTTATTTAAAGGTCAGTGACGATAAAAGAAAAATTACTGATATTTGTATGCTTCCCTTTCTCCCTTTCTCACTCTTGTTTTCTTTCAATAACTAATATGGCAAGATTTATGCACTATATTTTAATGGTTGAGTCATATATAATTCAATAAAAAATTGGTAAAACTTTACTATTAGATCTAAAATTTCTACCTTGTCAATATATGGCATGTGGTGCATCAACTAAAACTTTGGCATAGCTGTTAATGGGAAAATTCAGTGACAAATGAAATTATATTTCTCTCATGATAAATAGCAGAGCTAGATTCCCCCAACACGTGTCGCCTCCATTTCTAGCTTTATTTCGGGGTCCTTGATGACTGTTCCAACTCCAGACTTCCTTACTATATTCCAAACAACAGAAGAAATTAGAAGAAAGTCAGACACTTTACTTTCATTGGCAAGTTTCACCAGAAGTTTCACTTCCCACACCGGTTTATATTCCATGGGTCAGTGTCACACTAAGTTTCAACAGTGTCTGCAGAATGAGCTAAATGTTGTACAATACTGGGTTCTCAACTAAGCAATGACTCTTATAATTCTCTAAAAATAAAAAAAAAAGAAATAAGAGATTTTTACAGACTTGTCTTATCTCTACCATAAAATCAAACTGATTAATGAATACTAGTAAAGAAAATTTTTAATAATGTTTAGTTAGTGTCAATCCTAAGGCTATACCATCCAGGTATTTGTTTTATACTATTAGCAATACTATCTTTTCAAAATGTGTGATAATTATGCCTCAGGTTAAAAAAAAAAAAGACTTGCTTAAAAGATCAACTACCTCATTAAACTAGAGTATTATATCTGGCAATCGTGACTATTGTTTAGAATTATACATTTCAATAATAATTTTTTTAAATCATAAAAGTTATTGCATTTTACATTTTAAAAATTTCCAAACTGCATAAATATTTATTTTTTAAAGTGAGTCTTCACCAAGAACTTATCTCCAAGAACATTGTTTCCCTGTAACTGTTTATACTGTGATGCTAAAACCCCCCACAAATCAATATAATTGCCATCCAGATGAACTAATAAAAATAATGTGATAATGCCTACCACACTTTCTGCCTTATCTGTAGTTACTCTTGATTTTCCTATGTAATAGGAGTCAAAATGACTAATGCAAACAGATGTAACAAACGGCAGCTTAATGCACAATCATTGGGAATTAGAATTACAGTGCCTGATCTAATCATGTAAAATGAGGATTAACCTCAAAATAAAAATGGGCTTCTTACTATATGTTAATGGATTATTTTTAAAGTGTATTGTTTTTTCAGAGTAAATTTTAACTAGTTAACCAGAACTGTAATTCATTTCTATCTCATCATTTTCCAATATAAATAAGACATGAGAAAAATTTTGGAAAATAGAAAAAATATAACACCTTACTCTATTTCTTATATAAATTCACTATGCATGAGACTAAGCTCATCATATTAATTACATAGCATATTAGATATAAATACTAATAATTATTAATAAAATATCATTAATTATGTTCTTTCATGTGCTAAGTTATACCTGATTGTCATAATTGAGGCACTTTACTTCAAGTCTCCCAGTGGTCCAATTTCTATAATAATCCTGTTTGAGAAAGGTTTTAACTTTACAAATTTTATCATTGAAAATTTTTAAAAACCTGTAGTTTAGCCCTGCTGTTAATCTGTGCTCCACTTTTAGAATAAGGATTAGTTCCCATATGCCTAAAGATTAGCAGTCTGGAGTAGATACTTATTAAACATAACCCATATGCTCCTTGTTTCTCTTGGCACACAGTCCTATTTACAGTTATGTTTGACCATACTACGAAATAGCACGTGTTGTATGACATATCCAGGCCAATGATTAAGAAGCTGTGCCTCCTCCACATTTTCTCTTTTTTTCTCTGAGCAGATAAACATGAGGATAAGATCACTGTGGTTGGCAGAACCATAAGATAGAGAAAGCCTCAGTGCCTGAACCATCCATGGAGAAGATCAACCAGCTACAATGTAGTAGGATTATCAGAAGAGTGGAAATAGACTTCACCATGCTTAATGTTTATACTATTTAGATGTATTTGTTATTGCAATCTCATCTGTTCTCACTTGTACATTACTAAATTTATTCTCTTTAAAGTTAAGCTTTTACTTATTCCAAATGCATTTGGTCTGCTCCAAATTCTTGTTTAGCTTCTAGAGAAAAACAAAACAAACAAGCAAAAAAATTGAGCAGTTAGAACATAGTTTATTCTTTTTTGTGATTGGAAAATATGGATTATTTAGAAAGTAAACTAGAGAGGGGGTGAGTGTTGGGAGCCAACATCTATAGCTACATGGCTGAGGCCTGTAAAGGCCCATCTGGAAGATCGCCTCTGATGTAGGATGTCAGTTATACCTATAATATTGGTGTGTGATTAGTGACCAGTGTGCATACATGGCAGTAAAACTTATAAGTAAAATCTCTATACGCCTGATGAAAGGTTATACAGCAGAATGACCTTGTCCTTTCTAAATCTTACTTCTTTCTAGATATTTTTTAACTTCTATTCCTGGTAGACTGGTGAGTCAGCTCTTGTTCCCAAAGGCAGTTCCTCCTAGGATTAGGATTAGAAACTAAATTATCATAATAGTTTTATTGCCCCGCCTTTTAGCCGGGCAGGGCGTTTTTCTTCAGCTCTTGTTCCCAAAGGTAGTTCCTCCTAGGATTAAGATTAGAAACTAAATTATAATAGTTTTATTGCCCCGCCTTTTAGCCGGGCAGGGCGTTTTTCTTCAGCTCTTGTTCCCAAAGGTAGTTCCTCCTAGGATTAAGATTAGAAACTAAATTATAATAGTTTTATTGCCCCGCCTTTTAGCCGGGCAGGATATTTTTCTAGTTTCCTTACATGCCGAAACTGCTTGCTTCAGCCCGTGGCCATTTCCATAGTAACTGTGCAGTCCATTATCCAAGAGTGTGACAGACACTATTTGATTTTTAGAATAGACTTGTTCGGATAAAACATTCATTTAAGATGATATAATTTCCATCGGAAAGATTTAAACAGTAATAAGCATTCGTAGAAAACTTTTAGGTTTTGTTTAAGCTTTTTAAGTTTCCTTTTCTCATATTATGACTTTAGTTCCTGTTCCTGTAGGCCAATTTTAAGATCCTTTGATTAGTATACTGAAACTTTCCCAACGCTGTAGTTTTTGCTTCTAAAATGACAATAGGAAATTTTACACGTAGCCATATATTAATATACTAGGAAAAAAGATTTAAGTTTTGGGTTAAAGTCATAGTTTTATTAAAATAGAATGAGAATTATAGTGTTATGATTCTAAAATCATACGTCAATGATAATTATAAGATTTAATGATAAGGTATTAGCTTAGTGAGATATAGCATAGTATTAAAGTCCAAACACTAGATCACGAAACTCATATAAGTCATGGTAAGGAATAAGTTTTGAATTAATTGTTGTAGAATTACAGGCCACTATGTTGAATCGTAATAGGTTAATGGAATAAATAAAAATTAAGTCATTTAAGTAAACTTATAAATTATAGTATAGTGTTAAGTTGATAATATCAATCGTTAAAAAATATTAGGAGTCAGTGAACTTGGACTGAACCTAGAGTTAACTAAGAAAGTTTTTGTATTAATAAGGGTTTAGAACAAAGAGTATAATATGAATGATTTGTTGAACACTATGGAAGACACTTTTAAATGAACTGTATTTGTGCACCTGTGACCTTGATGTGAGATTTGTAAGGCACGCCTGCTTGGAGCTTGCAAGTCTTGTGATGGTCTTGTGATGCATAGTTTGTAAATCGCAATATACATCATGGAGTTTGTACGCCCCCAGCAAGTGATTATCACACTGCTGGAGGGTATGAAAAATGGTATATAAGTTGGAAGATGTCCGAATAAAATTTGGCTTCAGTCCTGATCAGACTGTTCCCAGAAGAAATGGCCTCAGAGTCGTCTGTTCTCGCCATCTGGATTCTCTGGAGCGGGTCCTAACCCTTCCCTCTTTGGTCGGGGCTGGTACCCCGACAGGTGAGGGGGAGAGAGAGAGAGAGAGATTGATTCACCTTCCTGAGGTAGGGGAGGCATAGTTTATTATTTAAGTGTAGGGATGTTTCACTAAACCTTTGCCCGGCATGGCAAAATTCTGTTTATAGTCTGGGATCTTATTTCCACAGTATTTGGCCTGTCAGTCTTGTCATCTCTATTTTTTTTTTTTTTTTTTTTTGAGTTGGAGTCTCACTCAGTCGCCTGCTGGGCTCTGGCGATCCTTCCGCCTCAGCCTTCCAAGTAGCTGGAACTACAGGCGCACGCTACCTGCCCGGCTAATTTTTTTGATTTACTGTAGAGATAAGGTCTCGCCAAGTTGCCCAGGCAGATCTCGAACCGCGGACCCAAGCAATTCACTCACCTTGGCCTCCCAAAGCGCGGGATTACAGGCTGAGCCACTGAGCCCGGCCTTGTCATCTCTATTTTAATGTTAATGCCATGTTTAACATCAGTTGTGTATCTAAACTGAAAAAGACGGGAAATAATGAAATGTGTCTAACCTTCCATCACATCTTGGCTGAGAACTCTATTTTTGAGGTTCCTCTGGGGTCCCCTTGGTCAAGACGGATTCTGTTCAGTTGGTTAAGGACACAAGATTTTATTTTTAATTTACAATAAAGAACAGAAATATAGATATATGTGTACAAACTGGTTAGTATACTCTCAGACATTTTTCTAGTTCTGTCTGCCAGCAGAGCCTGGAAGCACTGACATTCCAGTAGGAATTTCTTTTAGGGCTAGAAATCAAGGAAGTGATTTAAAAAAAAAAGATGGCATGAACGAGGGACACAGGGTACAATCTGAGATAGTTTCAAATAGCCAAAGTTAGAATAATTTCAGCCATAATATCTTCTAGGAAGTTAGTCAAATTCACCACATCCATGATGTTTCTGCTCCATTTCTTCTCTTAACACTAGCAATAGACAAGGCATTTAGGATAGACATATTAAGATTCAATTTCAGAAAATAACAAAATCACACAGTGTTCTAAACAACCACTACCTGTCAGTGGAAAAGATATTTTATTATATGGATCACAACAATAAAGATGAAATAATTAGTTTTATAACCTAGTAGTGGACTCACTTTCCCTGAGACACTTCAAGAACTACTTGTGAGTTTTTGCATCTGATAATATAAATTTAATTTTTTAAATCTGAGAATGACATCACAGTCTTGATCACCTGGTGAACTGGATGGAGCGCAAATACAACCTCATCTGTTAATATTTTTAAAACTTTGCCGAGTGGATTCCCCATTATTTTCTGCCCCCTTAAGAGTTGAGGTGTTATATTTATTCCAGATTCTAACTAAAATCTGAAACCTCTGAGAGAAGGATAAGGATTTGTGAAATATTGCCCTTTATAAACCAGCTCAATATAGGGAAAATAGAGGCTTATTAATAAATGCTATAAAAATTAGGTTGCAGTTTTTAATAGAAATGTGTCTGCTACATATGCAGATCAAAGATTTCATGTCCATTTCAATTAGTAGATTTTAGTAAAATTATGTAGTTAGCATCAGAGTAAGACCAGAATTGAACTTCAGTATTACAAGTAATTTGCAGTAGAAAATACTCCATAAGTAAACTAAAAATTGGCTTTGAGAGTTTATTTCATTTTGCAAGTTATAATTTGGTTCTTTATATAATATTCTACTTAAAGAAATTGTTTAGTTACAGCTAAGAAGAAGATCCACAATTTTCAGTTAATGCAACCAATAAAGCATATTCTATGAATCCGAGGGGAAAAAAACACAGTTTCTTTATACATATGTGCATTTTTATAGTTTCAGAAAAAGTCTTTCTGCGTATCTGAATAGAGCTTAATCTAAATTTTTATTATCTTTGTAAATGCTGAAATTGATTTCAAGTAATATCTACATTACTTTACAAGTGAAAAATGAGGTCAAGAACAATTGATATCTGCCCCAAACCACATATTAAATAGATTTAGGTGAGATTAAGAACAAAGGTGACTGACTTTAATTTAGTTGAGTTTTCATCTAAAACATGTAGTGTTATCTCTACTCCTTTAATATAATATGATCATGTATAAGAAAAATAACCCCTACAACTACTTACAACTGAATAAAAATACTACTAATAAAATATGTATTTAGCAATTGCCACATGCTAGTCAGTGTATATACATTCATAAATATCTGTGTGTAATTTAACAAGTATCTGCTCCTTTTTGAGTTACTAATTTTTTTTTCCAGTTCACTATAGCTAGAATCTTGATAGAATCTAGGCATTATATTTAGCACAAGGTCTCATTTCTAATTTGCTGATTTTGTTTATTTAAAAAAGGGGAAGAATAGGTGAGGGACTTATTTGTTCTCAGAATGAAGTTAGGGAGGTTCATATGTGGGATGTGGGGTTTCAGTATCACTTTTACTTTTGTTTTTTCAGTCAATATGATCTCTGAATATAAGGAGTTCAAGGCTATTGGTAGAGATCACCAGTAGAAGGCAATTAAGTAATAGCCATATGGCAGTCTAGAGATCTTGCTAATGTTTTCCTGTGTAAGTTCATGCCCTATAACTAATTATCATAGTAGCCTTGCCTTAGAGTTTCACAGTGCAACAATTCTTCCTTTTCTGTAGGATCATTATAGCATCTGCTTTGTCTACGTGTTTTACTTCTGCAAAAATATGTGCTGTTTTAGGTTCAGGTTGCTCAAATAGGAGAAGGAAAGAGATCACAGAAGTCAGATTGTTAGACTCCTGCTGATAAGCAAGAAGTTTCTTGACTACAGTTCAGCTGGGATTTTTAGTCTTGACAGCACAGGTTAAATAACTCAGAGCGAATAAAATGGCTGTAGGATTTGTCTCACTTAACATACATATTTGTTGATCATTGAATTTAAATGTATAGAAAACAAACCTAAATGTATGTAAAATGAAAAATGGGCATAATCATTAATATAATACTAGGTTTTTAAATAAGATAGCAAAATATTAAAAGTTATACACTCTAGGAATATCTGCTCTCATATTTTAGTAAATATTAATTTCTCTTCTATACAGTGCATTGGTATCTGTCTTGATATTCATGTGTTTTGTTGCAAAAGTATCTGAGTACTTATGTAATTTTTATAATATAGTTCTATAACCCGTTTACTCAGCTCCTGAGAAAAATACTAGCACCTTCCCATCACCATCAATTCCTCCAAATTACATATAAGTCATTCAAATATTATCTCATCTCAACCTTTCAGAATTCTATGCCTTCTTGTGAGAATCTCTGGAAGTGGAATAAAACTTCTGATATCTTCAAAATTGAGGCAAGGAAGTTGGTCTTTATATCACAGCATTAGACAATAATTGGATATAGGACACCTGAGAGAAAGTTTAACTTTGACTGGGACAACTGCCTGCAGCCAAGAGTAAGTCTCCGAGACAGCTAGAAAGCATTCAGAGTTACTATGCCTGCCCAGCAACTGTGGCATGCACACATCTGTGCATGAGGGGGGAACCTGACATTATCCACTCTTCACTTTGCCCCACTTGTGTTCATTTGCTTGGTCCCCTTTGTGAATAGGAGTCTGGCTGGCCTTGTGAAACTTATATTTTAAAGCTTTATGAAGGAAACCACAGATCAATGCTGCAACTGATCTCAAGGCAATGACTAAATTGTATAATCCTCTTATTTCATAATCTATTATAGACTTCTCTCATCCATATCTAGCACTGGTCTAGGTGAAATAACTTATGAAAATATTCAAGTGCCCATCCTTGAGGAATCTTAGCCCTCGTTTACCTTTACCTCCATATGCCATAGTTAGTTATGTGTAGATTTAAAGTTAAACTGAATATGTGATCTTAAAATACTTTCTACTGGGTCACCCGAGCATCCAAACATTCCTTTCTTACCCATAGTGTAGGAGGAGCCCTGCCTTTCCCTGAACATGAGGATCATTTACACCTGCTGGTATGGGGATGACATTTCTTACCTGAGTGTCCCTTGGTAGGAGATCAAAGGCCATAGCTGACAGTTAAGTGGTATTCTTAACATTTCACGGTGAAAATATTCCTCTTTGGGAAGCAGGACATCCAGAAGTATATTTTTTTCGAGTTTTTGTAATGGGGGTTACAATTCCAGAAGTATATTTTTTCGAGTTTTTGTAATGGGGGTTACAATTCCCTAGTGTATCACCAAAAAGATGGTGAGTGGCTAATACTATCACTCTTTCCAACCCATTAGCTGCCAGCTCCATGCTCAGGATTTAAACTTACGAGTAATAGAGATGAATAAAAAGTTCAATTCTAAGCCTTGAAAAATACCTTTCCCAAGGTTAAGAACCTGATGAAGATGAATGAGATCTTAAGTCTCAGAGCTCTGGTGATCCTTCAGAGTTGACCCAAATTAATATAAGAGGTTATTCTTTTGCATCTGTGTATCAAACAGTTCATGTCTGCCAGCGTTCTCCAAAGCTTACAGATGGGTATTTCAGTTTTTAGGGTGTCTGACCAGGGAATCACAACACACTTACAGTGGTAATATTTAGTTGTGACTTTATTTTTCATTTCGATATTGACTTATAAATTTCAACACCACACCAAAAACCTTGTATGCTTAAGATCCTCTACAGTTTGAATTATTGTTTGTATGCTTTTTATTAGCTATTTTAGTCATATATAAAAGCATTACACTATGATTATGTGATTATGGATTTGTTTTTATTCCTTAATTCTGTTGAATTTTGCTTTGTATAATTTTAAGATAGTTGAATTTGAATTTGAATATGTACAAATTCAGGATTGTCAATATTCTTGTTGAATTAGCGCTTTTTAAATTTATTAATGCCATAGAACCACATTTGCCTATATATTTTTAAACCTCATTTTATAATGAATTGCTGTAGTGTATATGCAGAGGAAAATGTAACTGGACAGGCTTTATATTAATTTGAAAAGGGACCTATAATTTTGGAAGTGTAAATGTAAATTTTTATCTAGGTCAAGCAATTCAAATGCTAAGTAGAACAGTGGGGAAAAAAAAGTAGTATAGCAAAATGCAATCTCAACATTTAAATTTCAGTGATGTAAAAAAACCCCACCCACCCTACTCCCCCAAAATAGAAGTACTCTGTTTTGCTTTCTGTCAGCAGCTAAGCTTCTTAAATTGTCACAGTTTTTAAAACATACAAACAAGAGAATACAAATTTGCCTGAAGAATAAGTAAATAGAAAACAAGTCTACACCTTAATTTAGAAACTATTTAAATACCTTTATCCATGTATTAGCAATGTGTACAAACTGGTTCAAAGTAGGAAATTTTATATTCTGTGAGTAATCAGTAAGAGACAATATATAATAGAAATGTTTGTTCAGTGTTCAAATTAGAATGAAGACGATGGAACTAAGGTTTTTATCAGTGTTCATTTGAATTACCATCTTCTTCAAAAAATCATTACTACGTTACCAACTTCAATTATTTTTGTTTTTTTCCTATTAGAGACATTGGAAAATGCTTTCTCATTTTTTATGACTATAGTCCATGCATACAAACCAGGTCTTAACCAGGAGAATAAAATCCCCGGCATTATTTAGGTTAGAATTCCAAGTAACTGATTATATATAATCTGTATCATGGAAATATATACAAAATTAGCTCAGTATCTTCACCTCAAATATATTTTGATTTTAATAAAATAGACTCCTCCTAGATTTACTTTTCTTTCCTTAAATGAATAAATAGAAGAACATTATAAAGTATTAAATAATTAGCTTGGCCTGAAAAATCATTTCAACAGTTCAAAACAGTTGAAGAATTTCTGAGATGTATTGTGGCAGAAAGGTCTCTCTCTTTCAGAGAGAAGCTACTTTGTGGAGGAAAATTAGCTGAAAGTCCCAGCTACTGTGCTTTCAGGGTTTAACTGAAACAATCATCCTTTTTTTTGTTTGTTTGTTTTTTGTTTTTGAGTTGGAGCCTCACTCTGTCGCCCAGACTGGAGTGCAGTGGCCGCTCCCAGTCATCACAGCCTCGACCCGCTGGGCTCCGGTGATCCTTCCGCCTCAGCCTTCCAAGTAGCTGGAACTACACGCATGCGCTACCATGCCCGGCTAATTTTTTGATTTTATTGTAGAGATGAGGTCTCGCCAAGTTGCCCAGGCGGGTCCCGAACCTGCGGGCTCAGGTAATCCACTCACCTCAGCCTCCCAAAGTGTGGGATTATAGGCTGAGTCACCGAGCCCGGCTGCAACAACCATTTTAAGGCCATGCTGTCCCTGAGCTGCTCCAGGCTAATGACTGGGAATGGTGGAGGTACTAGAGTTGACCTCTTCCTGGCAATGCAGGACTACTCTAATAAGCAATCTTTATTATGGACCTCTCTATTATGCTGGTCAAACTTTCTGAGAGCTACACTGCAGTCTGAGGTCCTCCATGACTTATCTTTCTATCCCTCTCTTTGTTTACAGGAGTCAGACCTGAATTATGTTCAGAGGCTCCCCCTGCCTGTTTCTCCTACCTACTTTATGCTTGACAGGTGCTACCAATAAACTTCTGATTCAGTCTTGGTATCTGTTTACTGGAGAAACCCAAGCTTATTCATGTAAAATTTACACGTAAAAAGTAAACTGAGGCATAATAAAATTTTTAAGAGTTTATCTGAACAAGCATTAATTCATACACTGGGCAACCACCTACTAGAAGTGGTTCAGGAGTTCTGCTGGCAGTAGGCAAGGGGAAAGGCTTTTAAAGGGTGAACACATGAACAATGTAAAAAAAAGTTGTTTACAGCAGCCTTATTTGTCATATCCTTCTCAAATTCCCTCATTATATAAGTTGTTGTCTCATAAACCATTTGTCTTACTCGGATTTTATTACTTATAACAGATTATCTCAGACTGACTAATTTATAAGGAAAATACATTTTTTTTCTTGAAGTATGGAGCCTAAAAAGTACAAGATCAAGGGACCACATCTGGTCAGAGCCTTCCTGCTGGTCTGAAGAGTCCCAAGGAGGTGCAGGGCATCACATGGTGAGGTGCCTGAGAGTGGCAGCTCAGGTCTCTTTTCCTTTTCTTATAAAGCCAACAGTCCCATTCCCAAAATAACACACAAATCCATTAACACATTAATCTATTAATCCATGGAAAGATTTATTCCTTTCCCTTGTGACCCAATCACCTCTTAAAGACTCGCTTTTCTTTCATTATTTTTATTTTAAAATGTGGGGTAAAATTCAGGGTTAGGTATACAAAAGTAGACTATGCAGCTACCCTTGTTGATGAGGTGTGCCTCACTCTCCCCTAGCAGTTTCCCTCAACTGCCAATCGCACCTCCCTCCCCTGGCAGTTACCCACTACTGCCAATCCCTTTCTTATGGTATTATGATAATTATTCAAGGTCCACTTATGAGTGAGAACATATGGTACTCTGTTCTTTCTGTGATAGATCACTGAGTATGAGCGACTCCAAATCCATCCAATTTGCCGCAAAGCTCATATGTTTGTCCTTCTTTAAGGCTGCATACTATTCCATTGTGTATATATACCACATTTTTAAAATCCAGTCCAGCTTTGATGGGCAGCGTGGTTGGTCCCATGCTTTTGCTATTGTGCATAGAGTTGAAGCAAACATACATATGCAGATATCATTTATGTAGAATGACTTGAGTTCCTCTGGGTATATTCCCAATAGGGAAATTTCTGGGTTATATGGAAGATCAAATTTCATTCAGAAATTGCCACACTGTCTTCCAATGTGGTTGCACTTTGCACTAGTTTGCATTCCCACCAGCAGTGTAGAAGTGTTCCTTTTTCTCTGCATCCTTCTCAGCATCCGTTGTTGTTTGTTTTATTAATGATGGCCATTCTTACTGGGGTTAGGTGGTTTCTCAATGAGGATTTGATTTGCATTTCTCTGATGATTAGTGAGGCTAAGCACTTTTTCATGTGTTTGTTGGCTGCCCATATATCTTCTTTTGAGAAGTACCAGTCGTGTCTTTTGCCCACTTTTTTTTTTTTTTTGAGTTGGAGTCTCACTGTCGCCCAGACTGGAGTGCAGTGGCCGCTCCCGGCCACCACAGCCTCAACCTGCTGGGTTCCAGCGATCCTTCCTCCTCAGCCTTCCGAGTAGCCAGAATTACAGGTGCGCGCTACCACACCCGGCTAATTTTTTGATTTATTGTAGAGATGAGGTCTCGCCTGCCCAGGCGGGTCTCGGACCCGCGGGCTCAAGCAATCCACTCACCTCAGCCTCCCAAAGGCGCGGGATTACAGGCTGAGCCACCGAGCCCGGCTTGCCCACTTTTTAATGAGGCTTTTTTTTTTTTTTTTTTTGGCGAGTTTGAGTTCCTTGTGGATCCTAGATTAGGCCTTTGTCAGATATACATTTGGAAAATATTTGGTCCCATTCTGTGGGCTGTCTCCCTGCTCTCTTGATGGTTTCTTTTGCTTTGCAGAAGCCCGTTAATTTGATGATCCCACTTATCTATCTTATTTCTTAAATGTATTGGCCTTTAGGATTCTGAGTAGGAATTGCTTGCCAGTTCCAATTTCCATAAGGGTATCTCCTGCGTTTTTTAAGATTCTTAGAATTTGAGGTTTTATGTTTAGGTATTTGATCCATTTAGAGTTAATTTTTGTGTATGGTGATAGATAGAAGTCCTGTTTCAATCTTCTGCATGTGATCAGTCAGTTTTCCCAGCACCATTTACTGAATAGGTTCTCCTCTCCCAAGTGGTTGTGTTGGAGGCTTTGTTGAAGATGAGTTGGTTGAGAAATTGGGGCTTTGCTTCCGGAATCTCTATCCTGTTCCTTTGATCCACATGCCTGTTCTTTTACCAATATCAGGCTGTTTTGATTACTGTACCATTATAGTGAAGTTTGAAGTGTGAAAGTCTGATACCTCCTGCTTTGTTTCTTTTGCTAAGAATTGTTTTGGCTATTAGTGGTCATTCATGTTTCCATATGAATAACTGTATTATCATTTCCAGGTCTGAGAAGAATGATGATGTTAATTTAATGGAATGGGTATTGCTATGAATCTGTAGGTTGCCTTTGGTAGGATGGACATTTTAACAATGTTGATTCTTCCTATCCATGAGTATGGAATATTTTTCCATTTGTTTGTGCCTACTTGGATTTCTTTGAGCAGTGTTTTGTAGTTCTAATTATAAAGTTCTTTCAATTCTCTGGTTAGGAAGATGCCGATGTATTTCATCTTTTTGTGGCTGTTGTGAGTGGGATTGTTCTTTTAATTTGGGTCCTTGCCTGCTCGTTGTTGGTATATTGGAATGCAACTGTCTTTTGCACATTTATGTTGTACGCTGAGACTTTGCCAAAGTCCTTTATCAGTGCAAGCAGGTTTTGAAATATTCTCTTGAATTTTCAGGTATAGGATCATATCATCGGAAAAGAGGGATAATTTGACTTCCTCTTTTCCTATTTGGATATCCCAGTTTTCCTTTTATTGTCTAATTGACCTAGCTAGAACCTCCAACACAATACTGAACAAGAAGGGTGAGAGCAAGCAGCCTTATCTTGTTCCAGTTTTCAGGGGAAATGTTTCCAATTTCTGTCTATTTAGCAATATTTTAGCTGTGGCTTTATCATAGATGGCACTTACTTTTTTGGGTGTGTTCCTTCTATACCTAGGTGTTTGTTCTCTTTCCAGCTCCCTTAGGTGATTTGTTTGAGGGTTTTGATCAAGAAGGGATGCTGCATTTTATTAAAAGATTTTTTTGGATATAATGATATAATCAAATGGTTCTTGTTTTTACATGTGTTGACTTATTTAATTACATTTATGGTCTTCCAAATGTTGAACCAGCCCAGCATCCTGGGGGATTATTTTTGAGATGTGTTTTTTTGGATCCGATTTGCTAGAATCGTGTTGAGGATTTTTGCGTCTATGTTCATAAGGGACATTGGCCTATAGTAGTTCTCTCTCTCTCTCTCTCTCTCTCTCTCTCTCCTGTCTCTCTCTCTCCCCCCCCTCCCCCCCCTCCTTCTCTTTGGATCTTTACCTGGTTTGGGTATCAGTGTGATGTTAGCTTCGTAAAATGATTTGGAAAGTCATCCGGTTCATGGTTTTTTTTTTGTTTTTAGGCAGTTTTCATATGACAGAGTCAATTTCCTGGGTTGTTATTGGTCTATTTAGTATCTTGATGTCTTCTTGTTTCAACCTGGAGAGGTTGTGTGATGTCAGAAAGTCCTTAATTTCATTTAGGTTAGCAATTTTGTTTCCACATAGGTGTACATAATAATCTCTGTTAATCTTTTGTATTTTTTCTACATCAGTCGTGATTTGATCTTTTTTATTTCTGATTGTGTTTATTTGGGCTTTTTTTTCCCTCTTTTTCTTGGTCATTCTTGCTAGAGGCCCATCATTCTTGTTAATTCTTTCAAAGAACCAGCCTTTTGTTTTGTTGATGTTTTCTATGATATTTTTGTCTTCTATGTCCAGGATTTGGGCTCTTAATTTGGTGATTTGGATTCTTCTGCTAAAGTTGGAGTTTTGGTGGTCTTCTCTTTCAAGCTCCCTTAGGTGATTGGTTAGGCTCTCATTTTGTGATCTTTCCATTTTCTTGAGGTTTGCTCATAGAGATATAAATTCCCCTCTTAGAATTGAAGACTCACTCTTCAATGTTGCTACATTGAGGATTAAGTTTCAACATGAGTTTTGAGGAAGACAAATATTCAGTGTATTCATACAGATAAAAGTCATGTAAAGATAGTAAGAGTGTGTCCCATATAGCTCCACTCATGTATAAGAGTAGAGTTTCTAAGAATCCCATAATGAAATGAACTCTGATAAGACTTTTAAGAAACTCAGAGTGTCTAATAAGGCTGTATAACTGGGAACACAACTACTTGGACTAAAAAGGGAAGAGAGTACAAAATACAAACTCCGTTGAGCCCCCAAATTACCATGGGCAGGAAGCAAGCAGGATAAATTACTCAGCTGAAAATAGGGGCTCTATTTTATGCTATAGGAAGGCTAATTTAAAGGCTAGAATGCAAAGCTCACAGAGTGGAGCCAAGAGTCATGGAGAATATTCTCATACAAGAATGAGCACTAATTAAAAAATTGACAACATGTTGGCAGCTGAAGTTCTGAATTGCTACCAGTCATTGACTGCTTTGTGCCTCTTTTCTCCCTTTTATAAAGTGAGTGTCCAAAGTGATTATTTTATTTTGATGCCATTATTGAATGTTGAGATCAACAGGGGTAGATACCTTGACAGGACTTCAGATTAAGAGAAAAAATCATATTCAAGGAATAGTAACCAAAATATTGTACCCAAGATGCCTCATCTGTCCCTGAATCTGAATTAGATGACAAGCTCCTGAGGCTAAAATCTGAGACTAATGATATAATGGGTAATATTTCTGAGGAACTTGGGAGGGACTGAGTCTATTAGGCATGTGGGATAAATTTAAATAATTTGTGATTCGAAAGTGAACTCAGGTTGTTTAAAAATATTTGATACCAGGAAAAGTGAGGACCAAAGGGATGCCCAAATTTTGCCTGCACGATGCCCACTTGTATACCTAATCCTGAATTGTACCCCACATCTTTAAAATAAAATATAACTAATAAAATAAAATAAATAAAATATTTTGTAAATCAATTGATATTCTTTTCATTAAGATGAAGATCTAATTCACCACTCCTTGAATATGAGCTGGCCTTGGTGACTCATTTTATGCAACAGCAGGTGGTAGAACTGACATTGTATGATTTGCAAGGCTATGTTGGAAAAGGTGGAATAACTTCTATTTGGCTCTTTCTATTAGGGTAGTTTTTTTCTAATTCTTTTTCTTTTCAAGTGGCCATATATTATTCATCCCATTATCCATATTTTATACCACTATAAAATTGCAATAAATTTGAATAGTTTAAAATAGTGTATGTCATGTTCTCTGAGGTTCAATGAATTAAAACAAATAATATGCAATTTAAAAATATACATAAATTGCTTCTCATTAATTAATACAAATTGAATGTCATGCAGGCAACATTAGGTCAGAAACTTGATCTAACTTTGGAGTCTAAAGTGCCTGGTACATTGTAGGCAAATAGTCAATAAATACTTGCTGAATAAATCAATGTGTGCATGATTGATAGAACATAATGCATTTGTGGAAATAAAAGGAAATGAGCAGGGAATATCTACCATGCTGAAATAGGAAGAGGAAGTTCATATTCTGAACTGAGACATTAAAAAAAAATTTCTTCTTATTTTTCTTTTTGTTTAACGATATCAACAATTAAAGCATAGAATCAGAATGTACTACTCACTTACCTATCAGTATTTATTTAACTTAAATTAATGAAAATGATATAAATATTATGCACAATTTTGAGTCTAATAAGACAAAGAATGAATAAAACATGTTATTTAATCAAAGGTACTCAATAAGTAGTAGTGGAGTGCCATGATCGTTTACATTTTCTTCCCAACCCATTTTCTTACAAAAGGAAAAGGAACCAGCAAATTTACAAGTTTATCTGGACATCTGTCATGAGTCTTCATATTCACATCTGGAGATACCTCAAACAAAATATTTTAAATAAAGTATGTAACATCTCCACATAGAAAAAAAATATGTTCTAATTGTTTTGCTCACAGGTTTCCAATTCTGAGGAGGATTCCATTGAAACAAAGCCAGGACCTCTTTCTAATTTTCAAATTATATAAAAATAAAATAAAATGAGCAAAACTCTGTAAAAGTCCATTTTCTCTGTTAATGTTCTTAAATAGGAAATGATTTTTTTTCCCAGTTCAAATTTTTTTCTCCTTGTGCAGAGAAATAATACTCTAGAGAAATGAAAAGATTTTTAGCACAAAGTACACAGCATGAGTCCATTCAACTGACCACAGGATGCTGCTACATCTCTGCTGGATTAAAACTTCAAACCCATTAAACAGAGTGGAAGCATTATAACTTCCAAAGTCCAAAGTTCAGCAGGGAGTGTTTCAGGATGCTTCCCACCTCTAATTTTCTCTAACAACCCAGATGCAGTTGTCATCTCTTAGGGCACAGCGGTCAATAACTGCTGAGATTCTCTGCCTGTAGTCAGATAGATAAGAACCTGTTTGCTCCATTAATTGGTGAAGCAGCAGCGACTCTTAGGGGGAGAAATGAAAAGAAATACTACTTTGAAATATAAAGTCATACATTTTTATTTTGAAGTCAAGAAAAATTGTGGTGAGGAAGTTATGTATGATATTGTCACCTTTCAACCCTTGCTTTTCCCTACTGATTATAGATAGCTCTGAGGTGGGACAAAACAAATTAGTCACATTTTGTGAGACTAACACATTCTTCTTTTGCCATGTAAGATAACTGAAGATGTAACTAGGGAATGCTTTCTAATTTCCTAACTGTGTATCTAGCAAGCAACTTTCCAGATGCAGTCATCTTTGAAGGCATTGCAATGATCACATTTTCTGAATAATCATAACAGACACAATGGTTTAAATAATAGTTGTTATCGATCTCTATTTCTCTTCCCCCCAATTTTAATATCTATAAATTTTGTTACTTTTTGTATATGTATATGTGTCTTTGTATAGGTGTATGTGTGTGCGTGTGTGTATGTGTGTGTGTGTTTGCTATTTGCCCAATGAAAACATTGATTATTAATTGCACAAAATGCCATTTTATATTTTCTAAATTTTTGATAGTTGAAATATTCAGGCAGTTTAGTGTTGCTACTTTTCCTTGACACTAGCTTTATAGATAGTATATAGATATATACATTTCAGTGAATACTCAACCCAATATCTAAAAATAATTTCTTATTCTGTTATATAAATATTGCTAAAAATAAACATATTTACCAGTGAAAATAAATTTAAAAGATATGTGCATAATCACATGTATGTTTTTTCTTTTTCTAATTATATTCTTTTTTCCTAAAATGCTTTGTTATGGTAAAAATGCATATAACATAAATGTGCCATCTTATTCATCTCTAAATATACTGTTAAGTATACAATAAGACTTTCAGAAATAGGTATGGCTTTTGGGAAAGTATTTTTTTCTCTACTGTGAAAAATAATATTCTAGAGTAGTTTTATGCAAATTTTGGAAGCAAAGTGTTGGGTGATTATATACAAATGCATCTTTTGAATTATATATTTAAATCAAAATTAAGTTTTTCTCAATTGACAAAATACCAAATATAATCATGAAGGCATTAATAAAAAACACAATTCCCTTCTATTTCTTCTGCATAGAATTCTAAATATTTTACAGTGACAAAGAAATTCAAATTTATAAAAACTTATTTATGAATTTGTAAGATTGCAGAACTATTTACTGATTTATTAGTCTTAGATTCTTTTCCTAAGAAATGTCTCCCAGGAAAACTGAAAATTTGCCTCTAAAACCACAATTCTCTACATATACCCTATCCTTCACATACAAATCTTTTAAGTGAATCTTCAGATTTTACATTATTTAGGTTAAGTAAAAGTTGAGAACTATGACTAGAAAGCCTTCATTAATAATTTTTTGTTTTTCCTAAACTTAATAATTGCTGTAGTTTCAAAAATCTTCTAGTTTTGTATGTAATTTTTACTTATTTTCCAAAAAAGCACCAACATTTAATAATGTGTTAACAAACAATATTTCCATCTATCACAAGCATTAGTTTTATGATTCTCCAATGAGAACATACTGTGAAAATTCCCAGTTTCCTTGTCCTACAGATTGCTTTCTCTCTAATTTTTTTTCCTAAGAGTTGTTCTGAAATTTCATTTTCCCACTTTTCTGTGGCACATTATCTGTTTTATAGATCACCTATCCTTCCTTTTTAAAAATATGTGGGTATAGTATCTCCAATAACTTGAGTGTTACAGAAAGTGTTTACAAAATACATTTATTGCATATTGCTTTAGAAATATTTATATTCTGCTTACACTTGTTATATAGTAGTCCCCACCATATTTGAGATGGAGATTTGAAGACTCCCAGTAGATACCTGCAACTGCAAATAGATCGATTGTCATCAAATCAAAATACTGGTCATAATAAATTATGACAAGAATGTAGAGCAACTAAATTTCTTATATATTGCTGGCATGAATGAAAAAACTGTGCAACTACTCTTCAAAACAACTTGACATTTTCTTAAATGTTAAACATACATTTAAAATGATTATATAATCTAAAAATCCCAATTCTGATTATTTACCCTAGAGAAAAAATATATATTCACCAAAAACTTGCACACAAATGCTTAAGCAGCTCTTCATAAATTCCGCAAACTGGAAAGAAACCAGATGTTCTTCAACAAGTGAATGGATAAATAAATATGGTCATTGATCCCATGCAAGACTTTCAACAATAAAATGGAAGAAACAGTTGATACGTAAAACTTGAATGCAACATAATGACATAACACTGAGTAAAAAAAGTTAGTCTAAAAAGATTACAATTGATATGTTCCATTTATATCAGAGTCTCAACATTCTTCAAAAGATAAAACAAGAGTGATAAAGAACAGATCGGTGGTTACTGCTGGAGTATAGGGATGGAGAAGGGTGTTACTATAAAGGGTGATGAAGCATGAGGGTTTTTTTTTTAAAGTGGTGAATTTGTTCTGGATTATGATTGTGCCAGTGGTTACACAAATCTATTCATGTGCTAAAGTGTATAGAGCTGTACACCAAAAGGCCAATTTTATTGGTATGATATAATAAATTAAAACAAAACCAATTTACTCTAAAATAAAGCAGGAAAGAGGAAAAAAGGCAAAGAATAGAAGATAAATAAATAACAAGATAGTGAGTTGAATTCAAGCCACTATTATCATGTTCTAAGATAATGAGATTCTGTTATTTTTAATAGCTAATCTAATTACTGTACATACACCTTGCAAAGATGCCCATTAAATATAGGGAAACTAAAAACTTTAAGGTAAAATATAGAATGTTGCATAACATGAAACAACTAATGAAAACAAAGCTAAAAAATTAGAAATAAGGAGAATTCTTTTATAACGATACAAGAGTAATTAAAATAGAAATATAGACAGGCTCGGTGGCTCAGCCTGTAATCCCGTGCCTTTGAGAGGCTGAGGTGAGTGGATTGCCTGAGCCCGCGGGTTCGAGACCCGCCTGGGCAGAGAGACCTCATCTCTACAATAAATCAAAAAAATCAGCCGGGCGTGGTAGCGCGTGCCTGTAATTCCGGCTACTTGGAAGGCTGAGGCAAAAGGATCGCCGGAGCCCAGCAGGTCGAGGCTGCGGTGGCCGGGAGCGGCCACTGCACTCTAGTATGGGCAAGAGTGAGACTCCAACTCAAAAAAAAAAAAAAAAGAAATATAATTTGCATTAGACTGATAACTTCAAAATATATGAAGCAAAATTTAACAAAAATAAAAGTAGAAACTTATACATATTTATAGCCATATTGGCAAAATTTAAATATCTCTGTCCATCACTGATTGATCAAGCTGAATAAAAAATAAATGCAAATATAGATCTAGGTAACACAATTATTACATAATATTGATTGACGTGTTGTTAAAACTACATCAAATGAAAAAGTACACATTGTTTTCAAGTTTACCTAGATGATTTTCAAATAATGGTCACAACATAGAATTGAAAGCAAGTCTCAGAAAATTAAAAAATATAGTACCTAATTAGAGAATGTTGCCCAACCACAGTGGAATTAAGCTAGAGATCATCTCCAGACAAATAACATAAAAATTCACAAATGATTGCAGTGTTTCTCCTGTTTCATATACTTCAAAGTAGATCTAAGTAACAAAAAAGAAATCACAGTGGGAAAGAGATAATATTTTGAACTAAAAAATAACAAAAACACAGTATTCTAAAATTGTTGACTCATTCTTAGAGGAAAATGTAATGCTTTGCATTACATTAGCACCGCAGGCTTGATAACTAAGAAGCTGGGATTCTGTTTTGTTGAAAAGTTATAATTCTTAATCTGTGTTCTGTTTATATGGAATATTTGTGAAGTCGTACAATTATAGTTTATTTGTGCATTCTTTTGCCTATGTGTTATACTTCAATCAACAAATCATATTTATATATATAATAATTCAGTAAAAATCCTTCCTAAAGGCAAAAACAAATTAATGTTTGTCATTATCCTTATGGATCTGTATGTCAAATAGTATAATTTAAGGCAGAATATATCAAACAGACCAAAATCTGGAAAAAAATCTCTCTAGCTCCTCTTTGGTTATGATTTTTTTAAAAGGAAAAAATGCATCTGTGTTATGTAGGCTACTCAGGTAACTCATGAGGTTTTATAATAAATGATAACTATGTAAGTTATGAATTACAGTGAAATCAAATCACTGATTATATCAATATGGTCTATTTCCAATGATATGCTAAACCTCCAATTAACTTGAGAAGCTCTGGTAATATGGAAAAAAAACATTTAAACTTTCAGAGATTCAGATATTTTCTCTACATTTAAATAAGTAGTACTGTTTTCAGGGTGAAAAGACAATTACCTAACCTTTCACAATAAAAAAATATATAAATATATAAAATATTTTTATACAAGTAAACATCCTTTTAAGGGATACAAAACAGACTATTTCAACATCATCTCTGCTTTCACAACCCTTGCTGGTCAAGTAAGTGGAGCATGCTGTTTGCATTGGTTTATTCACTCACAGGGAGGGGTGGTTTCCAGTTGATGTGTGTGATTGCTTTTCTGTATACAATTTAAACCCTGGAATTTTGTAGCTTTTAAACGGCAACCTAAGGTAGATTATGACTTCCACAGTAAGCCTGCCAATTTCTGTCTTTTTGAGAGGATAAGAGATAAGAGATGGGGTGAGAACCAGGGGGAAATCATCAAAGAAATGTAAAGAGAGACAGGGCAGAGAAAGAAAAGTGAAAAATAGAGATCACAGGGAAAATATTCTTGTTATGCATCAGCTGTTTCTTGAGTGGGTAAGTATGTTTTCAACTTCAAATCCTATGTTGAATCAAATACTCTTCTCAGAGCTCTGTTTCATGCTGATGATATTCTTGTTCCACACTCCTGTTCCTGCTGAGTGAGTTTTGCATTTTTATAAGGTCTGATTATAAAATGAATGACCTTAAATCCATTGCTACCAAGGGATGCCTGCTAATGGGTTTAGTCTGAATTATAGTAAGAGTAGGATAAATAGGTCCACTCAAGCATGTGCTTATACCTTTCCTTATTTATTTTATATCTTATTGATAAAATGGTGTCAGAATGTCAAGATTCACAGTATATTATTTGGTATTCAGGATTCTCTAGTCCTAAATTTAGAAGCATGCTACACTACTTCTGACCAAGTAAAAGTATGTTTAAAAATATGGGAAATTTCAGAAAAAAATGTATAATTCCTTTTTTCCTTAAAGTACTCAGATAAGGTGAATTAATGTTCTTCATTTATGTGCTCTTTTAAATCTGTCCCTTCTGTCTATGGAAGATGTCACATATCAAGGTGATATAGTTGTTGAGATGTTAGATGTACAATAATTCACAAACTGAAGAAAATACTTCTTTAAAATCATAAAGAGTACACCATGGAATAGATTATGTTTAAGCAAGGTAATAAATATAATATGGATTGAGTTTTGGGTTGATGGTCACACATACCAATCTCTCCAACAAATGGCTAGTGATAATAAAGGCATCCTTTTCCTTTCTTCTTCTTCTTCAGCAGGATAGTGTTTTATACAGATCTGTATTTCAATTAGATGTAGAAACTTCAAAGTCCAGCTAGTTTACTGCCAAGACAAACAAGAAAAATGGGCAGAATATTATTACACTTTTCCTCTTCTCATATTCTCAGGAGGTACAAATCTCACATAGAGCACTGCACACTTAACGGTTTTCTAACTTTCTACATTTAAAATTGAATGTAAAAAATCACTTTTAAAAAATGGATTTCACACTCTCTTTAAGATATAATGTGTATCCCTTACCATATTAAGAGATGTTCATGGTTTATCTCTTTCTATATTTTATTCTCATCTCCAGCTGCTACAAAGCCTACTGTTTGGGTAACATTCCAGAATATTCCACAGGATTCCAGTTCTCCATACTCTTGAAGATGGTATAATTTCAGCTTTTGCACACTGTTGAATTATCCTTAACACTTGAAAACTTGCCTCAAGTGTGTCCTCCCACCTAAAGTCCAAATATTTCTATTTAACATTTCTATCCAATCTAGCCATTGCGTTGTTTTCATTTGATCCCAGTCTAACATACAATACTTCAAGGCCTTGTACTAACATTTTTTCATAAATTAACTATTCATGCATGTGAGGAACTACTTCTCAAACATTTTTATTGTTCCGTTGGTGTATTTAGCTGGACTTTTGTAGTAATGTATTTTTTAATTTTTTTATAATTAATCAGTATTTTTTATTATGGTTTTGTGGGGTACAGTTAAGGGTTAGGTGTACAATTACGTTTCATTCAGGCACCCTGTTGATAAGAGGTGTTTTCCCAGCCCCAGACAGATATTTGCTACTGTTAATCCCATCCCCCTCCCCCTCCATAGTTTCCCAGTACCGTCAGTCATTTTCTTATAGTATTACATTGGATGTTCAAAGTCCATTATATGAGTGAGAACATGTGATATTCTGATCTTTGTTTCTGTAAGAGGTCACTCAGTATTATAGACTCTAGTTCCATTCAGGTTGCTGCGAAATTCATGATTTTGTTCTTTTTTATGGCTGCGTAGTATAATTTTTTTTTTTATTTGTTGTTCTCTATAATTTTCATGACCTTTCTTGATTGGCATATACTTTGCATTCTGTGTTCATTTTAGAAGCAGTGTTTACATTTTCTTATATGTTTAGATTTTCTTTGCAATTACATTGGCTTTCTAAGTCAATTTGAGGAAGTTTGATAACTTTATATAATCGTGTCTTTCCAATAATTAATGTAGGGAATTCAACTATTTATTTGAAATCTTATTCTTCTTAATAAAGGAATTGGATTGGTTGTATGTGTTTTATAGATTTACTACAGAGGCTTTTACATTTTTTATTATATATATTTTATGAATTCAATTTTCTCCTAGCAATATTTCTTGCTTTATGGCTGTCTTTTTTACTATGATAATGTACTTATACTTTATTTAGCATGGTTATGTCATAACTTTTCAATCATTTACCAAAAAATTTCCAGTACTTTTTTGCACTTAAAATATTTCTCAACAATAAATCAAAAAATCAGCCAGGCGTGGTAGTGTATGCCTGTAATTCCGGCTACTTGGAAGGCTGAGGCAGAAGGATCGCCGGAGCCCAGCAGGTCAAGTCTGCGGTGGCCGGGAGCGGCCACTGCACTCCGGTCTGGGCGATAGAATGAGACTCCAACTCAAAATAAATAAATAAATAAATAAATAAATAAATAAATAAATAAATAAATAAATAAAATATTTTTCTTATAAGCAGAAGATTTTAATGTAATATGAAAGCCTTTTTCTTTTGAATACTTAATATTTATGCTTGTTTTTTATTTCTGATATATTTACATTCTCATCTATTATTTTAGTAAGTTTTGGTTATTTCTTATGCTCTGTGTTCTTTTCCTTCTTTTCTTTATTGAATTCATTATTTTATTATTTCACCTAATTTTCATATTGATTTTTTGCTAAGTGGCTATTTACTACTTACTTACTTTACTTACTAAAAATGTAATATAGTTAGTATTTTTGCTACTCTCCCAACATTTCAAAAATACTTGAACTTTTTTTAACCATCTTTCAATATAGGTATTACTCTTTACCTTTTTATGTGTTTTAATCCAAAATATATTGTTTTAATTATTATAGTATTCTTTTTGTTGTCATTGATACAATCAATTTTTATTTAGATAGACCCACATAGTTACACTTTATTTTACTATTCCTGCCTTCTTTTGACATCTAAAATTCTATCTGACTTGTTTTTCTTCTGAATGAAAAATAAAAAACTTCTTTGATGTTTCCTTTAACACAGTTCTATTGAAGAAAATTGTATTTTTTAAATCTATGTAAAAATATGTTTTTCTATTTAGTTTTTGAAGCATATTTTTTTAACATATTACATTCTATGTTAATGATTATTTTGATTCAACATTGAGAAATTTTCATTAACTGGTGCTCTGACTTCCATTATTTCTGCTGAGAGAACAGATCAAATATTGTTCTAATTATTGGCCCTGATTGTAGCATCACTACTGTGAAGGCAATATGTTTTTATATTTGACTAATCTTAATATTTTCTCTTTGTTTTCTGACACTATAATTGGAAATGCCAAGATGTGATTTTTTTTCTGAATGTTTTTTGCTTAATATTTATAGTGATCCTTGACTCCTGATATTTTTGGTGTGCTTTAAGAATTTTCTAGCTCCTTTTTTTTTCAAATTTCATGCATGCTTCGTTGTCTCTTAACCTTCCTTATGATAATATAATTACACATGTGTCAGATTTAAGTGTAGTATCTTCCTTTTTTGAATGTACAGTCTTCATTATGGATATTTCTTCTAATCTAAATTCCAGGTCACTAATGATATCTTCAGCTATGTTTAATCGCTTGTCCTATTTATTACTTTTTCCTTATTATGCTTGTATTTTTTAGATATAAATTTTTTGTCATTGTAATTATCATTTACAAAATACTCCACTGATACTTAATTTCTTGGACATGTCAATTAGAAATATAACTATTTAAATATTTATATATAATATTTGTATTTAGTCTTTTCTATGACTATTGTTTGATTTTTTCTTCTTTAAAATAAATCATACCTTGTCATTACAAAAGTCTACTTATTTTTTTTAACAAGTACCAGATCTTCACTATCATACATTCTAGAGATACTTTGAACCTCTGAATGACACTATCTTCATCCAACAAAGGTTTGTTTGGAGCAGAAAGCTGGGCTTTGATTGGTTCACTTTAAACCAATAAATGATTAAGTGGATTATTTACAATTCACCTTTTTATCAGGGCTCTACCCCTCTGAAGTCCTAACTAAAATCATGAATGCTTACCAACTTTTCTCTTTTCTGGAATTCTGTGAACTTCAAATTTTATTTTAATCTCTTCAGGCCTGTGAGCCTGATGAAAGCTAACTCAATATCATAAACTCACTTTAAAAATACATAGAAATACAGAGGAAAAAAAAAGAAGCAACATTCTCTCAGGTCCTTTCAATGCCCAACCTTTTCTCCTGGGTCTGAACCATGAAAATTTTCTCTGCCTCTCATCTTTCCAGTACCTTTAAAAAAGTGTATGTACCCACACATTCATGTGCACACACACACACACACACACACACACACACACACACACACACACACACACTTTGTTTGTTTTAGCCTATTGTTCTCAGTTGCATAAAATTTTCAAAAGAACATAATCTAACATTGCCAGAAGTAAAATCTTATAAAAGGTTCTCAATTTGTTTCTCCATTTTTTTCTGTTGACTACCATTCATTGAAATTTGCCATTTTGTTTTGTTTTATTAACTTTTTAAACTTATTTTATTGTTAGCTGATCCTCAGAAGGAATTTTTTTTCTCTGTTATGTAAAGAATATCATATGTGGTGGCACGGTTTTAGAAGCTTCACAGTATTTTATTTTCCTTGCATGCTTTCCAGGTGTACAATCAATCACAAATGAATTTTTACATTTATTTATGACTTGTGGATTCCCATCACTGTGAATAGGTGAAATCATTAATAGTTAAAAGAGACTTTGCAATGGGGTTTTGATTTCTCTCAAAAGATTTTCATCCATCAAAACAGACTTTGCTTCCTTGCTCTTTCTTGGCCGAGTTTTTATAAGTCTTCTAAACTGAGAATTGAGATCTCTGAGATTCTCAGTTTTCTCAAGGGCCTAAGTGCTTCTACTGCTCATAGAAAACTGTAACATATTTTCATAGAGCTGTGTTGGGGAATGTACTGTGAGCTCATGAAATCTGAACTTGAGTTAAGCTTGACTAGCTATTTCTTAAAACGTGGCAACTGTCTAAACTCTACCATCTATGAAATTAAAATTTAACTGAGAAAACTCTTGTAACAGGAGGTTATTTTTTAATTATCTAAAAGAAACTGCTATTATTTTCATGACAAAAATATTTTTAAAATAATATTTTATGAGGTTAATTATGATACTAATATACAATGTCTTGGGAGAAGAAGCTCTTTTCTATGTATTCTTTTTTTTTCTCTTTGACTATGGCATTTGTCTCTTCTGTTTTCTGCATATTTTGAACTTTTTAGTCTTGCCATGTCTAAATAACACACATTTCTGAATAGATACTCTTTCTTTTATGGTAAATTTTCAGTATTTGAAACTTCTTGACCTTTTTTGTTTTTAATAATATTTAATATTACAATTCTGAATTGAATATGTGCTTATTTTACACAATATCCAATGTTTCCTTCAAACAGAACTATAGCTTTTTAAAAAAAGCAGTCATATAAGCAATATTAATTTTTTATATACTGCCATTCTCCTTCTATCTTTGTATTTTTTTAACCCCAGGAAGATTACAAGTATGCTTAGCTCCAAAGGGCTATGATGGTGCTACTTGTTCTTAAACACAGTAAATATTCCTTTCTACCACCAACTTTCCTGATTCATGTAGGAATTATTCTTTCATCTGAATAATATGCTAGTCATTCAGTCTTATATGAGAAACAAGAAAGTGGAAATGTCCCTGGAAGAACCAATTTAATACTATTCAGTTGTTCAAATGCATTCATGTTAGTACTCTAGTTGGTTTAAAGCAAGCTTTGTTTCATTCCGAAAAGGTCTCCAGATCCCGAATGAAACGAATTTTTCACGATCTACATTGTCCAATAAACCTATCAAATACATTAGTGACTTTGTTTTTATTTATTTATTTATATATTTTTTGAGTTGGAGTCTCACCCTGTTGCCCAGACTGGAGTGCAGTGGCCGCTCCCGGCCACCGCAGGCTCGACCTGCTGGGCTCAGGCCATTCTTCCGCCTTAGCCTTCCAAGTAGCTGGAATTACAGGCATGCGCTACCACGCCCGGCTGATGTTTTTGATTTATTGTAGAGATGAGGTCTTATATTCTGATGTTTTTGATTTATTATAGAGATGAGGTCTCGCTGCCCAGGCGGGTCTCGAACCCGCGGACTAATGCTATCTACTCACCTTAGCCTCCCAAAGGCGCAGGATTACAGGCTGAGCCACCGAGTCCGGCTGTGACTTTGTTTTTAAATAAGACCAGTTATGATTGCTTTGCAGGAACTTGTTTCACATATGTCAGCCCCTTTGTTGAAAACCACCTTTCTGCCAAATATAACAAAATGGTAAATATGTAACTAATGTAAACAAATCTGAATCAATATTCTGAATTCTTTAATTAAATGTTGTTAACCAGCCACAAAGCACCAGAGAAAACAGAGAGGCAAATAGATAATTCTGTCCAGGTAATAATGCACTTTAAAATAATAATAATAATAATAACAACAACAATAATAATAATATACAGTTTAAAATTTAGAGCTCTATGTACTTAAAACTTTCAATATTAGAACTTACACAACTTATATTCTAGAAAGTAAAAATTGATTTTCTATTAATAAGCATTTTATTCCTTTATGCTAAGGATAAGATATTAATTACGTATGGTAAAAATAACAACTGAATTTTAATTTCCCTAATTTTCTTTTGCTGATAACTGAAATATGTTAGACACATTTACACAGTAAGATAAAATCTATGTGACAATAAATGAACACTCATTTTTAAAAGATATGAACTAGGGCTGTGACTTATGGCATTTTAAGAAGTTTATTGCCGAGCTCGGTGGCTCAGCCTGTAAACCCGCGCCTTTGGGAGGCTGAGGTGAGTGGATTGCCTGAGCCCGCAGTTTCGAGACCCGCCTGGGCAGCGAGACCTCATCTCTACAGTAAATCAAAAAATCAACTGGGCATGGTATCGCATGCCTGTAATTCCGGCTACTTGGAAGGCTGAGGCGGAAGGATCGCCGGAGCCCAGCAGGTCGAGGCTGTAGTGGCCGGGAGCGGCCACTGCACTCCAGTCTGGGTGTCAGAGAGACTCCAACTCAAAAAAAAGAAGCTTATTATGTTTAAGTTTTTGTTCTCGTTTCCTTTTTATATTGTGATATTATAGACCACACAGCTTCTAGTCAGGCATATCAAAGTGCTGGAAACCCAGATAATATTAGTAATTTATCTTTAGTAATCAGCTTCCTACACCCTGCTGACTAAAGACTGGCTAGTGCACACTGTACTTTGCTACTTACATATATAGGTTGAAAAATTGCTTAGCAGAAATAGGCTTTCAATTGCTGAAAATGTTGGTTTAATTTATACTATAAGGCACAGCCTATTCGGTTGAAGTTCATCATTTAATTTCCCTGTAAGAAGTGACTTGTAAAACCTGAATTTACTGGCATCATATATGTGAATTGTTCAAGTGATGTATGAATTGCATCTGGGACAGCTGATTGGCTGGCTTCCCTGAACACAATACGACTACCCTAATACTATTTTCCTTGCTGGTCTTCAGGCAAAATCACTCAATATTAATAGCTCAACAGTTTTACAAATCCGTATTTGATTTCCTGCTTTATGAGTCCAACTGGTTGTTTAAAGTTGAAATAAATCATTTTGCCTAAATTAACAGCACTCTTGACAAGCTGTTTTATGATATTTACCCTTGAGTCGCACTATGCCTTATAAATTGGAGAGGGTTGATTAACAGAGGAAGGGAAAGAAGGAAGTAGTAAGAAGAACTTGCTCCAAGTAAAAAGCATGTATAATCCAAGTCTCACGCTGATGCTATTGGTCATGCTTTCAGAAACTCTTGATTAACTTATTTATTTCAGAATTCCCTATAACTTATGTGCTTTGTAATGTGTATTAAAGATAAAATGCTTATTTTGGAGTGGAGATATATATGTAAGAAAAAAATGAAAAGGAAATTTTAAAAAGAACCAGAAGTTAATGGTTTTGAAAATGCTATCCTCTTTAGAGAGCAAATTATACTAAAATTAATTAATGGCTTCAGAGCAAAGATCAACTCTAGACTACCACCAGGAAAATGTGTATTAAAAAGAAAGCGTGACTACCAAATCATTTAAAAATATCTTCAAATGATCAAAATCGGAGGCTTGTGCCTCAGGATCAATATGCTTGAGAAAGATTTATCATAAAAAGATTAGTGAGCATGCTTCTGTATAATGGAGGAAATTCCAAGATGATTTCCAAGAAATTTAATGCTTGAAAATGCTGCATGTGCAGAAATATTCCATGTTTGAACTGAGGGATAACAGTGTGGAATGAGAGGACTTTGGACCCATACTTCTGCATTCAAGAAACCAGCATGGAAAAGGTAGCTTGTATTTTTAGTTTCACAGGTACAAATCAAAAGGATCTGTACTTACTGTGCTTTCATTCAAGAACTAGAGCAGAAAAGGATTATGCACATTTGAATATGCATAATATAGATAACAAGATTTTGAACTTCCAATTAATGCTGCAATGAGAGTTCATTTGAGGTTTAGAAGCATGTGCAGTTTGCTTGCAAAAGAAATGTGTTTTTGAGGGTCAGAGGGATGACTATTCCTTTAATTCAGCTCCAATGATTCTTGCTTCCTAGCATTCATGCCTTTAAGATGACTAGATTGCCTATTTGTTTCTAATAAACAGAATATGGCAGAAATGATGGGTGCTATGCTTAAGGTTCCATTATTGAAGACTGTGACTTCTGTTTTGAACACTTTCTTGCTTTTTCCTTGCTTTTTCTGAAAGAAGTCAGCTTCTCTGCTACAAGCTTTCTTGTGAAGAGGCTAATGTGGTGAAGAACAAAGACCTGATAACAACCATATGTGTGAGCTTGGAAGAAGATTTATCCCCTAACCCTGGTCCAATCTTCAAATGAGAGAGTATGTAGCACTGGTTGACAGTCTGACTGCGACTTCATGTAGACTTTTTGCATAAGTACCCAGGTAAGCAAATCGCAGTTTCCTGGCCCATAGAAACTGTGATACTATACACACACATATATACTACACACACACACACACAACACACACACACACACACACACACACACACACACACACATATATATGTTTAATATATATATGTTATTTTCAGACACTAAGTTTAGGAAAATTTTTTACCCTACAGTAGAAAACAAAGGTATTTTCTAACTCATTGTGCTTAATGTAATAATTTACTTTTAATAATGCACACTTAGGCATGCACATATACACATATATGGGGCACTTGCATTAGATAAATAGTTCCTGAATCTTAGTTGTCAATATTTGTAAATTCTTGTCACATCAATTTTCATTCATCTTGACAAAGAAACTCTGTTCAATTTAACTCGTCTTTATTTTTTGCCACTCTCTTTACATATACATATATATATGTGACATACAAACAGTTCATGAAGAATAGACAACAATAACAGAAAAATCAGACTCAGTATCTTTCCAATGAGATAGTTATTGAGCGTTCAAAATTTGGCCGATACGAAGTGAAATGGAATGTAAATAAAAATGTACACCACATTTTGAGGATGGACTAAAAAAATTAATGTAAACTATTTATTAATAATTAATATTATTGTGTCTGTATTACTCTGAACCCTATCAAAATTCCAAATGTCATTTTTCACAAACATAGAAAAGACACCAACTAGCAAAAGCAACCTTGAGCAATAAAATAAAGCTGGAGGTATTACACTCCCTGATTTCAAAATATATTATAAAGAAAATATAATCAGAACAGCGTGGTACTCACATAAAAGCAGACATATCAACCAATGAAACACGGTTAAAAGCACAGAAATAAATCCAGGTATTTTTCATCAATTGATTTTTAACAAAGGTGTTAAGAACACGTAATGGAGAAATTACAATCTTTTCAATAAATGATTGGGAAAACTAGATATACACATGCAGAAGGATAAATTAGTGCCTTTATGTTATACCATAGATAAAACTCAACTCAAAATGGATTTAAAAAACTTACCATAGCTTGGATGTTTGACTCGCTAAACCTCATGTTGATATTTTGATATATTTATATCTTTACACTTAAAAATGGTAAAGATGGTAAATTTTATTTTAAAAAACATGCTGCCAACAACAGATAAGTAAAATTTTTTAAACTGTATTTGATTCTCAATATTGGATGTGGGGGTTAATGGGAAGTTTCTGAGTCATGGGTGGATATCTTATTAATGGCTTGGTGCTGTCCTTACGTAATGAATGAGTTCTTATTCTATTAGTTCCTGAAAGAGGTGATTGTTAAAAAGAGCCTGGTCCCTTCCCCCTAGCTCTCTTAAGCCTCCTCTCTCACCAATATAATCTTTGCATACACTGTCTTCTTTTCACCTTCTGCCCTAAGAGGAAGCAGCCTGAAGCCCTTGCCAAAAGCAAATTCTGGTACTCTGCTTCTTGTATACCTGCAGAATCATAAGCCAAATAAACCTCTTTTCTTTATAAATTATGTATTCTTAGTTATTATTTTATAGTGATACAAATGAACGAAGATAAGAATTGAATGTAAGACCTGAAACTATAAAGCTACTAGAAGAAAATATAAGGGGAAATTTTATGACATTAGTTTGAGTAGTGATTTTTTTAACATCAAAAACACAGGCAACAAAAGCAAAAAATTAGCACACAGGATTGCACCAAAATAAAAAGCCTCTGCACAGCAAAGAAGGTAATTGTGTGAAGACACAACTCATGATAGAAAATATTGGCCAACCATGCATCTGATAATGAGCTAATATTCTAAATGCATGAGAAACACAATTCGATAGAAGGAAACAAATTAATCCTATTTTTTTTAAAGCGCAAAGAATCTGAAAAGAAGAGATATAAATGGTAAAGAGATATTTTTAAATGCTCAACATCTCTAATCATCCAAGAAATGTAAATGAAAATCAGAATAAGATACCATTTGCATGTTGTTAGAATGACTGCAATAAAAAAGAGGAATGATAATGAGTGCTGGCAAAGAAGTAGGAAAAAAAGGGAACATTTTACACTGTTGATAGGACATCTATTTTGGAAAAGAGCACAAAGATTTCTCAAAAAAGCTAAAATTATCTTATGATTCAGCAACCCTACTTCTGGATATATATCCAAATAAATTGAAATCAGTTTGTTGAAGAGATAGCTGCACTCCCATGTTCATTTCAGCACTATTCACAATAGCCAAGATATGGAAGAAACCCAAGTTTCCACCAATGGATGAATGGATAAATAGATAAAGAAATGTGGTATATACAAAGGGAAATACTATGCAGTCTTTAAAAAGAAGGAAATTTTGTCATACATGACAACACGGGATGATACTGGAAGACATTAAGCTAAGTGAAAAAAGCCAGGCACAGAGAGACAAATACATATGATCTCACATACATGTGGAATCTAAAAAAGTCAACCCCATAAAAACAGAGAGTAGAAAGATCATTACCAGAGGCTAGGAGTGGGGTGGGGAGACAAAGGGAAAGAGGAGATGTTGAAAAGTTACAAAGTTTCCATTAAACTGGAGAAGATAAGTGTATGTGATCTATTGCACGGTGTGGTGACCACAGATAATAGAAACATTCTGCATATTTCAAAATAATCGATTTTTTACATTCTCACAACATAAATATAAGTTGGTTTGGTCACGGGTATGTTAGTTCTATTGATAGAATCTTTCTACAATGTATATATAGATTAAAACATCACATTGTATCTCATAAACATGCATAATTATTTGTCAAATAAGATAAATGTATGAATAAGTAAATAAACAAGAAAAATAATTTATGGTAGTTACTATAAGTTGAAATGAAAATATTTTTTACATGTTTGAATAAATAAATTATCAATTTAATTACCTATTTAATGGCCCTTCTC
Source organism: Cephalopachus bancanus (assembly GCA_027257055.1). Taxonomy (NCBI): domain Eukaryota; kingdom Metazoa; phylum Chordata; class Mammalia; order Primates; family Tarsiidae; genus Cephalopachus; species Cephalopachus bancanus. The sequence continues at coordinate 13,784,185 of JAPVLO010000068.1, read as the reverse complement.
CAAATCCAGTCATTTTGGTAGTTAGTTCTTCTTTAAATGAATTTTGGTGGAGCACAATTTAGTCCATAACCACATGGATTAAAAAAGGTGTCTCAAAAATAATAAGACAAACCTTAAAAAGTAAACTAACAGAAACTCAAATGCTGTCTTCTAATTGTTCCATCTATAGTGCTTATCATTTACTAAATTTTGCACTCAGTTGTCAGTAAGGTATGATATTTATGTTCATTTTTTCCACTTACTAGTCATGACTATACTTACTAAAGTTTCAATTGATAATGTATAACTCTGGACTCTAGAATGTGTAGTCAAATGAACCAGTCCTATAGTCATGCAATACCTTAGGTTCCTAACACTTAAAGCAATACATTGTTATTCGATATTTGTTTACATCAAATGAATCATACTGGTGAAAGTGCTCTGGAAATATGTCTTTACATAGAAGAACCTATTGCTAAAATTAGTAAATCAATAATGTTTAGAATAGGACTTAGTCATAAGTATTATATGTGTAATATGTAGTCATAAGTCATAAGTAATACATTGCTGCATCACAATTATCATGGCATTGCTGCACTTGTTCACAAATGTACATGTGTTCATGATTGTATGTAAGATAACACGGTTGCATTAGGACAATAGAGAAGACTACATTTCCTGAGTTTAAATGGTACGTAAGTAATCATGCTGCTCCTCTTAGCAATGCAATTATTGTTTATAACACAAATACAGATAAAAGTATTTAAATACAAGTACACTCAAAGAAACATTAAAAATTAACTAAATTAATCTGCCTTCAAACAAATTCTATATTCTTTCTTCAGATACATAAAAACTGGAGACAGAAAAAGAGGAATAGTACAATTATGAAGCATTGATAGCTTCATAATTTTCCTGGAACTCTCTTGATCTCATTTACCATCAATCATGGATAAGGACGAATTTTATTTGTGCTGTTTGTTGTCTTTGTTATTTCATGCAATGATAGGCAATTAGTGTAATTTTCTACTGAAATATTTTGACTAGAAGAAATTCAAATAAAATTTAAAATGCAAACGCAAATAGAAATAATATTCATAATAAAGCCAGTAATTATAATAACTGCAAGGTGCATTATATTCTTAGATTGTCTTCAAACTCTAGATGCTAAATTCAATAAATTATCTTCATTATGATGTTCTCTGTCTCTCAGAAAATATACATAGTCTGCAAAAAATAGAATATTAGTAAACTAATAATTGGACATTGCAGAATGTTTGGAAGTCAAGAATATATGTGCAATGGACTAAATACGTTTTCTCAAATTCAGATGTTGAATTTATAACCCCCAGTGTGATGATATTAGGAGATGAGGAATTTGAAAGAACTTGGTCATGAGTGTTGAGTCCTCATGAATGGATTTTTTATAAATGGGACTCAGGTGTTCTTTCTAACTTCCCCTCCCTCTTTTGTATACACGAACTTGTCTGCAGCCTGGGAGAGGGCCTTAACTGGAACATCATGATGCTGGCACTCTAATCTCTGACTTCTAGCCTCCAGAATTGTGAGAAATAAATTACTCTTGTTTATAAACCACCTCATCTATCATACTGTGCTAAAATTGCCTGAACTGACTATTATGTTATCATAATAAGCGTATTGTTAAAGACTATCTTAGTTACATGTTCAAATAATATACTCAATATTCACCTTTTCAAACTTGAGGCACCTTCTCAGGAGAACTAAAAAAAAAAAATGGGCTCATTTGTTAATCTGAAAAAACTTAATTCAATATTTTATAATTTTCCAGTGTTTGTTTACTCTTTGTATTTGATTTACTGGAAATGAAATTGTGATTTATTAAGTAAAATTAGTTTGTAAGCTTAGAAAAAATCTTAAAGGATATTCTATTTAAGTGAATGTTTGTTGATACAAATGGGAACTCACTCAAGTCGTGTTCAAAGAAAGAGGGATTCCAGTGGGCGTCAAAGCACAGGTCTCAGAAACTGGAACTGGCACATAGGAACATAGTGACTCCAACTTTCAGGGTCTACATGGTTTTCTCTTATTTTTGTATCTCTCTTCATCTTTCTTTTGTATTGCTCCAAATCCTCTCCTAGTCTGTCTTTATATACAGTTTACCTCAAATAGTCAGTATATGTTCCAGTGGTCTTTGTGTCTCAGCACAAATATTGAAGAATAAAAAATATTACATTTTCAACTTCCTGCGGACTAAACTCTTGATTCTGACTCAAATGCCCATCATTGATTCTCTCAGGAAGGTTGTAGAAATATATTTGGTGACATGGAATACTGCATGAATATTTTTTTTTAGGAAATAACATTATTTATTTTAAATAATTTGAGATTGCCAGGGCAATTTTCAAAGCAAGCCTTCTTTTATTTGAGTCAACACATTGTACAAAACATTATGCAGTTTTGCCAGTGTTTTCTTGTAGTAATTTGAATTAGAAAATATTAATAATAATTACAACAACAATAGAGGAAATAAATTTGGTTTGTATAAGTGTTTTATTTTTTAATTTTTGTTCTGATCATTTTGCAATGTCTTACAGTCATTTTTACACACACATTTTCTTTAAAAAATTTTTTTTTCATATATAAAATATGAAATATCACCTTTGATCAACAGTAGCACAAAACCATAGATTCATTTCTAAGCCAGAGAGACCTGAAAGGCAAATCTGACTATTCTAACCCAAATTAATGTACAGAACCAATTCTTTAAGTAAAAGCCCAACTGCAATTCTCCACTACTTGTTTTTTTTTATATTTGACTTTCTAAAGAATTTCAGAAATGTAGAGAATGATTAATATAAAGTTTAAAAAATATATAATGCTTTCATTTTATTTAAAGACTGTGTTGTTAGAATTTTACCTCTCTTTTTCCAACTAGCTGTAACCATGATAAGCATTTTCAGACTTTTTTGATTTTGCTTATCCAGCCACATATACAGATCCACTCACATATCTTAACATCAGGCTGTTCTCTACATATTATGAAATACCCATTGAATGACATCATTATTTTTAAGTTTTGTTGAGTAAGGGAGTGCATGGATATAGAGTATTTTATTTAGCCCATACTCTAGTCAGAGATATCATATTTATTTTACCATTTTTTGATAGAAAAGTGACTATATATTTGTACACATACTTCTACCCCATAAAATTATTGTTCACTTATGGCAGTTTTCTGAAGGTAAGTGAGCAGAATGATGAGTAACTCATATTTTTAATATTGTTCAGTAAGCTTACACTAATTATAAAAATGTATACTCCAACCAACAGTAAGTTTTCTCCCACAAATTTTTATCAAAAGTAGAAATTATAAATTTCATGTTTTACATTGTGGTAGACAAACATGTTATTTCATGGTTTTAATTTCCTTTTATTAGCGAGGTTAATTATATTTTCTCAAGTAGCATTTTTTTACACTATTACTTGTTTGTGAAAATGTGTACACCAATGTTTCCAGTAAATGCTTTATCTTCTTCTTCTTATTATTATTATTTAGAAAGCAGGATTTATTGAGAGGACAGAAAAGCTCCCTCAGTGGGAGGGGAACTAAAGGAGTTGCCTATTCTTTATCTTTATTTGTTCATTTGCAACAGATTGCTTATAAAAAGAGGCTAGAAAACTTGAACAGAATCTGTGCCTTGTGATCGTATGTTATTTTTGGTTGTTTCTCCATGTAGTAAATTTTAAAAGCACTTTTAAATATAATTGGTGTAATTTTAACAATAAAATGCATGGTCACTTATTGTTTTGGTGTGAAGATTAGTCTTGCATGTTTACTTTCTGATACACTTTTCAAAGAAATAATTATTAATGTCTTTAAAGTTAGATAAGAAACTATCAAATTTTGCTCTTGTTTTAGTGCTCTTGTTTTAGTGTTAGAACTTGTTTCACAGTTCTTAGCCTGCATGAACTGCTATAACAAACTACCATAGACTGGTAGCTTATAAGCACAAGAAATGTATTTCTCACAGTCTGGAGTCTGAGTCATCCACTATCAAAGTGACACCTATTCATTTTCTAGTGAGAAAATGCCTTGTGAACAGCCATCTTTTTTGCTGTAACCTCACATGACAGAAGACATGAAGAATCTCTCTGTTTTTTGTTTTTGTTTTTATTTTTATAGAGCACTAATTTCATTAAAGAGAGTTATACCTTCAACATAATATGCTTCCATTAACAAAGTTTTGCTGCTACTGTAACATTTTATTACTGTTTTTTATTTGTATACTATTATTAAAAGTAGTTAATATGCCCCCATTACAGTCTTATCACAGAAAGTATTTCTCTTCATGTTAACCTCTGGCAGAAGTAGATATGAATATGGATAAGAATATGGATATAGAAATAGATTTAGATACAGATAGAGATATAAGTGATATAGATACAAAATCACTCACATGCACTATTTTGCTCCTGTTAGTGTCTTTATATCTCAATTCAAAAATATCCCCCAACCATATCTTATAAAATAAGACTAGCTTTTATTTGGGAAAGTGTCTTTCTTCTTTCCTTCCTTCCTTCCTTCCTTCCTTCCTTCCTCCTTCCTTCCTTCCTTCCTTCCTTCCTTCCTTCGTCCTTCCTTCCTTTCCTTCTTTCTTTCTTTTTTTTAATTTTGAGTTAAGGTATCACTCTGTCACCCAGGCTCTAGAATGCATTGACAGGACCGCAGTTCACTATAACCTCAACCCTCTGGGCCCAGGTGATCCTTCCACGCCAGTCTCCCAAGTAACAGAAACTATAAGCATGCTTCACTATGCCCGACTGATTTTTTTTTCCAGGCTGGTCTCAACCTCCTGGACTCAAGTAGTCCTCCCACCTCGTCCTCCCAAAGTGCTGTGATTACACATGTGTGCCACTGCACCTAACTGCTCTTTGATTCCTTTTTTTTTTTGAGTTGTATTGCTCTTAGCAGGTTTCTTTCCCTCCAGCACTTTGAGTGTATCATTCCACTTTTTTCTAGCCTGTAAGATGTTAACTGGGAAATCCACTGATAGTCTTATAAAGTTTCCCTTTTATGTGACAACATGCTTTTCTTTTGTTACTCTTAAATTATCTGTCTTCAACTTTTGAAAAGTTTTAAATTATCAAATTAAATACAATTTTAATGAGTCTCAGTGTAGATCGCTATGAGTCAACCTATTTGGGAATATTTGACCTGTATTCATTTCCTTCCCTTGATTTGGAATATCCTCAACCATTATTTATTTAAATAAACTTCTTCCCCCTTCAGTCTCTGTTATTCGTTAGGACTCCCATGCTGTATATATTCTTTTACTTCATGGTGTCTTGCTGGTCCTGTATGCCTTTTCACTCTTCGTCAATCTTTTCGTTTGTTTGCTTGCTTCTCTAATAGTTTGAAAAGACATTTGTGTGTGTGTGTGTGTGTGTGTGTGTGTGTGTGTGTGTGTGTGTGTGTGTCTACAGTTGAAGTTCTCTATTAATGTTTTTAGTTCAATCATTGCATTCATTAGCTCCAGGATTTTTTATTTGGCTCTTTTTTATAGTTTCTATTTCTTTAGACTTTTTATTTTGTTCATTTACCTTCAAGTTGAAAGCGTTCAAATATGTGAACACGTTTTTTAATGGATGATTTCATTCCACTAGGTAGCAGTATAGCCTGTTAAGTACATACTGTATATAGTCTATTGTGTTAGTTGGATTCCTAAGCTAATTTTGTTGGACTTTCAACAAATTGGACTTATGAACATGCTTCTGGAATGGAACATATGTATCAAACAGGCTGTACTGCCACCAAGTAGCGGGAAAGAATACACAAAAAGCATGTTTGCATCTTTGAAAGTTTGCAACTTGAAGGTTCTTATGTAGGGGACTTACTTTATTGTTCTTTTGATTTATTTAGTTATCTATCTGTGTTCTCTTGTAGGTGACTGAACTTCTTAAGGATAATCATTTTTAATTATTTGCCAAGCAGTTCATGGACCTCCATTTCTTATTGATTACTGGAGTTTTATGTTTCCGTTGGTGATTCCGTGTTTATCTGACTCTTCATGTAGACTTCTGATGGCATTTATGCATTCGAAAGATAAAAATAATCTTATAGTCCTTTCAGATGGGTTTTGACAAGTAAAGATAGAATTCTGAACTTTTGGAATGGCCTCCAGTATTTCAGTTAAGTGGGATGGAGCCATGTCATAGTGTCACCTCTAGGTTTGCAGTTACGTCCACAGATGTCAGACCTGTTACCAGAGACATGGTCAGAGACATGGTCAGACATGGCTCTCATATCATTGCTCTGATTACTATCAGGCAGGACAAGTCTACTTTCAAAACTATGATATAGTGGGGCTGGAGATAATCACAAAATTGCTTTAGAGTCTGTAGTTAACGTACATTAGTAGGCTTACTACCAGAATATTTCCTACTGAGTTTTTGGACAAGCAGGAGTTTTATTTCTGGACCCTGGTATAACAGGCCTGATGACAGGTCATAGGGTTGCTTTAGAGTTTGTAAGTTGGGTCCATGTTCAACAGACCTGTTATTAGAGGTGCCGAAAAGCATAGTTCTTCCTGGGTACCTGGGCAGATGCAATTGTTAGTACTGTAGACAAGCAGAAGTAGAGTCAGGTGAACAAAGAGATAAGCTTTTTCCACATCTATAACCAGAGCAATGATCACTTGGCCTGTCACAAGGGCTTGGACCTGCCTTCTCAAAGTGGCCCTCATCAGTCTCGGGCTTCACGAAGTTTTGTGACCCTCTACCTGGAACTCAAGGCTCACGCGGAGACACTTTGTACATGGATGGCTGCCAAATTATCATTGTTTTGTTGAAAAACAAGGGCTGGGGACCTCTTATTTCTCCATCTTTCTTTTTTTTCTTTTTTTGAGTTGGAGTCTCACTCTGTCGCCCAGACTGGAGTGCAGTGGCCGCTCCCGGCCACCGCAGCCTCCACCTGCTGGGCTCCTCCGATCCTTCCGCCTCAGCCTTCCGAGCAGCCGGAATTACAGGCATGCGCTACCACGACCGGCTGATTTTTTGATTTATTGTTGAGATGAGGTCTCGCTGCCCAGGCAGGTCTCGAACCCGCGGGCTCAGTCAATCCACTCACCTCAGCCTCCTAAAGGCACGGGATTACAGGCTTAGATACCGATCCCGGCTTTTCTCCATCTTTCTTATGTTACTTTCCAAAAATAAGATTTTCAAAAATTTTTTTGAGAGCAAGATCTAATTTTTTACTAAACTTGTTCTTCAGACTGGAAGAAATACTACATGTTGTGGGAACAAAATTCAAACCCTGCAGAGAACAAAGACAACAGTTAAAATTGTACAGGTTTTTTTTAGTAAAAAATGTCATCACTGAATATTGGCCGTATTCTGCTTCTACTAAATTTTTTCTATTACACTGACTACCCTTCCATAGGTTGATCATAGTCATTTCTTCTATACCACAATATTAGTGTCACTAAAAACCTCTGTGCTATGTTTTATTATAATTAAACAATTTAATTTATTGTAAAAATGATTCTGGATAAAACAGTGAAAAATTTAGTGAAATACTAAGGCATAGAAAATTAATAAAAATTACAGCAGTTTTAGCCATGTTAGTTTGTTTTAAAAAAACCCACATAAATATAATACAACAATAAATATGTCCCATTACTTGGAATAAGAACTGAAATTTGCTTGTAGAGGTAGGCATATGAAAGCACTTTGTGAGTTATGATGAAGCAGTAAAAGGATTATCTGAAACTTGACAGAAAATTGTAAAAGCACACTTGGATGGGTATCACTAAAAATACATATAGGACACTGATGTAGCTGATAGATGTCTGTGGTATGTGAGTGTGCAATTTGTGTATTCTAATGCCTCTCAGTTCAAACAGGTGCAATTGCATTAATTTATTATTTTTCCATGAATGGTATTATACATAAACAAACACATTGAGTTATTCTCTAGTATATTAATTACCTTAGAACAATTTAAGTTATCAAAAAAGTCTGTTAACAGAACTGATAGTATGTTTCCTTCTGCAATAAGTATGCAGGAAGCACAAAGACATATTTGTGGTACAGTTGTTCTGATTATTATCAGAACATGAAAATAATCAGAAAATAAGCAATAAGTAAAATGAATTAAAGAAATAATTAAAAATAAATGTGTTATAGAGATTCACTCCTCAGTGGTCTCAGGGGCATGCAGAAGATCTACAATTGGGAAACAATAAAATGAATTAAGAATGACTCTAATAATCATGGAATCATTCATGCTGAAGGCATTAACTTATAAAGAATCAGACAAATGCAAAATTAATCATTTGATAGATTTCTTCCATTTGAGTTTTTAGATGGTCATGGATCTAAAACAGTTGACAAGAATAGATTAGTAGAGACCCTCCCAAACACACCTATTTTCTCTCTCTTATTGCTCCATAATGCTAAATTGTGCACTGTTTCATATTTTTTTTTTAAAATGTGTACTATAGTTTTTAAAACATCACTTTTATATAGTAAAGACTACCATACAAATGATTAGGAGTATGTAATCTCCAAGATTTTCTTGATTTTCTTATCGAGCTTTTACAGTGTTGCCTATAGCTTACAAGTTTTTTATGCTGCTGGAAAATATAGACTATTGATGATTTTGGAACTGAATTAACTCAGTTTTGGATATACTGAAAGATATTTTGATGAGAAAAAAATGATGATGCCAAAAACAACAAATAAAATTACCTTCAAAATAAAATTATCATTTTAAGCTTCCAATTTATAGATGAGTTGACAAGTGACTGTAACTTGAAACTTACAAGGGATTATTAACTATTTGGAAAAACATTTCCAGTAAGAATGATATCAGAATCATTTTATTACTGCTATCATTTTAAAGATAACTACTTGCCTTTTATAATTTATCTTGTCTGCATTTAATTCTATCAGGCAAAGAGCAGGTGTCAGAACATTTAAAAATGTTCAAATTAGTTTCAATATAATTAAATTCAAATTGAAGCAGTTAACTATGCTTGCTTTGTATTTCTAATTCACATGTCAAGTACCCAGGAGTTATTTTTATGGGTGCATTATAATCTTCAAGTTCATTGAGAACCAGCAAATTTATATTTGTCCCAGACTTCTATGATACCTGCTCCATCTCAGTCTGATGGGATGTAAGAATACATCCTGATTTTTTTATGATAAAGCCCAATTTATTACAAGCATCATAGAAAATATAATTTAAATACAAGTTAATGAGTTTTCTAAATTTTTATGTTTTCTCTTATAATGTCAGAAGGCACATGAATTTATCTTTTTTTTAACAAAAAGAGAATCTATTTCATTATCTTTCAGAAACATGTCATATATTTGTTTATTGTTCCAAAGATAAATGGAGTCATTTAATTTGGATAAAAAGTTTTCCTTATAGTGTGTGCTTTAATTATATAGTGTTAATTGAATTCAGATTTTCTTATTTTATGTAAAGAACTACATAGTAGCAATAAAGGGCAGTTGGATTTTAATACTTGGACTTTTTTTTCTCCTGGTCACAAAACTTGCTTTAGAAGATGGTGAGTTATTAGCAGGAAGTATTTATTTTAATTGTGTACATTTTATTTTCTTATTTTTTATTATATTGACTAATATAATAAATGTCTGAAAAATAAAACTATTTAGTCTTATTTCCTGGTAAATGAAATAGAATTATATTAGTTTTCACTGGTTCAGCTTCAGATTTAATAATATTCACTTTATAAAGTTATATAAATTAAAGACAAAAGCAAGGATAAAAGTTATACTAAATACCAGATAAAGCATTTTTATTCATTGATATATATGGTTATGTATTCTCTGATAATATTAATAAAATTCAAATAGTCTCTTCTCTAATAGACTGAAAAATGTTTGAGGAAGAATATTTCACAAATGTATATTTGAATAAGTATCTAACCAGTCAATACCTGATGTTTGAGATGATAATTTACTTCCATGACTGATAGCTGTTCTTCTCTTAAAATTTATAGCCAGATATTACCTTATTAATATATTTAAGGGATGCATAAATATGAATCTCTTTATGTTTAACTCTGAAAAAAACTCAAAATGTTCTTTTATCTATTTCTAATTAGTATGGAAGTTATTTTTTTCCCGAAATTCACACAATTAATTTCTGTTTTCTCTGAAAGAATATAATCAAATGAAGGAAAAGTTCACCCTTCCTATCCCAGTCAAAAGTTTTCTTTTAGATTTAAAGATTTACATACTGGGAGGTTTTAAAAGATTGTGAAGTTGTATCAAGCCGTATGGCTGGGAGAACTATACAGGGGGGTATTTCTCAGGTCGGATTTTCCTGGGAAATACACAGACTAGCTTGCAGTCTCTCAAAGTCATGAAGCAGCTCAGATGAACATTATATTGTACTACTACTTTTTCCCCCTGAGTCAGCTTCTATTGAAATTTCGACAAACTGTTCTACTGGCCTCTATACAGAACTTGGCAGGGGTTACAGCTAGCAGTCTGCAGCAGCCAAAGTCATTTCTCTTTGACAGAATCCATAAAGCCAAACACTGTAATAACTTCTCTGATGGGATTTTAGTGGTGAAGCTCTTTGTCTTGTTACCATTGCCATTTGCACTCAAACTGAACCTTCACCTGTGGGGAACGATTATGATGCTCTGTGGTCTCTGTTTCCACCTGTGACCCCGATCAACTGGAGAGTTGCAATTTTTCCTCAAAATGAATTTGATACTGGGAAAAATATGTTGTCAGAGAAAGTTCTCATTCTCTAAGGAACCTGTGAGTTGTAGCAATGGCCTTCTAAAGAAACAGAGGCAGACTCTAAAGTTACTGGACACACTTTCTTTCTCTAGCCTTTAACATAGGCAATTGGAAAGTATCTACTGTGGCCACCTACACTTTCAGGAAAATATGACAGAGAGAAAAAGAATATGACATTAGAATAATTTGGGTTTTCTCTTTCTTTACTAAGTTTATTTTAGCTTTATAAATGGTTCTCTTGTAATTGAGCTAAAGGTAAACTTCAGAAACAAATTGGAAAGTTTTGTTCTGAAATTTTGGAATTGTTTCCAAGGGAAAGAAAAGCCTTGTGGCCACGTTAAACTCAAAAGCATTAAAACATATATATTTCAGCTTAGACTGCCTTTCTCTTCAATACATAATTATCTTAAATGTAAAATTAAATTAATAACTATAGTGTTATAAACTTCAAAGAAAGTGTTTCTAATTTCACAATGTTTTGAGGCTTAGAATTACATTTGTTTTTTTCAACAAAGCCTAGGTCCAATATCAGAAGCTGTGTAACTGGACCATGCCAAATCAGATTAATGCTTTTCAAAAGTGGATTAAAATATAAAATGGCTTATATTCTGAAGGGTTTACATAAAATTTTACAGAATTTATTATGAATTCTGTATATGTAAATGTATATATATATAAATACAAACATAAATGTATATATAAATTGTTGAAAAACAATTTGTTTCTGGTCACCACAAAAATCAGTTTTAATGTTATCTCATTTGGATTTAATATTTTTTTAGGGAAGATCCAATGAGAAAATTTTAAATCTGCAATATTCTGCCTGTTGGAATTATAAAGATTTGCTTAACTTAATTGAAAGTTATATATGTATATCTAAAATTAGAATCCAACTCTGTTTTTATAATATTGGCTATACAATCTTGGATCAAATATAATAACACAAAGTCTAGGCTTTGTGTGGGTGGCTAATTGATCATGCAAGAAATGGATGAAGGTTCTAAAATGCAAGGAATTGATCAATATGATAACTGACCATTGAACCAGTTATTCTATTTACAAAGTTAAGTGGAAAAGGAATATTGATAATATTTCACAGGTATGCAGGAAAATTTTTATTCTTACATAATTTTAGAAGGAAAACAAAGCAATAGCTTAATGTTAAATATAAATGATTGTAGATCTATTATATAATTCAAATCAAAGACTTAACTGCTAATAGGACTGAAATATTACCATGTCATATGTTGATAACTCCTTTATTTTAGTAAGTTGAAATAAGAGATCAATCAATTTTATGTTTTCAACAAAAAGCCAAAAATTAATCTTTTTAAAAAACTGGATCTAAATGTTTACTAGATCACGTTATAAATATTAAGTTATAATCATTAAAATGAAATATGTCATACATTTAAATCATTTCTGGGTACTATATTGTAAGTTTTAAAATAGCTTCAACTACTACTTAGAACAAATACAAAATTATAAAAACAATGTTATATATATTGTGAAATAGCAAGCAATAATAAAGCACCAGTTAGTTTAAAATATAGAAAACCTTATTGTTCAAGTCTTATCCCTATCTCCACCCTACTTTAAGTTGTCTGTCACTAAACAAAAATTCTGATGACTAGAAAATATGAAAAACAACCAATGTTAGTTAAAATGTAATGACAAAATTCTCCCTTCCGACACGGCTATTTCTATAGTCCTTTGCTCATGACATCCAATCAACTCCCTTTATCACATAGAAAATATTGCAAAAGCTTAATATTCTTCTCTTGAATTACTTACAGCTGTATTCTTGCCCTGCATCTTCCCAGATTCCAAAGACATGTTTACACCCACATGTATATATCAGTAACTACTTGTTAAAGAGTCTCTTATTTTATAATTTAAGAATATATATTCAGAATTGTGTTGAAAACAGAAGATGCTCTACCTCTTTCGTCTACAATATTTTGAGATGTAGAGAAGGAAAAAAAACAAACACATCCTGAGTTTGCTCCTTACTCTACAGAAATAGTCCTTAATACCATTCTTCGTCCATTCAATTTGGATCCTCTGAATTCTTTCCTGAGTAGAAATGGATATATATTGTAATGAAATAGCATTTCTAAAGCTATTGTTATTACACATTATTTACTTTGAACAATAAACATGGAGAACATTAAATATGTATTGATAGCTTGAGGAAGGCATAGGAAAGGGTCCAGGGAAACCACATTATTTATTTTTCTCTGGTTTCTTTCAAGATTAGCTCTTCATCTTTGGTTTTGAGCTGTGAGTTATAATACACCTGACCAGAATTCTGCTAGAATTTATTCTGTTTTGGATTTTCTAGATGTCTCTAATCTATAGATGTAAGTTCTTCATTAAATTTAGAAAATTTTTAAGGCTTTATTCCCTGTGTGTGTGTGTGCTTGTGTGTATGTGCGTGTTTCTGTCCCATCCTCTTTCTCTCCCCTCTAGAACTCTAATTCCACATTATTTTGAAATTATTTCATTCATCTTTGAGGTTCTGTTATTTTTCTTCAATCACTTTTTTCTACCTTTTCTTCATATTGGATGTTTTCTGTTGACTTACTGGAAGTTCTTGTATTTTCTTCAGTCGTATTCATTCTACTATCAAGCTTACCCAATGATTTGTTTTTAATTTCAGAAGTTTTATTTTGGTGTGAAATTATGATTATGATTATGATTATTATAGATAAGGGGTATAATTCAGTATTAGGTGGATAAGTGTTCATCATTCAGAAAAAGTGTGTGCTTCCCTTTGGTGTTGACTTTGGTTTGAGATCAGGTACCCTTACTGATGTTATATGCCTCCTTGCCTCCCCTGGCAGAGTCCCTGCCAAACCCTTTCCAATGTTGTTATGGTAATTGAGATTTTTAAGGATCTAAAAATCAACCTTCCATACAATCCAGCAATCCCTCTTCTGGGAATATACCAGTAGGAACTCTAATAATCCTATAAAAAGAAACCTGCATGTGCATGTTTATTGCAGCATTATTCACAATAGCAAAAACATGGAACCAACTGTGCCACCCATCAGAAATGTACTGGATAAAAAATGTGGTACATATACACAATGGAATGCTATGCAGCCATAAAGAAGGACAAAATTATGGACTTCACAGCAACTTGGATGGATTTAGAGTCCATCATACTCAGTGATCGATCACAGAAACAAAGAACTGAGCACTACATGTTCTCACTTACAGCGTGTAAAATTTTATTTAATTTTTTATGTTTGTTGTGTTTGTTCTTATTATTTCTATAGATTGAGAGTTCTCAATTATTTTTCTCTTTTTATATAATGTAAAAGTAGTATATTTCTTTACCTCAGTGATTACAGAAATAATAGCTGCTTTAGAATTCCTGACTAATAGTTCCACATAATGGGAAGCATTGTAATTGTCTTCTATTGATATTTTATTATAAATTGGTCACATTTTTCTGTTTTTCCATATTTTGAACAACTTTGAATTTTATTCTAGACACTAAATATTATACTGTGTAGATTCCATACTGCGTTGTAATTTTCTAAAATACTGTGGACATTTTGTTTTGGCATCCATTAACTTGATTAGATTCAACTTGCAGTCTACTACATCTGAAGTAGGTACTGGTTCATATTACAATATTGTTTGCTATGCCTTCGTTCCTAGCTACTTCAGTTTCGTACACACACGTGGGTCAGGGGTGAATACGATCTATGGGTTCATATGTTTGTATTGTTGCCCCTTCTGACTTTTCTTTTCAGTTAGCATTTTCTTGTTTTTGGTGGCATCAATTCCCTTGATCTCTCTTCCTGATACTTCCCTGTCATCCCTGCCACTTGCAGAAACACGATTTTTTTTTCATTTAAGAGTTTTAGATGGTTTATTATTACCTGCCTTTATTTTTTTCAAATTTTTGGCTTATTTTGTTTAAGTGTGCCTTTTGTTTATTATATTTATTTGAGTCATGCATCCAATGTCCTCTACTCTCAATTCTGTCATATTTCTTTTTATCATAATTATTGTTTTATATAGTATGAGCTCCATTTTTTTTTTAACTGTAGAATTGCTTTCTTGTCTTTTTATTTTATTTGGCATCTTAGAAAATTTTGCACTTGTTTACAGTAGTTAGCTTTAAATTTAGGACATATTATAGTGTTCACATCTGTCTATATTTCATTTAACATTTGATATCTATTCTTTCTGATTTTACTTCTATCTACATATTGGCTACAGGACTAGCAATGGGCTTATTCTTCTTTCTTCTTTTCCTCTTCACTTTCAATCATTTTTTAATGTTATCATTTCTATTTATTTATGAACATATTTAGATATTATTTTTTCACCCCATATCTTCCTTCATTTCAGTCTTAAAGTTACAATTATTTCCATCTATCAAATGTTTACCATTAGATTTTCCCTGATTTCTCCCACTTATTTACTTGATATATAAAGTTTGTATTTCATTATTTTTTTCAGAAAAAGTTCATAAATAAAGTTTCCCTGAGTTTATATATGTTTAAGTAATACCTGTTACAACTTTGACGGTTAAGAAATAGTAATTATGAGTTCAGAGTTTCTCTTAGATTTTTTAAAAGGCAGCTACATTGTTATTTTCATTTGTATGCTTCTGAGAACTCTGATATATAACTATCTTGTCTTTTTATATTACTTGATTATTTTATTGGAAGACCTGAGTTTTTAATTTTTATTTTCTTTTTAGTAGTTCAGCAATTTTTTGTTTTTGTTGCTTTGTGTTTTTATTAGTTTGAATTAAATGTATTTCAATTTGATTGTTGCAAGACAATTTTCTCAGGTATCCAGTGGGCTCAGTTTATTAGTTAATTCAGGTCTTCTTTCTTCTCTTTCTCCTTCCTTTCTTTCTTCTGCTTCTTCTCCTTTTCCCCTTCTCTTTCCCCTCCTTCTTTATTTTCATTCTTGCCTTCATTTTCATCTTCATTTTAAAAATCATTAGGGTATTTTCTAGGATTTGAGTGTTAACTAATATTTATGTCACTTTTAAAATTGTTTTTAGTAAGTTCTATTATATACTGATAGACTCTTTATTGACTCTCTTTATTTCATGTATTCTTATTCAAAACCCCTACCTATTTTTCGATCTCATTTTCACTCTTGGTTGTTTTCCTGCTGTTCTTCAGTGTCCTAAGGTTTTTCCTTCTTTCTTTCTCTCTCTCTTTCTTTCTTTCTTTCTTTCTTTCTTTCTTTCTTTCTTTCTTTCTTTCTTTCTTTCTTCTAATAGAATGTATTCTTCTAGGTTACTTGCCATTTAGTTTTTATTTATTATACCAAATATCCTTTCAAAATTAATTTTCAGCCGTGTGCTGTGTCTTACACCTGCAATGGCAGCATTTTGGGGGACTGAGAAAGGAGAATTGCTTGAGTCCAGGAGTTGATGACCACTGTGTTGGGCAACACAGTGAGATCTCACCACCACCACCAAAAACAAAACTTAAAAAAATAAGCCAAACATGGTGATGTATACCTCGGGAGGCTGAGGAAGAAGGATTGTCTGAGCCCAAGAGATTGAGGTTGTGGTGAGCCTTGATTCTGTCACTGATTCCAGCCAGGGTGACAGAGTTAGACCCACCTTTAAAAAAATTACTCTTTCAAAAAATTTGTTTTTTATTTTGTTTCTTACTTTTCTTTTTTATCTATGTCTTTTCCTGGTTTATTAATTATTGATTCACTTTGATTTTTTTCATATCACACAATACTAGTTTGAGCATTTTGAAAACTCATCCTAATTTATTTTTTCTATGTATGTATTCTTTGGGGCTCTTTGTAATTAGCTAAAGTGATTTTATTCTAATTTTATTACATTAAATTGTAGATACATGCTTTTTTATGCAGGACTTCTGGCAGTTTGCAAAATGCTTATGTCAAAAATGTTCTCTTCCTACTATAATAAAGTTTTATATAGCTAATTAATGTTTGTTGACAGGGTGAGAAAAAGGTGTGTGTACTTTGATTCTTTTTTTGTGTGTGAGTTACTAAATTTTTACCATTTGCTTTGGTTTTCTGTCACTTCCCAGTTTCTAAATGGTTTATCTTCTTTATTACTATCTTCTTCCCAGAAATAATGTCTTAAAAAGACTGCTTCTTAGAGTTATGTTGGTTCTTTTAAGTCTCTTCCAGGTAGCCAGTATTGTGACCTAAAAGGACTACTAATTTCAATATTTTAACATTCAAGGTAGGCTTTCTCTTTTAGGATTAATTTAGCTCAGTTGTAGACACTTTGCTAACTGATTTTCTCGTGTGTGTGTGTGTGTGTGTGTGTGTGTGTGTGTGTGTGTGCGTGTGTTTCTTATTACTCAACTTGTGCATAAAATTTGGGGCAAGAACTCAAAAAATATGACATAGAAAATAATCTTTCTTTCGACTTACAGAATTAAAGTTTGCAGTGTTCTTTGTTTTCTGCTTACACAGATGCATAGGTTTTGTGTGGAATAATTTGTACTTCTTGCTGATTTGTAGTTTTTAGAATATGTTTTGGGAAATTCATATTTACACATCTGATGTTGCCTTGGTTACCTACATTTTTGTGTTTAATTAGTTTTAAGTGTGACAGTTATTATGAATTTACATAATTATATAAAGGTTTTGAGAATGATTTCTGTCACCATGGCATTTCAGAAGTAAATGACATTTAAAAGAGGCACACATAATCATTAAATTGTGGTAAGAAACAAAATAGAGTAAAGGGACCAAAAATAAGAATCAGTATATCCACAAATGTACTATTATCTATTTTTTCTCTCAAAATTTTAGATTTTTTTAGTATCAAATATACATGGCCATCAAATCAGAAATATTTAACAAAGATATGCTAGAATTTCTGAGTAAAATGAACAACTTTTATTAGCTGAGGTTATTTAATGCTGAAACTTCAATCTGGTATGACAAGCTGTGCAAGAGGCATGAATCTTTACACTGATAAAGATTTTGGTTTGATGCCAACAGTTCACTTATAATTTTCCATACTGACAAAGTGCACCTCTTTAAAGCATCAAAATGTAGAAGAGATTTGTACTAGTCTCAGAGCACTTCCATATTTTACAGCTATTTCTGAGAAATTTACATAGGGTTTAATTATTTACTTCAGAATGGATGGAGAGACTTGAGTTCCAAAAGTTGAAAGGCTAAAATAGAGCTTATGCTGAACTGTGTGTGAGCATATTTTAACTCTTATGCTTTCACGAGAAAACAACTTTATTCTAACCACTCACAAAATACAACTGGATACGATGAATTTGTTTTTGTAATTCGTCATGCTTGATTTCACATTATGTACATAATACACAGGGTGGTTCTTGAATATTAAACAAATACTTGTTTGGTGTTTGGTATATGACAGAATGTAGACTGCTGTAGAAAATAAGTTTCATGTATAATAAGATTTGAGTATCCTTCTCCTTTCTTAATTGTGTTAACCTTAACAGTTGTTCAAGATTCTTGAAACCAAACTATCATCAAAATATCATGTAAGCATTGCAATATACAATGATCACTTAATAAACACAAGCAATAATATGTATATTATATTATGCATTCAACATATGAACACCTTTCTCTTATACATTTTATTTCATAGCTTTTATTGAAATATTTCAATTAACTTGTTAAAATTAAAAATGCATGTTAATATAATTACATTTAAAGATGTATACAGAGAAGTTATTTTTCTTGAATATTAAAACAGCAACTAATATCTACATGTATCTAATAATGCATTTATGACGCAATGTATGAGTATATTCTAATTATCCATCATATTTATTGGAGAATAATTTTTTTAATTTGGCATTGTACCGGGAATACATTTTTATTTCAGGAAATATAGTCATGTTCCAAAAATGATGGTAGCATATCAAATGAACAGAAAGGACTTTCAGGTGTAGAAAATAAATCAAGTAATATTTATTACTAATAAATTTAGGAAGAATTTGATTATTAATCTTAATAAATTTATTGGTGGATTATCACTAGTCAACAGCTAAAATTTCATAAGTGAAAAATGATGTAACAAGTAAATGAATGAATGTAGAAGAAGGAAAAATTCTTTTTTACAGAGTAATTATAAAAATAAATATAGAATAAACAATTGGGGTTAAATTAATGAATGGTTGCTAAAACTAGTGGATAAAAATTTGAGAACAAATGGAAAATTTACATAGCTTCAAATTATTACACTACAAATTGCCTATTGTTTACAA
Organism: Cephalopachus bancanus; assembly: GCA_027257055.1. Taxonomy (NCBI): domain Eukaryota; kingdom Metazoa; phylum Chordata; class Mammalia; order Primates; family Tarsiidae; genus Cephalopachus; species Cephalopachus bancanus. The sequence continues at coordinate 13,765,202 of JAPVLO010000068.1, read as the reverse complement.
GAAGAAGAGTGGTTGTTTAACAAAAGAGAAACCTTAGAGACACTGTCCCAAGCAAGAAGTAGAATTTACCATGTCTAATATTATGTAAAGCTGACATCATGTGTTGTAATGTACTTGAAAAAGCACAATATTGTCTTTTTGACATTTCTTTTAAAAATATATAACATGAACATAAGAAGTCCAATGGAAAAAACATTTTTTCAAAATATTGATCTGTATTTTTCAGTCATTTAAATGCCAATAAAGAACAAACAAAACTAAGCAGGAAAGGCCAGAGAATTTTCTCAAATTAAAGTAGACTAAAGAGACATGAAAAAAAAATGTTATCGGTGACCTTGTATTGCATCTTGGAACAGAAACAAAATAATAATAATGTCATCATGCAGATGATAGATAAAATGTCAACATTGTATCTGGATAAGAATATATTATTGTATCAATGTTAATTTTCTTAATTATGTTATGTGAGATCATGTTCTAATGTACTTAGGAATGAAGGTGGCATAATGTTTCTCAAATGGTAGAGAAAAATAACATATATGTATACATAAATACATTAACATACACTTCTTAAATATGATCTCAGATAAATCAGGAAAGGGAGGGATAGAATGATAAAGCAAATGGGACAAAGCCTTTACAATTGGTATATCTGTGTAAACAGTATTTAAATGTTCCTGGTACCATTCTTAAAATAGGTCCGTATGTTTTGACTTACATAAAAATAATATGTGCACAAAGTTATTATCTATTATTGTTTTAAATTATTTTTGTTAATGACAATAGTATTTACAAGCATTTGAAAAATAATGCACAAATTTGATAATGCTAACTCCTTTCCTAGAATATAATTTAAAAATTTCTATTTACATATATAGTCTACTATGTTTTAAAAATTATAAGTTCAACACTTTTAATTGAAAAACTGCTTATCTATATTGAAAAAATTCATGTTGGGTATCTGCTCTTAACTTTGTATATACAATAGAAAGACTTATAAATGAATTTAGAGATAATTATGATCTTCCCAGAAATTATTTGCAGAGTTTAATGTGTATGTGTGTTTACTGTGGAGATAATTGTGTCATTTACATTAAATTGTTAAAAGATGCTATTTCCCAAAAGATGGCTTTAATATAAAAAATAACATTTTACATTAGCAGTACACAAGATAAAATACAAATGAATTTTTGTTTTACAATATAATGATTGGCTTAAATTAGAAATATTAAAGCAAAATAATTTCTGCTGCTTTATCATTTGTTTTAATGTATCTGTACGTTCCACTGGCACAAAGCTGATGCAGAAGACGATATTGCATGTGCTACTGCTTAAGAATTCATTTCAAGTACTCATTCCCTAAATTATATAAACCTCCAAATTATGTTAATAGCTAGCGGAAATGGTTAATTGGTGGCAAAGCTTGTAAATGGTAATGAATGGAATTCACCGTCAAAAAACTAGTATAGGTGAGTTAGAAATAAATAATAGTACTTAAGAGAGTCGGTCCTAAGGAGGAAAAGAAGTAACATAGACAAACACACACATGAATTATGATCTATAATACAATTTTTGTATTTAAGAGTATGTGAAAAGTATAATTACAAGAGTAAAGTTTTTCCATACATTTAAGAAATAAAAATAACATTGGGTAGTGATTGATGAAAGTTGAACTAGGAATATTTTTGAAAGCTCGCTTATACTAGTTATTTACAATGAATTTCATTCATTAAAATTCACAAGTTTGTGCCACAAATTAACCATTTTCACTAGCTATTAACATTATTTTGAGAATTATATAATGTCAGGAATGTACACTTGATACGAATGGGTGAGTGGTAGCACATGCTTGTATTTGGGTTAGCTGTGTGTTAGTGGAAAGTAAAGAAATTATTAAAACAAAAGACCAGGTGAAACTGCAGAAAACTTTGTTTTTTATTTTAATATTTTAATTTGGGCCAATTATTATATTGAAAAATTTTTTTAAATGTATTTTATCTTGTTCACTGGCAATGAAAAAGATTTTCTCTTATGTTAACTTTTAAATTTAAAGTATTACACATAGCAGATGATTCTCTATACAAACTCTAAAAGATAAGTTTTTATGAACTAGTCGTGGAAAGATAAATTGTCTAGTAGACATAAAATTGCTAGGTAAGCATTAGAGCATATGTATACCATGATAAAATTAGAATTTTATCTTATTTAATATTATTTTCCACATGTTGCAAAATGTAAAATACAACTCTGAGAACATAGAATGAAGAAACATCTATTTGCTAGCTCTTCATTTATGGTTTGGTGGAAGTCGATGTAAATATAGTCTACATGCTTTTTATATGTATTTTACTTGGTCTTTAAAATATATTTTCATTGTGCATTAAAGATAGTATCAATTCAGAAAAGTCTTTTCAATCCCATTGAATAACAATAGTATTAATGCATAAAATAAATGATCATTTCAATTACATTAAAACATTTTTAAATGCTGATCTGTTCTCTGAAATGAGTCAATCTACAAATAATAGTTTTCTTATATATTCTGAATGGCATATTAGATTAAAATGAGTAATATATTAGGTTAATATATTAGATAAAAATTGGCTAGTTTTTAATGAAATATGTCGACTATCTCTATGTGTGTATGTCTCTGAATGTGTATGAGCTTTTTTCTGTTTATTTCTAAGTGTTCAAACCTGTAAACTAAAATGTTTCATATAAACCTTCACTTTAACAAATAGCTTTGCCTGTTTTCTCTCTCCCTTATTTTCCACTGATTTCTACATTTAAATAAAGAAAATTGTACCTAGTTCCAATGCTGCTAACAACGTAGGGTAGCAAAGTTCATAACCTGCTATATTATTTCCATTGAGTGAAGCTATGAAAGAATATGGCCTAATTGATCATCAACCATCTCTTGTAACTGGAAAAATAGCACAGCTGATTGGGAGTCTACATAACATATGCTTTGAACCACAGCAATTATTATTTAGCCAAAAAAAGTATTAAGCAACATTAACATTACCACCTTGAAACATGCAGAAATTTTTTTATTTTCTCTACTTTATCATCCTTTTCTTCCATTCTTTCCTGTCCTTCACTTTTTATTATTAATGACATTTTCAATGTACTCATGGTTTTGATGACTAATTAAGTTAATGTCAGATGGAATGATACATGCAAGGATTTGTTGTTACAGAAGTTTAGTCTTTGGCCTCACGTGAGGCTATTTTATTTATTTACTTATTTATATTTCTTTGTTTTAATTTATTTTTATATTTTAATTTTTTTTAAAGATGTGGGGTACAATTCAGGGTGAGATATACAAATGTTCATTATGCAGGTACCCTTGTTGATATGGTGTGCCCCCCCAGCAGTTTCCCACTACTGCCAATTCCATCCCCTCCCTCCCAGCAGTTTCCCACTACTGCCAATCCCTTTCTTGTGGTGTTATGATAATTATTAATTGTTCAAGGTCCACTCATGATGAACATATGGTACTCAGTTCTTTGTTTCTGTGATAGATCACTCAGTATTATAAACTCTAAGTTCATTTAAATTTCTGTGCAGTTCATAATTTTGTCATTCTTTATGGGTGTATAATATTCCATCATGTGTATGTACCACATTTTTTTATCCAGTCCTCTTTGGATGGAAAGCATGGTTGGTTCCATGTTTTTGTTAGTGTATATAATGCTGCAATAAATATGCATGTGCAGGTATCTTTTTCATGGATTGATTTGAGTTCCTCTGAGTATATTCCCAATAGAGGGATTACGGGGTCATATGAAAGGTCAAATTTTAGATGTTTTAGGAATCACCAAACTGTTTTCCACAGAGGTTGTGCTAGTTTACACTCCCCCAACTGTGTAGAAATATTCCCTTTTCCCCTCATCCTGTCCAGCATCTGTTGTTTTTTGAGTTATTGATGATAGACATCCTGACTGGAGTTAGGTAGTATGTTTTATGTAGTGTGTTTTAAATTGACAAGGTTGTAGAATAACTTTGCCAATATTTTCCACCAAATGGTAGTCAATGGTGGTTTTGAACACGTGTGTTAGACCAAAAACTCATGTCCTTAAACATCATGAGATACTACCTCCTTCCATATTATATCTTTGGAAACAATTAAAAAGATAAATTTGCACATCAACAAATTGTCGGGCTATCATCCTATTTTTGTGATATGGGAGTAATTTATGAAAGAAAAAAGTCAATGGATTAAAGCTAAACTTTTGATGAATATTTCACTTATGCTATTCTAAGGTATCAAGTTGGAAAAAATCCTTATCCTTCTTTTCTTTCTGTTATTATTTTAGAAAAACAGTTCTGTGTCAAAAGAAATGATGAGTGACTATTCTTTCATAGTAGTCCTAGCATATTTATTTCTAGGATTGCATAGTGATACCTAAAACCCCCAATGGGTTCCAAGATTTTGTGAGCACCACAAATGTTGCGAGCCTTGCTTAAACCTGATGAAAGAATTGACATGTGAAGACTTGGATATCACTTGGCTGAGAGACAAGTTTTATCTTTCATCCTTATTTATATTATCCACTTAACAACCAACTCACATTCAATTTTAAGTTGCTTACTAGAGATGTTTCATGTGAGCCAAATGTTTTTAAAAAATGTTATAGTTATTAAGGTATGATAATCTTTACCATATTTGACCTTAAAACAATAACAACTAAAATATAACTTCTTCAATTATGTTATTGTTAAATTAGAGATGTTTAATTTCTCAAAGATAATAGTAAAATATACACTTCAAAAACCATTACACTCTCACACTGATCAAAAATTTTTATTTTATAGTTGCCTTCTATACAATTATTAGTTGTGCTTAAACTCCTCTCATTTATCTTCTCTAAAAAATTTCCTTCATAGTTTAACAGAAAACTTAAATTTTACTTTATAGTTGCTCTATAAAATAATTAATTGAGCTCAAACTCGTCTCATTTATTTTGTCTAAAATATTACCTTCATAGTTTAATGGATAATGGATTGCCATTTATGAAATGATTAGATTATTATTTACCTTTCTCCTGATAGACCATTATACATTGGCATGTTTATTTTAATACTTTAAAATGTTTCATCTTAAAACTTTTAATGGCAATAACTTTTATTACTATATAAAAGTTGAATAAATTGAATAAATTTAATCCAAATATTTCAAATTATTTATAGGTTCTTAGTTATGTACACATTCGTATACATCAATTCTATATATTGAATCCATTTTTTGAATCTCATATTTAATCCTTAGATGCTTTATTACTTTAGATGTTTGAAATATGAAGAAGAATAGTTAATACTGGTTAAGTTATCAAAGTAGCCATAACTGCTGAGAGATCTGTATATAATCTGATAATAATTTGAAACACACATATAGATCTCTTGTTAAAATCCTTTGGGACAATACATTTGAATTACAATCACAGTAGAATGAGCAGGGATTGCATAAGATGAAGCCACTAAGGGACAAATTTTAAGGCTTAAAGTTTAAAAGAATGCAAAAATATCATTAATCAAATAAGTTTTTAGAGAATGGGTTGACCAGTCATCTCCCTTCTGGAATTGACCTGGCTAGTTAGGCAGAAGTGGGTTAATTACAAGAGATTGGGTAATAGCTCCAGAATCTTAATATTCAGTAAAGACAGACAGAGCATTAGAATGGGTCTAGGTATAGGCCGTTGAGGTGGTGCATATGTGTAAGGTGGGACTGTTAGCCTGGCCTTAGGGAAGAGGCATAAAAAGAATGCCAATAAAATGCTTCTTATTAATAGTTTTCTAAATAAGGAAAAACTAGCTAAACTTACTGTCACATCCTTGAGAAAGGAGTGAATTCTTCAGGTGACTAATTCTCTGGAGAGGGAGAATAATTGGTCAACCTATATGAAGTTTGTCTTGTTAAATTTTAAGACAATAATGATGTTTCAGTATATCTGAAAATAAAGTCATCAGATAGCAAAGGGCCAATAAAGCTAAAGTGTAAAATGAGAAACAATATTGCAAGGGTTTGGGAAATCTAAAGTGGTATGCAGAAATACTTAATTCTGAACGAAGTATAGTAAGTCCTGAATCCTACCTATCTGTAGCTAATTTAGGGCTTGCTCAGTTAGGAGAGGGCATCTTTATATGTGTCACAGAGGCAAGGATGGCCTCACAATCATGGAATCAGTATACTTGCATGAGGCTCCGGGATTAGAAGGGTCCCATGCTTAGTTTAAAACTCTGTTGTCCCTGTATTAAAATTCTTACTTGTTTTGAATAAAGGGTCTCGTGATTTTATTTTGCATGGGCACTACACATTACAAAACTGGTCTTGCACAGAGATAAGATGCCAGTGCCGAAAGGTAAAACATAATTTTCTAAGGATGCAGCAAAAGTTCAATAATGCTAAAAAGTACCTCATGCTATTGAAATAAATAATTTGAGAAAAATAAATGTAAAAGGTTGAAACTGATTTTGTTTTTAGAAAGGTGTTTTCATTTGAGATATTTTGAAGGTAAATGTAGTCAAGTGGATATGAAGTTTGCACTTTTACCTGGATATCAGACCCTAAGATATGAGGACACGCAGCATAGTTAAAGGGGAATATATAATTAGATGATACTGCCTTAAAATACTAGCTCAGTCACTTATATCCTTCATGACTTTAGGCAAGTTCTAAGTTTCTTCTTGCTCCACTGTGAAACTGAGTAATAATGCCTATTTATGAAAGAGCAAACAGGTAGCTATAAAAAAATGTGTTCTATGATGGGCATCTCTTGAGTGTCTTAAATTATTTTATTTTATTTTTCTAACATTGCATATCAGTAGAATTTAAGGCCAAATGCAGATCGCTGGCTTTATGAGAAAAAGTTTTGGCAACATAGGGAGAGCGTGACAGGAATCCCCTGAAGCTAATGTCTGCTTGCTTTACAAAGAAGGTTGTCCTTACTCATAAGCGGACCCTGAACATTTACCATAATACTATAAAAAAGGATTGGGAGTAGCAGGATACCGCTGGGGGCACGGGGAGGGGACCACAAAATCAATAAGGATTAAAAAAATAAATAAATAAAATAACAAGCCGGGCTAGGTGGCTCAGCCTGTAATCCCAGCACTTTGGGAGGCTGAGGTGAGTGGATTGCCTGAGCCCACGGGTTCGTGACCCGCCTGGGCAACTTGGTGAGACCTCATCTCTATATAAAATCAAAAATTAGCCAGGCGTGGTGGCGCGTGCCTGTAATTCCGGCTACTCGGAAGGCTGAGGCAGAAGGATCGCCGGAGCCCAGCAGGTCGAGGCTGCGGTGGCCGGGAGTGGCCACTGTACTCCAGTCTGGGCGACGGAGTGAGACTCCAACTCAAAAAAAAAAAAAACCAAAAGACAAGCAAACAAACAAAACAAAACAAAAACAAAATGTCTCTTCCATTTTGAAATTGTCTTGCCACTCCTATTACTTCCTCTGACCTTTTCATCCATTTGTCTGGTGATGTAGATACCTATGTTTTATTCCCAACCTATTTAGGAGGTATGAGAAGATAATTAAACTGATAACAAGATGGACATGATCAGCACATATTTAATTCTAAATCACTGAAAGCATAGAAAATTGTGAGGGAATGATAATGATTTTGGTGCTGTGGCGGCTACATTTGCTGCTATTTTAAAATGATATCCTCACTGACATATATCATGTAATCTTCATAACAACCAAGTGAAATAGACACCAGTATCATCTCCTTCGTAATAATATGTAGAACAAATTTAAAGAAAAGTTACATAACTTTTCCAAGCCCACAGAGTCAGTAAGTGCCAGAATTAAGACTAAAATTAAGAAATCTGGCTTGAGAGTTTTTTATTCAATTTCTGTCATTACTACTCCTAGTGTAATTTGGTAATTAGGAAAGTGTAATTTGAAATGCTGCACAATGGCAGAATATTTTAATTTTTAAACAAGCAATAAATTGAGTCTTATTAAAATAAACGAGAAAATGCAAATGAAATAATATTTATTATTAAATATTTTATTCTTATTCCACATAATTTATATGAAAATTATGGCAAAATATATGTTATTAAATACAAGTGAGAGAATATATCATTTAAATCACCGAAATCTTAATCTGTAGATATCTCATAGATTATCATAATCGATTCATAGAACCTGTGCATATAATTATTCATAAAATGCAATAGGTAGCTTATTTCAGGAATGATTTCTGTTAACCTAATATTTTTATAATTGTCCTGTTCATACTTCTACTATTTCATTTGACTGCATTCCTTCTCCTACTATCTTTCAGAATAATTAAAAGAATAGTTTTAATTGTAATTTTAATGTGCTTTTGTGTAAGATTTCATGACAATCTATTAAAAACTTGTTAAGAAATAAAGGTAATGAGGAAGAAAATATTTGCAAAATTTAATGTGAAAATTTTAAGCAATAAAACTTTAATAGCTTGATATATAATGGAAATCCTCTTGTTTTTGCATGTGGCAATATTAAAATAATCCTCAAAATTATAACATGCCGGTATTTGTTGTTTGCTCACTTCCTGTATGAGGAGATTGTTTTCATAAATGTCAATAGTGAAATAGCTTTTGCTATAACAGGGCAATTATCTCAGTTATTTCTGTATTGTCTTGGTATTTTTTTTTCCCTTTGGAATCTTATCAGCAGAGAGTAGGAATAATTTCTGTATAATGATCGTTATTGGATTCTTTGCCATATCCTGCAGTGCAGGTCAAAGTCAATCAATACATTATGTCCCGAATACCTCAAAAAACTTCAGCTTTAATTAGCATATTTATATTTCATACAGAATTGAAGCATTAACAAGTTCATGGTAGTGGTCAAAAAATATAATCAAAGAACTTAACCTTGATGATACCACAAAAGATTAAAATAATGACACGGATTAAACAAAGGCAAAGGAAAAAAATGGTCATTCAGAATTTAGTATAGTCTAATCTACAACATATTATTCCATGATTACACATATAGTGAAATGTTTGTTTTTTCTTGCATAAGAAAAGGAAGATATACTTTAACCAGAATTTGTTTTCATGAATACATTGTAATGCAGAAATTCTATTGTACACTGATCCTATAATAAATTCCTTTACTTCTCGAATTATTACTACAAAATTTTGAAATAAATGGTTAATTCGGATCCAGTTTTGTTTGCATTGGCACATTAATATATTATTACTATTGTCTCCTTCTAACAATGAATGCCTTAATCAACCCAAAACATAAACATTAAATACACTATATTCAAACGTAAGGGAGATTTTTCAAAAGCAGTAATTGGCTTCAATTTTCTTTAATCAGAAAATTTTCAATATAAAAAATGATTTTAAAAGGACTGAAACAATTCAACCAAATAACTAACAAAAACAATGATGTTTTTAATTTTTCTACCCAATATCTTTGGTGTAGAGAGGTATAATTTGGAGTTTTCAGCCCAAATAAACTCCAGTCAATTATCTATTACTTTGCCCATCATCTTTTTCCATAAAGTACAATTGGGCCCATTACTCTGGTAGCTACTATTCTAGAATGAGACAATAAAGAACAAGAAACACACTCCTATGAGCTTCTCTGCCCTAAGAATTGATGAGACTTCAGCTGCTGATCCTCTCCTTTTTTTTTTTTTCTTCTTATGTTGGCAAGTTTACTTTGATTTTGCTTATTGTAATTGATTTTTACTTTCCATTTATCTTCTGCTAGTATGCACAGTATAAGAAAATATAACATTTAGTTTTGTACATTAATCTCATAGCCCATTACTTAGTTCAATTAGCTTACTAGTTCTAGTAGCTGTTTTGCAAATTATTTAAGATTTTCTACGGACACAACCATGTTATTTGCGAGTAGAATAAGCTTTACTTATTCCTCTTTGATGTTTGCATGCTGTATTTCTTTTCTTGTTAGAAACTGCAGTATAATATTAAATAGAATTGGTAAGAACTAGCACCAATCTCTTCTGTTTAATCCTAGGGGAAGCAAATGAACCATTCATAGTTGAATATGTGCTGCAAATTATCAACACACACACATACAAAATATATTTTCCCTTAGGAATTATGTTTTATCATGCTGAGATATCCAATTTCTGATTTTTTTTCTTTTTAGTGTTTAAGGTTTGAAATTGAGCTCTTTTTGTGTTTGTATATTCTTATTCATTTTGTTTTGCTGATGTTTGTTAAGAGGCATATTAGATTAGCTATTTTAGCATCACTCTTGTCTTAACTTACATATCTTTAAAAGATGTATTTTCTCATCACTCTAATCAGGTGTTAAAGTTATCTTGTCAAATTTACATGCTACAGATCCTGTTTCTTCCCAGTCATGATCATATTTACAAATCCTTTCTGAAAAAAACATGCTAGGCCTTTACCCTGAAAGATAAGTGATGCTTTTAAATAGCTAAAAATAACAAACTTTGTCTTATGATGTGGTTTCACTTTTTTTCCTAAATGAAATAGTGTTTCCTACTTCCAAAATTTTTTTTATCTATCTAGAACAATGGACACAAAATGGCTGCCCCCTTCTTTGTGATTTTTTCAGTTATAAACTCAACAAAGACTATTTTATAGATTATTCCACCTCCAGCTGTTTTTTTTTTTTTTAACTATGCTTTTTACCTGTTTCATCATTGGTATTCAATCCCTCTGAACCAAAGTCCCATTGTAATTATACGCATGGTGTAACTGTATTTAGTGAAATTAAATCCATATATATTGTAATAAAAGGGTGATACTGCTTTAAAAGTTTTAATTTAATAATACCATAAGACTAGTGTTCACTAGTTTCAATACCTGTCATTATAACATATGCAGTATATGTTAGTATATAATATATTGATAGCACCAGTGTTTCAGGTATCGGGTATCATTTGTGCATTGAATGCCTCACCCATTTCACTTTTTGTCTCATTATCTAGAAACCCAAATTTCTGCCATAAATAAATTGCCTCAGAAAATGACAGATAGTGTTATTGTTGCTCTCTGTTTGGGGTTCTTATTCCCCATCTGCTTTTTTATTTAGTGAATGTTACTCATGCTTTAAAATTCTACTCAAGGGCAGACCGCCTTATGATATTTTATTTAAATCCCAGGCAGATTTTTCCTCGCATTATTTTCTATTCATCCTATATCTTATGCAGTGGGATTTTGAGTGACCAGTGGACATCATCTCTTAATTTCTTTCTGTCATCCCCAGCGATTTGAGAAAAAAAAACTACGTGAGAATCAGATGCATGGAGAAAGAATATAAACTTTAATACTGATCAAGCAGATTGGAGGCATGGTTTTGGACACGGAGCCAACAAACTGGCTGGGATTTCTGTACTGTGATATGTACTCTCCAAGGTTTGCTGACACAGCTTGACATGCCAATGCCCTTGTGAGGGAGAGTCACCAGGGTAAACTTGACATAAAGGGTGATCTAATATATCCCACTCTATTTATAGGTAACTGGACCTAAAAATTAAAAAAAAAAAAATCCTGAGGGGTCGAGCCAAGCATGGCCCTTTTCTTTTCCAAACTCAGCAATCACATAAGTCAAAGTAGAGACATACATAGTAAGATGCAATGAAAATTAAGAAATGTGAGGAATGAGGAGAATATGTTCAGTTCTAATATTCCACGACATTTGATAAAATGGAGAGGGAATTTGGAGAAAAAGAATTATAATGCCGGGTTCGGTGGCTCAGCCTGTAATCCCGCGCCTTTGGGAGGCTGAGGTGAGTGGATTGCCTGAGCCCGCGGGTTCGAGACCCGCCTGGGCAGCAAGACCTCATCTCTACAATAAATCAAAAAATCAGCCGGGTGTGGTAGCACGTGCCTGTAATTCCGGCTACTTGGAAGGCTGAGGCGGAAGGATTGCTGGAGCCCAGCAAGTAGAGGCTGCAGTGGCCGGGAGCGGCCACTGCACGCCAGTCTGGGCGACAGAGTGAGACTCCAACTCAAAAAAAAAAAAAAAAAGAATTATAATTAATTTTCTCTAATATGTATAACTTGAAAGGCAGTGATTCTTCAGCCACTGCAAGAATAGAGTGCAGCTGACCTTGATAGGGCAGAGAGAGGCAACTTCTGCTACAGAGCATCTTTTCATCCTTTGCACCATACATTGGAGTCATCATGTGCTTTTGCTGACAGACAAGACTAATTCTAATCCCAGATCATAGAAGATAGAAGTACTTCTCTGAAAATTCCTATTCCCGTTATTTGTGTGTTCTGACGTTGGACCAGGATCTACGGCCTATATCACTGTGGAATTTGCCTGGTTCACTCACGATATCATCCAACCTAGATATACACTAACACACACATTCCATGCACAGTAAACACCCTTTTTATTCCACAGGGGTATGTGACCATCTGGGGCTTTCAAAATACTGTGGATATAAATCTACAAATGCTGTTGTGTCTTGTGCTGTAGTGGCTTGGAAATTCACTGCAAGCAGGGACAGGCGAGGTTATAAGAGCATCAAGATCAGAGCATCCTGAGCATCATATTTGGAATTATTTCAACAAAATATTTTTTTGATGAGGTCTATATTACTGAAATCAAAAGAGGATGAATACATCAGGTCCTAGTAAGTAATTTGTTGTCTTAGACAGAAAAGAACAGGGAATTGTGTGTGCACAATATTGATAAGTTGTACATTCCATATTCAGGTATTTTAGAGTAAAAAATGTGATGATTTCAAAGGGCACATGCATATAGGTGGATAATGCGTTGCGATTAATTTGTAGTCTAAATATCTGAACATCCTTTAGGTTGCTATGATTTTAGATATGTGTGACTATGTTATATCTTTGCCAGTTTTGAAGAATTTGAGGGTAGAAAAGAGTTGAACATCGTTTTCTCAGTAATACTGGAGTTTAGGTGTGCTGTTTTGAGAAATATGTTATTTTAAAAAGAGAAAAAATATGTATTTTGGTTTAATTATTTGCAGCAACAGTTTCTAAACATTGTGCTTGGTACAGACTCTGTATTGGTCATGGATACACTTTAGGGAAGAATAATTTCTGCCTTTGTTGAGTGTATAGCCAAATGAGGGTAATCAATATTTTAAAAAATTCTTTCTCTCTGTCTCTCTCTCTCATGAATTTTCCCTCATTTGGTGCTAAATGCATGAAATAAATTGAAAATAATATAAAGAAAGTATATATATAATTTAGTTTGTAATTCAGAGAAAGCCACTCTAGAAAATTACTTTTCATGTTACAATATGATGTGAGTAGACATCAGTCAGTCTACATGAGCTTCATCACTCCAGAGCAACTCTCTTCTAGAAATATGAAATATGCAGTATAGTTCAAGAATACAGTTATGGAAGAAGCATAGTCAAGTGTCAGTTATCTTGATAGATTTCCTTAAATAACTGTTGGTAATAAAACTTCAATTTCATTTCACTGGACTGCAGATTTGTAAACAGTTATAGGACAAAGAATTGAGAGTAGGACAACTAAAGACAATATGTGGCCCAGAACAGGAATGCAGATAATTTGATGCTTTAAAATAGTCCTTAGTATAGAATGTAAAAATAAAAGACATTACCGAACTAATAAGTACTAGAGAAGCATGTGAATAAAAAGATATAAAAATATGTGATGTAAAACAAATTAATGGATATTTTTGAATGCTTCTGGGTATAGCATACATTGAATATTGCTGTTGAATCAATAGAAGTTAGGTCAAAACTCTCCAATTGTTAGTTGTATACTTTAGGAAATTTCTTCCTCCGGAAAAGTGCTCAAAAGAATAGTATTGTGAAATTTGGATAAATATATTCAAGATATTATTGTGGAAATTATAAATTGAGAATTCAGTCATTAAAACAAATGCAAGAGTGGTTGGAAATATAAGGAACATCTTAGAAAGACTGTGTCCATAGAAGAACTGGTTTTAGTAATACATTTTTATAAAATAAATGCATTGATTATTTACATAATCTTTGACACAGCTTTTCAATGTAAATTTATAGAGAAAGTTTTTAAACACATATCTAACACAAATATGTATTTAAAACCATAAAAGTGAATTGGTTTAAAATATTCAATTGTTTTGTTAGCCCAACTTAAAAAAAAATTGACAACTGGTATAAAGACACCTCTTAATAACTTAGATTTACTTTGTACACTTAGCACTATACAGAAACATTATGGATGTTCAATTATTAACCCTATTGAGAAAGTTCTTTAAAAAACAATTCATCTTATATTTGATTTTCCAGAAACTGTTGGTTTATAAAACAAATCTTAATCTGCTTACAAAGAACCTAAACAGAAAACAAACACAGTGTCACAGGTTTTGGTTTTTGTTGTTGTCACTGTCAAGACAGGAGGTAGAGGACACAAGAAGAGGTGGAAAGTGGTTGAGGTTGTCACCTCCACTTGTTATTGGTGGATGGTAAAAGGTTAAGATTTGAGAAGTCTGTGCAATTGTAATAAAATTATCGGGTGGAAAAACAAGTTTACACTATATTATGGTCAGAAACAGAGGAAATTAGACATAACAATATAATCTTTGATATTCTGTTGGGGAGAAAATTTTTCTGTTTTCTGTAAGTTTAAGAATGAGGACGATAAAACTTCTGGCCTATAAATTGGCATAGAGGTCAGCAGCATAGTAATCCATGCTGGTTGAGATTGGTTTAGCTGCCCCCAAATCTACTCCTCGGTCACAAAGTAGTAACAAAATAAACTAATATGAGCTTCCTTGTCTTTTTTCAGAGATGGAATTAATCCTATAGCTAGAATCATCTTTATTTTAGAATTAAAAGTACTAGTTAAGCTGGTTAAAAAGGTTTATGTTCTGAAAACAGTTCTGTATATACAGTCAGAAAAGTATACAAATATGTATGCACAAATATACATACATGTACACACACATATATATGTAGTATAATACAATGTGATATTGAGGAGTGTATGATGTATCCTCATTATTCATAAGTTCTGTGTTAGTGAATTTACCTACCCAATACAATTTACTTGTAATCCCCAAACCAATATTTGTAGTGCTTTTATGATCATTTGTGGACATGTGGTAAGTAGGAAAACACTGAGCAATACAAAGGGCAGAAGTCTTGTATATTACAGGAAGGCAAATTGACACAACCACTTTTACAAACTTCTTGACAATATTTACTAAAATTGAATATATGCATATACCTTCAATACACTCCTCAAAAATACCAACAGGTATATATATCTGTGTACAACAAATGACATGCATAAGAACACTCATATAACCGTTAATCATAAAAGTCTCAAATTAGAAAAACATCTAAATATCTATCAATAAAAGAATAAATACATATAGTGAGGTATATAATAAAATATAGCTAATAAAAAGTAAACTTCTGCTGGACACAACAGGGATGTCTGTCACAGGTATATTTGGTTGTGCCTTTTTTGGTGAATGTCAAATGCTATTAATTTTAATATGGCCTAGGTTATTAATCTGAATTGACATGATAAATCTATTTAAATATGTTTTCTGATGCCAATATCCTGCCAATACTCTTGTGTTTTCTTGTAGAAATTTTATTGTCTTATATTTTGCATCTATATAAACATTGCATCTGAAGTTGGTGGAAACAAGATTAATTTCTACTCTTGGTTTCTATTGACTTGGCACTATTCACTGAAGGCCTGTTTGCTCTCCATGGTTGTTCAATATCCATTTGCTCTAAGTCAATCCTCTGTATGTCTGGACTTGCTATTGATCCTATATCATATGGTGTTGGCCTGTTTTACTATACATCTGCAAAAAATGCTTTCTTAATTAAAGCAGTTTTAAAATGGCTCTTTTTTCTGGTACTCTAACTCGTCCCGCTTATTTCTGTTTTAAATATTTTAGGCCTTTGAATTTCCAAATAAATTTTAGATTCACTATGTCAGTTTTCACATACAAATAAGTATGGAAATTTTGATGGGCATTATATTCAGTATATGAATCAAATAATAGAGAATTAACTCTACAATATGCTATCTTAAATCCCATGATTATTATATACTTCTCAATTTTTTTGCCTTTTTATATTTTCTTTTGCTTTTTTTTTTTTTTTTGAGTCAGAGTCTCACTCTGTCGCCCAGACTGGAGTGCGGTGGCCGCTCCCGGCCACCGCAGCCTCGACCTGCTGGGCTCCGGCAATCCTTCCGCCTCAGCCTTCCGAGTAGCCGGAATTACAGGCACGCGCTACCACGCCCGGCTGATTTTTGATTTATTGTAGAGATGAGGTCTCGCTGCCCAGGCAGGTCTCGAACCCGCGGGCTCAGGCAATCCACTCACCTCAGCCTCGCAAAGGCGCAGGATTACAGGCTGAGCCTCCGAGCCCAGCTGCCTTTTTATATTTTCAGCAATAGTTATAAGTTTTTCATAAAGAAATTTTGTGCATTTTATTGGATTTATTTCCATGTGTTTTATATTTTGTTATAATCTCAAGTTACTTAATTTAATTTAATTTTTGAATTGTTTGCGTTATACAGTGGATTTCTTCATATTGATTTTGCTGACTTCACTTTTAATATTTGTATCCTCTGCACAAATTTATGTTGCCTGCAAATCACAACAGTTTTGTTTCACATTTTTCACTTTTTATAGCTTATACTTATTGCATTATACTACGAAAGTAACTCAAACCACAGGAAACACGTCAGCTTCAAGTAGTGATTACAATCACTATTTTCTCCCATTTTTATTCTTGATATCAATAATTTCTACCTAATCACATTTTAAGTCTTTCTCAAGAATCTATTTGGTGCTTAGCTAATTTTTATTTTACATGTTAAAACTATTTCACATTTCTGTTTTGGGATGACTATCTTTTTATTTCTTTTTTGGATGTTTTCTTTCTTTTCTTTTTTTTTTTTAAATTTTTTATTTGCAGTCTCACTCTGTCACCCAGGCTGGAGTGAAGTGTCACGTTCACCGCCACCACAGCCTCAACCTACTGGGCTCAGGCAATCCTGCCTCAGCCTTCCAAGTAGCTGGAACTATAGGTACACGCCACCATGCCAGTCTAATTTTTTTGACAATTGTAGATAGGATGTCTTGTCAAGTTACTCAGGCTGGTCTTGAACACCTGGATCTAGGCAATCCTCTCATCTTGGCCTTCCAAATTGCTGGGATTACAGGCTTGAACCACCATGTCCAGCCTGAATGTTTTCTTTAAATTTCATTTACTAGTTTTTCTTTCCTTTCCTTCCTTCCTTCCTTCCTTCCTTCCTTCCTTCCTTCCTTCCTTCCTTCCTTCCTTCCTTCCTTCCTTCCTTTCCTTCCTTCCTTCCTTCCCTTTCTTTCCTTCCTTCTTCTTTCTTTTTCTTTCTTTCTCTCTCTCTCTCTCTCTCTCTCTCTCTCTCTCTCTCTCTCTCTTTCTTTCTTTCTTTTGGCAGTTGAAGCTGTTAGACAAAATTCTAAGATGTCCTCTCAGATTCTCTGCATTCTGGTGTACATACAGCTGCTCCTAGAAATCAGTCATACACTAATTGCAGTTGTGAAGGGATTTTGCAGTTATAATGAAAGTCCCAAGTCAATGGATTTAAGATAGAGAGCTTATCCTCAATTGATCTGATCTAATTAGGTTTTCTTTCTTCCTGGAAAGAAATATGTAGCATAAGAAGGATTTGATGTGAACAAGAGGAGAGTCTCCACTGCTGGATATTAAGATTAAGGAGGCCACACGAGATGGACTTGAAGCAGTCTATAGAAGACTAGCAACCACTGTTCTATAGCCAGCAGGAAAATGGGAAATTCAATCTTATAACCACAAAGGGCTCAGTTCTGCCAACAATGAAAGGAGATTGAAAGAGTACACTGAACTCTAAAAGAAGAGCAAAGACCAGGCCAATGCATTGATTTTATTCTTGTAAAATTTGTATTAGAGAACCTAGCTACACTGTACTTAGACTCCCAACATGGAGAACTGTGAGCTAAGACTCCCAACATGGAGAACTGTGAGCTAATAAACGGCTGTTATAACACTAATTTTGTGTTAATTTGTTACAAAACAATGGAAAAGAAATGAAGACACAATGATAATAAATTTTTACCCTCTAAACAGTTGATTTAAATGAATGCTGCATATTTGATCATCTAATTTGAAATATTTGTAATTTCCACTATACGGTTTCTATTCTTTTTCAGTGATTACTCAAGAGATCATAACATACATTCTTTAACTGTGATACTGACAACATCCTTTACTATTGCCCTAATAATGTTAAAATCTTCAAACAGTCTAATTGTATCCAACACATTTTCATCTTTATATCATGTTGATATGCATTTTAATTCTGTACATTTTAAAACACTACAGCTATAATGAATACTGTTATTCTATCAGTTATTATACATTTAGATATACCCAGATCTTTAACTATTATTGTATTCTCCACTTTTGTCTGCCTTTCAATTTTTTTTGCTGAGTCAACTTTCTTAAGAAATATTCTTTATATTAGTACTTATATGTGTGTTTCTTCTGATAACATGCACTGTAATATTGTTCAGATGAGATGACTTTGTTTTACCTTCACTCTGAAAATATATTTATTTTTTGTAAAATGAATTATCATTTGATACATTTCATGCTACAATTTAAAAAATGTTATTCCACTGTGACTTGTTCTAACATTTATGTTGAAAGTTAGCTCCCAATTTTACTGCTGTTCTTTGAAAGATATCTGTGTGTTTTCTCTAGCTCCTTTTGAGATTTTTAAAATTTTTTGTTTGTTTTATTGTTTTGTTTTTAATAGTGTTATAATGCATGCCCAAACAAGATTTCTATTATATTGACCCTGCTTGGAATTATTAGTTTTTTTTTCAATGCACCTTAGTAACTAATATATTTTTAAATTCTCACCAAAATTCCCCCAAATACTGCCTCTACCTCATTTTTTCTTTTTTTCTTCTACTACAAAAATAACCACACAAATATTATTTTTGCTTTGATATCCATTTTCACCTTTTCTTCACATCTACTTTTTACATATTTTACTTTGAATGTGTCTGAATTTCATTTTCTTCTGCTATCAAATCTATTGAACTCTTCATTTCAGTCATTTTGCTTTTATTTGTCTATATTTTAAAATAAATTCTAGTTCTCTATAAAATTTTATATTCAGTCATATTCCTTATCACAATCATAGTGTGCTCATTGTTTTTGGGTGATAAAGTCAATATCTGTATTACCTGTCGGTCTCTCTGTAGTCCATTATAATTTCTTGCTTTCTGTTGATTAATTTCTAACTCTTGGAGTGCCAGGTATCAATTGCTTAGACACTGGATGCTGGGTTTGAATAACTGGGAAATAATTTGAAGCCTTCTCTGGCATGTTTTTTCTCCAGAGAGAATTTATTTTTACTCTCTGCAATATAGTTAGACAGGTCATGTTACTCAAGTTTGAGAATGAGTTAGTTTGATGCTACGTATCATTTGCTCAGAATGTTCACACACTTCTAATATTCTATCTCACTGGAGGCCTTGACTCTCTAGTCTGAGCTTTCTATTGATTCCTCCATGTGGATAGGCACTATCTGCTCATTTTTGTCCCCCTAGCATTATGAGGCTGTTGAAATTGTTTATACTTTTCCTAACTTCTTATTTTCACTATTTTCTCTTCAGGTACTTACAATTCTGTCTCCAACTTCTGAAACAAGCAAGCAAATAAACTTCAAATGTTTCAACAATAAAGAACCAAAAATGTTACTTACAATCAAATGACTTTAACTACCTCTGGCGTCTTTGGCTGCCTTCTTTGCTCTCTGGTGCATTCAAATATATAATTTTCTAAAGGCGTTCCATTGATTTCCTACAGAAAAACTGATACAAAATAAACATAATTTCTCTTTTTGAGAATCGATTATCTTCTCTTCCTTCCATTGATCTCCGATTCTTCTTCTTTTTTCTTTTTTTCCTTTTTTTTTGTTATAAAGATGCAGGGTACAATTCAGGTGCAACTTGGGTGGATTTAGAGTCATTCAACTCTGATTCTTAAAGAAAGGTGATACACAGGTTGATACATAAGGCGATACATCTCTGTAAGTTGAAATGTTTGGACTCCTTAAGTTGAAATACTTTTTGAAAGTTAATTTGGGTTGACTCAGGGATATTTATTTATAAATCTCTAGTTTTACCTTTTGGATATTGGAATGGGAAAAGAGAACAATTATAATGATAGAACTAAAATGGAAGGTTAGTGACCAATGTCAAAGAAAATAGCCTAATTATACTATATAAGAAAAGAATCTTAGTAAAAACATTCAAAGTGGAAGCTAATCAAACAATCAATATTAAAATGACATTCAAATGAAAAAGACCAATCAACTGTCAGCTAATTTTCTTCTTTTGTCTTTAAAAGACTTTTTTTTAAATAATGGTCTGATATCATACAAAATTTTTGGTTATTGCTTAGAATCTGAATATTTTACACATAAAATTTGCTTCTGTAAATGACTTTTATTGCAACAAACGTGATTTCTAGTTTGTGTTGACCTCACACAGAGATATTGGTGTGATCTGAGAAAACAAAATAGACACTGCTTTATCAAGATAGACTGTAGTGCTAAGGAAACCAAAATTACCAATGAGTCAAGGGTTCAGAGTGGCTGGCTTGGTAACTTTCTAAATTCCTTCTGCTAAAAGAAAAAGACATACTCGTTCTAAACGTCCTGGACTAAGAGTTATCAGGCAATTTATCACGCTCCTCCTAATTCTGATTTACAACACAGTCCTCTAAAGCTCTGATTCAACAGAAGACCGGTTTTACAAACATTCTTTTCTGATAAGTAACTGTATACCTTATGCCAATTTTAGCTAGCCTCTATAATAAAGGATGTGTACAAACCGTCTTTATGACCTATTGTTCACATTTTTTTGTAAAACATCAAATTCTACCTCATTTCATGCTAAAACCCCACCCAAACGTGAATATGCGATGTATGTTACATGTACATTTACCTATATATATGTATAAACTTGCTTCTTTCATAAATACGCATAGCTTTTCTTTCAAACCTGCTAAATATGTATGACTATTGTGTAATGGGGACCCTTTGGGTCTTACACCTCACCTGCCTTTCCCTTCATTGAAGTTTTCTGTTCATGCAGGAGACTCTTTCTGGTTTGCAAACTGATGTCACCAATAAAGCTACCCTTTCTACTATTTAGTTATCCTAGTGGTTTTCTGGTTAAAATTGGAGTAGAAGGGTAAAGACAGTGGAATCAATATTTTACCAAGTCCAACAATGGAAATACCAATACCCCTGAAGAAATTGTCAGTAGGATCCTGAATGCATAGACTGAAACATACTAAAAAGAATCTTGAAGCTCATTGATTATACTGATTGTGTTTATACTTGAGTATTTTCCATTTAGGGTGCTCATTTAATTCTTCTAGGCCATATATTGTCACATTTGTTTTAAAATTTAAGAATACAGATCCAGGTCATTGCTACAGTCTCATTCAGTTCTAAAATTCCTTTGCTTCCTGTATTAATGCCTAATTCAATAGTATATTAGTCACTACATCTCAAATATCTAGGGAGTGTGAAGTGATGAATGAAAGAAAAGCTGAAAATTGTAGTTCCTACAAGCATAATTGTATGAAGTGAAGAATTTATTATTGCTTTAGCTTTGTTTTAGAACCTTCAAGTGTTGGCTTTTCATTGAGGGGATGCTAAATATTTACAAATAAAATAAAAACCCAGATACTGCTTCTGTATCTACACAGAATCTATTACAAGATAACATTAAATAAATTTATTACTTAATGTAGACTATTAAAAATCTATTTTAAACAAAATTGTTTGTTATATAATTAATGCCATTGAACCCTGTGGTATCGCATGCTCGAATTGTGTGATATACATTTAGTCTCCTTTTAACAGTGTTACTCTTAACGTTCACATAATTTCTTTTAGCATTCGATTTAAAATGTTTGCACTTATATTTTACATTTAATAAAGAAGGTGAGTTTTCTTTAGGAGACCCACTCAACATTTTCATTACCTACCCAAGTTAAATACACTTCTGTTCTATGTACTCAGTGTCAAAAAAACATACACGTAAATGTGTATATATATCTATATCTATATCTGTCTATCTATATAACTTGCAATAGTATCAATGGGATTGTCTAGTGAATGACTCATTAGCTGCAATTTTACATATTTTATTCAGATTAATCAAACAATATGGAAAATAATATAAATTTCATATATAAAATGATAATAACTTTAGTTAATTATCAATATTTTAAGTCTGTAATAAAATGGATATTTATTGCAAAATAATTGTATAGTTATTAAAATTTTTTTCTTACTATTTTTTGATAATTAGAATATATTTTCATATTATAAGTGACTCGTTCATTGAAGATACAATTGTTGTTTTTAGGTTGTAGCACACTCCTTTTTCCAGCTAATTAAAATATGTATGGTTTCCTCTAATAAATTCAGCTTTTATATGCTTAAATTCAGAAAGTATAGCACTCTGGGAAAATAAAACAATCAAAATTGATTAATCCCAGTTTCTTCCTCCAGATTCTAAAGATAATTCCTTCTTTTCCTAGTCAACTGACTTTCTAGGAGTCTAGGAAAAGATACAAGATGCTTTTCTCTTTCCTTTGTATTTTGAGCACATAATACATAAAAGTGAGTGTGTGTGTTTGTGTGTGTGTGTGTGTGTGTGTGTGTGTGTGTGTGTGTGTATAATCTAATTGTTTCAAATTGAACACGTACCAGATTCAGATAAAAAATAAAAAA
Source organism: Cephalopachus bancanus (assembly GCA_027257055.1). Classification (NCBI taxonomy): domain Eukaryota; kingdom Metazoa; phylum Chordata; class Mammalia; order Primates; family Tarsiidae; genus Cephalopachus; species Cephalopachus bancanus. The sequence continues at coordinate 13,742,425 of JAPVLO010000068.1, read as the reverse complement.
TAAAAAAACAGGGTTAACATTTTAATGCTGACACCATAGAATAATTTTGTTTGCCTGCTTCCTTGTCTAGGCTCTACATAAATGAAGCCATATGGCATGTGCACTTTTGTGTCTCTCTTTTTGCTTGATATTATGTTCCTGAGATTTATCCATATTCCCACATGTAGCTGTAATTTTTATTTCCATTGTTTTTATGTCTTCCCATTATGTAAATACGTCACTATCTATCCATTCTGCTGTTGATGTGTATGTGAGTCATCTTCAAGTTTGGATTATTAAAGTTAATGCCACTATTTTCATTCTTGAACACCTATTTTGGTAAAAGCAAGTCACGTGGCTAAAACTAGAGTGAATGTTAGGTTTATACACTTAGAAGCATAATATGTGCTGAACCACCAAAACAGAAATCAACGATCCGATCCATGATGCATTTCGTAAGCAAAAGAAGGACAATAACATTTCCAATCATGGTCGTTCAACTATATACTTACCAAGATTTTTCAGTTAGAAAGTATAATGAGAAAACACATTTACAATAACAAGAATATTAAATTATTCATAATTATTTTTAAATGCAGTGCATAATGTGATATATAAATATAAAAATGCAATGTGAGATACAAATATATAAAAGACAATGCATATATCATATATAGTGTGTATATATATATATATGATGTACACATGCATATGTCCTAAAAACCTCTTAAGTTAATAATGATTTTTGAGTATTCCACCTGCAGCCAAAAGTGAGTTTCCTTTCCAAAAGCTATGTATTTATATTTATGTATTTTTTATTTTGTTCTTTGCTTATTGCATTGGATGGGATATTCATTACAAATATGTACGTGTGTATGTGCATATGTGTGCAGGCACACACAAACCTAATAATTAAATTTTATTTCAATTTTATTAGTATTTTAGAGGTGGGGTACAGGTGCATGTTTGTTATAAGATTGTAGTAATGGGGATTGATTCTCTGGAGGCCCATTCCCCAAATAATAAATATTGTACCCAATAGGTAATTTCTGAATCCTAACCTTCCCCATCTTCCTTCTTATTGATGTCTCAGTGACTATTATTACCTTCTTTGTGGCTATTTAGCTCCTGCACATAAGTGAGAACATGCAGTTTGTGGTTTTTGGCTTCTGAGTTAGTTCTCTCAGGATGATGATCTGAGAGATCATCCATATTGTTGCAAAGGACATGATTTCATTTTTTAAAGGCTGAACAGTATACTACATATTGTTAATCCAGTTTATAATTGGTGGGCATTTAGGTGGGTTCCATAATTTTGCTGTTGTGAATAGTGTGGCAATGAACGTGAGTACAAATGAGTGTCTTATATAATAATTTATCATTTTTTAGGTAAATTCCTACGAGTGGAAATACTAAATTGAATGATTTTTAACTCTTAGAGAAGTCTCCATCTGTTTTCCATAGAGTCTAAACTAGTTTACAGTCCTAATAGTGATTTTGTGGTCCCTTTTTCTCTGCAACTGTACCAACATCTGTTGTTCTTTGAATTTTTAATAATATCCATCCAAACTGGTGTGAGGTGATATCTCATGATGGTTGTAATTTGCATTACTCTAATGATTAGTGATGTTAAGCATTTTTTTCATGTTTCTTGATCATTTTTATGTCCTCGTTTGAGAAGTGTCTCTTCATGTCCTTTGCCCACTATTTGATTAACTTGTTTTGTTTGCTTAGTTTTTCATGTTGAATGTCTTATTTTCTTGTAAAACATGGCTATTAGTCCTCTTTTCTGAGGCACAACTTGTAAAGATGTTTTCCCAGCCAGTGTGTTTTTTTGTTCACTCTCTTATTTCCTTTGCTGAACAGAAGCTTTTTAGTTTGTCCCTTCTATTTTTTTTTTTTTTTGCAATAGCTTTTCATTATAAATTTTTTGCTTAGGCCAATGTCCAGAAGAGTGTTTCCTAGGTTTTTTCTAGAATTTTTATAGTTCCAAGTCTTACACTTAAGTCTTTGATCCACTTGAGTTAATCTGTATACATGACGGGAAGTAAGGATACAGTTTTATTCTTCTGTATATGAGCAGACACTTTTTCCAGCACCATTTATTGAATAGAATGTTATTTTCTGATTTTTTATTTTTGTCAGCTTTGTTAAAAATCAGTTGGATGTAGGTATTTGCCTTTATTTCTGTATTCTCTATTCTGTTCTATCAATCCGTTTGTCTATTACACCAGTATCATTCTATTTTAGTTACTATAGCCCTGCAGTATAATTTGACGTCAGGCAGTGTGATGCCTCCACATTTGTTCTTTGTATTTAAGATTGTTTTGGCAATTTGAATTTGGTTTTTTTTTCCATGTAAACTTTAAAATTGTTTTTTTTAGACCTGTGAAAAAGGATGTTGGCATTTAATAGGGATTGCATCAGGCAGTGTGGTCATTTTAACAATATTGATCTCCTGATTCATGAGCATGAAATGTTCTTCCATTTATTCATGTTGTCTGCAATTTCTTTTATCAGTGTTTTGTTGTTTACCTTATAGAGATCTTTCATCTTCTTGGTTAGATGTATTTATATTTATTTCTTTTTTTTGTTGCTAGTGTAAATGGAATTAAGCTCTCAATGTGGCTCTTGACTTGAGCATTATTGGCGTATGGAAATGCACTGACTTTGGCACATTGATTTTGTATCCTGAGACTTTACTGAAGTTTGTTTTTGTTTGCTTGTTTCAGACCTAGAAGTCTCTTGAAGGAATCTTCTGGGTTTTCTAGATACACAATCATGTCATTAGTGAAGGGATAACTTTACTTCCCCTTTGCCAATTTGAATGTCTTTTGTGTCTTTCTCTTGTAGATTCCCCTTTAGAATTTCCAACACAATATAAAAGTGTTGGAGTGTCTTGTTCCTGCTTTGGGGAGAATGTTTTCAACTTTTTCTTATGATGAGGCTGTGGATTTTTCATATATATTTATTATTGATTTGAGATATGTTCCTTCAATTCCTACTTTGTTAAAGGTTTTATCATAAAGGGATATTAGATTATTATCTAATGCTTTTTCTACATCTATTGAGACAATTATATGGTTTTTAACTTTACTTCTGCTTATGCAGTGAATCATGTTCATTGATTTGCACATAGTAAAACATTGCTACATCCCTGAAAAAACCCACTTGGTCTTGATGGGTTATTTATTTGTTTTTAATATGCTGCTCAATTCAGTTTGCTGGTATTTTTTTTTAAAGGATTTTTGTATCTATATTCATGAGATAAATTGACTTGTAGTTTTTGTTGTTGGAGTTTGTTTGTTTGTTTGTTTTTGTTGTGGCCTTGCCTGATTTTGGTATCAATGAGACACTTATTTTTCTAGAATGAGGTAGGATAGAGTTCTTTCTTTTAGATTTTTCAAATAGTTTCAGTAAGATTGGTGGCAAACCCTTCTTTGCACATCTTTGCAGTTATGAATCTGTCTGGCCCTGGGCTTTTTTTTCTTGGAAGTTTTTTTGTTGTTGTTTTTTATTTTTTTGTTTTTTTATTACTGATTCAATTTCATTGCTTATTCTTGGTCTATTTAGGGTATCTTTTTCTTTCTAGTTTAGTTTTGGGAAGCTGAGTGTTTCCATTTCCTCTAAGTTGTACGTTTTTTTTGCCCTCTAATAGTTGATATAGTATCTGATGACCTTTTGTATTTCTGTCATATTGGTTTTTATGTCACCTGTGTCATTTCTGATTGTATTTGAGTCTTCTATTTTTTTCTTGTCCAACAGTCTGTCATTTTTGTTTATTCTTTCAAAGGACTAGCCTTGGATTTATTGATCCTTTGTAGCATTTTTGTTCTCAAATAGATTTAGTTATGCTTTTATTTTATGTATTTTCCTATGCTAGCTTTGGGTTTATATTGTTCTAATTTTTAAGATTTAACTTTGAGATGCAGTTTAAACTATTAGTTTCAGATTTTTTAAATGTAAACATTTAATGCTATAAACTTTCCTGTTAGCACTGATTTTGCTGTGTCACAGAGGTTTTAATATGCTGTGTCTTCATTTAGATTTGTTTCAAACAACAGGCTGGGCTCAGTGGCTCAGCCTGTAATCCCAGCACTTTGGGAGGCCGAGGCAAGTGGATTGCCAGAGCTTGAGGGTTTGAGACCGCCCAGGCAACTTGGCGAGACGTTGTCTCTACAATACATCAAAAATTAGTCTGGCATGGTAGCATGTGCCTGTAGTTCCAGCTACTTGGAAGGCTGAGGCAAAAAGGATCACCGGAGTCCAGCAGGGTGAGGCTGTGGTGGCCGGGATCATGTCATTGCACTCCAGTCTTCGAGCCTAGGCAACAGCATGAGACTCCAACTCAAAAAAATGAAATAAAATGAAATAAATAAAGTTTTGATTCTGCTGTAATTTTGTTGTTTATCTAGGGGTCATTCAAGAAAAATTTTTTCAGTTTCCATGTAGTAGTGTAGTTTTAGGAGTTATTCTTAGTGTTGAATTTTAATTTTAATTCGTTGGGGTCTGAGAAGATTCTTGCTATAATTCTTATATTTTTGAATTTATTAACACTTACTTTATGGCTAAGCAGATGGTCTATTTTGAAGAATGTTTCATGCAGAGATGAGAAGAATGCATATTTTTCAGTTGCTGGGTGAATAATTCTGTAGATGTCTGTTAGGTTCATTTGATCTATATTCCAGTGTTTTTTGTTGTTGTTGATTTTCAGCTTAAATGATCTGTCTAGTGATGTCATTGTAGTGTTGAAGCTTCCTAATGTCACTGTATTGCTATCAAGATATGTGCTCAGGTAAAGTAGTGTTTGCTTCATGAATTTGGGTGCTCTGGTGTTCAGTGCATATATGGTTAAGAGAGTTACATCGTCATATTTAATTTTATGCTTTATCATAATATAATGCTCTTCTTTGCATTTTTTAACTGTTGTTGTTTTGAAGTCTTTTGTCTGATATGAGAATGGCTACTTCTGCTTGTTTTTTTTTTCCCATTTGCATGAGAAATCTTTTTCCTTCTATTTATTTTGAGCCTGTAACTGTCTTTGGCTAATAGGTGGATCTCTCATAGATAGCAGATGGTTATTTTTTAATCCATTTAGCTACTCTGCATATTTTAAGTGGGGAGTTTAGACTTCTATTGTTCAGGGTTAATATTGGTATTGAGGTTTTTTTTCTGCCGTAGTGTTATAAACTAGCCACCTTGGGGTTTCAAAGTTGTAGTTCCTTTTTTGATTTGTGAGCTTTGTACTAATGTGATCCTTCATTATAGTGAGTTTCATCATTTCTTAAAACTCTTTTGAGCATCACTTGTGGAGCCAATTTAGTGATGACAAATTCCCTTGGTGTTTGTTGGGAAGAATTTTATTTCTCTTTTTTTATTTCTGTCTGACTGGGTTAGTTCAAAGGACCTATCTTCCAGCTTTAGAAGTTTTTCTTCCACTCTGTCTATCTTACTGCTGAAGTTTTGAACTATGTTTTGTATCTCTGTCAATGAATTGATTAGTTCTGCATTTTGAGGTTTTTTTGTGTGTGTCTATCTCTTATTTCCCCTCCTCAATTGTTCTAATGATTTTTTTGTATTGGTTATAAGCTTTCTTTTGTATCTTCTTGAGCTTCTTTATAATTAATATCTTGAATTCATTATTTGAAATTTCAAGGATTTCATTTTGGCTAGAGATAAAGAGTTAGAATATCCTTGGGGGTAACACTCTGTTTTTTCATGAAGTCAGAGTTGTTTCTCTAATTATTCTCATCTGAATAAACTATGGTGATTATTCTGTATAAATTTCTTAGATATAGATAGCCTGTGTATGTAGACTTCCCCGAGTGATGATTTTAGTACTGGATATACTGGAAGAGTGTGGGCCAGCTTGCTGTCTTCTTTGGTACTGGGATGTTGGGGGTCTTGAGAAGCTTATCTTGTTACTCAGTGGTGTACACTGGTGTCAACACATACCTGTTTTGTTGCCTTATTCATTCTCTAGACCAGCATGTGCTGCCTATGGTAAGAGCTGACTACTGTCGATGTGAATGGGTATTTACTTGATCATTGTTTACTGGCAGAAGCTCTCAGTTAGCTCAGCCATTTGTCTCAACTGGCCTGTGGAGTACACAGCGATCCCCTTTTGATAACATTTTATTAAAAATATGTGTTTTCTCTATATTTCCTATTTTTATGCTTAACTTTTTTTATTTTGTGTAGAAAAAACTATCTACCTGTACAAATATTGTGGAAAGCATACAAGTATTTTATTTAATCTGAAACAAACAATTGATATATAATCAATCCTTCATGATTTTATAAATTTTCTCTTAAGCTTCTCAGCTTGATTCCTTTTATGTGACATTTTTGGCATCTTATTTAAATTCATACCTTGACTGAATCTATATTCAAGTTGTTTGTTTTGAATTATTAGTTAGTAATTGAATTCTTCAAGGAAATTCTTAATTTCAGCAGATTTCAAATTGATGGGTAAAGATTCACACATAAACTCACAAATGATTTTAATATTCTTCTCAGTCTTATGAATGTTTCTTACTTTTTCAAAATGTTTTATTTATGTGTTCTTTCATTTATTTCTTGGTAAGATTTGATTACATTAATCATCTTTAAAAATATTTATTACTGATAAAATATATTAAGTTTTCTGTAGTGTGACCTCAGCAGAGAAGGAGGATTCTAATAAACAAGTGGATATCATTATCTGTTCATGGATACCTGTAAACCTCTTTCCCTAGCCACCTCTGTCATCACACAATGGGTTCATGAAAAAAGTGGCCATGGTGGCAGAATTGGCGATTATGGATGGACTTAGAAACATGAAAGTCTGCACACCAAGATTGACCTGAATATAACCAGTGCTGAGTGCCTAATCTGACAGCATCAGAGACTGATGTTGAGTCCTTAAATTAGTGAAGCACCATTCCCTGGGATGATTAGCCAGCTACAGGGTAGCTGGTTGATAACATCAGATCAATCTCTCATGAAAGAAGCAACATGTTGTTCTTATCAGAATTGACATTTACTCAAAATATGGATTTGACGACCTTGCATACAAGGCTTCTTCCAGAATTACCATCCTTGTACTTACATAAGGCCTTATCCATGATCATGATGTTTTATGTGGTAATCAAATAACTCAATTCATTGCATGAGAAGTGTAGATATAGACCCATATTCACAGAATTCACTTGTTTTATTATGTGCCTTATCATCCTGATATTGTTTGATAGTACAGTGGAGTGACTTTTGAAGGCTAAGTGACTATGTGAGCTAGGTGGCAATGTCTTGGAGGGGATGGGAGAAGGTTCTCCAGAAAGTTTATATGCTATAAATTGTCATCCAATATATATTACTGTCTCTTACTTAGACAGAATTCATGGGTTCAGAAAACAAGAGAAATAAATGGAAGTGACATGTCTTACATTATGCCCCATGAGCAACGACCAAAAATTTTGCTTCTTCTTCCTGCAGCTTAATGTTCTGCTTTTATAAAAGTCTTAGCTCCAAAGGAGGAATACTTCCACCAGGGATCAAAAAGATGATTCCTTTAAACTAGAAGGACTGCCACTTAGACACTTTGGTCTTCTCTCATGCTCTCAATCAACAGGCAAAGAAGGAGTTAGGTAACTGACTAAAGTGATTGATCCTAACTACCAAGAGAAAATGGGACTACTACTCCAGATGGAGGAAAGAAGAGTATTTATGGAATATAGGAGATACCCTCAGGTGTCTATTAGTATTGCCATGCCCTGTGATTAATTTCAATGGAAAACTACGGCAATGTTATGCAGAGAGGACTTCTAATGATTCAAGTCCTCGAGAATGAAGGCTCAGATCACTACATTAGATTAAAAAAAAAAAAAAACCCATGACTAGCTGAAGTGAATTGCTGAAGGAGAAGGAATTACAGAATGCTTAGTGAAAACAGTTAAAAATACCAGATATGACTATGTGACTGTTACAGTAATGTGGACTTTAATTGTTATGAGTATTTTCTCTTTATTTTGTTATAAATATGCATGTAAACATATATTTATAAATGCATATATGTTTTCTTTCCTCTTGTATCCCATATTATGTAATGTATTGACTTTATACTATAGTATTTAACTATTGTTAAATTTATGTCATAGTAGTTCAGTTTTGGACTATCAGTAAACAACATTCAAGAACTTTACCTCTTCTTCTGGGGAAGGAGGAATGCATTTTTAACTGTATGCAGAATATTTTTATCATTTTAGGAAAATTATAATCGTGTTATTTATTTGGAAATTAGGTATGGTTTAAAGAGATATATACTGGTTCTACGTTGACAGAATGGGGAATTAACAAGGCTAATCTTATATGTCAACTTGACTAGGCCATGGGATGCCCAGATATCTGGTTAAACATTATTTCTTCCTGGTCCATGATGGTTTCCATGAGAGATTAGCATTTGAATTAGTGAAGTGATTAAGCAGATACCTTTGTCAACGTTGGTGAACATCACCTGTCGGGGTGCCAGCCCCGACCAAAGAGGGGGAAGGGTTAGGACCCGCTCCAGAGAATCCGGACGGCGAGAAGAGACCACTCAGAGGCAGTTTCTTCTGGGAGCAGTCTGATCAGGACTGAAGCCAAATTTTATTCGGACTCTTTCCAACTTATATACCATTTTTCATACCCTCCAGCAGTGTGATAATCACTTGCTGGGGGCATACAAACTGCATGATGTATATTGCGATTTACAAACTATGCATCACAAGACCATCATGAGACTTGCAAGCTCCAAGCAGGCGTGGCTTTACAAATCTCACATCAAGGTCACAGGTGCACAAATACAGTTCGTTTAAAAGTGTCTTCCATAGTGTTCAACAAATCATTCATATTATACTCTTTGTTCTAAACCCTGATTAATACAAAAACTTTCTTAGTTAACTCTAGGTTCAATCCAAGTTCACTGACTCCCAATATTTTTTAACGACCGATATTATCAACTTAACACTATACTATAATCTATTAGTTTACCTAAAGGACTTAATTTTTATTTATTCCATTAACCTATTACGATTCAACATAGTGGCCTATAATTCTATAACAATTAATTCAAAACTTATTCCTTACCATGACTTATATGAGTTTCATGATCTAGTGTTTGGGCTTTAATACTATGCTATATCTCATTAAGCTAATACCTTATCATCAAATCTTATAATTATCATTGACGTATGATTTTAGAATCATAACACTATAATTCTCATTCTTATTTTAATAAAACTATGACTTTAACCCAAAACCTAAATCTTTTTTCCTAGTATATTAATACATGGCTACGTGTAAAATTTCCTATTGTCATATTAGAAGCAAAAACTACAGCGTTGGGAAAGTTTCGGTATACTAATCAAAGGATCTTAAAGTTGGCCTACAGGAACAGGAAATAAAGTCATAATCTGAAAAAAGGAAACTTAAAAAGCTTAAACAAAACCTAAAAGTTTTCTACGAATGCTTATTACTGTTTAAATCTTTCCGATGGAAATTATATCGTCTTAAATGAATGTTTTATCCGAACAAGTCTATTCTAAAAATCAAATAGTGTCTGCCACACTCTTGGATAATGGACTGCGCAGTTACTATGGGAATGGCCACGGGCTGAAGCAAACAGTTTTGGCATGTAACGAAACTAGAAAAACGTCTTGAAGAAAAACGCCCTGCCCGGCTAAAAGGTGGGGCAATAAAACTATTATAATTTAGTTTCTAATCTTAATCCTAGGAGAAACTGCCTTTGGGAACAAGAGCTGACTCACCAGTCTACCAGGAATAGAAGTTAAAAAATATCTAGAAAGAAGTAAGATTTAGAAAGGACAAGGTCATTCTGCTGTATAACCTTTCATCAGGCGTATAGAGATTTTACTTATAAGTTTTACTGCCATGTATGCACACTGGTCACTAATCACACGCCAATATTATAGGTATAACTGACATCCTACGTCAGAGGCGATCTTCCAGATGGGCCTTTACAGGCCTCAGCCATGTAGCTATAGATGTTGGCTCCCAACAATCACCTAATTCAGAAGTTCCCCAACTCCTGGGCTGTAATGGTCCATTGCTTGCGAGGAATCAGAATGCACAGCAGGAGGTTAGTGGCAGGTGAGCAGAGCTCTAGAGCCTTGTCTCCTGTTAGATTAGCATTCAATTCTTATAGGAGCACAAACCCTATTGTGAACTGTGCATGCTAAGGATCTAGTTTACATGCTTCTTTTGAGAATCTAATGTCTGATGATCCCTGCCACCCTCCATGGAAAATCTCTCTCTCACAAAACCAGTCCCTGATGCCAAAAAGGTTGAGGACTACTTATCCAGTTAAGACCTGAGTAGGCTGAAAATATGAAGAAAGTTTGAAATAACTGCATGACTCATTGAGCTGGAACATTAATCTTCTCTATTTTCAGTGCTTCTGGTTCTCAAGTCTATAGATCTGGTCTGAAATCTACACCCCTAACTCTCTAGCTCTCAGACTGTTGAATTAAACTACCAACTTTCCTGGGTCTCCAAGTTGCAGATAGTAGATTAGAGGATTTCTCAGTCTTTATTATTCCAAAAGATTGTGTGTGCTTGTTGTGTGTGTGTGTGTGTGTGTGTGTGTGTGTGTGTGTGTGTGTGTATGTAGTTTCCTATTGATTTTGTTCTCTAGAGAACTTTGACTAATACAGTTATCCTAATGGACAAAAAAGACAGTGATAATCTCAATTGTTTCACACTCAGAAAACTTAATTTGTTACTTTTTAAAAATAGCATTCTTAGTAATAAAGCACATGGAAATACATACAAAATTAATGCCCTGGCCCAAAAGACTTTGTCTTGAGGACCACAGTAGAGTACTAGATCCTTCTCTAATTTGAAATCACAGTCGTTCCATGACCTATAATTCCTTTAAATAAATAAAAGTCTGAGTTTTCTTAGGAAAAAACTAGTGGAAATTGAATGATTAATCATACAGTTTGGGAGTTTTAAAAGAAAATTTAGTTATCTTCAGGTGGAAGAGCACCAAACAAAGAAAATATGCAGCTACCCTCTGTGAAAGATTCTAATTCTTAGCAATCCAAAACAGTATAGTAGTGTACCAACAAAAATGGGAATTGCTGCATTAAGAAGATGACTGAAATATTTGTATGAGTTTATCTCATGATGGATCAATTGTTCTGAAATCACATCCAGTTCCTGAATATGTTGGAATATACATACTTGATAACTTGCAGAATTCCATATTGTTCTTTTACCTCTGGAGTAAAGGTCATTAAAACAGAATCAACCAAGAAAAGTTTCTTCATTACTAAGTCAGTAAGTAAAAAGTAATATTACATTTCTGGATCAATTATAGACAGAGATATCACAATCTGAGATTTGAAATGTATAAGACAACAATTTTTTTCTAAAATGTATATTTAGATTGTATTGTGTGGTTAATGAAAAACTACTTGAGATTATTTTAAGTTTAAGCAAGGACTGTCTTTAATTGCATCTGTGACTCAAGATGTAGACTTTTTACTAGAACAAACTGACAGTCTCTAGAAACTTGTTTGAGACTCTCCATCTGTCAAATATAATTTTTTTTAAGTCTTAATAGTAAATTTCACCAGACACTCTTTTTGCTCACCTGGCAAGAATAGAAATAGACCTTCATCACTTTAATTCAGAATTAGAACACGTTATAGTGTTTTTATAATAAATTATTTTTTAGGGACTTAAAAAATTTTACAGGATTTTATATTATATTGATGAAATTTAAGATACCTAAATGTGATGAGTGGGCATTGCAGGCAACTTAGATAACTACTAAGACACATGGTTTTCAGAGCGTGAGAAAAAAATCCCAATAATATTTCATTCACAGCAGCTGATATATATTCTTTGATAAATAGAACAAGTAGAACTTATGTGTACTTCCTAGTACTATAAACACATGCAAAAAATGTTTGCTGAGACTCTTTGGATTTAGGAGTTACATGTATAATAGTTTGTATCTCCTCTCTAACCTAACACCAAGGCTACCAACTTTAAACAGAGCCCAGAGCAAAAGAAGGCTCTTTGGTGAACTGGGCTATCTTGCAAGAGATCTGATCCACCAGATACAATATCTCATATGGATAAGATGCATTACATAGATTGTGTCTAACTAAGGAGAGAAATCACAAAGCAGAACCCTAAAGTTGTTGAAGAAATTATGCTCAATTTTCGAACTGTAGTTCTTAAGAGAAACTGGACTTGGCCAGCTTCTCTTGTTTTTTGTTATTGATTATGGCCATCCTGACTGGAGGTAGGTGATATCTCAATGTGGTTTTAATTTGCATTTCTCTGATGATTAGTGAGGGTGATCATTTTTTCATGTATTTATTTTCCCATTTTTTACTAAGGTTTTCTCCCCCCCCCCAGCTTTGGCACATTTAGTTCCTCATAGATCCTAGACATTAGGCCTTTTTCAGATTAACAGTTGGCAAGATTTTTTTCCCTATTCTATTGACTGTCTCCCTGTTCTCTTGATGATTCCTTTTGCTCTACAGAAGCTTTTCGGTTTAAGGAGGTTCCATTTATCTATCTCATCTTTTATAGCATTCACTTTCGAAGAGTTGATCAGAAATTGGTTGCCTATTCCAGTTTCTGTAAAGGTGTTTCCTATGTTTTCTTCTAGGAGTCATATGGTTTGAGGTTTTACATTTAGGTCTTTGATGCATTTAGAGTTGATTTTTGTGTATAGTGACAGGTAGGGGTCCTGTTTCAGTTTCCTGCACATGATCATCCAGTTTTCCCAGGACCATTTGCTGAATAGGTTCTCCTTTCCCTAGTGATTGTTGGTGAAGGCTTTGTTGAAGATGAGTTGGTTGAAAAATTGAGGTTTTGATTCCAGAATCTCCATTCTGTTCCATTGTTCTAAATGTCTGTTCTTGTTGTACCAATACCAAGCTATTTTGGTTATTGTAGCTTTCTAGTCGAGTCGGAACATCTCTACACTGTTAGTGGGAGCGTTATCTAGCACAACTTCTGTGGAAAAAAAGTGTGGCAATTTCTAAACAATCTAAAAATCGACCTTCCATATGACTCAACAATCTCCCTTCTGGAAATATACCTGGAGGAATTCAGATCACAAAACAGATAACTGCATACACATGTTTATTGCAGCATTATTTACAATAGCAAAAACATGGAATCAACCATGCTGCCCATTGAAAGTGGACTGGATGAAGAAAACGTGGTGCATTTACATGATGGAATATTATGTAGCCATAAAGAAAAACAAAATTATGAACTTTGCATCAACTTGGATGGAATTAGAATCTATAATACTCTGTGATTTATTACAGAAACAAAAATCTGAGTACTATACGTATCACTCAGAAGCGGACCCTGAATATTTATCATAATACTATAAGAAAGGACAATCCGCCGGGCTCAGTGGCTCAGCCTGTAATCCTGCGCCTTTGGGAGGCTGAGATGAGTGGATTGCCTGAGCCTGCGGGTTCGAGACCTGCCTGACCTCATCTCTACAATAAATCAAAAAATCAGCCGGGCGTGGTAGCGCATGCCTGTAATTCCAGCTACTTGGAAGGCTGAGGTGGAAGGATCACTGGAGCCCAGCAGTTCGAGGCTGCGGTGGCCAGGAGCGGCCACTGCACTCCAGTCTGGGCAACAGAGTAAGACTCCAACTCAAAAAAAATAAAAATAAAAGAAAGGGCAATCCCAGCTGTTGTGTGACAGTGCCAGTGGGGAGTGCACATAACATCAATAAGAGTACCAAACTTTATCTGTATTATGACCACTTATTTACCTAACCTTGAATTGTACCCCACATCTTTCAAATAAATAAAATAAAATAATAATTTCATCTCAAAAAAAAGAAGAAAGACATTGAATGCCTGATCATGGTATGCCAAGTGACCAAATAACCTTAGTTGCCCAAATAAACACCATTTTGGATGTTATATATTCCTGGGTGTGCACATCATCTTCCCCATGTTTAACTGGAAATGCTATGCATGAGGTACCTTCTTTTTTTTTCTGAGTTGGAGTCTCACTCTGTTACCCAGACTGGCATGCAGTGGCCACTCCTGGCCACTGTAGCCTCGACCTGCAGGGCTCCGGTGATCCTTCTGCCTCAGCCTTCCAAGTAACTGGGACTACAGACGCGCACTACCACGCCCGGCTAATTTTTGACTTATTGTAGAGATGAGGTCTCACCAAGTTGCCCAGGTGGGTCTCGAACCTGTGGGCTCAGGCAAACCTTCTTCTGATAGTATTGTCAGTGGTGGCTCATTAGTGTAATGGTGCGCCCTTAAGAGTCTGATTATATAGTCAAATTTTTCCCTACTATTTCCTACATCTTCATGGACAGTTTCTTCTAACCGGAACAACTAAAGGATGATTTACATACATTCTTACAAGATATTCTACCTTTTGTTGACAATGAAGAAAAGCAAGTCATTATAGGAATAGCATGAATGACTAAGAAAAAGAACATATTCCATTTATCAGAATTTCAGGTAGTTCATAGCTTTGTCCATTTTGACTCAAAAGAGAGATGACTAGAGATAAAGATCAATCCTCATTAATGGGATGTGAAAATTTGCCAAAACAATCTGACCAAGATAGCCTTCAGCTTGACTTTTACCCAGGTATCTTTCTGCCTCTAGAGCTCTTACAAAATGAACATGACCTACAAGTGAGATTCCTCTTTTATTTTTCTCAGAGCATTTACATAATTAGAAAACGTATAATAGAAAACGTATAATTGCATTATCTGTCCTTTTGAGATGTAAATCTTAAAAAAAAAAATACTTTCATCAGCTTACAACCTAGTACGCTCTTTCCCAAGGACCTGGAAGCCATTACTTGAAATGTAACCATCAGGAAGGTTGTAAAAACATGTACTGTTAAGAAGTTAAAAAAAAATTTTACTTCCCTTTTGAGTAACACCTGTGATTGAATACAAATGGTCTATGATCCTTCACATCAGCTTTTAAACATTCTTCCATCATTTGTGTCAGTAGACTTGAGTTCTGACTACTTTTTGCTTTTTCTACCTTATTACAATAGCCTTAAATAAAGTTTTCCTTACTTGATTAATTTTGTCCAGTAAAATTTTTGTTTTCACAGGTCATAGGTTTAGAAGCAAAGACAATTATAAAATTGAATAGCAAGGGGTCTGAAAAGTGTTATCTGTGGATGGAACTCTGTGAATAGGTGTATATTTTCAGAATATTTGTACATGTGAATGTACACATGCAGGCATATAAACATGCAAACACACACACACACACACACACACACACACACACACACACACACACACACAAACATCACTCCTTCAGAAGGTGCTTTCAATATCTGATTGAAAGCTAGTCTCAGTGGCTCACCCTGTAATCCCAACACTTTAGGGAGCCGAGATGAGTGAATTACCTGAGCCCATGGTTTCAAGACCAGCTTGGGCAACTTGGCGAAACCTCATCTTTACAATAAATTTTAAAAAAAATAGCCAGGCAAGGTAGTTCATGCCTGTAGTTCTGACTACTTGGGAGGCTAGTATGGAAGGATTTCCCCAGCAGGTCAATGATAGGGTGGGCATGAGTCTGCCACTACACTTCAGCCTGTGTGACGGAGTGAGACTTCAACTCAAAATAATAATGATAACAATAATAATAATAATAATAATAATAATAATAATAATAGATTGAGGAAGGACATGCATTGTTTGGACATCAGTCAGCTTTTTTTTCCCTAGCTAATGCTGGGCTTGTTCAACTGGTTTATAAACAAAATCACCATGTTGACAGTGGTGGATTTTATTTATGAGATTAATACATGAATTGCCTTTTTCAAATGCTTATCTGGTTATCACGAGTGATTCATTCCTGACTATCCAAATGCAAAGGCTAATACTGCTCCTCAGTAGTATAGCATCTTCTTAAAAATATTCTTTCATCTCTTAACAAGTTAATAAATGTGGGCCCTTTCTTCATGGAGGCTGTTAGTTTTCCTATTTAAAAAAATTTATTTGTCTTTCCTGGAAGAATTCTTCACTCAAAACCAACACTGAAGTGCCTTACTCTCAATTATTTCACCCTAAAGGAAATGACTTGAAACCATTTATAACAAAGAAAGAGAGACAATGTGCCGACATTGGCCATAAATGACCACTTAAGTATATATAAAAACTCCACTATGGCACCAAATGAAGAACAAAATTTTGTAAGGTTAGTGTGCTATACCACAAGATAGGATATACTCTAAATAATGACATAGGTCTGAGAATAAAGTGGTGGAAATAGGAAGACCACTAGTCTCTATTACACATGGTGATACAGTTAAAAATGATTTATTGCTATCCTCATCCTTTGGGATATATATATATATAATGTCTTTGTTCAAATAGAGGTAATAAGTAATTAGGTAGTAGATAGGTAGATAGGTAGATTGATACTTTTACCAGTTATTGTTAAACTATGCTAGATGCAAAATACAACCTGGCAAATTCAGTTTCTTCATATCATCAATCTGCTAAAAAATATTGAAGAATCTGATTATTTTTTGCACAAAATTGATTGGTATTTATCTTCAATAACTGTGAGTTAAGATGTTTACTTCCTTTCAGTGTGTCGATATTTCCCTTAACCTTACTCATCCTGTTCTTCATGCCCTACTATTGCTTCAGATCCTTTGTTTTTATTGTTTACCTCTACACTGTTATTAGATTTATTACATTCTAATAACTCTTCTCATTCTAAACTAGACTAGCATATCTTAGGCCTGCAGAGTTGTTATAAACTGGAACTATTTTCCATACTTCCTTGCACTGAGAACATTTTCTGCTAGATTTCACATATCCCTATAAAAAATACTTTATAGGAAAATATTAGCTGTAAAATTTGTGTTAAATTTCAAGTGATTAGAAATACATATAAATGATGTATAATATATATTGAAAGCCATGAAATTGTAAAACCTATGTAAATTAAATAAACACATGAAATATTAGTATATTAATCATAAATCATCCAAAAAAAAACAAACCTTAGTTATCTGAGGCTACCCTTTCATTTTCATTCTCATTTAATTTCTAAAGGGAATACTTACATTAAGTGGGAGCATGTCTCTGTTGCCTCTGTATGAGCCTGTGAGGATAAGTGTATTGTTTTTGGGTGACAGTGAGTGTATTGCTGCTCATGTTCCTTTGTCTTTAATTCTTATGTTGAATCATTCTTGACTTCTGTCTTAAATAGCTAAGTATTTATTATTTTACTGTAATAAGAAATATTATTTAGGCCTGTCTAATATGGACATCCCTTTTATAGACATCTTTCTTGTATTACAAGAATTCTTTTATTAGTTTACCCCATGAGCACTAGTTGTACATGTGTGCAAAGTCAAATTAAAGATAGAGAAAGGAGAGCATACCCTCCACTAACTACTCTCACCTATCATGTTTCCCTTTGTTTAGAGTACATTTATAGGGTTTGGGTCTCAGACATTTATGCAGGGTGAAGAAAAAGGAAAGATAGGCTATAATTGCAGCATATTTTCTCTCTTCAGTAAACATACTGCAAATATTTTCCTCAGAAGAGTATGAGGGAGCCGTAGTCTATGACTCACTGCACTCTACCAAAATAAATGTCCAGCTCTATTTTTAGTTGAGATGAATAGTATATACTTGTTCTGCAGAACATGTTTTTAAATAATACATTCCTCAGGGAAACACCTATGAATTTTGTTTTATTTGTCAAAGATTCCAGGCCATGTGAATGATCTCTGATGTTTGACATCTTCCTAACTGGTGGAGGCTCATCAATATATAATATCTTTGCTAGGCCTCAAAGAATTATAGATTGGCAGAGCAGCAGAAGCATGAACAAGTGACATCATTCACTCATTTAATACATATTTGCAAGAATTTATTCTCATGCTTTTATGCGTTCTTGCTATAAACTCCTTACCAAGACTGTGAGGTCTATATGATATTTACAATTTAATGTAACAATCATACAAATAATAACTGATATATTACAGTTGGATTTGGTAGGTAAATAATACATATTGCATCTTATATAACTCATTAATTAGTACTGGATAGTCTCTAAAAAAAGATGTTTTACAGATATTCATAAGGCACAGATAGAAACCCTTCTGCAAAACAATCTTTTTTCACATTTGATGTACTTGCTAAGATGCTTGTTCAATGTATTGTTCAAAAATGAAAACACCGCAAGCATGGGCCAACTTATTTAGTTCAATTCTTGATACATATTTTCATGTGAATTACTAGATTAAATGATTGCCCAAAAAAGAGTGATAAAATATGAGGCATAGTACTCTAAATACAGTATAATGCAAATATGAGAGTGTGTACACTCACCACATGCACTCTTGGAAAAAAGAAGAACTAAAACTATATCGCTATGCCTGCATGAGTGTGTGTGCATTATAAACTTTTATACCTCTATATAATTATGTAATAATGAATTATTACATGTATTTGCTTTAAATTAAAGCCTGCATGTTCAAAACCGAAAGTGAGTTAGGTAGCCAACAACCCAAATCACTGTGTGCCAAGCTTTTATTGTTCCAACATATTACTGCACACATATTAGATGTTTATTCAATATTTTTGGATATAAGGTCAAGGTGGCATATAAAAGAATAAATTATAGCAACAATAAGTAATTATTTTACCACACTTTATTTACCATTTCGTTTATATTTTGTTTTGATTTTAAAAAATCTATAGCAATCACACTCAGCAGTGACTCAAAGGCAACATAATCACATACAAAATTACTTACTGTGAACCATATGATTCCTTTACCCCCTGCATACATAACAGTCTTCCCCACTTTGCAAACCTAATCATTAATCAGCATGGATCTTTTCAAAATTACCTGTTTACACTAGTGGCTATTGAGCTGCAGAGTGCACATTCTATTAAAGTGACCCTAGGTTCTCCCAGCCAAAAAGGAAAAATCAGTGTGAAATGACACGAAAAGGAACCGAAGAGTGCTTGTCGAGACATCCTGGGAATATCAGCATCATGATGCTGTTCATTAGGTGGACCCCATGACATTAAAAATGACACTAATAATAGCTCTGACCTACATAGAACTATGTCTTTCCAAAGGTTACATGAATACATTATACAAAGAATAGCGAGCTTCATATTGGAGTCAAGTTGCAGTTGTATCTTGAAGAATTAATCTGTGATTTTCTGTTGTTTTCCCCTAGCTCTCTATTGTCTTACTACAACTCCTGCCATGGTGTATCTTCCTGTCCCAACACACAGTGAAACTCCAGATCTAAAATTCAAAGAAAACTGACAACTAACTTTTTGAGAGAAAACATTTGTATAGTTGCAAAAATATGTTTCCTTCCTGATTATGACTTAGCTTAGAGAAAGAAAAGGAGTCATTTTATAAATGAATTAAACTGGAAAGAAAAGATCTGTAGGAACTGATATATAGCAGCTACCAGGTATCTGGTAGGTTCCCTGCCAACAATCTCCCATATGACAGTCACGTATACAGCAGACATCATCTTTCTTTTCCACAGCAATTGATACTCATGAGAGTACCAGCAGCTCTAGAGAGAACTAGAGGAAATGTCCACTATATGTTAGGAAAGAAAATAACTAAGCTATAATGAAAAATATAAGCATATTATTGAAAAAATTGACAAGATTGGTGAACCCTGATTAATGTCACAAAAGAGAAAGATAACAAATACACATGATTAAAAATATCAAGGAGAAAGTAACCATAAACACAGCAAATTATTAAAAATCCTAAGTGACTATTTTGCACAACTTAAACAATTAAAATGAAAAACATGAATGTAAAAGATTATTTTCAACAAAATTGTAATCTCCAAATTGAAAAAAGATAGTTCAAGTTTATTCTTTGTGAAAGTTAAAAATAAAAAGACAAGTATATATAGGTATTTAAATGAAAGGATAAATAAATCAAAGATGATTAGCTAATCTAATATTATATTAGGTAGAATCAACGCCAAAAGCATTACATGAGGCAAAGACTTAACTTTATTATGCTAAACATTAGAATTCACAATTAAAACACATTTTTGCAACAAATATGAAGGCAACTTTTCTTGAAGTAGCAGACAAGAGTTGCAATAGTAGAAACACAATAAAAGCAGGAGATTTTAATTAATCAAACTAATTCTAACAGTAATCAAGTGGTCAAAAATATAATGATAAAGAAAAACTGAAACTGCAAAAAACCTAATTAACAAGGTGGAGCTAAGAGATTATATATGTGCATTATATGTATATGTGTGTATACACTACAATTTCACTATAATTCTCACAAAAATGAGTACAAGTAAATGTTAACCATTAGTATAATACAGAAAATCTTCCTAGCTCATTGTAATGGCATAAGCAACTAATTCAGAAATAATCATAAGCATCTATCTGAAATGTAAAACAAATATCTATTTATAAACGACTACTGTGTTATAACAAAGGAGGAATACAAACCTAGAAAAGAGTGATAATTGAAATAAGAATAACAGGACCTTTGAGATAAAGACACAGCAATGCTCAGAAAATTTTATAACTTATATAGTTAGGTTAGTAAAAATTAAAGATTATTGGAAAAAAGCACACATTTATGGGAGTGATGAGTAGCTACTTTTTTAGTGACTCCTCCTGTAAGAAAAAATGGTTTGAATTATTTGTAAAACAATCAACAAGTAACAACTGGGCTTGACAATCAACACATATAACCTTAAAGATGATTCAAGGATGTGCAAAGGTAACTCAAAAGATGAAGTGCCAGTTGGGACAGAATAAACGATATTCAGACTGTACCAAGATTAAGTAAAAACAAGCATCCTATCAATTTGCATCCCTAGGTTTTGGCATCTTGGGCAATGGTTTGCCAGTGAAGTCTAGCAGCACTGTCATTTTCACAGTGCTATATAAGGTATGCTTTCAAATGATAAAGTAATTATAAAAATTCCTATGCATAATTGTCCATGAACGCAAATTGAAAGTCATCCCTGGTTGTGATACACCAATTATTGATGCCCTAAGAAATTTGTTGAGCCACATGATGGCTAGGTGCACTGAGACACTGCAAATTACGCCTCCAGATTGTGGCTATTTTCAGAATAGAATCATTTACAGTTGGCAAAAGAGCAAGTTCTATTACTATAGTGGCAAAATACTAAATAACTATATCCACAGTTACACTTTCTCAAAGTTCAATAATCACTACTATCCTTAGGGATTCTTTTAAAGCATGCATCTTTAATCGTGTCATACAATATTTGGGATAGAGTATTCTAAAAAGTTATTTTTTAAAAAAGTAATATAATAACAAAGTTCAAAAAAAAATTAATATAAAATGATATGAAGTGAAAAAACATTGTCTCCTTTACATGTTTCTATTTCATATCAACTACTTCAATACTGAAAAAATATATTAAGTTTCAGGAACTTTCTTCCAATATTTCTTTAGGCAACTAAATCTTAGTTTTATTTTTTCCCTACTTTCACTATAAGTACTGCTTAAAATATGTCCTTTCTTGCATATATTTTGGTTAAGCAATATATCTTAGGAGTATTTTTATGCTGTTCTAGTGATCTTCATATTGTTGTATAGCTATTGAGGTTTCAATAAATGGTTATAGTGTAGACTATTTTAAAAGATTACTAAAATAAGCAATTGATGTTTTTAGATTTTGTTTTGTAATGCAAAGAAAGTATCAATAAATAATGATGTACAAAATAATTTTTTGTGTGGGTATAATCATAGAGTGATTTTTTAAAGGAAAAAGTGTAGAATCAAAAGACAAATTCATTTTTAATTATAATAGATGACAAACTCACCTTAAGAGAGTTATATCATTTAGTATTCTCAAAAAAAATGTTTCAGAGTACTTATTCCTTCAAAATTTCATTCAAAATGTATTGTCAATTTTTAAATATCAGCTAATCAGATAGATGAGAAATAATTTCTATTGTTGCTTTCATTTTCCTATATTTCATTTTGAATGAGATTGAACAACTCTTAATATGTTTCATTATCATTTATGCATTTGAATAATTGCTAATAAATTCCATTTGTATGCATTTTAATAATGTAATATTTGTTCTGTTGTTATTGATGTCTAAGAGCCATTTATATTACAAAGATCAATACTTTGTGGTATGGCTTCAAGTTTTTTTCCTAGATTGTTATTTACTGTTGGTGATTTCTCTTTTTTTAAAGGTTATAAATAAATTTATACCTTTAGATGACAGTCAAATATATCAATATTTTGTTGTTTCTGGTTTTTAACAGTGATTAGAAACGGCTGTTTCAGCCGGGCTTGGTGGCTCAGCCTGTAATCCCGCGCCTTTGGAAGGCTGAGGTGAGTGGATTGCCTGAGCCCGCGGGTTCGAGACCCGCCTGGGCAGGGAGACCTCATCTCTACAATAAATCAAAAAATCAGCTGGGCGTGGTAGCGCATGCCTGTAATTCCGGCTACTTGGAAGGCTGAGGCAGAAGGATCGCCGGAGCCCAGCGGGTCGAGGCTGCGGTGGCAGGGAGCGGCCATTGCACTCCAGTCTGGGTGACAGAGTGAGACTCCAACTCAAAAAAATAACAAAAAAAGAAAAGAAATACCTGTTTCATTTTAAATTAATATGTCATTTAGTCTTAGAAATGTATTATATATTGTATATATTGTTATATACTGTTTTTCCACAACCATTGATTTAAATGTCCAGTTATATTACCTTTGATTTGATATTGTAATTTCATTATATACTAAATTGCCACAAGCTTTGAGTCTGTTTTAACTTTTATATTCTTTTTCAATATTGTTTGTCTATTTACCTGATAGCACCATATAATATAAACTGTGTTAAGGTATCCCCTCCCTTGCTATACTGTTTCAGAGAGTTTGAAAAAAATATATATTTGTTGCAATTTTCCTTACACATTTAGAAATTGCATGTTTTCAGCAAAAAACTTGGTAATTTTATTGAATTATATTTGAATTTATCAGTTAATAAACAGATAAATGATATTTTCATCATGTTTACTTCTATTGAGAATTATGGGCACTTTTTCAATTGTTCAAGTTTTTGTTATTCATAAGTGTCTACAGTTAATTCTTGTTTTTATCTAGACCTTTTTTAACATTCTTTTCTAAATTTTTTGCTTTTTATTGTGATTGGACATTGATATTTACTTCCACTGCATTTTCAAATTGTTAGATAAGACAGTTAATGATGTGTTAGAGTAATTTTATGCCCCACAAACTGAAGGTGTTTATTTATGGTAATACTTTTTAACTGATTCTCTGGTTTTAAAATAATATTGTTTTAATTTGAATATTCATGATTATATGTTAATATTAAAACATTTTATACCTGTTTATACATATCATGTTATTCTATTTCATAAGTGCACCCTGAACATTATTATAACAGTATAAGAAAGAGATGGGCAGTAGTGAGATACTCACTGACAGAGGAGGGGGACCACATAATATCAATAAGGATACCCACACTTTACTTGTACAATGACCACTTATGTAACTAGCCCTCAATTGTACTCCACATCTTTAGAATAAAAAATAAAAGAGAAAAAAATGAAAAGAAAAAAAAATTAAAGCTCATTATAAACAATTGCATTTGTTCCTAATATTAGGAATAATATTAGGAAATGCCTCTAATAACTAATGTTTATTTATTAAATATGATAGTAACTTAAGAATTATATACACATACACAGACAGGGGCATACATATCTTGACATTTATACATGTGAAAAGCTATTTATGTGTTTGTATTGTGCAGGCAAATATATGCACACTTATGAAGTGTAATTTATTTTTCATGTTTAAATGTATGCAAACACACATACACACATAAATATACAAACATGTGCATACATGTAAATGATACAAAAATATTTACTAAGACTAGTCTATTTAAGGGTTTTATGTTTTAATTCAGAATTATTCTGGTTTTTGTTCAATAATTCCTAAGTGTCTAGGTAGAAAAACTTCTTTTTTAATCTTTAGATTTATTAATATATAAATTATTTAAATATTGTAATTATTTAATGACTTTTTAAAACAATGGAACTAGTATCTGTATTATTTTATGATATTTAGGATCTTTTCGTATATATAGAAACTAATTAGTGGTCTCTATCTCTCTGGAAATTTTTGTCCAGTTTTGACACTACAACAAGGCCTGTGATTTTTTCCTTAAACTCCCCTTCTCTTCTTTCATTTGCATAACAGACAACTATCTTCACCACCCCTTGACCAGGGGTTTATTAATCCATTAGGCAAAGGTCTCTCCCTTCAAGTTATAGGCAGCATTAATGACTAAATACTCTTCTTTTACTTCTATAGCATTGGTTCCTCTAATATAACTGTGTTTTTTAATAGAGTTATAAAAATAAATTTTGAATTGGACAAGAGGTATTATTGCAGCTTTCAAAATATCTGATGTCACATTGCAATATAATTATCTATTCTGTTCACTTTTGTTTTGAAATGTGTAATTTAAATTTTACAATGAAGGCAAATGAGTTTGTTGACAGTTGTTCTTTAAACAGTTCCACAAATTTTTCAAAGGGGTACAGAATTAAAAAAAAAAAGCTTATAGCTTCCAAGAACAACCAAGAGTGTAGAGCACATATTTTCCAGACTTCAATGAAGCCTTTCTAAGTCTTTTTTTAATACAAAGAAAATACAGATATACTATCTAGAAAATCTATCTCAGAGCTTTTATTTATAATACTGGTTGGGTCAATATGTTATAAGATGATACTTATAATATTTGCTTCCCAGTTGTATTTAAAAGTAAATACAATTTGCCTTTTGTCTTGTTTATATGTTTTAATATTATTTTATATAAAGAATTTATACCTACACAAAATGATACATGATAGTGTAGAAGGAAGGTAACCAGACTTGATAAGATCAATGTCATTTTGTTTCAGGAATGCCATTTTGCAACTGCCTGACCTCAGAATTTACTTGCTGATACTGCAGACAAAAATTGCTACCATGTATAAAAAAGACATTATGCTGAGAACCGAATCTTTTAAAACCCCTGTATCAAGGACTTTCCCCTAGAAACCAATGAATTGTTATGGTAAACTTTTACCACCAATCAGAATAGTATGTTATGAATGAGTTATTGAATACTAACTGCCTCTCATTTCCTTAAAAACCCTACCAAAATTAGATGGCTAGGACACAATTTCTGAAGTAATTGGAATCTTTGTTTCTCAAATTCCAAGTCTAAGACCTCCAATGTACTTATTTAATTGAATTTCAGTATCTGAGATTCTTTGGTTGACAATCATGTAGTCATTAGTCCCATTTACAACTCCCTAGTTCAAGAATTATTAATTATGGCCAATCATCACTATCTTTGTTCACATTCCTGATTTTTTTTGTAGAAGTAAATCCCAGATATATAATTTAAAATTGTGAATAAAGCATCATTTATCTCTAAATTTAAGAACTATTAAAAATAAACAGAACACCATTATTACCCCTAAAATAATTGGTAATAAATGTATTACTATTTCTTAACAAATTTGTAATAGTCAAAGTGTTACAATTTTCAATAGCATAATAGTCATTAATATTATATTTAGAAAATTTCTTGAGGTGAGATTGTTGTAACAAATGGTATGAAATGCTGGCAATTATTTCCAAATTAGCTCCCTTAGATATTTTCAACATTTCATGAAAGAGCTATTTCCTCACAACCTCACCAATGGAAGATAAGATCAAACTTTTGAATTTTTGCAAATTCAGTATGCAATAACTGGTATCACAATATTTCATATTTATAGGTTTTAAGATATGTTTTACTGTATTTTGTGTTTGTTCTTCCAAATAAATTTTTTTTTTTTTTTTGAGTTGGAGTCTCACTCTGTCACCCAGACTGGAGTGCAGTGGCCGCTCCCGGCCACCGCAGCCTCGACCTGCTGGGCTCCGGCGATCCTTCCGCCTCAGCCTTCCAAGTAGCCGGAATTACAGGCATGCGCTACCATGCCCAGCTGATTTTTTTATTTATTGTAGAGATGAGGTCTCGCTGCCCAGGCGGGTCTCGAACCCGCGGGCTCAGGCAGTCCACTCACCTCAGCCTCCCAAAGGCGCAGGATTACAGGCTGAGCCACCGAGCCCGGCTCTCCAAATAAATTTTAAAGTAAATTTACTTAGATCAGAAAAACAACTGTTAATATTTTAACCAGGTAACATGAAGTTGTAGATTATCTCAGGGAGAAATAATATTCCTTACATCTTTATATTGAAAAAAAAAAAATCAACTGCCTTTCTACTTATTTAAGTCTCTTTTGTGTCAAATAGATATTTGGGTAAGATAATTTTATAATTTGCTTTGCTGAGGTTTTAGATGTCTTGATCTGTCCTGCTTTCTTTTAAAAACAACTTAATTTTCACCTTAATAGAAAATTCTATAGGCAGAATGTATACAAAAGAGGCAAAAGACTTTGAACAGTATTTTATGAAGATGAGGGGATAATAAAAGTCACAGACATTAACCCAAAAGCAATACTCAGGTTAAAAATATGTTAACTAAATCATCTCTTATGTAACCTTAAGGCATTCTAATATTCACTATGGTATAAATATTTTTTGGACATAAAATACAGTCAAAGATTTGGGGAATAATATTTATTTATATACACACACACACATACACATATATTTTCTTTTTTCTGAGTGAGAACGTGAGCACTATTTTACGGAGTATAATATTCTCTTAATTTTTTTCCAGCCCCAACTGTGTGTCTACTCATTAGTCTGTGCTCATATAGTGAAGAAGTTATTAGATAGAATGAATGGCTTTACAATAATGGTTCAGAATATATATTCCGCTCTAGTAAGCCTAGATACAAACATTTTCATTCCACACCAGATGGTATAGACTCAGCCCCATGACAGTAATTATAGATGCATTTTGTGTCATTATGGGTAAGCAAACAAGTATTAAACAGCTTCAACGATACATTTGTGACAAAAAAGAAACATTTCTGTGCTAATGTGTCAGCTAGTACACACAGAGCTCATTGCCATTAACAATAAAACTCTAGATTGATAGGACTTGGTAATGTGACAATGCACATGGGAATTATACTACCCATTAATCATGTGTAATGCTAGAATACAGCAATTCCACGTTAAGAGCTAGTTCTGAATAACATGTTTCTGAAGACCTTTTGCCTGCACTGTATTCATGTGACTAACAGAGAAGACAGCTGTATTTTCCACCATTCCCATTAACCACATGCTTCATCTGAAAAATAACTATTAAACTACCTAAAAAGATATCCAGATAAAATTTAGTGGCATGCTTTTAAAAAATCTCAGAGTTTCAAGAATGTATGAGAAATCATAAGAAAATTATTCACAAGTTTAAATTTCAGATAATCAATGGCCACATTTCTTTTCTTTAGCACGTTGAAAAAGCTATTAGTTGAATAATAATGCATCCAGATATTTTGACAGATTTGTTTAAGTTTAGAAAAATAAACATATAATTTTTCTTTTTATACAACTTTTGTTCTGGTTATAGTATATAGTATGTGTTAATATGATATTTATAAAAGTATATGTTAATTTTCATAATAAAATATATCTTATCTTAAATTTTTGTCTATTGTTTATCTATTATATAATACTTTAAACTGTAATAATTATGAAAACAGAAAGTATTCTGAATTAATGAAGGAAGTAAAGTTTGCAAACATTAGTAAGCAAACACAATCACACAGAAAAAAAAAGAAAATTGAATGAGACAAAATATCGTGACTTAAAATGCCCATTACAAATTTCATAGATAGATGTTTTCACAGCTAAAAGTTTGATTACTTTCCTTCAATTAGTGCAGTTTTTGTATAATCAAAGACAGAAAGAGTTCTACTTCTTTTATTGCATCTTTGCAGGTTTCAGATTTGAACTTGCTAGAAATGAGAACACCTCTTTAGAGAAAAAACACACACACATATACACACTCAATTTGTCAGTTTTCTCTCAAAATTATTTTGGGTCTAAAAGCAAGTACAATACGAGATAGAACTTGTCAATTTAAAATATATGAACAGAACTCAAAATACTACAAGTGTGTGTGTGCATGTGTGTGGATAAGAGCACATGTTTTATAGTTGCACATTTAAGTACTTGGGAAGATGGTGTGGTGGGATTCTGACCAGTCCTTTTTTGAGTGCTACAATTTTCTGAGTGAATTAGGAAACTACATAATCAGTTAAGTGAGATGAGGTGGAGAGTAAAGTTAGAGGTTGCGAACAATGTAGAAAGTATGAAATAGGCACCTAAAAGAGATGTGGAATGGATAATGACAAAACAAAGTAAGATTTGGGGGCAGCTTTCAGGATGCACTTAAGATGTCAGATTACATTAAGGATCAACTTTTACTTTTGTAGCTATAAATAATACCCAACAATGAGCATGGTTATAAATTATGCTTCAGTCAAGTTCTGCTGTGGAGATTTGGATGTTTACTAAGCAGAAACTTGTACTTAATCTGGGCCAATCTCATATGAGCACTACAAAGTGAGCAGAGAAATGGAGTTGAGGATGTATATAAGCCAGTGATAAAAATGACTGACTGGAATTTCAGCTTTAAATATGCATATAATAAGCACATGAAAAATTGTATAAAGGTGATAGGATTAATGAACCTTAAATAGTTATGAAGCAGAAAGATTCTGGTGTAGGGAAGCAGAAAGAATAGGCTCAAAATGCAGAGGAAAATGACCAGCAAACAGAATGTATGAATTTATAATTATGGACAATGCACTGCCATTGATGAACATAAGAGTTTTGGTTATGACAGCATGGAGGACAACATTATAGGGAAAGATGAATTCTAAGAGTTTAGTCCAGACTATTGGAAGGACCTTCTACATATACATATGAAAATTGCCAAAATCTAAGGTCAAGTTTGATTTGGAGGTACTGGAATAAATCAAAATCATCAAGAAAGAATGAGAGGATATTGGCTGTCATAATAAGAGGACACAGGATTCAAGCTAGGCGTTTTTAGGCAAGTTGGAGACAAAATGTTTTGGAGGTAACTCTCAGAAGGAAAGCACTTCCCAAACTAGTGTTACTAGAGCTATAACAGAAAACTATATTATCGACAATAGACCTCATTCAATTAAACTCATAAAAACTTGTCAGTTCTTGTTGTAGGTTGAATTCTGTCACCCTAAATAATATGTGAAAACCTAACCCCAAGTAGATGTGAAGATGAACTTATTTTTAAAATGGTCTTTGTAGATGTAATCACTTTAAGACAAGGTTATTAGCATGGCCCTAATCAAATATCAGTGTCCTTACAACAGAAGAGACACAGACCTACAGACACACAGAGAGAAGGCTATGTGATGACAAAAGCAAAGAACGGGGAGATGTCTCTACAACCCAAGGCATGCCACATTTACCACCAACTCTCACCAGAAGTTAGAAGAGCCAAGAAAAGAATCTTCCTTACAGACTCCAGACGAGAATAACCCTGCTGACACCTTGTATTGATCTTTTCACACTCAGTCTTCTCAGAAAATAAATTTCTCTTGCTTAATCCACTCAATTTGTGACAATTGATTACCAAAGTGCTAGAAAACTAATAGAATGCCTAAGAGATTTGAAGGGAAATTGGGGTTTTCAAGGGGAAAAAATCATGTTTTTGACAGTATAAGAAGGAAAATTTAAGAGATCAAGTTATTATTTGTATGATTATTGAACTAAGTTCCAGAGGGCAGATTAGAAGTGTTTCAGAAATAGTTTATATTTTCTGGCATTATAGATATTGACTATAATGTTTAAAAATAAGTTCTCATATTCACAAATATATATATTATCTTGTGTAAACATATAAAAGATAAATTTTATAAAGTAAATATATTATATGAATTGTTATTGTTGAGAATAGAGTCAGTCTGCCATTTCCAAAGCCAGAAGGATATAATAATTTTTTTAAATTGATTTATAACCTCAATACGTTCATTTCTTTATTAATAATCATCCTATTTTATGAAAATAGTCTTCACATGTAAAACAAATAAAAACATATATGAGAGAAATGGAATGGGCTAATAGCCAGTTTAATTTTGTCATGAATAATTTATGAATTTTTAAAGTAAATTTATTGATGACAATGAACAACATTTAGCTTCATCATTATTCCTAAAGAGGGATGATAATAAAAAATTATCTATCTTCCTGTGTTAATTACATGCTAAATATATTTAAAAGAGTTAATACTGTTGTTAATTCAAGTAAAGTTGGGCATAAACTAAACCTTTTTTTCTAGCAATGGTTAAAAAATCAATGCAAGTTTTAAAATAATAAGATCCATGTCTCTAAGGCTTAAACACTTCTTTGGCACATGCTGAAAAAAATATTTTTACTATTATAATAAAGCAAATATTCTGGTATTATATTTCTTAAATGTCACTAAGTAGTCTCATCCACTATATATAAACTTCATTATGCTCAACATTTTAAGTGCCATCCTTGACATTTAATTAAAATTTAGTGGATATTAAGTTTTTCTGGTTTTTTTTTTTTTGAGTTGGCTTCTTATTCTGTCACCCAGACTGGAGCACAGTGACAAACTCATGGCCATCGCAGCCTCAACCTGCTGGGTTCAGGCGATCCTTCTGCCTCAGCCTTCCAAGTAGCTGGAACTACAGGTGTATGCTACCACGTCCAGCTTATTGTTTGATTTATTGTAGAAATGAGGTCTCACTAAGGTGCCCAGTCTGTTCTCGAGTCCCTGAGCTCAGGCAATCCTCTCACCTCGGCCTCCCAAAGCGCTGAGATTACAGGCTTGTGGCCACCATGCCCAGCCTGATATTAAGTTTTAAAAACATCCTCCTATAGACTTCAATTGTATTAATTTATCTGATTTCTCTTTTTTACTCCATTTAACTGTTAGGTATAGAAATAGACTGAAAGATAGATAGATAATCAAGAAGTGAAGGTGAAAGCTTTTAAAGAAATGATACAGATGAAATATGCTGATTTGGAGCTTTTGATCCCATCTCCCTCTCATTCTGTAGCAGTTTCTGTTGGTACCTTGTCCTTAGCTCCATAATACTCAGTTTTGCTCTTATAGACTTAGGCATTCCTACTTCAAACACCTGTGACTCTCCTTGAAGATTTATCTGCAGAAGATTTATCTACTCAGTCTAAGCATAGGCCAGGTCAGAAGTCCTGTGGAGTTAATGTTCCCAGAATGTCCTCAACCCAATGACAGAAAAGTAAACTACTCTATCTCCCTGCTTTTTGAGAGATAAAATCTTCAGTGTGTTCCACATGGTCTTTCAGAGGTCTCAGTGTTACTGAGCACCAATTCCCTACAGTGGTCTTCTCATAATACACACTTATTGACTTCCTTCCCTTCCGTGCCTCTCATTCTATCATTCCTTTATCATTCAATTAAACTATTTTGAATTTATGCCTATTTAAGACCATTTTGTGGGACTTCCAAACTATGAAATCTAACAAAGTGCGTCAATGCAAATATCCCCTTTGTTCAACACCAAGCCCTGTTCTTCACCTCTACCACAGTGCTTCCATCTTAATAAACAAATAATAATCCTGACCTAAGTTTACACATGAGCTCATGCCCAATTGCTTCATTCCCTTTTGCAACAAAACTCCTTGGAACTATTGCTTGTGTTTGGTTATTTTTTTCTCCTTTTTTCTCTCTTAATCCCACTTCATTAAAATTTTTCACTTAAAGTGCTCTACCTAAGGATGCATGCATGATCTCTATACCACTGTTTTTAGCTTGCTTAAGTTTAGCTGTGATTGATACTACACATTCCGGTATTTACTTCTGTAGTAGGCAGAATGATGCCAACCCAGAGATATCAGTACATAATCCCAGAAACTTGTTAATATTAATTTATAAGGGAAAAAAGGTGAGGAACTTCTGGCAAGATGGTGACAGGGCAACCTGGTCTATGAAACCCTCTGCAAAGGAGAACACAGAGGGTCTCTGGCATTCTCCCCAGGGGCTGTGGAACCCAATGTTGGCAGCCTGTTCTTCACACAGAGCTCGGCCATCGCCACCACTGGGGCATCGCATTAGTCTGGACAACCACTGCAGCCACAGACATAGCAGCCACCAGAACTGCCAGGGCCTCCATGGTGGCCATAGCACATCGCGCCACCCATGCCTGAGGCGATCCACGACTTCAGTCCTTGAAGCCCCTGCAGGCAAGATCTGCTGAGATTGCTGCCACCTCTGCTGCTACCGTGATGTCCTCCCGGCCTTGGGTCTCCTCCCGTGAGCCCTGAAACAGGCTTCCATCGGGTTGGCTCCTGTCCGGCCCCACCCCCTCTGGGGTGAGCAGCTAAGATAGCACCACCTGCTGGCGATCCAAGGTAACAACACCGAAATAGGACAAACAAGCTTGAAAAAGAGACATGGGCCAGATTTGAGTGGTGAACGGAGGATGATCTGAACTGTCCTTCACAGCAGGCCAGGGGAAACTGACCCTAACTGTGAACTAATTTACCAGCTTGAAAAGACAGCTAGAATCAGAGCTGAAAGGACTTAAACGAAAAGTTTCAGAGTATGCTTGATTGGTTCTGTTACTTTAATGACTTAATTCTATTCCTACTGTTTTGTTCCTTTTTTTCTTTTCCTCTTCCTTTTCTTCTCTTTTCCCCTCTCTGTAAACCATATCTTTTTATAGAGGAACAGCACACCAATAAGGTGGTTGGTTAGCTTGTATGTTAGCAATATTGTATGTTTTATTTTATTTGTATGGGAGTTGGTTAGTCTGTACCCATGGTCTATTGTTTTTATCTGTTTCAGTTTAGGTCTCTCTCTCCATTTGTTGATACACTCGTCTGTTTCCCCCCTTACTCTTTCTCTTCATCCCCCTCTTCCCCACACTGTCTGCTCCATTCTCTTCCCTCTGCTAACCACATTTTATTTCAGGGAGTAAACCTACAGCCCCACTGAATGGACAGATTCCAAGGCAGTGGGAAATGGGTTTCAGATTATCCATACACCTGTCAGCAAATACCAGGACCTGCAGATAGATTTTGAATCATAGCTCCCCGCTTAAGTAAATCTCAAAACTGCAAAAAGGACCACCCCCAACCAACAATGCAACTCCAGAATTGAACAAAGTAAGAAGGCATACATAAAATATAGGAGATTGAACAAACAGAAGTAAAAGCAATCCCTCTACCCCTGAATAGCACTGAATAACAGAATTAAAGAAGACAGTGACAGGGAGGGAAGGAAAAAGTAGGGAGGGGGAAAAAATGCACAAATGAAGAAAAACTAAAAGAAGAACATAGGTCTCACACAGACCCCTAGGAGATCAGACACTGAGAAAACAGATTCCGGAACACAAACAATGAAGAGCCCCCAGAATGACTGGTCACATGCAACAAACCCAGACATCAAGATATTAATAGAGAGAATTATAAATTGAGGAGAGATAAGAGGAAAGTAGGAAGGAGTTGGTGTTAGAAAGAACAGCAGTAAAGAATACTGTGATGGAAATAAATAACAAACTAATAAGCATGGACAACAGAATTAGCCAAGCAGAAGAAAGAATCTCAGAGCTCAAAGACCAAAACACAGAACTAACCCAAACTGTCAAAAGCATAGAAAATAAGCTCAAAAAGACAGAACAAAACCTTCAAGAGATGAATGATCACTTCAAGAGACCCAATCTAAGAGTAATTGGCCTTCCTGAGGCAGAGAGAGAAACAGAGGCCACACTGGAACAAACATTTCATGAAATCATTCAAGAAAATTTCCTACATCTCATCAAGGATGAAAAAATTCAAGCACAAGAGATTCAGAGAACTCCTGCAAGACAACAAATGAGAAAACCAACTCCCAGACATATAATAATTCGCCTAAACAAAGTAGGTATAAAAGAAAAAATCCTAAAGGCTGCAAGAGAAAAAGGTCAGACTACGTACCAGGGAAGACCAATTAGAATAGCAGCAGAATTATTTACAGAAACCCTCCAGGCTAGGAGAGCTTGGAGCCTTATCTTCAAAATTCTAAAAGATAAAAAATTTCAACTGAGAATAACCTACCCAGCCAAGCTAAGCTTCATCAGTGAGGGAGAATTGAAATCTTTCCCAATATCCAATCCCTAAGAACATACACTGCCACAAGACCACCTCTCCAAGAAACATTTAAGAAAGTATTGAACACAGAAGAAAAGGAAAAAAGAACAACAATGTTCTTCACAAGAGTACAGGCAAAAGATTAAAAACACGCATGATCCAACTCTAAAACCAAAAGAAAGACAACACACAAACAGGAAGAACAACAACTCTGTAATAGCATTATGATAGGGAACAACTCTTAGTTTGAATGTGAACGGACTAAATGCACCACTGAAAAGACATAGAATGGCAAAATGGATAAAATATCACCAGGCAACAATCTATTGCCTTCAAGAGACTCACCTCACCAAAAAGGGCACTCACAGACTCAAAGTAAGAGGATGGGAAACAAATTTTAGGGCAAATGGAATACAAAAGAAAGGAGGAGTCGCAATCTTAATCTCAGACAAAATACCGTTTAAGTTATCAGAAATTTAAAAAGATACAGAAGGCCACTACATAATGATAAAAGGTTCAATCCATCAACAAGAAATATCCATCCTAAACATATATGCACCAAACATAGGAGCACCAACTTTCATAAAGCAGGTCCTAGGTAAACTAAAAAAAGATATTGACTCCAGTACCATCATAGCTGGGGACGTTAATACCCCACTCACAACCCTAGACAGATCATCAGGACAAAAATTCAGCAACGAGATCCGAAACCTCAATGTGACTCTTGATTAAATGGACTTAATTGATATCTACAGAACCCTCCATCCAAAGACCACAGAATACACATTCTACTCATCACTACCTGGAACATAATCTAAGATCGACCACATCTTTGGCCATAAATCAAGCATAAGCAAATTTAAAAGGACTGAAATTTTACCATGCAGCATCTCAGACCACAGTGGAATAAAAATAAACATTAACACCAGCAAGGTCCCTCCAAAACCCACAAAGACATGGACACTAAACAGCATGATGCTAATCAACTCCTGGGTCAATGATGAAATCAAAACAGAGATTAAAAGATACCTGGAAACAAATGAAAATGAAGAAACATCTTACCAAAATATCTGGGATGCCTTGAAAGCTGTAGTAAGAGGGGAATTTATATCCCTACAAACGCACATGAAGAAAATTGAAGGATCACAAATTAACAGCCTAACAAGCCACCTAAAAAAGGTGGAAAAGCAAGACCACAAACACCCTAATTTCAGCAGAAGAATCCAGATCACCAAAATAAAAGCCCAAATCCAGGACATAGAAGACAAAAAGATAATACAAAACAATCAATGAAACAAAAAACTGGTTCTTTGAAAGGATAAACAAGATCAATGGTCCCCTAGCTGGACTGACCAAGAAAAAGAGAGAAAAAGCCCAAATAAACACAGTCAGAAACACAAAAGATGAAGTCACAGCTGAGCCTGAAGAAATACAAAAGATCATTAGAGACTACTATGTACACTTTTATGAAAACAAACTTGAAAACCTTTCAGAAATGGAGGACTTTCTGTCATCACACAACCTGCCTAGGTTGAAACAAGAAGAAATTGAGACCCCAAGTAGACCAATAACAATCAAGGAAATAGACTATGTAATAAGAAAACTACCTACAAAAAAAAAAAAAAAAAAAGCCCTGGACCAGATGGCTTTCCAGCAGAATTCTACAAACATTTAAGGAGGAGCTTATACCAATCCTACTGAAGGTATTCCAGGTGATTGAGAAGTTGGAACTCTCCCTAAACCATTTTACGAAGCTAACATCACATTGATACCCAACCCAGGTAAAGACCCAACAAAGAAAGAGAATTACAGGCCAATACCTTGTTGAACATAGATAATAAAATTCTCATCAAGATCCTAGTGAACCGGATTCAACAACAGATCTCAAAAATCATCCATTATGACCAAGTAGGCTTCATTCCTGGGATGCAAGGCTGGTTCAACATTCATAAAACCATAAAGGTAATTAAATACATCAACAGATGTTAAAACAAAAACCACATGATTATATCATTAGATGCAGAAAAAACTTTTGATAAAATCCAGCACCCCTTCTTGATAAAAACCCTGGAACATCAAGGCATATAGGGAACATACCTCAAAATAATAAGAGCCATCTCTGAGAAACCCACAGCCAGCATACTCCTAAATGAACAAAAACTGGAACCAGTTCCCCTGAAAACTGGAACAAGACAAGGATGCCCACTCTAACCCCTCCTGTTCAATATAGTATTAGAAGTCCTTGCTAGAGCAATCAGAGAAGAGAAGGCTATCAGGTGTATTCAAATAGGAAAAGAGGAAATCAAGCTATCTCTCTTTGCAGATGACATGATCATGTACCTTGAAAACCCAAGAGAACCTGTCAAACCTCCTTACACTAATAAAGGACTTTGGCAAAGTCTCAGGATATAGAATAAATGTGCAAAAGACAATCGCATTTCTTTATACCAATAATAAACAAACAGAAACTCAAATAAAAAGCACAATTCCATTCACAGTAGCCACAAAAAAATGAAATACCTTGGCATCTTCCTAACCAGAAACATGAAAGACCTTTACAATGAAAACTACAA
This sequence comes from Cephalopachus bancanus, assembly GCA_027257055.1. Classification (NCBI taxonomy): domain Eukaryota; kingdom Metazoa; phylum Chordata; class Mammalia; order Primates; family Tarsiidae; genus Cephalopachus; species Cephalopachus bancanus. The sequence goes on along the minus strand of JAPVLO010000068.1, from coordinate 13,705,715 downwards.
AACATTGCTCAAAGAAATCAAAGATGACAGAAACAAGTGGAAAAATATCCCATGCTCATGGATTGGAAGAATCAACATTGTGAAGATGTCCATCTTACCTAAGGCAATCTACAGATTTAATGCAATACCTATCAAATTACCAGGAACGTTCTTCTCAGACCTAGAAAAAACAACACAGGAATTCATATGGAAACACAAACGACCAAGAATAGCCAGAACAATCCTCAGCAAAAACAACAGCAACAACAACAACAACAAAAACAAAGCAGGTGGTATCACATTACCAGACTTCAAACTTTACTGTAAAGCTACAATCATCAAAACAGCTTGGTATGATACAGGAACAGGCATATAGATCAATGGAATAGAATTGAGATTCCAGAAGCAAAATCTCACTTTCTCAACCAACTCATCTTCAACAAGCCTCTACCACCTACCACTGGGGAGAGGAGAACCTATTCAGTAAATGGTGCTGGGAAAACTGGCTGACCACATGCAGAAGATTGAAACAGGACCCCTATCTATCCCCATACACAAAAACTAACTCCAAATGGATCAGAGACCTAAATGTAAAACCTCAAACCATAAGAATCTTAGAAAATGAAGGACATACCCTCATGGAAATTGGAACTGGCATCCAATTCCTGAACAAAACCTGAAACCCCAGGCCATAAGAGTTAAGATAGACAAGTGGGACCTCATTAAACTGACAAGCTTCTGCAAAGTCAAAGAAACCATCAAGAGAGCAGAAAGATAGCCTACAGACTGGGAAAAAGTATTTACCAACTCCAGGTCTGACAAAGGCTTAACATCTTGGATCTACTAGGAACTCAAATGTACTGAAAAGAAAAAAACGAACAATCCCATTATAAAATGGGCAAAAGATTTGAACAGACACTTCACAAAGGAATACATCCGAGCAGCCAACAGACACATGAAGAAATGTTCAACCTCACTAATCATTAGGGAGATGCAAATCAAAACCACACTGAGATACCACCTAACTACAGTCAGAATGACAATTATCAATAACTCAAAAAATAACAATTGCTGGAAAGGATGTGGCGAAAAGGGAACACATCTACACTGTTGGTGGGAGCGTAACCTCTGTGCAACCTCTGTGGAACGCAGTGTGGCGATTTCTAAAAGCTCTAAATATCAACCTCCCATATGACCCTGCAATCCCCCTACTGAGAATATACTCTGAAGAACTCAAATCCCTCTATCAAAAAAGATACCTGCACACGAATGTTTATCGCAGCATTGTTCACAGTAGCAAGAATCTGAAACCAACCATGCTGTTCATCAAAAGAGGACTGGATTTAAAAAATGTGGTACATATACACAGGAATACTATGCAGCCATAAAAAAGAACAAAATCATGAATTTCGCAGCAACCTGAATGAAACTAGAACCTGTAATACTGAGTGACATCTCACAGAAACAAAGATCTGAGTATCACATGTTCTCACTCATATAGTGGACCTTGGTCATCCAACATATTACCATAAGAAAATGACTGATAGTGGTGGAAAACTATGGGGTGGAGGGGAAGGGAGATGGGTTTAGTGGTAGTAAACATCTGTCTGGGGATGGGGAGACACCCCTTATCAACAAGGGTACCTGTACAAAGCATATTTGTATACCTAACCCTTACCTGTACCCCACAATATCATAATACAAAATATTGGTTATAAAAAAATAAAAAAATAAAAATAAATGTAGAGACGGCAGAATGGATTACAAAAAATGATCACTAAAAAATAAATAAATAAATAAATAAATAAAGTACTTGCCTACTAAAAAGAAAGAAAGAAAAAAAGGTTATATGCAAATGTGATTAGAACAGGAATCTTGATGTAGAAAGATTAACCTTAATGGTCAAAATAGGCTCTAAGTTCAATTACAAATGTCCTATTAAGAGGAAATCCGAGAGAGATTTGACACATACAAAAGAGGAGAAGTTGCAGTGAGTGGAGGCAGAGATTAAAGTGATGTGAACACAATCAAAGGAACCCTAATAGAAGCTGAAAGAGGTAAGGAAGGAAAGATACTTTCCAAAACCACAGCAGGTATTGTGATCCGTTAAAACTCCGTTAAACTTAGGATCTCCACCTCTGTGAGAGAATATATTTCTGTTGTTTAAATCACCAGTTGTGGTAACTTGTTATGACAGCCACTAGAATCTAGCACAATGCCTATCTCAAAAGTCACTCCTCAATAACTTTTTTAATGCTTCATCTATTAATGTTGGACTATTCTAGGTTTCAGTCTTGATACTCATCTATTCCTTACCTAGAATTTTTCCTTTTGTGATTTCATTAAATATTTAACAATGATATATATGACAATAATTTCCAATTTTTTTCCAGATTGCTATTTTGAGTTTCAAATCCATCATATCAATTCATATATTTAATAAATAGTCATCAATGTTAAATGAAACTCCTGGTCTTTTTTCCATAATACTTTCCTTACACACCATCTTGCTTTACTGAATTTCTCCCCTCTCACTTTACAACAATTCTATTCTTGTGCTTATTTAAACAGAAAGCCTTGAAGTCATTCTAGTTTTCTTTTCTTTTTTTCACAAACATGATCAATATGTCAGCAAATTCTGTGGGCACCACTATGAAAAATATACTTAAACTCTAATCACTGTTTCTTACTCTGATTATCTTGGTTCAATCCAAGAGCAAGTCTTTTTTGGATTATCGCAGTAGCATCCTTCTTCCTCCCTTCATCCTTTACACTCTATACTTGAAACAACATCTAGAGTGCTACTTAAAAATGGGAGTCAGTTGATTTCACTATTCTGTCTTAAATCTTGCATTAGATTTCCCATTCCATGCAAATAAATAGTCAAAGTCACTTTTAGGCACGACGGATTCTACTTAATTGGGCTCCCATTACCTCTCAAAATTCATTTCCTACTACTTTCCTTCTGATTATTCTTCTCCATCTTTCTCGGTCACGTTTATGTTCCTTGATCAATCCAAGGATTGTCTTTTCTTAACTTCTTGCTTTCACTGTTTTCTTTTTCAATGATGCTTCTGTAGATATTAACCTAAAAATTTCTTCAAATATTTGTTTCAATGCCACCTTATTAATGAAATCTACCCTTATCATTCAATTTAAAATGAAATGACAACCTGCTTCTTATCTTATCCACTCATCTCAGCATTTGTAATATAAACCATCCTCCTCAAGTTTTTCAAAAAATTAAAATTATGTTTAATATACCATATTATTTGCTCATGATATGCATTTATTATTTTCTTCCCCCACCACAGAATGTATGGAAATCAATGACATATAGTTGGCATTTTCTGTTCAACTTCCCGATATATTTATATCCCTGGCTGTGCCTTTCACAGAATAGGCACATGGCCAATATATTTGACTGAATGAGAATATTGATTGAGGCGGTTAACAAATAGTCGCTAATAAAATTTCCTTTTTCATATATAATATGAAGTATAAATGAAAATTTCTGAAGAAACGTTATTTATACTTCCATTGCTCTTTTACTGCTAAAACTATAACATTGAAGACTTTAGAAAGTATTCGATGAACATATTTAAAGTTATCAGAAAAGTATATATGAATACACACAGTTATTGGATTAAGTTGTTAAAAAATCATAAAACCAAAAGCTTAATTATCTAGATTTATGATCTGAAACAAATCTCTTAGATCCTGGCTCTCATTCATTTAATTAAAAGGTTCATTCTTCCTATCTCTCCTCATCTCCTTTATATTGTTAAATCAGTTGAATGAAAAGGTATAATTTCAAAATCAGCTATTATTTCCAACCATATTGCCATATCTGGTGTATCAAGCACTGGTCCTTGGACTCATCCACCCCATTATTGATAATTACTGAATTGCATCCTGATTGCTAATTGTCACAACAAATGATGCTCATTACTACTCAAATTGTTTACTTTTGATGTCAAAAGATGAAATTCTTCACTTGCCCAGAAGAAAAGAAAAGCAAATGAGGCCAACTGAGTATAAGCATGAAAAAACAAGTTGTGAGGACTGTTCTGGAATAAAACATTCATACCTTTTGCAATGGGTACTTGTGCTTTCCATATAAAAGTTATCTTAGGAAAAACTTTTGTGTTTTGAATAAAAGGTGAGTGGGCATATTTTTAGAATATGTAACAATAATTTTGCATGTTAATTTGTTTAAAAATATTTTTTAAGTTACAACCATTCATGCCAAACTAACATCTGTCTACATAACTGAGTTTAAAATCTCAGTTCACATGTATGAATGAGTAGTTGCTTAATTTTCATTCTATAATGCCACATCTAAACAAAACGAAAGCAATACCAATAGCATAGACAACAAAATAAATGGTGGAAAAAAATGGAATTTGTGAAAATTAAGACTAAACATCAAAAGACACTATCAACAGGGTAAAGAGACAATTCACAGAATGAGAGAAGATATTTGCCTAATTCAGATCTGATAAGGGATTGATAGCCAGAATAGATAGAAAGTTACTAAAACTCAAAAACAATAACAAAAAAATCAAAACCAATCAGTTTAATACTGGGCAAAAGACTTGAATAGGCATTTCTCCAAAGATAATATAAAAATGGCAATAAGTACATAAAAGAATGCTTGACATTACTAACCATTAGATAAATGTAAATCAAAACTATAATGAGATACTACCTCAAACCCATTAGAATGGTTACTATTTAAAAAACCCAAAATAACAGGTATTGGTGAGACTGGAAAAATTAGATCTTTTGTGCATTGTAAGTAGGAATGTAAAATGTAACCACCACTATGGAAAATGATATGGTGGATCCTCAAAGAATCAAAAAATAGTATTACTATATGACCCATAAATTTCACCTCAGGATATATTCAAAAAAATAAAAAAATAAAAAATATTAACAGGGTCCAGTCATTCCTATGACTTGAAAATAGGAAGCACTAACTCTTCTGACTTACCTTGGAGAGTTTAGCAGATTTTACAAATTACATATAGGCTGGACTTGGTGACTCAGCCTGTAATCCCAGCACTTTGGGAGGCTGAGGTGAGTGGATTGCCTGAGCCTGCTGATTTGAAACCAACCTGGGCAACTTGGAGAGATCTCATCTGTACAGTAAACCCCAAATTAGCTGGGCATGGTAGTGCACACCTGTACTACTTGGAAGGCTGAGGTGGAAGGATTGCTGGAGCCTAGCAGGCCGAAAACTGGGGTGACCATGAGCATGCCACTGCACTCTAGTCTGGGCAATGGAGTGAGACTTCAATTCAAAAAAAAATTACGTAGAAACCAAATAAATTAAATGATCATCACAGAACAGATCAACTCAATTAACATATTATTACCACCCTTAAAAGTGAGCACAAGACACAGGTTTGGCATGGTAGTTCATGCTTTTAATACCAGCATTTTGGGAGGCTGAGGCGAGAGAATTGCTTGAGCCCAGGAGTTCAAAACCAGCCAGGGCAACATAACAGGTCCTCATTTCTACAAAAATCAAAAAATTAGCAGGGAAATAAAGAAAGAAAGAAAGAAAGAAAATGTTATCCATTATATTCACTATTCACAATTTTACTTATTGAATATTAAACTAATTCAAATGTTAGTTATACATAGTTAACACCACTCATGAGTAGTTCTGATTTCTAGCAGAATTTGTTTGACCAAAATTAGAGGAGCATATAAGATTTGGGGGGCAAAAATGTCTCCCTAATTTATGTCCAGACGTAAATCTTTTCTTCCTGGTCCACTTCAGTTGATCATTCACCAAATGAAAGGCTATCATGCATCATTATGACTCATCTTCCTCTTCACTAACGAGTCATTAGATCAAAATATTTATTACACAAATACTATCTGGAGAATGTTCTATTCAATAGGATGCCAAATAAGGCTGGTACACTCTGCCAAATAAATGTAAGTGCCATCTGCTTTGTAAAACCTGTCTTTTCATGCGTACAGAGAAGAAAAAGAAATATTCTAGCTAAACAAACTCTCTTGGAAAGTAGCAGCACCGTTACCTGGGGGCCAATTATCTTGACCATTTGTTCGCATCACACAATTCATTGCACATCAAGTATATGCCGTGTGTTGTGTTGAGCACCAGCAATGTACAAATGAAAATGCATCCCTCATGTCCTATTCTCAAGAAAAGTTAATGCTGGATTTTGAACAAATATGATAATGTATTTAATACAGTGAAAAAAATTATTTAATATAATGAGCCTACAGGGAAAGGATCTCCCAAGTCAGTGAGAAAGCTGGGGGAAAGAGTCCTAAACAAGATAGCATTGGATTAAGATTTACAAGTGATAAAAGGGCAGATTTGCAAGCAAATGAAACAACATGTACTAGAGTGTGTGACAGAAAAAAGCCTGGCGATTCTAGAAAGGAAATAATCATGTTATATTTTGAAAACAAATTTAAGAGAAGAAGACATAATTGTGGAAGATTAAAGGCAATATCCCAGAAGTATTTCTTTTTTCTTTTTTTTTTTTTTCTTGAGTTGGAGTCTCACTCTGTCACCCAGACTGGAGTGCAGTGGCTGCTCCTGGCCACCGCAGCCTCGACCTGCTTGGTTCCGGCGATCCTTCCGCCTCAGCCTTCCAAGTAGCTGGAATTACAGGCATGCGCTACCATGCCCGGCTGATTTTTTTATTTATTGTAGAGATGAAGTCTCGCTGCCCAGGCGGGTCTTGAACCCTCGTGCTCAGGCAATCCACTCACCTCAGCCTCCCAAAGGCGTGGGATTACAGGCTGAGCCACCGAGTCCAGCCAGAAGTATTTCTATGCAAAATCTTAGCTACTAGAAATTCTTGATGAATAGAAGAGGAAGGATTTGACATTTCCCTCACAACTTTTCTTTAATTACAAGATTCTAGATATTAATATTGTCTAAGATAGGTTGAGTTAATAAGTAAAGAAAAAATATTTAGTTTTAGATGTAACAGTTAAGTGCTATGGTCTATTCAGTTGGAGATGTCTAGTAAATGATTACATATATGGTTCTCTAGCTATGTTAGTGAACTATGATCTTACAACTAAATTTAGTCTCAGCTTATGCCTGGTAATTGAACAAGTCATCATAGAAATAAACGATCAGTACAGTATTTAGGATAAGATTTCTCCACCTGTATTTTTTAAAGCTATATTGAGACATAATTAATAAATAATATACTGGTCTTGTGTAAAATAGTTTTACATATGTATCTTATCACAAGTACATAAGTGAAATTATCACCACAATAAAGAAAATTAGCATATCCACAATGCCCCAAATTCCTTTGTTCCCTTTGTAACACTTTCCATCAGCCCTTTTGCACATCTCCTCTCCATCTCTAGACAACAATCTTTTTGTTTTTTGTCGTTATGCAGAAGTTCCTAAATTGTATATACATTGAGATAAATATAATGTCCTCATTTTTTCTCTAGCATCTTACAGTCAGCATAATTATTTGAGGTTCATTTATGTTGTAGCGTGTATCCACAATTCATTTGTTACTGGTTTGTAGTATTGCATCTTATATTAGTCAGGGGTACCCCAAAAAGACAGAAAAAAGCAGAATATAGCCCGACTCAGTGGCTCAGCCTCTAATCCCGTGCTTTGGGAGGCTGAAGTGAATGGATTGCCTGAGCCCGCGGGTTCGAGACCCACCTGAGCAACTTGGCAAGACCTCATCTCTGCAATAAATAAAAAAATTAGCCGGGCCTGGTAGCGCGTGCCTGTAGTTCCAGCTACTTGGAAGGCTGAGGTGGAAGGATCATTGGAGCCCAGCAGGTTTAGGCTGCAGTGACCAGGAGCGGAGTGAGACTCCAATTCAAAAAAAAAAAAAAAAGGCAGAAGATATAAAAAAGAATTTATTAAAGGGAATAGGTTCACAGGATCACATAGGCAAAGTCCCATCATATGCCATCTTTGGCTACAGCATTAGAGAAGCTGATAGCAGGGCTTAGTTCAGAAGCTTCAGAACCAGAGAAACTGATAGCACAGACCCCAGACTGAGGCCAAAATCCTAAGAACTCCTGAAAGTGCCTGGTGAAAACTCCAGAGTCCAACAATCAAAGTCTCTGGGAGCTGATGTCCAAAGATAGGAGGATAGAAAGCACCTCTTCAGAAGAGGGGGGGGAGAGACCTGTTCAGAAGGGGGGGGGAGAGAGAGAGAGAGAGAGAGAGACCCTCTTCTTCCATTTGTTTGTCTCAGATGAGCCCCCATCCACATTAAGGATGGGTCTTCCTTTCTCATTCTAATGACTCACAAGTCAATCTCCCCTGGAAACATCCTCACAGACAAACCCAGAAATACTTAAGCATTCCTGAGTCCTGTCAGCATCTAAAACAAATGATCACATATATATGTATTGTATTTTTTAAATACATATATATATTGATGGGTGTCTGGTTTATTTTGTGCTATTATAACAGAATACTACAGACTGGGTAATTTATCAAGAACAGAGATTTATTTCTCACTGTTATAGAGTCTGCAAGTTCCAGATCAAGGTGCCAGTATCTGATGAGAGTTGCTCTTTGCCTCTAAAATGGTACCTTGAATACTCTGTCCTTCAGAGAGAGAAACACTGTATCCTCACCTGAAAAAATATGGAAGAGCAAGAGGGAGGAATTGGTTTCATTAAGCCCTTTTATAATAACATTAATCCATTTATGTAGGTTAGAGCCCTTATGACCTAAACACCTCCAAAAGTTTCTACCTCCTAACATTGTTGCATTGAGATTAATTTTCAACATGAATTTTTAAAAAGTACAAAGACATTCAAATCATAGCTTTCTCCCCCATTCTCCCAAATTCATGTCCCTCTCCAGTAAAACAAAACACATTTCTTCCATAACAGTATCTTAAAGTTTCAACTTGTTCCAACATCAACTCAAAAGTCTGAATTCTAGCATCAGATTTTTTTTTTTTTTTTTTTAGTTGAAGTCTCACTCTGTTGCCCAGACTGGAGTGCAGTGGCCGCTCCTGGCCACCACAACCTTGACCTGCTGGGCTCCGGCGATCCTTCCGCCTCAGCCCGGCTTATTTTTTGATTTATTGTAGAGATGAGGTCTTGCTGCCCAGGCGGGTCTCGAACCCGCAGGCTCAGGCAATCCACTCACCTCAACCTCCCAAAGTCGCGGGATTACAGGTTGAGCCACTGAGTCCGGCTTAGCATCAGATTTAAATCAGATATGGTGAAACTTAAGGTAGACATCATTCTGAGGCAGATTTCCCTTCAGCAGAGAGTCTATGAAATCAAACAAGTTACGTGTTTTCAAAATACAATGGTGAGATAGGATAGGCATTTCCAATCCAAAAGGAAGAAATAGGCAAGAAAAAAGGAATAACAGGTCCCAAGTAAGGTTAAAACCAGGCAAATACCCTTAAAACTTAAGGCCGAAGAATAATCTTTGATTCTATACCCTGACTTCTGGACACACTGAACCCTGTAAAACCCCACCCTGTGGCTTTGTGAGGACTAGGCCAACTTCAGCTCTCACACATTGAAATGTCATGCCTGCAGGTTTCCCAAGCTGACACTGCACACTGGTGGCTCTACAGTCCTGGGATATTGAGGGCAGTCTTATCTTACAGCACCACTAAACATTCCCATAGTGGGAGCTGTATTGGAACCACCTCTCTGGAGACTGTAAACTGAGGCTCATCAAGGCATCCTTGAAGCCTAAGTGGAGGAAGTCATGTCTCCACAGCTCTTACACTCTGTGTGACTGAAGAATTAGCTCCTAATGGACTCAAAAACAAGGCTCACTGCCTGCACCCTCAAGAGTAGTGGCTCAAGACAAACAGGCCTATGTGGGCGGCAGTTGGAGTTGCAGAGTAGTACTGCAATAAAATGTTAGCAGCAGAAACCTGAGACAGCAGTGAGGCTCAGTGTTTCACAGAGAACTTAAGTCCCTCCATTAAAACCATCTGATTGCTAAAGCCTGTGATTGATGTGGCATCTCTGAAGCTTTCCAAAGTACCTTTAGGGTCATTCACCCATTGGCTTGATGAAAAGCACTACATACTGCTTGAATTCCTTACTATTCTTATCAAACTATTTCTTGACCACACCCTCGGTTATTTATTCTAAGCATACTTTTTTATTCTTTATAGGGCCAGGCTGTACATTTTACAAATTTGTATATTCTGCTTCCATTTTAATTATAAAATATATGTTTAGTGTTTCTCTTTTTGCAGTTTATAATAAACAGTTGATAGAAGACATGGCATTCTTTTTTAAAAATTTAAATTATTTTTTTTTATTTTAAAGATGTGGAGTACAATTCAGGGTTAGGTATAGAAACACTGATTATGCAAGTACCCTTGTTGATGAGGGGTGGCCCTCCTTCATCTAGCAGTTTCTCTCAACTGCCAATCCCACCCTACCTTTCCTGACAGTTTCCCACTACCACCAATCCTTTTCTTATAGTGTTATGATAATTGTTCAAGGTACGCTTCTGAGTGAGAACTCTTAGTATTCTGTTCTTTGTTTCTGTGACAGATCACTGAGTATGATCGACTCTAAATCCATCCAAATTGCTGTGAAGTTCATATGTTTGTCCTTCTTTATGGTTGTATAATATTCCATTGTGTATACATACCACATTTTTAAAATCTAGTCCAACTTCGATGAGCAGCATGTTTGGTTCCATGTTTTTGCTATTGTGAATAGAGCTGCAACAGACACACATGTGCAGGTATCTTTTTTGTAGAATAATTTGAGTTCCTCTGGGTATATTACCAATAGGGGAATTGCTAGGTCATATGGAAGTTCAAATTCTAGATCTTTCAGAAATTGCCCAGAGACTCTGTCAAAAACCTGCTTGCACTAATAAAGGACTTTGACAAAGTCAGGGTACAAAATAAATGTGCAAAAGACAGTTGCATTCCTATACACCAACAACAAGCAAGCAGAGACTCAAATAAAAAGTGCAATCCCATTCCCAATAACCTCACACACACACAAAAGAAAGAAATACCTTGGCATCTTCCTAACCAGAGAAGCGAAAGACCTTTACAATGAGAACTACAAAACACCACTCAAAGAAATCCAAGAGGAAACAAACAAATGGATAAATATTTCATGCTCATGGATAGGAAGAATCAATATTGTTAAAATATTCATCCTACCAAAGGCAATCTACAGATTCAATACAATACCCATTAAATTACCAACATTCTTCTCAGACCTGGATATGACAATACAGAAATTCATATGGAAAGATAAATGGTCACGAATAGTCAAAAAGATCCTTAGCAAAAGAAACAAAGCAAGAGGTCCCACACTTCCAGACTTCAAACTTCACTATAAGGCTATAGTACTCAAAACAGCCTGGTATTAGTACAAGAACAGGCATATAGATTCATGGCACTTTTAATGCTTTCTTTACTCCTTAGATATTTCATTCACAAAATATCTTTGTTTACTTTTCTTAAGTTCTCCCTTTCACAAAGTCTTAGGACATGGACATAATTCAGTCGAGGTCTTTGTCACTTGATAACCAAGATGGCTTTTCTCGTTTCCAGTACATGGTTTTTCTTTTCCAAGACCTCATCAGAATGACCTTTACTGTCTATATTTTACCAACATTCTGCTCGCAAGCACATAAGTCATTTGTAAGATGGAAACTTTCCCTATACCTCATCTCATCTGAGGCCTCACCCAGAATCACCCCTAATGCTCCTTTAATGGCAATCTAGTCTTTTCCCAGGTTTAACTTAAAAACAAATCCATCCTTTACCATACCCAGCTTTAAAGCAACTTTTGTATAGCAATCTCTCACTCACTTCTATGATACCAATTTCTATCTTAGTTTATGTTGTCCTGCTATAACAAAACACCACTTTATGAACTACTGAGTAAAACATAAAGAATGCAGATTTGTTTTTCTCATAGTTCTAGAGACTGGAAAGTCCAAGATCATGGCGCCAGTATCTGATGAGGGCTGCTCTGTGCTTCTAAGAGGCACTTTGAAGGCTGCATACTCCAGAGAGAAGGAAGACCATGTCCTTACATGACAGAAAATGAAAGGGCAAGAGGGAAGAACTTTTCCTATCAAGCTCTTTTATACTGAGATTAATCTATTCATGCAGAGCCCTGCAGACATAAGTACCTTCTGAAAGACTCTACCTCCCAACATTTATATTTGTGATTAAGTTTCAGCATTAATTTTTGGAAGGAACAAAAGTATCTAAACCTTGTGAATGGTTCTAGTTTTACACTATTAAAAGAAAATCTTCTATGCTTATTAATAAACAAGTATTTGTATAGACATCTTTCTTCATTTCTCTTACATAATTTTCTAAGAGTAGAATGGATGGATCATATGATTAATTCAGAATAACTTTATAAAGAAAATCTCTTTGTAAAGATAACTAAGAAGAAAATTGTGTTGGTATAAAAATAGGTAAATAAAACAACAGACTATAAATAAATAGACTAACATATACATATGGTCAACTAAATGCTAAAGGTGAAAAGCAATTGATGATGAAAGACTAGTATTTACAAAAAATGGTTCTAATAAATTGAATAATCTATACTTTAAAAAAATATTTTTTTCTTAACCTTGTACTTTATTTTTAAAACTCTCAAAATTATAATAGATTTAAGTGTAAAGCCTGAAATTATTAAACTCAGAGAGAAACTAAAGGAGTAAAACTTTTTAATCTTTGGATTCCAAAGTTTTTTTAGTACAGTGCTAAAAGTACAATTTATAAAAAATATCAATTGATATATTTGACTTCACCAAAATTAAGAATGTTTGCTCTTCTAAAGACAATGTTGCAATGATAAAAATAAAATGCAAATTTGGAAAATATCTACATATCTTTTATTTGTTAATGAACCTTTTTAAAAACACATAAAGACATTTTTTAAATTTGCCATTATAAGCTAGGCACAGTGACTCATGTTTGTAATCTCAGCACTGTGGGAGAGAGAGGCAAGAAGATTGTCTGAGCCCAGGGATTAAAGACCAGCCTGGGCAATTTGGCAAAACCTCATCTCTACAATAACTCAAAAAATTAGCTGGGCATGGTGGCACAAGCCTGCAGTTCCAGCTACTTGGAAGCCTGAGGCAAAAGGTAGCCTGTGCCTAGCAGGTGGATGTTGCAGTAGCTGTGAGCATGCCACTGCACTCCAGCCAGGGTGACAGAGTGAGACTGTGACTCAAAATAATCATCATCATCATCAAAACCATCTCCCATTATAAAATGTGCAAAATTTAAGCAGATATGTTAATAAAGAAGATATGGACAATTAGAAGCATAAAATCATGCTCATAACTATTAGTCATCAAGAAAATGCAAATCAAAATCACACTATGATATTACCATATTCTTAGTAGATTGGTTTATCCTTAAAAGTCTGACAAGGGCAGTTGTTCATGATAATGTCAAAAAAGGATCACCTCTTTAAACTATTGCAAAAAAAGGTGAAATGTCACATCTTGTGGAAAACAATTTGGCAGTTTTCACATTTTTAAAAAAATTCAATATCTTCTTTGAGAAATATGAATTATTTCTTGACATTCTTATGAAATTTAATAGTTTAATGATATGATTTAAAGTATAGAAATAATAATTCAAAATTTTTCTTTGCTTGCAAACTTCCTAAAATTTCCTTGTGAGATAACTCAATTGTTAGGAGAAAACATCCCTTCCTCAATACAGTATAAAAATAAGTATACAATATTATCTGATAAACACCACTTACCAGATGAGTGAGAAAATGACACTCTAAAGCCAGTCCAAATATTTGACCTATTAAAGGACAGCTAACTTTGAAATTACAAGAACAGACAGCAAAGTTATAACACTTGGGTTGGAGTATCAATTCCAGATTTCCCCAAATCAGTAAATTTAGTCAAGTTACTGAAGATTATTGTGCTCTAGTTTCTTCATTTGCAAAATGGAAACAGTTGACCTAACTCACTGGTTTATTTTGAAGATGAAATGATTTAGGACACATGAAACGTTTACACTTTCTTACTGTAAGGATTCAACAGATATTAGTACCTATCATTCCAGATAGATACAAGTTACACAGAAAATATTATTTTAAATTAATTATCTCCTAGAAAGACAAAGTGAAAAGCAACAACATTGAGGCAACAACATTGTCAAAGCAAAATACCACAGACTGGGTGGCTTAAGCAACAGCAATTCATTTCTCACAGTTCTGGAGGCAGAAAGTCTAAGATCAAGGTGTTGGCAGATTCAATCCCTTGTGAGGAACTTCTTTATGGATTGCAAACCACCAGTCATGTCCTCATGTAGGTTTTCCTTTGCAAACACATCCCTGATGTCTCTCTTATTTTAAGGACATAGTCATATTGGATCCACGACCCAACTTATGACCTCATTTACCCTTAATTACTTATTTAAAAGACTTATCCCCAAATATAAGCAAAACTGGGAATTAGAGCTTCATTATAAATTCTTGTATGAACACAGTTTCAGTTCATAACAGAGCATATCGCTTATAAAAACACATCTAAGACAATATGAGCTTAAAACGCAAACTTCCAAAAATATGATAGACATTGAAATGTGTTGCAACTATAATGTTAATAAGCTCTTACTTAGGCTGGGAGCAGTGACTCAAGCATGTAATTCCAGTACTTTGGGAGATCAAGGTGAGAGAATTGATTGCCTGAACCCAGGGGTCTGAGATCAGCCTGGGCAACTTGATGCAACCTCATCTCTACCACAAATGAAAAAAAATTATGGTAGTGTGCCTGTTGTTCCAGCTCCTTGGAAGGATGAGGCAGAAGGATCACCTGAACCAAGCAGGTCAAGGTTGCAGTGGCAATGAACGTGACACTGCATTCCAGCCTGATCAAGAAAGTGAGACTTATAAATAAATAAACAAATAAATAAGGTTTTTTCTTATTTAAAATACATTTCAATAACTTTTTGATGTTTTAGGCTTCCACTTTTCCAAAGGGGGAGTTTTAAGGCAGTTCAATAAAATAAAAATTCATCATTCTTTGGCAACTTCTAACTTTTTATTGGTATATGTTTTGTATGGTCTAGCACTTCATTAAGTGATTACATAATATACAAACATTGAATAATCTCAAATATTTTGGAATATGTAAAATATTATGGAAAGATTAATATTGTAATCAGAATTATATATCAATAAACAGTATTCAAGAGAAATTTGAATTTCATGCTTATTAAAAACACCAATCATTAATATATTCTTAAATTTCATAGTCATCTAAGGTCTAATAGGGAATGGAGCAGGGCAATTCTAGCAATCAGCAGTAAGAAAAACACTATTTTTATTTATTGCAACTATAAAATAGAATAACATCTATATAAAGAATGGAAAACCAAATTTAGTGGCATGTATGTACAACTCAAATTAGTACTAAGTGAATGTGCCAATATAATATATCTAGAAATGATGGCATAGATTTAGATCACCTAGCTTGACAAAAGGATTTATTATATTCATTATATTCCTTTTTCCTCAAACATGAGAATTTATTACAATTTTATATTTAAATTTTATGGAATTTATATTTTTCCTAACATTACTTAGCACTCTGGTTCTATAAAACTACATGAAAATGTATTAAAATTATTGTTTTGTTAGAAAAGATAGTGGTATATAATAGAATAAATAAATATTACTTTTAAGAAAGTGTCAGCCGGGCTCGGTGGCTCAGCCTGTAATCCTGCGCCTTTGGGAAGCTGAAGTGAGTGGATTGCCTGAGCACGTGGGTTCGAGACCCGCCTGGGCAGGTAAGACCTCATCTCTACAATAAATCAAAAAATTAGCCGGGCATGGTAGCGCGCGCCTGTAATTCCGGCTACTCAGAAGGCTGAGTGGAAGGATTGCCGGAGCCCAGCAAGTCGAGGCTGGCACTCAAATTGGTACTAAGTGAATGTGCCAATGTAATATATCTAGAAATGATGGCATAGATTTAGATCACCTAGCTTGACAAAAGGATTTATTATATTCATTATATTCCTCCAGTCTGGGTGACAGAGCGAGACTCCAACTCAAAAAAATAAAATAAATAAATAAATAAATAAAAATCTATATGTCATATATAAGTAACTGTATGACTAACAAAACTACATTTTTAAAGAAATGAGAAAATGCAATGTTTTTCCAATTACAATATATTTATTATCATTAAGGTTGTTGGCAGTAGAAATATGCAAATATTATTCAGCTTTGTGTCAAATCATGTTTGATTTCAGACTTCATGAAATTCTATGTACCAAAATGTATGACTTTTCCGTAATATTTGAGACTTATTTTGTTCAATATTTATCTCATACCATTATGTATGTTCTTTGATCACTTTCTACTTTTGACACTTGTCAAACAAATGTCCTTTATATATCATTAAAACATTCTCCGTACTATTCTTATTTAAATTGATTTCTTACTGAAATTTATCTCATATTATTAAAGCAATGCTTTCATACAGCTAAACTCATACTTCATTTAGTTTTAAATTATCTTCACTTTTGACTTCTTTTTAATATAAAGACAATATACAATTATTTTTTGGTTTTCCTCAATGAAAATAATAATTGTGCAAGTTGCTTATGGACATTGCCATGGCAATGCCAACAATAAAAATTTTAAGTAAGAAATATATCAAAATTTTTATGAATATTTTATGTCTGTGAATTTTTGGTTCCAATTTGAATATGTCTACAGGTGGCATGTAAGGGGACATTTATCAACATGATGTAGAAACAATTCACATTAACAACATGAAGGAAATATGAGGAACATTGACTAATTCTACTTAAATGACATTTTAAAAGTCTTAAAAAGTGAGGAGTAAAAAAATAAAAAAATAAACCTAACTATGGTTTCTTTGTAAAAAGACTTTTAAGTGTACTCGTTCAAGCCCAAGACATTTTTTTCAAAACATTTAATATTTGCATCTACGTTTTAAAACTAAGAAAAAAATAACTTTAGAACTGGGAATATATTTCTAAAATTATGCCAATATAATGCTCAAATTCCTATGGAATTATAGAAAAAGACAGAAAACATAAAACTGTGTGTCTCAATAGTATATCATAGACTAGTGGGATGAGGTAGCACACTATACATTACATTTTAAATGATCATCTGGGGAAATAGGTATCTTATGATACTGATCACCCAAACAGGATAATTCCTAGGAGGTTCACTACAACTTTGTGAAGAGCTATAAGAGCAATCATAAAAATCAATTACACTGTGACTACGAGTGAATAAATGAACAACGAACTGCTCTCTTCACTTGCAAAATTATACATAAAATACCAAAAGAAATTTGACATATTTATAAAATCTAATTTAAAACAGGATCTGAGAGAAACTTTCTAGAGTTTGTTGTTGTACATTAAAATGGTATGCTTAATATTATTTCAGCAAGTCACATATCATAGGTCACTGGAGAACTTATGAAAATTAAAACAAATAGAATAAGCCATAAATATATTATGAATGATTTGTTTTACACATTTAAAGGTAACACTGTATATACCCAGGCAAACACATAAAAATAATCTATCTTTAAAAAAAGTTAACTATAAATATTATAGAATTTCATGCATTGTCTTCTCTTCTTAATGATTAGGCCATATATTTACTACTTGTTTAGCAATAAAAACAAAATAGAAATAAATTGTGTTTCCAACTATATATAGTAGTATTTTTCTATGAATGATGCATTCGCATTCTCATAGACATGTTCAACTAGTCAAAAATAAAATTTGGAAAGAAGTGTGTCAATGGATCAATGCCAACACATTAAATTATTGACTTGTTTTGTTTTCTGACCAATGAGTTTAATTTTCTCCGCAACTTGAGCCAATTTATCTCTGCTTATAGCTATGGCCTCGTGCTCTGTTTTAGAAAAGCATTTCTCACCAGTTCCACAGGAAATTAATAGACATGCTGTGAATAATGGGTTCTTTAATTAAAAATAGTCGGAGAAAAACTGAGTTCAACAAAACAAGTTTCTCTCCTGTCAAACATCAAATAGCTTTTAATTTGCTAACCTGTACTATGACACTCCTAGAGTGGGATCAGTTATGCAGTGTTTTAAAAATTTACTTGAAAATAAACTCTTGTTGGATGGACTATCCCATATAACTATGAAAAACTATATGCATATGCCATCCCTTATGTAGGAGACAAATATGTCACTACTATGACAAATTCACCTCCAAACTTGTGATTCAAGTGTAATAATTGCTCTCCTCCCTTTCTTTTAAATTTAAAGCTTCACTTTCTTCCCAGTTTATGGTAGTTAGATTTCTATCTACAGTCCACGTATTGGGAACTGGATACTGATAAACTAATAACACCAAGTCACTTAAAGGGAAGTTGTCTTACATTTGTCAATCCTTGTTAACCAGGGTTACACTCTAAACCCAGAACTATGCAGTTTTTCAGTATCTGAATACAGACCTTCCTAACACATGTTACCTTCCTTAATATTGTCACCTGACCATATTCCAGGACTGCAATTAGTTCTACTGTAGTTTGCTCTGCCTAGTTGCTCTCAGTTCTGTCATCACAAGCTATATCTCCCTGTGGATCTTGTTACCATCTTGTATTATTCCATCTCAGGTTTTAAAATTCAAATATCCAATTCCTGTACTCATTTCATATCCTTCCAGAAATTTCACCAGATCATTCACATTTCATTTTTTCTCCACATATTCTATTAAATTTAGGTTCTTTTTATCTACCATCTGCTCCCAAATCTATTCAAGAACACTTGCTTTAAAAAAGAATTGAAGTTAGAAAAAATAAAATGGTGTGTACAGTTATATTTTTCACCGAATTAGTTATTTCTGTCCTTCTGTAAGAACAATTATAGTTGCCAGGTACTCTTATAGGAGCTGAGAATACAGCAATAAATTAGAAAAATATCCTTGTACTTATAGTGGAGAGGAAAGACAATAATCAAGATAGTCATTATAAAGTATAATAATCAGTGGAAAGTTCTAAGGAGAACAAATTACATCAGGAGAGGGCATATATAATATTTAGGAAACAAGTTGAAATTTTAAGTAGAGTAGCCAGGAAAGACTTCATATAGAAGATAACTTTGCATAAGGACTTGAGGGAAGTAAAGAAGACTGCTGTGCTTTTATTTAAACAAAGTCATTGAAAAGAAAAGGAAGACGTGCAGAGAGAAACTTTTCTTGTAAATAAGGCCTAGTCAATTTCCCATCATATTTCAGCATCATGATGATAGAAAACCCTGAACATTCTCAGAGAAAATAAAAATGGTTTGCTTAAGAAGGAACATAAAAGCTAAGTCAAATTAGATTATACAATGCTTAAAATTCTTCTTGTTGAAACTTTCTCTGTTCATTTTAGTTGTTTTGTGTTTTTTGTATTGTGTGTATGTGTGTTTTCCCACTTAGTTCATCTCTTTTATGCTGTTTGTTTTCTTTAATAGCCTTGATACCTTATAAAATATTTTACCTGAATTTATGAGCTGACATTGAGAACAGTATACTTGGTTGGCTTTTGTTAATGATGGACTGTATCTTAGGATGAGTAAGGAGTAAACAGAACCCACCTACATTGATTCCAGTGCCAAATATGGAAAACTTGACTATGGTTTCTGTGCTAAGGTTAAAAAAAAAAAGCCTCTCCCCAGAAATATCAGTAAATCAGTTTGAGATTATTTTTCTTATTTTAACTTAACAACGAATGATACAATCCCAGGTGAGCATCCGTCTCTCTCTCTCTCTCTCTCTCTCTCTCTCTCTCTCTCTCTCTCTCTCTCTCTGTGTGTGTGTGTGTGTGTGTGTGTGAGTGAGTCAGGAAGAAAGAGGATTGACCATTTCACAGTCATATTTGTAAGTAAATAATTTTTGCTTTGGACATTTGTGAAAATTTAACAGGAAATATCATTTCTGCAACTTCTCCTCTGTATTTTTTGAGTGTGTGTGGCCTCTCCAATTCTATTCTGTTCTGTCCATCAACTTATTCATTTATCTTTTCTGTTTCTAAAAATTATTTTGATGACATCTTTAGACCATAGAAAACTTCTCAGTTGTTCCCAGATGATTGAAATTCAATCTCCTTTTTACATTTCTGTTGTCTTTAGATGAATTTTCAGAGGAAGATTATTCTGATCACTTCCTAATCACCCTGTTGGTAAAGAAGGAATTTATCTTCTTAAACAGTACAAGGTGACTGAGAACAGAACACTTAATGCTAAACAGATGCCATTAGCAGCAGTTTATTAGTCACATAAACTCACAGCTAAAAGAAGGAGAAAATTGTATGCAATGAAGGGCTACATGGGTGTTGCACTCAGGAAAAGAGAGAGACAGGAGAGGCTGTGGGAGGCAGGCTTTGCATCAACAGGAGAGTAGCTGCAGCCTGGTTCCCATGGGGATTTGACGTGTTTGAATAATTTTTTTTGTGTGCCGGCGTGGTGGTGGAAAACCAAGGGGATACAGGTGACTCAGCTGTTAGAGGAACTAGCTGTATGAAGAGCTTTTACTGCCCTGAGGGTAGGGGGGGTATGACATACCTGGTGAGAAAAAAGGACTTAACACGAAACCTTTGGAAGCCTGTGAGGCTCCAAGAAGTCAAAGGCATCATGTGGAAGTTTAAGCCTTACAATGCAGAGAGATGCTCTATTAATTATTTTGGATAGAAACTTACCAATTTTTTCAATCTGCAAACTCATAGATGAGTTTGTACTATTTGTTAATGTAGTATTTTATTGTTTTTATTGCATTTATTTATGAGTAAATACTTGTTCTTTCTCTCTAGTATGTTTACTTATTTTGTAGAGATTTTTCTTCACAATTTCCTACTCGTGACAAAGTACTTTTATGTCTATAATTACACTTCTTCATCTCATCTTCTTTATCTTCTGAACAGTCTTTTTCTTTCCAAATATCTTATGAATCTTTTTGTTCTGCAAGATTTTGCCTTTGTTGTTCTCATTTTTCATCTTACCCATTTTTTGAGTAATTGCTCTCTTCTTGTTTTAATTATCTTGTTTCAATGATCAATTATCATCAACAAAGTCTGACAATTTTTAAATCTCAATCTCTAGTCTTCACAAAATTAAACTCACACTTATGCTAGATATTTACAACTTCTTGTCTCATAGGCTCCTCAAAAGCTGCATTCATAACACTGAAATTATTCGCTTGGGAAGCTGAGGCGTGAACAAACACTTGAGCCCAAGTGTTTGAGGCTGCAGTGAGCTATGATCGGGCCAATACATTCCAGTTTGAGCAAAGAGAATGACACCATCCCTAAAATATCCCCCTGCCCCCAACACACAAGTTTTTTGCTTTAAGTTTGAAAATTTTTTTCCAAACACTATCAGTCTTGAAACAGTTCAACTCCTGGTTGAGAACCTACTTGTGATTTTTCAGGTCTCACCACAGATGATTATAAAGGCCTTACCTGGCAGGCCTCCCAACAGAAGCTGCCCTTTCCACAACAGGTTTGTTGCAAAGCATGGCCCTCTCCAAGGAGCATTGAGGTTAAAAACTCGAGACACTATAGTCTAGCATGCTTTTCCTCTATTTCCATTCCAAGCCCAGACACTTTCTTTCTTTCTTTCTTTCTTTTTTTAATTTTAAAATTGTGAGGTACAATTCAGGGTTAGGTATACAAATATTCATTGTGCAGGGACCCTTGTTGATGCAGTGTGCGTCCCTTTCCCCAGGCATATTTCGACTACTGTCAATCCTAGGTGTATTTATGTGAAGAATTAGGCAAAGAGCTACTTCCAGCACCTCTGCTGAGGCTGGTTTATGGGAGACAATGGGAAAAACCTTGAAGACACATTTTCACGCTCTGAGTCTGTACCTACTATTTTACCATTTCTAACACTTCCTCTTTACCCTCCCTCATTATCACCCCAGTGTCCATAAAACGACAGGAGTCTTAAGTTCTGCCTCCCTAAACTGAGGGGACCCAAATGTCCATGTTGATCCTGAGTCTCCACTAGAGCACAACTCCATGGGGAAAAAAGGTATGGGGCGGCAGTGCTTTTCCAGTTTCAGTCTCTTGCTTACATAATACCACCACAGAGAGTGAATAACAGATTAATTCTTTCATTGCTGGCTTGTTGCTTTAGTAGGCTACTCTGACACCTGTGAACTCAGCTCTTTCCCACCTTAGCTGACCTCCTGACAATCAAATATATCCTTTGCTATATTTTATGCACTTTCTCATATTTTCACACAAGGTGTTCTACTAAGAGACATATTTGAAGGACACAAATGCTGACTGCCCAATAGTAATCAACTGTTGCTCACTTGGCCTCCAAAATATTGTCTATATTAAAATTAACCTTCCATTTGAACACTTCTAGCTTAACCTAGAAGTCTAGCCTTCATCTTTTTCTACCTGATCTCCTGAAAAGAGAAATTAATAAGTGTCCCCAGAGATATCTACACATCAGTCTTCTTGACAATTTCAAAGTACAATTTGTCTTGTCAAATTCAAAGTGCAAAACCCACCTTTCCAAATCACTACAATTAGAGAAAGCATTAGCTTATTACTACAATTTTGACATTTTTACACTTCCAGTCTCATAACTCACCAGGATCATCTATGTAGTTTATTCTCCAGAAGCCCTAAATTTCTTCCACAGTCATATGGATTTTAATTTTTTAACTATATATTTACTCATTTAATTTTAGTACCATGGCTATACTCATGGTATACCCATTGTCTGGAATATTTAAGTACATCATTATTATAGAGAAATCATCTCATTTATAAAATCTAGCAAGAAAATTTCCATTGTTTCATTTGTGTAAAACAAACCAGCATTATCACCAGCAGGAGACTCTTGGTGCAAGCTAGAACTTGCTGGCAGAAGAATTAGAAAAATTACAGGAGGGATTAACTGAGGACAGGAATGTGTAGAATGCTTAGAGCAAATGCTAGCAGTCACCAGAAATTGGGAGGAGCAAGGAACAAATTCCTTGTGCTTTTGGTTAGAGTAGAACCCTGCCAACACCTTGATTTTCACCCAGAGATATTGACTTCAAAGTTTTGACCTCTAGTACTGTGAGAGAATAAACTTCTGTTCTGTTGTTGTTGTTGTTTTTCTTAAACCACTAAGTTTATGTTAACTTGCTATGGCAGCCATGGAAAAATAATGCAGATCTGTCAACCAAATTTAGTCAATTGCCTGTTTTTATGCAGTAAACAGACTGGGGTGTTTTTGCATTTTTATTTTTATTTTATTTTATTATTGTTTTAAAGCAGGATTGATTGAAAGGACAGAAAAGCTTCCACAGTGGGAGGACACCCGAAGGGGTTGCCCTACATTTTGAAATAACTAAAAAACATCAAAAAACAAACAATATTCTGTGACAAATTAAAATTGTATAAAATTTAAATTCAATTGCTCATACATAAAGCTGTCTTTTGTTCTGTTTGGTTTGGTTTTTGTTTTGTTTTCTGGAGTATATCCAAGCTTACTTACATATTGTCTATGGCTGCTTCTGTGCTCAATAGTGGAGCTTTGTAGTTGTTACAGAAAAAAAGTATAGCCTTCACAGCTGGCAATAGATGTTCTCTGGCCCTTCACAGAAAGAGTCTGTTGCTCCCTGCACTAGATTACTTTCTATCACTTTGTATGTCTGTCTCCTCTATTAAATTGTAAATTACTCAACAAGGGTGCCTGGACGATGCATATTTGTATACCTAACCCTTAACTGTACCCCTCAATTTTAAAATAAAAAATATGTTTAATAAAAAAAATGGTCAATTACTTGAGGACCAGGAATTCATACATGGTTGAAATATTTAAAGACTCAGTAAGTTAAACCATTGCTGTCTCTGAGTTATTAAAAATGCACTTTTTTTCTTTTCAACATGTTTTAGTTTCTTGTAGATCCAGGATGTTAAGCCTTTGTCAGACCTGGTGTTGGCGAATATTTTTTCCCAGTCCGTAGGCTGTCTCCCTAACAACCCCATTATCAAATGGGCAAAAGATATGAACAGACACTTCACAAAAGAGGACATCCGAGCAGCCAATAAACACATGAAGAAATGTTCAACCTCACTAATCATCAGGGAGATGCAAATCAAAACCACACTGAGATACCACCTAACTCCAGTCAGAATGGCAATTATCAACAATTCAAAAAATAACAGCTGCTGGAGAGGGTATGGCGAAAAGGGAACACTTCTACACTGTTGGTGGGAGTGTAAACTAGTGCAACCTCTGTGGAAGGCAGTGTGGTGATTCCTAAAAGCTCTAAATATCAACCTCCCATATGACCCCTCAATCCCCTTACTGGGAATATACCCTGAAGAACTCAAATCACTCTATAAAAAAGATACCTGCACACGTATGTTTATCACAGCGTTGTTCACAATAGCAAGAACCTGGAAACAACCATGCTACCCATCAAAAGAGGACTGGATTAAAAAAATGTGGTACATATACACGATGGAATACTACGCAGCCATAAAAAAGAACAAAATCATGAATTTCGCAGCAACCTGGATGACCTCTCACAGAAACAAAGATCCGAGTATCACATGTTCTCACTCATATAATGGACCTTGAACATCCAATGGAATACTATAAGAAAATGACTGACGGTACTGGGAAACTATGGGGGGGAGGAATGGAATTAACAGTAGCAAATATCTGTCTGGGGAAGGGGAAACACCTCTTATCAACAGGGTGCCTGAATGAAACGTAATTGTACACCTAACCCTTAACTGTACCCAGAAAACCGTAATAAAAAATATTGATTTAATAAAAAAATGCACTTTATTTAAATACCAAAATATTTATGCTTAGCTATAACTTTCTTAATTTTGAGGCCTTGTTATTTTCTAAATGATGGAGGAAATTCAAAATGATAAGTTATCCGGACTAAAATATTTATTATCATAATACTGTGAGATCAAGATGCCTAGAAATAGATTTTCACAATTATTAAAAATATCATAATGTTGGTTATGACAAAATAAATAGAAACAAAAAAATACATGTGAAAAGAACAAAATATGGACTCAGTAAGAAAAATGGCATTGTTTTCATATAAGCTATTTGCTAAAATTTCAAATAAATTATGTGTAAGGACCATAATTTTTAATAAATCTTGATTTTAAATTTCAATAGAAGAAACTTGAGAGTTAAATATTTCGTTTTTAATGTAGTAGATACATGTTAATTAAAGATAAAATAGCATAAAATATTAGCCAACATACAACATAACAGTTTAATATATGATCGAAGAGTTCAAATTTTACATTCTTCTGTAATGCATGCTTTATTCCTAATTGACTTTTCCTAAATGACAAACTTGTAATTGGTAGTTACTGAAGCACATATTCTCAAAGGTTGCAAAGCCCTTGAGAACGCTGAGTGAGAAAACTTTCTCATAAGATACAGCTATTTCTGATGTCTGCATAAAACCAAGCTTTGTACTTTATCAACTTATGAAGTTTAAAGATTATGCTCATAAAAAGTAGATACTCATTTTTTTATAAAATATTTCAAAAAAGAAACAGTCCAAACACGGCTATAGGAAGAAATGATGAGGAACTGGAAAACTTTAATATCATTTTACTAGTTTCTAAGTTTAAGATTAACTTTAAACTATGGAACACAGAGAACTCTAAAATAGTTTTGTTGTTCATTTCCTCATAAAGTGAACTGCCCTTTGCAAAATTCCAAAGGGAATATATATTGAACTCTCAATCCATTTTATATTACCTCTGCTTTTACAAGAATACAAAATCTTCTCTTGTTACTGAAACAATGAAATATATTTCCACTTGAAAAAGGGAGGAGGAATGTTCTGTCCTTAATTAAGAACTACTCTTTTGGAGGCACAAATTCATGTGCTTAAGACCAATGAGAAGAAGTCAGTTTTGGAAAGTATAATTTAGAGGCTAGAAAAGGCACTAATGGTTGCGCTTTTATCATTTTACTTGAATTACTTGCAATTTTCTCTTCTATCTTTAAGCAATGACAGTTTCTTAACTCATAGTTAATTTATACAAACTAAATCTGCTATTCAATTCTCAAAAGTATGTATTAAATATCTGGTATGCCATTAACCAGTCTCAATTATACTTCTATAGATAACAGTAAGCCCATAACATATTGCGGGAAACAGGAACATAACAAATATTTAGAATAAAATGAAGTTTTTAATAATAAATAAATTACTATTAAATAATAAATTGGTTTTAATTATATATCAGACTGTAGGACAATCGTTCAGTGTCGTTTAAGTCAGACAAACAAATTCTAATTTCAACCAAAACATTTCTTGCTTTGTGATTAAAAAAAAGAAAAAATATATATAAGATCTGATCTTAAGACTCCTTAATCCATTTTACAAACCTAAAATACTAGCACCTGACTCATAGTACTAGTATAAGAACTAAAATTAAATAAGCACTTAGCTCACTGTCACAAAAATTTGAGATTGTATTTACATGGAAAATAGTTGTCATCTATATTGTTATATCTTGTCATTATTTTTGAAAGGAATAGGAAACTACCAAAATTTTATAATTGTACCTATTCTATTGGACTTTAATTAAAAATCATGTGACTAAATTCAAACTAAATTCAAACTAAATGAATCCATCTAAACTATTTTGGCTATATATTAATTGATTAATAATTAATGCTATTGTGGATGAAAATACAATTTCAACTCAATATTCTTAAGTTCTCAGAAAAAATAATAATTTTATAAAAATAAAGTTCATGTTAAAATTAATAAAAATAAATTATTTCACAAATCTGTGATTTTGTTACAAACACTGGGAAACAAATTAAAAATCAATATTAGAAACTTTCACAGTATAAAAATAAAAAATAAATATGGCTACTCTACTCTTGATTATGAAGAGGCATTCAGAATCTTATTCCAAAGCTTCTGATTGTTACATAGTTGCTGTCTAAAATATATGTGAACATGTGACTGATTACACATATAGTAATTTAAATATGTATACATATATAAATATGTATAATTATATGTGCATATTATATATATAAAAATATATGTACATGACATAGCTGATCATGCTGTACTGTGGGTGTTTTTTCAGGTCCCTTTATATAACATAGAATATATTTCAGTGCTTTTAGTGAGTTAGTATAGAATGTTGAAAAGAGTAAATTTATTCAGACCACAGACATACTTTTTTAAAACATCTATGAGCTTCTTAAATATTGTATGATTTTATGCAAATTATTTAATCCCCTTAATCTTTGTGCCATCTGTAAAATGAAGATTATAAACCTAAAGTTTTTTGTCAACTTTAAAAAAAATGGTGTGTGAAAGTGGTTGACACAAAATAAGAACTCAAAAACTGTTATGTTTGTGTATCAAACAAATGATTATTATGTGACAATAATTGCTCCAACATGAAATATGTTTTATATGTGTGTGTGTTTGTGTGTCTATAAAGAAAAAAATGAGAGTTACTTGGGAAGACAAAAAGAGGAATTGTTTTACTAAACTTAAAAACCTTTGACTTGTCAGCATGAAATTTTTCAGGGAGAGTGAGATAATAAAGCAATTAATAGTGTAATATACACTGTAATATGTTATCTTTTTTCTCAAGAGTGAGTTAAATTGCGGGAAGCCAAAAATGTGGCAACACTCTT
Organism: Cephalopachus bancanus; assembly: GCA_027257055.1. Taxonomy (NCBI): domain Eukaryota; kingdom Metazoa; phylum Chordata; class Mammalia; order Primates; family Tarsiidae; genus Cephalopachus; species Cephalopachus bancanus. The sequence continues at coordinate 13,678,063 of JAPVLO010000068.1, read as the reverse complement.
GGAAAGCAGTCATGAGGATCTAAAGAGACCATTGCTCAGTTTTCACTTGAGTTGTTCTAGAAATGTGATCCATCTTCCTCATAATGTAATGAGAAAAAAAAGGAACAAATCGATCCACAATTAGCACCACTACTTGTGTAATTAGCTCCACAATGGCAGAATTTCGGAGAAAAAAATATAACAACTGTTGGACCTTTAGGAAAAAAAAAAAATTCTATGAAAGGGCAGAGTCTGAATTAAGCATACAAGGATAAACTTGAACTTCTTGGTGGACTCTAATTCTGTTGTTTCTCTTAATGACTTTTATTTAATATTCGTAGATAATCCATCATTTTCCAGTCCTTTTTTCTATCATGTTCTAATTATTACTATATTTCTTTAGAGGAAAACATGTTTTCGGAAAGATTGAAGCTCATGACTCTGATTTCTTATGATAAAAAAAAGCACATGGAAAGTAAAACAATTGTAAACATACTGTTTTGGGAGCTACCTCTTCCCCTTAATAGCACCCACAGGATTAGGCCTACCAGTGTAGAAAACAGAAAATGTATTCACCACTAAAAAACAATAGCATTAACACCTCTTCTTTCATATAAAAACTATCTGTGAATTCACAAATTGAATCTTTATTGTGAGATAAAGCAACTGAGATTACAAATGTTAAATCGTTTACTTTAATGCAACAATAAATAATTGATGGACCCGTATCAGAGGTACAGCTTTAGAATATATTATCTACATAAGTATATCTATTTGTGAGAAAGCAATGTAATTTGCTTAAAATATGCAGTACCTTGCAAAAACTCCTTAATAAAGTAATTTATTTAATTTTTTTAAATGTCCTATGAAGTATTTTAATTCATCAATCATAAGACTGAGATCTGAAATTATTTCAGACTTACAGAGAATTTTAAAAATATATTTTCTCTAACTCATAAATGCTTTAGTATACAAATTCTGAAAGTCATTTGGAAATAACATTTTATTAACCATTTGAAAAACAATTCTCATTATCTTCCCAAATACTTCTTTTCTTAAATCTGTTTTAATATAAGGATAAGACTTGTAAAATTCCTTTAAGGTGAAATCTAATTACTTGTCATCTTCTTGTTCTACAATTAACTCTATTTTCCACTGAAGTGAATCATACCTGCCAGCAATGAATATCATCAGGAGATCTTGATAATTAATCTACAATCTTAGTCATTAAAAAGATTTTAGAATTGTCCTTTTGAAATATTTACTACTGCCTATAATTTATTTACTTTTAAAATGGCCCAATTTTAGCAGCTTTAGATAGAATAGATCTTATAAAAACTATAATGGCTTGACTTCAAAAAAAATATCTTGTATCATTTTAAGAATGGCATGCTGAGATGCACATAATGATTAAGATGCAGAGAAATTTCTCAACAAGGGTAGCTATTGTTAACGCCTTCAGCCACAGATCACCAGAAACACAACTATAGTTAAAATCATTTTGCAGTGAGGGTGACTGCTTACTATACTGTACAGAATTTATAGATGTCACATGTAGAAGGTGTTATAAAGAATTTATTGGGATCTAGGACAAGGTGGCAATGGAACCGTTGGGAGTTAGAGTCTCCGTATGGATGAGTACCCACAAGGGTGAATCTGCATGTTTGAGTGTGTGGAAGTAGGTGAGTAAATCTCCCACTGAGGAGAGGCAAGGGATCAAGTGCTCGGGCTCCCCTGCAGAGGTGGCTGCAACTTACCGAAGCTCTGAGATAGCGGCCCCAAGTGCACAGTATCATCGGCCATTCTTGGGAAATTTCGTGGGAAAAGACAGCAGAGATTAGTGACCCCTCAGCACCTGGCACCTGGCCCAAACCTCCACCTGCCTCAGGATGCCAGACACTGGCAGCAGAGAACTGTGGAGAAAGTGCAGGGAGAAAATTTGGAGCTGAGATGCACCAGAGAAGAAGATAAGAACAGCTGCTGGAATTTTCTCTGTCCCTGATTGGGCAGAGGCTTGGTTTAGCTCAACCAACTCTGAGCAGCCTCCATCCTGAGACCAAGGGGTGATTTCTGCACTCCTCTGGGACTGACCATTGCTTGCTCAGAGAGGGTACTTCAAAGTACCATACCAGAGAGATCCACCCCCACACTGGACTAAACACAGTGCGTTCCCAGTGGGAGACCTATTAGCAGCAGCTTCAGTGGTGGTAGACGAGTTGAGATGAGCTCTGATCTCAATCACCCTCTTCCTCCAGGAGTCTGTGGAGCATCTGAACCATGTTAAGAGCAGACCAATCAGCCTTCACTGAGAGCAGAAGGGAGGGGCTACAAACTGGAGCCCGTTCTCTACAGTGGCTACTAACCAAAAAGCAGGCTTGAGACAGCAAGCATAAAAAGGGAGCGAAAAGGAAAGGAACCTGAAGCTACAGAAATGGCCACAAGAGAGAGCTATTTTCTTTTTCTTTTCTTTTCTTTTCTTTCTTTCCTTCTTTCTTTTTTTCTTTCTTTCTTTCTTTCTTTCTTTCTTTCTTTCTTTCTTTCTTTCTTTCTTTCTTTCGCCCACTCTTTCTGTATGTGTCTTCTCACTTTATTGTCCCTTTTTTTTCTCTTTTTTCTTTTTGGCATATGTGTATTTTTGAGCGAGTGCATCTTCTTTTTGTTTGTTTTTGTTTGTGTTCAGTTAGTTTGCTTTTTGTTTATCCATTAGTTTGCTTTCCTGTTTTTCTTCTTCTTCTCCTTTCTCCTCATCTTCTTTTCGTCTCCCTTCTCTCTTTCTCTGTTCTTTTCCTTTCTCTTATCTCCTTTTGTTTTCAGGAGGTATATACATACACTCCCACTGTATGAACATATTGCAAGACGGTGGGAAGTGTGTTCCAGGGGGCTCACACTCCAGTCAGCAGATACTGAAATCTTTACAGGTAACATCTGAACCATAGCTCCCCTCATTACATCCTAATCAAATCTCAAAACCAATAAAAGACAGCACAGTCCAGCACCCCCAGTCTGGCCTCAAAATTGAACAAATCCAGAGGCTACACCTAAAGAAGAATGTAGGTTGAGCAAATAGAAGTGAAAACTATCTCCTCTCCCACTGAACAATGAAATTAAAAAGAAAAAAGGGGAAAAATTTATCACAAATGAAGAAGAATTGACAGAAAAATACAGGTACTCTCCCCCCCAAGACCCCTAGAAGGACAATGTCTGAGAATACAGACTTCAGAACTCAAACAAAGAGCCCCCAGAATGATCTTAAACCACAAACCCAGACGTTAAGATATTGAAAGACTAAGTAGAAATGAGGAGAGGCAAGAAGAAAGAAAAAGGGGTAATAACTGAGATGATGACAATAAAGAATACAGTAAATGAAATAAACAACAAACTGACAAGCATGGAAAGATGAATTATCCAAGTGGAAGAAAGAATCTCAGAGCTTGAAGACCAAAATATGGAACTAATCCAATCTGTTAAAAACATAGAAAGGAAGTTTAAAAGATGGAACAAAGCTTTCAAGAGATGTGTGATTATATCAGGAAAACAAACTTATGCCTAATTGGCAACCCTGAAGCCAAAAACAAAAATGAGAGCACACTGGAACAAATATTTTGCAAGGTCACCCATGAAAACTTCCCACATCTCATCAGAGATGTGAGCCTCCAAACATAAGAGATTCAAAGAACCCCTACAAGGCATCAAATGAGAAGACCAACTCCTAGATACATAATGATTTGCATACACAAAGTAGGATACAAGAAAAAAAAATCCTGAAGGCAGCAAGAGAGAAAGGTCAGACTACTTACTGGGGAAGACCAATTAGAATGGTAGCAGATGTATCTACAAAAACACTACAGACCAGAAGAGACCGGGTCCAATCTTCCAATTTCTCAAAGATAGACAAATTCAATGAAGAGTTTCCTACTCGGCTGAGAGAATCTTCATCAGTGATGGATAATAAAAATCCTTTCCATATTCAATCCCTAAGAATTTATACTGGTTCCAGATCAGTTCTTCAAAAGGTTCTTAAGAAGGTAGATAGCACAGAAGAAAGGAAAAAAAGGAATGACCATGTTCTTCCCAAGAATACAATAAAACAGACAACACAGCATGCATCGTGATTGCAAAATTGAAAACAAATGCGTACATCATCTCCCAAATCAAAGGAAAAACAACAAACAAAAACAAATAAACAACAACAAAACTTTATAAGAGACTCACGACAAGGATAACTTCTCACACCTCAATAATCAGCTTGAACACGAACAAACTATGCATCAATGAAAAGACATAGAATAGCAAACTTGATTTAAAAACATGAACCAACAATATGCTGCCTCCAGGAAAAATATCTCACTAAAAAGGACACTTACAGACTCATAGTTGGAGGATGGAAAACAAATTTTCAGGTGATTGGAACACAAAAGAAGGCAGGAGTTGAGATATTTATATCAGACAAAACAAGATTTAAGTTATCAAAATTTTTAAAAGATTCAGAAGGACACTACCTAATGACAAAATTTTCAATCCATCAAAAAGAAATTTCTATACTAAATATGTATGAACCCACCACAGGAGCAGCAGCTTTTATAAAGCAACTACTAATTAAACAAACAAAAAAATTAACTCTAACTCTGTCATAGCTGGGGAATTCAATATTGCAATAGCAACCCTAGATAGATCATCAAAGCAAAAAACAAACAAACAAACTTCAAGGGGATCAGGAGCCTGAACTTGACGATTGACTAAATGAACTTAATAAATACCTACAGAACATCACACTGAACAACCACAAAATATACATTCTACTCATCACTACATGGAATGTACTCCAAGACTGACAACATCCTTGCCCATATATCAAGCATGAACAAATTTCATAAGATTGAAATCCCACCATGCATCTACGCAGATCACAGTGGAATAAAAAAAATCAACAACACAATTCCTCCAAAACCCACAAAGACATGGACACGAAACAGCATGATGCTGAACAACTCCTGGATCAACATGGAAATCAAAACAGAAATTAAAAGATTCCTAGAATCAAAGAAAAATAAAGACACATTTTATCCAAACCTCTGGGATGCCATGAAAGCAATAGTAAGAAGATAATTTATATCATTATGAACACACATCAAGAAAATAGAACACAAGATAAAAGCCTAACAGATCACCTAAGGGAGACAAAAAGCCAAGACCATCAAAACCCTAACTTCAGCAGAAGAATACAGATCATCAAAGTAAAAGCCCAAATATGAGACATAGAAGACAAAAATATTACAGAAAACAAAACAAAACAAAACAAAAACAAGTGACTGGTTCTTTGAAAGGATAAACAAGATAGATGGACCCTTAGCCAGATAGACCAAGAAAAAGAGAGAAAAATCACAAACACAATCAGAAATAGAAAAGATCAAGTCACAACTGATCCCCAAGAAATACAAAAGATTATCAGAGGTTACTGTGCATAACTGTATGGTAACAAACTCGAAAACCTAAATGAAATGGAGGAAGTTCTGATATCACACAACCTCCCAAGGTTGAAACAAGAAGAAATAGAGACATTAAATAAACCAATAACAGCCTGGAGAATTGTCTCCATCATAGGAAAACTACATACAAAAAAATACTCTGGACCAGACAGCTTTCCAGAGGAGTTCTACAAACCATATAAGAAGGAGCTAATACAAGTCTTATTTAAAGTATTCCAGGCAATTGAGAAAGATGAAATTCTCCCCAAATCATTTTATAATGCTAGCATTACACTGGTACTCAAACAGAAGAAAGATTCAACAAATAAATAGAACTACAGGACAACTTTGCTGATGAACCTAGATACAAAAATTCTCAACAGGATTCTAGCAAATTATATTCCACAGTACATCTCAAAAATCATCCACCATTACTCCATCCCCAGGATGCAGGACAGGTTCAACATCCGCCAGACCATAAATGTATTTACATACATCAACAGATTTAAAAACAAGAACCACATGATTATATCACTAGATGCAGAAAAATCTCTTGATAAAATCCAGGATCTTTTTTTAATATAAACTCTGGAACACTTAGACATAGAGGGAAAATACCTCAAAAGAGTAAGAGACATCTACAATAAACCCACAGCCAACATATTGCTAAACAGACAGAAACTGGAAGTATTTGCTCTGAAAATTGAAGCAAGACAAGGTTGCTCATTTTCACTCCTCCTGTTCACATTGTTTTGGAAGTCCTAGCCAGAGCAATCAGACAAGAGATGATAATCAGGGATCTCCAAATAGGAAAAGAGGAGGTCAAATTATCCCTCTTTTCAGACTTTATTTTGATATTTTATTTATCCTTTAGTTTGATAACCAAAGATAATTTGTCAAAAACCTTCTTACAGTGATAAAGGACTGTGGTAAAGTCTCAGGGTACAAAATGAATGTGCAAAAGCAATCACATTCTTATATGCCAACAGTAAACAGGCTGAGAAACAAATAAAAATCACAATCCCATTCACAATAGCCACGCACACATGCACACATACAAAATGAAATACCTACCCAGGCATCTTCCTAACCAGAGAAGTGAAGAACCTTTACAACAAAACTACACAACACTACTCAAATAAATTTTAAAAAGACACAAATAAATGAAAAAAATATTCCATGCTCATGGATTGGAAGAACCAACATTGTTAATATATCTATCCTACCAAAGGCAATCTACAGATTCAGCACAATATCCATCAAATTACCAACATAATTCTTCTCAGACCTGGAAATAACAATACAGAAATTCATATAGAAACATAAATGACCATGAATTGCCAAAACAATCCTCAGTAAAATTAGCAAAGCTGGAGGTATCGCACTTCTAGATTTTAAACTTTACTATAAGGCTACAATAATCAAAAAAGCCTGTAATTGACTCAAGAACAGGGATATAGACCGAAGGAACAGGATACAGATTCCAAAAACAAAACTTCAGTTTCTCATCCAAATCATCTTTGATAAAGACTCCACCCACAACAACTGGACAGAGGAAAACCTATTCTGTAAATAGTGCTGGGAAAATTGACTGACCACATGCAGAAGATTGAAATAAGACAAATACCTATCACCATACACAAAAATGACTCTAAATGGATCAAAGACCTAAACATAAAAACTTAAACAATAAGAATTTTAGGAAATGTATGAGAAACCCTTATGCACATTGGAATAGGTGACCAAATCTTGGTAAAAACTCCAGATGCTCTTGCCAAATGATATAAGATAGACAGGTGAGACCTCATAAACTGAAAAGCTTCTGCAAAGCAAAGGAACCCATCAAGAGATCAGGAGACAGCCCACAGAATGAGAAAAATGATTTGCCAACTGTTTATCTGACAGAAACCTAACATCCAGGATCTAGGAGGAACTCATCCAGGATCTAGGAGGAACTCAAACATTTCAAAAGGAAACAAACAAACAAGTTTTTTAAAAAGTGGGCAAAAGATATAAATAGACACTTTTCCAAAGAAGATATATGAGCAGACAACAGATATATCAAAAAGTGCTCAGCCTCACTAATCAAAGAAATGTGAATCAAAACCACATTGAGATACTACCTAACTCCAATCAAGATGGCCATCATAAATAACTCAGAAAACAACAGATGCTAGCAGTGATGTGGAGAAAAGGGAACACTTCTACACTGTTGGTGGGAATATAAAGTACTACAACCTCTGTAGAAAACAGTGTGGCAATTCCTCAAAGATCTAAAAATAGACCTTCCATATAAATGAGCAATACACAGAGGAACTCAAATCATTCTACAAAACAGATACCTGCACACACATTTATTGCAGCATTATTCATAATAACAAAAACATGGAACCAACTGTGTTGACCATCAAAAGTAGACTGGGTTGGAAAAATGTGGTATATGTACATGATGGAGTTTGTGTAGCCATAAAGAAGATACACAGAAACTTGGATGGGTTTAGAGTCTATAATACTCAGTGAACTAACACAGAAACAAAGAATTAAGTACCACATGTTCTCACTCATAAGTAGACCCTGAATATTAATCATAATATTATAAGAAAGGTATTGGCAGTAGCAGGACACTGCCGGAGGGGGGTGTCATAAAATCAGTAAGTGTACCTGAACTCAAACCAGGAGAAGTGGGAACCAAAGGGAGGCCTAAACTTTACCTGTACAATGACCACTTATTTACGTAATCCTGAATTGTATCCCACATCTTTAAAATTTTAAAAAAAAAAATCTATTACAGGATTTGGCATTCGGTTGAATGATTTGACAGGCCAGAGGAAGCAAAGTTTTGCTCTAGATCAAATATGTCAGTAAACAAGGGCAATTCTGTGACTGGGTAAAAAAAGTAACTGTCACTGGTTTAGCAAGAGAGTAGAAGTTTTGTTGTCTTGTGGATGGGAACGCAACATAGCGTTTATTCAGCTTGGACAAATTTGTGAGTAGTTTCGCGTTGTCTCATTTTATCATGGTCTTAGAATTAGTTTGAGGTTGGTATTCTGAGAGATTTTTACAGAGTAAAATAACATGGACTACTCTGAGTGCCAGGTCACCTTCTGATTGTCAAGAACTACTCTTTGCTTTCTTATCCATCATGAATACTACAAGGATAGTAATTAAGAAAAATGCATGAAGAATAATAGCTCTGGATAATGTTAAAATAAAAATATTAATTTTCAGTCATTTAGCGTTTTTTCTTGAATCAATATTTCTTCCTTAATTGTTCAAATGACTTGAGAATACTTTACAGAGATGGTACTTGAGATAAATTAATAAGAGTGAAATATATTTTGAACTAAATTTTTCTGGCATCAGAGGCAGAAATCAAAGTAAAATCTATTATATAGTTTCATGATGTAAAATAAAGAAACATTTTGCCTGCTATCCTTTGCTTTTCTTTCCAGAGCTATTCCTTATCCTTGTTCACCCTGCTCTGTGTCCCCAGGACGCAGCTTAGATTGCTGTTTCCTGTCTTCCAGGTAATCGCTGCCAATAGGAATCCCCAGAGGGAAATAGTAGAAAGGGATAGAGTGAGGTCAGGGTGAATTTTAGCCATCATTTTTTTCATGTCCTGGATGTGTCCCTGGACCAAAATAGACAGCTCCTGGCAGGCTGCCTCTCTCATGCAGCTCTTTTTCTCCTTTTCTGTATAGGTTCCCACCCTTGGCCTTTTGACCTGCACTGTAATGGCATCTATTTTTACCAACTAGAGGGTATTGCACTATTTACTGTGGTTCCACTACACATTGTTTTCTCCTGCGTATCAACTTTGCTCATTAAATTCTCCTCAAAGTATTTCTATTTGAGATTGCTAGTTGGTTTCTGCTGCAGTGCTGCTTGATACAGAAAATATTCTTTTATAATCATTTTAAAAGGGAAGTGTCACATTGATTTCAATATACTGGTTGATATATATGTGTATATCAATACATTGGTTGATATATATATATATACATATATCCCTTATAGATCTTTTAGTATTATTATTATTTCAATATCTTTAGGTGGTACAACTGTTTTGGCTACATGGATGCATTGCATAGTGGCAAAGAAGTCTGGGCTTTAAACCTACCCACCACCTCCACTTACGCACATTGTACCAGAAAGATAATTTACTATTCTACCTCTCCTTTCCACCCTTCCCCTTCTGAGTCTCCCAGTGTCCATCATACCATTTTATATGCCTTTGCAGACTTTAGTTTAGCTCCCATTTGTGATTACACACTGTGTTTGGTTTTATGTTTCCTGTGTTAGTTCACCTAGGATGATTTTCTCTATTTCAAAATATCAACATGGCAGCTACATTGAATCTTCCAGTTTCCATACTCAGTCTTTAATCACATTTTCAACAAACAATGTGGAAGAGTCCATGTAGCTACCAAGTTGGTAGTTTCAACTAATCTCTTATTTAAAATACCTATCATTTATACTATGTACTAATGTGAATAATTAGATAGCTTATTTGTGTTTTCACTTTTATCTAGGATGATGACATTAAATATTTTCACAAGTATCATGTATCATGAAAAACATGCATCTTGGTTGACCTGGGAGTAGCTTGGTTTATGTTCACTGTCCTTTTTGCCTCTAGCTTAATATTTGTCAACTATTTTATTTTTAAAAATATTTTCTTCATACTTGCATTAACACAAGCTGGGAGGATTTGCTACACCTCCAATTTGTACTTTCAGTTTATGACATGGCGTTGTGTACTGGCGAATGCCAGTACAGTAAAATATTTCACACAAGAATTCACACCTAGATCTGAAGCAAAAGAGTAAAATCTTGTCTTTCTTTTATTGGTCTTCCCCAGAAGATATCATCCTCCCAGTAACTCTCATAGCTGACATCTCCTTTGCATGGGGAAACTTCAGGGTGCTCACTGATAAAACACAAGCCTACAAGGAAAGCTAACTACTCCCAGTAATTGGTAGGGGTCATAGAAATACATGCTTTCTCTGTCAGAATTCTGTTTTTAATTTCATTAAAAAAAAGGCATGGCAAGAAAGAGGATCAAAATGAACAAAAACCAGAAAAACTGAGATAGTAATCCATACACACACCCAATACAGATATTAGAGTTATCAGACACAAAGTTTATAATTACTTAGATAAGATCTGTGCTATATCTTGAGAGAAGAGGTGCCCAGTTTCCAGTCATTGAAATTCCAGGGAAATTACAGGTAAGGGTTAGTAAAATTTGTGTAAGAAATAATAGTAAAGCATCACTGTATATAACATGCATAGAATAGTCCAGAGGCTTACAATACTGGTTTCATCTTTTATTATGTAATACAAATCTAAATCAATTTATGTGATTTATTATTTAGTTGTATTATTTTTTGGCAACAATCACATTTATCAGCAAAAACTACAGAAAGTTTAATGAAAAGAAATAATAAAATTAATGCAACACTTAAGTACACATTTTCATTTACTTCAGACTTTTAAAATTGAATTTATAACTAGAAACAAAATATCAGAGAAAACTACCATTCATGCTAGGGTTTGTACTAATAATCCTGACAAGATAAAACCCAAGTGATGCTAAACTAATTAAGAAATGCCATCATCCACTTCAAAAGCAAAGCATTTATTTTAAGAAAATGTGTCCAAAGGCCCTGATTTAACAGGTGCAGCTGCAGAAGGGATATGTCTATTTCTGTGAACTGTGTCTTCTTATCTAAATTTCATGACTGTACTTCTACATTAACATTGCTCATTTTTCAAGGTTTTTCACATGTATGCAAAGTGAAGTCATAATTGTCTACGTATTAGCTTCATTATCAAAAAACTTTTACAAATAATGACTCCATTTTCACTTTATATCAAAATTATCGGAGATTTCACAATGAAAATCAAGGAGAATAATTCTGTTAAATGCTTTTTATTTTTACCTGATTTATAAAATTAAAGTGAAATTGTTGAAAGTTTATTTTGTCAAAGTAGAAACTCTTTATTACTATAAATGTGTTTTACATCCAGTTAATATTTTAATAATGAATATAAAATTATTTTTAAAATATAATATAAAGTTTAATATAACACAATGTTGTGATTTTAAGCAACAATGGCCACAATCTAGGTTCTTATTAAAATAATAGATCTATGGGGCAGAAATGTGCTTGGAATCTGTTGCAAAGACTTGTGAACTCATTTACATCTAAAGGTTGATAACTTGATTTTACAAATAAAAATATATAATCTATAACATATACATGAATATGCATGTATGTATATATGCATATATGAATAAATGTGTATATGCATACTAACACAAATATAAAACATGCATATAGACATTAAAATGGAAAGCTAACGTAGACAACAAAAACCTACTTCAGCAGGGTGTAGCTGCCATGAGAATAACCTGCATCTAAAATGAACTACAAGTGAAGAATAAAATATTTAAAAGTCACGGAAGGCATTTATAAAAGAACAAAGTCTGCCAGAACTCTAGGCGCATAGTCCTGTATTGCAGGGCCATGCACTGAGGTGGGCCCTGCATTTCCTGCGGCCTTTCCTTTTGAGCCTTTAGTCAATTCTAGTGCAGGACATTGGGTCAATCCGAGAGCAGTAACCAAGTTCTTGCAGCATTCTCTGGGTTAAAAAACAATCACTAAAATGTATGACGGCCAAACAAACAAGAATGCAGGTCAATATCCTATGAGAAAAGCAAACCACAGAGAAATGATCCACACATTCTGAATAGAGCAGTTCTGCAGACATTTTTCAACTTTTACACGGTTTAAGTATAGGTGATGATTCAGGTAAACAAAACATAAAAACAGCTGCTCAGAAGCTATAAAGCAAAACAGAGCTTCAGCCATCTCAAAACACAGAAGAGAGAAACACAGAGTGTGAGAACCACCGAAGAAAAGGGGCCTTGGTCAATACCCCAGGCATTCTGTTAGGAGACTTGAAAAAGTTAAAAAAAACTCTAGGTGTAAGCACACACCAGATCAGTCAGGTGGATCAAGAATACTTTTTTTGTTCTCTATTAGATGCAAAAAAAAAAGTAGATTTTCTGCAGTGAAAAATAACATCATGCAGATGTTGTATAATGTTTCATATGTAAGGTCTCAAATTTTATTTTAAAACATGCAGTGCCAAAAAAACAGGACGAAAATGAACAAAACACAGAAAAAAAATAGGATAGTATTCCATACTCACTACTAATATGGATATTGGAGTTATCATACCCAATGTTTAAAATCACTGTGATTTAAATATTCAAGAATTTTGACAAAAAGATAATTTCAGTGAAGAAAAAGAAGTGAATAATCTGATCATGAATTATGAATATAATAGATGGGTTTAAAATAGTGTAGGCAGAGCAGAAAAACTAACAAGTACACCACAAGTTACATCAAAATAAACTATCTGGATTGATGAATCTAAAATGAATTTAAAACATGCAATAGTATTTAAAAGACATATCATTTATGATAATAAGACCTAATGAATTCCAGAAGGAGAGAACAAAGAATAGTAAGCATCTGAAAGAATATTTGAAAAAAAGCTGAACAACAATTTTCTGAAACAGATGAAGACTTAAAGTAAATCTACAACATTAAGGAAATCCAAAACAATACACTTCCCCACTCACAAGCAGCATAAAGATGAAAAAAAAAGACACACTATGTTACTTTGCTAAAAAGGAAAAATATGTATTTTAAAACCAGAAGAAATAAAACACATTATTTTTAAAGAGCCAAAAATAAGACTGACAGCTAATTTCCATACAGGAATAGTGGAAATAAGAAAATAATAAAAATATAACTTGATAGTGCTGACAGAAAGTAATTGCCAAACAAGAATTACTTATGCAAGAAAATATCCTTCAAAAATTAAGATGAACAAAGATATTTTCAGACAAAAACAGAGTATGATCACCAGCGGAGATTTGCTAAAAGTGATTTTAAAATATATTTTTATGTAGAAATAAAATCAGTCAAAAGAAATACTGTCATGCAGAAAGGCATTAAAAGAAAAAAGATACCATATTTATAGATACATCTAAGATAATATTGACTACTGAAAACAATAATAGCAATACCTTATAAGGTGTAAAATACTTGCTGAAGCCGGGCTCGGTGGCTCAGCCTATAATCCCGCGCCTTTGGGAGACTGAGGTGAGTGAATTGCCTGAGCCCGCAGGTTCGAGACCCGCCTGGGCAGCGATACCTCATCTCTACAATAAATCAAAAAATCAGCTGGGCGTGGTGGCGCATGCCTGTAATTCCGACTACTCGGAAGGCTGAGGCGGAAGGATCGCCGGAGCCCAGCAGACCGAGGCTGCGGTGGCCGGGAGCGGCCACTGCACTCCAGTCTGGGCGACAGAGTGAGACTCCAACTCAAAAAAAAAAAAAAAAAAAAATACTTGCTGAAATATGATGTGCAAGGTAAAAATAGAAAAGATGAAATGGGACATAAATGTAGGCAAAAATTATGAGGTTCTTGGATTTTAAGGAAGTAGAAACATATTGATTTAATTTTACAAATCAAAAACAAATATCGTAGTATGTGCAATATCCATTAAATTCAACTAAAATAAGTTTCAAGACCATATTTTTGAAAAAGAATAAAAAATGGTGGGAAAACCTAAAAAATGATAAAGTAGTATATTTAAATTTAAAAATGCCTTAATTTTATAAAATGTAAATGGGCTACATATATACTGCGATCAAAAGCAAACATTACCAAACTTGCTAAGAAACAAAAATCTAACCATATTCTGGCATAACCGAAATTCATACTAAATCAAACTAAAATTGTTGAAATGGAAAGGATAAATACGTGTATACTGTGTGAATATTAACAAAAAGAAACTGTAATAGAACTTGTACTTGCTGGTCTGGTCTTGGTTGTACCTACCTTTCTCCAGTAATGTGTCTACTCAAGAAACCTTCCCAGTAGAATACAACAGGATGCAACTCTGAAATCACTTTCCTTCTTCCCTGCTAGAGATTGACTGTTAAGTCAAGTATTAAGTGCTAAACTTTTAATTGACAATTAGTATAACTGTGGATGGCTTTTTATTTTGTTTTTAATTCTGTGGATTGTGTTTAAACAATTCAAAAGTGTGTTCCTGATTTTGAGATACTAAGTGGTATTGCACAGTTGTCACTTTATTGAATGTGTACAACAGTCCCATGAAGTTTATAAGGCATACCCTTGTATAGCTCCAGCTGCTAGAATTAAATAGATCTGTTTTCAGAAAAAAAGAAAACTAGTATAACTACATTAATATCAGAGAATGTAGACTACAAAGGAATAAGCATTTCTAGAGATAAAGAGAAAAATTTAATGACACTAAAATTGTCAAAAATCAAGAACTATTAGCCCTAATTGCATATGTGCTCAACAAAATATTCTAAAATATTTAAAGCAAAAATATCAAAGTACTTAAAGAATAGACAGAAATATTTTGCATGTAGTTGGTATTTTTAATGTATCACAGTAAACAACAGAAGAAGCAGACAAACGTCGCAAGAATATACATTTAAACAAAAATCAGTAGGCTTTACACATAATTTACACATAAAATATAATATTCAACATTCTTGTAAAGTTTATATCAAAAAGGAAAATACAGTAGCCTGTACGGTATTTTCAAAAATTTGGATTTAAAATGGTGGGTGGGGTAGTGGGGAGATTTTGGTCAAAGGATAAAAAGTTTTATTGATGTAGAATGAATATGTTCTGGAAATCTAAGGTGCAGCATGGCGAGTCTAGTTAATGATATTGTATCCTATCTTGAAATTTGCTAAGTTCTCACTCCTCTCCCTATACACAGGCACAAAATGAAACTATATATACCAGGATACACATAATGCACCTTAAATATATACAATTAAAAAAAAATTTATGTGAATAAAACTGGAACAATAAAACAACAATAAAATGAATAACTTGATTTAAAAATGGATCAAAAAATGAAGTGATTGTACACCTCATTAAAAAGATGTACAAATGGCAAGTTCACTTATGAAAGAATGTCCAACATCATATATTATTAGAAAATTGGAGATAAAACAACACTACACAGTATTAGAATCGACAAAATTCAAAACAGAAACATCAAATACTGGTGAGAATAAGCAGTAACAGAAACTTTCTGCATTGCAGGTGGGAATGCAAATTGATACAGCCACTTTAGAAAACTTCTTAGCAGTTTCTTACAAAACTAAACTTTTACCATATGATCTGGCAACAATGCTCTTTAATCTTTTCCCAAATAAACTAAAAACTATGTCCACACAAAAATCTCCATATGTATGTTTGCAGCAGCAACCAAGATTGCCTTTCTAGAGGTGAATGAATAAGCTGTGGTACATCCAGACAATGAAATATTAATTCAGGACTAAAAATAAATGGGTTCCTAAGCTCTGAAAAGACATGCAGAGCACTTAAATGCATGTTTTAAATGAAAGAAGCCAATCAGGGAAACAACAACAATGTCAAAAACAAACAAACAAATGCATAGTCATTGATTTCAAAGATATGATATTCCGAAAATGGCAAAACTATGGAGACTAGGGTGGAACCCATTGAATCTACTGCAACAAAGGTAAACCTTAATGTAAGCTATGGACTTCAGATGATAATCATGTGCCAGTGTTCCTTGACCTTTATAAATGTATCAGTCTGATGTGCAGTAGTTCGTAGCAGGGGGAGGCTGTGCACCAGAGACAGTGAGGGTATATGGGAACTCTCTGTACTGAATTTTGCTGTGTGAATTCATAATAAAATTCATGCAAAAATGTGCCCTAATAAGTAAAATTGATACAATAAATAATAACAGAAAAATACAAGTATTTGAAAACAATTGTACAAAACAAGTGGCTAGAAAAAAATTGCAATTAACATAGGAGATCTCTTAACTGAATATTAATGAAAGAACACATTCAATTTATGAAGGTACAAATAAGTTACTAATTGAAGGGAAATTTATAGCTTTAAATGTATGTACAAAAATTAAATCTTGAAATTCAGTGATTTAAGAATCCATATGAAGAAGTTGGAAAAGATAAAATTAGAAGCAAGAGTATAAGGGCGGGAATAAAGATAAGTACATATATTATTTCTTTTTTTTTTTTTTTTTTTTTTTGAGTCGGAGTCTCACTCTGTCGCCCAGACTGGAGTGCAGTGGCCGCTCCCGGCCACCGCAGCCTCGACCTGCTGGGCTCCGGCGATCCTTCCGCCTCAGCCTTCCGAGTAGCTGGAATTACAGGCGCGTGCTACCATGCCCGGCTGATTTTTTGATTTATTGTAGAGCTGAGGTCTTGCTGCCCAGGCGGGTCTCGAACCCGCGGGCTTAGGCAATCCACTCACCTCAGCCTCCCAAAGGCACGGGATTACAGGCTGAGCCACCGAGCCCGGCTACAGTAAATAATTCTAAACAAAATGTTTATTCTGTTATAAAATGACAATAAGGACATTAATAATTACATTATGTTAATAAAATAAAAATACTTAATCATAAAATTAATTGTATTCTAGGAGTGTAAATGTGATTTTTTTCATTTGAAAATCATTACACAGCTTTAAGAAAAAAAATATATAAAAATCTCTATAATTATTAATAAAAAATGGAAACACAATACAGAAATACACACGGAAACAAAAAAGAGCACAAATAGCCAAAACAATCCTCAGCAAAAGAAACAAAGCAGGAGGTATCACAATCCTAGACTGTAAACTTTATTATAAGGCTAAAATAATCAAAACAACCTGCCACTGGTACAAGAACAGCATATAGACTGATGATGGAACAGGTCAGTTTTCCAGGCACCATTTGCTGAATGAGATCTCATCTCCCCAGTGGTTGTTGTTGATGTTTTTGTCAAAGATGAGTTGGTTGAGAGATTGAGATTTTGCTTCTAGAGTCTCTGTCCTGTCCCATCGTCAGTTTATAGAGGTTGAATTAGAAGCATTCCCTTTTCTCCGTATCCTAGTCAGCATCTGTTGTTTTTTGTTTTATTAATGATAACCATTCTTACTGGAGTCAGGTGATATCTCTGTGTGGTTTTGATTTGTAATTATCTGATAATTAGTGAAGTTGAGCATATTTGTATGTGTCTGTTGGTTCTTTGTGTGTCTTCTTTTGGTAAATATCTATTCATATCTTTTGTCCACTTTTTAATTGGGCTGTTTTGTTGGTTTGTTTGTTTATTTCCTTTTGACTTGAGTTTCTTGTAGATCCTGGATGTTAGACCTTTGTCAGATATACAGCTAGCAAATATTTTTTCTCATTCTGTGGGTTGTCTTCCCACTCTCTTGATGGTTTCTTTTAATGTGCAAAAACTTTTCAGTTTGATGAGGTCTACTTGTCTATCTCATCTTTTATGACATATGCTTTTAGTGTTATGATTAGGAATTGGATGACTATTCCAATATGCACGAGGGTGACTGCTGCATTTTCTATAATTCTTATATTTTAAGGTTTTACTTAGGTCTTTGATCTATTTAGAGTTGATTTTTGTGTATGGTGATAGGTAGGGATCCTGTTTTGTTCTTTTGCATGGAGGCAACTTGGTTTAACATCATCTCTATAATGAATCAAAAAAATTAGCCTGGTGTAGTGGAGAACACCTGCATTTCCAGTTACTTGGAAGGCTGAGGTAGAAGAATCACCTGACCCCAGCAGGTTGAGACTGTGGTGACTGTGAGTGTGCCACTGCACTCCAACCTGAGATACAGAGTGGGACTCCGACTCAAAAAAAAAAAAAAAAGAAAGAAAAAGAAAAAAGAAAATATGGTTCATGATCAAGTACTACACAGCCATAAATAAGGACAAAATTATGGACTCCACAACAATTTGGATGGACTTTAGAATTTATCCTAATCAGCTATCTATCACAGAAAAATAGTACTGAATACCACATGTTCTCACTTAGAAGTGGGTCCTGAACATTTATCACAACACT
Source organism: Cephalopachus bancanus (assembly GCA_027257055.1). Taxonomy (NCBI): domain Eukaryota; kingdom Metazoa; phylum Chordata; class Mammalia; order Primates; family Tarsiidae; genus Cephalopachus; species Cephalopachus bancanus. The sequence continues at coordinate 13,659,639 of JAPVLO010000068.1, read as the reverse complement.
GGGAGTGAGGTATCAGCAGTAGTAGGATACAGCCAGGGCAAGGAGAAAGGAAGACACTGTTCTGTACCTAATGCTGACTTGTACCCACCACCTTTACAATAAAAAGAAAGAAACATAAAGAAAAAAGCCACATACCAAGCTAGGAATTAAAGAAAACTTTTTTAATATGTTAAAATTATGAATATAAAAACTATAGAATATTGTATTTAATGGTCAAATTTTGAAATATTTTCTTCTGAGTTTAAAAATAGACAAAATGATCTACTCTTACCCCTAGTATTCATCATTGTACTAGTCTTTCCAGTGTAATAAAACAAGATAGAGGAAATAAATTGTATAAAGATTAAAAAATAAGAAAGAAAAAGCTATATTTTCCAAATAAAATAATAATGTATGAAAACATTGCAGAAGAATCGAAAAATAAGGAATCTAGAGATAAACTATAGAGCTTTATGATGAATTTAGCAATACCATTGGATATAAAGTACACAAGCAAACAGAAATACTGGCAAGATAAAACAAAAAATTGTTAATATTCTGTTGCAATTTATATTAGCATATGACCATTTTGGGATTCTTTCTTACTTGAAATGCGTATGTTTGTGTATTTATCGAGTTGCTTTTTCTTCTCTTTCTTTTCCTGATTTTTTTTTCTATTAAAGTATTGGTGGTATTATTGTTGTAATTTAATCTTTAGGTTAAAGGTAATGCAGGTATGTTGTGGCTGCATGAGAAATTAGTCTCAATTAGAATAAATAGAAATCAAATGAGATTGGATTTTTCTCATTTGAGAAGAGTAAATCAGAGCTTCTTCTTTTTTTCCTTTCCTTTTTTAAAATTACAATGGGCAGAAAAATTGTTATCACGCTGACTGTTTTGAAATTTAAATATGGGTTGAAGGAAATGCCTTTTAGAGGTTAATGTCTTCGATGTTAGATTCACACTTCATTTTCTGATACGTGGGGTAAAGAGGCAAGAGAACCTGGCAACCATGTTTACCAAAGTTTCTTACCCACTGTTTTTTGTTTTGTTTTGATTTTTTAAATTAAGTTTGGTCAATGAAGATTAAAAGCAAAGAGTGGGGGAAAAAAATCCATACTCTGCTTGAGAATCCTGGAGCTGAAGTGATGGTCAAGGAAAGGTGATTCTGGGTCCTCACATTGTGTTTATGATCAGTCCAGAAGTGTCAATGCACCTGACTGGTTCCTGTTCAGTACTGGGTGGAAGAACACCCTTCCAGCATTCTGAATTACATGAGTTTGTGAGTTTAGCTAAAACTAACTCTCCTTTTTAATTCTTGGCTCTGGGGGCCAAGTGACTTTCCGCATTCACTGATTTCTGAATAGAATCACTTTCTCTTTAAGGCATTTTATCACTTCTAACACTTCTGATTATATCTAAATGCAATCCCTCTTATATTAGATCTCTTGAAGTCAGAATACTTATCTATTCAGTTGTTGACTCTCAGTCTTAGGTGTTAATGATAAGGAGCACTAAGCAATGCTAAGAGACAATCAAGGATGGGACCCTGCTATTAAGATCCTAGAAACAAATGTATTTGCCGCATTCATTCAACTCTCTGTGAGTAAACGAATCTTTCCTAAGTGTTGTCATAAAATATGGACTGTAGAATATCTTTTAAATGAAATTGTACTATATTTAAGAATGTTAGCCGGGCTCGGTGGCTCAGTCTCTTATCCTGTGCTTTGGGAGCCTGAGGTGAGTGGATTGCCTGAGCCCACGGGTTCGAGACCTGCCTGGGCAACTTGGTGAGACCTCATCTCTACAATAAATCAAAAAATTAGCTGGGTGTGGTAGCGTGCGCTTGTAGTTCTAGCTACTTGGGAGGCTGAGGCAGAAGGATCCCTGGAGCCCAGCAGGTTGAGGCTGCGGTGGCGGGGAGCGGCCACTGCACTCCAGTCTGGGTGACAGAGGGAGACTCCAACTCAAAAAACAAAACAAAACAAAAAAAGAATGTTGTAACAAGTATAATGGATAATTTGCTTATGGCTACATAAAGTTCATTAGTCTCATTAAGTCAGACTAGTTGAGGAAGCCATTATAAACTAATTTTGAAATTCTAAAATATAATAAATCCACCATGTTGTTCAATGTCATTGGTTTGATCTTCAACTTGGAAGAGGTAGAAGGTACTCCTGAAAAATTTTGTTTTGCAAAAATTGGCTGCCATTGCTCACTGAGTCACCAAAAATTGGGTAAATCATTACTTTACTTGTTTTTAATTAATCTTTTATGTATGTATAAATCCCATTTATTTCAATGTTTAATATTAGAAGTGTCTTGGTCTTCATTTAGAAGTGTGATTTCTTTTCATCAGAAGTGCACCATCGTAACTCAACTCTTGTTTATGTAAATTAGCCCATGATAATATCAGTTTCCTTGTCAGTCATTTTACTTAAAGTTGCAGTTTCCAAGAACTTATAGAAATGAGGGCTACTGTATCTGAATTCATTTTTTCCTTCTAACTCACTGTTATTAATTCTGTTAATGTATATAATGCCCTGCAGATTTTTTTTCACTTACTATATCTAGGGCATATTTTTAGTAAAGTTATTTTTTGTTTTATTTCAAACAATACTATAGTTAACATCTTTGGATACATAATTGTAGTTATTATTATATTTTTAAATTACTCTTCCACGATCCTTTTTTCTGAAATCTCTATATCCTAATGTAGTAGTTCCCAAAACTGAAAACTTTTAAAATTTATTTGACCTTTGGAGATGAAATTTAACTTGACCAAGTTTTACTTGTTATAGTCAATAGGTAAGAGATTAACCAAGGTTTGCCCACCTCATTAGAAGAGTTACTTTTCTGTAAATCCAAGATTCTTTATCTATCTATATGTCTATATGTCCATATATCTATATATCTCTATAGATATCTATCACCTTCACCATACCAAACCATCTTTAGCATTCTGCTACTTTTAGAATCTAATTTCCATGCCCCTAAATCTGTGCCAGTTGCAAATTACGTTCTGTCTCTTATAACTGAAAATTTACAGCGACTTAAGCATGATAGATTTTTACTTTCCTTGTGGAATAGTTCTTGATGTAGACCTCCAGGAATAATATTATGGCCATATATCCTTATCATTGACTATGGCTCTTCACATTATCTATTTTCCTGATGCAGATATTTTTTCGGGACTTCATTCATCAGGTAAGAGAAAAGGCAAAAAGACACACCTTCTCATTTATAATGAAACTTCTCAAAAGTACCATAAAACACTTCAAGCTTATATCTCATTGGCCAGAATTAGTCACCTAGTCAGATACAGCTGCAAAAAAATATTGGTAATTCTATAATTTATTCTGGGTTCTAGAATATCCAACTAAAATATTCATACTCTTGCTAAAACAGGAAGAAAATCATATTAGTACGCAATTAGAAGCTATTGCCACACTGTTACCTTAGTTTGATGCAGTTTTCCCCTTTTTAAATTTTTCTATGTATGACAGAGTAGAAAATAGATATTTGCTTTTGCAATACTTGACAAATATTAAGTAGTTAGCAAACTAAAAAAACCCTTTACTTTGTGACTTTTATATATGTTGTAAAAATCATGATAGTTCCTTTGAGAAATGGGGTCTATGAAAATTTATTTTTAGAAATATTGTTTTTACTTACATATTTTTATTATGCAAGCTAGCTATATATTTATTTATTTTTCCATAAATGAATATATAAAACTACATACTTATAGTTTGTCCTGGATAAGTATTCTGGCATTTAAAGGTTAATACTGTAGTGTGTCTCTAAAACATTTTCATACTTATTTCAAACATGATGCCTAGGGTAGTTTAAAGAAAGTTTCTTTGTATTTGAACACAAAACTTCTTATCAATCACATGTTTGACACAGAAAATTTTATATTTAATATTTTCCAAATAATATTGCAAAGTAAGAATATTTGGAGACCAAACATTTTAGTATGAATTTCAGAGTGGTGTCAAGTTTCCTAGGAGAACAAAAATGCAAACAAAAATGCCTACTTGAGGACACAGCAGGACTTTTTTTTCAAATTTGTAACCTCTTGTTCTCTTATGCTCTCAAGATAAACCTATGCCTGGTTTGAATTTTTTCTCACTTATGAATGTATTACTAAAAACCCATTTTTTTTCCTGCAGTGAAAATAGACAGCTACTTGATTTGTTTTAGTTGCAAAAGGTATTAACGCCATATCCTGACTGGCAAGAAGGATAAGGATATGAATACAGAACCCAGAGAAAATTATATAGCCCACTTGACACAAATTAAACAGAGACTAATGAAAAGCAAGACTGTACAGCACAAAACTGCAACATCTTAACTAATTGCTGGGTTTAACATAGTTCAAATAATTTTTCTTGTTCTACTTCAAACTGGAAAATTCCTTCAATGCTTCTAGGTTACATCATGAAAGAGGGAAGATATCAAAATTTTACAATTGCTTGGACAAAATCTGGCTGCATTTGAATTTTGACCTCCTGGATCCAGGGCCCAGTCTTAGTCAAAATAAGGACAACTCAAAAAATTAGCAACCCAGTGAATGTCATCTTAGTAGGAGATAATGAAAGAAAACATGCAGCATTCTGGGAAAGTAAATATAAAATGATATTTTATTTACACAAATACATCATAATCATATAATTTCACCAGTCACTGTAGGTTGTAAAAAATAATAGCTGGTTTTTGAAACATCATATACATTTTTTAATTTATAAATACCTAAAGGACATTTATTTGAAATCTACAATCAACATTTTTCTACCTATATCAGCATAATTTTTCTGTGTTATAGGCATTCATTGATTATAAATATTAAAGATTTCCCTAGTTTCATTAATATGCAAGGTTCTTTTTCTTTTTAATTAAAATTTGACACAACACATCTTACAAATTTTCTCCCTTAATTAATTGATTAAAGCACAAATAAATTACAAAAAACATATTGGAAATGTTCACTTTAATTTTTATTTCACATCCATGTTTCTTTGAAGTATCACAACCCAAACCAGAGAACTGCAAAAATCTATGGGTAACATTTAGCAGTAGATCAACTTATGTAGAAAGATACACTTAAACTATAACCCTTAAGTCACCCAGATGGACATCACATGACTTCTAGCTTTGCTAAGCAAAATATAAATTTAGTTGATAAAATTGCTACAATGCTTCCATGTCAGCATAATTTACATTATTGGAGAAAACCAAGCAAATTAATTGTACCCTATGGCATAGTTAGACTACAGTCAGTGTTTTCTAACTCCACTTCTTTTGTTAGCAACAAAATTTTGCAGTTTTAGTTAATGATCAGTCTGAATAATACTTTCAAAGGAAATTGCAGAAGCCTTCTTTGTTTAGAAAGAATTTCTTGTCAAAACTTGATAATGCTAAGCATTATCAGCATACCTGGCAAACATTCATCTGATGTTGTTACCCATAAATTTTTAAGAAAATGAAAAAATAGGTAAGTTTTATATATTGTGAATATTTATAATAGGATATAGATATGTGAAACAAATATATTTATTAAAAATTATCTGTATATATGCATTTAAAATTTAAATATTCACTCCCTTCTGTATATATGTATGTATATATGCAGTTAAATTTTAAATATTAGTTCTTATATGCACCAAAGTTGTTTTCAAAACTTATTTTTATAAGTAATGCTGTAACACCTTTGTGTGTGTGTGTGTGTGTGTGTGTGTGTGTGTGTGTGTGTGTGTGTGTTGTGTTTGTGTGTAGTAAAACTATAGAACCATGGTGGGAAAGTTACTCCCCAGCTTCAGAAAGGTAGGTCTCTTAGGGAAAATGGAATGGAATAAGAAAAGTCATATTGTTTTTTCTGATATTAATCAACTAAAAGTATTTGTCTTATGAAACTACATACATTAAATGTGACAATATTAAACATTTCTTGTGGCATAGCACTCAAATTATTCTTTCTTATATTTTTCAAATTGAAAAGCAAAAGAGAATAAAGAAGACGATAAAAATTGCTGCACAAAATTAGTGCTTTAAATTTAGGACTTGTTTAGAACTACTTTACATAACCATGTTTATTTAACACAATTTAATCATACTTTTTCAACTTATAACCATGGCTCCTGACTATTATGGGAAATACACATGACTATCTTCAAAATGGGGAATCTATGTGTAGTGGAAGTTATTATGGATGCTATTATTTTAGCTAGGAAGTTGACAAGCAATGAAGATGCCAGTAATGGACCAACAGCTTTAAGTTTTATATTGAGATTCAGGCTTTTTGACTCCTGAGATGAGAGTTTTGGGGACTTAGCTGAATAAGGTCTTAAAGTAGGAAAACTTGAATTGAATGATACTTGGGAGGATCAAAGTGTCAAATACCACACTTCATCATCTTTGGTCATCAAAAGTGTTAGTAAATTGCCCAAAGTTAAAAACATTTAGTAAGTCTCAGAATCAATATTTGATCCCAGGTGGGACTACAGCTAAGTGGAAAAAGAACCCCCAAACTGAGTGTTCCCATATTTGTCCCAAAGACAAATAAATGGAACACTTAAGAATGTGGATCTTTTTAAAAATTATTATTATAAAGATGTGGGGTACAATTCAGGGTTAGGTATACAAACATAGATTACGCAGGTACCCTTGTTGATGAGCTATGCCCCTCCCTTCCCTAGCAGTTTCCCTCAGCTGCCAATTTCAACGCCCCTCCCCTGAAAGTTTCCCACTACTGTCATTACTTTCTTATAGTATTATAATTGCTCAAGGTCCACTTATGAGTGAGAACATATGGTACTCTGTTCTTTGCTTCTGTGATAGATCACTGAGTATGATTGACTCTAAATCCATCCAAGTTGCTGTGAAGTCCATATGTTTGTCCTTCTTTATGTCCTTTCTTCATGGCTGCATAATATTCCATTGTGGATATGCACCTCGTTATTGTTATCCAGTTCAGCTTCAGTGGGCAACATGGTGGGTTCCAGGTTTTTGCTATTGTGAATAGAGTGACAATAAACATACGAGTGCATGTATCATTTTGGTAGAATGATTTGAGTTCCTCTGGGTGTATTCCCAATAGGGGAATTGTTGGGTTATATGGAAGGTCAATTTCTAGTTCTTTTAGAAATCACGACACTGTCTTCAAAAGAGATTGCACTAGTTTGCATTCCCACCAGCAGTGTAGAAGTGTTCCTTTTTCTCTGAATTCTCACCAGCATCTGTTTTGGTTTGTTTTATTAATGATGGCCATTCTTACTGGGGTTAGGTGGTATCTCAGTGTGGTTTTGATTTGCATTTCTCTGATTATGTGTGAAACTGAGCATTTTTTCATATGTCTGTTGGTTGTCCGTATATCTTCTTTTGAGAAGTATCTGTTCATGTCTCTTGTCCACTTTTTAATGGGGCTGTTTGTTTTTTTCCTTTCAGTGCATTTGAGTCCCTTGTAGTTCCTAGATGTTAGGTCTTTGTCAGATATACAGTTGGCAAATATTTTTTCCCATTCTGTGGGCTGTCTCCCTGCTTTTTTGATGGTCTCTTTTGCTTGGTAGAAGCTCGTTAGTTTGATAAAGTTCCACTGTCTATCTAATTTCTTTAGTTTCATGTCTTTGTGGGCTTTGGGGAAATGTTGTTGGTTTTGATATTTATTTTTATTCCACTGTGGTCTGAGAATGTGAATGGCAATATTTCAACCTTATGGAATTTGTTTATGTTTGACTTATAACCAAGGATGTGATCAATCTTGGAGTATGTTCCATGTGGTGGTGAGTAGAATGTATGTTCTGTGGTTGCTGGGTGGAATAATATGTAGGTATCCACTAAGTCCATTTGGTCAATTGTCAAGTTTAGGTTCTGAATCTCCTTGTTGATTTTCTATCTTGATGATCTATCTAGGACTGTCAGTGTGTTATTTAAGTACCCTGCTATAATAGTGCTAGAGTCAATATCTTTTTTTAGATTATTTAGTAGTTGTTTTATAAATGCTGGTGCTCCCATGTTGGGTGCATATATGTTTAGGATGGATATTTCTTGTTGATAGATTGAACCTTTTATCATTATGTACTATCCTTTTGCATCTTCTTAAATTTTGATAGCCAAAAGGTTGTTTTGTCTGAGATTAAGATTGCAACTCCTGCCTTCTTTTGTGATACATTTCCCTGGAAACTCATTTTCGATCCTTTAACTTTGAGTCTGTGTGCGCTCTTTGTAGTGAGATGAGTCTCCTGGAAGCAGCAAATAATGGCATCATGGTTTCTTATCCAGTCACCATTCTATGTCTTTTCAGTGGTGCATTTAGTCCATTCACATTCAGGCTAATTACTGAAATGTGGGAGTATATCCCTGTCATGGGGTTCTTATAGAGTTGTTGTTGTTTCTGTTTTTTTGTTGTCTTTCCTTTGGGTTGATTCATGTGTGTTTCCATCTCTTCCCTGTATGCTTGTGAAGAACATTGTTGTTCTTTTCTCTTTTTCTTCTGTGTTTAATACTTTCTTAAGTGTTTCTTGTAGAGGTGGTCTGGAGGCAACATAAGTTCTTTGGGATTGGATGTCTAGGAAAGATTTTAATTCTCCCTCACTGATGAAGCTTAGCTTGGCTGGGTAGGTTATTCTTGGTTGAAATTGTTTATCTTTGAGAACTTTGAAGATTGGACTCCAAGCCCTCCTAGCCTGAAGAGCTTCTGTAGATAAATCTGCTGCTATTCTCATTGGTCTTCCCTGGTAGGCAGTCTGACCTTTTTCCCTTGCTGCCTTTTTCTTTTATACTGACTTTGTTTAGGCAAATTATTATGTGTCTAGGAGTTGGTATTCTCATTTATTGTCTCGCAGGGGTTCTCTGAGTCTCTTGTGTTTGAATTTTTGCATCACTGATGAGATGAGGGAAGTTTTCTTGAATACTTTCATAGAATGTTTGTTCCAGTGTGATCTCTCTCTCTCCTTCTGCCTCGGGAAGTCCAATTTCTCTTAGGTTCAGTATCTTGAAGCAATCGTTCATCTCTTTAAGGTTTTGTTGTTCTGTCTTTCTAAGCTTCTTTTCTATGTTTTTGATAGTATGGGTTAGTTCTGTATTTTGGTCTTCAAGCTCTGAGACTTTTTCTTCTGCTTGGTTAAGTCTGCTTTCCATGCTTATTAGTTTGTTATTTATTTCAATCACAGTATTCTTTACTGCTGTCATTTCAGTTATCAACTCCTTTCTATTTTCCTCTTTTCTCTCTTCAATTCTTTTTATTCTTTCTATTAATGTCTTGATGCCTGGGTTTGTCATATATGTCCAGTCATTCTGGGGGCTCTTCATTGTTTGTGTTCCAAAGTCTGTTTTCTCAGTGTCTGACCTTCCAGGGGTCTGTGTGAGACCTATATTCTTCTTCTGGTTTTTCTTCATTTGTGTAGATTTTCCTCCCCACTTTTTCCTTGTCCCTTTCCCCCCATATTCTTTAATTCTGTTGCTCAGGGATGGAGGGGTTGTTTTTACTTCTCTTTGTTCAATCTTCTATTCTTACTTCTGTATATCCTCTGAATTTGTTCAATTCTGGGGCTGGACTGTAGGTTGGGGGCGATCCTTTTTGCAGTTTTGAGATTTAATTGAGGGGGGAGCTGTGATTCAAAATCTATCTGCCTATTTCAGTATCCACTGACAGGTGTATGGATAATCTGGAACCCACTTTCCACTGGCCTGCAGTCTGTCCATGCAGTGGGGTTATAGGTTTACACCCTGAAAGCAAAATGAGGTTAAAAAAGGGGGAGGGGGAGGATGGATCAGGGAGTGGGGGGAAGAAGGAGGTGGAGAGAGAGAGGAGTAAGAGGAAAAACAGACAAACAAACCTACTAACAAATGAAAAGAGACACAGAGACCAATATGAGTAAAACTAAAAACAACAACAAACAAACCAACAACCATACAAAAAAGCTAAAACATACATTCATACAAACATACAAACTAAACAGCCTCCTTATTAGTGTGCTATTTTGCTATACAAAGATGGGGTCTAAAGAGAAAAAAAATAGAATAGAATAAAGTCAGTAAACTAACAGAACCAAAGCAAGTATAAAAATTTTATTGATAACAGTAAGAAGAGAGGAAAAACAAGATGGGTAAGACAAAGAATAAAAGAAATAATTAAAATGGGAACCAAGCACACTCTGAGACTATTCAAGTCCAATGTTCTTTCAGCTCTGATTTTTACCTCTCTTTGTAGGCTGGTAGGTTTGTTCACCAGTTGTCCCTGGCCTGATGTGGAGGATGGTTCAGATCTGAGCTGCCTATCAAATCTGCTACTCATATCTGGCCTGTGTCTATTTAGCATGGGGGAGGGGCTTCTGTGCTTCCCATTTTGACATTGTTACCTTGGATCCAAGCTGGGAGGTGGGACCAATGAGTGGAAGCTGATCTTTTTTTCTGCTGCAGCTGGAGACTGCCAGGTGATGTAGGCCGGGTTGGGCGGAAGTCCGAGGCCACCCAGGGTGGGAGGGAGCAGGCAATGGTAGCAGTGGTGGCAGCTGCCACTTTACAGTGCATGGGAGGAACTCCACAAGCCTGACTCCGGGTGAGGGATTGGGCATGGCATTGGCAGCGGTGGAAGCAGTAGTAGTGCAGTGCTTGGGTGGGGTCTTCACGATCCTGGAGCTCTAGATCACCTCAGGTAGGGTCAGGGTGGGTGGTGGCAGCGGCAGGGGCAGCATCAGTGGCTGCCGCCATTGAGGTGGCAGTTGAGGGCTGGCTGAGGTGATGGCTGAACAGCTTATCTTATTTCTTAAGACATGGGCATTCAGGGTTCTGAATAGGAATTGGTTGACAGTTCCAATTTCCACTAGGGGTGTCTCCTGTTTTCTAAAATTTTTATAATTTGGAGTTTTATGTTTGGGTCTTTGAACCATTTAGTTAATATTTGTGTATGGTGATAGGTAGGGGTTCTGTTTTAATCTTCTGCATGTGATTAGCCAGTTTTCCCAGTACCATTTACTGAATAGGTTCTCCTTTCCCCAGTGGCTGTTGTTGGGGGTTTTGTCAAAGATGAGTTGGTTGAGAAATTGAAGTTTTGCTTCCAGAATCTCTATCCTGTTCCATTGGTCTATATGCCTGTTCTTGTACCAATACCAGGCTGTTTTGATTATGGTAGCCTTATAATAAAGTTCAAAGTCTGGAAGTGTGATACCTCCTGCTTTGTTTCCTTTGCTAAGGATTGTTCTGGCTATTCATGGTCATTTATGGTTCCATATGAATATTTGCATTGTCATTTCCAGGTCTGAGAAGAATGATGTTGGTAATTTAATAGGTATTGTGTAGAATCTGTATATTGCCTTTGGTAGAATGGACATTTTAACAATGTTGAGCCTTCCTATCCATGAGAATGGAATCTTTTTCCATTTGTTTGTGCCTTCTTGGATTTGTTTGAGCAGTATTTTGTAGTTCTCATTGCAAAGGTCTTTCACTTCTCTGGTTAGGAAAATGTTGAGGTATTTCATTTTTTTGTGGCTATTGTGAATGGAATCGTGCTTTTAATTTGGGTCTCTACTGCTTGATGTTGGTGTATAGGAATGTAACTGTCCTTTGCACATTTATTCTTGTACCCTGAGATGTTGCCAAAATCTTTTATTAGTACAAGCAGGTTTTTGAAGATTCTCTTTGATTTTCAAGGTATAGGATCATATCATCAGCAAAGAGAGATAACTTGACTTCCTCTTTTCCTATTTGGATACTGCTGATTTCCTTCTTTTGTCTGATTGCCCTAGCAGGGCTTCCAACATAGTGTTGAAAAAGAGGAGTGAGAGTGGGCATTCTTATCTTGCTCCAGTTTTCACGGGAAATGTTTCCAGTTTCTGTCCATTTTGTACTACGTTAGCTGTGGGTTTATTATAAATGGCACTTACTATTTTGAGGTATGTTCCTTCCATGCCTAGGTATTTGAGGGTTTTTATCAACAAGGGATGCTGGATTTTATCAAAAGCTTTTTCTGCATCTAGTATATAATCATGTGTTTCTTGTTTTTACATCTTTTGATGTATTTAATTACATTTATGGTCTTGCAAATGTTGAACCAGCCCTGCAAACTGGGGATGAAGTTTACTTGGTCATGGTAGATGATTTTTGAAAAGTGTTTTTGATCTGATTTGCTAGACTTTTGTTGAAGATTTTTGCATCTATGTTCATAAGGGATATTGGCTTGTAGTTCTCTTTTTTTGTTGGATCTCTACACAGTTTGGGTATCAGTGTGATGCTAGCTTCATATAGTGATTTGGGGAGAATTTCCATCTTTCTCAGTTACCTGGAATACTTTCCAGAAGACTGGCACCAGCTCCTCCTTGTACGTTTTGTAGAATTCTGTTGGAAAGCCATCCGGTCCAGGTTTTTCTTCCTATTTTTTTTTTTTTTTTTTTTTGTAGATAGTTTTTTATGACAGAGTCAATTTCCTGGGTTGTTATTGATCTATTTAGTGTCTCAATGTCTTCTTATTTCAGCCTGGGCAGGTTGTGTGATGTCAGATAGTCCTCCATTTCATTTAGGTTTTCAAGTTTGTTTCCATATAGGTATACATAATAATCTCTGATAATCTTTTGTATTTCTTCCAGGTTAGTTGTAATTAGGTCTTTTGTATATCTGATTGCTTTTATTTTGGCTTTTTCTCTCTTTTTCTTGGTCATTTTGGCTAGGTGTCCATCAATCTTGTTCATTCTTTCAAAGAACAAGCTTTTTGTTTTGGTAATGTTTTCAATGATATTTTTGTCTTCTATGTCCTGTATTTGGGCTCTTATTTTGGTGATTTGGATTCTTCTGCTAAAGTTGGGGTTTTGGTGTTCTTCTTTTCCAGCTCCCTTAGGTGATTTGTTAGGTTCTCCACTTGTGATTTTTCTGTTTTCTTGATGTGTGCTCGTAGAGATATAAATTCTCCTTTAATATCTACTTTCAAGGCATCCCAGAAGTTTTTGTAAGATGTTTCATTTGTTTCCAGGAATCTTTTAATTTGCTTTGAATTCTGTATTGACCCAGTAGTTGTTCAGCAACATGCTCTTTAGTGTCCATGTCTTTGTGGACTTTGGGGAGATGTTGTTGGTGTTGATATTTATTTTTATTCCACTGTCATCTGAGAATGTGCATGGCAAGATTTCAATCTTATGGAATTTGTTTATGCTTGATTTATGGCCAAGAATGTGATCAATCTTGGAGTACATTCCATGTGGTGATGTGTAGAATGTATATTCTGTGTTTATTGGGTGGAATAATCTGTAGACATCTTTAAGTCCTTTGGTCGAGTGACAAGTTAGGGTTCTTGGTCTCATTGTTGATTTTGCCTCAATAATCTATCTAGGGCTGTTAGTGGGGTATTCAAGTCCCCTGTTATAATAGTGTTAGAGTCAATATCTTTTTTTAGTTTACTTAGTAGGTGCTTTATAAATGCTTGTGCTCCTGTCTTCTTTTGTGATCCATTTGCCTGGAAACTTGTTTTCCATTCTTTAACTTTGTGTCTGTTTGTGTCCCTTGTAGTGAGAACAATCTCCTGGATGCAGCAAATAATTGGGTCATGGTTTCTTATCCAGTTTGCCATTCTGTGTCTTTTCAGTGGTACATTTAGTCCAACCACATTCAGGCTGTTTATTGAAATGTAATTGTTTATCCTGTCATGAGATTCTTATAAAGTTTTTTCTTTGTTTTCTTTTGACTTTGGGGTTGATGTATGTGTGTGTTTTCAAATTTTGTTGCACTGTATTCTCTGTTGATTCTGTGCTCGGATGTTCCTTTAGGAAGTGTGTGGTCACTCTTTTTTTTTTTTTCTTTTGTGCTTAATACCTTTAAGTGTCTCCTGTAGAACTGGTCTGGAAGCTGCATAATCTCTTAGGGATTGGATGTCTGGGAAGGATTTTAATTCTCCATTACTGATGAAGCTGAGCTTGGCTGGATAGGAAATTCTTGGTTGAAGTTATGTATCTTTGAATATACGCTCCAGTTCCTTCTTGCTTTTAGTGCTATTGCCAATAGGTCTGCTGCTATTCTGATTGGGATCTCCTGGTTGGTATTCTGATCTTTCTCTCTTGCTGCCTTTAAGATTTATTTCTTTTGTACCTACTTTGTGTATACTAATTACTATGTGTCTAGGGATTGGTCTTCTCATTTGATGTCTTATAGAGTTTCTCTGTATCTCTTTAGCTTTGCTGGTCACATCTCTGTTTAGATGGAGAAAGTTTTCTTGGATTACCTCCTGGAATACTTGCTCCAAGTAGTTCTCCATTTCCCTTTCTTCTTCTGGCATAACAATCAAGTGTAGGTTTGGCCTCTTGATATAATTTCACATCTCTTGTAGACTTTACTCTCTCTTTCTGAGTCTTCTTTTTATGTTTTTTACAGATTGGGCTAATTCCTTGTTCTGGTCTTCAAGTTCTGTGATTGTGTCTTCAGCTAGATTAATTCTGCTTTCCATGCCTGTCACACCTTGTTATTTAATTTCTGGATGAAATTTATTGCCAAAATCTCTGTTACAAGTTCTTTCAATGTCACATCTTGTCTTCCTTGAGTCTTATTCACCCTTTCCATCCATTCTCTAACTGCTGTTGTATTCTTGGGTCAGTATTTGGTGACTTCCATTGTTTGGGCATCAAGGTCTGATTTTTCAGCAGATTTGTCTTTGGTACAATTGAAATTGCTTGTGATCTTTCTTTGGTTTTCCTCATTTGTGACAGATATTTTGTTTTTCTCTTTAGTTCTGTTATTCAGTGTCAGTGGGAGAGGCTTTCCCTTCTGATTGTTTGCTTATTCCTCTCTTCTTCCCTATCCAGGCTCTGATTTGTTCTATTTTGAAATAAGACAGTGAATGGGAAGTTTTGCTGTCTCTTGTAGTTTTTGAAATATGAATAAAGTAGGGGATAGGGCACTAAGATTCAGAAACTACTTGCAAATTACATTGTTCTCTTATTGTGGTATGTGTTCTCTGAGAGCCACTCCCCTCCACCACTCTATATGATGATGCAAAGCAGAAACCAATGCAAAAAACAATTGAACAGACACACATACACACACACACACACACAGACATAACACATATCCCAAAACATACTGGAATGCAGTGTGAAACAAAACAAACTACAACAACAAAAAACTAAGAAAACTGAATACACACATGCACACACACATATGCCTTGCACAAAGCACAAAGTGAATAGTGAAGAAAAACAGAAAGACATGAATTAAAAAAAGTCAAACCCTCACACATATATTGACACACATCTTAAACTATAAAAATAAAAAATAAAAAACCCAGAAGAACAAAAGAGCAAAAACAAACCACCACCAACAACAAAATTGAAAGATGAACACTCATTCACATACACCCATAAATAGAAAACGAAAATATAAAAGAAGAAACAGAGTTGGGCTCGGATGCTCAGTCTGTAATCCCACGGCTTGGGAGGCTGAGGTGAGGGAATTGCCTGAGCCCGTGGGCTCGAGACCCACCTGGGCAGGCGAGACCTTATCTCTACAGGAAATCGAAAAAAAAAAATTAACCGGGCGTGGTAGCACGCACCTGTAATTCCGGCTACTCGAAGGCTGAAGCGGAAGGATCGCCAGAGCCCAGCAGGTTGAGGCTGCGGTGGCCGGGAGTGGCCACTGCACTCCAGTCTGGGTGACAGAGTGAGTCTCCAACTCAAAGAAGAAGAAGAAGAAGAAGAAGAAGAAGAAGAAGAAGAAGAAGCAACAGAAAAAGAAAAGAAAAAAAACGGGGGCATGCAGATCAAACCCTCACATACACATTCATGCACAAAGGAAAAATATTTCTAAAATAGATGAACTGACAAACAAACAGGCACAGAGTGTCTAAACATTTTTAAAAATTTTGAAATAATAAAAAAAAAGTCTCCAAAAAAACCTGCTCTCTTGTGGCTGGCTCTGTAATTGTTCCTCTAATCAGGTCTCTCCTGCAGTTCCACCTCTTTCACTCTCTCCTCAGTGTCCAGAGCAGGGAAGGTGGAGGGGCAGTCATGGTGGGTGGGACTGCAGTCCTTCCCTCCCACTCCGGTATGGTCAGAGAGATTTCCTCCAGTGGAGAGGTGTTGGATTGTCTCTTCCCCAGGTATGTAGTTGTGGGGGGTGCCCCAACCCGGCCTATTCTGGAATGGAGTTCTCTTATTGCAACTGATGTCCAGGCTCCACCTGGGTTTGTCTGTCTCAGTCGTGACCCATCTGTGTGTCTGACATTCAGAGGAATGCAGGTGGAAAGGAGGGGATTTTGATCATATCTGGGCTAACCACTGATCTTTGGAACTTTTCTTCATCCTTTTCTGGGGACATCTTTTGTCCTGTGACTGGATCAGGGTAGGCGGTGGGGTGCCTGGAACTCAGCACTTATCAGGTCCCTCCAAAGTTTGTACTTTCAGGATATTCCCTCTCAGTCATGATCAATCCCTGAGTAGTTAATCAGTCAGTCACAGAGATCAGGTCTGTTGCTCTGTGGTGAGTAAAACTGGAGCACATTCCTGCCCTGCCTTCAAGATGGTGGTAGTGTGCATCTCTTTTCCTCTTCTGTGGGACTTTGCTTCTGGATGCCCTCCATAGCCCCTGCTGCCAGTGTCCTGCCAGGCACTGAAGTTGTGAGGCATAGCCTGGAGTTAGCAGCCTCTCCTGCTGCAATGGTGAGGCGGAGCCTAGGGTGATGGTCTCTCCCTGCTGCTTCTTCACAAGAAAACTTTTGTCCATTTAAAAAAAAAAAATGGTGCTCAGCTTTTGCAACCTGGGAAGAACCAGGGACGAAGGAGCAAGCAGAGAAGCTGCAACACCAGCTGTTGCACCAGGGTCCTGGACACTTACTCAGGAGCCTCCACTTAGACAATCTCCCCCAGTATTTTCTTCCCACGAAGGATTTCATTGACTTAAACAAACAAACAAACAAACAAACAAAACAAATAAATAAATAAATAAATAAAATTACTTCTGCATCCCATGAAATGCTAGGTTCCAAGTCCAACAGCTGCAGCACCAGCCACTGCACCAGGAGAGCCCTGGCTACTAGCTCCCTACCTCTCACTCAGTCAGCCATTCACACACTCACTCACTCACCAGCACATACCCCAAATTTTCAATACACTTATCCACTCACACCGAGACTCACATAGTCCAACTGGCTTGGCCACCATCTTCCTGACCTCCCAAGAATGTGGATCTTAAAGTTAGGTCACATGGCTTAAAAACCTAGGGTATCCACTGAATTTTAAGCTCCTAGCTTTTGAGCATACACTTCTATAAATCCACATGTTAACATCCCCTTTCTTATCTGCAATTCCCAAACCCAAATGTTCTGACATATAAGGGATTATGTAGGTTTGGTTAGAATTTACTTGGTGTCAAAATTTAATATAATTACCATAAAGGCATTTAAAATCTTTATTAACTCCATTTATTGTTCATATCCCAATGTTTAATACAGACATGTCAATATTTTTATTAATATGTTTGATTATCAATATGTTTTGCTGTGCATCTGTAGACATCTCTGCATTTGTTATAAAATGAAGAGAAGGTAGACGATATCACCTTTTATAATTATACTGGATATCATAGCATATCTAATTCAGAGTTGTGCCTAAGAGATTTTGAACCTCCTTTGCTAATTAAAAAATTGGAGGAAAATAGTATCTACCATAAGGAATTTTCATGGCAATTAAAATAATGTAGGTTACTCACAGAGCTCAGTTTTTTCATCTTAATAATCATTCAGTCTTTATTAGCTATAATTAATATACCCCAAGGGTAAAAGTCACAACTGACTTGAAAAGAAATTGTCATTAGGTAGTCTAAGTAACTTGAAATTTCTAGCGGACCCAAATCATTGCCCTACTTTTATTTCTTTAGGCCTATATCTATAAAGAAAATCATATATACTGGAAAAAGGAAGTTAAATTGAGATAAAATTTTTCTCAGCTTCAAGCTCCATAATAAGTGGAATATCTTCAGAATATGCACACATTCCAGAATTACCTCACCTGGGATCCTTCTTTGCCAGGAAAACAGGGAGACAAAATAGGAATCACAAAAGACAAACTCTAAAATGCAAAACTCAGAACACAAATTTCACATTAGAAAAACCTATTTGATGGAGGGAGCTTGAGCAAATATAAATATCAAAATGAATAATGCAAACTTGCATCGGGGAAGACAAACAATCATGTTCCAAGTATTGAACCCATTTGTAGTAGGCAGCCTGTATAAGGTCCCTTAATGATTCCTGACTCGGTACTTATACCTTGTGAAATTTCTTCTCCTTGAACTTAGGCATTTAAGGGTTTCCTTCTAATATGGTAGAAGTCAGTTACCAGGTTAGGTTACAAAAAGACAGTGTCTTTCATCTCATGCCCTCTCTCTTCCTTGCTTACTTTGAGATGAGTCAGTTGCCATAAAGTGAGCTGCACTAAGGAGATATCTAGGAGGAAAGGACCTGAATCTACAAGGAACTAAGGACTTTATCATCATGTGTGGTACTGAATACTATCAAATACCTCTCTGTCAGACTTTGAGATAAGACTGCCTTCTGGCTTACAGCTTGACTGTGATAGCATGAGATCAGGAACCAGAGGCACTGGGATAAGCACCAGCTGGAATCTTGACCCATAGAAATGCAGAACCAATGAATGTTTGTTGTTTTAAGTCATTAAGTGTTGGGATAATTTGTTATACAGCAATTAAAAAATATTGAACTATAGAAATAATGTTAAATTGGTTCTGTTACAGAACTGAATATTATTTTTATAAACAAAAAATAAGTTAAAATAAATAACAGTTGGAGATAACAAGAGAAATAATATAGAGTGAGCGAAGTGTAAACACAAGAAAAATGTGTTCTAATATTTTATGATTACAATAGTAGAGTCATCTAGATTTCATAAATTATAAAATACAAATAAAAGAACATAGTCTAAGACTATGTTGTGCACTAAACAGTATCAAATAATGCACAATGGTGCACAAATACTGCATAATATAAATCATGGATATTACTAAGAATAATAATGAAGAGGAAGATGAAGAAGGAAAACAACTTACATATGCTGAGGAATGGTTATATTGCTGTCCATCTTCTTAGAACTTTTATTTTTTTAATTCATCTAATCCTCACAATAATCCTAAAAGACACGTGCTATTATCTGCATTTTATAAATTAAAAAAATGAAAAGTTACTATACAATAAAACTCATGTAATACAGTTAAATCTGTGCTCAGAAAAATAAATGTTTATTAGACAAGGTTAAAATAAATAAGTTCTTCAAATCAATGTTAAGAACAGAAAGAATCACATGAGGAAAGAAAGGAAGACAAAAGAAACTATGCACCTTGCCATGCTAAAAAATAATATGTCAATATCATGCATAATTAGACTCTTTCCCCAAAAAGGGCTATGCACTTTTTTCTTTCTCTGCTTAGTATGCTTTCCTGAGTACTCCAATCTTCATGCACTTGCCTGTCTTTCTTATATCTTCTTAATAGTACGCATCAGCTCCTTACACAACCTACTTTAATCACTAAAACTAAGATATTCTTCTTGTGGTCTCCTTTTCTCTCTTCAAATTTTTGGTAATTTAGGTATATTAAATTAAGTTAATAATATCCTTTACTTATTGGTGATTATGCATCATAAGTTGATAATTATCCTAATTTAGTGGTCTATGAGTGCCTCCAGTTAATCAGTTTAGTTTATATCATTTTATTACTTTCTTCTTTCATGCTATCCTTGATTTCCATCTATTTCTCAAAAGTCATCATATACAACACTCTTGTAAAATCATAATGGCTTAATTTAGGACTAATAATTCTAACTATAGGTAGATAAGGCTTATTCTAAAATAATTACCTGCATTTTTGAAATTAATTTTAAATAAACACAAAATATAGAATAAATTTCCATCTCTTTTTGGATAATCAAGTTAGCTTATTTATTACCACATTGATAGTTTAAAAATTGAGTTCATCTGTTTAAAAATAGATATTTCATCTGCCATTTCTTTGCTGCTGACAAAAATATGTTTTCTGAAAGTCTGAGTCACAACTACATCAGGTTCAGCACCTAATTATTTATGCAGGAAAATAATACACAGTTTATAAATACAAGCACCTCTCAGAAAAATATATTCCAAAATGAAAAATTTCATATGTGGTTTTGGTAAACATTTGAATTTTGAAAATAAAATATTTATTAAAATGTTTTTGCAGTGGTAAAATAATTATTCACACAGGAAACCTTACAGTTGGTACTGTAAGTGAAATAATTCTGAATAAAAGTCAAGGTATGAGGAGAGGAATTGCGTTATTGAATATTCTGAGTTTTTTTTTTTCTTTTATCCCTTTGACATACATAGAGTTACTAAAATAGCAAAACTCACTTTGATAAGTTAAGTAGAGAGAACTGCAGACAGATGAACTCTACAGATGTAATAAGAACCAACTGGCAATAGCAACAAATAGCAACACTTTCAGAAATTCTATTGTCTCAATAGAGGAACATTGACCTTATACTGGAAATGAACAATAAACACATCGAAGCTTCAGAATAAAAGGCAATATGAAATTCTGATATATAAATAAAACTGATATATTTTTAATAGGGCGTTTTTGTCCAATCCTTGTTTATGTAACTGAAACCTCAGAGGCTCAGAACTATAAAAGCCATCTATTCTTTATTCATTTAACACTTCCATTAAAGAAAACCATTTGTAGTTAATGATTTTTACAACTCAAAGCATTTTCTTCATAAACAAACAAATAAAAGGCTTTTATCTTTCTTATTTCCTAGATTAATAACATTTTTGCTAAAATTTTTGGAACACTGTAATTTCACATAACTATCTGTTCTTGGGTCACTGGTTTTTTTATTTGATTCAATGTTTACAATGCAATATTATTTTTATAGCTGCAACTGACTATCCAGCTCGTTATGCATTCTTCACTTCATTTTTTCCAAGAGTAACCTTTAAAGAAAAAAAAATCATTTTTGAGACAAAATTATTATAAAGGAAGAGTTTTGCTATGAAATTCCATTCATACAATTGTAAAAAAAAATTAGAATGAAGACTGTCAAGTATGCTAGCTAGCATCACTGACACTAATAGAGATTCCATATTGAACTGCAAACTTTAAGCTATAAGACCATATGAATTAAAATTAGTAAAAGTGTAAATAAGTTAATACACACCACCCTATCTGGTCAAATTTTGTGAAAATAGATATACCATGAGAATTATGAAAAAAATCATTTATAAACCCAAGGTAAGGACTAGGTATTTAGTGTACAGGTTGACACACTTCCTCCCCCCCAAAGCCAACAAATACCCTTCAGGAAGCTTTTTCTTCCTATTATCTGGCAATAACATTATAGATGCCAAAAAATAAATGAAGATGTTTGAAAAATCAGTGCTTTAGGAAGAAATCTGTTTGGAAAGGAAATAAATTTAAAGTCTAAAACAAGTGGCGATTTTAGGGGATAAAATCAGGACAAATTACTGAAGTCTTCAAAGGAAATCACTAATTTTATAGACGAGGAAACAGATACCCAGTGAGATTCAATGGGTTAGGTAAAGGCAGGGATAGCAAATTCATTAAAATCCAAATTTCTGGTTTCCAGTTCATATGGCTTTTACTTAGTCAGACAGACTTCTCAATTTCAGGGTAATAAAATTAAGTAGAGTTCTGAAAAGCCTTCATTACAGAATAACTGCTACTGTGTTCTGTAATTTCTTATAGACTGTTAGAGTATCTCTAAGCCATATATCAAAGACAGCTTACATTATAACAGGTGAACATTTTCTTAGAATAAAAATAATTTTACAAAAAGTCTAAAAGGTATTTATTCCCTTTGTGAGCTGCATTTTAGCCAGTTTAGATAATTATCAAATGAAATAATACATTTTTCTAAGATATGTGAAATGTTCTACATATTTTAAAATACACAAAATAAGAAAGTCAGTTATGATTTCAATATTACCTAAGAAATTCTGAAAAAAAAATGAGAGAAAAGCAACAGTACATTGGTTTTCTATGTAAGAAGAAAACTTGTGGTGAAAAATGTGGGGTTAATAAAAAATAAAACACATAATGTCATAAATGTCAAGACTTTCATATACAACACAATCAATAATGTATAAAACATGTTAGATTCTGCCATCCTAAAGTTCCAAATAGAAAACACAGAAAGGGGAACCCCTCAAAATGGAATTTATTTATAAAAAATTGTGCATTTATTCTTACATGTTTAAAATTCAGTAATCTTCAAAGTAGTCTCCATTTAATGCAATGCAACTATGGAAATACTTTTTCCAGTGCTCAGAGCAGTTTTTGAACTTGTCAACTTGGAGATTTTTTAGTTCTGCTATTTTTCGTCTCACCTATTCTACATATGCAAAATGCTTTTCCTTAAGGATTTTCTTCATCAGGAGAAACAAAACAAAGCTGCTTAGGGTGAGATGAGGTCAATAGGGAGGTTGAAACATGGGAGCCGTGCAGTTTTTGGTCAACCTGCTGAACACTTAGCATAGTGTGGGCAGTTGTGTCGTCATGGTGGAAGAACTAGTCACACATTTGCCACAATGCAGGACCTTTCTATCAGCAAAATATGATGCAACCTTTTCCAAACTTCCAGATGAAAACTCGATAATAATTCGATCTGAAGGAGCAAATTCCAAGTGTACTACAAGGGGCGCAGGATTACAGGCTGAGCCACTGAGCCCGGCTATATATTTATTTTTTACCTACATAAAATGCTGTCTTTGCCCAGTCATTTCATATCAATTAATTAACCATTTCCATATAATGTTGGATATTCTTACATCTCAAATGTGAACTCAACAGGGAAAAGTAATAAACCAACAATATTAAGGAAAAATGTCAACGGAGAGTCAGGATAGAGATTTTCAGTAGGAAAGTGCAACTCTTAGGCAAGGAATAAACAGGGACTCATTGAATAATATTCAAGTCAAGAGGGAGCCTGTTGAGGTATGTGGATTATTGGGGAAGCTACATTATTAGGCAAAGGAAAGAAAGAAGACAGTGAAGAGATGCAGGACAATCTGTTTTAACTGAGGAACAGCTGAAACAGTCATGTATCTAAAGAGGTTAACAAGCAAGAAAACATATGAAAAGAGAAAATACCATTATGTTCTAGAGTGTTGAAAAAACTTTGGTTTTAGCCGGGCTTGGTGGCTCAGCCTTAATCCCAGCGCTTTGGGAGGCTGAGGTGTGTGGATTGCCTGACCCCCGGGGTTCAAGACCCACCTGGGCAACTTGGGGAGACCTCATCTCTACAATAAATCAAAAACTAGCCAGGCATGGTAGCTCACGCCCGTAGTTCCAGTTACTTGGAAGGCTGAGGTGGAAGGATCGCCGGAGCCCAGCAGGTCAAGGCTGTGGTGGCCGGGAGGTGCCACTGCACTCCAGGTCTGGGTGACAGAGTGAGACTCCAACTCAAAAAAAAAGAAGAAACTATGGTTTTAACTCAGGAAACCAATGCAAGATTATGTGTAGAGTGGTGGCTGTTAGCATTTAGGTGCATTAGAATCACCAGAAAGGATACTTAAAACATAGATTACTGAGTCTGTCTCCAGAAAATTTGATTCAATATGTCTTCAGTGTGTTCCCAGAATGTGTTGCTGCACCAGTGGCCACACTTTGAAAATCACTGTGTGGACAATCAAAATGTGACATGTTTCAGTTAATCAGATTTACTTTTGGAGGTAGACCAAGTGGGTGAAAGGCAAAGGAGGCAAGCTTATTTCTTTGTAAGTTGTGGCTGAATTTATTTTCAGATTCCCATAACATAGATGAACTTAGAGAGAGAGAGAGAGTATATGATTTCAAAAATATTACAGAAGTAATTTCCAGGGCTATGAGCACATTTTAATTGCAGGAACCCATGCTCATAGATATTGTTGAGGTCTCAGTTCTGCACTGCATGTGACTCAGAGGCTACTGCAGTCTCAGCCCTGAGTTAGCCAAACAACAAACTGTATTTAAGAATCTTGGTCATCAGTTTATCCAGTCATGGAATAAGGTGAAATTCTCTGGATGACTACGCTGTAAAGAAATGAGCATTTTCTTGGACTTTACTTTCTTGAAAACGAAAGTCATTGAACTTAACTTTAGGTGGGTCTGTATGTGATGGACATGCATGGTGTAGATTACTTTGGAGTTAAAATGCAGGGTGCTGAATAAGACTTTAGAAGCAGCCATCAGCATGCTAAGTCAGTAAAACCTAAACCTTGTCAATCTTTGAAAGTTAGGTGGAAATGCTTACTTTTACTGAGTCTTGAGCTCTAGAGGGGGGGGGGGCTTTCTGAAGAAAATTTTACCCAACCCAACACCTTTGGGCATAACTGAGTAAAATTTATGACAGACCTGGCCAACCACCAGGAAGAGTCTAGCTACCACATTCTTCTCTATTACTCGAAAGACTCATTGGCCATCAAGAGTGGACACACATTTTGTAATTCTTGCATCAGTTTATCCTGGAAATTTATTTCTAGATGATACCTTTCCCTGCCCTGTCTGCCATTTTTAATGCCCAGACAAGAACTTCAGGAGAAATCCCGCTTGGTGTTCTGAATGAAATTGCTGAGGTACTCTGAATCAGAAGAAACAAAAATAAAATGAATAGAGTACCCTTTATGAAAAGTACAATCAGTGTCTGACTTTTCTGTGAGAAGGTGCTAGAGACTATACCCAGGAGATTCTAGAAAATTCTAGAGGTTATATACAATCTCTCTACTAAACACCAGAGCACTGTATTTGCCCCATTAAGAAAGATGTCACCATCACAGGAAAATTCTACAATGTAGCATTGAATCCTTGAAGAGTAATGCGGAAGGAGTTAAAACAGTGAAAACTTTGCAAGCCAGCAAATCAGTGGAGCTGGGAACAATGTAGAATGTAGGAGAGAAAAAAATAGATTCTGAATTTGGGCAATTTAAAATATTTGTATTGAGTAAGAGACTATAATTAGGCAGATAGAAGAAGAAGGGATGGACATAATAAGATAAATAAGTAAAAACCTTATACAATCTTCAGATCATGTCTCCACATTACCATATCTACTGAGAAAGGTAGAAGGCAAATAGGTGCTGAACTGGAATTACTAAAGTTTGTAGTATTCACTAGAATTACACAAACTTAAAATACTCTGATTTCTTTTCATTCTGGTTAAAGAAATAAGAATTCAATCTTCCTCCATAATATTCTTGGATGGATAAAATTATGTCATTTCAAGCTGATGTGATTCTATATCTTAAAACAGCACATCCTCAGCATTGATAATAGAAAAATTATGCAATATGGAAAGACAAAAAATAACCCTTGTTATAAACCAAGAAGATTTTATCTCTGCCCTGCTGTCCTGTATTCTAAAATAAAAGTGTAGTTCTGGAAGTCATTACCGAAAGGTAGAATTGAGAAACAAGCCTAAGTGGTAGTTGAGGGTTTGTCAAGTCTATCTTGTTCAGAACTGGCAGAATCAGTCATTCATTCTGCATAGTTCCTGGGCAACTGGAAATATGACGAGAGCAGTTATATTGTATTGGGCCCTAAGAGAATTCAGCTTCTTCCAATAGTAAGACTCAGCAAGATGGGCATTATTCTGCATTATAAGTTAGGTGACGTTCTCTTTTAATATAAAGAATTTATAGGTCTCTTCTTTATACGTTGAATGGCTATTTTATAGAAGCACTTTGATCTTATTTTTATACTAGAAAGATTCTGACTCTTTAAAATCTGTTCAGTAACAGATTATGAAGGATGAAGTACCTGGGAAACAACTGTTTCATTTCATTTTCTCTAAGTTCATAGGTATAACTTAGCCAGTGAATGTAGTCTCAATAATTTG
Organism: Cephalopachus bancanus; assembly: GCA_027257055.1. Lineage (NCBI taxonomy): Eukaryota > Metazoa > Chordata > Mammalia > Primates > Tarsiidae > Cephalopachus > Cephalopachus bancanus. The sequence goes on along the minus strand of JAPVLO010000068.1, from coordinate 13,633,808 downwards.
AACTCATTTTATGGCTGAAAAATCAGAATAGACTTTTCTTTCTCATTGTCGGCAACCATAAAACCGTGGTAGCAATACCAATTTCATAGATGTTATGGGTATAAATCATCAAGTGTTCCGAGATAAAATGTTTGAGATTTGCATTACTTAACACATCTATGCTGCTATATTTTATGTGTCAACAAGGCTAGGCTACAGTAGAATATGTGATCAAACACCAATCTAAATGTTGTTGTGAGGTATGTTTTAGATGAGATTAATATTTAAATGAGTAGACTTTGAATAAAACAGGTTATTCTTCAAAATATATGTGTGTCTCATACAATCAGTCGAAGGTCTTACAAGAAAAAGACTAAAATTTTCTGAGGAAAAGAAAATCTTCCTACAGTCAGACTTCAGACTGAAGCTGCAACATGAACTAGTCCCTGGGCCGCTAGCCTCCTGGCCAACTCTACAAATTTTGGACTTTCCCAATCCTCCCCACACACAGGCACATTCTGCTTCTTTATAAAACCCTGACTAATACAACATCAGATACATTATTATTTTTTAAGATTATAGTGGGAATCTATGTTATTACTTATTCATACTCCGTTTTATGGAACTTTTAGCATGCAGAAAGGCTTTACAGTAGAGTAAGAAAAACCCATCTTTAATGGCAACAAGATAATCAGGGAAAGACTTTTAGATATATTCACTGATTTTAAAAATAAGACTCAGATCACCATGAAGCTTGATGTATTACTGCTAAATCACATTTTAAATCTAAAATTATGGTGCTTTGTAGAAAATTATGGAAATCTATGCATTGGAATTAAGGTATCAGGGAAACTCAGCAGTGGGAACAGTCTGATTCTTTCCAGACTACTTCCAGTGAGGGTTCCATTTCACCCCAACAACCCCAGATGTATTTTTCCTCTAAGAATGAAGAGCATTATGTTTGAAAGTGACCGGGCACAGTGGTGCACACCTGTAATTCCAGCACTTTGGGAGGCAGAGACAAAAGGGTTGCCTGAGCCCAGGGATTCAAGACCAGCTGTACAGCACGGTGAGATCTTGTCTCTATAATAAATCAAAAAATTAGCTAGGCATAATGGCGCATGCCTGTGTTTCTAGCTCCTTAGAAGACTGAGGCAGAAGGATTGTCTGAGCCCAGCAGGTAAATGCCGTGATGACCATGAACATGCCACTGCACTGCAGTATGGGTAATAGATTGAGACTCCAACTAAGAAAAATTATATTGGAGTGCCTGTGGATGTTTGTGATGATATTTCAAGAAGAATGTTGGTCATGCGTGATAAGCATATATTTTTAAGGTGCTTAGATTCATGGCCTGCAAAGCAATTTTGATGGAAATAAAATCAAGACTTCCTGCTTACAATAAAAAGTTTAGAGCATATACTTCAGGTTTGACTGATGGTTTTAGTTATTTAGGGGATTCATATAATGTGGTTAAGAAATATTTATGAAATTTAATATTAATAACTTAGGTACACAATATAAAATATATGGGTCTATTGATGTTTAAGGGAGTTATGGTTCCAATAAAACATCAAGTGTTATGAATAAAAAATCTCACTGTTAGTTGTCAGTATTAATTAATAATACCCTTATGGAAAAGGATAAGTATAGAAATTTACAAAAACAGAAATTAACCAACTAAGGTAAAAAGAAAAGCTACAATGAGCTATTCTTCCCAACATTGTGCTCATTATACATTAAAGGAAGAGGGTCAATAAATAATGTCTGTTTCTGAATGCTTTTCATTTATATGAGTCCTCCGTTTAATATGTTTTCTAGCATAAAACCATTGCAAAACTGCTACTTATTTCTCAATTTAGCAAATGTGAAAGTTGTGAACAATCTGCCTCTAACTGCCTATTGCATATAAGAGACTTGAAGTTTGTAAAATATGATCATTAAGACAACAGCTTGCAGAGTCACTACGCCAAAGCCAAAGAAAGTGTGTGTGAACTCCTAACAGTAGCCCCACCCCATTCTTTCTGATTGTAATAGTAGAACATTCTTTTGGATGGTGTTCCTCTTTTAGGTATGCAATTGCCTTTTAGGCCGAATGATTTGAATCCATTAGATATGATTAAAAGTGATTTGTTACTACCAGAGTGTATGTAAGTGCCAAAATTGAGTGTACGTGTTAGTTATTGGTATCAGATTTTAATGCACACAATGACATAATCTGTGCAACACAACTTTCCCAGGCTTTGCCTTTCTCACTCCTTCTATTCCCATTAGTGTATTTGCAGTGTTTTCCTGCCATCTGCCATTGGTGTCCACAGTCCTAAGAGGAATCAGAGCTCCCAGCAACAAATGTAGAAACAAACATTCAGAAAGAATTTGGTATCTTGGCTTGTCAGATACAAAGTTTTGAGGAGGTTATGTCTATATTTACTGTTGTATAAATTAAAAAAAATTAAGATTCTTAGGATACAGAAAAAAAGAAAAAAAAGGAAAGAAAGTAATACATGAAAAAGAAAAAAGGATGAGACCTAAGAAAGAGAGACACAGAGGAACACAGAAAATGCTCTGCTTTCTATGTCCACTTGTCCTTGATACTCAACCATTTCTTTTAACTTGATTTTTATGAAGTACTTCAGAATTCTTTATTTTTCTTTTCTTAAGTTAGATATCAAATTTTAATTCTGTCACTTGCAAGTGAATGACATTTTAGGTAATATTTTTTTCTCCTTCCAAAATCCAGTAAATCCATTAGTTCATATTCAGAATTTTCACCCAAAAAAGAAACCATTACAAAACTTTTAACAATATGCTCACCTATCACTTATGATATTGAGAAAAGTTCTGGCTGCCAACATATTTTTCCGTGTAATATGTAGAGAGCTTTATTTGATGTTGAAATTCTAATTTTCATACTTACTTGTATATTGGAACAGGCTAATATGATATAGGTAATTGCTTGTTAGTGATAACTTCTTATAACTTTTGTTTTCTTTGCATTGATCCTGATTTTTTTTCCCATGCAGCTCATTTACCCTTTTATTTCCTTTGCCCTCTTTAAATTAACTAGGGTAAGGATTAAACCACTTTCCTCCCTTCCTCTACCCCATCACAGGGAGATATTTTGCAATCCCTCAGCTTATCACTGGGTATATATGGTATGGTTAGATAATCTCAGTCCGTCGTCCAATGGTGTTAGTACTAAGTTAATGTAATATCAGACTTTGATTACTATTTGTGATCTTCTCTTCATACTTCACTAATTTTGAATAAAGAAGAGGAAAAATGATGCTCACCCACCACCATCAATACCCAAAGTTATTTTAGGAAGAACATCAAATATTATCAACAAGGTTACATGAACTGAGTACAAATATAATTTAGAGATCCACTGTATTTGTAACAAGAGTATAAAGCCATTTATAAATATGATGAATACAACATTAGAATATGGGTGATGGAAAAGGGTGGAAGATGGAATTAGAGACCTCAATAATGAATAATAAATTTTTATCAATTTGTGTAATGTATAAAAAAGTCTTTCTTCTGTTGACTTTTGAATTTTCTGAAATAGTAAATTATAAAATATTTGAGATCCATGTTACAAAACAGTGTATAAAGCATGATCTCATGCTTACTACTTTTTACAAAATACAATTTAAAACACTAACAATAGAAAAATGAATTCCTGTCCACAGAAACATTTTCCCCAAATGTAAACTTATTGTTTATATTATTTAATTTTACTCTCATTAATACTTTCTATTGTTAAGACAAACATTTTTAAATAATGCAATGAAATAAACAATATTATACATAAATAGAATTTTCTTGTATAATAATTATAACAATTATTGTGTGCATGCAAATGTTTAAAATATACTTTATTTAGTATTTGTATATTAGTATGTTATATGATGCTATAAATACACAGTAATAATAAATAAGATTTGTTTATATATTAAATATATTTTATGCATATATATTAAATAAATATTATATAACATTAGAACAGTTTATAAAATATATATGTAAATAATTAAAACAGTTAAGGAAACATCTGAAGAGTTTTTAAAAAATCAAACTCAGTTCTTCTCTAATAATTATAATTATTATCAGAGATTTTTGGAAAATATTTTAGTAGATTTTTAAGCCTTAAGAGAAAAATATGATGAATTAAATTTTCTAAATGGTTTACAAAAATACGTTTTAAAATGCATACATTGAAGAAAAATATAAGAGGTCTGTATATAAAGAGACAGATAAACAAGATAGAAAGAAGGTCAGGATGCTAATATACTAAAACAAGTAAATAAATATTGAATAACTTCTGAGGTTAAATGTGTGAGTACTTTAATCCGAGTACTTATCTTGGTTTTACTTCCTCAATATTTAGCATCTGTGTGCCTTTGAGTAAACTACTTAACTCTGTGCAGCTCCTTTTCATAAAATATAAATCTAACATGTCTACAAAATAGAGATCTTTTGAGTGAGAAAATATAAAACATTTGTGGTGTTATTTATGTATATTTATTATAGAAGTCATAAAGTTTTAAAAATAGATTTAGTGTACCTTAAGTTGCAAATTTTATAACATCTACAATGGTGTACAGTAATGGCCTAGGTCTTCACATTCACTCACCACTCACTGTTTCACTCAGAGCTACTGCCAGTCTTACAAGTCCCATCCATGGTAAGTACCCTATATAGGTGTACCGTTTTTATATGATTTATACCATAATTTGATTGCAACTTTTGTATGTTTAGATGCACAAACACTTACCATTTTATTACAATTGCCCACAGTATTCATTCCAGTCACATGCTGGACAATTCTGTAGCCTAGAAGCAATATCATGCAGTCTAGATGTGTAGTGTGCTATACTTTCTAGGTGTGTGTAATTATGCACTATGATGTCTGAACAATGACAAAATCACTTAATGATACAATTGTCAGAATGTATCCCTGCTGTTAAGTGAAGCATGACTGTACGATCTTTGATCCCAGGAGGAGAAAAACAGTGAACTCAAACATGGAAAGTATTAGGCTAAAGACAATTGAATTGTTTTTTCAGATGTGTTATATACCTGTCCATGAAATACCAAAATTGCAATTGTGATCGCCTTTTATTTCTTTTGGTTATTAAAAAAAGTAACCAGTTATTTATTTATTTTTCTGCCCTAATAAATTCAGAAAAGTATCTCTTGTGTCTAGTAATATCGTGTCAGCTCATAAGCTTCAAAATGTGTTAAAACACACTCTGTAAAAGTGTTGATGGAGAGAGAAACAATGAAGTAGCTTTAGTAAGTTCATTCCAGACTTGCCTAAAGATATGGCCTATGCAGATAATGTTTTCAGTTCTCTTACTCACCATTGCTTGTTTTTCCTAATGTCTTATGTCCCAGTTTCCTCCGTGCCCTTTGTGGAAAATAGTGGTTGAAAGTAGTAATGAGGAAAATTATTACTACATAAGTCATGTGTTCTTCTTTAGTTTATTTAGCTCTACACACCTAATTATTAAAGAAAAATAATTTGTTGTTCTGAAGGCAGCTTTTAGATAATGGGTATCTATTTCATCACATGACAGTGATGTAGAAACTCAGTGTTTCACTGATTAGCTACTCCCTAGGTAGGTAGAAGAAATAAAAAGAAAGCTTAATGAAAACTCGGTCTGCACATACCATTGATTGAAAAAAAAAAGAAAGAAAGTTGCTTTTCAGGTCAAAGGAGTCACCTATTTAATTTACATTCCTTAAGATGTGTACTAAGAAAAAAAGACAACAATTAGAAAAATGAAGAAAAGAAGCAGCAAAGAAAGTCAAGAGGAAAGAAGGGAGAGAGGAAAGCATGGAAGAAATAGCAATGTAACAAGTATTTAATTTGTGAATTGATTTGTGAATTATTTTATTCAATCAGCATATGCCATGGAATAAAAATAAGATGGAAGGTGTTACAGGGCTTTGCGTTAGTTCAGTTTAGTCTCCCGTGTCTCTCATAGTGTGACATCCTCACTTTCCTGAGTGTGAAACCAATATTTAAAGATACAGTTGAAATTATTTTGTGCAAGTCCCCAAAACATGAGCTACTTCATAGTGGACTCAGTCAAGAGGCTGTGATCTGTTCTGCTCCTGGCAGAAAAACCAGGTGTGACAACCTTGGTAGATGTCTCTGTATGTACTTTATGACTTATTTGAGGGAATGCCAGTGAGTAATGTTAGTTATAATAAATTTCTTCCTAACCAGAAGATGTTAGGACCTAATTACTATGTGCATAGCACACAGTCTCCCATCTGGTAGCACACAGCTTCTGAAAAGCCATATGTTTATAAAGTTTGGACTACAGTTGTTAGTTTAAGCTCAGTTACCATTTATTCTACCTAAATTATACATCTACTATACATTCATTTCTCACCATCCACATGCCCATTTTATAAAGCAGACTGATTCTGTCCAAACAGGAGTCCTGAGAAATTTCTCATTTGGTCCTCCTCATTCCTTCTTGCTAACACTGACACTGGTATCACATGTTTAAAGACTGTATTTTGACTGTGCCACTATTCTACTTGCAGCTCTTGATTCACTTCCCACTATTCTTATGATGATGTTTGGACTATTTATTATGATTTACAGTTCGTTATTGATGTCCTTGAAGCATGATAAATGCCATATGCATTTTTAAAAATAAATAGCTAAATATAAGTAGTCCTATCTCTGGACACTGTCCTGAAATCCATAGTCTATTTTTATATCTAGGCTTTTTTTTCTAAAATGAAAATTTAATGATTCAACTAACCCAGTATATCATGTGTATAGTATACTTTTCTGCTGACTTTTCAACAAATCTAAGCTAATTTCTGACCTTCTCTATTTTCCACAGTTCAACAATTTCTAAATGTTTTTGAAACAGTCTACTTTTTCACATCTCCCAAGAAAATAAAAATGCCCATTATAATTTGTCTTCTTTTCTTAGTCTCAATATTTCTCCAAACTGTATCTCTAGATTATACCCTTTTCTACATAGTCAGAATCCCAGTTAGTGAGCAAATATAATTCTACATATGCCTCTATTTGAATGTACATTTATTTCATTATTTCTTCATTATGTGTCAATTATTTTTACAGTTCTTGATATATAGCTGAAGATTGATTAGTGTTTTTTTTTGTTTTGAGTTGGAGTCTCACTCGGTCGCCCAGACTGGAGTGCAGTGGCTGCTCCTGGCCACCGCAGCCTCGATCTGCTGGGCTCTGGCGATCCTTCTGTCTCAGCCTTCCGAGTAGTCGGAATTATAGGCATGTGCTACCATGACCATCTGATTTTTTGATTTATTGTAGAGATGAGGTCTCGCTGCCCAGGCAGGTCTCGAACCCGCGGGCTCAGGCAATCCACTCACCTCAGCCTCCCAAAGGCACGGGATTACAGGCTGAGCCACCGAGCCCGGCTTGATTGGTGTTTTTAATGGATAACAAAAGTAAGTGAATGAATGAATAAACCAAAGAAACAAATACTTTCATTTTTCAAATTCAGCTTTCTAAGTTTCCAAATTATTTGTACAGTGTATTTGGTAAGTGAGATTATTTGACTATTCTTTGTATTTTTCAAAATTAAGTTTAAAAAGATAGCATTCGTTGTCTTTCAAACTCCTCCCTCCAAAATCATAGGCTCCTTTTACTTCCCCTAATTATGTACTTATAGTTCTGCCAATATTTACTCTTGAGAAATGACTGTATATATGCTGAAGGAAGCAAACTCAAGGATGACAGAAATATCTAAGCTAAAAATGTAAAATTTGCTAAGACAAATGTACTTGATATTAAATTAAAAACAAGTTTTAGAATAATACCTGGTATAAAATACTATTTAGAGTATACACAAACAAGATATGTCTAAGGAACCCTACCACTTTTTAATGTACCTAGTAAGATGTTTAATACAATAATAAATGCAAGAGATATGAATCTAGGCAAAATGAAGCCATAGTCCATGATCCTTCACATATATATACGTCTTTATTTATAGATCTGTAATTTGGAGTCACCTCAAAGTATATAGTGGAACTCCCGGGCTACATTTTTTTTTAATTACAGTAGAAACACTCCACCCGACAACCATGAAATATAGATTCTACTCATACCACATGGAACAAACTCCAAGATCAACCACATCCTTGGCCATAAATTAAGCATAAACAAATTACATTAGACTGACATATTACCATACATCTTCTCAGACCACAATGCAATGCAAATAAATATTACTCATAACAAGACCTCCACCCCCAAAACACACAAAGATATAGACACTAAATAACATACTACTGAATGACAACTGGGTCAACACAGAATTTGAGACAGAAATTAAAAGATTCCTGGAAGCAAATGAAAAAAAAGATAGATCTTACCAGAATCTCTGAGATGCCATGAAATTAGTAATTAGATGGAAATTTATAGCTCTACAACCCTATTTAAAAAAAAAAGAAAGATCACAAAGAAATAGATTAACATCACACCTAAAGAGCTGAAAAGATGAGACCACCATGACCCTAGATTCAGCAGAGGAATCAAAATCACCAAAATAAAATCTTAACTGCAGAACATAGAATACAAAGGTATTGTAGAAACAAAACAAAACAAAATGGTGGCTCCTTGAAAGGATAAAAAAAGATAGTTGGGCCCCCAACCCAGACTGACTAAGAAAAAGAGAGAAAAAGCCCAAATAAACACAGTTAGAAATACAAAAGATGAAGTTAAAACTGACCCTGAATAAATTCAAAAAATAATCAGAAATTACTATGCACACCTGTGTGGAAACAAACTTGAAAACCTAAACAAAATGGAAGACTTTGTGACATCATACAACCACCAAAGGTTGAAACAAGAAGAAATTGAAATCTTAATTAGATCAATGATAACCCAGGAAATCGGCTTCATCATAAGAAAACTACCTATAAAAAAAGCAAAAACAAAACCCAACTAGATGGCTTCTCAGGGGAATTCTATAAAACATACAAGGAGGAGCTTATAACAATCGTATCAAAAGCATTCAGTGCAATTGAGAAAGATGGACTCCTCCCCAAATCATTTTATGAAGGTAACATCATGCTGATACCCAAACCTGGCAAAGACCCAACAAGGAAAGAGAACAGGTCAACCTTTTTGATGAACACAGATGCAAAAATTCTCAACAAGATTCTAGCAAATTGAATGCAACAACATATCTCACATTTCAGGAATACCATGACCAACCAGGCTTCATTTCTGGGATGCAGGGATAGTTCAACATTTGCAAGATCATAAATGTAGTTCAATAAATCAACAGATGTAAAAATAGAACCACATGATTATATTATTATATGCAGAAAAAGCTTTCACAAAATTCAACATCCCTTCTGTATAAAAACCCTTGAGCACCTAGAAACAGAAGGAACATTCCTCAAAGTAGTGAGAGTCATCTGCAATAAACCCATAGAAAAGATATCACTCAAAAGACAGAAGTTGGAAGCATTTCCTCAGAAAACAGGGGCAAGACAATGGTACCCAGACTGTCCCTCCAGTTCAACATAGTATTGGAAGTTCTAGCTTGAGCAATCTGACTTGGAAAGAAATCAGGAGTATTCAAATATTAATAGAGGAAGTTAAGCTATCTGTTTTTGCAGACAATATGATCCTATACCTCGAAACCCAAGGGAATCTGTCAAAAACCTCTTTGCACTGATAAATGACTGACAAAGTCTCACGCTACAAAATCATTGTGCAAAAGGTAGTTGAAATTTTATACACCAACAACAAACAGGCATAATACCAAATAAAAACATAATCCCATTCACATTAGTCACACATACAAAAATGAAAAACCTTGACATATTCCTAACCAGAGAGATGAAAGACCTTTGCAATTAAAACTACAAAACACTGCTCAAATAAATTAAATAAGACACAAACAAAAGGAAAAATATTCCATGCTTATGGATTGGAAGAATCAATATTGTTAACATGTCCATTCTATTCAAGGCAATCTACAGATTCAATGTAATATCCATCAAATTACCAATATTATTCTTCTCAGAACTGAACATGACAGTAGAGAAATTCATATGGAAGCAAAAAAGACCATGGATAGACAAAACAATCCTCAGCAAAATAAACAAAGTAGAAGATATGTCCAGATATTAAAATTTATTATGATGCTACAATAATCAAAACAACCTAGTATTGGTGCAATAGCAAGCATATAAACCAAGGGAACAGGATAAAGATTCCAGAAGCAAAACGTTGATTTATCAGCCAGCTCATCTTCAATAAAGCCTCCACTATCAACCACTCGGGAGAGGAGACCATATTCAGTAAGTGGTGCCAGGAAAACTGGCTGACCACATGCAGAAGAATGAAACAGGACCCTACCTATCACCATACACAAAAATCAATTCAAAATGGATCAAAGATCTAAACGTAAAGCATTAAACTACAAAAATCTTAGAACACGCAGGAGACACCCTTATGTACATTGGAATAGAAAATTTTTGATCATAACCCCAAAAGTATTTGCCATAAGATAAGACAAGTAGGACCTCATCAAACTGAAAGTTTTTGCAAAGCAAAAGAAACCGTCAAGAGAGCTGAGCAACAGCCCACAGCATGGTAAAAAATATTTGCTAACTGTATATCTGACAAAGGCCTAATTTCCAGGATCTACAAAAAACATAAACAAGCTGAAAGGAAAACAAAATAAAACAATAACAACAACAACAAAAACCCACAGGAGCCCTATTAAAAAGTGGACAAAAGACTTGAATAGACACTTCTCAAAAGAAGACACATGAATAGCCAATAGATATATCAAAAAATGCACTAATCATTAGAGAAGTGCAAATCAAAACCACATTGAGATGAATGCTTCTGATGGGAACGAAAACTAGTTTAACCTCTATGGAAAACAGTGTGGCAATTTCTTTTTTGGGAGGGGGGAGGGTGTCAGAGTCTCACTCTGTTGTCCAGGCTGCTGTAGTGGAGTGGCACCCTCATGGCTACCACAGCCTTGACCTGCTGGGCTCAGGTGATCCTTCCACAAGTACCTGGGACTACAGGCGTGCTGTAGCCACCACTCCTGATTAATTTTTTTTTTTTTTAATTTATTGTAGAGATGAGATCTTGCCAAGTTGCCCAGACTGGTCTCTTATGCTTGGACTCAGTCAATCCTCTCACTTCGGCCTCCCAAAATGCTGGGATTATAGACGTGAGCCACTGCGTCAGGCCTGGTAATTTCTAAAAGAACTAGAAATTGACCTTCCTAATGACCCAGTGATCCTCCTTCTGGAAATATACCCGGAGGAACTCAAATCATTCTACAAAAAGATACCTGCACACACATATTTATTACAGCACTAGTCACAATACCAAAAACATGAAACCAACTGTGTTCCCTATTGAAAGTGAGCTGGATTAAAAAACGATGGTACATATATATGATGGAATGTTACACAGCTTTAAAAATGGATAAAATTATGGGCTTCACAGAAACGTGGATGGATTTAAGAGTCTATAGTACTCAGTAATCTATCACAGAAAGAAAGAACTGAATACTACATGTTCTCACGCATAAGTAGGTCATGAACATTAATCACAAAACTACAGGAAGGGGATTGGCAGTAGTGAAACACTGCCAGGGCATGGAGAGAGGACACATAACATCATTAAGAGTACCTGATCCTAAACCAAGAGGAATGAAGAACAGTGGGAGATCCAAACTTCACCTGTACCTAGACCACTTATGGACCTAATTCTAACTTGTACCCCATATCTTTAAAATAAAATAACAAGGAAAAATTACAGTTGAATATAAAATATTAAAAACTGGGATTTTAATACAATTCAAAGATAAGTGCATTCTGTGTTCTTATTCTAAGAAAATGTGTATAAAACTTGGGACACTGTTTTTTTTCTACAAACACTGGGAGAAATTTCTGAAATGAAGTATATGGTTCAAGAAATTAAGGTTAAGGTGAGGTTCATGGCAAAGGACCAGGGCTTATAAATACAAAAATATGTTTGCATGTATTCAAAATATTTCTTCATGAGCTATGCAAAGCAATTTAAAGCACGTTATCTGTCTGAAGCACGTTGGCCAAGGTTGTTGTTAGAAGTAGAGAAGGAAGTTTTAAACTCAGAAGTAATTAATTACAAAAAGTCCAGAAAAAACACAGTAAATAATTCTGCTGTGTGCTGTTACTTTTTATCAGTTTTTCTATTTAACTCTCTAATAATAAAGCTAGGGATAATTAATTATATTTATTTGATCTACTTATGAATTAGGGAATAATGCAAAGAAAATTCAAACATTCACCAGAAATTAAAAGAAAGTAATGTTAAATATTTCTAAATTCATGTAGCAATTATTCTATTTCAAGAACAGATTAATTCCATAGATTTACTTACTGACATTTTCATTTTCTACACAGTTCAATATTAGTAAATGCTGGGCCACATTACATAATATATAAGTTAACTTTAACTGATTTTGACAACAAATGTCACTTGATATTCAAATTAAATTTGATTTACCATGTCCTGTCCAAATGAAGGAAGAGAAGAAGGAAGAGAGAAAGGAAGAGAAAGAAGTAAGAAGAAAGATATTATCATGCTAAAATAAGTAAAAGCATTAAAATTCTAGGAGGCAGACTAGTTCAAATAAAAACTGTTAATTTGTGTTTAAATATTACATAAATGCAACTAAATCAGTCAGTTAAATAAAAAGCTTAAATAATTATTGATTTTGAATAGTACCTTTGAGACAATATTTTATTTTAATAAAATAAGACATGCCATTGCACATATAATTCTACATAGATTATCCCTATCAATATTTGATATTCTATAAAGTCATTAATGAAAGGAATATGCTTTCTATTTTTACTTGAAAATTGCTGGCAAGCACACGATTTTCTGATGAGACTACCAACTACAAAATTATTATTTGAGACTTATGGCAAAATGCCCATGTCATCACTCAAATTATATTGAAAAAAGTACCTTGTGATAGCAATGACATCAAACATAGCATATCTATCAAAGAACATGTAATATCTTGCTTAATAAATAGTTTTAGTGTCACATCACTCAATGTATTTTCACATGTACTTGTCACCTAAGCATTTTTTGGCACCTAAAATTTTTTCATATATACTTGTCAACTTTTTAAATAATTCAAGTATGCAGTTTATTAAACATGCTAGTAAAGATGGCTTTACACATTAAAATCACATGTATAGACACATATACAATGTATACAATTATCCTAATCTAAAATTAAACCATACTCAAATTTTTCTCTTTGTTGTATTGTATAGGCTTATTTATCCACATGAGCAGGTAGCTAGATACATAGATGTAAAGATAGGTAACTAGATATAGATATGTAAATAGATATTTATATAGAGAGAGATTGAAATGATAAAGATGATAGATACATGATAGAGTTAGAGATAGAAATAGAGATAGTTAATAATTTGGGAGAACTGATAAGAACAAGGAATCCGGATAAAGGGGATTTGGAATTCATTCTTGGCTCTCTGTCACTAATAAGAATAAATCAGAAACTATTATGTACAATATTTAGCGTGCTTGACAACCAACAGGCCTTTAACAAAACGGTCATAATTATTACTATTGTTAATAGTTTGTCCAATTATTAGAATTTTGTTTAAAAAAATAACTATTAGTCTCATAGCATTACAATTACTTAATTTTCCAGGTGTTTTTATGTATATCATTCTATTTTATACTCACTTGTACATCAAAAGGTTAAATGATATACCAAGTACACCTAGTTAACATGATAACTGATCTTGGAAGAGAAACAAGAATGTCTTTGTACTCTTCATCTAGTTTCTTTTTACATTATATTTCTATTTTGTCAGAAAAATAAATAAATGGATAACAGAGACATGAAGACTGGGTTTCACAGCTAGTTGTGAAATTTACTACTTTTTAAATTATGATATTTGATGGAAAGCAATTTCAATTTCATTATGGTTCAATTTGGATAAATAATATTTTTCTCTAGAATGTACCTAAATTATAAAAAGGATGTGATAGTGGTCATTTAATAACTAATAGTTAGTGCTTAATTTGCAACATGTATATATATATATATATATATATATCTTATTTGAAAACACACATCTCCAGATGTCATTATGCTTACAAGATGAGCTACACATTAAAAAATATCTGCTATACTGGCTAACTTAAGAGAGGAAGGATGAGTCATAAGTGACAGAGCAAGTGGAAGTAAACTCCTGACCTAAGTGGTGAGTATATGGTACGTGCTGTTTGCTTCAAAATTATTGGCTAAATTGTAACGTTATGTGCATCTTTTTATGTTCTTGCTTTCACAATAAAGCATTTGAAGAATTCAAGTCAAGCATATATTTAGTATTCTTCTTAATTCTGAGTCATCATCCTGTGGCCTAATATGCAGTAGTTTGCCCTCATGCATGAAGACTCATGCCTGAAACTGTGGATAGTCTTGAACTCTACATATGTTGTGTTTTTTCCTATACACACATACCTACAATAAAGTTTTCCTACTAAATTACACAGACTAAGAAATTAACAATAATAGCAAATTTTACATAATAATATATTGTAATAAAAATGATGTGGATGGGGTCTCTTTCTCTCTACCCCCTTCTCTCCCTCCCTCCCTGGCCTCTCTTCCTCTTTGTTTCTCTCTCAAAATATTCTCTACTGTACTCACCCTTCTTTTTAGGTTGGATGTGAGCAGATAAAATGCCTACATCACTAGCAAAGGATGTGGATGACTAAGAAGTGGGTAGTATTTATAACTTGAATATGCTGCAGAAAGGGATGATTCATGTCCTGACTGGAACGGAGTGGGACAGCATGAAATTTCATCACACTACTCTGAATGACACACAATGTAAAACTTATGAATTTGTTTATTAAAAGTGATGGAGCGATAAGAGCAAGCAGTAAGTGCTTAAGCAAATAAAAGTAACAAGATTGCTATCTCCTAGGAAAAGTCCAACATTCCCTGTTTTTAATGTGCTAAATTTAGTAGTAAATACAATTGAGATAAGTGAGTTCTTCATTGTGGCCATCTTGGGATACACAGGCGAGTAACCAGGAAATTCTCACTCCTGTAGAACAGGGATTTGGATAAGCACTTTAACACCAACCACACTCATAGAAAGCTGCTGTTAGCCTATAGTGCCCATTCAAATAAAGATTTGTTCGGGATCTTGTATCTCTTAAATTAGTAGCTGATTGGAGGATATAGACATATAAACCAAAATCATAACGAAGTCACCACTATCGCATTTATCACACAAATTCATCTTGAAACAATGAATGTCTGAGTTGTAAGAACATTCATTCTAGAAGCCATTGGGGAGAGAAAAGGAGAAACAAGCAACCAGTTGTTTCCATTACCTTCTTCTTGGTCCCTTCCTTTCCCCAATAAGTCAGTGCTATAACTGCTGATTGTCAAATGTACCTAAGTAAACTGTCAATCTAAGTTTCCCCCCAAATTATGATGAACTATTATCACTTTTATTTTAATCCAATTTTGGGGTTTCAGATATTTGGGAGCAAATGTGATTCCAATATAACAAGGTGAGTGTAAGATTGAAACTTTCTACCATATGTGTAACTGTATCAGTACGAGAGACCAGTGTAGAAATATGGGCTAAGGAAAAATATCTTTTATATTTTTTGTGACTTATCTGGAGTCTTCTTTAAGAGTGTCTTTCAAACACCGACATGCATTCAATTCTAAACTTCCAGTCTGATCAATTTTTTTTGTTGATACAGTGGTACCAAAAAGCCATCTGAAATGCTTAGTTTAAATTTTGGAATAATATCCCTGTAACTTTGTAGATTAGGACACAACAAATGATACTCTTTTGATGGAGTATTGTTTTAATTCTCTATTTATAATGTATTATTAAAATTGCAGAATTCTAAAAATTATATTATTATGAAATGTGTACACAGACCGAATTTACCTGGCAAAGATTTAAAAAACAAAACAAAACACACAATCCCTCTTCCTACTTTATTCTGTCGATTCAAAGGTTGGTAATTGTTCAAATGCATGAGAAAACTCATCACCCTGCCTTTTTGTATAGTCAGAACAATACACTCATACTTGTATTTTCTTTATTTCATTGGTTATATATGAATATAATATTAAAATAATTTAATTTGTACCCTCACTATTCGATTCTCAATGTGTACAATCTATCTTCCACTTCTGAAATTAATTACCTAACATTGCAATAACAGTGTGGTTAGCTATTCTTATTTTTTGGTAAGAATTAATAAAAAAATTCAGAGAAAAATTAATCTGTTATTTTACTCATTAGCTCTAAAATTATACATATTCTCCAGTGTTATTTTCAGAATTAGTTTAATAGCAGCTTATTGGGTTTAACTGCAGACCTGTCTAGGCTGCTTTAGGAATGGAGTCATTCTTATCTTTGGTCATTGCCCAATATTCAGTCTGATGCCTGCACATGGGAGTCCTACACAAGAACTCTGAACACCTTTATTTTTCTTTCATAACTGGGGACCTTATCCTTTTCCCAAAGTTCCCATATTTATTTAATATATGTTAATGTTCTTGTATTTACATTATAATGAGTTTGTTTAGTTGAAAAGACACTCAGTTTAATAAAAATAAATCTTTGAAATAAAGGTAAAATTGGAGGGGAGGTGCTTTTTGGTAACAGTTAGTTATCTGAAGTTTCTTAAATTATACGAGCTACCTATGTTATTTTTATGTGCATCTGCTAAATAAGCTAATTACTTAAACTGCATAATAATTTTACTAATTAATATTTATTTGCAAAGTTTCTTCTTACATCTTAGAATTGATAACATGTGCTAGTAATTCAAAAGGTTTGCAGATCCTTGTACAATATGTAGACAACAGAAAAAAAATGAATTTTTATTTTTATTTTTTATTTATTTATTTATTTTTGAGTTGGAGTCTCACTCTGTCGCCCAGACTGAAGTGCAGTGGCCGCTCCCGGTCACCGCAGCCTCAACCTGCTGGGTGGGCTCCAGCGATCCCTCCGCCTCAGCCTTCCAAGTAGCCGGAATGACAGGCACACGCTACCACGCCCGGCTGATTTTTTGATTTATTGTAGAGATGAGGTCTTGCTGCCCAGGTGGGTCTCGAACCCGCGGGCTCGGGCAATCCACTCACCTCAGCCTCCCAAAGGCGCGGGATTACAGGCTGAGCCACCGAGCCCGGCGAATTTTTATTTTAATAACAGAATATTTTCATTTTGGAAGAAAATGTTTTATCTGGCCTTTAAGAAAGCATAATGTTTTATTTTCTATTATTTGCTACTTTTAGATTTTAAATATAATGACAATGATTGCAGAGTTCATCAGAAAAACACCCTTTTCAAATTTGCTACATGGTGTATTATTGTGAAGGCACAGCTGACTTTTTTTATGTATATATACACTTACCACACAGATATAAAAATATTTCACATTTCAATTTACAATAAAAGAGTAATTTGCTATAAATTATGGAATACCTTAAAAAAAGGAATTAACTAAAATACTTCTCCTGTCTTAGCTGGTACGGTACTGTTTATGGTTTTGGATGTAATCTATTATCAGTGTAGAACTGTTTCAAACCCAATTTCGTTTCACTACAATATATTTAAAACTCAGCTATCTATGGTGATCAAACTGACTTCATCCAAATAAAATTGATAAATAATATATATAATCCAGATATATGTATTTGCTCTTACATTTCACATGGGATCTGCCATTTGAATTTGAAGCGCAATAATAGCCTTACATTGTGAATCATTCATTCACAAAATAATACAAAGCTCTGGCATTCTCCTGTCTCTGGACTAATTTTAGAATAACCAAGAAAACAACCACATATAATAACAAATTGTAATAGCATACAATGATACTGTCAATTTTTTAAGATTTGTAATTGCTTAATTTGTACTTTCCAGAGATACAGGTGGCACAAAAGTATAGATCTTTTATGATGGATGTATAATATTTGATTACTTCAGAATACATCTCATCACAACTTGAATTGGTTTCAGAACTCTTCTTTTTACGACGAGAATAAAGAAAATGTAAATACAGTCAACAAGAGGATGAAACTGGTATTCAAACAATATTAAAACTATGCATTCACCTCACTTAATTATAACAAAGTTTACCATATGCACCAAATCATAAATATTTTGGAGAACAAAGGAAAATTGGTACCAAATAAAATATTAATTTTCTGAAACAAAAATATAGCAAATATCTGGAATAAGAGGGTTTGGGGCAGGGTTGAAGACAATGGCAAATAATGTGCTCAGGGAACTTTTTGCATAAGATGATCCTAAAGTAATGAAAAATTTATAATTATTTTATTGTATAATAATCTAAATAAAAATGAATATGCAATACTAAAGATTAGAAAGAAAATATACTAAAAAGTAATCACTGATCTAAAGGTTAGGTCAACTCTGGAATAGAAAAAAAAGCATCTTTGAAATCAGTTTTCTATAATTTTATTTCTAAATTTTTATTTGATTTAAATGTTTCGGTTACTGCTTTATTGCAATTCACACATCTGTTTGCATTACTGGCTACATTTTGTGTGACCTGTTTCTATAGCACCGGCAGAATTTGCATAACAAAATGTGAGGAATTCTCTTCAAGAGCATATATGTTTGATAAAAATAAGTAAACAAAAGAATAATTTTCTTTGGGTTAAAAAAAGTATCACACCAAATGTTAAAAATTACATTATTTAATTATTACACTTGTGTGACCATTATTATAAATATGTTATTTTATTAATTCTTTTATTTTTAAATAATTTAGAGTCACCCGTAGTTGGTAAAAAATAATACAGAGAGAAAATTCTCAAACCTTTCACCCAGTTTTCTTGAGTGGTAACGATTTGCACAAAGTTCAATAGCAAAACCATTAAATTGACATTGATTGAATCCATCAACCTTATTTAGATTTCACCAGTTTTGTATGCATTCCTTTGTGTGAGTGCAAGTGTGTTTTTTGTATGTATGTCCTTAGTTCTATGCAACTTTGTCACATGTGTATATTTGTGTGATTCTTCCCCCCATCCCCACAGTCAATATACAGGACAGTTCCATCACAAGATTCTCTTGTGATACTCTTTTGTAGGCTTAACTACCACTAACTTCTGCTTCCTAAACCCTGGCAATCACCAATCTGTTCTCAAGATCTTTATTTTTATCATTCCATGAGTATTAAAGATGGAATAGTAAAATATGTAACTTTTTAATGTTGACATTTTTGCTTAAGATAATTCCTTTAATAGCTATATACTTCACAGCAACTTGGATGAACTTAAAGTCCATAATACTGAGTGATATATCACAGAAACAAAGAACTGAGTACCTACCACATCTTCACACTCAAAAGTGGTCCTTGAACAACTATCATAATACTATAAGAAGGGAATTGGCAGTAGTGGGAAACTGACAAGGGAGGGGGCCACACCTCATCAACAAGGGTACCTGCATAATGAACATTTGTATATCTAACCCTGAATTGTACTCCACATCTCAAAATTAAAAATTAAAACAAATCTATGTAAATTGTTGATATATCTGCTTTTCATTGCTATTTGTTGGGGAGAATTACTCCATAGTATTGGTATACCATAGTTTGTTCAACTATTCACTTATTGCAAGACATTGGATTTATTTCCAGTTTTTGGCTATGATGAACAACGCCATTATAAATATTCATGCATGGACTTTAGAAATATCAGTATTCTTTTCCCTAGATTAAATGCCCCAGAGTGCAATTGCTTGGATGTTGATAATAATATGTTTAGTTGTGTTAGAAATTGCCAAAACATTTTCCGGAGTGGTTTTCTGTTTTACATTCCTGCCAGCAATATTGGAATGATCCAGTAACTCCACATACTCATGAACATTTGATGTTGTTTCTATTTTTATTTTCCTCATTCTAAGTGTGTTGTGTTATCTCATTGTTATTTTAATTTGAATATCCTCAATGGCGAACAATGCTGAAAATCTTGTTTTATGTGTTTATTAGCAACAGTATATGGTCTTTGGTAAAATGTTTCTTCATATCCCCTGCTCATTTTCTAATTGAACAATTTGGTTTTATTTTGAGTTTTGAGAGTCTGTCATTTATTTTTTAGATAGGAATCATTTGTTGAATATATGGTTTGAAAATATTTTATCTCAGTCTATAGCTTGGATTTTCTTTTTATTCACAAGAACTTTCACAGAAATAACATGTTTTAATTTTGAGGTGGTCCAATTTATCAATTATTACTTTTATGAATTTTTCCTTTGTTATTAAGGTGAAGAACTCTTTACCTAGTCATATGTCTTACACCTAAGATTTTCTCTTATGTTTTTTATCTTATCTAAGAAGTTTTAGAGTTCTTTTTGACATTTATGCACAGGACATATTTTTAGTTGTTATGTAAAATATATGAGTCTTAGTTGAAGCTTCTTTAAAAAAATTTACTCATATATACCCAATTACTCCAATACTATGTATTAAAAAGGTTCTTCTTCTTCCATTGGATTACTTTTACACTTTTGTCAAAAATCTGTTGGTCCTATTTTTATGAATCTCTTTCTGGTGATTCTTGCTTTTGTTTCATTATCTTTGAGTCTCTTTCTCCATGAATACCACACCCTCCTACAAATTAGCTATATAAAAGACTACATCTGATAGTTCAATTACTTCCACTTCTTCTTAGCTATTTTATGTTCTGTACCATTCTATATAAATTTTAGAATAAGCTTGCCTATATTTGACAAAACATCATTGATATGAGATATAGACACTCATAAATCATTTTGGGGAGAATTATCCTGGTCATTAACACAATATAACTCTCTTTAGGCCTTTCTTGACTTATTTTATCAGCATTTCATAATTTTTAGCATGTAAAACATATACTATTCATATTTGGTTAAATGTATAGCTATTTATGTTATTTTCTTTAGAACAATAAAAAATGATGTTGCACTTTTAATTTCAGTTTTCATTGTTGTTAGCATATATAAATAAAGTGATTTTTAAAATACTGACCTTATATGCTGTGACTTTAAACTTGCTTATTGGCTTCATTTCTTCCATTCCAATCTGTATGCAGTTTACTTTTTCTTTCCCTTGTTACAGCAGCATAAACTTCCACTATTATGTTTAATAAGTGTTGCAAAACAAACATCCTTGTTTTGTTCCCAATTTTAGATGGAAATTACTCAACTTTCACTATCATGATGTGTTTTGTAGCTGTTCTCCATCAAGTCAAAGAAGTTTACCACTAATCCTAATTTTCAGGAAAAAAGTTATCATTAATGATTTTAGGAATTTGTTCTGTGTAAATTGATAAAATTATATGATTTATTTTTCCATCAGCCCATCATTATGGTGATTTCATTGACTGATTTTCAATTTTTAAAGCAAGTATTGCACAACTTGTAAAAAGTTTGGTCCACATGGTCATGATATAATTCTTTGTATTTGATTTGCTAATATAATTTTTTTTTTTTTTTTTTTGAGTTGGAGTCTCACTCTGTCGCCCAGACTGGAGTGCAGTAATATGATTTTATTGTCTATATTTGTGAGAGATACTATTTTGCAGTTTCCTTTTTTTATAAAAAATATCTTCTCTGGCTTTGGTATCAGGGTTATACTGCCCTCAAAAATGAGGAGAGAAGTGGTCCCTTATCGTCTATGTTCTATAAGAAACCGTGGAAACATATGTTTAATTCTTCTGTAATTGTCTGACAGAATTCTCCAGTAAAACAATCTAATCCTAGAGAATTTTTTGTGACTTTTAATTATAAATTCAATATTTACATTGTTTATTTCATCTGAGTATGTTTCAGCAGTTTTTAGTTTTCAAAGAATTAGTCCATTTTTCTGGATCATTGAAATTATGTGTGTAAAAGTATTCCTAGCATTCTTTTATTAACTTTATGACAGCTGCAATAACTAAAGTGGTATTTTTATTTAATATTCAAGTGTTCAATTATGTCTTCTCTATTTTTATTGTTGTATCATTAAAGTTTTATAATTTTTTTCAAGGGAGCAGTTATTTCCTCCTCCTTTATGGGTTTCCTCTTTTCAATTTCATTGATTTCTGCTGAGTCATTATTTCCTTTTTTATTTTGGGAGTTAATTTTGTTCTTCTTAGTTTCTTTAGGAAAAGACTTGTATTATCGACTTGAGGACTTTTGTCTTTTATAATGGTAAACATTTAGTGATATAAATTTTACTCTCAGCACTGCTTTAACTGCATCCCAATATTTTGACTTGCTGTATTATTATCTTCATTTAGTTCTGTATATATTTTTTTAATTTCCTTGGTTATTTCCTTTGATCCATGCATTATTTAGAAATATATTAATTTCTAACGTCATAAAACATTTTCAGGGAATTTGAGATTTTGATTTTTAGTATGATTCCATTATGATCAGGAAAAAAAAAACTACATAATTTAAAAATTCTTAAGTTTATTGTTTTAACTTACAATTTGGTGTCTATGTTTTATGAGCACCAAAAAAACGTATTATTTTGTAGTTGGGTAGAATGTTCTGTAAATAGTAATTAGATTTTGTTGTTTGGTTATGTTGTTCATTTCTTCCTTGCTGTAGGGTAAAGGCAAAAATTGAGCTTGTTGCTGAGTTCCACATGGACACAGATAGAATTAAAGTGTCATTTAGACTCATCTTCCATTTCCTCATTTTACAATTTTTGATGCTGGGTAGGACTGGAGGCTCAACTTCCTATTGCACTCAGCTGACATCAGAATTGAAGGCAACTGGTGTTCTGACTGGCCCTAAATCACCTAGCCCTGAGTTCAGTCTTGGTGATATCAAGTGATTGAGATGGTTCAGCTCACTGTTGGTGCCTGTAAACAATACGGAAGGGTTCAGTGAAGAGGAGTGATAACCAACTCCTGCTTATATTGCTTCATTGTCTTATGTTGATGGTAGAGGTTCAGCTAATCACTAACTGTACTTCACTGAATATATGTTGGCATGAGATTGGAGCAACATTTCCTTACTCAGAAAGATCAGCTTCCATTCTGTTGCCCAGCACCACACAGTACAGGAAGCCAACATGTCTGCTTCTACCAAGCAAGTGGGTGAGGTTAAAAATATGCTTTATGTTTAGACTCACCAAAATCATGAATAAAATGTCAGTGTTATGTTGATGCTTGGCTAGAGTAGGGCCATTATTAGCAAAACGTTTTCTGTTGTGAAGCCACCATTTTCCTCTACTTCAGCTAGGAAACAAAGACTTTTCTTAGAGTTTTGTTGTTCTGTGTCTGTTTGATGCTGAAGGTCTCTATAATGCCATAAGATAAGTAGAAGAGAAAAAGCAACCATAAGGAATTCAACGCTGTGTCATTCCTAAGGCCATATGTCCTTAGGAAGTTTACTTATTTCCAACTTTCAGAGTCTTATTATGCTTATTTAGTATGTTATGTCCAGGGCTTTTTACTTGTTAAGAGGGATAACCTAGGGGAAATGGAACTAATCTATCTTGGCTGAAAGTGGATGTGTATGGATTGAATTTTAATGATTCATTATATTGAGTGAAATACTGAAACAAAATGCAAATACCAAAATATTTATTGTGAATAAGGGGTTTTGTTTACTTTTTTGAAATGCTGCAATGTTCAACATATTTTGAAAAATAAAATAAAACCTTTCAAAATTAGAAGCTCGTAGTTTTGACATCTTTTCTAGCTTTGCCAAAATAGAAATATTACATGTGGGACTTTGAGAATATTAATTATGCCATTTTCTTCGTTAATATTCTTGACATCAACTCGAGCTGAGTTCCATGATTACTGTCTGGATTTTAATATCACTAGGTGAACTGATAAGACATCTACTTTAGATTTTTTTGTGTTACCTTAAAAGTTTTGATATTTTATGGTGTAGATATATTAATACTACAATGAAAATGTAGTGGGATTTATTTAAATGTTTCGAAGCTTTTCAAAGAATCATAATAATGATTAATAGCAAATTCATAATCCCTTCATATTAATTTTCCAGTATTCCTTAGGATTGCAGAAAATGCATTTTTAAAGTTGAGTCAATTTTGGTTTTTTCCACATATATACAGTTTTATTAAAAATTCACCCCATGTTTATATTTGTAATTTACAATATGCTACTTCAGTTCTGATCAGAACGTTTCTGGTTTTTAAAAACCTAGCCAATAGTAATAAATGAAAACAAGATGCAATCAATCCATGTAGCTGTGTCATATGTTTACTTAACTTTATGATAAA
Organism: Cephalopachus bancanus; assembly: GCA_027257055.1. NCBI lineage: Eukaryota > Metazoa > Chordata > Mammalia > Primates > Tarsiidae > Cephalopachus > Cephalopachus bancanus. The sequence goes on along the minus strand of JAPVLO010000068.1, from coordinate 13,609,480 downwards.
TTAGATTATCTTTTAAAATAAAAAAAAAGAAGCCAGGCTCGGTGGCTCAGCCTGTAATCCTGCGCCTTTGGGAGGCTGAGGTGAGTGGATTGCCTGAGCCCGAGGGTTTGAGACCCACCTGGGCAGTGAGACATCATCTCTACAATAAATCAAAAAATCAGCCGGGCATGGTAGCGCATGCCTAGTTCCAACTACTTGGAAGGCTGAGGCGGAAGGATCGCTAGAGCCCAGTAGATCGAGGCTGCAGTGGCCGACAGTGGCCACTGCACTCCAGTCTGGGTGACAGAGTGAGACTCCAACTGAAAAAAATAAAAAATTAAAAAAAGATGTGAAGAGTGGATACCAACGTAGTTACTGATATTTTCTTTAATATAATAAGCAGTATTGAACATGAGATAGTAATCTATTTATGTGTAAAAATAGACTCTCATACACAGGGTTAATGTATCCCAGGTAATTGTTTCTCTTTATGATGTATGTGTATGTATACATTTGTGTAAGATCATCTTTATTTTACAGTGATGTTAATTAATACAATGATTTCTCTCAATTGTTTTCAAATGATGGTTTTTAAGAACTGTTAAAAGAAACTTTTAGATTGGGATATCTAGAAGAATTAAAGTTTTAATTTGCTATGGAAATTAAAAGGTCCTACTAAATTGATCTCTTAACATCAAGGAATTTCAAAGAAAACAAAAAAGGGAAAACAAAAAGAGATGTGAAATCCAAATTATTTGGTGTAGAGAACAAAAAGAAAAAAGTAGCAACTGTTAATTTCTTTTGGCTAACCATTATTGGACCCAAAGTAGAATGCTTTAAGGTCTAGCTCTTCTTCTTATCAAAGAATGTATTTTTCAGTGGGTGTGGTAATGGTTACTTTTCTTGGATCACATCTGAACTTCTGCAGAATTTCTAATTTCAGTGATTTATTTTCACAGAAAATAATTTATGTAATCTATCAGAACATAAGTAAACTGTTTATGAGTGTGTGTGAGGGGGGTGCAGTAGTTCAATGAAATTCTAACACAAGATCAGTACTCCTAAATTTTTCTCCATGAAACCAAAGCCACAGAGCTTCCTCTCCAGTGATGTTGACATCTTCAGTAAGAACATTTCTCTCTTCTTAGTCTACACACAGAGTTATTGTTCTCCTTATTATTGATACATCTTTTTTAGCTTATTTGAGGTAACAGGTTTTAATAATTCTAGATAAAAAACTAGGAACAAATCTCATTGTTTTGTACAAATATTATTTCTTAAATTACTTGCATTTAAAATTTGAAAAAATATGTGAGACTTTTAAAGAGATAAAATAGTTCTAAGCACTATTTAGTACAGAATGCCCATATTCATGCTCAATCTTCTCACTTTTGCTATTTCCTCACAATATGATATGGAAAAAAATCACTAATAAATTTTCTGAAGTTAATTGTAAAAACAAGTAAATTGATATTTAGATAATATAAGTCATTGTGTTCAGTTGCTTAAAATCTAAGCAAAGTAGAATTTTAATCCAGTGTGTATTTAACTTCTATTTTACATGTCATATTATATCTGTCAAATACATTTCCAAATTATTTTTTATTATATATTTTTTGGAAATGGATTTTGTTAAGTTTCCCAGGCTGAACTCAAACTCTGGAACTCAAGCGATCCTCCTTCCCTCAGGCTCCTAAGTAGGTAGAACTACAGGTGTATGCCATCGTGCCCAGCAAATTTTCAAATTACTAAAAGTTTTCAGAATTTTTATTAATATGATTTTTTAGAGATATCTCTCACTCTTTTACCATGTCTGCAGTTCAGTGTCATGATCATTGCTCATAGTATCCCTAAATTCCTGGGCACAAGTGATCATCCTGCCTCACCCTCTCTGAGTAGCTGAGACTACAGACCTGTGCCACCATGTCAGGATTTATTATATGTTAGTATAAATGTGGTCTTGATTTGCTGCATAGGCTGCAGTATCCTCCTGCCCCAGTCTCAAAATCTATTGGAATTGTAAGCATACTACCCACTTCTGGCTTTATTAAAAGTTTAATTACATTTTTCAACTATCAAGATTAGAGAATAAACACACTTTTTAGAATATTGTGTATAAGCATCTCTCACCTCTCTTCACACACAGTACATAATTATGTTAATTGTGATTATTTGCACTTAATCTGTATCTTCCTTGTCATTAATTATATTTAATGTATTTTTCTACACCACTTGCTACATATGGTTAAATATGAACTCCCTTTAAATAATTTTTAAATAAAATATCTACTCTAAATTAATGAATTCTATATCATGGCCATATATCAAAGTTGTTTCTGGAATTAATTTTATTATTTATTCATATTTATGAAATTTGTAACTTGCTTTCTCTCTCACACAAATTATATGTAATTTTCTCAATAGCATATGACTGTAGCTAATCTGAGGAAGAAGGGCTTCAGTTTATTGGTAAGACTTACCTTTCACTGATAAATGCCCATAATAAAAGCAGAAATAGTGAAGAAAAAAGAAATTCTTTATGGAACTTTATTGTGAAGGCCCATGATTTAGAGACTAATACAGTAGAGCTTATTGTGCAAGTTACTGTGAAATTTCATGATTTATTATGCAGTTCTTAGGAGCTTATTGAGTGTCCCTATTGTCACACTTTATGATTTACTGAGTAATACAGAAGAGCTTATCATATAACGATAGTGAAATTCTGATTTACTGTGAAATCCTTGTTCTGATGTGTTTCTATGATGAAAAGAGTTTATCTAATGTTTCCTAATTATAGACATGCCTCATCAGACACTTCATTTTCAAAGCAAGTAATACTAAGAAAGCTTTGAATATATATTTTGCAATGGGAAAATTTCTTCCTTCAAAACGATCATTTATCTTAATTTCTGGAAGCATTTAAATCTATGAGTTCTCCCTAAGAAAATAAAAGGCTGTTTCTACTTTATTTAATAATGTACCATGATGATGCATCAATCGATGACACAGTTATTTTTCTAAAGGCCAAAGATACTTTTTTTTCTAAAAATAATGAAGTTGCTATCCTTGAAATAATCAAAAGTTTCTAATTATTTCTATAATTCCATACTTAATGGTTTCTCCTTCTTTCACTTACCATCCATGAAAGCCTTAAAGGAATAAATCTTATAATTCCACAGTAATTGAAATGATAGATTTTCAAATTATCACTAAAACTGATATGCCCTTATCATATGTATATACTTGTTTTTGTCTCAAAAATATGAGGCAATGCTATAACATAGAATGGTTTCCTGATTTTTAAACCCTTGCTTCTTGTTGTTGTGGTTATTTATATTTCTTAAACTTTATGTGAGCTTAATAGCTGTTAATTACCTTTCATAGGAAATACGTAATTTAACTCTTGAAAGAGTCTATGACTTTGATGCTTAATTTTACTTATCTGAAAACTAAACTGTGAAAATGTGGTTTATTTTATTTAATCTATGGCTATACTTTGATATAGAAAATGTTAAATGGAAATAAATCCTGTATGCATACAAATATATTATCACTCAGACATCGTGAAATACTGCCAGGCACCAAACAAAATACAGATAATTCATTTTTTAGGAAAAATAATTTTATTTTTCTGTATTTATTCTAGATTTGGGAATACACAAGCATGTGTGTTACACAGGCATGTTGTGTAGTGGTGGGGATTGGGTCCTAAGTGGCTCGTTTCCCAGATATTGGACATTGTACCCAATAGACAGTTTCTGAGCCCTATCCCACTCCCCAACCTTTCTCTTACTGGTGTCCCCAGGTCTATTATTTCCATATTTATGGCCATTTAGCTTTTGCATGTTAGTGAGAGCATGTGGTGTTTAGTCTTCTGTTTCTGAGTTAGTTCGCTTGTGATGATGATCTTCAGTTTCATCCATATTGCTGCAAAGGACATAATTTTATCCCTTTTTAGTTTAGTGTTTATATACACACACACACATATATATGTACACACACACACACACACACACACAAACATATCACATTTTCTTTATCTAGTCAATTGATAGATTAGTTCCACGATTTTGCTATTGTGGTTAGTATTGAACATACAACTCTAGGTATTTTTTTTTTAATATATTAATTTATTTTCCTATGGGCAAATCTCTAATAGCGGAATTTCTGGGTTAAATGATGATTCAGTTTTTAGTTCTTTGAAAAATCTCCATACTATTTTCTGTAGAAGTCATGCTAGCTTACAATTTCATCATCAGTGAATGAGCATTCCCTTTTCTCCACAACTGCACAACACCTGTTGTTCTTTGAGTTTCCAACAACAGTCAATCTGGCTGGCATGAGGTGGTATCTCATTTTGGTTTTCATTAATATGTCTACAAGGAGAAAACATTAGATTGCTGGACAAAAAGGAGAAAAGAGAAAGAGAGGATTGGAGACAAATCTTTGGAAAAAATTCATAGCTAGGAACAAAAGAAGGAAAAGTAGTAACTGAACAAAACAGAGAAAGAATAGGCATAGACCTAAACCCAGAGTCTGAAGATATAGTGTTTTTGCCACCTTAAACTTAGAACAGCTTTGTATCCTGTTGCAGAGTCTGTTATTTTTCTGGTAACCAATAGGCAGTTGGACGTAAAGCTCACAAATCTGTTATAAAATACAACTAATTTGCCGATAACTAAAAGGAAAAATCAGATCCAAAGAATGGCTTTACTAAAATCTAATGAAAAATATTCCCTTAAACTGCAAGCATTAAAACCCATGCACATATGATGTGTACTGTATTAGTTAACAGCTGTGCAGAAACTACAGAAGTAGAATTATGCATAAAAATAATTAGCATATAAAAATCCATACATTAAGAAAAGGTTGCAGAAATTTTAGTTTGCTTTCAAATTGAATATATGACAACAAAACCCTAACTAGTGAAACAGAAGGTGGACTATATTAAAAAAAGAAGACTTAAATTCCTTCAAATCCATTGTGGGATAACATGACACCAAGAAATAAGATGGCAGAAATAGGAATCAAATACTGACCAATAACATATACTTATTCTTTTATGAACACCTAAAGAGAATGTATTTGTTGGTATATCTCAATCATGACAATATATTTTATGTAGTGATTACTTCTATGACAAATACATGTCAAATCCACTTAGAATGTAGATATTATTATTCCAAACTTTACTTTTGTACTTGATATACCAATTAAGGGAGACCCTCTTCCCTTAACACACACACACACACACACACACACACACACACACACACACGTATACAATTTTACTCAGATATTCGCCCACAATTCATCAACTAGCAACATTAAAAATTTGTACTTTGGTGTTTGAAATTCACAACTTTAGTCAAGTAATCAAGCAGGATTGGATGGACACATTTTTTTTTACTTCATTTCCCTACACTACCTAGAACTGACAAACTGAAAGAAGCTGATATTCAGAGTGTCTTCCTATATGTTCTTGGTGCATCTAATTTCAATCTCATTTTTTCTCCCATATATCATTTATTGTTATAATTATCTAAATTATAGACTAAGAAAGAAGTGTTTTGAGTAAAAGGATATATGTGGTTTGAAAACCAAACATAGCCTGGCTCGGTGGCTCAGCCTGTAATCCCGTGCTTTGAGAGGCTGAGATGAGTGGATTGCCTGAGCCCATGGGTTCGAGACCCGCCTGGGCAACTTGGCAAGACCTCATCTCTACAATAAAACAAAAACTTAGCCGGGCATGGTAGCGCACGCCTGTAGTTCCAGCTACTTGGAAGGCTGAGATGGAAGGATCTCCGGAGCCCAGCAGGTCGAGTCTGGGTGACAGAGTGAAACTCCAACTCAAAAAAAAAAAAATAGAAAACCAAACATTATAAACCATCCTAAAAATAGATTTCAATATAGGTTCACTTGTACAGTTTCTTTAGTAAAGCTTTCAGAAATTGATTCTTTTATAATTTCAGATTATTGTGAGTATAAAAGTAGTTCCTGTAGTAGTCTGTTTATAACACAAATGAAGCCTTCAAGGGAATCATGTACTCAATAGCACTCAAGTGGGCTATTGAAAAAATAATGCCATTATGGCAATAGCAAACACAATCAACTATATAAATACCTTCTTATCTCATTTGAAATATGCAGAATGCTTTATATCATATGCTTTACAAGTGCATTATTTTTTCCCATAGCGGAGACCATGAAAGAAGCTAAAATGTTAAAAGCTTTGTTATGCATATATTGATAGATTATGCATCATTAGATGTGTATTAGAGAATCATGTTTTCATGCAAAGAAATAAGTGCTCTATTCAGCAAAAATGTTTCTTTGTTCCTCAGACTATATGATATGTTTGGCTTCCTGTGGTAGGCTTCTTAGCCAATTTGTTGGAGTCTTTCCAAGGACAGTCAAAATGAAATCAGAGGTTGCAGCATTTTAAAATCTCTTTGAACTTAAGTATTGCTGAAGTACTCAGAAATCTGCAAATTTGCCAGCTCTCTTGTGTGTCTTTATAGAGTGCTGCTAGTTAATTAATTATTCCCTAGTAATCAACTTTGCAATGTAATGGCAACTGTTTATTTTATTAACTTTATCAAATATTGAATGAAATATTAACCTGCACTATGTGTTCTATTCAGTCTTAAACTGAAGTAGTAGAAAATATTATCTAACTAAAGATCTGAGAAAAGGTGAATCACTACATTCAAATATTTTAAAAATTCTGTATACTCGACATTACTACCTGATAATCAGTAATTGTGCTCTTGAAGGTCGTGTCTGTAGTACATAGCAAAATATTTATTCATGAAGGAACAAACATGTATCTAGCATTAGGAGAAGAATATATTCACTAATAAAATAACATTTGCTCTTTTGAGTCTGACTAATCTAACTCAACTGCAGAGATGTGCTGTCATGGTGGATCCTCTGATATCAAGTTACCATACATATTGTCTATAGTTAAATGAATAGATGGTTGGCCTTGGCCTCTCACATGAAAACTGAGTTAGGATAACTAGATATATCTATAGCATTTACTATGTGTTACTTTCCAAGTCAGACTTTTTGATGTGTATGTCTGGTACGTCAGTGAAAACAGTAACTTAGACAGTATTTATCTATTTTGTTCACTTCTCTTTTCAAAATTTAGAACCCTTCCCAGAATACAAAAGAAGATATGTCAGACAGATATAGTCAACTAAATATTTTGGAGAATGAATGATTTATACTGTTTGGTCATCACAACAGCCCTAAAAGTCAAATATTTTTATCCAAATTTTACAAACAAACGAAAGTTAAATTCTTCATGCTGGCTCCACAATAATTTTCAATCTAAGTTACAGGTTATCAAACTCAGACTTAGTAATGTATGTGTTTTTATTAAAACACACTCCTTTTTAAATGCTATTTTTACATAGTTTTCCCAATACTTTCATAAATTACATACAGATACAAGTATAGCTTATTTGACAACTGTTTTCAATTCCTCTTCATTTCGTTAGCAGAGAAAATTAATTAGCTTCTACTTATACAAGTTATGTATATAATGCTATAGAATACTATAAAAATGATAGCATATATTTTTATTTGAATTTATTTCATTATATAATATAAATATTTCCAAATTCATAGATCCATTTCCAATTTATTTTGTTCTTTTATTAGATATTTATATTTTAATCAATGCTACATTATTATCTAAAATGTATATTTGTGCCTGCAATATTCCCATGGTCCTGTAGCATAAATACTAAGAAGTAAAGTTTCTAGTTCTTAGGTTGTTCATACATAAAAGGACACACATTTGATGATTGCTATTAAAGCTACTAATTTATGGCTTCCAAATTTGAAGTTAGACCTCATAAGTCTTTCATTAAAATGTATAATATTTATGTATAGCCCTTTCAATGATTTCAGTATTTTATGAAATAAATAATATTTGGGATTTGTGTGGGAGTCATGGCACAGAAGAAATGAAATTTAGTTTTTCTCAATTAGATAAGCTGTTGTTACAAACTGATTATGTATTACCTATAATGTATCCATTGTTTGAAATTCTAACATTTTCATATATTGACTTTTCTTTTGGCTCTTGACTTTGACTTCAGACCTTCTGGCACTTTTCATTGATGCTTTGTTAACTCCAGTGAATTGTCTACAAAAGTATTACAAGCCATATAGACATAGCAACTGGGGGTATGGTCACAAATAGATAACAAGTTATTGCATTGACTTACAGTCAACTACCATTTTTATAATTAACACAGCTTACTTTTTTATATTCATAATGTTCTGAACACAAAAATACTGATTTCTACACAACTTATTGATAAGACATCATGGCCACTTCTGTCGTTCTATTATATGCCAGCAAGTACTGAATTCTAAGAGTGCTCAAAAAATTATTTTTAAATTTTTATTGTTTAGTACCTTAGTTTATGGACGATTTGCAGAAATAGTAAAATGAAAGTTATGATACTAGTGAAGTAAAGTATACCTTATTATATCAGTGTAATTGAGACAAAACTAAAATTTCCAAGAATAATAAAACCTGACTTTCAATTTTATGTTAAATTTCAACGGATTTCATATCATATATATATATATGAAAATAATTTTCCAATTTCTTTTAAAATCAATTACAATTGTACATATAAGTTGTGGTTACTAAGAGCAAATGACAAAACATAAATAGCATTTAAAATTTTTAAATATATACATTATCAACAAGCAAATGTACGTAAATACATGAAATTGTCTCAAATTATTTCTGTAATTAGAATAATTATGAAACATTTTAAACATTTTTATTTCGGTGGTATTGTGTTAAAATGTAGGAGTGCTGCATAACTTCATACATAAATTTTGCTTCTGTGTCTTATATATGAGTTACACAATTACTTAGGTAATTATATTTAAAACAAAATACACTGTATTTTGGTATCAGATGCATCAGTGGCATGTTAAAGAATCATCCAAATATTTGCAATTTGCTTTGAGAATTTTATGTGTTATGTGGTCAAACATAATTGCTTTTAAGTACTTCATTAATATTAAAGACATTTTACATGTTGCCTTATTTTCTAAAAAGCTAAGTTATATTACTATTTATTTATAGAGTAATTCAAGAGTTGTTGGAAGAATAAATTATTATTATTTCTGAAATCACGATCATTCTTCCTTATGAGAAAACACTTTGTATTTAGACTTCTTCATCTCTTTTTTTGTCAGCATTTGATACTAAGCATTGATAATATCATTACATTAAATGAGAAAGTTTTCATCTATATTTATCTTCTGAGATATGAAAATGACTTTCTGTGCCATAAAAATTGATAAGAACTTTCTCTAGTAGCATCTTAGTGGGTGCCCACCTTGAATATAATTCTTTGAAAGCTTTTCAGATTTCTTCATCCATTATTAAGTATGTCTACATTTTATTTGTTATTATTAAATGTTGATCATTGATATACTGAGGAAAACCTCAATGTCACACCCACATAATAAATGATATACAACATAGTACTTGGCATTTTATTTTTATGATCATAAATTCCCTTTTTTGTGATTTTACTGCCTGTTTAATTGATCATTTGGTTAATGTGACTATATAGAGTTAACAGAAAACTCAGTAACCAGTTAGAATTCTGTATGTTTTGGTTGTATGTTTGACTTTGTCCATCCACACAGTAGAATTTGAATACTGATGACCACCTGCAATGAAGCAAATCCAGGAAGATGTTTATCTTCTTCCCACTGGATGAGCTTGCTTCCATTCTTCACCTCCTCAAGTTTACTTTTTTTTTTTTTTTTTTGGTCTATATCCTTTCTACTTCTTCCTGTGACTACAAAACCATGTTCTTAGGAACATTATAAACACTGCCCTAATAGTAAATAAATACGTCAACACTTTGATATTTGCTTTCAAAAGGTTGCCATTTAGAATGTAACTTTTAAAGAGTTGGCATTTAGAATGTAAGTATAAATTCAGAGCAATTGTAATCATGTTGAGAATTTTCTCTCCTCTCTCTCTCTCTGTCTCTCCCTCTCTCTCTGTCTCTCCCTCCCCCTCTCTCTCTCTGTATAGTTTACAGTAGTTGTTTGATTATTGCTGTTTTCTCTCTCCTACTGAGTTTTTATAACTTTTCATTATTTCAGAATATTTCCAGGAAAGGAAATGGTAAAGTTCTTCAAACACATACTGTTATTGGCTGAATGCATTCCTAGATTTTTAGATTTTAGTAAATTTTCATTGATCTTCCCAATTTAGCAGCCTATGAAAGCTCACATTCTTTTCAAGGATATGTGGGTAATTTTAGTTGGTCGTGTGTTATACTAAGCTCCTCTACTCTTTTATTCACTGCTGGTTTTCAGAGCCTTCTCTTTGATCAACATCATATATCCTTACAGGACACTCAGAACTTTGTCAATCAAAAAAAAAGTATTCTCATGAACATTCCAGAGGCACACTTTTTTTTAAACTAGTTGTGACACTGAGAGGGTAGAACAATGAAAGGATTTTATTATTCTCCATGAACATTCATTTATTTTTCTCCTTCCTTCTGCTCACCTCAGCTCTTTTTCCTTCCTCCATCATTATACCACACCTTAAAAAGAATGTTTTTATTTTATGCATATGTTGTAAAGCACACTGTGTTCATCCTGGTATTATGCACAGAAACAAGTGCACAAAGTATTTGAGGATAAGTTACATTTTAAATATTTGATAAATGAACAAATTGATGAATAAAATATAAAATAACTTTCAGTCACATTAGAAAAGGCATTGAATTAAAGCTAAACATTGAGAATAACAGACTAGAACTGTCAAAGGCAACTAAAAATATAGAGACATATCTCTAAACAAAACATTTTATCTGGGAAAACAGAATTGCAATTCAAGCCATAAAGACTGGGGTGGTTTTTGGTATGCCCAGAGAAAAAGAGAAGTTAGGGAATGTGATTATAAGGAGAAATTTTACCTATTTACATGAAAGAAAATTCATTGGCACTAACAAAGTTTTTGGGAGTTGGCAATCCCTGATTAGTGAGTGATGGCAGCAGATACCATGAGTCTTAAAGTCAAGGCAGTTCATTTCAGCAATTACTGGGTAAGATTGGTCTCAAAATTATATCAGGACATTTTGGCAGCTGGTTTGTGATATAATCCCTGGACCAGCACTTTGTGCCCAAGTGCTTTTTTTTTTGGTTCCTTGGTCTATTGACTCTAATTTAGATAGGTATGACAAAATAACCTCATATAATCAATTTTCACAGGAACAAAAGTGTCTATTTAATTACCAACACTTACTTCCATAGATTGCAGGGGTCTTACAAAATTACTCAATCTCTGATGAAGTTCCCCGTAATGGAGACAGAAAGCAAGGTATCACAGGTCTTGTGTGACATTTCTATCTATTTTGTTAAACACATAGGAAACACAAATGATGTTTTCATATGCAAATCATTTGTATTTATTTTGAAACTGATGAAATTGAATAGCGTTGTTCTCTAACTTGATGTTATGCATAAATCACTAATAAAAAAATAATCTTATTGATTCCAAAGTAGCTGCAATCTTATTTCTTCACCACAGTATATTAGTAAATACAAAGAAATTTATAAGCACTTCCTTGGAAATGGCAATTATTATAACTGAATAGGATTTTCCATTTATATAAAATATACTCAGGCAACCCCTTTGGGTCTCCTCCCACTGTAGGGGCTTTTCTGTCCTCTCAATAAATTCTGCATTCTAAAAAAGAAATTATAATTTTATATATATATTATATACTCATATCTTTTACTCATATATTTTGCTTATTGTGTAAACAGCTCTTCATTACTGTATTTCAAAAACATGAATTAAAACTATACTCTAAATTTGTATATAAAGTTTAATATTAAAATAAAGGTTAAAGTATTTCTAATATTCAAAGAGAAAAATAAATCTTAATCTGCTTTGCTTAAATTCATCCAAATTTAGTATTCATTTATTTACTTGTATATCTAATTACTTATGTTACATTTCTCTGAAATAAGCTACAATAGTTGACCTGATGTATCCATGAGTTCTACATGTGTAGATTCAGCCCACTGTGGATAAAATATAGTAAAAATTATACAAATAAAAATTAGTATGATAACCATTATGTTGGCATTTTCATTACATTATAAGTTATCTAGAGATAAGTTATTATAAGTAATCTAGAGGTTATTATTATATCTGGAGATTACAAGTTATCTAGAGATTATTTAAAGTATATGTGAGGAAGGGCACAGATACTGCCATTTTATATAAGAAACTTGAGCATCTGTGAATTTTGGTTTCAGTCTTTATATGCAGGAGGTGGGGATAGGTCAGGAGTCTCAGTCCTGGAACCAATCAACTTCAGATACCAGAAAACTACTCTAACTTGAATCTAATAACAGTAGCCAATTAGTAAGCAATTTATCTTTTATTCTGATGTTCACAGTTGTCAAGAAACACAATATTTGAAGAGTTAACAGCTAAGAGAAAATCTATGAGTAATGCTAAGTCCATTGCCTAGTACATAATAAGTTCTCAATAACTTACTTCTTACAGTTGTTAAAAGAAAGTAGTGTTAAAATAAACAGAATAAACTGATTATTTCAATGAATTCCACAAATACAGACTCTCTTGCTAGAGGGGTAGGAAGTGAAATATCAAGTATCATCAGCATGATTTCCATAATAAATTGAGTTTAAAAGCATTAGACATTAGTGAAGTTTTCATTTTTTTTTTTCTCTTCATTATACTCCTTGACTTATAAAAATCTTAGCTAGGGGAAAAAAAAGCAGAAGAAAAAAAGAAAGAGAATGGGAGCATTAACAAAGTATGCCAGATAAATCAATTAACTTATTTTAGGCATGTAAGTCTGATTTAAAAAGAAAAAAAAAAAAACGTTTTACACATTTATCAATTTTTAACTCTGCAAGAAAATCTTTATTATAAATTCAAAGTCAATTTCTAAAAGAAACAGTTCAAGGGTAACTGCAATTTCAAAAAGGAAGCTTATGGAGTATAAAAAAATTGAGAGCAGATATACACAAACTGTTAACAGTCTAGTGTGGTAGTGAGTTGGTTTATTAATATGTATCAGTCAGGGTTCAACCAGAGAAATAAAACCATAAGGATATATAGATTCAGAGATGCATTACAAGGAATTGACTTATGCTACTGTATGAGCTGGGAAGACAAGTCTCAAATCTACAGAGCATGCCATCAGAAATGCAGACAGGAACTCTCAGTTACAAGCTAAAGTTGCTATGTACACGCAAACTTTATTTTTGCTCTTGGAACCCTCAATTATGACTTTAGGCTTTACAATAGATTGAGTCAAACCTACCTATGTTATCTAGGATGATCCTCATTACATGAAGTTAACTAATTATGTACTTAAATCATATTGAGACAGGTCCTCTGGTAATAATGTAGCTAACACTTGGCAGGCCTCTCAGGCTCAATATTGGGATTCTCTCAAGTTAGAGCTTAAGTATTCACTGCTGGGATCAAAAAGCAACCAATCAGTTCACCATTAGGCCCCTACCTCCTGCCAATTGGTCCTTAATACTGACTAATCAGAACAACTATAGCTCACAGCTAGTGCTAGCCAAGCAGATTGGATTTAGGGCTATTTAAACATCAAGTTTCAACTCCAGACTGACAACCTCTTCTGGCCCCTCCCCCATGGCACCTTCTCTGTCCTTTCAATAAACCCAACTTTCTCACTTTCCAGCTGTCCCTGTCCCTCATTCTTCCTGGGCATGAGACAAGAACCTTGACCCTGAAGAGCTGTGACCTGAAGAGCTGTAGATTGTCAGAGTCCAAGAGCCATGCACCCCAGAGGCTAGCTTGTCAGCCAACAGAACCAGTTGAACCAGGAGAGCTGCCAGAAGAAGGCGACACTACGAAACTGAGACACCCAGGGTGCTAGGCTTGCCAGTCCACCGAACCAGCAACACTCTCAAGACTTGACTTGCCAGCCTATTAGAGCTGACACTTCCAGGGTTAGGTTTACCAGCTCCTCGGTGACTCTCTCTGGTGCTTGGCTGGCCGACCCTTTGAACTGACACCCTCGAAACCCAGGCTGGCCTGAAAATTAATGTCTGCATTAATATCTACAAAATACCTTACAGCCAATCCTGATTAATGTTTGATTGAACAACTGGGGACTAGAGCCTAGCAAACTTGGCACATAAAACTGCCCATCACAAAGTGCTCTCTAGATGTAAAAGCACAAGAAACTAAAAAGTCAAATGCAGAAATGTGAAGTATTGCATTTCATAAACAAGAATGATATGTACAGTAAGCCAGGCTCAGTGGCTCAGCCTGTAATCCTGCACTTTGGGAGGCTGAGGTGAGTGGATTGCCTGAGCCCGCGGGTTCGAGACCCGCCTGGGCAGGAGACCTCATCTCTACAATAAATCAAAAAATCAGCCTGGCATGGTAGCACGTGCCCGTAATTCCAGCTACTCGGAAGGCTGAGGCAGAAGGATCGCCGGAGCCCAGCAGTTCAAGGCTGCGGTGACCGGAAGCAGCCACTGCACTCCAGTCTGGGCAACAGAGTGAGATTCCAACTCAAAAAAAAAAAAGAAAGAATGATATATGCAGAATGATATATACAGTCAATAGTAGGTAAGGATTGGGAGCTGGAACTTTGAAGATGACAAACTGAACACAAAGCCTTCCATATCTTTTTTTACTAGAATTTTAATAGAAAGAATAAACTAACATTAGTGCTTAAAATGACATTAGATAATGTAATAGCAAGTGGCTTTTATTTAGAGCTTATTAAATAGTTTACATGCATTGATTATCCTAATTCCCATAATCTGTATAATAAATCTGTGCTATAAATACTATTTTAATGGTCATTTTTATAGGGGAAGAGAGAGAGAGAGAAAGAGAGAGAGATAGATAAGGAGAGAGAGGGTTGAAACATGAAAGAAAATGTTCTGTAAATTGTCAAGGTTACAAAGCTAGGAAATAGTGGAGCTGGGATTTGAACTTACAAAATGTATTCCATAGACTATACTTTTACTCTCTTTGGGCATTATGCTACTGCCTTTCTGTGGAATAGATTTTCAAGTTTTGGTACCAATATTATAATGTTGTACCAATGAGTTAGCTAGAAAGAGGACCACGATCAGAATACACACAGAGAGACACAAATAATCTAGAAGAACTTAAAAGAGTTAAATTATTTGTGAAAAAATATTTAGTAATAGCTTTACTAGTGTTCTTCTTCCCCTCAGCACCATGTTCCACAGAGCAGTCTACAATTTATTCAGAAATTTAAAGATAAAAAGAAATATCAAAAGAGATCTATTTATTACTTTATTTATCTTTCCAGTTAAGAGGTTAAATATTTATATAAGTTTTGAAAGAACAATGTCAAAGTTACCTACCAAACAAAAAGGTGAAGTGATCATAAAAATTTTGGCCACCATCTATTTCTTTTTATGTGCAAAATTATGAATTCAAACAACATGAAAGTTAATAGAAATTATCTTTAGAGATAATATAGTATAGAAACATCTCTCTGAGGAAAATATACTACTTACATGTTCTCATTATAATTAAAAAAAGAAAAAATCATTCAAAATATACAAAAATTTTTAGTATTTCTCTCCTGGAGTAATATAAAATCACTAAATGAACAAAAATGAAAAACAAAGAAAACCAAGCAAATGAAAATGTCTCTCTGTAACACGGAAGAATCACAGCATATGACTGAAAAATAATGTCATAAGGTAATGTAATAGAAAATGACATTTATTTAGAACTTATTAACCAGTTTGCTATTTTATTTTCTTACATATGCATCTTACCACTAACAAAGTATTTTGTTAGTTGATTTCAAGTATTTAGAGCAGGAATGTTGCCTGAGACAAAGTGTTGTGCAAATTAATGGAATATTATGAAGCCATAAAGAAGGACATGCATATGGAATTTGCAGCAACTTGAATGAATTTAGAGTCTATCATACTCAGTAATCTATCACAGAAAAAAGAACATAGTGCCACATGTTCTTACTCATAAGCAACCCTGAACATTTACCATAATAATATAAAAAAGGGATTAGCAGTAGTGGCTTGCTGCTGGGGCTGGGGCGGGGGAGGGACACAACATCAATAGGATTCCTGAACTCAAACCAGACAAACAGACAAAGTGGGGACTAAAGGGAGTTTCAAACTTTACATGTACTATGACCACTTGCATATCTAATCCTGAATTGTACCGCACATCTTTAAAATAAAAAATAATCTCTGTATGAAATAATATATATACCTCAGTCATATTCACTGACTTACCCTTCAGCTATTTCATTCTATATTCTTAATTTTCCAAAATTAATCTTTTAGTTCCATGCATTTCTGAATATTAAGAAATATTAATTCTCAAATTAGTTCTCTTTTTTTCTGTATAACAATGATTTTTTTTAACTCTCTGTGAGAGATTGTGATCTTCTTAAAGATATTATTTTCACATGGCTCTTTACCTGAATTTATAAATTTCCCAAAGCAGTGTAAGAGTGAAGAAAAGTTGAATCCACTTTTCTGTCTGTGTGATTCTTGAAAATTTTAGGTGTGCTTGAGAGAACTCTTGAAATGTCTTAGGTATAAATGCAGGTACACAAATAAGGTGAATTTTAAAAAGAATATTTAAAAAATATGATTAGTCTTTGTTGTGTTGTAAAACCATTCTACATGACCATTTTGTTTCTGCATGGTCAGATCTTTCTGAGTAAAAACACAGGCAAAATGAGTAAAAATATGAGCAAATGACAAAAAAGTCTTGAAAGTGAATGATCATGATTTTTTGGAGATACGCACAGGTTTATCACTCATGGAAACATTTGCTTACATCCTAGAAAGTATACTCATCTCATTGACTCACAGAGGACTTATTTCTATTAGGAAGCTAAGGATTCTCCATCTGTTTCTCCAGTAAGGAGGAAAAGCAGCTGTGCAAGGCTTTCTATATTAGAGATCTGAATCCACAGCTAAATTCTACCAGACTTTCAGAAAGAACTGGTATTAATCCTACTGAAGCTATTTCATGTGATTGACAAGGAGGGCATTCTTCCTAACTCATTCTACAAAGCCAGTATCACCATAATAGAAAGCCAGGAAAAGACTCAACAAAAAAGAAGACTGCAGGTCAATATTCCTGATGAGTGTAGATGCAGAAATCCTCAACAAAATACTAGCAAGCCAAACATACACAAGTGAATAAATATGATCCACTACACACAGAATTAGAAATGAAAACTACATAATCATTTCAATAGATGCAAAAAAATTGATAAAATTCAGCACCCTTCCATGGCACAAACCCTCAGCAAAATAGGCTTAGAAGTAACATTCCTCAAAATAATAAAAGCCATATACAGCAAACCCACAGCCAACATTATCATGAATAGTAAAATTTGAAAACATTACTCCTTAGAAGTAGAACAAAGTAAAACTGCCCACTTTCACCACTCCTATTCAATATGGTCCTAGAAGTCCTAGTCAGAGCAATCAGACAAGAGAAATAAATAAATGATATCCAAATTGAGAAAAATCAAATTATCTATGTATGCCAATGTTATAATGTTATACCTAGAAAATCCTAAGGACTCTTCCCAAAGACCCCTGGACTTGATAAATGAATTCAGTTAAGTCTAAGGATAAGAAATCAACAATCAACACACATAAATCAGTACATGGTCATACACAAATAGTGGCAAAGTTGAGAATCCAATCAAGAACTAAATATCATTCACAAAAGCTGACAGAGAATTAAAATACCTACGAATGTATTCAATTAAGGAGGTTAAAAAATCTCTACAAGGAGAACTACAAAGCACTGATAAAGAGAATCATAGAGGGCACACATACGTACACACACACACAAATGGAAAAACATCCCATGGTCATGGATCGGAAGCATCAACATTGTTAAAATGACCATATTACCCAAAGTAATCTACAGATTCAATGCAATCCCTCATTGACAAGGGAACCTGCATAATAAACATTTGTATACCTAACTCTGAACTGTACCCTGCATCTTTAAAATTAAAAATTAACACAATACATTCTTTAATAAGTAAAGCCATGTGAATAAAAATATTGGAATGAATGTTTCATACATAAAACAATATGCAGTCTACCAGTCTATTTCAACAATCACACAAATAAATGATTACAACAGTAACTTTTCCAACATACACATGTAAGAAACAATAAATGTGAGATGTAATATTTCAACAACTGGTGAGCAATTTAATCTAAGAAGCTTAATAAAAATGTTACTAATATTCTGTATTGTGAGACTTGACTTGGAAGAGAGACAGTTAATTACATGCGGGTACGATGTTATTATGAAAAAGACTAGCCGGTCTCGGTGGCTCAGCCTTGTAATCCCGCGCCTTAGGAGGCTGAGGTGAGTGAATTGCCTGAGCCTGCAGGTTCGAGACCTGCCTGGGCAACTTGGCGAGACCTCATCTCTACAATAAATTTAAAAAAATTAGCTGGGCATGGTAGCATGTGCCTGTAGTTCCAGCTACTTGGAAGGCTGAGGCGGAAGGATCGCCGGAGCCCAGCAGGTTGAGGCTGCGGTGGCCGGGAGCGGCCACTGCACTCCAGTCTGAGCGACAGAGTGAGACTCGAACTCAAAGAAAAGAAAAGAAAAGAAAAAGACTACCAGAATTGTCCTGAAGGCATTTGGGCACAGAGTGTCTTCATGAGTATCATCTTTGTTAGAGTCTTGTTTAATTTTTGTCTATAATTGAATAGGTAGAGTGCAGACTCTGAGGAGAAAAGATAACTTAGACTGAAACTCGAAACACTAGTTTATACAAGAGCTCAGGGACATTAATCTTTTAATGTGGCTATAATAATTCATGTAGAAAGATAATAGGAGAAAAAACGGCTAACAATCAGGAAAAAAGCAAGGAATTTCAGCAGTTTTAGATTCCGAAGTCAATATTAGAATAAAATAGAATGAGTCTACTAAGAATGCAACACACTGTTCATTGTAATTAGCATTTAAGAGTTTATTGTTGAAATTGATATTAGTAACTTTTAAATTTTTATTTTATTTTTTATTTATTTATTTTGAGTTGGAGTTTCACTCTGTCACCCAGGCTGGAGTACAGTGGCACGCTCTCGGTCACCGCAGCCTTGACCTGCTGGGCTCCGGCGATTCTTCTGCCTCAGCCTTGCAAGTTGCTGGAAATACAGGTGCGCCCTACCACACCCAGCTAAAAACTTTATTTTAAAGATGTGGGGTACAATTCAGGGTTAGGTATACAAATGTTTATTATGCAGGTACCCTTGTTGATGAAGTGTGCCCTTCCCTCCCCTGGCAGTTTCCCTGAACTCCCAGTCCCACCCCCCTTCCCCCTGGTAGCTTCCCACTACTGTCAATTCCTTTTTTATAGCATCATGATAATTGTTCAAGGTCTGCTTATGAGTGAGAACATATGGTACTTTGTTTGTTTGTTTTTTCCGTAATAGATCACTGAGTATGATCGACTCTAAATCCATCCAAGTTGCTGCGAAGTCCATGTGTTTGTCCTTCTTTATGACTGCATAACAGTCCATTATGTATATGTACCACATTTTTTAAATCCAGTCCAGCTTCAATGGACAGCATGATTGGTTTCATGTTTTTGCTATTGTGAATAGAACTGCAACAAACTTGTGTGTGCAGGTGTCTTTTTGGGAGAATGACTTTAGTTCCTCCAGGTATATTCCTAATAGGGGGATTGCTGGGTCATGTGGAAGGCCAATTTCTAGTCCTTTCAGAAATCACCACACCGTCTTCCAAAGAGGTTGCAATAGTTTGCATTCCCACCAGTGGTGTAGAAGTGTTCCTTTTTCTACACATCCTTGCCAGCATCTGTTGTTGTTTGTTTTATTAGTTATGGCCATTCTTACTGGAGTTAGGTGGTATCTCAATGCAGTTTTGATTTGCATTTCTTTTCCTTTTTTTTTTTAGCCAAGCACAATTTATTTTGGAGTTCTGATTGCCAGAATTATTCTTTTTAATTTTAAAGCTGTGGGGTACAATTTAGGGTTGGGTATACAAATATTCATTGTGCAGGTACCCTTGTTGATGAGGTGTGCCCTCCCTTCCCCATGCAGATTTCGACTACTGTCAATCTCATCTCTATGATGATCAGTGAGATGTTTTCATGAGTTGGATGAAGATACAAGATTATTAAGGTGATGCAGTAACTGAACTTAGGATAGTGCCGACTACACTGTCTGAATTCTGGAAGGAATCACAACTAAAGATGTCTGCATTTCTTGAGAGTGATTTCCTATTGCACTCTCTTTATGAGAGCCATAAGGCTCATGGTATCAACATTAAAAAACATGGATGTTTTTAAATCTTAAGCATCTTCTCCCATTACTGTTTTGAATTATAGCACCTATGCATAGAGTTCATAAAATTTAATTGTATTGTTCAATAATTTAGCACAAATCAAATACCCATGTAATGATAATGAAGGTTATAAAATAGAACCTTGTTGACATCACTTAGAATTCCTCTGATATCACTATACTCTTCTTAAAGATCATTATTACCTTAGATTTGTATGCATGAGTGTATGTGTACTATGTAAGCATGCATCACAAATCACTGATATATTATTTACCTGCTTTAAATCTATATGTAAGTTTAACAATAGTGAAAAATCTATGAAAACAGCATATATTCAATCACTCATAATTTGGAAATATTTGCTAATTACTGGTAATTTTTGTAAACCTATGGTTTGTGTTTTAAAAAATATATTTAATGAAATGACCATATGGAAATTCATATGGAGAAAAAAATGACAATGACTAGACAAAACAATTCTCAGTAAAAGAAAAAAAGCAGGATGTATCACACTCCCAGACTTTAAACTTTATTATAAAGCTACAATAATCAAAACAGCCTGGAGTTGGTGGTATAAGAACAGGCATGTAGGCCAGTGTAACAGGATAGAGATTCCTGAAGCAATACCTCAATTTCTCAACCAACCCATCTTCAACAAAGCCTCCACCAACAACCACTGGGGAGAGGAAAACCCACTCAGTAAATAGTGCTGGGAAAACTGACTGACCACATGCAGAACGTTGAAACAGGATCCTTACTATCACTGTACACAAAAGTCAACCCTAAATGGATCAAAGACCTAACTGTAAAATCTCAAATTATAAGAATCTTAGAAAATGCAGTAGACACCCTTACAGAAATCGGAAGAGGAAACCAATTCCTCATCAAAACTTCAGATATCCATGCCATAAGATATAAAATAGACCAGTGGGGTCTCATTAAACTAAAAACCTTATGCAAAGCAAAAGAAGCCATCAAGAGAGTGGGGAGCCCACAGGATGAGAAAAAAAGATTTGCTAACTGTGTATTTGACAAAGGCCTAACATCTAGGTTCTACAAGGAACTCAAATGTGACAAAAGGAAAAAAAAAATAGACCCATTAAAAAGTGGCAAAAAGCATGAACAGACACTTCTCAGAAGAAGGTATAGGGCAGCCAATAGACACATGAAATAGTGCTCAGCCTCACTAATCATCAAAGAAATGCAAATCAAAACCACATTGAGATACCACCTAACTCCAGGAAGAATGACCATCATTAATCGAGACCCGCCTGGGCAACTTGGTGAGACCTCGTCCCTACAATAAATCAAAAAATTAGCCAGGCATGGTAGCATGCACCTGTAGTTCCAGCTACTTGGAAGGCTGATGCGGAAGGATCGCCGGAACCCAGCAGGTCGAGGCTGCAGTGGCCAGGAGTGGCCACTACACTGCAGTCTGGGTGACAGGGTGAGACTCCAACTCAAAAAAACCAAAAAACAAAAAAACAACGAAAAAGCACAGATGCTGGGGAGAATGTGAAGAAAAGGGAATGCTCTACACTGCTGGTAGTAATGCAAACTAGTTTAACCTCTATGGTAAACAGTGTGGTGATTTCTAAAAGAACTACAAATTGACCTTTCATAGGACCTAGGAATCCCTGTACTGGCAATATACCTGTAGGAACTCAAACCATTCTACCAAAAAGATACCTGTACCTGCATGTTTATTGCAGCACTATTTACAATAGCAAAAACATGGAACCAAGCATGCTATTCATCGAAACTGAACTGGATTATAAAAATGTGGTACGTATACACAATGGGCTATTATGCAGCCATAAAGAAGGACAAACCTATTGACTTCACAGCAACTTGAATGGATTTAGAGTTTATAATACTCTGTGATCTATCACAGAAACAAAGAACTGAGTACTCCATGTTCTCACTCATAAGTGGACCTTGAACATTTACCATAATACTATAAGAAAGGGATTGACAGTAGCAGGTCACTGCTAAGGGAGAGAGGGGGGAAACATGACATCAGTAAGTGTAACTGATCTCAAATTAGGCGAAGTGGAGACCACAGGAAGGCCAAAGCTTTACCTGTTTGATGATCACTTGTATACATAATCCTGAATTATACTTCACATCTTTAAAATAAAAATAAAATTAAATAATACATTTAGTAAATATTAGTTATGTATATGCATTATTTTAATTTATAAACTTTGCTGATTATATTTTTATTTTAATTTTTACTTATTATTTCCTGGAAGTTTTCTTAATTACTGACAGGTTTGTGTTATCGCTCATCCTGAATGTAATTTTGTTTCATTCTTATTTTAGGTCCAACAGTTTCTGTTTCTGTATTTTAAGAATTTTTTTGACATTCATATAAATTTAGAATTGCAATTTCTTCCTGGACAACTGAAATTTTTTATTACAAAACTTCTCTTTCTCTGTTTAATTAAGCTTTTTGTTTGTTGCCAATTTTCTATGGTACTAATGCAGTTTTCAGGGGGTTTTTTGGTTTGTTTGTTTGTTTGTTTCGGGGTTAGTTCTGACATGATAAATGTTTTTGTCTCCTTTGTATTGCTTTCTGTATGACACGGTACATGCTTCTGTTTTAAAGAGTTTAGAGGGAAATAGGAAAACCCTCATGCTTGTTCCTCACATTAATTTGGTTACATACTCTTCAGTTTTGAATGCATTTATTACATGCTTCATTTTTCTAATCAGACTACTTTAAGACTTACATCTTTGTAACACTGACTAATATGGTCCACATGCTCTTCAGTTTTGAATATATTTTTTATTTTTTTATTCAATCTGCTCTTGAACCTATGCTAATCTAGTATAGTGCATTACCTTATTTGGCCAGGAACTGTTCTTGAATGTCTCATTTTTCTTTTAAGTGCCCCTAGGTTTTGTTTCACATTAAATTTCTATTTAAAGATTAATAACTTCATGTCAAAGCCATTGTAAACTGAAATGCAAAATGGGTGTTGTAATTGCATAGTAATACTCAATTATAAGCTGTTCATACATATGATAAAACATATAACTTTACAATGGAAACAAATATGCATAAACTCACATAAAAGTTTATGTGAGTTAGAAACTCACATAGAAATTTATGGACACCTAAGACGTTATTAAAAGGCAAAGTGTTGTCTTTGGAGCTCAGATTTAGAAAATTTGCTAGCACTAAAGCCAAAATACCTGTTGACAATCGTCTATGCATATCTTTTTCATTCTCCCATTGTCTCAAACTCAGTCAAATCAGGCTTTTTCCTGAAACCCTGCACCAAACACAGCTCCTGTAAAAATCTCAATGCCTTTCTGATCCTAAAATCTACGGACAATTCTTAGTCTTTAAGCTACTTGACCTGTCTTTTTTTTTTTTTTTTGAGTTGGAGTCTCACTCTGTCGCCCAGACTGGAGTGCAGTGGCTGCTCCCGGCCACCGCAGCCTCGACCTGCTGGGCTCCAGCGATTCTTCCGCCTCAGCCTTCCAAGTAGCTGGAACTACAGGCGTGCGCTACCACACTCTGCTAATTTTTTGATTTATTGTAGAGATGAGGTCTCGCCAAGTTGCCCAGGCGGGTCTCGAACCGTCAGGCTCAGGCAATCCACTCACCTCAGCCTCCCAAAACGCTGGGATTACAGGCTGAGCCACCAAACCCGGCTGACCTGTCTTTTATCAAAATTAATCACTACCCTCCTGCTAGATGCTATTTATGTAATAGTCATAGAGAACATCAATCTATTTTGCTATTACTCCATTTAGTTTGTCACTTATTCCTCAGTCTTCTTTGCTACTTCCCATCTTTTCACTAAATTCTCTGTGGTTCAGAATCCCTAAGGTGTATCCCTTGATTCTCATTTCTATTTACACCCACTCTCTATGTGATTATATTTGGTAATTGTGCTTATATTCATGTATGTGCAGAATTATAATTTTTTTTCAAAAAGGAATATATACACTCCAATTCAAGTCAAACTATATAATAATAAGGATTTTTAAAAATATGTATATAGTAAAGGGACTTTTGTATCCCTTACAATTTTATATAAGCTTATAGACTTGTTTTATTTAACAATCTAAATAGATAATTAAAATATAGTTATCACATCCAAAATTTTATCTACTATATAGATGAACACATTTAATATCGTGAAAGTTTTCTTGCATATAATTTTATGCAACAATGACCAATTACTTCATAATTTCTAAAAGTGATACAATTTAATTTAAGATTTAAGCAAAATTTAGAGAAAACTCTAGAAGGAATATGTGCCTTGAATCTTGGTGTTATGGTAACTGATAATTACAATCATTTAGCTATTTAAATTAAAATCTATAAAGCAACTGCAAAATTTGAAAGATTTTTATATACCTATGTTATTAGCAAAGATGTATGTCATCAAGTTCAAGTTGTATATACTCCAGAATGAGTATAATATATCTTACTTTGTATTGCAAATACTTTTCATAAAATGAATATATAAAGATTATAAAATGCATTTGCTAAACTAATAAAAAATGAATGGCTCTGATTATGTCTAGCAATAAATAAGGTATATTTTTTAATGTTTGGCTATTTACTTGGAACTATAAATAAAATATTGTATAGGGGGTGATCTGAATTATTGAACTAGAACATTTTTAACAGATTTCCAAAGTTTCCAATATGTTAGACACAGAGGTCAGTTCTTCTACACCAGAATTCCAGTACAGACCATCCATGTTGATTGGATTACAACTAAAACTCTGGACAAAATTGTAATAATAGCAATAATAATAAGAAAGTATTAGAGGAGTCTATGCTGGGGAATCAAATATGAAGAAATTACTCACATGGGGAAATAAAATCCAAATTAAGACATTTTCTGATTAAAGATATCTGCATGTTTTGCTACAAGACATGCTTTCAAGAATTGCTATAAAGGAAATTCTTTAGGTTGAAAAAACATTACACCAGATGGAGATTCATTCTTAAAAGGAATTACAGTTGTTTTAGTAATAATGGTAACAATTTGGATAAATATAATACAAGTACCAATTTTCCACATTGAAGCTGCCTGACTGAGGTGTTTAACTGTTTGAAGCAAAAATTGTAAGTGTCTGGTGAGGTTTTTAACATACCTAGATGTAATTTGTAAGACAACTAAGACACACATCACTTGAGGGAACAGGTTAAACAATCTATATTGTTACAAGGTTTTTACATTATGTGAAGTGGAGTGGAACATATTGTCTGTATGCAGATCATGAACAATTACATAGCTACATTACAATGCTTGGAACAGTACTAAGAGGCAAAAAAGAGACATGTTCAGAAAATAAAACAAATTGAATAGTGAAAATACTCAAGTTAAAAATGCACAAAAGGAGATGAGGTAAACAGAGGAGATGAAATGAAAGGGAAGATGTAGAAAGGGGGTCCCCAATCCTTACAGGTTTGTGACCTATTGGCAACTGGTCTGTACAGCAGAAGGTGAATGGCGGGCAGAGCTCGAAGCTTCATCTCTATCTATGGCCACTCACCATCACTCACATTACCTCCTGTGCTCTGTCATCTGTCATATCGGGGGTGGCATTAGGTTCCCAAAGAGCTGTGAGCCATATTATGAACTGCGCATGTGAGGGATCTAGGTTGTGCACTCCTTATGAGGACCTAATAACTGATGACTTGAAATGGAGCTGAGGCAGTGATGCTCACACTGGGGAGTGGCTGCAAATAGAGATTCACATTAGTGTGAGGTTTGACTGCACGGAGATCGTAGTAACAATTGCTTGCAGACTCATAGCAAAATAATAATTTTATAATTCCATAATAAAAAGTATTTCATTACATATTAAAATGTAATAATAATACAATAAAGTGCACAATAAATGTAGTGCACTTGAATTATCCTAATACCATCCTCACCAGACAGTAGAAAAATTGTCTTCTATGAACCAGTCCCTGATGCCAAAAAGGTGGGGAACTCCTGTCATAGAAAATAAATATTAAATGATATTCCTAAAATTAAGCTTATAAATAATTACATTAGATGTTTTATGCAACCAACTAAAAGGCAGAGACTGGCAGAATACATAACAAAAGCACATCCTTGCTATATATATAGTATATAAAGAGCACACTTTTAGTTTAAATACACAGATAAATTGCAAAATGCCAAGTAAGCATCATGAACAAAAGAAAAGTAGAAGAAAACTGGAGACGTTATTTTAATATTAGATAAAATAGACTGCAAGACAAAGAGTGCTACAAGAAATAAATGGAACACTTAATGGTAAAAGAGAACATTCATTCATTAATATGTATGAGGCTAATATCAGAGGCTTAAAATATACGTCACAAAAATTCAAAGAATTAAATGAAGGTGACTAGGAAATTTTAACAAATATTTTTCAACAATTGATAGAACAATTGATATCAGATTTTCTAAACAAATTGAATATTTGTAGTCAATTAAATATAAATATTTAGGAAAGTCATAAATGATATAAATGAAATTATCACAATCCTTGATCTGATTGACTTGTATAGACACAAATTTTTCATTAAACAACTACAGATTACAGATTAATTTTCCAGTGCACATGATATATTCACAGACATAAAACATTTTCTGGGCTACAATAGAATTCCAAATGCATTTTAAAATATCAAAATTATAGGAGTGTATTCTCTAACAACATGAGAATAAATTTAAAATGAATAATAGTAAGTTATATTAGAAACCCTAAAAATAGGGAAATTAAACAATTTATATTTAAATAATTAATAGTTCACTGATTCAATCACTAGGAAATTAAAATATAATTATAATTGAATTATCACTGAAGAGTAATATATGAAAATTTATGCAATGAAACTAAAACAGTACTTTACTAGAAACATTGCAGACTATCAATAGCAATGAAATAATTAATAAAATATTTTAAACCTTTAAGTAGCACTAAGGCAACAACAAAAAACAATAATTTAGCATTTAGCCTTAAGATATAGAAGAACATGATATATAATCTCAAAAGAAATAAAAGTGATAGTAGAGATAAGCACTAATAATAGAGAAATTTAGTAACACCAACAAATAACGTTTTAAAAAATATTTTTTAAAAAATGAATAAATAAGTAGACTAATCAAGGGAAAAAATAGAGCTCAAAAATTACCATAGAAGAGATAAAAATGGAGTTATTATCAGAGATTTTGCAGATATAAAATGAATAAATGGAATATTATGAATAAATGTGTGACGAAAAGTTTAAAACTTAAAATAAGTACTAAAGAGTTCTTGATAAAAATAATTTCCCAAAACTAGAAGAAATACAGAAAGTATATGGCCCTACATTGTTGTAGGAATTTTAATTCATTTTACAATTTTTAAAAATTGATACATAGTATTTGTACATATTTATTGGATACATGTGACATTGCAATAAATGTATGTAATGTATAATAAATCAGGATGTTTAAGACATTCATAACCTCAAACATCTATCTTTTATTTGTTTTGGGAACATTAGAATTCCACTGTTTTAGTTTTTTAAAAATACACAATAAATTTTGTTAACTATAATTTCCCTACTCTATTGAATACTATTGAATTCCCTTCCTATTGAATACTAGAAGGTAATTCTTCTGTCTAACAGTATTTTTATATCTCCTAACCAACCTCTTTACCGCCTTACCTCTCTACCCTTCCCTTCATCTGGTAATCATCATTGTGTGTTCTACCACCATGAGATCAACTTTTTTGGATCCAACATATGAGTGAGAGCATATGACAGTCTTCTTTTATTGCTTGCCTTATTTCATTTAATATAATGTCTTCTAGCTTCATCCATGTCTCTGTAAATTACAGAGTTTTATTCTTTCTTTTCTTTCTTTTTATTTCTGAATAATATTCTGCTGTGTATATATATATATATCACATTATGTTCATTCATTGACTTACATTTAAGTTGATTCCATTTCTTGGCTATTGTGAAACATGCTGCATTAAGCATGGAGTGAAGTTAGCTCTTTGATGTATTTGCCTCCTTTTGAATATATACACAGGAATAGGATTGCTAGATCATGCAGTAGTGCTATCTTAGTTTTTGGGGGAACCTCCATACTCTTCTCTCTAGTGGCTATACTATGTTACATTCCCAGTAACAGTATAGGAGTATTCCTTTTTCCACATTTTCACCAGTATTTTTTTTTTCTATCCTTTTGATAAAACCATTCTAACTTGGGGTGACATGAAATTTTACTGTGATTTTGATTTGCATTTACCTGGTGATTACATATGTTAAACATTTTTAAATATTCCTGCTGTCCATTTAGGAACTCAAATGTGCTGAAAACAAAACAAAACAAAAACCAGTCCCGTTGCAAAGTGGGCAAAAGATAGGAATAGACACTTCTCAAAAGACGACATATCAGCAGTCAACAGATACATGAAAAAATGCTCAACCTTAGTAGATATCAAAGAAATGCAAATTAAAACCACACTGAGATACCACCTAATTACAGTCAGGATGGCCATCATCAATAACTCAATAAACAACAGATGCTGGAGAGGTTGTGGGGAAAAGGAAGCACTTCTATACTGTTGATGGGAGTGTAAACTAGTACAACCTCTGTGGAAAACAGTGTGGCAATTCCTCAAAGATCTGGAAATCAATCTTCCATATGATCTTGCAATCCCCCTAATGGGAATGTACCTGAAGGAACTCAGATCACTCTGTGCAAAAGATACCCACACATGCATGTTTATTGCAGCATTAGTCACAATAGTAAAAACATGGAACCAACCATGTTGACCAATGAAAAAGGACTGGATAAAAAAATGTGGTACACGATGGAATATTATGCAGCCATAAAGAAGGACAAAATTATGAACTTCGCAGCAACTTGGATAGACCTAGAGTCTATAATACTGGATGATCTATCACAGAAAGAACTGAGTATCACACGTTCTCACTCATACATGGACCTTGAACAATTATCAGAATGCTATAGGAAAAGGATTGGCAATAGTGAGAAACTGCCAGGGGATGAGGGTGGAATTTGCAGTGGTGGGAAACTGCCAAGAGAAGGGAGCACACATCATCAACAAGGGTACCTGTATAATGAACAGTTGTATACCTAACCCTGAACTGTACTCTACATCTTTAAAATTAAAAATAAAATAAAATAAAATGATTACAAAAAATGTCTATTCAGATCTTTTGCCCATTTTTAAATTGTTTTTTATTTTTAGTTTTTGTTGTGCTATTGAATTGATTTTCTTGTATCTTCTTATTCTATGTCAGATAATAGTTTGCAATTTTTTCTTATTCTGTAGATTGTCACTTCACTTTTCCTATTCCTTTGTTGTATAAAAGTTTTTTAACTTGATGTAATCCCATTTGTTCATTTTTGCTTTTGTTGCCTGTACTTTTGGGGTCTTGCCCCAAAATCTTTGTCCGGACCAATGCCTTATATAACTTCTGCAATATTTTAGTAGTTTCATGAATTCAGTTCCTAATTTAAGTATTTAATCTATTTTGAATTGATTTTTTATATAATGAAAGATTGGGATCTTCTGCATATGAATATCTGGTTTTTCAAAGGGTGTCCTTTCCTCAATGTATTTCATCAGTGCCCTTGGCAAAAGTAGTTTGGCTGTAAATACACAAAGTCTAAATTGTTATTGGTGGGGTATGTAAGCTATCTACCTTGGTCATAATGTGTATTTGTTCCTATGGAATAAGCTGAGATTGCCTCCTCTTGCAATGAATCTAGGAACAACCTGAATTAGTTATGGTGAGTCTTGCGAATAATGGGCATCTACTTTTTGGTTTTTTTGTTTTGTTTTGTTTTGTTTTCAGTTGGAAAAGCACTTTCCCCAGTGAGGTCATCACAAAATTTTGGGACAAAAATAGGGTAGTAGCCTCAGACACAAGAGGAGGCAAGTTAGTTTCAGCAATAAGGAAGGAAGGACCGGAATCGTTTGAGGGTTCAAAACAGTCAGTTTTGTATGGGCCTGGATATACTTCTGAATTTTCTGTTCTCTTCTGTTGGTCTGTATGCCAATTTTCATGACAGGACCATACAATTTTTTTTTTTTTTTTTTGAGTTGGAGTCTCACTCTGTCACCCAGACTGGAGTGCAGTGGCCACTTCCGGCTACCGCAGCCTCGACCTGCTGGGCTCCAGCGATCCTTCCGCCTCAGCTTTCCGAGTAGCCGGAATTACAGGCATGCACTACCACGCCCGGCTGATTTTTTGATTTATTGTAGAGATGAGGTCTTGCTGCCCAGGCTGGACTCGAACCCGCGGGCTCAAGCAATCCACTCAGCTCAGCCTCCCAAAGGTGCGGGATTACAGACTGAGCCACCGAACCCGGCTGGGACCATACTATTGTACTTACTATAGCTTCGTACTATAATTTGAAATCAAATAGTGTGATGCCTCCTGCTTTGTTCTATTTGCTCAGGATTGCCAAGCTATTCAGGGATTTTTGTGGTTTTATACAAGTTTTAGGAGTGTTTTTTATTTCTGTTTCGTGAAGAATGTCACTGATATTTTGATAAAGATTGCACTGAATCTGTATGTTGCATTGTGTGGTATAGATGTTTTAACATTATTTATCTTAATCCATGAGCATCATTGCTGTTTTAATTTTTAGTTCCTTGATGCAAACATGATGGCAACTTAGTATTAGACCTAAAAGCAAATTTAAGCATCTTCAAATACCACAAACTTCAAATAATTTAATTAAAGAGACAGAATGGAAGGAATTACATAGCACTGACTCAAATAGCTGTGTCTTGAGAAGTAATTCTTTATTTGTTTGTTCATTAATTCATTCATTTCTCCAAACTTAACTGAGTATCTCCTAATTTCAGGCACTTTTCTAGACACTAGTTATTAAGTAGGTACATGTTCCAAAGGTATACACAGTCTATATACAGGCAGATAAGTAAGTAGATGCAATAACAGTTATTGAAAGGACTAAAAAAGTTGATAAATAAATAATTACGAAATAATGCTAATGTAAGTAGACTATACAAGTAAGATTTTTTTTTTTAAAGAAATGGTCCCTTGCTATGTTGGAGTGCAATGGCTATTCGCAGACAATATTAAGTGACCATATAATCATAGTAATATATGTATTCATTTCTGGATTCTTTATTCTGTTCCAATGATTTCTTTTTTCTTTTTTTAAATCAATTCCCAGCACTTTGGGAAGCCAAGGAAAGAAGACTGCTTGAGCACAGAGTTCAAAACCAGCCTAGGCAACATGGTGAGACCTTGCCTCTACAAAAATAAAAATAAAAAATTAGTCAGATGTGGTGTTCATACCCACAGAGTCAGTTACTCAGGAGGCTAAGATGAAAGAATTGCCTGAGTCAGGAATTTGAGCCTGTGGTGAGCCATGATCCTGCCACTACACTCCAGCCTGGGTGACATAGTGAAAAACTGACTTTAAAGAAACAAAAGAAATGCAAAATTAATACACCAAAATCAGCAGTGTTTCTATACATTAATGGTACAGATTTTTCAGGTCAGTCTGGACTTTTGGAGTGTCAGCTTAATTGGTTGGCCAGCTGAGCCCCAGATAGGGTCAGCTCCAGGAGCTGGTAAGTCTAACCCCAGAAGTATTGGCTCTAAAGGGCCAGCAAGCCAAGTCCTGAGAGTGTAGCTGATTTAGAGGGTGAGCAAGCCTAGCCCCCAGAGTATCTCAGCCTCAGAGTCTCACCTTCTTCCAGCAGCTCCCTTGGTTCAGCCAGCTCCATTGGCTGGCAAGCCAGCCTCTGGGGTGCCTGGCTCTTCAATAGTTCTTCAGGTCTGGGTTTTTAACTTGTGCCCAGGAAGAATGAGGGACATGGGCAGTCAGAAAGTATGAAAGCACAATTTACTGAGAAGACAGAAAAGCTCCCACAGTGGGAGGGGACCCCCAAGGGGTTGCCGATTTAGAGCTAAAACCTGGTACTTATATAGCCCTGAGACTGAGCTGATTGGCTAGCACTAGCTGTGAGCTGATTGGTCAGCACTAGCTGTCCTGATTGGTCAGTACTAAGGATCAATCATCAGGAGGTAGGGGTCTAATGGTGATCTGATAGGTCAGTACTTGACAGTAAACTGCTTGGTATTTTTCCGTTCCAGTAGTAAGTACTTAAGCTCTAGCATGAGAGGCTCCCAAGGAGTTTGCTTACCAACATGAGTGTATCAGTCCGGAGGCCTACTGGAAGCTCACTACATTGTTACCGGAAAACCCTCCCTGTCTGTCTGCCTTGTTTTTCTCTAGCTATCCCCTCTCTCATTAATAATAAACTAACTTTAAAAGGAAATTAAGAAACATTTCTATTTACAGTAGATACAAAAATAAAGAAAATACCTAGGAATATATTTTGCTAAAGTGACAAAAGATCTTTGCAAACAAAATTATGAAGTATTGATGTAAAAAATCTGAAAAGGACACAAAAAGAAAGAAATGTCATGTTCTTGAATATGCCACAGCAATAAACAGATTCAATGCAATACAATTCCTATCAAAAAACCAATGGCATTAATTACAAAAAAAGAACTTTAAACCCTAAAATTCATATGGAACCACAACATATTCTGAAAAAAAATTACTACACAAAAACAACAAAGCTACAAGCGTCAAAATGACTGACTTCAAAACATACTACAAAGTTATGATAACCAAAACAGGAATTTGAATTTTTAATTTAAAACCTCTCCCCTCCCCCGCAAGAAAAATCAGGCCCTGATAATTTCACTAATCATTTTGATCCAACATTCAGAGAAGAAACAACACCAATCTTACCACCATTTTTTAAGAAAAAGAATTAAGTTATCAGTATCCAACTCCAATTATAACCCTAATCCCAAAATCTGACATTTTCTAAGTTTTTTTAATGAAGATAAATAAACAGCATATCTTATCTTTATATCCATATATGTCTTATGTCTTTTTTTCTAACCACTTTCATAAGGCCACAATTACTTGATATTGTACCTTATTTCCCTTATGTGTTCAAGTTTTTCAGGCCCTTTTTTTCCCCCTCTCTGTTTCAGTCTGAATGTTTTCTCCTTTAAGTGTTCTAATTTTTCTTCTTAAATGTCGAATCTGCTGTTCAGCACAGCCAGTTAACTTTTAATTTAATTATTAAGTTTTTCCATCCCAGGATTCCCTTTTCATTCTATTGTATAATGTCTATGTCTCTATTGTCTGTGGTCATTTTTTTTTTCTGTAAATACCTACTTGAACATATTTACAATTTCTCTAAAATTCTTTTTTAATTCATTTCAGTATCTCTGTGATTTCTATTCCTAGTTCTACTGATCTATTTATCTACTAGTTTGGGGTTATATTTTATGGCTGCTTCTTTTCCTGTTTTTCAACTTCATATAAATAAAATCATATAGTATGTGAGATTTTTTGACTACACTTCCTGGTTGTTTTTTGTGTATATTTTGAGTATATTTCAGCTTAATTGGTGTGTTCTTAAAAAAAAAAAAAAATCTCTGTCTTGTTAGGAGGATCACCTGTATTCAAGAGTTTGGGCTGTAGTGCAATATTAATATGCCTCTGTATAGTCACTTCACTCCAGCCTGGGCAACATAGCAAGATCCTGTCTAAAATAAATTAAATAAAATAATGAAATAGAATTGTGCCCTGTGCTATTTAAATGAACATTTTCTTGTATTTGTCTATCTTTTTCTAGTTCTTTTCAATACCTGTCAGTTTGTCTATAATCTATCTACATATTCAACTGTCTATACCCTTGGGATAGTTACTTACTTAAAGTCCACTGTCCAGAAAATTGTCTAAAACTGATAGATACTCAGTGAAGATTGAAGGAATGAATAAATGCATATAATATAAAATTATTTTTCAGGAAATTGACATTTAAATTAATGCTTAAAATTGTAATCTCTCCCATCCTCTGCCTTCTATTAAATTTCTTATGGTTTGTGACATTTGGAGATGACTAAATTTTCTTATAATTAAAATACAATTTGCCATCATGTTTTTTGGTTTTGTTTTGTTTTGGTTTTTACTTGGTAAGATTGGGAAAATAGGAGTGTTAGATGCAAGACTTCAAAACCAGAGCTTATCTGACGGTTCTCATGCCTCTCTGACTGTTTTCTTACATTATTTTTTCTCTTTTGTCAAAAATAAATATCTAATAATATGTAATAATTCTGCAATCTAACGAAATAGGTAAAGAGGTATAAATCTTGCGTGTACACATCAGTTTCTGACTGCTTGTGTATATTGTGAACATCCATAGAAAAATGAAAAATTGTGTTTTTGTGCTGAATTTTGAAAACAGTTATTCAGAAAAATATATTAGAACTTGAGTTTCAAGACTTTAAATTTAATTTATATTTAAAATAATGGTTTAAAAATGAATATATTCATATCAGGGCATGTATACAAAATAAATGTTCAGGTAAAAGTAGAGTGCGTATAAAAGCACTCATCTTAAGAACAAAGTAACTTATGTAATCTTGGATTACTATATATGTGTACCAATTTGATGATAAATAAGTAGCTAAGAAAATGAAGACAGTGCGTGTGTTTTTAGAAAGTCCTCAAATTGAATTATACCAAAGCTGAAAATAATAAGTAGTCATTAGTGATATCTTTTATATTTCTAGCCACAGAAAATTTATATTCCATGTAATAACATTAAATGATATAGCGTGTTAAGATATAGCACTCAAAAATAAAAAAAGAAATCTTTCATCTCACAGTTGAAATTTGAAAATCATCATTCATTTTAAAATAAATATGATTACATTAGCATTCTATAAATTGCACAGTGAAAGACACTGTAAATACAGAAGTGTATTTGTGTGTATATTTACAGTATTCATATGTAGACTATATATATATATGACTTTACAATGACCCTATAAGGTCAGTATTTTCCCATTTTACATAAAAAAAATCTATGTTCAGAATATGGAAAATAATGTGAACAAATTAAACATAAATAAAAATTGGAAATTTAGAAAACAAGCCCACACTTGATTGAGTCTAATTTTCCCTTTCATTGCAGCAAATATAATAAACTTAAATTTTAAAAAATGATAAAACTTTACTTTTAACAACGTGTTTCACCTATTTGTGCGAGAATATTTTTATTTCTTTCTCTAGTGTTTTTTCAAATCTTGGGTTTTAAGCCTTTCAGCACTGAAACTTGGGTCTTCATCCAAGAATATAGGTTTGCAGCTGTTGTTTATCCTGGACTATTCACTTTTAGTTTTTAATAGTCCATGCACAGCTGTACAGTTGAAGGGATTAAAAAGTCAAAATATTGTCTTGGAGAAAGTTATGCACCATCTACAAAAAGAACAACAATTTTAAACTCTTCACAGTT
Source organism: Cephalopachus bancanus (assembly GCA_027257055.1). Taxonomy (NCBI): domain Eukaryota; kingdom Metazoa; phylum Chordata; class Mammalia; order Primates; family Tarsiidae; genus Cephalopachus; species Cephalopachus bancanus. The sequence continues at coordinate 13,573,722 of JAPVLO010000068.1, read as the reverse complement.
TACAAGTGTTAACTTCTATCTCCCAAGGTAATCCTGGTTCCATTATATATTCCTAGACTACTAAAATGAGCAACATCTTACTTACTTTTGATGCTGGAAATAAAGTATTTCTTGCCTTGAGCAGTAATAAAATCTTTACAGAGAAGGTTGCATCCCACAGACTGGTAGCAGTATTACAAAATATAATTCTTTTAAACATGATCTAGTGCCCACAGCACTTGAAAAAACTTTGGAACCAATATATAAATTGTGTTAAAGGAAAAAGCAAGAAAGAGAAAGAAAGCTTTGAGTTTTGTTTTAGTTTCTGGATAATGTTTTTGCATCTAGAAAAACATTGTCTAAAAATCAAAACTTTCAATAGTTTGTCATTAAACCGTTTGGCATAAAGTGCTCTATAGAAACAAGCAAAATTAGTAGAAAAAACAAAATCTATGACTGCAAAAGACTACCTAAGAAACAGATAACAGAAATTTAATTTCATTTAGAAAAGAGATATATTTCTAGCCTAACTAGAACTATCCTCTCATCAAAAACAAGTGAAATGCTGGTAATATATGTTTTAAAATCACATGATTAATAAGTCAAAAAACAACAGATGTTGGTGTCGCTGTGGAAACAAGGGGACACTTCTACACTGTTGATGGGAATGTAAGCTAGTTCAACCTCTATTGGAAAGTGTGTGACAATTCCTCAAATAACTAAAAATTGACATTCCATGTGAGCCAACCCTTGGGACTATACCCAGAGGGACATAAATCGCTCTACCAAAAAGACACCAGGACATGCATATTTATTGCCAAACAAAAGCCAAACCATGGAGTCAACCCAGATGCCCATAAAAAGTGGACTGGATTAGAAAAAAAGTGGTACATATACATGATTGACTATCATGCAGCCATAAAGAAGAACAAAATCATGGTCTTCACAGCAACTTGTATGCAGCTGGAGACCATCACACTAAGCAAACAATCGCAGAAACAAGTAACTGAATATTGCATGTTCTCACTTATAAGTAGACCCTGATCACTAGTCATGCTGGCCCAATGGTGATATCAACAGACACTGGACACTGACAGGGGAGGGAGAGAGGGAAGAAAGAGGCAGACATGTGACAACTCACTGGGTAGCTTATACACTATCAGGGGGAAGGAGGGCCAGTTAGAATCCCAAATTTTACCTACAAGCAATCTACTTATGTAGTAAATCCCCACTTGAACCTCAAAACTCTAAAAAAAAGTTTAAAGGTATATTGTTTAAAGTGGCTGTACTATGAGCAGGTTACAAGGGGATAAAAATATTTATTTATTTATTTATTTTTCTCTTTAAATTTTTATTTTAAAATTGTGGCGTACAATTCAGGGCTAGGTATACAAATATTCATTGTGCAGGTACCCTTGTTGATGAGGTGTACCCCCCCTTTCCCAGGCATATATCGACTACTGTCAATTCCACCTCACTGTTACCCCCACCCCGCAGTTTCCCGTACTGTCAATCCTTTTCTTATAATATTACAGTAATTGTTCAAGGTCCACTTATGAATGAGAACAGGCGATATTCAGTTCTTTGTTTCTGTGAGAGATCACTCAGTATTACAAACTCTAATTCCATCCAGGTTGCTGTGAAGTTCATGATTTTGTTCTTCTTTATGGCTGCATAATATTCCATTGTGCATAAGTGCCACATTTTTTTAATCCAGCCCTCTTTTGATGAGCAGCACGATTGGTTCCATGTTCTTGCTGTTGTGAACAATGCTGCAATAAACATACATGTGCAGGTGTCTTTGTTATAGAATGATTTGAGTTCTTCTGGGTATATTCCCAGTAGGGGGATTGTGGGGTCTCATGGAAGGTCAATTTTTAAAACATTTAGGAATCACCACACTGATTTCCACAGGCTGTACTAGTTTACAGTCCCACCAACAGTGTAGAAGTGTTCCCTTTTCACCACATCCTTTCCAGTATCTGTTATTTTTTGAGTTATTGATGATGGCCTTTCTGGAGTTGGATGAAAATATTTATAATTTTGCTTTGAAATTTGTGAATAGTTCTTGAGGCAGAGAGGAACACACACTACCCCTTCCCCTGCTGTTTACCTCTCATGGGCACAACTTCTTTATTTTGTCCAAGTGTATTATGCTAATTATATTGGTGTCAATGTATGGCACAAGACAAAAAGTTTTGAAGAGTATTATTTTAATCCTTCTATGACCTGTTATGGAAAAAAATAACCCATAGAGCATCCAAAATATACCTACAAAATACAATATTATAAATAAAAGAAGAACATATGATGCTGTAACTTGCCAACCAAAAGCTGAGTCTTCAATGTGCGTAATTTAAGACAGCCAAATAATGCAAATATATAGATAAATCAGTCAGTAGAATAAAAAAAGTAGTCCAGAGACAGACTCATAAATAGATGGAAAGTTATATTTGATAACTGAGGCATGGAATGTAGGTGGGTGGAGAAAATTCTAACTATGCAAATTTTTTTCTGTCACAATTATTTCAAAGGAATGTACAAAGAAGTTGAATAGTTACTGATATTTTTATTAAACATGAATACTAAAGTTAATTATGAAGGCAAAACTTTAAAAGTATAGAAAATAATATTTAAAATACATATATAATTTTGGAATAGGAGAAAATTTCCTAAATAAGAAACAAAGACACAAATAATGAATAAAAAGGATAATTTTTTGTATTAAAATAAATAATATATACTTATAAGACATACTAAGTGGTTGAAAGATAAACTAAAATTAGACATAATAGCCAAAGTACATGTACACACTTGCACACATATGTATACATGCATACACTGTTGTGGATTTATAATCTGTGAACTAGGAGGACAAAGATTAAAAAAAAATGGGCAAATACTTGGACAGTGAATTTCAGAAGAACAATAAACAGTCTATAGAATTATAAAAATTATTAATTTTATATGCATATATTCATCCCACATTATCCAAATCCTGTGGAGTGGCAAAAAATTTAAGATCAGATACTTCCAAGTATTAGAATATGGAGCAAGAGGGGTAGCTCTATTGCTCATAAGATTATTGGCACTAGCTGGGCTCGGTGGCTCAGCCTGTAATCCCGAGCCTTTGGGAGGCTGAGGTGAGTGGATTGCCTGAGCCCGTGGGTTCAAGACCCGCCTGGGCAGGCAAGACCTCATCTCTACAGTAAAATCAAAAAAATTAGCCGGGCGTGGTACAGCACATGCCTGTAATTCCGGCTACTCGGAAGGCTGAGGCAGAAGGATCCCTGGAGCCCAGCAGGTCTAGGCTGCGGTGGCCGGGAGCGGCCACTGCACTCCAGTCTAGGCAACAGAGTGAGACTCCAACTCAAAAAAAAAAAAAAAAAAAAAAAGATTATTGGCACTAGTACTTTCACTTGCAGAACTAATTTCACATTCACGCTATCTCCCATCAATTTCAGTACTATGTATGTACTACAGAAAATCATTTGCCAATGTGCATTAAGAAATATTCAACTTAACACCTTTGAAGAGCCCACAACTCAAAGGTCCAATCAAGATTTGAGCATGTGCCTGAGGCCGCGGGTTCGAGACCCGCCTGGGCAGCGAGACCTCATCTCTACAATAAATCAAAAAATCAGCCAGGCGTGGTAGCGCATGCCTGTAATTCCGGCTACTTGGAAAGCTGAGGCGGAGGGATCGTCAGAGCCCAGCAGGTCGAGGCTGCAGTGGCCGGGAGTGGCCACTGCACTCCAGTCTGGGCAACAGAGTGAGACTCCAACTCAAAAAAAAAAAAAGATTTGATCATGTAAATATATGTTGTTTAATTAATATAATGAATAAAGATGGTTTCAACTCACGATCAATATTGAGTAAATTTGTTTAATTTAGTAAAAAAGTTCACAATACTCTATTTATAAAGCATTTTTAAAATGAGGAAAATACATTGTTTACAGATACATAAGTGATAAAATTATGAAAAAAGGCAAAGAAATAACTGGCACATAATGCAGAATACTATTCTGTGGTTGGGAAAATGGTGATAGCGAAAGGGAGAAATACTTGAGAAGGGAAAATAATATCACAAGGAAAAACAGAGAATGTTTATGGCCTGTAATTTGCAACAAAGCAAAGTGGTTCCTGAGTTGAAGTTATAAGTCAGTTTATCAAAAAAGATTCTGAATTCTAGTCCTTTTTCTACTGGGGCTACAATATACAAATAAACACATTAATCTCTTTAGGTTTAGATTTTTCATAAATCTGCTAGAGTGTTCTGTATGGTATTTACTTTTGAAAACTGCTCTACTAAGGATATTTAAATTGATATCTGTTTATAGAAAGCAATCTACTTCCAAGTGTGTCTGTTAACTTGAAAATTGGAAGAGGAAGCTTGATGAACTGCACACTTGTATTCCATCAAGAAAATAAGTTTTTCAAATTCTGTATGTGAAATTTTAGCCATTACTTCTTTTGAAATATTTATCTATCCATCTAAAGTACCAGTAAAGGATTAATCTTCCTGATAAAACACAAGTACCATTCCTAACACACTCAGAAAACTCAGGATAAGAAATTACCTTATTTGAACACGCTAAAACTTATAATTTAGTCAGGCACTCTCAAGTGGCAAAAAAATGACTCTCCAAATTTTTAGGTACATAATATTCACTAGATAAAAAAGGAAATTCCAAAGCTATAAGTTACCATGATAGATTTTGCAAATTTAGAATGATTCTATGAAATGTCTTTATGACAAACTAGTTGATTTCAAAGCAGCAACACTAGTCTACACATATAAGAAGAGCATATGTTAGATGCAGTAGACACAAGAAGCCAGAGAACAATATCAAAGCTAAAGGCAAGATCTTCTTAAGTATGTATAGGCCTTTGCATCATTTTTTTTTTATCCTTTGATATAATTGTGTTGTCTGGTTCTGCTGTACTGATTAGGTCTGAAAAGTAGTCTTACCCTGATCTTTTTTGTTGCAGCAATCAAATCGCTTCTGACAGTTTGACATTTCTGACCTATAACGTAGGCCAGAGTATAAGATAATTTAGGTGGACAATAAGGAGAAGAAATTGAGTGTGAAATTAAGGGAAACTGAGATATTTGAGTTCAGATATTCACAATGTTTAAAAATTGAAAATTTTATGATTTTGTCAATGTTAGACACATTATAACTGTTCAGTGATTAAGATCCATGTTTAAGCTAGTTCTTAGTGTTATGAAAAGTGCCTCTGGAGCAACTTTTAATTGTATATCTGCCAGACTTTTTTCTCTGAGATTCCGAACTCCTATATATGACTGCCTTTGAATAAATTTTCTGCATATAAATAGATTTTATAACCCATGTATTGATGAAAAGTACACTCACAAAGTATACTTTTCAAAGGTAACATTTTGTGCTAGGAATTTTATATAAACCATTACTCTATATCAAAATCCTGACAAAACAAACTGCAAGTAATAAAGCTGACTGCATTTGTGTCCAATAATCAACAATGATGATATATACATCAAGATTCTTTGAGGACTTTTTTAATGCTCTAATTATCTACTAAACTTATACATTCTAAGTTTTTTGCCACACAATTCATGGTGAAGTACTTTTATATCACAGCTGAAACAAAAAATGACTAATATTTTACTCAAATTCTGAATACTAAAAATGTATAATATACCCGACTTCCTAAGGAAAGTGTTAATTTATGGAGTGACCTATAGCTGAGGTAAAGAGTACATTTGATCACAAGAACAAATGTGAAGTTCTATGCCTTCTTATAATATCTATTTCACTGAATGAATAAAGAAAATGTGGTATATATACATAATAGAATATTATTCCATCTTCAAAATGAAGAAAATACTGTCCCTTACAACTACATAGATAAATCTCAAAAATGTTATGCTAAGTGAAATAAACCAGGGGAAAAAGGCAAATGCCATGTGATCTCATCTATATATAGAAGCTACATGGCTCTTATTATTTTGAGGTATGTTCCTTCTATGTCCATTTTGCTGAGAGATTTTTTTTATCATGAAGTGATGTTAAATATTATCAAATAAATTTTCTGCATCTATTAAAATAATTATATTATTTTTATTTTTAATTTTGTGCATGTGATAGCTTTTATTGACTTGTATATGTTGAATTTCCTTAAATCCTTGAAATAAAACCCACTTGACCACAGTGACTTATGTTTTGATGTACTGTTAGACTCAGTTTGCTAGTATTCTGATGAAAACTTTTGCATCTAAGTTCATTGGGAATATTTATGTGTAGTTTTTATGTGTGTAGTGTGTGTGTCTTTTCCAGGTTTAAGTATCAGGGTTGTATTGGCTTCATAGAATGAGTTAGGAAAAATTCCATCCTTCTCAATCTTATGAGATAGTTTCAGTAATATTGGTACCAGATTGTCTTTAAAAGTAAAATTCTGCTATAACCTTATTAAAGAAATAAGATATGAGAAATAAATACAGTGTATTCAAATCAGAAAAGAAGAAATAAAGCTATCTATGTTTCCTGATAATACGAACTTTTACCTAGAAACTGTCAATGATTCATCTAAAAGAATCCTTGGTTTAATAATGAATTCAATACTTTGCAAAAGTAACACACACAGTCAGTAGAATTGCAATACACCAGCAATGACCAATCTGAGAATTACATCAGGAATTCGATTCCATTTACAATAGCTATGGAAATAAAAAACCTAGGAATATATTTTACCATGGAGATAAAATAGCTCTACAAAGAAAGCTACAAAACACTGATGAAAGAAATCATAGAAGACACAAACTAATGGAAAAACTTCCCATGTTTATGCATTTAAACAATTAACATTGATAAAATGACCTTATTGCCCAAAGTTATGTACAAATTCAATGCAATCTCTATTAAATTATATACATTATCTTTCACATAATTTTAAAAAAACTAACAAAAACATAAAAAAGTACTGAGTCTCACTAATCATCGGATAAACGTTAATCAAAACTACATTGAGATACCACCTAACTCTACTAAGAATGGCCATCATTAATAAAATAAAAAACAAGCCGGGCTCAGTGGCTCTGCCTGTAATCCCGCGCCTTTGGGAGGCTGAGGCGAGTGGATTGCCTGAGCCCGTGGGTTCGAGACCGCCTAGGCAGCAAGACCTCATCTCTACAATAAATCAAAAAATCAGCCGGGCGTGGTAGCGCATGCCTGTAATTCCGGCTACTTGGAAGGCTGAGGCGGAAGGATCGCCGGAGCCCAGCAGGTCGAGGCTGCCGTGGCCGAGAGCGGTCACTGCACTCCAGTCTGGGTGACAGAGTGAGACTCCAACTCAAAAAAAAATAAAAAATAAAATAAAATAAAAAGCAAGAGATGCTGGCAAGGATGCAGAACGATGGGAATATTTCTACACTACTGGGGGGAATGCAAACTAGTTTAACCTCTATAGAAAACGATGTGGTGATTTCTAAAAGAACTACAAATTGACCTTCCATATTACCCAGCAGTCCCCTTATTGGGAATATACTTGAAGATCTCAAATCTACCAAAAAGATGCCAACACATGCATGTTTATTGCAGCACTATTCACAATAGCAAAAACAAGGAACCAACCATGCTGCCCATCAATGGAATATTACACAGCCATAAAGAAGGACAAACATATGGACTTTGCAGCAACTTGGATGCATTTGGAGTCTATAATACTCAGGGATCGATCACAAAAACAAAGAACTGAGAACCACATGTTCTCACTCATAAGTGGACCCTGAACATTTACCATAATACTATAAGAAAAGGATTGACAGTAGCCGGACATTGCCAGGAGTTGGGGGCACATAACATCTATAAGTGTACCTGATGTCAAACCAGTTGAAGTAGTGACCAAAGAGAGGACCAAACTCTACCTGTATGATGACCACTTGTTTACTTAATCCTGAATTGTACCCTACATCTTTAAAATTAAATAAAGAACAAAACAATAAAGTTGACATGATGCCAAAAAAAAACTAAAATTCATATGGAACTAAAAAAAAAAAAAAAAAAAAGCCTGAATAGTCAAGGTAATCCTAAGTAAAAAGAACAAAAGACACCCCACATTACTCAGCTTCAAATTATACTACAAGGTTATAGTAACCAAAACAGCATGGTATTGGTATAACAGCAGACACATGGACCAATAGAACAGCATTGAGAATCCAGAAATGAGCCCAAATAACTACAACCAACTGATCTCTGACAAAGCAGACAAAAACATCTACTGGGGAAAGAACACCTTATTCAACAAATACTTTTGGAAAAATCGAATAGTCAGATGCAGGAAAATAAAAGTTGATCCCTATCTCTCATCATATACAAAAATTAACTCAAGATGGATTAAAGACTTAAATGTCAGACCTGAAACCATAAAAATCCTAGAAGAAAAATCTAGGGAAAAATCTTTTGAACATTGGCTTAGGCAAAGAATTAACGAATAAGATTCCAAAAGCAAATGCAACAGAAACAAAATAAATAGGTGGGACTTAATTAAACTGAAAAGCTTCTACATAGCAAAAGAAATAATCAACAGAGTAAACAGACAACCTACTTGGGAAAAAATTTTCATGAATGTTACATCCAACAAATGACTAACATTCAGAATTTATTAAAAAACAAAAACAAGAAAACAAATCAGCAAGAAAAAAAATAGGGCCTTTAAAAAGTGATTAAATGACGTAAACAGACATCCCTCAAAAGAATATATAAACAAATGATCAAAAAAATGGGAAAATTGCTCAACATCACTCGTAATCAGGGAAATGAAAATAAAAACCACAGTGATCTACCACCATCCACCAGTCAGAATGACCATTATTAAAAGATAAAAATTAAAAAATCAGATGTTGGCATGAATGTAGTGAAAAGGAAACACTTATACACTGTTGGTGAGAATGCAAATTAGTACAATCTTTATGGAAATCAGTAGGGAGATTTCTCAAAGAACTTAAAGTAGATCTATCATTCCATTCAACGATCCCGCTACTCAGTATCTACCCAAAAGAAGCAGAGGTCATTATGCAAATAAAACATCTACACCTGCATATTTACAGCAGCACAATTCACAATTGCAAAGATGTGGAATCAACTGAAATGCCATCAACTGATCAGCGGAATGAAAATGTGGTACTAATGGGTTTATCCATGAATCCAAAGAAACTATCAGCAACTACATACATGTATGTATACATGAGAAAGCCATCTGAAGCTTTGGTTAGGTAGCATCTTTGTGTAATATTTTTTTATCAGAGTTATATTAGCTCCACAACATCAATTGAAGAGAAAGTCTAATTATCCTGAAAATATGTATATAACAAGAACGTTGCTTGGCTTTTAAAAGTTTGAAAGAGTTTATCCACAGTTATGCCTTACTTCTGAAAGAGGAACTGTATAGTAGTATAAAATATTTTACTAAATAAAAGGAGATTTTATAGCTAATCCATAGAGTGGTGTGTTATTCTTATACACAAAGAGATTTTGCAGAGTTAAATATGGGGTAATTGAATTTTCTGAGAAGAGCCACATTGTAAACCTGCATAAGATATAGACAAATGTATCCATCTTCTCTTCACCTGCATCCAGTCTCTTGTGTCTCAAAAAATTACTCTTTAAAGACACCAAATATTCTATATTTTTGAAGCATAAAAAATGGGCTAGAGTCTGTAATCCTTTCTGCCTTGAGGCAGTTTAGAGTGCTTGATTGTAAAATCATGCTTTATAGAAGTCAAGTTATCTCTCTTTACAGATGACATGACTGTGTACCTTGAAAACCCAAGAGAATCTGTCAAAAACCTCCCTACACTGATAAAGGACTTTGGCAGTCTCAGGGTATAAAATAAATGTGCAAAAGACAATCGCAGTTCTTTACACCAATAATAAACAAACAGAAACCCAAATAAAAAGCACAATTCCATTCACAATAGCCAAAAAAATAATGAAATACCTTGGCATCTTCCTAACCAGAAACGTGAAAGACCTTTACAGTGAAAACTACAAACTCTACTCAAAGAAATCAAAGATGACACAAACAAGTGGAAAAATATCCCATGCTTATGAATTGGAAGAATGAACATTGTGAAGCTGTCCATCCTACCTAAGACAATCTACAGATTTAATGCAATACCCATCAAATTACCAACAACATTCTTCTCAGACCTAGAAAAAAAAAATACAGGAATTCACATGAAAACAAAAACGACCAAAAATAGCCAGAACAATCCTCAGCAAAAAAAAAAAAAAAGCAAAAGGTATCACACTACCAGACTTCAAACTTTACTATAAACCTACAATAATCAAAACAACTTGGTATTGGCATAGGAACAGGCATATAGACCAATGGAATAGAATTGAGATTCCAGAAGCAAAACCTCAATTTCTGAACCAACTCATCTTTGACAAAGCCTCCACCACCTACCACTGGGGACAGGAAATCCTATTCCATAAATGGTGCTGGGAAAACTGTCTGACCACATGCAGAAAACTCAAACAAGACCCCTATCTATCCCCATACACAAAATTTACTCTAAATGGATCAGAGACCTAAATATAAAACCTCAAACCATAAGAACCTTAGAAAATGCAGGACACATCCTTATAGAAATTGGAACTGGCATCCAATTCCTGAGCAATACCCGAAATGCCCGAACCATAAGAGATAAGACAGACAAGTGGGACCTCATTAAACTGACAAGCTTCTGCAAAGCCAAAGACACCATCAAGAGACTAGGGAGACAGCCCACAGACTGGGAAAAAGTATTTGCCAACTCCAGGTCTGACAAAGGCCTAACATCTTGGATCTACAAGGAACTCAACCATGCTGAAAAGAAAAAAATAAACAACCCCATTACAAAGTGGGCAAAAGATATGAACAGACACTTCTCAAAGGAAGATATCCAAGTGGCCAGCAGACATATGAAGAAATGTTCAACCTCACTAATCATCAAGGAGATGCAAATCAAAACCACACTGAGATACCACCTAACTCCAGTCAGAATGTCCATTATCAATAACTCAAAAAATAACAGATGCTGGAGAGGATGTGGTGAAAAGGGAAAACTACTACACTGTTGGTGGGAGTGTAAACTAGTGCAACCTCTGTGGAAAGCAGTGTGGCAATTCCTAAAAGCTCTAAATATCGACCTCCCATATGACCTTGCAATCCCCCTACTGGGAATATACCCTGAAGAACTGAAATCACTCTATCAAAAAGATACCTGCACATGAATGTTTATCGCAGCATTGTTCACCATAGCAAGAACCTGGAAGCAACCAAGCAACCATGAAAAGAAGACTGGATTTAAAAAATGTGGTACATATACACGATGGAATACTATGCAACCATAAAAAAGAGCAAAATCATGAATTTCACAGCAACCTGGATAGAACTAGTCTATAATACTGCGTGATCTCTCACAGAAACAAAGATCTGAGTATCACATGTTCTCACTCATATAGCGAACCTTAAACATCTATCTGGGACTGACAGTGGTGGAAAACTATGGGGGGGTAGAGAGGTGAAGGTAGGTAGGACTAACGGATCAATATCTGTATGGAGGCGGGGAGACACCCCTTATTAACAAGGGTGCCTGAATGATGCACATTTGTATACCTAACCCTTAACTGTACCCCACAGTTTTATAATTAAAAAAATGCTTTAAAAAAAGAGAAAAAAATTGTGCTTTATAGTTAGAGTTGGTATTTTGGTCTCTTCCTTATTTACTTTATAGAATTTATAATGGGTTGGTACTTGAATATATCTTGATGAATTATAGATAGTTGAATTTCAGTATAGAAAGAAAATTCATGATAAAGATCGAATGTATTTCAGGTACTGTTACAGGTTAAATTATAATATGGAAAATGTAATATTAAATATCTATATTTATTTTTACAGATCTTTAATTGTGATACTGAAATAATGATTTTGACTTAATTTTCCAACTACTATTAAAATATCAGCACAGGAATTTGTATTAATTAATGTAAACATTAATTCATCACTATTAGTTTATAATAGTGCTGCTCTCAACATTTGATTTACAAACAATTTTTAAAATCATAATAATTTAATATAATTTTTTTTAACAAGTAGAAGGTATGCATTTAATACATAACATATACTTTTATAGTTTTATTTCTGTATACTCATTTTTGCATTATTATACATGGAACGAAAATGCTCATCTTTTCCCTAATGTCTCAGTGAAAAAAGCTCTGCTGTAAAGCCTACCACAACTCAGGAGCAAAAGTTCCCAGAGGGGCATGCAGAAGGACTCTGCCTTTTCTACAACTATTTCTAAACAATAGGCCTGGAATTATATAAATTCTACTTAATCCTGAAGATGTTCTCATAGCTTTCTTATTTTCCCACTTGTGAAATTATTATATTAAAAATAAACCGTAAGAGCAGTATTGCAATGATTATAAAATTATCTTGAAATTCACTCTCCACACTCCCATTTTTCCATTAGTAACTGGAATCACTAATTATTAAGCAGCCTGCGCAGTTGTAAAAGTAACTGAAAGGAGAAAGAAATTCCTAAGATTGGCACAAATATATTTTTATGGTAAGCTGAGAAAGGAAGATGACTTTTTGTAATATTTTAATCCTACCCTTTAGCTATTGGTATAGTCATCCCATATTATTGTGCTACAGACATGAACTCCAAAAGAATATTTCTAAAGTCTAATAAGACTTCCAAGAATCTCTGACTCCTCAAATTAGTTTAAGCTAGAATTTAGCAAAAACAGTTATTAACAAATAAAAAAAGACAGCCTGGTTGAAATACAAATACAATTCCAAAACTATTTCCCAATGGAAAACTGAGTACACTGATGGTTTTCTGCATCTTTCACAATTAATGTGTGCCAAAAATATATGCAAAAGCAGTTATGATTTTATTCCTCCTGTGTCCTTCAAAATTGAATTTAATATTACCAGGTTTTAGGTCTCATAGAGTAGAATTCCATATCATTTAAAAATGTATGCTTCTACCTCATGTTTTGTGATTTCATATTACTTCATAGACCTCCTTGACATCATCTATTCAACTCCTGAGTACAGTTATTTTACTAACTTATTGGAAAGGCAATGCCACTTGAAGCTTTTGTTCACATCCTTTGAAATCATTTAGATTTGAAATATTGACTTTGGGACTACTATCTTTGCGTGCTTCACAAATAAATATCTCTGCAAAGTTCATCGTTCTTATTCCCAAAATAGGATGTTTTTGTGGTGACTTCCTGTATGGCCTGAGTGTGCAGTAAGATTTTCAGAAGAAGAAATAAAACAAAGGATTGGTAAATTTAACTATAAAAATTTAAAATATATTTTATGGAAAAAATAGCATAAGCAAAGACAAAAGACAATTGACAAACTACAATAACCTATTTTTAACCTATATTGTAAATAATGGTATAATGGCCTAATATTCCAATAATATACAGAATTTGTATAACTTGAGTAAAAAAGACCTGTAAAAAAGACCTAAAGTTCTGTAGAAAAATGAGCAAATGTCATGAACATTACAAAAGAGATATCAGTGTCTTCATATGTGAAAATATATTCCACTTCACACATAGTAAGGGAAAACCAAATTAAAACTAAGCTATAAAATTGAAAGTGAGATGCCACTCCTTCCACAAGGACCCACACAGCCTGTATGCTGTGTGACCACCTCCTAGGGCTCTGATTTTTACTGTACATGTATATTACTTGTCACTTATTTCCTGCTCTGCTAGCTGTACTCCAGAGCAAAGGGTGGCCATCTGTTTTCTCAGCAACAGCAGACTACCTGCAGCCTGACCAGACAAGTGAACTTTTTGGAAAGCTGAGTGACATCTTCTCCATCTAGTTCTCAACCCTCTCCAAGTTTATATTTGGGTACTCACTAATATTGAGCTACTTTGTATGTTAGAGTAACTCTTTTATCATAACTATTAATATTTACACTAAAATTCCTATTATGGTATGACTTCTATATCCTTATTAAGCCCAGATTGATGTATAAAACTAGCATGAACTAAAGCAGATTATATAAAGTTTAAGGATTTTTAATAAAAGGAAACCGAAACACTCTAAAACTTTTGTTGTTGCTATGTTTGCTTTTTCTTGCTAATTTGTTTTGCTTATGTGACAAAAACTTAAAACATACACTTTGTATCAGATGAAGTTTCATAATGCTAATTTTAATGGTGACCAAATTTTGTTTTCTCCTATATTTGTGACATTGGGATCCAGAGTGCTTAACTCTTAAAGAGTAGCTTTGCTGCAAAATTCACAAATATTTTGTTGACAACTGACTGAAAATTCATATCAAGTCAGGTAAAATTCCAGTTTTAGAATCCTAACTCAGAGAAACATCCTGTATAAATCTTCATCTTGAATATCTACATCAACAGTCTTTTTTGCAATGGAATACCTCAATCAACTCACATGGGGAAGATGGATTGGAAAACAAAAAACTAGGGAGACTAGTAAGTGTGCTTGTTACTGTAGTCTTTGCACTTTGCCCTGTGAGAATTTTCATAATCATATCTTGAACAATAATGACTATACATGAATATCAGAATAGCTTATGATACTGTAAGCAAAACTTAATCATTACAATAAGTCCCCTACATATAAATCTTCAAGTTGAGAGCTTTCAAAGATGCCAATATGTGTTGTCATGTCCAAATACATAAGTTAGTTCATGTGTCTGGCACACATGCAGCCCCTGTAGGCCAACTATTGTACTGCACTGTAGTACTGCACTTTTCAAGATACTGTACTATAAGACTACAAATATTTATTTTTTGTTTGTTTTTATGTATTATTTGTGTGAAAAGTATTATAAACCTATTAAAGTATACTACAATATACCAATCATGTTAGTTGGGTACCTAGGCTAACTGGGTTGGATTTACAAAGAATTTACAAACACACTCTTGACACAGAACTTGGTCACATGTAGGGGACTTACTGTGTTATATATAAACTGTCCTATATACATATATATATACACACACACACACACACATACACACACACATATACTATATACATATATATGTGAAGAAAGAGCGGCTGTTATAATTCAAATCACAACACAAAGAATATATAAGTCAATTTATCTTGAATACATTTAGTTTACAGGGTAAGGTGGCTCTATCTTTGTATATCAATTATGTACTACTCTTTGTATTTTAAGCTTAATTTTTTTATTGTACCTTTGGAATATTATATCTTTTGGAATATTATATCCACTTAAAATGAATTACTAGCCCAAGGAGGAGAGTAATAAAATGTCACTAAAGAACTCAGAAGAAGAAATATAGAAGATTTGGTAAATACAGTCAATACAAGAATAAAAACGTCAACAAGTATGAGTCCTTCACATAATCCAACTGAGTCTGAGTTGAATTTTAATTGCTCAGAAATCCATTTGCCCCTAATCCCAAGCATGGTCCCTGTGAACAATTTTTTTTTCAAATTAATATAATGATACAATCAAAGTTTTCATTTCAATTTTATAGAAACAGTGGAAATCAAATGAAATATATTTTTGAAATATTTCTCCTGAATGTGTTATAATTTTTTTAGTAAAAAATGAAAGCTAGGAACAGAAAATTAAACAAAACCAAAGAAGTAGTATTCAAAGGTTATGCCCTTATGAATCTGAGATAAGTGCAAGCAATGTTGTTGTCAAGACATAATGTCAGACACAACACTAATGCCAAATTATATACTATAAAGAAAACACAATGTATGTTTGCTAACATTTCTTTCTCAAATGATACTATTCAGCATTTTACAATATAAATTACAAAGTATGAAAAGGCAATTGCCATCATTTGGACCTGGTGGTGAGTTTTTCACCTTACAATTTAATAAATGCTCTGATATGCAGAACATGAATCAACTCCTGGCATGTTTCTATTTGTATATAAGAGAAATTATGAAGTTTTCATTTATCATCGGAACTCATGTTAAAGAAGTGTTTTTGTTTTTTTTTTTTAAATTGCGTTAGACATTATTTGAACTGTAAAATATTTAGAAAGAAATGCGTAGGACCAGTGCTGATAAAAACATCAGTGTTTATGAAGCCTATTGAGGCAATTCTGCACAAACAAAAGTTAAAACTAACTGCCATTTCACATAGTGGTTGATTATTCAAGACAATTGATAATTAGCTGCACGACTCATCTGAATTCAGTATCAAAGGCACTTGTTAAAAGTTTTAATACAATCAAGTTATGGTCACAGATTATATACACACAACAAAACTTTGTCAACCACAAAAGAACAGTGAAAATAGGATTTAAATGTTATATTGAAGTTCTATACCTGTCAAGACAAAAAGATCTCACATAATACATGAAAGATGAGATTATATATTATTTAAGACCAGTTAATACCATTTATTTGAGTTAAAATAGTTGATTCCAATGATTTGTCTCATGGATCATTATCAGAGTAGGCTAAATTCCCATTTAGCTTATGACAAATTTCTTATGGAGAAGACATAAGCATGCAATGTCTTTCTTTTTAATGCAATATGTTCCTTTTTAGATACAATAAAAAATGTTAAAGATAGTTGTATTAGTCCATTTTGCATTTCTATAAAGGAATACCCGAGACTGGGTAAAAAATAAAGAAAATAAGATTTATTTGGGTTCACAGTTTTGCTTGGAGCCAGGATCTGCTTCAGATGAGGCCTCAGGAAGCTTAGAAACATGTTGGAAAGCAAAGAGGAAACAGGTGTATTACATGGCAAGAACAGGCATAAGAGAGACAGAAGAAACGCTTTTAAACAACCAGCTTTTATGTGAACCATAGAGGGAGAATTCACTCATCCCTGAGAAAGGCAACAGCCATTCATGAGGAAATCCACCCTCGTGACCAAACATTTACCAGTAGATCCCAACACCAACATTGGGGATCACATTTCAACATGAAATTTGGAAGCAACAAATATCCAAACTATTATTAATCTTCCAAAAGAAATCCCTCCATAATCTAAAGGACCATTTATTATCTGAGCATTTGATCTGGTTCCTGAGTCTAATATAGTAATAATAACAAATGAAAAAAGTACATGAAAAATCTGACCTAGAGTTTATATTTATAAATCTCATATAAGCTGGGCTCGGTGGCTCAGCTTGTAATCCCGTGCCTTTGGGAGGCTGAGGTGAGTGGATTGCCTGAGTCCGTGGGTTCGAGACCCGTCTGGGCAGGCGAGACCTCATCTCTACAATTAATCAAAAAATTAGCACGTGCCTGTAATTCCGGCTACTCCGAAGGCTGAGGTGGAAGGAGCACTGGAGCCCAGTAAGTCGAGGCTGTGGTGGCCAGGAGCGGCCACTGCACTCCAGTCTGGGTGACAGAGTGAGACTCCAACTCAAAAAAAAAATCTCATATAATTTAAAAATATTATTGATATTTCAATTATCAACTGATAATTACCATAATGAATTCTAATATAGTATATATTTATAATTTGAAAGTTATATAATATTTTCTACAATTGCTGAGCCTATGTATCATAGATGTCTATTAAATGATTGCTAAAAATATTAGTAACTAAGTGAATAAGCTAACATAAATTATCTGGTCAAAGTATTATGATGTACAATCTAGTCTCTTTTGGAAATAGCAACTTGAAAACAATATGACAGCAAAGACAAAGGTAATGATTATAAACTATTTACCTCAGCTCTGAAATAAGAAGGGTAAATAGCAATAATGATCATCTGTTCCAACCAACTATTGGGTTTGATTTTCTGACTTAAATAACTTAGCCCCTCCCTAGCCAAAACTCTGTCCTTTCTAGAACTTTAAGTATTAAATATGTCAAATAATATAATACTGCACACAATGAAAAAAGTGAAGCAAATTCTAATAACTTGATTTTTAAATGTAAAGATGCTGACATGCTAATTTTTCTTATCTAAGAAGTAACTTAAAGTAATATAATTTTTATTTAACAATTACAAAAAGAGTTTAAATAGATAAATAGAAAAATTTGAACTACAAAAGACAAGGTCATCATTTTCTGATATTTTAATGTGTCTTTAATATTGTTCATATAAAATATGGTTTGGTACAGGAAAAAATAGGGCTTCTAGAGGAAAATTATCTTGTTATCAATTATCAATCTATCCTATATTAGCACTACTTTGCAAAAGTTACTTAACTGATTCATGCCTTAGCTGCATTTTTATAAAATTAGGAACATATAACAGTAGATTATATGAGGAAACCTGAACAATTTTAAGAAGAAAAGAAAGTGATGGAAATAGAACTTGGTGAAGTAGACAAAGTCCATAAAACAGAATTTGCGTAAATATTAATATTATCTATGTTTTAGTATGATATCGTATTTTTAAAATAGCAATTTTCAAAGGAATCATTAAGGCATAACCCAGTCAGATAAAAGAAAGCCTCAATTTTTTTAATAAAGTATATGTGGAAAAATCATAGTTCTGAGGTCAATTGACAGCAAAAATGGAAACTTGCTTAATAGATATATTAGCAGATAAAAAAACATAGCATTCAAAATAGTCCTGCAAAATAACGAGAAAAAAGATTGGAACTTTTACAAAAAAAAAAAGGGCAAAAATATATAAATAAGCATAGGAAAGCATTCTCAAAATCCCCTGTGGTTAAGAAAATGCAAGTTAAAGCAATAAAGGGTTTAATTTATCTTCTAAAAATGGCCAAATGTAAAAAACTACACAATACCTTGTAGAGGTGAACAATATAAAAATGCGAGCACTTGTGCAACAGAGAGGGGAAGTATGAATACTTTGGCTTGGGCAAATATATCCTGTTACCCAAAAATCTTATTCCTATTTATAATGGGACATATATGAGGATATTTGTCACAATGTTAACTTGTTAGCCGAGGGCTAGAAGCAATTTTCAATTTTTGTCACTTGGTAGTAAATAACTAAAACATTCTAAGTTTGTGCTATGATTACATAACCTCATAAGAATATATTAAAATTCTCTGAGTAAAAGACTAATAGGGAGAGGGAATGCTATAACTTACTATTTACATATAGGTAAACATTCCAAAAAATTTGGCATATTTGACCATATATACAGAGAGATTGTAATAACTAAAAGTTGGATGGCATTTATTATTTTTTAAAAATGGGAAACAATACAAAATATACTATGTTGTAAGATTATGCTAGAAATTTTGAAATAGGAAAAGAGGTAGTCACGTTATCTCTCTTTGCAGATGACATGATTGTGTACCTTGAAAACCCAAGAGAATCTGTCAAAAACCTCCTTGCACTGATAAAGGACTTTGGTAAAGTCTCAGGGTATAAAATAAATGTGCAAAAGACAATTGCATTTCTTTACACCAATAATAAACAATCAGAATCCCAAATAAAAAGCACAATCCCAGTCACAAAAGCCACAAAAAAAAAAAAAAATGAAATACCTTGGCATCTTCCTAACCAGAAACGTGAAAGACCTTTACAATGAAAACTACAAAACACGGCTCAAAGAAATCAAATATGACACAAACAAGTGGGAAAATATCCATGCTCATGAATTGGAAGAAACAACATTGTGAAGATGTCCATCATACCTAAGGCAATCTACAAATTTAATGCAATACCCATCAAATTACCAGCAACATTCTTCTCAGACCTAGAAAAAACAATACAGGAATTCATATGGAAACACAAATGACCAAGAATAGCCAGAACAATCTTCAGCAAAAAAAAAAAAAGCAGAAGTTATCACACTACCAGACTTTAAACTTTACTATAAACCTACAATAATCAAAAAAGCTTGGTATTGGTACAAGAACAGGCATATAGACCAATGGAATAGAATTGAGATTCCAGAAGCAAAACCTCAATTTCTCAAACAACTCATCTTTGACAAAGCCTCCAGCAACAACCACTGGGGAGAGGAGAACCTTTCAGTAAATGGTGCTGGGAACCTTTCAGTAAATGTGCTGACCACATGCAGAAGATTCAAACAAGACCCCTATCTATACCCATACACAAAAGTTAACTCTAAATGGATCAGAGACCTAAATGTAAAGTCTCAAACCATAAGAACTTTAGAAAATGCAGGACACACCCTTATGGAAGTTGGAACTGGCATCCAATTCCTGAGCAAAAACCGAAATGCATAAGAGATAAGATAGACAAGTGGGATCTCATTAAACTGACAAGCTTCTGCAAAGCTAAAGAAACATCAAGAGAGCAGGGAGACAGCCCACAGACTGGGAAAAAGTATTTGCCAATTCCATGTCTCACAAAGGCCTAACATCTAGGATCTATAAGGAACTCAAATGTGCTGAAAAGAAAAAAACAAACAGCCCCCTTAAAAAGTGGGCAAAAGACATAAACAGACACTTCTCAAAAGGAGACATACGAGCGGCCAACAGATACATGAAGAAATGTTCAACCTCACTAGTCATCAAGGAAATGCAAATTAAAACTATACTGAGATACCACCTAACTCCAGTCAGAATGGCCATTATCAATAACTCAAAAATAACAGATGCTGGAGAGGATGTGGCGAAAAGGGAACAATTCCACACTGTTGGTGGGAGTGTAAACTAGTGCAGCCTCTGTGGAAATCAGTGTGGCGATTCCTAAGAGCTCTAAAAATTCACTTTCCATATGACCCCACAATCCCCCTACTGGGAATATACCCTGAAGAGCTCAAATCACTCTATAAAAAAGATACCTGCACACGTTTGTTTATTGCAGCATTGTTCACAATAGCAAGATCATGGAACCAACCATGTAGGTCATCAATAGAGGACTGGATTAAAAAATGTGGTACATAAACACAATGGAATATTATGCAGCCATAAAGAAGAACAAAATCATGAACTTCACAGCAAGTTCATAATACTTGAGTGATCTCTCACAGAAACAAAGATCTGAGTATCACATGTTCTCACTCATAAGTGGATCTTGAACAACTGTCGTAATACTATAAGAAAAGGATTGACAGTGGTGGGAAACTGTGGGGGGGGCAGGGAGGGGAAGGGAGGTGGGATTAACGGTAGTCAATATCTGTCTGGATGGGGGGGCCCACCTCATCAACAAGGGTACCTGCACAAGGCATACTTGTATACCTAACACTTAACAGTACCCCACAATTTTAAAGTAAAAAATATGCATTAAAAAAGTAAAATACAAAAAGGAAATCTTGACATTAAAGAGGTAAGAACAAAACAGATTACACAGAATGTTTTTGGATATAATCTGAATTCCTCAGCACATGCATATGAATATACACAGATAATGAATTTATAGCTAACAAAATTGCTGCACATTAACGCATATAAAAGAAAATATATGCTAGAGCATATATCAAATAATAGTGTTGTGTGTTTTTACTTTGTTTTATTTTATTGAATCAAAGTAATTTTTGCATTTAATAATTATTTATATTCTATCCAATAATAAAGATAAAATATAAACCTTACCTAATGTGATTTTCAAAGAAGCTGTTGTTAAGTTTCACAGTATTAAAATGTTATTAGATAAAATGCCTCCATGCCTACTGAGCTTTCAAATGATTTATCAAGACTCAATTTCTTGATTTTCTATGTACATATATTTAAATTATATCCTTTTCAATGTTAGAATTCAATAAATATACACTTAGCAAACATACACAGAAATTCATGATATTATGTCAAGTTTTTCAGTTTTACTCTAGAATTTACTTTTCACTGATCTTAAACCAAAAAGCAAAAATGCCTTCCACAATAGAGGACCAAAGGATTTTTAAAGTTAGTCAGACTGCTGACCCTCTTGCTGAAACCTTGGCTGTTACTTGAAACAAGCACCAAAATAGTTTTTAATTTTTCAATATCACGCTAAAGTCAAACAGAGATTATTTTCTTATCATCCTACATCCATGTCTCCCTGGTAATAAGTTAGAGAAAGAACATTGTGCTGATGGTAAACATTCTGAACTGAAGGGTCAATACAGAACTTCAATACATATCTATTGACTGAGTGAAAGATTTTCAAAAAGTGAAAAAAAAAGTGCAGCTAACTAAAATAATACTTTAAATTACCTGCCATTTAAAGTGTCATTTGCCCATAAAAACACAAGAGATAAATACTATGGTACAAGTATGAAATTTAAGGATAATGACTGAGTTAAGGCTAAGAGTGATTTAATAATTGCCACTATTACATCCTATCAAAAAGTAAACTTGAACAAATTATTTAATATCGCTGAATCTGAGTTTTCTTACTTGTCACTAAGAAATAATAAAAGCTACTTATTTTTGGTTTTTTTTTGGCAAAAAGAAGTCAAATTAGTTATGTAAATCTCTTGTAGAGCCATGAAACATAGACAAGGAAAATACTTTTGGCCCTTGGCTTGTTTTTCTTTCATACTCCTTTTTTGAGTTAGGATCTTATTCTGTCACCGAAGCTGGAGTGCAGTGGTGGGATTATAGCTTAATATAACATCAGACTTCTAGACTCAAGTGATTCTCCTGCCTCAGGCTCCTGAGTAGCTGAATTACAGGCACAAACCACGGCACCCAGACTCCTTTCCCTCTAACAGTAATCATAATGTCAGTTTACAGAAGGAAATATAATGAATGATTAAGTAAGACAATGAACATAAAATTGCATCTCAGTAAGCTTACCTATTTTCATTGTTTGTGTGTGTGTGTGTGTGCGTGCGTGTGTGTGTGTGTCTTCAAAACCTGACAGCGAATGACAAGGAAACAGGAAGTCATTGAAAAGTATTTCCTGCTTATTTTGAGTCTCTAAGGTATTTTCTTATTTTAATATTCTTTATTTGGTATTTTTTATTTAAAACTTCAAATACCTAAAAAACACTGTGTCAACAACAGAGCAGTTATAGTTATACTTGCTCCTGCATTTAAGTTTTGGTAGATCCAAACCTTTCAAATAGTGGAGTTTTGACAATTATGTTTTTTTACACATGTGCACAAAGCACACTATTACCTCAATTTAGTGTGTGATTAACTTTAGCACTGCAACGGCTGAAGTCATTAGTTTATTTTTTGTAATAAAAAATGATTCATAGCTGGGCTCGGTGGCTCAGCCTGTAATCCCGCGCTTTGGGAGCCTGAGGTGAGTGGATTGCCTGAGCCCGCGGGTTCGAGACCCACCTGGGCAACTTGGCAAGACCTCCTCTCTACAATAAATCAAAAATTAGCCGGGCGTGGTAGCGCACACCTGTAGTTTCAGCAACTTGGAAGGCTGAGGCAGAAGGATCGCCTGAGCCCAGCATGTTGAGGCTGCAGTGGCCAGGAGCGGCCACTGCACTCCAGTCTGGGTGACAGAGTGAGATTCCAACTCCAAAAAAAAAAAAAAAAAAGATTCGTTATTATCTTTAATATCATTTCTGTTTGACTATATATACCACCATATTTTAAAATTATATTCCATAATAATGAAGACAAAATATTAAGGTTGAGAGTAGCAGATAACTATTTACTGAAGATGTAATGTGTGCCAGCCATTCAACTATAACCTTTATCTACAATCCATATGTGTTAAGTTTTATGATCCTCATTTTACTGATGAAAAACTCAAGTATTTGATAGATTTGAAAAATTCCTAAAGAGACAAACATTAAATACCAGGCCTGTATTGTTACCAATAGCCAATGAATTTCTCTAAGTTATTTAACTTTTGCATGCTATAAGAAGGATACACACAGACATATATACTGTCAATTCCCTACTTAATATTTAAATTGTATATCCTTTCTTGGATAAATATATTATATTATACATTTACTTTTTAAATGAAATATAAACTTAGTAATTCCAACTCAACTTTAAGATGTTTTCTCTATATCCAAATTTCCTGCTGTTGAAAATGTTTTGTATAAAGCAAAAATTGTTTTAAAAGACATGTGAAGGCTGTCAGAATCAATATGGAGTCAAGTGTTAGAAGAATTTAAAAAACTGACAAATAGAATGGGGGAAGGCGATAAAGAGGGTTCTCATGCTTATATGCCTAATAAAAAAAAAGTATTACAAAAAAATCTGCAAAAAACTCAACAATTTTGCACAAAAACCATTACAATCTTCAAAAAAAAGTGCTTTCCTCAAAAGCATCTGCTGAACAACTGCCTGTACAACCCCAAGCTGATTTCACGTTTGTTATAGATCTTTGTATTCATGAATAATTATTGCAAAACAATTATGCAATTCTTCTCATTCTCTTTTAAAACTTTTGTCTTCCTTTGCCTCGCTGAATACACGCATGTTTACTATGGCACATGTAGTCTCATTGTAATGCCCTATACCTGAATAAACATCATTTTCTATGAGAGAGACTCTGTTATTTATATTGGTAGATACTGAATATTATATAAAAACAAACAAGCCAAAATTTCATCTCACTTAAAACATGTTCTGTCTTTCAAATTTTTTAACATAGTTTTGTGTTTTATTTTTAAACTTCACATTTTTAAAATATCTAAGATTTTAAGGTCTTCAAAAATACGTGTTGAGCAGATATGTTGGTTGACTCCATCAAAATTTCATCAAAAATAAAAATACTATAAAAAAAGCAAAAACTTGGTAAGTTTACCAGGATAATTAACCACATCATAGACAAAACTAGCTCTTACAAGAATAATGTTTTTTAAATGGGGGTCATTAGAATATGTCTTCTTAATTTGAATAAATTAATTTTTATGTTTTGCATTGAAGTATTATTTTTCAGTTGGAAATTTTGCTTAGTCTTTAAAATAGCTTGAAATACATCAAATATTTATACCTCACACATAAAAAATTAAAATTAAATAAACTAAGTTTTTAGTGTTCAAAAGTTTCTAATTCTTAACTAGATTTTTTCTTTCTTGGTCAAGAAAATAAAGTGTTCTATTCTTTCACTGTATAAATGTGAAAATTTGTTTCATTTGTCTTTTATTAAATAATATACCACCTTAAAACTCAATTTCTTAAAACAATTATCCACCAGTTTCACATCTATTGTTCATTAGCAATTTGATGAAACTAAGCTATTGGGCTTTGTAGTCCAGGCTCCAGGATATCTACAATAGGTTCAGATGTGTCCCTTATGTCTCACATTATTCCTGGACCTGCTGATACTCAGATTACTTTCCTTGCCTTTAAATGTGTCATTCTTTAGCTCAAGATGAGAAGCAGTGGCTACTCAGGGTATAGTCATCTTATCACAGGTTGTGGTAGCACAGCAGGGTGCACCTACCTCTGCTCATATTATGTGTACTGCCAACACAGTGGATAAATTGACTCATGTGGTCCAACTCAAATAGATAATGACCTGGGTTGTTACATTCTGTCTATAATAGGTTCATCTCAAGGGTGTGAATATAAATCTATTGCAAATGATGAAATAATTGACATTAATAATTTATCAGATCATAATTAATTAACTCTTTCAGCGAATTCTACTACTCTAAAAGAGTAGTTCTGAACTAAATAGAACTAGAATTAACCTTGCCACTATACTTGTCTGCCCAGCATGGACATATTTTCAGAGTATCTTTTCCATTTTCATTAAGTGTATATGTCTTGTTAGATTCTCAGGCTCTTTTGATTCAACACTTTCATACACACTGAATTTACCCTTCTGTTTATTGATAGTACAAAAAATAGTTTAATGTGCTTTCTTAGGACACTCATACTAGCGGATGAAATTTGATTCTCAAAGAATGACATTCTTGGTCAGACATCTTGAATCATTGTAAGGTAAGTCTATAAACTTTCCAAAACACAATTACTCAAACTCTTCAGTTATTAAAACCCTTCCGTTTATTTTAGTTGCATATGAATTTCAAACACTGATTAATAAGTTTAATGGAATTCTTACATTTTATTTCTGGGGTTCTTATGCTTACTTTCATGAAATTTAAAAACGTATTGGATTATATAGGGACTAAGCTTTATTAAACTCCTTTGCTTTCAGACATCACTCCTACTAGAAAATTTATCTTAACTTCGCTAAGA
Source organism: Cephalopachus bancanus (assembly GCA_027257055.1). NCBI lineage: Eukaryota > Metazoa > Chordata > Mammalia > Primates > Tarsiidae > Cephalopachus > Cephalopachus bancanus. Next base: position 13,547,738 of record JAPVLO010000068.1, on the reverse strand, counting down.
CAAAATTGTTTTTGAAAGCTGTCTTATTGGGTTTTCTCTGTCCCTTGCTTTCAATCCTGAAAATAGTCATTGCATGACATTTCCCAAGGTGTACTCAATTTGTATGCCACGACTGACAGTCCTCACCATACATAGATATGTATTGAGAGTTATCTGTGTTTTATGCAGATTTATCTCCAAAGAATTCCTAAGATATTTTCCCTTTGTCAGTAGTTGACTATAAGACTTTTCTTCAAATTACTTTTGTAATTATTCTTAAGAAACACATCTTTACTTGAAGACTTCTATATTTTATTTTTCTCAATAATCAGCCATGTAATCATAATTTATGAGTGTATTATGATTTAAAATATTTAACCAACATTCATGCAATGGGTATGGAACATGTCAGAATAAGGGTCTAAATAAGAGTGTTGAAAGATGAAAAAAAGTATTCCTCCTTAAAAATAATTTGGCTTCAACATCTCTATACTACTGTATCTATCAGGCATTTATTTCAATTACCTGAAGATTTAGTTGTATGTATTTTCATTTTTTGTTTTTGTTTATATACTTAGGAAAATGATTTGACCAATTTGAACATTAGTTTCATTAATTATAACTCAAAGTGATGGTAAGAACTATTTAGAAAATAAATGCAAACCACTGAGCATAATGTATATTCATGACAGCACGGATATTGTCATTTAATTTGGATATTTTTAATTGTTATATTTTTCATGTTTATATAGTGCACCTAAAATTAAAATACAAATATATTAGGAACAATATACAAAATAAATGCCTTTATCTCATTAGGTCAGCACATTAATAAAACGGCATAAAAATACTTTTAGTTTATTAATTTATAATGACCAACAGATGAAAGCCAACATTTTAACACCACCGATAAATCTAAAGAATACAGTTTAGGAAATATGACAAGCATATCAACCAGCAACAACAAGAAAAGCAACAGCAAATATGTCACTCAGGTCTACCAGCTTTTTGTGATATTTTGTATTAACTTTGTTGTTCTATTTATGCAAATAAATGTTTACCCTTAGAAGCATCTGCTTTTTTATACATAGTGACCTTCACTCACACACACACACACACACACACACACACACACACACACACACAACCTGATGTGTTTTCAATAAGTTAATGAAGTCATGAGAGGTAGCTCTAAGGCAATATTTTACTATAAAAGCAAGTGAGTCACAGCTATTAAAGTGTGGTATTAAATTATTATAATATTTTATGATGAAAAGATAATATAACAATATTACTGTTTCAATCTATTAGCACATTTTCACTGTTATTCTTTATTCATCTCCCTACTCTAATTCAGTTTCCCACTATAGAAATGATTCTTGGACTTAAAAGGCTTTCATTTCAAATTCAAATACAAAAAAGAAGAGCATCACAATAGAAATCCAATGGCAGTTTCTCTTCTCCTACTCTTCAGGGTGAATAAGTAGGATGATGTGAAATGACTATTTTTATTAAGCAGGCCAGCTAATAATTTAAATGAAAAAAAGTAAAACAGTTTGCATAGTCATAAAAACAGATCAGAGATACAATAGTTTTGTACTTAGTCTTCATATATGCTTTCATTTTACAATGTTTTGTATGACAATAGACAGTAAATTGAGGCTTTTTTGTTTGGTTTTGTGTGTGTGTGTGTGCATGTGTGTGTGTGTGTGTGTGTGTGTGTGTGTGTGTGTGTGTATGTGTGCGTGCGTGCATATGTGTGTGTGTGTGTGTGTGTTTGTTTAACTGTCTATGTATTTTTTTCTCCTTATATCTTCTTGTGGAATTATCACCCAATGAAGTAGAAATATCGTGCTTTCTCTCTGTATGTGTTGGAAAAAAACTGCTGTTAATAGAACACGTGTGAAACAAACGGCTAGCATTATGCCATATTTTCCTTAAAGTTTATTAGAAAGAATATGGCCAGAAAATGCCACTTGTAGAGGATAATAAACAAAAAGTAAACACAATTATGACTTGCCTAAAGTCACATAACAACTTATGCACCTGCAACAGAAAGTTATGTCTTTACAACTTAGGATACAAGTTCTTTTTTTTCAAACACAAATGATGTTTCCACTGATCACTTTGCCACAAAAATATAATAAATAAATCAATTTAAAGCTAAGCATCCACTATGCATCCTGCTTATCACAATAAATATATTTTTCCAGCACTTCATTTATTATGTGATCTATGGGTTGTCAGTTTGTTGTTAATACTGAGACAGAAATGCTTAATATACTCAAACTCTTCCTTTCATGAAGCTTATATTTCAGGAATAAGTAAACACAGAAAAACAGAGAAAGTGTAGATAAAACACATAATTAAACATAATATATTTAAATATTGATATCTTCAATTGAGATAAATCATTTTTTTTCTTTAGATTTGCGGGGTACATGTTTGGGTTTGTTGCATGAATATATTGTGGGATGGTGACATTTGGCCTTCTAGTGAACCCATCACCCAATCACCCGAATAATGAACATTGTACCAAATAGATAATTTTCTAACTCTCACTCCTTCCCTTCTTCCCCCATTTTGGAGTCACCAGTGTCTATTACTTATTTTCCACTTTATGTCCATGTGTCCCCGTTGTTTAGCTCCTACTTATAAGTGAAAATGTGGCATCTGATTTTTTGTTTCTGAATTATTTCTCTAAGGTTAATGGCCTCCAGCTCACCCATGTTGCTGCAAAGTACATATTTCATTTTTTTAAATTGCTACATGGTATTCCATGGTGTATATGTACCACATTTTCTTTATCCAATTATCTGTTGATGGACACTTAGGTTGTTTCTATGACTTTGCTATTATGAATAGTGCTGCAATAAACGTACAAGTGCAGATGTATTTTTTATATGCTTTCTTTGCCTTTGGGTAGATGCTCAGTAGTTGAACTGGTAAATCAAATAATAATTCAATTTTTGCTTCTTTGAGACATATCCATACTGTTTTTCATAGAGGTTGTACTAATTTACACTCCCATCAACAGTGTATAAGTCAAGGGTACCCAGCCTTTTTGACTTCCCTGGGCCACATTGAGTAACATTGTGGTTCCCCTGGGCCACATAGAGTAAAGAGAAATTGTCTTGGGCTGCACATAAATTATATAATGTAGTTAGTGCATATGCACAATGAGACAAAATTTTAAAAATTTTTAATGATTTATCACAGAAACAAAAAACTGAGTAACACATGTTCTCACTTATAAGCGGACGTTGAACAATTATCCTAGTACAAAAAGAAAATGATTGGCAATAGTTGGAAGCTGCCAGAGGATGGGGGGGCAGGAATTAGCAGTAGTGGGAAACTGCCAGGAGAGGAGGGGGCATCCTTCATCAACAAGGGTACTTGCATAATGAACATTTGTTTACCTAACCATGAGTTGTACCCCACATCTTTAAAATAAAAAATTAAAATAATAAGTAAAAAATGTTTAGAAAAATGAGACTAATATAAAAACAATGGGAAATTTGACCTTGTTTTTGTAAAGCTAATCTTTCAATGTCTGGTTTAGTGGGAGTAGACATAATTCTCAGTGAGCTTTCAAGGTGTTTGTCAGAAATGTTTGTTTGAATTCTGCTCTTTGTGTGCTTCATAATTGAAAACAGTTGTTCACAAATAGCAATGTCATAAATAATTCATGTTTGTGAACTTCAAAAATATATGCTAAAAAACATACGACGCTAAAAGATTTTGTGGGGCCACATTACTAGCTGTCCTGGGCTGTAGGTGGCCCACGGACAAAGAGTTAAACGTGCCTGATATAAGTGTTTCCTACTCTCCACAGTCTCACCAACATCTACTGTTTTTTTATTTTAATTTTTTTAATAATAGCCATTCTGACTAGTGTAAAATGTTATCTCATAGTGGTTTTGATTTTCATTTATCTGATAATTAGTGATGTTTAACTTTTTAAAATATGTTTGTTGGCTGCTTGTATGTCTTCTTTTGAGAAATGCTTGTTCACGTTCTTTGTTCACTTTTTAATGGGTTTCTTTGTGAGAAAAACTAATTTAATACAATGGATAAATATTTTTAAAAGGCATTTTCTGGAGTATTGGCAGTGGAAAAAAACACCAGTGTGGTATCTGAAATTATACTTAAATAGTCAGATGGAGGAATTAAGTTTTTTTGGTAAAGAGGACTAAGAGAAAAAAAAATGCATATACTTGACTATAGTACCTAGAAAACAGGCTGATATATTGAATATTGTGGGTTAAGTAAAGTGAAGGGTTAAGAATGATTCTATTTGCTAGTCTGAAAAGCTTGACAAAAGACATGGATATTTAGAATACAAAAAAGAAAATAATTTTGAGGAGCAACGTGTTTTGGAGATTAGTAGCTTGGTTTGGATTTGTTAATTTTCAGGGATTGCTATGACTTTAATGTTTCTTTCCTATAAAATTTCATATATTGAAATCCTTACCCCAAAGATGATAGTATTAAGATGTGGGAAATTTGGGTGGTGATTAGGTCATGGGGCTGAAGCCCTCATGAATGAGACTAGTATTCTGACAAAGAAGGTCCCAGAAAGATCCTTCACTCCTTTCACCATACAAGGTTACAATGAGAAGATGATTGTCCATGTGGAAACAGTCCCTTATGAGACACCAAATATGCCAGCATCTTGGTCTTAAACTATCCATTCCTCAGAGTGTAAGAAATATTTTTTTTGTTTATATACTAGCCATTTTATATTTATTTTTTATAGTAGTACAAACATACCAAGACAGGTGTCTATACAAATAGATGTATTGTACTAAGCAGAAATTTGGGCATAATATTCTAAAACCTATGGAAGAGGTCAATGATGGTGACACAAAATTGAGGATTACAGACATATAGAGCTCTTTGAAAGGTAAAAGTACAGATTGAGATTACTTGGAGAGAAGGTTTAAATTGAAAGAATTTTAAAGTTCCTTTTCATGCCTGACTCACATTAACATTTAGTGTTGAAAACTAAGAAAAAAAGATTGAAAATATGTAACTAGTAATAAAGAGAACAAGGGCAGGATAGGACTGTATTTTAAAAGTCAAAGACACTTCTCAACTTCTCAGAAACCCAAATCTGTCACATACTGCTATAAAGCCATACAAGCTTGAATATTTGTACTTATATGTAAAAGGTTTGTTGTGAATTTTAATAAAATAATTATATAGGTCTTTGTACTATGAACTTGGGAAAAAAATTTTTTTTCAAATGGGAAATGCTAGAATGTGCTTTATACTATTAGAATTTATCCAGTAAGGAAATAAAAAAGTTGATGTAGAAAAGTGAATCATTTTATAAGTGAAATGCTCTAGAAGAAGAGAAGAATATCTGGTTTACAAGAGACAGGAGACTCCTGAAAGACAGAATCACAATATACACCATAAAACTAGATAAACTAAAGAATGTGATTAAATACACAGAGTGAGATATTAATACTAAAAGATTAGAAATATTCTATATAATCCTAATCTTGTTTTTTTGAATTTGTTCATTCAATGAGTCATTCAATAAACATACTTTTATCTAAGCTCTTGTGGGAAAAAAGTAAAACAATAAACAACAAAAAAATAAATATTTCATGACAGTTAAGCCTGCGGTAAGTGTTGTGAAGGAAAGTTATATTGCAAAGACAGTGATAAAACTTTTATATTATATATGATGGTCAAAGACGGCCTCTCAGTGGAGATGACATTTGCACAATAATGAAAGAAATGAGAGACTGCTACCAAAACAGTGGATTTGTTTGAAGTCCTGTTGCTCACTGCATAGAAAGTCAATCACTGAGACAATGAACACTGCCAGGGATTAAAACTTTTTATTTGGGTGATATCAGCAGAGGAGAATAAAAGATTCTGTCTTATATCTATTTATTTGCCCACTGAAGTCAGGGGACCATATAGTGGACCAAGAATGTGGAAAACAGAAAGTATGGAGGGACATGTAAAGAGAGTTGGTAAACAGGAATAAGGAAGATGTAAAGAAGGGGAGTTGGGATGGAAGGGGAGTTGATAAACAAGAACAAGGAAGGGGTAAAGAAATGGAGTTGATAAATACTAATTAAAAAGGAATCGGCCATCTCATTGGATGAGGTGATCTGGTAAGCTTCAGTTCCTTGAAACCACAGGACTGAGAGTTGGTTTCCTGAAAAAAGGAACTCAGGTTAGACAAATGTAAGTTTCAAGCTTTAAGGCGGTGGTAATCAATGTCTATGTTTATTGTTTTAAAAAACTACAACCATTAGTTCTATAGGAAATGTTGGACCAGCTTTAAAACAAGCACCTGGTTATGACAGGGAAGCATTTAAAGAAAGAAAAAAGTTATACAAAGATCCTGAATGGCTCTCAGTGTGCTTCAAGAAGAGTTTTGTGAATGTAGTGGAAGCAGAATGGAAAAGATTTGTTGAAAATGAGATCAGAGCAGTTATTTAGAAAAATTCATAACAATTAATATTAATTTCAAAATTAAAACACACATAGACAAATATATTAAATGTTTTCTATTACTTAAATTATTAAGCCTACACATCAACATTGTTTGCATGCAATTATGCTTATAATTGTTTAAAGGAGGCAGAGTAAATATGAAGCAACATATAACAAAAAGTCTACTTGGTAGATAAGTTTAGATTTATTGCTGCATTGTCAAGTGCATATTGGTGGCATCTGCTTATACATATATAATTAATTTTGTGCTCATAGTGAAGTAGCTGCAGGGAAACAATCTGCAAATACAAAATCTGTCTTATAAATATCAAAGAAAGAAGTTAAATGCAAATCAAGAATAAATAAGACTTCTCTATAATTGACTATGTAATAATACTGTATTTTCAGGCAACATTTAAAAAAATGGTTACATTATTCTTTTGATTCCTTACAGCTACAGTTTATCAAAATATTCAGAATCACAAGAAAAGTTCTTATACAAATGGGAAGAGACAAGTGATTTATAATAACAAAATGCTTTTGCAAAAATATGTTTTTGGAAGCAAATAAAATACACTGTAAAAATAACGAAAAAAATACGTTAAAAATTCACCATACTTACCATAAAGGGTTTAATATGAACATGCTTGTTTTGTTAATAACAAACTAAATGACATATTCTGTTTGAGTATTGGAAAATAATTTTTTAACTAGATAAAGTTTCAATAGCATATTTTTCTTAAATATTTGTTTAAGATGTGTTATTTTCATTACTAAATCGCAAAATGGGAGATGTATATTAGAAGGGGAATAACAAACATGCTAGTATTTATAGGACATTTTCTATAATGTAAGCACAAAAGAAACTTTCTAAATAATAGAAATACAGAAGAACATAACTTGGCTCTAATTCCTATAACTTAATTTTAAAATCTTATTTATAAAAACTAAATTTAAAAGAGGTTGAAACAAAATCTTCGGATTATCCAACCAGATTTAATTGCTGGTTCTACAACTTTCTTCCATGAGATATATGGGAAGTTATCTAACTTCTGATTTTTTCCTCATGATGATAGAATATCATTCACTTTGGAACATGATGTGAGCCTATTGTTGGGAAGGTATGAAGAACATTCTGAGGTTTTTTGATAGTACATGTCCTCATCAAATTGAAATATAGGTTATAAGTGAGAAAATTATTGTATATAGGGGCAAGTGCTTCTGGAAGGGTGGAGCAAAAATCTCTTAAGTTCATTGCTCGATATAACCATTGAAAACACACACAAATTGTCTAAATAAAAATTTGCATGATAATGTCAATTAATCATAAGCTTGCAGCAGTCTGAAGCTCATTTATTAAATTAAAAATACAGCTAGATCTTGTAAAGGACAGTGAACTTTGTGGCTTTTAAGATTGCCTGTTCTCTTCGAGACGCGCCTGGGCAGAGAGACCTCATCTCTACAATACATAAAAAAAAAAAAAAATCAGCCGGGCGTGGTAGCGCGCGCCTGTAATTCCGGCTACTCGGAAGGCTGAGGCGGAAGGATCGCGGAGCCCACCAGACGAGGCTGCGGTGGCCAGAAGCGGCCACTGCACTGCAGTCTGGGTGACTGAGTGAGACTCCAACCCAAAAAAAAAAAAAAGATTGCCTGTTCTCATCCAGCTAATTTCAGCTCTACAGGACCTTTGAAAACCAACACAATAAATATAGCTGTGAAAACCAATAACTTAGCAACCACTGGAGTCAGGGGCACTATGTTGTAGAACAGACCTGAAGCTCTCTGAAAAGCCTCACTATCAGAGTATTCCCAACATTTGACAAGTATGAATGCTCTCCAGAAAAGTCACTTTTACAAGATTTATCTTTATTTGACCTGACACAGAGTCGGATAGGTGAAAAGCAATCCTACTAAAAAAAAATTGTAACTATTGTTTAACATCACAGTCATCTGAGGTTGTCTAAAATGTGAAAAAAAATCTGAGAAATAATATAAACATAGTGTTAAAAAAAAAACTCTGACATATTCTTCAAGATCTAAAAAGTCATGGGCATGTGCAAAAACCAACAGTGGCTTAATTTTTTAAATTTGGTTATTAATGTTCAGTATAAATAGGAAGTGAAGACTAAAGCAGACATGTGGAGTATTGGAACATCAAAAAATGTCTAAACACACACTCAAAGTTGTTTGGCAAACAGTAGGAGACTTATTGGGACTTATTGGTTTGAGATCTTGAGGAAAATATTTGTTCTACAATTAGTAAATCACGATACAACTGAGCAGAGAATTCAGTAGTTGAATATAACAAGAAAGTATAGTTTTCAGAATTACTCCAGAAAATTCTCTAAACTAGTTACTATTACAACAACACACATGGAGGATATGAGGATAGATTTCCAAGCTTATCATGTTATATTAATTTAAATGCCTAGGTGTCCACTAAAATGGATGAGACATACAAAGAAGTATGGTCCATACAGGGGATAGAATGAAGACCAAAATGACCAATAACAACAACAACAACAAAAAATAACAAAAAAAAAAGAGTGCATAAAAACTTTCTTCAAGAAAGCCCAAACATTAAACTTATAAGATAAAATTTTTGAGCAGTCATAATATTTTCAAAGAAGTAAAAAAAAAAAAATCATGTGTAAATGAGCAAAAAATTTATAATATTTCACTAAACAGAGTAACAAAAAATATGAGTAGCAAAAAAGTTATAAAAACAGTCATATAAACGTAAATTTTGAAGTTGAAAAATACAATAAATGAATTTAAAAATTCACTAGAGTGGATGAACAGAAACTTGAGTTGATGTAAGACAGCATCAGTACACTTATAAGTCAATTGAGATTAACTTGTTTGAGTACCAGATAGAAAAAAAATGAAGAAAACTAGGTAGCATATCAACCTGTGTCTATGAGAGTCTGAGAAAGAGAAGATGATGAGAAATGTACAGAAATATATTTTAAGTAATATTGGCCAAAAAAGTACAGAATTTGAGGAAAATCTTTAATCTACACATTCATGAGTCTTAATGTACTACAGGTAGGATAAAATCAAACATATCTATATCTAAATATATTCTAGTCAAATTGTCAAAAGTCAAAATCAAAAAGAAATTACTGAAATCAAGAAAAAATGCTGTATTACTTACAAAAGATATTTAAGAAGATTAACAGATAACTTTTGATCAGAAACCATGAAGACCACATGGAAAACAAAAATTGAAAGGAAAAAATAAACTTTCAAACATGAATTTTAAGCCCAATAAGATTATTTTCAAAAATGAGAAAAAAATTAAGACATAACCAGAAAAACAAAAACTGGAAAAAAAAAATTCTAGTGGACTGTCTTACAAGAAATATTAATAGAAATTCCTCAGGTTAAACTGAAAAAAAAAAACCAACAGAATTATTTCAAACCATACCAAAATTAAAAAATTCTACTTAATAAAATATACAAGAAATATAACAGAAGATAAAAGTATGTTTTTGCTTGTAATGTTTTTGCTTTCTATCTTACCTATAAGTAATTGCATAAAGTAATTTTTATAAAATGATATTGCCAGAGTTATACCACACAAGGTATATTTTGCATACAGTGATAGCACAAGGGAAGAAGGAAGTAAAAAAGTAATATTTTTGTATTTTAATGAAATTAAGTTGATATTAATCCAAACTAAATAGTTTTAAGTCAAAATGTTAATTTTAATGCCCAAATTAGCAAATGTAAAATATTTTTCAAATTAAAAATTAAATTTCATAATTTAGTATTAGGCAGTATCTATTTAGTAGAAAAGAACTAAGCAATGAAGGAATAGAGGAAAAATAAAGACATATATTTGGGAAAAAAATAGTGAATTGGCAGATGGTTGATCCTTAAGCACATGAGGAGTGGAGGCACCCAGTGCCCCCATAGCCAAAAATCTACACGTAATATTGGACTCCCTTAAACTTTACTAACTGTTTACTATTGATTAAAAGCCTTCCCACCCGTGCTCGGTGGCTCAGTCTGTAATCCCGCGCTTTGGGGGGCTGAGGTGAGTGGATTGACTGAGCCCGCGAGTTCGAGACCCACCTGGGCAACTTGGCGAAATCTCATCTCTACAAATAATCAAAAATCAGTCTGGCGTGGTAGCGCGCGCCTGCAGTTTCAGCTACTCGGAAGACTGAGGCGGAAGGATCGCCGGAGCCCAGCAGGTTGAGGCTGCAGTGACCGGGAGTGGCCACTGCACTCCAGCCTGGGCAACAGAGTGAGACTCCAACTAAAAAAAAAAAAAAAGCCTTCCCAAAAATACAATTAGTGAACACATATTTTGCATATGTATTATATACTGTACTCTTACTATATAGTAAGATACGGAAAAGAAAATGTTATTAGGAAAATCATAAAGAGAAAATATCTTTGCTATTAATTAAGTGAAAGTGGATCATCATGAGGATCTTCATCTTCATCATCTTCAAATTAGAGAGTCTGAGAGGAGGAAGCAGCTGGGTTGGTCTTGTTATATCAGGGGTGGCAAAAGTGAAAGAAAAACTATGTATAAATGGACCCAAGTCCAAATTCATGTTTTTCAAAAGTAAACTGCATAGCTTATTGGTAATTACATTAAATTTAAATGGATTCAACATACCAATAAAAAGGTAAAAATTTGCAAATTTACTTCTTAAGGATATGATCCAAATATATAGTTTCTACATGAGGTACTTTTTAGATTCAAAAATATAAAGAGGTTGGAAGCAAAAGTTAGAAAATGATGTACTCATATTATCTTCTTTGAGAAGTGTCTATTCATGTCTTTTGCCTATTCATGTCTTTTGCCTATTTTTGAATGGGGCTTTTTTTTCTTTTTGGTGTGTTTGAGTTCCTTGTAGATCAAGGATGTTAGCCCTTTGTCAGATATACAGTTGGCAAATATTTTCTCCCATTGTGTGGGCTGTCTCCCCACTCTCTTGATGGTTTCTTTTGCTTCAGAAGCTTTTCAGTTTGAGCAGTAGCTAACAGACACACGAAAAAATGCTCAGCCTCACCAATCATCAGAAAAATGCAAATCAAAACCACATTAAGATACCACCTAACTCCAGTAAGAATAGTCATCATTAATAAAACAAAAAAACAACAGATGCTAGCGAGGATGCGAAGAAAAAGAAACACTTCTACACTGTTGGTGGGTGTGCAAACTAATTCAACCTCTGTGGCAAACAGTGTGGCAACTTTTAAATGAACTAGAAATTGACCTTACATGTGACCCAGCAATACCCCTTCTGGGAGTATACCCCGAGGAACTCAAATCCTTCTACTAAGAAGATACCTGTGTATGCATGTTTATTGCAGCACTACAATAGCAAAAACACGGAACCAACCATGCTGCCCATTGAAACTGGACTGGAAAAAAAATGTGATCTATATACAAAATGGAATATTGTGCAGCTATTAAAAAAGAAAAAAATATATAGACTTCACAGCAACTTGGATGGATTTGGAGTCTATCATACTCGGTGATCTATCACAGAAACAAAGAACTGAATCCAACATGTGCTCACTCATAAGTGGACCCTGAGCACCTATCATCACAATACTATAGAAAGGGGATTAGCAGTAATGGGACACTACCAGGGTAAAGAGGGGAGAAGCACATAACATCAATAAGGGTACTTGATATTAATCCAAGCAAAGTGAGGTCCAATGGGAGGCCCAAAACTCCACCCATACCTAAATCACTTGTGTATCCAATCCTGACTTGTACACCACAACTTTTAATTTTTTTAAAAAAAAGAAAAGAAAATGATGCACTATATAACCGGAACCAAAGACAGCTGAAGTTACTATAGTATATTGGACAAATAAACTTTAAGATAAAAATTATGACTAGAGACAAATAAATGCATTTTTAAGTGGCAAGAAGTGCCAATCTATCAGGAAGATATAACTTTTATAAGTATTCACACATTTAATAAGAGTCCCAAAATGCATGAAGCAAAAACTGAAATTATTGGAGGGTAAAATAAATTTTAAAAATTCAGCAATGAGAATTGGAGGCTTCAGTACCCTATTTTTAACAATAGGTGGAAAACTAGGTTGATAATTAAAATAGATATAGAAAAATTTAGATAGACAGAAAAATTTAACCACACTATAAACAAACTGGACATGACCTACACCTATAGAATCTTCAACCAAAAATACTATAATGCAAAATTTTTAAAGTATGTATACACTGATATTACAGACAGACCATCTGCTAGGCAACTAAACAAGTCCCAGTACATTTAAGATAATTTTAACTCTAAAAATATATTCCTTAGCAACAATAAAATGGAAAAAAATTGTAAGCTGATGATTGAAGGAAATATGGAAAATTTACAGACATGAAAATTAAAAAGTACAATCCCACATAACAAGTCAAAAAAGAATGCCAAAGAAAAGAATTAGACTATATGTTTTGATAAATGAAATAAAAGTACACTATATCAAAATGTGTAGGATGCAGCTAAAACAGTACTTAAGGGAACTATATAATCATAATTACTAATATAAAAAGATGAAATGTCTCAAATTATTAACCTAAACATCCCCCTTAAGTCACTGGATTAAAAAAGCACACTAAATCAAAAGCAAACATAAGAACAGAAATTATAAATAATGTAGTGGAAATCAATGACAAAATCAATAGAAAAATGAAAAAAATTAACAAAACAAAACTTAGTTCTTTGAAAAGATTAATAATAATGGCAAATATTTAGCTAGACTTAAGGAAAAAAATTGCAGACTAAAATTAATAAAACTATGCATGAAATAGGGAAATTTTAAAAGAACATAAAAATTTTAAAAATTATTATAAAGGAATACTACAAAAATCTCAAGGCCAACAAATTATACAAGGTAGATGAAATAGAATAATTTCTAAAGGACATAAACTGCCAATCTGACTAAAGAAGTATTACAAAATTTAAATATACGTATACCAAGTAAATGATTGAATTAGAAATTTTAAAACTTCCCACAAACAAATTCTCTGGCCATATGATCTAAGTGACAATTCCTAAAAAAAAAGCAAAACTACTTCTATACACTAGAAATAAATAATTTTAAAATAAAATTAAACCAAAAATTGTGTTTACAATAGTAGGTAAAATAATAAAATACTTTTAAAAATTAACAAACGAAGCAGGACTTGTACACTGAAAACTACAGTATGTTATGAACAAAATTGTAAAAGCTATAAATAAAGGAAAAGACATCTTAAATTCTTAGATCAGGAGACTTAATAATGTGAAGTTTGAAATTCACCTCAAATTGATCCATTGATTCATTGCAAATTCCATCAAATCCCAGTAAAATTTTTTGCAAATATTGCAAAAGTAAACCTCAAATCTATAGGAATTTTATTGAGGGACAGAATAGACAGAACATTATTTAAAAAGAAGTCAGAGGTTGAATAACACACTGTTCTACTTCAAAACTTATAAAAAGCTACAATAACTGGAGTGGTGGCTCACACTTGCAACCATAGAACTTTGGGAGACTGAGGCAGGAAGGTCTTTTGAGTCAAGCAGTTTGAGATCAGGCTGAACAATAGAGAGATGCCATCTCTACAAGAGGTTAAAAATAAATAAATAAACAAACAAACAAATAAATAAATAAATACATAGCTGGGTGAGATGGTATAGCCAGTAGTCCCGGCTACCTGAAAGATTTAGGCAGAAGAATCACCCGAGCCCAGGAGGTCGAGTCTGCAGAGCCGTGATCATGCCCCTGCACTCTAGCCTGGGCAAATGAGTGAGATTCCAACTAAAAAAAAAAAAGCTATAATAATCAAGCTAGCATAGTACTTGCATGTAGATAAGAGTGTAGATTACTGAAATATTAATGAGAGTTTACAGTTATATTTATGGTCAATTTCTGACAAGCATATACAGTGGTTTTCTATGCTAACTTCCTAAAGCTAGGCTAAATTTCCAAAGACTACTTTCTTACTTTTACCAGATGCAAGCTCAAATATTTGCAGAGGGACCCTCACTTCTGAAGAACTCTCTACATATTTGAGGCCAACACTACCACTTCACACTCAATAATTTGCTAGAACAATGCAGAATATTCAGGAAAGTACTATACTTGGTCTGGGAGGACCTCAAACATAAATTTTTTGGTGTACTCTTCCATGGAGTCAGAATACATTACCCTTCGAGCACATTTATGGTAAAACAATATACACAACACATTGTGAACCAGTGAAGCTCCTCCAAGCCCTTGTGTCCTGAGTTCTCAATGGGGTTTCTTAGCATAGGCAAGACTGACAGAATCATTGTATGAGTAAACTCAATCTCCAGCATCCTACAATCCCTGGAGGTCAATTGATAGCATGTCACTCAGAACATCAATGCTGTAGTCACCTGACTGGTTGTTCTGGTGTAAGCAGAACTCACCTTGAGTCACCTAGTTAGCATAAATTAATAGGACTCACTATAAATACCAAAGACACTTCTATCATTCAGGAAATTCCAAATACTTGAAGAATGTTGTTCAGGGTCCCAGAACAGAGTCCAAACACTTACTATAATAGAAGGTAGCAAAATGAGTCAATGAAAAACAGACTTTTTAAATAACGATTGACAAGCCGTGCTCGGTGGCTCAGCCTGTAATCCTGCGCCTTTGGGAGGCTGAGTGGATTGCCTGAGCCCGCGGGTTCGAGACCCGCCTGGGCAGTGAGACCTCATCTCTACAATAAATCAAAATATCAACCAGGCGTGGTAGCGCATGCCTGTAATTCCGGCTACTCGGAAGGCTGAGGCGGAAGGATCGCCGGAGCCCAGCAGGTCGAGGCTGCAGTGGCCGGGAGCGGCCACTGCACTCCAGTCTGGGCGACAGAGTGAGACTCCAACTCAAAAAATAAAAAAATAATAAATAAATAAATAAATAAATAAATAAATAAATAAATAACGATTGACATATATTGGGGCAAAAGTATACCTACATGCAAAAGAAGGAAGCTGGATCCCTTCTTCACACCAAACACAAAAATCAATACCACATAGTTCATACAATTAAATATGAGTTAAAACTATAGAAAACTTAGAAAAAAACCCAAAAAGAACAAATGTTTGTGACTGAATTAGACAAAAGTTTCTTAGATGTGACACCAAAAAAAAAAAGACAAAAAAAAGAATAATTGAGCTTTATTAATTTTCAACTTTTGACTTAAAGACACTATCAATAAAATTAAATAGCAGACACGTGTATGGGAGAAAATGTGTGCAAATAATATATCTGATAAGAAACTAGTAACTAGAACCTATAAGGAACTTACAACTCAACAACACCAAAGACAAATAAACCAATTAAACAATCAACTAAGAATCTGAATGCACCATTATCAAAAGAAAATATGCATGAAAATGAACAGTAAGCATATGCAAATATGTTTCACATCATTAGTCATCAAAGGAATGTCTAAAAAACCACATCAAGATTCCACTTCATATTTACAAGGATGACTATAATCAAAACACACAGAAAATAATTAGTGTTGAAAATGATCCAAATAAACTGGAACAGTGGTAGGAATGCATGTCAAGTGGTTCAACCATTAGAAAAATATTCTGGCAGTTCCTCAAAAGGTCCAACATGTGGTTATTATATGACCCAGAAATTTCTCCATAGGCATATATTTAAAAAAAACATGAAAACACTTAGGAATTGAAAACATATGTACCAATACAAACTTGTCTATGAAGTTTCATAGGAGCACTATTCAAGATTGCCGCAAAATAGGATGTCAATCAATAGATAGATATTCAAAATGTAAAATATTCATGTAAGATATAATCATTTAATTATTAAAAGGAAGGAGGTTCTCATACATGCTACAACATGAATGAATCTTGAAAGCATTATGCTAAACGTAAAGGAGTCAGTTGCAAAAGGCCACATATTCTAGATGCCATTTATCTGAAATCCATACAGATAAAAAATAGACTAATGGTTACCAGGGATTGGGGTTGGGGGAAGGGGGAAATGACTGTGTGTGGCACAAGGGGTATTCGGAGGAGTCATGAAATTTTTCTGAGATTACATCACACTAGTGTTTTGGACAACTCTGTTAATACACTCAAACAAATTGTACAATTTAGTAGGGTAAAATTTTAAGTTCATGAGTTATCACATAAAGCTATTATTAAAGCTTTTATATATATACAACTATCTATGCATATGAATATATACATGTATTTGCATATACATGAATATCTAGAAAATGAAGTTGGTGTTGAGTCTGTATGTTAAACAGCTTAAATTCCAATTCTCGTTAACAAGTTTAATAAGACCTAAGAAATCACTTAAATGCTTAATCCTATTTTCTCTTTGTTTTTGTTTGTTTGAGGTCTCACTTTGTCACCCATGCTGGAGTGTAGTTGCATGATGATCATGGATCACAGCAGCCTAGACCTCTTGGATTCAGGCAATTCCTTTTCTGCCTCACCCTCCTGAGTAGCTGGGAGTACAGGTGTACACCACCATGCCTGGCTATTTTTGTGTTTTTATAAAGATGAGGTCTTGTTATATTGCCTAGACTGATTTTTTTGCCTCGGCCTCCCAAAGTGCTGGGATTACAGATGTGAGTCACTGCACCCTGCCCTAATCCTGTCTTCAAGTATATATATATTCCATCCTTTACATAGACATTGTAGTTTCATGGCAAAGTAGGACTGAAAGGAGGTTTTGTTTAACTTGAAAATATACTGAAACCTGGCATGTCATTTATTCTTTAGTTTTTTGCCTCTCTTGGCTCTGATTCTCTGCCACGTCTTTTTCCATTGCATTGATATAGCCTTTTATCATGGCTTTTTATTTGACATTAAAATTTTTTCTTCAACAAATACAGGCTTTTGTGTACTATCTGAATAGAGACTGTTTTTCTGCTTTCCTTTAATTTTCCAGCAAAACTGACCTCGAACTTCTCAAAGGTTTTAGAGGGCAAAATTTTTTTGTTGTTGTACTGACCGCATTGTTTTGTTAATTTCAATACAATGAAATGTACCTGATACATCTTATTTAGTAAAGAATGTTCTGATATCTTTATTTTTCACTCAAGTGGTTTTCAGATTCTAGAATGAATACATTGTGTAAGCCGGGGACAAGTTAATTCTTAAAGTCTTTATAATATTAACAGTGAAGTGTTCTTTGGCTGGATTAGAGTACCTATTTATTATCTTACATTCTACTCAGGAATGTGTACACTGATGGAATGGGTCCCTATAAAAATGGCATGTTGTCCTTGAAAAAAAAATAATCACAAACATATAGTGAGTGAAAAACAAAAAATCAAGTGGGCACATTACATGTAAAATTTAATATAGGAATTCTCACTAGAACTTTACTGTATGACTACATGTAGCCTTGTAAGTCTAGGATATTTAAAGCAAAATGTTGAAAAGCAAAGTCATAGGAATAAAGAAAAATCCTACGATATATGTAAACTGAAATTATCTGAAAAAAAATAAAGACAGTAATTGAATATATTTGAATGAGATCATTGACCTTAAGTATCAAAAGTCTGATTTACAGATGACAAGTACTTCAGCCAGTCAGGTAATCTTTTAGTCACAAGTACTACACTATGCTAACAGTAATGCAAGTCAGCAAGTTGAGGGAAAGAATAATGCAGAATACTTCCAAACAAAAAAGCAGAGATTAAAAAACCAGAGTCAACATCTTTGAAGATAAGCTAGGTGGGAAAAACATTTTGATAATGAATATAGCACATATTATTTGCTCATGGCTACTGTGTCTGTGCAATCCTGTCCTTGTTAATAGTGTAAGGGAGAAGCGATACTTTAAGTTATTCCACTCTTGATGGTCCAACTAAAATCTTGATGGTCCAAGTAAAATCTTACCAACTTAAAATTCGTTAAACAAAATATTTACTCTGAAATCCCCAAATATTGCCGAAAGACAGATACACTTGACTTATTTTGTAATTCTTTTGGATAGAAAATTAAGTCCTTATTTTTGTTTTTATGTAACTACATAGCAACAACTCTGAAGATTTTTTACTGTAGTGATTTACACAATTTCAAATTGCTTATTAATCCATTGTGTCTGTTTTCTATCTCCTAATGGTAAAGAAAATATCTGCATGTATGAATTATGAACATATATTACAATGTGACTTTATTATTGCTTTGCTTTGGGTTCATTTAATTTACTCTATTGATAATATTGAAAATTAGAATTTTTAAAGCTTTGTTGCAAAAAATAGTCTCATACATAACAAAAATGTGCAATGTATTTATTTCCTATTCAAGAATATTCACAAATAACTCTTTAAAGTCCTAAACTTCCACTCTATTTTTATTCTAATACTCTACTTTACAGCTAACAACTTAATTTGCCTGAGTTTTATGAAAGTAGCAGAAGTCATAAGATTCCTAAATCTAGGATAAAATATAGTTTTTCCCACATTATTAGAATTACCTAGAATATCAGGCCAGTTTTTCAAGATTTAATTTTTAAAAGGGAACTCAAAGAGGGCTAAAGACATATACATACACAATAGGTTAGGTGAATTACAGGAAATAAGTCTCAAATTTGGGAAACCCATCCTTTTTAAATGAATGCTGTACAGCAAAACAAAAAATCTTCCCACTGCTCCATAGGAAGATACTGTCTTTAATTGTAATGCCCATCCATCAATTATTTTTAAAAAACTTAAGAATTTTGCAAAATAATTAGGATTTCTATTCTCCATAGATTCAGAAACACAAAACACACATAAAGAATGACCTCTCAACAATACCAAAAGCCAAGACACAATGTAGTTATCATTAAATTTAATAATAATAGCAATTGTTCTTTGAGGTGGTACATAATTTCATTACATATAAATAACCAAATTATGACTAAAAGTGAATGTGGCTTAATTACAAAGTTGCATCGATAGACTTATGAAAAAGCCTTATGAAGCTTATCATCACATCCTGTGGGTATGGAGATGATGATTATGGGAAGAAGGTTGGAATTATTACAAGTAATAATAAATGCAGACTAGTGAAATCATAGCAGAAAGAGAGCAAAGCAGATTATAAGTAAATTTGAGTTTCATGGTGGGATCTATTTGTTTTCACAAAGATAAGAGTAAGAAAGCGAAACACTAAGCTAATCTACCTCAGATCTAGTATTGATAATGACCAGTATTAAAAGAAACTTAGACTTGTCTCTGAAGAAAGATTACCCACAGAACTGCAAGTTCTCGCTATATAAAGTTTCCATGTGGATTATCTGGTGAAAACATGTGAAAAAAATCTGTAGATGGCTTGATTTATAGAAAGTCTATTACAATTACCTCTTGGTTTGCAGTTTATGGACTGTGTTTTCCATTCTAGATAATTTTCATATGTCCAGAGATAATTATTAATTAATGGGATATGACATAATAAGGCTTATGGACAAGCTTCTACACTCTGAGCAATTATAAACTAAGATGATGCTTTGCAAAGACAGTGCCTCATGTGCAGTGTAAAATAAGTTATGATGATCTGCTCAGCAACATCATGGTTTTATACACTCCTTTTATGAAAAATGAATGTCAATAGAATTCATTCAAGGAAAATATGTATGTAAACTCAGGCATCCTGAATAGACTTGGTTGTCATTTGGTGGGGTGAATATTGAATATGACTCACTTTTGGAAAGAAGCAAAGAACATCAATGTAATTCCATGACACAAAAAGAGGAGAATTTAGGAGTAAGTTACATGAAACTGTTAGTCTTATAGGATACATAATGTTTCTGGGTACAATTCATGCACTAAATGGCATGATATTTATTGACATTCAATGGCAATTATATATATATATATATATATAGTGAATTGATTGGCACTAGCCCAAATTGCAAAAATGCTTTTTTGGAGATGTTATAAACTGGTCTTAGCATTTTGAGTTAGGTCAAAATAATGTTCCTGGAGACTTCCTCTAATGATAGAAAAGACTTCTAACCCAAAAAGGAGGCAAAAAAGGAAACTCTTTTACAAAATACAAACTATGCCTGAAAATAAAAAGCTATAATTGAACAACTAATTGAATAGTGAATTTCACAAAGCACCATACCATTGATTAATGCTGGGAGTAAACGTATGGTACGTATTCATTCAAGAGCAACTACTGAATTTCAAATCAATTTAGAGTGTCATGTTATTAGGAATCAGAGACTGAATATGGTAGATAATAAAGCCATATAAACAAATGGTCTCCAACTCTCCAATAATTGTTTTCTGTAGGTATTACCTCAAGCCTGCTTTTATCACAGTTTCTAAAATATTTTATTATTCTGGAAATCATCGTTCTTTGATATTCTCTTTCCACTTAATGCTATTAATGGATTGTCAGCTCTTTATTTCTCCATTCTATAACTATGTCAGAGAGTTTAATATTATGTTTGACACACCATAAATCAGTTACAATTATAATATCACATCATTTTTTCTTTAGTTTTTTTTTAATTTTTAAGGTGTGGGGTACAATTCAGGGTTAGCTATGCAAATGTTCATTATGCAAGTACCCTTGTTGACAAAGTATCCCCCCCCCTTCCCCAGGTAGATTCCCACTACTGCCAATCCCGCTTCCCTGCTTCCCTCTCGGCAGTTTCCCACTACTGCCAACTGTTTCTTATAGTATTATGATAATTGTTCTAGGTCTGCTTATGAGTGAGAACATGGGATAATCAGTTCTTTGTTTCTGTGAAAGATCACTCAGTATAATAGACTCTAAGTCCATCCAGGCTGCTGTGAAGTTCATGATTT
This sequence comes from Cephalopachus bancanus, assembly GCA_027257055.1. NCBI lineage: Eukaryota > Metazoa > Chordata > Mammalia > Primates > Tarsiidae > Cephalopachus > Cephalopachus bancanus. The sequence goes on along the minus strand of JAPVLO010000068.1, from coordinate 13,526,497 downwards.
TGCTCTTCTTTATGACTGCATAATATTCCATTATGAATATGTACCACATTTTAAAAAATCCAGTCCTCTTTTGATTGGCACCATGGTCGGTTCCATGTTCTGGCTACTGTGAAAAATTCTGTGATAAACATACATGTGCAGGTATCTTTTTTATAGAGGGATTTGAGTTCTTCTGGGTATATTCCCAATAGGGGGATTGCAAGATCTTACGGAAGGTTGATTTTTAGATCTTTTAGGAATCACCACACTGTTCCACAGAGGCTGTACTAGTTTATACTCCTAACAGTGTAGAAGTGTTCCCTTTTCACCACTTCCTCTGCTGCATTTGTTGTTTTTGGCAAAGTCTCAGGGTATAAAATCAACGTGCAAAAACCAGTTACATTTCTATACATCAACAACAAACAAACAGAAACCCAAATAAAAAGCACAGTCCCATTTACAATAGCCAGAAAAGAAATCAAATGCCTTGGCATCTTCCTACCCAGAGACGTGAAAGACCTTTACAATAAAAACTACAAAACACTGCTCAAAGAAATCAAATATGAAATAAACAAATGGAAAAATATTCCATGCTCATGGACTGGAAGAATCAACATTGTTAAGATGTCCATCCTACCTAAGACAATCTACAGATTTAATGCAACACCCATTAAATTTCCGGCAGCATTCTTCTCAGACCTGGACACAACAATACAGGAATTCATAAGGAAACATAAGCAACTATGAATCACTAAAACAATCCTTAGCATAAAACAGCAGAGTAGGAGGTATCACACTCCTAGACTTTAAACTCTATTATAAAGCTACAATAACCCAAACAGCCTGATATTGGTACAAGAACAGACATGTAGACCAATGGAACAAGATAGAGATTCCAGAAGCAAAATCTCAGTTTCTCAACCAACTCATCTTTGACAAAGCCTCCACCACCAATGACTGGAGAGAGGAGAACCTACTCAGTAAATGGTGCTGGGAAAATGGTCTGACCACATGCAGAAGATTAACACATCATTTTTTTAACCAAGATAAATAAAATTTTTCTATGTACAACATATTTCAAATAACATGGTCTGTGAGTAGGAGCCATTGCTTGACTATTTTCATATTCTGTCTAGCTTGTGAACATAACCATGTTCCAGACATGTAGAACAGGGTTTTATATTCACAAGCTTCTAGGTATCATTAGGTAGTTCTGCCTTTCTCTTCCTCAGCTTTCCCTTAATTTTCAGCCACAGTCTGTCTTCTGTAAGGGAGTTTCCCTTTTTTCCTCCTTTTTGGGTTAGAAGTGTTCTCTATCATTAGGGTAAGCCTCTAGGAATAATATTTTGACCAATCTCAATGCTTTTAGCTTTACATAAATTACACATTCTAATATATATGTACAAGTACACATATATTCACATATATAAAACGGTTACATAACTGATGAAGAAAAAGTAACAGAGATGGTTAGATAGTCAAATAACTTTTTTAAAGACATAAATAAGTATAGTTCTGATCAATACAACACACATCCTTCTCACCTCTGGATGACTCTAATCCTGGTAAACTTTGAGATTTTTCTTGGTTTTTTATTGTAAAAAAACTAATGGGTATCTAAGAAATTTACCTTAAGAATACATTGACCAATTCAAAGGATGGGCTGGGGAAGATAGTGTTAAAGCAGCTGTTGAATAATTCATTATTTTTTTCTCTGTACAGTAGAAGCATAATCTTAGGAAAGAAATCAAGTGGCCAGATCTTTTTTTTCTGAATATGCTAATAACTGACCTCTTCAAAAATAGTCCCTGAGTTTCGCACTGCTTATGGTAGATAAATCTAGTATTTATAGATTTATGAACCATTGCTTCCTGGAAAACATCATGTATCCTTTACATGGGCTGGATATAAAATGAGGATGTTTCATTACCTAGCTCTCTTTGTTGTATGATGTAATATGTCAATCTCATTTATTGATCTCATTCTGTCCTCTGGTCAGAGACCATGTTAGATTTATAAATCTAAATCTTGGAGAATCACGCAGAATGCCCAGATCTCTCCTGCATACTCGTGCTTTCACATTTTGTGTGTCCTGAAAATTATTAGTAAAGTTTAAGACACAATTAATAAGATTTTACTAAGGGATTTAACAAAATTATTTTAAATCTCATAGCTTTTAAGAAGATGAGACATAAATAATTTCAGGCAAAAAAAAAAAAAAAAGTGTAGTCACTTATGAGGAAAGAGCAGGAATCACCCATAGAAATGTGGCATGTGTATAATAATAGCTGTGACCATCTCTTGAAATATGTCTCCTTCAGTTATCAGTAAAGTCATAACAAATTGTCAGATTTATTGTGCATTTTATTAAGGTCGGTATGGTCAAATTTTATAAAATCTATAAAGTTCATTTTTCAGTGTATTATGAATAAAGTTACTCAGCATTTCTGTCAAGCTCTGCCTCATTAATCTTACACCAGCTTTCCAGCATTGCCATAACTGCCCAGTAATGATGGCAGCTTGTGGCTCTATGACCTGTGGTAATCCTGACTGGGGCATAAATACATCAGCATTAAATCATTTATCTTGAAACAAACCTTGCTATGAATACAGATAATATTTGATTATCTGTGTGTGTTCACATTTCTTCCTGGGCAATATTCAGAGGGAGGGTTTCCATCAGTGGCCAACTTTGGGTCCCTATTTTTTTTTTTTTTAATTTTATTTTGAGTTGTAGTGTACAACTGAGGATTTGCTACATAAGTAGATGGCATGCAAGTAAAGTTTGGGCTTCTAACTGACACTTTCTCCCCTTGGTAGTGGAACAGATACCCATTGTGTTACCACATCCCTCTTCTCCCCCCCCACCCTTAGCAGTACCCAGCCTCTGTGGATCTTACCCCTGTGCTCATGAGACTAGTGTTTAGGACCCTCTTATGAGTGAGAATATGTGGTACTCAGTTCTCTGTTTCTGCGATTGTTCACTTAGTAGGATGGTCTCCAACTACATCCAAATTGCTTCAAAGACCATGATTTTGTTTTTTATACCTGCGTAATATTCTATCATGTATGTGTACCACGTTTTCTTTATCCAGTCCACTTTCTATGGGCATCTGGTTTGGTTCCAGTTTTTTTGCTATTGTGAATAATGCAGCAATAAACATGAGTGTGCAGATTCCTTTTTGGTAGAGACATTTCTGTACCACTGGCTATATTTCCAAGAGAGGCGTTGCTGTATCATATGGAAGCTCAATTATTAGTTCTTTTGGAAAGTGCCACATGGCTTTCCATAGAGGTTGAACTAGCTTACATTCCCACCAACAGTGTAGCTAGCCAGTTTTCCCAGCTCCATTTGCTAAATATAATTTCCTTTCCCTAGTTTGTTATTGATGGTTCTGGTGTATATGAGTTGGTTGAAAGACCATGTTTTTATTTCCAGAATCTCTGTCCTGTTCTAATGGTCTATGTGCCTATTCCTGTACCAATATCATGCCATCTTGGTTACTGTAGCCTTGTAATATAGCTTAAAGTCTGGAAGTATAATACCCCCAGCTTTGTTTCTCTTGCTGAGGATTGCTTTGGCGATTCATGCTCTTTATTACTTCCATATAAAGTTCTTTGTTGTCTTTTCTAAGTCTGTGAAAATATGATGTTGGCAATTTTATAGAAACTGGAAACATTCCCACTAATAACTGGAACAAGACAAGGATGCCTGCTCTCACCCCTCTTATGTAACATAGTACTGGAAGTCATTTCCAGAGCATTCAACCTTGTGAGGTTGTGTGATGCCAGAAAATCTTCCATTTCCTCTGGATTTTCTAGTTTATTTTTATGTAAATATTTATGGTAATCTCTGATAATCTTTTAAATATCTTGAGAGTCAGTTGTAACATCACTCTTTTTGTTTCTAGTTGTGCTTTTTCAACTTTCTCTTTTTTGAAAAGTCACTCTGGACAGGGGTGTGTCAATCTTATTTACCTTTCCAAAAAAATCAGCTTTTGGTATTTTTGATCCTTTCTATAATATCTTTGTCTTTTATATCATGCAATTATAACATTATCATAGTAATATGAATTTTTCTACTGATGTTGGATTTAATTATTCTTGTCTTTTAAGTACCCTTAAGAATAACATTAGGCTGTTTACTTGTGATCTATTTTCTCTTTTTTTAAAATTTTTAATATGGGGGGTACAATTCAGGGTTAGTTATACAAATGTTCATTATGCAGGTCCCATTGATGAGGTGTGCCCCCTGGCAGTTTCCCACTGCTGCCAATTCCTTTCTTATAGTATTATGATAGCTATTCAAGGTCCACTAATGAGTGAGAATTAATGAGACTTGGTTCGTTGTTTCTGTGATAGATCAATCCATATTATAGACTCTAATTCCATCCAGATTGCTTTGAAGTTCATAATGTTATCCTTCTTTATGGCTGCATAATATTCCATCATGTATGTGTACCACATGTTTTTCAATCCTCTTGCAATGGACATCACAGTTGGTTCCATGTTTTTGCTGTTTTGAATAATGTTGCAATAAACATGCATGTGCAGGTATCTTTTTCATAAAGTGATTTGAGTTCCTCTGGGTATATTTCCAGTAGGGGAATTGCAGGGTCTTGCATGGGAGGTCAATTTTCAGATCTTTTAGGAATCACCAAACTGTTTTCCACAGAGTTTGTTCTAGTTTGCACTCCCAACAAGAGTGTAGAAGTATTACCCTTTCACCAAATCCTTTCAGCATCTGTTGCTTTTTGAGTTATTGATGATGACCATCCTGAATGGAGTTAGGTGGTATCACAGTGTAGATTTAATTTGCAATTCTTTGAAGACTAGTGAGGCTGAACAATTTTTAACGTATCTGTTGGCTGTTCATATGTCTTCTCTTGAGAAGCACCTCTTCAAATCTTTTGCCCACTTTACAATGGAATTTTTTTGTTTTGTCTTGTTTATTAGTTTGTTTTTTTCTGGCATGTTTGAGATCCTTATAGATTCTAGACCCTTTGCCAGATATACAGTTGACAAATATTTTTTTAACAGTCTGTGGGCTGTCTCCCCACTCTCTCTATTGTTTCTTTGGCTTTGCAGAAGCTTATCTGTTGATGAGGTCCCACTTGTCTATCTTATCTCATATAGCATGGGCACTTGGGGTTTGGATCAGGAATTAATTGTCAGTTTCAATTTTCATAAGGGTATCTCCTGTATTTTCTAAGATTCTTATAGTTTGAGGTTTTACGTTTATGTCTTTGATCCATTTACAGTTGATTTTTTTGTATGGTGTTACTTAAGAGTCTTGTTTTAAGCTTCTGCATGTGGTCAGCCAGTTTTCCCAGCGCCATTTACTGAATAGGTAAACCTCTGCAGTGGTTGATGGTGGAGGCTTTGCTGAAGATGAGTTGGTTGAGAAATTGAGGTTTTGCTTCTGGCATCTCTATCCTGTTCCATTGGTCTATATGCCTGTTCTTATACCAATACCAGGCTGTTTTGTTTATTGTAGCCTTATAATAAAGTTTAATGTCTGGGAGTGTAATACCTCCCACTTGGTTGTTTTTGATGAGGGTTGTTTTGGCTATTCCTGGTCATTTATGTTTCCATATGAATTTCTGTATTGTCATTTCCAGGTCCAAGAACGCTGCTGGAAATTTAATGGGTACTATATTAAATCTGTAGATTACCTTGAGTAGGAAGGACATCTTAACAATGTTGATTCTTCCAATCCATGAGTATGGAATATTTTTCCATTTGTTTGTGTCATCTTTAATTCCTTTAAGCAGTGTTTTGTGGTTTTCATTGTAAAAGTATTTGACTTCTCTGATTGGGACTATGCCAAGGTATTTCTTTCTTTTTTCTGACTATTATGAATGGGACTGTGCTTTTTATTTGAGTTTCTATATGTTTATTGTTGGTGTATAGGAATATGACTATTTTTTCACATTTATTTATTCCCTGAGATCTGACAAAGTTCTTTATCAGTGCAAGGAGGTTTTTGACAGATTTTCTTAGGTTTTCAAGGTATAGAATCATATTGTCTGCAATGAAGGATAACTGAACTTCCCTTTTTCCTATATGAATACCCCTGATTTTCTCCTCTTGCCCGATTGCTCCAGCTAGACTTCCAATACTATGTTGAACAGGAGAAGTGAGAGTGAACATCCTTGCCTTCTACTGGTTTTCAAGGAAATGGTTCCTATTTTCTGCCTATTTAGCAGTATATTGGCTATGGGTTTCTCATAGATGTTTATTTTACTATTTTGTGGTATGTTCCATCTATGCCTAGATGTTTGTGGGTTTTTATCCAAAGCGGTGCTGGAGTTTATCAAAAGTTATATCCACGTCTAATGATATAATTATGTGGTTTCTGTTTTTATATCTGTTGTTTATATATCTATATCTATATCTATATATATATTTTTTTGAGTTGGAGTCTCATTCTGTTGCCTAAACTGGAGTGCAGTGGCTACTTCTGGCCACTGTAGCCTCAACATGCTGGGCTCCGGTGATCCTTCCGCCTCAGCCTCCTGAGTAGCCGGAGTTACAGGCATGCCCTACCACGCCCTGCTGATTTTTTTTTTTATAATCGATAATTTTTGTTATGGTATTGTGGGGTACAGTTAAGGGTTAGGTACAAATATGCTTCTTTCAGGCACCGTTGTTGATAAAAGGTGTTTCCACGTCCCCAGACAGATGTTTACTGCCATTAATCCCATTTCCCTTCCCCTACCCCCCCATTGTTTCCCACCACTATCAGTCATTTTCTTATGGTAATATGTTGGGTGATCAAGGTCCACTATATGAGTGAGAACATGTGATACTCAGATCTTTGTTTCTGTGAGTGGTCACTCAGTATTACAGACTCTAGTTCCATCCAGGTTGCTGCGGAATTCATGATTTTGTTCTTTATGGCTGCATAATATTCCATCATGTATATGTACCACATTTTTTTAATCCAGTCCTTTTGATGGGCAGCATGATTCTTTGATGTATTGCAGAGATGAGGTCTTGCCAAGTTGCCCAGGCGGGTTTCAAACCCGTGGGCTCAGGCAATCCACTCACCTCAGCCTCCCAAAGCGTGGGATTACAGGCTGAGCCACTGAGCTCGGCGTGTTGTTATATTTAATTACATTTATTGTCTCCTGTGGCTGTCACACCAGCCCTGCATCCTGGGGATGAAGCATATTTGGTCATGGTGGATGATTTTTGAGATGTGTTGATGGATCTGGTTTGCTAGGATTTTGTTGAGAATTTTAAAATCTATGTTCATCAAGGATATTGGCCTCTTTCTTTGTTGGATCTTTATCCAGTTTGGGTATCAAAGTGATATTAGCTTCATAAAATGATTTGGAGAGAGTTGCATCTTTCTCAATTTCCTGGAATACTTTCAATAGGATTGGTATCAGTTCCCCCTTGTATGTTTTGTAGAATTCTGCTGGAAAGTCATCTAGTCCAGGACTTTTTTTTGTAGGTAATTTTCTTATGACATAATCAGTTTCCTGTGTTGTTATTGGTCTATTTAGGGTCTCAATTTCTTCTTCTTTCAACCTGAAGAGGTTGTGTGATTTCAGAAAGTCCTCTGTTTCATTTAGGTTTTTAAGTTTGTTTCTATAGAGGTGCACATAGCAATCTCTGGCAATTTTTGTATTTCTTTGGGGTTAGTTGTGACTTTATCCTTTGTATTTTTGATTGTTTTTATTTGGGCTTTTTCTTTTTTTCTTGATCAGTTTAGTTAGGGATCTATCAATCTTGCTTATTCTTTCAAAGAAACAGCTTTTGGTTACATTAATTTTTTATTTTTATTTTATTTTTGTCCCAAATTTGGGTTTTTATTTTGGTGATCTGGATTCTTCTGCTGAAGTTAGGGTTTTGGTGGACTTGTTTTTTCAGCTTCCATAGGTGATTGATGATCTTTCCATTTTCTTCATGTGTATTTGTAGAGATATGAATCAACCTCTTAGTACTGTTTTCATGGCATTTCAGGATTTTGGTAAGATGTTTCTTCATTTTCATTTGTTTCCAGGAACATTTTAATATCTGCTTTGATTTCTGTGTTTACCCAGGATTTGGTTAGCATCATGCAATTTAGTGTCCATGTCTTTGTGGGTTTTGAGGGAGCTTTGTTGGTATTGATATTTATTTTTATTCCACTGTGGTCTGTGGTGTGGGAAGGTGCATGAAAATATTTCAATCTTATGGAATTTGTGTATTCTTGATTTATGGCTGAGGATGTGGTCAATCTTAGAGTATGTTCAATAGGGTGATGAGTAGAATGTATGTCCCATGGTTGTTGGGTGGAGCGCTCTGTATGTATCAATTAAGTCCATTTGGTCAAGCATCAGGTTGAGGTTCTGAACCTCCTCGTTGATTTTTTTCTTGATAATCTGTCTAGGGTTGTTAGTGAGTATTTAAGTCCCCAGCTATGATTGCGTTAGAGTCATTATCTTTTTTTAGTTTACCTAGAAGCTGCTTCATGAAAGTTGGTACTCCTATGTTCGGTGCATATATGTTTAGATTGGATATTTCTTGTTGTTAATTTGACTCTTTTATCCTTATGTAGTGACCTTTAGTTACACCTTTAATTTTTGATAGCTTCAAGGGTATTTTACCTGATATTAAGACCATGACTCCTGCTTTCTTATGTGTTCCACTTGCCTGAATTTTGTTTTCCATCCTCTTACTTTGAGGCTGTGAGTGGTTCTTTCTGGTAATATGAGTCTCTTGGAGACAATATATTGCTGTATTATGATATTTTATCCAATTTTCCATTCTATATATTTTCTTTGGTGCATTTGGTCCATTCACATTCAGGGTAATTATTGAGATGTGAGAGTTTATCACTGTCATGAGGTTCTTACAGAACTTGTTGTTACTGTTTATTTGTTTACTTGTTTGTTGTCTTTCTTTTGATTTTTGAGTAGATTTATGTGAGTTTTCCATCTTTTTCCTGCATTTTTGGAAGGACTTTATCATTTTTTTTCCCCTCTCTTCTGTATGTAATTTTTTTTTTTTTGAGTTGGAGTCTCACTCTGTTGCCCAGACTGGAGTGCAGCGGCCACTCCCAGCCACCACAGCCTTGACTTGCTGGGCTCTGGTGATCCTTCTGCCTCAGCCTCCCGAGTAGCTGAAATTACAGGTATGCGCTACCACACCTGGCAAATTTTTTGATTTTATTGTAGAGATGAGATCTTGCCTGTCCAGGCGGATCTTGAACCCGCAGACTCGGGCAATTCACTCACCTCAGCCTCCCAAAGGTGCGGGATTACAGGCTGAGCCACTGAGCTGGGCATTGTAATACTTTTTAAGTGTTTTTTGTAGAGCTGGTCTGGAGGCAGCAAAAACTCTTAGGGATTGAATATCTGGAAAGAATTTTAATTCTCCACCGCTGATGAACCTTAACATAGCTGGGTAGGTAATTCTTGATTGAAATTTTTATCTTTGAGATCTTTGAAGATTGGGCTCTAATCTCTCCTAGCCTGAAGTGTTTCTGTAGATAAGTCTACTACTATTCTAATTGGTCTTCCTTGGTTATAGTCTGACCTTTCTTTCTTGCTGCCTTTAGGATTTTTCCTTTTATTACCTACTTTGTGTAGGCAAATTACTTGGTGTCTAGGAGTTGGTCTTCGCACTTGTTGCCTTTCAGGTTTTCTCTGAATCGCTTGTATTTGAATGGTTGTGTCACTGATGAGATGAATAAAATTTTCTTGGATAATTTCATAGAATGTTTGTTCCAGGGTGTTTGCTGTCTCTCTATCTGCCTCAGGGATTCCAATTAGTCTTAGATTCGGCCTCTTGATATAATTGCTCATCTCTTAGACGTTTTGTTCTATCTTTTTCAGCTTCTTTTCTATGTTTTTACCAGTTTGCCTTAGTTCCATATTTTTGTCCTCAAACTCTGAGACTCTTTCTTCTGCTTGGTTGATTCTGCTTTCTATACTATTCAGTTTGTTGTTTTTTATTTCATTACTGTATTCTTTATTGCTGTTTTCTCAGTTATCAACTCCTTCATTCTTTCCTCTTGTCTCTCCTCATTTCTATTTGTTCTGTCTATTAGTATCTTGATATCTTGGTTGGTGGTTTGAGACCAGTCATTCCAGGGGCTCTTCACTGTTTGAGTTCCATAGTCTGTATTCTTAATGGCTATTCTCCCAGAAGTCTGCGTGAGACTCATATTCTTCCTTTGATTTTTCTTCATTTCTTTAGCTTTTTCTCCCCCCGGCCCTTTTTTAAAGCTCTTCTTTAATTCTGTTGTTCAGTGATGGGGGGGATAGCTTTTATTCTGTTTGCTCAAGCTTCTATTCTTTCTTATGTAGATCCTCTGTCTTTATTCAGTTCTGAAACTGGACTGGGAGTGGAGCCCTATGCTTTTTGCAGTTTTGAGATTTAATTAAGGTGGGAGCTGTGATTCAGAAGCTATCTCTAGTTCCCAGTATCCACTGATGAGTGTGTGGGCCCCCTGGAACCTACTTCCCACTGCCATACAATCTGGCCATTCAGTGTGAGTATCTGTTTGCCCCCCTGCTGAAAGCAAGATGAGATAAGAAAAAGGAAAAGAATGGAAAAACAAAGGAAGAAGATGGAAGGAAGGTGGGGAGAGAGGAGAAAAGGAAAAACAGACAAGCATACAAACTAACGAATAAACAGAGAAACAAACAAAGACAAAAAATACAGGCAGTCATAGAAACAAACAACAAAAACCTTCTGTTGGTGTACTCTCCCTCAAAAATACCCATACACAAACAGAAAATCCAAAAATAATAAATAAACGAAAACATAACAAATACAAAAATGTATGCAAAAACAGAAAAAAAGAGAGAAGAAGAAAACCCCAAAAACTACAAGGAAAAAAACTCACTCTGTGGCCGTTTCTGTTGCTCCAAGTTCCTCTTGGAGTAACACCTTAAGGGGCAGCTCCTCCCCTTTACTCTCAGCTCAAGCTGATAGGGTTGGTCTCAGTGTGGGTCAGATGCCCCATCAACTCCCTGTGGGAGGAGGATAGATCAGATCTGGATTCATCCAACTTGCTGCTGCTGCTGTCAAGTCTTCCACTCAGATCTGATGTGTCTTTTCCCATTTCAGCATGGGGGAAGGGCATCTGCTTCTCCAAGTCTGATGAGAGCAAAGCCTCTGCGTCTCAGACTGGAGGCTGGACAGAGTTGGGCAAAGCAATGTACGTCTCCTCCAGGTCCCAGGTCCCATTGACTTCTAGTCATTGGCATTGGAGCCTGTTCCAGATCTCGACAACCTGCCCTCTCCCCAGTCTCTCCTGTTTGTGTCAGTCTGGAGCCACAAGTGATGATGTGGGTCAGTTGCCAGCTGGTGAGGAGCAGTTGCTCTCCACTACCTCCTCTCAAGGTAATGACAGATGACTCTGCGTGCCCGGGGCTCCAATCTCAGGACAGTTGTGGGTTACTGTCACATCCAGTAGTGAACCCTTGGTGCATGAACCCAAGTATCACCTCAGACAGACTCACTTGCCCACTGGCACATACCCACTCACACAGAGTCTTTATGGGTTCTCCACAGAGGTATCTATTTTACCAAAAGTCATTCAACAGTATGCTTTTTAGTGTCAATGGTCTGTGTGTGTTTTGGGAGAATCTTGCTGGTGTCAATATGTATTTGACATAATCCACTGTGATCTGAGAAGATGCTTTATATTATTTCAACCTTTTGAAATTTGATCACACTTTTTTTTTTTAATGCCTGAGATTGTGATCAATCTTGGAGTATGTGCTATTTGCTGATCAGTAGAATGTATACCCTGTAGTTGTTGGGTGGAAGGTTCTGTGTATGTCTATTATATCCATTTGGCCAAGTGTTATGTTTAGGTTTTGAATCTCTTCATTGATTTTGAATCGATGATATATCTAGGACTGTTAGTAGGATATTGAAGTCTCTGACTATGATTGTGTGAGTGTCTACGTCCTTTCTTAATTTACATAGAAATTGTTTTATAAAACCAAGTGCTCCTGTGTTGAGTCCATATATATTTAAGATGGCTATTTCTTGCTGGTGGATAAAGCTTTTTTTCATTATGTAGTATCTTCAATGTCTTTTTTAAATATTATTGATGAGGCCGGGCTTGGTGGCTCAGTCAGTAATTCCATGCTTTGGGAGGCCAAGGTGAGTGAATTGCCTGAGCCTGCGGGTTCGAGACCCACCTGGGCAACTTGGTGAGACCTCATCTCTACAATAAATCAAAAAAATTAGCTGGGGTGGTTGCGCACATCTGTAGTTCCAGTTACTTGGAAGGCTGAGGCAGAAGGATCGCCGGAGCCCAGCAGGTCGAGGCTGCGATGGCCGGGAGTGACCACTGCACTCCAGTCTAGGCAACTGAGACTCCAAATCAAAAATAAACAAATAAATAAATAAATATCATTGACTAAAATCTCCATTGACTAATATCAAAATAACTACCCCCACTCCTTTTTGTTTCCCATTTTTCTGCAAAGCCATTTTTCAGCCTTTTTTTCATGAGCCTATGGGTGCCTTTTTCAATGGGATGGGTTCCCTGAAGGCAGCAGAATGTTGGGTCATGTTTGTCCAGTTTCCTACTTTATAGTGTTACTTTCAGCTCATCTGCCTACAAGTTAATTATTGATATTTGAGATTTTATTTTATAAGATGCTTAAGAGGTTGCTCTGCTTCCTTTTACATATATAATACATATACTATACATATATTTAATTTTTTGATGATGTGTATGCTCTGCTAACTCTGTGCTTACCTTTGATTTTGTGGTGGTTGTAACCATTCATTTGTTTCTGTGCTCACAATTTTCTTAAGCATCTCTTAGAGGGTTGGTCTGGAGATATATATTATATTAGAGATTGGATGTCTGGGAAGGATTTTAATTCTCCATCATTGATGAAGCTTAGCTTGGGGGAATAAGATATTATTAGGTGGAATTGCATATCTTTGAGAACATTAAAGACAGAACTACAGTCCCTTCTGGCTTTTAGAATTCCTGCTGAGAATTCTAGTGCAATTCTGAAGGGTCTTCCCTAGTATGTGGCCTGACCCATCTCTCTAGCTGCTTTTAGAATATTTTCTTTTATGCTTACTTTATGAAGATTAATTACTATATTTCTTGAGTACAGTATTCTCACATAAAACTTTGCAAGCGTTCTCTGAATCTTTTACACTTTAATGGTCAACTCTCTAGCAAGATATGAGAAATTTTATCAGATTACCTCATGAAAGGGTTGTTCCAGAACGTTCTAAGTTTCCTCTTCTGTGCCGGGGATTCCAGTCAACCATAAATTTGGCTTCTTTATGTAGCCACACAGCTCTTGTAGATTTTGTTCATTCTTTTTAAGTTTTTCTCCATGCTTTTCTCAGAATAGGTTCTCCAATATTTTGGTCCTCAAATTCTGAGATTCTTTACTCTTCCTGATCAATTCTGCTCCCTAGGGCTTGTTACAGTGCTTTGAAGTTCCATGAAGGAATTCTTTATTTCCAGGATTTCAGAATAGACTTTTCTTATATTAGTCAACTCAACATTTACTTTCTGCTTGACTTGAATGATCTTTGCTTCTAACTTCCCGTGATTTACCTCAGACATTTCAGTCATCCAATATTTGAATTTTGTTGCCATCATCAGGGACAGGTCATTCTGGGTGGCTTCCATTGTTTGGGGACTGTTAACTGCTTTTTAAGTGATATATTTCTAAGTCTTTGAGGAATGACTTTTTTTCCCCCTGGTGTCTCCTCATCTGTGAGGAGTAACTCTTTTTATTGTTATTCTAAGTGGTTTTTTTTGTTTTGTAACTAGATAAATCTTGTTGTCCTGAGCGCCTTTTCTGTGCTCAAAATAGTTGACAGGAAGAGAAATGGGGTATTCACTTCTGCTTCACTACTCTTATTGGTCAGTGCGCTGCACTCAAAGTGACTTTCTCTTCCAAGGGTTTTGCCATGATCAGACTGCTTTCTGACACGCATTGGGAACTCAATGTGTGGACCACATTGGGGATTGGGCCCCCTGGCAGCTGTTCCCCATTTGTAAACAAGAAACACTGCCACTGAAAAACAGTGCCTCTAGTTGCTTTTTGTGTCTCTCCCTCTCTTATACAAAAATGCTCAGCCCTTGATAAACACCAGATTCCCTATCACAGAGAGACCTGCCTTTGGAGCATGTAAGGCTGGCATTATGTCCCTGTGCTCTAAGCAGGTCTCTTCTCATGGAGGACCAACGACTCACACATAGCTGGGAGGAGGACAAACAACCAATATCATGTCAGGAGAACTAACCCTCTCTCACACACAATGCAGGGCTGCAGGTCCTATGTAAACCTGGCCCTGGTGGAGTTAGGGTGTCCCAGTTTCAGCATCGACAACCCAGACTCTCTCCTTGTTCTCAATGCTTTTGAAGAAACCTCTGCAGGATGCAGGGTGCTTATTCTGTCCAAAACTGTTAAAGCAGCCTGAGTTTACTGGTAGCTGGATCTGTCCTCTCTGTTTTGCTTGGCTAGACAGGTGCGAGTTGGTTACTCCCTGATGGTTATCATGGATTTCCCCCTTTGTTCTTCACTGAGAGCCTCAATTCACATCTAGACCTGAAAACATTATTGCCTCCTGGCTAGATCTATTGAAAACTCTTTACATGAAAAAATGACTAACTTATAACTAGAATTTACCACTTTCATGTCAGTTTCATTGTGTTGATGGATACCTATTATTGGGATAAACAAATCAAGCTAAGGTAGATATCATTGAATAATTAAGAATGTTTAAACCCTATTTTTATATCTACTTTCTACCATTTCCATAGAAGAATTGATATTGTCTATTCCAGGGAATGTGAAAATGTTTTATTCTCAGTCTCAATTTCAGTCCCTTTCTACAGTAGATATGCATCTTACATATACTCTTGGCTGAAATTAGGTATAATTTTACTCTGCTATTCCCCATCTCCTCACCAAAATTGTATTCAATCAAGCATTTGGATGAGTGTTTTAAGATTAAAACCCATTATTTTGATCATATCCTTACCCAAGGCACCAGCGTGTCTTTAAGAATGAAAGTCTGAAACAATTATAGTCTGTTGACTACAACTTTCATACAGTTTCTAGTCCTAGTTATTAAGCTTAAGCATGCAAGTAGCATTTTGATTCCAAAGCCAGTTTCAACTTCTATTGTGACTATCTGGAAAATCTTGTAGGGGAATAATACACAGTTACAATATTATAGTGACAAGACATCTGTACTGCTGATCATTGTAACTCTCAAAACTTGGACAAAATGTACTGTGATTTAGTGATATAAAAATAATCTGGACAGGTATATGAAGTGGATTTTCAGGATTATGCAGATACTTGACTTTGGATACTACGCTACTTGGGACTAATGAAATATACACTAGTACTAACCACAGGGATTCCATGTATGTCTAGAACAAGAAGGAGAAGTGTCTTGTAACATATTTGTATAAATTAGCTGCCTAGAGAATCATATATCATCCAGTTCAAAGAACAAATTGTTATTCTAACACCTTACTTCCTTAGGTAACTTAAGTTTTTGAATGTAATACAAAAGGTTAAGAATGAGAAGCCTTAATCATTTACTTTGAGAGAATTTTTAAGAACTGTTTTGTCAGATATACAAATATTGGCAAATGTTCTTTCCCATTCTGTGGGCTGCCTACCACTCCTTTGATGGTTTCTTTTGCTTTGCAGAGCTTTTCAATTTGATGAGGATCCACTTATCTATTTTACTCTTAGAGCATAGATATTTGGGGTTTTAATTTGAAATTAGTTACTCCAATTTCCATAAAGGTGTCTCCTGTGTTTTCTAAGATTCTTATAGTTTGAGGTTTTAAATTTAGGTCTTTGATTCATTTAGAGTTGATTTTTGTGTATGGTGATAGGTAGGGGTCCTATTTCAATCTTCTGCAAGTGGTCACTTAGTTTTCTTTGCACGAGTTACTGAATAGGTTCTCCTCTCCCCTTTGGTTGTCGATGGAGGCTTTGTTGAAGATGAGTTCGTTAAGAAATTGATGTTTTTCTTCTGGAATCGCTATCCTGTTTCATTGGTCAATATTCCTGTTCTTATACCAATAACAGGCTGTATTGATTATTATATCCTTGTAGTAAAGTTTAAAGTCTGGAAGTGAGATGCTTCCCACTTTGTTTCTTTTGCTAAGAATTGTTTTGCTATTTGTGGTCATTTATGTTTCCATATGAATTTCTGCAGTGTTGTTTTCAGGTCTTATTAGAATGATGTTGGTAATTTAATGGTTATTGTTGACTGTAGATTGCCTTTGGTAGGATAAACATCTTAACAATGTTAATTCTTCCAATCCATGAGCATGGAATATTTTTTCATTTGTTTGTCTTCTTTGATTTCTTTGAGCAGTGTCTTCTAGTTTTTGTTGTAAATGTTTTTCATTTCTTTGGTCATTTTTGTGGCTATTGTGAATAGGATTGTGCTTTTTATTTGGTTCTCTGCCTGAGTTTTGTTGGTGTTTAAGAATGCCTGAGATTTAGCTTTTATAAGGACTCAAACATACTGAAAAAAAGTTCTATTGAAAAGTGGGCAGAATATATAAATAGACAGTTATGAAAAGAAGACATAGGAGTAGCTAACAGATACATGAAAAACTGTTCAAGCTCACTAATACAACCTCTGGGGAAAACAGTGTGGCGATTCCCAAAAGATTTAAAAATTGACCTTCTATACAACCCAGCAATTCACCTTCTGGGAATATACCTGGAAGAACTCAAATTGTTCTACAAAAAAGATACCTGCACAAGTATTTTTATTTCAGTATCCACAATAGCAAAACTATGGAACCAACCATGCTGAACATTGAAAGAAAACTGGATAAAATAATGTGGAACATACACGATGGAATATTATACAGCCCTTAAAAAAGGGGCCAAATTATGGGTTTCATAGCAATGTGGATGAATTTAAAGTCTATAATGCTCAGTGATTTATCCCCAAAACAAAGAACTGAGTGCTACATGTTCTCACTCATAATAGGATCCTAACCATTTTCATACTATTATAAGAAAGGGATTGGCAGAAGCTGGAAACTGCCACGGGGGGGCACATAACTTTAATAAGGGTACCTGATCTCAAACCAGGCAAAGTGAGGACCAAAGGGAGGCCCAAACTTTACCTGTATGATGACCACTTATGTACCTAATTTTGAATTGTACCCAACATCTTTAAAATTAAAATAAGAACTATTCTGCTAATGTTTTGTATTCAATGGGTTGTAATAACTAAAGTTTTATGAGTTTCAGTGAGTGACACTAAAGATTGGAGAATTCAAATTTTTAACAATTACTGGCAAATATTGACATATGATTTTGTTATCATTTTTGTCAGAATATCTCTCTAAAATATAGTAGAAATATCTATCCAAAACATAGTGGTAGACCATATGCTAGTATATGATAAACACCATATCAAATCAACTAACCATGTTATTGATTGCTAATATATTGACACATTAATAAAATTGAAAGTACCAGATAAATAAGTTTAGAAATTCCTGGGTGTTAATTTCAAGTGAAACTTTACTTGCATTCATATGCAAACTATAAACTCTACAGTTTACATACTGATAATCTGTCTTTTAAAACCAAAAGTTTTCAGTGTAAACTTATATAAAAATTTAATTTAATTCACATAAGAGCCATAAATTAGTTTTCTAGTTAATTCAGCAGCAATCATAGGTGAATGAAGAAATAGAAACTACGTTAGAAATATGCTACACAAGCCGGGCTTGGTGGCTAAACCTGTAATCCCGCCCCTTTGGGAGGCTGAGGTGAATGGACTGCCTGAGCCTGTGGATTCGAGACCCGCCTGGGCAGCGAGACCTCATCTCTACAATAAATCAAAAAATCAGCCGAGCGTGGCAGCGCATGCCTGTAATTCCGGCTACTAGGAAGGCTGACGCGGAAGGATCGCCGAGCCCAGCAGGTCGAGGCTGCGGTGGCGGAAGTGGCCACTGCACTCCAGTCTGGGTGACAGAGTGAGACTCCAACTCAAAAAAAAAAAAAAGAAAAGAAATATGCTAAACAGTAGTTATAGTGAATGTGTAAAGTCTTTTTTATTTATAATATAACATTTATGCATGTATATTAATTCTTTTTAGGTGAGAAAGCAGGATTTATTAACAAGATAGAAAAGCTCCCACAGCAGGAGTGGACCTGAAAGAGGTGACCCCTGTATATTAATTTTAAGAAAACATTTTTGGAAAATTAAAAATAATACTTCATCATCTATTTAGAGAGAAAGAAAATCAAATAGTGCACTCAAATTTTTAAAGGTCAAATTTAGAGTTAGGTTATATGCAGCCTGATGAGTTACCACATAAAAAGAGCTTCATAAACTATTTCATAGGATCTTAGTTTTGAATCATAATAAGCAGAGAAAAGCAACAAGGACACCATCACAAGTTAACATTTATTATTGTTTTATAAAAAGTGGTTGAAATGTTTATCAGATATTAAAAATATAACCTGGAACAATGATTGACCAAGAGTTACAAATAACATTAGAATAGTTTCATTCTTAGATGTATCATATTAGCATTTCTACCATGCTAATGATATGCATAAAAATATATATTCATGTGAGAACATTTAAGTATAACAAATATAATTTAGTTTTAAGAAGTTTATTCTTAATATTTTTCAGAAACATCTTAATTTTTAAAATATAAAGTCATTTCACACCAACACCATTAAGAGAGACAGTATAGAAAATGAGTATTTATGTAATTAGAAATCTTAAATATGTTTTACAAAATTAGTAACAGATAACAGTTTTTTTAAAGGAAATATTTACTCTCCTTGTATTTTTAATCCTTTAGACTCAATATACCTGAGAAATCTGGTACACTTGTACTATTTGAAATATTAAATGGAATTTCAAAATATGTTAACAGATACAAGATAAGGATAAAAGAATATAGCTACACAACTAATAAAACAATTTAAAATATATATCCATAATGGAAAGAAGATCATTTCAGTTTTTCTAATCTTTTGCTGGCTTGGACAGCTATTTTTCTTTTTCTTTTTTTTTTTTTTTTTTTTTGAGTTGGAGTCTCACTCGGTCGCCCAAACTGGAGTGCAGTGGCCGCTTCCGGCCACGGTGCCTCGACCCGCTGGGCTCCGGCGATCCTTCCGCCTCAGCCTTCCAAGTAGCCGGAATTACAGGCATGCGCTACCATGCCCGTCTGATTTTTTGTTGATTTATTGTAGAGATGAGGTCTCACTGCCCAGGCGGGTCTCAAACCCGCGGGCTCAGGCAATCCACTCACCTCAGCCTCCCAAAGGCGCAGGATTACAGGCTGAGCCACTGAGCCTGGCTTGGACAGCTATTTTTAAGATAGTCATATAATGATGTTACCAGTCTATGAGAAACACAATTCTCCCAATTCACTTTGTTTATTTTTTAAACCTTTTTGGTATCTACTAAATCTTTCTGGAAGTCTATTAATAAGAATAAAGCAACTCTGATTGAATAGGAGTTTTATTCATTGCATTTTTACTAGAATCATCACTGGAGTACAGAATCATCACTATTGCTCAACTCTAGTTCATTCCATAATTGACTGGATTCATGGTTCACAAATGCAGATCCCTATTTCTCTGTCTTATGCCAATGCATTTAAAATATGATGGTGATAGTATAACACTCTTTCTATTAAGCTATTTTCCCTTATAAAGTATTCAAACTTTAAATGAAAAGAATAAGGCATTCTCTGAATCCATGTTATGATTTAACACTTAGCTTTCAGACTCCAAAACTGAAAATACTTTAAGATTCTGTGGTGCTATAAATTCAGTATCTTTCTTTGTGAAATTTTATGTAACTTTTCATATTCAATTATTCCCCATTTTATAGCCACTTAGTCATTGATCTCAGCAGTGTATCATACAATAATGTTTCTAAAATATTAAATTGTCATCTTTGAGTGTATTTTAAAATCTTACTTATCTTTATATTCCAAAGGTCTACTGTCTAGATTGACTTTTTTCTGTATGTGTGTATGCAAGAAGAAAAAAAAAGTAAATGAATGAGACAGATTAAAATTTTATCTTTTCCATTTTTAAAGTACTTGTCAACTAATATTCACTCAGCTTCCCTGTTACATTTTAAATTTATTTTCACAAAATATATATCTGATATTTTTCATAGTTACTTTCTGCCCAAAATGTGTAAAGTTTCAATATTTCTATAAGTAAGACATAACAAAGTTATAAGGAGTCAGAAATTTTTCTAGTGCTTAGAACAGAACTTAACATCTAGGAGACACTCAATAAATATTTGTTGAATAAAAGACTGTGTTGAGAAGGCACTCAATGCATGCTAAGTAATGTTATCTCCCTACCAGATGTGGTGGCTCATGCCTGTAATGCCAGCATTTTGGGAGGTGGAGGCAAGAGGATTGTCTGAGCCCACAAGTTCAAGACCAGTCTGGGCAACCTGGCAAGACCTCACCTCTACAATAAATCAAAAAATTAGCCAGGTGTGCTGACACGACTTAATGATTTTGAGAAGTGTGAATCTCAGTGTGATGATACAAAGATTTAGCATGCCATGTAAGTCAAACACACACACACACATACACACACATACATACACACACACTGGTGAGGCTACAAGGGCTTTGTGAATGAGCTTCATGACAGCCTCATAGCTATACAACATTATTAATTCTATCCAGTTGTCCCCACCAATCCTTTCTTATGCAAAAATTCTGGTCATCCCTATTAATCATTTCTATTATTAAGTCAGTGTTTCTTGAGACAGGGTAAAAGGGCAAAAAAATAAAAGGTAAAAAAAAAAATAAGGACCTTTGTTATACAGACTAATAGACAAATAAAAATAGTATTGGAGAGAAAACATTAACTCGAGTCATATTGCTACTGTCTAAAACAACTCCCTGGATATATTTTAAGCACATTTACAACCTTAATTGAGTCAAGTAAATCACCAAATGCCATAAAATATCACTTACATAAAAACATTTAATGACCAACAAAGGGAAAATTTCCAAATTGCTGTATATTAAAATAAAGGTTATATTAATTTTTAAAAGGCATTAAAAATCCTTTTGTGCTACTGGAAGAATCTGCTTTCTTTTATATTTCAGAAAATCATTTCCCAGAGTTATTTATGAGATTTATTTGTTTAGTCAACTTTGAAGAATCGATCAGTAATATTATGCCATATGCTGTCTTGATTTCACCATATATCTTTCAAAGTTCTTTGCACAAAGATACAATTTTAAAATGTGATATAAAATATTTTATGGAAAATTTTTTAATTCAAGGTTCATGATATTCACAATAATAATAAGTATATTTATTTTAATACATTTTTAATGTTTTAAATCATTCTCTACCTTTAGAATATAATTTTGTTCTACTTAAAGGGATAAAAATTCACAGAAACCATGTGCCATATTTTTATCCTTCAAAATTAAATGTAGTCTTTCTTATGACATATACACAATTACGTCCTTAATTTGGTAACTAGTTAACATGTGCATAATTTATCGTCATTATTTACAAACTCATAAGGAGTTGTTATTCTATATTGTTAAGAACTTAGTGGTTTCCAATATCACTTTTATACAAAACTAGTCCTCTTTTTATACACATGTGGAGTACGGTGTCATGTTTCAATACATTTGCACATTGCATGGTGGTACCAATTATCTTACAGATTTATTATTTCTTTGTGATGAGAGAATCCAAATTCCTCTCCCCCAGCTCTTTTGAAATATACAACACATTATTGTTAACTATTGTTAACATGAAAACATTCCTTCTATCTACTTGTAACTTTATACCTGTTGACCAGCATCTCTCCATTGCCTTTCTTTCCCTGCTTTCCAGGACTCTGATAACCACTATTCTATACTTCATTTCTATAAAGTCAACTTTTTTAGATTTCCTTTGAATGAAATTGTGTGGTATTTGTCCTTCAGTGCTTAGCTTATTTCACTTAGTATAATGGTGTTTAGGTTGATTCTTGTTGTCTGAGATTTTATTCTTTTATGAGATTTTATTCTTTTAATGGAATGGTATTCCATTGTGTATAAATACTACACCTTTTGAAATGTGTGCAGGTGAGGTTTAGGCTTCAAGCAAGTCCTCTTCCCCTTGGTAGTGAACCCAGCGTGTGGTTGTGTGCTTCTTATCCATCCTTCCTTCTTCTATTCTTTAGCGGTTTCCAACGTGTTGTTCCCACCTTTGTGCTCATGTGTTTAGTGATCAGGGCCTGCTTATTAAGGAGAAAATGTGGTACCAGTTTTTTTTTTTTTCTTCTTTGATAGTTCACTCAGAATAATGGTCTCTGGCATCATCTATGTTGCTGCAAAGGGCATGATCTTGTTCTTCTTTATGGCTGTGTGGTATTCCATCATGTATATGTAGCACTTATTCCTTGTCCAGTCCACTTTCAATAGTCATCTAGGTTGGTTCCATATTCTTGCTATTGTAAATAGTGTGGCAGTAAACATGCATGTGCATGTATCTTTTGGGTAGAAACATTTATATTCCTCTGGGTACATGCCTAGACGTAGGCTTGCTGGATCATACAGTAGCTTAATTGTTAGTTATTTGATAAATCGCCATGCTGTTTCCCATAAAGATTGAACTAGCTTACGTTCTCACCAGCAGGTAGAATCATTTCCTACACAGCCTGGCCAATACCTGTTGCTTTTGGTTTTTTAATCATAGTCATTCTTACCAGTATGAGGTGATATTTCACTATAGTTTTGATTTACATGCCTCACATGATTAGTGAAACTGAGAATTTTCTCATATGTTTGTGGGCTGCTTGAATATCTTCCTTTGAGAAGTGTCTGGTCATGTCTTCTGTCCACTTTTTAATGGCGTGGTTTTTTGTTTGCTTGTTTTGGGGTGTGTGTGTGTGTGTGTGTGTGTGTGTGTGTGTGTGTGTGTGTGTGTGTCTGTGTTTCTGTCAATTCATTTGTAGATTCTGGATGTTAGAACTTTGCTGGATATATGGTTTTAAAACATTTTTTCTCATTCTGTGTATGGTTTCTTTACTCTCTTAATTTTTTTTTTTCGCTTTTCAAAAACTTTTTAGTTTAGTAAGGTTCCATCTGTCATTATTAGCTTTTGCTTCATTTGTTTTTGAGGAGTTGGCCATGAATTCATTGCCTACCCCAGTGTCCAGTAGAGTGTTCCCTAAGTTTTCCTCTATGATTCTTATAATTTGAGGTTTCAAATTTAAGTGTTTGACCATTTTGAGTTATTTTTCGTACAGAGTTAAAGGTAGAGGACTAGTTTTATTATTCTGCATGTGGTTAGCCAGTTTTACCAGAACCATTTGCTAAATTTATTTTCCTTACCCTAGTGTTTGTTTTCATCAGCTTTGTTGAAGATGAGTTGGTTGAAGGACCATGGATTTATTCCAGATTCTCTGTCCTGTTCCATTTGTTTATGTGTCTATTCCTGTACCAGTACCATGCTTTCTTTGTTACTGTAGCCTTGAAGTAAAGTTTGAAGTCTGGAAGTGCCTCCAGGTTTGTTCTTTTTACTAAGGCTTACTTTATCTATTTGGACACTTTTTTTTTTTGAGTTGGAGTCTCACTCTGTTGCCCAGACTGGAGTGCAGTGGCCGCTCCCGGCCACCGCAGCCTCGCCTGCTGGGCTCCGGCGATCCTTCCGCCTCAGCCTTCCAAGTAGCTGGGACTACAGGCATGCGCTACCACACCCGGCTGATTTTTTGATTTATTGTAGAGATGAGGTCTCGCTGCCCAGGTGGGTCTCGAACCCGCGGGCTCAGGCAATCCACTCACCTCAGCCTCCCAAAGGCGCGGGATTACAGGCTGAGCCACCGAGCCCGGCTATTTGGACACTTTTTTTGCTTCATAGTGTATGCAACTATCTTATTTTTAGGTACATGTAATTAATACGTAAAATATGATTGAAATAATTTTATGTGTTTGTGTTATTCATAGTATAAATGGAATAGTGTTCTAAAAATATTAGATTAATTTACTCTCTTATTGACATTCAGTTATTTGAATTAAATCCTGTATTAGCTACTCCAATTAGTATATTTATTTCACAATTGTCACTATATATTATAGACTATATTCTTATAAAACTTATATAATGCAAACTACTTACCTAGTAGTTACAGCTGCATTATTATTATTGCTGTTATGTTGTAAGGACTGGAAAGCTCAGTTCTTTCCCTGACATTATTGGCTTCTAATCTTGTGACTTCTAATCCTAATATTCTTTTATGTTTCAGACTTCTCTTATCCTGCTTTTTTTTTCACTTTTCCTATCCTGATTTTTAATTCATTTTTCTTATTCTGCTTTTTTATTCACTTTTTTTCTCTTTTGTCTTCAATAATTATTGTGTCTTTTAATCATTATATTTTACCAGGAACAATGCAATAGTTTCCTAAGTGATTTTTTTCCTCCGCTGTTCAGGGGTTTCCTCTATGTGCTATTATTTTTCTGAAGTGCAAATTTGAAGAATCTAACTTCTCATACTTTTACTTTCTCTTTCTTCTCTCAGTTTTCTTTTTCTTTTTTTCATTTAAGTACTACTGAACTTCTTGTCTTCTATACACAGCATATTTTCTAGTACATCCATGACTTGGTTTGTGTTTTCTGTTTTTAGTAAGTCATGTCATCTTTCTACAGTAAGCATGCTCCTATTTTTTTAAAAGTTAGAAGTCTCACTCTGTCACCCAGGCTGGAGTCCAGTGGCACACCAATGGCCACTACAGCCTCAATCTGTTGAGCTCAGGTGATCCTTCCACCTCAATCTTCCAAGTAGTTGGAACAACAGGCATCGGCCACCACACCCAGCTAATTTTTTTGATTTACTCTAGAGACAGGGTCTTGCCATGTTACACACACTGCTCTGGAACCCCTGGGTTCAGGCAATCCTCTCCCCTCAGCCTCCCAAAGTGCTGGGATTACAAATGTGAGCCATCATGTCTGGCTGTGCTCCTCCTTTAAGAAAAACATTATTGAGTCATGATACTTTTCCTTTGTACATTTACAAAGCAATGCTAATACATTATGGAAAGTCCAAGATTAAATGTATTCAGTTTCATCAAGAAAACATAAGATCGGAACATTTTATTAGAGGTTAGGACACATGGAGGTTAGGGCAGTCATCTAGAAAAAAAAAAGAAAAACTAGCTTATCTAGTTCACAGAAAATGTGAAACCAGATATGTGGAATGCTATGGACCTAACATGTGCCCATCCAGGTGAGATGCATACAGATCCTGGTCCTCAATAAATAAGAGGTTGGCAGAAACAAAGCAGAAAACACGGCACTAAACTCCATGAGTGAATTAAGAGATTCCTGGTAACCACATGATTTGTCAGCAGTGTCAAGCAGCCTGGTTATTTTATCTAGGAATTCAGGAAGACTGCTGCTTTAAATTCTGTTGAAACATTCTTGGACTTGGTAGTTGTTTCAGGAGGAACTTGTTTTCTTAAGAACATTAGTGATACCTTGTGTTTGTCCCAGAGGCGAAATGAGTGCTTCAACAGCTCTGGGAGAAGGCCAGCCTGCAGACTGCTGAGCTCTCATGAAGAGCTATGAGGGCTGGCTTGTAGGGAAACACAGGCTGAGAGAGACAACCATGTGGAGCCAGGTATGAAAAAAGATGTGGAGAGAAAAACAGTGTTTCAAATATAAACAAGAAATAAAAATATAACAATAGAGTTCTATAGCTGTAGTTCAGTAGCACTATTTTACAATTACCCACTGTGTTAGAAATTAAAAATATTCTATTAAAGAAAATGTACATCAAAAACTCCTTGGACTGGTTTCATTATATATATATATACATTTTAGATATCACATAAGAATAAATTTATAGCAATAAAACAGAACAAATTATGGCTTAAATTTTCTTCAGGCAATATTTTGATTTCCAGTCTATGTTCCTGAGAAATGATACTTTGACATAGATATTGAGTAGATAAATAGAAGTTTAATAGACATATATTTCACGTTTTTTGTTGTTGTTGTTTGGTTGGCTGTCTAAAGTTATCAGATATAATTTTTCCTTTCTCTTTTTTAACTAGGCAGATTTCATTTTATGACAATTTTACCTAGGATAAAATAAATTACTTCTTTTATCATTTCTACCTAAAAATCCATTTATAAGAGAAAACATTAAATACTCAAGATTTTTACTGAATATTCACATTTCTTTTCAACTTATATGATTTAAATATTCAGTAATATTTAATATTCTTCCTTCACTCCCCAATTTGATTGCCAATGTCATTTATAAAATTCTAATTGTCTATCAAGATTTTCAATGATTTCAGTTCTTTTTTCATTTCTTTTTTGTAAGGCTTAAAGATTTCTGTCAAATTTTACATTTATCTTCAAATTCAGATTACCTGTAGCCATGAGTGTATAAGGCTCCAGGACCCCAGTTACCCCCTGTAGTTTTATACAAAATTGCTTTCTGTTGCTGCAAAATTGGAATGTGAACGTAAGCTCTGTCATTTTGGTAAGCTAAACATTGAAGATAAGATTACAGTGCTTGAGGAGATTTTTGTCTTGTAACTAGTCACTGTCAAAATGAACTCTAACAGTGTGTTGCCTCAAGAAAATAAAGATTCTATCATAGAAAATAAATACTTCACTATTTGCAATGATATGGAGGGCCACCATAAGAAAGGTGTCAACCATGCAGACTTTAAAAGTATACAAGTTAATGGGATATGATTTTTTTCCCACCTTGAGTTCTGGAAAATTTACTAGGACAGCTAAATTAAATAAAGTTCTCAATAAAGTTCTGAGAACAGCTCAATTTTCTGAAGAATTGGCCTAATCTTACTCCAAGGGTCATGGAAGAAGACAGAATTTGGCAGGGATCCATAGATATGTCTGATTGTGAGGGAGTGCATGCCTTGAAACAGGTAACTGGCACATATATGTGTATCCTGCAAATGTTAAATGTCTATCTATATAAAAGGAACATTATTATAAAGTATTCTAGATATAACATATGGTACTTTAAAATCCCACATGGAAATGGGGAGGCACATATATAGTAAATATGGTAAAATTAAGTGTAACGTGTTATGAACATAAAAATATACTTGCACAAATGCAGAAAAAAAAAGCAACAACCCAAACTCAGCACAATCTAAGAATGCATGTGAAGGCTTTACATACCAAAACACCTTTCTTTCTCTAAGGACACGAAGGGTGTGTGAAGGAATAGAAATACTCCTTTAAAAATCAACTAGAGACACAAAAAAAGAGATCAAAATCATGCCCTTTGCGGCAGCACGGATGGAACTGGAGAACATCATCCTAAATGAACCAAATCAGAGACAGAAAACCAAACACTGCATGTTCTCATTTATATTTGGGAGCTAAATGGCTACAAAGGTGGAAAAATAAATACTGTGGACACCATAAAGTGAGGAGGCAGGAAGGAAGCCTTAAAGTTCAGAAATTATTTTTTGGACATAATGTTCACTGTTCTGGGAAATGGGTCAAGTGAGACCTAATCCCCACCACTACACAATATGTGCATGTGAAAAACATGCACTTGTATCTGCTATTTTTTTAATCATCTGGGTTTATTATTATTTATTGTCAATTGGAGTTTTACTTCTAGGGAACTAATAAGCGTTTCTGTCATTCTTGTATGAGCCATAGAAATTTTTCATACACTTTGTTGCTTAAAACAACATAAAATTATTATGTGTATGTTAAAAGTCCAATGTGGGTTTTAAGGTGTTGTCAGAGTTATGTTCCCTTCTGAAGTCTGTAGGGGAGTGCATGCTTCTTACTCTCTGAATTCTAGAGGCCATCTGTTTGCTCAGCTTGTGAATTTGTCTTCCATCTTCAAAGTCAGGATTTTTACATATTATAACATTTATTCTACAACCATATATCTTTTTTACTTACCCCACTAGATAATGATTTTCTACTTTTGTGGATCATTATTTTGAGTCTACTCAGACAATCCAGTATAATCTCTTCCTCTCAGGAACCTTGACTTCAGTCATAATTTTAATGTCACTTTTGTCACACTAGAATATAGTAGATTAGGGAATTCAGAGACAAGGGACAGGGAATATTCTGCTAATCTCATCTGTCAATAATATTACCCACAGGCGCTTAGTTCTTCACATTAAAAATTAGTAATATGTCTCAAATTGCCTCAGACACACCTAGAATGATATAAAACATTTCCATTAATGTCTTTTTCCCTGTTTATTACCATCACTTTAATTTAAAATATACAAAGTTTGGAATAAAACACAATAAAATATTCTTATGAATTTTCTTTAAAATCATCTAACTTGTGATTCTATTTAGATAGAATATTGAATAATTACCAAAAATTATTCTCACATATAGAAAATAAGCTGAATAAACCACAATTATCAATGTTTTAAATCCATTAGAGATTTCAATGTGGAAAGAAACTAAAATTAACTGAATTCCAAAATGAGATGAGCCCCAGGAATAGAGAAACCCTGCCAATATTCTCCCAAGTCCTACAGAGGGTAGAGGAATGAATTCTCCTGAAAGGGATTAGTAATTAGCCAAACTGTAATTACCCTGATGGGCAAGTTTGAAGAATTAGAATTCCAAGGAACACCAGCCACAAAGTCCACTGTGGTGCAGGATTTATATGTTTCAACATTATGTGCTGTCTTGGCATCTGGTAAAATTGAGAGGAGCTTGAATGGCCAATCTGCAATTCTCCTCCCAACTCTGATCCCATAGATAATGTTGTCTAGCCGATGATACCTCCATAGATAGGAGTAGTTCTGGATATCTCTGTTGGTGGTCTTCAGTTCCCTACCAACCTATGGGATTATTTAAAGAAGCCAATTATTACATCCTTTCATGAGAACCAATGGGCACCTCACTTTCTTGATACTACAAAGTCTGCTTCCCATAACCCCTACCTGCTAATTCTGTTCCCACACACAACTCCTGTGTGGCCTTGAATGACATGCAGTATAACAATTAATAAACTGCTGTCCATTTTATCTGTCCAGCATTGGGTGTCATATATTCCACGACTTCCACAATTGTAAGGTGAGAATCCCTCTGTCACTAACATGATAAAACAGAGGCGATCAAAATGTTCACTGTCTGGGGATTGGGTCACTTGAAGCATAATTCCCACCACAATGTAATATGCCCATGTAGCAAACATGCACTTGTACTACCTAAATCTAAAATAAAATAAAATAAAATAATACCTAAAACACTTATTCTTAGTGAGACAATATTATTCTTAAGGGGATGAAAACTAGTTCTTGAGAATAAAAAAACTCGTGTTTTCATGTACACAGTATATAACACATATGCAGTTTAACCATGACCATAAAATATCTTGAGGGGCAATTAGAAAAAATATTTCAAAATTTTTGAGAAACTCTGGTCTAGTATATGGTGGCATTAAGACAGAGGCTAGGAGGCAGGACAGAATAACTGAGACTAAATCCCCCTGTACAGTTGAGGAACTTCCAAGCTTTAAGAGCTCCCAAGATGACAAACATAAGGATTTTGCAGCGTCTTGGAAGAATTTAGAGTCTGTCCTATTTAGTGATCTATCACAGAAACAAAGAACAGAGCACTACATGTTCTCATTCATAAGCAGACCCTGAACATTTACCACAATAGTATAAGAAAGGGAATGGCAGTAGCAGGATACTGCTGGGGTGAGTGGGTGGAGGCCACAACATAGGGTACCTGATCTCAAACTAGGCAAAGTGGGGACCAAAGAGAGGCCCAAACTTTACCTGTATGATGACCACTTGGACACCTAATCCTGAATTGCACCCCACATCTTTAAAATAAAGAAAACGACCTCCCAAGATGAATGAGGCCTTTCAGAAATGCATCACAGTAGTCCTTACACTGGAGGCTAAGTGGGAAAGTTATTGAGATCTCTCACAAGACACAATGTATAACTGCTGCAGTCCAACAAAACTGATGAGCAGAACTAGGAGAAATGACCTCAGACAGCACAAGACTTTCACTGAACAAACCAGTGACATAATCTCTTAAAGAAGTCTCCTTAGGTATGTAGAGTCTTAGATAAGGCGAAGCAATGAAAAGGGAGAATTTCTAAAAGTAGAGAAATCAGGGAAAGAACTGAGAAACAAAATGACCTAAATAGTAAACTAAAAGCCAGGGGTGGGCTTCAAAGAAGAAAGTGGTCTCCTACAGCTAAGACATCTTAAACTTGTGTTGAAAAGTCCTGATCCCACTTTCAATATGTGTAAGCCATGGTCAACTAAATCTAATTAAAGTTGCAACAAATTCACATCCCGTATCTTTATTCTGTCACTGCATAACACGTTGTTATAATTTAGTATCTTAAAGCAACACAGATTGATTACCTCCAAGTATCAGAGCCCTCTTTCTTATAGCACCTTCTTGTGTCATCTGTCTTCACTATGTGGAAATAAGGAGGGGTCTTTCTTGGACCTCTTCTTTTAAAAAGAAAAAAAGGATAATAATCCCATTCATAAAGTCTCTATCTACCTAACCCTTCCCAAAGTCCCTGCCTTCTATTTCATTCATTTTGGGGGTTATAATGTCATCATATTTTGTGGGGGAGTGTAATCCTTCAGACCATAGCACTGCTGAGTCCTCTGCAGTGAGTCCTCTGCTAAGGGTCTCACTCAAGACTGCTATCAAGTTGTTGAACAAGGCTGAGCTCTCATCAGGGACTGGGAGCTCACATGGTTTTGGCAGAATTCAGTCCTCAGAGGTTGCAGGACACAGAGTTCCCTCCTTTCTTGCTGATTGATATCCTGGAGTACTTCATCCTGTAATCCATAACATGATAGGTTACTTGTTCAAAGTGAACAGGAGAATCACTCTTCCTTTTTACCCCAACCATCTGAATCTCTAAATCTCATCTGAATGCATCAGATCCATCTAGGGTAATCTCCACTTGGATTATTTCAAACTCAACTGTTTTGCAAACTTTATTACTTCCACAAAAATCCCTCCTTTTGTCACACATTGCAGGCTACTCACAGGAGTGACACCCCATCATAGTCACAGTCCCACCCGCACTCCAGGGAATTGGAGTACACAGGGCAGGTGCCCTGTAGGAGTATTCTTGGTGACCATCTAAGGATTCTGCTTACTAAATCCCATAATAAGCTTTTGTTCATATAAAATTGATGATTTCCTTTACCCTCAGCAGCAATCTTTCTTCTGGGCATAAGATTTGCTTTCATTAGACTACAGTCTTGTTTTATACAAAATATCTAGAGCATAGAAACTAAAGCAAAGCCAACAAAACAACAAGGCGTCTCATTATCAATGGGAAAAAATTCAGTGTAAAGAGACAACCTAGGTGTTGTGATTAGCAGCTAATGACTTAAAAATAACATCAGTAAATATGCAAAATGTGCTACTGGAAAAAAATGGATGATGTACATTAAAAAATGAAGGATTTTACTTGAAAAAGAGAAAGAGTAGAAAGAATAAAAATATCACAACAGAATACACTGTCTTGGTTTGGCAGTGTGGATCTAACCCTTACCTAAGTGACTAGAGTGATCTCGGCCTACACAGTCACTCATTCTTTTCCATTTCTACTTCCTCTATCTTTATAGTTATAGCATCTAAAAATAAAGCTTAAATTACCCATTGCATGTACCAAGGAATTGTTGATGATAAACTCTAGGTGTCAAGGGAACACATTATTAAAACTATTCCCATCTATCAACAAGTCACTATTCTATTTTCCACCTCAAATTATACTCCTTCACTCCCCCTTTCTGTTCATTCAAGCTTGTTAGACAGGGTTATAAAATGTGTACCACATAATAGCAACTATTCCTTTGGCAATCATTTAATATGTCATAACATTAAGGAGAAAACCTATCTCCCATGTTCAGAGAGAATGTTCTAAATAGTCTGCTTCCATAGAAAAATAAAACTCAATAAAAAGAGTTGCCTCATTTTAATTTATAAATATAGCTAATTAAGGGTTGCATAACTTTTATTTTCCTATTTCTTACCCAAACCAGTCTTGTGCATATCCAGGTTCCTTGTGTAATTGATATGTCTGTCATATTACACTATAAGACCTACTAAATACCTTAAAACTTTCCTAGTGGAAATTCCCAACTCAAACACTCTCAAGTATCTTACTCTCCAAAGTTCCAATGAATCACAAAATACATTAAACTACTACACCAGGAACCCACGTCTACAAAATTTACAAAGCATAAATAAAAGTCAAAACTAAATAAAACCATTTCTGCCATTTCCACTCTAAATATAAATTACTTAAACATTACTATTCCCAAGTATAATTGACCATTTAAGACCCAAAACTAACAGCAAACTCCATCAATACTTCTGTTGCCAACAGAGTTTTAATATTCTCTAAAGAAAGAATGTAGACAGAAAAAAATGAGAAAAAAATAAAGACACCTTTATTTTAGTTCAGTACATTGCAAATTAAACCCATACCAAGTTGTCAGAGTTTGATATCTGTGATCTCATTTAGGGAAAAGATTATATTAATTATAAGATTAATTTTGCTGCCATATAAATTATTTCAAATCAAAATATAATCATCATCGTTAAAACCTCTAGGCCATCCATTGTCTTATAGTACTGTTGCTTTTCATACTTTGCTCTCTGTGAAAAGCAATATATTATCTGTCATGGTAATAAAAACCCACGAGCACAGTATTTACTTAAAGAGTTCACTAGCATTTTATCTTGATAATTGAGTGAAAATGTGAGATGGCATATCAGATACAGAAAATGCGACACAGAGATGTAAAGCAACTTTTCCAAGATGACTGTGAGTGGAATTAAGGTCCAAAATGGCTCTGGTGGCTGCGTTTCCAACCACACATTCTACTTACTGCCTCTTATCATATCATATCATATCTCTCTTCTGATTAAATGACATGAAATGCTCAAGTCTGACCCATCTATGGAAGGATGTTAAATGAGACAATAAAGAATTTTCTATCCAGAAGGAATTTATTTAATATTAATTCCAAGCACTATGTTAGGTAATGGGAATACATCAGTGACCAAAACAAACAAATAGATAAAGAAACAAATACACAAACAAACAAACACAAAGCAACTCTGTTTTCCCCTAGGTAATAATTTATAAGACAGAATGACAAATAATCAAGAGTAAGAATACACAATACAGTATAATAGCATATGAAAATTCCTGTGGAAAACAGATAATGGAAAATGAGATCTAAAGTTCTGGATAAATTATTCTAATTTTAGTGTGTATGTGTGTGGCAGTGGTAGGTGGGTGGTCAGGACAGGTCTCATTGATGTAGTTATACATGAGCAAAAGTTTCTACTATATCTCAATTTAATATCCTGACCCCCTCAGTGACTAAGAACAGGGGTGTATAACTTTTATCTTTATAAGCAATGAAAACAAAACTTGCCACAGTTGGACAATATCTAGAGCGGAGGAAGGATGAACAGAATTTTATTTTATTACATTCTTCCCACTATTCTACTTGCATTCTCACTGTGAAAAAAATCATATCTGAAATCAGCCCGAGAACTTCTCTGTGGGCCATCTGGGAGTAAAAGGGTTAGTCATAACAGCTTGAGCTTTGTAACAAGTCAAAAGAATGTGAGAATCCCCATCTGGTGCTTTAGAGTGTTCCCAATACAGAGAATAATTTATAGAAATAACATCAGGAAGTAAGGGGTGAATGTTTTCCATAACACTGTCTAAAATAAACACATTTTCTCCTTATCACCACTTCAAACTGAGTCATTAATAGAACTTTCCCATGAATATGGTATTCTTTCTTCTATATTTTCAAAGTCATATCCTAGCTTTTTGAATTGCACATTATTACTATCACAGTAAAAAGAGAAAATAAACAATTATTTTTAACTTATACATGTAAAAACTGCAGATATCCTGCACCCAGTGATATAGTTACAGAAATATCTGTAAGTAAAAGTTACAAAATTGATTATATATGATTATCAAGTTATCAAATACAAGGATGTTTGACTACATATTAGAATGTGACTAGCATTCAATATGCCTTTATCATACAGAAATTTAAACAATTTAACACTGAATGTTAATAAAGGTAGTGTCTGCATGCATAGTTTCTCCTTTTTAACATACAAATGTGATTGTTTTGCATAACCATAAACAACACTGAGTAAATTAGTTCTTAATTTGGAAATAAGTAATTGGACAAATCTGTTGAACAATAGGGTGAATTCAGCTCAGTTCAATTTAAATAAAGAACCAATTTTGGCAGATGAAATTGTCCTAACGCAAAACGAAGACAGGCTTATCTTGATCTCAGAATAGTAAAATTTCAGTGTGTCATGGAGAAGTAGTGCTGCTTGTAGAGTGGTGTTTTGTGTTCCTCTGAGAGCCTCAGCTGGGAGCCTCAGGAATTCAAAGCAAACCTTGGCTGATGTGGCAGTGATGGGACTTAGCAAACACCCAGGAGCCCACTTACATATTTTAGTTGAACACATATATTTAAAACAACTGAGTAAAATGTGCTTGTTTCTTAGATTCTGGTAGACTTAAAAATATGTTACTTTTGTCCTAAATAATATAAAGTTTAGTCAAAAAAGTGTGACCAGACTTGTCTGCTCAATACAATTATTAGTGTAAAATAAAGTAATTCTCTGTCTCTCTCTACTTCTCCTGTGTGTGTGTGTGTGTGTGTGTGTGTGTGTGTGTGTGTGTGTGTGTAAGAGAGTGTAAGAGAGAGAAAATCACAAATTAGTTTGTTCATATTAGTTACTGACACTATGACAGTCAGATTGCTTTAGAAAGAATAACATTGCCAGTGTTTTGATGTAATCATATGAGAGGAAACTGTGTACAAGGATACTAATATGCATAGTTTATATATGACATCTCCTTATACATTTAGAAGTCTATATTTCTTCAGCACCACAACTAATAACATCAAACAGAACTTTCTGGATTTTACTGACCTGAATAAATTGAATTCTTCAACATCAGACTTAAACTCTGCTTGAAGAGGGAGAAAAAAAATGTATCTTTCAGACATACACAGAATATTTAGTACATTAGTATGGTTTCTTCAATGAACTATTCTGAAGAAATCTACTACTGAAATATGAATTTATATTATGTTTTGAATAAATATAAAAGTGAATAATAGGAACATTTTCAAATTGCAACTATTACAATGTAAATAATTATACTTTAATATTAAAAAGTTGCATAGTTTTCTAATAATTGGATGGAACACAGCTTTCTTAATTTTTTAATATTTTCTATGTCAAACAATTAGATAAACTAAAATATTTGCTAAATGCTTTACATTAATTTTAGTATGAGAAATTAATATTTCAATATTAGAAATTATTTCAATTTTTCAAAATTATGCTATGTTGTTTGTATTTGAATTGAAATAAAAGTTACCCAACAAATGTAATCATTAATAGAATTAGAAAGTGGAATTTTTTTGGTAGATTTGACAAGTATGATAATATGTATATTCCAATTTAATGAGTAATTTAATGCTTAAGAATTTATCCTTCAAATGAACTTTCACAAGTCATTACTTTGTTAAACTCTGGTCTGTCCAAGTGGTTCTTTGATCTATGGCCATCATGTTTCTTGGCTTTGACCCCTTCCCCTATCTTGGGAAGGTGAATCTTCCCTATCTCTTTCTAATTTACTTTCTAAATAAACTATATTTTCCAATCTAAAAAATAAAATAAGCTTTCACAAACATGTGTTTTTATATGTTCAAGAATTATGGCATTTCTTTTAGGAATATGGGAAAAACATATGTACCCATGTGATGCTAGCTAAGTATGCTTACTGAAATATCATTCTCACCAAAACAAACAAACAAGAAACCATTAAGCTGTTGTTAAAAATAGATTCTATACATGTAGTCGTGCATACATACTTGCTGAAGTAGAAAGACATACAGATTTTTAAAATTACCTTTCAGTATTTACTTCTTACACTCTTGGAAGCTGTCCCCACTGGACCCATTTCTCTAAAGAATAATTCTGTTACACACTAGCATTGCTGAAGAAAATAGTTCACATTGTCTTGGGTTTGACTTGACAATGGAAGATGTATTTAGTTATATTTTATTTTTATCTGAATAGTAGGAATGAACATAAACTTATTTAGAAATTCTGAGACTTTCATTTTAGTAATAAATTTTTATAGTGAGTATCTAATAATTTGTTGACAGCTTTTGTAAGTCTCGCTCACTTGTAGAGTAAAACTATGGAAGAAAACATAATAAAGTAACCAACATCAGCTTTACCTCCCCCCCTTAAACAATAAAACAGTACTTTTTAGACATTGCATGATTAGGTAGCACATGGTTGTGTTCCTTGCCAAAATGTTTTGGTTTATCAAAATTACCTACCTTTATTTAACATATTTAATTTATTTTACAATTAATTCCATTTTACAAAATACCTTTTCTATTCAACAGCAGTCAAATCACTTAATAAATAAATGTAAATTATGTTTTATATTATTATAAACTAAGTTATCTGTCATGTTTGGAGGTAACATTCTTTTCTAAATTTCTCATTATATATGTTCGGTAACATTATTGAAAATAATAATTTATAAAGTATATTTAATAAGTAGACTGCGATACTTTTTTGCAATATTAACCACTATTTTACTGCTGGTAGAAATTAAAATTAACTCTGTCTTATTTTTGTCTCTTGACATTGGTGACAATGTACTAACTACTTAGTATTCTAATTTGGGAAAGTTGTACATTGATTGCAGGTTCTAACAATTTATATGAACATAACTAAAGTAAAAAAGAGCTTGGTGTAAATTAAATTCAGTGGGAATTTTAATTTTTCCTCTAATAACCTTAAAAATGCCAATATATATTGTGTGATATATTATAGGACGATATCCAGAGGCAATCCTTAAAATTTGGTTAATCTCAAAGTTTTAATGATCTGAACTGCGGTTAACATATTGAAGGATACTGGATTTTATTTATAGCTTAATAACTTTGAATTGAAGTAAATTCTGGACTGTATTTACTGCTAAGATTTTTTAAATGTAAATGGTAAAAATTTGTGTGCCACATTTATTTAATATTTTCTCACTCCCAAACTCAACACCAGAATGTGCCTATGGAATATAAAAAGCAATCCAAGATCTTCCTGAATTGTTATGATATAGTTATAAGGATATACCTATTTCTTATGTCCCCTGAGATGAGATAAATGACAAGTGTTTGGCTCATGTATAAAAAATTTAATCATATTAATTTTCTATATGGACACTATTTTATATAATAAAATTCAATGTCAGTGCTGCCCTTGCTAGTTATATGGAGAAATACAAGCACTATAATTAGCAATGAGTTTATTTTCTAGCATACTAGGCAGAAATGTAGCCCCCCATAGGAAGATAAAAATGGAAAAGCAAATTAAAATGGATTTGAGCCAGCACATTGCTAGATCAATACCTGGCACTCACAGACCTGCTTAGCAAAAGTTCTATAGCTATTCAGCAATCTTCTTACTCCAACCAAATGACCAAATGCTACCTATGCATATTTTCTGAGAAGGCAAAGAAAAAAATCAGAAAGGACAAAGACTAAGAATAACTCTCAAAAATTACTCATATTAACATATTTAGAAACAACTTGTCTATCAATCGCACTTATTAAATATTACCCCATTTTTAATAAAAAAATACTTTTCAATATCTTTCATTTATACATCTTCAGTGGACAACACAAAAAAATGAAGATTTTTTGCTTCCTGAAAATTCACTACACTCCTGGCCAATTAAGCTGTAGCCATTGGTAGGAATGACACCGCCCTCAGCATCTGCGGCAGCCTTGATGGGCTTATAAAAATTAAATGGTATTTCATCCTATTTTCCATAGTGATTGGTTCAACTCTGGATAACATACCTAACTAAAATCTTCAGTGACAAGTCCTCCTGTCCACAGTAAAAGGAACAATATTATGTGTTTGTAAATGATTCCATCTTTCCATTAATTTCTAATTGACAACAATGTATATATTTTATTATGTACAGTATTAAGTTTGAAATGTGTATACATAGTGGAATGACTTATTCGAGGTGATCAACATATGCACTATTTCTCATATGTATTATATTTTGCGGTGAGAACATTTAGTCTATTCTCAGTTTGTTGACCAATGCCTTCCCAGCCTTCCTACTCCACCCTGCCCCCAGCCCCTGGTAACCAGCATTTTATACTCTGCTTCTGAGTTTGATTTATTTAGATTCCAAATATGAGTAAGTTTATGAAGTATTTGTCTTTTTGTGCCTGGTTTATTTCACTTAACATAGTGTCCTTCGGGTTCATCCATGTTGTTGCAAAGGACAAGAGTCCCTTTCTTTTAAGGCTTGATAATATTCCATTGTGAAAATATATGACATTTTCTTTGTTCATTTATTTATTGATGGACACTAAAGTTGATTTCATATTTGACAATTATAAATAATTCTGCAACAGATATAGGAAAGCAGATATCTCTTTGACATACTGATTTCATTTTTAAAATGTATGTATCCAATAGAGAATACTGGATCATATGACAGCTCTATTTTTAATTTTTTGTGGTACTTCCACATTGCTTTCCATAATGGCTGTACAGTAGTCTTCCTTTACTCATGGTTTCAGTTACCCACTGTTTACTATAGTATAAAATTATTACATATAAGATATTTTATAGCACAAGAAATCATATTCCCATAACTTTTACTACAGCATATTGTCATAATTGTTCTCTTTATTATTAGTTACTGCTGCTAATCTTATTGTGCCTATTTTATAAATAAGATTTTTTATAGGTTTATTATATCAGAAAAATACTTACATATATATTTGATACTGCCTGTGGTTTCCAGCATCCACTGTGGGCCTTGGAACTTATACCCTAAGAATAAAGGGAGAGAATCTACTGTACTAAATTACATGCCCACAAAAAATGTACAAGTTGTGACAGTGTCCACATCCTCACTGACACTTATCTTTTGTCTTTTTCATAATAGCTATCCATTAAATTTTTAATAAAAGAGAATCTTTCTGCCCACTGTGGATAGTTATAAGGGAACACATTGCTGTCATTAAATACAAAAGCTATAAGAAAGGGAGATGTAACAAAATGGGAAAATTGGCAATATCACTGTTGGTTGGGTAAAGCCTAGTTTGTAACCTTCTTTTCTTCTGAACTTTTCAGTTATATAAGCAAGAAAATTACCTTTATTCTTTCAGTCAGTTGGAGTGGATTTTCTAACAAATGCAATATAATAATATATATACAGTGTATTTGCTGAGTAATGCCCGTAAGAAGATCATTCTGAACACCTAATGAGTATTTTGGGGCTTCACTATCTTTTTAAAGGAATCATTAAGTATTTTAATTGATTAGAGAAAATTCAACAACCCATAAGTCTCAGATTGAATTATCTCACGTATAACAGTTGTTTATTTTGTGTCCTTTCAAGCTTCTGGGCACTACTCCTGGTCTGAGACCTACATACTTCTAAGGTTCTTCTGCATGTGCTTCATATGGACATTCTCTTTTTAATTTATTTGCCTTTGAAAGGCACATTTCTGAAACACTCTATCCAATTAGAAATAATGAGTTGCTCTTACTTAAATAAGTTTTTGTATTCATTTTCAAATTAATCTGTTGTTTGGGTCTTGTCACAGCTCTCAAATAGCATAAGATCTTAAATCCCTTAATATTTTAGCCCAACTTAGCCTGCATTGATCTTATTTTGCTAATTATGTAGCCATAATCCAAGTAGACTTAGACATTGAACTTCAGTATACAAGTGTCAGGTCATAGATTTCTTAAAAGGAGTGAAAATGTGGCATGTGATATTGAAGGAATTAATTCCGGTGTAGAGTTTTTAGAACTTTACATAAATCAACTGATTTTCCTTACTTAAGCTTCGAGTCATGAGTTCTGGCATTACTTATAAGCAAGTGCTATAGCGAGAGCCAAGAAAAATGATGGCCAGTTATTAGACTTAAATTTTTATATTATTGAGCTAGTGTTATGAAAGGAACATTTTGAGAAGAATTACTATTAAATTTCTGTCTGGATATCAGAGGCTAGATTGATATTTCCAAACTTAGGGAACGTGGACTGGAGAAATTGAAGTTGTAGAACAGACAGGATATTCAGGTATGAGAAAAGGACCTTGAAATGGAAGCTTCCCATCTGGGACAATCTCTAGCATATGTGTGTGTGTGTGTGTGTTGTGTGTGTGTGTGTGTGTGTGTGTGTGTGTGTGTGTGAGAGAGACATCTCTAGCGTGTGTGTGTGTGTGTGTGTGTGTGTGTGAGACAATCTCTAGCTGTGTGTGTGTGTGTGTGTGTGTGTGTGTGTGTGTGTGTGTGAAAGAGGAAGAGGAAGAGAGAGAGAGGTTTAGAGGAAGAGGCAGAGAGATGTCCAAAAACAAGAGACAGAGACATAAGCAGAAAGATAGAGACACAAAGACAGAGGGCCAATAGAGAGTGCAGCAGCCCCCACCTAAGTTGAATTTCTACACGTAAGTGGAAGAGACCTAAATCTCATGAGCCTAGCCAAGTGAACAAGGAAGAATGTCTCAAGGGATGATGATGTGTTCCTTAGCCCAACATAAATAATAACAACAGCACACATTATGTAGGCATGATAAGTCAGGGAGAACCCTGGTGTTTTTCTCTAAGACTAAATGCACAAAAAAAGTGTCACTGTGAGATATGGAAGAGTTTGTTGATGGCCTAAAGATACAAAAAAAAAACACTTATCTGTGAAGATATATGTCAGTCACTGTATAAAACAGTATACCAGAATTCTAATTAAAGTCAGACATTTGCTTTACTAGTGCTGTTCTGTCACTCGAGTATATGATTTGCCTAGATCAGAACAAACTTGATGGGTGACTGTGAAAAATAAAACGCAGTAAACATCATAATCTCATTGTTTATGAAATATTTGGCAAGGTTTCCATGGATGAACTTGAAAGTGTCAACATTTCACAACTATTTCTCTCCTCTCTCATACAAACAAATGAAATTAATAAATTTTGACTGTTACAGAAATATCTGCTGATTACCTGGCCTTACAAGAGGTAAGGGAGATATGACTGACTTTCTGTAATATTAATAATTTCTGACTCCAGAGCAGCAATCAATGGATCACCTTGTTGTTACCGAGTGCCTCTGTGCCCATGCCTTCCACCAAAATAAATACAGGTGTGACAAAAGCGGAACAAGGTGAATTTTTCAAGCCAAAAATTTAAAAGTATATGAGTCACACCTGAACATTGTTTTGGTTACAGCGTTAAAGGGTTGCAAAAACATTAGCTGGTACAAATCTCCTGGTGCCTTATAATATTTTACTTTAAAAAGATTCCGAGACTAGGAGACTAGGGCTAGGATAAAAAGAAGTTATATTTTTCATCAAACGTGACTTCTGATGAAGTTTCTGAGAATTGCAACGTTCACATAATCTACTGGAAAACATTAGAGAAAACTAGGAAATGAGAAACTGACACATAGGATCAGGAAAGGTAATATAGCATAGGTAGAAAGACAGAGAACAGCATGGTAATTAAGAGCAAGCACACGTAGTTAGACTTCTTGAGTTCAAATTTTGTTCCACCATTTACTGGCTGTATGACACTGAGTCAATTACTTTTCCCCTAGTTTTTATTCCTAAATGGGATAACAACAACTACCTCTTATCTTGACTTGTAATAAATGATGTGATAAACACAGGGAGTGCTTTGACCATGTTTGGCACATAAAATGGGTAAATATATTTATTATTATTAAAATAATGGGAATCAAAATCAAACAAACCTTTGTTTTTCAACTCTGTGATTTACTGGGTGTATATAACTAGTACAATTTTTGTAATTTTTCTGATGCTTATTTTTCCAATTTTTGAGATATGGGTAATAAAATAATAATTTCTGCCTTGCTTGATGCTTAGATTGCAAATTTAGTACATGACTTGGAAATTGCATATAATCAGAAATACCCTAAAAGACTCAAATTTTTCTTGATGCTATCTACATATGTATCTGTGCTTATCAATGCATCCAAATGCACTTTTTCCAGTCAGTACTCAGATAAATATTTTTAAAAATATTAATCATTGTTTAAGTAGTTTGGTGCAAGGATTCATGCTATTCAACAACAAAATATGCTTTAAACAATATAATCACCTACTGTCTTGAGAATCGATAGTTGAATTTTGGTAAGTGCAAAATAATGAGATCCTATTTTCTAAGTATACCTATTTTAAGTAATTCGGGGGAGGATTAAGTAAGAAAAATATAAGAAGCTTCCATTGAGTCTTTAAGGCAGTGCCTGGCTTGCAATAAGAACTCAAACATCCCACATACTTCATAGCTGTTGACAAAAATACAACAAACCGATATTCAAATTAATTTCCTGGAACACATATATGCCTGGAAAGTTTCATCTACCTGTAATTGTTTTTTTTGTGTGTGAGTTGGAGTCTCACTCTGTCGCCCAGACTGGAGTGCAGTGGCCGGCCACCGCAGCCTCGCCTGCTGGGCTCCGGCGATCCTTCCGCCTCAGCCTTCCAAGTAGCCGGAATTACAGGCGCGCGCTCTCACGCACGGCTGAATTTTTTATTTATTGTAGAGATGAGGTCTTGCTGCCCAGGCGGGTCTCGAACCCTCGGGCTCAGGCCATTCACTCACCTCAGCCTCCCAAAGACGTGGGATTACTGAGTCCGGCACCTGTAATTGTTTTAATGATTGCTCATAAAGAAATATATACACACACGCGCGCGCGCGCAAATTAGAATAGTAAAAACGCTTTAATTTGGAAGTAGGTAGAAGTAGCTGTAGAAAAGACGACATTTTTTATTTGAAATATTTCTGAAGCTTTAATATCCTAATCACAAATAGGAAACACCATATATTTCATCTATATGCATATGTAGATAATTTGCTAATATTAAAATTATTACTTTAAATATAGTCTTGGAACTTTTACTAAAGAGTAATTTTTTTAAAAAAAAAGCACTGTAGGTAAGCAATGTTATTTTAGCAAACACACAAAATTTTATATAATAATCAAATAAAATATTTTCTAACTTATAAATCATTAAGCTAAGGATGTCTACCATAAATAATGGAATTGATAGCACTGTAGCATAAATGGCCAGTTGGGCTGCAATTATAGACTAAGAAATACTTTATGTTGTTATTTTCTAGCATAAATATAT
Source organism: Cephalopachus bancanus (assembly GCA_027257055.1). Classification (NCBI taxonomy): domain Eukaryota; kingdom Metazoa; phylum Chordata; class Mammalia; order Primates; family Tarsiidae; genus Cephalopachus; species Cephalopachus bancanus. Next base: position 13,483,265 of record JAPVLO010000068.1, on the reverse strand, counting down.
GTTTAAAAGAAAATTTTTGTTTGAATTATTTGATCTATGTTCACATAAATATGTGCATAGTTCACCTATTTGTATGCGTGTTGTATAGGAACACACATAGGCATTAGAAGGTTTTGTTAGTTTACTTGTGTGTTTGGTAGTCTTTAGCCGGCCCTACTGCTATTCATGTTATATTGATAAAACATAACATGTTTGTTTAAACCTATATTGATTTTTAAATCAACACTGATTTTGAACAGAGTTGCCCTCTCAAGCTTTAACTTAATATATATTGATTTTTTTGACTTTGTGATGTACAGCAACCTGTACCTATCCTATTATAGACCAAAGACATAAAATGTATCTCATATAATAATGTAATTTGTGATTTAATTATAAACACACAAATTTATTACCCAAATTAATTCTTAACATTTATGTAAAATTATGTTAGACAATTTCAAAATATTTATAAGTATTTTAATTCTATTTATAAGTGCTGTAATTCTTCAGAAGGGGAACCAGCCGTCTAGCTTCCTTTAAAGACATGCAGGGCTGCCGGGCTGGGTGGCTCAGCCTGTCATCCCGCGCCTTTGGGAGGATGAGGTGAGTGGATTGCCTGAGCCTGCGGGTTCGAGACCCGCCTGGGCAATTTGGCGAGACCCGATCTCTATAATAAATCAAAAATCACCCGGGCGTGGTAACGCGCGCCTGTAGTTCCAGTTACTTGGAAGGCTGAGGCGGAAGGATCGCCGGAGCCCAGCAGGTCGAGGCTGCGGTGGCCGGAGCGGCCACTGCACTCCAGTCTGGGTGACAGAGTGAGACTCCAACTCAAAAACAAAAACAAAAGACATACAGGGCTAAACAGTAACCCTATGAAACTATGGACTGATATTATACCTTATTCACAGTTTACTTTTTTGTTTTGTTTTGTTTTTTGCTTTAGGCTCAATTTATAATTGATAATTTAAAAATCATTAAAATGTATCCTATTTAGTTACATAATGTTCATTTTATTGTTCAATGTTCTTGAAATTATCAATATAAAGAGCCTGAACCAAGGATCTGTTGCTTATAGCAATAAATATTTAATTATTTTTATAACATTTTATTTTCTTCTGTCATATGTTATTTACAAAATACCTTCTATATCTGATTCAATTTGCTAGAATAATTAGTTGCATGAAAGTGATGTTTGTCCTTTTGGAATTTTCAGTTCAGTGGTAGAGATAAATGTAAACAATGCATTATTTTATTACGTAAAAAAATATACTATTGTAAGTGTGATGGGTGCTGAAAGAAAAAATACACATTTGTTAAATAAATGCCACATAACTTAGTTTAGATAATGACTTTGAACCCAGAGAGTCAAACTCCAGAAGAATCTTTCTGTCAGACCATACTATGTGGCCCCTATTTTCGGACCCAATAAATTATTAATTGGTGAGAAAGGGATATTGGCTCCACAGAGAGGAAATGTCATAGAATATTTGCAGGGTGTGTCGGTGTTTTGGCTTGTATGTGATCACTATGTCTTTAAAGGTGCGGAATCACTAAGAAAACCAGAAATGGATAGTGAGAGATTGACTTATTTCTGGAAATGAGTTAAGCAATGATAATAACCTGGAAAAGTATGGTGGAAAAGATGAGGTGAAGCTAATACAAATGAACGGAGTGTATCTGTGTGTGTGTGTGTGTGTGTGTGTGTGTGTGTGTGTGTGTCTGTTTACACCTATTTTTGCATGTGTAAACGTGTATATCAAAATAAGATAGAAAACTGATTCATTAGTTATGAATGATGAAAGAGAAAGAAAAGAAGAATCTAATTACTAGGAATAAAGTTTGCCTAAATGATTATTTAGTGGTGCTGTTAACTGAGGTGTAGAGAGAAGATAAACTTGAAAAGAGATGATGTGTTTTGCCTGGAGATTCTTGGTTTGAATTTTTGTTTATTTTGAGATATTCAAGGAGAATTATGAGTTCACAGTCTTTTGTGTCATTATTTGAAATTTGAAATTCCTTAAAAATAAAGTGATTCATTCTAAAAAATTTGTAAAAACTTATTTGGCAGCAAAAAGCTGATCTGGTCTGATATGAGGCCAAGCAAAGTTTTTGTTGTTGTTGTTTTTGTATTTTGTAATTAAGCTTGCTTCACAGAACCATGTACAAATTTGGAGTTGTTTGTGTAAGTTGTGATGTTTCAATAATATCTGTGTATAGGCCTTTCTAAAATCTGAAAACTTCTAAATTTGTATTCATGCAGATCCCCAATGGTTTCATTTAAGAGTTATAGCCTAGAGCCTGAAACAGTTGTGCTTGCAGGTCTGAAATGTCAAGACAAAAGTGAGTCTGCAGAAACAAACTTGTGATTCATGTGCCATAAGCAAGGTAGAGAACATGAAATAGGAAGAAAGCAAGACCAAACAGCATATATTTCATGACCACAAGGTCTAAAGCCTTATTTAAAAATATTGTCTGTAAAAAAAATTTAAATAAATAAAAAATTGAGGGATACAGTCAGAGTGGCTAGAGGAGTATCAATAAAGGGTAGAGTTTATAAGACCAGGAGAAGATTGCTGCAATAAGAGAATAGTCTCTATTATTACCTTTTTTTTTTTACAATTGAGTTGTAAGAGTACCTTAAATACTTGAAATAGTGACCATTACCAGATGTATAATTTGCAAATATTTTCTTGCATTGTGTAGGCCACCTTTTAACTTTGCTAAGCTTTTATTTTCTGTGAAGTAACTTTTTAATTTGACGAAGTCCCACTTATGTGTTTTTGCTTTTGTTGTTTTTTGCTTTTAGTGTCATATCCAATATTATGAGGACTTTTCCCCTGTGATTTTCAACTAGTTTATGAAAAGATGCTCAAAAATCACCAGGGAAATGCAAATCAAAAGACACTTCACACCTGTTAAAATGGACAGTTATTGACTGATAAATAAATAAATAAATAAAATAAAGCCAAGTTTGGCCAGGATGTGGAACCAGTGTACATTGTTTGTTGAAATATCAAATGTTACAGTCACTATGGAAAACAGTATAGGAGTTCCTCAGGGAAAAATAAATAAATGAAACTACCACACAGCCCAGTAACACCACTTAAGTATAATTTTCCAGAATAATTAAAAGTAGAATCTTGTAGAGGAAGTGATTGTTCTCGTGTCAATTGCAGCACTACTCACAATTGCCAAGGATTTGGAAACAACCTAAATATCCCTGGGACATATGAATAAAAAAAAATGTGATATATGTATATATATATATATATAATGCCATGATCTATTATTTACCCTTTTAAACAAATGAAATCTTGCTATATGCAACAACATGAATGAACCTTGAGTACTTTATGCAGAGTAAAATAAGCCAGTTACAGAAGGACAAATATTCCATGATTCCACTTATATAAGGTATCTAAAATAGTCAAACTTCTAGAAGTAAAGAGTAGAATAGTGATTGCAGGGATTGGCAGGGAAATGGGAGATGCTAAACAACAAATAAAAATTTCAGTTGTATGAGACGAAAGTTCTAGAGATCTGCTGTACAATGGTGTGTCTATAGGCAATGCTACACATGTATTAAATACTTAAATTATATTAAGAGAGTATATCTTGTGTTAATTGTTCTTACCATAGTAAAATAAAAATGATAAAAATAAGAAAAAAAGAATGGTCACTTTTATTTTTATTTATTTATTTTTAATTTTTTTATTTTAAAGATGTGAGGCACAAGTCAGGGTTAGTTATACAAATGTTCATTTTGCAGGTATAATGAACTGTGGATGAAGTGTGACCTCCCCACCCCAGCAAAATCCATTACTGCCAATCCTGCCACCCCCTAACCCCACCCAGCAATTTCCCACAACTCTTTTCTTGGAGTAATACGATAATTATTCAAGGTACACTCGTGAGTGAGAACATGTGATTCTCAGTTCTCTGTTTCTGTGATAGATCACTCAGTATAATAGACTATACATTCATCCATGTTGCTGTGAACTTCATAATTTTGGTTAGCTCTATTTTATACTGCTAAGAAGTCAAGAAGTTAAAGATTTTGAAATGTCCATTTGAAATATATGATGAGAAAACATTGCTAGCTTGATGAAAAACAGTTCAGAGTAGTGGTAAGAAGCAATTCAGAATAGAAGTGTGAATAGCAAGAAAATAATTTGATATTTCAATGTGAACTCTATCCATGAAGATCTCGCAACGTATTTTCTGCAGTTTTATAAAGGCTTCTTTGGAAATTATTTGCACTATAATGAATAAATCATGACAGGAAGCAAACTAGACTTGATGAACAACATTTTGTCATTAAAATTTAATTGTAGAAACAAATAGATTTAAATGACACTTTTTTATTATTATTAGCATTGTGACAGCAGAAAATGCCTGTATTAACCAAGACACCTTTACCTATTTTTTATGGAATACTTACTACAACATTCTACCATGAATATATATAACCTTTTTAAAGAATTTTTTTTAAATCTCAAAAATAATCATTAGCTTTCCCATAGTTGTAGAGTATGCATTTGAATTAAGATCTCTTTAAATCTAAAATGAATGTTCTCCTACTAAATATATTGCATTCCTTGAAACATCAAACATTTGGAAAACGTGTGTGTGTGTGTGTGTGTGTGTGGTGTGTGTGTGTGTATTGGTAAATATGAAGTCCAAGTTTTTGTATTATCATTTTAGAAGGCATTTTCTTTCTAAAACATCCAAATAATATCATACCTTAGATAATGCTCCAGGGATTTATAACACTCAAGATGAAAGAGGTACTTTCTGGATTGCTAGGAAAATCTGAATGACATAGGAGGTAACTTATTAACTTTGAATTTTTAATGTCTATAATCATAGAGAATAATTAAATGACTTTTTAATAATAGTTACAAAATGGAACATCTACATAAAAAATATAAAACCAAGACTAAAAAGATTACACATTTAGAATTTTATTGCAAGAAAGTAATATTTTATATTTAATGCATGTAATTGAGACATAAATATGTGATACCACTTGTTTTCATTGCTGTGTCTTCACAGTTGTTGATGTTAGCATTTAAAGACAAGTTCTTCGTCAAGTTGTTTTAATGAAAGTATCATTTAGACATTTAAAATGTCAAGTTAGCTTAACAAAGACATTTTGGAATTTCTCTGGAAGTCTAACAACCCAAAGCTTTTCTACCCTTCAGGAAGCTAAGAATGCTGTCTGAAGAAAAACAGTTAGTAAATAGTCTATTATACTTTATTTCTTATTTTTATTTTTTTAAAAATTGATAAATAAGTGTATTTACCAAGTACAACATGATATTTTGAAGTATGTATACATGGTGGAATGACTGAATCTGTCTAATTAATATATATATTACCTCACAAAGCTATTACTTTTGTGGTGAAAACAGTTTACATTAACTTTCACTATTTTTCAACAATATAACATATTATTAACTATATATATAGTCGTTATTGTTAACAATATATATAGTCATTATGTTGTACAATAGATCTCTTGAACTAATTCCTCCTGTCTAATTAATTATTTAAAATATTTGATCAACATCTTTCCAACCTTGCTTTCAACCATCCTAACCCCTGGTAACTACCATCCTATTCTCTACTTCTACAAGATCAACTTTTTAAGATTCCATTTATTAATAAGATCATACAGTATTTGTTTTTCTGTGTCTGGCTTATTTCATTCAACATAATGTCCTCCAGATTCATCCATGTTGTTGCAAATGACATTATTTTATTATTTTATGGCTGATTCGTATTCTGTTTTGTATATATTTCACATTTTATCTACTAAAACAGTTTTGAATATATAAGTAGGCTCCATATATTGACTATTGTGAATAAAGATGCAGTAACATGAGAGTGCAGATATCTCTGCAACGTACTGATTTTATGTTCTTTGGATACATTCCTGGTAGTCGGATGACCGAATCATTTGGTAGTTCTATTTGTAGTTATTTTGAGAAACTACAAACAGTTTTTCGTTTCCCTTTCTTTTCTTTCTTTCTTTTTTTTTTTTTGCAGTTATAATTTTTTTTTAATTTTTAATTTTAAAGATGTGGGGTACAATTCAAGGTTAGGTATACAAATGTTCATTATACAGGTACCCTTGTTGATGAGGTGTGCCTCCTCCCCTAGTAGCTTCCCATTATTACCAATCCCTTTCTTATAGTATTGTGATAATTGTTCAAGGTCTGCTTATGAGTGAGAACATGTGTACTCAGTTCTTTGTTTCTGTGGTAGATCACTCAGTATTATAGACTCTAAGTCCATCCAAGCTGCTGCAAAGCTCATAATTTTGTCCTTCTTTATAGTTGTGTAATATTTCATCATGTATATGTACCATGTTTTCTTTTTTTTTTAATCCAGTCCTCTTTCAATGGGCAGCACAGTTGGTTCCATGTTTTTGGTATTGTGAATAATGCTGCAATAAACGTGTATGCAGGAGGTGGGGAGACATCCCACCCACTGGGAAAAACTATTTGCCAACTGTATATCTGACAAAGGCCTAACATCTAGGATCTATAAGGAATTCAAATGCACTGAAAAGAAAAAAACAAACAGTCCCATTTCAAAGTGGGCAAAAGATATGAGAAGATATTTCTCAAAAGAAGATATACAAGCAGCTATCAGATATATGAAAAAAATACTGTCTAACTAGTCATCAAAGAAATGCAAATTAAAACCACGTTGAGATGCCACCTAACTTCAGTCAGGATGGTCCTCATCAATAACTAAAAAAACAGATGCTGGAGAAGATGTGGAGAAAAGGGAACACTTTTACACTGTTGGTGGGAGTGTAAACTAGTATGACTTCTGTGGAAAGCAGTTTGGTGATTCCTAAAAGGTCTAAAAATCAACTTTCCATATGACCTCACAATCCCCCTACTAGGAATATACCGAGAGGAACTCAAACGGTTTTTCTTAATGGCTGCACTAAGTTGCCTTCCCACCTACAGGGTGAAAGTATTCCCTTCTCCAAATTTTCAGCAATATTTTTTTATTTCTTAAATAAGTCAACATTTTTTGCTACACACATGCTAACAGAAGTTTGTCAATGTCATTACTATTACATTTTTTTTTTACAAAAATATTTGTATGTATCTATAAATATTTCTAAACTTTAAAATTTGGGAATTTATTCTTTGAATTGTTTTTTTTAAATCTGAGTATTAAAACAATAAAGTTGGACTTGGTGGCACGCACCTATAATTTCAGCTATTCAAGAGACTGAGGTGAGAGGATCACTTAACCAAGAAGCTAAAGGCCATCCTGAGCAATATAATAAGGCCTTTTTCTTAAAAAAAAAAAAAAAAACTAAACTAACTAAATAATTTTTTAAATTATATATGTATATATCATGGTGATTTCAGCTAAATTTGGGGCCTACACTTGTGCATAATTTTACAAAACAATCATAGCTTTTGGGTGTTATAAAAATAGTTAAATTTTTCAAAATAGTAGCAAATAGATCACATGTAATATATCACCATTGTTAATGACAATCATAAGTAATGTTTGTAATTACTAACAATTGTGAATGTGTGGCCAGAAATGTTTGCAATATTTGGAGTATATAATTAAATAGAACATATCTCTCAGAAATCTATCTCTTCAAACTTCTGTTCATATCTTTCTTTATCCATATCTCCATGTCTTCTACTTCTCCTTCTTTATTGATTTTTATTCTTTTGAACCTTCATTTGTAAGATTGATTCTCACAGAACAAAGTAAATTTTTCTTAAATGCCTGTTTTTCTTCTGTTTTCGTTCTACCTTTACTTTGTCTTTCTTGAAAGAATTGCCCAAAATAATTATCTTCAATTGAAGTTTTATATTCTATCTGTTGAAAGAGTTTCTTCTCTCATCACTCTACTAAAGAATGTTACACCAAATGACTAACTTTAATTTCTAATTTGCCTTGATATCTCTGTACCATGTAACATTTTGACCCCTCTCTTCTCTTTAAAATATTTTTCCTCCTGAATTCCTTAATGACATTTTCTCTGTTTTGTTTTTTAAATGTTTACATTATGTTCATATTCACCTTCTATATCTTTTCTTTTTGTGTTTTGTTTTTCATTGATTTTTCCTGAGATATTAATGTCTGAGAATTTTATTTTGTGCCTACTCTTTTCAAAAAATATTTGCCCTCTGAAGGTACTTACATATCTTTCATGACTTTAATAACTTATTTATAATGAATTTGTATAGATATATTTGCTTTCAAATCTCTTTCAAAATGTAAAACCAAATATTCCAAATGCTACTTAATACATATATATGGATGTCTCAAATGCATTCTAAACCTCAGTATGTATAAAGCAAATTTACCATTGTTCTCTTTACAACTGCTCTTTCTCTAATATTTCTTTGAACTAGCCACTACCATCATTCTTGCTAACCAAGAAAGAAAACAAGGTGTTAGCTTTTATTTCTCATTCACACTCATTCCATGTTGACTGCAAAAATGTCTCTGAAAATGTTAAAATGTCTCTTTTCATGTCCACTGCCTATGACTTAATCCAAATTATTGTCATCATCTGTGGAGGTCATTATAAAATTTTTTGTACATTACATAGTGATAACTGACCTCTGTTATTAATTGTTCTAATATAAATTGTTTTCCCCTCCTGATGAATATTTCTGATATCCTGAATAAATCTTAAGTACAAATCTGATCCAATTCCATTCTTAATTAAAGTGTTTATTCCAATTCATGAGCATGGAATATTTGTCCATTTGTTTGTGTCATCTTTGATGTCATTGAGCAGTGTTTTGTAGTTTTCATTGTAAAGGTCCTTCATGTCTCTGGTTTGGAAGATATCAAGGTATTTGAATTTTTTTTTTTTCCTGGCTATTCTAAATGGGATTGTACTTTTTATTTGGATTTCTGTTTGTTTATTGTTAGTGTATGGGAATGCAATTGTCTTTTGCACATTGATTTTATATCCTGACTTTTCCAAAGTCCTTTATTAGCGAAAGGAAGTTTTTGACAAATTCTCTTGGGTTTTTGAGGTATAAAATCATGTCGTCTGCAAACAGGGATAACTTGACTTCCTCTTTTCCTTTTTGGATACACTTGATCGCCTCTTGTCTGACTGCTCTAGGTAGAACTTCCAAAACTATATTCCATGCTCATAGATTGGAAGAATCAACATTGTTAAGATGTGCATCCTACCTAAGGCAACATACAGATTTAATGCAATACCCATTAAATTACCAGTAACATTCTTCTCAGACCTGAAAATGATAACACAGGAATTCATATGGAAACATAAATGGCCACAAATCACCAAAACAATCCTCAAAAACAAACAAACAAAAACCAGAAGGTATCACACTCCAAGACTTTAAACTCTATCATAAAGCTACAATAATCAAAACAGCCTGGTATTGGCACAAGAACAGTCATATAGACCAATGGAACAGGATAGAGATTCCAGAAGCAAAATCTCGATTTCTCAACCAACTCACCTTTGACAAAGCCTCCACCACTGACTGGGGAGAAGAGAACCTAATCAGTAAATGATGCTGAGAAAACTGGCTGACTACATGCAGAAGATTAAAACAAGGCCCCTACCTATCACCATACACAAAAATCAACTCTAAATGGATCAAAGACCTAAATGTAAAACCCCAAACTATAAGAAACTTAGAAAATGCAGGAGACACCCTTATGGAAAGTAGAACTGGCAAGCAATTCCTGATCAAAACCCCAAATTCCCATGCCATAAGAGATAAGAGAGACAAGTGGGACCTCATCAAACTGACAAGCTTCTGCAAAGTCAAAGAAACCATCAAGAGAGCAGGGAGACAATTCACAGACTGGGAAATATAGTTGCTAACTGTATGTCTGACAAAGGCCTAACATCTAGGATCTACAAGAAACTCAGATGGGCTGAAAGGAAAAAAACAAACAGCTCCATTAAAAAGTAGGCAAAAGATATGAATAGAAAGTTCTCAAAAGAAGACTTAGGAGCAGCCAACAGACACATGAAAAAAATGTTCAGCCTCACTAGTCATCAAAGAAATGCAAATTAAAATGACACTGAGATACCACCTAACTCCAGTCAGGGTGACTGTCATCAATAACTAAAAAAACAACAGATGCTGGAGAGGATGTAATGAAAAGGGAACACTTCTTCACTGTTGGTGGGAGTGTTAACTAGTACAGCCTCTGTGGAAAACAGTGTGGTGCTTCCTGAAAGATCTAAAAATCAACCTTCCATATGACCCTGCAATCCCACTACTGGGAATATACTCAGAAGAACTCAAATTACTCTGTAAAAAAGATACGTATGTTTATTGCAGCATGGTTCAGAGTAGCAAGAACATGGAACCATCCATGCTGCCTATCAAAAGAGGACTGGATTTTTAAAAATGTGGTATATATACACGATGGAATATTATGCAGCCATAAAGAAGAACAAAATTATGAACCTCATGGCAACCTTGATGGACTTAGAGTCTATAATACTGAGTGATCATTCACAGAAACAAAGAAAGGAGTATCACATGTTCTCAGTCATAAGCAGACCTTGAACAATTATCATAATACTATAAGAAAAGGATTGACAGTAGCGGGAAACTGCCGGGAGGGGAGTGGGGAAGTGGGATTGGCAGTAGTGGGAATCTGCTTGGGGAAGGAGGGGGGCCCACCTCATCAATAAGGACACCTGCATAATGAGCATTGGTATACCTAATCCTGAATTGTACCTTAAAAATTAAAAAATTAAAAGCCAAAAAAAAGTTTTACCATTTCCTTGCTTCCTTCTTTACAAAAAGTAACTTTTTTTCCTGTAAGTTATTTCCCACATTGACCCAGCTATGGGGATGATGTATCTGTTTCTTCTAATAGCTTCTAGTCCTCCTGGTCTCTTGAAAAAACAGACTCCTTTTCTTTTTTTTTTTTTTTTTTTTTTTTGAGTGGGAGTCTCACTCTGTCACCCAGACTGGAGTGCAGTGGCAGCTCCCCGCCACCCCATAGCCTAGACCTGATGGGCTCCGGCGATCCTTCTGCCTCAGCCTTCCGAGTAGCTGGAACTACAGGCCGCGCTACCACGCCAGGTTGATTTTTTGATTTATTGTAGAGATGAGGTCTCGCCAAGGTCTCGAACCCGCGGGCTCAGCCAATCCACTCACCTCAGCCTCCCAAAGGCGCGGGATTACGGGCTGAGCCACCGAGCCCGGCTAGAGACTCCTTCTCTTAATCCCAACTCAGTTGACATTTATTTGGGACAATATTTAATTGCACTAAGAAAGACCAGGTTTGTTACATATCATGTATTTTCTTATTGGACTTAACATTCTAAATTTTTCTCCCTTATATTTTATTAGAAATCTTCCATTTAATATAAGCCACTCAAACTTTTTTTTTTTTTTTCCTGAAGCTGGGATGTTTGTTTGGCATATAATGAATGTTTTATACATTCCTGCATGATGAATAGTGTAAAACATACACATTTTATTGAGTTATGCTTGTGAATAGTTAAAGACAAAATAAATAATGTTAAAATATATGGTCTAAGCCAGGCTCGGTGGCTCAGCCTGTAATCTCACACCTTTGGGAGGCTGAGGTGAGTGGATTGCCTGAGCCCGCGGGTTCGAGACCCACCTGGGCAGCGAGACCTCATCTCTACAATAAATACAAAAATCAGCTGGGCATGGTAGCTCATGCCTGAAATTCCAGCTACTCGGAAGGCTGAGGAGGAAGGATCGCCGGAGCCCAGCAGGTGAGGCAGCGGTGGCCGGGAGCGGCCACTGCACTCCAGTCTGGGCGACAGAGTGAGACTCCAACTCAAAAAAAAAAAAAAAAAAAAAAAAAAAGAAATAAAAACATACAAATGATAGCAAATGATTTCTACTTAAATATTGTTGAAAAGATATTCTGATGAAATATTTTATATGTTGTTTACTATTTTATTACATAAATATTAGTTTTTGTCTTATAGACTCAACAAGAAAATGGTATCAAAATGGCCCAGTATTTTTTTAATAACATATTATAAACTTAAATCAAAGACTTTTTTATATGAATGGCACCAAAATTCAGCTGATAAAGAATATCATTCATGTCTATAGCTTTTATTTTGCAAAAATCTAACATTTTCTTTTATCCCTCCATTTATAATGCATTTATATTCACATTATTTAGTCCAGTTCCCAAATTTTTAAACATATTTAGTGTTTTTTTTAAATAGCTTACTCTTGTTATTCAGTGTAGGATTAATAATGACCAACTAAATACCTAAATTAAATTGTATATTTAAAACATGTTATTGACATTTAATTTGATTTAATAGCTTTATTTTATGAGAAAATTTTAATAATTCATTTACTTGTAAAAACTTGATCTATTACATAAGCAAATTATCAATGTATATACACAATAACAATATAATCACATTTTAAAAAATAATTAAAACTAATGTTCCTAATAAGGGTAAATAATTACAACAATTACATTATAACATAAAAATCATTTCTAGTAAACGTTTAACTTTTTTAAAATTTGTGTTTATACATAATATTTGTACATATTCATGAGACACATATGATATACAAGTATATAATGTATAATTAACAAGTCATAGTATTTAGGGTATTTATCACTTGAAGCATTTACCATTTCTATGGGTTAAGAGCATTTCAAGTCCTCAGTTGTAATTGTTTTGAATTATATGACACATTGTTGATAACTATAACCACCCTATTCTACTATTGAACATTACTTATATCTTATTCCTTCCATTTAACTGTATGCTTGTACCCATTAAACAACCTATTCTCGTCACCACCCCCTTCCCCACATAAAAGCCCCTACCCTTCTTAGACTCTGGCAACTTTTATTCTGCTCTCTACTCATCACCTCTTATATTTCCACATATTAAGAAGTATATGGATTATTTGTCTTTCTGTGTTGTTTTCTTTTCCTCCATCTACACGTTCAAATCCGTTCAAGCATCAAGAAGCAATGGAGAAGCAATCTTGGATCACTACATGTGTACAGATTTCAGTTTTTGTTTGCAATATTTAAAATAATGAAAACAACTAGAGATGTATTAGATTATACATTATTCACAATGCACTTGTGCATTCATTTAACCATATAGCAGGATTACTTTAAACCAGGCAATATATTTGAAAGATAAAGATTATATATGTACATATATAAAGATTATATTTGTATACATATCTATAATTATACATATAGGTGATGCTAATACCTCAAAAATAAAAGAAAGAGAAATATTAATGAATATATTCTTAATACTTAGAGTGATGAAAGGGGAATAGAAAAAATTTGTAGCCGGGCTCGGTGGCTCAGCCTGTAATCCCGTGCCTTGGGAGGCTGAGGTGAGTGGATTGCCTGAGCCTGCGGGTTCGAGACCCGCCTGGGCAACTTGGCAATACCTCTACTCTACAATAAATCAAAAATTAGCCGGGTGTGGTAGCGCGTGCCTGTAGTTCCAGCTACTTGGAAGGCTGAGGTGGAAGGATTGCCAGAGCCCAGCAAGTCGAGGCTGCGATGGCCAGGAGTGGCCACTGCACTCTAGTCTGGAGTACAGAGTGAGACTCCAACTCAAAAAAAAAAAAGAAAGAAAAAGAAAAAATGTGTTTTGAATCATAGTAGAGTTTCAAAGGCAGAAAATATATGGAAGATTATGCCAAGCAATAGAAATAACATACAAAAAAAGTACAGTATGTAGTGTTTGTCATAATTTTTTTAAAGTGATTCAGTTAAATACATTGAATTTAGTCTGTGAAATGTAAAACCATTAGATAAAAAGATTCTTTTAAATTGTAAAGGATTGTACAGTATGAGTAGAACTAACTGCATAAGTATGTTGAAAGAAAGAAAAAATAAGCCAACTCCAAAATTTCCTGCAAGAATAACTTACATTTCTCAATACAGTAACAGACATTTGCTAGGGGGCTTAACAAGAGTGGCAGATTATTATCCTATATACCATGAATTAGAAATTCTAGGTATAGTAGAAGAAATCCTGGTACCACTGCTCTAGGAGAAGTTGAAATTCACTATTTTATCTTGTTAATCACAGTTAATAAGCTTTCTTGTATAGCACTTACACAGCAGTAGCATGAGATGGGAAAATCACTGATTAGATGTATTCACAAGGACCAAGTGATTGACCATTGACCTAGATGGTCTAAATGGTCCCCTAAGCTCAACTAAACCTTTGACATATTTCTTCTGGACTCTAGTTCACAGATCTCCCTTTTCTTAAAACATTTGCTTTAGAAAATTTGTACTTGTTCATTATTTCTCTGCACCTTTTAAATTTAAATATTCTCCCAGACTGTTTTTGTAAAACCTTAAAGTCATCTCATGGAAATTCAATCACCAAAAAAAAAGTGTTCCTGTCTTCCAGTCTCTGTAGGAAGAGGAGCTTAACTTCAGTAAGCACTAATTAGCAAACATAATGGTCTAACACTCTCCAGAATTGAGCCACCACTAGGTCATGCCAGTGCTTAAAAATTCTTCTGCCTTTTGCTTTGGCAGAATTAAGTTCAATACCACTCCCTTATTGCAATATTTTTGACCCCTATTGCAATAAGTTTTTCTTCCCTGTTTCATTCTATTCAGTGTAATATTTGTTGATGCCATGAGTTAAGATTAAGAGATACTACAACTCAGAATGAGTAATAAAAACACTTACATCTGTTGTCCCTTTTGTATATTTCATTACTTGATCGAATTAATCCTGTTGTACATGTAAAGTGTTCTTTGAACTTGTATTACTTTCAGACAGCTGCTAAGTTGACCACAAATGATGTATTGCCCATTTGATTCTACTGATTTGTGATGCTACCAATTTCATATTTTAAGTGCATTCATGCATTTGGATTTATTTCTGGACATCATATGTATTCTGTTACTAATAGTGTATTTATGGGCTAGAGTGACATGGCTTAATTATTGATATTTTCTCATAAATTTTAATATTTGGAAGAGCATGATCCTTCTCGCTGAATTTCTTGGTTAGAATTTCTCTAGATATCCATACTTGTTTAACTGACCATGTATATTTTAGATTTATATTTTCTAATTTTGAGCAAAATTAGCATGGTGATATATCGACCATGGTCACATTAAATTTAAAACAGAACTTAAGATACTCTGACAATTTTATGATTTGGGGCCTTCCTAACCATTTATCTTTGCAATTGTTTGTCTTTCTATTGTGTGTGCTACCACTTCAAGGACATCTGAAAAAGTACTTCATATACTGTAGTCACTGCACATCCTTGCATAATTTATTCCCTGATATTTCAGCTTGTGTACTGCTGAAGAAAATTAACTTTTTTGTTCATTATATTTTCTAAACTTATTTTTATGTCAGATAGTGATTTTTAAATAGTTTTTTGTAGATTATTTTGTTTCTAAATTGTATACATTTGTGCAGATTTGCTTTCTTTTGGTTTATTTCCTTGGGATTTTTATGTGTCAGTAACTCCATTATTTTCTCCAAAAAATATTTACTGAATACTTAATATGAGCTAGATGCATCAACAAGAGTCAATCAAAGTAGTGGTTAATCTCTAGAAAGGAAGGAGAAAGTGTGAAGGGGAGCACTATGTACTTGTACTTAACTATATTTACATTGTTTAAATTCTTGTTATATGAGTTTTTAGATGTAAACTTTTCCACAGATTCAAAATGCAACTTCTATGCCGTACTATCCGAATATTGTGAAGAATGGCTTGACAATAAGAAATTCAATAAGTATATATAAAAATACTTTAGACAGAACTGATTCTTTATAGGAGCTGATGAAGCAAATTACTTTGTCAGTAGCTTTTAATAATTCGAAACTATTGAAATTTAAATTGTTTGATTGTTTTTCCCTTTGTTCAGCATATCTCTTATGTTTTAAAATTAATAAAATGGTGAATTTCAGTCTAAATATACACACTTTTTCAATAAATATTATTTTAATTTTGACTTTCAATTCATTTTAAAGAAGTAAAAACAAAGATGATTGAAACATTTTCTAAGCAACTAATTAATGTGAAAACATCAAAGTAATTTTTATTTTAACAAAAAATGTAAATATACATATTATAATATAATTATAGGTACAACATATATAATTACAACACATGTATTCAAATTTGACCACAATACAATGAATTACAATTTAAATCTATCCAGTTATGTGGAATATGTTTGGAAAAATTTAAATTACTAGGAAAACAAATGTGTTCAATTTATTTTCAATTGAAAGTATTAAATATCTTTTACTGGGCTAGAATGTGTAATTTCATAGCTAGGCAAATATTTTCAGCCCTATTTCTGTATTTTTTCACAAAGTATACCAAAACTAATGTTCTGTTTTATCTTTTGTATAGTAATGTGTCTTTTGAAATATAGCATTTACTTCTCATAACAAACAGAAGGAAGAATATTATTATAATAAGCACCCCCTCATGTACAGTGAAATTTCCATAGAGAATTTAGGACAGAATGAGATATAAAATAGATATTTGAATAGCAAATCATGTTTTCAGAATCCCAGTTTATTTATCCAGCCACATGCTGTAAGCAAGATAGTTGATGTTCACATGCAAACAGTACATTCCATGCCATAAGGGCCGAATTTGGCTGGAACACATGATAGCCATAAAAACATTTTTTATGAGTATACAACTGGCGCAAAGTGTGTACTTAAATAGAGCAAGTACTCTATTCTGTGGCTTTCCCTGGTTCTCAAGTCATAATCTCTGCTTTTTAAATGTTAATTTTATATCAAAAAGCAAACGAAGATGAAATATTATGAGAAACACAATTCAAGAAAAAATATAACATTTCTTCTTGCAATTTTGTCTGGGGTGTATGTATATGTGTGTGTGTGTGTGTGTGTGTGTGTGTGTGTGTGTGACTATTCCATACCGTGTATCTCTTTCAGATAACCTGTCCCAGGTGCATCATTGGAAATCCATTTTTTTCTTCCTTATAATAACAAGGCCAATGATGGTGTTTATCTTTCTGTGAGAAAAATTTTTTTCTCTGCAGTTTGCTACTTCTCATTTTTAACCCATAGATTTTAAATAGTTCTTTCCTAACTCACATAAAATCACTTTGAAACAGTAAGGTGAAAAATTTAACTATACAGAGCAAGCTTATCAATGATGACTCAGGTATCTATGTTTGCCAATCAAAATTATTAGTTATATATTGCTAAATAAAAACATATCAAAATTATTACTCTACATATCAAAATTTTAAATATTTACCTCTATGTCAAGCATTTTGGTAACATGGGCCTATAGGGTAATATATATTTCAAAATTGCTAAATGAGGAAACTTCAAATGTTCTCACCACAAAAAGTGGCAAATATTTAAGGCAATGAATATATAAGCTGGCTTGATGTAACTATTTTACATTGCATTAATCAATCACATTATTTTGTACTCCACAAATATATAAAATTCTAATTTTTCAATTTATAATAAAATAAAAAGAAAGCAGAGTTTATTATTAATGATTGTAATAATGAAGCTTAAATAAACTGCCTCAGATACTACAAAATAACTCAATCTTATGCAGAAATTAAGTTACACAGAAATGTACAAGAGTCAAAATCACCTGGAACTTCCTGGAAACAGATGCTGAAAAAAAGTTGGTAATAAAATTTTTTGTTAGATATCAACTTGTAAAAGGAAAGAGGGCATATCATTGACCACCAGAAGAAGTTAAACTGTGATCAATACTCAACTTAGCCTTGGCCATACTTGTATAGAATGCTAGAGTCAGTATCACCCATTATGGTTATCCTATCCAGGGCCAAAATCTCTAAGCTTTTTACACGTCTTATTATATGTAAGTTTCCCTAGAAAGTTGCTAAAATGAAGCAAGGTGGTTTTCTGCACTTGAGTCCTGAGTATCTGTGAGCTACAGGCTTCTTACTGAATCCAATCTCTAAAATGGGCAGCAAGTTTTCCCTTATAGGGAATTCTGGGCAGAAACTCTGTTACTCTTCACCCCCCATTAAACTTTAATGTATACTTTTTTTATATTGCTTACTACAGTTACACCAAGATTTCTTGGAGTTTTTTCTTCCTGAGGGCAAACTTAGACGTGTACAGCTAATGGGGACAAAATAAGTTCCTGCCACTGTAGTCAATCTCAACAATGATGGCTGTTCATCATCACCTTGTTCCTTCTCTATTTTTCTAGGTGACCTACCTGGTGGTATGATTCAATCTTTTATACACAAATGGCCTATGCCTCTGGTAACCATTCTCTTCTCTGGCTAGATTTACTGTGCATGTCCCTTTAGAATGGCAAGTAGTCAAGCATGTACAATGATTAATCACAATAGATTATTTGGACCCCACATGTATTCCTCCCGATTTGGCCTCATAGGTATTCCTCCCTGTCTTCAAAACGTAATAGTAATCTTGCAGTCCATTGATAATCAAGGCATTACTCCCCTCAATACACAGAAACCTCTTCTTTCTTTCAGGTCCCCAGAAACAAAGTCAAAGTGAACAGGTATCAGCTATAGCTTATAATTCAATGGAATTCTTAACATTTCTGACTTGGCACCAGGATCTATAACTCTGCAGATCCCAAAGTGGTGCAGAAGGAAAATAAAAAAAATTCACTAATAATTTATTGAAAATCGTTGTAAGTGGGGCCATTCCTGCTTCTGTGTCTTTGTTCCTGGAACCATGTATTCTTCCTGTTTGGGGCACGGCATATACAGCAATTGTTTTCATGCATTTAGGTTGCTATGGCAAAATAATATGAATGTGACAGCTTATATGACAATGTGTTTGTCTACACAACAGAAATTTATTTCTCAATCTTCTAGAGGCTAAGTTCACAGTCAAGATGCCAGAAGATTGGAAGTCTTTTGAGGGTCTTACGTCACAAAAGGCACTTTCTTGCGGCAGCCTCACATGGGGGAAAGGGCCAATGAGTTCCTCTGGGTCTCGTTCATAAAAGAACTGATCCCATTAAGAAGGGCTTCATCAACATGATCTAATCACTTCCCCCAATGCCCTACATCTTAATACTATTACATTGGGGATTAGGTTTCAACACATAAATTTGGGTGGACACAAAAAGCAATCTTAGCAGCAATCTTTGATTCAATACATAAACTGCAGCCTAAAGAATAGAAGCACATTCTCATCGTGCATTGCTTCTGAACTGGTGCTTATCCATGCATTTAGTAAGTCAATCCAATATTTCAAGAGTCTAGAAACTTCCGTGTGCTGTGAATGTGATACTGTCAGTAGGACTCAAAGCTATGAGCCATCCTCACACCTGATTGCTGTATAGTGGCTCCACTAATTTGGTTATGTGGTGCCCCATGTTAGTGAGTTAAACAAGCACAAATCCCAACATGGTAATGTAGTCTGAGGTCCCGTGGGCAGGAAAGACAAACTGATATCTACGTGTCTACTTCTGCGAGAACAAATTTCTGGCTCTTTCAGAAAGCAAGGAACATAGTCAACTAGTCATCGAGTGTTGATGTTTTAATATTGTGTTACCATTTTCATATCACAGACTCCACATTGTTTTTTTTGTTGCTGTTGTTGCTAGCATAATAGACAATCAGAACTAATAGTAGTTATGTCAGTGAGTTCATATTGTTGGAACAATGTGTAGCTTCCAATCCTGCCACCATGACTTATTTTGTTCATATGCTCATTGTTCCAGCACTGGGATGGTCTATGAGAAAATCAGACTAGTGTCAGCTGACCAAGTTATTCTGTCTAGTTGGTTGTTTAGTGCTTCTTTCACTAAATAGCATTTGTTCTAAATTACTAAAAGAAATAATCAAACAGTCAAAACTTGTGTACTTGTATTACAATTGTTTCAACTGGTAGACTTTTATTTCCACAATATTATTGAGAAAAGATCCAGGCATTTCAATTTTTGTGGAAAAAGTGACTGCCACCTGTCAGTATTTTGACTCCCAACTACTAAGAATTTTTAAAAGTGCAGATTTCTGAATCAATAATTTTTCCAATCTCATACATGGAATACATACACTTGACTATACAATGACTGAGGAATAAAATACTAGAAAGGATTTGGAGGTTTTAGCTTTCAGTAAATAGACTGTCACTTACTTCTAAGTTTTCATTAATGTATCTCACTGTCAACTTCAGCTGCACCTGGTGACTTTGAGTTGGATGTTGTACCGTAAAAGGAAAGCTAAGTGCAACTCTACATACTAAATTCTCCTTCATCTCCTGCAGCTCTACAACCAACCAGAGGTTAGATAATAGAATAGCGGAGTTTAAAGTTTTAATATACGAAATTGTAATAAATCCGCTTGTTTTCAGTGACATGATTGTGATCTTGATGACTTCAATTCCTTAGAATTTACTAGTATTTAAAGTAGAAGTGAATCTGATATCTATATAATTAAAATAGTCTGCTTTAAAATATGCTATTAAATCTACTTCAGAAAAATATTTTTGTTTTGACTTTAAATGTATTTCTTGAATGTATCTATATTTAACTCCACGAGCCTAGTTCTTACTGCTTTTTTTTGTGGGGTGGGGGAGATGATGGCAATGAACAAATTTCTTCACTCTTCTGGTTGCCTAACTGTAATAAATTCTCTACATTACAGTCTGAGTTATTGTATGACAACAATTAGGTCATGTTATTTTCTTCTTTAATATTTTCATTGAATTCAAGTGTAAAATATTTTCATGGCTTCAAAACTTTCTAAGTATTCTTTGCCCAGATTTTCAAATACTTATGCTACTTTCTTCATCTGTGATACAGTTAATTATTATTTCGACTCATTTTCTAAAAAAGAAATTATTACCCGAATGTTGGGTTTGGTTTTGTGTCTTAGCTTAAGCTTGAGATTGTGAGATATGATGTTCATCATATTCCAGCACAGGGTTAAAGTAGGTTTTCAAATGTGAATTCATGGGCCACATCCATTTTTTCCTTCTGACTTTAGTCATGAGAACAACAGGTCCCATTTAGTGTCTGTTTGTTCAATTTGGGTCCCAAAATGAGAGGACATGTAGGTCATAACATTGGCTAGCAAAGACTTCTAGCTTGTATCAGACCTGCAACCAACCTACAGTCTGTAACTAATTTACATTAGGTCTACAAGGAATTTTTATTGTTGTAAGAAACTGAGAATATGGAGTTGCAACTTCAGCAAAGTTGACTAAGGGACCTACTTTCTTATATTCCAATCTCACTTTCTTATATTCTAATTCTTATATTCAGTCTCAGAGAGTGTCATTTCCTACCAAATTCGTGTTTGCTTTTCATTCTTGGGCCATTGTTTTAGTGTCTGCCATTGTCTGATTTACTCTTTATATTTCACATTATTAAAGTCTTACAACAAAATATGACTTCTCAGGGATAGCAAAACATTACATTACAATGCTCATTTACTTCAAACACTAACAATAGTTGACAAGTTAAATATATTTAATTGTTTTGTTTACTACTTCTTTTATTACACACAGGCAAGTAACTTGCTTGCTTGTCTTTTGAAACCTCAAAGGTAGGAGACAGTTAAGAAATATGTGTTAAAATAATGAATAAGAACTTGAACTTTTACACTTTTCAGCATGGTTCCAGTGGATAATATAATAAATAATTATGGCAATACTTCCAAAAAAATAGATAACTTCTTTCTTTTTCTCCATTGACTAGTAGCTACAGAATTTTTCTATTATTTTTTGTATTATCCTACATCTCAACATTTTGAATTCTTTTATTTTGGGTGTTAAAAAGTTCATATTCTTCTGGATGAGCCAAACTAAACAGTTGAAGAGTCTTGAAATATCACCCTTTTTCTGTGAGTCATAGTTAAGCATTATTTCTCTTTTATATTTTGGGTATAGATTATCTTAGAGAAAACCAAAGCCATCATCTGCAATTATGTAAGGCTCTCTACCTTTTCTATTTTACCCACATGTCCCTTCTTGAATGATAACAACCCTTTTCTACCATTGACCTCTGACACTCTACTTTTGATCTGCTGATAAATCACCTTCCACATTTTGATTACCTGATCCTTCAGGTAGGGTTATAACATCAGAGTTACAAACTCTTATAGTAAGGCAGTACTTTCCTATACAGAACAACTGTCTTCCTTACAGGGTGTACAATCATTTCAGGGAGTGGTAAGTTACAGTGATTTCCAAGGTCAGTCTCCCACAAGCAGAAACTATTGACACTCAATCTGGTCTGTCTTTCATCATCCCTTAGAAACTACAAGCATATCAGTACAAGATTGCACTCTAATTGCTGATAAAGTTTCATTTCTTTTTCAATAGGATTCTTAGAATCCTTACACATCACATGAAGTGGCTGTGTGTCCATTTAATATGTTCCTAAGCATTAAGAGTGAAATGTTCGGAGCCTTTCTCTGATTTGTAGGAGGAACCTTGTCTACGAGGAATAATCACAAAACTCTAGGGGGCAGTGTTGCCTAACACCACTTAGTTAAAATGGCATCTCAGATCTGACCCAAGCAGAAAGTTTTGCTAAAAACTTACCAGTAGGTTGTATTCAGTAGGTTCAAAACTATTTAAATGTCAATAATATCAAATATTGAATTAAGACTACCTGAGTATATGTTACTTATGATTATTAACTCAGTTTATATGTTACCGATGATCATTAACTCAGAGAAATATGAATACAAATTCCTCATTATTAATTTTTAATAATTTCTCAATATCTAATATGTAATACATTAAGCTTATTACCAGTTTGGGCTAGGGTTGCTTATCTCAGATAATAATGTGTTGTTCTTTCTACATTGTTTGCTTTGCTCAGAATGTTTGCTATTTTCTTATTTTTATAAAACAGTTATTTTATTTAAGTATAATTTTTTAAAACTCATAAATTCTTAATTTTTATAATTTTTAATAAAATTTCAATACAGGAGTATATATTGTGTGTGAAAAACTGGTATTTGAATGTACTTTATCAATAAAATATTTTCTTTAGGTATGGGCAAAAATAGCTTACATCTCAAACAATATAAAGGTCTCTTTCATGTAAAATATATTATGTCTATATAATTATGTTATTAATTCATTTATATGTGCATTCATTTTAGTTTCCAGTCTTAAGTTTTTAGAGAAAATTCTATAACAGCATTTTCTAAGAAGGCAGTTTTTAAACATAATAAAAATAAAATACATGATACTATGCCTGAAAAACAATCAAAAATAGAAAAATATTGCCTCCAATCTTCTCATTTCAGACAGAATTATATTTGTTCTACCTATGCAGATCCAGGCTGAATTGAAATAAACCAAAATAAATAAATAATTAATCAATGATTCCCTCATTCCATCATAGTGATGATCCTGAAAATTCTCTTCAGTAAAATTTCTGCAGTTGTCTGAGTCTGTCTCCGAGGAAACCTGACCTGAAACAGCAGGTGTCACCTAGAGCATCTAAAAATGACAGGCAAAGGATTGAGACAAACATAAATGAAAGTTAGTCCCTCAATAATAAAACAACAACAACAGTGACAAAAAAAGAAAGAAAAGCTTCTCCTTTTCAGTTTCTTTATATGACAGAACCCTTTTGAATTACTTGCAATTCACACTGTATTGACAGTAACTAACTCTATAATTGGAAAATAGTAGAGAAGTAGTAAACATGCCTTAGATTACTATAGTTTTTGTACTAACTGTACTTCAAATAATAGTAATGTAAGTAATATTTCATGACTAGAATCATAAGAGAAATACTCAAGAGCAAAGCAACATGCATTAATTTTGAATACTATATACATTATCAGTAGCCCTTCTCTAATTAATGAATGGAACCATTGTTAATATTTTAAATATTTTCATTTCATGGTTATTCAAATTTGTCAATTTTATGAAAATTAAGACTTCCTTCTTTTTTATTTTTATTTTTTGGTTTATCTATTCAATTCTACTGAGAAAAGTTAGACTGTGTCTTCCATAGGGCCCTGGTGCTACTTCTCAAGTTAAAGTTTGGCATGGAGTTTTATGAAGGTTAACTGTTTTCAAACTAATAACAAAAAGAAATTCTCTGTAGATATTCTTTTCGAGTTGAAAGTTATAAAATCCTTCCTGACAGGGGCTTCAAATTTTCCTAAATATTATGGTAGTTTATGCAACATAACTGTTTAATGTAGACTGATTTTTCCAAGACTTGGCTGACAATCCAAATTACCTAAAATCCTTTTAAAACAACACATATTTCTAGGCCTAATTGGAAAAGATTCTGTTTTGATAGGTGGATTAAATTTTATATTAAATTGATATGGATTTGAGAATCTATTTTCTTAAAAATTTTATGATGATGCAAATGTTCAACTAGGTTTGGTAAAAAGAAATTGTAAATGTGAAACTCTGTTTCATGATGCCGATGGGAGTCATGAGAAACTGAATTTTCCCCAAGTTTTTAGGAAAAACCTATTTTGAGTTTTCACCGATTTTTGCTCTCAACTAGAGTGAGATATTCCTACAACAGTAAATTCTGTTGTCTTGTTTAGATTAAGCTATTTGACAAATGAAAATAAGTTGATAACAACATCATTTGGAAATCAAATATGTTTGTAAGCATAGATAAAGTTATCTTTTGCTGGAAAATGAAAGTATATGCATGATTGTCTCTGAATTCATTTAATTATGCTCATATTTCACAGTATTGAAACAGCCATCTGTTTTTTTGATGCAGAAAGGAAAAGGAATGTTTATTCTAGCAACTTACATACCATTATAATAAAAAGACAGAGTAAGAAAGAATAAATAAATACCTACCAATTAAGTGGTGTGGATTTAAACTGTAAGACAGTGAAAATTGGGAGGGGTAAAAGTAAGATTTTAAATTTTAAAAATAATCAGATGACACATATCAGTGTGGACCTTGGTTAATGAACTGACAGGATAAGGTAAGATGACAATGGTTTGTAGATAGTATGTTCTCATAATGTAGTCCACACTGAAGGACAATACAGATATCTCCTAGCCCCCAGAGCTAGCTAAGAGAACTGTTGGCTGCCAAACACAGCAAAACCTCTTTGGGGATATTGCAATCAGCTGAAAGGACAGGTTGTGTCCAATGACAAGCTGTTAAAGGGGTTCAAAGGCCAGTTCCTCTTGCCAACATCTATGATAACTGTGTTGTGAGGCAATTCTTCATTGCTGTCTCTCTCATTTCTGCACATCTTGCAAGCAGAAACATTAATTGTCTAAGGAGATGCACACATTGAACTAACATTGAAAATAGAGACGGGCAACACTCTGTGAATGAAGAAGGAAAGATTTGCTTAAAGTCTAGAACGATAGTTTTTCCTTCCATTGCAATGTACAGGCATGTTTATTGCCATTATATACGACTTGAGTTCCTTAAGTTCAGAGAACCTCATCTATAACAGAACTTACTGAATGTGCAGTTATCCATCTCTTCCCAATGCATTGCCCCATGGAACTTTGTAACACTGACACAAATATTCTGATGCTCGTGATGGTCACTGTGAATAGCAAAATGTTTGTTCTCTGACCTAGAAGTCTCATGTCTCTGCCAGCATCAATATATCTGTAGAAGAGTAAGTTTCTAGATTGCAAATATGGTAAAATCTCAGATGCTTAACTATTCTTGACACTCTGAGGATCCACCCCAACTCCAAATCTCCCTGTGGAATAAGCTGAGGCTTCTGTTGAAATCTCACTCATTTAACCTTTTAGTCCCCTGCCTAATCCTGATCCCTTCATTCCTTTGTAGTGATCTTCCTAAAAACACTCTTCAATAATTTTTTTTTAAAAAAGCTTCCATCAGATAGTATATGCCATGAATTGCATGATGAAGCAGATTCTACAATGAGATTTTTGGACTAGAAATTAATTGCTAACAGCATGTGGTATTTGGTAGTAATGAAACAGTTACAATGTTTAATGTGGTAAATTTGAGTGGCATATTGAACTGGTGGATGTGTTATCAATCAGCCTTTAATCAAAAAAGAACCACTAAAATATGTATAGGAATGTGCTACATGACTTGATCTTACACAGTTGTTTCTCCAAGTTTTTGTCTTTATATTTGACATGGAGCTTTAAGTCCATGGGTCAGGCAGTTAGAAAGATAAGAGCTGGAACTCAGGAGAACAAACCAGAACATATGTCAGTTATCTCTCCCTCTCTGTTAGTGATATAAGTTTTCTACAGGGGAGGCTGCACCCTTTGTCATGAAATTATACACATGCCTGGTTCTGGAGTCAGAGAAACAGAAGAATCCAGGGCAAGGTAGAGTATTGATAGGCATGGTTGATATCCCATGCTAATAAAAGTGAGCCAGTAGATAATGACATGTGTGAGTTACAAAAGCATCTTCTCTGCACTTCTAAAAGCAAAGAAAGCAACATCAATAAAAAAGAATTCTGTTTCAAGTCTGCTTTTCAAATCCCACAGAAATATGTATCTGTGGCCCACTCTAACCAGAAACTTGGAGGAAAGGGAGTTCTGAGACATATAGTCCAACCTAACCAAGTTGGAACAATATACAGTCATCACAAGTGACATATCCAAGCTATATGAAAGACTCAGAGAAGTAATGTTGATAAAAGCAAAGGAATTTGATGACAGTTGCTGAGTACTCTGAGCACAACTGATGCAATGGAAAAAGACTAAGTAGCTTAAAATAATTAAAGCCAAACAAGAGAGTCAAAATGTTTCCTTTGACCTATTTAATCTATCTTTAAAAATCTCAGTTAGCCAGAGGACAATGCAAATATACTGAGTTTAAGACATAGGAATTAATTATATGGGCAGGAGAGTATAAGTGAAGGTTAAATTTTTTGTAAGTCACTGCCCTGGTTACAAAAGAATGGGAACCTGAGACCTGGGATAAAACTTATGATCTTCTGGTACTCTCTGGGCATGCAGAAATGCCCCTGTCTCATGTTTCTAACTAATCAAGCAAAGTCTTTCCCTTGAATGTTAATACATGCCCTTCTTGAGATTCTCCCTCTCACCTCTTCTCCCATGGCTGCCTGAACAATAACTAAAGTCAAGTCACAATGCAATCATGTATCACCATATGCAGGTAGGAAGGGGACTCTACAAAGATGATCCTTCAGGACCTAGTCAACAGGAGACAAGAAAGTTGCAGAATCCTGAGGAACCAAAAAAGGTGAAATGAAATGGAATACAACGTTGGATGGGAGTGTTTTTAAACACGAGATTACTGCCTCAAGATACATAAAGTAAAACCCTGGTAGGAACTAGTGTGCTGCTCTTAATTTCCTCTTGGAAGCATGAAAAACCAATGCCCCTCAGTAGGTTAAATGGTAACAGAATTCTTTTTTATTGATGTTGCCTTCTTTGCTTTTAGAAGTGCAGAGACGGTGCTTTTGTAACTCACACATGTCATTATCTACTGGCTCACTTTTATTAGCATGGGATAACAGGTTTAGAGAAGTAGGCATGTTGTATTATTGATTATACTATATCTGACCATAACATGCATCAGCAATGTATTTAGAAGAGGGACTTAATGAACATTTTTCTTTTTTTCTAAAGTGAGAAAGAACATACCAATGGAGAAGGGTAGTGTTAACATTGTTGAGAAGGTAAAAGATGGTCATCATCTGTAGAGTAGGGCTCAGGGAAAGAGATACTGTTACATAACTGGAGTATATTAGAGCAATGGTGATGATAGAATCTCAGATTTATGGAGAGACAAGATTTAACCATCCAAAGAAAATCAAACTCAAAGACAGAAACGAGCAGCAAGTCAAATGGCAACCTATGAGAGGGAACAGATCTGTTCCCAAAAAAGTCTCAGAAGATGGTTATTAGAATATGTCATTTTCTACTTCTAGGAAGATGGCAGTGGAGACATTAGGACTATGTGAGTTCCAGTGTGAGTGAGTGAGTATATGGAAAAATGTTGCATTTGTGTCTGTGAGTAAGTGGCTGTGTGAGTGACTGACTGAGTGGGGACTAGGGAGCAAGTGACCAGGGTTCTCCTGATGAAGTGAATGGTGCCATAGCTGCCCTGCTTGGACCCTAGCACTTCCTGGGTGCAGAAGTCAAATGTCATTTTTTAAAAAAATCCACAGAGTCCTTCTCAGGAAGAAGCTGCTAAGAGTGACTACAGGATCCAGGCTCTGCCTCACCACTGCAGTACCTGGCCAAACACTGGCAGCAAGGACTACAGAGAGCACAAGAGACCCAGAGGCAGAGTCCCACTGGAGAAGATGAAAAAAGAACCCTGACACCATCTTGAAACCTGAGCAAGAAAATACTACAGTTTGTTCACCATGGACTGACAGACCCGATTTCAGTGACTGGTGAATTAACTCCACAGAGGTTGGTCGTGACCCAGAGGGAATATTCTGAAAGCACAAACTCTGGAGGGACAGGACAAGACAAGTCTTGAGTTTCAGGCACATCACCCCATTCCCTAATTCAACCATAGGGCAAAGGGTGTGACCAAAAAAGGATAAAGAAGACCCCTGAAGAGATCAGTAATGAGTCTGGGATTGACCCAGCCCCCTCCATCCCAGGAATTCTCTGAATGTCAGACCCACACAACTGGGGCATGACTGAGAGGGATGAACATAGGGATAGCCTGGATGTCAGCTGTGATAGGAAGACTCACTTCAGGATAAGCATGGCTAGGGCACCCTCCCTCCACCTCCAGTCAGCACCTGGGGAAGAGACAATCCCTACAATCCTGCATGCTTCCATTACAAGGAATCTCCCCGAAAATACAAGAGTGGGAGGAGAGGACTGAAGCCCACCCTCCTCAGCTGCCTCCTCCCCCTTCCTCAGGCTGGACACTGAGGAGATTGTGAATGAGGCCACGTCTTCAGAGGAGACAGCAGAGTGTGGCTTACATACTAGCAACTGAGGGGAACAACTATAGAACCTGCCACAAGAGGGTTTTTTTTCTTTTTGTTTTTGAGGTTTTGCTTGTTCAGGTTTTTTATTTTTATTTTTTATTTTTCCTTTTCCTTTCTGCACAAATGTGTATGTGAGGGTTTGATCTAGACTTCTGCCACATTTTTTTTTCTTTTTCTGCTTTTTCTTCTTTTTTCTCCTTTGGTTTTTGGCTTTCTATTTATGTGTGTACATGAATGATTGAGTGTTCATCTTTCAGTGTTTTTTGTTTGCTTTGTTTTCATCTTTATTGACTTTAAGAGTTCAATTTGAATTCCTTTTATTTTTATCTCTTTCCTTTTTTAAATTTTGTGTTGAGTGTGTGTGTTTGTGTGTGTTACATTTTTCTGTTTTTCCTTTTTGCTTGTTTGTTTGCTTTGCTTTTTTCCCAATTTGTTTTGGTGTGTGTGTGTGTGTGTGTGTGTGTGTGTGTGTGTGTGTGTGTGTTTTTATTATGT
Organism: Cephalopachus bancanus; assembly: GCA_027257055.1. Classification (NCBI taxonomy): domain Eukaryota; kingdom Metazoa; phylum Chordata; class Mammalia; order Primates; family Tarsiidae; genus Cephalopachus; species Cephalopachus bancanus. The sequence continues at coordinate 13,453,892 of JAPVLO010000068.1, read as the reverse complement.
TTTTTTAATTTTTGCTTTAGTTTCTGCTTATTTTTCTAATTAAAAAAAATTTCCATCTTTTTTCATTTTACTTTTCTCTGATCTCCTCATTGCTGTTACTGTATCTTGGACTTAGGGGGTACACACATGTTCCCATTGCATTATCATATAAGGTGATGGTGGGGGGGTTGAGTCTCAGGGAACTCATACCACAATCAGTGAGCATTGTGATTTGCAAGTAATTTTTGAATCCTAGCTCCCCATCCTCCACTTTATTAGAATCTCAAAACTACAAAAGAAAGCAAAGTTTCCCACTCACAACCTTATTTGAAATAGAACAAATTCAGAGTCCTGATCAGGGAAGAATAGAGGGCTGAGCAAAAATCATGAGTGAAACCTTCTCCCACTGCCACTGAATAATGGAACTAAAGAGAAAAGAAAGAGATCTTTCACAAATGGGGAATAATCAGTGCAAGAGCATAAGTAATTCCCATTGTAGCAAAGAGAAAATGCCTAAAAAAGAAGACCTCAGAGCCCAAACAATGGAAGTCACCAAAGACTGGTCTCAGAATACAATAGGGATTAGGGAATGGATTGAAAGAGCGAATAAGACTCAAGAAAGACAAGATGCAACATCAAAAGAGCTTGTAGCATCCTAAAGGCAGCAAGAGAGAAAGGTCAGTCTACCTATCAGGGAAAAATAATCAGAAGAACAGCAGACCTATTGGCAGAAACACTACAAGCTAGAAGGGACTGAAGTCCAATATTCAAAGTCCTCAAAGGTAAACAATTTCAACAATAATTTTCTACCCAACCAAACTCAGCTTCATCAGCAATGGAGAATTAAAATCCTCCCCAGACATTCAATCCCTTACAGATTTTGCAACTTCCAGACCAGCTCCATAAGAGATGCTTTAAAAGGTATTAAGCACGAAAGAAGGAAAGAGTGACCATGCACTTCCCGAGAGAACAGAGAACATAGAATCAACAGAGAATATATCGTGACTGCAAACTTGATAACACACACATACATCAATGCAAAAGTTGAAAGAAAACAAACAAACAAAGAAAAAAATGTATAAGAATCTCATGATGGGGATAAACAAACACATTTCAATAACCAGTCTGAACATGAATGGACTAAATGCACCACTGAAAAGACACAAAATGACAAAGTGGATTAAGAACCATGACACAATAATTTGCTGCATCCAGGAAACTCATCTCACCACAAGGGACCCACACAGACTCAAAGTGAGAAGATGGAAAATGAATTTCCCGGTGATTGGATCACAAAAGATGGCAGAAGTAGCAATTTTAATATCAGACAAAATAGCATCTAAGCTATCAAAAATTAAAAAAAACATACAGAAGGACATTATATATTGATAAAATGTTCACTCTATCAGCAAGAAATGTCCATTCTAAACATACATTCATCCGACATAGGAGCAACAGCATTTATAAAACTACTACTAAGTAAACTGAAAAAAGATATTGACTCTTATACTGTTATAGCTGGGAGCTTAAATACTCTGCTAATAACCCTAGACAGATCATCAAGGCAAAAAATAACCAGAGAGATCCAATACCTCAACCTGACAGTTGACCAAATAAACTTAATAGATACCTACAGAAAACTTCACCCAACAACCACAGAATATACATTCTTATCACCACATGCAATGTACTCCAAGATATATCACATCCTTGGCCATAAATCAAGCAGAAGCAAATTTCCTAAGATTGAAATATTGCCATGCACCTTTTCAGACCACAGTGGAATAAAAATAAATACCAACATCAACAAAACTACCCCAAAACCCACAAAGACATGGATGCTAAAAAGCATGTTGCTGAACGACTACTGGGTCAACACAGAAATCAAAACAGAAATTAAAATATTTCTGGAAACAAATGAAAACAAGGAAACATTTTACCAAAACCTCTAGGATACCATGAAAACAGTTCAAAGAGGGAGATTTGCATTTTTACAAACACCCATCAAGAAAATGGAAAGATCACAAGTGAACAACCTTACAAATCATCTAAGGAAGCTGTAAAAACAAGACCACCAAAACAATAAATTTAGCAGAAGAATTCAGATCACCAAAGTAAAAGCCCAAATATGGGGCATAGAAGCCAAAAATGTAATAGAAAAAAAAATCAGCAAAACAAAAATCTGGTTCTTTGAAAGAACAAACAAGATTGATGGACCCCTAGCCAGAGTGACCAAGAAAAAGAGAGAAAATGCCCAAATAAACACAATTAAAAATGCAAAAGGTCAAATCACAACTGACCCTGAAAAAATACAAAAGATTGTCAGAAACTACTATGCACACCTGTATGGAAACAAACCTGCAACCTAAACGAAATGGAGGACTTTCTGACATCCTACAGCCTCTTAAGGTTGAAGCAAGAAGATACTGAGACACTAAATAGACCAATAACAATCCAGGAAATTGATTCCATCATGAGAAAACTACCTACAAAAAAAAGCCCTGAACCAGACTGCTTTCCAGCAGAATTCTACAAAACATCTAATTAGGAGCTGACACCAATCTTATTGAAAATATTCCAGGTAATTGAGAAAGACAGAATTCTCCCTGAATCATTTTGCAAATCTAACATCTTACTGATACCCAAACTGGGTAAAGATCTAACAATAACAACAACAACAACAACAACAACAACAAAGAATTAGTGGCTAATATCCCTGGTAAACCTAGATTCAAAAATTCTCAACAAAATTCTAGCAAATCGGACCCAATAACACATCTCAAAAATCATCCAACATGACCAAGTAGACTTTATCCCAGGGATTCAGGACTGGTTCAACATTCACAAGACCATAAATGTAATTCAGTACATCAACAGATGGAAAACCAAGAACCACATGATTATACCATTAAATGCAGCAAAAGCTTTTGATAAAATCCAGCATCTCTTCTTTATAAAAACCCTCTAACACCCAGGCATAGAAGAAACAGACCTGAAAATAGTAAGCACCATCTACAATAAATCCACAGTCAACATATTGCTAAATAGACAGAAACTGGAAGCATTTCCCCTGAAAACCGGATCAAGACTGCCCACTTTAACTCCTCCTGTTCAACATTGTATTGGAATATCCCAAGAGAAAAAGAAGACATTAAGTTACCCTCTTTGCTGACAATATGAACCTATACCTCCAAGAAAACCTGTCAAAAACCTCCTTGCACTGATATTGGAGTTTGGCAAATTCTCAGGCTATAAAATAAATGTGCAAAAGACTGTCACATTCTTATCCACCAACAACAAACAGGCAGAGAACCAAATAAAAAACACAATATCATTAACAATAGCCACTAAATAATTTGAAAAATGAAATACCTCAGCATCTTCCTAATCAGAGAGTGAAAGACCCTTACAATGAAAATTATAAAACATTGCTCAAAGAAATCCAGGAAGATTCAAACAATGGAAAAATATCCCATGCTCATGGATAGGAAGAATCAACATTGTTAAGATGTACATCCTACCAAAGACAATCTATAGATTCAATGCAGTACCCATTCAATTATCAACATCATTCTTCTCAGACTTGGAAATGATAACATAGAAATTCATATGGAAACATAAATGACCATGTATAGCCAAAACAATTCTTAGCAAAATAAACAAAGTGGGAGACATCACACTTCCATACTTTAAACCCTACTGTAAGGCTAAAATAAGCCAGGCTCGGTGGCTCAACCTGTAAACCTGTGCACTGGGGAGCTGAGGTGAGTGGATTGCCTGAGTCCGTGGGTTTGAGATCCACCTGAACAACTTAGTGAGACTTCATCTCTACAATAAATCAAAAAATCAGAAGGGCATGGTAGCGCGTACCTGTAATTCCAGCTACTCGGAAGGCTGAGGCGGAAGGATCGCCATAGCCCAGTGGGTCAAGGCTGCAATGGCCGGGAGTGACCACTGCACTCCAGTCTGGGCGACAGAGTGAGACTCCAACTCAAAAAAAAAAAAAAAAAAAAAAGGCTAAAATAATCAAAATTGCCTGATCTTGATTCAAACCTCAATTTCTCAATCAAATCATCTTCTACAAAACCTCCATCAACAACCACTGGGGAGAGGAGAACGTATTCAGTAAATGGTGCTGGTAAAACTGACTGACCACATACAGAAAATTGAAACAGGACCCCTACCTATGATCATACAAAAAATAAACTCTAAATGAATCAAAGACCTAAACACAAAACCTCAATCTATAAGAATCTTAGAAAATGCAGGAGACACCCTTATGGAAATTGGAGTAGGCAACTAGCTCCTGATTAAGAAACCCTTAAGGCCCATATCATAAGAGATAAGATAGACAAGTGGGACCTCATCAAACTGAAAAGCTTTTGCAAAGCAAAGGAAACCAACAAGAAAGTGGGGAGACGGTCCACTGAATGGGAAAAAATACTTGCCAACTATATATCTGACTAAGGCATAACATCCAGAATCTACTAACATCCAGAATCTACAAGGAACTCAAACACACAGAAAGGAAAAACAAACAACAACAACAAAAAAAACCAAACATACCTATTAAAAAGTGGCTAAAATACATGAAGAGACACTTCTCACAAAAAGATATACAGACAGCCAAGATGCATAAAAATGTACTCAGCCTCACTAATCATCAGAGAAATTAAAATAAAAACCACATTGAATTGCTACCTAACCCCTATAAGAATGGCCATTATTAATAAAACAAACAACAAAAGATGCTGGCAAGGATGTGGACAAAAGAGAACACTTCTACATTACTGTTGGGAATGCAAACTAGTGCAACCTCTTTGGATGACAGTGTGGCAATTTCTGAAAGAACTAGAAATTGACCTTCCACATGACCCAGCAATTCCCCTACTGGGGATATACCCGAAGGAACTCAAGTCATTATATAAAAAAGATACCTGCACATGCATGATTATCATAGCATTATTCACAGCAGCAAAAACATGAAATCAACCGTGCTGTCCATTGAAACTGGACAGGATAAAAAAAAAAAATGTGGTACATATACGCAATAGAATATTCTGCAGCCATAAAGAAGGACAAACATATGAACTTTGCAGCAACTTGGATGGATTTAGAGTCTATTATACTCAGTGATCTATCATGGAAACAAAGAAGAGAGTATCACATGTTCTTATTCATAAGTGGACCCAGAGCATGTACCATACTACTATAAGAAAGGGATTGGCAGTGGAGGGATACTGCCATGGTTGCGGGGGGACACAACATCAATAAGCATATCTGATCTCAAACCAGCCAAAGTGTAGACCAAAGGGAGGCCCAAACTTTACCTGGATGATGTCTACTTGTCTATTTGTACACCTAATCCTGAATTGTACCCCATACCTTTAAAATTATATATATATAATTTTTTTTTTTTGAGTTGGAGTCTCACTCTGTCGCCCAGACTGGAGTGCAGTGGCCGCTTCCGGCCACCGCAGCCTCGACCTGCTGGGCTCTGGCGATCCTTCCACCTCAGCCTTCCAAGTAGCCAGAATAACAGGCATGCGCTACCATGCCTGGCTGATTTTTTTGATTTATTGTAGAGATGAGGTCTTGCTGCCCAGGTGGGTCTCAAACCCGTGGGCGCAGGTAATTCACTCACCTCAGCCTCCCAAAGGCGCGGGATTACAGGCTGAGCCACTGAGCCTGGCTATATATATGTGATTCTTTAGGACAAGAAAAATCAATAGTCAACAGGAGGATTTCTCAAATTAAGCAAATCACATAAATGAAGGATGGACCTTAAGAAAGCTGAAAATAGATGCCCTAATGAAAAATCTATGCTTCTTCACCTAATTTTTTGACCTTAGCCAGTTTTCAAATCCAGAATATATTGACTAAAGTAAAAACCAGATTCCTATGAGGAGACTCTGCAACCACCATGGTTATATTTGGCAATGATTTTCCAAGTTCCTTCTCAAAGGAACCTATAGTCATTCACATAATTATTGAGGTAAAGAGAATGTTTATTCATTTCAATGACTGTTAAAATCAGTATCCATCTCTATGTTTATTCCCAGAGATCCACAGAATCATAACATTATGTTCTCTTCTCCACTTGACTGGGGACAAATGGGAACTCCATCAAGGTGGAGAGCAGAAACCAGGTTCTTCTCATGCTAGTTCCTCTCTATAATGGACCCAACCTCTGGTAATTTTTGCATTTCAAATTGTATAATTATAACTGTCATACTTGATTATTACCAGAGACTCTAGAACAAAAACGTCTGAAATAGCCTCACAACCTCAGGAAAGATGGTAAATATAAAACAATGTTGCTTCTCAGGGAAATGGCAGGGCTTAGTGTTGCCTTGAGGATTTAGAGCATGCTAAAATGGTGTTGATATAGTTTGTGTATTTGTCCCTTCCAAGACTTATGTTAAAGAGTGATTCCCAAAGTTGGAAGTGGGGACTAGAGAGAGGCATTTGGGTCATGGGGGCAGATCCTTCATGAATAGCTCAGTGGCCTACCTCCCTGTGGCAATGTGTGAATTCTTGCCCTTATAATTCATGTGATTGAGTACTGGTTGTATAAAAGAGTCTGGTATCGCTCTTGTTCCTGCTCTCACCACCTGCTGACTCCCCTTGCCTTCTGTCATGATGGAAGCTTCCTGAGGTCTCACATGAAGAACAACAAGCCAAATACACCTCTTTTTAAAATAAATTACCCAGACTTGGATATTCCTTCATAGCAACGCAAAATAGACTTAATACAGAAAAATAGGTATGAGAAGTGGATCCTTGTTATAAAGATACCTGAAGATGTGGAACCAACTTTGAAACAAAGTAACTAGCAGAAGTTGGAAGGGTTTGGTGGGCTCAGTAGAAGACAGAAAAATGAAGAAAAACCTGGAACTTAGAGACTGGTTAAGTGGTTATGATCAAGAAGTTGGTAGAAATAAAGACAGTCAAGGCAAGGCTGAACAGGTTTCAGATGGAAATGAGAAACTTAGTGGGAACTGAAGGAAAGATCATCTTTGTTAAGCCTTAGAAAAGAATTTAGCTGCATTATTTCCATGTGCCAATTTAGACCTAAACCAAACCTAGGTCTAAATTAAGACATGGACATATTAGAAGGCTAGACTTGAGAGTGATGACTTAAGGAATCTAGGGAAGAAATTTCTAAGCAGCAAAGTGTTCAAGGGTTGGTGTGATGGCTTTTAACAGCCTATTAGATATGGGAGCAAGCAATGACTTAAAGTTGGAATTTATAATTAAAATCTAAGCAAGAGTAAAATTTGGAAAATTCAGAGGTCTCTGGGGCAACCATTTGCTAGAGATTTTCATGACTAAAAGGGAGCCCGGTACTAATAGCTAAGAAAATGGAAATAAAGCCTCAAAGGCATTTCAGAAATCATCCAGGTAGCCTCTCTCAATACAAGACCAGAGGTTTAGGAAAACTGAATGGTTTCAGGGGCCAGACCCGGGTGCCCCTGTCCTGTGTTGAAGCAGGAAGTTTCTTCCCTCTTCCTGACAACTCTGACTTCTGCATTGGCTGAAAGGGTCCCAGGTACTGCTAGGGCTGCTGCTCTAGATGGTGCAAGCCATAAGTGTTGGTGGCTTCCATGTGGTGTGCAGCCTGCAGGTGTGCAGAATGCAGGAATGAAGGAGGCTTCCCAAATTCCACCTAGATTTTAGTGGAAGTATTGGAAGTCTCATGTAGGGTGAAGGCCCCACACAGTACCTACTGGGGCACTGTCTAGGAGAGCTATGGGATCTGGTCCTCCACCCTCCAGAAAGAATAATGGTAGAGGCACCAATAGCCTGCACTCTCGTGCGGGAAAGCCACAGGCATACAACTCCAGCTCATGAGAGTAGCTATGTGGGCTGTACCTAGCAAAACCATGGGCTGGGCCTGCCTGAGCCTTTGGGAGATTACCTCTTCTGCCAGTGTGCCCAGGATGAGAACACAGAATCAAGAAAGATTATTTTGAAGATTTAAGAGTTAATGCTTGCCTTACTGAGTTTCAAATATAAAGCCTGTTGTCTCCATTCTTGACCAATTTTTCCCTTTGGAACAGAAATAGTTAAAGGCCTGCACTACCATAGTATCTTGGAAGTATAATTTGTTTTTTATTTTACAGGATCATAAGTGTAAGGAACTTACTTTCCTTGAGTCTCAGATAAGACTTTGGACTTTTGAGTTAGTGTTAGAATGAGTTGAGACTTTTGAGAACTATTGGGAAGGGATGATCATATTTTGCAGTGTGAGAAGGACATGAGATTTGGGGGTTGGGTAGAATTATACAGTTTGGATATTTGTCCCCCTCCAAATCTCAGGTTGAAATTTGATCTCCAGTGTTAGAGATGGGGCCTAGTGGCGGGTATTTGGTCCATGGGGGTTGATCCCTCAAAAATGGCTTGGTACCTTCCCCATGGTAATAAGGGAATTCTTGCTCTATAAATTCATGTGAGAACTGGTTGTTTAAAGAAGTTGGGCATCTCTCTTGCTTCCACAATCAACATGTGACCTAACAGCTCCATTTTCCTTCTGACACAAGTAAGATCTTTCTGAGGCCTCACCAGAAGCCTAGCAGATACCAGCATCATGTGGAATCGTGAGCCAAATAAACCTCTTTTCTTTAAAAATTTCTCGGGTATTCCTTTATATAAATGACAAATGGACTAATACAGAAGGTTTCCTTTTTATCACAAATTAATTTATCATTTTGGACCCTTGAAAACAAAGATTGTGGTAGATGATGTTTTTCTACTATATATAGTCAACCAATAGCCTCATTTTCAGTTCTATATAGAATTTTCTTTCAAAAGCAGATTAACATAGCCCCATGTGCATAGTATACGGATCTTGATTTGGCATACATGTTAGTTTATACCAGAAAGTTATTGTGTACTTCTATCAAAACGGAAGCTCAAAAATAATATACATTTGCACAGGGCCAATGGTAGAGTATAATTCCATCCTTATTTCAGAACTGTGTTAACTCTTCTGCTCTCTGTCATAATATATTCTGAAGAGACAATGTACAACTTGATATCCTTGAAATATCATGTTGGTTCACTATACTTACTGCATCATGTAAATAAGAACATATGTTCAAGAAATTGAAAGTACACTGAAGGATTTACTAGGATGTGATTCTATAGAAAGTGGGAGATAAATCCTATGAAACTCATGGTGACAATAAAAGCCACTGCAACACTTGCAGGCAGCACTGACAGCAGCCTTCTCCTTGGGCCATGTAATGCGGTAGGCTCTTTGGTACTAGGATGATCTGTGATGGGACAAGACACTGTGTAGTATTTATAAACAATCCCAAGAAGTACTTACATTGCATGGTTCTGGACTATGCTATTGGAAAAGGAGCTTCTGGAGAGTTACTGGGCCTTGGTAGATATTGAATGCCTGACCATGAAGCAACTTGTAATTATATAACCAGCACTGACGTTATGAAGTGGGTTCTCTATGACTCACAATGCCATAATCTTACATGGATGCAAAAAAAAAAAAACAAAAAAAATCCACTGAATTATTAAAGTGTTAAATCCTGAGTCAGGCACAATCAGGTCCAGAGAACACAGTAAGCTGTACAAGCTGGTGTTCCAACAACATGTCGTCTCAACATAGTTGCAATGATGTCTCTCTACCTGCTCACGTCTCCTAGCACATGGTGTTCTGCTATAATGAGCTCAAAGAGAAGGAATACAATTCTCTGATGAATCAGCATGGTTTTAGTGCTGAATATGCAATTGTTTCTCACTACAGACCTATTTAGAGTTATAATGAGGCTGACATAACATGAAACTGAGAAGTGAGGAAAAACTACTTTAGTGGGCAGAGCTTTGAGTAGAAGACCTCTTCATTTACTCCAAGTAGAGAAAGAGTTGACTTATGGTCAACATACACACAGATTTGAAAGTAGCCTCAAATAGCTTGGTCAGTTGGTCATGATCTAGTAAGGAGAAAGGTTAATAGCTAAGGCATAAGGAGGTTTGTGAAAAAGGTCTATGGTTGGACTTTGTTAAATTAAGTTTAGCCTAAAGCTACCTATTGCACATTTTGAGATTTACCTAGAGGTTTCTTTTTGATCAACATAGTGAACTGTAACCTACGTAGATATGCAGACAGACTAAACTATTACCAAGTTATAGCCAATCAAGTTCAAATAAGGCGAACACCAGACTGTAACCAATACGGCTGTCTTTGTACCTCATTTCCATGTTCTGCTAACTGTACGTCACTTTCCTTTATCTGTCCATAAAACTTGTTTCACCAAGTATCTGTGCTGGAGACTCATCAAGTTTGCTGTAGTTCAGGAGGTTGCCAAATTCATGAATCATTCTTTGCTCAATTAAACTTTGTTCAATTTAATTTGCTTTAAGTTTTTTTTTCTTTTTCTTTAGACAACATAATCGAGTGAGCAAAGTAAGAAAACTTTTCATTTCATATGAACTCATATCATAGATTACCTACTGTGGAAGAGGTACTGATCAAAGTAGGCAACTAGTCAGCCATTTTATATCAGTCAGTTTATCTCAGTCAGGCTCAGTCATCTGGCATTCATTAAGTTGGGTGAGTGGAATAGCCATGATGACAGGGATTTGAGGCTATGTGTGCTTCTAGTAGCTTAGATTCATTTTCTCTAAGTTTGATCTAACTATAGGTGCTGCCAAAAGGCTAACCTGCCAACAGTGGAAAACAATTCTTAAATAGACAGCCTACACTCGGTGACGAGCAGATTATGTCAGATCTCTTCCAACATAGAAGGGACAGTGATTTATCTTGACTTGAATCAATACATGTATTGCAGATATAGATTTACTTTTCCTGTTGACAATGCAGTTGTGAGAGCTTAGTGTGTTAGACCCGTCATCATGAAATTGTTCTTAGCATCACTTCAAAGCAAGAAACTCATTAAGCAGCAAAGTAATTGTGGCATATAACCGTGGATATATGACAAAGGAATTCACATATCTTTCTACATACTGCACCACACAGGAAATGATGGATAGAGTGACGTGATTCTGATAGCTTGATAGTAGGATACAATTACTTTTGGAAGATGGTTCTGAGCTGAAAATATGAAGATGATACTCCAAGGCAGTGGAGAGTCTTCTTCCTGGATTTGATGTATATCCTAGGTCAATTATCACTACTGTGATTTATTCTCCATATGTAGCATACATATATGTTAATACTAAGGTGTGGGAGTAAAAGCGATTATTCTTACAATCACTGCACAGAGATAACTTGTGTTATCCACATTTTTAGATTGTGTGAGTCTAGAACTCCTAGTTTCCAGAGGTTATTTCCCTTAGTTCACCTACCTGTAATCTACTACATTTTGTTTTCTATCTTAAATTCTATTTCTTTTTATTATTGCTCTCATTGTTTTTTCTTTGGATTTATTTTGCTTTACGTTTTCTTATTGCTTGAGATGGTTATTCGCCTAATAATGTTTACTTGCTTTTTTTTGTTTATAAGAAAAGTATATAGGACTACGAAAGTCAATCTAAAAATATTTGTCTCCTCCTATAAGTTTGATACTCATACAATATAAATACATAATTTCATTTATCTTTAAGCTTTCTCTTTGGACTTTTATTCTAGTAATTTGTTTCTCAATTTCCAAACTTACAGAATTAATTTTGCAATATTTTACTATAGTTCTCAAACTTATATTGATTATTGTCAGAGATTGTGTTCTGCATGATGTAGAAATACTATAAAATAAGTTTCAACTTGCTTTTTGTACCAATATGTGATGATACCATTTATTGTAAATGTCTCTTTTATAATTGAAAAAATGTCATTTCTACACTTATAGTGTGTGATATTATACACTAGTACAAGTTTATCATGATATTTAAATCTTGTGTATCTTTTCTCTTTGTTTGCTTACTATGTCTTTAACTATTATAATAAAACATTTTATAATCTTCCACAATGATTACAGAGTTCCTTTTTTAGCTGTAGCTTTTTCTTTAATTTTATATTTTTGAAGCTATGTTATTGGGAGAATATATATTTTCAAAAAATAATTTAATCTCATTCTAAATAACTCATAGTTTTATGTAGCCAGCAATGTTTTTTTCCTGAAATTAAGATAGATGCATCAGCTCTTTTTTTTTTTTTTTTTAACCTTTTTGGAATTTTTTTTTTAACTTCTAAAACTTTTACTTTTTCTTTCTCCTTCTTTTAATGTTTCCTTTCAGGTAACAATTAGCTCTTTTATTTCCTCAATTTACACTTATTTTTATGGTGTAAATGAGACGATATCAAATTATGTTACTATTATTTTGTCTTTATGTCCTATCCTTTCTATACTTAGTTTTTTTCTTTGTTTTCTTTCACATGATTGGATTACATATTTCTCTTAAATTCAATTTGCTTACTCTACTAGTTTAAGGTTCTACACCTTGTCATTAATTTTTAGCATTTTCTTAGTAATTATAATATGAAAACTTGACATAAAATTCAAAAATTAACTTTTTTTATTCACATTCTCTGAAGGGTAAATCTCATAACTATATAATAAATAAATAAAATTTTAAAAATAGTTACAATAAGTATAAAACTAAAGAAGCCTTTGTAGGATATAAAATGGACTCAGTTGATCTCTCTCATTTCTTTAAATGTAAACTAATTTCTTGTGGTATCTAGTTAAGACTTATGTTCTATGTTAATCTTTAACTGGGTCTTGTAAACCAGAATTTGCTGTAATAAGTCATGACTGGATAAAATATATGCAACCTTAAATTGTTATCATTATTATTTAAAATTACAACATAAAAAAGACAAGATTAATGTAATCTGCACACTGGTTTATGTCAACAAGTGAAGAGAAGACTTATCGCTGTTTTAAGAGAATTCTGAGTAATAGTCACAGAAGATGTAGACACTGTTACTCAACAGATTAAAAATTTTTCTATTTAAATTCACCCAATTATTTGTCTAGTTATTTATTTTATTACCATCTTAATTCCTTCTTACAAATAAAAATTAATGTCTAACATTATTTTCTTTCTGCCTTAAATACATACTTCAGATTTATTAATATAAAATTCTACTTTGACTTTTCTCTCCTATTCACTTTTATTTTTAAAAGAAAATTTCTGATTAAAAGTTATTTTCTCTCTGCATTTTGAATACATACTGTTGATCTCTTCTGGTGTCTCCTGTTGTCAAAAAGTTCACCAACATCCAAATTCTGACTCTGAATATATCCCTTCCTTCCTCCCTTCTTCCCTTTTTTTCCTTTTCCCCTCTCTTCCCTCCTTTCTCTTATTTCTTTCTTTCATCTTTTCTTTTGATCATTCTTTTATTTTTTATTTCTTTTTTTCTCTCTCTTTCATTAGTCTTATAAAACTATTTCTGAAGCTTTCTACATTTCTGCAGTCGGAACTTTCTGAGAAATGTTTACTAAAAATAAATGTGACTGAAAAAACTATTTAGAACATCAAAGAGTTTTTTTTTTTTTTCCTTTAATGTATGAATGCACATTTCAAGGGTGAGTGAAATTTGGGATCATGAAGATTTCCATGGATTGTAATAAAGCTGGAGCCACTGGTCTTATCTTGTACTAGGAGACAATTCTTTACATTCCAGATGTTAAAAGTCACAAGATGCTTTCCTTTTGTGTTGTCAAGGATAATTTGTTTTAGTAGAAAGCAAAATATTTATCTCCATCTTTCTGAAGGGATAGGTGAGAACATGAGTGTCTTTCTCTTACATAAACACTCAGATTTACATTTTTTGAATTCCTTGTCTACCATACAAACTCCAGGGCATATAGTTGATATCCCATATGGCTGTCATTGCATCATCCCAAAGAGTAAATGTTGAACATGGGAAATCAGCAAGGATCTTTGTTATAATTAAAAAAAAATTATCTGCTATACCTAAAATATCAAATATTTTCATTCAAATCAATGTCAATAAATGTAGATCTTCAAATATACTTTATTTAACTACAGATACCAAGTATAGATAATAAATGTAGATAAACCTAATATATACTATTTTGTGAAGTAATAAATCAATATAATATAATATGCTGTAATATAATATAGAATCATATTAATGTATTTGTTCTATATCATATGACATATATACAATGTGAAATGCAATATAAAATATTTAATAAACAAGTAAAATAAAACAATTATAAAAAGGTACATTATAGATAAAATAAGTGTATGAAATAAAATACAAATTAAATATATAAACAAAGATATTAGGTAAGACATCAATATAGAGGTAAATTAAACATTAAAAATATTAACATTAATTTAATAATAAGATAGACATTTAAATTAGCTCTTGGGCAACTCCTTCTGGTTCCCTCTCACTGTGGGAGGTTTTCTGTCCTGTCAACAAATCCTGCTTTCTTACACACAAAAAATAAGAAATCAGCTCTTGAATTTCTTTTTATTTATTTTAATTTTTGAGGTTGCTTGAATGCTTTTATAGATATCTTTTATCCTTTCTGAAAAATGTTTTCAGTGTTAATTTTACAATGAGAAATATTTTATTTTTTAAAGTCCTGGTAGTTCATTTTTCAAGTCTGTTTAGTAGTCATTATAGTTTCTGATTCTGTTGTATTTAAAAATAATGCATTTTTATATTTGGAAACTGTAATTTTAGTAATATTTAACTTTATAGCTTCCAAACTCATTAACCAAAGTCGTTCCAGTCTTCATTCTGCTTTATACTCATGGCAGCTTCTTTCTTTGTGTGTTTAATAGATATTTACTCTGAGTTGTTAAATTTAATTGGAAAATTATTTGTGATATTAATTTATGTTTGACACAAAGTAATGGCCTAATTCTGTTCTCAATAATAAATTTTTCCTCATTTTTTTGAGAGAGGGGAGTCTGGTAATTGTAGACCACCATAAAGGTATATGAATACTGCACTTATAATTATTCAGGGAGGAGGTTTTTCTTTTTTAATTTCTACTTTCTGATCAAGCCTAAGGTAATTTGATTTAAATTTCTAAGGATGCAGGGAATTTATTTTCTGTTAAAAAATATTTATATGCCCCTTAACATATGAGTAGTTTTATAATAAATTATCTTATGTAAACTGATATTCAAATAAAACTTTTTTTTTTCTGAATTCTAAATTCCAAAAATTGGTTAAAACTGAAACCTTGATTTTTTTTTCTTTAATTTTGCTGTGACCTTATGGCCAAATCCTCCTCATTTTATTTTTATCCAGTTCTGTTTATTTCTCTCAGTTCTCGATTTCTGTTAGATTTACCTTCTTAGGTAAATTCATAATTTTATTGAACTCACAATACTATATTTTAAAATACTTTTACATGTCTTTAGCTGTTTCTGAAGTGTTCGTCCAGGTACTTAATTACCCAATCACTGCCTTAATTAACCCAGAATTTCTGTTTTGGTAGAAGAGAGTGCACTTAAAAATGCACTCAATTACTCATTTAGGATAACTATTCTTCCAATTTGTGAACTTTGAATCTTAAAGTACTAAGTTTAAAACTACATTTTAAAAATCATCAACAAAAAAAATTACCAATATCATGTGAGCTAAGGAAATGAAAACCCTTATATTACATCAGCCTCCTTTGCTCTCCTTTTATCGTTTGAATTGTGTTAACTATATGATTAATATCGTCAAAGCTTATAGTTTCTAGAATCTGTTCACTAAATACATTTATCTTTCATATTTTATCCATAGGCTGATTGAAAAACTTGAATACACTTAATAACACTCATGATATAAATTTTAAGTCACTACTTTAGTTTACAGTATCATTTAATTATAAAAGTCATAAATTAGAAATCTGTAGACTTAGTTTTTTTGCCTATAAAGTAAAACTTTAAATATAAAACCTTCATGCCCTTGAGTACAGGATACGTGTCTTTGATTTAGAGCTTGATTAATAGGGTATTGTGTGTTTTCTTTTTCTGATTGTTCCATTAAAGCTCATTAAATAATCTATGTTTATCACCTACATGATATACCCTTAGAAAAGGAAATCAATCATGTGTTACATTAAATCTCTGTTCCTCTAAGGAAATTGTTCTAGAAAACAATGTCAACTCAATTTTCTTTTCATAAATCATATCAGTTACTTAAATATTTTGTATTAATTTGCTTTTGTATTTGAAATGAGCTTTTATAAAACAAATTTTGCTTGATATGTTTGTGTTTGCAAAATACTAACACCTGTGATTTTCCCCAATGGAGAAAATACTTTCGCAAAACAATAAAATTTTTGTCCTCCAAAACACATTATTTAAAAAGTAAATCTACTTTCTTTATGAAAACATATTGAAATTCCTATGAATTCTTATTATTATGCAAATCAGTTGCTGCACAGATGTTAACCTTATATACATTCTCCTCATCGCCTGCTCAAGAACCTATATTATCTCTCTCTATTTTTCTTTAAAAGAATCTTTATGAAGTTGTTCCTTTTCTGACATAAATGATAAATGACAGGCAAACTTTCTGAAGCTTTGATTAACTCAAAGCCTTTTTTATGTTGTCCGTTAATTTAAAATTTTTATATGGTATTTCAATAATTAATCTGAGCACATATTACTTGCCTTAAAAAAAGATGTTGCTACACTTTATTTTGGTGTTCATTATTGCTAATAAGGCTGACATCAATTAAGTCAGAATTTTTAAAGCTATTATATTACTTATCTTGAAAGCTTACTGTTTATTAGTGGAGTTATGCAATTTATTTTGTATATGTTTTCCAATATACTTTCCACTTTACATCTGTCCAGTTCAAAACTAAAAAAGTAACTTTACTGGGATATCATATTTATATTCAATTATGGGATATTTTCTCCTGTATTTATTTGGCATTTTTCTTTTACTATTACTTTTTGGTCTTTTGAGAGCTTTTATTATTTAGGTGATAAGTCTCTGAAATTACCTCTTTATATATATAATTTAAAATGCATTCTGTTTTTCACTTTTATTTATATGTTTTTATTTATTTATTTATATTATAAAGATGTGGGTGCTTTTATTTATTTTTAGTGGGAATTTTCTTTGTTCTGTTTTTAAATTTTAAATTCAGAAGGTACATATGCAAGTTTGTTACCTGGATATATTGTGTAATGCTGGCATTTGGGCTTCTATTGAACTCATCACCTAAATAGTTACATGAGTAATTTTCTAGTACTTGCCCCTTTCATTTCCTCCCCATTTGGGGAGTTACTGGTGTCTCTTGTTTCCATCTTTATTTTCATGTGGACCCATTGTTTAGCTCCCACTTATAAGTGAACACATGTATTTGATTTTGTTTCTGAGTTAATTTAGTTAGGATAATGACCTCCACTGGCTTCCATGTTGCCATATAGGACATGATTTCATTTTTTATGGCTGTGCAGTACTCCAGGGTGTATATGTACCACATTTAAAATATATATTTATGTATGTATATTTAATGTATTTAATTTTAGAGTTGTTCAGCACAAGTGGAGATTTAACTGCATATGTAGGTTTCGTGCCAGTGAAGTTTGGACTTCTAGCTGGCATTCTCTTCCAATGACATGAACTAGGTACCCAGGTTGTTGCCATGTTTCCCCTTGCCTTCCTCTTTCCTCCCTCCCCTAGCAGTATCCAGTGTCTGCTGCTCTCACCCTTGTGCTAGTATGACTAGTGTTCAGGGTCTGTTTATGAGTGAAAACATGTAGTAATCAGTTCTTTGTTTCTGTGGTAGTTCACTTAGTATGATGGTCACCAGTTGCATTCCAGTTGCTGTGAGGATATGATTTTGTTATTCTTTTGTTATTATTATTTTAAAGATGTGGGGTACCATTCAGGGTTAGATATACAAATGTTCATTATGCAGGTACCCTTGTTGATAAGGTGTGCCCCTCCCCCCCCAGCAGTTTTCCTCAACTGCCAATCCCAACCCCCTTCCCCTGGCAGTTTCCCACTAATGACAATCCTTTTCTTATGGTATTATGATAATTGTTCAAGGTCCACTTACGAGTGAGAACATATGGTACTCTGATCTTTGTTTCTGTGATAGATCACTGAGTATGATGGACTCTAAATCAATCCAAGTTGCTAAGTTCATATGTTTGTCCTTCTTTATGGATGCATGATATTCCATTGTGTATAAGTACCACATTTTTTTAATCCAATACAGCTTAGACGGGCAGCATGATTGGTTCCATGTTTTTGCTATTGTGAATATAGCTGCAACAAACATGCGCGTACAGGTATCTTTTTGGTAGAATGACTTGAGTTCCTCCGGGTATATTCCCAATAGGGGGGTTGCTGGATCATACGAAAGGTCAATTTCTTGTTCTTTTAGAAATCGCCACACTGTATATTATGCCATATGTATGTAAAATATATACCACATTTTTTTATACAGTCCACTTTCAATGGGCTACTTTGTTTTGTTTTGTTTTTGCTATCGTGAACAGTACTGCAATAAACATGCATGAGCAGGTGTCTTTTTTTGTAGAGCTATTTATATGTTCCTTGATATATTACCAGGGCGAGGATTGCTAGATCGATTGTTGGTTCTTTGAGGAATTGCCGCACTGTTTTCCATAGAGGCAGGTCTAGTTACATTCCCACCAACACTGTAGAAGTGTCCCTTATTCTTTGCAGCTGTGCCAGGACCTTGGTACTTTTTGACTCATTCATGACAGTCACCCTTACCAGTGTTAGATGGCATTTCATTGTAGTTTTAATTCGCTTTTCTCTGATTAGCAAGGCTGAACATTTTTTCATAAGTTCATTGGCTGCTTTTATGTCCTCCTTTGAGAGGTGTCTCTGTTCATGCCCTTGCTCACTTCATAATGAGGTTTTTTTTTTCCTTTCAATACCTTTGATTTTATCATAGACCCTGAATGTTAGGTTTTGTCCAATGCATAGCTTGCAAATATATTTTTTTTTACATTCCGTGGATGTCTCTTTACTCTTTCGATGGTTTCTTTTGCTTTATCCAACCCACTGTTGATGGGCATCTAGTTTAATTTCTTGACTTTACTATTGTAAATAATGCTGCCGTAAACATACATGTGCAGATGTGTTTTTCGTAGAACAATTTCTTTTCTTTTGTGTAGATTACCAGTAATGAAATTGCTAGGTCAAATGTTAGTTCTATTTTCAGTTCTTTGAGAAATCTCCCAACTGCTTTCCACGAGAACTGAAGTAGCTTGCACTCCCACCAACAGTATGTGAGTGCTCCCTTTTCTCTACATCTTCACCCTGTTACTTTTTTGACTTTTTAATAATAGTCATTCTGACTAGAGATGTTATCTTGTGGTTTTGAATACATTTCTCTGATGATTAGGTTTTTTTCATATGTTTGTTGCCCATTTGTATATCTTCTTTTGAGAAGTGTCTGTTCCTGTTTTGCCCACTTTTTAAACAAGTTCTTTGTTATTTTTCTTGTTGATTTTTCAAAATCCTTATAGATTTGGAGTATCAGTTCTTTGTCAGATGCATGGCTTGCAGACTTTTCCCCCTTTATGTAGGTTGTCTGTTTTCTCTGTTAATAATTTATTTTTTTTGTGCAGTACTTTAACTGCATCTCCTTTGTCTATTTTTTGTTCTTGACGCATGTACTTTTGAGGACTTTGTCATTAATTATTTGTATTGCCCAAAGTTCAGAAGAGTTTTGTCTAGATTTTCTTCTAGGGTTTTTATTTTTTGCGATCTTATATTTAAATCTTTAATCCATCCTGAGTTAATTTTTCCTATGGTGAGAGTTAGTGGTCCAGTTTCATCGTTCTGCATATAACTAGGCGTTCTCCCAGAACCATCTATTGAATAAGATGTTCTTTTCCTAATGTTTATTTTTCTCAACATTGTCAAAGAAAAATTGCTTGCAGAATTACTTCAAAAGTCTCCTAGGCCTGATAAACAACTTTACTAACATTTCAGTATATAAAATCATCATACAAAATCAGCAACATTTCCAAAAGGCAACAGTGTTTAAGCTGAACCCAAATCAAGAAAACAATTCCACTTATAATACCCTAAATAAATAAATAAATAAATAAAACATTCAGTAGTAATACATTAAACCAAGAAGGTAAATGATCTCTACAAAGAGAACAACAAAATACTATTGAAAGATATTTAGAAAACACCGATTAATGGAAAATCTTCTGTGCTCATGGATTGAAGAAAACAATATCACTAAAATGTTCATACTGCCTAAGTAATCCATAGATTCGATGCAATTTCCATCAAATTAGCAATGCCATGGGGCACAGTGACACATGCCCGTAATCCCAACACTTTGGGAGGCAGAGGAGAGAGGATTGCCTGAGCCCAGGGGTTCGAGAGCAGTCTGATCAACTTGGCAAGACTTTGCCTCTACAATTAAAAAAAAAAAAATAGCAGGGCATGGTGGTATAGGCCTGTAGTTCCAGCTACTTGGAAGATTGAGGCAGAAAGATCGCCCAAGGCAAGCAGGTCAAGGCTGCAGTAGTTGTAAGCATGTCATTGCACTCCAGATTGGGCAAAGTAAGACGGACTTAAAAAGAAAAAGAAAAAAAAAAAATAAGCTGGGCACAGTGTCTTATGCCTGTAATCCCTGCATTTTGGGAGGTAGACGCAAGAGGATTGCGTAAATTCACAGGTAGGAGACCAGCCTGGGCAACTTGGTGAGAACTCGTCTCTACAATCAATTCAAAAAATTTAGCTGGACATGGTGTCACACACCTGTAGTTCCAGAAATTTGGAAGGCTGAAGCAGAAGGGTTGCCTGAGCCCAGCAGTTCAAGGCGGTGGTGGCCATGACCATGCCATTGCACTCCAGCCTGGGTGATAGGGTGAGATTCCAACTCAAAAACAAAAACAAAAACAAACAAACAAAAATCAGCAATGCCAGTTTTCACAGAATTAAGAAAAAAAACATTCTAAGATTTATATGGTTCCACAAAGAGTCAAAATATCCAAAGCAATACTAAGCAAAAAGAAAAAAAAATACAAAGTCATCACATACTTGTGTTCAAACAATATTACAAAACTACAGTAACCAAAACAGCATGGTACTGGAACAAAAATAGACACAGAGACACCAATAGAATGGCACAGAGAAACCAGAAACAAAGCTGCACACCTACAACCAACTTCTTATTTTATTGTATACATTAAACAATGTTCTTGGCTTTATTTGTCTGTCATTCTTTTATTATTTCATAATTTTATAAAATGTATTATATTTTTATGAACATTTTTGTTTTCTGATATCTTTTAGTATTCCTATTTATATTTATTATCTTTTAGAATATTTAATTTAAAATTGTTTAAATTATTTTGCTTCTCTTATAATCCCTGCTTCATGGGATTGATCATTCTTTTTTGTATTTTGGTCATTTTGTTTTATGCTCTTGTTTCTAGCGACTTTCTGATAAATCATGTTTTACCGTATGGCAGTATATACACAGTCATGCATCATTTGAGATACACAAAAAATTATAATATTAAACATTAAAATGAGTGTAAGCTACTTATAAATTGAAGAAAAGTTAATACAAACAAGTCATAAAATTATTTACCCAATTATTAAACTTCAGGTTTGTGAGTGTTGCCAGATCCTACCCTGGCAAGTGAGGGCAAAAGGCAAGAATCCCCCCTGGCCAGGACACTCTCCCATCACAAGGTGAACTCCACACACACTCTCACTCAGATTGGGCCCATTTACACATGCCAAGTAACCTAACAATGCATAGACTTGGGATGTGGGAAGAAACTGGAGTACCCAGAAAAATCTCAGGCAGACGTGGGGAAAATGTGAAAACTCCACACAGACAGTAACCACCATCAGATTTTTTTTCTCATCAATAATACAGACAAACAACGTTATAGAGAAACAGTGCTATTCAAGCACCTGTCAAACATATACATATTAGAGAGAGAGAGAGAATCAAGGGTTGATATTTTTATTCTGTTTGTAAATTATACTGCCTGTATCAAAACTAATCAACTCTGCTATTACAGCATAAAATTAGCCTTAGATATGAACAAGGGAGTATCTCCAGGTTCCAAAAACAAAATCAAAAATGACTTACAGAAACTAAAAAGTAAATTTCATGTAATTATTTTATACTGTAAAATAGTATTAGTCTGTTGAATTTTTTCAACAGTTTAATATTGTAAGAGAAATTCTTCATTTACCACCTACACAAAAACTGGTGGGGGGCTAGATTTGTTTTGGGAGCTTCAACTTGTCAACTCCTTATACATATGAAGAGAAAAGAAGGCTCGTTAATGTAGGTGGCTGCTCTGGGTTTTTTGTTTTCATTGTCTGTGTCTTGATACATATGTTTCTGAACAAAACTGTCTCCTGATGGTACGTCTGACCAAGAATTCTGTGGATATAGATGACATGAATATTTGGATTTACTTTAACTGCATGGGGTTACAGTAGACTTCTTTTCTTTATATCCTAATTAAATGGAAGATAGTTTTCAAATAAATCATTACCTACATACCCAAATAAAGAACTCCATACCTCCTAAGGTAGCTTCTGTAAACTTTCAGATAATTGTTTTGTTTATTGTTTTGAACACATTTTCTGTGCTGATAATAAAAGATTGAGATGAAAATAAAAGACAGAAATATTTTTTTTCATTAGACACCCTGTAAATTATCTACCTTGATTTTGTTTCCATGCACAAGCAACTCTCCAGCTCTACCTCTCTGAGCATAGAGACAATCATTTTTGCTGCAGCCTCCTCTGGAGTGTTTCACAGGCTGTGATTTCCAATGTATGAACCACTGTGTTTTGTTCTTTCAGAAATTCTCTAGATTATATAAATATTTATACCTCCTTTACCCTCAGTAAGTCTATACAAAATTTATTATAATATGAAGAAAAAGTAAGCATGTACTTTTTCTTCATATTATAATAAATTTTGTATAGACTTACTATTAAGCACTGGAATTTGGGTAAACATATAATTTTAGTCAAAATTATTGGAATAATATAGCATGTGTGTTATTTAAGATATATTAAGTCATCAACACTTAACATGTCTTAAGCATTTCTGAAGCAAGTTTCTCTTTATTTCTTAGCCCTGTTTATTAGATGGACAGTGACAAAAGTAAATAATATTACTGATACTCTGGTAAGATATGAGATAATCAAGAGTAAATAAAATCTATTAAAAACTAGTGGAAAGAATTATGTGATATAATAAATAGCCTCATTTTGAAGCAGTGGTATGACTATCATTTTTTAAAAAGAGAGAGAGATATAATTATATTCATATGTAAATTATTAATTATTCTTGATTACTTTGACTTACATCTGTGTGCATATTTATCTATCACACTGAGATTATAATTATAGTAAAAAAACTCGATTGTCAACTTTTTCCAATAGTTTTAAAGTTGACTTTAGATTAAATATTTTTGAAATTATGAAACAAAAATTATTTGCATAAATATACTTATCAAGATTTATATAACATCAAAATAAATATATATCTTTATTCACAAATTTGTAATCAATAATATATATTTTATCTGCAAAATTACACATCATAATAGCTTCAAATTCTTTCACATAATACTTATGGGCAAGAATAGGTACTTTGTCCATATGGTATTTGAGACATCTTCCAGAAAAAATTATGCTTTTTTATACATCTATGTATTAGGAAATAAAATATGTTAAGTTTCAGCGAAGAATTTTTATAAATAGTGTAATTTTGAGTCTTTGCAATTACAGGGAATGTGTCAGTTGAGGGATTTGTTATGCACATAATTCCTTAGTACACAAAGAATTATTTTGCTAATGTTTGTCTATAGTGTTAGTATTAAATTGTTTTTAAGTTGAAGTAATTTTTCTTTGTCATAAATGTTTGATGTACTATCATTATTTGAATTAACATATTTTTTGTATGCACATTTCAGTTTCAAAACGTGATACATACGATTCAGAAAAGGAATCATTAGAATGATACCACGTTATGCATATACTGTTCTTGACAACAACAGCCTAACATATAGAGTTTGGACTAGAAAAGTATTATATTAAAAGATAACTTCAGGTGAAACTGTTAGCGTTATCATTTGTGAGTGTTCATTTAATTTCTCTGCGTGTCTGTCTTTTACCATTTCAATCTTAAGTATCTGTACAACCAGAAAACCTGTTTTTGAATCTCTCACCTCCAAATGGAAATTCCACCTTAATTCCAATCTGCTCTGATTCCTTCTTAGTTTTCTGCATTTTTTTTTCTTTATGTATCACCAGTCATTTTAAAACTTTTTGGGGGGCCAAAATCATCTTTGAAATTTGTGGAAAATTATTCCTTACCTAGCTTCTCAGCAAAATATTATTATATTTAGAATGTCATGTTCAATATTTTAACAATCCATAATTTCTAGGTATATGAATAAGGTTACAACAAGGGGACAGAAATCACACCATGTATCTGAACAGAAAATAATTTTAACATAAAATAATTAATTGGTAACCAGAGATTAACTAAAGTTTGAGGAAGTTTAGCTAAAGAATACAGGAACACGTGTAGAAAGCAGTCACTTAGAAGATGGTTCTATACTTCCCAACTCTTGAGAGCAAGGCTAAGAACTCATCCAGGAAAATGAGTCTGCAGTTTCCTGAATGACTGAGCTGTTTGCCGAGGTGCTGCAGTTGAAGTCTGTCAGGAGGGAAATCTACCATTGGGCTATTTGTGAAACTCAGCCACAAGTTGTCCACTGAGGTGCTAGGAAACTTGCTAAGAGTCACCCGTGTGCTACAGCAAATTCACTGAGAAGCTTGACCACTTGGTGCTGAAACAACTTTCTTAAAGGCATTCAAGACTGGGTCTCTAGCAAACAACTGGCAAAGGATCTTCCCACAAGCAAGCAAACTTCCTCCTGGTAGTCACATCCTTTGAGCAAAAGTGTGGGCGCTTCACAACCAGGATGAGAGGTTTCTTCCTCTTTCAGTGATTCTTCCAACACTCTCTCTTGTCAAGGCCTAGCATTTTCCCAGCAGTCAAAGGAAAGATGTTTATCAAGTAGAACTTCAATGTCACAAAGAAGGGCATATAAGTGTGTATTTGGAACACGTAGGCAATCGATGGATAATTGGACCAGCCAACACATCAGGATACCCAGTTTCCACATGCACACTTATAGACTCTTATACATTGTACATATATTTAGACCAAGGATTTTTATGAAAAGGCATGTAATCTCTTTTATCATTGAGATTAACATGTAACTGATTTATGTTTCTGAATGTAATATAAATAACTTCCAATCTTCAAATGTATAACTCATGTGCAAGCATCACATTCTGTGTGGCTTGAGATCTATTGATTAATTCATTTGGCCGTTAAACAAGATTTTCTTGAGTTTCTGCTGTCTTCCTCATACTGTGTGAGTTTCTGGGCACTTAGAAATAAAGAGTACAGATATAAACATTTTCCTCATGGAACTAAGATTTTTAGAGTACTTTCTTGATTTGGTATAATATCAAAAGTTATATGGGAGCATCATTTTATTTCAAATGAAATAATAATATATGTAAGAGGAATTTAGAAAACATTTAAATTAGATTTAAAATAATTCTTGTTATTTAATTAGGTCTTTTAATGAAAATACTGTATCTATATGCTTAATACTATGTATTACTTTTTACTTTTTCTTTTATACATGGCAAAATTTTAATTAAAAATCTAACTTTTTATATCATGCTATATAAATTATATATATAACTTCTTTTTCTATCTAGGGCATTAATCTTTAAGCACTCTTTTAAGCTCACATTAATGCTTAAGTAGTTATTCTTATAGTGTGTTAATTTGTAGTCTATGAGGTCCAAAGAATTCTAAATTGCAAAATAAGCATCGGTTACTAGAGCTTAGATAGAAGTTAGTACTGACAGTAAATAATTAGGAAACTATACAAATAAATTTAAACTATAAAAGAAAAAAGGCAAAGGACTAAAGGAAAATGAGTAGTGCCACTTTTAAGAGGAATCACAAGGAAATATATGATAGAGAATATTATTAATTGGAAGACATAGTACTTAGGAATTGTCAAAGACTATTTAACTCAATAACACAAACATGAAAGAAAAAACATTAAACCTAAAATTAAAAATGAGAATATTAAAAAGGTAGATATGAGAATAGTGATTGTGTGAGCACAAATATTTCAGTTGACATTCCCCTGAATCTCAGTCAACAGCAGTGTTATAGTTTATGCAAATTAGACATAATTTTATAATTATAATTAGATATGGTTGATTAATCACACGCCACTAGGCAACATTTATTGAGCACCAACTCTATGACAGGTACATTTCCAGATATTTTGAAATAAACAGTTAATGAAAAATAAATTTCTAGCTTTCTTCCTCTAATGGTGTAGAAGACAAAAATTTAGCAAATGATGACTAATAAATGATTCAGTCATAAAGATGCCAGTAAGAGAATGGATAGTGATGGATGCCATAAGTTATTTTAGATAACATAATCAATGAGGTCTTCTCTAAGGGCATGGTTATTTTTGCAAGTCCTAAAATAAAGAGGAAATCTCACAAAGATCTGGAAGAAGAACATCCCCAACAGAAGAAAGAGAGGATGCCAAGACTTGTGGTGGAATCATCACACATTCAAGAAGCAGCAGAAATGACAGTCCTGTTTGAGCAGGATGTGTGAAGGAAAAACAGATAAAGAATTAGGTTGGAGAGGCAACTTGGGACTGGATATGAAAGCTCCATGGGCTATGATTCAGAACTCATTCTTTATATAAAACATTGTTGAATTGTGGAGATATAATCTGACATATTATGAAAGTATCACTTTGATATTATAGAGAATCAACTTAAGGAAGAATAGGCATAGAACCAGAGATATGTGGCATAAATCCATTGTAGTGATTTAGAAGGGAGATATTGTTACCTTGGACTACCATCATATCCAAGATAGTGATGGAAAAGATTTATTTCCTCTGCCTTACAGGAACTGCTAGAATTTTAAAAATTCAAGGATTACTCCAAATTCTCATGGAGCAAATAATTGGATTGAGTTGCTAATTAACAAGGGATAGAACACTTAGGAAGAACAAGTTTGGAAAGCATCAAAATTAAGAAATCTCTTTTAGACCTTGTATTAGTTATTATTGCTGTGTAACATATCACCATAAATGTAGTACCTTAAAACAACATACATTTATGTTCTCAAAGTTTCAGTGAGGAAAAAATCCAGACACAACTTAGCTTTAGGAAATCTTCCATAACTGCTATTGCTGGCTGGCACTGAGGTTTGTTTTCATGTGCTGGGAAAGGACCTTCTTCTAATTTCTCATGGGTATGGGCATTATTCAGTTGCTTGTGAATGATCAGATATAAAGCCTCAGCTTTTTGCTGTTTCAGCCAGTTGCCACCCCTAATTTCTTGCCATGTGTGTGTCTCTGCATATGGTAGCTTTCTTCATCAAAGCTTGCAAGAGGAAACAAAGACAAATTCTACTAGTAAAATGGAAGTTACAATATTATGATACAATCACTCTGCTCATCTCTAAAACAAAGCCCTGCATGCTTACACAATTATTTTAATCACCTTCTCTCCTTGTACCACACTCTTCTAGAGTATATCCCATTCATCTAGAGACAGCTAATATATATTAGCTAGCTTCTTCTGCATAACAAATTAGAATAAGCTTAGAAATATGACAATCACACATTTTTATCTCACAGCTCTGGTGGGTCAGGAATTAAGGCATAGTTTAAGGTATCTCATAAAAGTGCCTTCAAGGTGTCAGTCAGAACTTGGGTCTCACTTGAGATGTGAATGGGGAAGAATTTGTTTGCAAGCTTACATGGTTATTGGAAGAATTCATTTCTTTGTGGGAGGTCAACTGACTCAGCTATGTGATGTATTTCCTTGCTGGTGGTCAGCA
Organism: Cephalopachus bancanus; assembly: GCA_027257055.1. NCBI lineage: Eukaryota > Metazoa > Chordata > Mammalia > Primates > Tarsiidae > Cephalopachus > Cephalopachus bancanus. The sequence goes on along the minus strand of JAPVLO010000068.1, from coordinate 13,426,020 downwards.
GGAGCCTATCCTCATTGTCTTGCCATGTGGGTTTCTTCACATGGTGAATTGCTTTATTAAAGCCAATGAAGAAGAGATACCATAGAGCTAATTTGCTAACAAAATAGAAGTTACAGTCTTATATAATACAGTTACAAAAGTGCCATTCCATTACCTTTGCTTTATTTGTTAGAAGCAAATCACAGATACTGACCACAACAGAGTGGAGAATATTATGCAAAAATATGCATACCAGGATACAGGAAGAATTGGGGAAAATCTTGGAGTCTATTTGTCACATATCTATTGTTCTGAGATGCCTACTGAATATTTAAGTGACTTTCAGTAGATATTAATCTAAATTCAAAGAGTAAAAAGGGGTTGAAGATAGAAATTTAAGGCATCAGTAAGTAGTATTTACACTAAATCAACTTTAAGAGATGGGAGAGTGTGTGCCTTCATGGAAAAGGGAATAGGAGTGAATCCAGGTCACCACATCATTAGAGGTATATAAAAATTAGAAGTAAAAGCAAAAGAATCACCCTACTAGGAATATACGCAGAGGATCTCAAATCACTCTATGGAAAAGATACCTGCACACACATGCTTATTGCAGCATTATTCACAATAGCAAAAACATGGAATCAACCATGCTGTCCATTGAAAGAGAACTAGATAAAAAAATGTGATACATTATATGATGGACTATTATGCAACCATAAAGAAGGACAAAATTATGAACTTTGCAGCAACTCGAATGAACTTAGAGTCTATAATACTGAGTGATCTATCACAGAAACAGAGAACTGAGTATCACATGTTCTCACTCATAAGTGGACCTTGAACAACTACCAATAATACTATAAGAAAGGGATTGGCAGTAATGGGAAACTGCCAGGGGAGGGTGGGACGGGATTGGCAGTAGTGGGAAATTGCCAGGGTGGTGGGGAGGTACACGTCATCCACAAGGGTACCTGCATAATGAACATTTGTATACCTAGCCCTGAATTATATCCTACATATTTAAAATAAAAATTTTTTAAAGAAATAAAGCAAAAGGCGTTTTAAAATAAACATACAGGAAGATGGGCAATGAGCAGAAAGCCATGACCTGAATTGAATGCAAACATTATTTATAAAAAAAAATCAGAGTAATCATGTCAAATTCTGTTAATAGAACAAGCAATATAAGGGATAAATGCTGCCTATTGAACATGACGGTTATTGGCAATACAAATATTGTTGAGTATAAACATAAACATCTAATTGAATTAAATATGAGAAGGAAGGAAGTAAAAAGCACAAACATAAGCACTTTCTTTAGGAGATTACCCATAAAAAGGAGTTTAGAAGGGACAAAAAAGTTGTGAAGACCAGACTAGGCTTAATTTAAGGTGAAAGATATTACTTCCTAAGTGTGCAATGAAAGATTATTTATTACCTCATTATTTTTATTTGAAATTTTGATTAACACGCAGAAGTTAAAAACGATAAATAACAATTCCTGCATATTCTAAAGGAAAGAGGTAAACGCATCCCGAAATGCTAAAATTGTTTCATTGATCAATATGGAGTTTCAGTTTTCTATATCTTTCTGGCCATAGATGACTATGAATTTATAAGAACATGAGCATTCTAAATCTCACGTTTCATTTCTTAAATCATATTTTCCTAAGGTGGGCATCTTTCAAAGCTCATGTCTAGAAGATAAAAATGAACAGATTCAAAAGTGCTTTGATCTAATATTTTGTTGCTTCATCTTCCTTCATAATTGTTCCACTGCTCCTTCAAAATTTTCCAAGACAATTGATAGCAATGAGGTAAAGAAAATGGAAATAAATATTCTATTTAGTTATATTTAATTCTTTCTTAGCTTACAACTAATCTCTATAAAAGTTGATTCACACATTTCAAATTTCTTGTTTTTCATTGAGATGCCATTGACATACATTTTTTAATTCCTCAGAACTTTACACTATCCCTGAAAGACGGTGGCACGCAGTGAGACTCAACACCCTTTAAGGCCAAGAGATTTAATGGGGGTGAACGCGGTGGCTACAGAACCTGAGTCAGATTGCAGCATGGAGGTAGGGGTGTGGCAGGTTTTTTTTTTTTTTTTTTTTTTTTTTTTTTTTTTGAGTTGGAGTCTCACTCTGTCGCCCAGACTGGAGTGCAATGGCCGCTCCCGGCCACCGCAGCCTCGACCTGCTGGGCTCCGGCGATCCTTCCGCCTCAGCCTTCCAAGTAGCTGGGAATTACAGGCATGCGCTACCACGCCCGGCTGATTTTTTGATTTATTGTAGAGATGAGGTCTCGCTGCCCAGGCGGGTCTCGAACCCGCGGGCTCAGGCAATCCACTCACCTCAGCCTCCCAAAGGCGCGGGATTACAGGCTGAGCCACCGAGCCCGGCTTGTGGCAGGTTTTATAGAAATTTAAAGCGACCTGTCGGTTACCTATTGGTCAGCAGGTGAGGTATTTTTGGGATTGGCAGGGGGTTTCGCGGACGCGGGAACGGTGGGCTTTGTTGTGGAAGAAGAACCCGGAGAGCCTTGTCCGAGCCTCCATGTTAGTTTGTCCAGGTGCCTTCTTAGGAGGGAGCGCCATTTTAGGTAGGGGCCACGCCTAGGCTTAGCCTTTGGAGGGGGCGGGTTCCTCATGGCTGGATGACTTTCAATCCCTATCTCCCACTCCGGGATGTGTCTTTTTCTGTGCCAATTTTTGATTTATGGAAGTCTGTGTAGAAAATTTTTCTCCATCACCACACATAATTACTGTGCACTAACAGTTACCCCTACTATAATGGTAGTTTTGAGACCATTTTGACATGATTTTCTTTGACATCACCTAACTTGTTCATGAGAAAATTTATGCATTCTAGTTTCATGAAAAAAGACTTACCTCTGAGAACATCCATAATCTGAAATTTCTGAGACTTTGACTCCATAATCTGTGCTGACTCCTGTTTATGGAACCTCATTTTTCTGTGTTTTATTTTTACCAGAAACTTTGGAACTTTTGAAGTTTTGGTTGAAGTTGACTTCCTTCAAGAATTCCATTTGCTTCTACCTGAAGTTCTAGAAGCATTACCAGACTAGAAATACTTCAAACGAAAGTTTTAGCTTGAGGTTTGTTGCTGCTTCCTGGTCACACACAGTGTATATTTGGGCTCCAAGCACACACAGGGGTTGGTTTGTGTTTACAACATTTTCAGTAGACTCATCTTTCCCTGGCCACCCAGCTTCAGCATCCAGATATGTAGTTTCATGTTAATCTTTCTGTGAAAGTTTGTGGTAAAAAAAAAAAAAGTCTTTGAAAATGTGTTCGCTTTGGATCTTGTGGTCATATTTTGTGGTCATACATTATGGATCTTGTGTGTGGTTTGTATAAAGAAATGAGGGTATTAAAATATAAGTATGACTGAAAACAAAATAACAGAAAGATTAAAAACATTTTAGCATTTATAAAGATTAAAATAAAATGTTTACCCTTATAAATTAAGAAGAGTAAATAAACTATTAAACGATTTATTATATGTTGGCAAAAAATAAAGTTGAATTAATCAAATAATTTAGGGCTTATGTCCATAATAAGCTTGCAAGATGCACAGTACAGGGGATCTTTTGTGATTTAGCCTCTGTATAACTTTTTACCCTCATTTCTTTTCTCTAGAAATAGAAAAGGTTTAAAGTTCCCCAAATGCTTTTTTTCATCAGCTTTCATTTACTTACTTACATTATTGTATTTGTCATGTTACTTTGTAAATTTGATTACATGTCTTTCTCCTTGCTGTAATGTGAGTTCTTTACTGCCAGAGGGAGGAAAAAATTTTATTACATCTGATAAATAAATAATTCAATTAAGACTTGAACAAGGAAGCTGAGTAAGATATTTCTTAAAAGAAGACATACAAAGGCTAACAAATACATAAACAATACTCAACATCACTAATTGATAGAGAAAAGAAAATTAAAATCACAATGAGACACCACCTCATACCTGTTTGGCCTTGACCAAAAATACTAAAGGTAACAGTTGTTGGTGAAGATGTGGAGAAACAAGAACCCTGTTGGTGGAGATGTAAATTAGCTCAGCTATTATGAAAAAACAGTCTAAAATTTTCTCAAAAAAAACTAAAAACGGAATTACATATGATACAGCAATCTTGTTTCTGGGTGTTTACCCAAAAGATTTAAAATCAGCATGTTGAGAAATGTCTACATTCCCATGTTCATTAAAGAATGAATGGATTTAAAAAATGAGGCATGTATACACAGTGGAATACTATTCAGCCTTAAAGAAAAGAAAAGAAAAGAAAAGAAAACTGCCGTTTGTGAATACATGAATGTAAATGGTGAGCATTATGCTGAGTGAAATAATCCTAACACAAAAAGACGAATATCACACATTCTCACTTATAGGTGCAATCTAAAATAATTGAACTCTTAGAAGCAGAGAATAGAGTGATGGTTTTCAGAGTCTGGGGGATGAGGGGAAAGAGACAGTGATAGTCAAAGGGTGTAAAGCCTCAGTTAGATAGCAAGAGTAAGTCTGATGTTCTTAAATCAATTGCCCAGCATAATGAATATAACTAATAATTGAGTTGGGCACATTTTAATATCGTTAAGAGAGTAAATTTCTGAAGTTTTTATCATAAAAATGTTAAATATTTGAGATGATGGATATGCTCATTAGTTTAATCTTTCCACATTATATTCAAAATGAGGCAGGCTATTCAGTGTAGGTTAGACATAGGTAAATTTCGTGTGGGCGGTTTTAAGTTTTAAAATAAAAAAGTGTTCAGGCATCTTTCTTACAGGAATGACCATTCTGCAGGGCTGGAATGTAGACTTGCAAGTCCACGCCACCCCTTCAGCTCATCAAAGAAAAGCCCCTTGAAGGTGGAGAAAAGATAATTAGACCACCTTTTATCTCATGGATTAACATAATAAAAGTTGTAAAGTTTCCTGTCAAAGGGAAAATGTAAGTCAGGAAAAGGCCACACCTCAGCCCATCAAAGGTAGAGAGATGATTACTCTCTCAGGAGCCCACCCTCTTTAGCATGGTAATTATTATGTAGGTATATCAAGCTTCTTGCAAAGAGCAAAAGTGCAATCTCTCTCCAAGACACCCATGCCTCAGCGTGTTTCTCTTTCTCCTAATAAATTTTGTTTTAAAACTATACTGGTCGCTGTGAGATTCCTTTCAGTCATGAGTCAAAGAACTCACAAGCATCCTGCTGCACCCTACCCAGCAACAAGAAGTTGTAACACCACTTTGTACTCCATAAATATATACAGCCATAATTTGTCAAAATATACTTTGAAAGTCTTGTTAATTAATCTTTGATTTCCTAGTTATACTTTATTGAATAGATAATTTGTACTGTCGTTTAATGTTTATTGAAATAAACTAAATTTCCGTGAAAGAAAGGAAAGAAGAAAAAAAAAAGGTAGAAAGAAACAAAGAGAAAGAAAATACTCTCTCCTTTTCCAGTAACCAGGAGCAGCCCAGGCCCCTCTTCTACTTTCACAGTTCTCGAAGTACTAATTTCTTCAGCCACGTCTACAGGTAACTCAAAAACATATCAACTTCTCCCATGAATTATTCCACTCCGTACAACAGAGTGTGGTCTTCCAACTTACTTTATGTCAGCACAATCAGTGAGGAAATGTCTGTTCCCATAGAATCGGGGAACTCTTAAACCTCTGACATCAAGTACTTGGGAACAAGAACCATTTCTCAACTTTCATTTTTATTTATTACCTTCAAAATTCTTTGCTATGAATCTCATAACCCAGAGTAGCTAAAGGTGTGTCAATAGAGAACACAGAAGCAGTTTTGACTAGTCTTCTCTTATCTTCAAATAACAAGGCAGATCCAAAGTATAGCCTCTTTCTGAAAGCAGGTTCAGCTTTTTCCTGAGTGTACCATATATACATTAAGATTTTCTATGTATATTATGTCATTAAAGGCTCAGAACTCACAGTTCAAACTTCCTTTCAGTCATAAAACCAACGAGATTTTGATTCAAATTGCTGTCAAGGAGAAAAAACGGAGATGTATGGGCATGTGGGAAGACAGTTGAAGAAGAAAGCTGTTTTCTAAATTAAGCCCATGAACAAAACTGGCTGTAGCAATTGACATATTCCTATATAGAGGGAGGATATTATACTACTAAAATTGGGTCTAAATAAAGGAAGTAGAGCTAAATGTAGTTAAAAAGAAAGGAGTGTAGTGTCAAAGTGGCATAATTTGTATACTCAGGGAAATCAACAGTTCATTCATTTATGTAATAGACAATAAAAATATGTAGAGTTAATTTTGCAGCTTATGGATGAAAGATTAAAGTCTCTTGGACATATTTTTACTTAATGAAGAAGTATACAATCAGTTACACTTGAAGGATTAGAAGAAGGTGTAATGATAGAAATGTTTGCAGAAATTGTATTTTTTGGAGGTAGGAGAGTAAGTTGAATTGGAAAATATGGTAGAATTACCACACTAACCATTGTAATAATGGACCATTAATCTGCATTGGATAGATAAATGAGGACAGGTGAACTTGACTGATGAGAAATAGTTTTAATGTATCAGTATTCTTGATGAGGTCAAATAAGTACTAGTGAAAGTGAGCTGAAAACGTAGGTTTACAGGATATTGTTCGGAATGAGTTTAGGCATTACAGGAATTGATAATAACAAAGTATAAGTTGCATCCATGAAAGTGAGAAATGGACAGGTAAAGTGAATTATGTCAATGTGGAAATAGCTAAGAATAATTTCAGGCATAGTAGTGAAAAAAAAAAAGACAGAAAATTATGTAGCATATTATTTAAAGAATTTGGGATCATGCCAAGCAAAACAGTAGATAATTGCAAAAAGGGGAGAAACATCACATCAAATAATCTGTTGTTCATTGCTCTAGGATGGTAGGCTGGTTGATTTGTTGGTAGTTAGTTGATTTATTTGTTTAATGAAAGGAGGCAAAATCAAGCAGAAACATCAGTAAGAAGTAAAATAGAACACATAATTCATCTCAAGGATCAATTTTGTTTGAAGGAGAGAGAGTAAACACTCACACTAAGAAAACTATAGAAAACGTCCTATAATCAGGAAATATAATAGCCAAAGAGCCAGGAAAAAAGGTTTTGAATAGCTTTTTTCCTTCAAATCATCCTCAGAGAGTCATTTGCTACTTTATTGCTTTCCAGGAAATAAGAATGAATCCTTGTGGAGTAAGACACATTGTTTAATTGTCAAAAAATACTCCATCAACACAAGGAAAACCTATTAGCTATTCAGAATCACAAATGAACAACAATAGTGCCCTAAATATCATTTTTCTATTGATAGCATTTTAGAAATCAGACATCAACAAGCAAAACATTTTTAGTGAATAATAAATATTTCTAATATATTTTTTACATATAAAACAGCCTTCTAATAGCTTTTCTATTTTCCAAAATTACATCCTCTCTGTTGCCTCATTTTCCAATCCAACTTGGAAAAATCTGTGGATATTCCACTGCAAGCATGCATTCCGTAATCAATATTTATTTCAATCACAGATATTTGGACTAATTTGACTTTCAAAGGGAAAATAGTCTGTTAGTCCCATCAAAGTTAATTAATCAGCAGCATAGAGTTTTATTGGATTACCTATGACATTTTTTCAATAGACCAATTTTTTTCAGCTGATCTTGTTGACCAAGTTCATACTCTACAATTGAATTCCATTAACTGGACTTTAAATATGTGAACCTTTTTTACTTCTCTAGAAATTTTGATTTTATGTATTTCATGCAGTGTCTGGTTCATATTCTCTTTCCTTACTGATGGTTCAACAAAATGCCTACATTTAGTATGCTTTCACCCATCCCTTCTTTCAGGTTACCAAAAATTATGTTTTTAAAAGAAAGCAAACAAACAAAATAACTTAAAAAAATATGACTATAGCAAGTGCTTAGAATAACCAAATTCAGATAAACACCATTTAAGATGTAAGTTTGATGGAGGTAATGCTGAATAAGTTAAATTGAAGATCTTGGCTTTGGAATTAAGAAAAAAACATCATCAATAACTCAGAAAACAGCCGATGCTGGAGAAGATGCAGGGAAAAGGGAACACTTTTACACTGTTGATGGGAGTGCAAACTAGTACAACCACTGTGGAAAATAGTGTGGGGATTCCTAATAGATCTAAAAATTGACCTTCCATATGACCCAGCAATCCTCCTTCTGAGGATATACCTGGAGGAATTCAAATCTTTCTATGGAAAGGATACCTGCACACATATGTTTATTGCAGCATTATTCCCAATAGCGAAAATATGGAATCAATCATGCTGCCCTTCAAAATAGGACGGGATTTTTTAAAAAAGTGATACATACACACAATGGATTGTTATACAGCCATAAAGAAGGACAAAAATTATGAACTTTGCAGCAACTTGGATGGACTTAGAGTCTGTAATACTGAGTGATCTATCACAGAAAGAGAGAACCGAGTATCATGCGTTCTCACTCATAAGCGAACCTTGAACAAATATTGTAATACTATAAGAAAGGGATTGGCAGAAGTAGGAAACTGCCAGGGGAGGGGGCACAGCTCACCCACAAGGATACCAGCGTAATGAACATTTGTATACCTAACCCTGAATTGTACCCAACATATTCAAAAAAACAAAAAAGAACTGAGTTCCACAATCTCTCACTCATAAGTGGATCCTGAATAAGTATTATAATACTATTAAAAAAGGAATTGGCAGTAGTGTGGAACTACTGAAGGATGTGGAACACTTCATCAACAAGGATACCATCTCATACCTGATAAAGGGAGCACCAAAGAGAGGCCCAAATTTTACTTGTACAATGACCATTTGTATACGTAATTCTGAATTGTACCCCACATCCTTAAAATAAAATAAAATAAAAAATAGCTGGGCATGGTAGCATGTGCCTGTAGTTCCAGTTGCTTGGAAGGCTAAGGTCGAAGGATGGCCTGAGCCCAGCATGTCGAGGCTATGGTGACCATGAGAATGCCACTGCACTCCAGCTTGAGTGACAGAGTGAGACTCCAACTCAAAAATAATAATTAATTAATTTAATTAAGAAAAGAAAAAAGATGGATATTACAGATACAAAGAAATTAATTAGTTAGGACAGTTTGAGGAGTGCATCATATCTTTTGAGAATTAAATATTTTGGTAGAGGATGGCTACAAAATGTTCTGAGGTATAAAGGAAGAGATACAAAATATTCTTAAGGTTAATTATTATGCCCGATAAGCTTAATGTTACCTTAAATCTAAACATTGACACGACACATGTCCCGGCTCTACTAGAACAACCTTACCTGGATGATCATTCCCTTGGTAAAGGCAATAAGAATTAATACAATGTTTTGAGGATTTTCTTCCATGGAAAATCAAAAATCAGTTTGCCTTCACTCCCTCCCCCCCCCAGCAGAAATGATGGCTCATGGTTATTCTCACAGGAATATCAACTACAATTTGGTCATATTGAACCATTTAAGCAATTATTTTACTGCAAAACAAAAGTGTGAATGTGTGGATATGCAACTGTGTGTGTGTGTGTGTGTGTGTGTGTGTGTGTGTGTGTGTTGTGTGTGTGTGAGAGAGAGAGACAGAGAGACAGAGAGAGAGGGAGACAGACAGACTGCATCTGCTTAACAATGTAAGTTATATCCTGCTTCATGTTCAAATATCTCTAAATGCAGAAAATACCAGGAAGTATTTAGAGTAAACAAAGAACCAGGAGCAAATTCATTCTATGAATTAAAAACAAGATCTTTCACCAATCTAACCAAGCTTTCAAAGAAAATCCTCTTGATGCTTTTCAGTGTCAAGGGGGTATTAGATAGCAAAAAGCTTTTTGTATCTTCTTTTCAAAATATGCAAAAACAGAAGAGAAAATTTCCATGATAATGCCATTATAATTGTTAGAAATACTTATAATAGTTTATAATATGTAATGCAAGTGACATTTTTATTTTAGCTATACTAGTTTCCTGCTATTTCTAAATGAACAAAATCTGTGTCCTAGTTTTATAAAGAATGGTACCTGCCTATATTATAATTTCTTAATATAAATGATGAAATAGAAATCGTCCTGACACAGTGCATATACTTTTGAATAGGCTGTTGAAAAAGGTTTTACAGAGTCTGAGACTACCAAAAGAAGAGAAGCAATCAGCAATAAATATACCTCAGAAATAACTAGAATTAAAAGAAACTGGAAAAAAATAAATACTCTCTCAAACAATTTTGTTGCTGTCTAAATGACAGTCAATAAATTTCAAAGTCGCCGGGCTTGGTGGCTCATCCAGTAATCCCGCGCCTTTGGGAGGCTGAGGTGAGTGGATTGCCTGAGCCCGCGGGTTCCAGACCCGCCCGGGCAGCGAGACCTCGCCTCTACAATAAATCAAAAAATCAGCCAGGTGTGGTGGCGCATGCCTGTAATTCCGGCTACTCGGAAGGCTGAGGCGGAAGGGTCGCCGGAGCCCAGCAGGTCGAGGCTGCGGTGGCCGGGAGCGGCCACTGCACTCCAGTCTGGGCGACAGAGTGAGACTCCAACTCAAAATAAATAAATAAATTTCAAAGTGAGTGAGGAAAAATCTCAGATTGGTAAACTGGAAGGAGCTTGCATTATTTCAGCCCTCCACATCAAATGAGATACTGTCATGAATGACCAACTCTAAAGACATTCTAAATTGGCTCACATTTCCAAAATATGGGTACTCGCTGTTAAAGAAAATAAACTTCCTTGATTATTTGACTAACTTCTCTCTATCTTTTTCATAATATTTTAAGATTTTATATATCAATATAATGAAAAAAGTGCTAGGAAAAACATATGCAGTGGAATTTTGAAAATAAAAGTAGAAGATTCTAATTCGTAATTTTTTTTCAAATTATATAATAATAGTGAATGATATTAAAAAATATCTTTTTAGCATATGCCACAACTTCTATTTCTTAGAATTATCTCAATCCTTTCAAAAATTTATTGTTTATATTTTGAGTGACTATTGCCCTAAATATAGTACCTATCACTTGCATACATTTTGAAATATTGTTAAATATGCATATGCAAATATACAATGAATATCATTATTTTGAATATTTTCAAATTCTTGTATGACAGTGAATTCATTTGTTACATACCAAAATCCCAAAATTCAGCAATTTAAATCATTAAACAATACCTCAAAAGTTTAAAATTCTTTCTTAGAAACAAAAAATCCAGGAATAGCTTTTCTACCATGCCCGATGGCTGCTTTTAAGCTCATTTGGTTACTGGCAGCCATCAGTTTCTCAGGTGCTATTGGCTGAGGACCTCATTCCTTTCTATAAAGACCTTTCCTGAAGTTGTCTGTATGAATTTATCAATGACAACTTGTCTGTCCCAGAACATGTGATCCAAGAGTGGTAATGTGTCAAATAATGAAGGCAAGGACTTTGTTTCATAATGTAGTCTCAAACTACATTCAGATACCAGTACACCAAGTGGAAGTCTAAAATTAAAAAGGGGGGGGAGTAGAAATAACAAATAATAAAACTTCCAGAACTGCCAGATCAATCATGTATTGCTGGTGAAAACATAAAATGAGAGAGCCACTTGGAAAAAAACATGTCAGTTTCTTATAAAGTTAAATATACTCTTACCATAAGATCCACAAATCCATTCATAAGTGTGTGCACAAAATAAGTGAAAACTGATGTTCACACAAAAATGTCTTGTCTACATGGTTATTATAGGGCCTTTGTTCATAATTCCCAACAGCCAGAAGCAATTCAAGTGACCTTCAAGTAGGAGTGGATAAATATACTGTTGTACTCAATGAAGTACTAATCAAAATATAAAATAACAAAATACTGATACAAATATCAATATAGATAAATCTCAAAAGCATTGAAAGAACCCAGACATCAAATGCTACTTTGTGATTGCATTTATATGACATCCACAAGATGGTGAACACTACAGAGATCAGAAACAGATTAACGGATGCCAAAATCTGTGAGTGGAGAAAGTGGTTACAGCTGCAAATGGTTGGAAGAAACATTAGAGCTTGTCAAATTCTTTATATACAGTCTGTGGTTGGAATTATTTGACTCTATCTACCAAAACTCAGAATGTGTGTGAATTTTATTTTTATTTAAATAATTCCCCAATACATCTTATGTGTGCATGTATGGGAGGGCAAAAATTTGAATTTGTTTACAAAAAAATGTGTCTCTATTCTCATATGTATAAACTTCCATCACCTTCAAAGTACTCTCTGTTTGATCCAACACACCTATCAAGACACTTTCCCACTGTTCAAAGTAGTTTTTGAGCTTGTAATTTTGATGCCTTTTGTGATTTTTACCATATTGTTATCGTTCTCTGTTTTACCTCTTCCACATTGGCAAAATATTTCCCCTTGAGGACTTCCTTCATCCAGGGAAAAAAACAACAACAACAAAAGTTCTTTGGGGTAAGATTAAGTAAATAGGGAAGCTGGGGCATGGGGATCATGCTATTTTTGGTCAAAAATCACTGAACACTAATAGCAATGTTGACAGATGTGCTAGTAAATCACCCATAATGAAATGTGCAAATGTGTTGGGAAAAAATTCCCTGAAACCAAATGCAAGCTTCTCACAACAACACTAGCTGGTACACTGATGCCAATGGGTTCCTAGAATACTTATCTTGCTGGGGAAGCCTGTCGTCCAAATGATAATTCTGGGTTTTTTTGAGTTCCCTCTCATATGTGTATGTATATGTGTGTGTCTGTGCAGATGTATATGTATGGTTTCCTAAATTATCAAATGCCTTTCTTTGCAATGTGTTACTTATTTTTAAGGGATGGTATATAGAGTAAAATGTATCTTCTTTTGTTATAACACTTTTCTGGTGAATTATTTGGTATACAGGTGATGTTCTTTTTTCTTATAATAACTTTCTGTAGCTTTTGTGTTTAGTTCTCTTTCCATTCCTTATATTTAAGTGAGTTTGGTTATTTTCTGGGCCAACTGTAATTAGGGAATTCCTTGGAGTAGAAGACATGCCAAACATTTTTTTCCATAAGTTTTTGTTTACACATTTTTTTCTTCTATTGTTACTGTTATGAAATGTTTCCATAAAATATGATATCTCTGCACCACCATGCTACCTCTATCCTGGAACATAACCTTTTTCAGGAAGGATTCCTTTGCCACTCTGAATGTCCATAGGCTTTTTTTTGAAAAAGCAGGATTTATTGAGAGGACAGAAAAGCTCCCACAGTAAGAGGGGACCCCAGGGAACTGGCCATCACTAAGCTTCTTTGTTTCTTTGTTTGTTTGCTTATTTGTTTCTCAATGCTGATTTCCAAAGATGCAGATTGTTTTTCAAGAAGCTTTTCTGTCTTTTACTTTGAGGGACTTTTGTACACTTGTTCTCTGTTGAAATCCCTGGCAATTTTTGGTACTCTCCTTTTCCAACTTTCTCAACATAATATTAATTTCCATAACAAGTATGAAAGAATTAAGAATAATACATGAATAACAAATAAATAGCACCATTTATAAAAATCCAGGAAAAAAAGATAATAAGGTTTACGGCTAAAGGCTTTGAGTGATATAAATATGAATAACTAATTAAGCAATTATTTCCATGCATGTTTTAAATGCAAACAGCAGAAAGAATAAATATGTTAGATAAGACACTCAATGCAATAGAAGTCAAAATTATTTGATTATTTGGAAACAATTATTTGGCAAGGAAAAAAATGTGTCATCTGTTAATGACATTGCTGATAAGAATGAGAGTCATAGACAATAAAATGCATAAAAATAAAAGCTAGATCTGAAAATGTCAAGTACTCAGAACAATTGTGTGCTTATTTCTGATTTTATTTAATACCACTCTTCATATCACATTCATTTCAATTTTGAAGGCAGATTCAATTAAAAATGAAGAGAAGTTGTTTGATCATGAAGTTTTCTGTCAAGAAACATCCATAGGGAAAGATAAACAAACACTGGGAATAAGGGAATTTTAATATGGTTTTTCTGTTCATCCTCTTCTGACTTATCTGAGCTAAAAGTACCGTTGAGAGTTATGGACAGCTGAGTGCATGTGCTAACTTGAGGCTCAGTGGGAATGAGGATCATAATTGTCATAGAGCTTTTTCTTTTATAAGATTTCTGAGAAAGACACTTTAGTTGAAAATGGTTTCTACTAAATTCAACTTACAGCGATGTGTAAAATAATTGAAGTAAAGTTTTAAATCAGCTTCATATGACTGTGCCAGGTTTCTATTGACATAATAATAAAAAAGACATAAATACAGAAAAACATAAATGCAACATTAGTAAGCATTAGTAGTAGCAAAATTAGAGTATAAGAAAACTAACATATTAATCATTTCTGAGCAGAATATAGATGAGATTAAGATAAGATAGTAAGTAGAAAAAAATAAAGAATAATTTTTAACTAAAAATCTATTTTCAAAGTGTTAAAATAATTTATCAAATTTAATATTAAATCGAGAGTAAACAAATCATTAAAAAATCTTGTAAAAAATCTCATCATGATTAAATCTTCTACCAAAAAAAAAAAATAACCTATTAGGTATTAGATTTCTTTTCTTTTCCTTTCCTTTCCTTTTCTTTTCTTTTCTTTTTTTTTCTTTTCTTTTCTTTTTTTTTCTTTTCTTTTCTTTTCTTTTCTTTCCTTTTCTTTCCTTTTCTTTTCTTTTTACTTTAAGTTTCACTCTGTCGCCCAGGCTGGAATGCAGTGGCATGCTCATGGCCACTGCAGCCTCAATCTACTCGACTTAGGTGGTTATTTCCACCTCAGCCTTCCAAGCAGCTGGAACTACAGGTACGTACTATCATGTCCAGCTTATTTTTTGATTTATTGTAGAGAAAAGGTCTCACCAATTGCCCAGGCTGGTCTCGAAACCCAGGCTCAGGCAATCCTCTTGCCTTGGCCTCCCAAAGTTCTGGAATTACAGGCTGAGCCACTGTGCCTGCCTTAGGTATTAGATTTCTTATCTTCTTACTGTTAGCTCAGAATGAGTGAAAGAAAATGTATTGAATCTTAGATATTGTTATTTGTGTTTATTCACTTCATTGTTTATCCCTCCAGAAATATTTATTAAACATTTATTATTTTCTAGGGACTTTATATTAAGAATACATCAATGAAAAAACAAATAGAATAAAACTTACTGTTATTATTTATTTATTTATATCTTACTTACAGGACCAGACAATCACTTATCAATATTATGTGTATGAGGAGGGAACTCCCAAATATTAAATTTATTTATAAAAATATTGTATATTTATTCTTTCATTGTTTAAACTTCTGTCACCTTCAAAGTTCTCTCTATTTGATGCAATACACCTATTGAGATATTTTTTCTCTTCTCAGAGCAGTTTTTTCTTTTGGTGGAGTCTCATTATGCCGCCCTGGCTGGAATGCAGTGGGACACTTATGGCCACCCCAGCATTGGCTTGCTGGGCTCTGGTGATCCTTCTGCCTCCATCTTCCAAGTAGCAGGAACTGCAGGCATATGCTACCATGTGCGGCTAATTTTTGATTTATTGTAAAGACAAAGCCTTGCCAAGTTGCCTGGGCTGGTCTCGAACCCGCGGGATCAGGCAATTCACTTGCCTTGGCCTCCCAAAGTGCTGGGATTACAGACTGAGCCAGCAAGCTGGCCCAAAGCAGTTTTTGAACTCTTCAATTCGGATGCCTTTTAGTGTTTCTGTCATTTTTTATTTCACCTCCTTCATATTGGTAAAATGTTTCCTTTTTAGAACCTTTTTCATCCTGGGAACCAAAAAAAAAAAAAAATTGCTTGGAGTGAGATAAGGTGGATAGAGAAGATGGGGCATAGGGCTTTTGTTGTTTTGGTTCAAAACTGTAGAACACTCAGCAGGATGTGGGCGGTTGTGTTGCCATGGTGGAAGAACCAGTCACCCATTAGACACAGCTCGGTTTGTTTCTTCCTCAAATCATAGTGCAAACACCTCAAAACTTCCAGATAAAAATTTTGGTTGACCTTTAGATCTAGAGGAACAAATTTCGACTGCAAGACAAGATGCCAGCCCTTCAAAACTCAATTTCGTTTTTGTTGTTGTTGTTGTTGTTTGGGGGGGGCTCATGTTGCATAGATTTTAATGTAAAAAATAACAGAAAAGGTTAATAAAATCTGAGGAAGCAATTTTCAGTAAGGGAGAAAGTTACTGCCTCTAGTCATGGCATTTTTACCACATAATATCCATACATCCCCATTTATCCTGTAAACAAGCGAAGAAAACAATGTCCCTTCTTTAAGAAACAATGGCCATTAGGTAGGAATGTGGCTTGGTTTTTCAAGAAATATCAGAGAAGAGCAGTGGAAACGTTGAGAACAAAAGAGAACAAAAGGGACAATAGAAGAGGTGGGATCAGCAAAGTCATCAGAGTCGGCAGACAGAATGTTGGCTCTATCTCAATGGAGTTTTGGGACCCATTCCAAGTTTTGAGCAGTTATGCCCCATGGTTTAACATATATATATATATATGTTAAACATATATATATAATCATTCCACCATTAGCTGACTAAAAAATGGAGCACAAATAAAGTGGAGAAATTGGAAATTGTAGGAGGATATGGAAACATTCTGATTACAGCAAATGGTGACTTGAAGGTAGTTGAGAGGGGTGGAGATTTGCTGACTCACGTTAAATATTAGAAACAGCTAATAGGACCTGCTGAGTGAATGTAAAAAGAAAAAAGAGGAGCCAAAGAAGACTTCAAGTCTTCGAATTTAAGTAACTGAGAGGACTCAACTGTCATGAATTAGAATGAGAAAAGTCATATAACAGGTTAATTTTAGCAACGGAAAGGCCAGTTTAAAATACATATATCGTTTTCTATATACGTATATCATTATTTCTAGTTAGGACTTTATAATTTGATGATATGCATATCTATTAACAATCAACTAAACACTTATTTAAATAAATCCCATGCTTATCCATAGAAAATAATTTAATGCATATTTTACACACTAGAATAAAAATGCAATAAATGGAAGTTATCTTTTTTGATTAATTAATTATTTAATGCAAATCCTGTGAATTTATATGTAAAAACAGAAGCTCCAAGACATTGATGCAAGGTTTTGTTACAGTGTGGTTTCTATTATCAAAAATTAAAAACTAATGGTAAAATGAGATAATTCAATAGTAAAAAATATGGGTTAATTGTCAACATTATGGGAGATCTTAAATTATTGAGGTCTATCAGTGGACTTAAAGCGATGTTCAAGAGGTGTTTTCCAGTAAGATTTGCAAAGTGAGTATTGTTTTATTAAAAATGGTCACTGATAAAATATATATTTATGAATATGAGAGGGGAAACTCCCCCCAAAATAGAATTCTTTTTGGAGGGCAGGACCCTTACAGTACACTCAGAATTTGTTCTTCCAGATTAGAAGATCAACCAAAATTTTTGTCTGAAAATTTTGAGAAGGTTGTGTCACAAGTTGCAAAAGAAACATCCCAAGTTGTGGCAAACAGGTTATTGGTTCTTTCACTATCACAATGCATTTGCCTACAAACCATGCTGAATATTCTGCAGCTTTTTACAAAAACTGTCATGAGCCCCATGCCACATCTTTCCTAGCCACTGAGTCTCACTCTGAGAGCCTTTTTGTTTGTTTTTTTCTCTGGATGCAATAAGTCTTCAAAAGAAAATGTTTTTGCCAATGTGGAAAAGATGAAACAAAAAATGACCAGAAGAACTAAATGACATCAAAATCAATGAGTTGAAAAACTATTTTGAGCAGTGGAAAAAGTGTCTTCATAGGTGTATTGCATCAGAGAATACTTCGAAGGTGACAGAAGTGTAAACATGTAATAATAATAACACATTTTTTTTGTAAAAATATTATGGTTTTTGGGGGAAGGTTCCCCCTTCATATCTATATGTAATTATATGATTATATGAGTGTGGTTAAGCATATATATACTGAAGGAGCAGAGAAAGTAACCATGGTTAGAAGACATGAGAAAAAGTTAGAAGGGGTAAACAGAGTGAAATCAAGTAGAAAAAATTATCAGAGCCTATCAAATTATATGCTCACATTTATGCATTACGCAGAGATGTGAAAATATTTGTATAAAGAGCTTTAACATGTCGTCATTATAAAATAATTAACTGATAAATATTTTGTACAATTATTTGCTTACTCAGAGCACTATGTCCACCTATTCAAGTTTATTCTTGTAAAGATTATATAGAGCATAATTTTTTTTTTAAAGGCTGGGCTCAGTGACTAAACCTGTAATCCCAGTTCTTTGGGAGACTGAGACTAGTGAATTGCCTGAGCACATGGGTTCAAGAACAGCCCGGGCAACTTGGGGTGGCCTTGTCTCTACAATAAATAAAAAAAAATAACATGGTAGCACTGGCCTGTAGTTCCAGCTACTTGGAAGGTTGAGGCGGAAGGCTTGCTGGAGCCCAGTCTGGTCCACACTGGGGTGGCCACGAGCATGCCATGGAACTCCAACCTGGGCAATGGAGTGAGATTCAAATTCAAAAATAAAAAAATTTAAAATTTTAAAAATTAAAAATAAACAGACAAATAGGGAAGTGATAAAACTAACATTAGGGAAAACTAAATCTAGAATCTAGGTGTTAGAAGACAGGAAATGATTTAAACTCTAATCTCTTTCTTTGTATTGGTTGCCTTGATATGTCTTAAAGCTTCCTTTACATGGTTGGGGATGTTTCTATAAATGTGTATTGTTTACGACATCTCTGCTTAGCAAGAGTAAAAGATAGAAAGAATATTCTCTCAATTTCAGTACATAAATGCCAGAAAAGTATTCTGATTTGTTTGACTTTGGTTACATTCTGGCATCACGTCAATCAGTGTTCCAGAAGGGTAGTTTACTACCATCATCACAATTATTCTAAGTGTGGTCCAAGAAACAGCTATATTCATATTATTTAAAAGTGTTTTACATATACAGAAGGTATAGCTGTGTCCCAGACCTACTGATTCAGAATCTGCACTTTAAAAAGATCTCCAGAAGATGTATATGCATATTAAAATATGAAAGGTGCTTTCCTAACAAATTAAACACCATATTTAGAAGAAAACTATTGTAATACATCCTATTGTTATTCTTAATTTTATCCCAACTTTCATTGTTATTTTCACATCTATTTAATGCTTCTGTTTTAGCCAAATAACTAGGGAAATGAGTGGAGTGTTGAAAATTGTTGGATATTGTCATCTAATGTTTCTGAACCACACAACTCTACAGACCCCAAAAGTTTAATCCCTAAAATGTGTTTCCGTGGAGTAAGATTTAAAATTTAATTATTGGGCAGATTCTTTTTCAAGAGCCTTTCATATCTAGGAAAACAACAAGATTTTCACAACAATTGACATTTCAAAAATTAAGAAAATTTGTAATATTTATGTGATAATTAATTGAATCTGACCAATGCAAACACATGATACAAGTTTACGTAAGGAGATATGCACACTGAAGTTTCAACATAGCTTCCTAATTTGTGATTTATATTCAAAGTCATAATTCGTAAATTTATTCAATTACTTATGAATATAATAGTCCTAAAATCATCTATGAATCTTAATTTGTTGAGTCATCTAAAGTATTTATAATTCAAACATATGTTTGAGGAATATTAGATTTATTGGACCAAGACAATTAAATTGTCAGGGAGAATTCACTTTCCTGTATTAATCATAAGTTTTATAAAAATGCTTACAGTACTTGCATGGTTTTCAGAAATGCTCTCATGCTTTTTCACATAATTCATATCTAAAAGACATTTGACTTAGTGCCTAAAGAGCAATTTAGCAAGCAATTTCATTTTTGAAGGAAGCAATAAAGCTCTCCCATTGCTTTTGTTCTTGGGAAAGACAAAAGTCTGAAACATACAGATTATTGCCAAATTTAGTGGGAGTTTTTTGAGTGAGAAGTACTTCCCAAGAGATTTTACTTTAAAAGATAAATTACAGTGATCGTTATGTGATATGGAAAAGATTTTCTCATTATTGACACTTAAAATATAGAACCAAGATAAAAATATCATGTACATTTGTTATTGCAGGTATGAACACATATCTAAACAAACTAAAATTTATTTAGTTTATTTAGTTTATCTAAATTAACTAAAACTAAAATAAATGCCAGAACGTAATAGTTAAGGGAATACTTACAAGCAGTTGTTCCTTAAGCTAATATTTATTAAATGTCTGATTAAATTATTTACAAAGGGAAAAAAGAAACCTACCAAAATTTTTGAATTATGGCTGCTACTGGAAGGGGAGTTGGAGTCTAATTATCTTCAGTCTTGCAAAGTCCTATAGTAAAGTCATCTTCATTAGTTTGGAAAAAAGGACAAAATTGCCTATACTAAAAGTTGAAATTATGTTGGAGTAAACTGAAAGTTAAGAAAAATAACGGAGACAGGATGGGAACATGATGCATTAGGAGATCTTAGACACAGGATAAAGAAATATTTTTTCATGTTATAAGTACAGAAAATATAGCTATCACCTAGCAAAACTTTGATGTATATTTGGAAAAAATGTAAGCAACAAATATGTTAACAGAAACATTATTATTATATTATCCTTTTTAATTTAAAAATCAAACTTACATAGACTAGGTACATAACAGACAACAACCAAAATCATCCCCTATATTACCAACACTTAAAATAATAAAAAGATTGAGTATTTCCAGATTTAGTTCATTCTACTTTTGATAGAAATAGTAAGAATTATACAGTGTAAACTAATTAAATAACCCATCTCTGTCTTATTAGTATGATATCCAAGCAAGCTGTAGAGGAAATTCCAAATGTCTAATTTGATAATTAGCTATAGATTGATGCATAATGGGCCAAAGAGAAACAAAAGACAAATTGTCACAATAGGACACATCAGATATGCAATAGATAGTTGGGTAAAAGCATAAAGGGGATGATTTGTCCCCTAACACAGAGGGTATGTTAAAATTTGTATAAACTATAATATGTATCAAAATTACTGTGGAAAATTATTGATATGCTTTTCTTTGCTAAAGGCCCTGTAGTAAACCAGGAATCTATAGTTCCAAGACTGAAAATTTAAAGTAGAAATATAATGGCCAGGGCATTTATTTTTAAAAAATGTTCTTCTGACAGTGATTTGAAAAATACTGAGTGTCAAATTTTGGTTACTTTCAAGCATGCTGACTGAGTCAAATAATGGGTTAAAAAAAAACTTTTTTTTAATTTTTTGAGTCAGGATCTCTGTTGCACAGGCTGAAGTACAGTGGCATGATCATGGCTCATCTCCTGGGCTCAGGCAATCCTCTCATCTCAGTCCCTTGAGTAGCTGGGTCTACAGGCATACATCACAACGCCTAGCTAATTTTTCTATTTTTTTATAAGGACAAGGTCTCGCTGTCTTTCCAGGCTGGTATCAAACTCCTGGACTCCAGCAATTCTCCTGCCTTGGCCTCCCAAATTGATAGGATTACAGGTGTTAGCCATCAAGCCCAGGGAGAAATTTTTAAGAAGAGAGAAAGAGATAAATTTAGGGTATCAAACATGAAGGAAAATGAAAAGCAGAGATTTTTGCAGAAATCAGAATAGAGTTCCAACTTCAACACAGAATAACTGCTCGTGTAGGACTACATTAATTTAGAATCCATGTTTTTTATTTTGCATGCTGTATTGCTATGGGATCAAGTGGTGTAACTCAAAATCCTCTTTTTTATAGGGTTCTTTCTTAAAGGTGGCCAAAATAAGAACTTGTGTGATATATTTAAAGTGTGAATGAAGGTGTACCCATTACCTCATTACTCTTCGAAAATCTGTCTCATGAAACATGATGATAGATAGATACAGAGATTTCCGAAGACTCTAGCTTGCTCTTGCTTTTCTTTACTTCTCTGTTCAGTTATTTTGTCCAAATTCTGACATTGTTCCAAGAGTGGCTTAAAATCCATCACACCCTGTCTAATCATAGCCTCTTAAATATTACACAACTTTCTCCATAAAAGTGTACAATTTTCTAAACAAACAAATCTGGAATATTTACTTTAATGAAGCTAATGTAGTTACTTTAATAAAACAAAACATATATCTTTTCATGTTATTTAGTGGCTGAAAAATAGATGAAAGCTTAGGAAGAAACAAAACAAAATTATAAATCAAAATGTATTATTTTTCTAAGCATATCTAAGATACAATGCAAATAAATTTGTGACCCTAGTACAAGAACAAATATAATACAGCAAAATATTTAAAAATTATATCAAATGGCAATTACTGTACTGGGATAAAATACTATAATATATATCTAAAGAAAATAAAATCAGTATGTCGCAAAGACAGCTGGACTCCCATGTTTTTCACAGCATTATTAATGTTAGCCACAACGTAGAATCAGTCTAAGTGTTCATCAATTTTTAGAATGCTTGCATGTGATTTGTTTGATTATTTACTTATGATCACTTTAGTCTAAACATATTCTCTATATTCTATAGTCTAATAAACAATCTGCAGCATTTGACAGAAAACTCAGATCAATTATAGTGAAGATAAAGAAAATGTGGTGTAAATGCACAATGAAAATATTACTCAGACTTATTAAAAAAAAAAAATCCAGTAATTTGCAACAACATGAATAAACCTGAAGGACATTTTGTTAGGTGAAATAAACCAAGCACAGAAAGAACCATATTACCTGATTTCATGTGTACACGAAATCTAAAGAAGCTTATCTCATAGAAGTAGAAAGGTGATTACCAGGGATTGGGGCAATAAAAACAGACTAGGTTGAGGATATATTGGTTAAAGATCATAAAATACCAGTTAGATAGGAGGAATCAATTCAAGAAATATATTGTACAACGTTGTGACTATAGTTACTAACAATACATTGCATTCCTGAAAATTCTGAGATTTTTGTGTTCTCACCACAAAAATGACAACTAGGTAAGGTAATGCATATGATAATTAGCTGCATTATCCATTGCACAATGTGTAAGTATTTCAAAATATCATGTTGAACAAGATAAATATATATAATTTTATCTGACAATTAAAAAAATTAATTGGGCTGGACTCAGTGGCTCAGCCTGTAATTCCAACATTTTGGGATGCTGAGGCAAGTGAATCACCTGAACCTGTGGGTTCGAGACCAGCCTGGACAACTTGTTGAAACCTTGTCTCTATAATAAATACAAAATTAGCCGGACGGTAGAGCGCACCTGTAATTCTGGCCACTGGAAGGCTGAGGTGATAGAATCACCGGAGCCCAGCAGGTCGACACTGGGGTGGCCGTGAGTGTGCCACTGCACTCCAGTTTGGGTGACAGAGTGAGACTCCAACTCAAAAAAAAACCAAAAAACAAAAACAAAACTGTAACAGTTGAAAATGTTAAAAAAAAACATTGATTGATGCAAAACATATGACATTTAAATTTATAACCTAAAAAAAAAAATTTGTTATTTAAATTTGTAACCTAAAACTCAATCTGGAAAATTATATAGTAATATCAATAAAAGCAAAAAGGCATTTGGTAGAAACATAACAGTAATACACTTTTTATATAAATCTAGACTGTATTAAATTATTACTCTATACTCTTGAAAGAAAAAAATGTGTGACATTTTTTAAATGTTCATATGTGATTTATTTGATTATTTACATATTATTTCGTCAAAGTATATTATTCATGTTTTATATTCTCCTAAATAATCTGCAGCATTTGATAGAAACTCAGATCAATTATAGTGATAATCCTTCTACATTTGAGAAATTGTCAATGGTTCAATGATTTTTATGACCTTTTAAGTCCTAGTTTAATTAAGAGGGTGCCTATACAAACTTGTAATCAAGAATGAAATCAAATGTAAAATAAATACATTATGCTAACTATAGCAAATAACATTAAAATACTATTTGTAGGCACTTTTCTGTATACAGTTACTTTCTTGAAACATTGAAGGTAAAGATACACTATAGTAAGTAACTTTTATTTTATTACCAACAAAAGTAATTGATGCTTATTTACATTTTTATATTACTTTAGTTTTATATATATATATATATATCTTTCTCTTTAATAAAACATTTGCATTTAATTGTTTTGCTAAAGAAAAAGTTGACTTTAAACTCAGAATTGAAAGAAGTCAACCAACTCCATTAATTGGATAACAACTTTTAAAAAAATTTATAGAAATACAAGACTTTTATTCATCACTACAAGAGGGTAAATGTGAAAGATTTTTCCAGGGAGATAAACATCAGTTTTTTTTTTCTTTTGAAATAAGACAAAATATTACAGGAACATAAATTAAGAATTCAAGAAATAACGTAGAGAAAGATTTTGCTGCAAAATATTTGAAAAAAGAAATCATGACTATTTTACAATGAGAAAGTCATCCCTATGATAACTTTGCACATTTATTCTTTAGGGTAATTCTCAGGAGTTAGTTTTATTATTATACCTACAGTTTAGAACAATAAAGAAACAGAGAATTTAACTATATTTTGCATTTTCCCCAAGATGGTGGAATAGGGGCTTTCAAGCATGCCTCATCCCCTGGAACATTGTGTAATAGTGTCTAAACACCAACACAGTGGATCCCAATTCAAGAAGGAAAATGCATATTCATCAAAATGGCAAAGAACACCCCAGATCTTAAGAAGGAGAAGATGGTTGTATAGCCCCTGTGTTGGCATTCTGCAGATAAAAGTGAGTGTAACCCTAAAACACGGGACAAGATGAAAAACTCCCCTCTGAGACATACTTCCAGTCAGATATCTGCCTAACTCAGGACACCGGAGACCACTCCATTTCTCGTGGGCCCTGGAGCTATCTCAAGAGGATGCCAGAGTTGGTGAAAGAAAAAGAAAAGCCATAGGTGCTCTGCCAATCCAGGTCAGTGGGGAGGACCTCTTTTGATTGAGGTCCATTGTCTCAGCAACAGCATCTCTTCAGGTACTTTGGTTTCTGCCCAGGACAAGGCTGCTTGCTCTGGAGTGAAGGAGGGGCCACCCACAGCCCAAGCAGGGTAGGAGCATGGTGATCACCACAGGGTTTGGAACCAGACATGTGGTCATCCCAACCTGCATCTGGGAGCAAGTGGGGACCCCCTAAAGCCACATTTTTCTCTGGGAGCAATAGGCATTCGATCTCTGTGTGTTACTACCTGAGCACCACACCCTTCCCCACCCCTCCAGGCAGGTGCTGTAAAGGGTTCTAGCAATAACAAGGAACACTCTGGGTAACAGCCTAAATGACAGGAACCTAGCAGAGCGTCCCCATTCCCATACTCTAGAAACTGCATCTTGACCAAAAGAAGAATTGCTGTAGCTGTGGTATCTCATGAACAGTGGGTCTTATGACCAACATCAGTTTTGCAACCTGGAACACTTCAGAAAGCGCCATTGTTAAGAACCCCAGCCTCCTTTCTGGAGTAACTGAGATAGTGTGCTCCAGTAATACTGAGGAAAAAGAGGTGCCCCATGCCTATATGACTGGGAAAGCAGTCTAAGTGGCAGGAGGCCAGCAGGAGGAACCTCATCCCTCAGCACTTGAATCACTAGCTTGAGGTCAGGAGAGTTCCTGGTCCTTTGGTTCCTCCTAGGTAGCAAGACCTGAAGTCAAGATCAGCTACGTGACCCAGAATAGAGCTACAGATGTCATTGTGGGTCACGACAGCCTGTCATTCTGGTCTTTCAATAAAGTGTGACACGCCACCTCCTAGCAATAAGGATCAGTTAGCCTCTGTTTTTACACATCCAGAGTAGTAACCTAAACTGCTCCGCTTTCCTAGATAGTAATCTACATGTAGTAAGATCTCCTTTGCTCCATGCCCTAACATGTATAATGAGTAGGAGTTTGAGCCACCCCTCCAACCTGGGGTAAAATCCTTGGTGCTATGTTGCTCTCTCTGTTCAATGAGCAGACATACCCCCAGGAAGCTAGATCTCCCATTCTTCTAGATTAGGTACATAATCTGTGCTCCCTTTCCTGAGCAGAGAACACGAAGCAGCACAGGTTCCCTGACACCTAACTAAGGCACACCTTTGGACACTTAGAGGCTGTACACCAGACCCAGCCTTGAAGCAAATACCTTTGCCTGACATTAGTGAACTTGTAGGTGGGCCTGCCTGGTTGGGCCCTGCTCATCTTGGTTCTCCCCTCCCTGGGACTGAATTGGAAGCTCAGACCACAGTGCACAGAGTGCTTCTTCCAGTATACAAGAATCAAGTAAATACCCATCCACATTGGCAGAAGCCATCTCTTACCCATAGTGCAACTTACTTGCCTGAGGGTTGAATGCTACATTGCAATAGATAATTTACTGACAACAACACACACCACTGAGGAATAAATTAAGCTTCCCAAAACTCCTGTCACCCTAGTCACACAGAAAGCAGTGGGCCAGTCCACACTCCCACTATATCACTGTTACAACCAACACCTGGGAAAGCCTACATACTGTCTATCTGTATCAAAGGAATTCATACAGATTAGCTGCTATAGTTCATCCAGATAAGAAATAACCAGATAAATAATTCTGAAAATATTAAAAAAAACCCAGAGTGTTTCCCCTCCAAAATTCCTCACCAATTTTCCAATAACAGAACATAACCACAATGAAAGCTCTGAAATA
Organism: Cephalopachus bancanus; assembly: GCA_027257055.1. Taxonomy (NCBI): domain Eukaryota; kingdom Metazoa; phylum Chordata; class Mammalia; order Primates; family Tarsiidae; genus Cephalopachus; species Cephalopachus bancanus. The sequence continues at coordinate 13,399,327 of JAPVLO010000068.1, read as the reverse complement.
TCACATCACGAATTCAGAATACTGACTATATAAAAGCCCAATTGGATGTAAGGTAAAGTTGAAATCACACACAAAAAAATCTGCAGAACAATTCAAAAACTGAAAAGAGAAATTGACAACATTAAAAAAAGAACTAAAAAACTCAACGGAGGAGATGCAAAACATGGTACAAATCTACAGCAGTAGAATAGAACAAATGAAAGAAAGAATTCCAGTGATGGAAGACAGGTTTTATTTAACTAACCCAGTTAGACTAAAGTAAAGAAAAAAAAATCAAAAAATTGAGCGAAGCTTATGAGAAATATGAACTACAAAAAGTGACAAAACCTACAAATAATAAGCATTGCAGAGGGAGGAATTATGCAAAAATGTATGGAGAACATATTTGAGGAAATAATTCAGAAAAACTTCCCTGGTCTTGAGAGAAATTTAAACAGCCAGATTTAAGAAGCCCAAATAACTCCTGCAAGATACATCACAATAAGAACCTCACCAAGCCAGGCTTGGTGGCTAAGCCTGTAATCCCAAGCCTTTGGGAGGCTGAGGTGAGTGGATTGCCTGAGTCCGTGGGTTTGAGACCCACCTGGGCAGCGAGACCTCATCTCTCCAATAAATAAAAAAATCAGCCAGGTGTGGTAGCACATGCCTGTAATTCCGGATACTTGGAAGGCTGAGGCGGAAGGATCGCCAGAGCCCAGCAGGTCGAGGCTGCGGTGGCTGGGAGTGGCCACTGCACTCCAGTCTGGGCGATGGAGTGAGACTCTAACTCAAAAAAAAAAGAACCTCACCAAAGCATGTTATGGTCAGATTTTCCAAAGTCAACAGGCAGCAAAAGAGAAGCACTGAATCACATATAAAGCAAAGGACATTAGACTAACAGCAGATTTCTCAGCAGAAACCCTGTAAACCAGAAGAGAATGAGGACCTATTTTCAACATCCTTTAAAAAATGCCAACAAAGAATTTTATATTTATCCTAAGCTTCATAAATGAAGAAGAAATAAAGTCTTTCCCTGACAAGCAGACACTAATGAAACTTGTTGTAGTATACAAGCCCTACGTGAGATACCCAAGTTCTTCTAAACTTGGTAATGAAATGATGACTCTCATTATCACAAGAGATCACATAAGTACAAAGCTTACAGTGTCTATAAAGCAAGTTCACATTCAAATCCCCAAGTCAGCTTATTTACACCACTATGGCAGGAACACCTCACATACCAATATTAACACTTTATATAAATGGTCTAAACACCCCACTTAAAAAAATCACAGTGGCAAACTGCAATAAAATAAAATTAGATTCAACCATATGCTGCCTTAAAGAGACCCACCTACTGGCTAATAACAGTTACAAACTCAAAATAAATGGGTGGAAAAAAGATTTATCAAAAAAATGGACAGGAAAGCAGGTGTAGCCATCCTCATATCAGCTCAGGACTTTAAACAAAAAACAAAACAAAACAAACAATGAAGGGCACTGTATAATGATAAAGAGTGTACTTCAACAAGAAGTTATAGCCATCTTAAACATATATGCACCAAACACCAGAGCACCCAATATCAAAAAGAAAATGCTACCTAACCTTAGAAAATGTGTCACTAACAATACCAATGATAGTTGGAGACTTCAATACCCTCCTAACAGCCCTAGAAAGATCATCAAAGAAAAAAACCAACAGGGAGATCTGGACCTTTAACCTGACACTCAAACAAACGTACCTCATAGATATCTACTGAACATTCCACCCAACAACACCAGAGTATACATTTTACTCATCAGCACATGGAACATTGTTGGGAGCCAGCCTTGGAGGCCCACCTGACTGACAAAGTCCAGGTGGACCGAGGACCTCCAGCCGCAAAGTGAGTCCGGGCAGCTGAAGCCCTTCTGTCTTCCACCTTTGCTGTTTGGTATGGCCAAAGAATTCTGTGCAGTCGTGGAAGAATAAAATGGCATGTTTATGCGAAGTACTCACAACTAACCTGAGAATGTCATGGTTCATTTTTCCATTTTCCCACTATGCCTCTTGGCCTTTTCTAACATATGCAAGGCTTAAACTCTGAAGCACATCAAGAATGCTTTCTTTCACTTGGTTATAAGTTACTAGATAATGCTTGAGTAAAAAATGATATAAGCATATTCACTCATTTGATTTAGAATTATGTAGTTTAGTGTTTAGATATAAGGTTTTTTAAAAGCACAAGTTTATAGTAAGTTCATTATGAATTCATTATAAGTTCTAACTCTCATCTAGGAGTTACACAGGTAATTTATTACACTGTTTTCACAGATTTAGGATGAAGATTAATAGTTAAGGTTTCTACTTAATTCAATAGTTAAAATTCTAAGTTAATGTTTGTAGAGTGGGTTTTCACTGAATTCATAATATACTCATTGGATACTTTTATGATAAATTAACTAAAGACAGAAAGCAACCTTGGGGGCCTGGGAAACATTGCTAAAAGCTTCTTTTGAGTTCTCTTTAGAAATAAACACTGCAGGATAAGAGAAAAGAGAGACGAAGACACCTGGACAAGAGAGGCAATTACAAAGCTCTGAAAGTCATAGAAGCCCCAGAAAGAAAACTACTGCTACATGAAGAAATGTGCACTTGGAAACTTTCTTGAGACATTTCAAGGACTGTAATTTGGACTTTGGACTAAAATTATCATTTTTGGCTTTATGAATAAGACTCATTGTCTGAATGGTTATAAGTTTCTTGGCTTGTTTGTTGCTAAGATCACTAGATGGTGGTAACTTTTAAAGGATATGTATGTGAAGGAATTTTCTTTGTCTTGCCCCTTTACAAATGGTATAAAAGCTTTCTGTTAGCCAACATTAAACGTCATCTGTTCAGCAAGCAGGTGTCCGAGTATAATATTTTCATCTTTCGCCTATCCGTCTCTCCTTCAGGAAGCCTTACCCCTTTGGCAGGAGCAGGACTCCCGCAGAACATGCTCCAGGATTGATCACAGTCTTAGAAATAAAACAAGTGTGAACAAATTGCAAAAGGTTGAAATAATACCAAGCATCATCCTAGATCACAGAGGAATAAAAATAAATACTGCCACCAACAAGATCCAACAACAGAGAAAGACATGAACACTAAACAACATGCTGCTAAATGACTTTTGGGTCAACACAGTAATGAAGACAGAAGCAAAAAGATTCCTGAAAACAAAGACACATATTACAAAATCTCAGGGATGCCATGAAATTAATGATGAGAGGGAAATTCATAGCATAGCATACTCATATCAAGAAAATAGAGACATCACAAGTCTAACATCACACCTAAGGAAACTGGGAAGGCAAGAGTAACGAAGTCCTAATTTTAGCAGAAAAACCCAGATTACTAAGATAAAGTACCAATTGCAGGATATACAAGACAAAAATATCACAGAAAGGGTCAGTAAGCCAAAAAAGCTAGTTCTTCAAAAGGATAAATAAGAACAACAGACCCATGGCAAGATTGACTTTTACAAAAGAGAAAGTACAAATAAATATAAGTAGGGAAAAAAAAAAGCAATGTCACAACTGATCCCAAAGATATTAAAAAGATTATCAGCAGTTAATGTGAACATCTGTATGCTAGTAAACTAGAAAACTAGGAGGAAATGGAGATTTTTCTGGCATCACATAACCTCCCGAGATTGAAGCAAGAAGAAATTGAAGCCCTAAACAGACCAATAATATCCAGGATATTGACTCAGTTTTAAGAAACCTCCCCACCAAAAAAAGCTTTGAACCAGATGGCTTCTGAGGCTGAGTTCTACAAATCATACAAGGAAGAATTGATACCAATCTTATTGAATGTATTCCAGGCAGTTGTGAAAGAAGGACTTCTTCCTCATTCATTTTATAAAGACAATATCATCCTGATACTCAAAACTGGCAAAGGCCCAACAAAAAGAGACAATTGCCAGCCAATTTCCCTGATGAACATAGACACAAAAATTCTCAATAAGATTCCAGCAAATTGGATCCAGCAACATATTTCAAGTATCATCCACTATGAGCAGGTGGGCTTTATTCTCAGCATGCAGGACTGATTCAACATTCACCAAGCTATACATGTAATTCATCACATTATCAGGTGTAAAAGCAAGAACCACATGATTATCTCATTAGATGCAGAAAAAGCATACAAAAAACCCTAACATCCCTTCTTCATAAAAACTGCAAAACACCAAGGCATTGAAGAAGCATTTCTCAAAACAATAAGAGCCATCTATGACAAACCAACAGCCAATATTTTGCTTAATGGGCAGAAGTTGGAAGCCTTCCCCCTCAGAACAGATCAGTTCAAGAATGCCCACTCTCACCACTCCTATTCAACATAGTACTGGAAGTTCTAGTCAGAACAGCCAAGCAAGAGAAGTAAACCAAGTTTATACAAATATGAAAAGAATAAAGTAAAGAATTCCTCTTTGTGGACAATTAGATTCTATACCTGAAAAACCCTATGGAGTCTTCAAAAATCTTCTCAAAGTGATAGACACATTTGGTAAAGTCTCTGCTTATAAAATCAACATGCAAAGATAGCTGCATTTCTATACATCAACAATGAGCAGGCTGAGAACCAAATAAAAAAACAATCCCATTAATAATAGCCACAAAAAATAAAATATCTTGTCATACAACTAACAAGAGAAGCGAAAGACCTTTACAAATTAGAATTACAAAATGTTGCACAAAGAAATCAAGGATGAGACAATGTAAAAGGAAAAATATTCCATGTTCATGGATTGGAAGAATTAATATTATCAAGATGTCTATTTTGTCTATGACAATCTACAGATTCAATACAATACCCATCAAATTGTCAATATTGTTTTTCACAGATTTGGAAAAGACAACATAGAAATTTATCCGGAAGCAAAATTAGCATGCATATCCAAAGCAATCCTCAGCAAAATGAACAAAGCTGGAAGTATCACACTTCCAGACTTTGAAATATATTACAAGGCTACAGTAACCAAGACAGCATGGTATTGGTCAGGAATAGGTGTATAAGCCAATAGAATGGGACAGAGATACTGAAAATAAAAATATAGTCCCTCAACCAACTCATCTTTGACAAAGCCATCAATAACAAGCATTGGGGAAAGGAAACCATGTTTAGCAAGTGATACTGATAAAACTGGCTAGCCATATGCAGAAGAATGAAATTGGACCTCTACTTATCACCATATATAAGAAGAAACTCAAAATGTATCACAGACTTAAATGTAAAATCTTAGAAGAAAACATAAAGAATACCCTTCTGGACACAAAAGTAGACAATGAATTCATAACCAAGTCCTCAGTAAAAAGTACAACATAAGCTAAGATAAACAGTTGGGACCTTATCAAACCGAAAAGCTTTTGCATAGCAAAAGAAACCATCAAGAGAGTAAAGGGACAACCCACAGAATGGAAATATATGTATATGTATATATATTCAGGATTTACAAGGAACTTAAATGAAGTGAAAGGAAAAATAACCAAGCAACTCCATTAAAAAGTGTGCAAAGAACATGAACAAATACTTCTCCAAGGAAGATATACAAGCAGTCAACAAACCTATTAAAAAATGCTTAACCTTATTAATCACCAGAGAAATGCAATAAAAACTACAATGAGATACCACTTAAGGATCGCTATCATTAATAAGTCAAAAATCAGTAAATGCTGGCATGGTTCCAGAGAAAAGGGAATCCTTCTACACTGTTAGTGGGAATGTAAGCCAGTTCAACCTCTATGGAAAGCTCTGTGATGATTTTCCAAAGAACTAAAAATTGAGCTTCCATATAATCCAGTGATCCCTCTTCTGGGAATATACCTGGATGAACATAAATTGCTCCACTCAAAAGACACCTGCATATACATGTTTATTCCACACTCGTCACAATAGCAAAAACAAGGAACCCACCCTGATGCCCAATGAACATGGGCTGAATACAGAAAATGTGGTATATATACTTGATGAAATACTTTGCAGCCACAAAGAACAAAATCATGGTCTTTACAGCAACTGAGATGCAGTTGGATACTGTAATACTAAGTGAACTATCACAGAAACAAAAAATGGAATATCACAAGTTCTCACTCCTAAGTGGACCCTGAACACAAGTCACACTAGCACAAGGGAGTAATTGGCAGTCACTGGGCACTGCTAGGGGAGGAAGGGAGGAGGATGGAGGGGCACATGGCAACACCAAGGGTACACGGTCCACTACCAAAGGGAGAGTGGGCCAGCTAGAAGCCCAAACTTTACCTACATGCAGCCTATTTGTGTGGCAAGTCCTCACTTGTACCCCAGAACTCTAAAATAGACATCACAAAAACCTAAATCTAGCGGAAGAAAATAAATAACAAAGATCAGAGCAGAAATAAATGGGATTGAGGCCCAAAATAATACAAGAAATCAATAAATCAAAGAGCTGGTATTTTTAAAGGATAAACAAATTGACAGACCACTAGCAAGACTAACCAAAAAGTAAAAGAGAGAGAGAGAGAACTCAAAGAAATTGAATCAGAAATTACTGACATGAATAATAATGATACCAAAAAAAAAAAAATCAGAGACTACTATGAACACATTTATGACAACAGAAAATGGATAAATTTCTAGAAAAGTACAACCTCCCAAGACTGAACCAGACAGAAATATATAGCCAGAATAGGCCAAAAACGCAAAATGAAATTCAGTCAGTATTTTAAAAAATCTCCCAACCAAAAAACAAAAGCCCAGACCAGACAGATTCATAACCAAATTTTATTAGGCAAGGAAGAGCTAGCACCAATCCTATTGAAATTATTCCAGATAATCAAGGAGGATGAACTCTTCTTTTACTCATTCTACGAAACCAGTATCACACTGATACCAAAATCAAGCAAGGCACAACACAAAAATAAACTATAGATCTACTTCCTTGAGGAATACAGACGCTAAAATCCTTAACAAAATACTAGGAAATGAAATTCAACAGCATATCACAAAACTTATTCATCATGAGTAAATAGGCTTTATTAAAAGGATGCCAGGATGATTTAATATCTGTAAATCAATAAAGGTGATCTGCCACGTAAACAGAATCAAAAATAAAAATCAAATGATCTTAATAGATGCAGGAAAGGCATTTAACAAAATTCAAAATTCCTTCCTAATAAAAACCCTCAAAAAACCAGGCATTAGTAAAACATCTCAAAATAATAAGACACACCTACTGCCAACATCATACTTCACTGGGGAAAGTGGGAAACACTCTTCCTTAGGCGAGGAACAAGACAGAAATGTACACTCTCACCACAGTTATTTAACATTGTACTGGAAGTCCTATCGAGAGCAATCAGGCAAGGGAAAGAAATAAAAAACATTCGAACAGCAAACAAGAAACCAAAATATCCCTGTCCATTGATGACATGATTGCACACCAAAAAGCCCCACAGACTCCTCCAAGAAGCTTCTGGATCTGATTAATAACTTCAATAAAGTCTCAGGATACAAAATCAAAGTACAGAAATCTGTAGTTTTCCTATATACCAACAGCACTCAAGCTCAAAACCAAATCAAGACTTTAATCCCACTTGCATAAACCACACACACACTGAGATAAAAATAAAAACCTATGAATACACCTAAGAAGGTGAAAGATATCTGCAAGGATAACTATAAAATACTGATGAAAGAAATTATATATGACACAAACAAAAGGAAAAACTTCCCATGTTCATGGATTGGAAGAATCAATATTGTTAAAAATAACCATTCTTCCCAAAGGACTCTGCAGACTTCATGGAATTCCAATCAAAATACCAATTTAATTCTTCACAGAAATAGGAAAACCAATCTTAAATTTTATATGGAATCAAAATAAGACCACGAATAGCCGAAGGAATTCTAAGCAAAAAGAATAATTAGAGGCATCATCACATTGCCTGACTTCAAATTATGCTATAAGGCTATTGTATCTAAAACAGAATGTTAGTGGAACAGGAATACATAGACAGATCAATGGAACAGATTAGAGAATCTAGAAATAAAACTATATTCCTACAACCAACGGGTTTTCAACAAAGTCAACAAAAATAAACAATGGGGAAAGGGCAGCTTATTCAATAATGGTGCTGGGAAAATTGGCTACCCATATAAAGAAGAAGGAAACTAGACCCCTATCTCTCACCATACACAATAATTAATTCAACATGAATTAAAAACTTAAATGTAAATCCTGACACTATAAAAATCATAGAAGAAAACCTAGAAAAGAATCTTCTGGACATTGGTCTAAGCAAAGAATTTATAACAAAGACCCCAAAAGCAATGGCAACAAAAGCAAAAATAGATAAATGGGACTTAAACAAAAAAGCTTCTGCACAGTAAAAGAAATAATCAACAGAGTGAACATAAAACCTATTGAATGGGAGACAATATTTGCAAAATTACACCTCAGACAAAGGACTAATATTACAAGTCTACCAAGAACACAAACAACTGAACACACACACACACACACACACACACACACACACACACCAAATAATTCCATCAGAAAGCAGGCAAAATACATAAAAAGATGTTCTCAAAAGAAGACACACAAGCAGCCAATGAACATATGAAAAATATTCAACAACTGATTATTATAGAATGCAAATTAAAACCCCAGTGAGATATCACTTCACACCAATCAGAATGGCTATTATTAGAAAGTCAAAGAACAAATGCAGAAGTGAAAGAACTATGAAATGAAAGCTACATAACACTGGCCAAAGAAATTCAAGAAGACACAAACAAATGGAAAAATATTCCATGCTCATTGATAGGAAGAATCAACATTGTTAAGATCTCCACCCTACCAAAGGCAATCTATAGATTCAACACAATTCCCATTCAATTACCAATCTCATTCTTTCAGACCTGTGCGAAACGACAATACAGAAATTCACATGGAAACATAATTGACCACAAATAGCAAAACAATCCTTAGCAAAATAAAAAAATGGAAAGTATCACACGTCCAGGCTTTAAACTTTACTGTAAGACTACAATAATCAAAACAGCCTAGTATTGGTGGTACAAGAACAGGCATATAGACCAATGGAAGAGAATAGAGATTCCAGAAGCAAAAACTCAATTATTTACCTAACTCATCTTCGACAAAGCCTCCACCAACAACCCCTGGAGAGAGGAGAACCTACTCAGTAAACAGTGCTGGGAAAATTGACTAACCACATGCAGGAGCAGGAAATTATAACTGGACCCCTACCAATTGTGACACACACAGAAAAAAACTCTACATAGATCAAAGACCATAACTATAAGAATCTTAGAAAATGCAGGAGACACCCTTAGAGAAATTGGAATAGGAAAACAATTCCCAATCAAAACCCCAGATGTCCATGCCATAAGAGATAAGATAGACAATTGGGACCTCATTAAACTAAAAGCTTCTGTAAAGCAAAAGAAACCATCAGGAGAGTGGGAAGACAGCTCACAGAATGATAAAAAAAAATTTGCCAACTGTATATCTGACAAAGGCCTAACATTCAGGATCTGCATGGAACTCAAACATGCCAAAAAGGATAAAAACAAATGGGCAAAAGACATGAATAGCCACTTCTCAAAAGAAGATATATGAGTGGCCAATGGGCACATGAAAAAGTGCTCAGTCTCACTAATCATCAGAGAACTACAAATCAAAACCACATTGAATTCCGGCTACTAGGAAGGCTGAGGCGGAAGGATGCCAGAGCCCAGCAGGCCGAGGCTGCGGTGGCCGGGAGCGGCCACTGCACTCCAGTCAGGGCGACAGAGTGAGACTCCAACTCAAACAAAAAACAAACAAACAAACAAAAAAACCACTTGAGAAACCACATAACCCCAGTAAGAATGGCCATCATTAATAAACAACACAGATGCTGGTGAGGATGCAGAGAAAAGGAAATGCTTCTACATTGCCAGCGGGAATGCAAATTAGTTCAACCTCTTTGGAAAACAGTGTGGCTATTTCTAAAATAACTAGAAATTGACCTTCCTTATGACCCAGCAATCCTTTACTGGGAATATACCTGGAGGAACTTAAATCATTCTACCAAAGAGCTACCTGCACATGCATGTTTATTGCAGTACTATTTACAATAGCAAAGACGTGGAACCAACCATGCTCCCTATAAAAATTGGACTGGATGAAAAAAATATGGTACATATACATGATGGAATATTATGCAGCCACAAAGAAGGACAAACATATGGAGATCACAGCAACTTGGATGGATTTAGAGTCTATTATACTCAGTGATCTATCACAGAACCAAAGAAAGTACTACATTTTCTCACTTATAAACAGACTGAACATTTAACATGAGACTGTAAGAAAGGGATTGGCAGTACTGGAACACTGCCAGGGGAGGAAGTGGGGGCACATAACAACAATAAGGGTACCCGATCTCGAACCAAGTGAAGTGGAGACCAAAGGTTGGTCATCTATATGATGACCACTTGTTTACCTAATCTTAAATTGTGCCCTGTATCTTTAAAATAAAAATAAAAAATAAAAATAAATAGAAAAAGAAAAAAAAAGAACAACAAATGCTGGTGCAATTGAGGAGAAAAAAGGAATGCTCTTTCACTGTTGGTGGACTTGTAAACTAGTTAAATCATTAGAGACTTCTCAGAGAACTAAATATTGAGTTACCATTTGATATAGCAATCCCACTATTAGGGATCTACACATAGGAAAAGTTATCAATATATTAAAAAGATACCTGTACTTGTATGTTCTTTGCAGCACTATTCCCAATAGCAAAATCCAAAATCATTGAACCAACCTACATACCCACCAAAAATTGACCAGATAAAGAAAATGTGGTATACATATACCATAAAATACTATGCAGCCCTAAAAAAGAATGAAATCATGTATTTTGCAGCAACATGGATGAAGCTGGAGATCATCATCCTAAGTGAACTTAGAAACAAAAAAACATACACTGCATGTTTTCACTCATATGCTTGAGCTAAATGGTCACAAAGATGGAAATAATAGATACTGGGGACACCAATAAGGTTACATTTAGGAAGGAGGTTAGAGTTTAGAAATAATCTTTTGGATAAAATGTTCACCCTCTGGAAATTTGGCCACCCAGACTCAAACTCTTTCACTACACAATATGCTCATGAGACAAACATGCATGTGTACTTGTACACCCTGAATCTAAAATAAAAATGGGGGGAAGAAAGCTTTTGCATGGTTACACAGCTGTGCACTAAACTTATTACCAAGCAACTTGATTCAAAATCTATGCTCTCAAAAGTGATTATATTTTTCTTTTTATACTGGTAGCATATACAATTACTTTAGATAAAATAACTTCTTACTGTTTTGAGTTGCTGGCTTATAATATAAAATAATCTGTCTTTTATGTTGATTCACATACACCAAAATGCTGCATATTTCAGTGTCTATGTTAGTAAACATATTCAACAATTACAGATTTTCATCAGACAAAAGGAGACTTCTATTTATTGAATTTACCACTTTATCAACGGCATCATGTCTTGCAAATTTAAAAGCCCAAATGCCACTGTTTTCCTGGTTTATGTGAAATAATCTCATACTGATGCAAAGTTTCCATGCTGAATGGGGATTTTCTTACTTGTTTCCTCTGCTAGCATTGCACTGAAGATTTCTTGTTGATCTGTGGTAAAATGTTTCTATGTATATATATATTTTTTTTCCAGTGAAAGCCAAATGAAGGTAATTGTGTTTTGCAGTGAATGATAAATCCTTAGAGTATAGCAGTAAAACTAAATTCCTAAAACTTGTCAAGTGCTCTTACAGGTAGAATATAATTGAGCACCAATATTTCTTTAGATATGTTTAGAGAAGCTAGTAAAACTTATCTTAAGTAATAATGTTCCCATGCCTAGTTCTCCATGGAACTCAAATTAAATAAAAACAAAAGATTATATGCATGTTTATATTTTAAAATTAATCTGAATTGTACTAAGAAAAATTTCTAGACAGGTTCTTAATAATAGCATCTAAGCATGTATTGTAGCTATTCATTCTTTTGATGCACATGTAAAAATTCTTAAAATATTATTTTATGTATTCACTGTGTTTTTTCAAAAAATTTGCAGCAGTTATAATGTAGATAAAAGATATTGCTGTAAGCAACATTAATTTATTTAATTATAAAGCAGAACTTTAAAAAATGGCACATATGAGCTCTGTGGATTAAAATCTGAAGTACAAATGAAACATTTCACTAATCATTGTAGGAAAATACAGCCAACAAAACCTGTTACAAACTCCCATTAGCAATTCTGAATTTACACATGAAATTAGTCATGCATTTATTCATCTGCTAAAATATGAAAACAAAACTCCATAGAGATAGCATTGGGTCCACAATAGGGACATTGAAAAACTTATTCAAATAAATGAATGAAATAAATGAAAACAAGAAGTCAATAGAATCTTTATTCAAGCAAAATGTGTAATACAAGCTACACAATAGATTTACTGTATATGATATATTTCAAAATCTCAAATGTTGTGGGAAAAATTAATATATTTTTAATATATTGGCATATTCTAGTAACTTTGAAAATTATATTGACTTATTAAAAAATAACTTAATATTTCTTCTGCTAATTTTCTTAGGTTATTTTAGTCAAATTTCTCTTAATTTCAATTTATTAGCCTATTTGGATGTTGGAGCTTTAAATGGCAATTTACCAAACCTAAGCATGAGATTCTATTTTTGAAATTATGTCAAGATATATATAACATGATAAATAAGAGAAAAATATGTATGTTTTCTAGATTTCTATATGTTTTTCTATATGTTTCTATATGTTTTCTAGGTTTCCAAACAAGCAATATTATAATTTTACATCATATTGAAGTGAACAATGTGCACTACAAAGAAAGATACACAACCATGAAAACTCTGTATATTTTAAATAAAAATGTATGTACTAAAATTTTAGAATATTATTTGTGACTTATATTGAAGAGTCATTTGATAATTGCTTTAGAAGTGCATTTAAAACATGGTATCTATTTTAAAAATAGGTATAATGTGTTATATTTTCTTCATACCATTAGGTATAATGTTATAATTTTAACATAACCCAACTTTCTCTCATTAAATTTATTTTCTTTTATAATAAATAAAATTAAAGCTGATGTGGATGGTTAAAACATTGGATTTAAGATATCAAAATTTAAACTAATTTTTTTCTCTATCAAATTAGTTCTTCCTATTGACTTGTTAAATTTCCTTTAATATCATCATTATTTTATCATCTCTTCACTACTGGAAGTCTTAAATTAAACATATATTTTATATACATATTATAAAAACGTATTAGTTTTGGAACTTGGAAAAATTAATATGTTTATGTAATCCCTCTGAAACAGGTTCTTCTACACAGGTTATTCCATTCTAAAATGAAGAATTTAGAAAATCTGTAAGAGATACTTCAAAGATTAAAATAAAAATTTTAAAGTTTTAAAATGTCCAATTAAATGATAGTTATATAACAATTAAAAAAAATACAGTGCCATTCTTGCCTGTTCTAGCAAATTCATAAATATCTTCATTTATGTTTTGCCTTTTATTCCTGTGATCAATCAGTAATCACTTCCTGGAGAGTTCATTAAACTGTGAGTTTTTCAAAAACAAGAACTCTGAATTTTTTATCTTTGTAGTCTCAGTCTAAAATGCATTAGATATGAGGTATTTGAAAAATACAATCTCTATTCACACATTATCCATATTTTATTATATTAAAATATCTTCTAACTAGTTTACATGTTCTAGACAGATTAAGAATACAATAAATAAGAGATTACTTCTTTATCCTTCATTCTTCATTTCCTTATGTATACTTGACTTTCTAATCTGCCTTATTTTCTTTCTTTCTGAAAATCTCCTTTTAATAGTTATTACAGGACAGAACTGCTCGATGAAGTCCCTCTGTTTCTCATGAGAATGTTTTTATCTCTTCTTCAGTTTGGCAGGATAATTTTACTAAATATAAAATTCTAACTTGCTGATTTTTTCAACACTTAAATATTTCTATTCATTCTTCTTTCTTGCATGGCTTCTGATGAGAAGTCCACTGTAATTCTTATCTTTGTTCTTCTGTACAAGAGCGTTCCATTTTCTTTCTAACTTCTTTCAAGCCTTTCTCTTTGTATTTTACTTCTTGCAATTTTAATATACGTCTTGCTATCGATGTTTTGTTATTTATACTGCTTGGTGCTCTCTGAGCTTTCTAAGTTTGTAGTTTGTGGTCTAGCCTTAATTTTGCAAAGTTTTCAATCACTGGTGCTTCAAATATTATTTTCTTTATGTTTTCCTTTGTCTTTCTCATCTCATATTCCAATTACACATATATCATACCTTTTAAAATTGTTCCATGGTGCATAGATGTTCTATTCTAGTTTTAATTTCATTCTTTTTCAATTTCAGTTTGCAAAGTTTCTCTTGACATACCTTCAAGCTCATCACTTATTTCCTCAGATATGTCAAAACTGTTCATGAGCACAGTAAAGGTACTACTCATTTATTTTATAGTCTTTAAAATTATTTCTAATATTTATTCTTTTCTTTTCCTTTTTTTTTCTTCTTTTCTTGTCCAGTTCTCTGCTTACATTATCCATTTCCTCTTTAATGTTGTTTTGGCTGTTAAGAGTCCTGAGTCCTTAATATAGTAATCAAGTTTACATTAACTTTTTTCTCTGCTAATTTCAAATTTTTATCATACTTAAATTCTAATTTTTTAATGCTTACTGTTTAGTCTCTTTTGCCTTCTGTTTTCCTTTTAGCATGCTTGTATTTTTTGAAAGCTGAGCATGTTGCATCGATAATGGGAACTTTAATGTTTCATGTTAATGTGGCTAAGAGATGGGCTGTGATTAATCTTTATTAAAGACTTCCAGTTCCTCTAGTGTTCTTGTGTTTTTCCTCCTCCCTAAATAGAGTGTGTCTTGCCACACTTTCAGCTGTTATCCACTTTTATACTGAAGTCCCATTGATGTAGTTGTTAGACGTGTGGGAGGGTATCATCTACATCTTTCTTTCATCACTTTAATGAATGCTTTGTAGTATTTTCAATTTGATTTTTTAACACACATGTCTATCTTTTATTTTCTTAATACACAGATTTATAGCTTTAATTTCTCTGTTAATGTTGCTAAAGTAACATTAAGAGACAATTAGTCATTTAAACACCAATACCCTTTCATTTTGTCTATATAAAGACATATTTATAAGATTGTTAGTTAACTGGAGATTTTATAATTGTTAGGTCCACTATGGTCATTGTGGACCAAGAAATCCTGGAATCAAGAAATATTGAAATCAAGCAACAAGAAGCTTTAGAGTTGTACAAATACTTGTAAATGGTTCTTTAAAATTCTCATAAGAATGAAAAGTGAAGGCTGTGATAATACAAACTAGTTACTTATCTATAGATTTTTTTAGATATAACCAACTTGATGATTAAAGTGCTATTCCAATGAATTTACAATAACTAATGACTAATTAAATATTTATTTCCTTGCCTCAGGTAAGTCATCTCAATGTGAGTTGAGAGTTAGACATCAGTGATCTTTTCCTGTACCATTCATTTCTCATTATTTAGTTACCTGTCTACATACTCAATGTCTTTCTAGTCAATCAATCTCTTTATTTTACTATCGTCTGCCATTGTCATAGTCCTCAGCACTATCACGTCAAAATAAGTCTTACAGCCAGCTATCTTACTGGTCTTCCTGAATTCATTATCTGCTTTCATTTATATCATGCACTACAAAAGCAATTGAGTGGGTTCAGTTATGTAACTTTTCTTTACGATTTCCTTGGGGAAATTTAGTATTTGGCTTGCAATGACTTTCATGTTTAAGAATTTGTGTAATTCATTTCTTATTCTCTAATCTTCATTTTCACCAACCATGACACAAAACTGTTTTAAACATTCAAATATTTCACATACTCTATCAGTCTATGCATTTATATATATTGAATTTCCTTCTTAATTTTAATTATTGTTCAATTGTGAGCTTTGATACTGCTACCTCTCACCTGTATTTTCTGACTTTATCGTTTTCATATGCATTTCTGTACTTTTCTTCTTCCTCTACCAAAGCACTTAAAATATTTTTTTTTAAATGTTTTTAGCCGGGCTCGGTGGCTCAGCCTGTAATCCCGCGCCTTTGGGAGGCTGAGGTGAGTGGATTGCCTGAGTCTGCGGATTCGAGACCCGCCTGGGCAGCGAGTCCTCATCTCTACAATAAATCAAAAAATCAGCCGGGCGTGGTAGTGCAGGCCTGTAATTCTGGCTACTTGGAAGGCTGAGGTGGAAGGATCGCCAGAGCCCGGCAGGTCGAGGCTGCGGTGGCCGGGAGCGGTCACTGCCCTCCAGTCTGGGTGACAGAGTGAGCAGAGTGAGACTCCAACTCAAAAAAACCAAAGTTTTTAGTTTTTTTCGGTCTTGTTGGTACTCTTAGATTCCATAAATATCTCACGAATAACAATATTAGACATAAAGTAGTTACTCAATATAAACCTGTCATTGATCAAATGTTCAAAGTATTTTTAGATAACCTATAAAAGCATGGATTAATTTAATATGCTTTTGATATCTGGATGTAGCTTATATTTATTTTTGGAATATATCTCAATTTATTCTAGAATGGATACATTATGCATTATAGTGACTTATCTAATATGTTCACCTTTAATTGCAGCTTGTTAATGTGTGCTTTTTATGTTGACAACTTTAACAGATAATGTGACTAAATTTTATTATGCAAATCTGACATTTTTCTATAACAGTGACCATTATTTCCAAGAATAACAAAAATGTCAGATATTTTTATTGCATTGTAACATGTTTAATGATAGTTTCATATATCGTAAGTAGATGAGTCATGGCAATTTATTTTATGATTTTTCAGAAGCAGTAATTGCTAACAATGGTAGAGCCTCAGGTGAAGACATTAAAACAAAAGTCATCTTCTTGCTTTTGGCTTCCTCACTTTGCATCCTTTTATGGTTGATACAGCTGTCATTAGAGTCACTATACTAGCACACATTTTTTTAGGACAAAGTATTGGCAAAAGAAATATTTAAGTCTTCCTCATTTTAGAATTAGTTACAATGATTATTTTAATTGCGGGACTCTCTATGGAGGTTAATTGTTAAGAATCAGATTGCCATAAATGAAGCCAGGAAGCTTGATCAAAGCCTGAACATGTCATTCCTTTTATCACATTTTATGATTATACAAAAGATGATATATTTATGAAGCAGATGTTTGGGTATATATTGGATATGGGTCAGTTGCTAAATACATTGTTTGTGTACTGTCACTTCTGTTTTAATAGCTGTTTGAGTAAATGCACAGACTTTTAACACTTTATTTTAAATAAGTTAATATGTATTGAACTTTAAATATATTAATAGAAATTTCCAGTTAAGAGAGCTTTATAAAAATGAGGATAGTGACAACACTTTTTATGTAACATTCTTTTAGTTTTTCCAAGATATTATTGTAGATATGAAGTTCTGTTACTGTCTCCTCAGGCCATAATGCATATGTGTTATAATCACTATTGAAAGTAATTATTTTGGAAGTTCATAATTATGTGATTGGCTTAGGGTTTGAATTAAACATAGAAGTTTCTTTTTCCTAAAGGTAATTGTTCAAAAACATTTTTTGTTACTCTAAACTAATTGCTGACCTTTAACGGCTTACATAGTCATTACACAGTTCACAAAAAAGTCTACTGAGTAAAATGATTGAGTCAGAATTAATATGAGCAACAAAGAATAGTGTGGGGAATATGCCCACGTTTCCTTTTCTGTAAACTCCATGGAATTTTCCTAATGTTTCTTTATAACATTAGTATCTCATGGTAATTTATCTGTAGGATTAAAGAAAACAAAACTTTATAAAATGCCTACACACCAACCACAGTCCGTTATTTGAGTTGAAAAATAAAAATAATAAAGGTAAGTTCTAATAGACAAAGCACTTAGAGAAGAAAATGACTAAAATAAATTGATGAACTATTATGTCCCAGCTATTATGTTTTATATTGATGTGCCATTTAATATTATCATTCTATTTTAGAGAGGATGAAAATAAAGTCTACCAAAGTAAAAAATTTGTCCCAAACTCATAGAGCTAGTCAGTTATAAATAGAAAATAAGTGGAAAATAACTTTTAAATGTTACTTTAGCCCATCAAATATTTTTGAATAGTTATAAAAAAGTTCTGTAGATCACATATGTATAAATTTTTACCATTTATATTAAAAATATTAATATTGTATTGAGTTTTAAAAATAAAATCATATTAAAAACATAAATATTAGCTCTTCCTGGTATATATCTATTCTTTAGAGCAACTTATCACATTTATAAAGAGAAATGTTTACACTTAAAATTTAACACTTAAAATTACTTACCACATTTACAAAAAGAAGTTCAGCCACATCCAAAATAAATGTGTAAATTCAATCTATCAGAAGAATCATATTTTCTTTATTTTAACTTCCAATTTCTTTTGTTAAAATATAAATTATCATATTTCTTAGAATAAAAAACTAATAAAAATGACAATAAAATTATCAAAGATCTGTTGGTCTACACAAGAGTGAGAGGGAAACAAAGTGGGAATGTATGCATAAGTGTATTTAAAGGTCCTGAAACAATGTTAAAACAAACTTATTCCGCAATAATTCAGAACAATTTCTCATGGAAATATTTTGTTCAACATTATACAGCTCTTATAACAGCCCATTTCCTGCTTACCTCTATTACGTTTTAATCACACTGTTCACATACTTGTTAGTACTTTAAATAAATAAATATCATTTCATTAATTACTCATGTTAAGGTAATTATGGTTCAAGAATCTTCCAATCTAAATGGACACATAAAAAGTAGATGATTCAAATATATTAACTGATTAAACATGTTCAGCTATAAATGACATGAAAGAAAGATATTCAAATGAATTATTTCAGTAACTTGCCATGGTTGTTTTATATAATTTATTTACTACTGAAAACAGTTTTTTTTTTTTTTTTTTTTTTTGCTAAACAGTTTAGTTTTTGTTTTGGTTAATGTTTGTGCTTTTTTTGTAGGATGTAATGAGGCTACATCAAAAATTACACAGAATAATAAGAGATTCTTCTGGATAATTTTTTGAACATCAAAATGATCTTTTAGGTTCGGCTCGGTGGCTCAGCCTGTAATCCCAGCACTTTGGGAGGCTGAGGTGAGTGGATTGCCTGAGCCCGCGGGTTTGAGACCAACCTGGGCAACTAGGGGAGACCTTATCTCTACAATAAATAAAAGATTAGCCAGGTGTGATAGTGCACACCTGTAGTTCTAGCTACTTGGAAGGCAGAAGGATCGCTAGAGGTCTGCAGGTTGATGCTGGGGTGGCCGTGAGCATGCAACTGCACTCCGGCCTAAGCGAGGGAGTGAGATTTCTACTCAAAAATAAATAAATAAAGATATTTCATGTAATAGCAACATCATATACCTTACAGTTTGTGTAGAATTTGTGTATAAAAATTGTAATGACAAATTTACCTATCATTCATATTATTATTTAAGGGCATTAAAAGTCACTTTATCACCTTTGGGAGGCTTAGGTGAGTGAACCCGCCTGGGCAACTTGGTGAGACCTCATCTCTACAATAAATCAAAAATTAACCGGGCGTGGTAGCGCTTGCCTGAAGCTCCAGCTACTTGGAAGGCTGAGGCGGAAGGATCGCCAGAGCCCAGCAGGCGAGGCTGCGTTGGCCGGGAGCGGCCACTGCACTCCAGTTTGGGTGACTGAGTGAGACTCCAACTCAAAAAAAAAAAGTTACTTTATCCTTTTTTTCAGAGAGAAATATGTTTAAAAACACCATTCTTACACAGAATCAGAGATTTTAAATTTTGGAAAGTGTAATTGATTTCTCAAAAAACTAACTACAAACATTTTCCTCAAAATTTCCCATGTCTATATTAACACTCCTAATTTTAAGTTTTATTCCTACATCTTTCTAATTATATCATTTGATACTTAACATGTCATCCTCTTAACCTGCAGAATATCTTCTCTTCTTGAGTAACGTGTTTCTCTTAATGAAGCTAATCTCTTGTAGGAATATTTGGTGATTTTTACCATCCTTTTTAAATTCTCACACTTTTGTCTGATCTACTCTGTGACTGCCTCAGATCATGATACCGTAATCTAGTTTATTTTTCTCATCCAATTGCTCTTCTTGTTTTCAATGATTTTCTTCATTCACTCACTCTCCTACCATATCCAAGGCATTAGTACTGGAATATACTTATAAATATGCTACAACACATGAGAACATTGTCTGCCTTGGCATAAGGCCAAGTTTTCATCAGGATACTCATAGTACTAACTGATTGGGACTTTGTTTACATTTACACTTGCATTACATTTCATTTACATTTTAGAACTTTATTTTTTAATACAAGTTACATGAACTTTTTAGTGAAGCCATCCTGTTTACATGTTTTTAATTCTTCTTTGAAGTTGAACATATCTATACCTTTTCTATGGTATCCAACACTAGTATTAGCTTTCTATCTATAAATACTTTTCTCAATATAATATTGATACCTTCCTTAAATCTCTATTCAGTCACAATTCTGTGAACACATACTTGAATAAAGTGATTATTTCCTTTGCAATATTCCACTATGTTTTATCTTTATTGCTTATCACTTTTCACTTATGATGATATAGTCTGTGAATGTCTCTATGGTTTCTCTTCTCATGCAGGGCATACATATTTTATATAAACAAATGATTAGTTGTCGGGGACCAGCCCCGACGGAGGGAAGGGTTAGGACCGCAACAGAGATTCCAGATGACGTAAGAAGAGACCACTCAGAGGCGATTTCTTCTGGGAACAGTCTGATCAGGACTGAAGCCAACTTTATTCAAACTCTTTCCAACTTATATACCATTTTTCATACCCTCCAGCAGTGTAACAATCACTTGCTGGGGGCATACACCCCTCACAACTGTCACAAGCCCTTTATTTAAAATAAATAAAAAATTCCATGTGATGTGCACACCTGTAGTCAGCTACAACAGAAGGATCGAAAGAGGTCTGCAGGATGTTGCCCATAACTCATTCAAGGGGGGTTTCTTAAAAATAATTAAAATTTTCATTAATAGCAAATCTAACTTCAGTTTGTGTAAATTTGTTTAAAATTTAATGAAAAAATTTACCTATCTTCTAATTATTTAACATTAAAATCACTTTATTACCTTAGTTTTATAGTGAATCCTTGGTAACCTTACTCTCAATAAAAAAAATTAACCCCTGTAACCCTTGCCTGTATTCCAGCTATTGGGTAACTGAGGCTGAAGTTATCGCCAGAGCCCACAGGCGGGGTGCTTGGCCGGAGCCTTATACCAGTTTGGTGCTATGAACTTATTTTTACCCTTTTTTAGAAGAATATGTTTAAATATCAATTCTTAAAAATCAGATTTTAAATTTAAAAATTTTTTCTTAAAAAAATCTACAAACATTATTCTATGAATTTCCCATGTCTAAAACATTTCCTAATTTTAAATTTTATTTAATTTTTTAATTATATCATTATTTAACATAACCTCTTAACCTTATCTTTCCTTAAATTTTCCTTAATAATAAACTTCTTGTATATTTTGATTTTTAACCTTTTTAAATTTTTTTGTTATTTTTTACTTAAAATCAAAATCTTTTATTTTTTATCCAATGCTCCTTTTTGTTTTCAAGACTTCACATTACTTTCCCAATCAAAGGCATTGCCGGAATAACTGAAAGTTTAAAAGCACAGAGAACTTTTCTCCCTTGGCATAAGGCCCAACATCAGGAACTTTTATCAAATTATTTGTTTACTTTAAACCTTACATACTTTCTACAAGAACAAATACAATTTTCCCAGAAAGTAACCACCCTGTTTAAAAATTCTTTTTTGAAGTTGAAAACATACCAATGGAAAATGATTTTTCTATCTGTGAATTTTTTAAAGTATAATAGAATTCTTAATTTTTTCGCCTTCTGTAAACTATTAATTAAAGTGATGCTTTTCCCTTTTTTTCCCATATGTTATATCTTTATTGCTTTCCCTTTTACTAGAGATAATCTGGAATGTCTCTAGGCCTTCTCATGCAGGGCATAGATGTTTTTATAAACATATGATTAGTAGTATATGGGAACAAGAGTTATATATGTCTAATGAGTCCCAGAAATAATAATCAAGTATACAACATTGATTTTAAAAGATTGTATTGTCATGTTTAATTAATAAAATTAACATATATAAAACAATTGATGAGAATATGCAAGGACAGATATTCTCATCATATTTTATCTTAGTTTTGGTTCATTATTTATCAAATAATATAGATAGAAGTATGGCTAGATAGATAATAAGATATATAGATGATACATACACACACACACACACAGACAGAGATGCACAGATATCAATGTAATTGGATATGTAATTTTTGTGCCTTAATGCTTGTTTGTTAGAAAACT
This sequence comes from Cephalopachus bancanus, assembly GCA_027257055.1. Lineage (NCBI taxonomy): Eukaryota > Metazoa > Chordata > Mammalia > Primates > Tarsiidae > Cephalopachus > Cephalopachus bancanus. The sequence goes on along the minus strand of JAPVLO010000068.1, from coordinate 13,376,744 downwards.
TTCTAGACATGACTATGTATGTGGTCTACCATACGATACTATTTCTCATTAAAAAATCAAGTAGGAATATTTATATGTATACAAAATCTCTTATAAAGATTCATAACCATAAATAAACTTTATTACCTTGAAGAAAATACCATTTTTTTGGTCAGTAAATGGTTTTGATAAAAAATTCTTTCATTTATCTATTTCCATTCTGTTTTGTATTTAACATTCTTTAAAATATAGGATGCTATATGACTAAGTTTTTCACTTTATTAACATACTAATAGATAATAGTCAATCTGAAATTGACAAGAAGGCTTTTCTTCATTCCCCAGTTAATATGTAGCTATCACTTCTGCTTATCCTGTAATGAAAGTGTTGCACCATACACAAAAATCAACTCTAAATGGATAAAAGACCTAAATGCAAAACCTCAAAATATAAGAATCTTAGAAAACACAGGAGACACTCTTATGGAAATCAGAGTAGACAATCAATTCATGATCAATACCTAAAATTCCCATGCCATAAGAGATAAGATAGGTAATTTGGACCTCATTAAACTGAAAAGCTTCTGCAAGGAAAAATAAACCATCAAGAGAGTGGAAAGACAGCCTACAGAATCGGAAAACATATACATCAACTGTATATCTGACTAAGGCCTAATATCCGGGATCTATAAGGAACTCAAAAGTGCTGAAAGGAAAAAAACGACCCAATTAAAAAGTAAGCAAAAGACATGAGTAGACACTTCTCAAAAGACGATATATGGGTAGCCAACAGACACACACAAAAATGCTCAGTCATACTAATCATCAGAGAAATGCAAATCTAAACCACATTGAGATACCACCTAACCCAAGTAAGAATGACTACCAATGATAAAAAAAAAAAAAAAACAGATGCCAGACGAGGATGCGGAGCAAAGGAAATGCTTCTATACTGCTGGTGGAAATGCAAACTAGTTCAACCTCTATGAAAAATTGTGTAGCAATTTCTAGAAGAACTAGATACTGACCTTCCATATGACCTAGCAATCCTGCTGCTGGGAATATACCTGGAGGAATTCAAGTCACTCTACAAAAAAGATACCTGCACATGCATGTTTATCGTAACACTATTCACAATAGCAAAATCTTGAACCCAACCATGTTGCCCATGAAAACTGAACTGAATTTAAAAAAACATGGTACATATACATGATGGAATAATACACAGCCATAATGAAGGACAAACATATGGACTTTGCAGCAACTACTATAATACTCAGTAATCGCTCACAGAAACAAAGAACTGAGTACATGTGCTCACTCATAAGTGGACCCTTAACATTTACTATAATACTATGAGAAAGGGATTGACAGTTGTGGGATAGTGCCAGGGGAGGAAGGGGTGAGGAAGTACACAATATCAATGAGGTTACCTGATCTCAAACCAGAGGGATTGGGGACCAAATGGAGGCACAAACTTTACCTGAACGATGACCACTTGTATACCTAATCCTAAATTGTACCCCACATCTTAAAAAAAAAAAGAGTTGTAGATAAAAGTGCCTTTTTATTTTAGTTAATGTTTACTCAACTCCCATAGTTTAATTTCATTGGAAGTAGGAAAAAACAAACAAAATTAATACCATTCAAAATTATGTTCATTTTTCTTGACTTCTGATGATTACTTCCTAATGTTCATCTTCAACTACACATTGTCTGCAACATAAGTCATGACCACCGGGCTCAGTGACTCAACCTGTAATACCAGCACTTTGGGAGGCCAAGGCAAGTGGATTGCCTGAGTCCATGAGTTCAAGACCAGTCCAGGCAACTTGGCGAGACCTCATCTCTACAATAAATAAAAAAATTAGCCAGGTGTGGTAGTGTGTGTCTGCAGTTCTAGCTACTTGGAAGGTTGAGGCGGAAGGATCACTGCAACCCAGCAGGTCAATACTGGGTGGCCGTGAGTGTACCACTGCACTCTGGCCTGGGTGACAGAGACTACAACTCAAGATACAATATAATACATCATGACCTAATCGACTTATAGTCAGATGTTTCCTTCTAATACAATTGGTAATTTACAAATTTTCATTCTAATTTTAAATTCTCCTCATATTACTTGTAAATGTTTAAAATGTCCATTTTTTTGTCAAAATAACATTTGGTTTCTGTTTTCAAATTACTTTTTGTAGATTCTTTGTCAACTTTTCTTGCTACTTTTTCAGTTATTTGCATTTCCAGCTTAGCTTTTCCTCTTATCAGGGTCAATTCATATACTGAACTGCTTGACTTATGTCTATTTCCTTCCTTATTTTTTATTTTTAATGTCTAAAGAAATTCAAAATCCCTAATCTCACTGTGGTTAATATTTATTAAGAAACTCTGAGCTCTGGAACAATAAAAATACTTTCAATCTACTTTTCTAAATTTTCTTAATTGCAACAAAAGTTTCTCTTTTTCACATTTAGTAGAAGATGCATTTTGAGCTTCACTGGGGTATTTTATACAATTTGTCTAGGTGTGTAAGAGAATGTGTGTCATAAAAACAATGAATTATCATTTTTTGGTTACATTACGAAGTGTGAAATTGATATGAACTAAAATGGATTTTCTGAAGGTGTAAATCTTACACACAGACACAAACATGCACACCCACACAGAGCTATAACAGAATCTGAAGAAAATAGAATCAGTTTTTAATTCTATATTAACATATTACATTTAATGTCATGTGTCTTAAACAAAATAAAATGTTTTATTGTTATCTCTTTATAATTCATCAAATAAATAAATATGTAATGCAATTTATTACAAAAATACTATTATTTAACTTTCCTAATATTCATGAACTTTAATCTTTTTATGAAAATAAAACTTAAATATAAAAACTAATTGTAATTTTATATACTGAATTTTTTATGTAAATCAATATTGTTGCCTTGACTAGTGGGTATGTAGCTTTTTAGAACACAAATAGCATTAATGTATGAAAATATTTATCTAGGTGCTTATAACTTATTGATTATATCTCTATCTGTATATATGCAACATGTAAATTATATGAAATATATGTAGTCATTCTGTATGGATACATTTTACATACCCATATACACACACTGCAAAAATATAATCTTCACAGGCTTACATTCTTTTGGATATATCATCTAGTATCCTATTTCTATTTTCTTTCCATTCCACATACAGAGAGTTCTTAGCTTACAATGGTTCAACTTTCTTTTTCTTTACAATGGTGCGAAAGCTACACACATTTAGTAGATGTATTTTGAGTACCCATATCACTATTCTATTTCCACTTATAGTATGGTAATCAATAAACTACATGAGCTAGTCAATATTCTATTATAAAATAGACTTTGTATTAGATTATTTTATTCATTATAGACCGATGTGTTTTTTTCAAATTTTTTAATTTTACTTTAAATATGTGGGATATAATTCAGGATTAGATATACAAGTGGTCATCATACAGGTAAAACTTGGGCCTCCCTTTGGTCCCCACTTTGCCTGGTTTGAGATCAGGTACCCTTATTGATGTTGTGTTCCACTACCCTATCCCAGCAGTATCCCTCTACTGCCAATCCCTTTCTTATAGTATTATGGTAAATGGTCACTGTCTGCTTATGAGTGAGAACATATAGGACTCCTTGTTTCTTTGATAGATTATTGATTATGATAGACTCTAAATCTATCCAAGTTGATGCAAAGTCCATATGCTTGTCCTTCTTCATGGTTGCATAATATTCTATTTTGTTAATGAACCACATTTTTTAATCCAGTCCAGCTCCAATGGGCAGCACTGTTTGTTTCATGTTTTTGCTATTGGAAATAGTGCTGCAATGAACAGGTGTGTGCAGATATCTTTTTTGTAGAATAATTTGAGTTCATTGCTGGGTCATATGGAAGGTCCATGTCTAGTTCTTTTAGAAATCATTACACTGTTTTTGAAAGAGGTTGCTCTAGTTTCCATTCTTGTCAGCAATGCAGAAGCATTTCTTTTTCTCTGCATCCTTGCCAGGATCTGGTTTTTTTTTTTTTTTTTTTTGCTTTATTAATGATGAGCATTCTTATTGGGGTTGGATGGTATCTCAGTGAGGTTTTGATTGCATTTCTCAGATGATTAGTGAGGCTGAGCACTTTTTCATGTGTCTGTTGGCTGCCTGTATATCTTCTTTTGAGAAGTGGCTATTCATGTATTTTGCCCACCTTTTTATGGGACTGTTTGTTTTTTTTCCTTTCAGCATGTTTGATTGTAGATTCTGGATGTTAGGCCTTTGTCAGATATATATTTGGCAAACATTTTTTCGTATTCTATTGACTGTCTCCCCACCCTCTTGATGGTTTCTAATCAACTCATGTTCAACAGTCTCCACCAACAATCACTGGGGAGAGGAGAACCTATTCAGTAAACGGTGCTGGGAAAACTGGCTGACCACATGCAGAAGATTAAAACAGGACCCCTACCTATCACCACACAACAATCAACTCTAAATGAATCAAAGACCTAAACATAAAACCTCAAACTATAAGAACATTAGAAAATGTAGGAGACACCTTTATGGGAATTAGAACTGGCAACCAATTCCTGATCAAAATCCCAATTGCCTATACCATAAGAGATAAGACAGACAAGTGGGACCGCATCAAACTAATATAAGTGTTATAAGCATGTTTAAGGTAAGTTAGGCTAAGCTGTGATGTTTAGTAGATTAGGTTTCAACTTGCAACAGGTTTGTTGGGATATTACCCCATCATAAGTCAAAGAGGATAGATGATAGCTAGCTAGCTAGCTAGATCAATAGGTAGACAAATGATAGATAGATGGATAGATAGATAGATAGATAGATAGATAGATAGATATACCTGAATAAATGCTATGCAAATAAATGTATGTATGTATGTAATACATTTATTATTGTATATAGTAAATGTGTTTATATATATTACATATATATAATTGTCTATACTGAGTTTTGGAATTTTGCAGAACATTTTCACTCAGTACTGAACCTACATAGCCTTTCTTATTATTACATTAGTAAACTTGAAGCCCAGTTCATCCACAGACCTAGTTCATTTGTGTTATGAGTTACTATTCTTTGGAATTTTATTTTCCCCACTTTATCAAGACATTCATATTCTAGCATTTATTCACATTTCATAAATTTCAGGATCCAAATCGTATGGGTGAAATGAGCTATTTTACATGGAAATACTCATTGTTTTCATTTGATACTGGTTATTGATAGAAGCCAACTTTAACTTGTTAGTTATGAGGGCAGATTATTTATGTAAATATAATAAAACGATAGATCATTCCTGAATACACAATTTTGTATTTTAAAAGTTCCATAGAAATGGTAACTTTTAAGAAAAGAACTTTGAAGACATTTGGAGAATAAGACCAGATCTACTTCCATCAACTGAGAATATTTTTAAATATTTAAGCAGTAGATATACCCACAGAAAATTATTGAATTATATTTCTCAAGAAAAAATTATCTAGATTTACAGTTTCTTGTTCTTCTCTTAGGATGTTACCTAACTAAAAATATAAAGTCTTAAAAACTTTTTTTTTTTCACAAAACACCTCTCATTGACATCACTCCTGTTATGCACCTTGATATTGCTGGGTAATCTTAAACTTGCTAGGCGTGATGGCTCACGATCTCAGCACTTTGGGAGGCAGAAGTGAAAGGATTGCTTTAGTCTAGGGGTTCAAGAACAGCCTGGGCAACTTGGCAAGATCTTGTCTCTACGATAAATCAAAAAATTAGCCAGGTATGGTGGCGCACACTTGTAGTTCCAGTTACTTGGAAGGAAAGATTACCTGAGCATAGCAGGTCGAGGCTGCAGTGGGCACGGGTGTGCCACTGCACTCCAGGCTGGTAGACAGAGTGAGACTCTGGCTCAAAATAAATAAAACTTAAACTTTACATACATTACATTATGGGGAAACAAGTGGAAAAGATTCTGTATTAGAGAGTTAGTCCTAAAAATTGCCTTATTGTGCATTTATTTCAGGTTATGTAAAGAAAATAGAGCAAAAAATAATAGTTCTAATTTAAATTTGTTATGGTGACTAAAATATGATACATCTCACTTGATAAAAGTACACAAAATTGCTCTAGTCTACTAGCAGGTAATATCTTTGATAATTTTGCATCATTAAATGCATAGATGTACATACAGGATTTAATACTTTGCCTAATTTTTGTAAACATATTTGATTTTTAAATGTAAACAAATAATTGCCCTGTTTGTATGCTTTCCTTTGTTATTATTATTTTTAATTGATTATGTCTTTTAGTGTTATTTTTAATTTTAGAGTTGTGTGGTACATGTGAGGATTTGCTACACAAGTAAATTGTATGCAGAGATGTTTGGACTTCTAACCAACCCTCTCTCCTTCTGGTAGTAAGCATGGTACCCAATGGGTGGTTGTGTGCCCCATCCCTCTCCCTCCCTGCTCTATTTGAAGTTTCCAGGATCATTTGTTCCCATCTTTATGCTGACAAGTTCAATGTTTAGGGCCAGATTGTGAGTTAGAATATGCAGTATTCTGCCTTTTTATTCTGTGATAGCTAACTTAGATGGAATCCAGAGGCATCCATGTTGAAGCAAATGACATAATTTTGTTCTTCTTTTTGGCTGCATAGTATCCCATCATATATGTGTGCCACATTTTCCTTATTCCACTTTCTATGGGCATCTGGGTTGGTTTCATGTTTTTGTTACTGTGAATAGTGCTGCAATGAACTTGTGCAAGTATCTTTTTGGTAGAGAAATTTACATGTATCAAATGTATATTCCCAGAAGTAGAACTGTTGGATCATACGGTAGTTCCATTTTCAGTTCTTTAAGAAAATGACACACTACTTTTCACAAAGGTTGAACTAGATCACATTCCTACCATCAGTGCAGAAGCAGTTCCTATTTCCATAGCCTTGCTAATGTCTGTTTTTTTTTTTAATTTTTTTTTTTTACTTTTTAATGATATTCATTCTTACCAGTGTGAGGTGATATCTCATTGTAGTTTTCATTTGCATTTCTCTTATGATTAATATGGTTGAACATTGTTTTCATACATTTGTTAGCTGCTTAAATGTCTTCCTTTGAGAAGTGTCTTTTTATATCCTTTGCCCATTTTTTAACGTTTTTTCCCCTGTCAATTCATTTGAATTCCTTATAGATTCTGGATATTTGATCTTTGTCACATGTATAGCTTGCAAATATTGTTTTTCTCATTCAGTGAGTTGTCTCTTTACTCTCTTGATTTTTTTTTTCTTTCTGTGAAAAAACTTTTTAGCTTGATAAGTTTCTTCTTGTCAATTTTAGCTTATGCTGCACTTGCTTTTGAGGACTTGACCATGAATTAATAGCCTACTCTGATGTACAGGAGGATGTTCTCTAAGTTTTCTTCCAAGATTCTTATTGTGAGTTTTCACATTTAAGCTCTTGATTCATTTTTAGTTAATTGTTGTATATGATTATAGGTCAGGGATATTCTTCTGCTTGTGGTTAGCCAGTTTTCCCAACAAGAAAGAGATACTAATTGTACTTAAAGTTTTCCAAACTATCTAGAAGGAAGGAATCCTTCATAGCTCATTCTATAAAGGCAATATTATCCTGATACCCCAAAATAGCAAAGACCCAACAAAGAAAGAAAACTACAGGGCAATTTTATTGAAGAACATAAATGCAAACATTTTCAACAAGATGCTAGCAAATCTCATCCAATAGCATATTTCAAGGCTTATTCATCATGACCAGATGGGCTTCTTTCTCAACATGTGAAGCTTTTTCAACATATGCAAATCAATAAATGTAATCCACTAAATAAACAGATGTAATATGAAGAACCACGTGATTATCTCAATAGCTGCATAAAAAACATTTGATAAAATTCAATATTGCTTCTTGATAAAAGCCCTCCAGCATCTAGATATCAAAAGAAAATTCCTCAAAATAATAAGAGCCATGTATGACAAGCCTGTAGCCAACATCATACTTAATGAAAATAAACTCTAATCATTTCTCCTAAGAACTGGAACAAGAAAAAATCCACTCTCACCATTCTTATTTTGCTCAGTACTGGAAGTCATAGCCTGGGAACTCAGGAGAATAAAATTAGAGGTATTCAAATAGAAAAAGAGAAAGTTAAAATTATCCCTTTTTTCAGATGATACAATTCTATACCTAGAAAATACTAGTGAGATTGTCTAACATCTAGGATCTACAAGGAACTCAAGCATGCAAAAAGGAAAAAAAGCAAACAACCCCATTAAAAAGTGGACAAAAGACATGAATAGACACTTCTCAAAGGAAGATACATGAGCAATCAACAGACACATGAAAAAGTGCTCAACCTCACTATTCATCAGAGAAATGCAAATCAAAACCACACTGAGATACCACCTAATCCCAGTAAGAATGACCATAATTAATAAAATAAAAACAAATGCTGTCGAGGATGTGGAGAAAAAGGAATGCTTCTGTACTGTTAGTGGGAATACAAACTGGTGCAGCCTCCTTGGAAAACTGTGTGGTGATTTATGCAAAAACTAGAAATTGACCTTCTATATGACCCAGCAATTCCCCTATTGGTTATACACCCTGAGGAACACAAATCATTCTACAAAAGAGATGCCTGCACACGTACGTGTATTGCAGCACTATTTGCAATAGCAAAAACATGGAACCAACCATGCTGCCCATGGAAACTGGACTGTATAAAAAACTGTGGTACATATACGCAATGGAATACTATGCAGCCATAAGAAGGGCAAGCATATGGATTTCACAGCAACTTGGGTGGATTTAGAGTCTATCAAATTCAGTGATCTATCACAGGAACAAAAAATATAGTACCATATGTCCTCACTCATAAGCAGATCCTGAACAACTATTATAATACTACAAGGAAGAGATTTGTCATATTGGAAAACTACCAGGCAGCAGGGGAGTGAGATTGGCAGTTGAGGGAAACTGCCATGGGAGGGGGGGCACACCTCATCAATAAAGATACCTACATAATGAACATTTGTATTTCTTACCAAGTTTTGTACCCCACCTCTTTAAAACAAAAATTATTTTTAAAAATCTCACACTTACAAGTGACTTTGGTAAAGTCTCAGGATACAAGATCAATGTGCAAAACTCAGTTGCATTTCTATAAACCAACAAAAGCAGGCTGAGAACTAAATCAAAAACATAATCCCATTCATAATATCTATAAAAAACTAATTAATGTCCATCTAACCAAAGAAATAAAAGGAAAACACAAACAAATAGAAGAATATCTCATGCTCATGGATTGGAAGAAGCAATACTGTCAAGATGTTCATATCACCAAAGCAATTTACAGATTCAACTCAATCCCTATCAAACTACCAGCAATATTTTCCACAGACCTAGAAAGGACAATATAGAAATTTATATGGAAGCAAAAATGAACCCAAATAGCTAATGCAATCCTCAGTAAAAATAACAAAGCTGGAGGTATCACAGTCCCAGACTTCAAACTTTCCTACAAGGCTTCAGTAACTAAAAAAGCATGGTACTGGTACAATACACAGACAAAGAGTAAAAGAACAGGATAGAGAACTCAGAAATAAAACCACAGACCTTCAACCAACTCATCTTTCAAAGCCAATACAAACAAAATTTAGGGAAAGAAAATCCTGATATACTTTCTTATTGTACATCAATCTTATTCTGAAAATGACTGCATATATATTGTCAAGGAATCTAGTTAATTAAATTAAAAGTAATAATGTAAAAGAAATGCAAAAGTATATGAATTAATAGCTTATTTATTTTGTCTATAGTATTTTTCTATTTATTCCATTTATGTTTTGTAATCCTTTTCCTTTCATTTCTTGTATAGTTATGGACTAATCAAGTAATTTCATGATTATATTATCTTTTAGTTGTACAATTGTTATTTTCTATATTCTCAGAGATTATTCTAGAGCCTATAACATGCATTTTTCACTTACCATTGCTAAGTAATTTTACTAATAAATGAACAATGCATAAGTATTTTGGTAGAATACAGCCATCGAATTTCTGAAATATTTTGTTATCGTTTCCCATCTTTAATTTAAAATGTGTATAATCTCATAAAACATTACTATAATTATTTTGTGAACTAAGAATTAAATTGAATTTAGTCACATATTACAGTACTCTTCGTATTTCCTAAATCCATATATTCTACTTGCTACAATTTTCTTTGACTTGAGAAACTTATTATTTTCTTCAATATGTGACCTTCATTTGCATAGATAGATAACACAAATATAGATATGTAAGTACAGATATTTTGATTCACAATTATATAATTATATTATTTCATCATGTTAAAAATATTAAGCCACTGTTTTCTTGCATCCACATGTTTTGAGTTAGTGTACATTTTTTCTCTGAAAATAATGTGTCTGCTGTGATGTGCATGCTTCTGCTGCTTTTAAGATAAATCTACAAATAAGCTAAACAGTCTGGTATTGGTACAAGAACAGGCGTATAGACCAATGGAACTGGAACGGCATAGAGATCCCAGAAGCAAAGCCTCAATTTCTCAACCAATTCATCTTCAACAAAGCCTCTACCAACACCCCATGGAGAGAGGAGAACTTATTCAGTAAATGGTGGTGGGAAAACTGGCTGACTACATGCAGAAGATTGCAGCAGGAACCCTACTATCACCATACACAAAAATCAATGCTAAATTGATCAAAGACCTAAATGTAAAACCTCAAACTATTACAATCTTAGAAAACACAGGAGATACCCTTACTGCAATTGTACTAGGTAGCCAATTTCTGATCAAAACCTAAAATTCCCATGCCATAAGAGATAAGATAGACAAGCAGGACCTCATCAAACTGAAAAGCTTCTGCAAAGCAAAGGAGGCTCTCAAAAGAGTGGGGAGACAACCCACAGAATGAGAAAAAAAAAAATTTGCCATCTGTGTATCTGACAATGGGCTAACATTCAGAATCTATAAGGAGCTCAAACCTTCCAAATGGAAAAAAAACAAACAGCCCAAATAAAAAGTGGGCAAAAAGCATGAATAAACACTTCTCAAAAGAAGACTTATGAGCATCCTACAGACACATGAAAAGATGCTCAGTCTCACAAACCATCAGAGAAATAAAAATCAAAAGCACACTGAGATACCACCTAAGTCCAGTAAGAATGGCCATCATTAATTAAACAAAAGACAACAAATGCTGTCAAGGATGTGGAGAAAAGGGAATGCTTACTTCTACATTGCTGGAGGAAGTGCAAACTAGTTCAACCTCTATGAAAAACAGTGTGGCAATTCCTAAAAGAACTAGAAATTGACCTTTCATATGATCCAGCAATCCCCCTTCTGGGAATACACCCAGAATAACTCAAATCATTCTACAAAAAAGATACCTACACATGCATATTTATGGCAGCACTGTGTACAATAGCAAAAACATTGTACCAACCATGCTGCCCAACAAAACAGGATTGGATTTTTTAAAATGTGGTACATATACATGATGGAATATTATGCAGCCATAATGAAGGGGAAAACTATTGATTCTAGAGCAACACGGATGGATTTGGAGTATCATACTCAGCAATCTATCACAGAAATAAAGAGTTTTATACCACATATTCTCACCCATAAGTGGACCCAGAGCACCCATCACAATACTACAAGAAAGGGATTCACAGTAGCAGGGCATGACCAGGGGTTGGGTAAAAACATAAAATCAGTAAGAGTCCCTGATACTCATCCTGAAGTGAAGACCAATGAGAGGCCCAGTTTCTCCTTTACCTAGACCACTTATGTACCTAATCCTGACATTTACCCCACATCTTTAAAATAAATGTTAAGAAAATTCGAGAAATTTTTTTTTAAAAAAAGATGCTTTCCCCTTTTTTTCTAGTTTGTCAATAATTTGATTATAATATATCTCTTTATAGTTATATATATATATGCTTAAGGCTTGCTGAGCATCTTGAATCTGTGAATGGAAATTTTTCATCAGCTTTGGAAAAAAAATCCCATTATCTTTTTAAAGATTAGCCTAAATTTTTGCTCACCTATTCTGCTTCTCAGTTGTGTTATGTATATTGATGAGCTTATCAAAGAGATACACATTTTATATAATTTTTCCTAGTATTCTCTCTTCTCTCATTTTATGACTCCAGTTGGATGTATAATACATATTTTTAATTGCATTCTCTATTATTTTTAACTATTTAAAAGTTTCCATTTTTATTTACTCAGTTTCAACATGGATTGAAACCATTTTTCTCTTCTATTATATTTTTAGACAATTTTCATCTGCATTTTTTCCTGTGTTCTAAAGAATTTTTTCTTATACATGTGTATTCTAGGAGTCAATCAATTATCTGATGGAAAATTTTGTTCAGGATGTAGGGCTTCCACAATGTTTATTCTTTGCTGTGGGAAGTTAATCCCGTAAGTCTAGTTGCCATACTTATTCTCACTTGCCCCCAATGATTTAAAAAATTATACATATTTCTTGGTAGATGGGTTTATGCAAATCCAGTCATGCTGTCATGAGAGTGGCAATTCTCATTCTGTATTAACCATCTCCAATAAATTTTGTGCCTACGTCTTTATTAAAATAATGTATGTCAAGATCATCAATGTCTTGATGATTCTAACAACATAGATGCTAGATAGTGATACTGTCCCAAAGCACTTGGAAATTCTAGCTTTTTTTAAAAAAATTATTCTTTTATTCATTTAATTATGGGTAATTTCTATTAGCCTAAATTTGTGTTCACCAATTCTTCTTCTCAGCTGTGTTACATATATTGATGAGCTTATCAAAGAGATACACTTTTTTTTTTTTTTTTTTGAGTTGGAGTCTCACTCTGTCACCCAGGCTGGAGTGCAGTGGCACACTTCCGGTCACCGCAGCCTTGACCTGCTGGACTCCGGCGATCCTTCCGCCTCACCTTTCCAAGTAGCTGGCTACCACGCCCGTCTAATTTTTTGATTTATTGTAGAGATGATGTCTCGCCAAGTTGGCCAGGTGGGTCTCGAACCCGTGGGCTCAGGCAATCCACTCACCTCAGCCTCCCAAAGCGTGGGATTATAGGCTGAGCCACCGAGCCCGGCTGAGATACACATTTCATATAATTTTTCTTAGCATTTTCATTCATGTTTCTTTTAGTTCTATCATTCTGTTAAAATTTTCTACCTGTTAAGTATCCACTTTTCTGCTCTATCTTTTTCCAGGTTAATCATAATTATTTTAATGTTTATGCCAATAATTCTATTCTCTAAGTAATCTAGGATTTTTGTTGCTTACTTTGTCTCTTGACAATTGATTGAATTTTCTTGTATTTTTATATTCCTCATATATTTTTATTGTATGACATATATCTCATGTAGAACAAGAGAAACTAAAATAAGTAGTATTTATACCTAAAGACAAACTCATCATTTTAGACAATTATTAAGGGAAATAGACTCAATTATTCAGAACTTCAACTGAATTTGGGTTTTAGATGCTATTATTGTTGCTGTGGTTGCCCTCAGTGTAAAGTAGGTTTCAATTTCATTTAATTATGCCATGTGCTTTTGATGACTTTGTCAGACAGTTTTAGTCTAAGATTTCTCCTGCATCACTGAGGTTTGCAGTCTTTACTATAGAATAGCAGAGAAGAATTACACATAAACAAAATTATAATTTAAACTGATAGGTAAAATTTGGTTAAAAATCTTTAAAATAGTCTTGCCAAATTGAAGAAGTTATTAAAATAATGGCATATAATGATAAATTGATTTATCTTGGGCATACAAGCTTAGTTTTCCACTAGCAAATATATTATGGTATTAAAACATATTACTGTATTAAAAAATTAATCAGAAAAGCTATTTAATCTTTTTATTAGAATCAGAAAGTACATTCAATAAAGTACAATGCTGATTAATCATAAAAGCTCTTAATAAACCAAGAGTAGCACAGAACTTCTCTAAAGTTAATAATAGATACCTACTTCAAATGTGTTGTAATTATCATGTTTAATATTGGAATGTCAGAAACAGTCTTTTTAAAATCAAGAGCACTAGAAGATACCAGCTTGCTCCCATTTTATTATGTATTGGATGTGGATTTTATGATAGATAATGCAGTAAGACAGTAAAATGTAGTCAAAATGTTAAGCACTGAAAAGAAAAAAATAAAAATGTCATATTCCACTGATGATACAATTATGTCTATAACGTAACCAAAATAAACTAGTCCAGGGAAAATTAATTTTCAATTGCATTTTTTCCCCTTATATCACACAGAAAAATCAGTTCAGGAAAAAGATTATAAAATAAAAATTTTCAACCTTAGGAAAATAAGGGGGGAGGGATTTCCGACAAGATTGCGGTGAAACAGGTGAGACTGTGAGAGTCTCTGCAAATGTGAGTGCCCATAAAGACTCTCTGTGTGAATGGATATGTGCCAATGGGTGAGTAAAAGACTGCTTGATCGAAGACTCAGGATCATGCATCCAGGGGTCTCCTCTAGAATTGACTGCAACCCCCCACTGCCCTGAGGTTAGAAACACTGGCAGTCAGAACCATCTGCTATTCTCAGGGTTCTCCTGAGAAAAGACTAAGGAATAGAGCTGATCATCATTACTTGGCGCCTGGCCCACACCATCATGTATGTCAACAGAGTGGCTGGAGCACCACATCTGTGGAAAGAGTAGGTTGGGGAGAGCTGGAGAGGAGCTCCACCACTGGTGAGAAAACACTGGCCAGAGACATTTCTCTGTCCTGGGACCCATCAGAGACCTGCATTGCAACACCCAGCTCCACACAGCCTCCAATTTGCAACCTAGACATTATCTTCTCATCAAACTCAGAGAGACGGATGACCCTCTCTCACTCTAGAACAGCTACAGACATGTCAGATCTGAGAGGGAGACTTGACAATAGTGGCAGCAAGCTAGGTGAGTCCAGATCTGATCCACTCTTCTCCCACAGTAGACCTTGGGGCATCTCATCCGTGCTGAGAGCAACCCTATCAGTCTGTGTTAAGAGCAGAGGGGAGGGGCTGGAGACCACAGCTGAAAGGAAGTTGAAGTTATAGGAATAGCCTCAGAAAGAATTTTGATTTTTTTTTTTGAGTTTTTTCCTTTGTTTGTTTGTTTTGCTTGTTTTTCTTTGTTGTTGTTGTTGTTTAACTTTTTTTCCTCTTTCTGTTTTTGATTACATGTTTGTACTTGCTTTGTTTCTGCTATTTTATTGCTTTTTAAAAAAAGACTTCTTGTTTGTGTATGGGTATTTTTTGAGGGAGAGTACCTCATTAGGGTTTCTTTGGTCGGTTTGTATGTTTGTATGATGGTTTGTAGTTTTTTTTCTTTTTTTTCTTTTTTCTGTCTTTGGGTCCTTTTTCTTGTTGGTTGGTAAGCCTATCTGTTTTCCCTCTTCTCTCTCTCCACCTTGCTTTCATCTCCCTCCTTCCTTTTTCCATTCCTTTCCTTTTTCTTGCCTCCTTTTGCTTTCAGGGGGAACGCCTATACCCTCACTGCATGTAACAGATTGTAAGGCAGTGGGAAGTGGGTTCCAGGGGACCAACATACCTGTCAGCAGATACTGGAATTTGCAGATAGTTTCTGAATTATAGCTCCCGCCACAATTAAATTTCAAAACAGCAAAATGTACAGCCACCCCCACCCACAGTCCACCTTCAGAATTGAACAAATTGATCCACATAAGGAAGACTAGGAGATTGAGCAAACAGAAGTAAAAGCTACCTCCCCATCACTGAACCACAGAATTAAAGAAGATGTTTAAAAAACAAAAAGAAGAATATGGGTCACACACAGACCTCTGGAAGGTCAGCCACTGAGAATACAGACTTTGGAATGCAAACAATAAAGAGCCCCCAGAATGACTGGTCTCAAACAACAAACCCAGATAACAAGACATTAATAGAGAGAATAAATAGAATTGAGGAGACACAAGAGGAAAAAGTGAAGGAGTTGTTAAGTGAGATAACAGCAATGAAGAATACAGTGAATGAAATAAACAACAAACTGATAAGTATGGAATGCAGAATTAACCAAGAAGAAGAAATAATCTCAGAGTTTGAAGACCAAAATATGGAACTAATCCAAACTGCTAAAAACATAGAAAAGAAGCTTAAAAAGACAGAACAAAACCTCTGGGAGATGAGTGATTATTTCAAGAGGCTGAACCTAAGATTAATTAGAATTCCTGAGGCAGATAAAGAGACAGAGACTACCCTGGAACAAACATTCCATGAAATTATCCAAGAAAACTTTTCTCATCCTATCAGTGACACAACCATTCAAACACAAGATTCAGGGAATCCTGCAAGACAACAAGTGAGAAGACCAATTCCTAGACACATAGTAATTTGCCTACACAAAGAAGGTATAAAAGAAAAAATTCTAAAGGCAGCAAGAGAAAAAGTCATATTACCTACCAGGGAAGACCAATTAGAATAGCAGCAGACTTATCTACAGGAACACTTCAGGCTAGGAGAGCTTGGATTCCAATCTTCAAAGTTCTGAAAGATAAACAATTTCAACCAAGAATTACTTTCCCAGCTAGGTAAGGATCACCAGTGATGGAAAATTAAAATCCTTCCCAGACATTCAATCCCTAAGAGCTTATGTTGCCTCCAGACCAGCTCTACGGGAGACACTTAAGAAGGTACTAAACACAGAAGAAAGGAAAAAAAAAGAAAGAATGACAACGTCCTTCCCAAGAATGCAAGCAAAAGATTAAAAACACACAAGAACCCACTCAAAAATCAAGAGAGAGACAACAAACAAACAGCAGCAACAACAAACTCTATAAGACCCTCTTGAAACGGATAAACTCTGACATCTCAATAATTAGCCTGAATGTGAATAAACTAATTGCACCACTGAAAAGACATAGAATGACAAAATGGATAAAATATCATGAGGCAACAATATATTGTCTCCAAGAGACTCATCTCACCAGAAAGGACACTCACAGACTCAAGGTAAGGCAATGGGAAAGAAAATTTCAGGCAAACAGAGCACAAAAGAAAGCAAGAGACATGATCTTAATAACAGGAAAATAAAGATATAGATTTATTATTTCATAACCAGGATAAGAATTTTAAGAAATATTTTAAATTTATGCTTGATTGCAAAATGAATTACTATAACTGCATTAAATAATACACAAAAAATATCAAAAACAAATATAATCAGTATATTTAGTCATTTAAAATTTATACTTTGTTATTTAAAATAGTATGTAATACATAATTAATTTCTGAAAATAAATTTATAAAAAAACATTGACCATGGAATGACAGATATTTTGCTAGAGAAGAAACACAGATGGACAGGAAAAATAACATTCTTAGGTAAGATTTTAAGTAACATTTCTTCAAATATTGTATTCTTTTTGCTTTTTCATTGATGGAGTTTTCTACTTTAGAATTTTCAAATATGCAAATGTTTTATGCACTTTGTTCTGGCATATGCATTACATTATCAATTTGATTATTTTAATCTTTGTTTCCTTTTTTCTTCTGGATTCACTAAATTTAAATTTTTTCAGTTTCAAGAATTGAGTTATCAAAAAGTCTATTCTGTTTATAATTTGTTTTATGTGTTGTTGTTTTTTTGTTTCCTTGATCTTTGGCTTATTTAATATTTCAAAGTTCATTTTTCCTTGGCTGACTTATTTCTAAAATGGTCTCATCTTAGAATTTTTTTTTATAATGCAAAGTACATAGTGATTTTTAGAATGTTTCCCTAACTCTTACTCTTTTTAAAATTTATTCTCAGCAATTATCTTTGTGGTTTATACTCCACTTTTATTTATATACTATGCGTGTTAGTATAAATTACTTTATATTTAAATACATTTTCTTTCATGGAGATTTCTCTGACATTCCATTTGCCATAATATAAGAGACTTGCATTTTCCTTGACTCTGCTATATATGTGTTATGAGTTCACATGTGTGTACTATTAAAAGAGAGTACTATTAAAAATGTATTAAGATGTTTAAAAATAATTTTAAGTTATTTTGGGTACATAATAGGTATATATATTTATGGGATATATGTAATATTTTAATATAAGCACATGATGTATAATGATCAAATCAGGGTAATTAGGTATCCATAATTAATTAAAATTACAAGTAAAATTATTTAGTAAATTTTTGAATCCAACATATGAATCATGTCATTGTGTTTCTATGGAAAGCAAATGCTAATAATTACATTTAGGGGTACTTTATGTTTATTTTTTATTTGTGTAAATTGAATAGGTACAAGTGCAGATTTTTTACACAGATATATTGCAAAGTAGTGAGGACTGAGTTTTTAGTGTATCCATCATTTAATAATGTACATTATATCCATTAAGAACATTACATCCCCCTTCAAACCTCCCCTTCTTGGAACTCTCCAGTGTATATTATTCCTCACTCTATGTCCATGTGTAAAGCTTATTTAGCACCCACTTATATGTAAGAACATGCAATAGTTGACTTTCTATTTCTAGGTCGTTTCACTTAAAGACAATTCCAGTTCCATTTATGTTACTGAAAAGACATGATAGCATTTTTTTCATGGTCAAATAGTATTTCACTGTGTGTGTGTGTGTGTGTGTGTGTGTGTGTGTGTGTGTGTGTGTGTGTGTTTATGTTTACCACATTTTCTTTTTCTAATCACCTGTTGATAGAAACTTATGTTTATTCTATTTTTTACTATTGTTAACAGTGCTGAGATAAATATACGAGTGCAGGTATCATTTGAAATAATGATTCTTTTTCCTTTGGATATATACCTAGTACAGGGATTGCTGGATAAAATGGTAGTTCTATTTTTTACTTCTTTGACAAATCTTCATACTGCTTTCAAAAGAGTTTGTGCTAATTTAGTCTTACCAACAGAATATAATCATTCTTTTTTCTCTTAATCCTTGCCAATAATTGCTATTTTTGACTTTTTAATAACAGCCAATCTAACTGGTGTAAGATGATGTCTTATTGTGGTTTGAATTTGCACTTCTCTGGTTGTTAGTGGGATTGAACATTTCCTCATGCTCTTGTTCACCATTTGTATGTCTTCTTTTGAAAAACGTATGTTCATCTCTTCCCACTTTTTAATGGGCTTACTATTGTGAGTTTTTGTTATTGATAAGTTGAGTTCCTTGTAGATTCTGGATATTAGTCTCCTGTTGGATGTATACTTTGAAAATATTCTGTCCCATTCTACATGTTGTCTGTTCACTCTATTGATTATTTCTATTGCTATGCAAAAGCTTTTTAGGTAAGTCTCATTTGTCTTTTTTTGGAGGGGGAGGGCTTGTGTTTTAAAACCTTAGTCATGAATTCTTTGTTTAGGACAACAAACAATCTTTATCCCTAGGTTTTCTTCTAGTTTCTAATTTTACATTTAAGTATTTAATTACATTTTTAATTCTATTCTTTGGATGTAGGCATATAGTGCAATAAATTTCCCTCTTAGCACTGATTTTGCCATATCCCACAGATTTTAGTTTGTGTTTTATTTTTATTAGTTTCAAAAATTTGTATTTTCATCTTAATATCATCAATATCTCAAAGATACTTCAGGAGAAAGTTCCTTAATATCTATGTAATTTTATGATTTCAAGGCTCCCTGTTTATATCGATTTCTACTTTTATTCCAATATTGTTACAAAAAATAATTAGAATAATTTTCATTTTTTAAAAATTTATTGAGACACATTCTTTGGCCCGACAGCCGGTACATTTTGGAGAATGTTTCATGAACTTATGAGAAGAATGTATATTCAACTGTTGTTGGGCAGAATGTTCTGTAAATAAATTTTAGGCCAGTTTGTCTCATGTCCAATTTAATTTCAGTGTTTCTTTGTTGATTTTTTTTTTTTTTTGGTCTTGATCATTTGTCTAATGCTCTGAATGGAATGTTGAAGTTTTTCACTCTTACTGTATTTCAGTCTGCCTTTTTCTTTAAGTCTAGTAAAATTTCTTTTTATGAATCTGGAAACTCCAAGATTAGGTTCATATATGCAAGGCCTGACAATTAGTTTCACAAACTCATCCTGGAAAATGTGCTACATACTTCATTGCTGAATATCACTACAGTCATCTTTGAAGTACTCCCCTGGGGAAGCTATGCACCAATGCTAGTGTCTAGTCCACCTATTAAAGCAATTTTAGAACCCTTTTTCTGGAATAACCATCAGAGCAGTCGTCATATTACCCTTGATGTCCTGAATGTCATCAAAATGTCTTTCAATATTTCTTATATTTTTGTGTAAAGAAAAAGTCATTGGGAGTGAGATCAGATGAGTAGGAAGGACATTCCAAAACAGTCATTTGTTTAATGGCTAAAACCTTCCTCACAGACAGTACTGTCGGAGCTGGTACATTGTTGTGTTGCAAGAGCTTCTTTAGGACAATTTTTGCACACACATTTCTCATGCCAAGGTTTTCAGTTAAAATTTTCCTAAATGTTTCTCTATCGATGGCTATTTGTTCTGATATGCTTCTTACAGTCAACTAATGATTTTGACACACAATCCAATGAATTTTTTTTGTAGTGTTTTCATTAGTTCTTCTTTGTTGTTGTTGTTGTTTTAAATATATTTTTTATTTTTAAATTGTGGGGTAGAGTTAAGTGTTAGGTACCCAAATATGCATCACCCAGGTACCCTTATTGATAAGGGGTGTCCCTCCATCCCCAGATAGATATTGACTATCATTAATCCCACCACCCTTGCTCTCCCTGTCCCCCCATAGATTCCCACCACTGTCAATCCCTTTCTTACAGTATTATGATAGATGTTCAAGATTCACTTATGAGTGAGAACATGTGATACTCAGATCTTTGTTGCTGTGAAAGATCACTCAGTATTATAGACTCTAGTTCCATTCAGGTTGCTGCGAAGTTCATGATTTTGTTCTTTTTTATAGCTACATAGTATTCCATCATGTATATGTAACACATTTTGTTAATCCAGTCCTCTTTTGATGGACAGCATGGTTGGTTCCAGGTTCTTGCTATTGTGAACAATGCTGCGATAAACATAGGTGAGCAGGTATCTTTTTCATAGAGTGATTGGAGTTCTTCAGGGTATATTCCCAGTAGGGGGATTGCAGGCTCATATGGGAGATCAATAATTAAAGCTTTTAAGAATTGCCACACTGCTTTCACAGAGGTTGCACTAGTTTACACTCCCACCAATAGTGTAGAAATGTTCCCTTTTCACCACATCCTCTCCAGCATCTGTTATTTTTTGAATTATTGATAATGGCCATTCTGACTGGAGTTAGGTGGTATCTGAGTGTAGTTTTAACTTGAATCTCCTTGATGATTAGTGAGGTTGAACATTTCTTCATGGGTCTGTTGGCTGCTAGTATGTCTTCTTTAGTGAAGTGTCTGTTTATATCTTTTCCCACTTTGTAATGGGGTTGTTTGTTGTTTTTTTTTTTTTTCCCAACACATATGAGTTCCTTATAGATCCACAAAGTTAGGTCTTTGTCAGACATGGAGTTGGAAATACTTTTTCCCAGTCTGTGGCTGTCTCCCTGCTCTCTTGATGGTTTCTTTGGCTTTGCAGAAGCTTGTCAGTTTAATGAGGTCCCACTTGTCTCTCTTATCTCTTATGGCTTGTGCGTTTCAAGTTTTGTTCCAGAATTGGATGCCAGTTCCAATTTCCATGAGGGTATGTCCTTCATTTTCTAAGATTCTTATGGTTTGAGGTTTTATATCTAGGTCTCTGATCCATTTAGAGTTAATTTTTGTGTATGGAGATAGATAGGAGACTTGTTTGAGTCTTTTGCATGTGGTCAGCCAGTTTTCCCAGCACCATTTACTGAATAGGTTCTCCTCTCCCCAGTGGTAGGTGGTGGAGGCTTTGTCAAAGCTGAGTTGGCTGAGAAATTGAGGTTTTGCTTCTGGAATCTCAATTCTATTCCACTGGTCTATATACCTATTCCTGTACCAATACCAAGCTGTTTTGATTATTGTAGCTTTATAGTAAAGTTTGAAGTCTGGTAATGTGATACCACCTGCTTTTTCTTTCTTTCTTTTTTTTTTTTTTTTTTTTTTTGCTGAGGATTATTCTGGCTATTCTTGGTCATTTGTGTTTCCATAGGAATCCCTGTATTGTTTTTTCTAGGGCTGAGAAGAATGTTGCTGGTAATTTGATGGGTATTGCATTAAATCTGTAGATTGCCTTAGGTAAGATGGACATCTTCACAATGTTGATTCTTCCAATCCATGAGCATGGGATATTTTTCCACTTGTTTGTGTCATCTTTGATTTCTTTGAGCAGTGTTTTGTAGTTTTCATTGTAAAGGTCTTTCACATCCCTGGTTGGGAAGATGCCAAGGTATTTCATTTTATTCTATTTTTTTGTGGTTATTGTGAATGGGATTGTGCTTTTTATTTGGGTTTCTGTTTGTTTATTAAAGAAATGCGAAAGTCTTTTGCACATTTATTTTATACCCTGAGACTTTACCAAAGTCCTTTATCAGTGCAAGGAGGCTTTTGACAGATTCTCTTGGGTTTTCAAAGTACACAATCATGTCATCTATAAAGAGAGATAACTTGACTTCCTCTTTTCCTATTTGGATACCCCTGATCACCTTCTCTTTTCTGATTGCTGTAGCCAGGACTTCCAATACTATATTGAACAGAAGGAGACAGAGTGGGCATCGTTGAATTGTTACAAGTTTTCAGAGGAAATGATTCCAATTTTTTTCTGTTTAGGAGGATGCTAGCTGTGGGTTTCTCATAGATGGCTTTTACTATTTTGAGGTATGTTCCATGTATGCCTAGATGCTCAAAGGTTTTTATCAAGAAAAGGTGCTGGATTTTATCAAAGGTTTTTTTCTGCATCTAATGATATAATCATGTGGTTTTTGTTCTGACATCTGTTGATATATTTAATTACATTTATTGCCTTGTGAATGTTGAGCCAGCTTTGTGTCCCAGGGATGAAGCCTACTTGGTCATGATGGATGATTTTTGAGATGTGTTGTTGAATCTGGTTTGCTAGGATCGTGTTTAGAATTTTAGCCTCTACGTTCATCAAATATATTGGCCTGTAGTTCTCTTTCTTTGTTGGGTCTTTACCTGACTTGGGTATCAATGTGATGTTAGCTTCATAAAATGATTTGGGGAGAGTTCCATCTATCTCAATCACCTGGAATACTTTCAGCAGAATTGGTATCAGCTCCTCCTTAAATGGCTTATAGAATTCTGCTTGAACGCCATCTGGTCCAGGACTTTTTTTTTGTAGGTAGTTTTCTTATTACATAGTCAATTTCCTTGATTGTTATTGGTCTATTTAGGGTCTTGATTTCTTCTTGTTTCAACCTAGGCAGATTGTGCAATGTCAGAAAGTCATCCATTTCCTTAAGGTTTTCAAGTTTGTTTCCATACAGTGTACATAGTAGTCTCTAATGATCTTTTTTATTTATTTAGGGTCAGATGTGACTTAATATTTTGTGTTTCTGATTGTGTTTTTTTGTGGTTTTTCTCTCTTTTTCTTGGCCAGTCTAGCTAGGGAACTATCGATTTTGTTTATACTTTCAAAGAACCAGGTTTTTGTTTCATTGATTTTTTGTATTATCTTTTTGTCTTCTATGTCCCGGATTTGGGCTTTTATTTTGGTGATGCAGATCACCAAACTTCTTCTGCTGAAGTTAGGATTTTGGTGGTCTTGCCTTTCCAGCTTCCTTAGGTGATTTGTTAGGCTGTTAATTTGTGATTCTTCCATTTTCTTCATGTACGTTTGAGAGATATGAGTTCCCCTCTTACTACAGCTTTCATGGCATCCCAGCAAATTTTAGTAAGATGTTTATTCATTTTCTTTGGTTTCCAGGTATCTTTTAATCTCTGTTTTGATTTCATCATTGATGCAGAAGTTGTTTAGCATCATGCTGTTTAGTGTCCATGTCTTTGTGGGTTTTGGGGGGATCTTGTTGGTATTAATGTTTATTTTTATTCCACTGTGGTCCAAGAAGGTGCATAGCAAAATTTCAATACTTTTAAATTTGCTCATGCTTGATTTATGGCCAAGTTTGTGGTCAATCTTAGAGTACATTCCATACAGTGATGAGTAGAATGTATATTCTGTGGTCATTGGATAAAGTGTTCTGTAGGTATCAATTAAATCCATTTGGTCAAGAGTCACATTGAGGTTTTGAATCTCATTGTTGATTTTTTTGTCCTGATGATCTGTCTAGGGTTGTGAGTGGGGTATTGGGTATTGATGTCCCCAGATATGATAGTGTTGTAGTCAATGTTTTTTTTAGTTTATCTAGAAACTGCTTTATGAAAGTTGGCTCTCCTATGTTGGGTGTATATATGTTTAGGATGGATAATTATTGTTGATGGATTGAACCTTTTATTATTATGTAGTGGCCTTCTGTACCTTTTTAAATTTTTGATGGCTTAAAAGATGTGTTGTGTCTGAGATTAAGATTGCAACTCCTTCTTTATTCTATGTTCCGTTTGCCTGAAAATTTGTTTCCCATCCTCTTACTTTGAGTCTATGAGTGTCCTTTCTAGTGAGGCGAGTCTCTTGAAGGCAATAATTTGTTGCCTGGTGATATTTTATCCATTTTGCCATTCTATGTCTTTCAGTGGTGCATTTAGTCCATTCACATTTACGCTAATTATTTAAATGTGAGAGTTGATCCTTATCATAAGATTCTTATGGGATTGTTGTTGTTTTTCCTGTTTGTTTGTTGTATTTCTTTTGGTTTGGAGTTGGTTCATGTGTGTTTTTAATCTTTTGCCTGTACCCTTGTGAAGAATATTGTTGTTCTTTTTTCCTTTTCTTCTGTGTTCAGTACTTTCTTAAGTGTTTCTTGTAGAGGTGGTCTGGTGGCAGTGTAGGTTCTTATGGATTGGGTATCTGGGAAAGATTTCAATTCTCCCTCACTGATGAAGTTTAGCTTGGCTGGGTAGGTCATTCTTGGTTGAAATTGTTTATCTTTTAGAACTTTGAAGATACGGCTCCAAGCTCTCCTAGTCTGGAGGGTTTCTGTAGATAAATCTGCTATTCTAATCTGTCTTCCCTGGTAGGTAGTCTGGCCTTTTTCTCTTGCTACCTTTAGGATTTTTTCTTTCATACCTACTTTTTTTAGGTGAATTATTATGTGTCTGGGAGTTGATCTTCTCATTTGTTGTCTTGCAGGGGTTCTCTGAATTCCTTGTGCTTAAATTTTTGCTTCACTGATGAGATAAGGGAAGTTTTCTTGAATGATTTCATGAAATGTTTGTTCCAGTGTGACCTCTGTTTCTCTCTCTGCCTCTGGAAGGCCAATTACTCTTAGATTGGGTCTGTTGAATAATCATTCATCTCTTGAAGGTTTTGTTCTGTCTTTTTAAGTTTATTTTCTATGTTTTTGACAGTTTGGGTTAGTTCTGTGTTTGGTCTTCAAGCTCAGAGATTCTTTCTTCTGCTTGGCTAATTCTGCTTTCCATGCTTATTAGTTTGTTATTTATTTCCATCACAGTATTCTTCTGTTGTTTCTGACATCAGCTCCTTCCTATTTTCCTCTTGTCTCTACTCAATTTTGTTTATTCTATTAATGTCTTGATGTCTGGGTTTGTTGCATGTGACCATTCATTCAGGGGGCTCTTCATTGTTTGTGTTCTGAAGTGTGTTTTCTCAGTGTCTGACCTCCCAGGGGTCTGTGTGAGCCCTATATTCTTCTTTTGGTTTTTCTTCATTTGTGCAGATTTTTCCTCCATACTTTTTCCTTCCCTCCACTTCACCGTCTTCTTAAATTCTGTTATTCAGGGGTGGAGGGGTTGCTTTTACGTCTGTTGTTCAATCTTCTATTCTTCTTTATGTATATCCTCTTGCTTTGCTCAATTCTGGAGTTGGGCTGTAGGTTGGTGGTGGTCCTTTTTGCAGTTTTGAGATTTACTTAAGCGGGGAGCTGTGATTCAAAATCTATCTGCAGATCCAGTATCTGCTAACAGGTGTGTGGATAATCTGAAACCCACTTCCCACTGCCTTGGAATCTGTCCCTGCAGTGGGATTGTAGGTTTCCTCCCTGAAATAAAAATGAGATTAGCAGAGGGAAGAAATGGAGCAGGCAGTGGGGGAAGAAGGGGGTGGAGACAGAGAAGAGTAAGGGGGAAAACAGAAGACTGTACCAACAAATGGAGACAAGCACAAAAACTGAAACAGTTAGAAACAATAAACCATGGCTACAAACTAACCAACTCCCATACCAAAAAACCTAAAACATACAATGATGCTAACAAACAAGCTAACCAAACTCCTTATTGGTGTGCTATTCCTCTATACAAAAATGGGGTTTACAGAGAAAAGAAAAGAAAAAAAAGAAAAAAAAGAAAAAGGAATAGAATCAAATCAGTAAACTAACAGAACCAATCAAGCACACTCTGAGACTTTTCATTTAAGTCCAATGTCCTTTCAGTTCTGGTTTCTAGCTGTCTCTGTAGGCTGGTAAATTTGTTCATAGTTAGGGTCAGTTGCCCCTGGCCTGCTGTGAAGGGCAGTTCAGATCACCACTCAGTTCACCCCTGCCCAGTTCACCACTCAGATCTGGCCTATGTCTATTTATCAAGCCTCTGTTTTTCCCATTTTGGTGTTGTTACCTTGAATCACCAGCAGGTGGTGCTATCTCACCACTCCAGATGATTTATTTTATTTTATTTTATTTTTTTTTTTGAGTTGGAGTCTCACTTGTCGCCCAGACTGGAGTGCAGTGGCTGCTTCCGGCCACCACAGCCTTGACCTGCTGGGCTCCGGCGATCCTTCCACCTCAGTCTTCCGAGTAGCTGGAACTACAGGCACACGCTACCACACCCTGCTCATTTTTGATTTATTGTAGAGATGAGGTCTCACCAAGTTGCCCAGGTGGGTCTCGAACCTGCGGGCTCAGGCAATCCACTCACCTCAGCCTCCCAAAGGTGCGGGATTACAGGCTGAGCCACCTAGCCCAGCTCCAGATGATCTTCATCTGCAGCAGCTCACCCCAGCCAGGAGGGAGTTGGCGATGGAAGCCCACCTCACAGTACATGGGAGGAGACCCACAGCCTGACTCTCGGCAAGAGATGGGGTGTGACTTTGGCAGTGTTGGCAGCTGTGATCTCAGTAGATCTTGCTTGCAGGGGTTTCATGGTCTGAAGTCGTGGGTCGCCTCAGGCATGGGTGGTGCAATGGCCATGATGTTTGAGCAGTGGTGACAGCTGAGCTCTGTGTGAAGAGCAGGCTGCGGAGGATGGGAACTGCAGCCCCTGGGGAGAGAGCTAGAGTCTTTATGTGTTCTCTTTTGCAGAGGGTTTCACAGACTGAGCTGCCCTGTCACCATCTTGCTGGAAGTCTCCAGTTCTTCTTGTTACTAGCTGTCCTGATCTCTCTTCATTAGTGATGCTTTCTTGCTCCTCCAAAAAATGTTTAAGTCATTTTTACATTGCTGTTTCCTTCATGTCATTATCCCTATGATATTGAACTAATGTCCCTGATTTCACTTCTACTCTTGCCAAGTTGAAAAATTATAGTTTGATGCTCTAATTCAAGCTCCAACATTCTCACAATCACAGCTCTGATGGCCATTCCACAAACTGTTCCAAAATTACTTTGACAGGTAGACTAGGTGCTGGTGTCAATGCACAGCTTCCCAAGGGAAATACTTTGAAGGTGACTGTAGTGTTAATCAGCAATGAGGCACATAACACTTTTTCTAGGATGAGTTTGCAAACTTAATTGTTAGACCATATATTTATGATCCTTATATTTCCTTGTTTAATTGATTTTGCCATCATTATCCAATGACTTTTTATTTTACTATTATTTATTTAAAGTCTATTTTATCTGCTATAAATATAACTACTCCTGGTTACTTTTGGTATCTATTTCTGTGAAATACCTTTTTTTCACCCTTTTACCTTTAGTGAGTGTCTTTACTAGCATGGAGTTTTATAAGCAGCATATATTGGTTCATTTTAAAAATTCATTTTGCCAACATATATATTTTGTGGGGACTATTTAATCCATTTACATCCAATCTTTATATTGATGTGTGAGGTTTTGTTTCTGTGATAATATTTTCATATAGTTGCTTTGTACATTCTCTGTATTTTTTTTTACATGTTTTCGTGGTTTTGTGAAATTCTGCCACACTATTATTTGCTTTCTCTCTCATTTTTGTGTAATTGTTTTTAAAACTATGAGTTTTATACTTTGGTGTTTTCTTTATGATGAATACCAGCTTTTCATATCTTGTTGGTGCAGATTATTGGTGACAAATTCCTCAGTGTTTATTTGGGAAAGACTTTATTTCTCCTTCATTTGTGAAATTTCTGGCAGAATATGAAATTCATGATGGGTAGTTTTTTCTTTACGCACTTTGGCTATAGAATCTCAATCTCTTCTGGTTTGTAAAATTTCTACTCAGAAGTTCAGGGTTATTCTGATGGACTTTCCTTTTATAGTTGACTGGACACTTTTCTCTTGATAATTCTAGGATTTGTTTTTCTTCATTTTGACCTTAGAGGTGGATTCTGTTTTGCAGTGTATATTGCTAGTATTTGTTGAGCCTCTTGTATCTGGATGTTTAAATCTCTTGCAAGACTAGGGAAGTTATCATCTATTTTGGAAAATAGATTTTCCAAACTTTTTGCTTCTTCTACTCCCTGGGAATAACAATGATTTGTAAGTGTCAATGCTTTATGTAGCCTTATAGTTCTCAAAGCTTTTTTAAAATTTTTTTAAAGAAAAGAGCTAAGGTTCTAAGATTCTAAGATTCTCTCTTCTTCTTGGTCTAGTCTATTGTTGAAGTTTCAACTGTATTTTTTATTTACCAGCTTTTTATAAACTTTCAATTAATTTTTCATTGTTAGAAGTTCTGTTGGCTTTGTTTAAAGATTTCTATTTCCTTGGTAATTTTTCTTTCATATTGTGAATTAATTTTCTGATGTATTTGTATTGGTTTTCAGAATTTTTTTGCATCTTATTGAGCTTCTTTAAATTCAATAATTTGAATTATTTATCTGGCATTTCCAAATTTGTATTTTGCTTAGTACCCATTACTAGAGTGTTAGTGTGATTCTAACATCATAACATTATGCTTTTTTATGCTTTCAGCATTCATATTCTGATTTCTTCTCATCTGAAGAAATAGTCGTGTTTGTTTGTTTTTTTAATTTGAAACTTTTTCTCTTAAAAATGTTGCTATGTTGACAATGAGCAGGCTCACTAGGATTTGTCTCTGGGTACATTCAGTGGTAAAGACTGTATGCATTCCTTGGTTATAGCTAACCTTAGTTTGGTGTCTTTCTCAAGTGCCAGTTGTAGAGGTGGTATATCAGGCAGGTGAGTAGGCTTACAGTCACTTGAGAAGATGGAGTGGTGACAGTTGTTGCTGTGGTGAAGGTAATGAAAAGCTTAGTTTGTTTCCAAATATGT
The DNA here is from genome assembly GCA_027257055.1 of Cephalopachus bancanus. Classification (NCBI taxonomy): domain Eukaryota; kingdom Metazoa; phylum Chordata; class Mammalia; order Primates; family Tarsiidae; genus Cephalopachus; species Cephalopachus bancanus. The sequence continues at coordinate 13,347,288 of JAPVLO010000068.1, read as the reverse complement.
TGGTCAACCTTCAGGTCAGTAAGTGGTCCTTGCAAATGAGAGAGCTACAGTGTTAGCAGTAGGTTCATTCTTGAGTTTTTGTTTTGTTTTGTTTTGTTTTTAACCAGGAAACACTCTCCCTTGCCCCATGCAACCACTTGTGCTTTAGATCACTTATTGGTTCGGGTTCCACACTCAGCCTTGGAAGGTGCATGAAGCTGAACCTAGCTGGACTAGGCAAGCCAGCACTTGGAAGCATCATCTCTGGAAGGGGTTCTGGAGGTAGCTGTCAAATGCTTGATGATATGCCTACCTGAGGAGTGGGGAAACTGCCACTGCACTGCAGAGGAGGGGAGGGGTGGCCTAAACTCCTAGACCAGGCAAGTGGATGTACCCTCACTCTCACTCCTCCGAACTCCTTGGGCTCACTTCCCCATCCCAACCATCAGGAATGAGCTGGGCACTCATTACAGTCACATGCAAACTGGCTACAGCACACAACACTCTCTGTACTCAAATCTCACCACTCAGGCAAAACCACAGCACTCCAGCAAAATTTTCTGGTCCCTCCATGAAGAGAAAGACCCCAACTCCAGTACCTACAGCTGGAGTATGTTTCACACTCCTCATTCAGGTGGTTGCAGGGATCTCCCCTTGCTCTCAGCCTGCAACTCCAAATTCTGACTCTGGCCCATAATAGTAGCTAATATGCTGTCAAATCCCACGCAGTTTCGTATAAACTAGAATTGAGAATGGCATCTTTCTATGGGGTCTTGGTCTGAAAAAATACTTGAAACACTTCTTGATGCCTTTCCTTCTCACAGTCTCCTGGCTTTTCTTTAAGTTAGCTCCCAGGCTCTAATATATGCTGAATTACCTGGTTCCTCTGTGGAAAGGTGGATCCCAGGGTAATACTTTCTCTCTGTCTCTCATATCAGGTCTTCATTCAGTATTCTTACCTGGATGCCTCTGCACCGGACATTCTCTTTCTTGGGATATGAAATATCCTTCACTTTTCCATTGAATTTCCATGTTTCTTCTTAAATAAAACATCACAATGTGAATCTCTATACACAATTTTGCTTCTTCCAAGGGGGAAAGACATGCTAGAAAAGCCTCTAACTTTCTATTTTGAGTAGAAAAAAACCAAAACATTGTTAAAAAAAAAAAAAAGAACTTTAAATAAAATGCCCATTTACAAACTTAGTCAATTAAACTTCTTTGGATAGTTTATACCTCCATTTACGCTTTTGATTTTTTTAAACATAAGCTTCATTTTTAATTACCTTAGCTTCTGTCAGTTATCTTAGAAATAAAATAATCCTGAGTAGTCAAATAACATTGTCATATAAATTAAATGTATATATTATAAACTATTAGATGCTTTATATTTTCATATTTTGTATAATTAGTTATATTTCTACTTTCTATAAAATTAATTTTTAATAAGTAAAATTATCTGAAATATTACATATTTAGAATATTGAGTAACACATTTTTAATTATAAAATTTTAATGTATTGTTTTAGTATCTCAAATACACATATGTATGCATACATTTCTAAATCTTCCCAAGGGCTATTTATGCTTACATTATTAGTTGACACTATGCTGCGTATTGAATATTTAACTATTATAATGATAAATTGTTGATTATATTTTAAAAACAATAAATTATATCACTAATCTTAAGATGTTGATTTTCCTGCCCTTTTTAAAAGATAATTTATATTTCTGCATTACTATCACAAATAAAATCGATACAAATTCTAATAAATTAATTGAATTCTATATTGTTCTTAATATATTTGAAAATGCTTTTCTACTTAAAATAACTTAAAGCTAAAAAACTGTGACTTTTTATATTTTTAGGAAATCATATCTTAAAAATATTGAGCTGGGCTCAGTGGCTCAGCCTGTAATCCTGCACCTTTGGGAGGCTGAGGTGAGTGAATTGCCTGAGCCCGCGGGTTCGAGACCCACCTGGGCAGCGAGACCTCATCTCTACAATAAATAAAAAACTCAGAGGGGTGTGGTAGTGCATGCCTGTAATTCTGGCTATTTGGAAGGCTGAGGTGGAAGGATCGCCAGAGCCCAGCAGGTAGAGGCTGCGGTGGCTGGGAGCCACCACTGCACTCCAGTCTGGGTAACAGAGTGAGACTCCAACTCAAAAAAAAAAAAAAAAAAAAAAAAAAAAAAAAATATATATATATATATATATATAAATGATACCTAAATTAATTTGATATATCTTTCATAGTGTTTTCTGACAATTCTCAATACATCTAAGTGTCTACTGCATAGATTTTTCTTATTTTATCTGTGATTCAGTGTTGAAGGTCTGAGTATTTATATCTTTGCTAACAACTTATTTTTGTTAAATTGTAGATTCAAATGTAGTTGTAAAAAATTATACAGAAAGAACATGTGTCCCTTTTTAAAAAATTTCCCTTAATGAGAATCTCCTGAAAAGATATAGTACAATATCACAACAGGAATGCTTGCCATTGAAAAGCTGAAGATACAAGTATTTTCATCAACACAGAAGCCTTCATGTTGCACATTTAAAGCTATACCCATAGGCACAGTGGCTCAAGCCTGTAATCCCAGCACTTTGGGAGGCTGAAGTGAGAGGATTGCCTGAGCCCACTGGTTCAAGACCAGACTGGGCAACTTGGTGAGACCTTATCTCTAAATCAAAAAATTAGCCAGGTGTGGTAGGTAATGCACCCCTGTAGTTCCACCTACTTGTAAGGCTGAGGGGGAAGGATCGCCTGAGCCCAGTGAATTGACACTGGGGTGACCGTGAGCAGGCCACTGCACTCCAGCCTGAGTGACAGAGTGAGACTCCAGCTCAAAAAAAAAAAAAAAGGCTATACCCACGTTCCTCCTACATGTAGATTTTCCTTATTGCCTGGCAACCACTAATTTGTTCTCTGTTTCTCTATTTTTGTTATTTAAAAATGATAAAAATGTGTAATCACAAGCATACATTGTCCAGATTTTTTTTTGCATCACCTGCATTTGCTTATGCCGCCCCACTCCCCCGAGTTGGAGTGGCACTCCATCGCCCAGGCTGGAGTGCAGTGGCACAATCACGGCCACCTTTAAATTTCCAGCCCAGGTTATGAGATTTTTTTCTTTCTTTTTCTTAATAGTTTTGTTGTTTTTTTAATACAGTTTAAATATAAGTCCAGGATCCACTCTGGGTTGTTTTTTTAATGAAGAGAAGACTTAATTTGAAGATTGAAGGTTTTTTCTTTGCCCATGGATGTCCAATTATAATTGCATATATATTTTTCTTTTTTTGTGGTACATTTGTCAGAAATTAGTAGACATACTTTCTTGACTTTCTTTTTGAGTACTCTATTCTGTTCCATTTTTCCTTCTGTGAAACCCTCCTCAAAACAACATGGGTATTACCTTGCTTACTATCACTATATATTGATTCTTAAAATTGGGTACATTCATTTTTTTCAACCTTGTATTCTCTTTAAAATTGCTTTTACTATTCTAATTCTTTTTTTTTGTTTCATATGTATTCTAAAATAATTATGTCTGTATATATAAAAATACTTTACTGGGCTTTGATAAAAACCGCGTTATATATGTATACCAACTACTGTGTTGAGACTTCCATTCCATAATCAAGACTTGTATATTTGTTTCTTTAGATCAGCATTTTCTAGTTTTCACAATGAAAGTCCTGTACATGTTTTGCTAGGTTTATAACACTTTTTAAAAAAATGAAATTTATTTTCTAGAGCGGTTTTATATATTTATTAAAGTGGACAGATTTTTCAGAGATTTCTCATATACTCCCTCCTGCCCAAGTTCAACGTTTCCCTAATTATCAGCATCTTGAATTTGTGTGGTTCATTTCTTAACAATTGATAAACAAATATGAATACATCATTATTAGCCAGAGTCTATAATTAACATTAAGGATTACTCTTTGTATTGCAGGTGTATGGGTGTTGGTAAATGCATGGTCTCATGTATCTTCCAGTACAGTATCACATAGGATAGTTTTACTACCCTAAAGCTCCCATGTACTTCACCTGTTCATCTATCTCCCTTCTCATGACAGTCTTCTCCATCTCTGGCAACCACTGAAGTTTATACTGTCTCTATAGTTTTGCCTTAACTAGAATGTCATGTAATATGAATCATAAGGTATGTAGCATTTCAAGCTGGCTTTTTTTTTTTTTGTAACTAAGCAATATACGTTTAAAGTCTTTTCATGGCTTGATAGCTCACTTACTTTATCAATAAATATTACTCCCTTTCATGGATATCCTTAAAAATTTACTTTTTAAAGGACATTTTGTTTCCTCCCTTTTTTGTCAATTATGACTACAACTAATATAAATTTTCAAGTACAGGTTTTAATCTGTTAACATAATTTCTCAAATTGGGGGGGTAAATACTAGAAGAGTGGTTACCAGATTATATGCCAAACTACCTTTCTAAGTGGATATAGCATATTGCATTTCTATCAGTAATGAATAACTTTCTATTGTTTTTTTTCCTTTCCAAGATGTGCTGTTATAAGTATTTAGGATTTTAACCATGAGAACATATTGTTTAATTGTTCTGCTGAATGTATTCCATTGCTAGTGTTTCTTTTAGAAAATATTTGACAAGCTTGTCTAGCTGCAAAAGTCAAATTTGCTACAAAATGTTACCAGTTTCCTCTAATAGGGATCTATTTTGCTACACAACTTAAAAATAAACTGTGGGATTGGAAAGTACAAAAAATAAACTTAACCTTTAAAATCACTGGGAAAGATACTTTATAAAAATAATTTGAATTGTCCCGATATAACTATCTGTAGAATGTTTTAGGATATGACTACTGAATAAAATTCCAAAATATTTACATAAAAAGAAGTAGACTTAAGTTTGTCAAGAGGGACACAAATTGTTTCTCAAATAGAAGATACTAAAGTTAAAAGAGTTTCAATCAGCACAAGCTGAATAATATTATTTACTCATAAATGGCTGAGCAAGAAGGGTGCAAATACACATGGAGACTAAGTAATGTGAGGGAACACAGAATCAGACCACAAGAAAATCTAACCAGAGAAGATTTGAGATAGATACTAAACTCATTTTGCAATGTCATATCTGTGATTAACACTTCTTTAACCCTAATACCTAGTGTATGGCTTAGTAGAGAGGTAATAGTGAACGAATGAATAGTATAATAACCTTGAAAACTAATTGAATTGGCATGTAGGGCCCAAATAAGCCATCAGAGAGCATTATTAGTGGGTGTCTCTCTGAGTAATTTCAGAATTTAATTGGCAAGAGAAATAACAAATGGAACAGCTGTTTTTGAGATGAGATTTTACTATTGACATCATTGACTCCCAAAGGATAATCATCACTGCTAACTTGTTAGAGAAAAACAAAAGTTGGAAATTTGGTTCACCTACTATAACAGCAAAACTTTACTTGTTTATCTGATTTTGTAAATTTTTACTTGTAATTAATGTGGCAGTAACTTTTTGCATGGTGAAATCAAGTAAGTGCAAGAAACTTTTTGTTAATTTCCGGAAGAAACACGCTTGTTTGCACTTGAACATTTGAAACTTGAATAATTTTCTCTTACTTGACTATAGATTTTCAATTTTTGAGATTTTGTAAATCTAAAGATCACACACAACATAGGGTCAGATTTACTAACCTGGTTCAAGGTTTATTTTCCATATTTGTAAAATGTAAGAAAAAATGTTTTCCTGGTTAAATTAAAATACAAAGATTATGTCAGCTGATTTTCTAAATCATTTATATAAAGTTTCATGTTTTTGCAAAAGTGCCTCATTGGAGTACTTAAAGGTACTGGACATACACATGAAGATTTGCCCAAATTCATTTCTAAACAGAGCTACTAAGTCTTTATTTGCTCTTATGTATTGGCTTGACAAGTAACCAAGCATCAGAAGAAAGTTTAGGTTATTGATAGTAGTTGTGAGCATTGAACTTCACTGGATAAAACAGAACCTGCTGCTCATATGATTTATCGTAAGAGGAATATTTAAGTCCTGACAAGTTCACAGTTATCTCAATATCATATACATGGAAAAAGTACAAGCAGGATTACAAGTGGAACACATCTTTCATGGTAGAATAATGTAACAGTGGGAAAATATGTTTAGGTATCAGCATTTCATATTACAGTAATCTTTTGTGCCAGAGCCTTTTTTTTTTAAAAAAAATCATCAATTTACAGAGAGACAGCTCAGCTTTAGGAAATAACGTCCTCATGGCCTTAATGAGTTAAGGCCGTTTCCAAAGGGGAAAAGGAATGCATTAGGAAAATTTGACTCTACATTTGCAATATGAAAAGCTTTTCTTAAAATGTGAACTCTGCAGTGGAAACTCATTAGTATAATGATTCGGCATAGATAATGTGCAATTTGAAAACACAAGTTCTTTGATCTTTAACCTTTTAAATCTCTCTTAGAACTTCTGCAGCTTTTTGGAGTCTATTAATGTCCTATTTTTTTCTTATAGTCTTAATTTAGTTGTACATGCCATATATAATAGAAAATAGAAACATGAAAATCCAGACAGCTAAGTTTTACATTAGTCAAAATTTCTTGTTAGGAAAATATAATGTGTATTTAATAGAACTAAGTTTGAATCTTATATTTACATAAATTGTCATGAATTTTGTCAGATCTCTTGAAATTAATGCAATTCATATGAGAAATTGGAAAGAAAATATTTATCTAATAAGCTTGCTGTGATAATCTATAGAAAATATATAGATAATGTATACTGACCAAGATGACCTTAATGTTTCAAAGTTTAGGCAATCTTTCTGCTACCAGTCTCCTGATCTCCCATTCATCCTGTCTCTTTCACAAACACCTATTCAAAAATCTTACTGCCTTTCTTTATCTCAGTGCATTTACTTTAGAAAACTTATAATTGTACATTCTTTCTTTGCCCCAATGATATGTAAATCATTTTAAAAGTTTCTTGATAGTTTTATAACCAAGAATGTCTTTCTCAAGAAACTGGGAGGCATCCTTGAAAATATTATCAGCAAGGTAAATAGCATCCCATCAAGCATTTAATTGAGGAAACAACGCATTGGGAGAGTAGAAGCTTAATTTCATAGGGGTCCTTCCTCCAAGTTGTTATGCTACTTTTTGTCGTGAAGATAAGACAAAGTTTACTTTTTCTTGGGGTAAAGCAAATCAGCAAACATTGAAAGTTTATGGCCCTCCATTCACATTTCAGCTTTTAAAACATCTTCAGGCTTTTGTTTTATAAGAGCTGAGTTTACACTGAGTTTGGTCTGTTTCCGCTATTGCAATTGACTTGAATAAAGGCTAGTTACCTTCTTAACTTTGTCCAGTGAAATTTCCGCCTTGAAGATACCTGTAACATTGACTGTCCTCTTTCCTATACCTCTTTTAACACTCAGTTCGTCTTGCCTGTGCTAGTAAACATAAAGTTATACCTTTATAATATATGTTGAATTCAGAATTCAGTGAAATATTTTATGCAAGGATATCTTAGATGTTTATTAATATCCACTGTGGTTATTTTGGAAATATACCAATAAAAAACCAGATATTCAAAATCGTAAAACTATTGGTTAAAAAGGACATAATCTTAAGTAACTAGCATGAATCTTAATCATTCATCAAAGAGTGTATCCTAAAAGGAAAAATAAGAAATTTGAGATAATGTGTTACCGAGAGTTTTTATGTACTTCATTTCTGTTTAGAAGACCTTTTTAAAATAAGTTTATTACTATTTAAAAATTAATGTGTAAAACATCAATAATTTGTATTATCTTCATCACCATGCTTCTCTTTCTCCATGTTATCATCATTATTGTAATGTAGTAGAACCCTACTTTTAAAATATGAGCTTTATTGAATATGACTTAGAAAATGAATGAAGAGGTAGGTAATATGAGTATGAAAAAGTCCAGTTAACAAGAAGTAAACCCATATATAACAGGATAACATGAGTTGGTGTGTGTGGTTCTGGAATGAGGGCAGGTGGACATTAGCAGCTTAATGTTAGTAAACTGTGTCATAATGATTGGGAACAGATGAAGTCATATTGATCACAGAAGGCAACCGCAAGGAAGAAGGTGCTGATGTGAGAGGTTACCGGTGAGAAAAGATCACATTAGAGCAGAATTGAGGGAAACATCAAGCATTTAATTGGAGGAAACAAAGCAGTGGGTATCTCAGAGCTCACACATAAGCAGGGAGGATTTGGCTTGAGAAAAGCTACAACTTTTGTTTTCCTGAATGAAGGTAACCCCCCAAAATCCTCCTTTTCTTTTGGCATCTTAATATAATTGTATTTTACTATTACCATGTAGCCAAACATTTAAGGCATAGTGTCCAGGCTGACTAAAATAATATACTGGACCTTTTTTTTTTTAAATCAGTCATAGTCTTCTTTTACATTGGCACATAAAACTCATGCTAGATTTCTATATTTTAAAAACCTAATTAGTTGCTTTTAAATAGTAATGAACAAAAAGATGGAAAAAATTCAAGAACTGTAATGGCACAGAGAAGTGAAACATTATTAAAATTATTAGACTTTTAATAAATAACCATAATTAAGGATATTATTGAAGTAACAGTTAAAATTTTCAGGGAAATTTAGAAAGTACTAAAGTCACAAAATAATGCCAGCCTGTGATGAAAAACAAGTACTCAAAATAAGAAATCTTACTTGAAAATTATAGATATTACCTCAATCAAATTACATAATTCTATATGTAATAATGTATTATATATGTACAAATGTATTATACATAAAAGGCATATATAATTGTGTGTATAACTAAGCCATGATAATTTGATAGTTTGAAGATGATATTTTGAATAAATTGTACTTGCTCATTTTAAAAGAGATGAATCACAATCCTCATCTCACTACAAAAACAAATGTTAAGAGAAATGGATCATAGATATTAAATATGAGAGTCAAAAATATCAAGCTTCCAGATGGAAGTATGAGGAATAAACCTTGTTTATCTTAAGTGATGCAACGACTCAAATCTTTTTTTTTTTTTTTTGAGTTGGAGTCTCACTCTGACGCCCAGACTGGAGTGCAGTGGCCCCTCCCGGCCACCGCAGCCTCAACCTACCGGGCTCCAACGATCCTTCCGCCTCAGCCTTCCGAGTAGCCGGAATTACAGGCGAGCACTACCACGCCCAGCTGATTTTTTGATTTATTGTAGAGATGAGGTCTCGCTGCCCAGGCGGGTCTCGAACCCGCGGGCTCAGGCAATCCACTCACCTCAGCCTCCTAAGGCGCGGGATTACAGGCTGAGCCACCGAGCCCGGCTAACTTAAATCTTAAATGCATACAAATACAAGAGGAAAAGAGAGAAGATAAAAAAGAAAGAAAAGGAGAACTACAAATAGAAAAAAGAAGAAAGAGAATAAGATTTTAAAATTTATGAATTATAATTTTAAAGGTAAAACTTTTTTTTCTTTTAGTTTACACCAAGTCAATTTATTAATAGAAATATTTTGAGGAGTACTGTTCACAGATGGCAACCACGGTGACCTCCCTTTCTGCCGATGCTGTCAGAGGCGATGGGGGTGACGTTCTCAATCCGCCAGATCTTCATATCCGAGCGAGCGAGGGCTCTGAGGACTGACTGAGCCCCAGGTCCAGGGGTCTTGGTCCCGTGTCCCCCCGTGGCCCGGGGTTTAATGTGTAGGGCTGTGATGCCCAGTTCCTCGCACCTCTGGACCACATCCTGGGTTGCCAACGTGGCAGCGTATGGCGAGGACACGTCGCGGTGGGCCTTCACCTTCTTGCCCCCGTCACACGGCAGTTGGTCTCCTTGCCAGAAAGGTCAGTGGCATGGACAAAGGTGTCATTAAAGGATGTGAAGATATGGCAGATGCCAAACACATTCTCTCCTTCAGCCACCTGTGGCCCAAGACTGATGACTTGTTCTTCCTTCTTTTCCTCTGCATTTCTAGGTACCATTTCTTAGCCCCACACTCCCAGCCCCACCTGGTCCTCTGGCCGCAAGATGCTGCGGGATTATCCACGCTTCGGCCTCCTACCTGACTTTGGTTTTTCAATACTAATTTTTAAGAAAACAAAAAAGATTGGCAAAAAAATTATAAAACGTATTATTAATTATATTCAAAATATATAAAGGATGAAACTACTCAATAATATAAAAATAACCCAATAACTAATGAGCAAAATATTTAAACATATTTTACCAAAGAAGATATAGACAGACAAGTATATATAACTGGACTACTGAAAGATCCTCCAAAATGTTCTCACTAATTTTTGTAAGTGATGATAGTAGCCATTAGTCTTTTCCTAAATAAATAAGGGGACTAGGAATTGAAACAAGTCAGTGCAGGTTCATTTACTTGATTACTTAAAGAAGAATGAGAACTGTTTACAGATTTTTTTAAGATTAGAAAACAGAAAGAAGTCAGAAGCAGCCAAATCAGGCCTAATAATTTTTCATCAAAACTATTGAAAAGTGTCCTTGTTTGATGAAAGGAATGAGAAGGAATATGGTCATGGTAGAAAAGAACTCTCTGTTGAAGCTTTCCCAGGCATTTTTCTGTTAAAGCTTTGGCTATTTCAAAAGACTTTCATAATAAGCAGATACTATTATTTATTTTGGTCCTCCAGAAAGTTAACGAGCAAAATTCCCTGAGCATCTCCAACATCTGTTGCCATAACCTTTGCATTTGACCAGTCTACTTTAGCTTTGAATGGACACTTCCACCTCCTCAGTAGTCATTGCTTTGATTTTGCTTTGTTTTCAGGATTGTACTGGTAAAGTCAAGTATCATCTTCTGTTACAATTCTTCAACACTTTTGAAACTTTATCTCAGTTGTGTACAGTTTCCTTGAAGTTCTGCTCTTCTCTGCACTGATCTGTGCGCAATGGCTTTGGCATCCATGATGTGGAAAGTTTGCTCAACTTTGATTTTTCAGTCAATATTAAGTAACTTGAACCAAGTGTTAGTGGTGTTGGCTATTATGTCTGTGATTGTGGGTCCTGAACAAATAGATATTGAACAAAACTTATTTTTTTTTCATAAATTGATGTGAGTAGTCTGTTGCTACTTCGTCTTCAACATCCTGTCCTTTTATTTTCTATTTTCAACATGGAATGAGATTTCCTATGTATGTGTGTGTGTGTGTGTGTGTGTGTGTGTGTGTGTGTGTATGGGGTATGTACTTATCTATATATCATATATCTTATTCTTTCTTAAAACAATTTTTTTGTGAACTGTTGATTTCTTGAGTTGTTGTTCCTAAAAACTTTTTATGCAGCATCAGTGATTTCGCCATTCTTCCACTCAAGCATCACTGTAAATTTGATGTTTATTCTAGCTTGAATTTTGGCAGAATTTATGCTGCTCCAATAGGAGCTCTTTTCAAACTGATGTTTTATCATTCTTAGTGCCTCAGACAAGATCCTATTCAGACATGTTAGAACAAATTAGTCTGAGTTTATTTTAGAGCAAAAGCAATTTTAAATCCATGCATAGTTTTTTGTGCTATGCATTATCTATGAACTTTTTGAAGACCCCACATACACAACTCAGTAGCGTAGCCATTTAATATCAAGTATGATGTACTGTAGATAATCGTATATACTCTGGTAGTACAGTGGGTTTTCTCACACTAGCATAACCACAAGCATGTGAATACTGCACTGTACAATGACATTATGACAACCACAAAACACTAGGCAATAGATTTTTTTCAGCTCTATTATAATTTTATGGAACCACTGCTCTATATGTCATTTGTCATTGACAGCTAAAGGCTGTCACTCATTTCAAAACTCTGTAACAGCCGCTTATTTCCTCTAGTAAAAATGCCAGCTATGATTCTCACTCATTCCTTTCTCTTTCCCATGCATCTGCTCCAGACATACTGTGATTTTACTTTTTTTCTGAGCACTGTAGTTATCCTCTTACCATAGGGAATTTGTATTGAATGTTTCTTCATCCAAACCTTTTTTTCACCAGATGCCTGTTTCCCCACTATGATCAAGGCTTTTCTCTGATGTCACTTTAACCAGTAAGGTCCCTATTTTTATTTATTTATTTTTATATTTTAATTTTTTTAAAAAAATAAAGATATGGGGTACAATTCAGGGTTAGGTATACAAACATTGATTGTGCAGGTACCCTTGTTGATGAGGTATGTCCCTCCCTCCTAAGCAGTTTCCCTCAACTGCCAATCCCATCCCTCCTCCCCTGAAAGTTTCCCACTACTACCAATTGCTTTCTTTTAATATTATAATTGTTCAAGTTCCGCTTATGAGTGAGAACATATGGTACTCTGTTCTTTGTTTCTGTGATAGATCACTGAGTATGATCAACTCTAAATCCCTCCAAGTTGCTGCGGAGTCCATATGTTTGTCTTTCTTTATGGCTGCATAATATTCCATTGTGTATATGTGCCACATTTTTAAAAATCCATTTCAGCTTCGGTGGGCAGCTTGATTGGTTCCATGTATTTGCTATTGTGAATAGAGTTGCAACAAACATATGTGTGTAGGTACCTTTTTTATAGAATGATTTTAGTTCCTCTGGGTTTATTCCCAATAGGGGAATTGCTGGGTCATATGAAAGGTCAACTTCTAGTTCTTTCAGAAATCGCCACACTATCTTCCAAAGAGGTTCCACTAGTTTGCATTCCAACCAGCAATGTAGAAGCATTCCTTTTTCTTCGCATCCTTGCCAGCATCTGTTGTTGTTTGTTTCATTAATGATGGCCATTCTTACTGAGATTAAGTGGTATCTCAATGTGGCTTTGATTTGTATTTCTTTGATGATGAGTGAGGCTGAGCACCTAATCATGTGTCTGTTGGCTGCCTGCATATATTCTTTTGAGAAGTGTCTATTCATGTTTTTTGCCCACTTTTTAATGGGGTTGTTAGTTTTTTTTCCTTTCAGCACATTTGAGTTCCTTATAGATCTTAGATATTAATCCTTGTCAAATATACAGTTGGCAAATATTTTTTTCCAATTCTGTGGGCTGTCTCCCTGCTCTTTTGATGGTTTCTTTTGCTTTGCAGAAGCACATTAGTTTGATCAGATCCCACTTGTCTATCTTATTTCTTAAGGTATTGGCATTTAGCGTTCTGAATAGGAATTGGTTGCCAGTTCCAATTTCCATGAGGGTGGCCCCTGCATTTTTTAAGATTCTTATAGTTGCTGGTTTCACGTTTAGGTCTTTGATCCATTTAGAGTTAATTTTTGTGTATGGTGATAGGTAGAGGTCCCATTTCAATCTTCTGCAGGTGATCAGCCAGTTTTTCCAGCACCATTTTCTCAATAGGTTCTCGTCTCCCCAGCAGTTGTTGTTGGAGGCTTTGTCAAAGAAGAGTTGGTTGAGAAATTGAGGCTTTGCTTCTGGAATCTCTATCCTGTTCCATTGGTTTATATGCCTGTTCTTGTACCAAACCAGGCTGTTTTGATGACTGTAGCCTCATAGTAAAGTTTGAAATCAGGAAGTGTGATACCTCCTGCTTTGTTTCTTTTGCTAAGGATTGTTTTGGCTATTCATGATTTTTATGTTTCCAAATGAATTTCTGTATTGTCATTTCCAGGTCTGAGAAGAATGATGTTGGTAACTTAACGGCATTGCTTTGAATCTGTAGATTGCTTTTGGTAGGATAGACAATTTAATAATATTAATTCTTCCTATCCATGATCATGGAACATTTTTCCATTTGTTTGTGTCTTCTTGGATTTTTTGAGCAGTGTTTGTAGTTCGCATTGTAAAGGACTTTCACTTCTCTGGTTAGGAAGATACTGAGGTATTTCATTTTTTGTGTGGCTATAGTGAATGGGATTGTGGTTTTTATTCTGACTTCTTATTGTTGGTGTGTAGGAACGCAACTGTCTTTTGCACATGAAATGTTGCCAAAGCCCTTTTCACTGCAAGCAGATTTTTGACAGATTCTCTTGGAATTTCAAGGTATAGGATCATATCACCAGCAAAGAGGGATAACTTGACTTCCTCTTTTCCTATTTGGATACCCCTGATTTTCTTCTCTTGTCTAATTGCCTTAGCTAAGACTTCCAACATAATGTTGGACAATAGGTGTGAGAGTGGGCAGCCTTGTCTTGTTCCAGTTTTCAGGGAAAATGTTTCCAGCTTCTGCCATTCAGCAATACATTAGCTATGGGTTTATTGTAGATGGCGCTTACTAGTTCAAGGTATGTTCCTTCTATACCTAGGTGTTTGAGGGTTTTTATCAAGAAGAGAGGCTAGATTTTATCAAGAGCTTTTTCTGCATTTAATGGTATAATCATCAGTTCTTGTTTTTACATTTGTTGATATATTTAATTACATTTTTGGTGTTGGTAATGTTCATCCCGGGGATGAAGCTTACTTGGTCATGGTGGATGATTTTTGAGATATGTTTTTGGATCTGATTTGCTAAAATCTTGAGGATTTTTGCATCTATGTTCATAAGGGATATTGGCCTGTAGTTCTCTTTTTTGTTGGATCTTTACCTGGTTTGGGTATCAGTGTGATGTTAGCTTTATAAAATGATTTGGGGAGAATTTTATCTTTCTCAATTGCCTAGAATACTTTCAATAGGATTGGTATCAGCTCCTCCTTGTACGTTTTGTAGAAGTCTCCTGGAAAGACATTCAGTCCAGGGCTTTTTTTTATAGGTAGTTTTCTTATGTCAGAGTCAATTTCCTGGTTGTTGTTGGTCTATTTAGTGTCTCAATATATTATTGTTTCAACCTGGGGAGGTTGGGTGATGTAGGGAAGTCCTCCATTTAATTTAGGTTATCAAGTTTGTTTCCATATAGGTGTACATAGTAAACTCTGATATTCTGTTTTATTTCTTCAGGGTGAGTTGTGATTTTATTGTTTGCATTTCTGATTTGTTTATTTGGCCTTTTTCTCTCTTTTTCTTGGTCATTCTGGCTAGGGGTCCATCAATCTTGTTAATTCTTTTAATGAACCAACTTTTTGTTTTGTTGATGTTTTCAGTGATATTTTTGTCTTCTAAGTCCCAGATTTGGGTTCTTA
The DNA here is from genome assembly GCA_027257055.1 of Cephalopachus bancanus. Lineage (NCBI taxonomy): Eukaryota > Metazoa > Chordata > Mammalia > Primates > Tarsiidae > Cephalopachus > Cephalopachus bancanus. Next base: position 13,332,246 of record JAPVLO010000068.1, on the reverse strand, counting down.
TTTTGGTGATTTAAATTCTACTAAAGTTGGGATTTTGGTGGTCTTCTCTTTCCAGCTCCCTTAAGTGATTTGTTAGCTTCTCCAGTTATGATCTTTCTGTTTTCTTAATGTGTGTTTGTAGAGATATAAATTCCTGTTTTATAAATGCTTTCATGGCATTCCAGAGGTTTTGGTAAGAAGTTTGTTCATTTTCATTTGTTTCCAGGAATCTTTTAACTTCTGCTTTGATTTCAGTGTTGACTCAGTAGTTGTTCAGCATCATGCTGTTTGGTGTCCATGTATTTGTGATCTTTGGGGAAATTTTGTTGGTGTTGATATTTATTTTTATTCCACTGTGCTCTGATAATGTGCATGGCAAGATTTCAAGCTTATGGAATTTGTTTATGCTTGATTTATGGCCATGGATATGACTGATCTTGGTGTACATTCCATGTGATGATGAGCAGAATGTATAATCTGTGGTTGTTGGGTGGAATAATCTGTAGGTATCTATTAAGTCCATCAGGCCGAGTGTCAAGTTTAGGTTCTGGATCTCTTTGTTGATATTTTTGCCTCAGTGATCTATCTAGGGCTGTTAATGGGGGTATTCAATACCCTCCTATGTAGTGTTAGAGTAAATTTCTTTTTTAGTTTACTTAGTAGTTGCTGTATAAATGCTAGTGCTCCTGTGTTGGCCGCATATATGTTTAGGATGAATATTTCTTGTTGATGGATTAAACCTTTTATCGTTATGTAGTCTCCTTTTGCATCTTTAAAAATTTTTGATAACATAAAGGTTGTTTTGTCTGATATTAAAATGGCAACTCCTGCCTTATTTTGTGATCCATTTACCTGTAAAGTCATTTTCCATCCTTTAACTTTGAGTCTGTGTGCATGTCTAGTGCTAAGTTGAGTTTCCTGGATGCAGCAGATAATTGGTTCATGGTTTCTTATCCAGTTTGCCATTCTGTGTCTTTTCCGTGGTACATTTAGTCCATTCACATTCAGGCTGATTATTGAAATGTGATTGCTTATCCCTGTCATGAAGTTCTTATAATATATTTTCTTTGTTTGCTTGTTTTCTTTTGACTTTGGGATTGATGCACATGTGTGTGTTCAGGTTTCTTGCTGTTCTGTATTCTCTGTTGATTCTGTGCTCTCTTGTTCTTTTGGGAAGTGTGTGGTCATTCTTTTTTTTTTCTTTCTTCTGTGCTTAATACCTTTTTAATTGTCTCCTGTAGTGCTGGTCTGGAAGCTGCATAATCTCTTAGGGATTGGATGTCTGGGAAGGATTTTAATTCTCTATCACTGATGAAGCTGAGCTTGGCTGGATAAGAAATTCTTGGTTGAAATTGCTTAACTTTGAGAACTTTGAATGTAGAACTCCAGTCCTTTCTTGCTTGTAGTGTTTCTACTGATAGGTCTGCTGCTATTCTAAATTGATTTTCCCTGGTAGGTAGTCTGACCTTTCTCTCTTGCTGCCTTTAGGATTTTTTTCTTTTGTGCTGACTTTGTGTATGTGAATTACTATATGTCTAGGGATTGGTCTTCTCATTTGATGTTTTGTGGGGGTTCTCTGTATCTCTTGTGCTTGGCTGGTCACATCTCTGGTGAGATGGGGAACGTTTTCTTGAATTATCTCCTGGAATACTTGCTCCAAATTGTTCTCCATTTCCCTTTCTTCTTCTCCACACCAATCAGGTGCAGGTTTGTCCTCTTTATATAATCGCCAATCTCTTGTAGCTCTTTGCTTTCTTTCTGAGTTTTCTATATTTTTTACAGATTGGGTTAATTCCATGTTCTGGTCTTCATGTTCTTAGATTTTTTCTTCAGCTAGATTAATTTTGCTTTCCATTCTTATCATCTTGTTATTTATGTCCTGGATGAAATTTTTTATTGCCAAAATCTTGTTACAAGTTCATTCAGTGTTGTTGCTTGTCTTTCTTGAGTCTTACTCACTCTTTCCATCCATTCCCTAACCCCTGTTGTATTCTGGGGCCAGTCACTGGTGATCTCCGTTGTTTGGGCACCAAAGTTTGATTTTTCAGGAGTTTTCTCTTTGATATACTTGAAATTGCCTGTGGTCTTCCTTTGGTTTTTCCTCATTTGTGACAGATCTCTCTGGTTTTTCTCTTTAGTTCTGTTATTCAATGTCAGTGGGAGAGGCTTTCCCTTCTGGTGTTTGCTCAGCCTCTATTTTTCCCTCTTTTGTGCTCTGGATTTGTTCTATTTTGAAATAGAATGGTTGATAGGAAGCTTTGCTATCTCTTACAGTTTTTGAAAGTCAAATAAAATAGGGGATGGAGCACTAAGATTCAGAAACTACTTGTAAATTACAATGTTTACTTATTGTTGTATGTGTTCCCTGAGACCCACTCCCCACCACCACTCTATATGATGTTGCAAAGCAGAAACCAATGCAAAACACACAACACATACACACACACACACACACACACACACACACACACACACACATAACATACACACACACACACACACTCAGACATACACTCGCACCCAAAACAAACTGGAATAACAACATATTGAAACAAAGCAATCAACAACAAGAAAAAACCAAGAATACTGAACACACACATTCACAGGCCTAGGACAAATTGAATGAGAAAGAAAAACAGAAAGACTGGGAGGAAAAAAAGAGAATTCAGATCAAATCTTTGCACATTTATTGACGCACACCTTGAACTATAAAAAATGAAAATAAAAAAAGCTCCAGAAGAACAAAAGAGCAAAAGCAAACTGACAACAAAATTGAAAGACGAACACTCAATCATTCACATGCACACATAAGTAGTAAACAACAAATAAAAGAAGAAAGAAACAGAAAAAAAAGAAAAAAAATTTGAGGGAGATGCAGATCAAACCTTCACACACATTCATGCTAAAAGGACAAATATTTTTAAAATAGATGAATTAATAAACAGGCAATAATTTTTTAAAAATTTAAAAAAATTAGAAATTAAAAAAATAAAAAACCTGCCCTCTGTAATTGGCAGACTCTGTAATTGTTCCTCTAACCAGGTCTCTCCTGCAGTGTCACCTTTTTTACTCTCTCCTCAGTGTCTGGAGCAGGGAAGGAGGAGGGGCACTGGAGGTGGGTGGGGCTGCAGTCCTCCCCTCCCACTCTCCTATGGGCAGGGAGATCTCCTAGGTGGGGAGGTACGGGATTGTCACTTCACCAGGTATTTGCTCGCAGGTGGGTGCCCAGCAAGGCCTATCCAGGAATGGAGTTTTCCTATTATGAATGATGTCCAGGCTCTTCCTGGATTTGTCCCTCTCAGTTGTGGACCAGATGTGTGGGTCTGATGTTCAGAGGATTGCTGGGGAGGAGGAGATTTGGGTCAGCCCCAGACTCACCACTGATCTCTTTGGAGTACTTCCTCCTCTTTTTCTGGTCACACCCTTTGTCCCTCGACTGGATCAGGGTAGGAGGTAGGACTCCTGGGACTCAGCAGTCATCAGATCCCTCCGAAGTTTGTACTTTCAGGATATCCCCCTCTGTGTCATGATTGATGCCTGAGTAGTTGATCCACCAGCCACAGAGATTGGGTCTGCTGCTCTGTTACAAGCAAGCTGGAGCATTTTCCCACCCTACCATCAACATGGTGGTGGGGTGTCTCTCTTGTCCTATTCAGTGGGACTCCACCTCTGGACTCCCTCTGCAGTCCCCTCTTTCACTGCCCTGCTAGGAATTGAAGTGGTGAGGCAAAGCCTGGGGCGTAGTTTCTCCCCATTGCTTCTTCAAAGAAAAACTTCTATCCCTTAAAAAAAATGGTGCTTGGCTTCTGCAATCTGGGATGAGCAAGGGACCAAGCAGAGAAGCTGCAGCACCAACTGTTGCACCAGGGCCCTGACCACTTGCTCATGAGCTCCAACTTAGTCTGTCTCTCCCAGCAATTTCTTTCTAGGAAGAGTTTTGTTGATTTAAAAATAAATAAATAAATGTCCCTCAGCTTCTGAGTCCTGGGAATCTCAAGGGTCGAAGCCCAGCAGCTGTACCACCAGCTAGTGTACCAGCAAGGTCTTTATTTTTAAATGCAATCATATATCTTTTCATCCAGGCAGCACTTCAGTGCTTATTACCACGCAAGACTTATTCTAAAGAGTTTGTATCACTCTTTAATATATTATATATAACTTATTTATGGTGATAATTGTGCATTGTCTATTTCTCTCCATTAGGATGACAATGTCATAAGACCAGGAAATTTTGTCTATTGCAATTATGACTATTATAATTTTTCTGATGAGTTTCAACTACTTAAGATAGTGCCTGATACATAGGAGATTCCCAACAAAAAAAAAATATTTGTTAAATAAATGCATGGGTTTAAATAGGTTTACTTATACATAAGCAATGGTACTTTAAGTTCTGATTATTTTTCCCCTTTGTTGTTTTGAGCATTATGTCAAATCATCTGTTTCAGTGGAGAAGGATTTAGAATACTTGGAAAAGATCCAAAAAAGAAAAAAAAATAGGTATTTCAAAAAGTGTAACACCAAAATTAAAGTAACTAGAATTATTTTTCAAGGATGTAGAATGGTGACTTAAAATCAATATTTGAGTCTAAGAGTGTAATTAGAAAGACATAAAATGAGTTTTTACCTTTAAAATTACATTTTGGTTCTATCCAATGAAGTCATATTTGGTAATTTTAGTTTATTTCAATTGCAATACACAAGTAAGAAACATACTTAAGCAAATCCAACTCTGAACAAACATTTTTACTTATTACAAATAATCAACAATTCTTCCATCTTCCCAATTTTGTGTCCTAATACATTATCTTGTTTCTGCTACTGCAAATACCATCACAGACAGTAACAACATAACAAATAGTATGAGACACAAGGCATTTTACCTCATTTGTTACATATGAACTTCAGAATAAACTACAGTTTTTAAAAAATAAATGTTACTGCTATTGTGACAGTTTGCATAAGCAAACTTGAGGTATAATGTATTTTTTTTTTTTTTTGGTTTAACAATAAAAAAATTCAAAAATATTTTACTTACAGAATTACAGATAAATAAATTCATCAATGATGACAAATTTGATTCATAACTTTCTAGAAAGGACAGAGATCTTATCTTCTTTGAGTATTTCATATAGCACAGCAGGAAAAAATATATTATTAAACTTTTGTGTAACTCTCAAATTAAAATAAAACCAAGCAATAGTATTACTTACTAATTGCTTTGTTATTAATAATCATTTCAATTATAGGATATAGTTAAATGCTGAGAAGATAGTTAATATTCATTGCATATCATTCATGTAAGAGAAGAATAAGTGTTAGTATAAAATGATGATAATCTCTGAGATTAAGAATTTATATTTGATTCTCATTGTAATTCTCTACTCTGTAAAAAAATATCAAGAACATAGTTCCTTTACACAGATATTCAGGAGATTCATGACTTCTTTATTATATCTCACTGACTTTAGAAAACATTGTGGTAGAAAATGTATGTTACCACTTATTTTAAAAAATATTAACAGCTAAACATATCATGTGTGTGCACGTGTGTGTGTGTGTGTTGACTAATAATGTATTCAAGAGAATATAACTTTCTTTAGTTTAGACAAAAAACCTGAAGCATGAATAATATTAATGCCACAAAGTCATACACTTAAAATAATCAAAATGACTTATTTTATGTTATATATATTTAACCTCACCACAATAAAATAAAAAAGGAATTTAAACTATCTTGTTTCTGCAATACATGTTTATTTTGGCAACATGAAAAGTAAAAATAAGATTTTTTGATTATTGTCATTCATTTGAAGGCAAGTGATTATTATGTCTCAGAATGAGTTTATCATAATTTTCATAAATGCTTAAAACCCAAATATTTGAATATTGTTAGCTTACCTTACTAGTATATTTGTATTTTATCCTGTTACTATGCACCTTTCATGTCTTTATTCATTCCATACGATGTGTTAGTGTGTATTTCTGAGCAGCTACAATTAAGATGGTAAAGGGTTAATTTTTTAAATGTCAGAAGTAAGGTAGCTTTTGTAAAACTTAATTGTGTAGCAAATAAATTGATCATCAAGTATTGTATCACAAAGTTCTCCTTTATAGATTTTATGAGCAAATGCAATTCTTTTTGACTCATTTTTCTTTTCTTTTTTCTTTTCTTTTGAAGATGTAGGTTACAATTAATGGTTAGGTACGTAAGTGGTCATTGTGCAGATAATGTTTGGTATTCTTATTGTTGTTATGTGATCCCCATCCTTGGAAGTGTTTCCCTACTGCTACTGCCAATTCCTTTCTTTCTTTCTTTTTTTTTTGAGTTGGAGTCTCACTCAGTCGCCCAGACAGGAGTGCAGTGGCCTCTCCTGGCCACCGCAGCCTCGACCTGCTGGGCTCCGGTGATCCTTCCGCCTCAGCCTTCCGAGTAGCCAGAATTACAGGCATTCGCTACCACACCCGGCTGATTTTTTAAAATTTATTGTAGAGATGAGGTCTCGCCAAGTTGCCCAGGCGGGTCTCGAACCCGCGGACTCAGGCAATCCACTCGCCTCGGCCTCCCAAAGTGCTGGGATTACAGGTTGAGCCACCGAGCCCGGCCTGCCAATTGCTTTCTTACAGTATTTTAATAAATGTTCAAGGTCAGCCTATGAGTTTTGCTTTGAATTTTTTTCTTTATGACTGCATAACTTTCCATCATGTAAATGTAACACATATTCTCTAGCCAGTCCACTTTCAATGGACAGCACGGTTGGTTCCATGTTTTTGCTATTGTGAATAATGCTGCAAAAATCATGCATGTGTGAGTATCTTTTCTGTAGAGTGATTTGAGTTACTCCAGGTATATTTCCAGAAGTGTGACTGCTGGGTCATATGGAAGGTTAATTTTTTAGATCTTTTTAAAATCGCCACACTGTTTTTTACAGATATTATATGAGTTTACACTCATCCTGACCAGAGTTAGGTAGCATCTCAGTGTGATTTTAATTTGCATTTCTTTTATGATTAGTGAGGCTGAGCATTTTCTCATGTATTTGTTGGTTGCTCATACGTCTTCTTCTGAAAAGTGTATAGTCATATCTTTTGCCCAAAACTCTAAATGGATCAAAGACCTAAATGTAAAACTTCAAACTCTGAGAATCCTAGAGGAAAACGTGGAAAACACCCTAATGAAAATTAGAATAGGCAATTAATTCCTGATCAACTCTCCAAAAGCACATGTCATAAAAGATAAGATGGACATATGGGACCTCATCAAACTGAAAAGCTTCTGCAAAGCAAAAGAGCAAATGCAATTCTTAAAAAGAAAACTGAAAAACATTAAAGATGTGAATGAAAAGTTAGTTCTAGTGATTAAAGGCTTTACATAACAATCAATATCTAGTCAATAATTTGAATGGAGGATTAACTATTTTTGAGACAGTCTAACTTCAGAAGTAGTATTTTCAAACAAGAAGGTTTTAAAATCATTTATAAGGATTTTTGTAATCTTTCAATGCCTTAAGTGTCTTTAAATAAATCTCCAATTTTATCACTTCCTTTTTTTATATAGAGAGACTGATTGCTTTTGACAGTTTCAAGTGAGTATAAATGAAGTAATTTATAAGACGCTTAATAGTCTCTAGCATTATATTCTAATCCTATAGTATTAACAATTCAATCTGTAAACTATGCAGTATCATGTGATTTTGAATAACATTCCTCTGCATCTGGTACATAATACAGTAAGTTAATACATATACTATATTATATTGTAAGAAATCAGGATATATATTTATATATATGATATAACTGAGATATATATATTTATATATATAAATATATTTATCTATATAATATATAACATATATATATTTATATATATTATATAGTTAAAGATATATAATATATTTATATATATTATACAGTTAAAGATATATAATATATTTATATATTATATATATATATAAAATGATATAATCAAGATAACTACAAAGTTAATCTTCCATAAAGCAAGTGGTAATTTTTCATAGAACTTAGTCTATTGACAATCTGAATAAGACCGTAGAATAATTTTAGTAATATTATTCTTCTAATTGTTTATGTTCAAAACAAAAGCCTTATATGGAGGAAGTTATTTGTTTATACAGAAAACTTGCTTTCAACCAGCAGGAAAAATATAAACAGATTAAATTACTTTCAGGTAAAAATTTGGATATAAATTATCGCAGAAATCCAAGCTCTCTATTTATATTTTTATATCCAATACTAATTTTATAGTAACAACTCATGATTATCTATAAAATAATAATCTTTGAATTTAAAAAAAACAATATTTTTAAGTTTCAAAATTCTTTTTTTTTTTTTTTGAGTTGGAGTCTCACTCTGTTGCCCAGACTGGAGTGCAGTGGCATGCTCCCGGCCACCACAGCCTCAATCTGCTGGGCTCCGGGAATCAATCCTTCTGCCTCAGCCTTCCAAGTAGCCAGAACTACAGGCACGTGCTATCACGCCCGGCTAATTTTTGATGTAGGGTAGAGACGAGGTCTGACTAGTTGCCCGGGCGGGTCTTGAACCCGCGGGCTCAGGCAATCTGCTCTCCTCGGCCTTCCAAAGTGCTGGGATTACACACTGAGCCACCTCAAAATTCTTATGCAAGCATACTTTTGCGAGGTCAATTTAATCTTTTTATGTAACATTTTCAATTTCACCAAGCATATGTTCTTTCTATATATGTAGAAATGTATATATATATATGTATATATAATATTCTAGGCAGAGGAATGTATATGAACAAAAGATATGACAGTGAGGAAATCTGTATTTCACTCTTGGGTCTAGATACCAAATAAGCATTATTGAGTATGTGTGATGGCTAATTTTATATATCAACTTTACTGAGCTACAGGGTGTATAGAAATTTGATTAGCATTATTTTTTTGTGTGTGTTGGTGAGAGTTTTAAAATTCTTAGTTGTTTTTTATATCAGAAAAAGAATTTAAGTTTAAGAAAATGTTTTAATATATAATGTTAATGTGTCTATATTTATCTTAATATATCATAAAATATAATTGTTAATTTTTTCTAGGGAGAAAGACATGCACAAAGGCCAATTTGTCTAGGATCTGTGAGAGTAATAATGTGGTTTTATTCCACATGATAGTAAAGACCCCCAACAGGTTACATTTAACTGCAAAAATGAATGTAAATGGGCACCTCCTGTGAAATCTTGAGGCTGTAAGAAAGAAACGGTATTGAGTTTGGGCCCTCTGTGCTATTTGGGACTTGGGATTTTCTTTCAAACTCAAGAGAACTAAAGATGAAAAGAATAGAGAAAAGAGAGAAAGAGGGAAATTGACACAGAAGAAATGTCTTTATAATGCACCTGGAAAAGTTAAAAAACACCAAACACCAAACTTCGATTCAAATTCAAAAGTAGTAAGGGTTGTAGGTGCTCCTGGAGTATGCATTATGATAATTAGCACACAAACAAACAAAATAAAACACCAGTACACCAGACTACGTGTACCCTGTGCCACATGTGGTAAGGATGAAGGAACAGGGAAGTTAGTGTCCTACATATTGACTTGGAGCTCTCATCTGTACTTCCACTATCATTGTGGAAAATGCAGAAAATCAGAGTCAGAGTTGATCTGGACCTCCAAGACTATAGTGAGGAAAATTAAAATAAGAAACAAATATACTGACAAGACTTCCTTTCTTTTTTTATTCATTTAACAACTACCTATATAGTGACTACCATGCTCTAAGCATTGTTCTAAGTGCTGGTGATTTTGCAGTGAATACAACAAGGTCCCCATCTATATGGAGCTTATATTTTCTTGGGGGTTACCAATTATAACTAAAATAAGAAAATATGCAGGTGTAAAATAGTGTAATACAGGGTACCAATAAAGGTATACACATTTTAAGAGATGTTACACATGCGTTATTTTTCAGAGTTGAATTAAATTACATTAGCAATGTATAGTAGGACATTTGCTTAATCATGCTTCCACCATTTCCTTTGACTGTCTAAGGTTCAGATCTTTTTTTGGATTCACTGGTTATGGACACACTTCATCTCCTTGCTATCTTGTGACAGGTCAAGGGACTATATTCAACTCCCACAGACCACCCCCACTTTCTTGTCACATGGCTCCCTTGAAGATGGCTTCAGCATAATGAATATTTTTATACCTAACCCTGAATTGTACCTCACAACTTGAATATAAAGAATAAAAAAGAAAAAAAAATTAAAGAAAACAGAAAAAGAAAAGGGCGGTTCTTAAATAAAACATTTAAAGCCAGAAATGTTCCAAAACAATAACCAAAAAAAATTATTATCATTAAAAAAAAAACAAAAGGGAAAACAGGTCAAATATGTTAACTTTCTAGAATATTTATTCTAGAAAATGAAAAATGGTTTAATATTCTGTGGAAAATATAAGTGTAACTGTTAGAATAATTAAGCTATAAGTTTTAAACCACTAATGGAAAAATCTAGACAAAACTCACAAAAACATAGGAAATCAACAAGCTTGTTCTGCAGAAAATCAGCAGAAAATAGAAAATGCACAAAATTAGATCCATAAAATTAATTTAAAATGTGTGGCAAAAATATTGCCGTCATGCAAGAACTCACATAAAAAAAATGAATCTTTTCTTTTCTCCTATCAATATTCAGAGGTTTTCAGATTATATGAAAATCAGTGATACATTAATTCTAGTTAAATAATAATTGAAAAATAAAACTAATACTTACTATATAATGAAAACTACAATGGATAGCTTTAGAGCTGAAATACCCTAATATTTATTTCTCTTCCTTTTTTTTTTCTGAGCCGGAATCTCATTCTGTTGCCCAGGCTGGAGTGCAGTGACATGCTCACAGCTTCAACCTGCTGGGTTCAGGCAATCCTTTTGCTTCAACCTTCCAAGTAGCATGTGCCCGCACACCCAGCTATTTTTTTTTTTTTAATTATATTGTAGAAATGAGGTCTCACCAGGCTGGTCTCAAATCTGTGGGCTCAGGCAATCCTCTCGCCTCCGCCTCCCAAAGTACTGGAATTACAGGCGTGAGCCATCATGCCTGACTCCAATATATATTTCTGTAAATCTGTAACATATGAAAAATAAATTTAAAATGGCACTGCATCACTGAAGAGTTTACATTACATTAGGAAAAAGAGCCAATTTTACTAGAGAAACTCTGAAGCTAAAAGCCAAGTATAAAGTGTGCAAATTAAAAGGTGTGGCTAAAACAGGTAATGGACATGTATTGCAGTTGTCTATTGCAATCTTCATTTACATTTCCTTGTTAGGGCGTGAATTTACAGGGTGATCTGGCTCATCTTTCACCTCCCTAGCCTTCCCAGCTTCTATTGCCTCACAAGCGTTTTTCTCCCAATAAGTATCTTGACCATCACATTCTGTCTTGACCTCTGCTTCTCAGAGAACCTGAATGAACAAATAGAATGATCACAAAGTTGGTTACAATTTCAAAGAAACCAGAAGGAATGCCACTTACAGATAGTAGAAGAGGTAAGGAAGTTCTGAGAAGAGGGAATCATTGAGAAAAGTATCTCAACTTTATGACAAATAAGTGATTTTGAGCTCAGAGTGAGGTAGGGAAAGTGGGGATAGGGGAAATATTAAGTTAGAGACCGAAGCAGAAGTAATAGGAAGCAGGGTCAGGTGTTCAACAGGAGTATTTTGGATTATTTTTTCTAGATGCAATGGCAAGTCCTAAAAAGTGAACAATTATAGGTAATTTGCATTTTGAGAGATAATCTTACTTAAGGAGCGAATAAACTAATTCAAAGTAAAGTTTGGTATTTCAAATATTGGCACTATTTACAAATAAAATAAATTTTCCATTATATATAAACTCCATACTTTTTAGTAACCTTATAAGTTTCTACAAACATCTTACAGTTATTTATACCTTCCACTATTAATAACTACTTCACAAGACACAATGTCCTTGTTTTTTAAGCAGAATCATGATTTTGCTCTAATTTAATATTGGCATTTAAATAACAAATGCTGGCAAGTGTTCAGAGGAAGAGGAGTTCCTACCTTGTTGGTGGGGTTATAAATTAGTGAAGCCGCTATAGATAACAGTGTGGACGTTCCTCAATAAATTAAAAATAAACCTACCATATAATCTAGCAATGTCTCTTCTGGGTATATATCCAAAAGAAAGAAAATCAGTTTAACAAAGAGATATGCACGCCAAGGTATATTGTAGCACTATTCGCAATAGCCAAAATATAGAGTCAACCTAAGTGTCTATTGGTGGATGAGTGGATAGTGAAAAGCAGAATATAAAAACAGTAGAATATTATTAATTCATGAAAAAGAATGAAATTCTGTCATTTGCAGCAACATGGATGGGACTGGATGTCGTTAAATGAAATAAGACAGGCACGAAAAGACATATCTCACAATCTCACTCATATAATATATGAGTTTAAAAGTGAATCTTATGGAGAAACAGAGTAGAATAGTGGCAACCAGAGGCTGGGAAGAGAAGAGGGGAAAGGTGGGATGAAGAGAAGTTAGTAAAGGTGTACAAAAATACAGTTAGACAGAAAGAATAATTTCTAATATTAGATAGTAGAGTGGGGAAATTACAGATAACAATTATTTTATTCTATTTATTTATTTTTGAGTTGGAGTCTCACTGTCGCCCAGACTGGAGTGCAGTGGCCACTTCCAGCCACCGCAGCCTCGATCTGCTGGGCTCCGGCGATCCTTCCACCTCAGCCTTCCAAGTAGCCGAATTATTGTAGAGATGATGTCTCGCTGCCCAGGCGGGTCTCGAACCCGTGGGCTCAAATGTATTATACATTTTAAAATAGCTAGAAGAGAGGAATTGTAGTGTTTCTAATTCAAAGATAAAAGTTTGAGGTTATAGCTATTACAGTACCAGGATTTCATCATTACATGTTCTATGTTGTTATCAAAATAACACTCCATATCAGCACCAACATCTGTCTTTTTTTGTTTTATTAATGATGACCATTCTTACTGGAGTTAGGCAGTATCTTAATGTGGTTTTGATTTGCATTTCTCTGATAATTAGTGACGCTGAGCATTTCTTCATAAGTCTATTGGCTGCTTGTATGTTTTCTTTTAAGAAGTGTCTATTCATGTCTTTTGACCACTTTGTGTGTGTGTGTGTGTGTGTGTGTGTGTGCGTGTGCGTGTGTGTGTGTGTGTGTGTGTGTGTGTGTGTGTGTGTGTGTTTGTATTTCTCCTTTGGCACATTTGAGTTCCTTGTAGATCCTGAACGTTAGGCCTTTGTCAAATATGCAGTTAGCAAATATTTTTTTTTTCCATTCTGTGGACTGTCTCCCTGATCTCTTGACGGTTTATTTTGCTTCGTGGAAGCTTTTCAGTTTGATGAGGTCCCACTTGTGGATGTGAAGAAAAGGGAACACTTCTACACTGTTGGTGGGAATGCAAACTAGTTCATCCTCTATGGAAAATAGTGTGGTCATTCCTAAAAGAGCTAGAAATTGACCTTCCATATGACCCAGCAATCCCCTTTTTGGGAATATACCTGAAAGAACTTAAATTTCTCTGCAAAATAGACCCACACATGCATGTTTATTGCAGCACTGTTTACAATAGCAAAAACATGGAACCAACCGTGCTGCCCAACAAAGCCAGACTGGATTTAAAAAATGTGGCACATATATACAATGGAATATTATGCAATAAAGAAGAACAAAATTATGGACTTCGCAGCAACCTGGATGGATTTAGAGTCTATAATACTCAGTGATTTATCACAGAAACAAAGAACAGAGTATCACATGTTCACATGCTCTTACTCATAAGCAGACCCTGAGCATTTACCATAATACTGTAAGAAAGAGATTGACAGTAGTCAGAAATTGGGGGAGGGGACACTGAGCATTACTGGGTACTCCGTCTCAAGCCAGGTGATGTGGTGACCAAAGGGAAGCCCACACTTTACCTGTACAATCACTACTTCTATATCTAATCCTGAATTGTAGCCACACCTTTAAAATAAATTAATTTAAAAATAAACAGCATATGTACTCTAAAAATATGTGCAACTGTTATGTATTCATAAAAACATAAAAATAACAAATGAATTTAACAAAATTGCATACAATCGATAATCAAAATGTACTGACTACCTATTTAATGGCATAAAGCATTATCTCAATATAAAGGGGAACACAAAAAATCGGAATTATCTTTTGGAGGATGAACTCCTAGTAGTGCACTAGGAATTTGTTCTTCTAGGTAAAATGATCCACCAAAGTTTTTATCTGGAAGTTTCACCCTCTCTTTTCATCCATTTTCGCCCCAAGCAAAAAATTTTTTGGATTTGTTTTCTGAGATGAAAAAATACCCTCAAAAGAAATATTTTTTTCGATGTGGGGGAGATGAAACAAAAACAGCAGAAGCACTAAAATGCATCAAAACTGACAAGTTTAAAAACTGTTTTAAGCTGTGAAATAAAGCATCTCAATAGGTTTATCTCATCAAACGGAAAGTATTTTGAAGGTGAATGAAGTTTAAACATGTAAGAACAAATACACACTTTTTAATAAATAAATTCCGGGACTTTTTTTGGTCCCCTCATAAGTTTATGTACTTAATGGAAAAGTTGTAAAATATAAAATATTCAGTCACAAAAAATAGCAATGTTGTGGATTCCATTCAAATATGTCCCAAGTATAAAAGACAGAATAGGTAGACATGAGGAATATTTGTAAGAAATGCCATGAAATAGTTATAAGCAGTATTATAAAATAAATGTCAAAATCTAAAATTATGTCTGTGATACTTGAGATTCTGGATATGTTTAAGATCCAGAGAATCAAAACGGTATCATAGTATGTATCTCCCAACTATATCTTCTTAAACAGATTATATATTTAGAACATAATAGCTAATATTTTTCAGAGATATTATTGTGGCTTATTTTTTGATAAATGCTTTTTTACTTTCCACTTTCCTGAACATCTTCCCACAGACTGTATAACTTGAAAAGATAAAGTTTCCATTGCTTATTTTTCTATTCAGTTCCTAATGATGAACATTTTCCATGGGTAAAATACTCAGTTCCTTTTTTTTTAAGTTAAAAAATAAAATATTTTCCAAATTTATATTTGGCAGACTCTCCTCCTTTAATCAATAAAACATTAGCAACAATGAGTATAACATAAAGTTGTTTCTTATTCTCTATTTCTTCCAAATTCCTAATAGTTTATTTCATTAATAGAGTTTCTTTTGAAAAAACAAAGATTGTTCTTTACAGAAGAGGTATGCAGTATTGCAGAAAATGCTCAAAACATTCAAATAAAATTTACTTACCACTGAAGAATTCAACCCTATAAATAAAACATTTCCTTTAAAATCTTACATTGCAGCTATAACTGCACAGTAATATTGTAAAAATTCATTGATGGGAAAAAGTCAGAATTTTATAAGAAAGTTATCATTCACATAAAACATGAATTTCAAATAATGCATAGGGCTGACCAGGAGCATTTATACAGCAAAGAAAGATGTAAAATAAGAGTCATCCCATACAAAATACTACTTAAAGACTTTCACATTTGACAAATTCAGTATTTATTTTGATGGGGGATAACTCTGTAAATCTCAATAACATACTTTTATTATATATACAAGCAGCATATATTGATTTATTGCTGTGAAAGAGAAGGAAATATGTTATCCTAGAAAACTTTCTAATCATTTGCTTGTACTTTTAAATCTTCTGTCTAGTGACAACTTCCTCATACATTTAAGTAAACAAATGTCTATTTATTTACCAACTGTGAGATGTTACCACATTTTTCCCCCACATACAACATACAGGTTTTTAGTTTATTTATACAACATCTCTACAATCACCCACAGTTCTTAATTTTTTTCTTACTTTTAGTGTCATTTCAATTTTAAATAGCATACATGATTTAATCATATTTCATTTCAATTATTTAAAAAGTTTTCTCTGAAAATAATTTAACACATGTGCTCCTATTTGTTCTTTGTTCTTTCTTTCTCTTTCCCTTTCTTTCTTTCTTTCTTTCTTTCTTTCTTTCTTTCTTTCTTTCTTTCTTTCTTTCTTTCTCTCTCTCTCTCTCTCTCTCTCTCTCTCTCTCTCTCTCTCTCTCTTTCTTTCTTTCTTTCTTTCTTTCTTGTAGCTTTAGGAGTAAAACAGGTTTTTTGGTACATGGGTGATTTATTTAGTGGTGAAGTCTGGATTTTTAGCATACCTATCACCTGGAATAGTATACATTGTAACTGAGAGGTAATTTTCGTCTCTCACCCCCTTCCTGCATTCTGTTTTCATGAGTCTCCAGTGTCCATTATCACTTCTATATGTCTTTGAAGTACCATATTTTAGTTCTAACAGGTGAGAACAAAACTAGTACCTGCTTTTCAGAAAAGCAGTACAGTACAGAAGCTGCCTCGATTTAGATCCATATCACCACTGTGAGCTTTGTTACTTTGGGAAAATTACTTACCCTCTCTGTTCCTTCATTTTTTTTTCTTCCTCTACAAAAGGGGGACAATTTAAAATCTGTATCTATAAAATTCAGAAAGTAATAAACCTACTTCTAATTTTAAAGAATACTGAAATTTAAAGTACTTCTTATTCTTGGAAGTGTATTCTGAACTTTTGCATGTGATTTCATAATATTTTCTATATGTTTTATGAAAATATTCATTATAATAACAAATATATATATATATCTCCACTAGACATAGATCATTTTTTATAAAGACTAAATATTTTTAGTTTAATACCCCTTACAGTGTTGATGCTTAGAAAATAATTAATATTTATTGAAAAGGTTATTTATGAATAACCTAAATATACTCAGTTAAAATATCATAAACCAAGTTACAATCATCTGAATGCTGGCTTCATAGTTTTCCTAATTCTGTTCTTGCTCTCATAAAAGTAACTTTTTTCTTTAAAAAGTAGATAAAACTTATTTTTTAAGCTTCAATCATTGTTAACTCCATGCAAAATTTTCCAAAAATGTCCCATTATACTTAGAGGAAAACAGAAGAACATTAACCCTGTTTGAAAATCTTCATGACATAACTTATCGATCTCCTTTTTACTGGGTATCTTTTATTACTCTACTCTAGATATACTGAATTTCTCCTCCTCAGTATTTTGTTATGACACTGTATTCCTTTATCAGATTGCTCACTTTCAAGTTTTGTTAAGGTAACTGTTCAAAATGGCATATCTACATGTAGGCCTTCTACATCAGTTACCTATTACAAGAAAAATGCTGTGTAACAAATCATCCAGAACTCAGTGTCTTAAACAGGATTTATTTATCTCATGAGTCTATATATCACTGAATTATGGTGGAATCAGCTGAATGGTTTAGGCTTACCTTCAGCTAGGCCTACAGGGATGACTAAACCATTTGTTTCTCATCTTCCAGGCATGCTAGTCTATGCAGACAGAATTTATTTAGCTAATGAATTTATAGATCACTGATTTATAAGGAAAGTTGAGGTTACAAATCGTAAGTGAAAACTTTTTGTGTCATCTATACTGACATCCCACTCATAATCAAACGGTGGAGGAAATGACCATATTCATAATCAAACAGTGGAGGAAATAGAATCTAGTGCTTTAGTGAGATAATCTGCCCCACAATATAACAAAAAAATTTAGATACAGTGGTGCAGAATTATAATCATCAATGAAATTCATCTATCATCGTCTACCCTCTCACTGCGATTATTCACACCCCTTTTACATGCAAACTACAATCATTCCCTACACAAACCAGTGAAGTTTCATTTAATCTAATCAAGCTCAATGTCCAGGACCTCATGATCAATATCAAGTTCCAGAGAAGATCATCTTAATCTTGGGAACTAGAACTTAAAACCCATACTCCACAAAAACCAAAGTATACAGTGGTGAGAGAGGAAGAATAACCACAATGAACATTTCATTCCAAATGGAGATGAGTGATGGAAGGTACAGAACAGTAGTTGGTATATAACCATTTTCAAATCCTGCTTGAGTAGTGTTGCCTGGGTTGTCTGTTTTGGGGGATGAGAATTCTATCCCATGGGATTAGATACTAAGTCTGTTTTTCTCCATTTTTCTTGACTTCACCTCTTTAAGCATCATCTGTTTTTACTAAACTCCTTAAGCACTTCTATAAAAGGCATTAGAAAATATTACAGAATTTTTTCAGCCTGTTCCCTAGTAAAATTTTTAGGATGCCAATATTTTTTTAAATAATTTGAGCACATTAGTTAATGTTCAGGCTATAAAAGATTTATTATTATATCTTGAAGATTTTTGTTGACTTTATTATAACTCCACCTATATAACAGAATCCATATCCTAATTACTTTCCTGTTGCCTCTGGATTTATCTTCTGCTATTTTGAGACCATAGTGCTATGACCTTAAGCTTCCTAGGATCTCTACCAAGAGAACTGAATTTGTCTAGGAGGTATTGTCCTTTTTTTTTTTTTTTTTTTTTTTGCCTTTCAAAAAGTTTCATAACTCCTTGTGAGATGGACATTCTGAGACTATATCTTACTTGAGAGCATTTTACTGACCCAGGGGAAGGTATGTCATTTTCCAACCTACCAAGCTCAGGTCCTTCTTGTAAACTGTATTCCACTATTTTTTTCCCCAGCATTTCTCTTTCTTGTAGTATTTCATAATATTTAATTGAAAAGAATGAGCTACTACTTCCAATATTTTTAGCCTGGATAACTTTTTATTCAAATCTAAAACTTTATTACAGTTATAGTTATAGAAGTCCACAATTTTAAAAAATACCTCACAACTACATAGCAGCTATTAGTTTTTCTGGACACATAGTGGTATCACCATCATTTTGCAAGCCTCTGCTAACCAACATAATATATTTTATTGTATTGTGGTAGGACTCCACTTTTAAGAACTGATTCCCATATCAGATTTCTATTGCTGCAATCACGCTGTGTAAAAAACTACCTCAAATCTCGATGTCTTAAAACATTAAGCATTTATGTCCCCTTCAAGTGTGCAGGTCAGAGATTTTTCTTGTATTTGGGTGTGCATGTCTTGATCTGGGCTTGGTTCACTCTCACATGTCTAGCAGCCAGTTTTCTGTTATGACATGTGACTGGGTGAGTTTTCCTTATATTTCTCGCCCTCTAGCAATGAGTACAGGCGTGCTATCTGGCAGTAACATACCTACCAAAGTAGAAGCAAAATCTTCTTCTACTTATATGAAATTGTCTTTTATAATATTGCCCAAAATAAGACAAATGCATGAATTAAAATTATTCAGATTTAAGACATGAAAAAAGAAACATTGCTTCTCTTTAGTGCAATAGTTTGCAAAATCAGATGGCGAAGGTCATGGCAAAAGACAGAAGAACTTGGACCATGAATGCAATTAATCTACAGCATTTTTCTTGACTAAATAAGCTTAAATGCCTCATATGTCTAACATCTCCCCACTTTATTTCTTCAGGACTCATTGCAATTCTGAACTCATCCGATTATGGTCCTTGGCATTTTTATTGACATTGAACCCTCAGATTAAAGTATTTCATTATGTTTAGACTCCATGCAGATTTAGTCCTTGTAACCAGACACTGTAGAATTGTTGGAGTCTTGATATGAGACTGCAATAAGACATATGATAGATTTACCCATTTGGTAAGCACTGTATTGTCTCAAATCAAATGCTATATGAAGATCATCTTACCCGCCACAAAGCATCCCTCCCAGAGTATAATTATACAAGGAATGATAATAGTGAGGTAGTATATGAGAAATAGGTTGGCATTTGTTTCAAGGACAGTATACAATTATAATTTAAAAGGCCATTAAATCAGTCAGCCCTGCTACAACTAAAGGTTGTTTGGAGACCTACTCAGTGGTGCAAGACTCTTTAATTTATCATTGTCAGAATTATATTATAGATATTACAGTATAAATTGATATACAGTGGAATTGCAATAATTTGACATTCATATCAGAGATAGCTAATTGAACAGAAACAAAAAAGAATCTATGACACTACAAATTTGGAAGAGATGGCATCTGAAAATACGTGGAAAGCAGCATAAATAAACCATGTAGAATAATGGGTTAATGAGGTAGGTTAAAGCTCTTTAGGGTGGTCAGATGATGTTTCTAAACTAAGCACTTGGTATATAACAAAAGAATATCATATTTTGGGAAAATATTATGGCAGCAGATATTTAAACATTACACACTATAAAACTAATAGACTGTCTTACCTAAATAATTCAAGGGAACAATAAAGAAGGATAAATTGGGGAAAATTAAAAATCAAACCCTTATTGAATAAGGAGGTCAAAGATTAAAAAGAAACCTATGAGGATGGGGATTTATTGACTAGCCAATACTGAGTCACATCTATTTTATATATTAAAACTTAAAAAAATAACTAAGGCTACATAGAAATTCTGGAGAAAAAGAAAGAAAGAAATAACAAGAAGAAAAAGGTAACATTGTTAAATGATGTGTTTTAACAAGCTAAACATTGAATGAAATGAAAGAGTACAAATATATATCATTCTATACATATAAAGTTAAAATATATAAGCAATATTAATCTGTTGTGCCAGAAATTATGCTAGTGGTTAATCTTAGCCAGTGTATACTAAGCAAAATAGATAAAAGGTAATTTGGGAGGTTTATTATCATTTTTTCTAGTGATATTGTTGCTGGTTTCCTGGATGTTTACTTTTGATGTTGTACTTTCCTATAAATGTTTAATGCTTCTGGAAAAGTGTTAATTATACAATCCCACAGTGAATTACCATTCTAAATCTATAGTTTTTTAAGAAAATAAGTAGTAGCTAATGTACTTAAGAGTACATATCAAGCCGGGCTCAGTGGCTCAGCCTGTAATCCCACGCCTTTGGGAGGCTGAGGTGAATAGATTGCCTGAGCCCTCGGGTTCGAGACCCGCCTGGGCAGTGAGACCTCATCTCTACAATAAATCAAAAAATCAGCCAGGCATAGTAGCGCACGCCTGTAATTCCGGCTACTTGGAAGGCTGAGGCGGAAGGATCGCCGGAGCCCAGCAGGTCGAGGCTGCGGTGGCCAGGAGCGACCACTGCACTCCAGTCTGGGCGACAGAGTGAGACTCCAACTCAAAAAAAAAAAAGAGTACATATCAACTATGTTGAGATATTACTTTGTTAAAAAAGTCTGGAATTATTCAATAATGTCAAAAATGTGTATGCCTATGATGTTAAAATTTCACTGATTGGCATATATCCTGGATGATCTCTGACATTTGTGCAATATGAAACATGTATATGAATATTTATATATCATATCTCATAATAGCAAAAAAGTAAAACAATGCAAATATTGGCAAAGTTTTATTTGGATTAATAATGAGTGTTATAGTCAAGTGATGGTGTACAATATTGCAATGAAAAGAAATAAACAACAGCCTTACACTTTAACTTTAATTAATCTACAACATATAATGTTGACAAAAATAATCAAGACATATACTAATATAAATAAGATGTTTTCATTTATATGAATTTCAAAATCAGGTAAAATATAAAACTAAACTATTTAGTTCTGATGATCTTATATGTATGGAAAATAGGTAAAGCATAGCGCATAAATAAGCACATAAAAATTGGGTGCAGTTTACATCAGAGGATGGCATGAGTGATTGTGATAAAACTGGGAGAGACATAAGTATCCTTGAAGATATGAGTAATCTCTTACTTCCAAACCACATATTACATTTATGAATTACAGGCATGCGCTATCATGCCCGGCTGGTTTTTTTGATTTATTGTAGAGATGAGGTCTCACTGCCCAGGCGGGTCTCGAACCCGCGGGCTCAGGCAATCCACTCACCTCATCCTCCCAAAGGCGTGGGATTACAGGCTGAGCCACCGAGCCCTGAATAATCTTTTTTTTTTCCCCCCCCGAATAATCTTTAAATTAAAATTTCATAAAATTTATATGGAAAATTAAAATTAAATTAAGACTATTGCAATATATAAAAATGTGAAACAAAAGCAAATATAAAACATGCACAGATACATAACTGAAAAATAAATTGAAAAACATTTCATGAAAGAAACCACAAAATGATATCAACAGTATCTAAGTTATGTACTTCTACTTTTTCTGATCAAGCATGACAGAACTCAATGACAGATATTATTGAGCAAATTTATTGAAATATAAATTACATGACATAAAATTGAACTATGTTAAGTATATAGTTTGATAAGTTTTTAATATTTATATAATCATTTTCACGGAGCAGTTTTAGAACACCTGTACTATCCTGGAAAGTTCTCTCATCACTAATTTCAGACCCTCTTCTCTCCACAAACTCCAGGCAAATACTGGCTTGCTTTCCTTTTCCATTAGTTTGCCTTGCCTAAAAATTTCATATAAATGGAGTTTAAAATGCCTTCTCTTGTGTGTGTCTTTTTTCACTTACCATAATGATTTTGAAGTTTTTTTTAATATTGAATAGTATTCATTGTATAAATATTTTGCATATTGTGTGCACATTAAATAGTTGAAAGATATTTGGACTGTTTCCAGTCGTGTGCTATTATGAAAATTGCTGCTATGAACATTCAAGTAAAAAAAATCTTTGTAAGGACAGATGTTTTCAGTTTGCTTGAATTGACAAACTCACTGATATCAACGCAATTAAAGGGAAATACTAAGTAGACAAAAGCTGAGTTTTAAAATAATAATAAGTAAACAACTGTATTGTTATTTCAACAGTATTATTTCTATTCTCAAAAGCTAATCCTACTTATGTATGAAATATAGGCATAACATAAATATAGAAGTCATTAAATGTTGGTAAGTGATAAATTTGTCACTAATAAAAATTATTTGCATAATTTGCTAAAATTTGAGTTAAAACTATAATAAAGAAAGCTAAATACAATTTAGTTATAAAAATAATATGTAGTAACCAAATAAATAGGAAAAATATTATTGCAATCATTTCAACTATTATAGTTAAATGAAAATGGTACATTATTTTATATTCTATAAACTTTAATAAAATCAAAGTTTTGAGTACTACAAAAAAGTTACAACTTAAGCATATATACATTTATTTGCATAATAAAATATCTTAACGTTATTATGAGAGTTAATATAATAAAGTTTAAGAAAACTCAGATGTTGAAATCTAGAAACAAGTAAGATAATAAAACATCAAAAATCAGCAATAGTGATTGTTGACAACCACAGTCAAACTACAGGGAACAGGAAAAGAATGCATCTTTGCTGGAAACTTAACACATCTGGAAATTTCATGATGAATGAGTCTTACAGAATATGGGATGATAAAACATGTATTACACTAAATGTCACAAGGAAAATATAGCAATATTTTTCAAATTATCAAATTAAATTTTTGGATATTGAAAATTCAACTTTTAAAAGCCTCTAAATGCAGAAATACTAGTCAAAGGCATATGCATTATAGTATTTAAGATAGCTTTGCATACAATGATAAAAATTGGGACATAACCAGTGTCCATCAGTTGAAGATTGTTAAACATTGTATACACTTATATAATACAATACAATACATTTGTTAAACTACATTGAAATATACAGTTTTTAAATATTCCTGGAGATAAATAGCATTTAAATTATAATTTATTGTTGTCATTATTAATTGCATAAGACCAGGCATAGTTTCAAGAATTTACATGTTTTATCTCAGTCAATTCTCCCCAAAACTATAGGAAGGTACAAATATATTTTTTAAAAAAATTTGCCTGAAATTACATAGACGAAATATACATGAAAAAACAACATAACAACACTAAAATTGGATTATGCATAAAATTTAATAAAATAAAGACTACAGAAGTCTTATTCATTATTTTGTCTTGATTTTTAAATAAACATATATTCACATAATTATATACTTATGTAGTTAATAACTCAAAAGATTATTTTTAATAAGAAATATGTTAAAATATTCTAAACAAGATAGTTTGATGATACTTGCATTATTCAGTGAATATATTTAAGCCTTCAGATAATGCAATGTAAATTGAAGAATTTCATGGTATTTAAGCCATATAATAAATATCTTTTGAAAGCATATTTTAAGCTATAAAATACTGGCCAACAAGTTATGCCTTATTCTTTAGATTCACATTAAATATATGTAATTTTTACTTGTCACTGAATTATTTTAAAATAAAAAATAATTTATATTCAAATTGCACTACTTAAATTTTTTTAGCGCGTTTTATTTTTCTTTGTGTTTAAGTCCGTCTTCTTTGACATGATATTTGTATCTTTATCATCTATATGCTGAATCTATCTTCAAAACTATGTCTCACCACTCTATCAAAAATCAAATACCATGTAGTTTAATTAATTCAATTTATCTGAATGGATTATAAATTTTGTATCTTCAGATCTTTGACCCTGCAAGTCACTCAGCCTGGCCTTTTCTACTTATTTTTCTTGTAATTAAATACTACTTATCTCAATATTCAAATTAGACATGACATCCTATACTATTTTTAAAATCCCTTGATACCAGATCTTGTCTGATTCAGTTAAGTGTCTCTCCCATATGTATTTCTAAACATTTGTATTAGATAGTCTACCTATTACACTGTGTAGTACTATTTAGTTTTGCTTTGTCCATTATTCCTCCAGTTGATTGCAATAAAGAATAAAGACCATGAAAATCTTATTCATTATTTTACTTTAATTCCTAACACTTAATGAAATGTCTGAAACATTTTGAAATCAACAAATGGCTGGTTAAGAATTAACACATTTTGATGATACATTAATTTGTTTCTATTTATTAGATTTTTTTTGTGTGTGAAAACATTGACCTTTGTGATATTATCATAAACATTAATGGCATCGATACATTTTTAAAAGTATGCCTTCTTATTTACAATATTTTATTCATGTATCTCAAGGTAAACATGGAGGAATTTTAAATAAATTAAAGTAAATTTTATTAAATATTGATTAAAAATAAAATTAAAGGGGAACTATAATAAGCTTATCCAACTGGCGGAAGTGAATAGCTTAAAGACAAATCTATCACCTGATAATCAGATAATATGTAAATAAAAATTATTATTATTTTAAGACAGTATTTTGGCACAGACTGCAATGTCCATTATACCTTGCCACATCCCAGGGATATTTTATCCTCAGATGGCATATTTAGAGATCTGGTAGCATAGCATGTAAGGAATCACTGCCCTTCTCAAGTGTAATTCAGGACTTATCCTGCTATGCTTTAAATCTTATGTCAAAAGTTTGAGTCCCTCATGTGATCTATAACTGTTTGAATTATCTTTCTTTTACTATTTTGCACCTTACTCTTATGATCCAGAACCCTTGGAAACCTCTATTTCTATAGACCATCCAAATGCCTGTGTGTATGGGTGTGACTGAAAAACCTGATAATGAAATAGATATTATCCTTTCTTCTCATTTCCAGAACATTTCTCACCATCCTCATCTAGAAGACAACAAAGTCAAATGTCAAAACATCAAACATTTTTACCATTCTGTCTTTCTCTTTTGTGTAGTTTACTGATCTCTCACTCATCTTCTCTTTTACTTTGTACTTGGTATACATTATATACATATGGATATAATATATCCATATATAGCAGATTATATACATAATTTACAATATGCATTATTTTATCTCTTTTACTTGCTCTCAATCTGCATTTTCCACTAGAAATTAAGTTCCATGAAGGCAAGCTATGAGCAAACCATTTCCCCCTTTTTTCTAAATGATATATAATGTGTGCTCAATTAGCATTTATTAAATTGAAGACAGTTATACTCTTGAATATCTCACTTATCAAAGCATCCCATTTATCAAAGAAAAAAGTTAACTAGTGATTAAATATTTGAAAACACTAGAATAAGTTTATAAGTTTTGAAAGAAGTTGGCCCAAAGATCTATGCTTCAAGCTGTAAGTTTCATACTAGCTTTAGAGAAACGAAAAAAAGCAATGGTAGTTCTCCTCCACAGAGTTGTTGCTTTTTGTAAAGTTATTATTTTTATTTGGACAATGACTAACTTTAATTTATTCTATTTTATGTGTTTAAAATATTGACTTATTTAAATCATTTTGTACATATAAACATATGTCTATAGACAAGTATGCATATATTTTTGAAATCTTGATTATCTTTGCTATACTGTAGTCACTAAGTTGGCCTGACTTTTCTTTTTTTTAGGTTGGAAAATATAGTTTATTTAGAAAATATATTAGAGAGAGTAAGGGAAAGAGAGAGAGAAAGATTCATCTTTCCAAGGTAGGAGAAGGGGTTACCTTTCTCTCATGAGTAAAAAGCCTATTATTTTTTATTTTCTATTCTACAATTTATATAGGTACATATCCCATTACATAAAATAAGGCAAATGCCAATTTTATTACTTTTTATTTAGCACTTAGGAGGTGGCAGGCACAAAACTAAGTGCCTGAGACTTGAACTGGTTATCATTGATGATCACACAGAGAATATCTTTCTTCTTATATTTTTGACAAATATACTAAGCTTTGTTAGTTTAGGCATATGGCCCAGAATATACAGTTAGTAATAAGAGTACAAAGACTTCATTCTGTTTAGCCTAATCAAATACCCATGTGTATGACAATTAAGTAGTTTTGAAAACAAACGATCTTCAATATATTTTACTAATTTTGTCTTATGATACTGTTTTACCAATGAAGTGTCAAAGATGAGGAAACATCAAATAATTCAGTGTAGTTCCTACTTCCATCTTTAATGATAGAAACATTAGATTAAGAAAGGGAAGGTTAAGAAAGGGAAGAACTAAAAAGTTGCAATATTTTGTAGTCCCATTTTCTTTGCATTTTTTAGTTCACTTTTAGTTACCATTTTTATATAGAAAATAATGTGAAAAACAAACAAAATTATGTCAAAATTAATTTCTAGACCAAACCATAGTTTATAACTAGAGTTTATTATTTATGCTATTTGAAAATATTTTTGTTAATGGTATTTTTTAATGAATGAAATAAATTATCCAATAAATAAAATATTATCTGCAAAGAAGAGGATTTATTAAAAATAATTATTAGTAAGATACTGACATGCCTTCCATAATAAATTATAGTGCTTTTTAATCAAATATCTTTCAAATTGCCTTTGAACATAACTTTGAAGCTCTTAAAATCATAGGAAACATATTACTAAATAACTATGATTAAGTTTTGTTATAATATACATTAAAAATTTATCATATATATTATGATCACATCCTGAAAGGATGTTCTATATGTCTACATTTTAAAATTAAAAGCGATATTTGTCATATGCTTCAGAGCAGTATTTTTATTTTGTGATTTGAAATACAAGAGCATTCAGAGCATGGCTGAATTATGCTCATCTCTTTCAATTAAAAACTACTTTTCTATTTTGGAGATTGTGTTAGCAATTATAAAACAGAATTTATAATGTTTTGCATTTGTGTTTTTTATATTTGTTTAGTAAGGTTTATAAACACTGTTGTCATCAGACCTTCAAATTACATATATATTTGTGTACATTCTTAATCCTTACTTTGTGTTAGTATAGGTTTACTTTTTAAATTTTAATATTTAGTGTGCTCTTGTCAGAAATATTTATTCTGTGTATTGTTTTGTAACTTGGCTTACAGAAAATCAAATATGTCCCAAACCTGAACAATACAAACCAATATTTTAAAACTACTGAGAGGAAATAATATAAACTAATAGGGTATGAAAACTGAAACTATACTATCTCAGTTTTTCTTTCAGTCAGTATGGGTTATAAAAATGCTTACACGTGCTATAGAAAAGCATGTGCCAAAGAATTTCACAATTTAACTTAGAATGGTCAATATTAAATACTCATTTGGTTTTCTAGCTAAGCAAACTATTGGAACTACATTTCACTGGCCAAGCCAACTCGTTGAATTATAATATGCTGGCAAATAATATTGACACAATCAACATGTTTTAAAATTGTGCTCCTCTTTTCTTAATTGATCATATTCCCATATAGAGTTTTCAGGGTTTTGAGATATAAACACAAGAATAGATTGTTTTTAGAGAAAAACAAATTTTTTACAGGGATAAATTTCTTTAAAATTCCTGAAGTTGGCAGTAAGTGAGTAAAGCATGAGAAAATAGTGTTGGATAAGGAAACTGATTTGGGGATTTGCTTATTGAAAACAGGAGGGATTAAATTATTGCATTAAAGGTGGGGGGAAAGCCCAGCAAAATGGTGTTTATCTTACTCTCCAACATCATGCTTTTCTTTCTTTTTTCTCTTATTTATTTCTGATTTTCTTTTGCGAATACATTACCCCTTGTTCTTTTCTGAATGCATGGAAATCAATCATGAATCAAATGCCAAATCCACAAAATAAGGCAATCATTTGTTTACTGTCCTAAGCAATGGGGGATCTTCATTCTATTTCAGAACTCTTGCATCTGGACTTTCAATTTAATACCCTATTCATGGCTTAAGCAAATTCAGACATGATGTAGAAAATATGTTCTCAAGAAAATACTTAGAATGTAAGCTTGTTGTCTTAATAAAATAATTTTATTGCATCCGTCAATATCAATTGTGCCTGTCTACATCTTTCTGTTTGTACTTCTGTAACATTCAAATTTTCTCTTCCTGACCTTTCTCAACAGAAAGAACTCTGGAGCACAAGTGAATATTGTTTAAGCTTAGGAAAGTAAAAAAGAAAAATCACATTCCTGAAATTATCACTTGTATCCCTCTGTATCTTATGTGTGTAAATAGTTATATTTTAACCATTATTCCTGGAATAAAGAGAGAAATCTTGAAAATGACCTTTAAATCCCTCCCTATCAGTACTTATTTTTTCCAACCTCAATTAACTGTGTTCCTTATCTTTGAATTTGTGCTAACTTTCAAAAGAAGATATTGCCCTGTGTTTATTAAATTTCATCAAGCTAAATTTATTCATGCAATACATTCTAATTTAAATTTTGCTTTCTCGATATGCAGAGAAATTTAGAGCAAGAAATTTATATCTAAAAAAAACAAAACAAAACAAACAAAAAAACTGAACCTGGAAGTATAGGTGGATTAGAGAGCTGAGCATAACAAGTAGCTCTAAGGTCAGTCACCAGAAAGAATGCATCTATACTAAGTATGCAGGTTGTTTTAACTTTTTCAGTTATCAATTATCATTTTTCAAAAAATGCAAGACCTGGACGAGAAAATCCTTGTGGAAACATTCAGCCTAAAATTTTGTAACTTCTACAATTCTCTTTGTGATCACTCCAAATCTGTAGAAATTTTTACAATTTCCCCGTTGATGTAGCACTATACTATCCAGAAGAGTTTGTTATAATATACATGCATCACAATTCGATGTGCATTTCTTATTCAAGTTTATTTACAAAAATTATAAATAAGGCTAATATTATGTGTTAATAGAAAAGAAGCACAAATAATTTCAAACAGTAGGAAACCTATAAATTATTTATATTTGATTTTAGAATTTATTATGTAAATTACATTCTACAGAATTATCATTCAAATACAATTTGTTTAGGATGAAATTTAAATTAGTTTTCATTTCCTTGTCATTCATAGCCAAAGATGAAATGAGTTAACACACGAATATACTTGGGTTGGGAAGACATCTATTTGGGAATAAAAAAGTTCTGTAAAGAATACAAAACAATAGACACTAGAGTAATATTTTCACAGAGCAAGGTCCCATATCAATTATTGAGTCACTAATATAAAGTTTAGTTAGAAGCATGAGAACCAATTTTTGGTAGAATTTTTCATAATTTTATACCCCCTTCAGACATAGCTTTTACATATTCTCAAATGAAACAATTTTTCCATATCCCTTTTAAAGATATTTTTTCACCCTGTATTTATTTTCTAATATTTAGGGGTTGTGTACACACTCAGAAACATACTAGAATCTTAGGGTTTGCAAGATCTAAAGAAAATAAGAATGTGCCTAGATTTCACATAGATGGCAGTGAAAATCAAAGTACAATCACATATTGATTAAAAAAATAAGACAAACAGAAGATTAAAACAACATATGACACAGCTTTTTTTAAAAAACTTGGGAAAAATGTTCATCTGTAACTTCTCTCTTTCTTCTGTAATACACTAATATCTCTATTCAAACTGCAGAAACATTAGCATTTCTCCTCCAAAGGCTTGCTTAATTTCTTCTCTTCCTGGAGTCTTCAAATTTCTGTACATCATCACTTCTAAAGATGCTTTCATCTCACCTACATTAAATATTAAATAAAATAATCAAAAACAAGAAAAAAAGAAATCTTTATTGGCTCCATGTCTTCTTCCAGTTATGATTTTCTCTTTTTTCCCATCACTGTCATCTTCTTTTAAGAATTGATTCTGTATTAATTTGTTTATACAATAACTCTGATCGCGTATACTTTTTCTCTAGCTGCCTTTGTGAACTTTCAGAATCTTGAGGAAAAGACCTATGATTTACTTACTCTGTATAGCCAGTGAGAAGCATAGTTACTGAAATATAAAACATAATCAGCAAATATTTATTCAAAATAAATGACTTCCTTTCTAAACAACTCCTATTGCAAGAAAATAGAACTTCTAAATTTTATAAATGTGCTACCTATTTTAGTAAAACCCCATAAATAATAAATACAAATGATTATTATAGCTTTGGGATATAAGTGATAATTGTATACAGTATATAATTTGTAAAGATCAAGTCAGTAAACTTGAGATATTCATTTAAAACATTTGTGTAGCCCAGGCTTGGTGGCTCAGCCTGTAATCCCAGCACTTTGGGAGGCCTAGGAGAGTGGATTGCCTGAGTCCATGGGTTCAAGACCAGCCCCCAAAGCTTGGTAAGACCTCATCTCTACAACAGACTAAAAATTAGCCAGGCGTGGTAGTGCATGCCTATAGTTCCGGCTACTTGGAGGCTGAAGCAGAAGGATTGCTGGAGGCCAGCAGGTCGACTCTGGGCTGGCCATGAGCATACTACTGCACTCCAGCCCGGGCAACAGAGTGAGACTCCAACTCAAAAAAAAAAAATTTTTTTTTCTTTGTGCAAGGAACACTTGAATTACTACTTCTAGCTATTTTGAAATATACAGTTAATTAATATTAATTATAGTCATCCTACTGATCTATTTCTTCTAGGTCCTATTTCTCCTATTTAATCATATAGTGATATCTGTTTAGCATCCTCTCTTCATTCTCCCCTACCTTTCCTGCCCCCTGGTAGCCACTACTCTACTCTGAAACCATAATTTTAAGACTTATTTTATTTTAAATCTACATCTATGTATGAAGATAAATCTCAGTTTAATCATGTTTATAAATTACTGAACAAATTGAAATACCTTAAAAGTTAAATAAGTGTAATTAAAAAGAGGAATTTTGCCCCAATGTTTTAACAGGGAAAGTTAATAAAATGCATGAAATCATAATGAATATCACTAATTAATATAAATGTTGAGAAACTAATATCTCAGTAGAATTACTTATGCCAACTTTTAGGAAAGCATTTTCTACATTCAAAGAGACAACTTATTTGCAAATACAATTTACATATGAATTATTTTTAAAACATTCATAGGTTATTTGTATCTAAAACTTCAATCTGTAGTTAATGATTTCTACTTTCTAAAGCCAAGGTCTAGTTATAAACTGAGATGTGACATTATATCCCTGTTATATCTCTGGTGTGAGTTAAGAAAGTGAGAATTCATTGTAGCACAGCACTAAGGACAATATGTTCCTGGAATGGTACTTGATTATCACTCTTAATGTCATTTTTTAAAATTTATTGAAGTCTTGATATGTATAGTCATTGTTTTTATCACTTATTATATATAAAATAAATCAACCATGCAAGCTTATGCGATGTTTATGTTGAAGTTCACATTTTCTAAAGTTTCTGCAGTTCTCATATATTTCTATATTTATATACTTAAATATTTATATTCATATATTTGCTTTTGATGATATTCTTTGATCCTTTGCAGATGTCTATTGTCATCACTTGCAAAAATTTTGTCAACATTTGGGACTCAAAATCTTCATGGAAGCATAAAAGGCATGCATGAAAGGAATATCAGCCAAAATAGAATGAATAGCATAAGCTTGTTCTTTAATTTTAAATATTGCCTAAGCTAAGTTAAGAAAACTAACATTTTTGTTTCTATATTTATATTTTTAATGTTTATTGTGTTGAAACTTTTGATAGTCATTTGCATTTATTATTTATGTTTTTCTCAAAATAATGCTCCAAATAAAACAATGAGTAGATTGTAACATAAATAATTATAAAAAAATGGAAGGTCAGTTATTTGCTTCTTGGCTTCAGATGTTTTACTTTTATCTTTTTTATTTTATATATGTTAAAAATTAAAGAAAAGAAAAAATTGTAAAAGAAACTTTGATGAAAACTTTACCCACATCAGTTATTTACATTTTGCCAACAATTGTTTGTGTTTATATTTTTAACCACTTAATTGATTCTAAGTTTGAAATATCATCTTTTTACAAAAAAATCAGTGCATATTATTTAACAAACAAAGGCAACACAACAAAACTACAGAAAAAAAAAAATCTAGAAAATATTAATGCAATATTATTTTTCCACATTTAAAAAAATTTGTTCAAATTATTCTTTTATTTTTTCCTCTAGTTTAGCGTTAGGTCCCAATACATTCATTTATTGTGTTGGTTGTAATCTCTTTTCTCTACTTGGCATTATACAACAGTATGTGTAATGTATACAATAGTGTATACTTCAGTTATGTTTCTCAATTAGTTTTCGTCTGAGCTTTTTTCTTTGAATTTTAGGTTATACATTGGCTTAGTCCTTTCAAAGTACTATAACAAAATTCCAGAAGAGGTGTAGCATATAAACAACAGAAATGTATTTCTCATAGTTCTGATTCTGGTAAGAACAGTATTGAGTCTTCCAATCCATGAACATAAAATGTCTCTTCATTTTTTCATGTCTTTTAAAATTTGTTCTCAACCATGTTTGCAGTTTTCAGAACACTTGTGCTTCCTAGTATTTTATTCCATAATATTTTTTTAATTGAATTATTTTTGTTTCATTCTTAATTAATTTTTGTAGTATGTACTAATGATATTGAAATTTTAATACTATTTGTATTTTAGATTTTTTTGGAATAATTTATTGGTCTAGTATTTCCTCTGTATATTCCTTAGTATTGTATAAATATGCATTCATTTGAATTGCAGAAAGATAAAATTTTCCTTTTTCCTCTTTAATTATTATGCCTTAAATTATTTTTCTTGCCTTAGCGCTGTAGCTAAATTTAAAACAAAATCAAATAGAGAATATTTTCACTTTGTTATTGATGTCAGCAGAAAAACAATCTTTTTTCCCATTAAGTGATGCAGTAACTGTAGATTCTTGTACATGTGCTTACCAGGTTTAAAATCTCTTTTATTCCCAATTTTCTGTAAGTTTCTTTTTTTTCACCTATTATTAAAGTTTTTCAAATAATTTTCCACAGTATTGACAGTATCACATGATTTTCTTGTAAATCTGTTAACGCACTAAATCATTTGTTTGTTTTTCAAATATTTATCAACCTAGGTAATTTATTTCTCTCTTCAATTATTTTGTTTCCAACCACAGGATATACTGACATAGGTCCTCAAGTGACATATGGTCTCCACATATTTGCTATTTCCAAGTTAAAGGTTTGCTCGGCCATATTACTTTTTTGTTATTTCTCTGTAATTCTCATACTCATAATGAAAACCCTCTTAGTAAATTTTAATTACAAATTCTTATTTTTTTTATTTTAAAGATGAGGGGTACAATTCAGGGTTAAGTACAAACGTTGATTATGCAGATACTTTTGTTGATGAGGTATGCCCCTCCCTCCCCTAGCAGTTTCCCTCAACTGCCAATCCCACCATCCCTCCCCTGGCAGTTTTCCACTACTGTCAATCCCTTTCTTATAGTATTATGTTAGTTGTTCAAGTCTGTTTACGAGTGAGTTCATATGGTACTCTGTTCTTTGTTTCTGTGGTAGATAACTGAGATGACGGACTCTAAATCCATTCAAGTTGCTGTGAAGTCCTTATGTTTGTCCTTCTTTGTGGCTGCATAATATTCATTGTGCATATGTACCACATTTTTTTATCCAGTCTAGTTTCAATGGGCAGCATGATTGGTTCCATGTTTTTGCTATTGTGAATAGAGCTGCAACAAACACACCTGTGCAGGCATCTTTTTTGTAGAATGATTTGAGTTCTTCCGGGTATATTCCCAATAGGGGATTGTCTGTTAATCACAGACATTGCCTTATGAACGCTCATGGCTTGAGACATATTTTTTGGTTTTTCCTCCTATTATATCTGTATGAACTTGTCCTACTTACACTAAAACCATGTATGTTAAATATCCTCATTTCCACATATAAATATATCCATCTAGCCTATCATGTGTAACTTCTATCTGCTTTTACACATCATGTTATAGTTCATAATTTATTATAGATAAAATTATGTTTCACACACCTTTGAGATAAATGTCGCTGAATTGGTTAATTAGCTATAGTTGATTTTTTGTAGATTATTTTTGGACCATGTCATTTGCAAAGAGAGATACCTCTTTCTTTTTAATTTGGATACCACTTATTTATTTTTAACTTGTCTAATTGTTTTGAGTATATCTCCCAGTACAATATGGTGGTGAAAGTGGGCATGCCTATCTCCTTTATGATCTTAAAGGTACAGATTGGACTGAATAAATATCTGTTTAGGAAGTTTCCTTCTATTCTTAGTTTTTTAATTTATTTATTATTATTATTATTATTTTTAGTTGGAGTCTCACTCTGTCACCCAGACTGGAGTGCAGTGGTCGCTCTTGGCCACCGCAGCCTCCACCTGCTGGGCTCCGGCGATCCTTCCGCCTCAGCCTTCCAAGTAGCCGGAATTACAGACATGCGCTACCAAGCCCGACTGATTTTTTTATTTATTGTAGAGATGAGGTCTCGCTGCCCAGGTGGGTCTCGAACCCGCGGGCTCAGGCAATCCACTCACCTCAGCCTCCCAAAGGTGCGGGATTACAGGCTGAGCCACCGAGCCCGGTTTAGTTTTTTTATTTTTATTTTTTATCACAAGTTATTTGATTTGGCCAAATATTTTTTGGCAACAATTAATATGATGAGCAGGATATTTTTCTTTTTTTCTACTAATGTAACTCATTACATTAATTGCTTTTCTAATGTTAAATCATCTTTGTATTCCTGGTGTAAGTCTCATTTGGTCATGGAAATATTGCAGAAATTTTCAACTGCATAGTCAGTTCACATCTCCAAGTTCTTGTCTTGCGACCAAGAAGAATGAGGATAGAGGACACAGGTTCAGAAGAGCGAATGAGACTGAGTTAATTATGCGGCAAGAAAAGCTCTCAGAAGTGAGACGGGACCCGAAAATGGTTTATTGACAGTGAGGGTGTGTGCGTTTTTCTCTCTTCTTTCTAGGGGCATGCTCCTCACCCATCCCCTTATTTCTTGTCTATCTCCTGGTCCCAGCTTTTACTACGTGTGTGCTCTTGTCCAACGTGACTCAATTTTTATTATTATCCATAAGTTCCATAGAAAAGCCCACTGGAGTGTGGGGGATAGGGGTGCTGGTAATGTATGCAATGCAAATGTCATGTTAATGACATAATGAGCTTGGGTTAAGTTAAGGACATTTACTTGACCTGATTACACCTGTGTCTGAGTTGCCAAAGTCCCTTTTGAGCAATCATCCTGCCATAAGAGGATGTTCTTAACCACATTAACCATATTTTAATTGCTAACTACATAACAGATGCCGTGCAATGGTGTTCCCACAGATATTACTTCTTCTACAGACTCTCCCTTTCTTTTTTTGTGTGTGTGTGAAAAAGTAAGATGTATTGAGAGGACACAAAACCTCCCACAGTGGGAGGAACCTGAGGGGTTGCCCAGTACTCTCCCTTTCTATCTGCCTAGCCAGTCCATCTCCTCTCTCAGTATCATGGTATATAATCCTTCTTAACATACAGTTAAATTAAGTCTGCTTTGATTTTATTGAGTTTCTTTGCATTAAGAAAGGAAGAAATAACATTTTCTCTGTTTGCAGATAGCATAATCTTATATATAGAAACACTAAGGACTCCACCAAAGAGCTATCAAGAACAAATTAATTAATTCAGTAAAGTTACAAGATACAAAATTATCACAAATATCAGTTGCATTTTTGTATACTAATAATACTATATCCAAACCATAAATTAAGAAAACAATATTATTAACAATAGCACAAACACACACACACTACAAGTGAATTTAGCAAAAAAGTGAAAGATGTGTACACTGAAAACTGTAAAACATTGATTAAAAAATTGAAGAAAGCCAGACACGGTGGCTCTGTCTGTAACCCCAGCATTTTGGGAGACCAAGGTGAGAGGATTGCCTGATCCTGGGGGTTCAAGACCAGCCTGTGCAACTTGGTAAGACCTATAACTGCAATAAATCACACACACACACACACACACACACACACACACACACACATATGCACACACACACACCCAAAACTAGCTGGGAGTGGTAGTATGTATCTGTAATTTCAGCAACTTGGAAGGTTGAGGCAGAAGGATTGCCTAAGTCCAGCAGGTCAAGTCTGCGGTGGCATGCCACCACACTCCAGCCTGGTTACAAAAGTGAGACTTCAACTCAAAAAAAAAAAAAAAAGAAAAAGAAAAAGAAGACAGAGATTAATGGAAAGATATCCTGTGTTAATGGACTGGAATAATTAATACAGACATTGCTAAAATGTCCATACTATCCAAAGTAACCTATAGAGCCAATGCATACCCTTTAAAAATTTCAATGGCATTTTTCACACAAGTATAAAAACATTCTAAAATTAATGTAGAACTACAAAAAACTCAAATATCCAGAATAATGCTAAGCAAAAAGAATAAAGCTGAAGGTATCACCCTACCTGATATTCAAAATATGTAATAAAAGCTACAGTAATTAAAGCAGCATGGTACTGGCATAAGAAGAGACACATAAAACAACAAAATGAAATAGAAAGCTTGAACACAAATTTACACATTTATGGCAACTTCATCCTCCATAAAAGTGCCAAAAGCTCACAGTGGAAAATGAATAGTCTCTTTGATATATGATTTTAGGAAAACTAGGTATTAACATGCAGGATAATTTTAACTTTATCTCACACCATATACAAAAGTCAATGCAAAACAGATTAACTACTTAAACATAAGACCTGAAACCATGAAACTACCAGAGAACAAAATAAAAATCTTATTTACATTGGACTGGGCAATGATTTTTTTTGGATATGACTCCAAAAGCACAGACATAAAAAGGAAAAGTAGGCAAATGGGATTAAATCAAACTAAAAGTTTCCTCTGGACAACAAAGAAGACATTCAACAGAATGAAGAGATATCAAAAGAATAAGAGAAAATATTTGCAATGGATACATCTGAAAAGAGGTCATATCAAAATATATAAGAAACTCAAACAACTCTTTACCAAAAAACAGCTTGATTTAAAAAATCAACAAAGGACTTGAATAGACATTTCTCAAAAGAGTGCACACAAATGACTGACATGTATATGAAATGCTTTACATCAGCAATCGTCAGAAAATGCATATTAAAATCACAATGAAAGGTCACCTTACATCTGTTATAAAGGTTATTATAAAAATATAAGAGATATGTGTTGGTGAGGATGTGGAGGAAAGGGAATGCTTTTGCCTTATTGGTGGGAAGGTAAATAAGTATGCCACTTTGGAAAACAGTATGGGTTGTTGTAAAAAAATCATAAGTAGAATTACCATATGATTCAGTAATCTGACATCTGGATATATGCCCAGAAGACTTGAAATCAGTATCTTCAAGAAATATCTCTACTCCTATGTTCATTGGAACATTTTTTTCACACTAGCAAGATATGAAAGCAATTTAATTTTTTATCAAAATGAATGGATAAAGAAATTGTCATACATATACAATGAAAAATTATTCAGGTTTTAGAAATGCAGAGATTCTTTCATTGGCATCAATATAGATTAAGCTACAGTACAGGACATTATGCTAAGTGAAATAAGTCAGATACAGAAGGACAAATGCTGCATGATCTCATATTTACATGAAATCCAACAGACAAAACAAGTGATTACCCACAATATGTGGGAGAAAATGAGGAATGTAGGTCAAAAGATATGAAGTCGGAGATAAGTAGGACCAGTAAGTCTAGAGTGCTAATTTACAACATGAGGACTACGGTTAATAATATTGTGTTGTATTTGGAATTTTTATTAAAAGAAAATATTGTAGGTATCCTTGTCCTTCCTCTCCCTAAAAAGGACTATGTGGGATGATTAATATACTAATTTGCTTGACTATAGTAAATATTTTACTACCTATATGAATATCAAAATATTGTTATATTATTTAAAATATATGTATCTTTTTTAAAATAAGAAAAAAAGAACAATCAAGGAAATCGACTACGTAATAAGAAAACTTCCTACAAAAAAAGGCCCTGGTTCAGATGGCTTTCCAGAAGAATTCTACAAGACATTTAAGGAGGAGCTGATACCAATCCTACTGAAGGTATTCCAGGCTATTGAAAAAGATGGAACTCTCCCCAAATCATTTTACGAAACCAACATCACATTGATACCCAAGCCAGGTAAAGATACAACAAAGAAAGAGAACTACAGGCCAATATCTTTGATGAACATAGATGCTAAAATTCTCGACAAGATCCTAGTAAACCAGATTCAACCACACATCTCAAAAATCATCCATCATGACCAAGTAGGCTTCATTCCTGGGATGCAAGGCTGGTTCAACATCCATAAAACCATAAATGTAATTAAATACATCAATAGATGTCAAAACAAAAACCACATGATTATATCATTAGATGCCGAAAAAGCTTTTGATAAAATCCAGCATCCCTTCTTGATAAAAACCCTTAAACATCTAGGCATACAAGGAACATACCTCAAAGTAGTAAAAGCCATCTATGAGAAACCCACAGCCAGCATACTCCTAAATGGACAAAAATTGGAACCATTTCCCCTGAAAACTGGAGCAAGACAAGGATGCCCACTCTCACCCCTCCTGTTCAACAT
The DNA here is from genome assembly GCA_027257055.1 of Cephalopachus bancanus. Lineage (NCBI taxonomy): Eukaryota > Metazoa > Chordata > Mammalia > Primates > Tarsiidae > Cephalopachus > Cephalopachus bancanus. The sequence goes on along the minus strand of JAPVLO010000068.1, from coordinate 13,293,022 downwards.
AGTATTGGAAGTCCTGGCTTGAGCAATCAGAGAAGAGGAGGCAATCAGGGTTATCCAAATAGGAAAAGAGGAAGTCGAGTTATCTCTCTTTGCAGATGATATGATTGTGTACCTTGAAAACCCAAGAGGATCTGTCAAAAACCTCCTTACACTGATAAAGGCCTTTGGCAAAGTCTCAGGATACAAAATAAATGTACAAAAGACAATCGTATTTCTCTACACCAATAATAAACAAACAGAAACCCAAATAAAAAACACAATTCCATTTACAATAGCCACAAAAAAAATGAAATACCTTGGCATCTTCCTAACCAGAGACATGAAAGACCTTTACAATGAAAATTACAAAACACTGCTCAAAGAAATCAAAGATGACACCAACAAGTAGAAAAATATCCCATGCTCATGGATTGGAAAAATCAACATTGTGAAGATGTCCCTCTTACCTAAGGCAATCTACAAATTCAATGCAATGCCCATCAAGTTACCAGCAACATTCTTCTCAGGTCTAGAAAAGACAACACAGGAATTCATATGGAAACACAAACATCCAAGAATAGCCAGAACAATCCTCAGCAAAAAAAAAAAAAAAGCAGGTGGTATCACATTATCAGACTTCGAACTTTACTATAAAGCTACAATCATCAAAACAGCTTGGTATTGGTATAGGAACAGGCATATAGATCAATGGAATAGAATTGAGATTCCAGAAGCAAAACCTCAATTTCTCAACCAACTCATCTTCACAAGGTCTCCACTCCCAACCACTGGGGAGAGGAGAACCTATTCAGTAAATGGTGCTGGAAAAACTGGCTGACCACATGCAGAAGATTGAAACAGGACCCCTATCTATCCCCATGCACTTAACTCCAAATGAATCAGAGACCTAAATGTAAAACTTCAAACCATAAGAATCTTAGAAAATGAAGGAAATACCTCATGGAAATCGGAACTGGCATCCAATTCCTGAACAAAACCCGAAACCCACAGCTCATAAGAGAGAAGATAGACAAGTGGGACCTTATTAAACTGACAAGCTTCTGCAAGGCCAAAGAAACCATCAAGAGAGCAGGGAGACAGCCTACAGACTGAGAAAAAGTATTTGCCAGCACTAGGTCTGACAAAGGCTTAACATCCTGGATCTGCAAGGAACTAAAACGGGCTGAAAAAGAAAAAACAAACAACCCCGTTATAAAATGGGCAAAAGATATGAACAGACACTTCACAAAAGAGGACATCCGAGCAGCCAACAAACACATGAAGAAATGTTCAACCTCACTAATCATCAGGGAGATGCAAATCAAAACCACACTGAGATACCACCTAACTCCAGTCAGAATGGCAATTATCAACAACTCAAAAAATAACAGCTGCTGGAGAGGGTGTGGCGAAACGGGAACACTTCTACACTGTTGGTGGGAGTGTAAACTAGTGCAACCTCTGTGGAAAGCAGTGTGGCGATTCCTAAAAGCTCTAAATATCAACCTCCCATATGACCCTGCAATCCCCCTACTGGGAATATACCCTGAAGAACTCAAATCACTCTATAGAAAAGATACCTGCACATGTATGTTTATCGCAGCATTGTTCACAATAGCAAGAACCTGGAAACAACCATGCTGCCCATCAAAAGAGGACTGGATTAAAAAATGTGGTATATATACATGATGGAATACTACGCAGTCATAAAAAAGAACAAAATCATGAACTTCGCAGCAACCTGGATGGAACTAGAGTCTATAATACTGAGTGAACTCTCACAGAAACAAAGATCCGAGTATCACATGTTCTCACTCATATAATGGACCTTGAACGTCCAATGTAATACTATAAGAAAATGACTGAAGGTACTGGGAAACTATGGTGGGGGGGAGGGGGATGGGATTAACAGTAGCAAATATCTATCTGGGGATGGGGAAACACCTCTTATCAACAGGGTGCCTGAATGAAACGTAATTGTACACCTAACCCTTAACTGTACCCCACAAAACCATAATAAAAAATATTGATTATGAAAAAAAAAATAAATCCCAGAGATAGAATGATCTGTGAATAAAGGCATTTTGATCTCTTCAGAACCAGGAACTGTATTCTCACACTGAGATTACAGACTGCTGCTGCTTCAGGTTTGCCATTGCAGTAGAAAAAAGGAAGCCAAGGACAAATAAACATACTAAAATTTTTTCCTACAATTTCTAATGTACTTTTCTTTCTACTTGGTGTTTTAATAGATGCTATAAAACTTTACTGTTTTCCCAAGTTCTGACAATGTTGGTTATGACAGTTTCTGATTTTCTTTTTTTTTTTTTTTCATTTTGTCTGTGTAGGAATGAGTTTGGAATCCCCTATTCTGCCATTGTGCTAAGGTCACACCAGTAATCCTTAATTTTATCTATAAGCACAGTTATTTGACCCTGGAAGAAGATGCCACAAATCAATATAAAATATTAGGACCATTTTACAAAGCAGATATCTAACACGAAAGGAGTAAGAACTAAAAAGAAAGTGGTGATAGGGTTTCATAAAAGAGAACTAAGCAGATTTCATGGGCAGAGAGTGTAAGTCATATAAGAAATAAAAATAAAAGCCTCAATTTTTTTGAGAATCTTGTCAGATATTTAGATATATGAATGAATAGATAGATAGATCTATCTTATGACTATATATGTGTATACATATATGAAGTTAAATTGTATATATGCAGTTAAATTTCAAAGTTATTACTTTCAATTCAAATAAAATACCATATTACACTTACTAAATCAATGAGGATTGAGATAATTCAGGCTTTAAAAATGCAGTCTTAGCCGGGCTCGGTGGCTCAGCCTGTAATCCCACGCCTTTGGGAGGTTGAGGTGAGTTGATTGCCTGAGCCCGCGGGTTCAAGACCCGCCTGGGCAGCGAGACCTCATCTCTACAATAAATCAAAAAATCAGCCGGGCATGGTAGCGCATGCCTGTAATTCCGGCTACTCGGAAGGCTGAGGCGGAAGGATTGCTGGAGCCCAGCAGACGAGGCTGCGGTGGCCGGGAGCGGCCACTGCACTCCAGTCTGGGCGAGCGAGTGAGACTCCAACTAAAAAAAAAAAAAAAAAAAAAAAAGCAGTCTTTAATTTGTGACAATATAGAAACCCAAATAAATCTATAAAAACCCAAATAAATCTAGATATTTTCTGAATTTTTGTAATGTGAAACTAAATTTGAAGAATTTGTCATGCACTTTGAATAACTTTGCCATTGAGTAAAATATTTTATGCTTTAAGTGAATGTTATTCATTTATAAAGATAGATATAACAGAATTGTAATGACTACTTTCATCGTAATATATATTTTCACTGATCAGGCAAAAAATTTAAAAAATATGTGACTATTTAATTGCATCTACCTGGATTATAACTAAAAATGATACATTTACATTTTTATATTATACTTGTTATTTATTGGGTTTATAACATTTTCGTTGTAACACCTCTACTGCTATACTCTATAAAGTATAGAAAAATGATCATTAATCATTCTTTAAGAGAACATAAAAAGAAATGAAAAAAATTAAACATATTCATAAAATATATTACTAAGTTCCAAATTAATTTTTAACAAGCAAATGGAACATTAATATATGTGAGTTTCAGGGAAGAAATTATTTCTTAGTGAAGACATTTAAAAATAGAAATAAAATCTAGTTCAAATAGCCTCAACATTAACATATTTGTGATTTATTTTGTCAGAAGAAAATTTTTAATGCAGTGGTTTTCGTTTACAAGTAAATATGAAACTTACTTAACTTCTACATTAATCTGCTCTGATTTGGCTTTAAAATATATTTACAAGTATAACTGTTTTTAATGTTTTTCCCCTAAGGATAAATTAAAAAAAATGAATTCTGAAGATAGAAAATTTGTTCTCCAAGCAAATTAATCTGCTTATGTGATAAAATTAATAATACACAAATAGACTTATTTCCCAATTTCCCTTCTCTAAAATTACAATTACTGCTTTCCACAAATATAAATACTGTAGCTAAGTAGGAAATGTTATTACAAGCTAAAAGGCGTTTTATGATTTGTCATTCTCCATTTGTATCTTTATTCAAATAGACAAATATTCTGTAAATATACAAATTTTTAGTGCTTGAATTCTAGGTAAGATATCAAGATTGAGCCCGGCTTGGTGGCACAGCCTGTAATCCCATGCCTTTGGGAGGCTGAGGTGAGTGGATTGCCTGAGCCCGCGGGTTCAAGACCCGCCTGGGCAGCGAGACCTCATCTCTACAATAAATCAAAAAATCAGCTGGGTGTGGTAGCACATGCCTGTAATTCCGGCTACTCGGAAGGCTGAGGAGGAAGGATCGCCGGAGCCCAGCAGGTCAAGGCTGTGGTGGCTGGGAGCTGCCACTGCACTCAGTCTGGGCGACCGAGTGAGACTCCAACTCATAAAAAAAAACAAAAAAACAAACAAACAAACAAAAGATATTAAGATTGTAAAATAGACTACACACTGTCATGCAACTATTTTTACATTATTCAATCTTTTACTATGATTTTATTTAGCTATTTGTAAATTGCAATTTATTCAAATGCAATTAACTGTTACATATTCAAGCAGAAGCTACTATTCTCAAGTACAAACTTACCTATCGACATTCAAAAATCATTCATAATAGACTACATGTTTTGAATATGTTCCCTCTAGAATTCAGACATTGCCAGTGTGGTAGTGTTAAGCAGTGATATCATGAAGAGGTGACTACGCCAAAAGGATTCCTCCCTTAAAAATGGAATTGAGGTCCTTATAAGAATTCACATACGGTTCTGTTTGCTTCACCTTCTGCTTTTTGCCATATGAAGATGAAGAAAGACAGGCTGTCACCAGACACTGGCACCTTGATCTCAGATCCTGAGCTTCCAGAATAGTGAAGAAATATATTTCTGTTCTTTATATTACCCAGTCTCGGGTATTTTACTACAGCCGCACAAATAGAATAAGGCTTAGACCAGTAGGATTAAACATACTTTTTCTCACAGGTGGTTTGTTTCCTGTGTTAGGCAGAATTCTAACCACCTTCACCCGCTAATATTACCATAATTACTTAAGTGGTTATACACGCACAACCTCTCTCTCTTCTCACTCATTCTCTCGAACACACACACACACACACACAACACACACACACACACACACACACACACACACACACACACATATCACATCCTCTCACCCTGGAGCACAGGAACACTTGCAGAGTGTACTGGTGGTTTTACACCCTCTTCCCTGGGCAAATGTGTATTTAAAACCCAACTGAAAGTTTTCTCAGAGAATACTGATGATTCCGTTAACAAGGATAATTTTGATTCATAACTATAAACATAAGTACTTTTAAGCGTTTACAATCCAAAGAAAACTGTACCTTTGTATTCTAACTAGGTTCACTTAACTTATTGTTCATGCATCAGTTCAAAAAATGTAGAATGCACTTACCTTGTGTGGATCATTGTACAGTGGATTATAAATGCAATCATGAATACAGCACACACAATGTCTCTCTTTAGGCTTGTATTCAAGAAGACAATGATGGATTTAAAATAAGTAATTTGTTGAATGTTACCATAGAAACATATAGATGTGTGCGGGGGGAAAATGTGATTATTAAAATTAAATAAATAAGAAGGTTGTGGCAGCAGGGTGCACTGGCTCACATCTGTAATCCCAGCATTTTGGGAGGACGAGGCAAGAGGACCTGAGCCCAGGGATCGAGACAAGACTGGGCAACCTGGGAGACCTCATCTCTACAATAAATCAGAAAATTATGCAGGTGTGGTGGTGCGTGCCTGTCGTTCCAGCTATTTGGAAGGCAGAGGTGGAAGGATCACCTGAACACAGCAGGTTGAGGCTGAGGTGGTCATTAGCTTGCCACTGCACTCCAACCTGGTTGACAGTGAGACTCCGACTAAAAAAAAAAAAAAAGGTTGTGGCAAATGAAGTTTACATATAATAAATGATACCAGCAATTTCTGAGAGATGAATGAGAGTTACCTAGATAAAGCTGGGTTAAAAGGGAAAAGTAGAGCACATAAATGTCACAGGCCAAAAAGAACACTTCCTAACTAGAGAAGTCCATGGTTCCTACAAACAGCAGCCCACTTGCAGAAGGTAAGATTTAAGAAAAAACAGGTAAGATGAAAAAATGTAAGGCCTAATCTTCATATTTTTATTTTTTCTTTAAAAGTAAAACTTCTTATAGTGGCTAGGGTTATCACATTTATGATTTAGGGTCTCAGTCTGACTATAGCGTATGAAATGTACTTGAAAGAAAAAAGGGTAACTTGAATGCTTGGAGATCTCCTAAAAAAACTGTTTTCAATACTTAATCAAGTCATGATGAGTGGGTCAAAAAGGAATGTATGCATATGAAAGACATGCAAGAAATGGTGTCTCAATCCTAAGATTTGGTGATTAATTTTGTTGGGGCGTAGTTAATTTAATAAGAGAGAGTAGGCAGGAATAAATCCTAACCACTGGCTTAATAGATAAGAATGTTCATATATGATAACTATTTTCAGCCACCTGGCTACATCATATCAGGGGGGTAAAGGATTATCTGTCACTTGGTTGGTTATTTCTAACTTTGATCTTTTAGTTAAGATGTTCTATCAGATTTTTTAACATATAAAATCACTGTTTTTCTTTTATAACGAGTCTATACTTTGTTGGAGATACTTTGAGACTATATAAAATCCTTGTACTTCTTTACATATTAATACTTATTTTTATCATTTGCTAATTGTTTTGTTCTATCCTTCTTTCTATAATTATTAGTAACATTACAAAACTGCATTTTCCTCTATTTGTTTATTTATGTCTCTATAGGTGTTTGAATTTTTATTTTGTTTAAATATATAATTAAGCATATAATTTATTGGCATGCTTAAAATTTCTCCTGTTAAGCAAATGATATGCTCCTCACACTTGATATGTATGATTTTAAGTTTTGTTATAATAAGATACTGTATGTTCATTTGTTTTTTCCCTATTTTATTTTTAGGTTAATTAGTAACTGAGGATCTCTGTTTTATTTTAATGAAGATCAGTAAACAGAGATCAATGTGTGTGTGCAAGTTATTCTTATTGATATTCATATCTTGGTTCTAAGATCATTTAGTGGAAAGAGTATAAAATACATAATGTAATAGATACACATATACCTCCTCTCTCTCTCTATATATATATCTATATATATAGAGAGAGATCTGGAACCTATACTCTGACAAGATATATGATACACACAGATACTTGACATGAAATCAGATAACAAAGAAATCTGTAAAGAAACATAAAGCAAAGTAAGTGAGAGTTACAGGACTGATCATTATTTTTGACAGAAAGAACAGGAAATACCTCTCTGGAGAGTAGTATTTGAACTCTGATGTAGAAAACTGAGGGTGCATAGCATATACCCAAAAGCACCCTAGTAGAGGAGAGAAGAATGACAGAGGTTGTAGGGCAAAGTGTGGTTGCGAATTGTAGGGAAGCTAGGAAAGCTGGGCCAAAATGAGCAAGAAAAAGAACCTAGTAGATATTGCTCCCCCCCACCCCATCGCCCTAGGGTCATGATAATGGAAAAACCATAGGGGGACTCTTAATTTACTTTGTATTTGATGAAAATGCCCTTGTGGTGGAATGTTGAACAATGGCATGAAAGGGAGTCACATGTTATTGTTCTTAAATGGCTTGTGCAGGCTTTCTGAAAAAATAATTAAAAGACAAGGAAAGAAATTTTTAAAAGCTGTTTGGTATTGAGTTCAATAGCTCAAGCAATGTTGATTGCATTTGCTGTCAAAAAGACATGAATAAAGACAAATAGGCTTTTAACTTGTGAATGATTTTCACAAATTAATGGCCTTAATACTCTGGAATTTCTAAAATGTACAAATATTTCTTCTGGACTGTCTATGTACTTCTTTCTGTGTGTGTTTACGTTCTGGAATGCCTCCAGTTTTGTATTATGGCTGATCTTCATGAAGACATAGTTTGTTGTACCTCCTCTGCAATGGGTTAATCTAGAATCTTTTTCTGAATAACTGATAACACAATTATAGAAAGTATAAATTTAGGTAAAGGATAATATATTTGTCAAAATTCAAGAAAACAAGTTTTCAACATCATAGTCTTTATAAAAAAAGACAGGAATAGAAAAACCTTGAAATGTATAAAACCATCATGTGTAATATTCACTAATAGAAAAATCTTAGTAATAGTGTCCCTTATTTTAATTATTTTTTTTCCTGTTAGATAAGATTTTAAGCTCTTTTCCTTTTTAAAGCATTTATAAATATTTAATGAGTTTTCAGAAGAGGATTATTTTTGGCTTTAATATCAATTTTGCTTTATAGTCAGTTTTCTCCTATAGTGAAACTATAAAAATGACACAAACCAAACAGTGAGATCTGGGCATAAGGATAACATCTGATTTTCAATATACTTTCCAACAGATATTGTCAAGAAATTAGCTTTAAAACATAGTTGGAATTTTGTGTGAAAATATTTCTCACATGATTTTGTTTTAATGAAATTCAAAACAATATGAATTGATTCTATGAAGGATCTCAAACATTGTTCTGCAAATTAATTGGTGAAACTCATTAGTGTAAGTGAACATTTCTGAACAGAATATCAGTAATGCAATTTAGTGAGTGTCATATAATGCTCTGAAATACTGATTAATGAAACACTGAAAAGTCCTCTTTTATGTGTCTACACCTATGCCAGCTGCTTATGTTGAACCTCATGCATTTCAAGAAGATGCTGCAGAGGCTTTTTTTGGGAATTTAGAAACTGAAGCTGACAGGTGCTCCACGCCCTCTTTAAAGTAATCCTCCTACTTTGTACACTTTTTATTTCAGTAGAATTAAGCACTTTTCTCCTATACCTTTATGTTTGGGCCCACATATGCAATAGTTGTTGCTTTAATTTGTGGAGAAATATCCCTAAATTTTGTAAAGTAAAAAATTACATTAAAAATGTATGAAATGTATTTAAGTTACATACTGCTTCATTGAAATCACCTGAATTTTCTCTAATAGTACATTTGGTTTCCTGCTTATTTGTCCAGTTCTCTGTGTTTAGTTGCATACTCTGATGCTTCCTTGTGCATATATACTAAAATAGATACTTTGTGCATATATACACTAAATTTTTTTTATTGTTTAAAGTTTAAATACATACATACAATTAAATTTCTTGGTAAAATCACATTATATTTTAAATGTTAAGTCTTCATATCTCAGAAAAAGTGACACTGACTGGACATATGTTAATACTACATAATTTAATTTTCTGTAATTCAAATTGAAACATGAAAAACAGAACTGGTGTTACCTGTGTGTATATATATTATCTAAGTAATATACATTGAAACTGCATGACTTTTTACTTTGCAATACAGAAAATAAATTATTACTTAGCTATATTCATCTCCTTTTGATTAAATATGACATCAGTCCTATATGCTTAGACTATTCATATTATATGTGAATATTGAAATGGCTGAATTAAACTCTGCCACCCTTCCAGATCTATACTACTTGTCTCATTTTATCTGTATTTTATCAGTTCTTTTTTTCTCTTGTGTTAATTGACCACTTTTAGGATGCTATTGACTTAAAGTAGGTATATTGCAATTGTTTCCCCAAATTTTGATTTTGTCTGAGAAAGCTATCATTTCTCTTTCAATTTTGGAAGGTATGTTGCTTAGGTGTAGAATTTTACCATAGTGCAAATTATTTTACATTTTTAGCTTTTCATAGGTGTCATTCTATTGTCTTGTGGTTTTCATAGTTTCTGATATAAAGTCTGTTCTATTGACTTCCCTGTGTCACATTGCATTTTTGTTCATTTGTATAAAGTCTGTTCTATATTTCATATTTTTTCTCTGGCTGCTTTCAAGATACCTGAACCCCGAAGCCCCACTTAAGGAACAGCATGGAAAATGAAAGCATAATCAAAAGTATCTGCAATAAGTTCATAACTAAAATATTAATCCCTCAAATTTGAAGATTCAAATTTTACTACATCAGTTGCCATACTGACCAATAAAATCTACAGATTGTACTCTCCAGGGAGATCATGTCAGATTTTATTCACGTCATATTATATAATCAGCATGTAGCACATTCTATGAAACAGAGTATTGCCCAACAAATATTGGACTAAAACAAATCACATACATAAAAAATATCTAGTAACAAATAAAAGCCCATATGCTTTGCTAAAATTGTTTATGAAGAATGGTGACTTTTTAAATTTTAGGTAACAACAAGTGCCATGAAAGAAAGCACTAAAAGAAATTGCATATTCCTCATTGAAAATATATAATCCTACTACTTAAATGAAATAGTTTGTTGCTTATTTGTAGGTTTATTAGCTAAAGGGTAGGAGTGAAATATAATTAACCATATTATTTGAATGTGAAAATACTATCTTAGAAAAAAGTCTAAATAAATGGATATATTGCCAAACACTGCTCAATTATGCACAAAAATGGCTAGTTATAAATGCCTAAAGAAGAAAGAAATAAAAGAGAGACAATAAATCAAATTGGTCATTCATATAGCCTACTTTTTATCTGGTCTGCCTTAATGTTCTGTTATAGCATTTAGGAGAAAAAGTCACATGAAAAATTGTATTGTCTTTTTATAGCAATGGTCTATGATCTGGGTTGACCATATTCAGTAAGGTAAAAAAAAAAATTAAAGATCTAAAAATCAACCTTCCATATGCCCTGCAATCCTCCTTCTGGGGATATACTCAGAGGAACTCAAATCACTCTAAGGAAAAGGTAACTGAACATGTATGTTTATTGCAGCATTATTCACAATAGAAAAAACATGACCCCAACTGTACTGCCCATAGAAAGAGACTGGATAAAAACATGTGGTACATATACACGGTGGAATAATACACAGCCATAATGAAGGACAAAATTTTGAACTTCACAGAAACTTGAGTGAACTTACAGTCTGTAATACTCAGTGATGTATCACAGAAACAAAGCACTGAGTACCACATGTTCTCACTCATAAACAGACTTTGAACAACGATTATAATACTATAAGAAAGGGATTGGCAGTAGTAGGAAACTTCCAGGGGAGGGAGGGGGACTTACCTTATCAATAAGGGTACCTGATCTCAAAACAGGTAAAGTGGGGACCAAAGTGAGGCCCAAACTTTATCTACACACTGACCATTGCATACTTAACACTGAATTGTACCCCACATCTTTAAAATTAATAAAATATGAAAATAAACCTTTTAAAGTTTTTTGTATGGTTTGATATGACAGTATCTTATCTGGATTGCAAGGTAATCGAGCTTCCAAATTTATAATTTAAGAAAACAGTTTCTGTGTTAGATTATCATGGTGAGTATATTAAATATGTCGTAGTAAAAAGTCAACAGATGTGACCTTAATTTAAAAAATAATATTCAGGTATAAAAATAAAATGTATTTAACCAAGCAAAGCTAAGTAGAAGACTGATAATTTAATATGTTTTGTGAGCTTTTTCTTCCAACGTGAAAAATTAAGAAATAACAAGTCTGCATCCTACTTTCAGATGGAAAATTAAAGGTAAATGAATTAAATTATTTTAAAATAATTTAAATTATATATTTAAATTATGTTAAAAGCTTCACTGATAAAATTGAGTACTTGTGTTTTCTTTTATTACTAACCTTTTCTACTCTATGGCTTAACTTTACTTTGAGAATATTACATTGCCAAAGGCCATTTTTTAATATTCCCCAAATTCTCCTTATGATCAAACAGAGAAATCCACATAGCAAAAGAAACACTATTCACAATCGGTATCATCGGCAAACTGGATAACAGGAAATCCCCATGAAACCCCAATCCATCTGATAGAAATATAATGGCTTAGCAGAAAGTGGAGAATAGCAGAAAATGAAATAAGATCAATGATGAATAAAGTATTCCTCAGAAGCTAAAAATATTACTATAAATTTGTGAGGGTCTTCAAAAGAGATATTAACTTGATTTTTTTAAAAAAATAATAATCTATGAAGAAAAATTTAAGAAATTTGGGAACGGTCTCCCTAATCCCTCCACATTGTATATAAGTACCAAAAAAGTGAATGAATACTGAGGTAAATCAAAATGTATACTGGTGATATAGATAACAAGAATCTCAGAAACATAGATGACTCCCAATTTATGATAGTTCAACTTTTTATTTTATGATGTTGCCACATTCAGTAGAAACATTACTTTGAGTATCTAACTATTCCATTTTTCACTTTCAAGACATTATTCTATAAATTACATGAGATATTCAGTACTATTATACAATATGCTTTGTTTTAGATAGTTTTGCTTAGCAGTAGATTAATCTAAGTGTTCTAAGCACATTTAAGGTAGACTAGGATAACAGTAGGTTAGGTTAGAAAGACATAACTCCACTGTAATTTGAGAAATATTTATATCTGAAAAAAAAACCTCAAAAAATATCAAAACTCTTCTGAAGTTATACTAAAAAAAATAAGAAAATCATCAAGGTAGAGAAAACGGTTCAAACATTCAATATTATACTTCTGGAGATGACAAAATAAAGGGGGTCAGATTTATACTTCTATCCAAAAAACAAGACAAAATGATAACATCAGTCATGAAAGAGAGTGAACTCTCAGACACAGGACATAAAGAACATTATACAATTGTACTTAGCTACTGCAATGGGAACATTTCCAGGCTGCCTTTCAGTAAGGGTGCGCCTAGATTGAACTAAGTAATCTCCCTGAGTTGCAACTAGTAGTCCAAAGAGGCCAACACAATTAAGTTTACGAGGAAAGTGTTGTGATTTTTATTGTTATGGTTGCTTTCTAATTTGGTCTTGAGATATTTCTGTTGAGATTGGCCATAAACCAAAATAGCTGCTCTCTAGAAGAGCACCAACTGGGAGGCATGCTGATCAGGTGGGACACAGAGGAAACAATGTAATAAGCACATGAAATAACAAAAGTGTGTGTTTATCAGACAGAAGAGGGTAGCACGCCTTGCAGGGTCAATGGGAAGGGGGAAGATGTCCAAGAAACGCATGTTTTATCAGCAAGTGGGAAGTAAGAAAGAAAGAGTAGCCGGCTTGGTGGCTCAGCCTGTAATCCCGCGCCTTTGGAAGGCTGAGATGGGTGGATTGCCTGAGCCAGCAGGTTCGAGACCCGCCTGGGCAGGGAGACTTCATCTCTACAATAAATCAAAAAATCAGCTGGACGTGGTAGCGCATGCCTGTAGTTCCAGCTACTTGAAAGGCTGAGGCGGAAGGATCGCTGGAGCCCAGCAGGTCGAGGCTGCGGTGGCCGGGAGCGGCCACTGCACTCCAGTCTGGGCGAAAGAGTGAGACTCCAACTCAAAAAAAAGAAAGAAAGAGTGAGAAATCTGTGAGCCACAACCTGCTTATTGGGGTCCAGGCTGTTTCCCAAGCAGATTTCCCACTGGGAGTTCTAATTGATGGGTTTAGAGCAAGCAGGTATAAGTTCTTTGGAGTCATGCTGAGACAGAAAAGTGGTGGCTGTAGCAAATCTCCATGGTTTATCTTGGGTGTAGAGGTCAGTAAGGTGAGTCAATTAGGTTGTACTTGGTTGTCCCATAAGAATTCGGTTACCAGAAGGTGTTTGTATAAGACAGATACCTGGATCAAACACATTGAGGAACTGGGAAGAAATGGAGAACTGGAAATTATGTCAAGGGTCACTAAAGTCCTGCATTTGACATGCGAAAGTCCAATTTATATTAACAATGGATGTCAGAGCAACATAAAAGTAGAGAAATTCATTAAATCAACGTACCAGAGAAGAGAAGAATTTTTAGAGATTTACAGAGTCCACTTCCAGGCTTCAGCTGATGAATGTGTTTATGTGAGGAAATATCCACCTAATAGGGTTAAAAAAGAAAAGTTGGCCGAGCTCAGTGGCTCAGCCTGTAATCCCAGCACTTTGGGAGACAGAGGCAAGTGGATTACCTGAACCCGCGGGTTTGAGACCGCCTGGGCAAATTGGTGAGACCTCGTCTATACAATAAGCCAAAAACTAGCCGGCGTGGTAGCGTCCATCTGTAGTTCCTGCTACTTGGCACACTGAAGCAGAAGGAACTCTGGAGCCCAGCGGGGCGAGGCTGCAGTGGCCGGGAGCATGTCACTGCACTCCAGCCTGGGCAACAGAGTGAGACTCCAACCCCCCCCCAAAGAAGAAGGCGAGGAAGGGGAAGGGGAAGGGGGGAAGGGGAAGGGGAATGGGAAGGAAAACGTCTACTGGGATCACACAATCAGGAAATAATTCTGGATCCCATCAATCAGAATGGAAAACCCCATAATTGAGGTTAGGTTAAGCACTTGGAAAGATAATGTTTAAGAATTGGGAAGAAGTTAGATCTGTAAAAAACGAATGCTCTGATTCCAAATATCAAAGCATAAAAGCAAATCTTAAAAGGATCAAATTGTGGGCAAGCAATTTGTGTACAGAACAAATCTCAAGAGTAGTTTATGTACACAAAAATATCAAAAACAAATAGGTATAGTTATTGTAAAGTTACAATAACTGACATTAAGTTTAAAACAATTTAATAGATATGAACAATCTACAAATAAATGTACAATGTATAAATAGAAAAATTATCAGACATCGAAAGCAGCAGAAAAATATAATTAATAATAAAGGAAAATATAGTCACTGTGAAACAGAAATGATGTGTGTCAGAAGAAGTAATTAATAGACAAGAACATTGTTAAAGTTAACTAAAATGGAGATCAGGCCTGAGGAATTTCTGAGCAGAGAAAGCAGTGAGGCTCCTGAAGTGACCTTGCTTTGTCTGCAAATGCAAACAAAAGGTAAGCTATTTCCTGTAAATGTTTCTGTTAAATACAAACATAATTTAAGCTCAACCAATCAGCAGCAGCTAATAAACTTATAATTATATAACTAGAGGCTTTTCAAATGAAAAGAATGAATAAGGCAATTTTACAGCTATTACAGACCAGATGTTTTCTTTGCCTTACTGCTGTGTTTGACATTGAGTTTCCTCTGTGGAGCTCCTGAACTGCTCCTGGTTTGGAACTGCCCAATTCATGAATTGTTGTTTCCTTCTGGTTGAACTGCCCAATTCATAAATTGTTGTTTGCTTAGATAAAGTCTTTGAAATTTTATAGGATTTCAGTTCATCTTTTAAACAACATTACAGTTATTAATACTGTATATTTTATGTTCATACACCTCAAGTCAAGATTGAATTTTTCAGTAGCAATATGGACGTTCGTAGTATAGAATTCATAGATATATATTATACAAATAATATTAGATGTAAAACTATAATGTCTAAAATATAGATTTTTTTAGAGTGAGCTTAATGGCATATTAGGTGTTGCAGATGAAAGACTAGTGAATTTAAGAGATATAGCAATAAAACTTTAAAGACATAAAGAAGAAGAAAAACAAAAATATTAATCAGTGCATTTTAACAAAATACCCAACAGTCTAAAATATGTTGCACAAAATAAGAGATGGAAAAATAAAAAGTTTGGCAACACAAAGGCTGAAAATGTTTTCAATTTCATTACAAATATAAACTACAGATCCAAGAAGATCAACAAATCAACATATCCCTGTGGGGTAGGGGAGTAAACAATAAAAAAGAGAAAAATCTACTTTAAGGAATGTGGAATGAAATACTTGGAAAACCAATGACAGAAATTTAAAAAAAACAACAAAAAAACCTCACATACCAAAAATGAATTAAAAATACAGTAGAATTCTTGTCCAGAGTGATGCAAGCAAAAAGACAAAGAAGCAGTATTTTAAAAGTACTGAAAAAATAAATAAATGAGTAAACTTACAATTCTATACTCAGGGAACATATATTTAAAAATTAAAGACAAAAAATAAAGATGTTTTTGGAATGCAAAAATGGAAAAATTTGTCACAAACAGAACTACTATAAATAAAAAAGAGAGTAAACCTATAATTCTTACTCAGAGAACATCTCTTTTAAAATTAAAGATCAATAATATAAAGACTTTTTCAGAATATGAAAGTAGAAAGAAAAATGTATCACAACCAAAGAAGTACTTAAAAAATGGAAATGATAATCTATAGAAATAGGCATCTTTAAAAGAATGAAGACCACAATAATTGATAACTGTGCAGATAACTCTAAAAACTTATTTTGCTTATTATATTTCTTAGTCCATTTAGTGTTACTATAACAGAATACCTGAGGTTTGGCAACTCATAAAGAAAATAGGTTTATTTGGTTCACTATTCTGGTTGCTAGAATATCCAATCTGCTTGGTTTCAGGAGAGGGTGGTTTGATGCATTACAACATACAACATAGCAGAGAAGCAGAAAGATGAGTGGCCTGTGTTAGGAGACACACTTGAAAAATGGGGCTTGTTTTATCACAATTGACTCTTGTGGTAATTAGTCCAGTCTCACTAGAGTGAGAACTCACTCCTGTGAGATGGCATTAATCTATCCATGAGGCAATGCCCCATGATTAAAACACCTCCCACAAAGCCCTACCCCTCAATGATGCCATCTGAAAATCAAATTTTGATGAGTTTTGGGGGGGACACTCTCAAACCATAGCAAAAAATCCGATCTTTCAGATGCTCCATAAAACTTATAAAATTCGAACCAAATTTATAAGAAAAAGAAGGGAGAAGGCAACAAATACCAATATTAGAAATGAGAGGGATGGCATTGCTATATTCTATAGACGTTAAAAATATTTAAAATGAACATGACTAAAATTAGAAGAAAACAAGATTAGCATGGTCCTGCACAAGGATAGCACTCATATTCGTGAAGTGTCAGGATTTTCAGCACTGCATTGGTCAGGTAAACTGTTCGCCTTAGAGGCAAAACAGTTACTACCTAAAGCATGCACTAAGTAACAGGTCCCTGGCTTCAAAGGCCTCACTGTGTCCAGTCTTCCTGTAGTAGGGCCTAGCTGTGCCCAGCTTCCCTGTTCTCCACTGTGGGTTTTTGTGGAGCTTCTCCCCCTTATCCCCACCTACTTACTCCTGGCGACACAGTGCTCATGGGCATTTATCCAGTTCTCTTACATGCACAGGAACAAAGTACAAATTCATGAGCTGAGCTGTGCTTTGTTCTATTCCCAGCTCAGCCACTTCTTACCTAGCTTCCTTCTGGCAGCTCGCATACTTTTTCCTTCTATAAGTTGGACTACTAATGTGTTTCCCCTGACAGTGGACTCTAGTTCCCTATACCTCTCTCTCTGTGCCCACCCCCCAAAATAAAATAGAGAAAAAACTATACATTATAATCACCACTTTGTCAATAAGTTTGACAACTAGATGGAATGGGAAAATTCCTTGAAATAGATAACTTGAATTTTCTTATATGTATATATACATATGTGTGTGTGTGTATATATATTAAGGAAACTAAATTTTTAATAAAAGCCATTGCACAATGAAAACTCTAGATATTTATAGTTTCATTGGAGAATTTTAACAAACATTTAAAGGGAAGAAATAATACGAGTTCTACACTAACACGTCCAGAAAACTGAATATTAGAAAATATTTTTTGACACATGAAACAGCATGCAAAAATTGAGAAATAGAAAAATGAGATAAAGAGTTCAAAGGAAAAGAAAGCTAAAGATCAATATACCTCACAAATATATATACAGAAAATCTTAACCACATTAATAGGAATTCAATATTTGATAAACTATAAAAATGATAAAATATCATGACTAAGTGAAATGTATCCAAGGAATATATTGAAAATCAATGTAATACAACATATTAACAGATTAAACAGGGAACACAAAATCATCTCAAGCACTGCAGAATAAGAATTTAGATTATTTTAATATTCATTCACTTGAAAATACCTTAGTGAACTAAGAAAAAAAAAGAAATTCCTCAACATAATAAAGCACATCAGTGAAAAACCCACAGCTAAGGTCATGCTTAATGTTGAAAGATTGGACACTTTCACTACAAGTTATTCAACAATGAACCGTGTGTTCTAGCAAGTGCAATTAACTAGAAAACATGAAATAAAGGTATTCACAAGAGAAAAATAAAAATCGTTTTTATCTACAATGAGCTACTAGAACTGGTGAGTTTAGCATGACATTAGGATACAAAAACAATATACAAATATCTACTGCATTCTTATCTGCTAGCAAGTAATTATTGAAATATTTTTATGCTGCTTGAAATGGAATAAATATACTTAGAAAAAAGTGACAAGAGTTTTGAAAGTCCTGTCCACCAAAAATTACAAAACACGTATGAAAGAAATGCTTTAAAGATTTCAATCACAATTTTAAAAATAAATTTTTATTAATGGAAAAAATTATGCTATAATTCAAACAGAAATGCAAATGACCTAAAATACCCCAAACTACTGAGCAATAAAGATAAAGTTGAATATTCTATACTACTTGAACTGAAAAAAGTAACAATAATTTTTAAATGCAGTATTTTTGTTAAGATATGGAAAAAATGAAACAGTATAGAGATGCTAGAGAAAGGCCTGAAAACAAATGTCAGTTGCTTTTTTGTTAAAAGTATAAAGGCACCTCGGTGGATAAAGTATTATCTTAAATATGTCTTAAATGTTGCAATTAACTACCATATACCCCCAAAAGCCATACCTTCTATCATATATAAAATCACAAATTGATTTATACATCTAATTGTAAATTTAAGCAAAATTTTTAAAAAGTGTTGGTGACAACACAAAATGCATGAGATGTGGCAACAAAACTTAATTAATAGGATTTCAAAAAAATTAAACTTCTTTAACAAATACAGTTAAGGGAATAAAACAGAAACCATGCATGACATAAAAACATTTACAAATTATGCAAGTACAAAAGTCTTCTATTCCAAACATAAAAAGAACTAAGATTTTTATATCAGACCCAGGAGGGTAAAGGCAACCACTCTAACATCAATTTAAGCTTTTCTAAATAAGAAAACAAACTTGAATAAAAAGTAGTGAAGCAATATTTTATATTTATCTTTATCCACCTACCTTTCTTTCTGTCTGTAGCCTATAGATAAATAACTAACACATACATATATGTGAGGTATATTTATATAACAGATACAGCATATCACATTATGACAAATATGAGATCAAATATGTCATATCAGTAAGTGAAAATAAGTGTAATTTAAAACATTATTTAAAAAAAAATTTCAGTGGCTCCTGAAGCAAAATCCAACTCCAAGCTACATACAAATGACCTGCTTAAAACAATGTGATTGAAAAGGTTAAGCATAAAAGAATAAGCAATGATAGCAGAAATACAAATAAGAAACGAGCCACATCTTGACATAAGACATGGGAAAATTTATGAAAATAAATATTACATTGGAAATATATGCTAGTAAAGCCTACAGTAAAAATTAAAATATAGAAAATATAAGTACAATTGAACAATATAAAAAATATAAGTACAAAAAACTGCAGTAATTTTTATAAGGCATAAACAGAGGCAAAAGAAATAAAAAATAAAAACACAAATACATAATTTTAATGCACTTCTCTAGAGAGATAAAAAGAAAGACTGCTTTGTAAAATTATAGATGTTATTAAATAGCTTAGTCAATAAAACTGATCTTTAAATATTAAGCTTTATATCCTTATCATAGAAAATATCTATTTGCTTCAATTTCACATAAATATGTATAAAAGATAATCATGTACTAGTTAAATAAAATACCAATGAAATTCTACAAACAAGAATAAATATAATCAGTGTTCTCTACAATAAGATATAAATTAATAACAAAGCATATAATTTATGTACTGACATAAAAACCTTCATTTGTATGTATGTTTAGCAGGCACATGAACACACACAAATAGTAAGAGATAATTTTTATACACACAAGTTAAAAGAAACAATGAAAGAGAAGATGACATTTATAATAGCAACAAAACTAATACAAGATCTAGGTGTAAGATTAACAACCTATAAAATCTATAAAAGAAATAGCTAAAACACAACTACAAGGACTAAATCGAATACACAACTAATGTTGACTTGAAGAGATAAAAATATACTACATTCTGGAATTAGAGGCAAAATCATAGAGATGCCCATTCTCTAATTAATGTGCAAATTTAGAGTCATTCACATTAATAAGAAATAATAATTCAATAACAATAATCACATATAATGCCAAGACATAGGTCTCTAGATACAAGTTTTCAATCAAGTTTAATAGAATTCTTAGAAAATATTCAGATTCAATGTATTCAATAAGAAATTAAAATATAAAATTGTTATACATGAGGAGTCACAACCAAATAAGATATACATGAATTAGTAATATCAAAGAGATACAAGGTTAAAATATCAAGATTTCCTCAGGCAACAGAGAATTTTTGTGTCAAAAAGTGAAAATGAAAACTACTTACTAAAATATATTAGACTGCAAAAAATCCATGAGTTTGTATTGACACACCCGTGGCCAACAAAATATCCAGGAGAAAAAAGTCAAAACAACAAGTCCAATGGAAGTCCTCAGAAATAAATTGATACAGTTTTCTTAATTGCATACTAGCAATTAAAGAAAAAATAATTAAACTTTGATTTTGTCTTTCCAGAGGTGTATACATTTTCTGGAAAGCAAATCACTTCAGTAAATAGAAAAATAGTTGAAAGAGAAAACTCATCAAATAATTGTGGAAGGAAGATTGAATTGGAAAATTTCACAATTCTGCAAACTCCCAATGAAATAAAAATTTCATGTGTCAATGAAGTGAAAAGTTGATGGAAAAGTTACAAGAGAGAAATCAGGATCTCAACATCTGAACCCAAGGTTCAATTTAACATCACTAAAAGTGGGGCAGAGGTCAAACTGTAGTTAGTTTATGTAATGTAAACCGCAACCTCTGTAAAATTATCCTGCCAAAACTGAATTCAATCCGGTTTTTGTCTTTTATATATATATTTTATTAACAGCTAGAAAAAAGTTTTTCCCAAATGTCTGCACTTCCTGAAGTCTGTCTTTTCATTGCAGTTGCAGGTGAAAAGATAATTGCTCCTCTGAGGAGAGGGAGGTCACACCCCGTATCTGGCTGCCCCTCCCACCCTTAACCACTGGTTGTTGTGTTACCACCACACAGAACCCCCAGACCTGGCATTCAGTGTCCTGGAAGTTTTCTCTTTCAGTCTGGTATTCAGAACTGTACCAAGGATGTGAACCCGGAACTTGCATGGGAAAAGGGATTCTTCTGGGGTGGAACCTAGTTGGCAGCCAGAGCTGCCCAGGAAGAAGGAATAGTTCTGAGATATGAGCCAAGCTGCTAGAAAAATGAGGCTCAGGACCCTGTACCAATCCCTGACTTTACAAAATGCAATTTAGTGTAAATCAAAATGATACTGAGGTGTCACTGTTGTATAATTCAAGTGAAAGAAAATCTTAATATATAGGAAATGCTGGAGATAGATTTTAAAATACCACAAAGATGTGTTATACCTCATATAAGATGTCCTATTTATAATGTTATTGCTGTTATAAAGTAACAAATTCACTGGGTACAAAACAATATTATGGTGACTGAAACATATTTTCACTTCAAATATGTTTAAATAAAACCTCAATCTATTGAATATGAAATAGAGCAACTGGGATTGAAAACAGAGCAACAAAGTCATCAGAGTGGAGGCCTACAATCGTTTTTCCTTTATCTCAATCACAGCCCTTAGCATATCCCTACAGAATCTTTAGTGATCAAAGAACCAAAATTGAGTAATGTAACAGAAAGCTAGTGATGAAAAAATATTTAGTCCTATGGAAAGCAGAATGAATAGGTTTTGAGATTTATTCCACACCATGATGACTATATTAATAATAATGTATTACATATTTTAGAATGTCTAAGAGATTAAATTTCAAATGTCTTATCATAAAAAATAATATGCAAGTAAGGTGATGGATATGCTAATTAGCTTCATTTAATTATGCAACATTGTATACATATATCAAAACAACACATGGTACCTCATGAATATATACAACTATGATTTGTTAAGAAAAAAAAGCAGAATGAATTTTGAAAAATCAAATGTTTTCATGCATTTAGCAAACACAACTAATTTGAAACTGACTTTTAAACCATCAATTTACTACAATAAAAATAATTGTCTTAAATTATGTTGTCAATTACGATAATTTAAAAATATACCAGATGAGCTATTATGAATAAAAGCTGACACATGAGGTCAAGTGGGAGGTTTACATCAGAAAAAAATGAGAGTCGCACCTACCAATTTACTTACATTGGAGGAGAGAGTAAAATCAGAAGATCAAAGCAAGATGACTTAATTTATTGATTTAGAAAACTGACCCAGTAATGAATAAGTAAAAATGAATGGAAAACTCTCTTTTCATTTCTAACTACATCAGTTTACTAAATAACAAAAGAATAAACAAAAAAAGCATGGCTAAGTGACAACAGAAGGACAACTGATATGTAAATGGTTTGTTACATTTCAAAATTTAAAAAGTATATTTAAAGCAACTCTTTAATTAAAGTTGCAATCAATAATATTAATTTAATCTTTGGGTTATTCTTGCATTAAGGATATTAAAAAGAAAATTATTTTATGCATGCACTATATGGAAAAATAGAGCAAAAAACCAGAAAATTTAAAAACTGCTTGTAACATTATTATTACTGTTATAAATACTACAATTATGAATGATGATACCATAATCATTCCTGGACATTCCTCAATAGCTTATGTAATGTCTTTTCTTTGGCACACATCCAAATAAAATTTCTGGATCACGAGGTGCATTTAAGTTCAATTTTACTGATTATTTCTGAATTGTTTTCTAAAAGGGTTATAACTATTTGCAAATCAACTCATTCTATTTCACAACGCCTAGTTTTCCAATTCATCAACACTTGGTATTCTCATAATTTAATTGTATATGATATTTATATCTTTGAAATATACAATGTGTATACAGTGTGTTTTTGGTTATGTCTACAATCATTCCATAACATTAAAAATTTTATATAAAATAAATTAATTGTTGTTTGGTTATTTTGGAATCATTTTAAGGTACATTATTAAAAGAGAAATAGATATAGATGTTAGAGATTGTGCTAAGAGGTGAGATGTTTGGGTATGAGTTTCATTGGTATGCACCATATCCTGCTACTCACTGTTTTCTAAATTTATGAAACATAGAGCAAAAAATTTATTAGAAATTATGTAGTTCTCAAGAAAGTCCTTTAAATTTTGTACCTCATCAATGTCCCTAATTTTGGACAATTTATAATTTTTAATTTCAAAGTAAAGTTTTCAGTGGAAAAAGGGTTATGAACTGATAATGCATATCTAATGAATTAGAGCTGAAATTATTCTACTTTTAAATGTAATGTAAGTATATGGTAGCAGATAAATCATTTTCCCAATCAGTAATAAAAGATTTACTTTTTACAAATACATTGCTTAGAGGGTAAAGTAAAAAATACATTATTTTCCTCTCTGATTTTTAGTTTGTTTTCAAATATATAAAATTTAACATAACAATGTATCAAAAATGAGATATTTATAATCCTGATCCTCTCTCAACTTTTAAACCAATTGAAAATCCTACATGGAAAAATATTCTGCATGTTATTAGAATAGATTTCTTTGCTAAAATGTTTTCAGTTTTTTTGACATTCTTATTCTGTCACCGTTAATTGCTTGTTTGAACACAACTGTAAGGAATTCAGCTATCCATGTACTTACGGAGCATACTTAAAGTAAGAAAAACAGGCACATTTACCTCATTAAAAAGTGACTTCTAGAATCTGACACATTGTGAGAAGAACAGAAATCAATAGAAGTAAAAGCTAGAAATCAATTTGTGTAGAATTATGTGTAGTAGAACTAGAGTTAGAAGACTTAAGCATTGTGTTAGTTGTTCAGAACTTAATTTTTGTTAATTTTCTGTTCAGCATCACTACTGTGAACTCCTACTGATCTTCAGAGTTGTGGCTCTAAGCAAATAGCAGTAACTTATTTTGTTCCTAAGATGTAGCATATTTTGTTCCTTTACCTGTGTTTATGAAATATAGATGGTAACATTTTGATTCTTGTGTTGTTTAGAAAAAATTATCAAATCATTTATTTTGAAGTGGTTTTCTGATATGTATGTTTTAATCATATATTTAAAACAAACATTCATCAAACTGTTTAAAAATGACCAGACTGTACTTTATAAACAAAAGTCATGTCAACCTAGGTGCACAAGAAAGTGAATGAACACAAACACACATTCACACAGATGAGAATTCTCTTCAACTTTTATAACTTTGTTTTTTATTTCAAAGTTTTATTTTTTTATTTTAATTAAATTTTTCCTTTATTCTTTTATTTGGATCAATTTCTTAGCGTCTCTCAATGTGCGTATAGGGAAAAGTCTTTATTTCTTCAAATATCTGTCTTTTCAATTTTTAAAAATGTTTGTTAACTTCATTTTCTCTGCCATCTTGAGTTCCTTATTCAGCTGCCTAAAAGTGTTTGTAGCATTGCTTATGCTATGTGTACTCCTTGATGATGGCTTTTATTTCTGAGGTTTAAAAAAAATTTTTCTATATTAGAATTTTTAAAAATTAATGCCCTGATTATATACTTATTTACATAACAATTGAACAATATATTTTGACACAAGACAATGGACTGGAGAGTAAAGGTGGTATAAGACAAAGGAATAAGCACATTCCCATTGTTATGAAAATTACAATAAATCAGTCTGGATAATAGTAGAAAGAACATGTGACAAATAGTACCACATGAGTTCACAAGAGTGAGAAAATATAATCATTTTCACATTAAAAATTGTCTTCTTAGATGCCTACAATGAAGCTAATATGTTAGAAGGCAAAGGTTCAGAAAGAGAACTCATGAAAGCAAGAGGCAAACATATTATAAAATCTGTATTACACAAAAGCAGTTTTCTTCTTGTTTGAAAAGTGTGATAAATTCGGGTCTAGTCTTATTACTGTTTTGTTACTGTAGGATACTGATGTGGTCATTATCAGGAAATTGGTTTATATTTGATCCATTATTCAGGTAAGAAATCTATACTGAAAATGTGAAATTTGAAAATTGTGTAACTCTCTGTAATTGTATCTTGTGTCACTTTACACAATATTAATTAAAGGATTATGCTTATAATTTTAAACAATATTTCCTATCACAATGCATATTCCCTCTATTGAAATAGATACTATATTTCTTAGATACTATTTCAATCCATGAACATGAAAAAAAATTCACAGTAAAAACGTTCAGAGTGGGAGTAAAATGGCAATTTGAGCAATTGCTAAACAATGGTTGATTATGTCAGTCTGCTGAGATAGAATAAGGTATTTTGTGATTCAATGATAATTTATAAATACTATAGAGCTATGAAGAAGGAATCTGTAGGTAGCATATAGGAAGAGTAAAATAAAGGGGAAAATAAATGGAAATAAATGGAGTTATAAGAATGTAAATCAAGCAGGACTCGGTGGTTCAGCCTGTAATCCCGCGCTTTGGGAGGCTGAGGTGAGTGGATTGCCTGAGCCCACGGGTTGGAGACCCACCTGGGCAACTTGGTGAGGCCTCATCTCTACAGTAGAACAAAAAATTAGCCGGGGGTGGTAGCGCATGCCTGTAATTCCGGCTACTCGGAAGACTGAGGCGGAAGGATCCCTGGAGCCCGGCAGGTCGTGGCTGCAGTGGCCGGAAGCGGCCACTGCACTCCAGTCTGGGTGACAGAGTGAGAGTCCAGCTCAAAAAAACAAAAATTAAAAAAAAAAAAATTGTCAAAGTGAAACTTTTAATAATTTTAAGATTAGCTATTTAAAAATAGTCTTTTCCTAATCTCAATTATGTTTATTTAAATCTGACCTTCACTTTACTACATATAGAAATTCATACTTCCTAGACCCAATTCATACTTTTATAAACCAGAAAATACACAAAATTAAATATTGAGCCAGTTTCTCTTATTTTGAAATTCTTACAGATTCCAACTCCTTTCCAAAAATGGGGTGGGGGCAGCGGGAATATTTATTTAAAACTCTCCAGAGCAGCCTTCATCTGTCACACATTTTTTAGCTGTTACCAGGAGGAAGAGCAAATTTTTAGAGGCAGATAAAAAACATGAAAGACCATCATAGTCTCTGGAAAAATGTGAATTAGCACTTGTATAGATTATATACAATTTTCATTTAATACCTGGAAGTGAAGAGAAAGTATCTTGAGACATAAATATTAAGAGTAAGGGAAAATAAATATTAAGAGTAAGGGAAATCAAACATCGAGATTACCAAATTATATTTAATTAATAGTAAATATTTTGACTTAGTTTTGAACAGGGCAGTCAGTACTCTATGAATTTGTAATGTTGTGTCTACATGTATTCCAGTGAGCTACCCTAGGGCATGCAGAAAGCCTGGAAAGAGAGATGCTTCAAGTTCTACTTTAATTACTCAGTTGGGACTTATTTTTCAGACTTCAGATATGAAATTGCCTAATACCACTACTAATTCTTCTAATACTTTGAGTCAGACCTAATATCATGCAGTGATTTTTTAAAGAAAATTTATTTAGTATTTATTAAATATAAAGTGACAAGGATTTCCTTCTTCACCAAAGTTTATTTAAGTTCCTTCTTACCCATGAACTTTTCTCTATTATTCTATTTCTCTATTATTCTTGCTCATTTTGAAATCTATCATTGACTCAGACTCCTGATTCATTGCTCTGGCAAGAGCAAATTTTGAGTCTTAGGATTCTGAGTAGACGCTTCAGACTAGGCTAGAGCTCCTGGCTATTTTGTTTGAAAAGTACCTTTGGTTTAGATCATGGGAACTTCTCAGTGAACTAAGAACACCCTTTCTTGAGCAGCTGCTGACTATATACACTTTGCCATTATAGCATCTATTTTTTTTTTTTTACTTTCTTAGTTGCTGGCATGACTTTACTAAAGACTCTTTTGAATTACAATGACCCCTCTGGTGCTCTCTAACTTATCCAGCTTGAAAGAGTGCTTAAACAAAAAGGTTCCAACATTTTTTTCATCCAACTTGAAAGAGTGCTTAAACAAAAAGATTCCAAGATAATAAGATTATCTGCTTATTTTACCTGCTGTGAGGGAATCAAAAAACAGCCCAACTACCAGTGTTCTTCAGAAGAACTTTCCAGACTTGGTAGGCCTTCTCAACCTTCTCAAAACACAATCTCCCATAATTCATTCTAAACTGTTCCTTTACACCACCTCCTGACTTTCCACTTTACCCTCCCCACCCAGAATGCGCTATTACACCGTATTTTTCCTTGACTATAAATTTGTTGGGCATCTACCCATTGCAAGTGATACTTAAGCCACTTCTGCCACCCATTCTCAACCAAAACCAACTGAAGAAGTAACAGTTAAGCCTTGACCTCAGTCCAAAGTCTATGCCATTCCTTAAGATTTCCTCAGTCCCTCTTTGGAAAGAGATAAATGTACTGAGGAATTCAAGTTCAACAATAGTGTTTACTCACTGGGACTTATACAATTATCCACTTATTAGTGGGACCCAGACATGTATCTCTTTTTGATTTGAGAAAGCTAAATGGACTAGCCCCTTGGAGGATCTTAAAGGATCTCAAACCACTCCTGAGTCAAACTGGAAAATAAAAAGAGTTAAGGGAAAAACAAATTAGATGGTATTCTGCAGGTTTATTCTACTAAAATTAATGGATCATGTATTGAAAATTGTAGATAACTAAAGCATGGATTCATGACAAATGATTGCCGCTGACAAGACATTTCTTGGAAAGAACAGTCAGGGCTTGAACATAATTACAAAACAGCCTCTGTTCTGGCCACAGACTTTGTAAAAAGTCCAAGACCTGAGTTTCATGGCACTCTACAAAAAAATATGTTCCCTGGCAAAATGCTACTGAAAGGACATAAGATGGAGTCAATATAGCCAAAGAGTAACCATTTTAGCATGGCTTAACTTTGTCATGTTTTTCTAGCAGTTCACTTTAATTTACCCTCTAATCACTAGCCAAAAATAGGACCAATATCTCAAAGGCAGTTACTGATGATTGTTTTATAGTCCCCTCCCCAGCTTGTTTTGCAAACAATCAGCCCTTCATCACCTTCATGACACAGACCCCATCAACATGGCAGCAATCATGTGACTAACCCACCCATCTGCCTGCCGTCCATCCTCTAATGTCAGTACCTGTGCTTACCTGTCCTTCATGATAACATAAAACAGACCACCGCCCGATCACCTTAAAGACCTGACCCCATCAAAGGGAAGGTTTAAAAGCATTCAACCTTAAGTAGCCATTTCCCATTGCTTTGTTAAACTCTGGTCTATCCATATGGCTCTTTGAGCTATGGCTGCCATGTTTTCCGATATTTGACTCCCTCCCCTACCTTGAGGAGGTGAATCTTCTCTCACTCTCTTTCTCTCATTTACTTTATAAATAAACTATATTTTCCAATCTAACTTCTACATAATTCTTTGCATCTTTGCGCAGAATTACAGTCCCCTGGTCTGACCTAATATTTTGGAGGCCTTTACTAGGATTTTGACCTAGCAGCTATGATATTCGAATTTCAGATATTTGCACAGCACTTTGAAGATAGTATTTCTAAGATAAGAAAAAATATACAAAGCAAGTGCATGACTTTACAATTAAAGGAAAAATGAATAAAACATTGAAATTAAGGCTAAACCCAGAAATGTTGGCACTAGTAACTGGGTCATTTGTCTTCTTTCCTGTATTGTTAAAAAAAAATAAGTCTTTAATTGTGGTAATTTCTGATCCTCAAAAGGAGAGAAAAGACCTAAATACATACCCTTTTCATAGGAGGAATGCTGACTCCCTTTATTGGGAGCAAGTTTCAATGGCTTTAATTCTTGCTAAATTTGCAAGGTGAAAATATTCTGAAAGTTGAAAGGTATCCCACTACATTTCTTACCAATATTGAGGCAGCACATTTCACCATTAAAAGTACTTCATCGCCTGTCTCTTTTTCTCAGAGCTCCTAATCATTGCCAATGGTGAGCTTTCACAATTTGCATTATAATTTGCCTCCTTCTCATCCTTTTAATATCTTGATGCGATGGTGTAAAGTTCAACACAATTTTCTTCTTTGCCCAAATACCCCACTAGCCTATTAGGAAGGAACCTCATTATGAATGTGGGTATTAAAGTTTGTTGTTCTCCTAAAAGACTCTATTTAAAAACCTTTGATCCATCTCTCTCACACCTATGTCTGTGAAGGGTTTTGTCCAACTTCTCTGAGTTTTTTTTTTTCCCTCTTTCCTTCATTAACTAGGTAACTGGACTGAGTGGACAAGTGTTAGAAACAGATAAGTGCCACCAAGGGAAAAGACCAGCCCAGCACATGATTCAAAATTTTTGAGAACAGACAACACTCACACTGGCACCCAGTGATACAGCATTTACTTACAGCAAGTGGAGAAAAACAGAGAAAATACAAGGTTCAGTCTTTGCGATGCAGGGATCCCCCATGGTCAGCAACTCTGCAGCTCATATAGGCAATGTCGCTGTACATACCCCCAATTTGTATTGCAATAGTAGATCTCCTCCTGCTTCCCCATTAGATCTGAAATCCAGAAAGCTGCAGGCCGGTATGAGGGCCATTGACACATATATTTAGCAGAATGAAAGAGTGAATAACAAACCTGAAACAGGAAAAAATATTCCCACACAAGATTAAAATGCCAGTGCAGACTGAGGGCTTTCTATCGCTTGATAAAGAAATATTCCAGGCTCAAGGCCCATTCTTACATGGCCTAACAGGATTTGAAAGACTGCATGCACAAGCCTGTCTTTCCCAACATCTTCAACCTAGTATCTATCATACTAAGAAAACAAACAATAAATAGAGTTAAAAGCAAACAGACAATAAATAGAGTTATATAGTTCAGAAAGAAGAACAATGTCTCTTTTTTGTTTGAACAAGGGGAGGTGACAAGGACTGCCTTTTGACCATGCCTTAGGGGCCTTTCGAACTCACTTTCCTACCAGGCCTTTTCCTCACCTGCTGAGCCATGTTTAGTGAGAATCTCTCTACCCTTGATGTCACCAATTTCCTCCCCTCCCCTTGAGAGCTAATCAATTTATTTTTCTCCCCAAACTTAATGGTTTATCACATTCCTCTTAGTCATATTCCACTGACCCCCCTCCCCTGTCTGCCCTTTGGCTGTATATTCTCAGCTCTCCTTGTAGTCTTCAGAGCTAAGTTTAATTCTGCACTGCAGTCTTTCCCTCCTACTATAGATGCTCAAATAAAATTTGTCTTGCCATTTTTAACAAGTGTCTGGCGCTATTTCGCTTTGACAAGAAATATATTAAATATTGTGGCGGTATAAATTATACATATAAACAAAATATGATTCATGAATTCCCAGGAGAGAATAGTAACAGAAACAGATAAAGTGATTAAAATTGCATGTCTTTGAAGAATGAAAATCTGCATCAAGATTTACATTGCACTTCTTATAGCTTCAGTGTTTAAATGTGCCTTTGTATATATGTGTGTGTCAATATATTACTATAATATTATATAAAATGTTTTAAAAGTATTTATCAGAGTACATAAAAAGATATATAGAAAGAAAGAAAGAAAAGAAAGAGAAAGAAAGAAAGAGAAAGAAAGAGAGAAAGAGGGAAAGAAAGAAAGAAAAAAGGAAAATCTAAAAGAGAGACACAAACATCATTCTATGAAGAAATACAACTTGGCTGGACACAGTGGCTCAAGCCTGTAATTCCAGTACTTTGGAAGGCCGAGGTGAGAGGGTAGCTTGAGTCCAGGGGTTTGAGACCAGCATGGGCAACTTGGTGAGACTCAGTCTCTACAAAAAAATTAAAAAATTAGCCGGGTGTGGTAGCCTGTGCCTGTAGTTCCAGCTATTTGAAAGGCTGAGATGGAAGGATTGCCTGAGCCTAGCAGGTCGAGGCTGTGGTGGCCGTGAGTGTGCCACTATACTCCAGCCTGTGAGACAGAGTGAGACTCTGACTCACCAAAAAAAAAAAAAACAAAACAAAAAAACTCTTCTCATCTTCACTCCAAAAGATTCCTCCCTGTATTTGCTATCCTTTATTCCCTAGAGACCTGACTCGCATTTCAAGGAAAACCTACACATCTTTAGGTTTTCACACACGAGAACAAGTGTAAAATATATTAATATTTAGTAAAGACTGCAATGTGAAAGCTGAAAAAAAAAACTGGCTTCTTTCTAGTCATTAAAAACGAGGTAATTCTGAAAATGATACATGGGTTTTAGCAATATTTGTGGACTACATCAAAGCTTGTAACATTGTAATGGGTCAAGGATTCAAAAATTAGTTGACTAATCTTAAAATGAATGAAAGAACATTCTTATTTAAGCTTTCTGTGCAAAAAGGAAAAAAAAATCATTTTCTCAATGTATTAGTGACAAAGATAATTTACAATTTGTTATTATTTAAATGATTTAACCTAAAGCTTAATAATTATTGTGGCATGTTTTTCTCACACCCTCCGAGTATTGCAATAAATTGGTTGCCAAATTTTATCTTGCATTAGTCTGTTTTAGAAAATAAAAATATTGCAAAAAAAGTCCTTTCTTCCAAAAAAAATCAGCATTTTACGTTAGGATAACATTTGTGAAACTGAAAATATGTTACCATTGGAGTGAATTTTAATTGTGATTAATATAGTCAGTTCATATTTAGTATATCTAAATAATTTACATAGCAGGATGATATAAACACCTTCATAGTTTATTATCAAAACAAACAAAATAACTGAAACACTAAGTACTGCTTCTAGAACTGCTTTTACCTCAGTTTTCTGTCTTCATTTAACTGTGCTCATATCTGGACATTTCTGTCCTTACTGCAGCTACTATATTGTTTCCCAAATTATACACATTATATGCTATATAGCAATAAGCT
The DNA here is from genome assembly GCA_027257055.1 of Cephalopachus bancanus. NCBI lineage: Eukaryota > Metazoa > Chordata > Mammalia > Primates > Tarsiidae > Cephalopachus > Cephalopachus bancanus. The sequence goes on along the minus strand of JAPVLO010000068.1, from coordinate 13,260,994 downwards.
GATTATATTTTTCTCTATTATAAGCAATATTGCAATATCTTTGGAGTAAAATATGTCAGTCCTCTGGTTACCTAAGGGATGAAATTACAACAAAAATTTTACTAGATTAAAAAATATGAGAATTTAGAAATCTCTTGATATGCATGTCATATTCTCTTGGAAATAAATCCATTATGTCTAATATTTGAAATAAGTTGTGTACACTGACTGCCAATTACTTTAGATGGATAAAGAATGAAGTAAATTAATGAAAACTTCGTGGTAAGCATATGTATCTAATATAATCTAAGTTTAAAAGTTCAATTTGTATATATTTTTTTGTCTAACTATAGTTTTGAATTGTGGAAGAGTGATTTCTTTAAATACAGTATATTGACTGGTGATAAATAAATGCATTGTGGGGTACACAGGTTTTTTTTCCAATAAATAAATAAATTGAAGAGATTAATCAAGTATTTAGAACATGCAGCAGAAAGGGAAATGCACCAATCATCTGTTAAATGTTAGATGCTGTGCTTTAATTGCATAGATTTATTATCCATATTGATCACATTTGGCATATGATTCTTCTGCTTTCCACTCCAATTTGCTACGTAAAAACATCTTTACTGAAGAGAAAGTAATCATATCATTTTCTTTCATTTACCAAAATCTATGACCTTTTGTTGTTTAATGCCCATAAAATTGGTCAAAGCATTATAATTTCAAATGACTTAACTGTACTGTGATTCCACATAAAGAAATCGAAAACTGTAGAGTGCACTTACGTGCCTAATGTTATCCTTTCTTATATTTTACGGATTCTCTTAATATAGATTAATGACTCAAAATACATATTTTTTATTTATCAATATAAATATAAACTTCTAAGCTGATATATAAAGGTTTTACAGAATAGATTTGTTTGTAATAGGTAAATAAGCAAATGGGATGTGCACCTTATTATTTTCTTTTGATAGAAGAGACCTAGTAATCATCAAGTGCTTATAGAAAAAATTCATATTTTTTATTAGCTTATACTTTTAACCAATGTCTTAATTCAATTGTAGAAGGATAATGTAACTCCAGGCAAAATTTATTCAAACTCATTAGAATAACTTATAGAAATTTTTTTTCACAACTCTATTTAAAGGAAAAACATATTAGGAAAAAAAAAACAAAACAGTTTTTGTATGGCTACAGGCAGCAACAAAAAAGTTCCTCTAAAACTCACCCAGAAAAACATAAAGCTTTTAATTCTCACAAAAATATTTCAGAAAGCTTTTCTTTATTTTATTTGCATTTTCTTAGTGTTGTAAAACTTACTAGATATAATTTAAATATCTTCTTTGAATTTCTGAATTAGTATTATATTTATAATATTAGTTGTTCAATTATTTTGTTTGTTCATTTACTAAGCACATATTTATTTAGGCAAAGAACTAGATGCTTAAAATCTATGTGAATGAAATATAACTAACATTAATTACTGCCCTTTTAAAGGCAGTACTTTGATTTGTATTTAATTTTTACTCATTCAGTTTGAATGAAAGGAGAAATTGATTAATATAGTTAGTTCGATAGGGTTGCTCTAATGTGCAAATCCTTATAAGATTTGTCCCGTTTTGAGAGGGCTCAGTGATGACTCTAACTAACCTGGGTATCCTGTTGGTGGTCAAGTTCCTTAGCAACTATCTTGGTTAGATCCTGCTGTACAAGACTTATACAGTTTTCGTCTGTGAATTACTTAGGCTATACATTATGCAAAGTCTGCTTATCCAGTCTCATTAGCTTTCGATACTCAAAACAACTTTATATTTCCTCGGTTACTAGTTATACACCTCCCTGTTTTACAGAAACTTATTATTTTATTTACAGACATAATGAATAATCTACACACTTCATCTTTGTGCATGCTAGAATCCTGATATTAATGTTTTTGACATATGACACATGCAAGGGTTATTTCAGAAGGATAATAATTTTCATAGGACCTATGTGTGAAACTGAATTATGTTTGATATAAACCAGATGTCTTCAATTTAATATATTAAGGGACAGTGTTTGATGGCAATAAAATTATAGGAATGGGCATTTCTGAAGTTTATAATAAACTATTACACTTATATATTACCTACCCATTTATATTTATTTAATTTATTCTTAGACACATTGTGTTGACTTATTGAATAAAGAGTTATCATATCAAAACCAATAAAAAATAGAATGTCACTTAAATAGCAAGAATGTAGCACATTTTTATTTATATGATCAGGAATTTATAAATATTTATATAACTATGTAACTTTAGATACAATTATAAAAGTATAATATATGTATTAAATTAAATTTTAAAGCACAGTATATCTTAGTTGTAATATGCATATATCTTAACTCTTATAACAGATCACTATATATTAGGTTGAATTAACATAAATCAGAATGAGAATTTTATACATTGCTGAAGGTATTATTGATTTCCAGGGAAAATACTAAGAGTAAACTATATGTACAATAATATGATTTACAAGTGAATGCTGAAAAAAATGAAAAATACCATATTGACAATGCAGCAACTTGAAATAAAACTCTGTTTAGACATTTAGATGCTACTACTTTTTTTTTTTTTTTTGAGTTGGAGTCTCACTCTGTCGCCCAGACTAGAGTTCAGTGGCCGCTCCCGGCGACCACAGCCTCGACCTGCTGGGCTCCGGCGATCCTTCCGCCTCAGCCTTCCAAGTAACCAAAATTATAGGCATGCGCTACCACGCCCGGCTGATTTTTTGATTTATTGTAGAGATGAGGTCTTGCTGCCCAAGCGCGTCTTGAACCCGCGGGCTCAGGCAATCCACTCACCTCAGCCTCCCAAAGGCGCGGGATTACAGGCTGAGCCACCGAGCCGGGCTGATGCTACTACTTTTGGTGTTAGTGTTATGCTAATAAACTGTCTTCATAACTGTCTCTACCAAAAATAGAAAACTATGCAGAATATTGGCATATATTTTTTAAAAAGTAAAAAAGAAAATATCTGCCAAGCCCGTGAGGACTATATCTCAATTAGGGCAGTCAGATTAGTTATTCCAGGTTACTGAAATGCTATTTGGTACATTTTAGCATTAGTGTGGAATCCATAAAACCTGAAACACTTAAGGCAACTTCCAAATTGCTCAACTGTAATCCAAGCACGTTTTTATCTAGCACTGAATTAAAAAAAAAAAAAAAAAAAGATTGGCTGCATCTGTTGGTTTGTTTTTTTTCACATATATTTTTGGTATTATAGATCAGTGCACATTTCAGCTGACGCCAATTTCTTTTCATAAAAAGAAGAAACTAAGGTATATATAGATCATACTACTGGAAGAATTGATATGAAAATTTACATTTGATTCAAGTCTAATTACATGACAACCACTGTCTGCCTTAACAGTTGTAGGCCATGTTGTCGTTTGGCCCAATAATAATAAAAAGCATTATTAATTAAAATAAACAATTTTAAAAACTTTATGGTTAATACATTGTGACTGAGATGTCCACTGTCTATTCTAGCATATTACACTAAAGCAATCTAGACCTGTTGAAAATCATTATATTTGATAAATAATCCAATATTTACTTGACTTAGTTGGGTTGGTGTGTATGTTAAATCCGCTTTAACTTGAGAGGCATATTAGGATGTTACTCATCTGAAAACTTTACAAATATTTTGTATTAAGAATAGTGTTTTGTAAATATTGCTTTAATTTTTAAAGATTTTTAAATTTTTCCAGGTACTTTTTCACCCAAATTTTAATTTATGACCCAAGACACACTTACTTGAGTGCCAGAACAGTTCCACATATAGTGATAGCATAACAAATTCATTTGAAGGGTTCCTTGTCTGGGCTTCTCATGCATGAACTTAAATGTGTCCATTTCAAAACGTTCAGAGACTCCTTTCCGTTTGATTACTAGCTTTTCTAGTATTTTTAAGAGTGGAGTGTTGGTACAGTATATTAACATTTTTCTTTAAGTACTGATCCATATGAAATAGTGTCCTTGCAAAAGTGTTATTTTTAAAAAAATCTATCTGGCTTTTATCCAAAACCAAACATTGTACATTAAACCTCTTTTTCAATATTATTTTAAAGATTTTTCCATAATAACTTTTCCAGGGGAAATTTAGTGTAATTTTCCACAGGACATTTTGCAGTTTCCCCTAAGATTTATGAATTATAAGAGGAAAATAAGCCTAAAATATGTGGCTTTTAAATTATCAAAGGTGCTACATCTATTTTTTCCTTATTTGCTATTTATTCTTTTAGTTTCTTTATATTTATTATTGTATTTTTCCTTTATTTTCTCTAAATTATATATTTTATTTTTAATAATTTGAATTGAAGACTTTTTTGTCTATTTTCAATTTGTTTCTCATTTAATGAACTTGTGTTTTTTCTCTTCAGCATGAATTAAACAATATCTCATAGGTACACTGTCTTCATTATAAGGAATGTGCTTATATCATCAGTCCTGCTTATTATTTGGAGGGCCTTAAACAGAGATGTGCATGTTTAAAAATGATTATTTATAGCTGAAAAGGTTATACAAATACTAATATTGTATGTGAAAAGCCACTGAGACAGTTACTCGTATCTTGATTATGAGGTTGCTGAAATTATGTGTCCCAAAGTGCCTCTCCTTTAAAGGACTGCAGAGAAAGAATAGTTTTAGAAGAGAGCCAAATTTTACCAAAGAACAGATGTCCTAGAAAATGTTGATGAATCACTTGAAAACATAGCAGAGTTTTGTCTGAGATAGGATTGCCTTACAGATGGACTGGAACAGGCCCATGCTTATCTTGGGATATCTACAAGTCTGGTACAGACACTTGGCCAGGATAAAGGCATCAAGAGCTAGTAGCTGATAATGTTTTGTTTAAAGTTTAACATTCATCAGAACACAACTGGAGCTTCCTTGCTCACCTTCTGGGGGATGTATAGATTGATGGCTCACTCCTGGCTTAATTCATTGTAAAGTCAAGTTTAACTATGTGACCAGTGTGACTTCAAAGACCTTGCTGTAAAGTCTGGCCTGAATTAACCCAAAGACAAAACACACCCTTTGCAGTTGAGATAGAACTTAAGGGAGCTGTTCTGAGATAACCCTCATGTTCTCAGTGCTTGCTTCTACCTTCATTTTCTTGCTGCACTGTATTCGTCAATTTTATTAGATCCTCATATACGTATACTATGAGGAGTTTTATGAGCCCTTTTTTATTATCTGATTCTGTATAATTGATTCAAGTCTATTAATCAAGAACAGCGAAAATACTCTTTTTGTCAGAAAAAAAAAGGAATTCAGGTTAATATAAGAATGGGAGCATGCAAAGAATATGAATAATCTTTATTCTTACATTCTGGTCATCTAAATTTTACATGTATTTCTTTCCAATATAAGGATCTAATGACTGCCCCATGATTAAAATTTCTGAATTCTTTAATATGTTGCCATACTTTAATATGAGGGGAGACTCCTCAAAAACCTGAATTATCTTTTAGAGGGTAGGGCCCTTGTAGTACAGGCTTCCCCTGCTAGGTAAAAAGTGTTCCAGGTATCTAGGGACATGAGTGTACCAGCTAGCACTGTTGTGAGAGACGATTTGCAGAAGAAATGTCCTGAGTTGCGGCAAACAGTGACTGGTTGTTCCACCATGAGAACACACCTGACCAGACCACAGTAGGTGTTCAGTAGTCTTGACCAAAAACAGCATGATTCCCATGCTCCACCCTCCATATTCAACCAATCTCACCCAAGTGACACTTTTTGTTTCCCAGGATGAAAAAAAATCCTCAAAGGGAAACAGTTTGCCGATATGGAAGAGAGAAAACCAAAAATGGCAGAAGGCATCAAAACTGAAGAGTTCAAACACTGTGTTAAGCAGTAGAAAAAGTGTCTCAATAGGAGTATCGCATTAAATGGAGAATACTTGTGAAGTGACAAGCATAGAATTTGTGGACACCTTGGACAAGGGGATGATTCATGTCCTGGGTAGGACAGAGCAAGATTCACCACTCTCCTCAGAATGGTATGCAACTGACAACTTTTCAAGTATTTATCTCTGGAATTTTTTTTTTTTTTTTTGGAGTTGGAGTTGGAGTCTCACTCTGTCGCCCAGACTGGAGTGCAGTGGCCGCTCCCGGCCACTGCAGCCTCAACCGACTGGGCTCCGGCAATCCTTCCGCCTCAGTCTTCCGAGTAGCCGGAATTACAGGCACGTGTACCACACCCGGCCAATTTTTTGATTTTTATTGTAGAGATGAGGTCTCGCCTAGCCCAGGCGGGTCTCCAGCCCGCGGGCTCAGGCAATCCACTAACCTCGGTCTCCCAAAGGCACTGGATTACAGGCTGAGCCACCGAGCCCCGGCTATCTCTGGAATTTTATATTTAATATTTTTGGACTGTGGTTGACTCAGGTAACTGAAGCCATGAAATGTAAAACGTGGATAAAGGGGAACTAATGTCCCTACATAACTAACATAAAGCTTAATTTGCAAATCAGGCACAGGAAAAGATAAAATAGAACAATTATAGTAACATACTGCAGTAAAGGTTATGTAAATATGATCTCTCTCTCTCTCTCTCTCTCAAAATAGCTTATTATATTGAACTCACCCTTCCTGAAACTACAGAAAATGAAACTATGGATAAGGGGGAAGTACTATATGATCCTTATGCAATTTTAATTGAAATAGACACCTGAATTCATTAAGATAATGTTTTAATCAGATAACACACATTTCTCATTCAGTTATATGATTATTTTTACTCTAAATAAATATCTTATTTTAGCCATTAATTAATGTGTTTATATATATATATATATATAGTATATGGACTGATTAAAAATCTGCTCTAAGGAGCAAGAGCTTAATAAACTCACTTAAAAGTTGCTGCAACATACTGGGCTAAGGACAATAGTCTGCAGTGAAGACAACTTTTTAAATGTGCTGCCACTTTAGACTCTTAGATTCCCCAAGTAACATTCAGTGTCATTGTGTTTTCTCTATCTTCAAAGTGCTACAAGCTATAATATTGGAAAATTATGCCAGTAGGTTGAGAACAAAGACAACTCAGAGACAGTTTAGTCTACAATTAGCAGAAAGCCTTAGGAATTTATTATAGAAGAACTATTTAAGTAGAGGAAAAAAGAACATCCTGATAATGCTTCAAGTGGCAAATGAGTGTTATATAAGAGAACAGATTAATTGGGGAGTACAGAGAGAAAAGCAAAAAAGAGAAATTAGGAGGTAATGGGTAAAGTATAAACAATCAGATTTGGCTAATGCCTTGAAATCATTTAGTAATGATGCATATATACTGCATGCAAATTTTATCTGCACACACAACACCACTGTACTATACCCCATATCCATAAACACTCTTAAGGAATATTTTGTCTGAAAAGTCCTTAAACTCATATATGTTGACTAAAGGAAAGAAGTAATTACTTATAAGTATTAAATAAGAAATAGTTTGCAGATTACTTGATAGCAAAATTGTAATTGATTAGCTATTTTTCAAAGGTAGAAAATAGCTTTTAAAATACCTGTTTATTCTTTTCTTACAAATCTCTCTTAGGTAAACAGGTCACTGCATTGTATATTAACTTAGTTATTACTGCATGAGCAATGGCAATCCAATTTTTAAAAGTAATCATAATTTGAAACAGGTACGTTTTACACCTGTAATGTGAGGAGGTTTTTTTTTGTTGTTTTTTTTTTTTTAAACTGTACTTTTGGCCTTTTGTGTAAGTTTTTACCTGGCAAAAATAACTTCAAGAACATGTATGTGTGTTACTAGTTTCCACTTTAAATAGCAGTAATGTGTGATGAAATATGTCACAAAAAGCGATTTGAAGTATTTAAATTTAAACGTTTCCTTGTATTTTAAAGAGAGGGTGAATTTGAAAACAAAAACAAACAAACAAACAAAATGCTCTAAAAGCATTCAACGAGTCTCTCAGGAAAAGCTATAAGGCTGTAGGTTACCTGGATAAGTATTATCATTTTATAGCACAGAAGAGGCCACTCTGAAGCTGCACCCAAAAGTCTATCATTTGCTTTGCCTTTTCTGAAGACTCCAGACATGCAAAAACAATATGCAAAAACATTTGATACCTAAAAAAACAAATACTGGATTTTTTTTTTGTTTCTCTACTAAGCACAATATTAGATGTGTTAATCATCATTGTTAAAAATATTATAATTACTAGATATGCTACAAAATTAATACTATATTATTAAATAAGATTTACAAATAATAAAAACTCTTCTCACTACAAAATGGGATATTGTGTAATACCAATAACTTTCTTGCATTATAATAAATGATCATTGTTGCATTTAATTTATCATAAAATTTTAGTTATAGCTAAGAATAACTAAGGGAAAAAACCTAGGTTGTCAGATTTTTTTTCTTCATAGTAAAAGAAAAAAAAACAGAGAAATCAATAATTGAATACTTGCAATGGAAGTATACATTGAAATTTTCTTCTAAAAATAAATTTAGTATTCAAATTTTGAAAACAAAGTTGTAATTTTAAGTGCCTACTACATGATAAGGTGGCATAACAGGAAAAAGTTTTATTATTCTGTCTTAAATAACTAGAACATCTGAAAATATACAATAAAGAATGATGTTTGGGCATTAGCTAATAGGCACACATTCCTGTAAACCCTGAGGCAAGAAAAACAGATGAGAGGAGCCTTACAGTTACTTCAGTTTAGAACCTGTAGCTAATTTTTAAGAAGCAGGAAAGAAAGGAGAAACACAGAGCCAAACAGCATTAATGAGTAGGGAAGTTACTAGAGGCCAAGGAAACTGGAATGAATGAGGTATATGTAAGGACAGAGAAGTTAGAAGTACATAGAAAGAGAGCAGATGGTCCCCCTAGGTGTTTGGGGGAATATTGAACTTCATTTGTATGAAAAGAAATAACAGTAGAAAAAGAACCTTCATGAAGCAGTAGAACAAATATTCCTGAAGTTTAAAAAGAGCTTGAAATAGTAAATGTTTGCAAGTAACCAGAGAGAAAACCTCCTAAAACATAGGATGCTGCATAGAGTTCTCAGAAAGAAATCTTGAACAAACTTATTTGTTGGTATTTCTTTTTCACTGAAATAATGTTAAATAAAGTCTTCTTTACCTATTTAGCCTTGTCTGGTGCAATTTTTGCTTTGTCAAAGAAAATAATGAAGAATGAAGAAAGTTCTAATTTTTAAAGATAGACTAACAAATATGTAAATGAGGATACATTGCTAAAGCAAATTTGTCTTTTTGACTTTAAAATTATTTAAAGAATGTACATATGTGGAAAATACAAAGTCATAAGTGTGCAGCCTCATGAATATTTAGAAAGCAAACACAAGTGCTAAATAACAGATCACAAGATAGAACTATATCAACAAGAGGAGGCTCTCACATTCAGACACTACCATATCTCCTTGCCAAAGACAACCTAATTCACATAATTAATTCATGGCTTCTAGTTGACAATATTAATTTGGTATAATATGTTTTTCTCCAGAGAAGATAAACTTTGCTTTTGGTAGATAGTTGAACTAGGTAAAGATCACAAAAATATAAGAAATAGAGTTGTTCAGTTTCAAGACTGAGTATGGTTAAATTTGTAGTTTTAACTTATGGTTGAGGGTGGACTTAACGGATTCACACTGACATATAGAAATGTTAACAAAGTCTTCTCCGTTGTGGTGGATCCAGAAATGTTATTTTTATTTCCCAAGAGTGTCCTATGACTTTTCAAAGCTCTGTCAGCTCTTGGACTTGTAGGTTGCTTCTTGCAAATCTGTAAATACCTGAAAAATTCACATTGAATGTCAAGTATTGTGCTGCCTTCTCTTCTGTCCTAGTTTCATCCCCAGATATATTGTTTACATTGATATTCTCTGCATTCAAATAACCATCCCCAACTACCACACATACACACACACACACACACACACACACACACACACACACACACACACACACACACAATTAGCTTTTATGGTTGTACTCAGGAAGATTAAAGTAATAAAAAAAAATAGAAAGAAGAAAAAATTCTTCTACTTCCAAAACATGCAATATTATGCTCAGCTTTTTAAAGTTGACACACACAAACAGCTTGTAGAAAAATAATAGTTGAGGCCGAGCATGATGGCTCTCGCCTAAAATCCCAGCACTTTGGGAGGCTGCGGTAAGAAGATTGCCTGAGCCCATGGGTTCGAGATCAGTCTGGGCAACTTGCTGAGACCTCAACACTACAATAAATTAAAAAAAAAAAAAAAATTAGCTGGGTGTGGTGGCACATGCCTATAGTTCCAGCTACTTGGAAAGCAGAGGTGGAAGGATCACCTGAGCCCAGCAAGGTTGGGTGGCCATGAGCATATCACTGTTCTCCAGTCTGGGTGACAGAGTGAGAGAATTCAACTCAAAAAAAAAAAAGAAAGAAAGTAAAAAGAAAAACAAAAATAATGGTCAAATTTTAGATTTTTTTTAAGCTTTACTTTTCTGCAACCCAGAGTTAAAATCACATGAAATTTAAATTTTACATACATTTTAATTTTTATATCAGGCATACAGATATTCTCTAATACATCTCTTTAAAACCATAGCTTTTGATTATTAGTACATTTTGTTCCCAAAATGGCTTGTGTATGTCATCTATTTTTCAGTGGATTGCTTAAATATAATTAGTAAAAATGGTGTGAAAAATAATAACTTTAATCAAGGCAAAATCAAAAGCTTTAAAATCTATAAGTGCTGGTACCATAATGCAAATATAGACATATATTTTTTTCTCCAAACAATATATAAATACTTTTAAAAAACTTATATTAAAAACTATGTGCAAATTTCTAAACAATGTTAATGTTCATTAGGTTTTTAAAGTAAAATATAGTATATAAAATAAAATTTGCTTTGTTTCAAATAACAATTTTATTCATTTTTTCTAAGTAATTGTTTTATACAGTTACATATATATTTAAATTTTTGACATTGCCTCTCGATTGCTCATTATTGACCATAAGAATATTGAAAATTTCATTATCTTACTCTATCAAAATTTTTCTGAAAGTTTTCAGTTGTCATAATTTTGAGCTTTTGTAAATATTTAAAAATTACAGATAACCGAGTCACATAGTGTTCTACTACAACACTTAATTTCTTATACATTATTATGTTGTCTCTGAAATTATTAACTGTCTTCTTTTATTTTCTTGATTAGTATAGTGTTTCTTCATTATTTAGCTTATGAAATTTTTGCCCTACTTAAAATAAACTTTTCTCAACTTGTCTCCCAAACTTTCTAATTTTTTTTTGTTTTGTTTTGGCTATACTTTTTCTTATTATTTTGCTAGTGTATTTAATTTTCTGGAACTCATTATTATTCTCTTAGTTATTAGTTGCATCATGCTGTTGCTGTATCATGGATGTAATTTTTTTTTCTTTCAAGTATATTGATTATAAATTTAAAAATTATCCTTATTCCTCCCTTGTCTCTATCTTCCCCCAAATTTTTATTATTATTCTGTTAGGTTTTTTTTCTGAGTTATACACTGAATATTTCCCTTAAACGTCTCTGATATTGGTCTTCTTCTTGTATTTATAAATGTGATTAAATTATCTGTTTGGATGGGGTTTATGAAAGTGAGGGGGGGGAGTAAAAACAGTTAAGAACATCAATCTGTCTTCAAGGTTTCAGTGTTTTACCACTAAGGCATACTTCCTTTTTTTCCCAATAATCCAATTATGCTATTTTTTTTAATGCTAATTGTAGCAACACAAAACATGTTATAAGGTTCTAAAATTGTCATATAATTATTAAAAATAAAAATTGCATTTTAAATAGAAATAGCAATTTTATTCCATAAACTCATTACACGTGCAGCATAGAAATTTATTTAGTACATTTTTTTTTTTTTTTTTTTTGAGTTGGAGTCTCACTCTGTCGCCCAGACTGGAGTGCAGTGGCCGCTTCCGGCCACCGCAGCCTCGACCTGCTGGGCTCCGGTGATCCTTCCACCTCAGCCTTCCGAGTAGCTGGAACTACAGGCATGCACTACCACGCCCGGCTAATTTTTTTTTTTTTTTTGGTTTATTGTAGAGATGAGGTCTCGCTGCCCAGGCGGGTCTCGAACCCACGGGCTCAGTCAATCCACTCACCTCAGCCTCCCAAAGGCGCGGGATTACAGGCTGAGCCACCGAGCCCGGCCTATTTAGTACATTTTTAAATGTGATCTTTTCATTATGCTGAGGATAAATTGAAATGAATTTATGAAGTAAAAATAAATCTTCCCTCAATTTACACATAGATGCCTTTCGGGGAATTTGAAGCATAGTAAAAGTATTTTTAAAATATTTTACTTCAGCATATAATTGAATTAGACACTAGGGTTAGATAGTGCTTAATGTGGGTTTCACCCATATGACTATTTATTGGAACATTAAAGATTTAGGCAGTTCATGGGACAATTCTACATTATGTGAATAACATCTAACAACTTTGGAGATCACGATGTCCCCAAATCACCTTGCAATGTGTCACATTCTCTAAAGCAAAAACACATTTTGCATGATATACCTCCAGTTATAATCAAGTATAATGCAAAAAGGAAAGTTGAAAATATCATTGGAGTCACGAATGAAAAGAAATGGTATAAAATTTAAACTGTTCTATGTGTTTAGAATGCAAGCGGCCACTCATTTTTCAAAGTAGATTATTCAAGTAGAAATCTGTATGATTTATGACTAAATCAAAAGAACATGCTATAAGATAAAAGAATCCATTCAGATAAGAAGTGAATTCAACAAAGTGAAGAAAAAAAATGATAGCCTTCATTAAACCATCAACAAATATAGTTCAAAAAATTTTAAACTAGTTATAAATGTGACGGTAGTAAAAATAAGTTTAAATTTTCCATAAAGAATATTTGAGGGAGGCCAGGTGTGATACCTCATGCCTGTAATCCCAGCACTTTCAGAGGATTGCTTGAGCCCAGGAGTTTGAGGCCAGCTTGGGAAACTTAGCAAGACCTTATCTCTACAAAAAAGAAAAAAAAAGATGTGGCGGTGTGTGCCTGTAGTCTCAACTACTCAGGAGACTGAAGAAGTAGGATTGCCTAAGCCCTGCAGCAGATCAAGGCTGTGGTGAGCCATGATCATGCCACTGCACTCCAGCCTGAATGACAGAGTGAGATTCTGACCCAAAAGGGAAAAAAAAGAAAATAGCTGAGTGAAGCAGTATTTGCTATTTTTTTCTGGTCACTCCTCAGACTATTAAATATTTGAAGTTTTTTTGTATTTGTGAACAGAATTTGACTTGGCTCTCATCAGCTCTTTCTTGATTCCTTGCTCAAAGGAAACTCTCACTGCATTCTTTGCCCATCAAATCCAGACTTGTCTCATCTTGATTCTAACCCTCTAGAATCTCATTAGGCTATTGAGTGCTACTTTCCAGATATCCTGGGGTAGAGGTCAGACCCCAGACTCTACAGGAAGAATATGTTCTTTCACTAGTCTTCTTAAAACCAACTCTTTTAAACAGACTTGAAAAATAAGTGTGCAGTTTCCAGCTGTCCCATGGGGAAGATATAGTTAGGACTTACAGAAAGATATCCTCCTCAGTAATTCCTCTCTCTTTCCAACTACCCCTTTAAGTCACATATCATAGAATTGCAAATATCAATTATTGAGAATCTAATACTACTTAAAATGTCAGATTGTTTCATTGTGAAAGTCATTTTAAATGAGTTTAGGAATATAAGAATAGATTTAAAAGGTAGAATTATATTTTAACAAATAATGGTACATTTCACGTATGTAAATTAACACCTTGTCTCAGAAAGTAAGACTTCATAATTTATAAAAATTATGTGCATTTTAACTTTGTATATTAAACATATTTAATGAGTTCCTATGGTGCTGAGAAGTTAAAACTAATGCTAGAACTGAAGGAAAATTAAATAAATAAAAAGCAAAGAAACAAGAACAAAAAAGGAGCCTTGTAAAGAGGGATGGTGATGGTATGTGCCATGTTTAACACAGATCTTGAACCTAAAGTTAATAACTCACACACATACACACCACACCACACACAAATGCACACACACACACACACACACACACACACACACACACACACATTTCCATTTGATCGACTTTAGTTACAGTCCTTGGGAAAACAGATGACAGGGAATGAAAAGGGGTGATATAAAGGGTTTTGTCCTCCCCCAAGTTCATATAGTATTAAGAGATATGGTCTTTAGGAGACAATTAAGTCATGTAGCTCCGTGCTTGCAATGGGATGAGTACCCTTATAAGAAGCCCCTGGGAGCCTGTTTGCCCCTTCCACCACGCGAGGACACAGCATGAAGATGCCATCTTTGAAGCAGACAGCAACCCTTCACCCAACATTGATTATGCTGATGATACTTTGATCTTGGACTTCCCAGCTCCAGAACTGTGAGAAATACATTTCTATTGTTTATATAATATATAGCCTAATGTATTTTTTATAGCAGTGTGACCAGATGAAGACAATGAACTTGTCATAAACTGCTGCTATCCAGCAGCCTCCCTTGGGCTAGAATGTGAATTACTTATTCCCTTACTTATTTCAATTTTCTATTTTCTCTGCCAAACATACTCATCCGGACTCTCCACCCACTCCATGTCTTCCCACAGGAAATAGAGACAATTACTGCACAATGATGCTGCTCAATGTGGTGAGTCTGTATTTGTGTTATCTACTCAGCATATGTTAACTTCTTTGGTTTTTGAAGAGCCACACCCAGAATTTTTAATACTAGAAAGAGAAAATAACATCTGATCAAGTATTTCTTGGAAGTGCACATAGCCAGAATGTGTACATGGACTTTTTTTTTTTCTTCTAGAACTGACACTCAGGTCTACCCTTGTAATTTTTATGCCATGAAATGGGGCTGTTTATTACTGCTAAAGTAACTGATTCCCTGATTTCACTTGATGCTCCCAGAATGTCTTTCTAGAGAGGCGCAGCCAGGTAGGTTTCCCATGTCATGTTCTGGAGTAGGATACCAAGATTCACTGAGTAAGGTGGGAGGGAAATTAATACTAACAGGTGAAAATTTCTTCTAAAGAAGATATAAATCTCATTTGAAATCACAGAAGGCTCATGCTCTACTGTACACCAGAACATTTCCAATAGTTTACAGTTAAGATGTGATCTCATAGTAGACTGGGCTTCATATTCTAGATGGCATCATAAGAAACATAAATAAATATAAGAGTAAGTGTGGGAACATAGAAAAAAAATTTAGACTGAGTGAAATTGCACTTCATAAAAAAGTGAAAAACAACAAGGTAATCTCTACAGATGATAGGAAGGTGGGTTTTGATAGCTTGATCTAATTGTATACATTGTGAGAAGAAAGGTTCCGATGCTGACATCATATGGAACTTAACTTTATTACCAAATAATAAAAGCTTTTAGATTATTTAAACTCTATATAGCTCCATCTCCGTCCTGATGTATATACTACTGTTACTGTTGCATTTAGAAATTATAATATGTAGAGATAGATGTGTGTGCTCACATTTGGACGTGCAGCTGTCTCTTGGTATTCATGAAGGACTGGTTGCAAGACCCACCCTGATTATCAAAATCTATGAATGCTGGAGTTTCTTGTATAAAATGACTAAGTATTTGCATATAGTCTATGCACATTATACCACATACTTCAAATTATCTCTAGATTACTTATATTACCTACTGTAATATAAACTCTAATTAAATACGAGCATGTCTCATTTTATTTTGCTTCACTTTATGGCACTTCTCAGATGTTGCATTTTTTTTACAGATTGAAAGTTTGTGGTAATCCTACATTAAAGAAGCTTGTCAACTCCATTTTTCCAACAGCTTGTGCTCACTTCATGTTTCTGGTTCACATTTTGATAATTCTCACAATATTTCAAACTTTTAAACTTATCATTATATCTATTATGCTAATCTGTGGTCAGTGAGCTTTGACATTACTATTGTAATTGTTTTGGAACACCTTAGACTACACCAATATAAGATGTCAACCTTAATCATAAATGTGTGTATCCCAATTGTTCCACCAACTAGCCATTTCCTTATCTCTCTTCCTATCCTAATTTCCCTATTCTCTAAGACACAAAAATATTGCAGTGAAGGAATATTTAACTTGCAATGGCCTTTAAGTGTTTACATGAAAAAAAAAAAACAGTTGTATGTGCCTCACTTTAAATGAACAGCTAGAAATAGCTTAACTTAAAGAGGAAGGCATGTCAAAAGTTGAGATATGCTAAAAGCTAGACTTCTAGTGCCAGGTAGTCAAGCTGTGAATTCAAAGGAAAGTTCTTAAAGGAAATTAAAATGCTACTTCAGTAAACACATGCATGATAAGAAAGTGACAGCCTTATTGCTGATTTAAAGAAAGTTTTAGTAGTCTACATAGGAGAACAAACCAGCTATAATAGTCCCTTCAGCCAAAGTCTAATTCAGAGTAAGACCCTGACTTTTTTTCAATTTTATGAAGACTAAGAGATGTGTGGAAACTGCAGAAAAAATTTTGAAGCTAGTGTATGTTTGTTCATGAGATCTAAAGACAGAAGCCTTAGTGCAAGGAAAGAATCAAGAGTTAATTAGTAGCTGCAAAAAGTTATCCAGAAGATCTAGTGAAGATAACTGGTGAAGGGAGTAACACTGAAACAACAGACTTTTAAAATGGATTAAACAGCCTTCCATTAGAATAAGATGCCATCTAAGACTCTATAGAGAGAGAGAAGAGAAATTAATGTCTATCTTTAAAGCTCCAAAGGATAAGTTGACTCTCCTGTTAGGACTAATGCACCAGATGACATTAAGTTATAGTCAGTGCTTATTTACCATGCTGAAAATTATTTAAGAAATACCTTTGTTCATTCGAAAAAAAGAAACTTCTCATCCAATCAAGTTTATTCATAACATTGCATCAAATTGAGAAACTTGTGGAAAGAATTCACCATTTTAGATCCATAATATAGGGACGGAGGTCAAAATAGTAAGATTAACAGAGGTTTGGAAGAAATTTATCACAACCCTCAGGATGTGCTTGAGAGGTTCAAAACCTCAGTGGAGGAAGTAACTACAGACATAGTGAAAATAGCAGGTGAACTAGAGTTAAAAATGGAGCTTGCAGATGAGACAATATCTGAGTAATTTCTGAATGGTATGAATAAACTTGAATGGATAAGGAGTTGCTTTTTGGGGGGGGAGGGGGTGAGCAAAGAAAGGTATTCTTGAGATGGAATTCATTCCCAATGAAGATACTGTGAATATTGTTAAAACAAAGAATTTACAATATTACATAAACATACTTGATAAAATAGCAAGGTTGAAGATGATTGATTATAATGTTGAGGGACTTATATTGTGGGTAAAATGCTGTCAACAGCATCTCATGCTACAAAGAAATCTTCCATGAAAAGAAGAGTTAATCAGTGTGACAAATTTCACTGTTGTCTTAATTTAAGAAATTGCCAGTTACCCCATCTTTCAGGAACCACCACCCTGATTTAGTCAGCAACCATCAACATCAAGGCAAGACCCTCCACCAGCAAAAAGGTTACAACTTGTTGAAGGCTCAGATAACCAGTAGTTTTTTCAGCAAAAAAATATTTTTGGTTAAGTTATGTATATTATCTTTCAGACAGAATGCTATTGCACACTTAATAAACTATGGTATGATCTAAACATAAGTTTTATGTGCACTGGGAAATCAAAATTTTGTGTGACTCACTTATTGAAATACTCGTTTTATTGTGGTACTCTAGAACATAACTGCAACATTTCCGAGGTATGACTGTAGTTATATTATATTGTTTAAGAAATATTGACATGAAAAAATCTGTACACTTAGTACAAGAGCAACTATCCTTTATTTTCTTAATAATTTTGAACCATAGTTAATTGAATACACAGATGCAGAACTCACAAATATGAAGGGCTGACTGTGAATATGTATATTTTTTCTACATTTTAGACATTATGGTTATTGCTTTTGAACATTTTTAAATCATCTAAAAATCACTATATACTTTTTATTTATTCAAATAAGAAACTTAGTTGTAATCTAATACATAACCTTTCTTACAGTATATTAATATCAACAGAATTTTCTTCATCAGAGACCATGTATAGACATTTTAACAATATTAATTCTTCAAGTCCAAGAAATGTATTTGTTTTCTTCAATTCCTTTTATGAGTGCTTTATAGTTTTCAGTGTACATATGTTTCATCTTCATGGTTAAATTAATTTTTAAGAATTTACATTTTTTGATGATATTAAAAATGGAATTGCTATTATAAATTCTCTTTTAGGGACACAACTAATTTTTGAGTATTGATTTTGAGTATTGATTTTATATCTTGTACTTTACTAAATTTGTGTATTAGTTCTATTAATTTTTCAATGACATCTTTAGGGTCTCCTATACATAAGGTTGTATCATCTGCAAACAAGAGACTGTTTAACTTCTTCCTTTTCAATTTGAACCTTTCCATTCTTCCTTCCTTCCTTCCTTCCTTCCTTCCTTCCCTTCCTTCTCTCTCTCTCTTTCTTTTGCCTTGCCTAATTGTTTTGGCTAGAAAGTCCAGAGCAATTAGGTTGAATAGAAGTATCAGTTGCTGAATGGTAGTGGCAAGAATGAGTATTGTTGTCTTGTTTCTGATCTTAGAAAAAAAGCTTTCAGTTTTTTGCTTCTAGATATGACATTAACTCTGAGCTTGTCACAAAAGTCACTTTATTATATTGGGATACATTATTCTATACAAGATTTGTTGAGAGTTTTTTTTAATCAGATTGATAAGTATGTTGTAAGAAAATTTTTGAAAGCCATATATTTGATAATGGGTTAACATCTAAGTAAGTAAATTTAATAGAAAACCAATAATTTTATTTAAATTATGGGTAAAATAACTGAATAAGCATATTTTCAAAAAAGACATAAATGGAGAAAAAGCACATGAAAGATATACAGCCTCAGTAGTCAGAAATGTAAATCAAAACCACAAGAAGCTATCACATCTCACCTATGAAGACAGCTATTATCAAAAAAACAAGAGATAACTATTATTAGTGAGGATGTGGAGGAAAAAAGCAAATAACATTTATACACTGTTGCTCTGAATGTGAAATAGTACGTAGTACAATTATTGTGTAAAAAAGTAGGGAGTTTCCTCAAAAAATTAAAAATAGAACTACAACATGATCCAACAATCCCACTTCTGGGCATGCATTCAAAGAAAATAAAATATCTTTTTTTTTTTTGAGTTGGGGTCTCAGTCTGTCGCCCAGACTGGAGTAAAGTGGCAGCTCCCTGCCACTGCAGCCTTGTCCTACTTGGGCTCCGGCTATCCTTCTGCCCCAGCCTTCCAAGTAGCCGGAATTCCAGGCATGCGCTACCACGCCCGCCTGATTTTTTGATTTATTGTAGAGATGCGGTCTCGCCTGCCCAGGCAGGTCTCGAACCCGCTGGCTCAGGCAATCTACTCATCTCAGCCTCCCAAAAGCGCGGGATTACAGGCTGAGCCACCGAGCCTGGCTCTAATTTTTGATTTATTGTAGAGATGAGGGCTCGCCAAGTTGCCCAGGCAGGTCTCGAACCCGCGGGTTCAGGCAATCCACTCACCTCAGCCTCCCAAAGCACTGGGATTACAGGCTGAGCCACCGAGCCGGCTAAAATAAAATATCTTAAAGGGATATCTGTGCTCGCATGTTTATTGCAGGATTATTCAGGACAGCCAAGACGCAAAAACAATCTTGAGTGTTCATTGGATAAAGAAAATGCAATATATATGTGCCATAATTCATTAACATGATTATGATAATCATTTCACAATGTATACATATACCAGTATTTCAAAGTATCAAGTTGTACACTTTAAACACACAATTTTTTGCTAACTATATCTCAATATAGCTGAAGTGGAAAAATCACATAGGTACCTCAGTTATGTGGAAATTGTGGATTGATTCTGCTTTTATTTGCTATTTTGAAATTTTTAAATATAAAAAATGTGCAAACATATGTATTACACACATTTCCTTAAAAATTTATGTGATCCTATTATTTGGGATTATTATTTTCATAAAGTAGACACCAATAATAATGACTCAAAATAGCTGAATTCTAAAATTTAATAGCAATACTTGTCTTTTTGTTGTTTCTTTTTTCTAGTCAATTTACTCAGAATGTGACTCCTAATTAATTCCTGCAAATTTCAATAAGTTGGAAGAACTTTCTAGTATGAAAAGGAGTTTAGTTACACTTAGTTGATTAACACCACTAAAGCAGTCATTTTTTCTATCAAATGTTGAATCTTATAGTAATTCGGTAGATCTTAAATGTTTTGTATGTGAATTAACTTTATTAACCCCACATTTAATTTTTCCATAGTAATATTTGCCACTGAATAGTGGCACTGATCATAAATAAATGCTGTGATAAATATTCTAAGAGTCCTTTAAAAATATGAATGAGTTATTTCTAGCATGTGTCAAGTGACTCCATTTCCCAATGTATACATACTTAGAATGTCATTTTTCAAGTAGGTGATGTTATAATATTAAATATATCAAAATAACCAGCATTTGATTTCCACCAACATTTGATTTCCTCTGGATTTGAGAATATAATTGATATAATCTAAAGCCAATTTGTTTTCTTTCTTATAATTTCTAAATGGGACATCCCTTAGCTGAATTTTAACAACTTGTTTTCTTATCACCTTTTCTTCACATTCCTTTGCTTATATCAAGGAATGAGGAGATGGTGCTGAAGTCAATTATATACCCATACCTAAAGCTATGTGAAGTCAGTGATTTTATTATCTCCTTTTGACACATCATTTGGTTCATAGATGGGTGCATGACATAAATCAATCTGAATCTCAGGATATGATTGTGCAAGCCAGGAGAAATACTCTCTGTCCAACATTAAGTACAGAGAATGTAGCCAGGCTCGGTGCAATCCCGCACCTTTGGGAGGCTGAGGTGAGTGGATTGCCTGAGCCCGAGGGTTCAAGACCCCCTTGGGCAACTTGGCGAGACCTCATCTCTACAATAAATCAAAAAATCGACCGGGTGTGGTAGTGGGCACCTGTAGTTGCAGCTACTTGGAAGGCTGAGGCAGAAGGATTGCCGGAGCCCAGCAGGTGGAGGCTGCGGTAGCTGGGAGTGGCCACTGCACTCCAGTTTGGGTGACAGAGTGAGACTCCAACTCAAAAAAAAAAAAAAGGATAAGGAATGTGCTTCTGTGAGTTGTTAAGAGAGATATTTAAGCCATGAATTCTTAGAATATAGCACACTTGATTTAGTAGTAAAAATTGTATACAGTTAGAACTTACTTTCTAATTTTCAATTGCATAAACTACATCAACCATACTTTTCCTTAAGTAAGTTGCACCTAAAAAAAATTACATAAAACATAAATGTATGTCACAATAAATTGTTATCCATGAATTCATTATCCAAGTCAAGAAACATAATCTTACCAGTACTGTCAAAACTCATTGATGCCCCTTGCCAATCACAATCTTTTATTTTATATAGAGGCAAGCAATATACTGGATTTTTCACAAATAATTGATTTTTCCTGAATTTGAACTGTGTATGTCTAAACTCATATACTCTGCATTCATTTTTTCAAGTTTCTTTTTCTTAAAATTTTGTTTATGAGAACTATCTATATTCCTCAATAATTCACTCATTTGCATTTCTGATTATTGCAAATTGATTTATTCATTCTGCTATCCATCTTTTGATAGATATTTATTATCATGTACATCACAGTTATATTACCTTCCCATGGGTTTTAATGTTTATTTTATTATTTTAAAGTTTTCTTGTGAACAATGATTTTCATAATTTTTAAGAAGGTCTAATTATCATTTTTATGGCTTAGTCTTTTTAGACTTAAGTATTTTTTTCTCACTCTGAGATTATGAAGATAAAATCCAAAAATATATTCTAAAAGATTAATTGTTTTACTTTTCTCATCAGTTTCCTGTCACACTACAATTACTTGCATATAGAAACATATAGGACTCAATGTTTTGTATTGTTGTGGCTGATGTTGTTCGTTTTCACACTTATGAATATTCAACTGATTTAACATCATTCACCGAAAAGTTTATTTTAGATTGACAGTTCATTTTGTTATAAATCCAATGTCTTCACAGGTATGAGTCTATTAAAATTCTATTCTTGTTCCATTTTTCTCTTTGTCCCTTTTAAAGCCAATATTACACTAACCTTAATTAATTTTATGAGTCTCTATACCTAGTAGTGTAAACTTATTAGCTTTTTTCTTCTTCAAAAGTACCTTGCATATTCATGCCCTTGTAAATTTCAAAAGATTACTTATTTTTTTGGTCCATCCCAATACTTATTTAATCAAGTACCAGAATCTTCTGTAATTTGATATGTAGTTAAAACAGACATACATACCTGTTCCTTCTCAGCACAATAGCAAACCTGGATAAGCACCTGTCACTTAACATGAGTTAGAGGCAAACATCTCTTCTCTCTAATCTTCTAAGTTATTGCTATAGTAACCCAGAGTTTATAATATAAATCTATAATCTGTGAATATTTGCTTTCTCTTAATGGGTTTTGTAGTGAGAGACACATCTTGCATTTATAGAATTTGGCAAAACTGGCAAACAAATGCCAAAAGTACAGATATAACACTTGAAGCAGTTGCCTGGGCAGGGACAAGATGTCACTAGCTCTTGTAAGAAACATTTGAACAAGGATTTCTGTGTCCCTTTCAGGACAAAGTGGTTAAGAACAATGTTTTCCTTCTCTGGGCTTTTTTCTCCCCATCTACTGGCTGGATGCAGGTAACTGAATTAAAAGAATTCTGGAGTCACTATCTGGCAGAAGATTTTTCCTAACCAGCAACATCTAATCAGATCAGCAGCAGATAACTTATTTTTTTTTAATACCCAAGAAACTTACTTTACTGTTTTCTTGAGATGTATATGTTCCTGACTAGTCTGTCTATTTTTTCTTCTTTTTCAAAAAATGCAAACAGTTAACACAAGTTAGATTTTGTTGTTCCTCTAAAATTGCAATATGTAATATTTTTATGATTGCTGCGTTTTAAAGTTTTTTTCTAATTTTCATTATGATTTTCTATTTGATTCATGATTATAAGAAGCATACGGTATACACTTTTAAAAATTATATCTTGAGCCGGGCTTGGTGGCTCAGCCTGTAATCCCGCGCCTTTGGGAGGCTGAGGTAAGTGGATTGCCTGAGCCCGCGGGTTCGAGACCCGCCTGGGCAGGCGAGACCTCATCTCTACAATAAATCAAAAAATCAGCCGGGCGTGGTAGCGCGTGCCTGTAATTCCAGCTACTCGGAAGGCTGAGGCGGAAGGATCGCTGGAGCCCAGCAGGTCGAGGCTGCGGTGGCCAGGAGCGGCCACTGCACTCCAGTCTGGGCGACAGAGTGAGACTTCAACTCAAAAAAAACAAACAAAAACAAAAAAATTATATCTTGAATATATAACGTATAATGGGAAAGTATTATGTTTTATAACACACAATTGTAAATATTGCTCAGATATTTTTTACAAATATGCCATATTTTGTCTATAATTTTTGCTTTTAGAGTTTTACATATGCTAAGAGATCAAATTTTTAATTTTAATTCCATTTATCAAATTTGATGTATGCTTTTTTTCTTTGTTAAAGAAATATTAGGTTGTCCTGACCACTAAGAGATATTAGATGTTTCATTTTGATGATGGATAGGTCTTTGAATTTATGAATAAAATAAGTTTATGTTTTTCGTTACAAGTATTGGTTTAAATTACTAATTATCTATGAGTTATTTAGATTTGTTTATATATAATCATCTTTTTTTTTTTTGTTTTTTAGGACTGGTTTGACAATGGTTTCTTCCAAAAATGATATATATTTACTTCTGTCAGAAACTCAAAGTCACCAGTTTGGGATTATAGTAAACAACTGCTTAAACGTTTTTTGGACCATAAATATTTCATAATTTAGTGTAATGATACTTGTTATATCAGATTATCCATCTGTTGACAGATCTTTATTATTATATACATCACAGATATATTACCTTCTTGGTTATAACTGGTTTGTATTGACCATTTATGTAAAAATTTTCCATTTCTTTTTTTTAATTTCATCATCAGTGCCAAAGATAGAATTCTAGTAATCTAATGATGGCTGTGGGAGTGGTGTCAAGTGGTTGACAGATGGAATTAATTCAAATTTATGAGGAACTAATCTTTGGGGTATCAGAGTCTTAGGATTTCGTATTAGTGTTCCCACTGTGCACAGGTCCTAGATTTTTGTCTGCTAGCCTCCAAGGCTTGGGACATTGTGAAAAACTATTCATGATTTCACTAAGTGTGACAAATGTCTTCAAGGTAAATGTCAGTTTCACAGCTTGTTTTATATTTCTGAGTTATAGTTTTCTTTTTTACTTTGGCCTTGGTATGCCTTCCTTTTATTTTTTTTAGTAGTTCATAGATGCATTTAAAAAGCTATTTTTTAATATATCATTTTGCATTTATATTTGACAGCTATTTGAACCATACTGCTAAAAATATAGATACCATGTCAAATACTTACTGCAGATGTTTTGTGCAGATTGAATCATATATTTTTTTTTCTATTTTATCTATCACAACATCTGACTAATAATAAAATGCAATTAATTTATTATTATTATGTTATTGATATTCAAAACACCTTAATTTTACTGAAATGACCAGCTACTAGTGTATTAGTACTAGTCTATAAAATATGACATAGTTATCTTTGCGGAAATAGAAACCTGGTAGGATAAATCCACCAATGTGCAGTAAATACAATAAAAGAATGATTGACTCATTATGTGCTTTAGACAATGACTCAACTGACACTTTAATTATTTTTGAAGTTTTGCCTTTTTTCAGGAAATATTTTAATGCAATATGTATAATACATATAATATAAGATAAAATCATACAAAAATAATTATAATAGAATTTTAAGTAAAATAAATATAAAATCTTTACCTTGGTCTGTATTGCCCTACTGGCTGTGTCCTTTGCTACTTTTAAAATTACATTTCCCTTGACTGCTCCACTGCCTTTCTTCTCACTGAAACTCAGACTGATCCTGGCACTGGTCATGTTCTTTCCTAACTCACAGACGTTGTGCATAACGTAACCACTATCTGGGATCCTTCTATTCAAGTCTTCACAAACTTCTTACGTACTTTCCACTTACTAGTTCCATCTCCAGAGAGGCATTTCCAGTTCATTCTCATTTTTCATAAAGACAAGTATCTTTCTTCATTGTCATTTATCATCCTAGCCTAAATAGTGCTAAATATTGCCTGTAATTATCATATGCACTTTAATTGCTTAATTACTATGTCTTTTCCAAATAATTTTTTTATTTTAATCACTCTAATATGTAAATTAATAGTGAGCATAAAAGTGTTCACTCAATAACTACTTGTTTTAAAGTGAGTGTTGAATGCAACATTGAACTATTTATGCATGTTCACAAAAAGAGCATATTCCTAATACCTAATATAAGAAACAGAAAACCGTGTGAAAAATGAAAATCTATATCGACAGTAGAGGTAAAAGATTATAATAAATATTATAAACATCCAAAATAAAAGAAGAAAATTTATACTGCCAAAACCCAGAAAAGACTTACCCAGGGCTTAAAAATGTTCTCTAATTTGTTGTAAGAATGCAGCATTGATAGGACTAGTTGGAGGAAATCTCAAAAGGCCTTGCTTATACTGCCTAGTTTGAAGAAAATAAATAATAAAAGACTCAAATGGTCAAACACAATAGATTTATTTATCTTGAAATAGAGGTTGCTACTGCAGATAAGGAGGTAATACTGGGTCAAACATTAATTTTTGACCAAACAAAAATCTCTATTTTTCTCTCTCTGATCTCATTTTTTAAACAGTAAAGATGAAATCTTAAGATAGTGAATAATTGGCTGAAAACAGGAAGCTTGCACAGAGAAAAACATGTGTTAGTTTATGTTATAGACTAAACTATGTCCCTGCAAAATTAATATGTTGAAGACCTAAACCCCAATGTGATAATATTGAGAGATGAGGCCTTCGGGAGGCAATCAGTTCAGGAGGGTGGAGACTTCATGTCCATAATGGGATTAGTGCCCTTATAAGAAGAGAGAGGAGATCTCCCTCCCTCTCTCTTTGTGAGGACACAGCAAGAAGACAGCCATAAGCAAGCTAAGAAGAGAGCCCTCATTGATCTTATTTCCCAGTTTCCAGAACTGGAAGAAATAAATACCTGTTGTTTAGGACACCCAAAATATCATATTTTGTTATAGCAATCTGAGAAGAGTATGACAATCTATTAAATAAATTATTTTTTAAAAATCTTGTTAAAGTAGTTATCCTTTCTCTAAAATATGGAAATGAAAAATTGAGGAGACCCTCATCACAGCAAAGAACATAATTCAACCAAAAGTAGATGACTTCATAAACAGGAGTTTCAAACATTTAGAGGAACATGAGGTCATTGGAGGAAGCTGATGAACTAATGCTCTTCAGAAAGTTATATCACCAGTATGAAACAACTTCAAATACCAAGGATTAAATCTATGTAAAAGAAGAAGAGGAAAAAAATAATAAGTAGCAGATCTATGAGAAAATAGGATTTTCATAAGATTAAAGCAAATACTTTACAAAAATGAAAGGTATATTATCCACAAAGACGTAGCAAAACATGTTTTTGTTTTTGTTGTTGTTGTTGTTGTTGTTTTTGAGTTGGAGTCTTACTCTGTCACCCAGACAGGAGTACAGTGGCATGCTCATGGCCACTGCAGCCTCAACCTGCTAGACTCGGGTGATCCTTCTGCCTCAGCCTTCCAAATAGCTGGAATTACAGGCACACACCACCATGCCCAGATAATTTTTTGATTTATTGTAAAGATGAGGTGTTGCCAAGTTGCCCAGGCAGGTCTCGAAACTGTGGGCTCCAGCAATCCTCTCACCTTGGCCACCCAAAATGCTGAAATTATAGGTGTGAGCCACCACACCTAGCCAAAATGTTTTCTTTTACCTCAGTTAATGAATGAGAAGCTGTAGATTTTTTTTTTCCTATGCATTCCCCCTAAACAAAACTGAATACTAAGGAAATTTCTTAATTGGTAAAAAAAAAAAAAAAATCTTAAAGCCAACTGAAGAAAAGCTTGTACCACAGGACTTGGGAAACTATAATAAGGTGAATTCCCTGCATTTTATGTATTTGTTTGTTTATTTATTTATTTATTTATTTTGAGTTGGAGTCTCACTCTGTCACCCAAACTGAAGTGCAGTGGCACAGTTACTGCCACCCCAGTGTCGACCTGTTGGGCTCTGGCGATCCTTCCGCCTTAGCCTTCTAAGTAGCTGAAACTACAGGTGTGCGCTACCACACCCAGCTCATTTTTTATTTGTTGCAGAGACGAAGTCTCACCAAGTTACCTGGGCTGGTCTTGAACCCGTGGGCTTAGGCAATCCATTTGCCTCAGCCTTCCAAAGTGCTGGGATTACAGTCTGAGCCACCAAGACCGGCTGTGTTTTACTTCTTAAATACTTTTGGACTGGTAAGTGCAGCACCAAACCAATAAGCATAAACCAATAAGCATAAACAGAAGAATAATAACAAGAAAACAGACAAAATAAGAATATTCTTTCTGGCCGGGCTCAGTGGCTCAGCCTGTAATCCCGTACCTTTGGGAGACTGAGGTGAGTGGATTGCCTGAGCCCGCGGGTTCGAGACCCGCCTGGGCAACTTGGTGAGACCTCATCTCTACAATAAATCAAAAAATTAGCCAGGGGTAGTAGCGCGTGCCTGTAATTCCGGCTACTCGGAAGACTGAGGTGGAAGGATCCCCAGAGCCCGGCAGGTCGAGGCTATGGTGGCCTGGAGCGGCCGCTGCACTCCAGTCTGGGCAACAGAGTGAGACCAACTCAGAAAAAAAAAAGAATATTCTTTCTGGCTAAAAGCTCTTAGAAAGCAGAAGTCTAATAGAGACCTCTTAGGAAGTCTTAATTCTGACTCAGTCAAAAGCAGGCCATGGTTGATAGTCTGATCCACTGGTAGCAGAAGTAATAAATGCTGAATCCTTCCTTGTCCCGCTCAGCACTTAGGGCAATCTGACCTGCCAGCAGCAAGAATCACAGTGAAGCCTGGACCATCCCAAGCCCAGCTCCATAACCCAATCCTGGTGGGTGGATGAATCTACAAGCAGCTGTAGGAGCCAAGTGTTAGTGGTTCATTTCACCCTCCTGCCCTCCAGTTAGGTTACCAGCAGACAGCCCAGTCTGTTGACACCTGCCACAGGAGTGAGCCCTCAATTCCTCCTCTTTCTGTGAGGAGGTATAGCCCCAGTGGCTTCTGATACCTGCCTTCAAAACTTGCCCAGTGTCAATGAGAGAGAAAGTAGTCAGAAG
This sequence comes from Cephalopachus bancanus, assembly GCA_027257055.1. Taxonomy (NCBI): domain Eukaryota; kingdom Metazoa; phylum Chordata; class Mammalia; order Primates; family Tarsiidae; genus Cephalopachus; species Cephalopachus bancanus. The sequence goes on along the minus strand of JAPVLO010000068.1, from coordinate 13,232,466 downwards.
CAGGTAAGGCAGATAGAGATGGAGAGTCTTGAGAAGAAATAACACCTGTGGGAACACCCCTGCACCATTTGTTAGGTAACTGTTAGCTGAAAATGTAGTTATTATAGTTGAGAGCATTCTCTCAAACCAGGATGTACTACTTAAGGGGACATTTTGCTACCTAAATGCAGACACGATAACTTGACCTAACTTGACCTTAGCATATTATAATATCCTTAACATAACAGTAGCACTGTGGTTTCACTCCCCTGAGTGGGCTTTTCTGTGGTACTTATGGGCAATATTCCATGGGACAAGGACTCGCATGTGTAAAACTGGGTCTCAGAAAATAAGGATCAGATAAGATGTAAATTGTAAGGCCACTTCTTGCCAGCAGCTGAGCTCGGGGTCGGGGGGAAGGGCTCCATGAAAAGTCAGTTGGGTCTTCCTTTTCCATCTCTGTGAGCCTGGGGCTAGGGGATCCTTGGGAAGTCGAGGGGCCTTCCTTTCCCACCTTTGTGAGTCAGCTGAGGCGGAAGATCTGTTTTCTGTAGCTTCTTCCTACTGAGAAGGAGTGCTGACCCTGGGCGTAAAAGGCTGGAATTGGGAGGGGGTTTTGTCAGTCTATATTCAGACTGCATCAGTAGAAGTTCGTGGACAGCTTGATTTGTAAAAGCACAGAACCGGCCCTTTAGGAAAGTGGACAAGAGGCATAAGAGACAGAGCCCGAAGGCCAAAATGAGGAAAACGCTTGCCAAAAGACCCAGGAAGGAGAGTAGCCAGGGCATCCAATTCCAAATTTTGAACTAGCTGCCAGATTTAGAGGCTAGATCTGTTAACTTTTTTGCTTCATCTCTAACTAGACCAGACTGGTTTACATAAAAGCAGCATTCGTCTTCTAGGAATAGACATATACCCCTTTTTCAGCTGTTAAGAGATCTAATGCTCTGCGATTTTGGAGGACGACTCCTGCTAGTGAGTCTAATTGGTTTTACAAGGTAACAATGCTTTCAGATATTTCATCTAAGCTGTTAGAGAAGTCTTCAGATAATTGTTAGCAGAAAGAGAGAGAGGAAGATAAGCCTGTTACTCCGGTACCTACTCCTGCAGTTATTTCTAAACCTATGAGGAGAATACGCTGTACAGCCCGTTTGGGTCTTATGTGGGTTAGGGGTATGGGGAATGCTTGATTGTTAGTGGCAATGTTAATTTCAGGTGCAAGGTAAGTTAGGGGGCATGTCCCTATCCAATTAGTGGGGAGGCAGAGATAAGAACTAGTCCCACAGAGAAAGAATATTTCTGGAGTTTTGAGGCAAAATTTCATTTCAATAGTGAAAGGGTGATCAATAGGGTATCTGGAGTTTTCATTTTCCCAGTTGGATGGCGTTCCTGCAAGAGATGTCTTACTAGGTAAAGAGTGGAGACGTAGTCTCCTAGGAGGGATGGTTGTTTGGGAAAATTTTCTAGGAGAAAGGGTCTGCTGTACCTGAGTTTGAAAGGGCTGGGAAGGAAGGTGCTTGTGAACTGGCACAAATGCGGGTCAGGGCTATAGGAAGAAGTTCTGTCCATGGCTGTTGAAGTTCCAGGGAATGTTTGGTTAGATGTTTTTTAATAATTCTATTAGCCTTTTCTATTTTGCCAGTAGACTGGGGCCTGTAAGTAATGTGATGTTTCCAGGTTATATCTAAGGCCTTTGTGACCTGTTGGGTAATGTTAGAGATGAAGGCTAGCCCATTGTCTGATTGAAGAATTTGGGAAATCTAAAGCAGGAAATTATCTCTTGAAGGAGGACCTCAGTTACCTCGAAGGCCTGGTTGAAGGGAAAGCTTCTACCCATCCCGAGAAGATGTCTACTAAGGTTAATAATTATCTGTGCCTTTTGTGTGATGGCATGTGTATAAAGTCGATTTTCCTGTCCTGTCTGGGAATATGACCTCTAGCCTGATCAGTGGGAAAGGAAGGTGGTCAGACGGTACCCTGAGGGGTGACTGTTGCACAGATCATGCAAGCTTGTGTGATTTCCTGAAGGAGGGAACCTACCTTTTTGCAAATTAAAAGAGATTCTAAAAGGTGTTTGAGGAGTCTGTATCCAATATGAAGGGCTTCATGTGTTTGTGAAAGAAGGGTATATCCCTGGGCTTCAGGAAGGATGTAGCACCCTTAGTTTAAGAACCAATTATCCTGTTCATATGCTCCTTTATTTAAAAGGTCTGTTCTAGCCGGGCTCAGTGGCTCAGCCTGTAATCCCGCGCCTTTGGGAGGCTGAGGTGAGTGGATTGCCTGAGCCGGTGGGTTCGAGACCCACCTGGGCAGCAAGATCTCATCTCTACAATAAACCAAAAAATCAGCCGGGCGTGGTAGCGCATGCCTGTAATTCCGAGGCGGAAGGTTCGCTGGAACCCAGCAGGTCGAGGCTCGGCCACCGCACTCCAGTCTGGGTGACAGAGTGAGACTCCAACTCAAAAAAATAAATAAATAAATAAATAAAAGGTTTGTTCTTTTTTTCAGAAGCATAGACAGCATTAACAGCTTTGGGAATGGCTACTAATTGAAAAGCTGGGCTGCTAAGAAGAGACACTCATTTGGCTTCTGTGTCTGCCCTGTTGCTTCCTAGGGAAATAGGATCATCCAATTAGTGATGTCCTCTGCAATGGATTACACTGGCCTTTTTGGGTCGATTAGTTGCTTCAAGTAGTTTGAGAATGAGAGGGGCATTGGTTGTGGGGGAGCCCTTTGAGGACAGAAATCCTCATTCTTTCCAAATATTGGCATAGGAGTGTGGAAGGTAGGTAGGATGTGAAAAGTGTATTTGGAGTCACTATAGATGCTAACCTTTTTGCCATTAGCTAGAGTGAGGACCTGGTAAGGGCAATGAGCTTTTGGGGAAGTTTTTCCATGAGGAAGAGGTTTAGATTCAATAATGTTGGTATCTGATTCAATAGCGTATCTGGCAGTACGCTTCTTATTGAAAGTAAGGGTGGAGTTGCCATCGATATTCCATGTAGTCTCTGCATCTTTGAGGGGCTCAGATGAAATCTGAGGAAAGTGTGGTTGTAACTCTTTAAGGGTCTCTATGCATGAGGGAGTAAGGGGTTTGGCAATACCTGGTAAGAGTGTAGCTGGGTTCAGATTTGAGCATTTTTCTATAATAAAGTTAGGGGATTCAACAAACGTTATATATAGTAATTGTATTCTTGATGGGGAGAGAAATCCTATGGCTTTAAAGGAAAGCAAGACCTTTAAGTCATGTGGGCAGAGGATAATAGTTTCCTGGCCATAGGTACGTTTTTAACTTTCCTGAGCTAGGTTGGCTGCAGCTACTGAGGCTCACAGGCAAGTTGGCCATCCTTGAGCTTTGTCATCGAGTTGTTTAGAAATATAGGCAACTGGTATAAATGGAGGACTTTTTGCTGATCTAGATCCTTCAGACTCTCCTTCTCCTTTCTGTGGTATACAGAAGGAAATGGCAGGATAGATCAGGAAGTGCTGAAGCCTGGGCAGAAAACAAAGCCTCCTTGAGTGCATTGAAAGGGGAACCAGAAGGAAAAAGGGGCTTAATGGTTCCAGAACGGGTTGCCTTTTGCAGCATTTTAAAGAGGTTTAGCTAGGAGACTAAAGCTGGGGGATCCATAAATTTAGGAAACTGGCGAGACTAAGGAAGGACAAAATTTAAGTTTTAGTGGTAGGTGTGGGTAAGTTGGATACAAGGGCTTTTCAATTCACTGTGATTTTTCCTTTCAGTCAGGGAGACTCCTAAACATGTAACTTTAGTGTATGGAGTTGAACCTTGGATGGGGCTGAGCTGTATGTTGGGTGCACTGTTCTAAGAAAGGGCTGCATAGAAGGAGTCATCTACATATTGGAGAAGTGCTGGAAGCAATATTAAGAGAGGCTAGGTCAGAGGATAGTGTCTGACTAAAGAAAGGAGGACTGTCACGAAATCCTTGAGGCAAAGCCGTCCAAGTGAGCTGTTGAGATTGACGAGTGTCAGGATTGGTCCATGTAAAGGCAAACAGGTTTTGTGTGTCTGGATATAGAGGAATTGTGAAGAAAGCATCTTTGAGATCCTGGACAGTATAATAAGAAATATTGGACGGGATTCTGGAAAGGAGGGTGTAGGTTTTTGAAAGCACTGAATGGGTTGGCAGAACTGCAGTGTTGATAACTCAGAGATCTTGGACTAGTCTATAAGATCATTTTGTTTGCATACAGGGCGGATAGGTGTACTATAGGGAGAGTGGGTTGGTTTAAGAAGGCCCTGTTTTAAGAGTTTTGTGATGATTGGCTTAAGGCCTTGTTGATGTGTTAAGGAATTGGGATATTGAGGTTGATTTGGGAATTTGGATGGATCTTTAAGGTGTATTGGGACTGAAGTGTGGTGGGTTGCAACAGAAGAGGTAGTAGCGTCTCAGACTTTTGGGTTAACAATGGAAGCAGGGAGAGGATAAGATGGGGATTTTTTCAATTGGGACATATCTAGCTGACTGAAGAGAAGGAGAAAGGCAGATAGTGAGGTAGGGAGATGAAAGGAAAGCGTAGCCTGGAATTTGGATAAAAAGTCTTAACCAAGGATGGGGGTGGAACACTTAGGCAGTAATAAAAAAGGAGTGGGTGAATGAAGTATTTTGAATAATGCATGATAGAGGTTTAGTAATTAGGGAAGATGAAATAAAGTTGTCAAATACAACAATGGAAATGTTGAAGGGATGAGGAGTTCTCAAAAACTTGGGTCGGGCAGAGTAAGTGGTCTTCATATTGATTAAAAAGGAGATGGTGCTTACCTGCCACTTGGATAATTACCCTGCGCTCCAAGATTGAGATGGAAGATGGGGCTGTGGACCCTGGGCACCTTCAACCTTCAGCAGTGAGACCTAGGAAGTTGGATAGGTTAAGGACAGTAACAGGAGGGGATGCAATCCCCCTTTGAGGGGAGAGAGAGCAATCGGCTTTCCAGTGTCCTGGTTGTCCGCATAGCGGGCAGGGTTTTGACAAAGACCGGGGGTTTGGACATACTCTTGTCCAGTGGCCCTCCTTGCCACATATGAAGCCTGGCCCTGGTGGTGCTTTTGAGGTAGCTCCTTTTTTGTTTTTTGTTTTTTTTTTTTTTTGAGTTGGAGTCTCACTCGTTCGCCCAGACTGGAATGCAGTGGCAGCTCCCGGCCACCGCAGCCTCGACCTGCTGGGCTCCAGCGATCCTTCCTCCTCAGCCTTCCAAGTAGCCGGAATTACAGGCATGTGCTACCACACCCGCTGATTTTTTGATTTATTGTAGAGATGAGATCTCGCTGCCCAGGCGGGTCTTGAACCCGCGGGCTCAGGCAGTCCACTCACCTCAGCCTCCCAAAGGCATGGGATTACAGGCTGAACCACCGAGCACGGCTTGAGGGAGCTCCTTTAAGTGGAACATTAGGCTCAGAGCTCTTAAGGGCTGCTGCCAATAGTTGATATTTGGACTGATCCCTCTGTGTTTTTCTAACTTTGCCTGCTCTTCCCTGTTATTATAGACTTTAAAAGCCACATGAAGGAGTTCTCGTTGAGGGATTTGAGGACCTTCATCAACCTTCTTGAGTTTTTTTCTGATGTCGGGGGCTGACTCAGAGATAAAGTGAGTGTTAAGGACAGCTATTCGTTCAGCTGAGACCGGGTCAATTTTTGCATATTTTTGGAAATCCTCTGTTAAGCAGGCCAGAAATTGAGCTGGTCTTTCATCTGAATTTTGGGTGATTTCTCTGATTTTATTATAATTAGTCTTATGGGCAGGCTTTTGGAGGTCTGCAACAAGGCAGATTAATGTGCGGTTGCATGAGGCTCGATCAGGTCTACCTGTTTTGATAATCCCATTTGGGCTCTTCTCCAGGAAATGTAGTTGCCCCTACTGACTTTTGGTCATCTGACCAGTGAAATACATTGTTGTGAGCACGTGCTGCCAGTCAGACGCATTCCTTCTCACCAGGTAGGAGAGTGGATGAGAGGACTACGTAAAGGTCATGCCAGGTTAAATTATAAGCTTGAGTTAAATATGTAAATTCCTTGAGATAAGTGTTAGGGTCAGAGGAAAAGGATCCTAGTGTTTTGTAAATTTGGAAGAGGTCAGTGAAAGAGAAGGGGAAATGGACACATACTATACCTTCAGCACCAGCCACCTCTCTGAATGGGCAGAGAGGTGCCGGGGTTTGCGGCTGGTACCAGAATAGGTGGGGAGAAGAGAGAGCTGTGGTTTAGGAGTCTTCTCGGAAGAAGGTGGTGATGGAACAAGATTATTGGGAGGTTGTAGGTCAGAGAGAGGAGTATAAAGAGGAGGTGCAGTTTGGGGGGCCTCTGACCATTTGCCATTGCGTCTACAGAAGTTATTTAAGTCTCACAAAATGTTAATCAAAAGTCCCACTTTCTGGCTATTATGACCCACTGTCTAGTTTATTTTGTGGCTAAATTGTGTTACAGTAGAAAATTAAATGTTTGGGTCACACTGTGTCTTGGAAACTCAGGGGAGGGATAGTGCAAAGTAGACACTATGATAGAGTCTGAAGATTCCATCATCGGAATATGGAAATGAAAGGTGAGTAAGGCAGACCAGGAAGGGAGAGAGAGAAATGATGGAAAAAGGCATCCCCATTTCCAAGGTCAGTCTCAAAGGTACAAAAGGCTCACTTTTGTGTTGAGTGACCATGCCTGAAAGGACCTAGACCCCTGGGACCCAGAGAGTTTTCCGACCTAGCACTAGAATTTTCAGAGTCTATGGAACAGAGGAGTTGGCAGGAAACCTGAGTGGAAGTCTTTTTACTCACTGATCTTTTATCTGATAGATCAGGTCCTGTGTGGTATGCAAAGTCAGCAATAGCAGGAGAGATACCAAGGCGTGTCCTTAGGCAGATTAAGGAGGGATGGTCAGAATCAAGCCCAGGGAGGGCGAAGGAAAGGGGAAGGAGAAGGAGCCAGCAGCGATCTAGCAAGTCCTGGTGGGTACCCCTCCAGGGTTTTGGCACCTCATGTAAAGCTTGCCAAAAAGATCACACACTCTGTGTTCAGGCAAAGGAGTTTATTAAAGTGCCTAGGCTGACACCAAAGTAGGAACAACCCCAACTTGAAGCTGGAAGGGTCTTTTATATATGAGTAGGGTAAGGAGGTCTGGAGTGGAAAATTTTCTTGACCTCAGGGTGGAGGAAAGGGCTCCATGAGAAGTCGGTTGGGTCTTACGTTTCCATCTCTGTGAGCCTGGGGGTAAGGGCTCCTTGGGAAGTCGGAAGTGCCTTCCTTTTCCCGCCTTTGTGAGCCAGCTCAGAGATTAGAGCAGGGGTCCTCAAACTACGGCCTGCGGGCCACATGCGGCCCGCTGAGGACATTTATCCGGCCGGCCGCTGCCTGCCCTGCCTAGCAGCTGACTCATCCGGGCCGGCAGTGCGCATGTGTGGAATGTGCACCACACTCTCCGACTCCCCTCCTTCTCTCTGTCTCTCCACTCCTCCTCTCAGTCTTATGACTAGCAGGGACAAATATGGAACTGGACATTGACCATCTCATTAGCCAAAAGCAGGCCCATAGTTCCCATTGAAATACTGGTAAGTTTGTTGATTTAACTTTACTTGTTCTTCATTTTAATATTGTATTTGTTCCTGTTTTGTTTTTTCACTTCAAAATATGTGCAGTGTGCATAGGAATTTGTTCACAGTTTTTTTTTTTTTAAACTCTAGTCCGCCCCTCCAATGGTCTGAGGGACAGTGAACTGGCCCCCTGTTTTAAAAGTTTGAGGACCCCTGGATTAGAGCCTTCCTGTTTCAACGTTGAGACAGACTTGAGGGGGAGTTAGATCAGGGCCTTCCTGCTTTGCAATGTTAAAACAGACCTGATGTGTAGTTTCCTGGGTTGATCAATGGGGAAAAGTGGGAAGGGTTGAGTGGGGGTTGTAGCTCCCTTACATAAATAAGAGAAACGCCCTCAGAAAAATAAGATAAAACCACAAACTTCTAGCACTACTAACCCATTTCAGGCCCCTTCTCTTTTTCTGGAGAGCTTTGTTCCTTAATAAACTCCTTCTTTCACTTTTCCTTTTGGTGTCCACATTCCTTAATCTTCCTGGTCTTGACACAGCAGAGCTGAAAACTAACCCGACAGCTGAGCTGAAAACTCCAGCAACATCCACAAGAAGCTCATGAAAGTTCTTAGTATCTCTGCAGATGGCTCCAGCAGGGATTGGGCAAGAATCCCTGGAGCACCAAACAAATGTAGCAGAGCAGAATAGCACTACCAGGGGGAAGAAAGCTAAATAATCATTAAAACAGTGGCAAAACTGATTATAACCTACATGCTGAACTTAAGCAGGGTGACTGCCTGCTAAAAGAAATGACTTAAATAAGATCAAGATTCCTAACATAATACCCACAATGTCCAAGGTATAAGTGAAAATCACTTGTTATATGAAGAAATAGAAAAACCTCAATTCTGAATGAGAAGGAGAATAAACTCATATCAATACTAAGAAGAACATGATATGGGTATGAGTTGATAAGGATTTTCAATTAGGCATTATGAAGATGCTTCAGCAATTAATTTCACATTTTCTTGAAACAAATACAAAATAAAAATTGTTCAAAGAAGAAGACATTATTTGAAAATAAACAAGACTTCCACTTCTAAAAAAGAGAATGATAGTACTTATTTTATTTTTACCCCAAGTTAAAAAAAACTGTGAACATTATATATAAAACTAACATATGGACACTGAACATTGAAGAGAAGTAGACCAGCTAATGTTTGTGTGACCTGAAAATCAACATAGTGGTGAGTTCTGGGTTTTCTAATTGCATCACATATCTCAAACTAGGTCCCAGGGTATTTAGCACACTGAAATGCCAACATGTAAACAATGAAACCTCCAACAAAAGCCTATCCTCTATATAAAAATTTTAAAAAACAGAAAATATTTAGAAAATAACAACCAAACACCATAAAATAAAAATGTAGTACTATTTCTGGCTATACCATCAAAGACTAAGTAGTTTTTGTTTTTTGAAAAAGATAAACAACATTAACAAACCTTTAGCTAGACTAAGAAACAAGCAAAAAAAATAAGACCCAAATAAATAAATAAAATCAGAAATAAGACCCAAATAAATAAAATCAGAAATAAAAAGTTATTACAACTGATACCACAGGCATACTATAGGTCATAAGAGACTAGTATGACCTTCTATACATCAACCAACTGGAAAGCTAAAAGATATATATATATATATATAAATTCTTGGATGCTCACAACCTACCAAGATTGAACTATGAAGAAATAAGAAATCTGGGCAGAGCAGTAACAAGTAAGAAGATTGAATCAGTAATAAAAATTCTTCCATCAAAGAAAAGCCTAGGACCTTAAGGCTTCACTGCTGAATTCTACCAAACATTTAAACAAGAACTAATACCATTTCTTTTAAAACTATTCAAAAAAAATTGAAAAGAAGGGCATTCTTCCTAACTCATTCTGTGAGACCAGTGTTGCCCCAATTCCAAAACCAGACAAGGATACAACAAAAAAGAAAACTGCAGGCCAATATCCCTAGTAAACACAGATGCAAAGTTTCTCAAAAACAAACAAACAAAAATACTAGCAGACCAAATATAACTGCATATTGAAAAGATAATTGAGAATAATTAACTGGCATTCTTCCTAAGACGCAAGAATTGTTAAAGATATACAAATCAATACACATGATGTATCACATTAGCAGAATGAAGGACAGAAACTATAAGATCATTTCAATAGATGCAGAAAAAGCACTTGACAAAATTTTACATTGCTTTCTAATAAAAAATTTCAGCAAATTCAGTATATATGGAATGTATTGCAACACAATTAAGACCATATATGACAAACCCACAGCCAGTATCATATTGAATGAGGAAAAATTTAAAGCTTTTCTTCTAAGATCTGGAAAAAGACAATGGTATCCACTTTCACCACTTTCATTTAGCATAGTACTGAAAGTCCTAGCTGGAGTAATTAGGCAAGATACAGAAATAAAAAAGGCATCCAAATTGGAAAATAAAAATTTAAATTGTCCATTTGTTGAAACATAATCTTATACAAAAAAACCTTATACACAACTAAAAAGCTGTTAGAAATGATAAATGAATTCAGTAATTTGTTGAGTTACAAAATCAACATGCAGAACTCAGAAGCATTTCTATTCACTAATAACAAACTATCAGAAAAAGAAGTCAAGAAAGAATCTCATTTACGATAGCTACAAAAATATCTCTAAAAATAGATTTAGCCAAGAAGGTGAAAAATCTCTGTAATAAAAACTATAAGACACTGATGCAGAAAATAAAAGAGGATGCAAATACAGAGATTTCTGTGTTTATGGATTACAAAAATTAATATTGTTAAAATTCTCATGCTACTCAGAGTGATCTACAGATTGAATGTAATTGTTATTAAACTACCAATGACATTCATTATAGAAATAGACCTAAAATTTGTATGGAACCCCAGAAAAACTCAAGTAGTCAAAGCAATCTTGAGCAAAAAGGACAAAGCTGAAGTCATCACACCACCTGGCTTCAAAGTATACTAAAAAGCTGAAGCAGCATGATTCTGGCATATAATCAGACACATAGATAAATGGAGCACAACAGACGCCTAGCAATAAATCCACATATTATAGCCAGTTGATTTTAAATCAAGTTGCCAAGAAGATACAATGGAGAAAAAACAATCTCTTCAATAAATGGTGTTGGGTAAACAGGATATCCACATACAGAGGAATGAAATAAACTCCACTCTCTCACCATATACAAAAATCAACTCTAAATGAATTAATAACTTAAAAGTAAGACCTGAGACTATGAAACTACTAGGAGAAAGCATAGAGGAAATTTTCCTTGACACTGATCTAGGCAAAATATTTTTATAGCAAGATCTCAAAATCATGTGAAACAAAAGCAAAAATAGAAAAAAAAACAAGATTACATCAAACTAAAACACTTTTGCACGGCAAGGAAGCAGTAAATAGAGGGAAAATACAAATTACAGAATATGAGAAGATATTTACAAACTATATATCTGGCAAGGAACTAATATTCACAATGTATTAGAAACTCAAAACACCTCAAAAGAAAACATCAAATAGCCCTAATTGAAAAATGGTGAAAATACCTGAATAGAAATCACTCAAAGAAGACATACAAAAGGCCAACAGGTATATTAAAAAAAAAAAAATCCGCATCACTAATCCTCAGAGAAATGCAACTCAAAACCACAATGAGATATTACCTACCCCAGTTAGAATGCTCATTATCAAAAAGACAAATGATAACAAGTCAAGACAAGAATGTAGAAAAAAGGAAACTCCTAGAAACTTTTGGTGAGAATGTAAATTAGCTCAGTCATTATGGAAAATACTATGTAGGTTTCCCAAAAATTAAAAATAAAACTATCATATGATCAAGCAATTCTACTATTGGGAATATATTCAAATAAATTAAAATCAGTATGTCAAAGAGATATTTGTATTCCCATGTTTATTGCAGCACTATTCATAATAGCCAAGAAATGGAATTAATCTGAGTGCTTCTCAAGAGATGAATACATAAATAAAATGCAGTATCGATACACAATGGAACACTATACAGCTATAAAAATAAATAAAATCTTGTCATTTGCAGCAACATAGATGAACCTGGAAGACAGTATATTAAGTGAAATAGGCCAGCCACTGAAAGACAAATATCACATAACCTCACTCATATGTGAAATGGAAAAAAGGTGATCATGTAAAATCAGAGAGTAGAACGGTGGTTACTAGAGTTTAAGGTAGTTAGAGGGTAGAAGGGATGGAGAGAATCTTTTTAAATGATACACATAGTTACAGTTAGATAGGAGGAATACATTTCAAGAAATCTATTGTACAGCAAGGCAACTATAGTTGACAATGATATATTTTTGAGAAATGTAAAGACAGCAGAAGTTACGTGCTTTTGTCACAATAAAATAATAACTCTTAGATTTAACTATTTCAAAATGTATTTGTACTTCATCATATCTGCATAATAAAATCATACATTATTACCTGCTAATTTAAAAATAGTAAATTTTTAGAAAATTAAAAAATAAATTTCCACAAAAAGTGCTTTAGCAATTCAACATCCATAGGTTATAAAAAATAACCTGTCTCATTTTTTACATGAAAACAAATTCAACATGTACACATTAAATATAAAATGCAAAAATACAATTTTCTTCTAATGGAGTTAAATCTCTGGGATCCTGTGCTTGCAAAGATTTTTTTTTTTTAGACTTGGTGCCAAAAACCCAATCTATAAATTTAAAAAATGATCTACTTGATCAAAATTAAAAATTTTGCTCTGAAAAAATTCTACAAAGAACATAAAAGGACAAACTTTGAGCTGGGAGAAAATATTTGAAAACCACATATCCAAGAAAGGAATAGTATCTGAAATATACAAAGAACTCTCAAAATTGAATAGCTAAGGAAACAAGAAAACAATATGAGAAAAATAAAACAAAGAAGATGGCAAAAATGACATTACAGCAAAGAAGGGATATATACATTTATTTTACACATCTAAGAAGATATACAATACCATTGACATTTAAGACAATGAAATTGAAATTATAATAAGATATCGCTACATGTCTGTCAGAATAGCCAAGGAAAATGTCATAATAAAAAAATGCTGGTGGAGATAAGTAGGCTCATTTACGCATTGCTAATAAGAATATAAAACTGCACTGATAATCTGAAAAACATTTTGGAAGCTTCATAAAAAGCCAAACATGTTTCTACCATATTTACTTTCTGGGCACTCATCCCAGAGAAATGAACACTTATGCACACACACACACACACAAAAATCCTGTAAACAAATGTTTATGGTAGCTTTTTTTTCAATTGTCAAAACCTGTAAACAACCCAGATGTCTTTCAATGGTTGAATTCTTAAACAAACCCTGGTACCTATATAATAGGAAATTCTTCTCAGCAATAAAAAGGAAACATGACTAGATCTAAACAATGACCTAGAATCAACAAAGACAAAAATTTTCTAGTTTATGCTGAGTGTAATAGCCAATTTCAAATGGTCATATACTCAGTGACAAAATGACAAATGGAAGTTATAAAGTTCTAGAAATGACAGGAGTTGAGTGATTGAAAAAGTCTAAGTAGGGGTAAGCATTTGAGAGAAGTGGACACATATATAGAAAAACAGCTAAAGGATATTTTTGGCAATGGAAATATTTATATCTTGACTCATCACTGTCAATGCTGCAGTTATTATAGTGTAATTATAGTTTTGCAAGATATAAACACTTTGGAAATCTGGATAGAGTATACAAGATTTATCCGTACTATTTCTTACAAGTGCATATGAATCTATAATTATCTCAGCATTAATAGTTTGACTTAAAAGTTTAAGAACTACATAAAAATATAAAATGAAACAATAACAATAACCGATATTTTTATCTTGCTAGGTGGGCTCAAAGTTGAGTAAAAAAGACAAAGGTAGAATCATTAACTTGATAACAGATGAATATCACTTACCCTACCTGGAAAAAAAAGACAGAAAATGTATTTAAGAGACAATTCTGAGTATATCTGCAGGAATCTATGAAAAAGTAACAAAAGAACTAACATTCTTATGGTCCATATCCCTCAATGGAAGAAGAAAGAGTGCAGGACTGCAAAAATATTTAATGAAACAATAATTGAACCCTTCCTAAATTTAGTGAAAGACTTAAATGTATGAATTTTAAAAACTAAGTGAATTTCATAAACAAATTATGTTCTCATAAAGAATAGGCTCAAAGAAAGACTCACTAAATCACATCATGATTAAACATCTGAAAACAAAAGACAGAAAAATATTTCTTAAAAAGAGTGTAAGAAATGACTCATTGCTTCTAAAGGAATACCAAATTTAATTATGGGAGATTTCTCATCTGTTACAAAGGAGATCAGAGGAAATGACATAATATTTTTCAGTGCCAAAAGAAAATAATTGTTAACTCAAAAGCCTATATTCAGTGAAACTATCCTTCAAAAATAAAACAAAATCAAGTTATTATCGAACAGTGGAAGAATAAGAGAATTTGTTGCTAGCAGAACTCTCCTTAAAATGTCTATAGACAATTCAATAAACAGAAAGAAAAAAATAACACAATAAGGCTGAAAACTTCAAAAAAGGAAGAAAAATAAAATAGATGAAAGATACTGTAAACATAACTGATTTTCCTTCCCCATGAGATTATTTAATCATATTTCATGTTTGAAGCTGATCCTATCTGATGTGTACTCAATGTAGGTTGACGAATGACTTGAAAGCTATATTTTTAAAGTGGGGAGAATAAAGGAACAAAAAAATGAAAATAAAATTTTAGCACTTCACTTGAATAGGTGAAACATCAATACCAGTAGACTAGTTCAATCTGTATATAGCAATACATAACCACTAAACAAAATATAACAAGTGACATACCAAAAATAAATAAATAAATTAAAATTATACTAAAATGTCTTCAAGTATGCCAAAGGAATGAAATGGGCAACAAGCTGAAGAAGCAGGAAAAAAGATAATAAAATGGCAGACATAAACCCTAAATTATAAGTAATTTATTTAAATGTGAATAAGTACACTAATTAAAAGGCAGATTAAGAGCAGATTATTAAAAATTAATCAAGTCTTTTCTATCTACAAAAAATCATTTCAAACACAATGACATGTAGTTGGAAAGCAAAAAGATGAAAAATATGTATATTATGAAAATTAAAGCCAGGCTCGGTGGCTCAGGCTGTAATCCCGCGCCTTGGGAGGCTGAGGTGAGTGGATCGCCTGAGCCCGCGGGGTTCAAGACCCGCCTAGGTAACTTGGCGAGACCTCATCTCTACAATAAATTAAAAAAAAATTAACCAGGCATGGTAGCGCGCCTGTAGTTCCAGCTACTTACAAGGCTGAGGCGGAAGGATCGCCGGAGCCCAGCAGGTCAAGGTTGCGGTGGCCGCTCCCTGCCACTGCACTCCAGAGTGAGACTCCAACTCAAAAAAAAAAAAACAAAAAAAAAAACAAGAAAATTAATATTAGGTAAATTGTTACTCTAGATATAAATATAAAATATTAGACTTCAATGTAAAGAGAATTACTAGGAAAAAATAATCATAAAATAATTCACCAACAAAAGACAGCAATTTTAGGGGTGAATGCATTAAAAGCAGAGCTTCAAAATAAATTAAAAAAAAAAGCTGAAAGGAAGAATAAACAAACCACAATTATAGTTGAAAATTTCAGAATTCAACTCTCAACAATGTATAGAACTGCTAGACAAAAAATCAGTAATGATATAATTGAAATGAAATATACAACCAACCAACAGAATTAAATTGACATTTTATACAACATTCTACCCAAAAGTAATAGAACATATATTATTCTTCAAGTGTCTTTGAAATAAATATTGATTAAGATCACATCCTGGGTCATAAAAAAAAACTTATCAGCTTTAAATAATTCAAATCATAAAATACATTTTCTCTTAAATCTCTGACAATTGAATCTAACTGGAAATCAATAACAGAAAGACAAGAGAAAAATTTCTGAACACTTGAAAATTCAACAGCATACTTTTAAATAATGCATGGATCGATAAGTAAATTCTAAAGGATATAACAGATACACAGAAATAAACAAAAATGATAACAACAAAGTTAATGAGACAGAAATAAAGCAATGTTGAGAAAAATGCATAGTAGTTAATGTTTAGATAGAAAGTTCTCCAATAAATTATCTAAGTTCTTACCTCAAGAAGGTAGAAAAAAAGCCGGGCTCGGTGGCTCAGCCTGTAATCCTGCGCCTTTGCGAGGCTGAGGTGAGTGGATTGCCTGAGCCCACGGGTTCGAGACCTGCCTGGGCGGCGAGACCTCATCTCTACAATAAATCAAAAAATCAGGCGGGCGTGGTAGTGCATGCCTGTAATTCCGGCTACTTGGAAGGTTGAGGCGGAAGGATCGCTGGAGCCCAGCAGGTCGAGGCTGAGGTGGCTGGGAGCGGCCACTGCACTCCAGTCTGGGCGACAGAGTGAGACTCCAACTCAAAAAAAAACCAAACAAGAAGGTAGAAAAAGAAGAGAGCAAAATAAACACAATGCAAGATGAAGGTGGGAAATAATAAAAAACAGAAATCAATGAAACTGACATAAGGAAAGCAACAGAGTAATCAATGGAAAAAGATTGTGTTAGGGTATGGATAGGGTGAGGGTGAGATGGATGGAGAGGGAGAGGGCTGGGGAGGCGCAGCACTGCCAGAGTTGGTGTGCTGGAGGTGCACGCTGGCAACCCAGGGATCCGAGTAAATGCAAAGAATTGCAACACACAGAGGTGAGAGCAGAACAGATTTATTTAAGAAAGCTTCACCCCCCAACCCCACAGACAGGGAATGGGCCTATACTCTAGGTGAGTGTGGCGTTGTAGCCCCCCAGAGCCCTGGCTTAAATCCTTTTCCTTGGAGATGTTGCAGTCAGGTAGACGTGACTGCCATGACTTCTTTATCGACCACCTGTGGATGTCTTGGAAAGCCTGTGACACAGACACTCACCAATGTCTGTCCATATTATCATAGCCCCTAGAGAAGGGCGTGACAAGGATTCTAATTCTCCTGTATCTTCCCGAACCACATTTCTTCGAGTTAATGGAGGGTGCACTCCCCCTTATTTCCTAGGCATTCCCAGGGGGTAGCTTTGGGGGATCCTTGACTTTCCTGTAGATAGGGCCCATTCTACTGGAAGATTGAATTTCCACCTGCTCCCCCTCTGGGTGGTCATAACTTTTGTAATTACAAGTTTCATGACTTTTACAAACCTTGCTCAATGGATGATGTCTTAGGCCTTGTAAATTCCCTTTACTCTATGCAAGCTTGATTGCCGCCATGAGATATCTCTGATACCTGGCACCAGGAAATCTGTTCCTGAAAAGACAAAGTCGGCGAGGTTAATTTTGCCTGAAGTGTGCATTTCTCCAAAAGCTTAGCTTCTACTTTCTCATCATTATGTCAGGGTTTAAGACCAAGATGAAAAATGGCTTCCCACTCTTGGTCTGCCCTTTCAGGTTGTTTGTCAATAACATAAATGAAGTAATTTATAGACCTTTATCAAGTTTGATAAGGATTAAAACAAAGAAGATTTAAATAGCATCAGGAATAAAATGGGATACCACAAATGATACTGAAGACATTTAAATTTTAATAAAAGACTTTTGGCTTCAAGGCCGTGTGTAAAAAGTTGAATAAGTTGTCATTCATGTTTTTTCAACAAGAAAAGACTAAAAAACAAACCAATCTTTCTTGATCCTATCTGAGAACTGAGGGTGCAAGGTGAATCATTACACCCAAAAATGAAGAAAGAGAATTTAGAGAATGACAACTGAGGTTTAGCTGAAAGGAACACTGAAATGGAAATTTTAATGAATTGCTGCAGGCTGTTTCACTAGGGAGACAATGAGAAAGTCTTGGGGCCCTACCATCCTATGCAAAGCCGCACAATTTTGCGAGACATACTACCAAGAACCCCATCAGGTTCTCATGGCGAAGAATCAAGAAAGGTCATTCCTTCAAAGTTCACTCTGGCTACCTTAGCTAACTAGTCATTATTGTAAAATACACCTGAGATAGGGACCTGGCAGAACTAGTTTCCCTACATGAAGTTCACAAGGCCCAGACCTCACTGACAAGACAGGATATGGTACAAAGACTGACCAAAGCTAGCAGAAACCAAATAGGATCAAGCCAGCATCAAAAACAACCTCTGCTTGCCGTTTTTTACTCATTGTCCTCTAATTACAATACATTAACCCACTAAAAGTCACTCCCACCAGCACCATGACAGTTCATAATTACCATAGCCACTACAGAAGTTATCCTATATAATTTTTGAAAGGTAGTAACCTTCGATTATGGGAACTCCCTGCCCTATTCCCAAAAAATCCATGCTTGATCCACCCCTTGCTAGCACATAAACAGAGACAGTTATAAAAATAAAATCCCAGCCTATAATCCCAGAACTTTGGGAGGTTGAGGTGAGAGGATTGTTTGAGCCCGAGAGTTCGAGACCAGCCTGGGCAACTTGGTGAAATCTCATCTCTACAATAAATCACACACACATACAAACTAGCTGGGCATAGTGGAATGTGTCTATAGTTCCAGCTACTTGGAAGTCTGAGGTGGAAGGATTGCCTAAGCCCAGCAGGTTAAGACTGTGGTGGCCTTGAGCATGTCACTAACTCCAGCTTGGGTGACAAAGAGTGAGACACCAACTCAAAAAAATAAATTAAAATTTAAATTAAAAAAAAAAAAACAGTGATGTATGGCTGTTATTCTTCCTATAGATAAGCCAGGGCTGCTCTGCTGATACAGAGACTCACTAATGTCCATTCATATTGTGTCAATTCCAGCCGGGCTCGGTGGCTCAGCCTGTAATCCCGCGCCTTTGGGAGGCTGAGGTGAGTGGATTGCTTGAGCCCACGGGTTTGAGACCCGCCTGGGCAGCGAGACCTCATCTCTACAATAAATCAAAAAATCAGCCGGGCGTGGTAGCGCGTGCCTGTAATTCCGGCTACTTGGAAGGCAGAGGTGGAAGTATCGCTGGAGCCCAGCAGGTCAAGGCTGCGGTGGCTGGAGCGGCCACTGCACTCCAGTTTGGGTGACAGAGTGAGACTCCAACTCAAAAAAAAAGAAACAAAAAATAAACATATTGTGTCAGTTCCTAGAGAAGGGCACTCCCAGTAAGTAGCTTCAGGGGATCCTTGACTTCCCTGCAGACTACACCCAAAGATGTAATCCCTATTTACTCCCCTTCATAGTAATCACAGGTTTGAACAACATAACATCAATGTAATTGTAAGTCTTGTGATTTGTATAACTTTTGCATCAATGTAATTGTGAGTCTTGTGATTTGTGTAACTTTTGTAATGCATGATAAACTTCCTTTACTCTAAATGTCACTATCTAAATGTTAAATGCAGTTACAACTTAAGTCCTGTACAAGTCTTTGCTGGTCACATGGCTAATGTACCAGCTAATGTACCCACAAATCTGGACTGTAAAAGTCAACTGCGAGGACCGAAGGGTGAGCAGAACCATTTTAGAAAGACCTTGAGTCCAGCTCTGCTCCTGGGATTCAAACTCCAAAATAAACTTCTTTCTACCATTTCCCTGCTCCTTAATTTATCGGTTTCAAGGGTGCGCAGCCAAGCGTTACTCGGACCATAACACTGCCTATGGAGTAGAAGCCTGGTCTCTGTCATTTCCATAAACTTACCTCTTATTTTCCAAATGAAACCCTAGAGATGCCTGTGGACTGCTCTGCCTGTGGATTCCTTTCTCTAACAAATATACTTTTCTTTCCTACTTAATGGCTGGCACTTGAATTCCTTCCTGAATGGAGCCAAGAACCCACATGGCCTCAGAATGAAACCCAATTTTCAGGTTTGCCTGCATCATCTTCCTTGGAGACTGGTGGAATCCCAACTTTGGGATCCCCTGACTTTTATCACTTTCAGAACTTTCTTCCTAACAAAGGCTTATATTCCAGTAAGATGGACTTTGTCAGAGACTTAGTCCAGTCATTTTTCTCACTCCAGCCTTTATGTCTAACTTGAGGGGAGAAAAATGGAGAATAAACACTGGAAAAGTTCACAGCCCAGGGAAGCAAGCCCACTAAAAGACTAAGATTTAACAGTAAATATATGAAACCATTTTCTTCCCTATTATTTAACACTGCAACAGTTGATATAGGCTGGTGCGGTAGCTCACGCCTGTAATCCCAGAACTTTGAGAGGCTGAGGCAAGAGTATTGCCTGAGCCTAGGGGTTCCAGACCAGCCTGGACAACTTGGTGAGACTGTGTCTCTACAATAAATCAAGAAAAATTTGCCAGGCATGGTGACACATGCCTGTAGTTCCAGCTACTTGGAAGGCTGAGGCAGAGGGATCACCTGAGCCCAGCAGGTTGAGGCTGCAGTGGCTGTGAGCATGCCACTGCACTCCAGCCTTGGCAACAGAGTGAGACTCCAACTCAAAAAGAAAAAAGAAAAAAAAAAAAAGAAAAAGAAAAGGAAAAAAAGAGCTCTAATATAGTAACAGTGGATTATAATGGAAATATCTACAAGACAAAGACTCTGTAAAGATATTAATGTTATAACAGTAACGACTCATTGAGTAATTGTAGCATAGGCTTGGGATGTAAATAACAGCAATGTCATAAATGATAGGAGAAACAAATTGTGAATTTTTTTATATAACACATCTAAAGTGGAATAGTGTTATTAAAAGGTGATTACATTAGGTAAGAATGTTCATTGTAAACTCTAGGGCAACCATTATACTTCAAATAAATATAAGTGATGTCTCAGTCAGGATTCTACAAGAGAAACAGAACTACAGAAGATAAACATTAAGAGATTTATTGCAAAGAACTGTTTTCTGTGATTGTTGTGAGGAATGGTAAAGCAAATCCCTATCCATAGAGTAGGTCATCTGGAAAGGCAGCCTGGAACTGGGACTATACGTAATTTGGATGATGGAATTATGTGTAATTCTTTTATTTGTAGATTTGCTATTTCCTAAGTTTTTACAGTGTTTACATGTTATTTTATTACATTAAAAAATAGCACAAACAACCTAAAGAAATAGAACTATATTGATTATTTTTCATTTTTATTTATGAATTCTTTCATGTTATATTACTAGAGGGAAGGAAAATTTAAAAAAGCAAAAAACCTAAAACATCCACTATGTTAAGACAATTAAAGAATATCTATAAATATAACATAGATACACTCATTGGAATGACTATAAAGATGTCTCCCAATCAGAATAAATTAAACTAATTCCTGATATTTTAAAAATAGCAACTTTCAAATATTTTATTTTAATATGATTGTTTTCCAGAGGAAACTAATAACTATTTCACCACACTGACACACATCATATTGTTCTCTGTTGATTCTAGAAAGAGCTGTTTATTTCACCAAAAAAATCCTTAAATTTCCCAGGAGAAGTCATGCCTGACAATTTTGTAATGATATAAAACCCCATTTGACTTGACCTGAATCTTAAATTCAAAAAACAAAAAGGGCTAATCTAATGTTTCAAGAAAAGCAAGTGTCATGAAAGTGGATTAACAGCTCTGATGACTAAAGTATTTTATGTATCAATTGACTGAGAGAATTGAATAGTCAATAGAATACAGGCAATTTAAAGCTCAGTCAACCCTAAACCTGAGGGACCAATTCTCAGAGTTACTGTGTTATTCAGTTTTAATGCTCATTCAGTCTTTGATAGCTCTGCTGAGGATGTGATGTAGTCACTGAACACTGTGATGCTGGTGGTTTATTATTATTATGTTTAGAATTATCCAATGTCTTGCCTCTGAATTGAAACCAGTGGCTTCTTTTTTAGAGCTTAATGATCAATGAAGAGTAGCTGAAAGATTGAATTTTCAATTATGAAATTCAAATGAAGACCTTTTTATATGGAAAGGTATTTAGATTTACTTATGCTATCTACTTTTGCATGAACTATTTTACCTAATTATGGTACATGTTTACCTATTTCTATGTTTTCTTTTTTTGGCAGGGATTTTTTTCTAATTATTTTTTTCTTCTATGGATTGGAAATGTTTCTATGCTACAGTGTCTACAATACACATATTAGCTTTCATATTCAAACTAGAAAAGTATTAGGTACATCATAATCTTTACTTTTCTCTGAACCATAAAAATAACTGAACAATAAAAAAAACTGAAGTGCTCTAGCTAAGATCATCTACCTGTCAATTTATATAACATCTGAAGATCAATGCAACCAGATCTATCATGTTTTCAAAAAAAATATATTGTCTAGAAATTGTTATCCAAATTTTAAAACATCACTAATTATTTGCTTTACCCATGTGAAATATATTTTTTAGTTCATTGTTTTTTTCTCTTTGTAATTTTTGCGTTTAGACCTATATTTTTCTATTTCTGAAGTACATATTTAAAACTCCATTAATAAAGTTCTGTCACTAATAAATGATCTCAGGCTTCATTTTTATGAAGTGGCTCTTGTTTGGCCCTGTGTATCCTGGGTATGCTATTTCAGGTTATAATTACTTTCAGATATGAAGAGTACAAATCATTATTTAGAAAATTATAAAACTGAGCTCATTAAAACTCAGAAATTTGGCTTATAATTTAAAAATATACTATACTTTCAAAAGGCAAATTAAAAACTTAAGAAGATATTTAAAATACATTTAATCTTCCAGTAAGTGCTCAAAAATATAAAAAGGAAACCAATTTAACAAATAAATGAGCAGAGCATATTATTGGACGTTTCACAAAAAATACACAATGATACATATGAAAATATGCTCACTTTACCAAATGGCAATTTATAAATTACAGGTGGATCTTACACTGATACAATTTCATTAAGAAAATTATTCAATTTGCTAGCAGATGTCAGTTGTCTTGTAATTTAGAATCCAGAAATTCTACAAAAAAAAAAAAAAAAAAACCTTCTTAAAATGTTCCTCAAAGACATTTGTAAGGATAATCAAAGCAACACTAACTAAAGCAGCAATAACAAAAGCTGGAATAGTAAAAAAAAAAACCTAACAGAAAATTAAAATGGATTTTGTAATCGCAACACTTTTTCTTATTAATTAAGAAAAAGTGTTGAGATTACAAAATAATTTTCTAATGAATGCATGTAGGGCAATTTTATTTAACTTTTTAAAAACTGTGTAAGCTGGGCTCGGTGGCTCAGCCTGTAATCCCGCGCCTTTGGGAGGCTGAGGTGAGCCGATTGCCTGAGCCCGCGGGTTCGAGACCCGCCTGGGCAGCAGACCTCATCTCTACAATAAATCAAAAAATCAACCGGGCGTGGTAGCACATGCCTGTAATTTCGACTACTTGCAAGGCTGAGGCGGAAGGATCGCTGGAACCCAGCAGGTCGAGGCTGCGGTGGCCGGGAGCGGCCACTGCACTCCAGTCTGGGCGACAGAGTGAGACGCCAACTCAAAAAAAAAAAAAAAAAAAAACACAACTGTGTATTGTTCAGAGAATTATACATGTGACAAAGTTATGAAGCAAACCAAAGGCATGATAAATGCAAATCCCAGGTAAGTAACTACATCTCAGTGGGGTGAAAGAAGATGTAATTTCAAAGAGTTATACAGAAGACAATGAAGATTATTTTATGATTTTTAAAATGTGGGTACATGTGATTTATTATATCATTTTCAGCACATATATGTTACATATATTTCTCTGTAAACTTGAAATATTTCAGAATTTCAAAATAGTTAAAATAATTAAATTTATTTTTTTTTATTTTAACAGCTTTAGGGGTACAACTGGTTTTTTATTACATGGATGTATTGTGTAGTGTGAAGAAGTCTGGGCTTTACGTGTACCTGTCACCCCCACTAGTGCACATTGTAGCCAGCGGGTAAGTTTTCATACCTCCCCCTTCCCCCGGAGTCATTATACCACATTATATATTTTTGCAGACCCATAGCTTAGCCCCCATTTATAAGTGCACCCATTGGTTTTCTGTTCCTGCATTACTTCACTTATGGCCTCCAATTCCATTTAAGTAGTCACAAAAGGCATTATGTTATTCTTTTTTATGACTGAATAGTATTTCATGGCATATATACCACCTTGTCTTTATCTACTGATCATTTTATAGGCATTTAAGTTGATTCCACGTCTTTGCCATTATGAATTGTGATATATATGAGACTGCAGCAATTCAGAGATAGCTTCAGACTGCTCTTTTAATTCTAGTTCTCTTGCTATTTCCACCACATTTGTAATTACTTTCTCCACTAATTCTTGAAACCCTCGAAGTCATCCATGAGGGTTGGAATCAACTTCTTTCAAATTCTTCTTATTCATGATATTTTGACCTCTCCCTGTGAATCATAGATCTCCTTAATGGTTTATTGGTTGGGGAATTATTGTAAGAAGGTTTCCAATTTGCTGTCCTCAGATCCTTCAGAGGAACAGCATTTAATAGCTGGGATGGGTACAGTGGCTCACACCTGAAATCACAAGGTGGCAGGATTGCTTGAACCCAGGAATTTGAGACCAGCTTAGGCAACATAGCGAGACCTCCTCTCTAACAAAATAAAAAATAAAATAAAATATTTACTTGGGTGTGGTGGTAGCTTCTGTAATCCCAGCTACTCCAGAGGCTGAGCTGGAAATATCGCCTGAGCCTGGCATCCTGGTCAAGTCTGCAAGGAGCTGTGATTGTGCCACTGCACTCCAGACTGGACAACAGAGTGAAACCCTGATTCAAGAAAAAATTTTGAAAGACATAGCCTTAAAAAACACATTTTTAAAAAATGTTAGATCTAGAGGGTACATATTTGTTACATGGACCTATTGAAATACTGATGGGGATTGGAATTCAGGTAATCAATTCCCCAGAAAATGAACACTGTACCTGATAGACAACTTCTGAACTCTAACCACCTTCCCCACTTCCCACCGTTTAGTGTCCCGTGTTTATCATTTTCATCTTTATGACCATTTAGCTATCATATAAGTACAACCATACAGTGTTTGGAGCTCTGTTTCTGAGATATTTCACTTAGAATGATGTTCCCTAGCTCCATCTGTGTTGATGCAAAGAACATGCATTTGTTCTTTGTTACAACTACATAATATTTCATGATGTACATATACTGCATTTTTCTTATTCAGTCAATTGTTGATGGTCACTTGGGCTGGTTCCATGACTCTGCTATTGTGAACAGTGCTGCAATGAACATGCAAGTATAGGTATTTTTTAAATATAGCAATTTCTTTTCCTTTGTGTGAATCCTTAGTAGTGAGGTTCCTGGGTCTAATGGTAGGTCTATTTTTAGTTATTTGAGAAATTTCCATACTGTTTTCTATAGAAGTGGAATGAGTTTACGGCACAATCAATGGTATATGAGTGTTCCATTTTCTGAGCATCCATGCCAACATCAGTTGTGTTTGACATTCAATTATAGTCATTCTAACAGGGGTACGGTAGTATCTCACTGTAGTTTAAATTTGCATTTCCTTGATAGTTAGTGATGTTGATCATATTTGCACATGTTCCTTAGCCAATTTTGTGTCTTCTTTTTTAAAACTTTAATTTTATTATAAAGGTGTGGGTACAAGTAAGGATTAACTACCTAGGTAGTCTGCATGCAGGTGAAGTTTGGGCTTCCAACTGCCTTTGCTCTCACTGGTAGTAGACCAGGTACCCTCTGTGTTGTCATGTGCACCTCATCCTTCTCCCTCCCCCCTTCCCCTAGTAGTGCCCAGTGTCTGCCAATACCTCCCTTGTGCTAATGTGACTATTATTTAGGGCCCCCTTATGAGTGAGAGCATGTGGTTTTTTATGCTTTGTTTCTGTGATAGATAACTTAGTATGATGGTCTCCAAATCCGTCCAATATGCTGCACAGTCCATGACTTTCTTCCTCTTCATGGTTGCATAATACTCCATCATGTATGTGTACCACATTTTCTTTATCCAGTCCACTTTCTATGGGCAGTAGGGTTGGTTCCATATTTTTTGCTATTGTGAATTGTGTAACAATATGCATGTGCAGGTGTCTTTTTAATAAAATGATTTATGTTCCTCTGGATATATTCCTAGTTGAGAGATTGTTGAATTGTACAAAAGGTTGATTTCTAGTTAATTTGGGAATCACCACACTGCTTACTATAGAAGATGAACTAGCTAGCACTCCCACCAACAGTGTAGTAATGCTCCCTTTTCACCCCATCTGCAACAGCATCTGTTGTTTTTTGACTTATTAATGTTGGCTGTCCTTACTGGAGTTAGGTGGTATCTCATTGTAGTTTTGATTTTCATTTATCTAATGAGAAGTGAGGCTAAACATTTTTTCATATGTCTGTTTGGCTACTTAAATGTCAACTTTTGAGAAGAGTCTATTCATGTTTTTTGTTCACATTTTAATGTTTTTTTTCCTTTCACTTCATTTGAGTTCCTTGTAGATCCTATATATTAGGTCCTTATCAGATGCAAAATTTGCAAATTTTTCTCTTTCTTTTTTTTTAAGCCACTTTGTAGATCATCTCTTTATTCTCTTGATTTATTTTGCTGTGCAGAAGTTTTTCAGTTTGATGATGTTCCACTTGTCTATCTTAGTATCTATGGCATTCATTTTTGGGGACTTGGTAAAGAATTATTTTCCTATTCTGGTTTGCATACTGTTATTTCTTACATTTTCTTTTAGTATTCCTATAGTTTAAGGTTTTATGTTTCGGTACTTGATCCCTTTTGAGTTGATTTTTGTATATAGTGATAGGCAGAGGTCCAGTTTCATTCTTCTGCATGTTGTCAGCCAGTTCCCAGCACCATTTGCTAAATATGGTTTCCTTTCCCCAGTGGTTGTTACCAGTGAATTTATTGAAGATGAGTTGATTGAGAGATCGGGATTTTGCTTCCATCATTTCTGTCCTGTTTCATGGTCTGTGTGCCTATTATTCTAGTATCAAGTTGTTTTGGTTACTGTAGCCTTGTAATAAAGTTTAAAGACTGGAAGTATGATATCTCTCAGTTTGTTCTTGCTAGGTCTTTCAGTAAAATATTGAATAAAAGTGGTAATAGTAGTCATTCTGTCTTGCTCTAGTTCTGAGGGGGAATGCTTCATACTTTTCCACATTGTGTATAGTGTTGGATGTAAGTTTGTAATATATGGCTCTTATTATTTTGAGATATCTTCCTTTAATGTTTCTTTAAGGTCTAGATCATTAGCAGTTTTTACCATGAAAAGATATTGGATTCTATTAAATTACTTTTCTGCATCTATTGAGATAATTGATTGTACCATTTTTGATGTTGTTTTTCTAATTCTGTTTGTGTGGTGAATCTCATTTATTGATTTGTGTATGTTGAACTATCCTTGCATGTCTGGAATTAAACACCCCTTGACATTATGGATTTTTTTTTAGTTGGAGTCCCACTCTGTCACCCAGGCTAGAGTGCAGTGGCACACTAACAGTCATCCTGGCATCAACCTGCTGGGCTCTGGCGATCCTTCTGCTTCAGCCTTCCAAGTAGCCAGAACTACAGGTGTGTGCTACCATGCCCAACTAATTTTTATTTTTAATTGTAGAGGCGAGGTTTCCCCATGTTGCCCAGGCTGACCTCAAACCCATGGGCTCAGGCAATCCCCTTGCCTCAGCGGATTATCTTTTTGATGTGCTTTTGAATTCAATTTGTTAGTATTTTGTTGAGGATTTTTGCATCTCTGTCCATGAGGAATATTGTCCTATAGTTTTTTTTTCTTCCTTTGATGTGTTCTTGCCTGATTTTTGCATCAAGATGATGCTGTTTTGTAGAAGGAGTTAGGAAGGAATCCCTCCTCCTCAATTTTTTGTTATAGTTTTAGTAATATTGGTACCAGCTTTTTTTGGTATATCTGGTAAAATTTGGCTGTGAATCCATCTGACCCTTGGATTTTTGTGTGTGTGTGTGTGATTTTTTTTATTACTGATTCAATTTCATTGCTGGTTATTGCTGTATTCAGAGTTTCTACTTCTTTAAGTCTCAGTCTTGGGAAGTTGTACATTTTCAGGACTTTTTTCATTTCCTCTAGATTTTTCAGTTTGTTGATATAAAAGTGTTCTTGGTAGTCTCTGATGATGGTTTGTATTTTTGTAGTATTAGTTGTAATGTCACTTCTGTTATTTCTTATTGTACTAATTTGAACCTTCTGTCTTTTTTTCTTGATTAGTATAGCTAGTGGTCTCTCAATTTTGTTTATCCTTCTGAAGACAGTAATAACAATTGAAAGTCAAAATATCTCCTGGATCCATGGGTTGCAGAGTGAATTTTGTGTTAGCAGGCATAAAAATAACATTAATCTTTTGAACATTTTCACTGGACACTTGTGTGACCAAGTGCATTTTTTTTTTCTGAGCAGAAATTCTCTACAGAAATTCTCTAAAATATTTAGTAAACCATGCTGTAAATAAATGTATTATCATCTAAACTATTTTTTTTCTAGAGCACTGGCAGTGTAGATTTAGCACAATTCTTAAGGATTCTAATATTTTTAGAATGGTAAATGAGTATTGTCTTCAGCTTAAAGTTGTTAGTTGTTTTAACCCCTAACAAAAGAGTCACACTTTTTTGATTCTATGGACCCAGGCATTGACTTCTCTCTAGATTTGAAAATCCTAGAGGGCATCATCTTCCAACAGAAGGCTGTTTTGTCTATATTGATTACTTTTCTTTTCTTTTCTTTTTTAGTGTAGCCACCTTCATCCATGATCCTAGCTAGACCTTCTGGATAAATTTCTACAATTTCTGCATTAGCACTAGCTGTTTTACCTTGTTTCACTTATGTAAAGGGCTTCTGTTCTTAAACCTCATGACCCAACCTCTGCTAGATTCAAACTCTTTTGCAGTTCCTTAACTCTTTCAGCTTTTGTAGAATGGAAGAGACCTGGGGTCTTGTTCTGAATTAAGATTTGACTTAAGGGAATGTCATGGCTTGTTTCACAGTCTATCATGACCATTCAAACGTTCTCTGTATCTGCGATAAGTCTATTTCACTGTGTTCTCATGTATGTATTCATTGTATTCACTGCAGTAGTACTTTTTTTTGTTTTTACTTTTTTTTAATTTTAAAGATGTGGGGTACAATTCAGGGTTAGGTATACAAATGTTCATTATGCAGGTACCCTTGTTGATGAAGTGTGACCCTCCCTCCCCTGGCAGTTTCCTCCTACTGCCAATCCCTTTCTCATAGTATTATGATAATTATTCAAGGTCTGCTTATGAGTGAGAATATATGGTACTTTGTTCTTTTCTTCTGTGATAGGCCACTGAGTATATCATATGCAGTAGCACTTTTAATTTTCTTCAAGAACTTTACTTTTGTATTTGAAAACTTGGCTAACTGTTTGGTTCAAAAGGCCTCACTTTTAATCTGTCTTGGTTTTGGTTTTCAACATGCCTTCTGTTTTTTTTGTTGTTGTTATTGTTGTTTTTGCTATTGTTAAATATTTTAATGCAGTATATCTTTTAATTTTTATTTTAAAGATGGGTACAATTCAGGGTCAGATATACAAATGGTCATTGTACAGATAAAGTCTGATCCTCTTTAAAGATATTTATTCCTAGCTTTTCATTTAAAGTGAGGAATGTGCTACAATTCCTTTCACTTGAATACTTAGAGATCATTGGTAGGGTTAATTAATGATCCCATTTGTATATGCATGTTTCTCAGGGAATAGGGAGACCCAAGAAGAAAAAGAGAAACAAAAAATTACCATTCAAGCATTCAGAACACACAAAACATACATCTTTTAAGCTTGCCATTTATATGGGCACAGTTTGTGGTGCTCCAAAATAATTACAATAGTAACGCCAAAGATCACTCAGACTAAATTACCATAATCCGTCTAATAATAGAATGTGAAATACTGTAAGAATTTCCAAAATATGACTTCTAGACAGAAAATGAGCATCATTAATCAAATGAAGTTTGTTTTTTTGTTTTTGAGTTGGAGTCTTACTGTCACCCAGACTGTAGTGCGGTGGCCGCTCCCGGCCACTGCAGCCTCAACCTGCTGGGCTCCGACGATCCTTCCGTCTCAGCCTTTCAAGTAGCTGTAACTACAGGCGCGCACTACCACGCCTGGCTAATTTTTTTGATTTATTGTAGAGATGAGGTCTCACCAATTTGCCCAGGTGGGTCACGAACCCGTGGGCTCAGGCAATTCAATCATCTCGGCCTCCCGAAGCACTGGATTACAGGCTGAGCCACCGAGCCCGGCCTAATCAAATGAAGTTACTCTGGAGAGATACTATGCTTTCAGGTATGAACTGGGAGACTCATATAAGACAAATAAATAATAAATTTGTAAAGACATGTTTCCGTGTAGAATTTAACATAGTTTTATTGTTTCTACATGTGAAATGATCACTACTTTTATGACACACTGTTTTAACAACTTCTGAAGACTAGCTATATGCGAAGCAAAGGGATAGAAGTGAATAAGACTATCATTACACATATTATTTGAGCAAAAAAAAAAACTTCTAAGAATGCAGATGTGTTTGCATTTCAATTCGTAAGACACTGGTGGCGACTCTCCAAATAATAGCATAAGCATTTTATTTTCCTTGAATATAGTGTTGCTGAATACTGCACACACTATATAGTTTTATGTTTTAATTTTCTATGCATCATATAAATTGATACAATGAACCAAAATGTAGTGCAGTACTCACATTAAGTTTATTTCTCACTGACTCCAAACTAATGATGAAAAATTATGTTAATTAGAGAAAGGTATAGCTAAATTGATGAAATCTCACTGTTAAAATAAGGTAAATAAAATTATTTGACAATATTAAAGTATAATGATAATAAATTGGATTTCAGGCATAAGAAATGCTAAAATATTTAAAATTGGTTAATTTTCTTCAAAAATGTTCCCTTTGTATTCATAACTTGGCTATTTGGCTCAAAAGGTCTAGCTTTTAGCTTGTCTCAACTTTTGAAAAAGTGTCAACACAAATTGACAGTTGACTATTTCATTATCTTAAACTAAGAAATATTAGAATTATTTTCCTTCCATCCTATATACATAATACCACCAATTTAGAAAATGTCCTGATAATCTGAGTAAATTGTAGTTTATTTCAAATGGTTTGCTAAATAAAATGTTACAAACATATTCTTTGTTTTATTTGCAATTTTTAAACACATTGCCATTTCTATTAAAAGCAATGTGACGTATAATAAAACCAGGAGACCAGCAAAGCTTTATACTTCAAAGCATTTACATATAAGTATTAATTATCATGCAAATATCAATGTGTATTTTACAGATCAGTTATAATTAATTGCAAATGTCATTGAATTTATGTACGCAAAGTCATAAAGAAGTCTTAGCTAAAAATGACGTTTCACATAAATTAGCTTGAATTTGTTTTTACAGACCTAGAAATACACTTTGGTTACCTCAATATGGAGCAAGAAAAGCAAAAGAAATAAACAAAAATTGAGAGAAATGTGGAGTTAATTAAGCGTTGAATACTGCACCTATACTGAAAAAGAGAGTGAGACATAGGGTAGGAGAGAGACAACAGCAACAACAACAATAACAATAACAACAAAAATAAAATTTTAGCATAAGAAGTTTGTAGAAGAAGTACATTCAAAATTAATTTGAGAAGGAAAATACAAAGGCTGTTACTATGTTACTAGTCTTAAAACTTCTGAAGCCATTCTTACTATGAATATGTTGATTTATATCGATAAACACTTGAAAATTGAATAAATATTAAGGATGATATGGTTCTGAAAAGCTTGCCACAAATATATATATATACACAAACACATTTAAGAAAAATAGTAATCATAACACCCAAATGGACTAATTGAATTAGAACTAATAATAGTACTGATTTTATAATCTATTTTCCCAGGTAAGTATTTTATCTCAAAATAGCAATAAAATAATTTCAGGAATTTGCAAAAGTGTTAATATGCCTAATAGCTATCAAGAAATATATTGTCATCAGCAGTGAACTAGCAACCATTTTACTTTGAACTTTACATGCTCAAGGCAAAATACTTGCCAGCTTTGTCCTCTTTAATTTAAGTTTAATGGTTACCTGTAGCTGGAAGCAAGCCACTACTAATTAATGAAACTCAACAAAATTAACACCTGGCCTTTTATACTGCATTGCTTATTTATTTTTATACTTTCATTTTTAGGCAACTGCCCGGTAGTCACAATGAAATGAGAAGAGACAAAAAAAAAAAATCTTACAAAGTTAGATATCGAAAAGAAGACTTAAACTGTGAATATTTAGAAAGTTTCTTCATTTACAAGAAAGGGAAGATTTTTTTTTTTTTTTTGCGTAAAATGTTATCCTAAACATTATTTCAATTGCAGAAAAAAAAGTGATTTTAAAGACTCAACAGGAATGATATTTTAGTTGGGCAAGGAGAAATATATTTATCTGCATTTATTTACCAATTCTGAATGACTCTTTGTCTTGAACACTTAAATTTTATTTATATATGTAAAACTTTATACATAACTTTGCCTAAAATAACTATATAGAAAACTATAAATTTTATTCCACTGCATGACTCTAATATTTCTCAAAGAGCAAACACAAATAAATTTTTAAAAGCATATATTTTAATCAACTGAAATTTGGGACAGTTAGATTTTAAATTCATATTTAGAATGGCTCTTTTAAACAAGTTTTATTATGATTTAACATGTAATTACACATATACTTAAAGTAAAGGAAAACACAAAAAAGTTCCCCAAAGAATAGAAGCTAATGAAAATCAAGTAAAACCATGGAACTAAAAACACAATAACCAAAATTAAAAACTCACCGTACAGATTCAATATTATATTGGATACAACATAGAAATATTAATAGACAAAACAGATCAATAAAAATTACCCAATCAGAAAAAAAGGAAAAATATAAAAATATAGTCTCAATTTTTTTTCTGAGATAATATAAAAGACAACATTTATATATTCAGAATTGTAGGAGAAAAAGTTTGGAGCTTAAAAACTATAGAAAGAGATAACATGTAAAAATTAGCAAAATTATGAAAAGCATGAGTCAACTGACTTAAGAAAAGGAGCAAACCTAAACAGGATAAATTCAAAGATATATACACCAAAATACATTCTAATAAAAGTGACAAAAATTAAAAAGAAAAGCTTTTGATTTCATCAATGGAGAAAAGATACATTATATATAAAGGAAGAAACATTTAATTGGTGAAATTTTTCATCTGAAAACATGGAGACAAGAAAAAAGTGACATATATTTTTTTCAAGTGCCTAAAGAAAACATAAAAACCTACCAACTCAGTTATATATATTCTGTTATATATATAACAGGTCCTTGTCTTAGGATAGTTTAACTTGAAATGTTTCCATTTCACAATAGCATCAAAATGATACAGATTCTGCAGAAATCGTTCTTTGAGAATCTATGCAGCCTTGTTGTTTTTTTACTTCCAGTATAGTACTAAATAAATTGCATTAGATGTTCAACATTTTATTATAAAAAAAGGCTTTGTAAGATCATTTCGCACAAATGTAGGCTAATGTAAATGTTCTCAGTGTAAGGAAGGCTAAGCTAAGCTATAATGTTCAGTAGGTGGGTACAGCAAATGCATTTTTTAACTTACAGTGAACTTATTGGGGTGTAACCCCATCATAAGATTAAAAAAAAACGTAAAGACCCCCCCACACACACACACACATCCTTCATCATGGATGGAGAAATAAGGACATTCTCATTGTATTAAAACTAAGATATTTGTCACCAGCAGAGCTACCATTAGAGACTAGCTAAAAGATGTACTATAGACAAAAGAAAACAAAATCAGAAAAAAGTCATGGAATTTCAATAAAAAGAAAAATAAAACTGAATTGTGTTTCATACACTAGATTAAATTAATGAAACAAAAAGCGAGTTCTTTGAAAAGATCAATGAAATAGTTAAATTTCTAGTAAGACTGGCCCAGCAAAAAAGAGAGAGAATCCACAAATGACCAGCATTAGGAATTAAACATGAGTTATCTTAACAGACTTTACAGAACTTCTAAATATCAATCGATAATGGAGAATACTTCTTAAAAAAAACTGTACACATTCAAATTTGACAATTTATATGAAATCAACTAATTACTCAAAATATAAAAAGCATCAAGACTCTCCCAATAGAATTAGGTGAGTCTTTTAACTATCCAAGAAATTGAATACATATTTGTAAAACTTGTTAAAAAAAAAAAAAAATCTCTATCCCAGATGGTGGCACTGGAGAATTATACCAAACATTTGAAGAATAATTTCTGCTAATTGTTCCCAAAACATCATATTGGTTTAATGAAGAAAGTATTTTGTAGGCAGGCTAATCTTAAGTTTTATGAAAAATATAAAGATTCTATATTAGCTTAAGAAATACTGAAAAGGAAAATTAATGTATGAGGAATCATTTTACCCAATATTAAGATTTAATGTAAAGGTGAAGGAATTGACATAGTATATTACTGGCAAAAGGATAAACACAGAGATAAATGAAATAGAGAATCCAAAAATAGACCTACATAAATTTTCCCAACAAATTTTTGAAAAGTTATCTTATAAATACTAATGGAGAATGAATAGCTTTTTCAACAAATGATGATGAAAAAATTAATTATCCATAGATTGAAAATAAAAGAGAACCTTGTCCTAAGCTCAAAACTATGCAAATTTACTTGAAGATGAATCATAGTTTTAATTGGGAAACACAGAAAAATAAAACTTTTTGAAGAAAACGTAGACTAATACCTTTAAAATCTAGGGATCAGCAAAGACATCTTACACATGACACAATAAGCATAATCAAAATCTGATAAAAATTATGAGCTATTCAAAATTTTAAAAAAAATTGTAGCACTGTGAATGGCCCATTAAAAAAAACAAGATGACAAATTGTTGACTAAAAGAGAATAATGAAATAGGATATATTTAAATGTAGTAATATGTGTAATATGCGTCCTATTATTTTTACTAGAAACTCAAAATAGCTAAAGAAATATGCAAACTATTTTTCATAATGGGCTTCCAATATAAGGTCAATAGATAAATATTTTGCTTTAATGTTCTATAAAGTATGCAAGGGCTCTGGTACTTTTTATATCGTGGAATAATTCGTAATCTGGCACTGTAAAAAAATAGATGGATTTTGGCAAATGATTTAGTCTAATGCAGGATAAACCAAATATTAATAGTTGTCCCAGTGGCTGTTGCTATGCTGAATAGAATATCACTGATTTATTTCCTGCTGAGGTAGTAGCTAAGGTTAAGGGGATTAGTCAATCAACAATGAAGTGATGAGTAGAGGGTTACTGTTCACAGTTCTGATATTGACGGCAGCAGTAGAAGTCATGGTTCATCCCACTAAGTTTCTTATGTGGCTACCTTCAGGAAGAAAAGATCATAGAAGAACTGCTCCATAAACACATTTGGCAAAGATGATCTATGTGAGGCAAGAGGTGACGTGTGGTAAAGATAAATTGCGATTTGCAAACCTCCCAACTGCAGATCTGTACTAGATTACTACCATTTGGTAAATATGCACACTATAACAATAGTTTAGTTATTGTGGCTCTTTTTTCTACATCTAGTAGCAACACAAAAACAGAGCACAGCTACAATGTAACATTCATTTATTTCCCAATAATGTGTCAATTAATATCTATCATTTATAAAATCTCCAGAAGATTCTCAGAGAAAGAGAGAGAGCAAGAGAGAAAGCTCCAGAGAGATATAATATTACAGAATTATAATGGTAAATTTTGAATATTTTTCAATATGTATATTTAGTGTAAGTACAAATATTATGTTTTTATGTTAATAAAATCAGTAATAATCATTTTACTACAAGCAAATTAAAATGAGCAAGTGGGTATATTTTTTTAAACTGAGACATGTGACTCCTTAAAATTTTATCAGCTGAATTTTATTTACAAATACAGGTTTCGTTTTATACAAATTAAGAGAAAATTACTCCAAATTAACATAATTGCTCAAAAGATAGTACATACATAATACAATATTGACCCCCAAAATGTATATTTTCTTTCCCATATGTAAGCTAATAATATTTAAATAATTCTCACTACTTTTCAATAGAGAACATTGTTCTTCCTTTCTCCTATGTTTATATTCATCTACATTAAAATTTCTAAAATAATTTGCGTTTCCATTTTACACATTCAATTGTTAATATAAGCACTTAATAAATTAGTTTAGCAATCTATATTTAATCTATTGCTTTCCCAAAGTCCTAAACATATCTCTGTGTTTTTTTTCACTCTGGTTTAGCAACATTAATTTCAGTGTCAACCTAAAGTCTGAACTGGAGTTGGCCATAGTTATAATTTAGGTTGAATATTTCTCTATGGTTTCTCTCTCTTGTAAGATTTTCGATTCTTAATGTGCTCCAAATCCAGCTGTAATTATCAATTTCTTCTGTCTTTTTCATTGCATTTGATTTTCAGCCTATACTTCGCCATGTAGCAGCATCCCAGTTTCCAGCTGTAACATATTGCCGCGAGTGTTAAAATAGAGATAATAAGACTGACAGAACAAATATTTTTGTGGCAATAAGATGCCAAATTATAAATATGACCTAAGGCCATACCAGGCAAGGTTTAAGTCACACACCTCTAAACTTAAGGAATAAACCATATTCTGCCACAAGATTTTTCATTTTCTTTAGTAGCTAAATAAGCATGGGCCTTGAGATAAGCAAAATTGAAATAACCAATCCTTAACAAATACCAGACACTGATATCTCATTTCTTCCCCATTTCACCAGCCATAACTACAGCCTTGATGGATCAAGAGACTGACTTCAGTAACGGTCTTCTGATAAGTGACCACTGGCCACGAACTGGATCTGGCTCATTTACAGAGGCTGCACATTGAGTGTCTTTCTCTCTTCTGCTTCATCTTTTGACATATAGGGCCTAATTGTAATGCATTTAAATGTGAAGTCTCCATCCCAAAGTGAACATGGGATGCATATTTGTTTACTATGCATGTGCACCCCACCTTTCCTGAATATTTATAGCTCCTCCTATAACCCAATAAATATGTATACTTAGGCAAATTCTTTGGAATAAATTCCTATTCCATTCTTCCCTCCTTCAAAATGCTTTCTTTTAGTCTCTGATATGCTTTACAACTTGTCAGGGCATGAGGCAGTCTGCAACCCTTTTAAGAAATAAATCTTTCCTTTTAAGAAATAAGTCTTTCCAAATTTATAGATCTCATGATTTTGTTGACACAAAAAACAAATTGATATATAAGCATATCATTTAAGACATATAAATAGAACACCAAAGGAAGAAATAGTTGAAATATTTTCAGTTTTAATTAGTAGATATCCAAAGCTATTATTCTTTTATTGTTTTATTATTTATTATTTTTTATTTTACAGTTGTGGGGTACAATTCAGGATTAGGTATACAAACACTGATTATGCAGGTACCCTTGTTGATGAGGTATGCCCCTCCCTCCCCTAGCAGTTTCTCTCAATTGCCAATCCCACCGCCCTCCCCTGATAATTTCCCAGTACTGCCAATTGCTTTCTTATAGCATTATAATTGTTTAAGATCCGCTTATGTGTGAGAACATATGGTACTCTATTCTTTGTTTCTGTGATAGATCACTGAATATGATCAACTCTAAATCCATCCAAGTTGCTGCAAAGTTCATGTTTGTCCTTCTTTATGGCTGCATAATATTCCATCATGTATATGTACCCCATTTTTTTTAATCCAGTCCATCTTTGATGGGAAACATGGTTGGTTCCATGTTTTTGCTATTGTGAATAGAACTACAACAAACATACGTGTGCAGGTATCTTTTTTGTAAAACGATTTGAGTTCCTCTGGGTATATTCCCAATAGGGGAATCGCTGGGTCATATGGGAGGTCAATTTCTAGTTCTTTCAGATACTGCCATGCTGTCTTCCAAAGAGGTCACACTAGTTTGTATTCCCACCAGCAGTGTAGAAGCATTCCTTTTTCTCCACATCCTAGCCAGCATCTGAACCCTAAATGCCCATATCTTATGAAATTTGATAGACAAGTGGGACCTCATCAAACTAATGAGCTTCTGCAAAGCAAAAGAAACCATCAAGAGAGCAGGGAGACAGCCCACAGAATGGCAAATGCCAACAGTACATCTGACAAAAGCCTAAGATCTAGGATATATAAGGAGCTCAAACACACCAAAAGGACAAAAACAAACATCCACATTAAAAAGTGAGCAAAAGACATGAATAGTTACTTCTCAAAAAAAGATATACAGGCAGCCAACAGACACGTGAAAAAGTGCTCAGCCATACTCATCATCGGAGAAATGCAAGTCAAAACCACACTGAGATACTACCTAACCCCAGTAAGAATGGCCATCATTAATTAAGAAATCAAAGCTATTATTCTTAATTTCATGTATTTAATGGGTGTCAACTCTACCAGACAGTATGTAGATTGTTTGGCGTACAGAGAGTTGATACTGATTGGGTGTGATGGCACTTTGGGAGATGGAGGAAGGAGGATCACTTGAGTCCAGGAGTTTGAGACCAGCCTGGGCAACATAGTAAGACCTCGTCACTATTAAAGAATAAAATAAAAATAAAAGAGGGTTAATATCTGTCTTCCTGTATGGTATAACTGTAGTGATAATGACAAGACAGGGTTTGCAAATGTGGCAGCTGAGGGAAATGAGGACTAGTAATATTGAGCCTGTAAAGAGGTCTTGAGAGGTTGGAGGTTAGACAATTACTGCGTAGAATATATGTATTACAACAGTAATTCAATATCTTTTTCTTCAACCCATTCATAGGAGGATCATCTTGGAGACTGCCCTGAATGTCACCCTCCATAGTATCTTAGGGAGTTAAAATGGCTAAGTTATCTAGCTCATAAAAGAAGGAAGCCAGAGCTTCCTCTCTTCCTGCTATCAACACATTTTATATTGACTTGTCTTCCTGAAAGGGTTTTTCTTATAACTGAATTCTCATTTTATTAAAGCACTTTACTTTGGGAATAAGATAAAATTATCTTTTTTTTTTCAAGTTCAGTTTCTTCATATCATATTGTTGCACTCTCTTGCATCTTTACATCAGCTGGCCATCCCAGTTCATCTGTCCTTAGTGTCAGGCTTAAGTTGTTTATAACCATTCATCCAAGGACATACCTAGAATACTTGCTTTTGTCTGTCTGTGAAAAGGGAGTCAGTATTTTCCAAGTGCTGTCTATAGTTGAGCATTAAGTTACTTGATTTTATAATTACCTTGACTATAGAATCTATTACTTAATGGGAAATAGTGCCACGGGTGCAAGAAATATATTTTTTAATAATTGAAAATAGAGATGACATTGCAATGAGTGCATATGGATCTACTTCTTCATGTCTACTTTGATTTTTTTAAAAAATTTATTAGCATTTATTAAACACCATGTTTATTTGATTAGCATTTTCTCATTTACTTCTCACAACAAGCATTTGAGAGCAATAGAGTTATTTAGACCCCGTTACTGATAGAGAAATTGAAATTGAAAGGGTCAAAGCTAAAAATCACACTGATCAAATGTGTATACAGACATATGTATACATGTGCTATAATTCTACAACTGACTTGTTTTTTCAAAATATATCATTGTGTTTTGTTGCTACATTCCATACAATGCATTTTCAAATGTGTCACTTTTAGCATAATTAAAAATGATATCAGATATATAAAGGCATTAAATAACTGTGACATGAAGAAAATGAATATCATAATTTTAATTTTGACTTTGTTGCTTATTGGATGTATGACATTAATCAAGCCATTTAATTTGAATATCTGCACCAGTAAAAAAAAAAGTTTGAGCCTTAATATTATACAATATGTTCTTCAAGTTGAAATTCCAAGGACCACATAATTTTAAATTTATTTTTAAAAATTCAGTAATAAAAATGAAATCTAAAATATTTTGCTTCATATGAATGTTGACTATTACAAATTAGTTTTATTGGTAAAAATAGGGGATTTGAAAAAGGTACTAATTATCTCTTAGGCATATTAACATCATTGCAAACCATGGTTTCTTTCTTTCTTTAGTTTTTTTTAAATGCCTATATTATATTAATAAAAAACAATCATAAATAACTTACAAAATCAAAATATTTTCTTTAGCCAACAGAAATGCTTGTTCCAAAACCAAAATGAATTATTGATTGTTACTGAAACATAAACACGATGGTTATCAAATTCTAAACTTTTTGTTTAACTTTCTTAATAACATATTTAGTGACTGCAGTATGAAAAGCACATTCGAGGTTTCAGTGTTTTTGTAGCTTTTATATATGGTTACCATTAAGTATTTAGTGATAAACACCCTAAAGTATAAACTTCCTAGTATAAGCACAATATTAAGAATTTATAACTTTGACTTTATTATTCTGTTATGCCAAATAACATGAAATGCTAAAAAGCAAAATATTTTACTTTTACAATTGGAATGAGAGAGCACTTGAGCTGAGGAAAATTCCTCTTCAATTACTTCCAAGGAAGTAGAATCTCAAAGAAATCAATGTCCCATACCTGAGCTGAAGAGAGATCCCAGAATTCAGAATTACAAATCTCCTAAATTATGTGTAAACATTTGATGGCCAGGGAAATCTATTGATTATTTTTTAAATTCTTAGTCTCTAACTTCACCATAACATGTAGAAAAACTCAGTACATTTAAACCAGCAAATCAATAATGATGGCTGGTTTTTGAAACCCACTTGGGCCTGTCCATTCATGTGGAGAGCCGAAACCTCTGTGATATAATACACCGCTTAGAAAGTCCCCTTATATTTTATTGAATCAAAAATAATTTCATCCAGAGTAGACCATTGAATTGATTTTTTTAAAGCGATGTAGAAAGCTGTCTAGTGGCACAGAAGTGTTGTTTCGGAGAAAAGCATAATGTAGTAAAATAATTGTTTAAAAGTCTTTGGATCTGAGAATAAAAAGTAATTAAAAGCTTAATGTTAAGTGAGGCAAATATCCAAGCAATAATCCAAAGTGATGTAAGAATATATATGTACTGAATCTATTTATATATTTAATAACAACCAAACCTCTCTAGCCCTACTCTACTGAAGATGCGTCATCTAATGTAATTGCTATAATGAAGGACGTATACTGCTGATCTTCCTAAATTCTCCCTAACCTTGTATCTTATCTACCCTGCATGACTTATAACCCTCAAACATCTCATCATATTTTCGTGTAATTCTTGTCCATTCTTGTCCATTCTCCACTGCACTTGTTACATCCTTCTGTATAGTAGCAACGTTTTATTCAATTTTTCCAGAACTTGTTTTACTTTAAGAAAAGATGATACACTCAAACTATCTCAAGCAGAAAAGGAAGTGTTTCACAAACACAAATGTCTCAGGGAGCATAAGAAGAGTGTACTTAGCTTCATGAAGTGGTAGAACAAATGTCTGTAAACAGTAAAGAATTAGAGTACACCTTTAGTCCAGTTAGATACAAATAGATTCAGGACCATCTACCAATGATAAGTTTTACTTTTGAGCTTCTAGAAAGGAATCCACGTATTGGAAAGAAAAGCCCCCAGAATTGTACATTAAACTCCTGGGAGTGTCCACTAGAATCCAGTGTCTTGAGGGCAGAGATAGCAACTTTCATTTCCACATCCAATGTATATGGAATATGCCAATCTTGCAATAGATGATTTTAATAAATTGATAATTGATAATGAATGCATCAGTTCATGACTTTCCAAGAAGTAGCTCAAGTCCATAAAAGGAGATAAGCATTGTGGTGGTGGGGTGTGTTTGTGTATGCACATATATATGCATATGTTGTGTATTTGTGTATGAATTGTTGACAATATAATTAAAAACAAAATATCCTTCCAATCCATAAACACTTGCCACAAAAATAAAAGAGATAGAAAAACAATTTTATTTTCAAATAAACATTAAACCAGAATGTGATACATGTCACAGGCAATTGGTGTGAATTGGGAATCAACAAGATGGTTGCTTGGTCCTTGAGAAAGACATTCTTGGGTCATAAAACTGCAAGAATCTAGCTTTTAAAAAGATTTATATACATTCTAAAGAGATTGAGAAAGAACTTGACAAGTTTTACCAAGCAGTTGCTATGAGAGTAAGAAAGGAAGAAAAGTTTCTCTCTCTAATCTCAACAAGAAGAATTATGCAGCTTATTTTTGATTTGCATTTGCCTTCACCAATGTGTGTGTGTGTGTGTGTGTGTGTGTGTGTGCGTGTGTGCGTGTGTGCGCGTGTGCGTGCGTGTGTGTGTGTGTGTGTGTGTGTGTGTGTGTGTGTTGGTGGCGGTGTGGGTATGTGTGAGTGTGCACAGATCCAGAGGGAAAGAAAGCCATATTTAGTTTGTTTGGTTTGCTGAGAAAGCACTATAGAAAAGGAAATATATCTCCTGGCACTTGGAAAATGATTTGATGCTCCAGAATAAAAGTTATCCTATGTGGTAGGTGAATCAACTTAAAAATCTATTGCAAAACAACTTCTTTAGTATGCCACTGCTTAAAGAAAATACATTATGAGTTTTTTGAAATTTATTATAAAATATTTGCTGTCAAAAAGAAAGGAACTGATTACAAAGAAAATGAAAATAAAACACTAATTCAAGTCTTTAAATTTGATTAAATATCTATATTTTGTGAAAAAAGAAAGCACTAGCACAAGGGTCTTTTGAATAACTATAATTGAATAAAAAATTACTGAAGCGTTTACGGCAAATATTTTTGCTTTCCAAAGACTAATCGTGATCAAAGAAAAATGTCACTTATTTTGTTAAACTTTAAAATATTAACAAATAAATCATTCACATGTATTAGAAATACTGTCAATATATTTTCTAATAAATCCCATAATAGCAAATCACTGATAACACTTTTGTAATCTACCACAAAGGGAAAAAAGATAAAAGCAAGATAGTTTTTTTAAGATAGCAAATTTTGTATTTGCAATATCAAAAAAAGACTTCTCATCCAATTTAAAGATATGTCAGTGAAATAAATGTACTTATTTAGAGGTGGTTTTATTAGATTAGCATGGTCTCAAGATCTTTATTTATTTATTTTTTTGCAGTTGAACATATACTGGTCTAATTCAATTTATAATATTTTGAAATATATATCTGTCTATGCTTCAAGAAACAATAACCTGGAGAAAGCATTAGTTATTATTGTAATAAAAGCAATACTCATGTTGGGATAAAATTTCTGAGATTTAAATTCCTTTGACACAAATAAGGAGCTGTTGAAACAAGACTTTTATCTTACATTCCTTATAATTTTATATATCAAGTAGAGTTATAGAATCTGATGTTAAAATATTGTAAAAATTGTTCTACTTCAAATGACTTGCTGCTTATGAGAGAGGAGATAGAAGCTGGGTAGGCAGACAGAGGGGGAGGGTATCAAGGAGACTCAATACCTGCGGGAACGCCCTCTGCACCACCCCCATTATATAATTGTTGGCTGGAAATGTTGGTTAGTGTGGTTAAGAACATCCTTTCAACCCAAGATGTACTGTTAAAAGGGAATTTTTGCTGTTTAAATGTGGGCGCAGTGGCTTAACCAAATGTCCTAACTTGACCTTCGCTTAACATAGCATTTGTGCTGTGGTTTTTACAAACCCTCCTCCCCGTGGGCTTTCTGGGGTACTTATGAGTAATATTAAAAATGGAGTAACTTTGGTCAAGGACCTACATGCACAAGAAGAACTGGGTCTCAGGAAGCAAAGCAAGGGGCGGATAAGATGTAAATGAGAGAAACGCCCTAGAAAAGATAAGTTAAAAACCACACCAAAATAAATAAATAAATAAAAACTTCTAGCACCAGC
Organism: Cephalopachus bancanus; assembly: GCA_027257055.1. NCBI lineage: Eukaryota > Metazoa > Chordata > Mammalia > Primates > Tarsiidae > Cephalopachus > Cephalopachus bancanus. Next base: position 13,188,964 of record JAPVLO010000068.1, on the reverse strand, counting down.
TAACCCATTTCCGGCCCCCTCTCTTCTCTGGAGAAAGCTTTGTTGTTTAATAAACTTTCTCTCACTCATCCTTTTGGTGTCCGCACTCTTTAATCTTCTCCATAGTGGGAGAGGAACCCAAGGTTGCTGGTTTAAGCTGACAGTGGAGTTCAAAATTCCTGCAACATTTAGGTTCAATATTTATCTTACATTGGCCAAATAGCATCAGAAATCATTTTGTAAATTAATAATTTGGTATTACCTTTGTAGGCTTTTTAGCCTTATATTTGTTATTTAGAGATCTCTGGTCATTCATAGTTGTAAGGATCACATCTCATTTAAATAATTAAAAATATTTTTAAAAACTTTTTGAAATTCTATACTTGACTTGAGACTATTTTCCTACTATCTATGATAGTTCTTTTCGATTTTCTTATAAAGTTCTCAAGAAAAAGAGTGTGTAGCCTTTCCTTAATTCTTAAATATGACAGTGTACACTGTTTCTAACTTGCTTCATTTACTCCCTACAGCTAGAATCATCAAAACAATGCTTAATATTAAAAAATTGAAGTGAAATTGTAAAAACTCTATTAATCTTGTTGCTCTTATAAAGCCATAATTGCAAAATAGTAATACCATGATGAAAAATATTGTAAAATATGTATTATTCTATTATAATTTGACTATAAAACCAATGATAATTATAAATGATTATAGGATTCACCATAATTCATGTTAATAGAAAATTTGTCTGGATTGAATATTTGCCAAATTGTATTTTTCAAATATTTTCACAATGCCAAGGATACACCAGAATTATTTATCATACATAGAGAAATTCAATAGAGTATTACTGCTGAATATACATTTCTTAATAATTTCCCAGGTAAAGTCTATTCAGATTGCACAGATTACATCTTACTACTTCAGTGTTTACATAAAGAAAGATGCAGTAAGCTTTACAATACCAATGGGTTAAAATGGCCCATTCTAATTGTCACATGTAGCATGCTTAAGCTTATACTTAATGAAATATGAGCAGAAATACTGTCAATTTTTTAAATAAACCCATTTTGTGATGACATGTGAAGTATTGGCCTATGGAAAAAAATTAGTTTTTGTGAGTTAAGCAATATTTTATAGTAAAGACATCTAAATTGTAACTTTAGAATGTTGAATAAGTCACATAAAACCGCTTAAATTTGGTTTCATCATGTTTTATCAGAGGGTAATAATTATTATACATATAATTGTGATATAATGGCACATGAAACAATTTTTATAATATGTCTTTGTCTAGTGCTTTGCACATAAAATACAATTAATGATATGTAGGTACAAACAGCCCCACTAAACATAATAGATTATAAAAATGCATAACATTGTGATTAGATTTTAAAAAAGGTAAAGTTAAGAACTCAAACAGAATTTTGAATGGTAGTATATAGATCATTTATTTCTTCAGTTGATATTAGTCAGCATCAATTGTGAATTTAAGAAAAATACAGGTTTGTGTGTCTCAACCAACCCAAGATGATAGTTTAAATTCATAATTCTGAAATCTGCAGTTTTATAAAGCCCCCCAGTTGACATTGACAGGTAAATATCTTTGGGACTTTCAGAATTAGTGGATCCTTAAACATTTCTTTTCTATAATGATCTCATTTGGACTCTTTAGTAAATCTTCTCACTGACCTCGTATTAATTATTCAAAAAATTAGAAAATGAATTTTTCCGCTTATTTGTAAGAGCTTAAAACTTTAGCTTAGACTGAACAAAAAGGGACAGATCAAAAAGGGACAGATTTAGTTTGCTGAGCATTTTAGGGCCTATATGTTCTAATTTTATGAGCTATGCACCTTATGGCAGAGGATCTTAGAACTGAATTGAGACCTTTAAAACTTGACAGTTTATAAGAATAACAAGAAAATGAGGTCAAATTTTGAAAGTCAGAGAAAGCCTTAAATTTTAGGTTTTCAAGTAATTCAAATGAGGAAATCTTAGAATAAAATAGCTTGCACGTCTCTAGAAAATTAAATAAAGACTTAAAAAAGGTAACTGCATTTGAGAAAAGTTTAGTCTACTTTTAGAGAAATGACTGACAAATGTAAAATCAACAAGAAACACACACACACACACACACACACACACACATATACACATTCATACACAGATGCACAGATGTACCCAGTTGATTACAATTTGGGTGTAGTGGTTCACATCCTTAACTCCGTATTGAAATTGCATGTGGCAATTTGAAAAATTACCTAGTTTCTAAATTAGATCTAATAATTATTTGACATGCAGACTGAATATCAGTATTATTTTACTTAGTATTATTTTCATTGTTACTTAATATAGTAAAAAGTGACTTTATATCTCCATTCCTATGAATTGTAACACACGTATAGATTTGTTAAAACACAGCCACAGTCAGGATACAAAACAGTTCTGTTATGTCCTGAGTAATGCTTGACTGCTAACCCTCCACACCAATAATAAATCGATAGACAGAAAAACTGGTAGAAAGAAGTGTATTTCTGAATTCAAAACCAGGGAGCAGAACCGGGCTCCTGGCCTTTCTAAAATGGCTCTGCTCCCCCTTCGTGTTTTACAGTCTGTTTTTATAAGTTGAGGGTAGTTGGTACCTGTACATTGACTACATAACTAGCAGAATATTATGTAAAACTTAAGTCACAGCTGCATTTTGTCAATAATGACATTTATGGTCTGTATTTCCTGGCACCAGTTACCAGAGATATCTCACAGCTTTTTATCAGTAACACCTCACAGAAACGTTAATCAAGTTTACCATAGAGTAAAGGAAGTTAACAAGGCCAAAGGCATCATATATTACTATATGTTTTTATACTCAAAAGTTACACAAATCACAAGACTTAGGATTACCTTGATACTATATTAGTCAAACCTGTGACTACTAAGAAAATGGAGTAAAAGGGAATTTATATCTTTCAGTTAATTGGACACAGTTTGCAGGAAATTAAGGATTCTTTGATGTTATTTAGTAGGAGTGCATAGGAGATAAGAGGAAGCACCCCTTTTGTTAGCTCTCAGGAATGAAGGTACCTTCAGCTGCTGGATCCCTCGCCATGCATATGGACAGACAACAGCTGGTCTCTGTATCAGTTCCTTTCTCCTGCAAAACTACTTTGTGCTATCTGAGGTAATCTCTCCCCACTCTTAATTCCTGGCAGCCATCAATCTGTTCTTTTTCATTACAGCTCTGGTTTTTCCAGAATGTTATGTAAAAGGAATCATACAGTATGTAACCTTAGATGCAAACGTCTTTCAATTAGGAAAAAGAAAAATAAGATGTAAATTTGCTGCTTTTTTATAGTCTGGTCTTAAATCCTAATCTGTTTATTCTTATTTACTTATTAGAATCCTTGAATAACTTCGGCTTTTATTAGTTTGGGGTTGAATAGCTGTCATTGGTGGGAGAAATAAAGTGGAGCGTGCTTAGTTCATCTTTGAAACTAGACATTCACATCCAGTAGTATTCTTTCTTTTCTTTTTTTCTTTTTCCTTTTTTTTTTCTGTGTTATCGCTCAGGCTGGAGAACAGCGACATGCTCGTGGCCACCCTAGTGTTGACCTTCTGGGTTCAGGCAATCCTTCTGCCTCAGCCAACAAAGTAGCCTGAACTACGGGCGCACGTTGCCACGACCAGCTAAATTTTTTTTTTTAATTGTACAGACAAGGTCTCACCAAGTTGCCTAGGCTGATCTCAATCCCCTGGGCTCAGACAATCCTCTTGCCTAAGCCTCCCAAAATGCTGGGATTACAGGTTTGCCACCTTACCCGGCCAGTAGTATTCTTATAATTTAATATTGAAGTAGAGTTCTGCAGCTTCGATAAGTATACAACAAAAGGAAATAAAGAAAAAAGAGAGCAAGGAGCTGTGTCACATCTGTAATCCCAGCACTTTGGGAGGCTAAGGCAGGAGGATCCCTTGAGCCCAGTAGTTCAAAAATGCAGTGAGGAAACCGGGCTTGGTGGCTCAGCCTGTAATCCCGCGCCTTTGGGAGGCTGAGGTGAGCGGATTGCCCGAGCCTGCGGGTTCGAGACCCACCTGGGCAGCGAGACCTCATCTCTACAATAAATCAAAAAATCAGCACGACTGGTAGCGCGCGCCTGTCATTCCGGCTACTCGGAAGACTGAGGAGGAAGGATCGCCGGAGTCCAGCAGGCGAGGCTGCGGTGGCCGGGAGCGGCCACTACACTCCAGTCTGGGCGACAGAGTGAGACTCCAACTCAAACAAACAAAAAACAAAAAACAGTGAGGCACGATCACACCACTTCACTCCACTGTGGGTGATAGAGCAAAATTCTGTCTCTAAATCAATCAATCAGTAAAATATATAAAAGAAAAAATGAAAAATAAAAAAAGAAAGAACATTATATTAGGCATTGTTGCAATTTTCAGCATGCATTTGTTTAGTGTTAAAAACACATGGGGTGCTTGTTAGAATGTAGATTACAAGCACAAAAACCTGAAATACAAAATAAGAATCTCTAGGAAGTGAGTCTAGAGATTTACATTTAAAATTTACCACTTCTGGCCGGGCTCAGTGGCTCAGCCTTTAATCCCAGCACTTTGGGAGGCCAAGGCGAGTGAATTGCCTGATCCTGTGGGTTCAAGACCAGACTGGACAACTTGTTGAAAACTTGTCTCTACAAAAAAAAGGTAAAATTTACCACTTCTTAGAGGATGCTTATATATCCTGAAATTTGTGGACCAGAGAATTAATCTGGAAATGAGATACTACTCAAAGTTTAAACCATCTAACCACCTGCCCATCTTTGCATAAATAACATAATCTTTATGATCTAAATGGGCTTGGGGAGGATCGCCTCAGTAAGAGAGAGAAAGCATTTTCCAGTTAGGCCCAGCTGTTCGGAATCTGGAAGTCTTTTCCCAAGAGGTGTGATACTCTCACCCTTACCTGGGGCCAAGTCTTCACTTGGTCACAGGAAAAAGATCAGGCATGAGTCACAGAAAGTAAAGTACACACTTGGAACAGGGCAGTGTGGGTGATCTCCAAAAGGTAGATGCACTGGAGGGTAGGAAGTTCTGAATTTTATCTAGTTTTTCCTGTGTCGGTTTGATGTCAGTTACAAGTCACGGAAAGTTTAACACTCCCTCCCCTCAGAAATTTTCCATTCCTCCCTCTGCCTAAGCTAGCTAGCCTGCCTCAGTTTCACATGTGATTCTGAATTCAATAAGCCAATATTTATTGCTATGTATTATTAATACACACTAATCATTGATTATATACCTATCAACTATTTTTTTTTTAATTTATTCTCTTTTAAAGATGTGGAGTATAATTCAGGATAAAGTAGATAAGCAATCATACAGATAAAGTTTGGGCCTCCCTTTGCTTGTTTTGAGATCGGGTACCCTTATTGATGTTATGTGCTCCTCTCCACCGGCAGTATCCTGTTACCGCCAATTCCTTTCTTATAGTATTCTGATTAATGTTCAGGATTTGCTTATGAGTGAAAATATGTGGTACTTGGATTTTTGTTTCTGTAATAGATCATTGAGTATTACAGACTCTAAATCCATACAAGTTGCTGCAAAGTCCATAATTTTGTCCTTCTTTAAGGCTGTGTAATACTCCATTGTGTATATGTACCACATTTTTTTTTTATCCAGTCTACTTTCAATGGGCAGCACGATTGGTTCCAATTTTTGCTTTTGTGAATAATGCTGCGATAAACATGCGTGAGCACGTATCTTTTTCATCAAATGATTTGAGTTCCCCTGGGTATATTCCCCAAAGGAGGATTGCTGGGTCATATGGAAGGTCGATTTTTAGATCTTTTAGGAATTGCCACACTGTTTTCCACAGAGGTTGTACTAGTTTACACTTCTACCAACGGTGTAGAAGCATTCCCTTTACTCCACATCATAGCCAGCATCTGTTGTTTAATTCTTGTTAGCTATTTTAGTAAATATTTTTTCTTCCTTACATTTCTAGAGATTGATTTTTCTTACAACTTTGTTTTTTTTAATTGATGATGACCATCTTGACTGGAGTTAGGTGGTATCTCAGTGTGGTTTTGACTTGTTTTTATTTGGTGAATAGTGAGGCTGAGCATTTTTTGACCTCATCAAACAGAAGAGCTGCAATAACAAAAGAAAAAGTTGCAAAGCAAAAGAAACTATTAACTATTTTGAATTAGCAAATATTAACGTTTATTTGTATATATCATTCCTATATATTACATCTGATTTTTCTAACTTTGAACATTCTTAATATATTTATTTAAAATTTCTGGATGTATATATGTATATGTAAATTGATATATTTATATATAATGGTTTTAGGAATTATTTTTCTACTCCTCATGCTTTCTATAAGAGAAGCTTTTTTAGAGAGCTAGTATGTTTCTTCCACACTTCTTTCCTTTTTGGATGGCATTTTCTGGCACCAAAAAGGAACTGAATCTTTCTCCAGCTGTCTATCATTTAAAAAAGAAAAAATGCAATGTGACTGATAAATCTACACTTTTGATTAGCAAGTTGAAGTTTGTGAGTTTGCATCACTTTATCCGATGATATTTTGCCACTCGGAGCAAACACAAGAATACATTTATGCGATTTTGCTAATTAAATTCTGGCCATGGAGTTATAATGTAAAAATACAAATTACTCTTCGGAACTGATGAGCATTAAAAAAGCACCAAAAGTGTAAGAAAAATCAATCTCTAGCAATGTAAGGAAGATAAAATATTTACTAAAATTGCTAACAAGAATTAAAAAACGAAAGAATGTACAAATATTTAACATCATTTCAATAGAAATAATAATCATATAATGTTTAATTGCTCTATTGCAAAAATGGGTATCATATATCTGGGAGAATATTGGTATACTCCCAATAACCTGAAACAAAGACCCTCAAAAACTTGAAATTATTTTTTGTAGGGTGGGCTCCTCATAGTATAGTCTTCCACCACTAAGTAAGTGTTCTAGGAACCCATCAGCATCAGTATAGCAGCTAGCCTTGCTGTGAGAGGCTGTGTTTGGCTTCAGTGATTTTTTTTTTTTTTCCTGGGATTCTTTCAACATGTTTGCCCACTTCAAGATGGGTGATTTATGAGAACAACCTGCCCACACCACTCTGAGTGTTCAGCAGTTTTGATTTTTTTATTTTAATTTATGCACAGAGTGATTCTCATGCCCCACCTCCTTATTCACCTGATCTTGCCACAAGTGACTTCTTTTTGTTTTTCTGGATGAAAAAAGTACTCAAAGGGAAACATTTGTCCAGTGTGGGAGAAGTGAAACAAAAACATCAGAAGAACTAAAAGGCATCAAAATTGATGAGTTCAAAAGCGTTTTGAGCAATAAAAAAATGCCTCTATAGGTGTATTGCATCAAATAAGGTGACTGAAGTTTAAACATATAAGAATAAATACACACTTTTTTTTTTTTTTAGAGTTGGAGTCTCACTCTGTCGCCCAGACTGGAGTGCAGTGGCCGCTCTCGGCCACCACAGCCTCGACCTGCTGGGTTCCAGCGATCCTTCTGCCTCAGCCTTCCGAGCAGCCAGAATTACAGGCATACACTACCACGCCCGGCTGATTTTTTTATTTATTGTAGAGATGAGGTTCGCTGCCCAGGTGGGTCTCGAACCCGCAGGCTCAGGCAATCCACTCACCTCAGCCTCCCAAAGGCGCGGGATTACAGGCTGAGCCACCGAGCCCGGCTTAATACACACTTTTTATAAATACATTCCAGTTTTTTAAATCTCTCCTCGTATTAAGATTCTGAAGTGATATTAAAATCTGAATAGATTATATTATTTTTAAGATGTATGCTTCTCCCTCTCAAGATGTTCCTGCCCCCATCCCTTCGATGACATTATTGGCCATGTGACATTTTGACTGGTCATTGTTTACTTCCCTCTTCATCAATACCACTACGGTTCCAAGGAGAAGTTGCTCCACTAACCTGAGCCCATGGGATAAAAACCAGAGGGACCTGATGTGGGTCTATTACATGAGCAGGTTAGTGTGGCTAAAGTGGGAGAAATGGGATGGGAAGAGAAGGACATGATGTCAAGGAGCTGATGAGTCAATTCATGCAGATCCTTGTAAGTTTTAAACAATTCTCTTTTATTTTGAATAAAATAGAACATCATTTTAATATCTGGAGGAGAGGAACACCACAATCTGATTTATATCTCTAAATAAAGCATGTTATTATATATTAGAATGTTTAGGACAGATTCTAAGAGGAGACTGGGACCAAGCAGAAGATGATGGAGCTTGGAGCAGGGTAATGGCAATTTAAAACAATGAAATGCTAGATGAATCTTGAAGGCAGAGTTAACAGAAGATTTTGCTGTATTGCATGTGAGTTGTGAGCAGAAAAGTGAATTGAATGTTTTTGGTATGAGCAATTAGTTGGGTAGTGTCCTCGATTCCATCCTCCACCAAAATGCTGTCTTAATGTCAACAATGAACTACACATGATAAAATTCAGTGGAATGCATTACTTTCTTATTTTATATTACCTTCCATCAGTTTTCATTACTATTTTCAATGCTTTCTGAAATACTTTCTTACACTGACTTCTGTGAGTCTTATTCTCCAGGTTTTCTTCATTTCCCTCTGAATGCCCTTTGTCTCTTCTTTCTCAGGCTCATTCTCCTTTTTTTGATTTATGAATTTTGGATTTCCTTAACCCTACCATTGTATCTATGTATCACTTCCTGAACATTCTCTTTAAGAAATCTCATCAACAAACACGTCATTGAATGCTATTCATTTCCAGAGATTCCAATCTTATATCTGCTGTTCAGATGTCTTCTCTTTTCTAAGATTTGTACAATAAAACCTAGTTAATGACTCTACTCTTTATATCAAAGGTATGAAAAAATCTGTTTATCAAAACCACAAACATTATATTACATTTTATACTACCTTATCAAATTGGAAGCCTTTCCATTTAATGCAACACTATCCAGGCAAGCAGTCAAGTCAGGAAAATATTTTTATCATATTCCTCTTCCTCACTACTGTCTTTTTTTAATGTAAGAATTCAGTCAATAATGCATACACATGGTTTCTTTATCTCGATTGACAATACCCCTCCTCCTGCACAACGTTGTCACTTACCTGGACTATTTTAATAGCTCATAACTGGGTCTTCAACATCCACACTAGTCCTTATTGATCAATACAATTATTTATTTTTACATAAATATCATTTAATGTAATATCTTTTAAAAGTGCTTTATTATTGTTCTCTAAGTTTAGAAGATGATATTCTAAAAGATGTCATATAATCCCTGACATCCCATCCATCTCCATTTTATATTTTTATTAAATTTTATTTATTTTAGAGATGTGGGGTACAAGTGAGGATTGACTACATAATGAAGCTGCATGATGGTGAAGTTTTGGCGGCTAACTGGCCCTCACTCCCCCTGGTAGTGGACCAGGTACCCTTCATGTTGTTAGGTGCTCTCTACCCTCCTATCCCTCCCTCTCCTGGCAGTGTCCAGTGACTGTGGATCCCTCTCTTGTGTTAATGTAATTAATGTTCAGATCCCACTTATGAGTGAGAACATGCAATATTCAAGTCTTTGTTTCTGTGATAAATCACTTAGTATGATGGTCTCCAACTCCTTCCAATTTGCTGTGAAGTCCATGATTTTGTTCTTTATGGCTGTGTAACACTCATGTATATGTACTACATGTATTTATCTAATCCACTTTTGATGGGCAGTAGGCCTGGTTCCATGTGTGGGTGTCTTTTCTGTAGAACAATTTATGTTTCTCCAGGTATATTCCCAGGAGAGAGATCTCTGGATTGTATGGAAAGTCAAGTTTTAGTTCTTTTAAGAATCACCATATTGATTCTATAGAGGTTGAATTTGCTTGCACTCCCACCAACTTCGTAGAATTGTTCTTTTTCTCCACATCCATGTTAGCATGGATGCTGTTTTTTGACTTATTAATGATTGCCATCCTTACTGAAATTAGGTGGTATCTCATTGTAGTTTTGATTTGCATTTCTCTGCCATCCAACTTTATTTTAAACCACCCTCACTATCAACTTCACTCTGTAGGTTTCAGTAACAATGGTCTTTCAAGCAACCTGAATGCATTTTTTAAATTTCCAACAGCAAAGACGTGTTTTCTGTGTCCTTTGCCTAAATCACGCTGTTTCCCTACAAGTCGTACATATGCTTCAAATTTCAACTGTGATTTTATGATAAAGCATAATGCTTTAGGGATAGCTTATACAAGTTTGCTCTATGTACTGAATTATCTAAATAAGATGTTGTCAGTCCTAAGAGGTTGTATACTGCTTTGCTCACCATAACACTCTTGACACTGAACATAGTGCCTGACATTATGCACATTATGCACATTAATTGAATGAATTAATGCTGCAAGGAATTCTTAATTTCTTCTCCCAGATCTGTTAACAGTTATCACCTGTGCACAACAGTGAGTTCATCTTAATTGAATACATATACATACAGAAAAGAAATACCTCCTTGATGCCATATTCTGAGGACAAAAACATGGAAGATCATTGTTTTTTCTACATTGGAAAATATAGTTTATCAGGAAGTAAGAGAGAGAGAGAGAGAGAGAGAGAGCAGCAAACTCACTTCCCCAAGGTAGGGGAGGGGATCAAAGCTTAGGAAAATATGTCCTGACCATAGTTCAAAGAACACATGACTAGACCACAGCTTAGCAAGGCAATGGTCAGGAAGATGATTGTTAAGGAAAAAATAAAATAAATGGGAAATTTCAAAATAATATGAAATGTTGTTCTTCTTAACTACCCCAAATAGGCTAATGCATTAATTATTTATATATATGAATTAAACAATGTGTTTGTTTTCTAAATCAGAGGTGTTAAACACAGTATTTTTCCAAATTAATGCTACTTATGTTATCTTTGAATATATACATGAAAAACAAATGTATGCTTTATGAAAAACATAAATCTTTCAAAGTCTCAAAATAATTATTATAGCAAATTCTAATTACTTTTAGTTCTTACTTTAGCATTGAAACATCCTATGTAAAATTAATATAAAGACCATGGGGTTAAAAGCTATGGAAAAAATCCAAGCCCTGAAAAGTTGCAGCTGTTGTTAGAAATTAAAAATCTCTTTGTTAATCTAAGTTTGCTTTCCTCCTTGCATGACTGTTTGCACACTGTCACTTCAATAGAGACATGTGATTATCTTCATGTCCTGACCCCTGGAGAAGAAGAAGGGTCTCCATAAGATTGATAAACATATCTTTCCTTAAAAAATGAGTCTAAGGTTGCACAGATCTCCTGGATGGCATCCAGAAATTTTACTGGCTCAAGAGCATGAGTAGCTTTAATTTCTGGGGATCCCACTTCCCACATAGCTTCCTACTAAGCTGTCTCCATAATGGTTTATTGCTCAGGGGTCAATAACCAATGGTCATGGGACTTGCTTTACAGCTAGCCTCTCTATTGTAAAACCTAAGAATGGTATTTGAGATGTTTTTCTGACTTTGCACCCTGATGGACCCACAGCTCCACCTGCATCTAGGACACATACCAAGGAGCTGACTCTACTGGCCCTGTGACCCTTTCCAGGAACTGGCTCTATGCACAAAGAAAACTTCAATGACTTTATTCCCAATCAGTCAGTAGTGTCCATTTTTTAGACCATGTCCATCAAATTATTCTTTAAAAACTATATTCTAAAATTTTCAGGGAGGTGAATTTGAGAAATAGCTCATATCCTTGCATTTATTAAACTCTTAATTGCAATGATTGCTATCAGTATATCAGCTTTTCTGTGTAGCAGGCATAAGAACCTGGTCAGAGAGTAACCACATCATTGTAAAGAAAATCCACTATTTAATTAGTGGGGTAGCAACCCCTATTATTATTAGCAACACGTATTACACTGGTGTTGTTAAAAAGAAAATGAAATTCCATCACTTTGTTTATAAATATATTTATACATTATACTATTTCTTTGGGGGAAAATCTTGGAATTAAAGATATCATAACAAAAACAAACAAGAAAAAACCCAGGCAATGCTTTATAATAATTATAATAAAATAACAGATATAACATGCTCTTTGTCACAAATCACCTTTATCTATGAATTTTTTACTAGGTCACTCTAAATGAGAACTTCAAAATTACATTTTACCCTTAAATTGAAAGTGTTATGCTCCAAATGAGACACAGATAAATTGGGGCACATGTGTATTAAGTAGTAAATTATAACAAAATTTTGACACTATTATTTTATGGTATATTAAAAATGAGTTATGGTAGTCATTATAGAGCAGTAGCTTAATATATTTATTAAATGGATAGATTTTCTCAAGTTACAAACTACTTTGTTTCTTATTTTCTGAAATTATTGTCGTATATTTTGTACGGTCACAAAATTCGTGCCTTCAAATTTTTTGCGCTGAAGACTTGCAGGACTTCTCTTTCTTGGCTATGAGGAAAAGCCAGATTCAGTAGCTAAAATATGGCTCTATATAGAAAATCTGAAGGAAACAATTTTGTTCCACATATGTTTGGCACTTAGCTTGTTTTTGATGGGTTTCTCACATCCTAGTGTATTGTAGTCTTTCTTTTGGCAAATAAAAATTGTGTTAAATCTGAATGGCTTAAACCCACATCATTTATTTCCATTTTAAAAATTTTCTTATTTTTTTTCAGAATCAAAACTATGAAAACTAAAATTAATAAACTATGCATAATACATTTGATACTTTGGAATATAAGTCCTTTGAAAAGGTATTGATCTGGGGCACCATGATTTAACAGTTATGAAATAAATAAAAACTGTGCATAAATAATTAGCTTTATTTAAATGATTATAATATTATTGCTCTAAATGTGATCACATGTAATTATTATAAAAGTACATATTAATTTTTTTTTTTGAGTCGGAGTCTCACCTTGTTGCCCTGTCTAAAGTTCAGTGGGATGCTCATAACCACCACAGCTTTGACCTGCTTGACTCAAGTGATCCTTCTGCTTCAGTCTTCCAACTAGGTGTAACCACAGGTGTGGGCCACCATGTTCAGCTAATTGTTTTATTTATTGTAGATACCAGGTCTCACCAAGTTGCTCAGGCTGGTCTCGAACCCCTAGGCTCAGGCAGTCCTCTTGCCTCTGCCTCCTAAAATGTTGAGATTGTAGACATGAGCCACCACGCCTGGCCCGTGCATAGTAAGTGGTATGTGTGCATTTATTTCAGTCCAGGTATGAATGTGTTAACATTTTAACCTATTTCTTAGCTGTCAATAGAGAATACAAACTACATTAATGTGTGATAGTTAACTATCCTTTATTTAATAGCTATGAGAGTTTTGCCATTGACTTTGTCTTGAGTACTAAAATTATGGATTTGTAGATAGAGGTTTTGGATGTAAATGCATAGTATCTATAAAAAACAACAATTCTGAATCTGATCCCAGACTGTCTTTAAAATGAAGTAAATGGAGGAACCAGTAAAACTGGGTATCTTTTCTAAATAGCTTTATTCTGTCTCAGTGATCTTCAGTGATCTACTATACTATAGTAGAATTTTTAAAGTGTTTAATTTTGGTAGTTGTTTAGGACAATTATTGACATGATTGATCACTGGAGGACATTAGGTTGAGTGAAATAAGTCAGTCCCAGAAAGACAAATAATGTATGATTTCACTTATATGAAGTATCTAGAATAGTAAAATATATTTTTTAAAAAATGATTGCCAGGACAAGGGGCTGAAGAAAATGGGGAATTGTTGCTTAATGGGTATAAAGTTTGTTTTGCAAGATTTATAAGTTTTAATGATTATCATACTTATATTTAACAATATGGCATTATGCACTCTAAAATGTAAGACAGTAGACTCTTATCACAACAAAAAGTAAGGGTTCTTATCACAACGACAAGCAAGAAACCAAGCAAAAAAACAATGGGACACAAGGAAACCCTGGGAGGTGCTGGATATGTCTATTACTTTTGTTATGGTGATGGGAATTTGAGTATTTAGCACAAGTTCAAACTCATCAAATTGTACACGTTAAAAGAGCACACTTCCTCAAATATCAAATATATCTCAGTAAAGCTGTTTATTGCCATTTTTGCCAGTTTGAAAATATCTTTAAATTGAATTGTATTCACTAAAGAAAGTAGTTGACTAAGCACACCAACATAGCCTCATCTCAGTCTTTCAAAGATGTGCAAAACAGTATGAACTTACTCAGTTATGGGTTCTTTATTTTATGGAACTCTTAAATCAAATGTAAATCCCAGTGATTTCTAGCTATGTGTTACAGGTCTTTTGGATTCAAAGCAAATACATCTACACCTGGACTATCACTGCAGTAACCCAAAGTAATGCTGCTATGGTTTGAATGTGTCCCCAGATAAGAAGCTGTTGGAAACTTAATTCTCAAGTAACAGTGTTTGGAGGTAGAACTTAATGGGAGGCGTTTATGTTTATGTCTATCCATGTTTCCACATAGCCAGCTTCTTCAACTCCAAGTCTTAGATATGTGAGAGAGAAAGAAAAACAGAGAATATAACACCATACTGTTCACTGGGTCCTGAGTTCCCTAGCTAGTTTGCCTTTTGACATTTTCTAATACATCTTGCTGGAAATGAAATTCCCTCACTGTCATTAAAATGTTTTCGGAATAAAGCAAAAATACTGGTTTATATCCTTTCACTACTAGTACTTTTTCTTTGTTGTATTTGATAGATGGAATTATCTATCACAATCTTTTGTGTTTCAGTTTCTCTGATAATTAGAGCTAAACAAGAAATTAATTTGTTGTTGATATATTTATAGCATATAAATATGGATCTAGCCACATGAATAGATTAATGCTGATTATAAAAGGGCTCGAGGCTGTGAGTTTAATCTCTTACTCTCTCTAGCACACACTCTCTTGCCCTTCTGCCTTCCTCCAATGGATGACAAAGCAAACAGTTTCTTGCCCGATGTGGGCCCCTCGACCTTGAACTTCT
Organism: Cephalopachus bancanus; assembly: GCA_027257055.1. NCBI lineage: Eukaryota > Metazoa > Chordata > Mammalia > Primates > Tarsiidae > Cephalopachus > Cephalopachus bancanus. The sequence continues at coordinate 13,173,950 of JAPVLO010000068.1, read as the reverse complement.
CAGACTCCAGAACTGTAAGAAATAAATCTTTGTTTTTATAAATTACCCAATCTGTGGTATTCTGTTATAGCAACACATAACAGACATAGACAAATGCTTTGTTATGAACCAGGAGAATAAAATGAATCCCAAATGTTCTTTAGTGAACTATAATGACTATCATACCTCAGCATATAACATTATCTGAACTTACCCAGTATTATTGAAAGCCCTATACTCCTTGGTCTGGAATGTCTTTTGTGTATTTCTGGAAAGTTGAGCTCAGGTTAAAGCAGTGAATCTTTTTTTGTTTCTTCAATGAACATATTAATAACAGATTGATTTCCTGTTATGGTCTAATTATCAAAGAATTTGCAACACAAAAGGTTATGGTAAATTATTCCATCTACTTTAAACAGCAAAGAAAAATTAATACTAATAGACAAGGATATAAGCCAGTATTTTTGCTTTGTTCCTGAAATGTAAAAATGACAATGAGGGAATTGTATTTTCAGTATGACATGTTAGAAAAGTTTGAAAAAGGCAGACTAGCTAGAAATTTTGAAAGCCCCCAAAAACATGATGATTAGTTTCCTAGTTTCTTTGTTTTTTGTTTTCTTTCTCCTTCACATATTCCAGACTTGTGGCTAAAGAATCTGGCAATATGGTAGCACAAATAGACATAGACAAAAAACCCCAACAATGGCCTTCTCTCTCTAACCTGTCTCTCCCCAAAAAAGGAGGTAGGCTCACAAGACTGAACATTTAAATAATAACTTTTATGTTCCAGCCAACCTCAGGCAAACTATGGTCACACCCTAAACCATCCCAGCAAAAGTTGAGTGAGAAACCTAGACTCTTCTATCCTCCAGAGGATGGAACAAGTGTCAGTAACACACCCTCTGAATGATTTTACAAAAAAAAGCAAAGTAAGGAGTTAAGACTTTCTCTGGTTTGACTATTATAAACACCCCCACCTCTGTGGGATTGATAGAGTCAGTAGGTGAGAGTAAGAAAATAAAAGGGCTGTAGAAAACTGTAGGAAAATTTAGAGATCTGTAGAAATTCTTTCAGGGCTTGCCCCAATTTCAGGGTTGCTAGAAGATTCCAAAACAAATAAATAAATGGTTAAAATAACTCTCACCCAAAATGCCTGCTGCAGCCTACATCCTCTCTCAGGATGTTTGTGGTTGAAAGCTGACTGTCAGACAGGGCACAGTTGGGGAATCCTTTGGGTATGTGCACAAATAACCAAGTTGACTTGCTTTAACCTTTATCTTCATTCTGATCTGACTGTTTATAGGAATAAATTGGATGGCATGCCAATTTCAGGAATTGCCCACCCATCAATTAGAAAAATATCCCCTTTAATAGATTATTCCACCCCTTCATTATTGTAGCTCACAAGACACATAAGCCAAAGACCCCCAGTGGGGGTCTTGTGGTCACCTACACTTCCCCCTAAGGTGTATACTATTGTTAATTTTTACTTTTCCACATTTACTCACTGAAATTATTTTATGTGGTCAAGTCAGGGACTCAGAAAAGAACACTGGTAAGAAACACAGAAACCTAGTAACAATATCAGTGGAAATGATATGATGTAGAGAACCTGAACTTTTACCCCCAACAAACAATAAGAATATCTTTCCCACTCCCTGCTGGAGTGGTATCACTGGAGACCATGTGAGAGGTCAGGACTTCAACCATTGCTCATGAGGCCACCTCATTAAGTGTCAGTGAGACCACAAGCAGAATTCCTATCCTGGTCTAGTAGTAATGAAGAATTCTCCACCCTTCAGGTGTTAACAAAAGCTAAGTTGGGAACGTGGACTTCTACTTGTATCTGGCAGTAACAAGGTGGCATAATCCACTGCCCCTGAAAGAACCCATTGAAATAGAAGGTATATATAAGATCCAAGTCCCATAATTGATATGAAAGTATCAAAGTTTCAAGCTACAAGAAAATCTCAAACTGAATGAAATAAAGAAATGCATACCAACATTGAGATGTCAATATTATCTGACAAAAAATGTAAAGCAGTCATGACACAAATGTTTCAATGAAAAATTAGAAACATTTGAGATGGAAGAAAAACTAAGAGAACTGGAAGATAGACTGAACAATAAAAATTAACCAGTTTTAAAAATAGAAAACTCTTTTGCATATGTGTGTTCGTGTAACCAATTTACTTTATTAAACAAGAATAAAGTGATTGCTAAAATTCAGTATAATACAAAAATGAAAACATGGGACAATATCACTCTTGAATATAGATTCTAAAATCCTTCACAAAATATTAACAAATAAAAATTAAAATTCATAAATATCGGAAAGGAAAGAAAAAAAACTGACCTTGTTTAGGGACGAAAGGTTTAGTCATATAGGAAACCCAAGGAATATTTACCAAACACTCATAAATCTGGTAAGTTAAATTAGTTCAATATGATGGACATTTGCAAGATTACATACAAAAAGCAAGTGTATTTCTATACAATAGCTATGAATGTTTGGAGAATGTCATAAATACAGCAAAATTCACAATCATTCAGAAAAGATAAAATATTAGCTGTATATTTAACAAAACATGTATAGAAAATATACTCCCGAGTAATTTCTTAAAGGAATTCAGGCTCAGTTTTACATAAAAATCTCTAACGAATATTTGTAGAAGCTTTATTTGTGATGGCCAAAAACTAGAAATAACCAGATGTCCTTTAAAGAGTGAATAGTTAAACAACCTGTAGTAGATTCCTTATATCAAGGAATATTACTCAGTAATAAAAATATTTTATAAATATAAATACGAATTTTTTTATAAATAAGGAATTATTTATACATGCAGCAACCTGAATGAATTTCCAGGGAATTATGTGAAGTAAAAAATATTGTTACTAAATGCTTATATAATATATGAATCAATTTACATACCATTCTTGAAATAACACAGTTACATTAGTAGAGAACAGATTAGTGGTTGCCAGAGGTTAAGAAGGTGGTGAGGGGAAGAACAATGTTGGTATGAGCATAAAATGGGTGCATGAAGGTTCCTTGTCTTATTGGAAATGTTCTGTGTTTGAACTGTTAAATGTTTTACTAAAGTTCTGCAAGAAATTACCATTTGGAGTAACTGAGTAAGGTACATGGATCTCTATTATTTCTTTAAACTAACTACATTTGAATTCGCAATTAGTCAAATTTTTTAAAAAGACGAGAATGACTATGATAGAATTTAAGATTTGACTAAGGATTTATTTCCTCTAAAATGCCTTTCTTCGGGATAAATGGTTCACATAGTCTGTGTGTGTATGTGTGTGTTTGTGTGGGCATATACACACGTTTACATATACATACACATGAATGTATTCAAGACTAGATTAGCAAAGGCAATCCCACACCCTCTGCTTGTTCAATGGAACACTTGCATTTGGAACCTTGAACATGCATGCAAATAAGACTACTGTCCTGGAGTCATCATGTGGTAAGGAAGAATACACTAGTCCATGTAGAGAGAGCACTTGGCAATTCCTGAGGCTATAGGAACAGAGAAAGAGATGTTGGCCTGCCCTGAGAGCCTTCAGTTCCAGCCACTGTCTGCCATCCGGTAAAAACTCTGAGTCAAAAGAATCCCACTAAGCACTTCTTGGATTCCTGATCACAGAAACTGAAGTAAAACAACACATGCATTTGCACTTAGCACATATGGTTTTAATTACAGGGTATTTTTATGTCTTCCTAACTAGATTCTGTAAATTTTTAGCTGGTAGTATGCACTCTTGTTCATCTTCAGGCTTTCACTTTTTAGTCCACTCTTAGTGTAGACTTACTCCACTGGAGAGAGAAGTTCAAGTGGCAAGTGAATGAGGTGAATTGTTTTCCGAAGGCCAGCCTTATGCTGCTTCCAATGTTTATGGGATGAATATATTCACAAATGCACACTACCTTTAATATAGTTTTGTTTTCAATATAATTTACTCTTATTCTTTTAAAAATATGTTTAACAGTTCAGCATTGAAGGATTTTTTTTATTATTACAATTAAGAGCCAAAAGTAAGTGTGGAGTGGTTTCTTTATAAAACATGTAGCATTTTTTTTCTTTTAACTAGAAGTTTTAAATTGTATTTTTAATCATCCTAAAAAGGTTTTTAAATGTGTTTGCGGAGATAGAAAAAACAACATCCATAGATCACTTGCAGAACAACTGCTATAAATAGATGCCTATGACAGGATTCTATCTTTTTACACTATGAAATCACTTTTCCATAGCATGTTTGTATGATTAATTTATTCCTTAAGCAGTTAAAGGTTGAGTAGTTTCTTTTTTTTAGAAAATTTTATTTGTCATCAATATAGTTCTATCAAAAAAAATATTTATTTGTCCATTAAAATGGATTCTGGTACTTAGCAAAATATATGAGAAAAAGTATGTTAAGATTAAAATTTATAACTATATATATACACACACTACTTTTTTATAGCCATTTTGTACGTACATCTGTGAATCAACAGAAGTAATCTTCAAGATTTCACCTGGGTTTGTATAAACAGTTGATTTGTATAATGTTTCTGGAAACCTCTTTACAAAGATAAGTAATATCCAGACCCTGTCCTTGAGGTGAGTGGAGGATATGGGGGGGAAAATACAAACTACTAAGTCTGTTATGTACAAAGTGTTTTAAGTGAGAAAAACTGACTCTTTTTGAAATTTTAATATTTTTTCAGAAAAAATAGCTAAAATGGTATCAAAGGGAATAATGAATTAAAAGTCCAAGTATACCTGACTATGTTTCTTCATGTAACAAATATGCTAAATTTTTAATGTATTGAAAAAATGATAAAAGGAAAAAAACCTTAATAGTGCACTTTATTTAGGCTTAATCAGAAATTCATAGCTTTAATCAATGAGTGCATTGTCAAAATGCAAAGGAGGGTGCAGGGAATTCCTGATTGGAGCCACAACATATTTTGAAAAACAGTTAGAGGCTTGGCCATATGTTACTTTCGATCATGAGTCCAAAGGAGTGATTCAGGGATGCTACGAGCTGAGAGCTGGGTCCTGGGTTATTTTGTCAGTTTCTTGATGTGTGCATAGTCATATACCAAATGGTCTATACAGAGCAAGAAAATCAGAGAATTCCAAGGACTCACTGTAGCTAAAAAATTAGACTTATAAACTAACCTAACAGTGCATCTGGGTTTTAAAACTAAGAGTTTCCACGTGCCAATGAGTGTAATTCTGAGACAAATCTGTGCCTCTAGGATGGCTACTGTGTCTGGAGAGAAAATCCAAGTGAATAGGATAGAATGATGCTTCCCAAAGGCCAACATTATACTGCTGCTGATGCTCATTTTGCTTTTTTGTTCTTATTACCATCATCTCTGTGCCACAAGAATGTCATAAATGCCTTCTGCCACCTCTTACTAATGTATACATTCACAGAGGAAATAGCTTCCAGATAAAACAAAAATGATGTGCATTGCTAACTCTAGGCACAATATTGTACGGGAGATATCTGGAATCATTTATCTTGCACATCAGAGACTTTACACCTCTTGAAGAGCAACTCTCCATTTTCCCTCCCGCCAACCTCTGTGAGCCATCATTCTAATCTCTGCTCCTATGAGTTTGACTATTTTTGATGCATAAGTGAAATTTGGCAGAATTTATCTTTCTGTGACTGGATTATTTCACATAGCGTATTTCTCTCCATGCTCATACACACTGTCACTTATGGAAAAATTATGTTCTTTTTTTTTTGAGTTGGAGTCTCACTCTGTCGCCTAGACTGGAGTGCAGTGGCCGCTCCCGGCCACCGCAACCTCGACCTGCTGGGCTCCGGCGATACTTCCACCTCAGCCTTCCAAGTAGCTGGAATTACAGGCATGCGCCACCACGCCCGGCTGATTTTTTGATTTATTGTAGAGATGAGGTCTTCACTGCCCAGGCGGGTCTCGAACCCACGGGCTCAGGCAATCCACTCACCTCAGCCTCCCAAAGGCGCGGGATTACAGGCTGAGCCACCGAGCCCGGCTAATTTTCTTCTTTTTAAAAACATGAATCATATTTCATTGTATGCATACAACACATTTCGTTTATCCATTTACTTGTCAATGGACATTTAGGTTATTTCCATTTCTTGGCTATTGTAAGCAATGTTTCAATAAGTATGGAAATGTAGGCATCTCTTTGAAATCCTGATTTCAAGTGTTTTGGATAAATATTCATTTATGAGATTGTTAAACCTTATTGTTATTTTATGTACCATTTTCAAAGGAACATCCATAAGGTTTTCTGTAGTGGCTGCACCACTTAACATTTTCAACAATAGAGTACAAAATTTCCAACTTCACCACATTCTTGTGAACACTTAATGCTTTTGTGTTTTTTATTTGTGTTTGTTTTTAAATAGCCATTGTAGCACATGTGAGGTAATATTTGGTTGTGATTTGCATTTTCCTGATGATTAGGACTATTGATAAGCTTTTCATATATCTTTTGGCCATTTTTATACCTTCTTTGAAGAAATGGTCATCAAGTCTTTTCCCATTTTTAAGTTGGTGTTATTCATTACCATCATCATTTGCTGTTAAATTGTAATTTCCTTCTGCATTAAAATACTATTTTTAAAATCAGATATATGGTTTACTAATATTTTAAGCCGTTCCAAAGGCTGCTTTTTCACTTCATTGATTTTCCTTACTCTGCAGAAACATTTTTGTTTGATGATTTTACTTGTCTATTTTGCTTTGGTTGCTTGCGGTTTTTGGTGTCATATCCAATAAATCATTAACAAGACCAATAACGTGAAGCACTTACCCTATATTTTCTTCAAGAAAGTTTGCAGTCTCTGGTATTGCACTTAAGTCTTAAATCAATTTTGAGTTGATTTTTGTGTATGATAGATATGGGTTCAATTTCATATTTTTACTTGTGGATATTTAGTTTTTCCAACATTATTTATTGAGAGACTATTATTATCTAATGTGCATTCTTGGCACCCCTGTCAAAGATCAGTTGATCATATATCTCTTTCTGGGCTCTCTATTCTGGTCCATTGGTCTATGTCTGTTTTTATACCAGTACCATATTTTTTTTATTACTGTAGTTTTGCAATATGTTTTAAAATCAGAACATGTGATGCCTCTAGTTTTGTTTTGTTTTTTCCTCAAGATCACTTTGAGTTTTAAATATCTTTTGTAGTTCCCTATGAATTTCAGAAATGTTTTCTCTCTATAAAAAAAAGTCATTGGGGTTTTGATGAGAATTTTATTTAAACTGTATATTGCTTGGGATAATATGGTAATTTTATTTACATTAAATTCTCCAATCTATGAGCATGAGCTGTCTTCTGTTTATTTGTATCCTTGATTTCTTTCATCAATGTCTCAGAGTACCTTCCCTTCCTTCCGGTTCCCTCCCCTCCCCTTCTCTCCCTTCTTCTCCCTTGCCCTCCCTTCCTTTCCTTTTCTTTCTTTCTAACAGCGTCTCATTCTGTCACCTAGGCTAAAGTAGTGTAATCATAGCTCACTACAGTCTCAAGTACCTGGGCAGAAGATTGAAACAGGACCTCTATCTATCACCATACACAAAAATTAACTCTAAATGGATCAGAGACCTAAACGTAAAACCTCCAACTATAAGAATCTTAGAAAACGCAGGAGACACTCTTGTGGAAATTGGAATTGGCAACCAATTCCTGATCAGAACCCTCAATGCCCATACCTTAAGAAATAAGTTAGACAAGTGGGACCTCATCAAACTAAAGAGCTTCTGCAAAGCAAAAGAAACCATCAAGAAAGCAGAGAGAAAGCCTACAGAATGGGAAAAAATATTTGCCAACTGTATATCTGACAAAAGTCTAACGCCTAGGATCTACAAGGAACTCAAAGCAGCGAAAGGAAAAAAAACAAACAGCCCCATTAATAGACACTACTCAAAAGAAGATATACGGGCAGCCAACAGACACATGAAAAAGTGCTCAGCCTCACTCATCATCAAAGAAATGCAAATCAAAACCACAATGAGATACTACCTAACCCCAGTAAGAATGGCCATCATTAATAAAACAAAAAACAACAGATGCTGGCGAAAAAGCAGAGAAAAAGGAATGTTTCTACACTACTGGTGGGAATGCAAACTAGTGTAACTTCTTTGGAAGACAGTGTGGTGGTTTCTGAAAGAACTAGAAATTGACCTTCCATATGACCCAGTAATTCCACTATTGGGAATATACCCGGAAGAACTCAAATCATTCTACAAAAAAGATAACTGCACACGTATGTTTGTTGCAGCCCTATTCACAATAGCAAAAACATGGAACCATCAAAGCTGGACTAGATAAAAAAAAAATGTGATACATATATAAAATGAAATATTATGCAGCCCTAAAGAAGGACAAACATATGGACTTTGAAGCAACTTGGAAGGATTTAGAATTGATCATACTCAGTGATCTATCACAGAATCAAAGAACAGAGTACCATATGTTCTCATTCATAAGCGGAACTTGAACAATTATAATATTAAAAGAAAGCGATTGGCAGTAGTGTGAAACTGTCAGGGGAGGAGAGGTGGGATTGGCAGTTGAGGGAAACTGCTAGGGGAGGGAGGGGCATACCTCATCAACAAGGATAACTGCACATCAATGTTTGTATAATTAACCCTGAATTGTACCCTACATCTTTAAAATAAAAAAAGACGTAAGATTGAATAAAATACCAGCTAAAGAATAGAAAAAAGTGATATCTTACTCTAAAATAGGCACATATATTATAGAAATTAACAAAACTGAAGTATTATAACAATACTAGCAATATTAATATAATTGATACCAACTAATTTAAGGGAAAAATCAAGAAAAGAGCAATGCCTGTAGAATTTAAAATCGGCATGCAAACTTCTGCTATAATGTTGATGGTATTGACATATATAAATAAAAATTCAAATTAGCAAAATAAATTACTAAAATTTGAATCATACTCATAGGATTTGTTTTCTATTGCTACTATAAAAATAATTACAACAATATTAGTGGCTTAAATCAAACAAATTATTATGTTGCCGTTCTTGAGGTCATACATTCACAGTAGTCCTCTCTAAACTAAAATAAAGGTAATAACAGGTTTGTATCCTTTCTGGAAGTTCTGGAGGTGGGTATATTTCTTACCTTTTCTAATTTCTAAAGCCTTCCCACATTCTTTGATGCTTGATCCCTTCCTCCTTCTTCACAAATTAAATTTTTCTCACTTTCCTATCATACTGTTTTGTTTTTCTGTCACTTTCTTTCAGCTATAAGGATCCTTGTGACTACATTGGACTCATCTGGTTAAATAAAGATAATAATCTCATTTCCAGGTCAGTTTATTGGCAACTTTAATCCCCCTTGTTATAGTGTACTGTTTCAGGATATTAAAATATGAATGTCCTTGAGACAGCATTTTCCACCACATCCTATAACACCCATTTCTTAATAAACTTCCAAAATGGAAGTTTAAGCAAAAATAACTAATGGTAAACAAATTTAAGTAACAAAATAACGCATACAAAGACTTAGGATGTTTGTTTTCAACTTTCATTAATTTTTAATCTATTTCTGTTTACAGGTCTCATGAAGTTTTTATCTGTTACACCTAAATAGGAAAGAAGTAGAATTACAAAGTTTATATTAATTTGATGATAAAATTATTATGTTTACACAATATTCAAAACAATAAGACAGAAATATGAGGGAAATACATGCCCTGTGTACATAGATAGGTATAACCAGTGGAATAAAAATTTTAGCCGGGCACCGTGGATCACGCCTATAATCCCAGCACTTTGGGAGGCCGAGGTAAGAGGACTGCTTGAGTTCACAGGTTCGAGACCAGCCTGGTCAACTTGGCAAGTGTTCCTGGTGTTCTGGGTGAGTGAGATGAGGCAGGCCTCAGGCAGCCCTGGAGCAGAACTGAGGAAGGCGTCTGAGGCCGGCTGGCCAGGCCTGGGCCAGACACCATCACTCAGGTGAACAGGACACTGGCCCAGCAGAGGAGGATAGGGGAGTTCGGCTCATTTTTTGAATTTTTTATAGGGACGAGGTTTCGCTATGTTGTCCAGGCTGATCTTTAATTTCTGGGCTCAGTCAATCCTCCCACTTTGACCTCCCAAAGTTCTGGGATTACAGGTGTGAGCCACCAAGCCTTTCCAACCAGTGCTCTTAAAAGGAGTCTCAGGAGGTGTGGTCACTACCTATTCTGCTGGATTCGGGTCGTGTCACCTTCTGCCGACAGGGAGAACCTTTTCCGTGTGTGTCATGCACTCAGCCGAACCTATCACTTGAGGCTTGCTCCTTGCTCTGTACCTGCAGGTCTTTCCTGGATGGCCTCTGGCAAGTCCCTTCACTTCTCTGGGCCTCGCTTCTCAGCTGGTGGTTGAAGAAAACCCAAGTATATCCAAGGTTTCTTGTGCATTGACATGCTGGGCCGCTCCTCTCTCACCTGTCTTTCCTCTACCTCCATTCTTGTGAGCCCCCTACCCCCCACCGGCATACCGGGCATCACCCAGCACAGTCATGTATGGATACATTGTGTGCTTTCCTGGGAGTCTTGGTGCCTCCTGACAGCCTCTGGAAGGCCGGGATTATGTCTCTTAAGCTGGATGTCATCTCTGGCTTCCGAGACCTCATCTCTACAATAAATAAAAAAATTAGCCGACCTTGGTGGCGTGCACTATAGTTCCAGCTACTTGGAAGGCTGAGGCAGAAGGATCGCCTGAGCCCAGCAGGTTGAGGCTGCAGTGGCCATGAGTGTGCCACTGCACTCTAGCCTGGGTGACAGAGACCCCAACTTAACAACAAAATTTTAAACATTCTCTTTTTAATTGTTCTCAGCACTAAGATAATTGAAGAGTGAAATTACGACTATTACGAATAAGTAAATGTTAAGAAATTAAGCTGCAAAAAATCTGTATAGCCATGTATCTATATCAAACTGAAAGAAAGCATAGGTAAAAAGAATCACATCTCGATATCTTCCTTTTAAAATCTACAGATACAAGCGGTAACAATAAAGCAAAGCAAAAAGTATACCAGAAATAATTCAACAGGGAAACTGCACAATGACCTGTTAGAAACTTGGAAAAATATAGCAAAAAAAAAAAAAAAAAGTCTTTAAAATATCTTTATAGCTCAGCTGTTTCTAAACTTGACATGGAACACAACTGTCATACAGAATTACAGAGCTAATTAGATAAAATAAATGAAAAAAACATTTTTAAAGTATTACAACAAACATAGAAATAAACAGATAAGGAGGAAGAGGAGGCAGTCTGGAAAAATGATGTCCAAATGTTTAGAGTAGATGTTTTTTTCCTTGTGTTTTGCCAGAATTTAACAAACAACTTAGGCTCAAGAACAGCAGCCAAGTTAATGAAGAAAAGTAAAGGAAGACAAATCATAAACCGATAGAGGTATTTATTTTCAAAGATAAATAAGAAGAGAAGAGAACCATGGAGAAAAATAAAAAGAATGAAAACTGAGAAGTTGGGGATAAAGCACTCTGAATGCTCCATCCTTGGTACTTATAACAATGTCTAATATATAATATTAATAACGCTTGTCAAATAATGCAAGTTAACGCAAACACAAAAGATATGTTCTTTTCCCCTGAATTATGTTAAACTTGCAGTTGAATAAATCTTAGTGATACCTGGCACAAGGTATACAGGTGGCTAGTAATGGGGAAAATTTTAATAGAGTCTGAAACATTTGAAAAGATTTTTAAAACTCTATCACTACTAATATCTATATCAGACATTTTCCATAACTTATAAAATATAAATGGTCCCTGTTTCTTTTGAAATAAATATAAATCATAAATATGTAAATGAAAACATATTTTCATACACACTGGCCAATGAGCACCACCAGCTAACATCTTTATGGGCATGCCACAAATTCTACTACCCTGATAAAACACGTAAAGAGTTTGGAAGTCATCACTGCAGTCCTCACAACAAGAAAAGAATTGATAGAACGGAAAATCAACAACTCTGTTTAGATCCAGCACACAATTAAAGTTACAGGGAAAACTGCTGCCTAAAAACTAGAGAGAAAATTAACTACTGAAAATTACAGTGTATCAGGAACAGAAAGATACCACTGAAGCCAGAAACTGGTAGGAACACTTATGGAGTATTAACTAATTTCCAGAAACTAAATGTAGACTAACCTGAGAAATAAGAATTTCTGGGGGTCATTCCGAGGTAAATTTTCACTAATAGAGAATTATATGTGTGCATGCTTGAAAAAATAACATTTTCAAATTATTTATTTTGCCTGTGATATAAATAAACAGTTTTAAAAGTTTGAGCTTTCCGGCTAGGAATAAAGCTGCCATGATTACTAGCACCACCGTAAATATTAACAATAGCTAAATAGAGAGAAATAATTGAGAAACATTAAAAATTTAGCTGGAGTTTTGTTCATTTCATTTAGTAAAAATTTTAGATATTTCAGACAAGTTAGGTTTGGTTGGCAGGAACATTTTATTTTAATATTTTATGGTATTTATTTTGGTAGAAATATCTTACCCTAATTTATTCATGCTTATATATTTGCACTTTGTTGTCAATTTTAGAAAAAGAGAATTTATATCTTACCAAAATTATATTTGCTGATTTTGGAAAGAAAGCCTTTGCTAAGTATGACAGTATAAACATTTTTAAAAGATAAATATTTCACTTGTGGAACTCTTCCAGATAAATTGGCAATACGATTTTTTAAAGTTGCAAATGAAAACTAAAAATTAATTGTAGCTCAGGTTTCAGAAATATAGGATTAAAAAAATGCTTTTCTATATATTTCTCCTGCTAAGTAAAACTGAAAAGTTTGGACATTATATAATATACATTAAGTATAATACTCACTAAATAAATAGTACAAACAAAGCTTCACTGACTAGGGACTTCAGAATCCAAGGAATGAATGGGTGGTGATTTTCTGTTTTCTTACTGCTTCTTATTTCCTTGACTTAGAACTAAAAGGGACAGCATCTAGAAATGTCATTGGGTACAGACAGAAATAGCCCCACAGAAGCAGGTTCTCCCTAGTCAAAGCACTAGAGGGGAAGCAATTTAGCAGGACAGAAAACTTTTAGACAAGTGCTTTACCTCAGCCACATATCACAGAAACAGATTCCACCACCAGCCCCACCACTGAAGGCCAACTGGGTAGACAAAACCAAAATGAAAGGGGTGAGCAACATGCTTTCAGATGAGCGACTGATTTCTGCTCTTTCTGAACATGGCAGCAAACTTAACAGGAGTGATTACCTACAGTTATTTATATCTAATGTCAATCAGAATGCTCTTTCTTTTTCACTAACATTAATTTTATTTGCATTATAGTTTTATTTATTTTCTCACAATAATTAAATGTGTAATAAAGATTGATCTAATGTTAACTCTTCAAAAATATATATGCATATTTTAAAGGAATATAAATGTAATTATTTTTATTTAGAAATTGATGGAGACATCAAAATCTGTCACAGAATTTTGAGAAACAGCAAATTGAGTTTAACCACTCATTCATTCAAACATTTTTGTTCGTGTTTCTCTTATGTCCCAGGAGTCATTCTAGGGTTTTAGACTTGAACAAAATAGATAAAAAAGTATCTTCCTTTCTGGCATTATGAATAAAATATTGTGAAAAAGTACAGAGTATAATCAAAGATGATAGTTTTATATAAATGAAAGCATTGTTTGGAGATTATGGGTGGGAGATATGGGAAATACATATAGATGAAATAATCAAAGTAAATCTCATTGAGTAGGTGGATTTGAGTCATGTGAGAAATAATATAGAAAACTTTTGAGTGGAATTTCTGATGTAAATTGATTAATATTGCTTTGTACAAACATCTTACTGCCACATATTAACATATGTAAATTAAAACTTAGAGTTGTAAAAATAGTATTTTTAATAGAAATGTTAATTTGCCTTATATATACAATTTATATACACATATATTACGTATGTGTATATAAATTTTTTAGAGATACCCACTATATAACATTTAAATTGATAAAAAATTAGCAATTTACACAGTGGGCATAACTATGCAAGTGCACTTTGAATTTACCTAACTGGAATTGATTTTGAATATTCATCATGGATTTTATGATATACAAATTGCAACTGCCAAATAGAAGCAGAAACATACAGACAAAGTCTTGGGACTCTTAGTTGGATTTTTATAATAATTGATGTGTTAATTAATATGACAAGATTGAAAAATTATTCCCTTTAAAAAATTAATATTTAGCATACCTAATTTTTTTTAAAAGGTCATGGTTGAGCAATCTCTTTTTGTTTAATTAAATAAGTTATTTTGAAGACTTTAAGACATTCAAATTTTATTGATGCAATGTACTTGAAAGATTGGTTAACTAGAGATACAATTTTATACCAAGTTTTTGGAAGCATAGTATCAGAGATGTTAAAGAGGATCTCAAAAGATTGAATGCAAACTTAAGGGGGAAAAAATGTTTTTAATGAAAAACTTTTATACCCTAATAATAACATGATGAGCCTGAGCCCGTGGGTTCAAGACCCACCTGGGCAACTTGGTGAGACCTCATCTCTACAATAAATCAAAAATTAGCCGGGCATGATAGCGCACGCCTGTAATTCCAGCTACTTGGAAGGCTGAGGTGGAAGGATCGCTGGAGCCCAGTAGGTCGAGGCTGTGGTGGCTGGGAGCAGCCACTGCACTCCAGTCTGGGCGACAGTGAGACTCCAACTCAAAAAAATAAAATAAAATAAAATAACATGATGCAATCTGTTGCAGGCTGTCTCATACAAGTTAATTAAATTTCTATTAGTTCCAGCTTCTCTGAAGTCTAAGGTGGAAGGATCACCTGAGTCTAGGATGTGGAGACTGCAGTGAGTACTTCATTTCTTTCTACTTCTGATTGTTTCTCCTCACCTACTAACTAAATGATTGGTTCTTGAATTTTTTCTTTCTTTTTTTATTCTGATAACTCCTCCATTCAATTGTCTCAGCACCATTTAACTGGCTCCAATTTTCTGATTCAAAAGCTATGCTCTAGGTTGAAATACTTCCAAAGTTCAGAAACCACCAGATATTCAATATGACAAAAAGTGAAATATGGACAATTCTCAAATTCTAAATGCCAGCTCTTACATTGGTTCAGTATGCTACAGTTTTTAATTTTTCCGGGGGGGGGACTATGCATGAAATTTAATTGAATTCATAACTTATTTGCAGAAAAATGCCATTCATGATGCTGTTACCACTTTTCATTATGTTTTAACTTATCTGTGTATCATAATACACATATATTTCTGTAATATTTTCCTGCTTGCTTATGACTCATTCAAGTAATGCTGTATAACCAGATAATATAATTTCCTTTAGATTGTAAGGTCTTAAAAGAGAAAAAAAATATTTATACTATAAGTCCCCAGATCAATATGTACTTGCTAAATAAATCTGATAATGATATATTTAAAAAATAATTCTTATCATTCTGTTACTAGTATATGTTGTTACCAATGTAGCACACCCATCAATGAAACCCTAGATATTTAATATATTCAAGAGGAATAATAAAATATATTAAATAATTTAAGAGTTTTATAAAGGGGAATGAAGCCATTTTTTTTGTTGTTGTTATTAAGTCCATAGTCTATTTTTCAGAGCAATTTTCTGTATAGTTCAGGGCTCCAGGTATGCTGCATCAAGTTGTAGAGGTATATATAAGCCATGGTGCATTTTATGTCCCCAGGTGGGAGAAATATCTGCAGTCTCATCCCCATTTTATCACCATTTAGGCATTGTTTAATTCAATACAACTCCTGCTGATTTCATTTCAAAACACTCAAATATAACATTTCTTTGCAAATCTCTCAAATTTTATCAGCAGTCTGACATTTCTTTCTGATTTCTACAATCCATTGACTTCTGGGCATTTTTACTTTGCTCTCCTGAAATCACCTCAATACAATTATTTTAAAAGAAATGCATATTAGTCTTTACCTGAAAGATCCAAAGTAACAGCTCTTCAAATTATAATGTCTTAAATATTGTAATTGTATTTAACCCTTCTTGTCCGTAAGTTCTCTTTATTTTTGTGTCAGCGTGTATGAGATAATACTTTGAATTTCTAATTTTTAAGAAAAATTGTAAACTGTTTTCTGTATACATAACTTTTCCCCAGTCTAAATAATTCGCTATTCTGCAGAGTGATCAATCTTTGTATCATAAATTTTTGAACTATTATCTTTTGGTTTGCCTTCACCAAATTCCTTGTACCTGCTATGACTTCTGTGTTCCCTTTTTGCCTATTTTGCAAATAATCTTATTTAAGATTCACT
The DNA here is from genome assembly GCA_027257055.1 of Cephalopachus bancanus. Lineage (NCBI taxonomy): Eukaryota > Metazoa > Chordata > Mammalia > Primates > Tarsiidae > Cephalopachus > Cephalopachus bancanus. Next base: position 13,157,591 of record JAPVLO010000068.1, on the reverse strand, counting down.
TTAAATTAAACTTTTTATTACACCTTTTTATTGACTACCAAATGTGAAAGTAATTTCCCTTTATTCCAGAAGCATAGAGAATGAAAAATAGGTCATTCATTTTATTCGCATTTTTTACAACATTGAAATTGGCAAGATTTAAAGAGAACATATGGAATGAAGACTGCTCATTACACTATTCTATCTAGTCTCTGTCACGAAGGGTGAAAAATCAGGTAGATTTGTGTTTCTCTGGGTTTTAAAAGAATCTACACCTCCAACTTCAGAGTGAATTAAAATTAGTCATATGGGTTCCTGGAAAGACTCAAAGATGACAAACATTTAAAGTCATAATCCTCGGCCAGGCTCGGTGGCTCAGCCTGTAATCCTGCGCCTTTGGGAGGCTGAGGTGAGTGGATTGCCTGAGCCCGCGGGTTCGAGACTCGCCTGGGCAGTGAGACCTCATCTCTACAATAAATCAAAATATCAGCTGGGCATGGTAGCGCATGCCTGTAATTCCGGCTACTTGGAAGGCTGAGGCAGAAGGATCGAGCCCAGCAGGTCGAGGCTGCAGTGGCCGGGAGCAGCCACTGCACTCCAGTCTGGGCGACAGAGTGAGACTCCAACTCAAAAAAAAAAAAAAAGTAATAATCCTCAAATAGTTATTTTAATGAGACAAAGAAAACTGTTTTATAAATAATAAAAATTGCTTTTATTATCTTGTATCTATATTAGCCATTTGTAAATGTACTTATTGTGAGACTTCCCCAGCCGACAATTTGTTGAAGAAAATGCATAGTAAGCAATTTTAGCATTCATACAATAAATGTAAATTAACCTTTACAATTAAATAGCATAGTAATTTGAAATATTCAGAAATTCAACTGATGGTTATTGTGTCTGGATTGGGGTAGGATACTTTTTTATTAATAGACTACATTTTAGAGCATTATAAGGTTTACAGAAAATTAAGCAAAAAATACAGAGAATTCCTACATACCTCCTCCCCACCAACATATGCAGTTTTCTTTATTATAAATTGCCATGCGTTATTCTGATATTGTCTGTTATGGAATTCAACAGATGCATAAAGTCATTTATCTACTTTTATAGCGCCATACAAAATAGTTTCACCTCCTTAAAAATTCCCTGTGCACTACCTATTAATTTCTCCCTCATTTCCTTCCTCTAAACTCCTGTTAACCACTGATATTTTGTCTTTGTAGTTTTGCCATTTCCAGAATGTCATAGAGTAGGAATAAATACAATATATAGACTTTTCAAAATGGCTCCTTTCAATTAGTAATATACATGAAAGTTTTTTTCATGTCTTGATAGCTGAATAACATTCCATTGTGTGGATGTAACACAGTTGATTTATCCATTCACCTGTTAATAGAAATTTTAATGCTTCCAATTTGGGAGTATTATGAACAAAATTGCAATAAACATTGATGTGCTTTGGCTAGACAGAAGGTTTGGATAGACAGAAGTTTTCAGCACATTTGGATAAAAGTCTGGGAGCACAATTCCTTGATCAAGATATACAACAATGTTTAGTTTTGTAAAAAACTACTAAATTATCCGTCAAGGTGGCTGTATCATCTTATATTCTCACAAGCAATGAAGGAGAGTTCCTATGGCTTCATATCCTCACCAGCTTTTGGTGTTCATGTTTTGAATTTTAGCCATTGTAATACATGTATAGTAATATCTCATGGTTTTAACTTGAAATTTCTGGTTGACATTTACTGTTCAACACCTACTTTTATGCTATTTGTCATCTGTATATCTTCTTTGGTAAAACGTCTGTTTTGATTTTTAAATTTTTTTCTTATCAGTATTTATTATTACAGTACAGTACTATATAGCCAATTGTGTTAGCTGGGTAATTAAGCTAACTTCGTTGAACTTAAGGACAAATTGGACTTACGAACGTGCTGCCAAAATGGAACAATTAAGTTTGTGAAATTGCCACTATGCACTTATGTTGGCAGCACTGTACAAGCAACTTGGTAAGGTTTCATAACCTTGGCATATCAGTGTCTCAGCTGTGTTTGTGTCAATGTGTGGCAGTGGCTTGCTGAGTGCTTTCATTATTGTTGCATGTTCTTGTGTGTCATCAGGAGAATGTCGGAGCTTGAATTAGAGCAATGAACAAACATTGAATTTCTTGTTAAAATTGACAAGAGTGGAAGTGAAATCAGGTACATGTTCATCCAAGTTTTGGGGATAAAGCCATGAAGAAAATGGCAGTATTCACATGGATTTGGCTTCTTCTGAGAGGAGAGAAAGCATCATTAACGAAGAGAGGTCAGAACAGCTAGTTACAAGCAAAACAGGTGAAAACATTGCAAACATGCATCGAATTGTGTGTCAAAATCACTAGCTGACTGTGAGACACATAGCAGACCAAATAAACATTGATATATATATAGGAAAATCTTAACTTAAAATCTTAGCATGAGAAAAGTGTGTGCAAAAGGAGAAGCTCTTACACACAGCAATGCATCAGCTCACACAACACTGTCTGTGAGGGAGTGTTTAGCCAGTAAACATATAACTATTGGGATACCCTCCCTAATCATGTGATCTGACCCCAATGACTTGTTTCTTTACCCAAAGATAAAGGAAATATTTAAAGTAAGACATTTTGATGACGTTCATGCCATCAAGAGAAATACAATGACAGCTATGATGGCAATTCCAAAAGAGTTCCAATTGCTTTGGTGGGTGGACTAGGCACTGTCATCCGTGCATAACTCCCCAAGGGGAGTACTTCTAAGGTGTCCATAGTGATATTCAACAATGAGGTATGCAGCACTTTTTCTACGATGTGTTCGCGCACTTCGTTGTCATACCTCATATATTCATATATTTGTTTGTATGTAGGGCACTTACTGCATTTTTTGTGAAGAGAGAAAGGCTAATGTCTACAAACATTTTTTCATATTAAACAAGCACCTACCGATAACGTATTACAAGTTATGTACTTAATTTTTGTTTTTGTTTCTACTTGGATTTCCAGTTGTTCGAATACTTGTTGAGAAAGCTATTTTTTCTCTGTTGAATTGTCTTTGTTGCTTTACAAACCTTAGTTGTCTTATTTGTGTAGGTTTTTTTCACACTTCTCTACTCTTTTCACATTGATCTATGAGTTTATTCTTTTGCCACAACCACAGTGTCTCACTACATAGTTTTCTAATAAGTCTTAAGGTAGAGGTGTCAGCACTTTGACTTTGTCTTCTTAAATACTGTGTTCCCTAGCCAGGGACTTTTGACTTTTTACATAAAGTTTGTAGGAAAGTTTTTAATAACCACAGAGTAATTTGCTGGAGTTTTTATTGAGATTGAATTGAATTTACAGATCAAGTTGGGAAAAAACAATTAATAGAATTAAGTCTCCCTAATCACGGATGTGGAATGTAACTAAATTTGTTTAGATCTTCTTTGATAGCTGTCAACAAAGTACTGTAGTTTTTCTCATATATATCTTATGCATATTTTGATAGATTCATATCAAAGTATCTCATTTTTTGGTGCTAATGGAAGTGGTGTTACGTGTTTTAATATAAAATTCTAAGTGTTCATAGCTGGAATATAGGAGAGAAATTGGCTTTTGTCTATGAAACATTTATTCTGTATTCTTGCTATAATTACTCATTGTTGTAGGATTTTTGTTTTGTTGTTTCTGTGCAATATTTCACATAAAGAGGCATGTCATCTCCATACAATGGAATTTTTATTTCTTCCCAATATTTGTATCTTTTTTCCTTTTCTTATTACTTTGAGTTAGCTAGGTCTACCAGTATGGCGTTGAATTGAAATGGTAAAAGGGGGATCTTTGTCTTGCTTTTTCTTGATCTAAGTAGGGAAGTTTTTAATTCCCCCAAATTAAGTATAATATTAGCTGTAGAATTTTTGCACATGATCTTTATAAACTTGGGTAAATTCCTCTTTATCCTTAGTTTGCTTAAATTATAAATTTGTGTTGGATTTTGTAAAATGTATTTTTCTGTGTCTATCGATATGATCATATGACTTTTCTTCTTTAGCCTGCTTAGAGGGAAGGTAGACAACAGCCACATATGATCAGTGAGCACTTAAAGCATTACTAGTGTAACTTAAAAATTACATTTTTTAAAAATGTTCTTTTATATTAAATAATTTAAATGTAAAAATGGAAGTAATTTAAAATGCAAATTCAAATACTTACAATGAAACTTTAATATTCGGCCGGGGTTGGTGGCTCCCAGCCTGTAATCCCAGCACTTTGGGAGGCCAAACCATGGCAAGTGGATAGCCTGAGCCCGTGGGTTTGAGATCAGCCTGGGAAACTTGGCAAGATCTAGTCTCTACAATAAATAAAAAATTAGCCAGATGTGATAGCGCACACCTGTAGTTCTGGCTACTTGCAAGGTTGAGGCAGAAGGATCACTGGAGCCCAGCAGGTTGACGCTGGGGTAGCCGTGAGAATGTCATTGCACTCCAGCTCAGGTGATGGAGCAAGACTCCAACTCAAAAAAAAAAAAAAGAAACGTTAGTATTCTAGTTAAGACCATTTATAGGTATAAGATATACACTGCAAAGAAAAGATTAAGTACTATAAAAATAATACAGCCGGGCTTGGTTGTTCAGCCTGTAATCCCGTGCTTTGGGAGGCTGAGGTGAGTGGATTGCCTGAGCCCGCGGGTTCGAGACCCACCTGTGCAGCGAGACCTCATCTCTACAATAAATCAAAAAATCAGCCGGGCGTGGTAGTGCATGCCTGTAATTCTGGCTACTTGGAAGGCTGGGGTGGAAGGATCGCCGGAGCCCAGCAGGTCAAGGCTGCAGTGGCTGGGAGCGGCCACTGCACTCCAGTCTGGGCGACAGAGTGAGACTCCAACACACACACACACACACACAAAACCCACAAAATATTTTATTAATACTTTTATATCAATTACATATTTACATAATAAGGTGTATTTGAATAGGTTAAATACAATGTAATATTAAAACCAAAATTTTCTACTTTTACATTTTGTAATGTGGCTGATAGAAAAAGTAAATTTATCTATATCTCAAATCATATTTATATTGGACATCATTATTCTAAGAGTATTCATT